>LR994591.1:10000-4810000 GCA_905187575.2 Celastrina argiolus | reverse complement strand
TAGTTGTCACACTCTGGGAGTGGACAAAGTTTAGTTACTGCTCTGAGGCATGAACCTGCGTTAGTTTTTATTTCTACAACACGTACTATGCCATCGGCTCCAGGATGTAATACGCAAACTCTACCAAGTTTCCAACGGAGTGGTGGAAGATTGTCCTCCATGATAAGTACAAGATCTCCCACTTTAATGTTTGGAATCTGCTTACACCACTTTGACCGCTGTTGAAGATTGAGCAGATATTCACGATGCCATCTTTGCCAAAAATGCTGTGATATTTGCTGTACTAGTTGCCAGCGCTTCAAAGGTGAGATTGGCGTATGATCAAAATCGTATTCTGGTAAGCTGATTAAAGATTGACCAATGAGGAAATGGCCGGGAGTGAGTACATCCAAGTCATCGACATCACTGGACAACGGACACAGTGGCCTAGAATTGAGTACTGCCTCTACCCGTGTAAAGACAGTGGTAAGTTCTTCAAATGTGAGGACCTGTTCCTGGGAAACACGATTACCCTCGAAGATTTGAAGCAGATGTGGAGGGGTTCGAAGCCATGCAAGTGCGATTGTAGAATCGCACCAGGCTGCTGTGCAGTTGATGTCAATCCTGGCAGAGAGCACAGACAGAATACGTACTAGAAGGCGAGAAAGAAGAACGGCTCCGCACAACTCAAGACGCGGAATGGTAAGTTTTTGTTTGATAGGCGCTACTCTTGACTTAGCGAGCAATAGATGCACAGCTACTTCGCCAGAAGAATCAGTAGTGCGCAGATAAGCCACGGCTGCATAACCATATTGTGAGGCGTCACAAAACCCCATAAGATGTGAATGAATAATTGAATTACCAAAGATGAACCTAGGTATACATGGAAATTGTAGAAGCTTGAATCCTTCGACGAAAGAATCCCATAGTTTGGAGAACTCTTCCGGAAGTGGATCGTCCCAAGAAAGCTCTAACAACCACAGTCGTTGCATTAAAACCTTTAAATAAAAAGTTATAGGTGTCAAATATCCACAAGGGTCGTATATCCGTGCGATATTTGAAAGAATCTGACGTTTAGTTTTGCAGCTAGGCAAACTCGAAACTCGATAGACGAAAGAATCGGATCTAGAGTTCCACTCTACCCCTAAAATTTTAAAAATGTTATCACCAGTTTCCTCAAAACGAAACGGCTTCTCTAAATGATCTGTCGGATATCCCTCAAGTGTCTCATCACAATTACTGATCCATTTTCTAGCCAGAAAACCACCCTGTGCTAATACGTCAACTACCTGCTGCTGCAACAGTCGCGCTGATGAGGTGCAATCACTACCGCTGATTACATCGTCAACAAATATATCCTCTTTGAGAGCACGAGCCGCTGCAGGATATGAAGCTGCGTTAAGAGAAGCCAGCTCATGAATGACACGAATGGCCAAGTAGGCAGAACTTGACACTCCGTAAGTGACAGTAGTGAGCTCAAATTGTTGAATAGGTTGATCAGGAGACTCGCGCCAGAGTATAGTTTGAAACCTGCAATCATTAGTGTGAAGCCTTACACATCGATACATCTGTTTTATGTCGCAGATAAAAACGACCTGATGAGTTCTGAAACGCAAAATGATATCCTGAATGTCCTGTTGAAGTTTAGGACCAGGCATTAAAAGTTGATTGAGAGAAACTCCTGAACTACTGGGTGATGAAGCATCAAAAACAGCTCTAAGTTTTGTTGTACTACTACTTTCTTTAAGAACACCGTGATGAGGTATGTAATATCTCTCTGATGAGACACTACCAGATATGGGTCGCATATGACCACTTGCTAAATAATCCGACATGAATTCATTGTATAATTCTCTAAGCCTAGGGTCACGCTGAAGCTTTCTTTCTAAAATGTTAAAGCGCCTTAATGCAGTGTCAAATGTAGAACCTAAAGATTTTTGTGTCACCTTGAACGGTAGACGTACAATGAACCTTCCAGTTACATCCCTAGTATGAGTTTCTAAAAAATGTTTTTCGCACTGAATATTCTCTGGATCCTGTATGACTATAGCTGGAGGCTCCTCGACTTCCCAGAAACGTGAGAGTATGGAGTCCAAGTCGACCGTACAAGACAGAGCTGTAATGTGTTGACAAGAGAGTGAGTTAATGGGAGCTTGACCCATTAACACCCATCCAAAAATAGATGCATGTGCAGTAGGCATGCTTTCACCTAACTTCATTTTCCTACCATCAAACACCAAATTGAAAAGATCCATGCCAATAAGCATATCTATGGGACCAGGTGAAGAGAACTTGGCATCAGCTAAAACTAAGTCCTTGCACCTATCAATAACTTCAGATGATATTGGAGCACTTGGTAAGGCACCAGTAATACGTTTGAGTATTACTGCTTGAGTGATCAGTGCAGGAGTTGATCCGTTAATAAAAGAATGGACAGAACACTCCATGCTGCCATAAGTGCGTTGGCCACTAGATTCACCTAAACCAAACAAAACAGTTGAACTGAGTCGGGGCAAGTTTAGCCTCTGTGCCAAATTTTCAGTTATAATTGTAACCTGAGATCCGCTATCCAATAAAGCTCGCACCGCATGCATATGACCATGGACATCCTGGATACCAACCACAGCCGTACCTAAAAGCATAGTAGATCCCTTGTGGATACTATTGCTAAGTGGTGATGAAATAGTAGAACTATGAGATACTGGACCTACTTCATTCACGCTAGGCTGGACAGCCGATAAATCCTGAGCACGGTTTTCTATAAAATTTATATGTAATTTTGTATGATGGCGCTTGTGACAAATGCGGCAGTCGGTATGTGACTGGCATTTCTTTACTGAATGAGAGCGTAAACAATTAAAACATAGTTTGTTTTTTATTACAAATTCTTTCCGTTGTTCTGGTGTCATAGCATTAAATTTTTCACATATATAAATGTTGTGTTCCCCCTTACAACATGAACATGAATATGAAGTGTTAACAATAAAAGATTTGCTAGGCCGAATATGTGAAATACTAGTGCTACTAATACTAGACACTGTTCCCTTAGTGCCAGAAACAGTTTCTAATACCCTAAGCTGAGTTTCCAAAAAGCTAATCAAATTGTTAAATGTTGGGATATCAGCAAGTGCTGATGATGATGATGTTTTGTAATGTTCTAACTCAAACTTCCCTCGCAAATCAATGGGCAACTTCCGTATAGTAATGTGTAACAAAATGAAACTCCAAGATTCAGTTTCAAACCCTAATGCCGACAAAGCTTGTATATTTTCCTTTAGACAGTTAACTAAGCGTCGCAGTCCGGAATTAATTTGATTAGGATTCAGAGAACCTATGGCTAGAATTGACTCCAAATGCCTATCTGCTATGAGTCTCTTATTCTCATAACGCTCTTTTAAGAGGCTGTAAGCTATTTGATAATTAGTTTCAGAAAGTTCTAAATGTTTGATCAAGCTTAGTGGCTCTGTTTGTAATATTGATAACAAGTAATGCATTTTTTGCACGCCACTGATTTCACAATTGTTATGAATTAGACTATCAAACATTGCAATAAAATTAGGCCAATCTGTGTAAGATCCAGAAAATTGCTGCAAAGAAATTTTAGGTAAACTAAATTGTTGAGATTTAACTAAATGCTTTTTTTCATTAGTTGATTGTGTATTTGACTCAGGAATAGAACCTAGGCTATCCGCAATAACTTGCACTGAATAATACTTGTCATAAAATTCATCTAGTTGTGTGTCAAGCTCGGATTGCAAATCACTATCTAAACATTTTGATCTTAAATAGTTATAAGCTCCCTGAAAATCACCTTTATAATTATTAATTTCTTTAAAACGCACTTTAAACATTGTTAAATCCTTAGGATTAAATTGAGAATCCAAACTGATTTGATTTGCTAAGTTGTATAAACTCTCCAACAGATCACTACTAACCCGCATATTCGTTCTCTGTATTTCATACTGAGGATCATCAAAGGAAGTCTGTTTAGGGCTTTTTTGTCCTTTACCCATCTTGAAAATAATAAGATTTTACTCAATATATAAAGAAATCAATACCAAATCAAAACAAAGTCAATACTTGACATTTGACAAATAAATTGAAATGTCAAATTCGAATTAAGTTGACAGATGTCAAACTCTAATGACAAATGTGTATTTTTTTTTATTTTTAAGTCTTGAATCTGAAGCATAGACTATAGTCGTGCAATAATTTTGTTGTCTTTTTTTTTAATTTCTATCCATAAAGATACTAGGTCTTTAATCTATATCGACATGTTCGGTAAAAAATACGAAATGATGACTTTGAAAATAAGTCTGCAATAAAAATTTTACGAAGTTTTATAAAACTTTAAAATATAATTAAAAACAAGTTAACGCACTAATATGAGATAATTTTAGATAGGAAATAAAGCTTTTAGGTTGAAATATGTTAGGATGAATATGGAACAAAGTTGATGACACGCTTGATAATGGCGTCTTCGATTTCCAACAATTGAGAATTGAATTGGGAATCGTGAATTATGTTAGATAAGTATGGCACGGAAGGCCAAGAAATGCTTTTAAAGGGATAATTAAGATGATGGACCAACAAATTGTCCGAGTAGAAGGACCTTATACGATTTATACGGCTCGATAGAACCAGAAAAGATTTATCCGGCTCGAAGGACCAGAAAAGGTTATGTTGCATAAAAGTATAGGGAAACGCAGGTCAAGGATGCGGGCTTACCTCCGATATTCGCGCTGGTTCTTTGCGCTAATTGCTCACACCCGGCGACCGGATCTTATGGTCACCTTTCTGGATACCACTGCACTTCGTCACTATATTTACGCACATAAACTTAGTTGATTGTCTGATTTTCACTAGTATGCAAATGTTCACACAATACCGCTAATAAATTGGGTATTGCGAACCGGCTGGCTTGGAGCTTGACAACCCGAATTTGAGAGCCACGGACTCTGCTGTATCACCATGGACGGGTCGAAGCCAAGAAGCGAGATTTGGGTGTGTCGTTCCTCCGTTTTACGGTGTTGACATTTTTCTTCATACTACCCGCAAGGAATGGATTTTATGATTGGAAAGGGAATGTATGCGTTCGGAAACTTTGATTGACAAAAATATTAATTTTAGCTTATTTTTGACCGAACAGAATGTTTATTACTTTAAATAACTTTTCCAAATTCCGTTTTATTCCTTTCCTGCCGATTACTAACCTTTTGTCTTTGGCACAAAAACGCAACATTTGTGTCAAGTTGCCAAAATACAAAAAAAACTGCAATTGAGGGGGGGGGGGAGCATATGCCAAATGAAGAAGAAGAAGAAGAAATAATGTAAATGAATAAATGAAATCGCAATTCGCAGTCGGTTTGTTTGCACTTTGTATATATTAACTAGGTATTTAGAAAAGTTATCTGAGAAATCAAAAGTGGACAAACGTCGTAATACGAGGAGTAATACAATGAGTACTCGTTGCATTCTGGGCTGCCCTACAAATAGACGTTAGTAAATTTAGCTTTTAAACCTTACACTAATTGAGACAGTAATTTACTGTTCAGCTACATATTATTTAATACATAATTAACCTAACCTTTTGTCCAAATTATCAAATACATATTAAGTTTTCTTTATTCCACACACAAAACAAGTCTAGGGCAGACTTGGCTGAAATTCTGAATTGTTTTTTTCTATACAATTAAATTATTTTCGAATGAGATTATGGCAATTTTGGCACACTGGTTTATTACGTTTACATAGGTTTTTTCGTCTTCATTGGTAAAGTATGACCTATAGAGTTTATAATATGTCTTAGTTGTTTGTTTTCATAAAACATGTTATATTTTGTAAGTACCAAAATAAATTGCAATGCCTCATGATATTCATAAATAAAACATAACAAAGATTATAATCACAATAATGTAACAGACACACAGAGGCATATAATATATAATAATAATAATAATAGCTCCCGTCACTGATTTCAGTGTCGGTAGCCGATTTAATTAAAACCATTCCAGCTACACAGGAGTTATTTTATAGTGCCCAAGTGTGTGCGCAATACACAGAAGCACTCTCTCTTCCTTTTACTCTCATAACCCAGTGGGACGGTAAACCAACATGACTAGCGAGAGATCAGTTGCAGGACCGACTTTTTACATGTCCATCCAACGCATGGATCATCTTTCTTGTCAGACAATCAGGTGATCAGCCTGCATTGTCCTAACCAAACTTGAACAGCATTTTTTGTTGATCCAACGTGGGAATCGAACCTCCGGGTCAAGAGCGAAGCTCTGAACCACTTGACCATGGGGGCGATTAGCTCTGTTGCTGTTGGAGATATACCAAATAATAATTTGTATTGCTGAAAATTTTGATCTCTAATTGCAAATAATTTGTTTCAAGTTTAATAAACCATCCGCTATCACATACCCGGTTGGATATGACATACCTGGTTGAGTATTCAAATACCTGTACCACAATTTTATTTATTTCTAAAAATAAATCATAACATTATGTTACACAGCTTTTAATTTAATCAATTGTGAAACTAATTGAAATTATTTCTTGCAGGGTCAAAGATATCTCATCGGTTTCCGAATCCATGGAAATTTCCAAAGCAGTATGAAGCTTGGTTATCAGTTCTTCCAGAAGATGTTGACAAAGAAAAATTTAATTACCGCAAACATAGAATATGTCATAATCATTTTCTGCAAAAGGACAAGCTTAATTTTAAATCATTGAATAATAGAATAATTCAATTACCAGTGTTGTGCTTACCTGGTCAGCTTAGTAAGTCTTGGTATTTAAAAATATTAAAAGTATTACTCTTTAAGATGGTAGGGGCAATTCTTTTTAAGCTCCATCCGTCCGTGGTCAAATAACACACAGTCATTACGCATTTTATTTTATTTATTCAGCAACGCGGAAACCGCTACTCGCAACTTAGTAGCTCGGAACCAGCAACGCGCAACTTGCAACACAACACGGAATTTAATGTATTTTAAACCAATTTAGTGCTAGTATCGTATTCAAGAATTTCAGTTACGATTGTACGTATCTATTCTGGAATGAAAATCAGCAGTTGACGCTTTTTTCCTTCAAAGCTCAGCTTATGGGTCGCTGACAGTCATTAGTGAGTACATTTTCACTATACATACCGTTATGAAAACAAGAATTAAATCGGAATTATAGATTTGACATAATGTAAACACGGTACATTCACTAAAAGCGCCAGATGTTATTAGCTTTTTATTTTTCGCCCTGGTAATCCATAGTTATTAGATACCCTACACATAGGGATTTTTTGAAAAACAAAAATCTGTTTCAGTTCTAAGTATGGTGAACCCAAAAATTTATGTATCAATGTTTAAACTATGGAGAATACCCCATAATAATAACCCTTTAAAGTACTTCTTACCAAACAGTGGTTTCTGAGTGGAACAAGTTACTTGAAACTGTAATATTGTCACCCACAGGAAATACATAAAAAAATAGACTGGACAAACTTTAAATCGTATGATACACACGCATCAGCTTAATTAGCTGCTAGTGTGCTTACCAATATAATAATAGTAATAAGCCTGCAGGGCAGCTTGTGGCAAGCTGTTGGGTAATAGCGACCCCACGTACCTGAGTGCTCCCAGGGATCCTGTTCTGCATCTCTGGCTTGCCTTCACTGCCCGGCCGGAGTGATCACTGAGTAAGAACACAAGGGGTGTTCTACCACAGGCAAGTGCCTTAACCGGCCGGTCAGAGTGGAGTCGAGAGAGCTTCGTGCTAGAAGGGAGGATGTGAACCGTAAGAGGCGAATGACGTCGTGATGGGACCCTCTGAGGGTACAAATGATCGACGTATAAAGTCCAGCGACACCTTTCCTGCCTCAAGTCGCTCTGTAAATGTTGCCGCCTTGGTGCACCGTGCGTGCGACCATTTTAAGAGACCCATTTTAATGAGTTGGCGAGTCCGACCGTACTTTCCGCCGACTTTATGATACGTGTCACCACGTATCTGGCAGACACTATAGCCCTTCCATAGTCGAAGATACCCTGTCCACTAGCACCTCACCCCTATAGCCCAGTATCATTTCTATTTACCCTTCCTTGCAATAGTCATACCCTAACCGGTGGGTCTCCGTGGGCGCACTCCTATGGTGCGTACAGGGAGAGTAGCCGGCTGGTGTCACATTACATTTAAATTGAAATTGTGTAACAGGGCCTCTGCGTGTTGGCTTCGGCCCCACGCATGCCTTCAAAAGGTCAGGATCGAGAAATAGTCACAGACCGCACTATCCTAAGTAACAGACCTGATATAACCCTAACAATAAAGTCTGAAAAAATTACTTACCTTGTAGATATAGCTGTCCCTAACACCAATAATCTGTAACAGAAACACAACGAAAAAATCCAAAAATACATACCTCTTGCAGACGAAATAAAACAAATGTGGCGCCAAGAAACTGTAAAAATCATACCCGTTATCATCTCTTCGACCACTGTCTTCCCTAGTGATTTATGAGCAGCAGTAAGGCTGCTGCTCATAAATCACTAGATCTTAATAAAAATACATACATCCAGATGCAAAAGTCCATTGTTATCGATACCTGCTCATTAGTTCGCCGTTTTGGGGGATGGGGAGGGGCCCCATCTTTCTCTACATCTTAACTCGATTTCCCATGAATCAGGATACTTTGTTCAAGGCCGTACCTGAATCTTCCATCCGGCATCTCTATCATTTAATATAATAATAATAATGTTTCTCTTTTTAACCGACTTCAAAAAAAGGAGGAGGTTCTCAATTCGTCTGTATGTATAATTTTTTTTTTTTTTTTTTATGTATGTTCACCGATATTTTCGTCAATTATAGACGGATTTTAAAAATTTTTTTTTTGTTGTATAGAGTTCACTTCTGAGGTGGTCCCATTTTCACCAGGTCAGGATCTGATGATGGGATCCAGGAGAAATCGAGGGCAACCACCGAAAATTGTATGCTTGTATGGTGTTTTTGTTACGTAATCATGTCTTACTCAGGTATATGCTTCCGGGTGTCAACATCTGATGCTGCTGTGCTGATGATGAAGCTACAGTACTCCTTAACGGTTAGGATTAGGAGTTGGAAGGCAGTACTGCAATTGGTCGATGGAAACTATTTAGTAGTATGTAGGGCTAACATGTTGTTTGTGAGGTATGCTTGAATCAACATCTGATGCTGCTGTGCTGATGATGAAGCTACAGTACTCCTTAACGGTTAGGATTAGGAGTTGGAAGGCAGTACTGCAATTGGTCGATGGAAACTATTTAGTAGTATGTAGAGCTAACATGTTGCTTGTGAGGTATGCTTGAATCAACATCTGATGCTGCTGTGCTGATGATGAAGCTACAGTACTCCTTAACGGTTAGGATTAGGAGCTGGAAGGCAGTACTGCAATTGGTCGATGGAAACTATTTAGTAGTAGGTATGTAGGGCTAACATGTTGCTTGTGAGGTATGCTTGAATCAACATCTGATGCTGCTGTGCTGATGATGAAGCTACAGTACTCCTTAACGGTTAGGAGTTGGGAGCAGTACTGCAATTGGTTGATCGAATGTATGTAGGGCTAACGTGATACTTGTAATATACCATCCAGACTCACGGCGAGAAATCTCGCCGAGAAGTCTCGCCGGCCCTTCTCGCGAGAACAAGCAATTTATCCACACTCTCATTTTTCTCATTCGTGATCTGTTTCCTATGCAGTATGGACGACATTGACGAATTGAAACTGCAGCAGGTTTGGCTGTGTGTTATTGCATATTATAACTTTGTCAATGTCGTTGGGTCTACCCATGATAATAAAAAATATAAATACCTAATAAGTATTATATTATCAAACTCTTTCAACTAAGTACCTATTAATAACAATTATAGCTTCCTAAAAATATGACCAATTCGACAAACGGACGTTGTAATTAGTGACTATATATTAAATAAACTGAAACCCTTAAGTAAATGAACTAGCATCTATTTAAGTTCACAACGCATCAACACAACTAAAAATCGAGAAATAAAATGACTTTTTAAAAAAAAATTTAACCGACTTCAAAAAAAATAACTAAAAAGCGATAAATAAACTAATGTATCTACTTAATGCATAATATATACCTACAATTATTTAAATATTTACAACTCAATACCTAATACTTTAACAAAGTCATCTTTAACTATTTAAATATTTACAGTTATCACTTATTTTTGAAGTCGGTGCCAGCCAAACAAATAAATGTAATTAAGAATATTGACCGACACTAAAATTCAAAGCAAAACTAAAAATACGAATTTGCATAAGCGCGCTGAAATAATCTATTTCAACGCGCTTGCCAGCCGCGCGCGTCAAACAACACAACAGACTATGTAACCTAGGCTGCAGGCTGGCACCGACTCCAAATATAAGTGATAACTGTAAATATTTAAATAGTTAAAGATGACTTTGTTAAAGTATTAGGTATTGAGTTGTAAATATTTAAATAATTGTAGGTATATATTATGCATTAAGTAGATACATTAGTTTATTTATCGCTTTTTAGTTATTTTTTTTGTGTGAAAATCTTAGGTATAGAGGTATAGTAACCTGGTTTTTTGACAACCATTATCTGCCTAAATAGGCTCTTACCTATACACCACATAGGATTGTGTATTTGGCGTATATGTATCTTTTTGGAATTATTCGTACAAATACATACAATAAATTTAATTGTCAATGAATAAATCATCAATGTATCTTTTGCCTTGCATTGTTTTCATTTGTTGCTTAAATAATTTTTCCCAGGGTCGTCGAACATATTATTTATAATTTAATATTATATTTATGGAAGATCTTTGCAGAGTTTGCAAATTTTTACTTATTATATTTAAAAATCATTCAAGGTACACATCACCACTGCAAGTGTGGATTGAAGTCGGGCGCTGCAGACTCATTTTGTCGTAACAGTTAGTAAGCTTTTTCTAGAAAATTCATTTCTTACTTTTTACAATTGGTTTCTCATCAGCACCTTTATGAAATAGTGTATTTTTTTATAAGTATATTAATGATTTATCAAAAACATTATGATTTATATAAATATGAAAGTTCTGAAAGGTTCTGAAAGGTAATTAAAGTATTCCTTTCAGTATTTTCCTATTTTACCGGTTTAAAAAGAAAACCTTATAAATAAACAATTTACAGATGAGGAGGTAACAAGAAAAACTATTGAAGATGAACATAACTATGCTAGTGCTACTACCGAATATAAAAAAACAACATTACCGAACCTAGAAAAAGAAGATGACTGCTACAGCAAACCACTAGAAAAAGACATAACTATTGATTATATGCAGGACTCTGGGAATGCTACTTCTACATGCATTAAACTATTGGATAGAAATAATGATTTTGGCAAGATTCTAACACAAGGAAAAGATGTATCAAACATAATTAATAGTTTAGCAGAAACTCAGAACAATGGTGACACGGACCAACCACTTTTACGTGACGCTGATAATATTGTAGGAATTGCTGAAAATAGTGGCGCAGAAATCAAACATAATAAACCACATAAACAAACTAAACAGAAAAGGATTCTAACACAAGGAAAAGATGTATTACACATAATTAATAGTTTAGCCGAAACACAGAACAATGGTGACACGGACCAACCACTTTTATGTGACGCTGATAATATTGTAGGAATGGCTGAAAATAGTGGCGCAGAAATCAAACAGGATAAACCAAATAAACAAACTAAACAGAAAAGGATTCTAACACAAAGAAAAGATGTATCAAACATAATTAATAGTTTAGCAGAAACACAGAACAATGGTGACACGGACCAACCACTTTTACGTGACGCTGATAATATTGTAGGAATGGCTGAAAATAGTGGCGCAGAAATCAAACAAAATAAACCACATAAACAAACTAAACAGAAAAGGATTCTAACACAAGGAAAAGATGTATCAAACATAATGAATAGTTTAGCAGTAACACAGAACAATAGTGACACGGACCAACCACTTTTACGTGACGCTGATAATATTGTAGGAATGGCTGAAAATAGTGGCGCAGAAATCAAACAGAATAAACCACATAAACAAACTAAACAGAAAAGGAAAACTGTACACACTACCATAAATAATCATTCCAGCAATAAAAACATAAGTTCTAGATGTCAGCTTTATGTAGCCTTTATTGGAGGTACAAACATTTCTGAGCAGAATAATCTCTGTATGACAGACACAAACTCCGACAAGCTTTTTTATCTTATAGCTAATGATTTACAAATAAATGTAACTGACCAAATACAATCTACTCTAAGTGATGCAAATGAAGCTAAAGTGGCCAAAAATATAAGTAGTATGAAACCTATACAGTATACAAAATTAATGCCCAAATTAAAAAATATTGCTCCTTATAAACCATCTCCTACTCCTGATCATTCTGATACACTACTAAAATCTGAATGTAAGGTTTTACATCTAAATTCTAAAAGACAGGCAGTAACTTATACACTCCTTATTCTGCAGAATAATTCTACAACAAGTACAAAACCAAACCTATGTATAAAAGACAAAAACTCTGACAAGTTTTGTATATCCAATGATTTAGAGAGCAATGTTACCGACAAAGTACCATTTGTTTCGAGTGATGCAAATGAATCTAGATTAGCTGAAAATATAAGTGGTACAAAACGAATACAGAACACAAAACTATTACTCAAATCACAAAATATTGCTCTATATAAACCATCTCCTACTACTGATCATTCTGATACCCTACTAAAATCTAGATATAAGGTTTTAAATCCCAATTCTAAAAGACACGAATTTACTTTTCTGCGGAATAATTCTACAAGTACAAAAGCAAACCTATGTATGAAAGAGACAAACTCTGACAAGCTATGTATATCCAATGATTTAAAAAGTAATGTTACGGTTCAAGTACCACTTCTTTTAAGTAATGCAAACGAATCAAGAGTGGCTGAAAATATAAGTAGTACAAAACCTATACAGAACACAAAACTGTTGCCAAAAATACAAAATATTGCTCCCTATAAACCATCTCTTACTCCAGCTCATTCTGCTACTTTACTAAAATCTAAATGTGAGGTTTATAATGACAATTCTAAAAGATATAAAATTGTTTATGTCCCTGTGCCCAATAATTCTACAACAAGCACAATACCAAACCTATGTATCAAAGAGACAAACTCGGACAAGCTTTGTATAACCAATGTTACCGACCAAGTACCACTTCTTTTGAGTGATGCAAATGAATTCAGTTTAACGGAAAATATAAGTAGTACAAAACCTATACATAACACAAAACTGTTGCCAAAATTACAAAATATTGCTCCCTATAAACCATCTCTTACTCCAGCTCATTCTGCTACATTACTAAAATCTAAATATAAGATTTTTAATGCCGATTCTAAAAGACATGCAAGCATTTCTATGCAGAACAATTCAAAAGAAATATCGCACTCAGACAAGGTCTGTATATTAGACGATGACTCACGGACAGCTACCGATCAACCACCAACGTTCAGTTGTGCTGATGCTAGAGACACTGAAAATACAAGTAGTGCAGAGATGAACTCTGACACGCTTATACCAGTGAGGATGTACAATGAACAAAATAGTATCCCAGGTAGTACGAAACGTGCGAAACTTGATTTAAGCGAGTTAAGCGAATATACGATTGTCGGAAGCACGACGATTATTACTGGGATGTATGTGCCTGAGGACCAACAGCTACCTTTAGAAGATCCGCTGGCGATTCATATTTCAGGTCTAGGTAAGTTATATACATTAAAACTAAAATACTTCTTGTACTTCTTGCGCTAATCTACCAATCTACTATCAATTGCTGGTATATTATGTACTTATATATTGTTAATTCTCATTTTGTGATGTATGAACTAATTTAGGAATATTAGTGTATATTTTAATGTTGTGTGTAATATACACTTTTTTTATATACACTTTTCAACATAATACCCTATTTGTCCCCGCGACTTCGTTCGCGTGGTTGTCAGAAACGCTATCGCGATTATCTTTTGATTGCTCACGTTGGGTTTTGTTATTATGATTATTAAAAAGGAATAATTATTTCATACATATTTTTTGAGTAACTTAAACCGTTTATGCAGCGCACGCACCGAAAGTCATCAAATGTGAATAATTTTCCCCGTTTTTCCAAAATTTCTCACAGACGCTTCGCTCCTATTGGTCTCATCGTAATGTTATAAAGCCTAAAGCCTTCCTCTACAAATGGACTATCCAACAAAAAAATAATTTTTCAAATCGGACCAGTACTTCTTGAGATTAGCGCGTTTAAACAAACAAACAAACTCTTCCGCTTTATAATATTAGTATAGATTTGTCACACTTAATATACCAGTTTCCATAAACTTTTCTCTAAATAAAGTGAGTCAGCTTGTACATACATATATATTATACATACATACATATTTTGTGTTTGTGTACATGCAACAACGATTTTTGATGTCTATCTGTGAAAACCTATTAACGGCTTTCTATAACTTTATATTGGCTGTATGTTTGTCATAAATAAATAAACTGTCGGTTTATCGAAATAAATAAATAAATTTTATTCGATTTATGTTCAAGTCAAATATTAAGAAAAAATAATTGTTGAAATAAATGCCGTATGTATAATTAAATGTTAAAAAAATATATTCTCGTTTTCAGGTATTAATGACAGTGTATCATACCTTGAAGGCAGTGTGTATTCTGAAGAAAACAGTATTAGAGCTACTGAAGACAGTATGAGCTATGATGAAGACAATACGAGTGTGGATGATGTCAGTAGCCACCTAGGATACAGTATCAAATCTAATGACAGCATCGCACATTTAGAAGACTATGAGCTAGATGCATCCATATTAAACAATGAAGATGATTTTAAAGACAGTATGAGCTATGATGAAGACAATACGAGTGTGGATGATGTCATAATCCACCTAGGAGACAGTATCAAATCTAATGACAGCAACGCGCATTTAGAAGACTATGAGTTAGATGCATCCGTCTTAAACAAAGAAGATGATTTTAGAGAAAGTATGAGCTATGATGAAGACAATACGAGTGTGGGTGATGTCAGTAGCTACATAGGAGACAGTATCAAATCTAATGACAGCAACGCACATTTAGAAGACTATGAGTTAGATGGATCCGTATTAAACAATGAAGATGATGTTGAATGTAGAGTAGAAATTGCTTTTGCTTTAAAATTTATTTTTCACCAAGGAAAAACTGCTATAGACGCTGTTAAAGATATAATAGATACATACGGACCTGGTAAAATGTCATTAAAGGAAGCAGAATGTTGGTACAAAGAGTTTAAATTGGGAAATGATGATGTAATAAGAATAATATCTTCTGGAGGTCCGGTATATAAATAGGGCATTACAGAAAAATAAATTTGATGTAGCTGGAAAGGATTCTGGCTTTGGCGATCAGCTGAATATTATTCACAATATAAAATAATATAAATACTTAATTGAAGGCAGTGATTTATCTTCAATTATTGAGGTCATAGGTGAAGAAAAGAAAAGGTGAACAAAATGCCAAGAAGGTGAGTAAAATATTTACATGGACAAGTAGATTATCAGACTGCACTGTTCCTATAAGGGATAGAATGGTACTTGTAACTTTGTTATGTACATTATAAAGAGTGTAAAAATACCAGTTGCAATAACTTGAATTTTTTTTACTACATATTTATTATTTTTGCTACTAAAATATAATAAATAGTAAAAATAAAAAAAAATGTTTTAGCTTTTGAAGAATAAATTACATATTATCTAGAATGAAACAAGGGAGTATAATCATATCCCGACACCCTGTATATAATAGGTTGGGGAAAAAGCATTTGCGAGTTATAATATGTATGAACTTGTCATAAAATCTCTTGGGCTATACCAATTGTATCTGGCTGATTTTGGTATCATTAAAAAGTTTTAATTTCACAGAAGAGAATTCCAAATTCAAACTAGGTAAATGAGAGATACATTTTACAAAAAAGGTACAAATGCAATACAAGCCGCGAAAAAAAATTGTGATGTTTAGGGACCTAATGCAGTATCTGTGAGAGGAGCGCAAATTTAGTTTAAGCGTTTTCAATCCGGAATCTTCGATATCAAAGATGCACGTCGCTCTGGTTGTCCTATTACGGTAAAAACTGATGCCATTTTTGAATAAGTGGAGCAAGATCGGGAAATTACGGGAGTTTGACTGGGAGGTGTTAATGCATCCGCCGTATAGTCCTGACCTTGCACCTGTTTAGGTCGCTGCAGAATTCCTTAGGCAGTGTCAGGTTGACATCACAAGAGGACTCCCAAAATTACTTGAGGCAGTTTTTTCAAGAAGCCCCAAAATTTTTATAGCAATGGGATCATGTCCCTACCAACAAGATGGCAAAAAGTTTCGAACAAAATGGCACCACAATATACTTTAGTCAATTATAAAAAAACCTTTTGAATTTTTATATAAAATGCGAAGAAACTTTTTCCCCAACCTAATATATTACTTAATTAAATGACTTTTTAAAAAAAAAATTAACCGACTTCAAAAAAAATAACTAAAAAGCGATAAATAAACTAATGTATCTACTTGATGCATAATATATACCTACAATTATTTAAATATTTACAACTCAATACCTAATACTTTAACAAAGTCATCTTTAGGGCGTGTTTCACCAAGCAATGTTAAAGTTAACGCCATGTTAAATATCATGTTATCCCTCTCGTATTTCCTGTCACTGAATGAGATGGCATGGTATTTTAACATGGCGTTAACTTTAACATTGCTTGGTGAAACACGGCCTTAACTATTTAAATATTTACAGTTATCACTTATATTTGGAGTCGGTGCCAGCCTGCAGCCTAGGTAACATAGTCTGTTGTGTTGTTTGACGCGCGCGGCTGGCAAGCGCGTTGAAATAGATTATTTCAGCGCGCTTATGCAAATTCGTATTTTTAGTTTTGCTTTGAATTTTAGTGTCGGTCAATATTCTTAATTACATTTATTTGTTTGGCTGGCACCGACTTCAAAAATAAGTGATAACTGTAAATATTTAAATAGTTAAAGATGACTTTGTTAAAGTATTAGGTATTGAGTTGTAAATATTTAAATAATTGTAGGTATATATTATGCATTAAGTAGATACATTAGTTTATTTATCGCTTTTTAGTTATTTTTTTTGAAGTCGGTTATTTTTTTTTTTAAAAGTCATTTTATTTCTCGATTTTTAGTTGTGTTGATGCGTTGTGAACTTAAATAGATGCTAGTTCATTTACTTAAGGGTTTCAGTTTATTTAATATATAGTCACTAATTACAACGTCCGTTTGTCGAATTGGTCATATTTTTAGGAAGCTATAATTGTTATTAATAGGTACTTAGTTGAAAGAGTTTGATAATATAATACTTATTAGGTATTTATATTTTTTATTATCATGGGTAGACCCAACGACATTGACAAAGTTATAATATGCAATAACACACAGCCAAACCTGCTGCAGTTTCAATTCGTCAATGTCGTCCATACTGCATAGGAAACAGATCACGAATGAGAAAAATGAGAGTGTGGATAAATTGCTTGTTCTCGCGAGAAGGGCCGGCGAGACTTCTCGGCGAGATTTCTCGCCGTGAGTCTGGATGGTATATTACAAGTATCACGTTAGCCCTACATACATTCGATCAACCAATTGCAGTACTGCTCCCAACTCCTAACCGTTAAGGAGTACTGTAGCTTCATCATCAGCACAGCAGCATCAGATGTTGATTCAAGCATACCTCACAAGCAACATGTTAGCCCTACATACCTACTACTAAATAGTTTCCATCGACCAATTGCAGTACTGCCTTCCAGCTCCTAATCCTAACCGTTAAGGAGTACTGTAGCTTCATCATCAGCACAGCAGCATCAGATGTTGATTCAAGCATACCTCACAAGCAACATGTTAGCTCTACATACTACTAAATAGTTTCCATCGACCAATTGCAGTACTGCCTTCCAACTCCTAATCCTAACCGTTAAGGAGTACTGTAGCTTCATCATCAGCACAGCAGCATCAGATGTTGATTCAAGCATACCTCACAAACAACATGTTAGCCCTACATACTACTAAATAGTTTCCATCGACCAATTGCAGTACTGCCTTCCAACTCCTAATCCTAACCGTTAAGGAGTACTGTAGCTTCATCATCAGCACAGCAGCATCAGATGTTGACACCCGGAAGCATATACCTGAGTAAGACATGATTACGTAACAAAAACACCATACGAGCATACAATTTTCGGTGGTTGCCCTCGATTTCTCCTGGATCCCATCATCAGATCCTGACCTGGTGAAAATGGGACCACCTCAGAAGTGAACTCTATACAACAAAAAAAATTTTTTTTAAATCCGTCTATAATTGACGAAAATATCGGTGAACATACATAAAAAAAAAAAAAAAAAAATTATACATACAGACGAATTGAGAACCTCCTCCTTTTTT
The DNA here is from genome assembly GCA_905187575.2 of Celastrina argiolus. Lineage (NCBI taxonomy): Eukaryota > Metazoa > Arthropoda > Insecta > Lepidoptera > Lycaenidae > Celastrina > Celastrina argiolus. Next base: position 4,791,489 of record LR994591.1, on the reverse strand, counting down.
TGAAGTCGGTTAAAAAGGAGTTGGTTCATACAGTACTTCGTAATAGTTATAAAATATAATTTCTGCGGACATATTATTGCACAATTACCTATAAAAAAAACTAAAGGATTGGTCAAAAATGTATTTTAAATATTGTTTTTTTTTCAGGGTCTCCTATTATCAAATCCTGTTACTGGAGAATATGCAGTACATATGGAATAAAAACTTTCGCAAATAACATATTATATAATTGTTATAAAATAAATACATGCGTTGTGTAAAATATAGTAAATTGGTAGTAGAGAATAGAGATACGCTTTAATACTAATAATGGCAAATAATAATGTTGAAATGTTTGTGATATTAAATGTTATCGTTTTTATAACTAACCTTGGTTTTTGTCTATAACACTGTCGTAAGCGCAATTGGGATAAATTGGAAAGGTTGCGCCATCCAAAAGTTTCAGAACAAACAACATGTGAAAACTATTACAATTATTAAATATGGCGGCAAACAGCTCGCACAGATAGTTAAATACATGGTTGATATTTTTATTTTCATTTTGTGTGACATGTCATGTCCTCATTTTTGAGGATCTTTAGTTTGCGATCTTAAGGTCAAATCTTCCCTTATCAAACATTTAATGACTATGCTAAAGGACGTTCAACGATTCTTTAAACAACTTGACGAGTTGTCCTTTAGTATTAGTCCTCTAGTCATTCATTTAAACTGCTGATTCAACCAGATAACTGCGATATAATGTACATTATACAACATCCTACACATGATCTACACATCTATACAACGATAGCGTGCTTTAGAAAAATCTAAGATACGAATAGTGCCATCTATTGAACGAATAAGTAATTAACGCGATTATCATTGAGATTGCACGAAAAAGCAAAAAAATATACAAATGTTTTAGTAGTAAGGGGTTAAATTGTACGAGGTTCATCATCAGATTGATATCGGACGGCACATGTGGTGAGATTCATAGGTGTAGGTGTGGTTTGTACGGGATTACAAGTAAATCATAAAAGGGTGTGCGGACGGCGCGGGGGGCGTGACCGCTGCATTGTCCATAGCAATGAATCACACTATAATTATTTTTCACCATACTATAATTTCAATATTACCTATATTATTATTTTAACTAGTTTATGTATTTATGTAACTTACTATTCGATGTTGCTGAGTGTAAATCTGTACTTCAGATGACAACACTTATGGAACCACATAATACCAGGCACTGTGGTGTTCACGCCGCGGTAATACGCCTGAGTGGTGTCCATTTCGACGGTATAGGCATTACATTCCGTACCGTAGTTTCCGACCGCACTCATCCTTTCATCCTTTATATATTTTTTATCTTTGTTATAGTTAAATGTGTAAACTATTTTGTTAATTTTAATCCTACTGTGAATGGATTTTAATTTTAATTTGCTATTGTTTTTTCTAAAGTGTATGTAATGTGATGTCTAAATTTGTCGAATAAATGTTTTATTATTATTAAATCTTTTAAACAACCAACTAAGTGGCTGTTAACTGAAATAAAATGAGACGACGTGGGTGGGGCTAACACAAGTATATTTTCGTGTTACGTAACAAGTTGTTTGTGCATACGACAAGTAGTTACAGCACAGATAATAATAATTATTATCAGTGTCATTAAGATAAACTTGGTAGAGTTATCTGTTTATTACTTGTGTCGTTCATCTTTTCAAACTTGCTTATACGCGACTAGACGATATTGAATGGAGGTACATTAGTACCTATTAAGTTATTTACTTACGCCACAAAGTAGATATATAGGTATAATAGAGACACGACCTAGTACTAGATAATGTTATCACCCTAATACTGGCAATTCGACTGGCTATTTTTGTTTTCTTTGATTTCCAATAAACAAAGTCCAGGCACATTCAGGAAACCGCCATCTAGCGCCCATATTGGAAAATACTAATTTCGTTTCGTATCAGGAGTTGAATTTAGTTAAGTGTGATGTTATGCTTAAAAAATATAAAGTCAATAACACAGTAACAACAGTATAATTTATTTTATTTACAAATGTTAATAGTAGTGACATCTATTTACATTTTTTGTATTAAACATAGATTGTATGGGATGGTAGGCGATGCTTACGCCTACGTTGTCTTGCTTGCTCTGGTTCGCTTGGACCCACGAGGATTCGATTCCCGAGTTGAAACAACTAATAACGTTGTTTCCGAGAGATATTGCAGGCCGTTCACCCAATTTTCCGACAAGATATTATACTCGGATGGGCATGCAATATAGTATCCTACCACTTATATTGCTCCGAAATCGGTGTGGAAGATATTTATTAACTAGCTGTGCCCGCGACTACGTACGCGTGGAAAAGTGAAGTGTTATAATAAATCTGTTTTGATAACATACATTTTTAACAATAGACATGCATAGGCAAAAGAAGTAGGCCGATAAAGTAATAATAATAGTATACCATCAAATAACGGCTTGGACATGCTATATGAAGACATAGGATTACCCCCAATCGATGTAACTATATCTTGAATACTCAGCATCAAAAAGTACACAAAACACCATCATGACTACAAACAAATGGGGCAACCGCTGAGGACTTTAGCTAATAGGTACTTGCCAATGTTGATCCCGATCCAGTTAGTGACATGCCCGCCAAGCCGCTTGTATGTAGGGGTATATTAGGTATATTACCATCCTTTCGGAGCTCAGCATCAGCATTAGAGAAGTTATTCAGATAATATTATTCGGAAACATCGTATAAACCCGGCCGAATTTTCTCGTTAATTTAGTATAGGATTTAACTTCGTGGTCCATATGTCTGTCTGTATTGCAAAACCTTTTATCTCAAAAACACTTGTAGGTATCAAGCTAAAAATCATATCAAATACTCAGGATCTATCCCCTGCCTTGTCCAATTTATACTGTATTATCTATGGCCTTGTCCCTTGAAGCTGTGAAAAAATCAGACTTCTTAACCAACGCAACCAAAAGATACAACCGTTTATGTCGCAAAATTTGTCATTTTCGACACTTGCAAGGGAATCAAAACCTAAATGGACTCTTCTACTTCCTGGTAGTTCAGCGGAGTTTCAAAGATTCAGAGTTATGAATCTTTAAAGATAAATGAAGCAACAACGTTTTAATTTAGTGCTGACAAAGGATAAATTGCGAAACCATAATTTTTTTTAGCTTACTACCGTTTACCGTAACCCGTAACTGATTTTATACAAAAAACTTTCGTATTAAAGAAAATCAAGAAAAAAAACTTAGATTGTCCTACCTATTATAAAAACTAAGAAATAAATGACCAAGAAATACATAAATGTAAGTTATATTTGACTTAACTTTTTTAGTTTAACTATAATACGTGTAAATCATCATTCTATTTATTATCTAGGTATATCAGTATAATAGTTTACTTGAAAACAAACTATCCTACACATATACAAAAATAATTGTATTTACAAACCCTTTATAATAATATAATATAACTAAATAAATGAAATTCACTTTTATCGATTGCCATTCTCCCCCGGTGCGTTCGCTGCGAATAAAATTTGAAGCGGCGCGCGGCTCCCGGGCCGACGCGCTTCCTACAAATGTCCAGCAAGTACGACATGATGTTTTTAAATTGTCATAACTTTTTTATTTATGAACCGATTTACATGAAACAAACACTAAATGTTAAGTGAAGTTTGCTGCAATATATTACTGAAAAATGCATAGAAATCAGATAAGCCGTTTCTGAGATTAGCGTGCACAAACCCACAGACAAACAGACAAACAGACAAACAGACAAACAGATAAACAGACAAACAGACAAAAATTTCAAAAATCATTGTTTTGGGTACTATTGCGTAAATAAAGGTCCCCTATAATATTTTTTCTCAAATATCTTCAATGTACAGACACTACTCCTCTACAGATTTATTATATGTATAGATATAGATATAGATAATACCTGTACAATAATTTTAAAGCTCGTGTGGTAGAAATCCGAAATTGTGGAGTTTTTGAACTAATAATAAACAGGGTGTAAAATGAACAGTCACTACCTATAAGTACTTTGGGATATGATTATATTTAGATACTACCTTTTAATAGGTATTTTACATGCTATGGTTATAAGTAGCTGTACTTACAAAATGTACCTATACCTACTACGTACCTTTAAGAGGAAACACCACGAAATTTTTTCCATACAAAAAGCGGCCTACGGGATTCCTGTTTCCTCCCTGGATAATGCTGCTAGAGTAACAATTATTTTCCTGGATATTAATGGATATTGTTTGTGCGTCCCTATTTTTTACTTTTTTTAATAAATTCATTATTTAAAGAGACATGGACGTTCAAGAACCTAACAAAATGCCCAGACTCTCCGCTATGTTTAAACATCTAGGAAACAGATTTGACTACATTAAACAACAAAATCAAAAAATAGGAACTCATTTCTTTTATTAGCTTATAAACAAAAAATATTTAAATCGGTTAAGTTTTGGAGGAGGAAACAGGAATCCCCTAAACGTCGATTTCTGGTACTTTTAATAGGTAATTTCAGTCCAAGTTGCAGTTGTCTCTATCGCGCTAGTGCTGGCTAGATAGGGCACTGCGAGAGAGCAATAGATTTTATAAATACCTATTTTGTATTTCTCTCAACCGTGTTGTTTCCTCTTATATCACATACACATACCCAAAGTATTATCACTCATTTATTTTACACCTTGTACCTGTCTGTATGCACGTGATAATAGCAAGCACATGTTGAGAAAATCAACATAATATAAATAGTAATTACGATATCACGATGTTATAAATAATACATTTACCAAATAAATATTATTATTAAATACATACATTTTCCTAAAATTTAGCAAAAAACTTACCAATATTATTACAAATAAAATATTATAATCTACCATCTGACGAAGAACCAGCCTTACTTAAAGCCCTAGCCTGTAACATGGCGTTAACTTTAACATTGCTTGGTGAAACACGCCCTTAAACCGTTTATGCAGCGCACGCAACGAAATTCCCCGAATGTGAATAATTTTCCCAGTTTTTGCAACATTCATCACTGACGCTTCGCTCCTATTGGTCGCAGCGTAATGTTATATAGCCTGAAGCCTTCCTCTATAAATGGACTATCCAACAAAAAAAGAATTTTACAGATCGAACTAGTAGTTCCTGGGATTAGCGCGTTTAAACAAACATACAAACAAACAAACTCTTCCGCTTTATAATATTAGTATAGATAAACCTACTATACTTAATTATTTATAGTGTCTAGTATATTTAGTGGCGGTAACGGCCATAATATGTACTTATATAATTCAAAATTTCAACAGTCTAGCGAAATCTAGGGTACCTTTGGGTACGGACCCTAAAACATATTCCTAGCTCTTTCTCTCATTAGGCCGCCATGAAGGATGGAAGTGGTGATGATTGTAATAAAAGTAAAACATGAATGGAGGAATAATTAACGACATCTGCTCTTATATCGCCAACCAATTAAGACGTGCAACAGAACCAACAGGTTCCAGTTCAATGACACTTCAGGTTCTACTATACATGTCCGATTTGCAGAATTTAAAACAATTTAAAATTATGTGGCGCTAATTTTTCGGCGGACTAATGAGCGCACTAGCGCCACAATTTGAATTTCTAATCATCTATATTCTAGCTATAAAAAGCCTTACATTAATAATTAATAATTAGTCGCAATTCCTCATTTGTACCTGAGAAATTACTGTATCGCTCATGGCTTCATAGCGCTCACAGTTATTTTTAACCGACTTCGAAAAAAAGGAGGAAGTTTTTCAATTCGGCCTGTTTTCTTTAACAGCATTCATAAAGGCACGACTGAAGTGGAATAGTGCAAGCTATTTCTGTATTGTAGGTAGAATCTCTGTTTTCTCGTAAAATCAGACTCATGTAGCCAAACCCTACTATGCAGTCATTGCACCTTAACGGAAACATTTGGATATGTTTCCGATGTTTAGGATTTTATTGATATTGCCTTAACTGTCCCCTCACTGGGTTAAGTTCAAGTTAATCTGATACGGCAACGGCAACTTTACGCGTGAATTTTCAAAGAATGTAAGCGAAACAAATCTGCGAGCCTATTGCGAGTTTTTGTCACTGCTGACGGTGACGAAGTTATAGAGAGAACTATAATTTGTTTGGCACTCAGATTAATAACTGTTTGGCATCGCATTAGATACCATAGTTTGGCACTAGGGGCGCTGTTTCGATACTCGTCACCGTGAGCAGTGACAAATACTCGCACTAGGCTTACTCCGATTTACTCATTTACTCCAATTTATGAACCCAGGTACCTACTCGTAGGTATATGATTTATTTTTACAACTTGAGGTGAATTTGTCGGTAGTTGATCTGTGCATTAGCGCTGTTGGTTCAACAACTTGTATCTGAACAATAAGTTCCGTTCCATTTTAACATTAGATAAACTAAGTTTAACTTAACTGATCTCTGAGGTCCGTTTAAATATTACAGAACTCATAATTGACACCGCTAGATGTCACTGACATAGAAAATTAAAGATTTACAGAAGATTATTATATTTTATGCAATTGATTACATATCATCATATGTCATCATTAATTAGCAGGCCTTTGCATACATTATTGGATGATTTAATACAATATTCTCCAAGCGAAGTAACCACTCCTTAAATACTGTAGTGCCCGGGACGGCGCGGCGGTTTTAAATACTGCATTCTTACAACAAAGTTGGTCTAATCCAGAGGAATAACTGGTCTTGTTAAGTCTGGAGCCAACCATGTGCGGGGTTCCTCACGTCGTTTTCCTTCACCGTTAGAGACTAGAGCGTATAGTGTAAATGAATATTAATCTCGAAATGTCTTATGGGTACATGGCACAACTTGGGAATCGAACCTCCACACTTTTGAGTAGGTACTAATCAACGGTCTACCCACTAGGCTACGAACACTCATAATGTAAGTACAACATAGTAGGTTTATAGATAAAAAATAATTATTATGTGGAAAAGAGTGTAAGTATAACAAAATAATTATGAATACTAGTTGCTTATGAATTACATTCCCTGATAACACATAACAAATTAAAATCGGCTTGTATCTACAAATCAAATGTTTGTTATGACAATCATGACACATTCAGATGAGACTGGAGAATTAGTATTCATAGAGCACTTAGCTAAGAGTGTGTCATATTGTCTTTATGTGTATTATCTATACATATAATAAATCTGTAGAGGGGTCATGTCTGTACATTAAGAATATTTAAGTGAAAATTAAAAAAAGGGGGTCTATATAAGCCACAGAACCTAAAAATAACATTTTTGAAAAAAATGTCTGTCTGTCTGTCTGTCTGTCTGTCTGTCTGTCTGTCTGTCTGTCTGTCTGTCCATATGGGAATGTTTGTCGTCGCATCACGCTAAAACCACTGTATGGAATGAAATGAAATTTGGCAGGCAGGTAGCTTACGACCTGAAGAGCATTATAGGAAATTATTATCCCGAAAAACGAAAGGGTTCCCGTGGGATCTTCAAAAAATTGTAGCTACCTATTTGACGGTATTTCAGCCAAACTACTCAACGTATTTAAATGAAATTTGGCAGGCAGGTAGCTTATGACATGAAGAGCATTATTGGAAATTATTATTCCGAAAAACGAAAGGGTTCCCGTGGGATTTAAAAAAAAATGTAGCTACCTATTTGACTGTATTCCAGCTAAACTACTCAACGTATTTGAATGAAATTCGGCAGGCAGGTAGCTTACGACCTGAAGAGCATTATAGGAAATTATTATCCCGAAAAACGAAAGGGTTCCCGTGGGATCTTCAAAAAATTGTAGCTACCTATTTGACTGTATTCCAGCCAAACTACTCAACGTATTTGAATGAAATTCGGCAGGCAGGTAGCTTACGACCTGAAGAGCATTATAGTAAATTATTATCCCGAAAAACGAAAGGGTTCCCGTGGGATCTTCAAAAAATTGTAGCTACCTATTTGACGGTATTTCAGCCAAACTACTCAACGTATTTAAATGAAATTTGACAGGCAGGTAGCTTATGACATGAAGAGCATTATTGGAAATTATTATCCCGAAAAACGAAAGGATTCCCGTGGGATCTTTAAAAAATTGTAGCTACCTATTTGACGGTATTTCAGCCATACCACTCAACGTATTTAAATGAAATTTGGCAGGCAGGTAGCTTATGACATGAAGAGCATTATTGGAAATTATTATTCCGAAAAACGAAAGGGTTCCCGTGGGATCTTCAAAAAATTGTAGCTACCTATTTGACGGTATTTCAGCCAAACTACTCAACGTATTTGAATGAAATTCGGCAGGCAGGTAGCTTATGACCTGAAGAGTATTATTGAAAATTGTTATCCCGAAAAACAAAAGGGTTCCCGTGGGATCTTCAAAAAATTTTAGCTACCTATTTGACGGTATTTCAGCCAAACCACTCAACGTATTTAAATGAAATTTGGCAGGCTGGTAGCTTATGATCTGAAAAGCATTACTAGAAAATTATTATCCCGAAAAACGAAAGGGTTCCCGTGGGATCTTCAAAAAATTGTAGCTTTTAATTTGACGGTATTTTAGCCAAACTACTCAACGTATTTAAATGAAACTTGGCACAAAGGTAGATTGTAACATGAAATAACCAACATAATATTTTTAACCGACTTACAAAAAAGGAGGAGGTTTCTCAATTCGTAAATATATGTTTGTTTTTTATGTTTCTTCGCGGATATCTTCATCGTTTCTGCAATGATTTTAATTTTTTTTTATGTTGTGTAGGGTATAATTTAAATTTGGTCCCATTGTCACCAAAATGGTGACCTGATGATGGGATCCGTGAGGAATCGAAGGAAATCCTCAAAATTTATGTGCAATAATATATTGATTTTGATTTTTTCTGAAGAAGCTAAGCATATGTTACCAAACAGTAAGTTTTGCACCATATCCTGGATCTATAATATCAAAAAATTTCGCGTTTCAGTAAACTATCTATATCTATACATATAATAAATCTGTAGAGGGGTCATGTCTGTACATTAAGAATATTTAAGTGAAAATCAAAAAAGGGGGTCTATAAAAGCCACAGAACCTAAAAATAACATTTTTGAAAAAAATGTCTGTCTGTCTGTCCGTATGGGAATGTTTGTCATCGCATCACGCTAAAACCACTGTATGGAATGAAATGAAATTTGGCAGGCAGGTAGCTTACGACCTGAAGAGCATTATAGGAAATTATTATCCCGAAAAACGAAAGGGTTCCCGTGGGATCTTCAAAAAATTGTAGCTATCTATTTGACGGTCTTTGAAGATATACGTTTGGAAATTTCGACATCGTTTATACTGCAAGCATATGGTAATTATTAAAAAAAAACCGGGCAAGTGCGAGTTGGAATTGCGCACCGAGAGTAGACCGCCGACGCCGAAAAATTTGGCGGTCGGCGCCAGCAGCGCAACGTCGGATTGAAAGTTGGCGTCGGGCGTCGGCGTCGCAACGTTAGGCATCGCGCCGAAGGGCGTCGGCGTCGTGACGTTAGGCGTCGCGGCGTTGGGCGTCGCGGCGTCCGTCGGCGTCGCGACGTCGGGCGTCGCGACGTTAGGCGTCGCGGCGTTGGGCGTTGGCGTCGCGACGTCGGGCGTCGCGACGTTAGGCGTCGCGGCGTTGGGCGTTGGCGTCGCGACGTTGGGCGTCGCGGCGTCGGGCGTCGGGCGTCGGGCGTCGCGATGTTGGGCGTCGGCGTCGCGACGTTAGGCGCCGCGGTGTCGGGCGTCGCGGCATCGGGCGTCGCGGCGTCGGGCGTCGCGGCGTTGGGCATCGTGGCGTCGCGACGTTAGGCGCCGCGGTGTCGGGCGTCGGCGTTGCGACGTTAGGCGCCGCGGTGTCGGGCGTCGTCGTCGCGACGTTGGGCGTCACGGCGTCGGGCGTCACGCCGTCGGGCGTCGCGCCGTCGGGCGTCGCGCCGTCGGGCGTCGTCGTCGCGACGTTGAGCGTCGCGGCGTCGGGCGTCGGCTCCACGACGTTGGGCGTTGCGGCGTCGGGCGTCGCGGCGTCGGGCGTCGCGGCGTTGGTCGTCGCGGCTTTGGGCGTCATATACGGGACATTAGCGCGTTTAAACAAACAAACAATTTACATTTGGGGACTTTCGTTACATGCGCTGTATAAACGGTTTAAGTCAAACAAACACCACGCGAACGAAGTCGCGGGCACAGCTAGTTCTGAATACAAATGGCCCTGCTTACTAAGTAGTCTAAGTACTATATGAAATCTTTCTTTAGGTACATAAAAAATAAAGAATAACACCTCCCTAAGATCTTTCCAGACAGCGAAAAGGCGACAGAGGGAATTGGTATACAGTGTGTAAAAACAGCAGTCATTATAATTTTGAGATACGATAATACGACCTTTCCTTATTTTGGAAATGTATTTTTTAAATAAGTAAGTTTTTTTTTGTCAAAACCAAAAAAAAATTTTTTTTGACATTTTTGTAAAAAAAAAGAAAAAAAATACATTTATAAAATGAGAGAAGATAGTATAATCATATCCCAAAGTTATAGTGACTGCTCTTTTTACACCCGTTATATCCGGAAATGGGGATTTAACAACTGCGCTTGCCAACACGTATGCACCTATCTCCCACTTTCGGGTGAGGCTTGTTATTAGCAGATGATGTCCACATCACAGTTGAAATGATGATGAGAGATCGAAAATAAAATCTATGGGATAAACATAAGTTTCGCTGACGTACGAATTTGTCAAACAGCGAAGATTATGGCAAATCCAATACATTTTGTTTTCGAACTTCATAAGTGATAATACCGATGAGGTATCTCAGGGCCTTGGTAACAAAAGAAGATATTTTACGGTCAACGCAAAATTAGTAATTTAATAGACCCTACAATATGCAGGTTTTTTTTCTCATTGGTGTCGCATCGTGAGCTGTCCGTGAGTCGTGACGCATCACAGTAAAATAACGCTCACCTCTATTAACAAATAACTCTAATCTATGGCTCACATAGCCTTAAAATAAATAAGAACATTGTAAATATTGTAATCCATTGGGGATTCCCACATAAGCTACTCTTCATGCATATATTATTATCATCATAATACGAACATTATATACTTACCAGTCAACCACTCTTTGAAAAAAGTTTATGTTACGCGCGCATTCTTTGTGGCACAAAAAAAACCCGCTGGATCGTACGTGTTTCAGCAAAAAAATACAAAATGTAATTCTCCGTGGTCTATATTTGTTTTGCATTGTATTTGTCGCCTCCGCGGTCTACAGGTTTAGAGCCTAGCTCTCGACTCGAAAGTCATGGATTCGATTCTCGCGTTGGAGCAATAAACATGTTGTTTTCAAGTCGGTTTCAGCAATGCAGGCTGATCACCTGATTGTCTGACAAGAAAGATGATCGATGCGTCGGATGGGCATGTAAAAAGTTGGTACTGCGCCTGATCTCCCGCCAGTCGTGACGGAGTAGGGTGGATAACCGCCGCCCTACTGGGCTGCGAGAGTGAAGGAAGAGGGAGTGCTTCTGTGTATTTCGCACACGCTTGCATAAAATTGCGTAGCTGGTCTGATTTCAATGAATCCGGCCACCGTCACTGAAATCAGTATGGGAGGCATTATTATTATTAACATTATATTAAAATCTGTTCAGGCTCTCCGATTTTTATGCTTCGAACTTTGTTTCGGACGTCAGTCTATCCCGCTCGTACCTATGTATGCAATACGCATTGGCGACGCGCGAGCGGTATAGTAAATCGGAGGCCTGCAGGCATACTCCCGACACAATCGAGAATCAGTTCGATCTCTACTGCTTTTGGTATTTTATTTGGTGAAATACTTTGGAACTGACCAGTATAAAGAAGATGGTTAGATCATTACTTCTTGTACTTCCATATCAGTCGACTGAGAATCAAAATAAACAATTTATTCGGGGGTACGCGGCACGATCGAATCTGAAACAAAATCGAATCTGTTTGGAGAGTAAGGCCCCTGGACAGATTTTAATATCATGTTAATACAAATATTATATGATTCCACGGGGAATTACATACTTTGTTATTTTTTTGCGGCAAAACGTACGACACATGCGGGATTTTTCGTGCTGACGAATTCGCGTGCATCATCTACTTTAAAAAAAAAATCGGGCCGAGTAGTTTCGATACATATTCAATAGAAACAATTAAACAATAAAATCTACGAACACAGAAAATATTTAGCCTACTTTATATCGGCTTCTGTCAGATTTTCTTGCGCAGAGGAAGAAAAGCGATTGCGAGCGAAAAAGTAAATTAAGTAAATTGATTCTAGAGACGGGTCTTTAGATTACTGTACCTACGTCATAATACGTTACAACGTATTCATTACTTTAGTGACAGTTTAAACTCAATTTTCTCGAAATCAGAATTTTGCTACATATAACCTTCATCCATTCATGTCTAGAATTCTGGCCTAGAGAATAGAGAGTAGGTAGAGCCTAAAAGTACACACTCATTTTGCAAAAGTTACAAGACAAGAAAAATCGCAAAAGTTATAAATAAACCACTGTCCCGTCGAATTTCGAACCTTTGCACTGACAGCACCGCCATCTACCAGGGCTTCGATTCTCGTGCCCCAAACATCGTTTCGAATGTCAGTCTGTCCCGCTCATTCACGATTGATAAGGCGTGTGCGAGCGGGACAGACTGAGACTCAAAACTAAGTTCGAAGGCACGAGAATAGGGGCTTTGTTGAAAATCTTAGTCCATTTTCAACCCGCAACGAAAACAGAGGGGGTATTATAAGTTAAGATTTGGCGCGCAGACAGACAATCGAATTACGAGATTAGAGGCCCTGGAGGCTGATTCAAGATGCCATCGATATTATCCCTCGAATTTCGATTCGATATCTTTACCCGGATTTCGACGCGTTGTTTACGGCGGGGCGGCGACACGGCGTGACGTCACACGGCCGCGGCGATCGGCGAGAGCTCTTTATACGTACAGGCTGTAAAATAAGTGAGTGATAATACTTTAGGATGTGTATGGGTCCCGTATACCTATAGAGTTTACTGTGAACGTACAAGTGCTGGAAGAGTTACTTTTTTTTAAATATTGTATGGGCAAATTTATGACGTTGGGGCATTACTTATACAAACATGTAAGTCAAACTAAGTCTTCCAGCGCTGGTAATTTCACCATAAACTCTACATAGGAGGCACATAAATACCCTAAAGTATTATCACTCACTTATTTTACACCATGTATACTGTATTATCTATGCTAAAGAGGTTATCGGTGAAGATACCGAATATAGCGCCCAAATTATTTAACAATAATGACACACAACTTTTTTTACACTTTTCCACTTTATTACGTTTTTAATAAGTTTTAACAAAATAAAACGACCAAAAAATTATCATCATCACCGACACCTGGTGACCTGATGATGGTTTGATCGAAACCGGTCGTGTTATTTTGTAAAAACTAATTAAAACGTAATAAAATGGAAAAGTGTAAATAAAATATTGTGTTATTACTGTGAACATGAATTTCCATCAAGAACCAATAATTCAATCAGTTATATATCAAATTATTTTATTCAATATATTATTATATTATAAATTTACATAATATATTATATTATAGGTACTGAGTTCTCGCAGAACTTGTGTTAACAGTGGCCCAAGCAGTACCATTTTAAAGTTCCGTAAAGTAAAGTAAAGTAATCAATAATTGTCAATTGCATTGGAGCTGTCATGCTTTTCGTACAATCATTATATTGGGCTACCGTACATTTACGGCTTGTAAGATGTGTTTCCAGTGTTTCTCTACCGTGCGGAAACGTGGACGGTAAAAGAGAGAGAACGGAAACGCATAGATGCCCTGGAAATGTGGTGCTGGATAATAATGTTGCAGCATGGACTCAGCGCCGCACTAATATCTCCATTCTCCAGGAGCTTGAGATCACACAAAGACTCTCAGCGATGGTTCATTCTCAGATTTTGAGTTACTTCGGCCACGTTATGCACAAGGAAGACGACGCTATAGAGACACTTGTCGTCCAGGGTAGAGTTAATGGATTCAGGTCCAGAGGACGCAATCCTTTACGATGGACGAAGTGAAAGCCCTAACGGAATCGTCCCTAAATTTGTGCGTGCGAATTGCGAAATACCTCGGTTAGGGAACGATGGCGGGAGACTGTCAAAAAGATCGTGCTACGATGCCCATGACCACGACTACTCTGCCAAGAGTATACGACTCAGAATACCGTATATTTAGGTCGTGTTTCACCAAGCAATGTTAAAGTAAATCCTTCGTTAAATATCATGTTGTTCCTCTCGTAATTCCTACCAATGAATGAGAAGGCATGGTATTTTAACAAGCCGTTAACACTAACATGCGTTGGTGAAATCGGGACTTAACATAACACAAGTTAGGTTATGTACCAGAAATTAATTACTTTTATATTATGCTCATATTTTTAATTTTTATTTTATATTCATATTTAATACACATCCAAGGCCCAGGAACATTAACTTATTGTCCCTTCCGGTTTGCCGCCGACACTACACGGAAACACAGATCTCTATTTAACCGACTTCAATATAAGGAGGTTCTTTTAATTGTGTTATTTATTTATAAAATACAGTCAAAACCGAACAACGAAAGAATGCCATACGTCTGTTTACTCTAAAAGAAAAAAAAATAACGCTTATTAAGCTAGGAGCCTTCCCATTCACAGAATGTCACTTCTTGGCGGAATAGCAAAAACAGCATGTGGCTTCAGCGTCACATAATCAACCTATCGTTTTCTGATTTGGTTCAATAACTTATTTATACCTAATAAAAATAAGTTATTGGCAAATAAGTGACATTTAACTTTGGTAGAATACAGAGCGCTACTTTTCTCTTTGTTTACATTTTTAAATATCTGAATGCAATGTACACCAAATTATAATTTTTATGAGGCCAAGAGGATACTTGCATAAATTGTCAATTTAAATTCACAATTACACAAGGGACCAACGGACAAACATACGGACGGAAGCTGTAGTACGGTTTCGTAGAGAGAACCCTCGCTACGAAAACCCTAAAAATAATTATCCAAAGAAAGATGTATGCATAAATAGCAGTAGTGTTAGACGATAAAATTCATATATGTACCACAATTATATAATGTAATATAAAATGTTGCTTTGTGGTCACAGTATTGACCTAACGAATACGTCATCACAGAGGTCTCGATACGTCCCAGTACAACGCGCGGACCCTTACCGCGCATGCGTACCAATTCGGCCATCAGTCTCGAACCACGAGGGGCTAAAACACACACGCTGGTTCTAAGGATAGTGTTATTCGGGATCGAAAATGACGGACAAACCCGAACCGGGCTTAGAAATGATCCGGTTGCTGGATAAAAAGGTTGGTTCTCGTTGGGTTTTTATATTTTGCTGCATGACATTGAAGGTCAAAGGTTAGGTTTTTGGCTACATTTTTCATTGAACACTATCGGAAATGTTCGATAACTTGCAGTTGGATTTAATAATTATCAATATACAGTTATTAGAATAGAATATTATCGCTGATAAATACGTAGCTGTAGATTTCTCTAGTTAGTGAAGTGTCGTGATAATATCATTCTTGTTTACTTCATAATTGTGAAAATAAACATACGATGTAGAATTAGAAAAACAAATGAAAGGTAGAGAATGACTGCTAGCGCGCATTTGCTTAGGAGTTAGGTTATAAAAGTACTTAGTAGTTATTTGCCAAACAGGATGTAAAAAGTACAGTCACTGTAACCAAAAAAAGTACATTTCCAGAATGAGAAAAGGTAGTAATGTCTGTTATATTTACGTCCTGTGTTACATTATTAGAGATATGATTAAACGGGAAATAACTACACGAGAAAAAACGGAAATATTATGTACCTTTAAAATAACTTAGTTAAACTTTACTTTAACTTTTGCTTTTGGCGCCTAACAAATTTTTCTTTTGCAACTTCGTTAGCTATAAAAGTTTTTACTATGTAAAGTACAAACTTATATGAAGATATGAATCGATGAAGGTGAGAATATGTCGAATATCCAGAAAATTTAGTTTAAACAGTCACTTAAACATTTTAGAGTACGTCGTAAAGTACTTAGAACTCCATTTTCTCGAAATCAGCATTTTGCTACATAATATCACCTTCATCCATTCATGTCTTCAAAGGTTTTGGATAAAATGTGAATCACTTCAATTTTAAAAATACCTTTTTGATGTCTACCTACATAATAGGTTTTGTATGATTCCTGTATTAAAGTGTTCGTACTAAAATATTTAAACTATTTATTTTACCCGACTACGACCACGCTAAAAGGAGGATAATGATTTTGGCAGTCTATGTTTGTTTGTTATCTACAGAACTACAGTCGAGTCAATAGGTTCGCAATGATAACTCGGGTAACATAGGCTATATTTTACATAGTCTGCATAAAGTTTTTTATTTATTATACTAAGGGTAACCCACTAATACCTATTATGAATATCGTATCTTAATTTAGGCGTTTATTCCACTGATGATTATGAGCGTTGAGCAAATGTGCCACGCTGCAGTTTCGTCTGAGTCCCTATTCTTTTTCAACCCTCTTTATGGGACAAAGGGCTGAGCCCTTATGCATTGTAGCTATTGGGCACGTAGCTTCAAATTATTATGTTAGCAAAGAACTAGCATATTATGCGTATGAACTCTACCAAAGAATCGACATGTGCAAATAATAAATGACGGTGTGTATGTGTCTTTTATGTTGAGTGTACTGAGTACTGTGAAAGTCCCCGAGCTGAAAGACTTAATTTTGACTTACATGTTTTATGAGAAATGCCCTCATAAAACATGTAAGTCAAAATTATCTTTAATTTTCCCATACAATAATAAAAAGTACCTCTTTCAGCGCTGGTACTTTGTCAATGAACTCTATATACGTGATCCATACACACCCTAAAGTAGCATCACTATTCACTCATTAATATTATAGCCTGTATTACGTAAAATAAATAACTCGTTAAAACCCTGTAAAATAAATAGCTTGTAAAGGTTACAAGTTGCTATAAGTTACCAGGTGGTAACTTATAGCATTTGTATATTACTTTAGAAAGAAAAAAAAACATCGTTATGTGACATAATAATTAATAATACATACCTACGAATTTTAAACGAAAATTAGAAAACACTAGAAAATTTGAATGGCTGTACTTATATGATTTTAGTTAATAGTGGTATTATATACCTTTTATGAATTTTGTATTGATGGAAATGAAGACAACGGCCAAACGTAAGTAAAAAAAAATATTAACCCCCGGTAATAATTTTACAATACTGACACGCGCCCACTTCGTTAAGCATACAAACCGTTTAAACCTTCCCTGGAATTGCACGAATAATTCAAGACTAAAAATAGCCGAATCGATTGAGCCGTTCTCAAATTTTAGCGTCACTAACGAACACGCTCCCACTTCGTTAAGCATACAAACCGTTTAAACCTTCCCTGGACTTGCACGAATAATTCAAGACTAAAAATAGCCGAATCGGTTCAGCCGCTCTCAAATTTTAGCGACTCTAACGAACGGCGATTCATTTTTATATATAAGATTTTCTCCTTAGTCCTTGTCTGATACAGTAGAAAAGAAACTTGAGTCAAGTACGAAACATAATGTATCCTTATCCAGTATGTAAATATTTCTATATATGGTACCTAATTGTAAATTGTAATAAGTACATTTTTGTTTCGCGTGCTCATATTCTATTAAACTAGATTTATACGCAGAAAACATGGTAGTAAACAACACTTATTGCTACAGTTGTGCATGAGTTCAAGGAATCTTGTATTGGTCAGTAAAAATGGTTTACTTGGCATAGTTTACCATCAATCAATATACTAACGGGGTCATACGCTTCTGCTCAGTCGTTCACTTGTCTGTAAGTGCTAAACTGTAATAAGTAAAGTAGCTATAGTGTACCTATAGGATGGTGATTGTTGTAGATGGCAAAGACACCAAAAAAACTGTAATTTAAAAACCCAACGAACCCTTCTACGATTTTTGATGTATCCAGTGTCACTCTCAGTAAACACGAACCTAGCGACACTTCTCAAGCTAAAATCCAATGGAAATTTTATACTATTATAAAACTATGTATTAAGAAATTTTATTATATTATTTATACTACTTACTTTTTTATACTATTAAGAAATTTTATTATATTATTTTGCCATTCAGGGTGCAGAACGTTACAAATAATTACACATACATGGTCTCTAAAACATAACCTTCGTTAGGTAAGCAGTCGGGTAAATAACGGGTGTAAAAAGAGCAGTCACTATAACTTTGGGATATCATTATAGTACCTTTTCTCATTTTGTTTGTTTTTTTTTACAAAAATTAAAAAAAAAATTTTTTTTGCTTTATTGTTATTTTTGTGACAAAAAAATAAGAAATGGTGAAAAGTAAAATTTTTTTTTTAGTTTTTGACAAAAAAAATACATTTCCAAAATGAGGAAAGGTAGTATAATCGTATCTCAAAGTTATAGTGACTGCTCTTTTTACACCCTGTATAAGGTAAAAAACGTTGTTTACGCCAGTTTTCTGTAACGCCCTGCTATCTCTCTGGTCTTAAGATCAAGGGGGCTGCTTGCCAGGTGTCAGTAATTGTGCTCAGGAATAACAGCTGGCATAGAGAATAGTCCCCTTTAGGGTGAAAAGTACAATAGAGTAAGCGGCGTCCACAAATCTTTTTTTTTTTTCTTCACAAAAACAAGTCTTTCGGAAATGTAGATATATAAATAACTTTATCAGAAAAAAACATAAGATGGTCGAATAAATTCAATGATTAGCACTATAAATACCTTTGATCATCCCGCAGTAATCGCACATTTTAGTACATTTTAGTATTTGTGTCTACCGATTTCTTCTCAATGTGTGTCAAATTCTAAATTTTATCAACATCGGTGTAGTAGTTTCGGAGCCTATTCAATGCATCAATAAAGATTTATGAAATCACACGATAACATGACGTATTATTGTTATACTTTGAACATTATGAGGACAAAACAAAATTCTTTTGCCCTAAAATGACGTTTGCATTACTTTTACAACAAATTTAGAAGCGAGAAACTTCCTATGTTCCAAGTCATTGTGATATAAATGTAAACAAAGCTAAGTATGTGCGAATATAGTTCTTTCAATTCAAATGTCAACTAAATTAAGAAAAACAATGACACATTAAGTCTCTGTATAACGCGAATGACCTTGACTGACTAATAGTAGGTAATAATTATATAGTGAGAAAAGGGTATCGCGCCGACCGGAGCGCGTAGTTTAAAAACTCGTTTAAAAAAATTGTTAAAATTTGCAAAAACTAAATTGACAGTCCCCTGAGTCTTGCATTACTTAAAAAACTGAAGTAATTTTCACACTCGAGTTACTAATATATAAAGAGAAATAAGGTTACAAAGTAAAAAAGGAGGAACTTTACCACAACTTTACATATTGTTTTAAGCTATATCACAAAGTAGATAATAAAGCTGTATTAAAACAAATATCAATTTATAAACCGCCAATCCTCTAATAAATATAATAAAGATTGTTATATATTTATTTTATTTTTCAATAATACTAGTATTGATATAAAAGGTTACAAAGTACTCTCATTTTCAGTTTATCGCGCCCACACAGCCTTAAATCTTCTTAACATTCTCTTCTCCTCCATCTCTTGTTTACGTTTATGTCACATTGAATCGGAACTGATGTAATATTGTGCAAGTATACTCGGGTGCCGCGGCTAGGACTCAATTCATTTCGGTTTGACGTCACACACCCCCACGCATCGCAATTCGTTACACTCGCTTCCCCAATATAAACTTTAGGAAGGAGTGACGCAATTGATACGTTTAGTTCTATATTTATCTTTTTCGTGACTTCTTTTCCTTGGATAAATGCTTTTGGAAAGACCCACTTGCTCTTAATTAAACTGGGAAACAGTGGCAAAAGCTGATTCTCCGTCAGCGGTGAGCCCTAGCCTGTAGGTATAGCAAGTAGAAAATGGGATGAGGATCATAATAAGCTATGAGGAAAGATAGGAATGGAGTAATAGGTACTAGGAACACCACACCACTTCTGGGTAGGCCCAGTTTCGCTAACACTGTTAAGCGTTTGTCTCAATATAATTTCTTCTATTTCATTGATACGAAGAACGAAAGTGATATAGCAACGTTATTTTTGATAGGTACGCCTAGTTTCACCACGTTTATCTAAATATCATTTTTTCTCTTTCATAAATAAAAAGAACGAAAGTTTTTTAATCAACCTTTAACAGACGTTGGTAAATTTGTGTCCTTTTGGGTTGGTAAAAATGCAGGCCGATCACCTGATTGTCTGATAAGAAAGATAATTATCCATGCGTCGGATGGGCATGTAGAGTCGGTCCTGCGCCTGTTCTCTCGCCAGTCGTGTCGGTTTACCGTCCCACTGGGTTATGAGAGTAAAAGGAAGAGAGAGTGTCTGTGTGTATTGCGCACACACTTGGGCACTATAAAACAACTCCTGCGTAGCTGGCCCGGTTTCAATGAAATCGGCTACCGACACTGAAATCGGTGAGGGGAGGGATAAGGGAATGATGTAACAGAAGACAAACAGCGATAGTGCCTGGCCAGTTACTTCTAAATTTAGCTCCATTGTGGTCTAACTAGATAGATTACATCCTGCCAAGTTACGCCCACGGAACCCAGTCACCGTTGTGTTTTAAATTAAATAATCTCTTAAGATTGATAAGGGCTATTTAGGTGATTGGATGTAGTCGAGTGGTGAGTCCGAAACCTAAAGGAAACCACGAGATGGAATTTCATCAGCTGTTAAAAATGCAAATTTTGATTAATTAAAAGTCGATTTTTTCATAAGCCTCTTAAATACTTAGTTTTAAAAAGGAAAGAATATATATTTTTCATTACGTCATTCAGTACGAATGAAACAAATTTGATACAACGTCTGCATATTAGAATCATCATTCACAGAATCAAAACACAACGATAAACTGTATTAGATGAAATGATAAACTCAAAAAAATTAGGCTGCGTTAAAAAATAATCGATTATTTTTTAACATCCCTATCTTTCGCTATCGCGACTGATAGTTGAACTAATTGTAGAGCTTAATGTATTCGGTTATTAACTATAGGTTTAACTATTAACTATCTGTTTAAATATAACAGTAACGATCCTCTATCAACATTCCGAGCAACAGTTATATGCGAGGAGAATCGTCGACTTAAATGGTCATTTACCCCTATTTGGCCCATGTTTAATGGCCTAAAACCACCAAAGTATAACTGGTCCTCACATAAAATGTCTTATCATCATTTAGTTGATGTCAGCCACGGCCCGAGCAAGTGCACAGAGCTTAAAACCGCTAAAGAACTTACTTCAAAAATAAACTAAATTTAAAAAGCCCCCGACTTAGCGTGTTACATTCCTATCACGGGCAACAAACGACCTGATGACCTTGAAGACCTGAACCGATTTCCACCAAACATAGCTAAGAACACTCTCGACTGATATACCTTTCAAACAAAAAAACCGCAATAAAATCGGATCATCCGTTTGGGAGCTACGATGCCACAGACATACACATACACATTTACACATACACGTCAAACTTATAACACCCCGTCGTTTTTGCGTGGGGGGTATAGTCATGGTTCCCCCATACATTGTTTTCACTTGATTAGTATCAAGGTATTTTTTCTTGAGTGGCTTCATTTTGATGAGACGTCCAATAATTTCTTGGACGGAACTCTCGATTGTAGTAGCTAACAGAGTTAGCATGGATAAAAAAAAATCTCAACTTTCGAGCGTAGGACCGGGATAACGTACCACGAAATTTGTAGGACAATTATGCCTGTTGAATTACATTAATATTAACTAAGTCATAAAAACAATTTCAGCTGGTTACTAATAATTTAAAATGACAATTGACATCGTTATCGATACAAGTCGGCAAGAGGGAACTTTTTGATCAAACCATAGATTTTGTAGGTCAAATATTTTTTCGCATAATTTAGATTTTTTGACTCTACTGAAAAGTTGTAGTTTTTTAGATACGAGGTTGAGAAGGTTAAGCGACGAAATGTATCATCGTGGTATCTCGATGTCATTTGTTGTAATAATACTAGCAATCTGTATAATGATATTTTTTGCGATGTCGGGCGACGGCACCTCAAAATGCTCGGGCAAATATTTTTTCCTCAAATTAACTACACGCTCGAAATTATCGCGATGATTTACTTGTGACATTTTATTCTAGAATCTTCTTGAAAATCTGCATTTAAAACTCTCTAAGTAAGTCAGGGGGAAGATTTTATTATAAATGAAATTATAGTGTGGGTTAGTGATTGTAGTAAGTATAATTTAATTTATTCATCAATTAATTCATACCTATCTGACAGATAAAACAATGTATCGTTTCACTTTAAAAAATAAACAACTTTACTTATTTATGTTACTTAATAATAATATGTAAGTATGTTGTTTTTCTTTTGAAACTTAATATTCAAAATAAATATTATAGGCACGTAGTGATTATATTCTCTTTGATTATAGGTTAATGTTAAAATAAGAAGATTTATCTGTCATTTTTATTTTTACTTTTCAAAAATAATAGATTGAGAGACATGTGACATAGGTAAAGTTGTTCTTTCTTAGAAACGAAACGTTGTTTGTCAAATAGGTGCTCAAGTAGAGGTTGCGATCGCAATTCTTGAGACCGAGTTTGAGACTTGTGTCGTGGAGTTCTTATAACTACATACCTATTTGCTTAGCCATTTACCTTTTGAAGACACTTATCCACAACTACCTACCTAATGTACAGGTAAGGGACTATGACTGGGACTGGGACCTATGCATCGGAACCAGGCTTTGCCTTTTTATATTATATTTAAGACTAGATCCGCGTCCACTTCGTTGAGCATACAAACCGTTTAAACCTTCCCTGGACTTCCACGAATATTTCAAGACCAAAAACAGCCGAATCGGTTCAGCCGTTCTCGAGTTTTAGCGAGACTAACAGCAATTCATTTTTATATATAAGAGAAGAAGAAAGAAGACTAGCTTACCCGTGGCCAATTGTTGAGCATACAAACCGTTTAAGCCTTCCCGGGACTTCCACGAACATTTCAAGACCAAAAATAGCCGAATCTGTTCAGCCGTTCTCGAGTACCTATTAGCGAGACTAACGAACAGCAATTCATTTTTATATATAAGATGATGATAATGATGATTATCCGTAGGGTGCCCGAGAAAGGAGAGCATCATCATCCATCATCAGCAGTCATCCATCTTTCCCGTGGATGGAAAGGCGTAAGAGGAAATATGTATCCAGAGTAAGCAGCAGCAGCAGAAATGTGCAGCAGCGTTTCTGCTGACGTTGTTATTTATCTGAAAACCGCTCTCCCAACCCAACCCTGGCGAGCATAGACAACTACTCTCCATGAAATACTTTGGGGGAAGCTTATGTCCAGTAGTGGACATAATAGTTGAAATGATAATGATGATGGGACTGGAGGGGCATGGGTTACCAGGCCTAAAAATTCAAAATCCTGTCCGACATGTCTAAAAATCTTGATTTTGAAAAAAAAGTCCGGTCACGCATCTGTATTAAATAATTTTTATTAAAGTAAGTTTTATTTACGTAATATATTATTTAGACCCATATTTTTGGTTTTTAGATATTTTATATTTAAAACATATATATTTAATTTTATGTTTAAATATGAAATTTCGGTTTGACGTAAAATCCGGGTGGAGTCAAGTCTTAAGTCTAACACGTAAAAATCCGGCTTAAACCAGCTTTATCCAGTCAGATGGTAACGCTTTTATAATTGCCCCCATGTGCACTTATAAAAGGCAGAAATAATAGGAATACAAGATATTTATTAGAGTGGAAACATAATATGAATCTCTTTCATTAATTATTTTGTGTTGTTTACAATTGGGTTTTCAGACACGTGTACCATGGGATTAGAATGACGTAGTTTTAGTCATATCTATTAGAATACTTGTCAATAAAAATAACAAGTCACTTCCAAAGAAATGCTCGTAAATATTATAGTTAATGTTAATAATGACATCACAATAATTAACTATATTAATTTTATTGTTGAATGACAGCGGCAATAGTTTTTATCATTTTGTTTGTTTCATAAAGCGGCAAGGAAAAATCTATCAGCGAATTAGAAAAGCATGTTTGAAGCATAGAAATATAATGTTTTCTGAGATTTATTATAATAGATGACATTTTTTATGAACATACGAGCAGGCAATGACGAACGCTGGTTATTCATCAAAGAGAAGCTAGACCCTAACCTTCAAAATTTTATTTATTAGAGGCCGATTTTTGGTCAGATACCTTTCTACCTGAGGAATAAATGTGTTACTGTGACATTTCCTTCATACAAAATCTGTCAGTCACATACTTATTCCTCAGGTAAAAGTCATCTGACCATTAAAAAATCAGCCCTTCACATAATGATGGTAATGGAATTGTACAAACCCCACGCTTTGCAAGCAGTTTTGACCAATTGACCTTGTTTAAAATTAAAGAATATAAGATTATTAGTTATTTTACAAGTATGAAACATTAAAGTACTTACTACAAGAATTAATATTGTATAATAACTAATCAACATGTTTCCTTCGAACGTCTTGAAATAGTTCGAGGAAAAATGATTCGGATATCATGAATGGTTGCCAAAAAAGGTTACTAAAAACTTAGAAGGTATAAGTGTTCACGCGTCGACATCGTGATGTTTATTGTTTAAATTGTGACTTTGTCTGCGTGAAACCCTCCGATTTTGAAACATTTTTATTGGTGTTCCGCTCCTGTTGGTTTTAGCGAGATGATAGCATATAGCCTTCCTCGATAAACGGGCTACCCAACACTGAAATAATTATTCAAATCGGACCAGTAAGTAGTGAGATAAGCGCGTTCGAATAAACAAACAAATTCATAAGCTTTATATTATTAACATTCATTCTGTTCTTAAACTGCTGTTAGTGTGGTAAAAATATTATGCGAAAACCTTGAAACCTATATATCCACTTTGTGCTTGTAACCGAGACCTGAAAATTGATTGTTTAATATTTAGCAATGTCCTATGCATGCCTTCATCTAAACACTAACAAAGAGTTTTTTTTTTTTAATTAGGTTACAGAACTGCTGGACCTATTTTGATGAAATTTGGTAACGATACAGAGTAGAGCACGGAGAATAACATAGACTATTTTATATTGCGGCAAATCGTAGGATTCGTATGAGATTATCTTATACCTAGTGGCTAGTTGCTTATAAAAACAAATAGCAAATTTTCTGTAAAATATGTTTTAGGTTTTGGAACCGGCAACTTAAGCCTTTTGGTATCACCGTTTTCAACGCAGAGTATTTCTCACAGAAATATAGAGTTAGATGTTTATCTCTACTCTAGTCGACAAACTACATAGTACTTGGATTAGAAGGGAAATCTTTCTTCAACTTTCTCATGACAGCGACGAGATTCCGTGCCATTTTCATACTAATTACTGGACTTAAATAAGCGCAGTTGTGTTTAGAAATCGCTATTGAAAATTACCTGGAATTTAGTTATACATATTTTACATTACTTCTAGATACCTTCTATAATAAGTAGAGAAAATTGTTTGTTATATCACTGTTTACATTGAACTTATACTTATATGCTGATAACTACTGGTCCAATTTCGATTAAATTTGGCTGATAATCCAAATACAGGTGCCAGAAGGACATAGTCTACCTTTTGTCGCGGCAAAATGTTAGGTTTCTTTGCCATCCCTTCCTCCAGATTTTTCATTTGTATGAAGTCGTGGGCAACATAATATATAGACAAGTTGTTATGATAGAGCGTGCTGGGAATACACAAATTGTATTATGTATGCATGACATGTTCTAACTTCAATCCCTACATGAGTCGAGTGATACAATGATGCTAATCCGTACTTATATCAAAACAAAGCCTTCCGCCGCGGCGCGTATGTCGAGTAGTTTCAGCCATGAAGTCTACTACTGGAACAATGCCTCCTCTAAAGTATTTCGTTAGGGGTAATTGCCTGTACACGCCACGCTTAGCCAGGTTTAGCGAGCGAAGTCATAAGATAATAACATTTTCCGCAGAAACGCTGCCCCCGTTTCTGGATATAGTATATTTATTACATCTGTCGAAATATCCGACGCCCACGGGAAATACGGGAAGGTGCTATTCTTACTCTGGCACACCACGGGAAATTCTGCCTGCGATAAATGTGTACATAGATTTCATGCTGTTTTTACCAAAGTGGTTCTCGAGGAGGTTAATTGTATTAAATTGGTAGGTGGCATTGCTGGCAATGCCCCAAGGGCAGATTATTTTTTTAAATTATTAAAATGCGTTTTAAGAATACATTTTACGTGAAATTTCTTAGTGTATTGAGACCTCCCCTCTCCCCGCTCCTGAATAGCCCACGTAATTCATGGAGGGCGTCCATGAATTACGTGGGCTATTCAGGAGCGGTTGGGTTGTATTCTGTAGGACTAGTAGAAAGTAGAAGGACACTAGAATGGTGGACGACAATATTCGTAGGGCCGAACGCGGATGTACGCAGCTTCCGGTTGCATTATACTTAGAAAAGTGAATGTACACAAAACTGTACTGACAACCTTAAACATAATGTACACTTTGTACTGTACACAAAATAATACACATTTTAAAAGAAATAATGAAATAGTGCAGTGTTTTCGTATACAAGACAATATCTCTACTGTTTTTACTTTTTACCCGGGTTGAACTCTCGGTAGCCTGGTGCATGGATAGTTTTTTAATTTATTAATATATACTTACTTAACGACAAACTAAAATGCTTAATGCCCGTACCAACTGCCAATAAAATTTTCCGATCCTTAGACGCAAAAAGTAAAAAAAAAGTATATTATTTACTATATGTACTTATACTATACTTACTTTTATTATTTGAATAAAGTACCTACGTTCTACATACTTTGTTACGAGTTGCTTTGTGTCTTCACCTTACAGAAAATACGATATGTTAGAACTCTACATTTATTTCAAATAACTAAATATCAATTTTATTAAATTACAATTTAAAACACCCAGGAAATAGGTATATTGAGGTGTTTCTTGTTAACAACAGGTACCTACTAAAGGAGTAAATACGCGTTATAGTTATTTACTTTATGGCCGTAGCGAATTGATACATAAAATACCGCTAAAATAAATGTTACAGTTTATGCTGTGGTGTGTATTTATTTGGGTAAACTTTTATACCGTCGGCCAGTGCTCGCCAGTGTAACTCACCGAGAGGTCCCGCTCTCTCACTTTTGGCGCGAAAGTGAATTTATTCGATATTTTTAAATTACGAACATTATTGTTTTTTTTATTTAATTAATAAATTGCATAGATTGTCACAGTACTATCTATTCGCATTCAAGGTTTTCTACTTTATTGTTAGAGTTAAGTGGAAACGCATATTGGTATTGAAAAGCAATACCATGAGTTTCAACGAAAAAGTGAATAAACTGAAAATGGATAAGGAAAAGTGTGCGTATGATAACGAAGCGTTTGCGCTGACTGAGAAAAACGTATGGATGTCTAAGGTATTTGCCAATATTTGTCTCTATTCTCTAATACTAAAATATAAAATTATTTTGCAAAATGAAAGGGTTAGTTTCTTGTAACCTTGTTCAGTAGCCGTGCTATTCCATGCATAACGGATTGTATCAATGTATAAATTGTATTACTTGTTCTTATCGAAATACATTCAGGTAAATATAATATCTCACTGTTAATATTTAAAACTAACAAACTTAACTACGTACGTAGTACTGGGTTAACAAAACGTGGAAAAATCCTGTGCCATGCCGTTAAGAAACCATGTTTGCTGATTCATTTGTCGATTTTATATCTTGACAGTTAATTAATAATTTTAAATTAAGAATTATTTTTTTTATTTATAATAATCTTATTGGCGAAGAATACATAATGTTTTCATTAGTATTAGATCATTATATTATTATTAACTCGTTTAGTTTGGGCACAATCATAATAGAATTTAAAAAATATTTGAACCATATGGTTAATAAAAATAATAACAAGACACAAAATGGTTAAATGGACAATTTTAACAATTTGCTATAAGGAATTTTATAGTTTAAATTCAGTCAGTCATGAAGTATAATTAGCAAATAGTGATAATACTTTTAAAAGCAATTAACGTTTTAATTGTTAAAAATCTAAAATAGTTTAAAATGCTACGACCAAATTTTTTATGGATTTTGTTTAAATAATCGAGTAATGTATTGAAAATTCAATTCCTTCCATTAATTAAGCGACTGTAATATGTAAGAACAACATTTTTATGGATCTGTAGAACTACAAGCGATCCTATAGTTAACGTGTCCGTCTGTCTGTCTGTCCAGTGTCCGCCCTACTTACAACTAATAAATCCTCTAATATTTTATTGACCGGCTTCCGGTTCATATGGCCCCAGCCTTAACCTTTCTTTTTTTTTAATGTGTGACGCTCACTCGCGGAACTCCCAGTTCGGAGAGTTTTCACCGAACTTCCGGAAACTTTATGTTTTTGAATTCTCCGTTCCGGTGAGAATTCTGATCACCGAAAAAAGAAGTTAATGCTTATACAAAAGAGAGTTGAAAATCGAAAACACCAGCATAGTGTCTAGTTGTCAAATATGACACTGACGTCTGTTCGACTTAACCTAACCTCTATTTTCAGTGATCAGAATTTCTTCCGGAGGGGGACATTCAGAACAATATACTTATATTAGTCCGAACCTAGGTGTAGACATTCCGGACAACATAGTCCGACAACATAGCTTAAAAACTTTACCTACTTTTTAGTGTACCGTACCCAAATAGTAAATACTTTCTATTAGAGACTTCGCAGTCGAACTATTTGTCCGTCTGTCTGTCACTAGGCTGTATCTCAAAAACAAAAGATAGCTTGACAGTTGAAATTTTCATAGATTATGTATTTTATTGCTGCTAACAACAAGAAATAAAATAAAACAAATATTTAAGGGGGGCTCCCAAGGAACAAACGTGATTTTTTTTTTGCTTTGTATACGGAACAATTTGTGTCAAACGTCTAAATCGCATTGACTCGCATTTGGCTGTTTTGTCATAATTATTTGTGTCAGGGATACCCAAATTTTCATAATATGAAGGCTTCTAAACGTAAAATATTTTCTGTTATATTAGTATCCTCGTCGTCTGTGACGCCCTTACGAGGGATACCTACACTAAAAACTAAAAATGAACTACAAACTAATTAAAAAAATACAGATGCTAAAACTCTATGCCAAGTGTTTTTAAAACAAAATCGGACAATAACTTTTGATGTTATTTGAAATAACCTATTGCGGGTTTTTAGTCACGGAACCCTTCTTAGACATGTCCCGATATGCTCTACGTAGTTGGTTGTGTTATTTATAATATTAAGATTAGCAAAAAACGTATCCTTGCAGCTTGTTTTTTCTTACAATGAAAAAGGTTTTATTATATAGTGCAATTTAAACATTATTCATGCTTTATTATGCTCTTATCAGCATGATAATTATTATACAGAGAGAAGATAATAATATGATTGTTTGCATTGAACAGAATCCGAAACTACTGGACCGATAAAAAACACATAAAATAGATCTCGGGGAGGACCACAGACAACGTTTTATTTCGGCAAAGCGGTTCACTCGAATTTTTGTGTACGTAGTCGCAGAAAACATCCAGTATCTTTTTTTTTCTGGGAGTGCGGGAGAATCCTCAGGGCACTGATTCAAGATGCCATTGCTATTTATCGCTTACGAAGTTCGAAAACAAAATGTATGATATTTGACATAAGGTTCGCTAAATTACAAGCGAATTCGTGTGTCACTTAGCGAAGCTCATGTCAAATCCCATACATTTTGTTTTCGAACTTCGTAAGCGATAAATATCGATGGCATCTTAAAGGGGCCCAGGGATTCCTTGTGGGCAGGCCGAACAAGCAGGCTTACTCCCGATAAAATCGAGAATCAAATCAGTTCGATATCAACGGCTTTTGGTATTTTATTTGGTGGAGTACTTTGAAACTAACTAGGATAAATAAAATCGTTACATCGTAACTTTTTGTACTCGCGACCATATCGATCGACTGACAATCAAAATAAATAAAAGTCAATTTATTCGGGAGTACATATCACGATCGAATCTGAATCAAAATCGAATCAGTTTGGAGAGTAAGGCCCAAGGATATATACTCGTATGTCTGTCTGACTCTACTGGGAAAGAGTCCCAGCAGCCTTCGGACTAAAATAAATAAACTCCCTCCTTTAACATCCTTCTGCTATTAAAATGCAGGACTCTTAAAATACTGCTACATTGTTTTACCTTGATTCTTAATTAAACTTTTTTTATTGTTTTTTTTTTCATTTACACATATGTATGTAATCTGGATATATTAGTTACTACTTACTAGAGTATCGGGTTAGACTACCGTCAAAATTGTTCTACTATATTTAGTTTTATAATCTATTACTTTTCCAAAGTTGGTAAAACTGATAAGCAAATGAATGAGGTCAATGGCCCGAATGCATAAGAATTCGAAGCCTCATTAGGCTTGGCGGTCTAATTTTATCTCAAACGAGTTATTCTGAATTCTAAATTTCTTACAATAAAAAAACAGACATGCACCCCATTAAACAGGCTATAATATTAATGAGTGATAACTTCGCCCGCGCATATGATAATCCTGTTGGGACATTTTTTTATTTTTATTTATTTATTTAATGTCACTACATCTAGGTCATTAGCGACCAATTTTGCCGCAGTAAAAAGTAGCCTTTTTCATTCCCCTTGGTTTACTCTATACAGCGAGATTCATGGTGCATATCAAGGCGAATATCGTGTGAAGAAAATGACGCGTAAAGCTTTTTTTGTTTTGGCACCACATATAAATTACTTAATATATTTTTAAAAAGAAATTCAAAGGTCTAAAATTAACACAAGGAGTGAATTTTACTATGCTGGGGCTCGCTGGCTCCTAGTCTATACTCACGAACGCACTGGTCGTTGACCTCAGACCTGACCATGATTGAAACTTATCTGTTTTGTGACTTTTTTGGAGATCCATCGTGATTTGTCGCTATCATATAAAGAATCAAATATTTCCTCTTTATAACATTATCTAGTATAGACATCTATACATATAATAAATCTGTAGAGGAGTCGTGTCTGTACATTAAAGATATTTGAGAAAAAATATTATAGGGGACCTTTATTTACGCAATAGTACCCAAAACAATAATTTTTGAAATTTTTGTCTGTTTGTCTGTTTATCTGTTTGTCTGTTTGTCTGTTTGTCTGTGGGTTTGTGCACGCTAATCTCAGAAACGGCTTATCCGATTTAGATGTACTTTTCAGTAATATATTGCGGCAAGCTTCACTTAACATTTAGTGTTTATTTCATGTAATTCGGTTCATAAATAAAAAAGTTATGATAATTTAAAAACATCATGTCGTACTTGCTGGACATTTGTAGGAAGCGCGCCGGCCCGGGAGCCGCGCACTGCTTCAAATTTTATTCGCAGCGAACGCACCGGGGGAGAATGGCATTCGATAAAAGTGATTTTCATTTTTTCATATTATTATTATTATTATTATAAAGGGTTTGTAAATACAACAATAATTTTTGTTTTGTTTTCAAGTAAACTATTATACAATATATCTAATAAATAGAATTTTGATTTACACGTACTATAATTAAACTAAAAAAGTTAGGTCAATATAACTTAGATTTATGTATTTCTTGATCATTTATTTCTTAGTTTTTATACTAGGTAGGACAATCTAAGTTTTTTTTCTTGACTTTCTTTATTACGAAAGTTTTTTGTATAAAATCAATTACAGTAAACGGTAGTAAGCTCAAAAAAAATTTTTTATGGTTTCGCAATTTATCCTTTGTCAGCACTAAATTAAAACGTTGTTGCTTCATTTATCTTTAAAGATTCAGAGTTCCCGGGAAGTAGAAGAGTCCCTTTAGGTTTTGATTCCCTTGCAAGTGTCTAAAATGACAAAAATTTGCGACATAAACGGTATCTTTAATGTATCTTTTGGTTGCGGTGGCTAAGAAGTCTGATTTTTTCACAGCTTCAAGGGACAGTTATAGATCCTGAGTATTTGATATGATTTTTAGCTTGATACCTACACATGTTTTTGAGATAAAGGGTTTTGCAATACAGACAGACAGATGGACCACGAAGATAAATCCTATACTAAATTAACGATAAAAATTGGCCGGGAAAATACTGTGTATTCGAATAATATTATCCGAATAACTTCTCTACTATCTACATGTTGTTAGGGGCCTACTTCTTTTGCTGAGCTCCGAAAGGATGGTAATATACCTAACATATCCTACATACAAGCGGCTTGCCGGGCATGTCTCTAACTGGATCGGGATCAACATTGGCAAGTACCTATTAGCGAAAGTCCTCAGCGGTTGCGCCATTCGTTTGTAGTCATGATGGTGTTCTGTGTACTTTTTGATGCTGAGCAGTTATGTCTGACTATTCAAGATATAGTTACATCTATTGGGGGTAATCCTATGTCTTCATATGGCATGTCCGAGCCGTTATTTGACAGTAAACTATTATTATTACTTCATCGGCCTACTTCTTTTGCCTATGCACGTCTATTGTTAAAAATGTATGTTATTAAAACAGATTATTATAACACTGTCCTAAATCACTTTTCCACGCGTACGAAGTCGCGGGCACAGCTAGTGGACCAATATATTATTATAATATAATATAATATGAATAATCCATGGTATAGATAACCAGTTAAGAATTTACGGGGCTTAGGGACTCTTTTTAATCATGATTAATTCCATCTAATCGATGACCATTAATAAGTATGATACTTTTTATAAAACGAATGGTAAATAAATTGTTAATCGTAATAATAAATGGTTACAAATGATGCTATTAATATTATTTACGATAGGTTTATAACTATTTATTATTCTTTTTCATAAATATCATTTATTATTTATAAACACAAAAACTTAACGTTCTGCTTTGTCTAATTCAAAACACGCTAGATAAGTTTTATTTTAATATTGTGATCTAACGCAAAGTCTGAAAAGTTTCAATGCAAGAACATGCTAGAGATCTTTACTTCAATCGCGAGTTCTAAGCTTAAATCAATATTCTAATACACATTGGAAAGTTTTTTTGTTTGCGTTCTCTGAAAACACTATTGTGAATGCCTATTAATTATTTCACCGCTATTGTAAGCAGTAGTAATTTTGACAATTAAACGGTTAATTATAAATTGCAAGTATTATGAACTCGCACGAATGCAATTTTGTTGTAATGACTCAAAAACCTGTTCAGCGGATTATATTTAATTACGAAATATAAATACTTTAATGTCACGCGTTGTTAAAGGGTCTGTTACACTTGTCTGGCGTTTACGGTCTATACTAAGTATACTAAAGTTTTTATATTAATTAAAAATAAAATTAAAAAGTAAAAATATCTTTACTGAACATAATATACATTATGGGACAAACACAGTCGAAAGAAAAATATTATAGATACAATAAAAAATAAAAAAGTACTCGGCCTTGTGAAGAGCAAAGAAGGCCGCATCAGCACAGATTACTAGCATCAGGGTAATAAAATTGGATTTTGCGTAAACAGATAGATATATAAATTTTAAAAAATAATAATTAATTATTATTTTAATCTCACATTGTAAAACCGAATATCTGGGTGAAGCCACTACAGTCTACAACACATGTATTCGCTTTCGTCTATTGTTTTACGATCTTAAAATCGTAATCGGGGGCTATCGTGCCTCCAGATGTTATAAATTTTGTTGAATAGATGTTATAAAATTAATTACATACGTTTTAGGTAGTGACAGGCTAAAAGATTTTAAAAAAGCTAAACCCATATTTTTTACACTAATCAGTTATATTTTTTACAAACTCAATAGTAGGTATAAATAATTTCAGTCTCACTGTAAAGTAAATTCAACCTGTGTATAAGGCACCTAATACCGATGTGATAAAGTAAATATTGTTCCACATGTTACCGCCAGCACCACAGCCAGTAAATCAACAACACCTAACTCAGATTCTGAAAAATATTTGTTTTAGTAGACTCCAAATTTTGCACCTCATTTGATAAAAAATAAAACATAACAAGTCCCACAGAAGTCGAATAATAGGTATGTTAACGAGCAAATGGCCCACCAATCCCACCATAAGTACATGCTTCTCCTATATAGCCAGGATCGACAGCGGTAACAGACCTCAAAAACCCTTTAATATGATCTCAAGGGTGCCCGATACGCTAAATGAGTACTGGGGACTCGCAACAAAATTAATTTGTTGAATGAGGGAGGACCAGGAAGTGATATAATATTAGGAACGGATATTAGAAACGGAAAGGAAGTCCACGTGACTATAATATACTAAGTCACGTGGAATTCGTTTTGTGAAAGAACCCACACGCGGCGCGCCGCGTCCTATAAGGTCCACAAATAAAAACCTGAGATAGGATGTTTTAATTTACAGATTACTACAAATAGTTAAATTTCAGCCTCCGACACCTATATCTAAAACTCAGTTTCAATAGTACTAAAAAGGAGTATGCACATCTATTTTAATGATGAATTTTTGAATGTTTTGAATGAATTAGAAATAAGCAGTAGCGTTATGTCGTCTTTTTGTGTAAAATGTTATAATATATTGTTAAATAAAAATTATTCACACATCAAATAAGTTTTATAAATGAGAACAAAGAGAGAAAGTTACTATATTTTTTTATCCAAACTAGTTTGAGTGTTTAAAAACGAAAGTGCATCTAAAATCTAAATACATAAATGTTTTTTAATAAAATAATAAATTTTGGAATATAAATTACACGAAATCAAAAGTTCTACATCATAAAATTATAATATAATAATTAATGCAGCTGAAGTTTTTTAATAATGTTTTTTTAATTAAACAATTTTTCCTGTATTAGTTCATAGTTGGCAAAAAAGGTTTATAAACCTCTCCTAAGTTTCTGCCAATGGCGGCGCTTTGTTAAAGTTAGGGCTATTCGTTTCAAACAGTTGTCAAAAGTCACGAACATAAAAAACCTTTATGCATAATGTTATAAAACCCTATCCCCAAAACGAGCATACACAAATAACCAATTACATAATTATTAATTGATTGTTAACAAATTATATGAATGTAGCTGTACACATTTTCAGTTTTTATGTTATAAAATACTCGCGTAGTTTTGTAATAATATTAAGATTTTATTCATAGCTAACTATTACTATCATACATAAGTAAGTATAAAGTAGGTATTACTGTTTAAATATTTACCTTAAAGTATAGTATAGCTACCTACATAAATTATAGTTCACAGACCCGTACTTTAATGTTGACGGTGATAATAAGGAAAAAAGTAATTCTATTTTATTATATCGATATCGAGAACAACACAGTAAATAAATTATAAAAAAGAGGACAGTAAACAACAATAAATTAATTAGGTAGTAATATCGATAAAAGCTGCTTATCGCTGCTTTTAAAACCCGTTAAGATGAAGTTACATCGAGCAAAATAAAGCGGAACTTTACCAGCAAAACACATCCTAATGATCAGGTTTTTTTTTATTTTTAAGCTACAGTCAGAGAGTGCTTAAGCACCTTACCTACAGGTAAGGTGCTTAAGCACTTTCTTATCATCTTAAATATACCTTCTTGAAGAAGTATGTATTATAGTATTTTTTTTATTTAAATGTAATAAAATATATGTCGGATGGGCTCTCATGATTTAATAACATTCCTTCGGATACTGTGGGCTTTCGTGGGTAAATCGTGAAAAGAGAACAGAGTAACAATATCACTTGTTTATTCGTAATCACAATTTCTTTATAAATTCACTATTCACTACACTTTATGAATTTACTTTACTTTAAATTCACTTTACTTTACTTTACAAGTATTGACACTAACGAAACATAACACGTTTCAAGACATCTCAACTTGGCGACCAAATCACGAATGAATTCAGTCTCGTCGAGAAAGTCCCAAGTCATGTCAAAGCGCGCCATAGACAAGTTGCGCCATTTTGCCACTTGGGGGCGCGCTTCCGTCTCGTTTTGTGTCCATATTCATATCCGGCTCCGACACGGCCATTCTGATAAGCCACACGTCCCGTGTGATGCTTCTGCAAAAGAGAAAACCAGCTGCAATATCACGAGCCTTTCGCTCGGCCAACTCTGACCAATCTCCAAAAATCATCAAAATAAACTTCAGATCTCAATGTAATTTTATTTCAAATAATCTTTCAAATAAAATTCTCGTTAAAAATTTTTTTGACATAGAATGATACCCTGGGTCATGTTACTTAAATCATGTTAAAACTGTAGGAACTGTAACACAACTGAACACAAATAAACTAGTAAAATCTCTAACTCCACTACCATACCCAATTTCATAGACATAGAACTCACAAGGTTCATTGTCCCAGACCGCCAGTCAAACGCCCTCCTGACATAAAACGGACTTAATATAGTCCGAGTTACCGGTTACGAAATAACTGGACGGTCAACCTCATTACTCATAGACCCAGTCCCATATCGCCAGTCAAACGCCCACCGAACATAAAACGGACTTGATACAGTCCGAGTTACTGGTTACGTAATAACTGGACGGTCAACTTCATATTCGCTCATAGTACGGTAGGTAGAGACTTTACCCAACAACTCAAATTTGTTCATCATTAGCAAAATCTTTATCATTATCAACTTTCACCAATACATGACCCGAAGGAATCTTTCTCTAACGTATGCACAGTCATAAGTACGCTTTGAAATTGCAACTTTTACAGCCTTATTTTCAACTATGAAAAACAACCAATCGAAAATCTATTTACTTACGCCTTATTGCTTTCATAAGGTGTATTATTTGAACTATCTTTTTATCTCGGTTACTGTATGAAACAGTCAATGTACCTTCTCAACTAAGATTTGTAAAAAGGGTTCATAGAAAAAGACTATACAGAGTCTTCACACTAAAGTCACGAGATAAACAATTACGCTCACCAAAAAAAACTCAATATCCTAATCTGATGAAGTACAGAGTGCAGGCCCCTTGACGCCTGATGCCATCATTATAGGCCGATACATTGCAGCATTGCTGCATTGGCAGCAGTACCCAGCACAGCTCGACGCGCGCCGTCTGCGTCACGTCGCGGCGCTCGTTCATTGAATCTCCGTCTGTACACAAAATTAAACAGCACAAAAAAATGTTCAAACTGTCCAATTATGTTCTTTTTAGGGTTTCCTATCCGTGGGGTGTCGAAAAAAGAGTAGCACCTCCTATCAACCATCTTTCCCGTAGATGCGCCCGCCAACCCGCCTGCCAAACGTGGCGAGTATAGGCAACTACCCCCCATGTAATATTTTAAGGGAGGCTTATATCCAGAAGTGAACATCATATCCGAAATGATGATGATCATCCAAGGATAAATAACAGGAACAGAAAATTTTAATACTTTGCTGTATGTCTGTTTGCCACCAGGCCGCAGCTCAAGAACCAAGCTATCGCAGTTCAAATATCGCGGACAATTATTATGAGATCAAAATGTTAAATTGACTTTGCAATAAATTTCATTTTATTTCCTTTCAACGATCTAACTAATACGATAAAGAAAAGCTGTTACAGTAACAGTCTCATAATAACAACTGATCAGCAGCTGTCCCAATAATACAACTTGACCACTACATTTTAGTTGCACCATCGCGGGAATTGAACCCACAACTCTTAAGTGGAGAGCCACGCTCTGGTCACGTGAGCGATCACAATACCAGAAGACTCCCAAGTGCGTTTACAACCTTTCACATGATAACCAAGTTCACCGAAGCTGACTGAAGTAGACCGATGAACTTTCTTATCCACCTCAGCCACAAGCTCACGGCCTCTGCCACTGGACCGTTGAGTGTGTGCTGCCGCGTTCACCATCAACACCAGCCACAGGTACCTAGTAGGCTTACATACTGCAGCTTCTGGAAACGTGAAATTAAAATGCGTCAATTCAATAAAGTTTATTTAAATCACAACCGATTTTCTTTTCGACGCAAATTACACTATTATTGCCGTAACTTATAGTAATTCCAATCCACCTAGTGTGAAAGTAATAGATAGACAAACATGTTTCAATTTTACAGCTTACAACAACAATATCATAAACTGACAGTTTTATTGCGGATCGCGAATGTCCTAGCACTTATTATCAGTTATCAATTTGTTTAAACACTCTCAGAATAAATAACAAACACGACATTATTTAAAGTTACTTTTGAAACTGATCAATGGCTATTTCTTACTACGTATGCGGTAACGCCAAATAAGAAATAGAACTGTGTACAAACTGTATGTATCTACTGTGATTAACACCCACTTGATGAACTTCGCTATTTAATAGCAGGGATGTTAGGGAGCTCCGTAACCGTAACCGAATCCGAAATAAAACTTTTGCTACTGTAAAAAGGAAACTAATATCCAATATCCGTAACCAAAATTATCCGAAACAAATGGGTAATCCGATATCATTTAATATCCATATCCGTATCCGAAATTTAAAATCCATTTCTTCCCGGTTTAATAGACATGGTAAGTTTACGGAAATTTTAATTTAAGTCGTTTCAAACTAGGTAGCATCTTCCAAACAATATTTATACACGTCAATTGCTTTTGTTTATGCAGTGCAGGTGCACCGATACGCATACCGGATGTTGTTTATTTCAGGCACACCTAATAAGAATATAGTACATCCAATAACAAGTTTCAGGTGTTGGTAACCAATCGATATCGATACGATATCGACTCTATAGTACTATTCACCTTTCCTACTTTCTTACTTCACGTTAATGTGAATCCGTTGGAACTTTATCTATTCTGAAATGAACACCCAAAAAAATAACACGAATGCCTAATTGTATTATCAAAATACACGTCATGAGAATTGCTTATCATATTCTGATTTTGATCACTTTATTACAAACAGTACGATTTCACGAAATGAAATGTCGATAATGATCATCTGCTGATCAAACTTTCAAGTACTGCTGTATTACAGCGTGATCTACTTCGGTCAATCAAACAGTAATAATAATGAATATCTGTAAGACGTATGTCCTATGTACTAAGTACTTGTTTTTACTTTGCGTTAATGATTGCTTATTCACTTCGATTATTTTTTTTAAATAATACTTTGGTTATAAAACCAGAACCATTTAGAACTTTATAATGAAATAAGTAACGATCATGATACAACCAGTTCACATCATTGCGAAGCGAGTAGAGAAGTCCATAAGATGCACAATGCTTGTCTGCGCTGGTCGGACACCCAGCACGCTGGTCGGTCACCCAACAGCCAGCACGCTGGTCAGTCACCCAGCACGCTGGTCGGTCACCCAGCAGTCAGCACGCTGGTCGGTCACCCAGCACTGCTCGTTCTCCCCTTGGCGAGGCTATGCATCATCCGGTCGAACATCATCCCAGTGTTTTGTCCATCTGCACATAAAACAAAACAGCAAAACAAAAGAACACTTTAGTGTAGGTACAATTTATTGTAAATGAAATTTTGTGATAATACTCGTATAAGCAAGATATTTTATGGACACTTGAAACACAAATTAATATCTAGTGTATTGGTCTTTAAAAATTATTTGAGGAATAAAAAGTTGGCTACCACCTTTTACCAAAACCATAATCAAAGCCTGTCGTTAAAGCGCCACTGCTGGTGTCGCCACCGTGTAGACGTCACGTCACTGTCATCATCACGTCACCGCTGTCAGTACTTCTACTCCTTCTTAATCATCGTGGCGGGATTATTGGTACATGGTATCCTTGCAGCACTCGGCTCACCGCTGTCCCGTCTTACCACAATTACGCCATGTACATAGCTTGCAAAGCAGCACGTGTTAGTACGTACTGCCCAACTCATGTGGATGGAGTTCGTATTGATTTGCAATGATTACTATTATCACTTTTTGCAGACTACACAAAAGAT
This sequence comes from Celastrina argiolus, assembly GCA_905187575.2. Classification (NCBI taxonomy): domain Eukaryota; kingdom Metazoa; phylum Arthropoda; class Insecta; order Lepidoptera; family Lycaenidae; genus Celastrina; species Celastrina argiolus. The sequence goes on along the minus strand of LR994591.1, from coordinate 4,751,291 downwards.
TAGGTACACTTTTTTTTTTTTTTTTACTACCCGCACTTTTAAGAAAAACCTGTCTCTCTTGCACGATTTGATCCCAGATTCTGATGTCGGATGGGCTCTCATGATTTAATAACATTCCTTCGGATACTGTGGGCTTTCGTGGGTAAATCGTGAAAAGAGAACAGAGTAACAATATCACTTGTTTATTCGTAATCACAATTTCTTTATAAATTCACTATTCACTACACTTTATGAATTTACTTTACTTTAAATTCACTTTACTTTACTTTACAAGTATTGACACTAACGAAACATAACACGTTTCAAGACATCTCAACTTGGCGACCAAATCACGAATGAATTCAGTCTCGTCGAGAAAGTCCCAAGTCATGTCAAAGCGCGCCATAGACAAGTTGCGCCATTTTGCCACTTGGGGGCGCGCTTCCGTCTCGTTTTGTGTCCATATTCATATCCGGCTCCGACATATATAATTCAACTCCAAAAGCTTTGAAGTGGGTAGTAAGTACATTGTTTCACGAAGAAATCTTTTTATTTAGATAATAAATAATTAATGGGAATTAAACAAAATTCAATTTAGTAACAATCGAATGATGCTGAAGCAAAGTTTTGTTTAAATTCATGGCACAAGTATTAACATAGGTTTTTTCTTTATATTTTTTGTTTCTTTATATTTTTATCATTAGGCATAAGATGAGGTTACGATAGGACTTACTTACGCTGTGCGTTAAAAGTCCCTGAATAAATAATAAAGATTTAAAGAAATATGTTAAGTTACAACAATAATTTATTTTAATAATCTTTTCGAATCTTTATTAGACCATTTAATATCGACAACTCGCTTTCCCGTCACTAAAATTAATAAAATATGCAAAGTATATTCAATACAAATGGCTTTTTCCATAGAGACAGTATAAAACACGTTACACGAATAATTGGTCTGTTTTTCTTAGATAGTGGGACAAGTTATGAGCCTTTTTAATTGTCAAGGTAAAGTGAGAGATGAAAACAGATCTATTATTATGTAATATATTCAATATTATAGACAGTCTTATCCGGGTAGGAAAAAATCTTAGATCATACACCTTGGGAGTATATTATGATAAGGTTAAAACGGAAAGCTAAGTGCGAGTCGAATTCACTCCGAAGGTTAGTTTTACTAAGATTCTGTAGCTATTTTACAAGTTAGGCCTTTACAGACACTGAAATAAGAAAATTATCTAAGGCGTTTTATAGTTTTCCTTTAATTATGAGATCATGCGAAAATTTATAGTTATTCATTTCAGTCATAAGGTAAATTTAAATTACTCAGTAGGTATTGCGTTAAACGTATTAACTCCATTTCTCGAACGCTATTGATGAATCAAGCTTATCTGTAGAATTGCAAATGGGAGCGTGATGTAATTATAAAATAGTTATCTGTCTGTTATTTTCTGTCTGATAATATTTCACTAGTCAGCGTTCAATATGGGCTGTTGACTTGAATGCCATGTTAGTGGATCATTCATTTGAAAAGCGTTCGAAAAACCGGGGTTTAGTTGTCTCATAGTCATGGTCGCCGTAAAGTTATATGAACGCTTTCACACCACGACAATCTTGTCCTGTACCGAGTTCTTTAAGAACTTGTGTTACGGGATATCAGAAATATATAATTATTAATAATACGCTATATAACTGATGTAAAGAGAATATTAACTATAACTTTAGAATATGACTACCTTACACAACAAAAAAAATTTTTTTTTTAGTTTTTGACAAAAAAAATACATTTCCAAAATGAGGAAAGGTTCGTATCGTATCTTAAAGTTATATAGTTCGTATCGTATCTTAAAGTTATAGTGACTGTTCTTTTTACACAGTGTATTTAATACAAAAAAGAACTATTTTGTGTCGCGAAAGCCTATACTACAATAATTGCAATATTTTAAAATAATTTAACGATAACTTTTCTCGGTACATGAAATCACAAAAGCGTTATATAAAATGTCTCACAGCTCAATATTTTGTTTCAGGTAAAATACTTTATACTTAATTTGTATGAAGAATGCAATTTGCGACATCATCCATGTATGGGTAAACCTAAATTGCATCCAAACCAGTCCAAAGGGCCGCCAGGCTGTCTGCTAGCTGTGCATTCCAATAGACACACCTCGTAAACGAGCGGACAGATCGCCTGATATTGTCGTTTCAGGGGCCTAACTCTTCAAACTGATTCGACTTTGATTCAGATCCGATCGTGCCGCGTTCTCCCGAATTGCAGGCGGGTTGGAAAAGCTGCCCATTTTCGGATAAACAAGGCGTAAAATTAATAGGGTGTGTAATGTGTATGTGCCTCCTATGTAGAGTATACTGTGAAAGTACCAGCGCTGAAAGACTTACTTTTGATTTTTATGTTTATTTGTCGTACAAACATGAAAATAATAACATCATAAATTTTCCCATACATGAATTTAAAAAAAAGTACCTCTTTCAGAGCTTTCACAGTTAACTCTACATATGGGACCGATACACAGTCTAAAGTATTACCACTAATATAAATTATAGCCTGGACCCTGATTACGTAACTTCGGTCGCATTCCCATCTCTCGAAATCAGCTGTCATTGCGACGTTTAAACTTTTTAAACGGGACTTTTTAAGATGGGAATGCGACCGAAGTTACGTAATCAGGGCCCTGTATGTCCCCACTGTCACTTTTTACGATTTCTTACTCCAGTACCCCACGGAAAATGGGTGACGAACTTAGATTATATACTGACTACTGAGTATATAATCTAAGGTATATACTAATACTCAGGCTGAGATATTGTGCGCATGAAAAAGTAAAATAGAATTAAAACCCCCCGATTTTGAAATATTCTTCATTGGCTCCTATTGGCCCAAACGTAATGATATTAATATAGCCTTCTAAATACATTTATTGATACTAGCCTATTGGCTATCCGACACTTAATCAAATCAGACCAGTAGTTCCGTAGCACGTTCAAACTAACCATCTCTTTAGCTTTACTATTAAAAGGTATAGTAAGTTAAGGGCTAAGATAAAAGATTGCTTATAATCTGTACTTAATATTATAAAGCGGAAGAGTTTGTTTGCTAATTTAAACGCGCTAATCTCAGGAACTACTGGTCCGATTTGAAAACTTTTTTTTTTGGCTAGTCCATTTAAAGAGGCTATATAACGTTTTAATCGAACGAAAATCGTTTTGAACGAAAATCAAGTGAATCGACGTTATAAAACGTAATTATTCCAAAACATTTGGCGAAAATTTATAACCTTAAAGTGTTACATAGTCAATAGTGCCAACCTAACTAACTCAACTGTCAGTGGATCAGACATAGACAATAGACACTGACAGCCAGAACGCGTCAAGTGTTGCCATAAGGAAAGAAAAATTTCCACTAATAATATATAAGTGTTACCACTTCACAAATATAAATTACCCAACATTAAAAATGGAAAAACAAATGGAAATCTTACTTGCAAAAATAAATGAAAAGTTTAATGAACAAACAACAATACTATCAACGGAAATCACGAAAAATGTTATGGAAGCTTTAGATGAAAAATTGAAAACATTGAAAGAAGAAAATAACAACCTAAAAACAAAAATCACAAATTTGGAACAAAAAATAACATTTTTAGAAAAGGAAAAACGCACGAATAATTTGATTATATTTGGCATCGATGAAAAGGGAAAGTCAGAAATAGAACTAATTGAATATGTAAAAGATATAATATTAAAATCAGGAACGAAAGTAGAAAATGAAGAAATAAGTTTTATCAAGCGAATTGGATCACAATACGATAAAAACCGGCCCCTAAAAATATGTCTCACAACAACGTGGAAAAAACATCTTATCTTGAAGAACAAGCGTCACCTACCTACAGATGTTTATATCAAAGAGGACTTCCCCAAAGAAGTTCTCGAAATACGAAAACAGTTACAAACACAAATGCAAACAGAAAGAGCAAATGGAAATGTAGCGTTTATGAAATACGACAAGCTTATTGTGAAGAAACCGGAGAACAGCCGCGAAAAACGGAAGAGAGAGGTCTCAAGATCTCCAACCACTCCATGCCAAAAAAAACAAAGTACGAAGAGTACTGAAAACACCAAAACATCCCAAAGTTCTACCAGAGAAGTAATTAAACCAAGTATTCTTACATATGTAACACGAGAAAGATCTGTTTCCATTTCAGAGCTGCCAAAAAACAAACAAAGGCCTTCTCCAACCGGAACCAACCAACAGGCACAACAATAAATATAAACGTAACTCCAATAAATCAACCCCCAAGCCGGCTGGTCACCGTGGGGGAAGTCGACCGAAACCCTCCAAAAAATTTATCAACTAAATCCAACATGAAAAAGAAGAAAAAACAAGAGATTCTATATGTATGTACACTAAATACACGAACCCTAAGAACATCAGAAAGTTTGTTAGAATTAGAATTGGCGATCAAAAACATCAAGTGGGACATTTTGGGCATAAGCGAGATGCGAAGATTTGGGGAAGGGATAGAAGAGAGAAGCAACTTTATTATGTACTACAAAGGAGAAACTGCTGGACAACGAGGTGTAGGATTTTTAGTAAAACCAAGACTCAAAAATCAAATCATTGGGTTTGAAGGAATATCAGATAGATTAGCAGTAATCCATATTAAAATACCAAAATATTCTAAAACCTGGACAGTCATCCAAGTCTACTCCCCGACGGAACAAGCGAAGAAATCGGACGTAGATATTTTTTACGACAAATTAAGTCAAGTTGTTGAAAAATACTCAGGAAACAATATTGTTCTCATGGGCGATTTTAATGCTCAATTAGGCTCTCAACAACCGGGTGAAGAACACATTATAGGAAAATACGGAAGAGGAAAACGAAGTAAAAATGGAGAAAAATTAGTAGAATTTTTGCTTGAGAACAACTTAACACCTTTAAACACTGTTTTCCGAAAAAAACCCAAAAACAAATGGACCTGGATTTCTCCAGATGGCGTCACTAGAAACGAAATTGATTATATAATAACAAACAATGCTAGATCATTCAAGGATACAAATATTATACAAAACCTAAACTTCAATACCAATCATCGTATGGTTCGTAGCTGCCTAAACGAAAATGTAACTAAAAATCCAAGACCAAAAATATTTCAAATGAACTTTACACCCATAAAAGAAAACACAGAAGACCTGATGGAAGTTATTACCTCAGATATGAATATAAACGAAAAGTACAAAAAAATAGACAACAAACTTAAAGAACAAGCAAAAAAACAGAGAACTGAGAAAAACGAACCCTACCTTAGCGAAAAAACTTTGAAACTAATCGAAGACAGAAGAAGTCTAATAGCAAAAAAGAATAATAAAGAAAACCAAAAAGAAATCTCTCAAGCTAGCAAAGCTATTCGTGAAAATATGAGAAAAGACAAAGAAAAAAAAAGAACCAAAACCCTAGAAAATCACATCAACAGAACGGGAGGCACAAGAAAAGCGCTAAAGGAACTTCGAGAAAAAGGAAAAGAATGGATACCAAAGTTAAGAGACAAAAACCTTCTAACAACTTCTCGCAGCAAAATCCAAAGTATAGCAACCGACTATTATCGCTCACTATATCAAGAACCAAATCGTACGACAGCGAAATGTCTTTCGTCAATCGAAGACAATGAAGATATACCAGAAATACTAATACCAGAAGTGGAAAAAGCTATAAGAAGCCAAAAGACGGAAAAAGCCCCCGGCCCAGATAGAATAACAAACGAACTAATGAAAGGAACAATCAAAGAGCTAAGTCCAATATTAACAAAAATTTTAAATGAAACTTTATATACTGGCATAATCCCGAGTCAATGGGCAGAATCACATATAGTACTCCTGCATAAGAAGGGCCCAAGGGATGATATAGGGAATTATAGACCCATATCCCTAATTTCTAATGTATATAAAGTTTTTGCGAAAGTAATCTTGGACAGAATATCAGTCAGGCTCGAAGAAAATCAACCAGTTGAGCAAGCAGGATTCCGAAAAGACTTCAGTACGATTGATCACATACATACAATAAAACAGCTCTTACAGAAATACAATGAATACAACAAAACCATTTACCTGGCCTTTATAGATTATTCTAAGGCCTTCGATAGCCTAAACCATGAATCCGTATGGCAAAGTCTTAAAGAACAAGGCATTCAAAAAGCTTACATAAACATCATCAAAAACATCTACAGAGAAAGCAAAGCTTGTATCAGGCTAGAGACTACCGGAGATTTTTTTCCAATCAACAGGGGAGTCAGGCAGGGTGACCCACTCTCACCAAAGCTATTTACAGCAGTACTAGAGCAAATGTTCAGAAAACTTAAATGGGAACATCTTGGACTAATGATAAATGGAGCAAGATTAAGCCATTTAAGATTTGCAGACGACCTAGTTATAATGGAAGAAGACCCACTACTACTGGAATCTATGACACAATCCCTAATAGAGAGAAGTAGAGAAGTGGGTCTAGAAATCAATATAAATAAAACTAAAATGATGACAAACGCAGTTCCCGTAGACATAACCATCAACGGACAGAAACTTGAATATGTGGAAGAGTATGTGTATCTGGGGCAGATAATATCGCCAAAAGACCAGACAAGCAAAGAAATAGACAAAAGAATAGCAACAGGATGGAAAAAGTATTGGGCTTTGAAAGAAATCATGAAAAGCAAGAAATTACCCATGAAGATCAAGAAAAAGACTTTTGACACCTGTATACTGCCATGCATCACATATGGTTGTGAAACATGGGCTTTGACAAAACGACATAGGGACAAACTAGCAAGGTGCCAAAGAGGCATGGAGAGGAGCATGCTAGGTTTGAAACTATTGGACAAAGTAAGAAGTATAGAAATCAGAAACAGAACTAACGTAACAGACATACTGGCGCGCATTGACCAACTTAAATGGAGGTGGACTGGACATATGCTCCGGTGCAAAAAGGAGAAATGGAGCAAACAAGTGACAGTCTGGTATCCTAGGGATGGAGCTAGAAGTCGAGGTCGTACAGCAAGGAGATGGGAAGATGACCTAAAAATGACATTAGGACCACTATGGACTAGAGTCGCGGCAGACAGACAACAATGGAAAGAGTTGGAGGAGGCCTATGCCGTAAGGCACACCGAAACAAGAGATATTTTATTGGAACCATGTTTCTTTTAGCATAAATTTTATAAAACTGTAAAATTTCGGAAATAAAGGCTTTATTATTATTATTATTATTATTATATAACGTTTTAGGCTATATAACGCTGCGACCAATAGGAGCAAAGCGTCAGTGAGAAATGTTGCAAAAACGGGTAAAATTAATCAAATTTAGGGCCGATTTTTCAATTGTCAGATAACTTTTATCTGTTGAATAAACATGTGACTTTGACATTTGTTCCATACAAAATCTGCCAAAGTCACATATTTATTCCTTATATAAAAGTTATCTGACGATTGAAAAATCGGCCCTTAGGGACTTTCGTTGCGTGCGCTGGATAAAAACCTCGCGAACGAAGTCGCGGGAACAGCTAGTCTACCTATAATATAAAAATGAATTGCTTTTCGTTAGTCTCGCTAAAACTCGATTCGGTTATTTTTAGGGCGTGTTTCACCAAGCAATGTTTAAGTTAATACTTTGTTAAATATCATGTTGTTCCTCTCGTAATTCCTATCAATGAATGAGAAGGCATGGTATTTTAACAAGCCGTTAAAACTAACATGCGTTGGTGAAATCGGGACTAATTCTTGAATTTAAATATTTGTGGAAGTCCAGGGAAGGTTGAAACGGTGAAAAAATACTGTTTGTATGCTCATCGAAGTGGGCACGGGTCAGCTGGTATAGGTATTACAAAAAGTATGTTACTGTCACTTATGTAGCAATTAACTTTTTTCGTTAAAACCTTTCTTCACACCGACATTTTTCATAAAAGCAAACATTTCACTATAAGCAGGTTTCGCAAACAAAATCCCATTTGCGATAATCGAATCGCCATTTTCAATCAGTTAAAGTGTACCCGATTGCTGGTCGATTACAGGAAATTATAGTGTTGTGCACGATGTCGATAATAGCTCGACAAAATCGGTGTTCGTTTACCCAGTGGCCATTTTTTCACTACCCAGTGTCTATTAAAACCGCCTTTCGACAACTCCATTTTCAAATTTTTAATAAATAATAATTATTTTAATTTCAGAACAGTCAGCATTTTATTTTATGCTATATTTTATGCATATTATAATGTCTTTTCAGATAAAAAAAAAATATTTTGTAAACATAAAATGCTGCCGTATTTCTTTAGTTTTGAATAGTTAAATAACCTCATTGACTCTGTCTTTCTGAAGTCTTTTTGAAAGTTCCGTAAAGTAAAGTAATCAATTGTATTGTTGTATAGTTGTAAATGTAATTGTCAATTCTATCGGCGCTATAATGCTTTTTAACCGACTTCCAAAAAAAGGAGGAGGTTCTCAATTCGTCTGTATGTTTTTTTTTTTTTTTTTTCATAGAACGTTAACGTTACTTTACGGAGTCTTTACGTCCCTGTTTGCGCTACTGAACAGTGTTGATATTAGAGGTACTAAGTATTTATTTTATTAAATTCCATAAGCAATGAAATTTAGTTCAACCTAAAATTTACCTAAAATACAGGCAGTAGGTGGTACTTACTACAAAGAACTGCAAACTTAAGCAAAATCTCAACATCGAACATAACAAGCACAAGTGGTAATTTTAATTATTATACGTTTAAACTCGTTTCATTGCAGTCTATTAGGTTTTATAATTCGAACCTGTTTTTACAAACTTGTAAGATTTTACGTTTTTCCACAACAGATAATTCGCACAGAATTCTTAACAAAGAACATCTCTAATACTTAGAATATTATTATATTATTCATTTCGCATCATCACTACTTCAGCTACTAGACATAAGCTACCCCTAAAGTATTTTTAGGTATTTGGAAAATAATAATAATGCCTAGATACTACTACCACACATTTCTTGTTATTGTTTTGAAACCATATTTGGAAAATAAACATTTCTAATGAAACTTTAAATTGAAAACATCCTAAAATATAAAACTCAAAAATATTATTGTTTTCAAATGATGTTTTTCATAACGATAACTAGTTTAATAGAGTATTTACGCAGTGTTCAATAAAAACAATGAATTTTTAATTGTACTATTTCTGATATCAAAACTGGAAAATTTTAGTTTCCGAATTTTGATGAGGTGGGGTTTTGAGTAGGTAAATACTTAGAATATTATAAGTACTAGCTGTGCCCGCGACTTCGTTCGCGTGGTTGTCGGAACACTATCGCGATTATCTTTTGATTGTTCACGTTGGTTTTTGTTAATATGATTATAAAAAAGGAATTATTCTTTCATACATATTTTTTGAGTAACTTTAACCGTTTACGCAACGAAAGTCTTCAAATGTGAATAATTTTCCTCGTTTTTGCAACATTTCTCACTGACGCTTCGCTCCTATTGGTCGCAGCGTAATGTTATACAGCATTTCTCTTATATATGGACTATCCCACATGAAATAAATTTTTCAAATAGTCCGATTTGAAAAATATTTTTTATTTATTGGTTTGTTCAAACGCGCTAAGCAGCTTCAGCAACATAATTATATAACATATTCTCTGAAAATTAACTGTGGGGAGGCTCATGTCCAGTAGTAGACGTCATATTATCGGAATGACGAGTAAAAAAATTTCCTGTACGGTCTTATACAAGGTATAAAATAAATATAAGTGTGAATGTGCCCCCTATGTAGAGTTTACTGTGAAAGTAACAGCGCTGAAAGACTTAGGTACTTTTGACTTTCATGTTTCTATGCGAAATGCCCCAACATCAAAAATTTTCTCATACCTACAATAATTTTTTTAAAGTACCTCTTTCAGCGCTGGTACTTTCATAGTAAACTGTATACACGGGACCCATACACACCTTAAAGTATTATCACTCATTAATATTACAGCCTGTATAAAGTGAAACTAATATTTTTCTGAAGACCAATCGACGTGGTTCATATGAAGACACTAATAGATTTCTTGTTATATCTGCACGTGCTAAGTTTCAAGCAAACGTGTCGATAACTAAAGACATAATACGCGAAATGTATCCGGGATTTTATATATCATCATCATCAACCTCAGCAAGTCGTTTGCCTGCTATTGTAATTAAAAACTCCATAACAAATATGTGTACTATGTTGGTGATTTATTAAAATTAATATAGGTATTATAAAATAATGCTAGGATAAAAAGTAGCCGTGACAATGGAGTTTGTAACAACCAACTCATGGTTAAACTGAAAGTATAATAATATTATGCCATTTTAAGAGCCGATTTTTCTATCGTCAAATAACTTTTATCTGTTGAATAAACATGTGACTTTGACATTTGTTCCACACAAAATCTGCCACAGTCATATATTTATTCCTTAGATAAAAGTTATCTGACGATTGAAAAATCGGCCCTTAATGTAGTAGGTATCTGGTACAGGGTGATTCATGGTTCATAATATATTAAGCCGAATATAGTGTGAAGAGAATGACGCGTAAGGCTTTTTTTGTTTTGGCACCATATATAAATTACTTAATATAACTCAAAAGAAATATATATTCAAAGGTCTATGACAAGGAGTGAATCTCTCTATGCCGGGGTTCGCTGGCTCCTAGTCTATACACACGAACGCACTGATCGTTGACCTAAGACCTGACCAGATTGAAACTCATCTGTTTTGTGACTTTTATGGAGATCTTTAATCGTGATTTGTCGTGATGGTAAGACGTAAGTAATTTATGTGATAATAAGTCCTTCTCGTCACTCTATTATTTGGCTTGATATATGAACTATGAATCACCCTGTAGAGTTTTATATTTTGACTAGCGACCCGCCCCGGCTTCGCACGGGTGCAATGCTGATACTAAATTAAATACACTACAGAAAAACTATGAACGTTGTATATAAAAACATAGCGGCCCGCTCCGACTTTGCACGGGCATAAAATATAAATGCCTATGTCACTCAATGAAAACATGATTAAAATCGATCCAGTATTTTTGATTCATTTATTACTTTGTAGTATCTCCGAAAATATTTGTTTAATTTACATGCTGTAAGGAACCATATTGATCTATTATTATATTAATTGTACACTGTATTTAAGGTACTTAATTCGATAAGGATTTATGCCGTATTGCTTAAAATAACTTCGTAAATAAGCCATTTTTTCACATATAAAGTAAACAATAAAAATGGTTAATGTGGGTTATCCCTAAAAGATAAACATATACCATCGCGGACTTTTTTGTAAACCTTTTTATGGTGTACAATACTGTAGTACATTAATTTGATCTAACTCGTAGGGTTTAGGCAGCGTTTTTGCTAAATACTGTAGTACATTAATTTGATCTAACTCGTAGGGTTTAGGCAGCGTTTTTGCTAAAATAGGTTAATTTACGACATCACGTTAGAAATCTCTAAAATTAGCAATGTTGCCTTAGTATATTATGCATGTATTATACATATAAACCTTCCTCTTGAATCACTCTATCTATTGGAAAAAACCGCATCAAAATCCGTTGCGTAGTTTTAAAGATTTAAGCGCACATAGGGATATAGGGACAGAAAAAGCGACTTTGTTTTATACTATGTAGTGATAGTGATTATATTGAAAAAGTACCTTAGTCTAACGCTACCCTAAGCTATATTGTATAATAGTCGCACTAAGTAATAACATTGCTTATTAGCTCACAACCACGTATGTTAATTTGATTTACTGAATTACATTATATTATTTACTGGCTGTCCCCGCGACTTCATTCGCGTGGTTTTTGAGTGACTTAAACCGTTTATGCAGCGCACGCAACGAAAATCCCCAAACGTGAATAATTTTCCCCGTTTTTGCAACATTTGAAGCTTCGCTCCTATTGGTCGCAGCGTAATGTTATATAACCTAAAGCCTTCCTCTATAAATGGACTATCCAACAAAACATTTTTTCAAATCGGAACAGTAGTTCCTTAGATTAGCGCGTTTAAACAAACAAACAAACAAACTCTTCCGCTTTATAATATAGTATCTATAGATATAAATCGATTTTTATAAATAATTTAAAAATTTTATTAGATGTATGATTATTTACATAAATTGTTCTCTCTCGTTATTACATAGTATATCTTTAGAGACAGGCTAACATCTCTAGTCTCTACATATAATATATCAAAAGTTTATCAATAATAACTTATGATAAGGCATAGTTCAAATCTGAGTTCGAAAGACTGATAAAAGGGACTCCCCGGCTGTCTATGGATAACATAACTATGTAGAGGTTTAGAAGTAGTACCTACTAGCTAAAAATAAAGTTAAAAACCCATGGGCCGTACCACGGCCGTACTGTCCAAACTGTTTCGATTTTGATTAGATTCGATCGTGTCGCGTACTCCCCAATAAATTGACGTTTGTTTATTTTGATTCTCAGTCGATTGATATGGTCGGAAGAACAAAAAGTTATGATCTAACGATTTTCTTTATCCTGGTTAGTTTCAAAGCAATCCACCAAAAAAGATACCAAAGGATCGAAATGATTCGATTCTCGATTGTGTCGGGAGTAAGCCTATTTTTCTACCTACCACTAACCTAACCTAACCACCCTTGATAATAAACTTATTTACACACTGTTTATTATATTATATTATACAGTGTGTAAATATTTTATTAGTTAGGAGGCTAGATCTAGATTTTCTGATGAAGAAATATTTTAGATTTATGCATAAAACGAGAATTTTGTTTCTTAATAATTGGGTGTGTTCCATTGCCAAATGAATTTCAGTAAATGTCAATTAATTAATTATAGTTAATGAGGCCATTACATAAGACGACTTTCAGAACACGATACACACAAAACTCAACCTTATGTACACATATTAGTGTACAAAACTCAACGTTACTAATCTTGATATCTGAATTTCAGCGCTCGCGAATATGTACTCTAATTAACAAAGTTAGGGTTGAAATTCCCTTGGCACGTTTTACAGGATGAACTAATGTAAAATTCTGCCATTTAAACCGGTCTTTGTGGCCGTGACTTTGTACTCGTTTCGTCAGTGACGTTGCTGCGGGTGTGTCTTTGCATCATCCCAAGGACCATATGCATAGGGTTGCCACTTGCCAGCAGTATCATTTTATGTATAGTACGTCCGAGATAAATTTAACCTAAACGTAAACAAACCAAAAACACCGTAATTTTCACATATTTACTTATTGTGCACACTTACCACCACATTCACAGGTATATTAAAGGATCATACTTCGTTATCCAATACGTTCTATAACAATTAAACAATAGTAAACATATTTAAACATCAATTGAACAACCTTCACAGTAAAAATACGCTATTTTGACACTGCCGACTGTAGGATATAGTCAATGGATTCATGTAGCCAACAGTAATCATTGCATTATGTCATGTAATATTGGCCAATTGACATCACTGACTAATCTATGGTTGTGCCATAGACGGCTTTGTTTACGTTTGGGTTACATTTATCTCGGACTTACTATAGTATCATACCACTGTCGATCCTGGGCCCTGATTCAAGATGCAATCGTTATTATCACTTACAAAGTGACATACGAATTCTCTTGTCATTTGCGAAACTTACGTCAAATCCCATACATTTTGTTTTCGAACTTCGAAAGTGATAATAGCGATGGCATCTTGAAGGGCCCTGGCTATAGGCAGGACCTGCAGTGGTCAGAATAAGTAATGGGCTATTTGTTCGTTCCAAAAAATGGACCAATAATACAATTGTATAGGTTTGTATAAAATATGGTATTATTAGTATATGGCAGTATCTTATTTATTTATTTATTTATACATCATGCACATTTTTTACATAGGCGGACTTAATGCCTCAAGGCATTTTCTACCAGTCAACCTTAAGGTGATTTAGAGATAAAAGTAAAGTAGATGCATTTCAAACGAGATATCGGACATAGCAATAAACTTTTGTTTGCTCAGCTTGCTCTGTGGGCCTACTCAAGTACGCTAAATGACATACCAAATCGCGATCATTTAGCGTACCTTATGTCAAATCCCATACATTTTGTTATCGAACTTTGTAAGCGATAATTAGCGATGGCATCTTGAGTAGGCCCCCTGGTATTTATCCAAGTCTCTCACTCCCATCCGGAAGCCTTCAGGTAATGCGTAATTATTATCACTGTTCGCCTCCGTGATTCAGTCGTGTAGAGCTTGGCTCTCGATCCGGAGGTCCTGGGTTCGATTCCCGCGTTGGAACAACATAAAAATTGTTACCATGTTTGGTTTAGGACATTGTAGGCTGTTCACCGTTTTGTCTAACAAAAATATTATTGTTGTTCAATAGAATATTCTAATAAGTATGGGTACCCCCCAACTATTGTTGATGTGCTTTACTATAATTGAACTGTACTGTATGTATTGGAAGCGTTACTGTAAGAAGTAGAAAAAATACAATATTTCCTTCCAGATATGAAATGTATCTCAGATACGGTGGCATCCCTAATTACGTATAATATAAATGAAAAACATATCTACAGACGAATTCAGACGAATTGCGAATTTGTATTTCCATATTCCGAAAACGAGGAGGTCCTTTTATGTAGAAATAAAAATCATTGAGATGATGCAAAGTAGGTACCTACAAGAACCACAAGTAGTGGCTACAACGAATCCTCATTGTAATTCTACTTTGTCCTTGCGTCTGTTTGTCTGTATAACTTCTGTAATCTACACTAATATTATAAAGAGGAAAGATTTGTATTTTTGTATGTAACGACTTAACTCAAAAAGTACTGGACCGATTTTAATAATTCTTTTTTCATTAGAAAGCTACCTTATCACTGAGTAACATAGGCTATATAAAAATCAATTGCTGTTCGTTAGTCTCGCTAAAACTCGAGATCAGCTGAACTGATTCGGCTTTCCATGCTCAACGAAGTGGGCACGGGTCAGCTAGTTATAAATATCTAGTATATTGTGCCCGCGACTTCGTTGGCGTGGATTTTGAGTGATTTCAACCGTTTATGCGGCGCACGCAACAAAAGCCCTAAATGTGAATAATTTTCCCCGTTTTTGTAACATTTCTCACTGATGCTTCGCTCCTATTGGTCGCAGCGTAATGTTATATAGCCTAAAGCCTTCCTCTATAAATGGACTATCCAACAAAAAAAAAAAAAATCAAATCGGAACAGTAGTTCCTTAGATGCTAATCTAAGGAAGGAACTAATGCGCTTAAACAAACAAACAAACTCTTCTCTAATATTATGAAGTTTATTTAAAAGCGCTAATTTCGATAATTACTGGTCTGCTCTAATAAAATATTTAATTTATCGAGGAAGGCTCAACAAAGTATAAAGAAATTATATACATAAACCTTTCTCGATTCTCCCTCTATGTACTCTCGATTCTCCCTTTATGTACTGACATAGAGGGAGAATCGAGAAAGGTTTATGTATATAATTTCTTTATACTTTGTTGAGCCGTCCTAGATAAATTATTCCATACATTATTACCCCAGTGGGTAAACCGCATTTAAATCGGTTTCGTATCTTCTAAGATTATCCTGTTCTAACAGACAGAGGGAATTCGACCGACTTGTTTTTATAAAAATACTAGCTGACCTGTGCCCATTTCGTTGAGCATAGAAACCGTTTAAACCTTCCCTGGACGTCCACGAATATTTCAAGACTAAAAATAGCCGAATCTGTTCAGCCGTTCTCAAGAATTAGTGAGACTATAGCACAGTACCTAATTAATAGCGCCGAACTGAGAAAACCTCAATAGATCGTTTAGGATTTGGCGCTAGTTGGACAGAAACGGCTTAGCAACTGGTAACTAGATATTAATAATGTTTTAACGGGATTTTGGGTGTGTCTATCTAGTGTCCCGACATGTGACTACTCACGTGTAAAAACACACTACTACTACTGCCTATTAGGTCATTAATATGCTCCACAGATAGGCCAATTTTAATATTTTATTGCCCACTTAAATTTTGTTATTTATCTATAACTATTGGCCTGATATATTTAGGTTGTGTATGTTGTGTACGATAATCGCTAAACTGTCTTTTTCGCCAAAATCCTAGTTCGCTGTCTTCCTAACAATTTTTATTATTTACGCCAAAAACCTTTCAAGTACAGTGTTTTTTATACTTTAGCACTGATTATCCGTTGCAAAGAGTTCCTTTAATAATTCGCTCCAAGTCCAAGATATAATATACCTATATACCTAATTTTGCAATTATCCTAAAACATATACGCTGATGAAAAAGTTTAAAATGTTATGAAACGAGTTGTCGCAAAATCACTTAATGATTATGATTATTATAAAAGTCAGTACTTTTCCGATTATGCCCGGATATACTTATAATTTAGGTATTTTAAGTAACATAAATTCAATCGTTAAGTACTCTATAGGTCTTGTTACTGAGGAATAAGTAGATACCGACTTATACAAAACATGTTAGAATTAATGGATACCTACATTTTTGTGATTGTGTGTATGATCTTGGTTGAGTGTGCTAAGTTTGAGTTTTTGTTATCAAGACAGCGACTCGGCATGAAAACTTCAATTTGTATAACATCGAAACAACGCCACTAGTGGAAAAATAGATAAAAATTCAATGGTTTAGAAATACAAGTATTGAATAGTATTGAGAGAAAAAAAGTTATACTACCATTAAGTTTAGTAAGTTTTACTACTTTTACTAATTGCTTTTACCTAGAAATTCTAGATCGCATTCAGGTCGTAAACATGTCTAGTCTTTGCTTTAGATACAACTGGTCGTTTTCTAATGGATACTAAACAAACGGTTTTGCATTTTACTTTTTCTAAACATGAACACAACAAATTGTATTGACTGTAATATTTTATTACATAACCAGATTGCGTTTTTTGTATGCTTTTGTTGTAACTCTTCCATTTAGCAGTCTTATTTATGTAATAAATATACAGTCAGGTACCAAATTCCACCATTGTTATTAGCGTTTAAACATTGTTGACTAACTGTGCCCGCGACTTCGTTCGTAAACCGTTTATGCAGCGCACGCAACGAAAGTTCCCAAATGAGAATAAATTTCCCCGTTTTTGCAACATTTCTCACTGACGCTTCGCTCGTATTAGTTGCAGCGTTGTGTTATATAGCCTAAAGCCTTCCTTTATAAATGGACTAACCAACAAAAAAATATATTTTTAAATCGGACCAGCAGTTCCTGAGATTAGCGCGTTCAAACAAACAAACTTCCGCTTTATAATATTATAGTATAGATATGTTTTCCTCTCA
The DNA here is from genome assembly GCA_905187575.2 of Celastrina argiolus. NCBI lineage: Eukaryota > Metazoa > Arthropoda > Insecta > Lepidoptera > Lycaenidae > Celastrina > Celastrina argiolus. Next base: position 4,733,936 of record LR994591.1, on the reverse strand, counting down.
ATTTGGAGTGCCAGTTAGCCGGACAAAATTCTATAAATAGCTACCCTTTTTAGCTCTAAAAATAATCAAAATCACTGAAAAGTAAAAATGTTGATGTCAGCCTCGTGAATTTTATTAGTTGCGAGTGAGTGAGAGAGAATACATGCTGCATAGGTTAACAAGTGAAGGTTCTTAGGTTGCCTCGTGTCATTAAAGATGATGAGCATCTACATGAAAATATATTCCGTCGAATTGAGAAGAGATATTTGCTTATGCAACCTATTTATTTTGTATGGAATTAAATTAAGATAACCTTCATATCATGCACCTAAGTGATATCAGGTGACATGGTAACAGATAGTCATGTCAGAGATCAAGATTTTACATTGAATGACCTCTACTTAACCAGGTTAAGGGTCCAGGACTGATAAGCATTAGGCAGAAATAAACATTGAGCTGCCTTAATTTTTACTTTCATGAGAAATGCCCCAACATCATAAATTTTCCCATACAATAATTTTAAAAAAAGTACTTCTTTCAGCACTGGTACTTTCACAGTAAACTCTATATACGGGGCCCATACACACTCTAAAGTATTCTACTCATTAATATTACAGCATTTATATTATTAATAGTTAATAGTAACCGGATGTATACAGAGTATTTACACCAGTTAGCAGCTGATGACACCTACCTGCGGAAATGAGAACAATGGCCAATTAAAAACTGATACTCCTTTTAATTGAATCGCTTTACACAATATTCTTTATTACAGTTGTTGATTTCATTTCGCGTATTTCCTATGAAGATGGCCGTGGTAGGTAGATTGTCACAAACTGCCATATTTTGCTGCATCCGGTCAGTACAGATTATACTGGCCGTTAAATATATGAAAATATTGCTGTTCAAAAAGTTAATAACATTAAAAAATTCTGTTTATAACAAAATTAAGCATTTTAAGAAACCCCGGGTTTGTCAAGCAATACAGTAGTAAGATGAATAATAGCTAAGAACGTTTGCGATCGCATCAGATTTAGAACAAAAAAATGTTTCGACACTCGGGGACTGCCGCGGTAAAGCATTTTTTTTATCAACTTATGCAGGCTACATGGTAGGCGGAGTGAGGGTGGTAGGTTAGGTTATGGAATTGAACTTTTTTTATCAAGCTTCGCTTAATAACGAGCGAAATCGTATGTCATTTAGCGAAGCTTATGTCAAATTCCATACATTTTGTTTTGGAGCTTCGTAAGCGATAAATAGCGATGGCATCTTGAATCGGGCCTGTTCATCCGTTTGGGAGCTACGATACCACATTGCATACATAACACCGTGTTTTCGTCGGGGGTTAAGTATAACAGACTTTTTCAGTTTGTAGTTTGAACAGTAATTTGTCACAATAGTTGCTGTTTTAATATAAATGACATAATGATAAGACTTCCGCCTATTACCGGTCAAATGCGAAACTAAATAGTTTTAGTTTGACAAAAACTTAAGACGCAACACCAAACGATATTTTTGTATGACGCACTGTGTAATAAATATGTGCTAATAATAGTTTTGGGCCTGAAATGAGTATCAAGGAAAATTCCTTGAAACTTAAAAAAAAATGCTTTTTAGAGTTACGTTATCAAATATTGAACCTGTAATAATCTACACGTGTCATTTTTATTTAGCTCTCCAATGGGATACACTATACTAATATTATAAAGCGGAAGAGTTTGTATGTTGGTTTGTTTGTTTAAACGCGCTAATCTCAGGAACTACTGATCCGATTTGAAAATTTCTTTTTTGTTGGATAGTCCATTTATAGAGGAACGCTATATAATATTACGCTGCGACCAATAGGAGCGAAGCGTCAGTGAGAAATGTTGCAAAAACGGGGAAAATTATTCACATTTGGGGAATTTCGTTGCGTGCGCTACATAAACGGTATTAAAAAACCACGCGAACGAAGTCGCGGGCACAGCTAGTTACGAATATGTTTACCGCTTGATTTTTTGGTATACTCTGTAAGTCCGAACCGATTCAATGTGATATAAATGTAAACAAACCTCAGTATAGGTGGTTATAACGTATAATGATAATTTCAATATCAGTCATTCACCGCGGAACAAAGAAAATATTCATTCGGTTTTTTCGTGTACTTACTTGCTACTTATTCAGTGTGTGTAATATACATTAAATGGAGTAGACTAAGAAAAGTAGGTACTAAAGTGACCGTATATTCAACTTGAACCAGTATAATTTTCGACGAGGTGCATGACCGTCAAGTATTTTGTTGACCTTGTTAGCTCGAATTGTTACATATTTCATAATAGTGTTCTATATAAAATGGTAATATTTTATATTTCGTAAGTCACGTATACGCGGGCGGTGCGCAAGCGGCGACGCACGTAGGCAGTTTTTCCCCAATACAAGAATTCTTGTCACGGACTAGGATTTTGTGGTCATTCTTCCGTCTAAAATTTATATTATACATAAACCGTGTCACTGTTATTGTAACAAAAATCCTCTGAAATACTTGATCTACTTTTAACGGGCAAAGGCAAATAAAAAAAATACGCTTAAAAAAGAGATAAAACGATAACCCGACTTCGCAAATAATGGGACTAAAAAGGCTGAAACAAGAAAATAATTCAATTTGAAATCCAGAAAAGTATTACCATTACCTATGCATTTCTTGATTTCAAAAATGGTCAAGGTAGAGCCGTAGTCGCACCCGCTATTGGCATCGAACCTTGCAACGGGAGACGAATAAGCTCTTTCCGGGTTCTTTATTTTTCTACCGTATTTCAGTGTAAACTCATGCTTAGATTTTATTAGCGGAAAAATGTTCTTTTAGGAGTTGGTGTCAGCAAAGGTGATTTGGTAATAACCTGAAATATGTGAGCAACTTGAAGATTTCTTTGTACGACAACAACAAAAATAACATACCTACATAAACATTATAAAAAGTAGATGTCTCTAATAGGTTGTTGATTTTTCGTAGTAGCTTAATCAGTTCGTTCGTTTGGTTCAGCTACAACTGAAACCACCTCCTTTTTGTATCGTGGGTTAATTAATAATTATAAATGAGAAAGTGAGAAACTCCTGAATAAAAAAATACACATAATAAAATTACGTCGTCCATAATCCATATACAGGCTGTAATATTAATGAGGGATACTTAAGGGTGTGTATGGGCCTCGTATGTAGAGTTTCCTGTGAAAGTATCAGCGCTGAAATATTTACTTTTTTTTAATTATTGTATGTGCAAATTTATGATGTTCGGACATTTCCCATAGAAATAAATAAGTCAAAAGTTAGCCTTTCAGCGCTGGTACTTTCACAGTAAACTCTACATACTAGGCACTTAACACATTACACACCCTAAAATATTATCACTTATTTATTTTACACCTTGTATAGAACACGTATCAATTAAACACAAAAAATTTTAAAAAAAATGTAAAATATTAATGGGACCAAATAGCAACTTTTTAGCATCAAACAAAAAAAGTAATAATGTAAATTGGATAATAAATATCGGCATAATCGGTGTACACACAAAAAAAAATGGCTGAATAGATATCCTCCTTTTTTACCCGACTTTGGCGAAGTCAAAAGGAAGAGTAATGATTTGGAAGTCGGTTTCTTTCAACGATAATAATTTAGGTGGATCCTCCTTTTTAATACCTAATAAATCATTGTTAAATAAAACGGTGTTAAAAATTACTTGTCTGTGTTTGTCTATGGCATAGTTGCTCTCAAACGGATTTTGACCAAGTTCTTTTTGTTTGAAATCTGATGTGATCGAGAATGTTCTCAAATATGATTCATCATCATCTGTTCGTTCGCTGTTTAACAATTCGGGGGTTCAGACTTATTTAATGTTTTTTATTAGTAAGTTGTTATCAGTAGTGGTAGGTAGATATACTGGCTTGTTAATCTACTATTCCTGGCAGTAGTTTTAAGATATGTGATTCAAAATTTAACATTAGGTACTACATAAAAAGATACACGTTTCATTGCAAGAGTAGCGCGATAACGCGATGCAATTCGAAATTCAAACTCCTCGCGTCTCTATGGCGCTGCCCTTTAGTCGCTCTATGTTAATAAGGTACAAAAAAAATCTACGTAATTATTTAAATTAGTGAAAGGAAGGCAAGATCTTGAGGAAAATGTAATTTAAATAGAATGGAAATCCCTACGAATGCCGCGTATAGTTATTGCTTTTAGTACCTATATTCGTGGTTTGCGGTTAGGCTATTTGCTATTTCCTTATCCTACATACTTTTAATCTAAATCTGGGCTTAGGGGGCGGGAGAGGGGAAAATTTCGTAGAAAATATTTGAACTCGCATAACCATAGTTTAAACGGATTAAGCGCTATCTTTTGAGTAAACTTGATAGACTTTATTTGAAATATATTCTTAATAAATCGATTTCTGATAAAGCGATTTCTTAAGAAAAATTATCGATTTTTTCATAAGTTTGTTTAAAATTTAAAAACAGAATTATTTTAAAGTAATTTTTCAAAATGTTGTTCATTAGCTAAGAATGAAAGAAAGTTGATACAAAAGGTTTAAATATTAGAATCAACATCAAATAGAACGTAAGTATGATACTTACAAACTGAAAGAAAGGGACGCTGTGTTACAAAATAATCGTTAAAAAAACTATTATTCTAAATTAAAATAACGATGTTGGCCGTGTGGTGACGGCATTAGAATACAATTATCACCACCCCCGATACTATCCTAGGGGAGTCGTAAGAGGCGACTAAAAGGAAACACACACACATCAACAGCTAGTGTGAGAGATGGAAAACTCGAAACAAAACCCTGTACCAACCCGTCTAGCCAGCGAGGTACCAGTAGGCTTTTTAAACCTCCTATGTTTACGCACCAGAAGACCAGGCCCCTAGTCCCCGGCGGCCCCGCTATTCCTGGCTACGGTAGCGGCCACGGTAACGGCGGGGCGGGGGGTGCTAAGAGATCCGGCTACCACCCCCCTTCTAAATGACAACTGGCCCTGGTAACACACAACGTGCGTACTTTGAGGTTAGACGAGAAGCTCGTAGAGCTGGAAGAGGAGATGAACAAGTTGCACTGGGACATTATTGGTTTATCGGAGATCCGAAGAGAGGGCGAGCATACGATAACCTTACAGTCCGGCCACTTGTTCTACTACCGGGAGGGAGAACAGAAGTCCCAAGGTGGTGTTGGGTTTATCGTCCACAAATCTCTCATCAACAACATTGTGTCAAATAGGGTTGCATACCTTGTACTGAGAATCTCAAAACGATATTCGTTGAAGATTGTACAGGTATACGCCCCATCGTCAACACATCCAGACGATGAAGTAGAAGCTACGTATGAGGACGTCAGTAGGGCCATACGTAGCCCTAAAATACACTTCACAGTTGTTATGGGAGATTTCAATGCGAGGCTGGGCTGCAGAAGCGATGATGAGCTGAAAGTGGGGCCATTTGGATTTGGGCAGAGGAATCCCAGAGGACAGATACTGGCGGACTTTATGGAGAAAGAAGGACTCTTCATGATGAATTCTTTTTTTCAAAAGCCGCCGCAGAGGAAATGGACCTGGTTGAGTCCCGATGGTGTAACTAGAAACGAGATTGACTTCATTATGAGCACCAAGCGGCAGATATTCAACGATGTCTCTGTGATCAACATGGTTAAGACCGGAAGTGATCACCGAATCGTCAGAGGCATGTTGAATATCAACGTCAAACTTGAGAGATCGCGTCTGATGAAGTCTACGCTCCGACCGTCGAATGTCCATATCCAAAACCCCGAGAGCTTTCAACTTGAACTGTCAAATCGCTTCCAATGGCTAGACAGCTGCGCATCAGTGGACGATATAAATAGCAGGCTGGTAGAAACTGTCCATACGGTGGGGTCCAAATTTTTCAAGACCCACCGTACAAATAGACCTCAGAAACTATCCGACCAAACTCGGAACCTCATGGCTAGTCGACGTTCAATGACGCTCCAAACTTCGAGTGACGCTGAGTCATATAGGCAGCTCAATAGACAGATTACGAAGTCCTTGCGACACGATATCCGTTCTTTTAATACCCAGCGTATTAAAGAGACAATAGAGCGAAACCAAGGCTCCAAAGTGTTTGCAAGAGACGTATCTATTGGGCAAAGCCAGTTGACAAAGCTGAAGACCGAAGATGGACGCGTAACGTCAAATAAGTCCGAGGTACTACGGGAGATAGAAAGGTTCTATGGACAGCTGTATACCTCGGTCTCAGCTGAACCTGCTAGTTTAGCTGCAGACCCAAGAGCCAGGCTAACACGACACTATACCGAAGACATCCCGGACATCAGCCTGTACGAGATTAGGGTAGCTCTCAAACAGCTTAAGAACAACAAGGCTCCGGGCGAGGATGGAATCACTACAGAGCTTCGGAAAGCGGGCGGCACGCCGGTACTAAAAGTCCTTCAGAAACTCTTCAATTCCTCCTTACTCGATGGGAAAACGCCAGAGGCATGGAACAGGGGTGTTGTGGTCCTGTTCTTCAAAAAAGGCGACAAAACCTTACTGAAGAACTATAGGCCCATAACACTGCTGAGCCATGTCTACAAGCTGTTTTCGAGAGTTATCACGATGCGTCTCGAACGCAGGCTGGATGACTTTCAGCCTACCGAACAAGCCGGTTTCCGAAAAGGCTATAGTACCATAGACCACATACATACGCTGCGGCAGATTATACAGAAGACCGAAGAGTATAATCGGCCATTATGCTTGGCGTTTGTGGACTATGAGAAAGCCTTTGATTCCGTCGAAATATGGGCGGTCCTTAGATCTCTCCAGCGTTGCCGTATTGACTTTCGGTATATCGAAGTGTTGAAGTGTTTGTATAATAACGCCACCATGTCAGTCCGAGTACAGGAGCACTGCACGAAGGATATCCCTTTAAAGAGAGGAGTAAGACAGGGGGATATCATATCCCCGAAACTGTTTACCGCTGCTCTGGAGGATTCCTTCAAGCTCCTGGAATGGCAAGGACTTGGCATCAACATCAATGGCGAATACATCACTCACCTTCGATTTGCCGACGACATAGTAGTCATGGCAGAATCGCTGGAAGATTTGGGGCGCATGCTCGGTGGCCTCGATAGAGTTTCTCAATAAGTGGGTCTTAAAATGAACATGGACAAAACAAAGATTATGCACAATGTCCATGTTGCACCCACCGCACTAACTGTTGGGAGCTCTACTCTTGAAGTTGTTGACGAATATATATACCTAGGGCAGGCTGTCCGATTAGGTAGGTCCAACTTTAGGAGAGAGGTCAGTAGACGGATCCAGCTCGGCTGGGCTGCGTTCGGTAAATTACGCAACGTCTTCTCGTCCAAAATACCTCAGTGCCTTAAGACAAAGGTATACAACCAATGTGTGTTACCAGTGATGACTTACGGTTCTGAGACGTGGTGCTTCACGAAGGATCTTTTCAAAAGGCTCAATGTCGCTCAGCGTGCTATGGAGAGGGCAATGCTCGGTATTTCTCTACGTAATCGAATCAGAAATGAGGAGATCCGTAGAAGAACTAAGGTTGCTGACATTGCCCGTAGGATCAGTCAGCTGAAGTGGCAATAGGTCGGCCACATAGCACGAAGATTGGACGGTCGATGGGGCAAAAAGATCCTAGAGTGGAGGCCACGTACTGGCAAGCGCAGTGTGGGACGGCCACCTACCAGATGGACCGACGACCTGGTGAAAACTGCCGGGTCACGTTGGATGCAGGTGGCAATGGACCGGTCGCACTGGAAATGTATTGGAGAGGCCTATGTCCAGCAGTGGACAGTTAAAGGCTGAAACGACGACGACGACGAAAATAACGATTGTTTGAAAAAAAACATCGATTATATAAAAAATCTACATTTTTTTCAGAACCTAAACATATAGGTACAGGGTGTAAAAAGAGCAGTCTCTATTACTTTGAGATACGAAAATACTACCTTTCCTTATTTTGGAAATATATTTTTTTATATTTTTGTTGTCAATAACTAAAAAATTTTTTTTTTGCTTTTCACCATTTCTTATTTTTTTTGTCGCTAAAGTAACAATAAAAAAATATTAATTATTGTAAAAAAAAAAAGAAAAAAAACACATATTTTCTAGAATAAGAAAAGGTGAGTGAGAAAGTGACTGCTCTTTTTACATCGGTTATAATACAGTGCCTGTATCGTAGATTATCAGGTGAGCTAACCGCTCGTTGTCAGTTACAAATCAATATAGCTAGTTATAACACGTGTGAAAACTTTGTTGCTACCTATAACCTACGTAATATTCATAATATGTTATCAAATACAACCCGATACAACACGTATGCTGTCTGAACGCGTGTTATCAATAGTTTAGGTAGTCCAGAAAGATAGGATTCGAGAGAAGATAGGGTTCCAAAAAGATAGGAACTAGTCTTAGATGAGTTTAATTATGATCTAAGGATCCAGTAGCTACTTACCTACATAGTAAAGTTATAAGCTGACTGGACAGTCAAGGCCTCTGAGAAACGTTAAATTGTTATAGGTACCTACAGATTTTGTACTACAAATGAGTGTCACAAGATTGTACCACAAATTCAAAAGTGTCGATAAGAAAGTAAAGTTCCATACATCGAAATTGAAAATTTGTCAAAATTCCGGATTATAAGCGGCTTGAAATATCAATTTTCCTGAGATCTTGATAAAAAAATCATAGATAATAATTAATCTAAATATCTATGATAATATTAAATATTATCTAGTTTTGAAAATATATAATTAATCATGATAACTTCGCGATACCATTTTTGTCACAACTGAAAATAAATCCAGAAATGCATAGGTACAAAAATGGTCAAGGTTGAGCCGTGGTCGTACCCGTAATTGGCATCGAATATTGCAACGGCAGATGAATTTAAGCTTTTTTAAGCATTTTTTTCTAAAGTATTTCGGTGTGAACTGATGCTTAAATTTTATTAGCGACCACGGCTCCACCTTGACCATTTTTGTACTTATCGTATCTATGTATTTTTTACGAATTCGGGTTATAATTTTTCTAAAAGGTAAAATTTAGAAGAGAATAAATAGTTAATAAGAAACTTGCCTTGTCATTTCGCCAAATTGTGACAGTGACAGCCGGTAAATAGAAGAGCTAACTTTACTTATTCCTATTATCATTTCAGTATTTGGCCCTTAGTATACATATTAATATATACATATTTATAGGAAAAAGAAACGTGTCGTAACACTCGTAACAGACGTTTCTAAAGTCTTTATCTTAGAAAGATTCTCTTTTTCAATATCTATTTAGTTTTCTATTGCAATTTTGCAATTTTTGTTACATAATATTATGAAAAACGAAGGAGCACATTAAGCTACTGATATTGTTGTTATCAAAACATTACAATTTTATTGATAAAAATTTAACTGTATTTAATACCTGTGGGGCTTAGCATTTACTGACAAGAGAGTAATCGACTGAAAGTTGTACAGTATCTAGGCGCTATTCTATATAATGACTTCAGTAACATAAAATAGCAAACATGTACACAATTAATAATTAATAATTTGTTAAACAATTAATAATTTGAATGGTAGAGCGCAACCTTACCATAGTAGCTACAATAATAATCCCACACCGCTTTCGGTATTATTATTATAACGGTGGCCAGTTTCATTGAAACCAGACCAGCTACGCAGGATTTATTTTAAAGTGCCCAAGTATGTGTGCAATACACCATTCCAATCCGACGGTCCGAGGTGAACAGCCTGCAATCCATTCCAATCTTGAAAAAACTTGAACGAAACCAAAATTTGAAAAACTATCAAAACTATAGAAGATTCATACAACCTTTTTAATCCCTTTATTACATTCACAAAAAGGGATGTCGGCAATAATTATACACTACTAAACTAAATACTGAATTTCATTCCAATAACTTCAAAAGCTAGGGGTTGAATTTAGAAGCTCCTTCACCTCACCTTGTAGTTTCTGAATTTTTGTGATGAGTAAACCAGTGAGTGCCTTTCGTTTTTATTTTTTATTTATTTTTGTTTTATTTGGAAAACAAACAGTGATAAAACACTAAATTACAAGAAGTGTACATAACAGGACATTTTACATGTTCTCACTTATGGATAACTATTTGAATACCAAAAACTACAAATAATATTTCAAGGTTACGGAGAGTTAGAAAATCGCATCGAACCAGTGCTGAGTCAGCCATTTTTTTTTAAATAAGTGCTGATGTGCAAAGCAAAGTCCGGTCCAGTGTCATATAATAATATATTATCGTTTAATAATTAATATTAACATTATAATTAATATAAATTTTATTAATACAGATAAAGCACAGAAATAAATCAAAATAAAATTGATTTCAAAAATTCGGTTTTTTCTAAAATTGTATAGAATAGCTGCATTATACGAGTATAATATTGCCGCTAACATAATATGAATCCTTTCGTTTTCTACTTGTGTGGTATAGTTATTTACAACTATCCATAAAGACAATGTACGGTTTTATTTGTCAATAAATAATGATGGTCGATATAACAATAAAACGATAACTTTGTCGGTGCCCGCGCTGCAGGTTGACGAAAGCAAAAACCGCACAGTGTTTAGAAACGTCACTATGTGTCACAACCTGCGCGGTTTCCTGTCTTACCTGCTTTATATATCTTATATGTTGAAGTCAGCGTGAGTCCCGCACTAGCGGTCAGTGTCGATGCGCTATTCAGAAAAATAGGCCGCAGCCTTACGTGAAAAAATAATCGAAATTGTCTATGACTAGTTCGAATTTTACTCGCTAAATTGTGTTGCGGTTTTTTTATTTTCTAATTTAGAACGTTTTTGTGGGAATTCTTGGCAATTTTTGTATTTAAGGTAAGATTTTTTTCAATACTGTAATGTGATTTTTCTCTATCTAATTAAATAAACAATTACTTCGTTTTGGCGGGGGCACTGCAATAGCACCCCAGATATTTTATAAGTATAAAGTAAGATCGCCTTTAAATAAATAAATATTACAGAAACCCTTATTCCTTTGTTTCACTATTTGTTAAATAAAAAAATATATTCGTTGAATATTTTTTTCGTGTGAATATAATAAGAATTTCAGGAAAATATTTATTACCTTGATGATATTTTAATTTGTCGTAAGCATTTAATAATTATACAATTAAAAAGACAAATTGCTGACAAATAACAATTTAATTATAATTGTTTAAAATTATATTTATGTAACTGTTAATATGATAATTAAGTAAAAATTATATTTATGTAAAATTTTATGAGTTAAGTTATAATTAAATTTATGTGAATGTTTAAATTCATGGGAAGTACTGACTTATGCAGTAGTGACTATTAAATTGAGCACATTAAATTCTATTTACCTAATAAATTTTAGAATATGTAATTTTTACACACGTGTAGTTTATCTTTTTTACATAATATATTCTAATGTAGAGCAAAGACCCGTTTAAAAAACAAATTTGATAAAAAAGTAAAAGAATTATTTAGGAGTTGTTGTGAAGATTTTTAATATATTACAGACATAATTAAACGTATTTTTTATAACATAAAGCACTAATTTTTTTTTAATGAATAATTTTGTCACAGTAACTCCTTCGTTATTCACTTACTTTTGTTTGGGTCACGGGCATTTTTGGAGAAGTTGTTAACCTTACACATCGTCTATACTGCAGTCTTCATCTCTGAGATTAATGATTTTATTATTATCAATTTCAGTACCTAATGAAAAAAAAAAATGATGTTATAATATTTTGCCTTTATGTCTCAGCAACCAGCATTAACATGTGTTCATAATAGTTGATACACACACAGCTATCTAAATCTTATAAATGTTTGGTGCATCAAAATTTAAAATTAGATTACAAAAGAAATCCAAATATGCTAAAATAAAAAATAAAGTCTTATCTTTAAAAATACTTTACGTAAATATGTATATACTCTATATCTACCCACCTACCTTATAAAAATAGATACCTACTATAGAAAAAAATCTCCAGGCAGGCATATCAGGCAGATCTTCGCCCCCCATTATTGATTTTAATAATATAAGTACAATTAATTATAACGCACATTTTATTGAAAACTAAATAAAGTTATTACTATTACCAGCATATTTCCTAGCCGAATTGAATATATTGATAAGTTTTATTAAAATCAGCACCCGCGTCAGCATCAGCTTACGTTTAAAAATCAGCACCAGAATCTGGCATAAAAAATCTGGTACAAAAATCTGGATTTTACGTGTGACGTGACATAAACGGACGTGGAACTCCCTTGCGTCTTGTGTCACATAAAACAACTACAAGTCACTTACCGCGATGGGAACAGTGGGGTAACGTTATGACAAACACAAAATTTTCCACATTACAGTGCCTAACCAGTTAACCACGACATACATTTTGTAGAACTCGGGATTTTTCTTCCATATTATTTCTAGCCAACTTATTTTTAACCCCCAACGCAGAAACGAAAGGATGTTATGAGTTTGACATGTCTGTGTAAATGTGTATATGTCTCTGTCTCTGGCATCGTAGCTCCCAAACGGATGATCTGATTTTAATACGATTTTTTTTGTTTAAAAGATATATCAGTCGAAAGTGTTCTTAGCTATGTTTGATGGAAATCGGTTCAGGTCTTTAAGGTAATTAGGTCGTTTGTTAGGTGTGATAGGAATGATACACGCTAAGTCGGGGAGTTTTTTTTTAATTTAGTTTACGCAATAAATATTATGTTCTATTTTTCACCTACAAAAAGTCAGTTACCGATTATAGCTCGAGGACTGGAACAATAAATAGGATTATAGTGAAATATGCGATGAATAACAAATATTTGTTACATTCAGCAATTACGACCAAAAAATACATTCGTCAACTTGTCCTGTTGGGACGAAAACTGGTTCGAAGAGCTGACGACGGACCAGTAAGACTCCCGCTAGCTATCATAAATATAATTATCACAATAAGACTATCATAATATAATTAGGATTAAATACGTACTCACGATAAGTTTTACAGTTGTAATTTAAGTCGATATACTTATCTTATATCTGCATAACTTCATTTTAATCATGTTATATAAATCGATTATATTATAAACTGATTACAGTCAGCGTTTTGAAATTAATTACCATTATAGAAGTGCAATTAAAGTCACCTATTTTGGCTAATGGCCGGTTTCAATAAAACTATCTATAGAGTTTTCCAGTGGGAAGGAATTAACATTTTGAATCTAACGAATTTTTCTGTTTTTTAAGTATGAACTGAGAGGAAAAGAAACAGGAATCTGATAATTTTCGTTCAAAACGTTATTTCCTTGCTACTGGAACCTTTAATAAAAAATGTTAAAAACCTTACAATGTGACTGCGACCCATCCAACTTAATGTTTGTAAATTTTGAACTTGTGGGTCTAGAATTCTAGATGACAAGTGATAACTTTGTGTTTTTTATCTCGTCTTGAAATCATTTTACATACTCGTAAAAATGTTTTTTGTTAGGTTAGATATAGCTCATATCTGTCGTTCTTTTAGGCGATTTTTAGTCAGTTTTATTATGCACTGGTATTGTTTCTGCTGAGCATATTGCATATCTTTAACTGATAATTAATTTTATCATATTATTATAGGTACATACTTTCTTATACCTTATAGTTCTCATAGTCCGTATTTCTATAACAAATCGCATTAGACAAAAATAAAAATAAACCTACACCAAAATGACACTATCACCCGAAATGTAAACATGTGTTTTATCGTGTTCTTATCCTATCTAAAATTTATTTGTACATCCAACATGTACAAATGTTAGATAAACTAAGCATGTTGTGTTTAAACACTATCTATACTTATCTGAAGTGCAAAAGACAAAAGTGGATTTAACAATTCATATTTGCTATTTTTAGGGGGTTAGGTTAGGAAACGGAATCTCAAATATTATAACTGTTAAATTGTTTGCAAGTCTCTTTAAATTTAGTAATTATGTACTGTTAAGCATATTATACATTGTGTATATTTTTATAGTAAAGGCTGTATAGGGGATAGGATTTATTATACACTTTTGATAGGATATTGGAAACTGAAAGTAAATGTACAGATTTTGAACATAATAAATAACACAGTATTTTGCTACGAGCAACTGAAAACGTGATAAAATAAGTCGTAAATCTATGAAGTAACGAACCATAAAATTGTTATTAAGATTCATTCAATATGAAACTCTTTACATGTACCTGGTAGGTAGGTATAATGTTTTTTTTATTTTAGGGCCGATTTTTCAATCGTCAGATAACTTTTATCTGTTGAATAAACATGTGACTTTGACATTTGTTCCATACAAAATCTGCCAATATTGTAGGGTTTTAGTTGATTACAATTAATTAGGTACGTAATGTTGTGATAGCGTCCGTGGTCTAGTGGGTTATGAGTAGAACGTTGATTAGCACTCGAGAGTGTGCAGGGTCGATTCCCATGGCATGTACCAATGAGACTTTTTCAGATCTCAAGTACATTATACGGCTGCTCTAGCAGTAAAGGAAATGAATGCGAAGAAACCCGCACATGGTTGGCCCCGGATGCATTGACCAGTCATTCCTCTGGACTAGGCCGATTATGTTGCGAGAATGCCGTATGTCCGGGGCGATCATGCGACATTTAAAACTAAAAACCGCCTGTCCTAGGCAATATATAGCATTCAAAGAGTTACTTTGCTCGGAGAATACTGTATTAATCATCCAATTCCACCCAACAAAACGGCTGATGGCAACTTGCAAGTGGTTTCAGTGGGTAAACCGGCCGTAGCGAGCCGGGAGTCCCACATACCCCTCGGGTACCCTGGGGGATGCGTAATGCATTTCTCCTGCGAAATAAAAAAAAGGCTTGGTGGACGTCATAGCAATAATGTTGATGATGCAACTTGTATTAATTAATTCATCTCGCTAATGTCAATAACACAATACAATAGGGGAAACCGGAAAGGAAAATACAACGTTTTCCCTATTACGTCGCAAGTCATGTTTGTTTTCGTTTCAGTTCAAGTAGAACTTCTAAAGATATGTAGGTTACTCTTTTCCTGGAGGGGAGGGACCTGATGTCCCTCAAATGCGGAATAAGTACGCCTCTGAGTATGAAAACATTCTATCACAGATCTATGAGCTGTTATAATAAACATCATCAATCATGAATATATTATGAATGATAATAATTAGTTATTTATTTCTTTGGGTTTTCATTACCGTATATGTTTTTTTTTTAATTTTTACCTACTTAAAGTGAACAAAGTGTTTATTAGGTAGATACTAGATACAAGATAATACGATATAATATGTAATTCCTTTAATACAACCGTCAAGTCAACAAGATAATACATGATAATACTAATACATAACATTTGTAGATGTTTTACAGTATTTGAAAATGCTTGAAACCCTCAACAATGAACAATAAATCGTTTTCAGGTGATTTTTGATATTAGTTCATGATTGTGTCAATAAATCTGAAATAGTTGCCATTTTCTTTTTAACTTAGATAATTATTTATATTACCTAGAGGTATTACGGAAGCTAGCTGCTTCACTGAATTATAATAGTGAAATCGTATTAAAATATCTATTGAACTTTACAACTCTAGCGACCGTTTCAATAACCTATCATTTATAACTATAATTTAAAAGTTTAACGGTCGTAAGCGGCTCATGGTTTTAGTACGCAGTAAATTGTTCTATACAGAAAGCACTATAAAAGTCAATACTTATTACCTAGAGAAAGCGGTACTAGGCTTGTGAATTTAAATGTAATCAAAACAGATATTATGTTCCATTGGATAATATAAATCTTTACTGCTTTTATCTTTTGCGTAAATGTCGACAACATCGTACTTTATCACAATAAAAGTGGTCTAAGTCCTTAGTTCTCTAAGTAGTCCTTAGTTCTCTAGTTAGGTCTCTAAGTAATCGTAGTCTAAGTCCTCCGACTTAGTCTACAATGTATATATTTGCCAGATTTCATAAAATTCGGCCTAGCATATTTTAAAAATCAAAAATAAAATACAATTTATTTCTAGATTAGAAACTAACTCAGAATCCTACTTACCATCTATACCTCCCGTCATAATACTAATTAGCCATAAATTTCTTTAAATTGTTGCAATCGCAAAAGTGGAACCCTGCCCTGGGGCGCCGCCGCTTAGCTACGCCACTGTACTTGCAGTAATTCGAACATGTAAATAATAATTCATCTCATACATGATACAGCAGTAACTCTTACTCCTGTTATCCTTGAATTTGATGTTCCAAAGTGAAATTGTGGTGTGCCGTATAAGCTTATTTCCGCGATGCTCGAAAACCAGTTGGGTTAACTACACTTATGCGGATACGGAAGAAATGGTACTCGGAACTCAACCGATGACTGAACCGATTATAATATATGTAGTACGTACACACTTTGGTACCTTAATTCGGTAGGTATCTCTATATAAAAAATTGCTCAATCATCAATTGGGTTATTGATTTAATATGAAATATTTACTTTTGGACTCGTTACGAAGAAAATCAAAACGACGAGCTAAATCTAAAATAAGAATTAGGATAAGTTTTAAATCATTTAAATGTTAACCAGTAAAATAATATTATCTATCTCCTTTTCGCAAAACGATATTTCTACGCACGTTGGTCTGTCTATGTGGGGTTTAAACGTGACATCAAAGGTTTTTTTTTTTACTATAAAAGAATATAGTGATCTATAAAATATATCGTACGGTTATCCAGCACATACGGCATTCTCATAACTTAGAACCTAGTCCAGAGGAATGTATTTATTATCTTGTCTACCTGAATCTATACTTTCTTGTTATATTTTCTAGTAAGTTTTTACGGTACAGTTTAAATTTTCCTTTAGAGTAGATACAGTTAAATTTTTAACGTTATCAATAAAAGCTTCGTCGTCTGGTTGCGGTGTATTTAATTTTTTTTAGTTTAATTAATAAAGGACATTTATGCACCAACGATACGTGACATAAGACAATAAGGATATTATAATCTATTTATCAAAAAAATGAATTAAATTATTATAGTTACTAACTACGGAAAAAAATATTATACACATTCCACACATAATTGAAGTCAACGTGTTTACTAGGTTCATAATGAGCAGTGATTGTGGATAAAAAGTGATTGCACGTGGACTTAATGATTTCCTACAACGAGTTAGGTAGTTCTTTGGCAAATAATAACTAATTGAACAAGTGAAGAAAATATCTCTACGTATTCATTTTCCGTAAAAATATGTGTGTTTGTATAAATATGTCGGTAAATTAAATAATAATACTTAGGTTCTGCGGATCATATATGTATATTACATAGGTATATGAAGTGGGCAATAGGCATAGCGGGGCATTAACTCGTTAATCCGTTAATCGTTAATTAACGAAGATAACATTTTGACTAACGGAATACCTTTTGAGTTAACATTTTAAAATGATAACGAGTCCAGTTACTCAAAAGTTAATGCGTTAGTCAAAATGTTAACAAGAGAAATTTTAAAATATCCAGAAGTCAGTTCATAGTTAATCCAATGCCTACTATTCACCGTAAAGCACCAGGGCGCGGCAAGAAAAACGAGTTCAGACATACAAGTCATACAACGGATTAACGATTAACGTTAACTTGCGTTAATTCTTTCGAAATGGAACGGTTAATAACGATGTTAACTTTTTAACTAGCGGATTAACGATTAATGAAGTTAACTGTGTTATTAACTGTGCCCAGCCATGGAAGTAGGTTCATTAAATTATTATGTCGGTACTAGCTAGGTTAATACTTCATACCTCTGTTATTTGGGTAGGCACTTGTTCTGCTTTTAAAATACTTGAAATTTAAAACTATGTAGTAGTAGGTATAGAGCTTGTGCACTCTCGAAGATCGTGACAGCAGACATTGGGACATATTTATCATGAAAATTAAGATATCATCTGATTTTATATGATAACAGCACTTCATGCATGTAATCCATTTTAAAGATTTGATTGACATTTCTCTCGGAAACGTTTTATCCGGAGGGTGATTTTCTTCTTTTGAATTTAACTTTTTCTAAATGTTCGGGTCACAAATAGGCAGTAGTGTGGTGTCTGTGGGCCTTTTTCCGGTGCTGCCAACTGTAGCTGCGGGCATAATCGCCAAGGATTTATTTTATAATGCGCCATCTACTTTCATTCCGCCGCAAACAAATAAGGTATTTTTAATAATGTTTTTAAGGTCAAGTCATACACTGTCAGTAAAATGTTTATTTACTAGCAGCATATTAAAAATAAGACATGAACAGAGTATAACGCGACGTCGTAAAGTTACAGGTATTGGTAACGTGTAGGTAGGTATATCCGGTTTACCACTTTTGAATCATATTGCTTCGTGATAAGGTGGAAAAGTGTTAAACCGAATACTTCGTCAACGTACCTACACGAGCAGTACCTAACTAGTATTGTCGTAGCGATACTTGCTAAACACAATAGCTAATTATTCATTATTAGATACCTTCTGTGATGAAGTATAATATACTTGTTTATCTAGATTCTGAGAAATGTATCGAGATCATAGAGCGTTATCGGCATCTAAGGCCCGTATTTATAAAACAATCTCAAACCCAACCTCACTTTTGAGAACCTATTTGACAGATACAAAAACGCTTAGTTTTCAATTATAAAAATGAAGAACAAAATACCTACTTATTTCTTTCTCATAGAACAGAAAAAAAAATAGTGAGTAGGTACTTACATACTTACCTACCTAAGTACCTAAGTATTTTTTCTTTTTTTCACAGTCGTGCCCGTTAAGTTGTTTCGGCGATTAACATTTGAATACTTACTTAAATACGTTATTTACTTACAAATGACAATATCATTAAAGATAGGTACAGTGTAAAAGGCGTTACAAATCTTTATTGTAGAGTTGTAAGCGACTAGCGTCACTGATCTGGTTGGGTGATGCTAAACAGTCATTGTCAAGGTCTTGAAAATTGCACCATTGTCGAGTATAATTATTATTATGGACAACGTACACACACTGAATGATAGAATAGTTAAGGCTTACTCATAGCCTCTGTGGTACTTATATAGAAGTTACGTAACTTAAAATATATCTGCATGATAAACCCTAGAAACTTAGATATTTAATAAGTTTAAACAATCATAATAATTAGTAGGATAATAAATATTATTAAAAGTTAGGCTTAAATAAAATACGAAAATTCAATAGATTATTATTTATGAATCATGTTTCCCCTTCTCAATTTATGTTAATTATTGTATTGTTAAAAAAAATGGTGATATTGAAATACCATAAAATATATTTTATGCTAAGTACCTAGTATATTTTTTATAGAAATGCCTAATAAAATATTGTGTGCAATTTTGGTGTCGTGATATTGGTGCGTGATTAAAATATCCCCTGGTAATAACGTAGATATCATAAAATAAATTGAGTATGATTTGAGTATATATGAATTGAGTATATTATAATAATATCACCTATACTATTATATTTTTTAAATTAATTTATTCTGTCGCTCAAGATTATAGTAAGTTTTCCGATAACTGCAGTGGCAACACTGTACACTATAGTCAAATGTCAAACACGGTCACCTGTGTTTGACATTTGTCAAAATATGTGCTTCATGTCAATTGTCAACAATAAAAACGAAAGTCGAAATCCTTAATCCTCAAACAAAACATTTGCGCACCAAGCGTTTGTTGTTCTTTAACTTCTTATCAGTGTTATTAAACAAAGAACTATAAACAAAATGCAGTCGTGTTCATACAGAAGAGATAGCTACGATAGTTCTGAAAGGGAACCACTTTTACCTGCTATACCTTTGCCAAGAGATCATTATGGGGTAAATATTTATAATTTCATACGAAAATACCCACTTAAACTACTTTCAACTTACAATGTTTTGGTTACAAATTAAATAGGAACTTAATTGTAATTTTTTGCGTAGCTACTAATTTTTATTAGTACTTTCCCAAATCTCATGACGTAAAGTAATATAATAATAAAATAATATTACATGAAATATTAAATAATATTACTTACCTAATTATTAAAATAATAGAACAAAATTGCATATACCTAACCGAAGCCCTTTATTCATGCCTCATTTATATGCTGACATTTTAGCAACATAATATTTTAATAAACAGAAACCTAAATAACAACATAAAAATTTAGTTTTGGTTAAACTATTTTTTTTACATAAAATATTAATTCTAATAATTAGGCCATACATTTTCTGCATCAATAAAATCCTAGAATTTAAGAAATTTGTTGACAATAAAACATTAGATTGTTCAATAACAAAATAATTTCAAATTTTAAGTTATGGACCAAATAATTAATTATAATATACAAAAAACATGAATGTCTTGCAAGTTACAAATAACTTTAATCTTATGATTGAAGTAACTAAATATATTTTACTTATTTAATCACAAAATTATAATTTATTTTGTTTTCAGCCAACGGGAGCGAACAACGGAGCCATGGCAGACATTGGTGTGTCTCAGTCAGACTTGGTGCAACCGAGGGCCGAGGGACGTAAACTTCCTCAATATATAGCAGCTATATCAGGTAAATATTGTGATTCATATGGTCATGAAATGTTCATCACAACCACTTACAGGTTTACACTCAGAATGCATAAGAATTAGAGTTTAAACTAAAATATATATATAGATTGTCTGACATACTAGAAGTTTGCAGTCTATTCATAAAAATACAGTGAGATATTTTTTTAAATTAATAAATTTTTCACGAGGATTATATGCTATCGCATAGAATCCTACTAAAACTAAAATTTTTAAGAATGAGCAAAAGCAGTGAGATATCACTGCTTTTGCTCGTTCTTAAAAATTTTTAGTAAATAAATTATTTTTTAAAAGTAGGCTACACAATGGTCTATGTTTTCAAAACATTAGTTGTAATTTTTGTAATTAGTATAAATAATATTAACTGTAAAACTAATTCAAGGTATTTTTAATAAACTAGATGACCCGTGCCCACTTCTTTGAGCATACACACCATTTAATCCTATTCTAGACTTCCACAAATAATTTAAGACTAAAAATAGCCGAATCGGTTCAGCCGTTCTTGAGTTTTAGCGAGACTAGCAAACAGCAATACATTTTTATATATAAGAAGATAACATTCTTTATATTTAATGAAAAACTTAGCATTTTTAATCAAGTTCATGTAGTAGTGTAGGTAATTATTATTTGAAGGCTAAGTTGCAAGTAATTGCTCACAGTACCGTTATAATCAACAAGGTCATTTACTATATTGCAGTTCAAAATCGTAATTTTCTATACTTTTACACATCATGAAGTAACTAGGCTTTACTATTTTTGTTTTATTTTTCAGCAACCCTCGGAGCCCTTGCCGCTGGTACTATGCTGGGATGGTCATCCCCAGTAGTGTTTGCGATAAAACAAGCAAACAGCACCGATTACTCCTTTGATGTGTCCGAATCCCAAGGCGACTGGATCTCTTCATTAGTGAACCTCGGAGCCGCAGCGGTATGTTTCCCCATCGGTCTCATAATGGACTCGTTTGGTAGAAAAAATACTATGCTGATGCTCGTGGTGCCATTTACGTTGGGCTGGTTATTGATTACTTTCGCATCGAATGTTGCCATGTTGATGGTTGGAAGATTTATTACTGGTGTTGCTGGTGGAGCATTTTGTGTCACCGCACCAGCATACACGAGTGAAATAGCACAGGACTCTATAAGAGGAACACTGGGAAGCTACTTCCAGCTAATGATAACTGTCGGAATCTTATTTGCCTATGTTGTCGGAAGTTACACCAGAATTTTCGTTTTTAACATTATTTGCACTATCATTCCCTTAATCTTTGGACTGGTATTCTTCTTTATGCCGGAGAGTCCTAACTTTTTAGTGCTTAAAGGCAGACACGACGAAGCTAGGGAATCCTTGATTAGGCTGCGCGGAAGAAACTATGACGTTGATTACGAACTGGACACTCTGGAGAAGAAAGCCTCGGATGCTAAAGATAATCCAGTGTCTTTCTTTTCTGCCATCACAAAAAAGACAGCCATAAAAGCGATCATCATCTGTTACGCCCTGATGTTGTTCCAGCAATTTTCTGGTATAAACGCCGTTATTTTCAATACGTCATCTATTTTCGACAGTGCTGGAGCGACCATTCCGTCTGCGACCGCTACCATTATTATTGGTGTAATCCAGGTTGTGGCTACTTTCACGTCTAGTTTGATAGTTGATAAATTGGGAAGGCGTATCCTACTTCTGTTCTCCGCTCTGGTGATGTGCGTGTGCTCGACAGCATTGGGCGTTTTCTTCTTCCTACAAGACACACACGGCAAGGAATCGGCCATCGTCGAGGCCATTTCATGGTTACCCCTGCTTTCTTTGTCCTTATTCATTATTGCTTTCTCGATCGGTTTCGGTCCCATTCCGTGGATGATGGCTGGAGAACTCTGTCTTATTGACATTAAAGCCTTCGTGGGGTCCACTGCTGGAACCCTGAATTGGTTGCTCAGTTTCGCAGTCACCAGTACCTTCAACTCATTAAACAAATTGATAGGATCCGGCCAAGTGTTCTGGATGTTCGCTGGTATTATGCTTATCGGCTTCGTGTTTATATTCTTCGTCGTGCCGGAAACAAAAGGCAAGAGTGTCGATGAAATTCAATACCTTTTGGGCGCTGAACAACAGACAAGAAACAATACAGACGAAAAGAAATAATCTCGTGGAGACTGATAAAGTATTTTGTATAAAGACTTCCTAGGTCTGTTGGCTTTTATCTTTGGTGTGAATCATGAATGTATCAGTGCAATCTAAGTTACTATTTGTAATTACCAAAGATTATTTTCGTCTGTATTTATTACTTGTCTTGGTTGTTGAAAGGCCACTTTCAAAGTGCAAATAATTTAATGTTAATTTAAAGTGTATAAATAGCAGTTATATTTATTCAATTTTGTGTCAATGATTTTTAGAATTACTCGATATTATAGATTTGATAAGGATATAAGTGTAGGCTCTATGTTATCTATTTGTATAATAAAAGGTATATTTATATAAAAAAAAATATTGATTCAAATCAATGTAAGGAGTCCTAATATTATAATGATTCGGTAATTTATAATACCATTGAAATGTCTACTTATTATTAGTGACTACAAAATTATACTACCCTAGATGAATACTAAATTAGGACCATTTTAATGGATTTTTTTTGGATGATAACAATTTTAAATGAGACATAAAGCCAGTGTCAAGAATTACACTACAATAAAAAAAAAACATACCGTGATTCTGATTTTTAGACCAATTATTACTTAGTGTTTAAATTTAAATTTATATGTTAAATGTGGATACACCTGTTATAGTGAATTGACACGTCATATTAATTATAAATTGCCATAATTATTTATAGAGTATAATTTTGTGATATATGGCAGTTGATGTGAGCGGAAATTATATATTTTTTAAATGTATTTAAATCCTTTTTACATTCCGCTTACGAAAAGGCTCCCTAAGGCTGTTTTGTAGTAGATAGAAAATTAGATGCTTAATTTAGTAAAATATTAATTATTTGTCAATTAGTTTTATTCTACGAAAGACAAAAGATTTTATTAAAAGCTTGTAGGATATGAAGTAAGTTGTGAAAGTGTAATTGCATTTATTATCATTGTAGTACATTAACAACGATCAGTAATATTTTGCCTGTATCGTTTTTAGTTTGTTAAGTACCTTATTATAATACATACATTTGTGTTAGTTAATTTTTTTCGATAACGAAAATAGATTTAAAATTTACAATAAAAGTGTATAGAAACTTGAAACTTATAAAAATGTTTACTACCTATGGAAAAAATATTAAAAATATACAACGTGGATAAATTTATCAAAATTAACGATTACGATGAAATGTTGCCATCAGAATATTTTGATTTTTACTATAAAATTAAAAAAAATACATTAAATATAACATATCAATTAATTTACAAAAGTGTTGGATGATGAAATTAAATAATTATACAATATGTAAGTATGCAAATTTTACAGTTTGAAGTTTCAGTTTCTACTACCTACTCTACACAATTACCTACATGTTGAATATTTTTGTATAGATTATTATTTAATACGTATTGAAAATAAAATATAAATGTTATTATAATTTTGTTTTCTTATTGTTACCTTTACTTACGTAATACTTACATTATTTTATAACGATGAACTTAGTAGAAAATGCGATTGGGTACCTAAACTACTAGAAAGTGCATTTTACTTGAAAGTTTTTGTTCAAGATATAAAGTACTTAATACCTCTTGTCTTATTGAATACTAGCTGTTCCCGAGACTTCGTTCGCGTGGTTCAGGAGCGACGTTATGCAGCGCACGCAACGAAAGTCTCCCCGTTTTTGCAAAATTTTTCACTGACGCTTCATTCCTATTGGTCGCAACGTAATGTTATATAGGCTAAAGCCTTCCTCTATAAATGGACTATCCAACAAAAAAATAATTTTTCAAATTGGACCAGTAGTTCCTGAGATTAGCGCGTTTAAACAAACAAACAAACTCTTCTGCTTTATAATATTATAGTATA
This sequence comes from Celastrina argiolus, assembly GCA_905187575.2. NCBI lineage: Eukaryota > Metazoa > Arthropoda > Insecta > Lepidoptera > Lycaenidae > Celastrina > Celastrina argiolus. Next base: position 4,709,302 of record LR994591.1, on the reverse strand, counting down.
GATTGAATATCATTGATAATAATTAAATAAGTAGGTAGATAATTAATAATTACAGAGTTAGCTTTATAATAACAACATTAGTAGGTACGAACCATAAAATAAGTAGATACAGAGAAATGTACCTAATAAGATTTCATCATTTTAAGAAATCATTATGCATACTTACCTATTTTTGCGGGGTTAAGAATGGGAGATACCTTAGATACCTGATACCCCATCAGGGATCTCCCATTCTTCCGCCCAGGCCAATTCCTACTAGTCAATATGAAACATACATAGTACTTATTTAGTCCATTATCAACCTACAACCATAGACCAATTACATAAGACTTGCAAGGCCCATACATAAGAGCGTTCCTCAATTGTTAGTTATATCACTGACCGCTTGATGGCATTAGTATATCAATTCTTCAAAATAAGTCAAGGTCAATTGTTTATTTCAAATTGAAAGTGCCATCTATTAGGTTATCGTGGAACGACTTCAACAATTCTAATACTATTACAATAATATTATATTATATACAACACTAATAATTTAATAAATATACAACACTAATAATTTAACAAATAGCAGCCAGTGTACGAAGTAATGGAAAAGCAAAGCAAAGAAAAACAATAAATACTTTCACGATATGCAGTCTTAATATACACTAGAATTAACATTAGTATTTATTTTATTACTGTTTATTTAGCTTTACGTATCTAAAATACCTATGGTTTCATCTCCCCAAAGATAGCTAAAAACGCCATCTAGTGGCAAATGGCATATTATAAGAGGTAATTTGTCAAATTGAAGCTATTTAATTGCATAGGTAGGTACTTTTACATGATATAATATTAAATTCCCACCACAAAATCAGAACCACAACGCTTAATTTTTTAACCTCCCGCGAAAACAGATGGGTGTTATAAACTTGACAGTGTCTGTTTACAGATGCACCGATTTTGATGTAGTTTTTTAAAACTGACGAGATCGGGAGTGTACTAGAGCTACAGTTAAACATACAAAAATACATAATATTATCATCTTGTAGGTACTTTTCAATGTTCGCTAACCGACATTCTGGTCAGTAATATTATCATAATTCTCGATGTTTCCAGCTACTTTGTACATACAAAAAAATAAATCCTACAAAAATCGTACATTTGCTAAGATAAAAAGTAGCCTAAGTACCTATAATATGTTAATCAAGCATGTAGTGTAGCAGTTACATAATACAGTACCAAATTTCATTAAAATCCGTTCTGTAGTTTCACATGCTCACAAACTTTCGCCTTCATAAAATTAATATGATTCTATAGGCTTCTTACCATCTATTATTATTGAATTGAATGCTTAATCAGATATGTGAGATGGTTGAAGGTCAATCTCTGTTCATATTCTAGGGTACTTATCAGACTACAAATAACACAACAGAACAGTTTATATCAATTTATGTTATATTATTAACACATTCTGATCTAAATATATTATTATTGCTGTAATTAACTTATTAATGATTTTTGCTCATTTACAATATTTTTATATACTTATTTACATTATTTTACATTATTATTTGACTCTCATACGGCACCTTATTTACTTCTGTACAGATCTATATTATGATATAATTTTTTATTAAAAGGACTAAGTTAAAATTCTCAAAAAAGTAAAAAAGAAAGGAAAAGATTAAAAAGAATACTGCATTATTATAGTAAACCTAGCAGATCTAGTGAAAATATATAATATTATGTGTAAAACAGAATTTTTATTATTTGGTAACTTTAAGATAAGTTTGTGACATGCACCTATTTAAAGAATATTGTTCACATTAAACTTACATTTGATTGATCTTCACCGATTTTAGCATAATGACTTCTAGTGAAATTATAGCAACATAAGGAATTCATAACAGCGTTGAGTGATGTTGAGCTATTTGTTCTGTACAGACCAGAAGAAACCGCCTCAAAGCTTTTCTCACCAATAAATTCCTGTAGATCACTCTTAGGAAAGCCATCATTATAATATTGCTTAATAGTATCATACGCATCCATTATAACAGATATAAACAAACTAAGTACAACATAAATATACAAGCTAATAAATGAATATAAGTACACTCTGCTGAAATACCACAGCATCGGTGATTTCTTTGACATAATGGAAAATGTTGCAAACATATCATCACCATTTATCAAAGAAAATAAACATTCAGATGTGGTCGCTAATGATCTGAATTTCATATGGTATGGTCCCAAAATTAACCAGCCACAGAAAGTAAAGCCAGCATAAATTAGAAGAGCACAACAACAGAATCTGAATATTTTAGGAGCTGCCTTCTTCAAAGTGAGAATAACAACATTATAGGTTTTAAAGAAACCAAGGTATCTAAGTACTCCAAACCAAACAAGTAAGTTTCCAGTGCCCAAGAACAATGAGCAGACATTCCATTGGTCATTGGTGAATTGATTTCGCTCTATTTGCTCTTTGATAGCGGAACCCATGACAATCAAAATATCATTTACTATTATCATTATATACCAGACATTTAGAAATTCTAATCTACCATCTAGGCTTAAGTTTTTGTTCTTCACTTCTTGAAAGAATTTCACTGTTAACTCCTTTAGCAGTTGAGCTCTATAAATAGCTCTGCTGCATAGCACAAGAGATACAGAACATATCAATATCACAAAAATATTCAATATACTCCTCAGTACTTGATATATTTCATTGTCGGTGACATAGGCCTGATCTCCTTTGCACACTAGTTTGGTGGGTTCAGCATCCAAGATTAAAGACATTTGGCCATCATGGTCTTCATTATCAAATATAAGTTTCACATCAAACCTGTAGCAATCTGGAGGCGTTATTGGCCCCGCTGCTCTAAAGTTAATTGTTTTAATTGAAAACCTCATCTCTGCTTGCACCATTGAAGCAAAACTTACATTCAGTCCAGCATTTGCGATGTACTCCCGAGAACTGAATAGTTCACCATCGTTCCTTGTAAAATTTACACATGTTTCGATTACTTCTGAATTAAATTCGTAACTTTCATTGAAGCCATTTATTATCCCCTTCTTGTAATTGAATTGGCAAAATAAAGGTTCTGGTTTGTTATTGTTTTCGTCGTTGTATGAGTATGGACCTATTGCATTTGACAAATTAGAATAGCCTTCATAGGCATAATCTAAGGTATTATAGAATTCGTCAACTTTGTATATGGCCAAAGGTCCAGCACCTGGTGGATATGCGTTAATTTCTCGAGTCGAATCCCAACCGAGTAAAAATAAATGGGAAAAGCTGATTCGATTGTCCCAAGTGTAGTTTACGTGATTGTATCTGTTATGGGCGAATAGACAAAGTTGTAATGTAACCAGCACAATTTTAATAAGTTGCACTACAAATTTATACGGTAGTTTACGTTTGGCTTGCCATTTCTCAATAGGATTCATGAAGAAAAACTGTAGTTTGCGTCGCATTTTTTCCTCAAGTTGGTTTCGCGCTGTTGCGTCTGCAGTCGACCTCGAGAAAAACACATCCGCGTCGACGGTGCCCTGGCTACTTCCAGCAGATTTAGGTTCCTCCTCAACCACTGCTCCATTGCCATCGTGAGAAGAAGCAACGTCGTTCATTGTATAATCCTTATCGGTGATAAGGAGTAACAATGGAAACTGATTCAGTGCAATGTTTTGCACACACCACACCACAATTATTTGGTTTCTCTCTAATACTCTATAAGATGAAATTTTGTTCTTAGACAATTTTTGGAAGAAACCTCACATATTCTTTGTTATTTTCCACAAAACTAAGGAAAAAACTGAATAGGTACTGATTAATATTGTTGTCACGTGATATGCGTCAAATTCTATTTTGACAGTTTACAGCTGATAAAAGATGACAGATGTCAAAATTTAACATTTCCTTTTTAACTCATAAATACACACTAGGAATTCGTATCTACATGTTCTATACAATATTACTTTATGTTTTAAAGATAATAATAATTATTTCTGTTTTTATTTTACAAAATAATATTGAGATCAGTGTGACCATATGTGGCAGGATCCTGCATTTTCGGCAGGTTTGACCCTGCATTTTACTCTCTGGCATATTTGTTTGACGTTTTAGAAATTTGGCAGGATTTGGCAGTTTAAAGCATTATAGGGTTTTTCCTTTTTTTATTTGGCAGTGCAGACTTTAAAAGGAGTAGGGAGCATTATTTACAAGAGAATTAGACACATAAAACTTGATAAACATGTTAGTTATTAATTAGAATATGTTGGAAGTAATGCATAGTTAATTCTAAGGGTTAAACAATTTTGAAAACAAACATGAAAAACAAATGAAAACTTAAATTGTGTAAATGTTTCTAATTTTGAAAAAAGTTTTTTGTGTTTGCCAATGTCGAATGCTGCTTGTGAAAGGATATTCTTGCAAATGAACCTTATAAAGATAACGCGAAATAGATTTATTAATAACCATGTCGACTCTATTTTGCATGTAAAACAGTGCATTGGTGAATATGTGAATGTCTGTTTCATTCCAGCCAACTGAAGAAATGATCATAAAAATGACAAAAGCGATGGGCAAAGTGATCAAGAAGAATACGTTGCTAATACGAATGTGTAATTTGATCTAATATGACTTTCAGTACATTATTTCAAATAAAAATATAAAAAATTGGTATCATTTATTTTAAATTTTAAAATGATAAAATGATAGGCATTATTTCGGCATTTTGTGTAAAAGAGTTTGGCAGGATTCGTCAGTTTTTTTGCAAAAGCAGGGCAGGATCTATAATTTGTAGTTGGTCACACTGATTGAGATATAGTACCACTTTCCTAAATAAAAATCTTTATTACCAATAATACAAAAAAACTCCTTAAAAATAACATAAATAAATTAAAACTATTTTAGGTATAATACTATTATCTAAACTATAAACTAAACAAGTAATAAAAAAGGCTATATGTAAAAAACTTTATCTAAATCGGCGGCCGCTGGTAATGTACCCAAAAGACTGGCAGTATTACCTCGCTGTATCGCTAAACTGATACGTTGGCCGAGGTAAGCGCCAGCCCTTGGGTCATTTGTCTTTTCCGTGAGTCTTTTAGAAAGGTCTTTCAAAAGGCGTTTAGCACTGGGACCCCATGGACCCAAAGTTTCAACACCAAAAGGCAGAAAAATGTATCCATCGCCGATGGATTCATATTTCCGCCTTTTGTGGGTCTCGGCCTGTGCTGCCGCCGCCCCCGCCGTCATTGCAGTGGCCGTCATGTGTGACGCTGCCAGCGTATCCACGCAGGTAGCGTCCCACACCAGCGGCTTCCCGTGGCTCCATGGTACCAAAGACATACCATCAGGTCTCCTGCCGTCGTCACGCACTATACCGTTCGGCTCGAGAGTGGCCGGTACGTTGACGGTGGCAAGAGCCCTGCGGATTATGTCATTTATTGAGGCATGGCGAGACTGACGGCCGGCACTGCGACGGCAAGACAGTCCATGATGTCCCTGGCGGTCCACCGTGGCACCACAATGGCAGAGATGGGGTTCGTTGATGGCGGTACCTAATCGAAGGCTAACTGATAATGAAAAAGTGTGGTTATCTAACAATGTTCCGATATTGGATGACGGGAGTGCTTGGAGCCAGTATCCCGATTCTGGCTCAGCGGACGCTAAGAGGCGGGCGCGATCAGCTGGGGTGCAGCAATTTAAAAGGTCTGAATGTGCCAAATTAAGTAGTGGTTCATCCCAATTCTTTTGGATGTGGGGATGGACTGGAATTTCATCTGAGCAAAGACCACGCCAAGTAATAATGGCTTCCGGTAATGAGTCAATACCCACGCAGCCTAAAGAATTGAAAATAATTTTCGTGAAAAGTTTATGGATACTATGAGCTGATGACAGTAAAGCAGGAAGGGAGACACTGGACACCTTCCTGATGCCTAATCCGCCAAACCTAATGGGGAGGCTTGGATCCAGGAAGTGTCGGAGATATTGCAGTTAAGAACATTTACTAATGTGTTTTTCAAGGTCTAATTGTGAGAGAAAGTTAGGAAAACTCCATAGTGGACAGCATCTAAGAACGTACATTAATTTGGGTACAAACAGACAGAACCGAATGATTTGATATGCCATGTGGGAATTTATTGTAGTAAGTTTGCCGGAAGATTCTGAGAATTTATGATTTTGTTCCGAGATGAAGGAATTATACCCTTCACTGAGTATGGGAGCACCTAGTAAGCGGAGGGACTCTTTACTGAGAATTTTGATATAAATTCTATTTATATTTTAAATTAACAATAATATCTACAATAAAAGAATCTATAATAAATTTGCTCGATCCATAACTTAAAAATATTATCGAGATCAGTGAAATCTAAGTAAACGTCAAAAACAAGATGGTATCATTCTGAGCGTTTTGAACAGTTTTTGACAGCTGACAGCTGCTTGTGGAACACGAGTAAGAACAGTTCAAAACGATCATAATGATTCTTTAAAGTGCTAAAGAAACGCGAATCTGAACTAAAAAAACGTTATTTTCGTTTACTATCAGCTACTGAAACACAGGGATGATCTTTGTTCTGAGTTTCACAGGCACTGTTAGCTGTCAATGTCAGCGTTATGAATGATCTGAACGTTCAGAGCGTTTATTGGAACAGGCCCTAAAATCTGAATTTGCTGGAGCTGGCCCAATGTGGCCCAAGATCATTCCTAGCGCGCACAGTCGTTTCTTTAGCACAGAAAATTATGAAATTTTCGATCTGGGTCCTGATTACCTAACTTCAGTCGCTTTCCCATCTCTCCAGATAAACCGTCAATGCGACGTTAAATTTTTTAAAACACGATTTAAGAAGTTGAAATGTCATAATTTTGACGTTTTAACTTTTTAAATCGTGTTTTAAAAAGTTATAACGTCGCAATGAAGGTTGATCTCGAGAGATGGGAAAGCGACCGAAGTTAGGCAAGATTACGCAACTTGCGTGGCTTTCACGACCGTGGGCTTCAACTGTCATTGTGACGTTAAATCTTTTTAAACCAAGATTTAATATGATTTTTTCAATGATTTTATCAAATTAAAAGTGTTTTAAAAAAAAATTACGTCACTATGTCAGTTGATGTCCACGGTCGTGAAAGCCACAGAAGTTGCGTAATAAGACCCCAGGTAAATTTATAAAAAAAAAACAGGCCCCCATTGCAAAATAGTACTGATTCAATGAAAATACAGATTTCAGTTAACGCTACGTTTCCACAGACAGTTTTTAATGGTAAATAAAACTCATATTATTGGGTTACTGCATTATATACAGTACAACAGAGCACAAAATACTCTCTTGGGAACGTAGTCTATGTATTCAGCTCTTCTAATAAAAGCTGAAAATTGACAGTTAACAAAGCCACATGGCTTTACTAACGTCGCTCTCGATCAAAAAGCGCTATTTTTCACAAGGACCATCAGGCGCCACGGGCACATCCTACTAGAAGTCTAAAATAAGCCATTAACTAATTACCTCTGAATAAGGAATCTAAATTATATAATCTTAGATTCCATAATCAGAGCTAATTACTATCAACAATATTAAAAAAAACTAACCGTCAGTTGTCAATGTGTGGCGTCCTGTGTGTTTATCATTCTTTTTGTTATTTCATAAAATCTATAATATTTCTTGTTTTGTTATTGTTTAGACTTGCATAATATTTATTTGATAGTTTACTTATTGCTCATTAGAAGCGGGCTTTGTGACGAAACATCTCTTTCTAATATGGATAGAAATAATTTAAGGTACGATTTCTTTGTCTGTCACGTATGGATAGAGAACTTTCACATTAACTACGTGGTCCTATTATTATTTCAATCTAACAACAATAGACTCGCTGTATATGTAACTAGAAATAAAGGTTCAATCAACAACCAAGGGCTTAAGTGTTTTGTTATATTTACAAAAAAATCAATTATTTTGTGTGTGTTGACAAGATTTCATTTATATGCACCTCGCAGTTAATATTAAATATTCAACGCAGTACATAATATATCAATGTCGTTCATAACAATCATAAAATAATAGCTTAATTTAAAAAGTAGATAATACCTTTCAAGAAACAAGTTAGTAGGGTCAACAACCTTATTGAACTATAAAATTGTTTTTACACAATTGGTAATCAAACAATTCCAGATCAAATTATGTCAACAATGGACCTAGGTCTCTGCCGCACATGGGGAACAAAAGACACAATGGCAACCACAATGGCTCACGGCTGAGTCCCCCTGCACAGATGCCAGCTGTCAACACAAATAATAATAATAATCAACATGATGATCTCATTAATTACATATTTGAATCTTGGAATAAGGTAATTGTACAAAATTTACAATTTGTGGTTTTTAATAATTCACTTTTTTGTCCACTGTGAGTTTAATTTGCTAGTTATACAGCTAGTTATGCTATAACTATACTGTCCAAGATGAAAATCATAAATGAAATGACAACAGACAAGCAGAATAGAGGGATATGTATACTATACCTGAATAAAAAGTAAAGTAGAAGTATTATAAAAACATATTTTTTTTGTCCTGTCATAGTGCACATGTAAAATGTCTTTAATTTCTATATTTCTACAATGTGTGCTAATCTATCGTCTACAATATTTCCAGGTGACCCGTGAACTAGACAGAGGCAGCGAGGATGCAAAATATTATCAGGAAGTACTCGCTCCACATCAGCTCGCCAACTTTAGACCGTTCAATCTCGAAGAGTACTGGGGACGTCGTGTCGTACAGAGTGTGTCGCGTAACAAGCACCGGTCTTAGTCTGTTAATAAAATTATAATAATAACTCATTGTTACCATACTTATCGTTGATCCTAATTCATTCCCAAATTCATAGATTGCTCAATATCTACCCTACTAATCAATATTCACATAGCTAATTAGCTGTTCAAAGTTTCCTGTATTTGTCTGTTGGGCAAGTTACTAATAAACAAGACAAGGACACTGAATTACTAATTAAATGTTAAAATATTAATGTTGGTAAGGGTGGTAGTGTCTTATGAAATAGTAACCAGTAGATCTGTAGTAGTCCAGGTGACTTGCTTTGTGCATGCATGTTTTTATAAGATCGCTAACAGAACTCTGATCAAATTCCAGCAATGACATAGGCAGATAACTTTAACACAATACATACTTGCCTAAAAGTACACCTTCCAAATTTAAAAAAAAGCAATTCCAAGTCAATTATTAATAATTGTGACAGTTTGCATAGCATTCACAGGTACAATAATAGTCTATTACGGATTGAAACTGGTATTCAATAATTTAGAAGTAAATATTGTGAAAGATTTTACAAGCATTGTATATTATAAATTTAGCAGATTTTATGAAGATTATAGTAGATAGGTTGTTTAAATATTAGAACAGTAGAAGTAGTAACAGTGGGTTATTAGTTGTGATTTTATGTTAGGAATTTGACATTACTATGGCATTTAAGTTGCAAATTCTGTTGAAGGGTCATTTTTAGAGATTGTTGACATTCAAAATGACATCGATTATCTCTCTCGAATTTCGTTTCAATGAATGAGCATGGTATTTTAACAAGCCGTTAACATTAACAAGTGTTGGTGAAATCGGTACTTAGTAAAATAAAAATAATTACCTTTTTGTATCTACATATTCTATACTTTTCAGTTTGCTTTTCAATATTTAAAGTAAAAATTCTATATTTAAGTCTTATCTACTGTTCTTATATAAATACATGCTTGTTAGATTAAAATAACATTCAACAGGATTTGCCCGTCATTTAAGATTCTTATAATTAAGGACTTTTCTCTTTACTAATAAAAATATTTACACGCTATACGATGTTTTGTCCTTGTCTAACAAGCGACTTTGCTAATGTATCAGATAAGGATAAAGCATAGTAGTAGTAGCTTATGCAGTTAGTAAATATTTTATCAGTAAGTGGGTACCGTACCCAGTGTAATCTGTGCGTGAATACATCATGAATAAACTTAAAATGTAAAATTTAATCAGAAAGAAAATTACTCTTGGAATTAAGTAGAATTGTAGAGATTTAAAAATCTTTCCCACATAGCATTTTTTCTCTTACTACACTGGCCTGCAAAATAAAAAAAATTACTTTTTGAACAAAATTTTAATTAAATAAAAACTTCTACATTATAGCTAGCTAACAGCATTCTAAAACTAGTAGAAAGACGTTCAAATATTTCGTAAAATGGCTCTGATAATCTTAATAAATCTCCAACATTATAGTAGATATATGAAAAAAAAATCTTAATTTCAGTTCTTTTGCTGGCCAGTGTTAGCTAAATATTAAAATAATATATCTACATTTAGACAAAAGTTAAAAGTACTTTAATAAATTAAAGCAATAAATACAGTTTTCATCTCTACGTAAATTTGTATGTGTATTTGCCTAGAAGTTATTAGTTAGACAGCTAGTGTTTATTTATTTTTGTTAATATATTGTATATTTACAAGGCAACGCGATAATCCACTTTAATTTCCAAAAGTACCCCAAATTCGTTGAAATTTAAAGTAATATTGTTTAGATTGTGTACCTAATGTATGTTTTTGTAAATTTTGGATTTTTATAGTCTGGGAAACCTGTTTGGGAAATATGAAAAAAAGAGGCGAAACAAAAATTGTAACAATGTTAAAATCATCAATAGAATAAATATTATTTGATTGTTTATTATATTCTATTGCTTCAAAACTGGCGATATAGTATAATTGGTTATGAAAAAAAATGAGTTCAGGATAAAATGAACACTGCAATGTTTAGCAAAATATTGTAACATTCAATAAAACACCGAACAGGTCTGTAGGCATTGTAGACGTGAGAATGTACTGAGCAGTACCTTGTGAAAACTATTTTCTTCATGTACCTCGGCATTTTATGAGATTGACAAACGACAAGGATTGCCGGAATACAGTAAGAATGTAGTTGGACAATAATCATGGTTGACTATGTAATAGAAAGAGACAAACCATTTTTATGATTACATGCAAGAAAAAGACAGATAATGGCTGCACGTTCCTTTATCTCTTTCTATAGTCTCGCGAGCTTGCATAGTTCATTCTCTGTGTAAACAATAATAAACTGACTATACTAGTTGCCTTAGGGCTTAGATTCTTTAAATATAATAATATATATAACGGCTTGCATAAAATGACATTCCATTTTGTCTGTACTTAGAACATGAAAACAATTGTAAATATTTAAATAGATGACAGATCACGGATTTTAATTAAAACATTTTTTAGTAATGTTTTTTTTATTAAGTTTATGCCTTTGTAGTAAAAAATTTTGCTAAATGCGCTGAATTTAGATGTATCTACTTACGTATGTACGTAAGTACGTATGTACGTATGTACGTAAGTACGTATGTACGTAAGTACGTATGTACGTAAGTACATCTAAATTCAGCGCAATTAGCAAAATTTTATGTAGGTATATGTTTACACCTACTTCAGATTTTTCACTTTTAATCGCTATCGAGGTTTAAAACAAAATGTATGGGATTTGACATAAGCTTCGCTAAGTAACACGCGGATTCGTAGGCATTTCTCTTATTATGTCAAAACCTATGCGTTTTTGTTTTCGATCTTTGTAAGTTGATAATAGCGACGGCATCCATATTTAGGGCCTGGTTTAGTACCTACCTACGTACATAAATCGCTTAAATTGTCTAAGTAGCAGAGCCTCATGCCTCAGGCTCACTGTAAGTTGTTTTTAATTTGAAATATAATTCGTTAATTAACAATGTCCATAAGTTTTAATGCACAAAAATAAGTTTAAACGTCCACAAAGGACGTAATCTCCTTACTTCGCAACTCAGAACTCATTAGTGCCTGGGGCTTGTTGTTTGAGGCTCTCGGAACAGAACTTATTGGAAATCCTGACACACTTCAATTTCGCCTAGTAAATAGGCCAAGATGGCGATTTTTTCAATATTAACTCCTTCAAAGAAATCGCCTTTCATCTTACTAATAATATGCTTTCTTAAAGACGTAATATTCGTTTTAATTTCCATAAAACTAGTCTCACTGAAAACCGGCTTAAAATAAAACTTGTTCGTTTTATGTACCCAATCGAAATTAAAGACAAAATGAAATGTAATAATTTTGGCTAAGTCTAAGTACCTACCTACATAACATATAGGTTAAAGTTTAATTATAAAACTTGTGGTTATATTCGTAAGTAACTTCTTATGTATATAAGAAGTTAGTTATTTACATAAGAAGTTACTTATTTTGCTGAATATCAGAGGCCCAAGAAATACCACCAATGTCAAAGTACCGGTCGCCGACAGGATTAGCTTTATCGTAAATTTCGAACTTATAACACTTGGCAATAAGGTTTAAAAGCAGTTCAAATGCCGTCTAGAGAATGTATTTGTGTTAGGAGTCATCAGCTGTCACCATCCGGATCCATTACCATCAGGATCAGACTGCTCGGCTTCTGTCTATTATCTATATATACTTTATTCCTTTACGATTCAGTGTAATCTCATGTAAAATAATGTTTTTCTTCGGTGCATGGTGTACCTATCAGTGGAGAAGGCTGGTTTTTCTTCAGCCCTGGCTTGAATAGGCTATATTTGGAATGTCCTTAAAAGGTAAGGGGTAGGTAAGTTTTATTATATAAGTTGAGCCTAAATGTAGCCGATAAGAATAGTTATAGCAGACCACTGGTATAATAGTGAATATTAAATTATGGTATGGTATGTAAGCAATATTAAATTATGGTACATATTATATAAGATAAACCCTAAATTACCTTTAAATTGATAACATTATAGTCGCTATAGTGAGTTTATATTTGTATCATATTGTAACCGAACCGAACGCAGTTTTTTTCCTCACCTAATATGATAAGGACTTTTTGGGCTTAGAATCAAACTAACACTCAACATTCAATGTTATTTATTTTGCAATGACTATTCTAAATTGTAACAGTGTCCATTGTAAATTGTAGCAATGCCATAGTCGTCGGGATCATAGTTTTTTTGTTTTTTTTTTTAAATCCATCAATAAAGCAACTTATAAAAATATTTCAAATACCTTAGACTTGCCGTGTCGTATAAAATTATTCTTCGTATAAAACTATTATAATACATACTTATTTTTATGTACGTTGTCCTTGAGTAAAGCGCGATTTTTATTATTTAGGTACCGAACCTTAGTATCTACTGAGAAAAATGTGTCTTATTGCTGAAGATACCATAGAAGTCAGCATAAAGAAAGATTGTTCTCAGTAGAAAGGATTTCAAATGAACTCTATCATAATGTGTTCTTTTTGTTGTCAGAAGCAAGGACTTAGCCATAGCAACATCATAAAAAAAGTAATCTTTGAAATTTTATAAATGGAACATCCAGATTTCGTCGTTAAATCGCACGATTTATGGGTAACCATAAACCAGGTGACTTCACGAGAAAATCTGAGGAAAATAATTACATATCTATGGTTTTAACTTTGTTACTTTGTCTATAGTCCTTGGTCTATTTTCAGAGATTCTGGAACATTCTTAAGCTTCAGCGGTGGGATGTTGCGTCTGCGAGGTAGTCGTGCTGGAGTTGGACGCGGTGTCAGGGTCTCGCTCGCGGACGCCCAACCAGGGGAGACGCTTGGTGAGTTCCGCCCTGGAATATTGTCTAGATGAAGTGTGGTACAAACATTTGAACTATCAGGAACCTACATATGCATCGTTTTCCATGCCATAATGCAATTACGAAACAACTAGTAGGTAGGTTGATATCTACAGGTTATAATACGAATGAGTGATAATCCTTTAGTGTCTGTATGGGTCCCGTATGTAGAGTTTAATGTGAAAGTACCAGCGCTAAAAAAAGTATTAAAAAATATTGTATGAGAAAATTTATGATGTTGGGGCATTTCTCATACAAACATGAAAATCAAAAGTAAGTAATTTGCCATAATAAATTAAGCGCTGGTAACTTCCCAGTATAAACTACTTAAGATGCACATACAAACCTAAAGTTTTATCACTTATTTATTTTACACCTTGTAAAGGTTAAAGATGGCGTTGCCTTACGTTCAAGCATTCTGAGCAATAATATTATGCCTATGATATCCTAATTATATTAATTCTTAATTATTGCCCGACATCATGACATGCTGTATTATATCTTCTGGGTGAATACACGTGCACAATTAGGCTAGCACGCGAGTGGGACAGACTGACAGTCGAATATATTTGAGGTATGGGAAACATGGATTGCACATGAAACAGCCAACTAACCTGTATCTGGGATGGTTGATGGCGTAGACCCAGGGGTCTATGCAGGAGACGGTCTTCGCGCACACCGCCGGCACCATCGTCGCCACCGGCGTCAGGATACTCCTGGGGACACATCATCATCATTAGGTGCCTGCTTTATTTGAGCGTGACATGACAATAAGTTTCACCAAACAAAGATACGACACGGTGCAGCATTTTTGAGTCATCATTATCGTTTTTTAGAGTGGTTATTCATTCCCTCTTCATCACACGATATTAAAGGCCTGCTGCACAATATACTAATATGTATATCTAAGACTATTTTTATTTATGAAATTGAATTAAAATTTCAATTTACTGAACACAAAATATTTGTTTAATAACTGATAAGTTCAGATGCGACGTTGTTCGAATTTGATAACTATTGAAGTTTATGTTTAATTCTCAACAGTAAAACATTTTGCAGAAAACCCAGGTAACTTTTCCATTGAAAGTGTTTATAAAGCTCTACTCACAAAGGCGCAAAGCGTTAAGTTCAAAGTCACCTTTTGTTACGTTATCAAGTAAAAGGTACAACCACAGATTATATATATGTACTACGTTATATCATCGACAGATCAATTCAACAAGAGCATTCTTTTGACTAACAACAGAATAGAATAATATGCTCTACGACTAGACTAAAAACGTTAAAAACACAAAAAGATTTTTTTAAGTGGGGATAGAATGAACATTCGTTAATGCTGATGTACACCCACTTTACCACGAGCATCTAAACGTAAACGATAGATACATTAAAAATTTAATAATATAGTTGAATATTATGCTAAGTGCCAATTTGGCCAACACATGTTAATTCTACTAACAAGTTAATTCTTCATTAATAAAATCATGTTGTCCCTCTCGTATTTCCTGTCAATGAATGAGTAGGCATGGTGTTTTAAAATCTACAAGCTTTGGTGACATCAGGAGTTAAGATGAAATACCTGACGTTTTTCACTGTTATTGGTAGATGCCAACGTAAGTAGAGCCTAAAAAGACCGTGAGTTTTGAAAGTGCGCGTGGAAACATTCAGTTATATTAAACCCTTGAAGGGTCGCGAATAAAGAGTGGGAATCAATCAGGAAAATAATTCAATTGCCAACGCCCGAAAGACTTGTATTTTCCCGCTCATTTCGGGAAGTGAACGTTGTGAAGGATTGCGAGATTTAAAAAATTGGGTCCATTTCGTCGTAGGTAATCTTTATGTTGGTTTAATTTGGAAATTGAAGTTGATTTTCGTAATATAATTCTGCGATGTCCTGAACATTTATCGCCTTACTAAAAAAAACATTTACACGGTGATTTCTTCTTGTTTGATACGTTAACAAAACTACGTACTATAGCTTATTCAGTGTATAAACGTTATTAGTGAATTAGTGTGCGTTATCTACATATAAAACAATATTTTTGGTCTATTTTGTAACTGGTAGGTATATTGCCAAGTCAATCTACTATTTATTTTAAATATGAAAGATGTTTAGTAATATTGATCAGTATAAGATGTTATTAGACCGACTGACCCCGACTTGGCATAACATGGATCTCACAACTTTATACGCCAAAAGAACTAAGTAGCGAGACTTGGCATTTTTTGCAAGTTATGTTTTTGATGGGATTGATATTACGCAATTTAATTGATTGATTATATTATATAGCAAATAGCAATACACACAACCTCCCGACCCGACGATGGATTACTCCCGACACAAACGAGAATCGAATCAGTTCGATCTCAACGGCTTTTGATATTTTATTTGGTGGATTACTTTTTAACTAAAGATAAAGAAAATCGTTAGATCGTATCTTTTTGTACTCCCGACGATATAAATCGACTGAGAATCAAAATAAACAAACGTCAATTTATTCGAGAGTATGCAGCACGATCGAATCTGAATCAAAATCGAATCAGTTTGGAGAGTAAGGCGCCTGCAAGCTAATGCGTTCATGATTGAGTATACGTAAATAAGGTTCTCAGAACTTTTTGCGAGATATGGTTAAGCATGTATTAAATTACTTATATCTAATTAAAGTATTTTATGACTTTTATAGATTAGAGATATGTAATTGTGAAATGACGTTAATAATATTAGAAGTAAATAAATATTGTGACATGTTATTACCTGTCCCCAAAGGCCCCGACCAGCGTCACAAAGGCATACGGCGTCCACGCGCATATAAACAGGAAGAAGATCGTAAAGGCGACCTGAGCAATACAAAAGTATAATTAAATAATAGATAAAAAAGGTACCAAACCCTCAACCCTCGAGATTGTCAAGCAGTAAGCGAGTTGATAAATTATGACTAAAATCAGGCAATCGTGATCGTAATCGTATCTAAATTTAGAGTAAAACGTGTTCATCCGTTTGGGAGCTACGATGCCTTACACACACAAATAAAGAGTCAAACGTCAAGCTTCAAAAATAATAGTCAAATGTAAAGCAATAATGATGCAATTAATAAAAGTAGGTACTCAAGTGTAGATAATATTTAATCGGAACGTAAACTAAAAGAATATAATATAATATCTATGGACGCTTCACACCACATCGATCTGGCCCTGTGCTAAGTATCCGAAGAACTTGTGTTACAGGTACCAGACAACGGAAATATATATTTAATACTTTTATACTATACACATATTTAAGATTTTTATTATATTATACACAAATTTAATACACGTCCATGACCCAGGAACATCGAAAACTTTTGGTCCTTCGGCGGGATTCAAACCCGCGACCTCTCGTTCGAGAACCCACGCGCTCAACCACTGCGCTACGGAGGTCGTCAAAATATAAGATACAAAGAATACTAAAATGTTTTTGCTTAGAGGCCTTTCAAATAAAAGAAATCCCTAAGCAATTAGTGGAACTAAATCTTATCTTGATATATTTAACTGTTTGCAGAAAAACACCGTAAATAAAAACATCCAATCCTACCAGCTATTAGCTTTCTATCAAAACTTTCAAAGGGTTTTTCAGGTCGGTTACCACTGTCGATCCTGGCTACACAGGAGTTGCAGTGGGATTGTGTGAGTCATTTGCTCGTAAAAAAAATAGCTTACATTCTTTTTCTTTGGGGACGGAAGGATATGTTGGATAGGTTAGGATAAGTTGATTTAGCATTCCCTCGCGCAATCACAGCGCCGCGTCTGGGGACTTCTTTTAGGGACGCTAGGGCCGGTTAATATTGTTTGAAAAAGACCGAGTTTCAAACTTGTTTATTAATTTAAACAAGTTTCAAACTCGGTCTCAACAATTGCGATCACAACCTCTATATCACATAGAGGTTGGTAAATTTTTTCAAATATTCATTATGAATATGTGTAACGTTCCAAAAATAAAAAATTAAAGTATTTATGGAACATAAGTAAAGTTATCCATTTTGAAAGTGAAACGAAACGTTGTTTTGTTTGTGAAAGGTCCTCAAGTAGAGGTTGTGATTCTCGATACCGATTTTGTGTTTTTTTTTTACTACGGGCACGAGTTTAAATTAAATAGGATTGTGGGAATACAAGTGGAAGCCGCAAAGGGAGATCTCCGACCGAGCGAGAAGGTATGGTCGGTCAGGCCGAAGTCCACTATACTAATTTATAGATGTTGTATATGTCGCAGTCATCTGATTGAATCCGCTATTTAATTGAATGACTAGCGCGTTCATTGAATTCTATTTTTACCAACAAATTCAATGAATCTGAGACTAGGACAACCATTTAATATTTTTTGTTTAAACTTCAAAATTTCTGAATGTGTACTATTATAACGTATATTAAAGTAAATTAATCAAAAAATATATCAAAACATTGCTGTACGAGCTGTTTGACGCCATTATATAACCGCCTAGTCATTCAATAAAAAAATCAGATTCAATCAGATGACTGCGACATATATATAGCGCTGGACTTCGATAGCGCGATGCAGGATTGTGGCTCTAGTTATACCGCCACAGGATCATAAAGGAGTTTAACATCACATACCTTGGCTATCCGGATCTCGACGCTGGTGCCGCCGTCCTCCTTGTTGGAGAGGGATTTGACGTTCATCTTCTTAGCCTGCTCGCGTAGCATCTTCTCGTGAGTGCGGACCTGGGAAGACAAGGTACTTTTCAACCTTATACGAGATAAGATCTCATTTGGTAAATGGAATCTGTCGGCGACCGTACATGGTACTTATTGTGGTAAGGTGTAAAAATAACAGTCACTGTAACTTTGAGATACGATTATACTACCTTTCCCCATTTTAAAATGTATTTTTTTTGTTGAGACTAACGAACAGCAATTCATTTTTATATAGAAGATTATTATTATATATTATATATTTACATATAGGGAGTAAAAAGAGCAGTCACAATTACTTTGAGATACGATTATACTTCCTTTCCTTATTTTGGAAATGTATTTATTTTTATATTTTTGCTGTCAAAAACTAAAAATTTTTTTTTTTATATTTCACCATTTCTTATTTATTTGTCGCAAAAATAACAATAAAGCAAATAATATATATTTTTTGAAATTTTTGTAAAAAAAAAATGAAAATAAAAATTCATTTCTAGAATGAGAAAAGGTCTAGTATAATCATATCCTAAAGTTATAGTGACTTTTTTTTACACCCGTTATAGATGTAAAAGTTGCAAGACGAAAAAAAATTTTGCTACTCGACAGTAGAGAGAATAAAATTCTCTTAATTTTCCCAATGCCGTTATTTTCTACAAATAAACCTTAGCTGAGTCTGGATCGGAGGACTGTTTAGCTATAATTCTTTTTGGACGTTTTTTATCCCTCGTGAGTCCCTTGCGATTGGAAATCTGTCCCGGCCAGTAATTTAACGAAACAACATTCATCTACTGGATTAAAAGCAAATGGTTATTTGTAAATACTAATATACATTTGTTAATAAGATTATTTAAATCGATCAAAAAATAATTTGAACGAAAAAATTGGATAGAGTAGTAATAAGGTAACAAATAAATTATGTGTGTTATAGGTACTTTGTTAATCCCAATAACTTAAAAGATAAAACGCATTAAAGTTTTTTTTACTTTTTCCAAGGCAAGTGGAGCATCAGACATGGAGCTAGCTAGATCTTACGATACATTTGAATACTTTATAAATACACGGTGTAAAAAGGGCAGTCACTATAACTTTGAGATACGATTATACTACCTTAACTCATTGTGGAAATGTATTTTTTTTTATATTTTCTTGTAAAAAACAAAAAACTTTTTTACTTTTTACCATTTCTTTTTTTTTGTCGCAAAAATAATAATAAAGCAAAAAAAAAAAATATGAAAAAAAACATTTCTAGAATGAGACAAGTATAATCATATCCCAAAGTTATAGTGACTGCTCTTTTTACCCGACTTCGGCGAAGCCAAAAGGAAGGGTAATGATTTTGGCAGTCTATGTATGTATGTATGTATGTATGTATGTATGTATGTTCCCTCGTAGCGGCTAAACTACTGGTCCGATTTTGATGAATGAGGTGTCAATCGATTCGTATTAATGCCGCGAGTAACATATAGGCTATATCATTTTTTGAAAAATTTTGCACTTTGAAAATTATACCTCAAAAAAAATTCAATTAAGATATTTGTCTCGTATTTGGTATCAAAAGATAGGTCTTGGCAAGCACATTATGAATATGTATTTATATTTTGTATTTATTATTATATTTTATTGTTAAATTCAAAATAAAGGTTTAAAATGTGGTCGTACAAGTAGTATCTAGGAGTTGATACTTTCTATGTAATGGACAATTAAATAAAAATATAATAATTATTATATTTGATGTGGAAACAGAAAAATATTACATAAAGAAAAAGATTAAAAAACTATAACCCGACTTCGCAAAAAAAGTCTAAATACCTAGTCTGAAACAAGAAAATAATTCAATTTGATATCCAGAAATGCATAGGTACAAAAATGGTCAAGGTAGAGCCGTGGTCGTACCCGCTAATAAAATCTAAGCATGAGTTCACACCGAAATACGGTAGAAAAAAAAAAATCAAGGCTCGATGCCAATAGCGGGTGCGACCACGGCTCTACCTTGACCATTTTTGTACCTATGCATTTCTAGATTTCAAATTGAATTGTTTTCTTGTTTCAGACTTTTTTTGCGAAGTCGGGTTATAGTTTTTAATCTTTTTCTTTATTACACCCTTTATACGCTATAGTACATATACGCTGATCTGAGACAAACGAGGAAAACTCTCGAGAATACAAATTGCATTATTATCTTTATAGTGACAAACTTATTAAATGAAGTCCTATGCCGCGTTTGTGTGTCTGTCTGACATACCGTCGCTTTATCTTCTCAACCTCGTAGCTAAAAAACTACAACTTTTCAGTAGAGTCCAAAAACTTAATAATTTTAGATTTAATTGTGATATGAATTTTGGATGTATACAACATAACTGAACCTCGTTCAGAACTAAATCCATATCATAATAAAAACTAATTAACTTTTTTGACTCTACTAAAAAGTTGTAATTTTATAGATACGAGGTTGTGAAGGTAGAGCGACGATATGATATAGTACATCGATCTTCATGCTATTTCACCAACATCAAGGTACAATGTGAGCCGGGACAGCAATTTGCAATAAGAGTTAGGTTTATTGAAAGATCATTAAAAAATAAAAGATTATTATCATCAAAGGCGAGAGAATATATACAGGGTGTCCCAAAAATCAACGATAAACCGAAAACGGGTGATAGGCCAAGTCATGACAGTTATGAGAAAAATGTGAAAAAAAATCTTTGTCATGTATTTTTCACATTATAAGGACTTTTAAAAATATCGGAAAAACTGACACCCTGTGATGGTCTTTTATGTCCTAAGACTACAAATATTACTTTTTTGTGATTATTTTTCGGTATTGTAGTCATGACTAACCCTTCTGTAAATCACAATTCATAATTTAAACATACCTGCCTCAGTTTTCAATAAAATGGTGTGTTTTGCCCAAGATTAAATTCAAAATAATTACTACACCCAACTTTAATCGTTTGTACTGTAAAAAAAAAATTACTACAGTATTTTGGCAAGTAACTTTAAAAGATGGCGCATTTAATCTGGATTCCAAAATGGTATGATACTTGCTGGATTACTTCTTTGTTGAGGAAAAAAAAATTTTTTTAACGGAACCGGATGTTAGGCCAACTCTGTTTAAATTTTTAAAATGTTGGTATTAAGTTGTTATGTGACGACGATGAGTGACGTCATCTTGTCTAGAGTGAGCGAGACAGACAGTGACGCTCAGTGCGAGTGAGATAGATAGTGACGCCAACCCGACAACACAGTGATGAACGTGCAAAACTGCAGTACGTTACGATCTTTCGTTCATTGCGCATCTTTCTGTATCCGTATTGACTTCGTACTTACAACTGTGCTTCTGTTTATTGGACTTGATTTGGTTTTATCTGCCCCGTTTCTGACGACCCTGGACTTGTTTTACTGTCGTATCTTCGGTTGTAGTGTGTGATTCCATTGTAGTGTGTTATCATGCCATCTCGATACACCGCACAAGAATACACCAATATGCATCTCATCTATGGAGAATGCTTATGCAACGCTAATGCTGCAGCTAGAATGTATCGTGAGAGATACCCAAACGCTGAGCGTCATCCTGATTATCGGGTATTTATTAACGTGCATCGGTCACTCTTAGAGGGTCGATTCCCTAATCAAAATACCAGCGAGGGAAGGCCTTTCATACCCTACGAGGACGAAGTGCTCGAGGCGGTCGAACAAGACCCGAGTATCTCAGTACGTGGGATTGAAGAGAACATCGGAGTGCCCAAAAGTACTGCACATCGTATTTTGCAAAAGAACCAGTTTCATCCTTACCATGTACAACGAGTACAAAGCCTGTTACCCGAGACTACCCAGAGAGATTGCAATTTTGTCAAACGATGTTGCAGAGATACAGAGATGATCCGCGATTCTTTGAAAAAATTCTGTGGTCTGACGAATCCACGTTTAAAAAAGATGGTTACATGAACCTCCATAATTTGCACGAATGGCACGTGGATAATCCACATTTGATGCGGGAAGACAGATCGCAGTACCGGTTTAAGGTGAACATGTGGACGGGAATTTTGAATGGTACTGTTATTGGTCCATTTGAGCTACCGGAGAACTTAACTGCCGAGGTTTATTTGGACTTCTTACAGAACCAATTACCAGATTTGTTGGAAGAAGTGCCACTAAACATTTACGGCAGCATGTGGTACCAACAAGATGGCTGCCCAGCACATTACGCTCGCACAGTACGAGAGTTTCTCGACCGAGAATACCCCGATAGGTGGATTGGGCGGGTTGGTACAATTTCGTGGCCTGCCCGTTCACCTGATTTAAATCCCATTGATTTCTTTTATTGGGGAACAATAAAAGAAAAAGTGTACTCTAAACCAATTCGAGATTTAGCCGAGCTGCGCCAAAAAATTACAGAAGCTGCTGAACACATTAATTCAAGAAGATACGCCCGTCTTATTACGCGATCATTTTTAAGAAGATGTAGGGCTTGCATTAGAGCTGAAGGCAAACAGTTCGAACATTTGCTGTAAATCTTTGTAAATTAAAGTAATAACTGAAGAAATCCATTGACTGACTTTTATTTCGAACTTGCACCTAAAACTAACTAATTACATACTTGATAACAAGGTGGCGTCTGTTCTGTATCTCAACCACTCACATTTTCAAAAGAGCGTTGTATTCATACCTGAAAATTGAAGTCTTAAAAATGCCTACACTGCAATACAATTTTTTTTTAATAAAAAAGCACCCGCACTTAGCGTCACTGTCTGTCTCGCTCACTCTAGACAAGATGACGTCACTCATCGTCGTCACATAACAACTTAATACCAACATTTTAAAAATTTCAACAGAGTTGGCCTAACATCCGGTTCCGTTAAAAAAATTTTTTTTTCCTCAACAAAGAAGTAATCCAGCAAGTATCATACCATTTTGGAATCCAGATTAAATGCGCCATCTTTTAAAGTTACTTGCCAAAATACTGTAGTAATTTTTTTTTACAGTACAGACGATTAAAGTTGGGTGTAGTAATTATTTTGAATTTAATCTTGGGCAAAACACACCATTTTATTGAAAACTGAGGCAGGTATGTTTAAATTATGAATTGTGATTTACAGAAGGGTTAGTCATGACTACAATACCGAAAAAAAAATCACAAAAAAGTAATATTTGTAGTCTTAGGACATGAAAGACCATCACAGGGTGTCAGTTTTTCCGATATTTTTAAAAGTCCTTTTAATGTGAAAAATACATGACAAAGATTTTTTTTCACATTTTTCTCATAACTGTCATGACTTGGTCTATCACCCGTTTTCGGTTTATCGTTGATTTTTGGGACACCCTGTATAGTGGAATATAATATTGTATCCATGTAAAAGGGTTTACGTAAGAGATTATGCCATATTACGTAAAAAGGAAATCTTTCAAAGGACACTATAATTAAAACACGTCAAAGGCATATTTCCGAGAGATTTGCACAAATATTGGGCAAAAATGAGAATCTAATGCGAGCGTAAGCGGATTGTGAGATTAGTAGATGCTTCAGCGCCCGTTACACGTACATGCCTAACTGCGAAAAACTGCACGTGGCGTTCCAATCCGCGCTCTGAACGAACGCAAAAATTCGTTTGGTCGAAAATTTGATGTGCATTTTTCACAGTTCAACATGGCACATTTTATCACGCGCGGCACATTCTGAGTTTTTAACACATAACGTAATGCGCAGACAGTCTAAACTGTGAACAGTTTTAAACAAACAAAACGATACACATTCATCAAACACATTTGGTATGGAATTTTGACACAGATCCCTCCGCGGTTTGGAACTCAGTTCGATACGTATACGTGCGTTCTAACTGTACCTGTGCTGGATGCTTTAGAGTGCTTCGAACTGCAAATGAGGATAGTTGCCTAGATATTAGATAAAAGTTTTACGTTAGTCGGTTTGTTAAGTTTGCAGCAAGAAAAAAATGGCCAATGATAACATGTTCAGTGTTCAAGTTTATAGTGAACCGTAGACCCTACAACTGATACGGACATCCAGATGGCTGTAGGATAAAAAAGAAAGGGTTCAATTTTTTCATTTGAGCAGAACCCTAAAAAGGAAAAACATCCGCTATCAAAAATATTACCTCCCTTAATTGACCCTTTAGAAAGCTTTAAAAAATGAGGCTGTCCCGATTTCACCAGCGCTTGTTAGTGTTAGTTCAAATACCATGCCTTCTCATTCATTGACAGGAAATACGAGAGGGATAACATGATATTTAATAAGTACTAGCTGACCCGTGCTCAGTTCGTTGAGCATACAAAAAGGTTGTGATGAAGCGTTTAAACCTTCCCTGGACTTCCACAAATATTTTGAGACTAAAAACAGCAGAATCGGTTCCAGCCGTTCTCAAGTTTTAGCGAGACTAACTGACCTAAATATAATCCTAGCTGACCCGTGCCACTTCGTTGAGCATACAATCCGTTTAAACCTTCCCTGGACTATCACGAATATTTCAAGACTAAAAATAGTCAAATCGAGTTTTAGCGAGACTAACGAACAGTTTTTAAACATTAATTTTTATATATAAGAGAAGAAGATAGAGAAATAGAGATAGAGATAAACTTTAACATGTGTTGGTGAAATTGGCACTTAAAGCAGAAGTCAGTCAGCATACTCACAGCGCCGAACAATCTGGAGTAGTAGTAGCACAGTATGAAGACCGGTATGAAGTAGTCCCACACGCAGCACAGCAGCACGAACAGCTTCGTGTCGGAGTCTTCGGTGAGGTAGTCGAACGAGCACGTGGTGAGGAAACCCTCTGAGGAGGATGTTTTCATTAAATGGAGGGAGGGATAACTGGAATATTGGATGGACAAATTATTATTTTAATTAATAAATGACTTCTTATTATTTAGTTGTCAACTGTAGCTGCAGACTTGTGGCCTAAAAGCTTAAAGTGAGACATGCTATTATATCGCCGTCATGGTTTAGTGGTTCAGAGCTTCGCTCTCGACCCGGAGGTCGTGGGTTCGACTCCTGCGTTGGAACAACAAAAAAATTTTGTTTTCCAGTTTGGTTAGGGCAATGCAGGCTCATCACCTTGATTGTCTGGCAAGAAAGATGATCCATTCGTCGGATGGGCCAGTCGGCCTGATCTCCTGCCAGTCGTGCCGACTGTCCCAACTCCCACTGGACCTACGAGAGTCAAGGAAGAGGGAGTGCTTCTATGTATTGCGCTCATACTTGGGCATAAAATAACTCCTTCGTAGCTGGCCTGTTTTCAATGAAACCGACCACCGTCACAGAAATCGGTGTAGGAGGCATTATTAATTATTATTTAATTATTGTTTACTGCCAAAAAAATCCAGACGATGAGACGTGTGTTGGGATTAACTAACTGCATTTTGTTTTACTATTATTTACTATACCACAGTCGTCATAGACATCTGTGACACCAACGGAAAGTTTTTTTTTCGTTTTCTTTAAGATTGCTTCACAGTTTTGTGCGTGGCAGAAATCATCGGGAGTATCTTTCTCTACTAGTTATAGTCTTACATTTAAGTCCAAAATCCAAATTATATAACTCATCACCAATGCAAGTGAAAAAAAAATTATATTGTAACAATAGCAATATTGTAATACATAGTATGCACGTAGGCTCTCTACGACGTAGATCTGCTACGGAACACTACGAAGCGCTACGAAAGTATCGTTCTCAGATAGTACTGCATCGATTTTACAACGGAGCCAATTTTCCGTGCCTGTTCTAGACCGACCAGACGTTCGAGATATAAAGTTTATCATCTGTAGTCTATTGGACTAAATCGGACAAAGTCCTCTGTATGCCAACGCCATTTTATCGCCATTACATTGGCATACATAATAGGGTAGTCTAATGCCTGTGCAAAATCCCTGTCTATTTATAAATATATGTTTATAACTTTATGTTTTTTACAAGCCTTATTTGCGCAGACTTCGGATAACACTGGCATAAATTTGCTCCACAGATAGAAGGCAGCGCCAAAAGCCACCTAATCAGCACCATAGCCGTTGAGACAATATGGTTCTAGAACCCACCTGGCACAAACTTGCTCCACAGGTGAAAGGAAGGTAGTATGGTGAAGGGCAGTGCCCACAGCCACATAATCAGTCAGCACCAGCGCTTCTGTCTGATGCCACACCCGTTGAGATAATATGGTTCTATAACCTACCTGGCACAAACTTGCTCCACAATCGGAAGGCAGGTAGTACGGTGAACGGCAGCGCCCAGAGCCACGTCATGAGTATCAGCACCAGCGCCTGTGACCGAGTCACGCGCCCGTCGAGAGGGCAAGAGATGGTTCTGGAAGAGGCAGGTGTAATATGTATAAACCATGCAGAAAATAACTTATATAGATGACTAGCTTTTGCTCGCGGCATCGTTCGCGCATAACTCTGATCTGTCGACCAAGATTCAAATGATGATGATGAATAGTAGCCTAAGTTACTCCTTATAACTTTAGCTATCTACCAGTGAAAGTCTCGTCAATATCGGTCCAGCCGTTCCAGAGATTAGCTGAAACAAACAGACATGCCGACAGACAGACATACAGACAAAAAAAAATAATTTTCGTTTTCAGTATCGTTTAAAATATCATATGCATTAAGAAAAACGTTGGTATTTGAAAGTTACAAACAGACACTTCAATTTTATTTATTTATTTGTGTAGAAGCGAAAGAGTTTGTTTGTTTGTTTAAACGCGCTAATCTCAGGAACTACTGGTTCGATTTGAAAAAATCTTTTTTTGTTGGATAGTCTATTTATAGAGGAAGGCTTTAGGCTACATAACATTACGCTGCGACCAATAGGAGCGAAGCGTCAGTGAGAAATGTTGCAAAAACGGGGAAACCTATTCACATTTTGGGGACTTTCTTTGCGTGCGCTGCATAAACGGTTTAAGTCACTCAAAAACCACGCGAACGAAGTCGCAGGCACAGCTAGTCCATAAATAACAACCCTAAGGATCTTCGATTTCTGATTACTAAAACTCACTTGTATCTATCGTAAGCGATGACTGCGTTCGTTATCGCTCCCCCGAAGCCTGATATGGAGCCGAGAGTGGCATACACATTGCATACAGCCTGGTACCCCACTATATGGTGGTGGTAGGAGTTCAGCACGAAGATCGGCATCTCCAGCATCATCATCACGTCGAACACAGCCAGGTTGATGACGAACATGTTGCTGGGGCTGCGCAGGGCTTTGGACCTGGAGATAAAAGACTTATTACTTAAATAAAATACTAGATGACCCGTGCCCACTTCATTGGGCATGGAAACAGTTTGTGATGAACCGTTTAAACCTTTTTGGGACTTCCACGAATATTTTAAGGCCAAAAATAGCCAAATCGGTTTAGCTTTTGACGAGACTTTCACTGGTAGATAGCTAAAGTTATAAGGAGTAACTTAGGCTACTATTCATCATCATCATTTGAATCTTGGTCGACAGATCAGAGTTATGCGCGAACGAAGCCGCGGGCCATTTTCGAGTTTTGGCGAGACTAACGAACAGCAATTCATTTTTATATATATGAGAGAGAAGAAGAGAAGATACACGTTACCCATATCAAATAAGAAAAGTGTTTGTTCATGATTTTCATAAATTTCTCATTTGATAACGTTACAAATACGCCCATTTCAATTGTCCGTGCTAAGCCAACGAGTACTTATTAGTTAACAAGTAGTTGGCCAAGCGTTTCTGTTTCTGTACAGGGAAGAATTCCAGCTGGCATTAAATGTCGTGGACATAAAAAGTAACCTACCTTTGACGGTGGTTATATTAGAATGAACATTAAATAGTAATCAGAATACAATATTTCTGCAAAAGGAAGTAACATAATCGTGGTTACTTACTTAATATGCCTCAAATTAGCAACGTTTTTAACCAAATCCAATATATTTAGCACCCGGTACAAAAACGCTTCGCGCAACGCAATCTCTCATAATTTAACTGACAGATATTAATCCTATCCTATAATTCCTTCGCTGGCGATCCGAACGGTGAATATTTGAATAATACCAAAATGAAATAAATTTTGTGACGCTCCGCATTAAAAATGGGCTAAGTGCGAGTCGGACTCATGCTATAATATCACGCTTGTTGTATAGGAGCAAACCCTCCTTCGAATTTTATTCTCTGAAATGGGATTTAATTATATTATAATTAAAAACATAAAGACAGAAATCAGTAATATAATTTCCTTAGGGCAAGGAACCTTAAAAATGGAATGCAAAATTTACACAAATTATTTTGAGTGCTGTTTAAATTTTCAAGCTTTTAGTGATTTTGTAAATAATATAAGCAATTATTTCATTTCATACAAATCTTTGAAGCTTTCTCGAACGGTTTGTATACAAGGTACGTACTCGTAAGGTAAGGTTTTTCATAGTAATATATTAAATCTTAAAATGTATCTTAACAATGATAAAGATAACATAAAGATTTATTTATGCCACTAAATTGATTACATAAGCTGTTGTCCCATTCATTCGACCCATATCATATGGACACGGAAATATATATATGTTATTAAAGTATGTTAAAATACTAGATATTGTCCGCATTCTTGCGCCCGAAGGAAATTCCGCAGGCATCGTACATTTTACTGCGATAAAAAGTGGCCCATGTCCATTGGTCTACTCTATATCTGTGCCAATTCCTCAAAGCCGGTCCAGTTTCAGAACCCACTCAATGAAAAGTTTCTTTATTACCATGATTTTCGATGTAAGCAAAACGCCTTCGTGCACGCACTTGATATAATTTTTATGGCAGATAATGTCGACATCAGCTGATTCACTTTAGGAAAGTTGGCGACACAAAAGTTCAGAGGGGGGTAAGAGAGGGGAGCTTTACAAAACAACCGCGGCGATGAACAGTGAAAACGTTTTTCAAGTAAGCGGTTGGGAAGTTTGGCGGTGACACGAGACGAGGAGCAATTTAGATAGGATGAGAAATAAACAATTGTTCTTTTCTGTCGGGTTTTTGAACTTCATCATTATCGGCACGAGTTTCGTCATGTCTACGCGACGTACCTGTGCTAGTGGGTTTCTTAATTTTTATCTATACTTATATTATAAAGCAGAAGAGTTTGTTTGTTTGTTTAGACGAGCTAATCTGAGGAACTACTGGTCGGTATTGAAAAAATATTTTTTTGTTGGATAGTCCATTTATAGAGAAAGACTTTTATATTTATTCAGGCTATATAAAATTACGCTGCGACCAATAGTGGCGAAGCGTCAGTGAGAAATGTTGCAAAAACGGGGAAAATTATTTTCATTTGAGGACTTTCGTTGCGTGCGCTGCATAAACGGTTTAAGTTATTTAAAAATATGTATGAAAGAGTTATTCCTTTTTAATAATCATAATAACAAAAACCAACGTGAGCAATCAAAAGATAATCACGATAGTGTTTCCGACAACTTCGCGAAAGCGAAGTCGCGGGCACAGCTAGTTTTCTATAAAAAATCATGATGCCAATGTAATATGACTTTTGTCCCTTGCAGAGTGGGGCGGGCTTTTATATGTGACGCTATTCGATTCTCTCGCTCCGTTTCAGGTCCAGGACACTTCTAGCGTTGCAGGTGCGGCCACAAACCAGGTGGATAATCTCAAGCGGCGCATATATGAGAACCTTAGTGGGGATCTAATTTTGAATCGTTGAAACCCGAGGCCAGTGAGGGTGCACCTGAACCTTGAAGAAAGCGGAAATTAAAGACATGAATGGATGAAGGTGATATGCAGCAAAATGATGATTTCGAGAAAATTTAGTTTTAACTATCACTTAAACATTTTAGAATAGCTCGTAAAGTATACATTAATCTAAAGATCCGTCTCTAGAATCAATGTACTTAATACGTTACTACATATCCTAAAACATTTAAGTGACAGTTTAAACTCAATTTTCTGGGTATTTTTTGCGACATATCACCTTTATCAATTCATGTGTTCAATTATTTGGCACCTACCTGGCTCAAAGAGTAAGCATCGCCATCCAGCGAAAAATGTCTTTCAGCGTTCTGGGAACGAACTTGGGTTTATAATTGATTTAATGTACTGTTGGTTCTTGTTGGAAATTCATGTTCACAATAATAACACACAACTTTTATTTACACTTTTCCACTTTTTATTACGTTTCAATAAGTTTTTACAAAAACACGACCGACATTTTTCATTTTCATTAGCCTTAGCTGTGGAATTTTAACAAATCTTACAAGTGCGAGCGTGATGTAATTATAAAATATCTGTTCGTTCCTTTCTGTCTGTTATCATTCCACCAATCAGCGTTCAATATGGGTCGTTGATTTGAATGCCATGTTAGTTGATCATTCATTTGAATAGCTTTCGGGAAACCGGGGTATATTCTACCGAGTATAATCGGCAGCGGAGTTTCTTCATGTACATGGGTCTGCTTGTGCTATTTTGTGAGTTCGTTAACTTTTATTATCAGTTAAAAATATTGCATCACATAATTACCCGAATTAAATTTCAGCCGAATCTGTTCATTAGCTGCTCCTTTTGTTCAAACTAGATTTGCCAATGTAACCCACTGTAATTTTTTGGAACAGAAAAAAATCCTATTTATTGTCAGCTTTCTGCATATCAATATTGATTCAGCTATTTGCACTATAAGAAGTAACACGTCAATAAGGGTACAACCCTTATTAACTTCTCTATTAAGATGTGATATCATCATCTTTGTTCTTACGTAAATTGACTTTTAATTTCCAACTGGAAATAATATTTTAACACATCGACTCCACGTTTTCGTAATACATGTTGGGTCGGTCGGGTGCGTTTAGATCTTAATTAAATCACCGCCAAGTGACATCGACGACTCTCGAACCAGTCACTCCATCTAATTACATACCACTCACTCACTCACCTACTCACCCACTTACTGGCCACTCAGACATCACTTTGGACATTTCGAAATTGGAATTGAAATTTGGAAAATCGAATTAATTTTTACTTTTCGTCGTTTTTTCAACAAATTTTTATCAGAAAATGAATTTGTATTTTTTTTATTTGCCCTTCTACGGCGAAGCCAAAACGGAGGGTAATGATTTTGGGAGTCCATGTCTATAAGTTTTCTCTGCCGTAGCGCCTAAACTGATGCAATTTTAATGATAAAGGTTAATATATAATAGGCTATATCTATTATAATTTACGTAGTCGATTTAAAGTTTTTTATCTCTACAAATTTTAAAGTTTTTTGTCTATAATATCTATTTACAAATTATAGACATAAAAAACTTTAAAACAGCTTTTAAAAATATTGAAAGTAGTACTTTATTTTGCGGCAGTATAAAACCTAACTGCAACAAATGCGACATTTTACACCAGTGCGACAAAGCCTTAGTAGCATGAGTAAGTGTACTTACGTGCTGAAAATCCAAATTACGATGCCGTTCCCCGAGACGCTGGCTATGAAGAGACACGTGTAGATGAGGGCCAGCCCGTAGTGCCAGTACTTGCTGATGGCCGGGTAGCTCCTCCAATGCTCTTGCACCATGAACTGGTATTCATCTGGATAGTTACCCCCTAGGATGTATTCTTTCATTTCTTCGTCGACCCTTGAAGAATATGGTTGTAAGTTACTTAATTTTAACTGTTTGATGACCTCCGTAGCGCAGTGGTTGGTGCGTGATAAAGAGGTCGCGGGTTTGAATTCCGCCGAGGGAACAAAAATTTTTCAATATTCCTAGGTTATGTGTATTAAATTTGTGTATAATATAATAAAAATCTTAAATATTATGTGTATAGTATAAAATTATTAAATATATTTCCGTTGTCCGGTACCTACATGTACCACAAGTTCTTCGGATACTTAGCACGGGGCCAGATTGACATGGTGTGAAGCGTCCATAGATATTATTATTATTATTAACTTGTCTATAGTTTTTGTTTCACCTGTGGGACTACGGAAGCCCCAGGGGGAGATCGACCGTGCGAGGTGGTATGCTCGGTCAAGACAAATGACAGAAGAAAAAATGCGAAAGAATGAAATCTGATTCAAGATGCCATCGATATTTATATAATATTCGTAGTTCGAAAACAAAATTCATGGAATTTGACTAAGATTTGCTAAATGAACATAATCACTATTCCACAAACTAAATGAAAAACTTACATTTGAAATGAGTAGGCCATCGGCCCGCCGTTTGTAATATTATCCATTGTGACAAATTTTGAATAGTGGTAATTATGTACCTACTCAAAAACCACCACTATTACATTGGATTAGAGTTGATTTCACTTTGACGAAGTGCACGACGTAGGCAGTCGCTTCCCACTTGCCAATTTATTACCAATTGTGCCATTATATACACGATATTGCATGATTATTAATATTTTAATTCAATAAACGTATTGAAATATGATAATAAGCTGTACAAATGCAATGGAATTATTTATTAGAGTTCCGCGGTAAATCAAATTCAAAGATTACAAAATTTTGCTGGTCTTATTTTATTGCACTTGTTGAAGTAAAACACTTTACATAACTCATATTTACAATTATTTTATTTGTTTTCTTTTATACATATTAATATTGCAATTTTGACATTTTTTTTAATTATAACATATTTATTTTTATTATACATACATTTATGATTTTACGACACGTTTCAATAGCTTATCTATCTAAAAGGATAGATCGCCTTAGAAAGTGACATCGAAAAGCTGTTAGATTGTAAAAAGAACAGATTCGGCAATTAATTATGGCCTTTTATTGCCATTATGGCACCAAACGATCTGTTGTGCTTTGCTACTGCCGTGGCGAGTGACACGTCGACGCTAACCATTAACACATGTGAGTTCTGACAAGGCATATTAACTTCAATATGTAATGAACAGTTACGGAACCCTTTATAGGAACAGTTTCGGGCTTGGCAAAATTATTAAATTATAGAATTGTGATACCAAATCTGCACGCAAACCTCACATATTATATTCTGTAGTCTAAGGAGACAGGAGTGTTTATTTTCAGTAATAGTAAATTATATTAAAAAAAGTTATTTAATTCGCTCATCTAGAATAGCAAGTACATGGCAAAGAAAAGCATTGGTCTATCGATAGCTTGGTAAGTCTTATTTTTAATCTTTATTTCATAAAAGTTTATGCGAATTCCTTTGACGGTAGGTACAGTTTTTTACATTTCCATGTGTGTAAACAGTAAACACCTTAAATTTTACTCACTGGAGAGGATCCTCCGTTTCTTGGCAAAAAATTGTCTATTTCTAAAAAATCTGAACCTCTTATAAAAATTTGGCCGGTGATTGAAAAACCCTGTATTGTATTGAGGATCTGATAATAGACCTTGTTATAAAAATTTACCTAACTAACAAGCATATTATTTCGTTCAACAAAGAAAAAAAAACATGATTTTGAGAAAATTGAGTTCAAACTGTCAAACATTTTAAAATACATTAATATGTACTTAATGCTTTACGATGTTGCTTACTAAAGATCCGTCTCTAGAATCGATGTACTTAATAGGTACGTTACTACATATCCTAAAATGTTTTGGTGACTTTATAAACATAATTTTCTGGGTAACTTTTTATTGCGACACCTTAATCGATTCATGTCTTTAATTATAAATGTGAGAATGGATGTTTGCTACTCTTTCACTACAACGTAATTTGACACCTCTTCCATTGTATTTTACTTTATGCTCCCCACCTTCCAGAAAAAGCATAGCGTTCCCCTGTCTCTATTATTTACTGTAACATAAGGCATTGCCACTTGAAATTTTGAAAAAGCTAATCATCCATCTATTATTCGGTCGTTTGAAGTCCAATAAGTAGGATTTAATTCCTTATTTAGAGAAATCCAGTTCCAAAGTTCGTTGGACAACCTAATTACGTCGATCAGGGATCGTATTTACATCCAGAGAGGATCATAACTCACGCTCGTTACGTCACGGGATTGAGCCCACGATCCCCGAGTCGGCGGGGACGTGGCCGGAATGGCAGAATGCCGCGAAAAATGTTTCATCAAGTAGAGTTTTGATTTTTTTTTAATTTATTTATTTTATGTCGCTTCAACATCTGGGTCATTAGCGACCACTATAAATACATCATATTATACAATATGTTACTTAAATTAATTTGTAAGCATTTATTATTTTCAGGAACTTTAAAGTTGCAATACATCCATTTTCATAATTCAAACATTCATTTAAATCACTAGGTAAATTACATAAACATTTTTCTGTATTATATTCTGGACATTCTACTAGGAGATGGAGAATAGAAAGAAAAGACCCACATTCGCATTTGCTTTTGTCAGACTTTATGATAATATGGATATGGGTGATATTGGAATGGCCAATTCGCAATCTGGTGGTTACTACCTGATCATATCTACATAGGAAGTGAAGAGTAAGTTTATCAAAAATTGATTTTCTAACACTAAATAATTTTGAGGTGTTGTCATTTTTCCAATATACATCCCAGCGACATCTTATTTTATGCTTTATATATCTCTTTATATCAGAATATGTTGTCTTATTTGAACACTGAATACTAATTTTTTATTTAGCCCCCTGGTAAATAAATATAGTCAGGATTCCACCATACATTGTTTTCACTTGATTAGTATCAAGCTAATTGTTCGTGAGTACCTTCATTTTGAAGAGTCGCGCAATTCTTTGGATGGAACTCTTGTTTGTGTTAGCTAATAGAAATAGCAAGAATATAGTTTTTTTTGATAAATCTCAAGACAGACAGATATTTTTTCGGATAATTTAGATCATAACGATAATATTATGCGAAAAAATATCTGTAATACAAAATTTATGGTTTGATCAATGAGTTTCCAACTTGTATCGATATCTTAAATTATTAGTAACCAGCTGATTTTGTTTCTATTACTTAGTTAATATTAATGTAATTCAACAGACATAATTTTATTGTCCTACAAATTGCGTGGTACGTTATCCCGGTCCTACGTCGGTCGAAAGTTGTGATTTTTTATCCTTGCTAGCTTTGTTAGCTACCTCAATCGAGAGTTCCGTCCAAGAAATTATTGGACGTCTCATCAAAATGAAGCTACTCAAGAAAAATTTGCTTTATACTATTCAAGTGAAAACAATGTATGGGGGAACCCTGACTAATAATTTATGATCGAAATAAAAAATTAAAAAACCCCCGACTTAGTGTGTATCATTCCTATCACACCTAACAAACGACCTGACGAGTTCATGACCTTAAATACCTGAACCGATTTCCACCAAACATAGTTAAGAACAATCTCGGCTGATATACCTTTCAAACAAAAAAGCCGGGGGGTTAAAAACTAAAATTAAATTTGTACCATTAAAAATAATAAAGATATTAAATTACTATTAAATATAATGTGAGAACGAAAAGGGAACAACCAATTGTGACGTCACGTTATTAAACCTAGACATTAGTTAGACATTACTCCGACCTGCGTACAAATATCGTTTTGCGAGAAAGAGATAGATTTTATTTAATTGCTTAAAATTTAAATGTTTTAAAACTTATTTTTTATTTTCTGCGTAATGAGTCCAAAAGTTAATAAATTTAATATTCATCCAATAACCCAATAATCTTCAAATCTATACTAAATAATAGTAGAAAGAGGATATTTTTTGAAGCTGATTTGAGATCGCGGCCTACATCTAGTATGATGCAATAGTCTGGATGGAGTCCTCCAGGCTCAATATGTATGTGTGCGTGCGACAACTCACGCGTGTCGATTTACAGTGTGTTTATATCGTACACTAGCTGTGCCCGCGACTTCGTTCACGTGGTTTTTGAGTGACTTAAACCTTTTATGCAGCGCACGCAACGAAAGTCCCCAAATGAGATTAATATTCCCCGTTTTTGCTACATTTCTCACTGACGCTTCGCTTCTATTGGTCGTAGCATAATGAGAAATAGCCTCTATAAATGGACTATCCAACAAAAAATTATTTTCCAAATCGGACCAGTAGTTCCTGAGATTAGCGCGTTTAAACAAACAAACAAACTTTTCCGCTTTATAATATTAGTATAGATGTGTGCGTGATTAGAGAAGAAAAGTACTTTTCTCTTTTTCTTAGTAGGTACATTACTCACTATACACATATATAAGCTCTTTTCTACTTAACAGATTTTAATGAAATTCAGTATGATAGTGGCTTAGGATCTAGATTAACAAATCTAGATCCTAAGCCACTATCATACTGAATTTCATTAAAATCTGTTAAGTAGAAAAGAGCTTATATATGTGTATAGTGAGTAATGTACCTACTAAGAAAAAGAGAAAAGTACTTTTCTTCTCTAATCACGCACACATCTATACTAATATTATAAAGCGGAAAAGTTTGTTTGTTTGTTTAAACGCGCTAATCTCAGGAACTACTGGTCCGATTTGGAAAATAATTTTTTGTTGGATAGTCCATTTATAGAGGCTATTTCTCATTATGCTACGACCAATAGAAGCGAAGCGTCAGTGAGCTGTAAGTGAGTAATAAGCTATTTTTTACTCCGATAAGATAAAGTGTTCCCGTGGGATTTATGCGAGGAATTGTCACAGGCCAAAGTATTAAAATAAAACTTCCTCATACTCCTCAAAATTATATTAAGAGTTTGTTTACAAAGTCTCAGTAGGTATTTTTTTTGTTTTTTCTTAATTTGCTCAAAATAAAAAAAATAAAAATGTAACATCTCGCTCACATCCTCTTCGTGAGCGAGGGCAAATCGTTCCGTGGACATGCCTCAGTCGTTGGAGAACATTGTCTCGTTTTTTTTTCTTTTTTTTTTAGTTTTTTTTATATGCTCATAACAATAATATATATAAACTATGGTCAGTTATCCGTTTGTCCTGCTTCGTCTTTTCTTCGGGAATTACGCTTCTTGCGGGACCTGCGAGGTTGCTGTGCTGTTCTGAGACACGGTGTCTGGGCTGGGCTCTTTCACTCCCAGCCACGACACTCGCTTCTCCAGCTCAGCCCTGGAACAGAACAATAATGCTTCACAAACTAACTTTTCACTAAACGCACATTGTTCGCAGAGTCTACATCCTGAGGATGGTCCGGGGTCGGAGTGAAACGCGCGTCGAGTTTTGCAACCTGCATGGTGGTGTGGGGCTTTGCACGATCGTATTAACATTAGTGCTTGTGTGGTGGTGATGTTTTCACTTTTTTGCTTGCGAGTGCATAAGCATAAGCAACACTGCTTATGCGTATACAACACCTCCCTCTTTCCCGTGCGGGAGGTGCATCAAACGCATGCCTATGCGTTTATAGCATAGGCATATACTCACTCATCTGCTAGCAGGTTGTGGTTATAATTTTTTCGCGGGGTATTATATAATATATTAAAATTAAATTTTTTCAAACTAACTTTTTATAAGACCTTATTAGAGCGATATTCTTTTTTATAAATTACTTTCAAAATATTTTTAGCTAATTTATAAATAACGTGTTAGCCATAAGTCGTCAATTGATTAAAACTTTGATTGTTTATTTGCTGATCTTGGACCTTTAGAATTTGATGACCGCATAAATATTCCCTTTTATTTTTAGAAAGATGTATGATGATTTTTATGAAGAGAACTTTTCTTTTCACCTGTAAGTATTTATATCTAATACGCGTAGGTGTTTTGAAGCGAGCTAAACAGTTGATTTTACGTTTTAAGTTTCGTACATTTCAGGGTTAACCTCTTGTATGTTGGGTTCTGTATCTTTCACCTAGGTATAAAATGTAGGTCTTTTTATTTTTACATTTTGGTGTAAGTATGCGGTGCACTTTGGTGCGAGTTTCTTACGCCGATTCTTCTCGGCGGGCTAGGGTTGAACCGGTGGAAGCTATTTTTTTGTTGTCTTTCCGAAAAAAGCTTGTTAAGTTTCATTTCGAAATAAAATATTTTTATTAATTTATTTACTATATAAATTACTCTTACCTGTATCTAGGATGGTTAATCGCGTATACCCAGGGGTCTATGCATGATACGATCTTCGCTGCGACCGCTGGTACCATGGTAGCCACTGGTGTTAAAATTCCCCTGCAAAAAAATACGTGGTGAATTTTTCAATTGGTGGGTGAAATACGAAATTATGAATAGCATAAAGAGCTGTGTGCTTAGTACGAGTTTTTGTCACTGATCGACGAGAAGTGGTTAACTGCATTAAAAATCGTGAAAAATCAGATGCCAAAAATATATCACTCAGTATTCAGAAAGGATTTAGAAGTCCGATAGTGATAAAACGAAATAAACAAAATTCAATTTTTGTGCCAGCTATAGCCAGGAATAGAACTGACAGATTTTTCAGAAAAGGCACTAATAATGTCACTCACTCATCGGTTGAAATAATTGCATGCACCTTTGTTTGTTTTAATACAACCACTTAAAGTAGCTTGTACAGCCATCGACAAGCAAGTTTCAAAATAAATGAAATATAAGTGATAACCTAACCAATAAACCTAACCAAAATGTAAGTTTCATAGATTTGGTATAGAAGATTCTGGAACTCACTTATCTCCAAAAGCTCCGGTCATAGTTACGAAGGCGTAAGGCGTCCAGGAGCATACGAAGAGGAAGAAGATGGTGAATGCGACCTTGGCAATGCGGATCTCCACGCTGGTGCCGCCGTCATCCTTGTTAGAGGCAAGCGATTTTACGTTCATCTTCTTTGCTTGTTCTCGAAGCATTTTCTCATGCGCTCGAACCTGTAACACGAATGCCATATTAAACTAGTAACGTTACTTCCTATTTCTTCCTTCTATAGCTTCTCTTACAATCGGTTTAAATTAAACTAAACGTAAAACAGGTTGTAATTCTCTTATGTTTGGTTACAAACTTACAACCGATGACTTAGTCGAAACGGTCGGGTGTATTTCCATAAATCTTATGTTTAACAACCAATAAAGTGGAAAAAGTGCAAGTAATTTGTGTAACATGTATTTCAAGAACCTACTGTACATTTAATAACATATACAAACTTACAGCATTGAAGAGTTTAAAGTAGAAGAAGCAGAGGAACATCATGGGCGTGACGTAGCTCCAGAGGAAGATGCACATCACGAACACCTTCGTGTCTGTGTCTTCCGTGAGGTAGTCGAACGAGCACGTCGTCAGGAAACCCTCTGTGGACAGCGTGATATCATTAACAGCTTTACTTGGAGGCCATTGAGGTAGCCGGTCTACTCTCATAGTTGAATGATAGTAGCAATCAGGAACATTCGAAAGTTACCTGAAGTGTAATCGATTGTCAATTGTGTTGGCGCTGTTATGCTTCTCATACAATTATTATAGTCGGAACGATCAGCTCAATCAGGAACATTTAAAAATTCCGTAAAGTAATCGATTGTCAATTGTTTTAGCGTTATCATGCTTCTCATACAATGATTATACTTTAACGTTTCTTTACGGAGCTTTCATGTTCCTGTTTGGCCTACTGGCTGTCTCTGTGGACAGCGTGATATTTCAAGTAAGGTTTACTTACAGGTTCTCCCATTCCCTTAACAAAACAACACCGGACTGCGTAACAACACAGTCCGGTGTTGTTCGGCTTCTACTACTTCTCACGTCTACTTCCACAATACTTTCTACGATTGAAGTGGACGGGCAAATTAATCAGTAAGATGTCATCATGCGACTTCATATCTCTGCTAACAATTGAAGACATAAATGGATAAAGGTGATAAGCCGCAAAATTCAGTTTTCTATAACATTGAGTTCAAACTGTCACTCAAGTAAACATTTTTGAATATTATGTCACGACGTGTTAAGTAGATTAATCTAAAAAACTTTGTCTTCAGAATTATTGTGCTTAATACGTTACGACATATTCTAAAATGTTTAAGTGACTGATTAATTCAATTTTCTTGATTAAAAATTTTGCGATATATCACCTTCCATTCGATTGAATGGAAGGTGATATATCGCAAAATTTTCAATTAATATCAAAAAATATATTCTTAAGGAATTTCTTAGTAACTGAATAACGCAAGTGAAATCGCAGGCCAAATTTAACAATAGCAAAAACTTTTCCTTTAATATTTTCATAAGTTTTTAAATAAGATTATGTTGAATGAGTAAACTGAAAAAAAAATATACATCAATGAAATCTTCACGGAAAATTGATTATTAAGGCCAAACCAATAAAAAACTACGGTATTATGAACCTAATTGGATTGTAATAAGTTGTTAAGAAACTGTTAAGGCATTAGTAATTCGATGCCAAAATATTAGTAACGCTCAAAATGACGTGTTAATTAGTGATCATAATAATTGGGCATACGATTATTGGGTGTTAACTCAAGCTTCTTAAGTATCATAATTACCTTAGCGTTAGAAATCGATTTTAGTTGTTCCAAAAAAAAGAAAACAAAATTGGTTTGGTAAATAAACATTTGAACCTGGTAACAGACAGACGGACAGCCGGACAGACAGTGAAGTCTCAATTCTTACGTATTTTTTACCTTTTGAGAACGGAACTCTTAGAACGAAAAACATGACAGAGATTGAAAATATTCTAGATTATGACGTTTTTGATACTTTCTAGTACCTATTATACATAACAGACGTCGCGGGTCCCGAGTTGCAGGTTCCGCGTTGCGAGTTTCACGTTGCGGGTTCCGCGGTGCGGGTTCCGGGCTCCACGTTGCGGATTTGCGGGTTCCGGGTTCAGGTTTTTGTTTTTATAAATTGAATTTCATCACAAATAGT
The DNA here is from genome assembly GCA_905187575.2 of Celastrina argiolus. Lineage (NCBI taxonomy): Eukaryota > Metazoa > Arthropoda > Insecta > Lepidoptera > Lycaenidae > Celastrina > Celastrina argiolus. Next base: position 4,668,279 of record LR994591.1, on the reverse strand, counting down.
TTGTATGCTCAACGAAGTGGGCACGGATTAGCTAGTAGGTACTTAGTAGATTCCATCATATACATGTACCATACAAAAGGTTATGTTGGTTACGGAAATGTACATGATTGAATATTTAATTACATCAATTAACTGATCCTAGGAAAATGTTTTATTTCTGATAATTTTTATTTTTGACAACTACCTGGTAACCAATCTGGTTGCCCGAATACTCCACTGCTGGAAATAAGTTTCCCCAATTTCTTCGTTATATATATATTCACCACTATTGGCAGACGGATTGGCAAGCGCAGTGATGAAATAATAACAATGTCCGCAGACTCGCTGTCCATTACCGGATATATGTCGCCTTTTAATTGTAAAAGCCTTCAAAAATGATGGTGAGTCTTGCTATTCCTACACCCCGAATAAAATATAACATTTAACTACAACATAAATCTCCAGAGTAAATATTTATTCCAAGTCGACTCGAATTTGAAAACATCCCACATAGCAACCAAATAGGTTGTAGTGTGGTAACCAATATGGCAGTAATTTAACTTGGCTTATCGTTTCTCACCTGGAATGAATCGTCCCCAGACCCTAAAGGCCGGCAGGAAGGTGAAGGGCAGCGTCCAAATCCATGTGAACACGATGAGGATCATTGCTTGCACGTTCGTGATCCTGCCGTCCAGGGGACTTGATATGGTCCTGGGTATAAATGGTGTAAGTCATCATTTTTTATACAAATACATAGATTTGATGTAGATTTTTGGTTGTGACATCATAATAGTAGTCTTCTGGTAGAAGTAAACTATAAACATGTGTTGGTGATAGCACCAATGACAGATAATGTGGTTAAAGGAGACATAATATATATAATCGAATTTCAGGGAAAACCTGATAAATGCATGGGTATGCATTTATCAGGTTTTAGTTGAAATTAAAATTTAAAAGGTTTTTACTATTATGACACAAATAATTAAGATAACATCTATAAAACACATTTGTTCCAACTTTTTTCATTAGGCATCAGTCTGTTAAAGAGTATTATATTGTTTTAATAAGAGCACAAACATTTAAAATCAATTTACTCACAATGCCACAACCTGCAATTATTCGATTTTCGCAGTAAGCAGACGATATACTTTGGTGATGAGGTTTTAATAGTTCACGATATTCTGTACGCGGCGGCAGCATGGGCGCAAACAGCGGAAAAGAGGGGAGTCCAAAAGAGGCTTAACACCGTGCAACAGGGTTTCGCCCAAAAGATCTGCAGAGCATATCGGACTGTCTCCCTGAACTCTGCTATGCTGCTAGCTGGGATACTTCCTCTTGACCTCAGAATCCTCGAAGCATCGAAGCTTTATGAGATCAAGAAGGGAGTGTCCTGCCCGATGCTTAAGGACAGGGAGGTAGAGCGAATGGCTCCAGCGGTCCAGGCCCCCCATCCAGCTGAGAAGGTGGAGTTAAGATTCGGACTGGTAGACGAGGGCACCTATCCTGACGTGGTCACCAACCACGAACAGCGGATATATACGGACGGCAGCACGATTGAGGGCAAGGTCGGAGCCGCACTTTCCGTTTGGAAAGGTGAGGCCGAGGTCAAAACCGTCAAGCTTGCATTGCCGACGTATTGTACCGTCTACCAAGCCGAACTCTTGGCGCTCCATAGAGCAGTCACCATCGCCTGCAAGAGTGGAGTGACGAAGGTTGGTATCCTCAGCGACTCCAGAGCGGCCCTTCAGGCGGTCACACTTGATTCCCCCCATCCCCTGGCAGTGCAAACTAGGGAAGCCCTCCGAAAAGCTGCATTGCAGAGGCGGGAGGTTTCCCTGTTTTGGATTAAGGCGCACGCAGGGCTTAGGGGGAATGAAAGGGTAGATCAACTTGCCAAAGAAGCCGCTCTGGGCTCGAAGAGAAAACACGACTACGACCTATGTCCTGTCTCATTCGTCAAGCAGAGACACGATTGCGGAGGAGTGGGACAGGAGGTATGTGTCGGGAGAGACAGCCGGAGTCACAAAACTCTTCTTCCCCAATGCTGCCGCGGCGTACAGAATAGTAAGAAAAATAGACATAACACACCACACCACACAAGCACTGACGGGTCACGGCGGTTTCGCCTTCTATTTGAATAGATTCAAACTGAAGGAGGACCCGTCGTGCCTGTGTCGGCCCGGAGTTGCGGAGTCAGTTCCTCACCTGTTGCTCGAGTGCCCGATTTTTGCAAACAATAGGTATGATATTGAGCAAAAATTGGGCATCACGATGACCGGTGAGGAGCTGCCTAGCATTCTGGGGGGCAAAAGTAGTAGGGAGCCATTCCTTAAATATTGCACCAAGATTGTGGAGACGGTGAACAAAAGGAATGGCTCGGGTGTGTAGTCTTTAGTTAACTGTGATGTAAAATACTGTGATATTAGGCTTAGGAAATTGTATTATGATTGTATTGGATATTATTATTGTTTGACATTTTAAATTTTTCTGCATTATTAATTGATTGTTTTTTATTGTATTGTTTATATTTTATTGGTAATTGAATTGATATTGTTTTCAATTGTATGTGTTTTTTATTCTTAATTAAATTTAACTGTAATTCTATTTATAATTTAACTGTAATAAAAAAGAATAAAGAAAAAAAAAAACAAATAGTTCACGAGGATATAAACAAGCAAAAGTATCCCTTAATGACAGGATTCTTAACCAGTATCTATAGAGACTAAAATGAAGAAGTCACAAAACTTCTTTAATTTATGGAAGAACATACCTACAGCAAAAACATATTATATGTATCGAAGGCTTCAGCACACAGCTACGAAGAAGGCATCGCAACTGAGCTGGTCATCAGCATCTTCTGGTCTACCACTTGTTCTAACAAGTTAATGGGGAGATAAACGAGAAAGTAGTTCTTCTACTGACCCAGTGCCCACAGAAGATAACCTGGTTTAATCTATCAAAGAATGTACAGTAAAAACATACTTATATCTATCGAAGGCTATGATGGCGTTCTGCATGGCTCCTCCGATGCCAGACATGGCTCCGAAGGCGGCGTATATATCGCAACTTAGCTGGTAGCCCAGCATCTTCTGGTAGAACGAGTTGACGATGAACATTGGCATCTCGAACATCATAAGCGTGTCGAATATCGCCAGGTTTATGACGAAGAAATTGCTTGGACTCCGCAACGATTTCGACCTGGAATTCAAAGTTTGTGAACAATACATAATTTAACTATAGAGACTGATTTTGACTCATGTTATTAATAATAATAATAATATCTATGGGCGCTTCACGCCACGTCAATCTGGCCCCGTGCTAATAAGTATCTGAAGAACTTGTGTTACAGGAACCAGACAATGGAAATATATTTATTTAATACTTTATACTATACACATATTTAAGATTATTATTATATTATACGTAAATTTAATGCACATCCATGACCCAGAAACCTATGAAAAACTATTTGTTCCCTCGGCGGGATTCCAACCCGCGACCTCTCGCTCGAGCACAAACGCGCTCAACCACTGCGCTACGGAGGTCGTTGAATTGAAATATGGGCGTCTAGATCCATATCATCATCAGCCTGAAGACGTCCACTGCTGAACATAGGCCTCCCCCAAGGACTTCCACAACGACCTGATATATAGACCCATATAGTATTTTATATTTAAAATGCACAAACGCGCTATGTTTAAAAGCCTGAATTCATAGCAATTAGTATATATTATTATTATTGTTTAAGTGCCAGGAAAAATGTATAAAAAGTTATCAAACTTCTTTTTGCCAATTTTTTACGTATGTGTCTCAGATTCTATAAAACAGCAGATATAACACACAGTGAAATCAAAAGCGAATACAATTTCAAAACGAAAAAGATGTTAAGATCATTTAAAATAGAAATGTAAACAGTTCATGTCTTCAGACGTATAATATGAGGTAACCTATTGCTTCGTAATCTGAGGCTTGTGTAAAGTATTTTAAAACAATTTTATTTATGCAAAGAAGATTATTTTTAGCGTTTTGTTTCAAGCCGTCGTCAACGCCTCATAATCTCTTTCTTACGCAAGGGATTCTCGTCGCCCGTGACCTGGCGTGACGTCACCTGATCTTTGCGTTAACACTTCACCAAGGTATGTTAAGTTAAGGCACTTATTTATATTTATTCATAGATGCATTTTTCCGATGTTTGTAGATATTAATAGACAGCATAGGTTGTGTGTATCTATGTATATCAGGTAAGTACTTTAACATTAAAACAGTCGCCTCCGTGGTCTAGTGGTTCTGAGCTTCGCTCACGACCCGGAGGTCGTGGGTTCGATTCCCGCGTTGGAACAACAAAAAATGTTGTTTTCAAGTTTGGTTAGGACAATGCAGGCTGATCACCTGATTGTCTGACAAGAGAGATGATTCATGCGTCGGATGGGCATGTAAAAAGTCGGTCCTGCGCCTGATCTCTAGCTAGTCGTGTCGGTTATCCGTCCCACTGGGTTATGAGAGTAAAAGGTAGAGAGAGTATCTTTGTGTATTGCGCACACACTTGGGCACTATAAAATAACCCTGGCCTGGTTTCAATGAAATCGGCTAATGACACCGAAATCGGAGAGGGTAGCTATTAATATTATAAATATTAGAACAATGTCTGAGATGGTAATTAACAATTGAAGACAGGAATCGATGAAGGCAATATGTCACAAAATTAAGCCCAGAAAATAAACATTTTAGAATAGAATAAGAATAAAATTATTCATTTCATCGTCATACAACACATATAGGATAAAAAGAGAAGAGGAACAAGATGAAACAAGAGAATAAACTAAAGCTAAGTATATATGTTGTGCGATGCCAAAAAAGGACCCTAGCTATACGCAGCATATTATGTCACATATTAAGTACATTGATTCTAGAGACGGATCTTTAGATGAATGTACTTAATATTTAACGACATTATGTTTAAGCGACAATTTGAACTAAATTTTCTCAAAATCCTAATTTTACTACTTATCACCTTCATCCATTCATTTGGTTTAGGAGAAAGGCATCAAACGTCATTAACAATCTAGACTATTATCCTATTTTCGTAACTTTGTATTTAGATAAAAAATAAAAAACATTGTTATTTTAAATGGATTTATTACTGTAGTATATCGTATCACTCACGAATTACTAGGGAAAGTAAAATTGTATGCGTAGAGTGCGTGCTACGCATACTCGTAGCGGATCTACGAATTGCTACGAATATCGTAGCCTGCGGTATTATGCTACGAATATGCCAGGAATTGGCAACTGACATGACGCCGTGGTCTAGTGGTTTGGAGGTCATGGGTTCGATCCCCATGTTAGAACAACAAAAATGTTGTTTTCAAGCCTGGTTAGAACAATGCTGATCGCCTAATTGTTTGACAAAAAGGAACCACGTGTCAGATGGAGAAGTCATTGATATCTATTTGAACTTCAATCGATCTTGAGAGCTATTATTATTACAGGCTTATTACTTACTAAAAAATACGTGATGTTGCACCTACATTATGTTGTATAAACCACCAAAAAAATTCCATGCTACGAAATATACTAATAGCTGCCCTCACCGATTTCGGTGTCGGTGGCCGATTTCGTTGAAACCAGTAATTTTGTAGTATCCAAGTGTATGCGCAATATACAAGGACACTCCATCTTCCTGTTACTCTCATAACCCAGTGGGACGGATAACCGACATGACTGGCGAGAGATCATGCGCAGGACTGATTTTTTACATGCCCATCCGACGCATGGATCATCTTTCTTGTCAGAATAAGGTGTTCAGCCTGCATTGTACTAACAAAACTTGGAAAAAACATTTTTGATGTTGCAACGCGGGAATCGAACACACGACCTCCGGGTCGTGAGCGAAGCTTGACGAAGAATACGATGGAGGCGTTAAATTATAAAATAGATATGATATGTTTTTTTATTCTAAAAAAAGGACTTTATCGATTGACGATATATGATATGTTGCAAAATAGATTTTTGTCCATATTATACAAAATAGAATTTGTATTTACACAGACCATGGGCCGTCTTTTACAATACCAGCCTGGTTCCAGGCAATTCAATAATACGGTCTTAAACTGCCTTGTTCTTTTTCATATTTCAACGACACGTTATTTGAATTGATCTACCCTAGTTTGGTTGTCTGAAAGTGACATTCTGAAGCAAGTCAAGTGTCACGTGACCGCTGACTAGCTGTCATCATGCGGTTATTATGTGATCGTAATACGAAAATTCAAGGCAGCCATGTTGTATGGCGTAAACTGGCTGGAATTAAGAGCTAATAGGCCCCCAGGGCTATATTGAATACGGATTCGGTGGTTGAGCGCACTAAAAGGGTGACTTACGTGCTGAAAATCCAAATGACGATTCCGTTTCCCAAACAGGAGCAGAACATGAGGATGGTGTATATGAAGGCCAGGCCGAAGTGCCACCACTTGCTCACGGCGGGGAAGCCCCGCCAGTGGTCGTGGACGAAGTACTGGAACTCGTCGGGGATATTCCAGCCCAGCATATGCTCTTCTGCTTCATCTGATACCCTGGAGCAAAATTATGGACGTTAGACAGTTACTAACTACAAATAATAATAATAATCTAGATCATTTACCCGGCATAATGCCGAGACTTCTATTTGTTTAAAATAATAATAATAATCATTTATTCCCTCTTCCTGTAACAATTACACAACAATAATATACAATAAGACGAAAAAAATAAAATAACTTATGAGAAAAAATAAAATAAAATAGAAAGCATAAGAAAAACATTCTGAAAACAACAAAGTATTCTAATAATAATTTATTAAATAAATTATTATCTTCGATTTATAAAAAATATATTGTTACGGACGTTAATAAAAGACAACGCTCCATATTTATAATTACAATATTTTAATCGGGCAGAGTCTCTGCTTATAACAGTATCAATCTATTCTTAAGTCTGGTGACAACGAAGAGTTACACCCTTATATATCATTGACAATCGTTAGGGCAAAAATCAATATGAGAACTATTTAATATCCGGTATGATAATAATTACCTATACCGGATATAATAGAATATGATTATTAGGTAAACAAATATTAATCTTATATAATATTAATCTTAATAACAAATATTAATAACATATATTTAATCTTATATAATTATTCTTACTTTAGTTAAGATAATAAATTGTATGACAATTTAATATTATGGAAGTGACGTCATGGGTTGCCATATTTAAATATTAAGTAATTTAAAATAACTAAAATAATATAATCTATAACAGTCAGTTGATCGACAAATTATTAATAAACAGTTGAATGAAATTAATACTAATATAAAATAAACACGCATAATTGTAATATCACGGATCTAGATCATCACTGCCGAGACTGAAGATGTTTGTAACACTCGGCCATCCTGCATTTTGCCATGTCCCAGGGCAAGATGATTAGTTTTCGTCATATCTTTTTTGTGTACCTGAAAGAAATAAACGAAAACAGTAATTGCACTTAGAAAATATTTTAAATAAATTATGACCAAAATATTCTTTATATTTAATTGTGTCTATTTCAATTATTAAGTTATTTATCATAGTCAATTATCCTGCCGAGTTAGTTTAGTATCTCTTGGATCTGGTTTATTTAGTAGATGTTATTTTAGTGTAAACATTTCTGTACACAAATTTTGCATAATATTTTGAATTATTATTTTATTGTCACATAGATATAGATTTTTTTTTAATACTAACTAATTGTTATTTTATAATCACATAAATCTAGTTCATTTACCTACTAGTTTTTATTTTAGTATCACACAGATATAGCATGTTTACTATATATTATTTCATAGTCACACAGATCTAGTTTAATTATTAGATTTTATTTTTGTATTACACAGATATAGCTTGTTTACTATATATTATTTCATGGTATTAAAATTAGACTTCTTAAACTTAAAATAACAATATTTTGCATGCTAATGTTTAGCTAAAAGTGCCAGCTGTTAATGTAATATGTGTATTAAACATCTTTTGTACCGTTTTTATAGCAAATAAATAATTGATTGATTGATTGATTGATCTAAAACCGGCATTATTAAATGTCACTCATTACATCACTGGTACTATTAGTTTCTACAATCAAACAGTTCGACGTAGTAATAAGACTATTGATTAATCTTGAACTAAGTTTTATTATTATTAGTTATTTCGACGTATCAATCCACTTAGATACAATTTACCTATATAAGTTTTAATTTTATTTCTGTGCCTATAACTGATGGTAATATTTCAAGTTAGTCAATCAATCCAATCATTTGTTTTCTTTTAATTTAAAATATATTAAATTTACTACCAGTATAAATAACGACACTTGAGGAGCTAATAATTACGGGGCGCATAAAAACCACTTGATCATTTAAATTAAGAATCAATATACACACCGGATTTTGCTGATCCTGTTGCCGCGAAGGTCCGGGTGTAGTGGCCACCCAGCAGCTTGCCGAAGTGTGTCACACCGTTGTTGTGCTCGGCAATCACGTGCCCCAGAGCATATGCTGTAGACTTTTCCTCCGCGCCACCATGATGATTCCCGAGAAATTAAAGATAAGGAATTATTATCTTTACTAAAATTTTCTAAAAGACATATCCGAAATATACCATTTCTCGTGTTTGATAAACTTTAGCATTAGCACGTAGTTTAGACGGTCTATCTATTATTACGAGTATAATCAACTACCATAAAAGAAACCAAACTACTTACTTAATACTATTTAACAGAAAAATAAATAACGACGGTATTTAAAAAAAAAAGTTTCTCATAAGAAAAATACTTTGCAAAAGGTCAAGAATATTGTTTATAAAATATTTTTCTACTTAGTAGGTACAATATTATAATCATAATTATCTATATGTAATACTTAATACTTAATTTAAAATAAGTATGTAGTGTACATAGGGAAGTAAATGTACTAATCTTATTATTTAGCAAACGCCTGAACAAGGCACTAAGTTTTATATATTTTTCAATGTATTACGATTTATCATATTGTGTATGCAGTATTTGCCAATAAAGAGTATAAAGTTTGATGTACCTACATGAAATTACATCTTGACCAGCAATATTCACATTTTATCGTAAAAATAACGAATCATGAGCCACACAGCGTGGTTTTCTCTTTTTGCCAGCGTAGGGTTGGGCGTGGAGTCATCAGAAACGAAAGAAAAAAAAAATCATCACTGACCTGTCTTCCTGTTTCCTTTTTTCGAGTCCATCTGGGTATGGCCTTGATACGTTTCTTCTTGACCCCTCTTCTGAATTGTTACGGACGTTAATAAAAGACAACGCTCCATATTTATAATTACAATATTTTAATCGGGCAGAGTCTCTGCTTATAACAGTATCAATCTATTCTTAAGTCTGGTGACAACGAAGAGTTACACCCTTATATATCATTGACAATCGTTAGGGCAAAAATCAATATGAGAACTATTTAATATCCGGTATGATAATAATTACCTATACCGGATATAATAGAATATGATTATTAGGTAAACAAATATTAATCTTATATAATATTAATCTTAATAACAAATATTAATAACATATATTTAATCTTATATAATTATTCTTACTTTAGTTAAGATAATAAATTGTATGACAATTTAATATTATGGAAGTGACGTCATGGGTTGCCATATTTAAATATTAAGTAATTTAAAATAACTAAAATAATATAATCTATAACAGTCAGTTGATCGACAAATTATTAATAAACAGTTGAATGAAATTAATACTAATATAAAATAAACACGCATAATTGTAATATCACGGATCTAGATCATCACTGCCGAGACTGAAGATGTTTGTAACATTATATTATGGTAGTGCAATGCCCAATAAAAAAGGAAAAGAAGAGCAAATAAAACGTGTTATTAAACAAGAAAAAACTAATTGAAAAAATTATCAAAAGTTTTGTTTTTTTTTTTCATAACTTTCATTCTGTCTTCCATTCAATTTAATTCAAATAAATCATTGTCTACATTAAGTAGGCACTTATGGAAGATGTACAAAAAAAAATCAAGAAATATATTTATATCTCGTTTGATGACGTTTTAACTTACGTATCTACTTAAAATAGGGTGAATGAATTAAAACCATTACCATAATAAACTTTTGCAAATGATTTATCTCTGAGTCATTTCATCTTTGACACCGAAACCTGTATCTATTTTCTGTAGATAAGCCCCTGACATATTTCTATTCTAGACTCTATTGGACCCATCGACCTAGTTTACGTTTAAAGATTTCACGACAAAAAAAAAATTATAAATATAAAATCTACTAAAAAGTTTTAGATTTCATTGAAAAAATACATTTAACATTTGAACTGTGAAAGAAACCGTGCGTCGGTTGATGAATATTTAATTATTTATTTTTTTAATTACTTTGAATGTTTTTTCTTACACTAAAAAAGAATTGATAGTTTTTTTGTGTGTCAGGAGTCAAGACAGACTGACTGTTTCAAATTTGGAAAGCCCAATATTACCTTGCGAAAGTAATAATTATTATTTAGTAGTTAATTCTTTTTTATTTTTAAAGACTCAAGCAAATAAGTAGTGCTTTCTTACTTTATTTAGTAGAAAGGTTTGGTAGGCATCAAGTATATTCATGAAAAATGTGGTAAGGTAAATGTCCGTAGAGGTCCGAATACCTTGTCAGTGACAACTAGTGACAAGTTGTCACGTTAGGGACTGGACTGGATATATTTTTTTATTTTTTCTTATTTAAGTTTTTTTTTATTAATAAATAAACCTAATGAAAAATTGCCAATATTTAGAACAAAATTAAAAAAAATATGACAAAAATATGAAAATGTAATATTTTGAAAAAGGGGAAAACCGTCTTTTTAAGTATTTAAATATTGTCATGAAAAAATGTTATTTATTTATAACGCATGAGTCGCATCATGCTGTATTTTTTTCGGATGTTAAATTGAAATTTATTTGCATATTGACAAAATAATAGATAAACAAAGTTTACCCTTACGTACATGCTATGAGTTTAAAACTAAATAAAAAAATATTTATACTATAACTAATAAGATAACACATAAATAAAAAAAACTACATTTAAAAAACACAATATACAACACAAAAAAAAAACTAAATATACAAACATTTTGAGGGCGTGGGCCACAGGGCCGATGTCATCGGTGAGGTTGTACGCCATAGTCACACTATATACATCTATATTATACAAAATAAAAACGAAGTGAGTAGTCCGACAAGCGTCGCTTCTCACTTGCCGTGTCGCCGGTTCGCCACACTTTTATATCTTGCTTCGCGTGGCTCTTAATTCCTTAATTCAATAAGGGAGCCTGACAAGTCAATCGGTTGTGATTCCGTTTAATACGATTGTTTTTTTTAGGGTACCGTAATTACAATAAGCCATGTGTTCTACTACGTTACTAACAAAATGCACTAAAAATAAGCAGAAAGTAAAGGGATTTTTCTCTCCATTGTATTTTTGTTTGGTACCACAGTTCTGCAGGCTTACTCCCGACACAGTCGAGAATCGAATCAGTTCGAACTCATCGGCTTTTGGTGTGTTATTTGGTGGATTACTCTGAAACTAATCAGAATATAGAAAATAAATACGATCTAACTCTTTGTACTCCTGACCATATCAATAGACTGAGAATCAAAATAAACAAATGTCAATTTGATCTGAATCAAAATCGAATCTGTTTGGAGTGGCCCTGTTTGTATTTTTTAACCTACTTCAAAAAAAGGAGGAGGTTCTCAATTCGTCTGTGTTTTTATATTCAAGATGATCACCGTAGATTTAAGTTTTGGCTACACAGACACAGACTTACAGACATATTATATAGTCAAAGTGATAGATTTCCATAATCAATCTATCTTTTTGTCTGGTCTTTGGTATATAAACAATTCTGCGGTGGTCATACTACTCGTGCCCATTTAATATGTGCACTTTAACTAATAGGCACTTACTTTGGCGTGCCACCTGAAGATCGAATTGCCAAACTAATTTACAGAAACTTAAGAGCTGTAAAGTGTCGTAATTTTGTCATGTCTGCACGTCGGATTTCCGATTTCACCGGGTGCGGGGTGAGGTTAGCACCCGGGGATAATCCGGTAATATATATCCGGATAAGCACAACAGCACCCCTCTACCCTGGCAGCGCCAGGTGAAATGCGAGGCACACCACGTTACGGCATCAGTCAGGCTCTGCAACCAAAACGACTGGATATAACTGATTCGTCTTAAATGTGAGATAAAACAGGGAATATCAATATTAATAATATGCGATCGGACATTTTGATGATTTCATATGATGCTTGGATATGTGGAAATAGTGGGAGCTATACAGGCTGTAATATTAATAAGTGATAATACTTTAGGATGTGTATTGTGTATGTGGCCTGTATATAGAGTTTACTGTGAAAGTACCAGCGCTGACACAGTTACTTTTTTAAAATTATTGTATGGTCAAATTTATAATATTGGGGGATTTCTCGCAGAAACATGAAAGTCAATAGTAAGTCTTTCAGCCCTGGTACTTTCACAGTAAACTCTGCTTAGGGCATACACACCATAAAGTATTATCACTATATGCTTGATCAGGACGTAGGTTACTGTAGGTTTTTAGATACCTACAACTATTACAGTAGTAGTACCTATTACAGTGGGATTACACAGCACATTCCTTTCTTACGTTATTAATTTCCAGGATTTGTTCATTATCAGAAACTCCATCGCATGGTGTAAAAGGTTGTGTTTTATTTGAATGGACCTGTTCGACTACTTTCTATGGAAGTAGTTTTAAAAAACTGCAAATTTTGTGACAGCTTGATTTTCCTTTAAGCATTTAGAAAACTAAATGCTTAAAGGAAAATCTTTTTGGATACCTCCTAACGTGCCCATTTTATTATTCACCCGGTATACAAGGTGTAAAATAAATGAATGATAATACTTTAGGGTGTGCCTATGTAGAGTATACTATTAAAGTACCAGCGCTGAAAGACTTACTTTTAACTTTCATGTTTGTATGCGAACTGCCTCAACATCATAAATTTTCCCATGCAATAATTTTAAAAAAGTACTTCTTTCAGCGCTGGTACTTTCACATTGAACTCTATATATGGGATCCATACACTCCCTAAAGTATTATCACTCATTAATATGTCTGTATAGCGCCGAACTTAGAGATAACTTCGATCGCGTCATTCAAGATTGAGGCCTGCCACATGTACCACCGACAAACGGCTACGCAGTTAGGTGGGCTGCATGATTTAAATGTAAATGTGACTTTGGAAAAAATAAAGACTAACGCCCGGTTTCTGAAATACTGATCAAATTGACCAATTGACCAAATCAGCTAATCTGAACGCTGATTGGTGAACATCACTTCACAGTCACTGTTTTCACCATTGAGCGTTCAGATTAGCTGATTTGATCAAATGATAATTTTGATCAGCCTTTCAGAAACCGGCGTTAAATACTTATATATTATTGAAATATTATTATTATTGAACTATAGTTATTGAAATGCAGCCGCCTCCATGGCGCCCAATACGTATTTGCAGTATAAGCAGGAAAGTATTATGAATAGTTGAGTAATACAACATAATTGGCTTATATTTATTTCTTATGCACATAATAATTTAAGCTTGTCAGCGCATGCAATTGACCAATGATTTTCGATCAATTTATGATAATTGCTCGTCTCATCATGCAACAATATATTATATCTAAAGGGTTATAAGCAGTAGTTTAACGCCATCTTTTTGCCCGTAGTAGAAGGAATTATGTAATACGGATATATTATGTACGTTTATAGTATTTTACTTTCTTAATAAAAAATTATAAATTTGAAAAGCTTGTTATGCTATTCTTTCACGTAAACAGCTGATCTAATGTGGATAAAGTTTGGCAAGTAGGAAGCTAATCGAATAACACATAGGTTACTTTTTATTCCACAAAAGTAGAGTGTTTCCGTGGGATACTAAATAAAAGCTAGTATTATATATCTTACTTTTTAAACAGCTAAACTAGTAAGTGCTAACATTTTTTTTACATTTAATCAAAAGACATAATTTGTAGAATAGTATATCATTTCCAACGATTATAGTATTGTATTTTTGAATTAAATACACAATACTAAGGCCCGTATTAAAGAAGTCTCAAACCCAACCTCACTTGAGAACCTATTTGACAGTTAAAAAACGTTATGTTTCACTTTTAAAAGTAAACAACTTTATATTTATAACCTTAATGTTACATAGGACTTTCATTTCTTTTATACCGTAACATTAATATTATAGATTACATAAAAACATTAAAATAAGGGCCGATTTTGCAATCGTCAGATAACTTTTATCTGTTGGATAAACATGTGACTTTGACATTTGTTCCATACAAAATCTGCCAAAGTCACATATTTATTCCTTAGATAAAAGTTATCTGACGATGGAAAAATCAGCCCTAAGTATAATCCATATTTTTATATTCTTTATTTTTACGTTTTAAAAAATTAAAAATTTAAAAAAAGTAAACATAAGTAAAGTTCTTCATTTTTAAAAGTGAAACGTAACGTTTTTTTATCTGTCAAATAGGTTCTCAAGTAAGGTTGAGTTTGAGACTTCTTTAATACGCGCCTTAGTATATGCTCGTTAATACGAGCCTAGGAAAACTATTCTCTACTCAGTTCGTTTCGACACAACGTCGCGCCGCGCCGCCGCGCCGCACTCTCGCAGAATATGATTACAATTTATAACACAAAATAGTTACAAGATGTTTTTATTGAGTTCCGACAATCTTCCGACGTCATTATATTACAGAGATGGAACTTAATTTGCAAATGCGACGCTTGACGATTGGTAATGATCAAATCGATGAGCTAACATTTGCGTATACAAGCCATTTTGACGATCATTGGTGAACAACAAGTCGTAGATCTCTTGTAGAGATAAGCACACCTATGTACATTTATAAAAGTCCTAGTATAAGTTAATTTTAGAATAATTATTGTACATGAAGAATAAATAAATAAATGAACAATCGCTACAACTTCGCTGTTCACCAATGACCATTCAGAATGGCTTGTTACTCAAATGCTAGCTGATTGACGATTTAATCAGTCTTTAAGAAACTGGTGGTGATTGATATTATTACAAAAATGTATTCTATGCTCCTCCATCGATTTCGGCAACGGTGACCGTTTTCACAGAAACCCGACCGGTCGGGTGTGTGCGAAAAACACAAGAACACTCTTCTTTTTACTCTTTAATCCAGTGGATGTGCGATACGACTGGCGAGATTTCAGGACTGACTTTTTCGATGTCCTTCCGACGAATGACCATTTACGAATAATAATTAACATTTTTGTCATACAATCGGGTGATCAGCCTGCATTGTAAGACATATTTGAAAGCAAAAATTTTTGATGAACACTGGGATCGAACCTACCTACTAAGGCGAAAGCCAAGCTCTGAACTACTGGACCAAGGAGGCGTCGAATATTCGAATACCCACCTACACAAAGTCAAAGTAATTGATCCCACATCAAGTAATTGGATGAAACGGAAAACTAATTTTGTTTTGCTTCATGCTATTAGCATTCAATAGTCAGTGTTTGAAATACTCGTAACTAATGTGTGGGATGTGAACAAAAATACTTTTTTTTATTATTTACCGGTGAAATACGTTTGCGACAGTCGGAGGACTTAAAAAAAACCAAAAAATTTTTAATTATTTATTAAACTTAAACTTATTTTAATTACATTTAATTATTCTAAAAGCGACTGTCCTAATCGAAGTGGGATTATGAAGTGCCAATATCACTTTAAAAATTATAAACCAGGAATTAAAAACAATGGGGTCCTAAAAGAATAAACTATTGTTAAAGATTCCGGGAACTCGCAGGCCACCGCTGATGGGAAACTTGGAGAGTTGCGGAGTCAGCTACTTCCATATGTTAGGGTTCCGTAATTCCTCCACCCCTAGAGAGGCAACTATTTGAGAACGCTGAGTGAGAAAGTTGCCGGGATGCTTTTGCTATTGTCTTCTTCTATAACATTATCTTCTGTATGCGGTTTTACTGATTTCTGTTTTCTGTTCGTCTTGTAATAATATAATATAATAAGTACACCTGTACTTAATAACAGCAAATATACTGGTATGGTGGTGTGGTATATTGCTGTATTCTGTCCATGTTCTATTTTCAGTGGCTTCTGCATTATAATTTTGTCTTGAATAGTATGGAGTCCTTGAAGATTTATTGAGGATATATTTAAAGTAAAATCCAAGCGGTGTCGTCTGGAATCTTCAGTAGTTTCAGGGGTTGTCCTTTTATTTCATTATTTTCATTTACTATGGTGAAATCTTCAGTTATAATTTTACATTTTACTGGGATAGATAATAAGTAACTTCCTTTCAGCTTGGTGAACTCGTGGTTGCTGCATGAAATCTGTACCTTTTCTTCACGTGGGAATGATACTAAATAGTGCATGTCGTCTAATTTTTCCATAGCATCTCGTAGAAGGTTGATAGTAGTTAGATGGCATGATTCCTTTAAAACTTGATTGATGAGAAGGTCGTGGATGCAATCGGTTTTTGTTCGCAGACGGTGGTTAAATTCCATTTCACAGAGATACCAGTTATTATACTTCGGGCATTCTGCCTCTATGTACATGAATAACATCTCGTTAGTTGCAATGAAAGGAGAGGGCGGAATGAGAGCCTGAGCCTTCCTATTAGGTACTACTGCTAATCTATATAATGTAAAACTATCCTTAGAAATAATAGGGAATTTGAATATAAAAACTACTTGTCTCTTAGAATAATAGGAACCGGGTTTTATAATATCGTAATAATTTCTTAACTCTAAATTCATAATTTTGTCTTCTCCATAAATTGATTTTATTTCATTAACCATTAAACCTAATATATCTATATTAATCATCGAATGATGCATGCTCGATGCATGAACAAACGCTATACTATTTTCTATTCTTAATAACTCATTTAACAAATCGTCTACATTTTCTGTTAAAATTACCAGAAGCTGTGCAAATTTGGCATATTTAATTAAACTTAAATCATTATTCTTATTACTAGCTAAAATTAACATTAACGTACTATTAATTTTACTTTGGTTGTCTACTAATTCCGTTAAAACGCTATTATATTTCGTTATATATTCCTTGCTAATACTTAATTGATTATTTACTGTATTACTAATTTTATCTTGATTTTCCTCTAAAAGTTTTATGGCTTCATTATATTTTAAAGCATCGGTATAATCTAAATTTCCTGTAATACTTTTAATAACTGATCCAAGACCGTCTATGATTCCTCTTTTAGCTCTGGAAGGTTCCAAGGATTTTATTTGGTTAAATATGTCATCTAATTTATTTAGCAAGTATTTTACTTGAATTTCATATACTGCATATGTGTCATTAGTCAATTGGTTTTCAAAGTTTCGTAATTGGTCCTGTAAAGTATGAATTTTGTCTTCTATGTCGTCAAGTCTAATATACTGAATAAATGTATGATAATGGGTAGTAATTTTCATCTGTCCAAGTCTGTACGGTAGTAGTCCAGGTCCATCATCAAGACTTTCAATTTTGATTTCTTGAGGATGTGCCAGAGGTATTGTCACTAACGTCAGCGTGAGTATCCTGCAACAAATTAGCTGCTTTAGGGATCCGTTTTAAACGAGACTTTGCAACGGGACCTCGTTTCTTTCTTGTATATATGTGTATAGGTAAATCTGCAAGAACTGTATTTTGTCTAGCGGCTAATGGGTTTCTAACAAAAATCTGCTGACCGGGTGCATATTCTTTTTCAGGTTCGCGTGTTCTATTACTATTATCTATTAAAGCTTGCCTATCGCTAAGAGATGAACTATTAACTATGTCATATACTTTTTGCATTTGTTCTTTATGAATTTGTAAGTACTGTTGTAACATTTGTTGAGTTATGTCTATGTCTAGGCAGTCCCTTGGGTCAAAATGTCCATTTAAAAGGTCAAAAGGTCTGCATCTGGTAAAACTATGAATAGAACTATTGTAAGCAATTAATGCATAAGGCATGAGGTTAACAACTGGACTATCTTTATGTTGTAATTTTAAAAGTCTAATATGTTCTAAAAGTGTTGAGTGAAATCTTTCTATATTACCGTTATCATTAGGTGAGTGTGCTAAAATTTTGTGGTGTTTAATTTTGTGTAATCGAGTAAATTCGTTAAATAACTGATTTGTAAATTCTGTTCCATTATCTGTAACTATAGTTAGCGGTACTCCATGGTGTGTGCAATATTGTAAAAGTGCTTGTAATATACTAATTGCGGTACCATCTCGTAGGTAATATGCTTGTCCGTATTTAGTGAATACATCAATAAATGTTACATATTTTACACTGTCTATAGTCAGTAAGTCCATATGAATAATTTCGAAGGGTTTTGTAGCTGGGGGTACAACATTAAATTGGGGTCTAACGGGGTTTCTGTCATATTTTGCCTGTCCACATATTACACATTCTGATATAAATTTTGTTATTTCAATTTTCATTTTTGGCCAAAAGTAATTTCTAGAGAGAGCTAAATAAGTTTCATTAATTCCACGGTGATTCGTTTTTCCGTCGTGATAATGCTTAATTATTTCTTGCTGCCTAAGGTATTCTTTTACATTTTCTATTTCTTTTTTAACTAAAACAAGATTCATTGAAGAACTTTTAAACTTATTCTGTAATATGGGTATTATAGTGTACATTTCTGAAAGAGGGTTAACTAACATGGCTGTTTTAATTTTAGGACTAATATATTCTTTTACGGCATTTATTAAATCTATTTCTAAATTTGACCTACCTAACTGAATACTAATTCTTGTATGGGTTTCGAATGGCTTAGTTACTACTGGTTTTCTTTTAACTCCATCTACTAATGTAAAAATTATTTGTCTGTGAAATTTATTAAGGGGCTCTTCAAGTGTTGGTATGGTAAGTATAGGATTTTCATTACTGCTATGTGCCGTCATAGTTGAAGAATTAGATTTTTCTATTGCAGATATTGTTGAAGAGTTTGATTTTTCACTAGCGGTTATTGTTGAAGAATTTGAAGGCCTACGTATTGTATTAGATGGATTTCCTAATAAAGAATTTAATTCGTCTATTTCTTGCATTAATGAATTAGTTTCTTCCGCATGTATTTCTATTCTAGAGAGAGCATCTGCGTTTGTATTATATTTTCCCTTCTTATATATGACAGTATAATCGTATTCACTTAAACGTAACCTCCAACGTGTAAGACGTGAATTTGGCTCTTTTAATTTCATCATCCACTGTAATGGTTTGTGGTCTGTAATAATCTTAAATTTCCTTCCGAATAAATATGGCCTAAAATATTTAGTAGCCCAGACTATTGCTAAAAGCTCTTTCTCTATGGTACTATAATTTTGCTCACTTTCATTAAGTGTCCGAGATGCATAGCAAATTGGTCTATCGGATCCTATTGGGCCTTGAGATAGGATAGCACCTATGGCTACGTTAGAAGCGTCTGTAGTTAAGTTAAAATCTTTATTAAAGTCGGGATATTGTAATACTGGGTCATTTGTTAACACTACTTTACATTTTTCAAAACATGTTACATATTCATCATTTAAAATAATTTTCCTACCTTTTTTTAAGCACTGTGTTAAGGGTTTTGTTAATTGTGCGAAATCTGGAATAAATTTCCGGTAATAGCCAATTAAACCAAGAAATTGTTTTATTTCTTTGGGGGTTTTTGGTATAGGATATTTTTTGATTGCACTAATTTTTTCTGGGTTAGGCTTTACGCCATCTGAACTAATTATATGACCTAGGAAAGCTGTTTCTTGTTTGAAAAATTCGGATTTATCCATTTGGATTTTAAAATTGGATTCACGGAGTCTTTGAAACACTTTTTGTAAATTAATGATATGTTCTTGGAGTGAAGTACTAAAAACGATAATGTCATCTATATAAACTAAGCAAATAGAGTTTTGTAGACCTCTCAGTACGTCGTCCATTACGCGCTGAAAAGTTGCTGGGGAATTTTTTAATCCCATGGGCATTCGAAGAAATTCGTAATGTCCATGTTCTACATTGAAAGCTGTCTTATGAGTGTCCTTAGGGTTCATTTCTACTTGGTAAAAGCCACTGGCTAAATCTAAAGTTGTAAAATACTGACACTTGCCTAATTTATCTAGTACATCATTTATGTTAGGGATCGGATATTTGTCGTCTATTGTTTTTTCATTAAGCTTACGGAAATCTACTACTATTCGCCATTTTTTCTTACCTGAAGCGTCTACCTTTTTTGGAACAACCCAAATAGGTGAGCTCCATGCCGAATTCGAAGGTCTTATTATTCCCTGCTCTAACATTTTATTTATCTGTCCTTGTACTTCCTCTCTATGCACATATGGGTATCTATAGGTCTTAGTATGAATAGGAATTTCGTCAGTAGTATTAATTGAATGTTTAAGTTTATTTGTAAAAGTAAGATTTTCTCCTTCTAAGTAAAATACGTCAGCATATTGTGAACAAAGTAACTCTAAATTTTTTATTTCTTCGCAATTAAGGTGCTCTGTACGTAAACGTGATAAAACTTCTTTAACTCTTTTTGGCTGATTGGATAAATTAGCTTCAAAATTATTTAATTCTGCTGAAGCTGCTCTATCCATTGAAAATATTATATCGTTTTTACTAGGATTAACTATTTCAACTATACCTCTACCATTTTTTACAGTAGTAAGGCATTCCCTAATTATACAACCTGAAAGTTTTTGTTCTTCAATAAATGCTTCGCCATCATGAAAATTTATAGGAATTTTTAATAATTTTGACATACCGGCTGGAATAATATCTTCAAATAAATTTGCATTACGAGAATCGTAAACGTGAATAGGGTTGGAAGCTGTTTTAGTAATAAGGGTTTTATTTTTATAATCTATAATCGCATCCCATTTATCTAATAGATCTGTACCTATGAGTCCATCAAAAAAGTCATGAAATTTATATACATAAAATGTTACAGAATTTGGATTATTAAATTCTTTAAAACTAGGTATGGTTATAGAATAGTTGCATCTAGATTTGGCATGTACATTAACTACTTCAAAGGGATCATAGTTCAAAGGGTAATTTTCAAAATAATGTTCTACTGCTGAAGGGCTTAAAAAGGATTGGTTAGCTCCGGTGTCAATTAACAATTTTAACGGTGGTGATAAAATCTGTATATAAGGAAGTTGGCGTTGTGTGTGCAAATTAATTTCTATTTTAAGGTGTCGGATTTCGAAATTTTCTGAAAATCCTGATCCGGATTATTTGACGGAATTTAAGCTCCTCCTGTACATATTCGAGGGCTTTTTCAATAGTTGGTGGTCGCATGCAGCGTATGCGGGACCCTAGTGGTTCCTTAAGGCCACGTACATATGCCTGCATTGTAACCTTTTTATATAAGTCGCGCTTAGCTTCTACGGTTGTAGCAAGTCGTTCGTGTAATGAAACATATGTCATTAACGTGCTGAATAAATTTTGGCAATGATCATAAAATTCTTGGGGTGACTTGTTCCCCTGAACGGCTAAAGAGAGATCACTATAAAGAGCTGTTTCGTCTCTTTGGTCGGAAAAGTTATTAATTAATAAATTTTTTATTCCTATCCAACTTTCTGGTATTCCGTTAGAATTAATAGTATTTGCTGCGGAACCAGTTATTTTATTTAAAATGCCATTTAATAAGCAAAGATTAGAAAACTCACTACCAGGATCATTACTAACATACTTAATTACTAATTGATCGCAAATTTGAATAAATCGTGTAAGAATATTAGGATTACCATTAAATTCCGGCACTAGGCGAAGGGCCTTGAATATCGAATCTGGATCGTGTGCCATTTTATTACTTGAATTAAATAAATCACAAATGTTAAAATCTAAATCTATATTATCTGTATTTCTAAACCTATCTGCTAATTTCGTCCGACGCGCCTGCCAAGATTCAGGCTCTCGGGAACTAGAAGCTCTAGGATGATAAATTGTGGAAATTTAAAATAGACTTAGGGCTAGAAAGGAGCAACACGAGAACTATTCTAGTGTACTCACATATACTGCATTTTCTGGTCTCTGGTCGAATCGATTGCTGGATTCTTCTCCTCTGACTGCCACACGTAGGTTCTGGGTGTACTCGTACTGGTGCTTAATAGCCACCCGGGCGGCACGCGTCGTGATGATAATTACGATAATTACTCAAGCGAACCGGCCCGCGAGTATCCTACCCTCCAAGACTGCGCCAAATACGTTTGCGACAGTCGGAGGACTTAAAAAAAACCAAAAAATGTTTAATTATTTATTAAACTTAAACTTATTTTAATTACATTTAATTATTCTAAAAGCGACTGTCCTAATCGAAGTGGGATTATGAAGTGCCAATATTACTTTAAAAATTATAAACCAGGAATTAAAAACAATGGGGACCTAAAAGAATAAACTATTGTTAAAGATTCCGGGAACTCGCAGGCCACCGCTGATGGGAAACTTGGAGAGTTGCGGAGTCAGCTACTTCCATATGTTAGGGTTCCGTAATAGGTGGGTTTATTTGCAAAGGTAAACCTGCAGAATACCAAAGCGACTTTCTATACTAATACTAATATTATAAAGCGGAAGTTTCTTTGTTTGTATGTTTAAGCGCGCTTATCAGGAACTACTGGTCCGATTTGATAAAATATTTTTTTGTTGGATAGTCCATTTATAGAGAAAGGCTATATAACATTACGCTACGACCAATAGGAGCGAAGTCAGTGAGAAATGTTGCCAAAACGGTTGCAAAAACTATTCACATTTGAAGACTTTCGTTGCGTGCACTGCATTAACGGTCTCGCCATTACCCCATCTAGCGGATTTCTTTCAGGGAAAGAACTCTGCCAAATACTAAAACGGTAGTTAAAATAAGTGGTGCTTAAATCATTTGCTGTCCGTGGTATTCAGCCAAGCAGTGACAGACACTCTAATAAGCGTTTCTGTAGTCCTCGCAGTGTTGATACGAATGGAGGTAAAGGTGTTAAATGTAACATAACCGTCATATTTACTTAAAACGATAGATTTATATCGATTTTATGATCCACTTATTACATTACTTACCATTATGCTCAAACAAGTGAAGACCTATTGTCTAGGTGACGCTAAACGCGAGGAAATTGAGTTTGAAATACGTGTACTAGTTATTCCGAGAATTCTTGGATTACATTTTACATAGTGTGAAGGTATTACAGCATACTATCGTAAGAGCTTCTTTGCAAAAACCATAGATGTGTCATAGAAATAGATTCAAGATCGGATACGAAAATTGTGAATAATATAAGTTTTTTAAAAAAGGTTGGCTTAATTTTTACTTTTTTCATAATCATTATGTAATGCTAATTACGAAAGAGAAAGAAAAATAGAAGCAGTAATAGCATGTGTGTAATCGACATTCCCTACGTAATTGGATTATACAGATATATATTATATTGTCTTGTTTGTCTTACAACATATAATTTAAAATAGTGATTTTAAATTCGATTTCTATTTTATACTATTCATTTATATTATATTTATTAGTCCTATCATCCATCAATCGAATTACCTATTTTCATATTATTCAACGAAAAATATAATTGTACCCGATATATTTTTTTTTGGTACATAAGTGCTCGAATAGTTGAATTTGCAGATTACTGAAGCAATTCTGTGATTTTTGTATTGGCCGTTTCCGAGTGACTCACAAATTGTTTCATACTAGCAGGAGTCTCTTAAAACTATTTAAGTATACTGCTATTGTTGTTTGTTAGTACATCTTGCCGCGATGAAAAGGTCCTATGATCTTGGTCTTGGTTCTATGATCTTCTTATCTGTTCCAAAAAAAAAAAAAACTTCTAGCCACCTTACAAATAGAAATATTTACACACTGGGGTTTGTCCTTGTCTGCCAAAACATTGTGTAGCAAATATGTAGTAAATATTTTTGTTATTAAGGGGGTTAGAAAAAAGATTGTTTTTTGGCACACACTTTGTAAAAAAAGTATTTACCGCTGCAAAAAGCAAGTACAGTAGTAACAGACAATCGAACCGGCGGGAAACTACTAGTGTTGCTTAAGTTCCTGAACGAGCACTAAGATTGTAATTGAGAAGCCCGTAATGGAGATTATTTAAAAATAAAAACATAATTAGATTATTGGGTAAAAATGATGCAACGTAAGAGAGTACTGTATAAAATACAAGTTTAAAAAATCATTTAAAAAAGCATTAAAAATATTATAACGAATACAATGCGTTGAGGTTTATGCATCATCATAGTCTAGGAGCTACCGATTTTTTTTTACTTTTTTATTGAGAATAATTATTTTATTTAGATATGATTCAAAATAGGAATGGTTTATACAAATGGTTTATACAAAATACACAGTGATTTTTTGTATAAAAACTTGAACGTGGTGACTGAATTATGTTTTAAAACTTTATATTGCCTTAATTTGATTAGTTACAGATTTCTAAGGGACTATGGAGTATGCTTGTGTCTGCACAGTTTATATGTGCACTAGCTCTTACGGTTTAAGTACGTACTTAAGGAGTATAAAGAATACCACGGTCGCCGCATCGTAAGGTAATAATAAAAAAAAGTTACTGTAATCCGACTTCGCAAAAAAGGGGTCTAAAAAGGCTGAAACAAAAAGAAATTCAGTTTGAAATCCAGATATGCATAGGTACAGATATCATGGTCAAGGTAGAGCCGTGGTCGTAAAATAAAATTTTACAGGAGAGCTATCCTGTAAAATTGCGTTTTTGTCGTTACGACCTTCTGCGTAGTTGCTTTCGAAATGTACGAAACGCCTATTCGATTTTAAAGGCAGGGGTAAGGCACCTGCCTTAAAATACGTAATTTTCTTTTCTGTAAAGTTCTTTGTATGCTTAGCACAGGGCCAGATTGACGTGGTGTTCACACCGTTCATAGATATGTAGTATCCTCGTTTGAGAAATACTACGGTTTTGGGATTTATGGAAACGCAGTTCACGATTAAATTAGCAATGCGAGTTTATTTTTATAAAAGTACAAACTAAAGACCAGTTGTCACCGTCACTACAACATCAGGACTGTGTCTATACAAAATCGACACACACTTTATACTCCACTCGCTCATGCATCCGCTTTCTCTAAAATTACAAACAATGCGTAGTTGAAACAATATAATAATTTATGTCCCATAATAACGCGCACATGTGGTGTGAAATCAATACAACAGCTATCCTTCTTAGAAATACAAAATTAAAAGAAACTACGGCTATAAAACAATTCCACTCCCGTCAATATCCTCGGTAATAACTATTGTCTTAAGCCTAACATCTGTTCACAACTTTCTATATTTCAACATTATAAATAACTTAATAATAGAGCTTCAATACAAAGCGTGTTTATTGCTGGGTTTTATAACCCTTTACCTACTGGTGAGTTCTACGATCCCACAGATATTATTATTATAATGTGATTTGTAAGAAACTAGCTTGTCAGTGACTCAAAATATTCTATAGAATTCGTTGTGCTTGTTACCATCATCACTACTACTATTAGGTATAAGGTACTGTTAGCACTTCACAGATCGGGGTTTTCTACCAGACAGATGTAAATAATAATTGAGGAATTCATGTACCTTCTCAATTGCTAAGTCGTCAATTGCTTCAAAAACATCAATTTTATTAGATTCTGATACCTAACGAAATTGACGAAACTGTTAAACGTATCAGCTGACACGAACTTATCGGGGGAATAATGCCTTATCTGGCTCTTCAAGCAACATATAACTTAATTCCTCTGATAGGTGTCTTATTCGACAGTTAACAACTATCTGGCTATTGAAAAACTCAAAATATTGCTATTATAAGGTTGTTTATCTGAGGATGGAAAAATCGGCCCTAAGAGATATAACTTAGAGCATGAATTGGACACTACCATCGTGACATAAAAGAAATCTGTAAAGATAAAAACGACTGCGAGTTTTCTTATCTAATTCATTGAATTTATCTTTGCTACTAAAACAGACGGAGGCTCCTCTGCTATTATCTCGTGGCCTATTTTACATTCATTAAAAGGTAGATCTGAACTTGAACCATTTTGTTCTACCGCCATTGACATTAAAGCTGAAGGATACTTATAAAATTAATATAATTATATCTATGTACACTTCCACAGTATGCCCGGGCATGTACTAAGTACTTCGACTACTTAGTCATGCCCGGGCAAACTGTGGAAGTGTCACAATAACCCGACAACGGAAATATAATAATTGATACTTTTGTACTATACACATATTTCAGATTTTTGTTATAATAGATAGGGACATAATATTATATACATATATAGCACATTTTTTTTGTTCTGACAAAAAAGCATATTATTACGTCAAACTCTGAACGTAAGAACTTAGCACAATTTAGAATTCGCTACTCTGAACGCGAGAAAGATAGTTTAAGAACTTCTACAGATAGGCAAAGAACAAACGGTACGTGTATAGAAATAGCACGATTTTCGGTTTAAAATGGCGTGGACGTAATCATAGAATGTCACCAATGCTTCTAAATTATTTATCATTTCAAATATATTATAGTAAATTTTTATCGTCTGCATCATCTCTGAAATGGTACATCAATGTCTCCCGTACAATAATAGGCTTACCTTGGCATTCCCTGGCCGTCATTTCCTACTTTTAATTGCTCGCTTCTAAACGTACTATATAATATGCTAATGAACGAGAAAGGTATTAAATATAATGAAATTTAATTGTCAAGGGTCGAAGGGATCTTCAACAATTATAATTATAATTATTACCCTTTGAGCAATTTAGGCTGTTAGGACGACATTTTAGTGATAACGTTATAAATTTTAAAAGTTTAAAGATCAGAATCACTGTAGATGAAAATAATTCGTAACCCGTCATCTTGAAGAATTCAGTGAGCTGATTTTGATGATGATAACACGATCATCCACAGCAGCTTTCAAATAACAAAACTAGTTCAAAATCACGGCCGATTCTTGTCTTCCTGTTA
Source organism: Celastrina argiolus (assembly GCA_905187575.2). Taxonomy (NCBI): domain Eukaryota; kingdom Metazoa; phylum Arthropoda; class Insecta; order Lepidoptera; family Lycaenidae; genus Celastrina; species Celastrina argiolus. Next base: position 4,641,165 of record LR994591.1, on the reverse strand, counting down.
ACTTCGCGAATGTCAGTCCCACTCGCTGGGCGTTAAATATTGCGGGCACGAGCGGGATAGACGTTCGAAGTTCCAAGCATGAGAATTGGGACCCAGTTCATGACTTAAAAACTACAATGCCTGGACACATACAGAGAGTCAAGGGTTAAACGTTTTTAAAGTTAACTTACTTACCGATGGGTATCAAGAAATGAATGAATGAATGAATAGATATACTTTATTTTGTCCAAAACAAAAAACACACACAAAATAAATATACAGTAAAAAATTAACATAAAAATGAACACAAAGGGCTATTGGTATTTTCAATTTTGTGTATAGTGTATATATTGTGCCCAGTTAAGTGAGCTAATAGTTCATTTGTTCTTTCTTGTATAATCTTAAGAACAGACAAAGTCTGGTGCAGTTCCTGAGAGAATTCAGTTTGTTTGACTGTGAAATGGTGAAGTAGAGTAGGCCAAGCGCTCGCCACGAATACCAAGAAACGTTGATTAAAAACTGGTGTTACTTGCAGACTGCAATCTCCGAATCACTCGGTCTCATTCCCTTTTGAAGCTTTTTAATTATAGATTTAAATCCAATTAAGTTAATGTTTACTTACGCCCGAAATTAATGACATAAAATCTATACATTAGTCAATCTAAAATATAATACGTAATACGTAATTTTTTCTGAAATGGAACATAAACACTGACACTTGACTAGGTTTGACACTTGACAACGATACCAAAATATAGGCTTTGAAACCCAAGCCGATATTACGAATCTATTAACAGCCTTATTCTTATCTATTGACAGCCTATAACAGATAAAGGCCGTGTTTCAGCCAGCAATGTTAAAGTTAACGCCTTGTTAAATATCATGTTATCCCTCTCATATTTCCTGTCAATGAATGAGATGACATGGTATTTTAACATGGCGTTAACTTTAACATTGCTTGGTAAAATACGGCCTTGGGCTACGTTTCCACTGACGCGGAGCGGAGCGGAGAGGAGCTTGCGGTGCCCAAATTGACCAATCACTATGCTCGAGCTGTTTCCGTGGAAACGGAGCGGAGATTTTGGAGTTTGGTTTGGACAAGGGTTTACCTCAATGCTATGTTTATAATATTAAATTATAGTAACATACTATAAAATTAAAAATAATTTAACATTATATTAACATCATAAATAGGTCGTACGTCAAACGCATATGCAATGTTAGCATATGTTGTGTGATGCCATAAATGGACGCTAACTCATAATATAATGTATGTTCATCTGCCTGAAACGATAAACATACAAAAATACTTGAAGCCAAAGTAATAAGTGCTCGAAACTCATAACATTCATTACCAAACAAACTACTACAAGTAACAAATCGCCCGCGGAGTGCCGCCCGCCCAGCGCCGCCCGCCTTAACTTATAATGACGTTTGGTTATTCTTACGCGGGTTCGAGCCCGGGTGGGAGGATAATGGATGTTGTTATGGGATGTCTAACTTACCCATGAATTCAGTCGTTCAAAGGTCATATTTTCTGCCAATGGAAAATTTACAGAAAATGTGACCCTCAACGATTCAAGCAGAATGCTTTTTCAAAGATTGAAATGTCTGTCTGTTCGTGTGTGTAGCTCCCATATGGATGAACTCTGCTTTTTAGTGTAAGTGATAATAATATACAGGTTATAATATTAATGAGTGATAATACTTTAGGGTGTATATGGGTCCCGTATGTAGAATTTACTATGAAAGTACCTATGTAAGCTGAAAGAGGTACTTTTTTAATTTATTTTGTATGAGAGAGTAATTTATGGTGTAGGGCGCATTTTATATAGAAAACATGAAAGTCAAAATTAAGTCTTCAAGCGCTGGTACTTTCACAGTAATCTCTTTATAGGAGGCACATACACACTCTAAAGTATTATCACTCATTTATTTTACACCTTGTATAATATAAGTGTTTGTCCGATTAAGTGCCAATTTCACCAACACATGTTAAAATTACTCCTTCATTAAATATTATGTTATCCCTCTCGTATTTCCTGTCAATGACTGAGAAGGCATGGTATTTTAACAAGCCATTAACACTAACAAGCGTTGGTGAAATTGGGACTAATTCTTCTAATTCGATACAATTATATATCAGACGTTTGCACTATTTACAGTTGTGTCTTCATTATTAGGAAAAACCTTTACACTCTAATGGTATAAAATAAAATGATGATCGCGGAAACAGGACATTAAATAAATAGGGTTCCGGAGTAAATTCCGGGGGTGAAATTCGTTTGATACGTTATTTGGAGTTTGACGCATTAAGAGTCGATTTATTTCTGCATTTCAGATTATAATTTGAATGTTTAAATCGGCATTTGGCTCGTAATATAATCTGAATAATTTAGGTGACATCGTTGAGTTTGTGTACACAACGTGTAACAGCAATGAGTGTAAAAATATTGGTTTATTCTTGTGTTGTGATTTTTACGAAACCAGTTGCAAACATTAACAAACCGTACTATTTTGGAGAAAACGAGTCCCGAATATCGCATTACAGACTATATGCTGATACTCATGCTGATCACGTACTGTACTTTTATTTATCTAGGGCCAATTTTTCAATAGTCAGATAACTTTTATCTAAGGAATAAATATGTGACTTTGACAGATTTTGTATGGAACAAATGTCGAAGTCACATGTTGAATAATCAACAGATAAAAGTTATCTGACGATTGAAAAAATGGCCCTAAATCGTATTCATGTATTAACTACTTCCATTCAAAAAAATATATAATATTACGGCTTGGTTGGCGGCATGTCTTTAACTTAGGCTCAACTCTCATCGGCATCTATATATATAATTTTATGAACTTTGTGAAGTACAGTTCAAAGATATTGCTTGGTTAATGTAGGTTACATTTGAAATTCTAGAATACTATAGAATTGAACTCTAACTAACACATCTAAAACCAAGTCTTAAATTTTAAAAAACCAAACTAGAGTTTAAAAGACAAAAGACTAGAGTTCCAAAAATATTACTTTCTTAAAACTATATAGCAGAATAGTAAAAATGAATAGTGATGTTCTAAAGTCACCAATAGCGTATGTGTGTAATCTGTCACTTTCGACAGGAGTGTTTCCAAAGATATATAAGAAGTCGAGAGTACATCCGATTTACAAAAATGGCGATAAAGGTAGTATTAGTAATTACAGACCAATCTCAATTTTACCCACACTGTCAAAAATTCTTGAACGTATAATAAACAAAAGACTTGTCAGTTATTTAGAAACAAATAATCTTCTATCTCCATCACAGTTTGGTTTTAGAGCAAACAGATCCACTTCGGATGCAGTTTTAGAACTAACAAATTATATTGCTGCCAAATAAGATTCTAAAATGAAAGTCATTGGAGTATTTTTGGACTTGGCGAAAGCGTTTGATACTGTAGCTATCCCTATTTTGGTAAACAAGCTTGAAAATCTCGGTATTAGGGATACACCACTAAATCTCTTGGAGGACTACCTCACTGGTAGAACACAGTGTGTGCAAATCGGTAATATTACTAGCAAAGAAGTTCCCATAACTTATGGAGTTCCTCAAAGAAGTATATTAGGTCCGACGCTGTTTCTTATTTACATAAACGACCTATGCCAAGTTAATCTCTCCAATTCAAAAGTAATTACATTTGCTGATGATACGGCATTACTCTTCTGTGGCAATTCTTGGCACGAAGCATTTGTGAGTGCACAAAATGGGATGAACAACGTGGTTAGATGGCTAAATCAAAATACACTTACCTTAAACGTTGAGAAGACCAGCTACATACGTTCTCTATTAGACCAAACGATAAGCCGGATTCCCACCTAAGTTTAGTTTCGCACTCATGTACTAATGTCAGAAACTGCCGTTGTGTACCGCTTAAAAATACTAAGTCGACAAAATACCTCGGTGTGATCATAGATGGAAACCGGAAATTTCATGAACACATCAATCTGCTTGTTACAAGGGTGCGCTGTCTGATAGTAATTTTTAAAGGCCTTCGGCACGTAGCGCATAAATCGGTAATCAAAACAGTATATTATGCGCTGTAACTGACTAAACTGTAACAGTATATTATTTCAATCTCAATTGGAATATTGCATTACCTCATGGGGTGGTGCATGTACTACCAATCTGCTAAAAATTGAGAGAGCACAGAGAGCTCTTCTAAAGGTTGCCCTGTACCTACCTTATTTTCATTCAACTACCGACCTATATATAAAATGGAAAGTACTGACTGTCCGGCAACTTTTTATTCTAAAGTCCGTTATAAAGCAACACTCGCTTACAACCTTTGAACAGAACCTGAAAAAACGTCGCAGTGACAAGGTTTGTCCTGTGACTTTATACAAGACCACCTTTGCGCAACGTTGTTTCTGTTTTCTAGGCCCGATGTTATACAACAAAGTTAATCGGAATTTAACAATATACCCTTTACAAAAAATTTAATGTAAGTCTCTAGTTCTGGACTGGCTGCTTAAATTAAACTATAAATCTACTGAAAATCTAATTCATACTATTTAATAAATTAAATGTTTCAGTAAATCCTTATACATCATACTAAACACTGCTCATGCTCTTAATATAAATAAAACAAAATATAGAATTAACCTTAATAATTAAGCTACTATAAGTTCCTCGTAAATGTATATTGTACTATGTATTATATTGTATAGTTATATCAGTTATATTATATACCCGCAGAAATACTATTTTATTTTAAAAAACTCGCTGTAGATCCACTGTCCATGGGTGAGGACCTGGTGATCTGTACCACAGGCAATTTAGCCCACCACAGACACCAGCTGCTCACAAAATATAATAAATAATGTATAATGCATAAAATGTTCAAAACCTATAAGATTATGTATTGTGAGGAGAAATAAATAAATGAATTGAATTGAATTAAATTATAACTTTGTAATATGAATATATACTACCTTTTCCCATTATAGAAATATTTTTTTTATAAAATAAAATAAACGTTTTTTGCTTTTTCGTTATTCTTTCGGAAAAAAAGGAATGGTAAACCGTAAAAAAAAACATTTCCAAAATGACGAAAGGCAGTATAATCGTATCTCAAAGTTATAGTGACTGTTCTTTTTACACCCTGTATAATATTCTACAACATTATATGAATCGAACTAAAACTCTTTAAAACCGAGTCTTTTCGCTATTATCATTCAAAAACGAAACCTACACTATGCAACATTGCACTATGCACCATTACATTATTATGCACTATTACATGTTCCTGTGGGAGGGCCGCGACAGGATGCTCCTGGCACACCCGGAATGCAAACATGCACTTACCGTCTACCCTTTGTGAGCGCCCCTCTATACTATACTTGATTATCTGGGGGCACGATCGTGCCCCCGTCAAGACGAGCCAAGCGAAACGCAAGGGCACTACCTACCTTTTCTCGAAAGGTTTCGTCGTTTTTTTGAACTCCCATAACTTTGCTTTGGATGATGCTAAATAGTTGAAAATTTCAACATATAATGACACCAGTAAATACAAGAATTATACAAAGTTTGAATGTCGTAGCTACTATACTTTAGATTTTATCGATGTGTAAAAACCCCTGATTTCGTCACTGACTCATTTATAGATCATCAAAATTCTTAGGTTACTTCCGGAAATCTTAGAAAGCTGAAGTTATGTATGTAAGCTGTTATTGCTACAAAACCAACAAAAAAATTATTAAAATGTAAATGCCGCCATTTTGAATCCAATATGCTGGACCACCATATTGGCGTCGGCAGGCGTCGCGGCGCTGAGCTTCGGTAGGCGTCGCGGCGCTGGGCGTCGGTAGGCGTCGCGGCGCTGGGCGTCGGTAGGCTGGGCGTCGGTAGGCGTCGCGGCGCTGGGCGTCGTGGCACTGGGCGTCGGCAGGCGTCGTGACGTTGGCATCGGCAGGCGTCGCAGCGCTAGGTGTCGGCAGGCGTCGCGACGCTGGGCGTCGGTATGCGTCGCGGCGCTGGGCGTCGGTAGGCGTCGCGGCGCTTGGCGCTGGGCGTCGGTAGGCGTCGTGACGCTGTGCATCGGCAGGCGTCGCGGCGCTGGGCGTCGGCAGTCGTCGCGGCGCTGGGCGTCGTGACATTGGGCGTCGGCAGTCGTCGCGGCGCTGGGCGTCGGTAGGCGTCGCGGCGCTAGGTGTCGGCAGGCGTCGCGACGCTGGGCGTCGGTATGCGTCGCGGCGCTGGGCGTCGGTAGGCGTCGCGGCGCTTGGCGTCGTGGCGCTGGGCGTCGGTAGGCGTCGCGGCGCTGGGCGTCGGAAGGCGTCGTGACGCTGTGCATCGGCAGGCGTCGCAGCGTCGCGGCGCTGGGCGTCGTGACATTGGGTGTCGGCAGTCGTCGCGGCGCTTGGCGTCGTGGCGCTGGGCGTCGATAGGCGTCGCGGCGCTAGGTGTCGGCAGGCGTCGCGACGCTGGGCGTCGGTATGCGTCGCGGCGCTGGGCGTCGGTAGGCGTCGCGGCGCTTGGCGTCGTGGCGCTGGGCGTCGGTAGGCGTCGCGGCGCTTGGCGTCGCGGCGCTAGGCGTCGGTAGGCGTCGTGACGCTGGGCATCGGCAGGTGTCGCGTCGCGGCGCTGGGCGTCGGCAGGCGTCGCGGCGCTGGGCGTCGTGACATTGGGCGTCGGCAGTCGTCGCGGCGCTGGGCGTCGGTAGGCGTCGCGGCGCTAGGTGTCGGCAGGCGTCGCGGCGCTTGGCGTCGTGGCGCTGGGCGTCGTTTGGCATCGCGGCGCTTGGCGTCGCGGCGCTGGGCGTCGGTAGGCGTCATGACGCTGGGCGTCGCGGCGCTGGGCGTCGTGGCGCTGGGCGTCGGCAGGCGTCGCGGCGCTAGGCGTCGTGGCGCTGGGCGTCGCGGCGCTGGGCGTCGGCAGGCGTCGCGGCGCTGAGCGTCGGTAGGCGTCGCGGCGCTGGGCGTCGGTAGGCGTCGCGGCGCTGGGCGTCGGTAGGCGTCGCGGCGCTGGGCGTCGGTAGGCGTCATGACGCTGGGCATCGGCAGGCGTCGCGGCGCTGGGCGTCGGCAGGCGTCGCGGCGCTAGGCGTCGTGACATTGGGCGTCGGCAGGCGTCGCGGCGCTGGGCGTCGTGGCGCTGGGCGTCGGTAGGCGTCGCGGCGCTAGGTGTCGGCAGGCGTCGCGACGCTGGGCGTCGGCAGGCAGTGTGTGGTCTAGCGTTGTCTTGAAGCAGCAGTGGCGTAGAGCGATTGACAAGTCTCGGTTGTTTAACGGCGAGCTTTTCCATCGTGGTTTGCAGTTGCTGACAATAGCCTGAGCGTCGGTAGGCGTCGCGGCGCTGGGCGTCGGTAGGCGTCGCGGCGCTGGGCGTCGGTAGGCGTCGCGGCGCTGGGCGTCGGTAGGCGTCGCGGCGCTTGGCGTCGTGGCGCTGGGCGTCGGTAGGCATCGCGGCGCTTGGCGTCGCGGCGCTGGGCGTCGGTAGGCGTCATGACGCTGGGCATCGGCAGGCGTCGCGGCGCTGGGCGTCGGCAGGCGTCGCGGCGCTAGGCGTCGTGACATTGGGCGTCGGCAGGCGTCGCGGCGCTGGGCGTCGTGGCGCTGGGCGTCGGTAGGCGTCGCGGCGCTAGGTGTCGGCAGGCGTCGCGACGCTGGGCGTCGGCAGGCAGTGTGTGGTCTAGCGTTGTCTTGAAGCAGCAGTGGCGTAGAGCGATTGACAAGTCTCGGTTGTTTAACGGCGAGCTTTTCCATCGTGGTTTGCAGTTGCTGACAATAGCCTGAGCGTCGGTAGGCGTCGCGGCGCTGGGCGTCGGTAGGCGTCGCGGCGCTGGGCGTCGGTAGGCGTCGCGGCGCTGGGCGTCGGTAGGCGTCGCGGCGCTTGGCGTCGTGGCGCTGGGCGTCGGTAGGCATCGCGGCGCTTGGCGTCGCGGCGCTGGGCGTCGGTAGGCGTCATGACGCTGGGCATCGGCAGGCGTCGCGGCGCTGGGCGTCGGCAGGCGTCGCGGCGCTAGGCGTCGTGACATTGGGCGTCGGCAGGCGTCGCGGCGCTGGGCGTCGTGGCGCTGGGCGTCGGTAGGCGTCGCGGCGCTAGGTGTCGGCAGGCGTCGCGACGCTGGGCGTCGGCAGGCAGTGTGTGGTCTAGCGTTGTCTTGAAGCAGCAGTGGCGTAGAGCGATTGACAAGTCTCGGTTGTTTAACGGCGAGCTTTTCCATCGTGGTTTGCAGTTGCTGACAATAGACATCAGCCGTAATCGTCTGACCAGTTTTAAGAAAGCTATAGTGTACGACACCGGCACTAGTCCACCAAACGCTTACAAGTAACTTTTTTTGAGTCAATTTTCACTCGGGGCAAGACTTTGCTGGTTCACCAGGGTTCAGCCATTGCGATGAGCGTTTACGATTATCGTACAGGATCCACTTTTCATCACATGTAATGATCCGATTTAAAATTCCTTCATTATTTTGCCGGTTGAGCAATGTAACGCAGCAGTCGACGCGCGTTTGTCGGTTTGCTTCACTCAATTCATGAGGTACCCACCTTTCGAGCTTTTTCACCTTCCTAATTTGCCTTCCAAGTGGATTAAAACGGTTTTGTCACTAACACCGCAGCCTGTAGCTAACTCTGATGTGGTTTGCGATGGATCTGCTTCCACAATAGCCTTCAATTCATCATTATCGACCTTGGTCTCCGGCCGTCCACGAGGCTTGTTCTGCAGGTCGAAATTTCGAGAACGAAAGCGTTGAAACCAATAACGCACCGTGTTTTCTTTTGCGACACCACCCCCATACACATCATTAATCCTTCGAGCCGTTTCTGCAGCACTGGTGCCACGGTGGAACTCGTACTCGTAAATTATGTGATATTTTAAGTTTTCCATTTTGTGAAATGAGTGACGCAGAAAAAAAAGCAAAGGAGAAAAAAACAAATGAATTACGGTTTTCAAAACACAAATGCATGAGTAAATAGCTGTTTAAATTTGAATTTGGAATTCCTAACCGAAGAGGATATATTTAAGATCAAAGTGGCCAGTACGACAAAACGCCAATTTCATATGTAAGGACCTAATACAAGTACATAAATAACCTACGACCTACTTTTTGTAGGACCCATAATCGTTAAGAGTTTTGCTCCATATAATTTATGTCCGACTGTACGTATGTTGAGTGCGTTGCACTACTGCAATCAGTATATTCTATTATTCATCTACAAAAAGTAAGTCACCAATTATTAATCGGTGACCGACTTTTACCGAAGATGAAAAATATATTATTATAATATTATTTATGAGAGGAAAATTTGTTTTTTATCCACTTATTTAAAATTAGCGCGAATATGCAGGCAGCTAATAGTTGTAAATTGCTGTCGGTCACAAAGGAGATAATATAACTGTCGGTGTATGGAACAAGTCCGGACAAGCTCCATCTGTTGTTAAATAAAACAACAATATGATGTGAGATGAGTTTAAGGCTAACGACAGTGTTAATGTAATATCCGTATAATCTTATATAAAAATCGTTCGACACCTCGATAGCGCGATGCAGGTGCCTAACAGCGACATCTATGTTTAGAACTGTGAAACATCTAAACACAAACATTTAACAGTCGGTAACGTTTTATAATGATAACAATCAACGAAAAACAAACGTTACATAAAACTCCAAATGCGTAGATTTTTTGTAGTCTAAATTGTAAAAACTTCGATACTCAAAGAAATTTGTGAACATAAATTAAGTACTTAATCGACTTTTAATTGATTGGCGCATGACAAAATTTTATAAGTTTCAATATGACACGATCAATTTATTTATACAATTTTAGTTATTACGCCTCCGTGGTTTAGAGCCTGGCTCTCGACTGTGGTCGTCGTGGGTTCGATTCCCACGTTGGAAACACGTTTTAAGTTTGGTTTAGACAAGGCAGGCTGATCACCTAATTGGCTGACAAGAAATATGATCCATGCGTCGGATGGGCATGTAAAAAGTCGGTCTTGCGCCTCTCATCTCCATCTCCCGCCAGTCGTGTCGGTTATCCGTCCCAGTGGGTTACGAGAGTGAAGAAAAAGAGAGTGCTTCTATGCATTGCGCACACACTTGGGCACTATTAAAATAACTCCTGCGTAGCTGGACTGGTTTCATTGAAACCGGTCACCGTCACCGAAATCAGTGTGGGAGATATTATTATTATTATTATTTTAGCAAACACTAAAATTATTAAACAAGCTTATGACTAAACAACTAGCCACCCGGATAGCACTTTCGAAAAAAAAACAAGAATACAGTGTAGTTAAAGAGAGTTCAATTATAGTAGTGAGGTGTTTTATTGAAGTTCGGTGTTACACAGCCACAATGGAGACTTATAGTTTTCATATCAACCCCTACAATATGGGTAAAAAATGATGAGAGAGTTTGAGAAAACAAATGCAATTCATACAAGATTTCATGAATGCCGCTATTTTTAATCCAAAATAGCGATTTATCGTTTTCACGGGTACTCTCACAATATGGGTATCAAATGAAAGAGAAATACAATAAATCATCTAAATTCCAGACGAAGAATAAGGCGAAATTAATTGCCCGGGGTCAAAATAGGTTATTTTAGAAGCATCACGTTTTAACTGAAATGTAGAGTAAGTGAAGCTAAGCCTAGTAAAGTAAGGGCGCATAGATCAAGAACTTTGGTTCTACATGGGATTTGTCCACTTTTTTATAGATTTTGATCAAGGTGCTGGTAGATTTAGGGCGAGTAGTCTTTAGAGCTTGGCTTTATACGATATCTGATAACTTTTTCACAGGGTAAGCTATATATACTCGTCTTGGCAACATTTTTACATGAAAATGTTTTTGGTGGGATCTATACTTTACTTATAATAAAACTCTAGAGAGGTCAATTCTGTACATTGAATATTTTTTCAAAATTCTTATTGGAGGATGATTGGTGATCGACACTGATGTCAAAAATGCAATCAATAAATTTTTTGTCCGTCTGTCTGTCTGTCTGTATGTGCACGCATGGAACAAAAACTAAAAAACAACTAAAGGGATTTTAACCAAACTTAGTACGATTATAGTCCATACTCCTGATCAGGTTATAGGCTATAAAACATAACGCTGAGACACATAGGAGCCGAGTAGTGACGATAAATTTGAAGTAAGTCGGACGAATTTCGACGCGTGTGGACTGCGAGGTGTGCGGGACGGATCGCTTATCTACCTATACAGTGACGCAAAGCAATAGAAAACAGTATTTTTAACCAACTTTCAAAAAAGGAGGAGGTTTCTCAATTCAACCGTATATATTCTTATTATGTTTTTTTTATGTTTGTTCGCGGATATCTTCATCGTTTATGAACCGATTTTAAATATTGTTTTTTTGTTGTGTATGGTATAATTCAAATTTGGTTCCATTGTCACCAAAATGGTGACCTGATGATGGGATCCGTGAGGAATCGAGGGAACTCCTCAAAAATATGGAAACATATATGGATTTTGATATTTTCTTTATATTTATAAGTCTAAGCATATGTTACCAAACAGTAAGATTTTGCACCATATCCTGGACCTAAAAGGACTGAACAGAACTTCTGAGTCCTAGAGATACATGTTTGAAGATTTCAGCGTTGTTTATAGGAATGCAGACGTCGGGCGTCGGCGTCTCGACGTCTGGCATCGGCGTCGGGCGTCGGCGTCGCGGCGTCTGGCGTCGGCGTCGCGACGTCTGGCGTCGGCGTCGCGACGTCTGGCGTGGGCGTCGCGACGTCTGGCGTGGGCGTCGCGACGTTTGGCGTCGGCGTCGCGACGATTGGCGTCGGCGTCGCGCCGATTGTCGTCGGCGTCGCGACGTCTGGCATCGGCGTAGCGACGTCGGGCGTCGGCGTCGCGACGTTGGGCGTCGGCGTCGCGACGTCGGCCGTCGATCGGTCGACGACGACGCCCGACTGGTTTTGGTCGCAGCGTATTGTTATATAGCCTTCCTCTATAAATGGACAATCCAACAAAAATAATTTTTCAAATCGGACCAGTAGTTTCTGAGATTAGCGCGTTTAAACAAATAAACAATTCACATTTAGGGACTTTCGTTGCATGCGCTGCATAAACGGTTTAAGTTAATCAAATACCACGCGAACGAAGTCGCGGGCACAGCTAGTTTTAAATAGAAACAAGAAAGTCGAAAGTAAGTCTTTTAGCGCTGGTACCTACTCTAGGAGACAAATACAAATCCTAAAGTATCATCAATCATTTATTTTACATCTATCCTTCCATATAAAACATATGAAAAATTTAAGTAAGCCCTTAGTTGCTTTCTAAGAAAACACAAATTCCTGCTTTAAAACATCCGTCACTTCTGAACAGCATTATCATAAATCGATGCCTGGCTGTGACGTCACGGCGACGTCGCGTTCACTCCATCATACTTGTATCGCATGCATCACTGTAAAAAGGATAGCTTTTAATGGTGTTACAGTTTGTATGGCTTTTGCGATTGGATGTATGATATATGATGCTAGATATAGACCGGCAAAAGGAAATATCAGGAGCCGTATCTGAGACGTAAGAGTGGCAAGAGACTACAACCATACCAAATGACATCGTATTCCGAATGGAATCTGAAGGGAACGTACGGTTTTTAAGCTTGAATGAGTCATCGCAATCAGTCACCCTTGTTTGTTCCTCACGAACGTGAACGTGTGGATGTTAGCAGTGTTCCGAGCAAACTAAATGAAAAGTCTGATATTCGCCGAGACGGATTCCTTGTCCTTTTTTTTTATTGCGCAAGGGAAATGCGTTACGCATCCCCACGGGGGGTCCCCGAGGGGTATGTGCTCCTGGCTCTCTACGGCCGGCTTATCCACAAAAACCACTTGCGGATTGCCATCAGCCATTATTTTGAGGGCAGTGCCCTGGATCCGGATCATCATATATCATCATTGTCCTGAGACGATCTAGTTGTATTGTTGATCGAAGTGGTGTGCTAACATCTAACACTGATCTCTTATTTTACGGAATAGAATAATTCATTGCAGAGTTCTTAATTAGATATCACTTGTACTGAATAGATCAATGTTAGTTACGTCTTATTAAAATTTAACCTCGCCTGCCACAAGTACGAATCTTGTCTACAATTATACTCATTCATAAATTCGTCTCAACTGATGTCGTGAACACATGAATGGATGAAGGTAGCAAAATTCTGATTTCGAAAAAATGAGAAAATTTTGTTCAAACTATCACTTAAACATTTCAGAATACGCCATAAAGTACAGTCATCTACAGATCCATCTCTAGAATCAATGTGCTTACTTAATACGTCACTAGATATCCTTAATTGTTTAATTGACCATTTAAACTCAATTTTTTTTTTTTTTTTGCGAGATAGGACCTTCATCCATGTCTTCAATTATTATTAGTTGAGACGACCGGTACGTATGGTGCCTACTTTACAGGATATAAAAAGAACAGTTACTATAACTTTGGGATATGATTAAACTTACTACCTTTGCTCAATCTGGAATTGTATTTTTTTCGTCAAAACATAATATTTTTTTTAGTGTTTACCATTTTCTTTTTTTTGACGCAAGAATAACAAAAAATAAAAAAAATAAAGAAAATGCATTTCTAGAATAAGAAGGTATGTAATACAATCCTTTACCAAAGTTACAGTGACTGCTCTATTTACTTCCTATATTTATTAGGAACATGTGAGACCATGAGTTCAGTGCAATCGACTCTGTTGTTTATCTTTTGAGTTTTGGCCAGCCCTGGCGGCAGTAAATAAATTTCATTAATTGCGGAGTTCAGTTTGCCACAAGTACCAGAGTAACTGGCTTACCGACCGCGGATTACCTCAAACGCTAACCTATTAAGCCGGGATTAGTGGATTTCCACAATACACTTCACTTCACACAATTGCTGTACATGTAGTCACACCAGATCCAATATAACATTTATAATGTTAACAGTTTAAACATAATTTATACACTCAATTCGTCAATACTAATGTATTTAACATTTATACGTGAAGCATAAACTTGGAGCACAGTTCTAGGATAATTCGTCTTTTGAATGTTTTTTTTTTTAATTGATGTTATTATAGCCCCCTGGTAAACAAATAATGTAAAACTAAAATTATTAAAGTACCTACCATTAAAAATAATGAGAACATTAAACTTTTAAATTTAAAGAGCGAACGAGAAGGGACCAACCGATTGTGACATTTTGTTAAGTCCTGATTTCACCAACGCATGTTAGTGTTAACGGCTTGTTAAAATACCATGCCTTCTCATTCATTGATAGGAATTACGAGAGGAACAACATGATATTTAACGAAGGATTAACTTTAACATTGCTTGGTGAAACACGCCCTTAACATGATTTATACACTTAATTGGTCAATATTAATATTTAATTAATTTTTGTTCATTTGATGGCTCTTATATTAATGTAATGTTTATTTACTTAATGTAATGTAAATTGTAAATTAATACGTGAAGCACAAACTTGGAGAACAGTTCTAGGATAATTAGTATTTTTTATTATAGCCCCCCTGGTAAACTAATAATGTAAAATTATTTAAGTACCATCAAAAATAATGAAGACATTAAACTTTTAAATTTAAAGAGGGAACGGTAGGTTTAAATTTGTTAAGCCTACATAGCATTACACTAACCTGCGTTCAAATATCGTTCGACTGTAACGTCACTTTGTTTAACCTATTTTACATTTTGCTCATCTTTTTGATTTTCTGTGTAATGAGTCCAAAAGGAAATAAATAACTATTTAATATTTATTCAAAACCCCAGTTGTATCACTGGATGTGATTTTTTTAAGTTATTAGAAATGACAAAAACACACTCTACATTAGATACTAATTACTCACACACTCATTTATACAGATTATGTGTGTAATATATAATTTTTTCAAGTAGACTTTCTGTAACCGCCTAAATTATTAACATACTCCACCAAATCTTGTATATTGTACATAAAGTTTTTCTTGCATTTATCAATATAGAAGATGCTGAAGCCCACTCTTATTAAATTACATTTTATGATTATAACTCAGGGTATATAATACCTCTGTCGCAATTTACTAAATGAACACTGAAAAAATACTTCATTCACAATATTTAATCAAACTCACCCCCAGTTTTTCAGTTGAAAGGCTCATCAAATCATAGATCAGCTAACATTTTAGTTAACATGGCATTCTGCACGCGGCGACTATTTGATCAGCCTTTCAGAAACCGGGGGTTAGTGATTAACATTTTATTTTACTTTCACCAAACACCGTTTGCTAAATCCTAAATTAAATAGCATGTTATCCTTCTCGTATATCCTGTCAATGAATGAGAAAGCATAGTGTTTTAACAAGCCGTTAATACTAACTAGCGTTGGCGAAATCGGGACTTAATGTGATCCATAAAACAACAACCGGGGAGATTTATTCACCGGGTATTTCGTAGTCTCTTCAGACTTAACATAAGGCGATCTTATCTGGACGTTGTCGGGACACATCTTAATGGCGTTCCTTTGAGATCGCGGATTTCATTAACATTTTTCAGCCTTAACTGAATTACATCTGATGTAGCTCAGATTACGGCAAATATACAGGGGCCGTTTCAAATGGCCGTAGACGTAGGTTCGTGCTTAGCTAAGTCTTATTTGAAAAAATATCCTTGTACCATTAACACTATATATTAAAGAAAAAAAGAAAGAGAGAAAAAAAACTTTTTTTTAAGGAGTACTTTAATGATGTACGTAAAAAAGTATGCCTCCCTGCGAGTTTCTTAAGCTGGTTTTTCTTGGCGGACTAGGGTTGAACCAGTGGAAGCCAATTTTTTTGACTTCGAATTAAGCTTCTTACGTTTCTAATTTGGATCGTAGCTTTATTGTGTTTCATTTCTATGTCTATCGGCAATAACCGTTATTCATTGTGAAATTGTAATCGCTTTTAATTTTGTATTCGCTTTATGGCTTCACCAGTTCGGTGCTATCTACCTATGGTTTTATAATCTGAGTCTTGATAAATCAAGTCTATAAAAATATTTGAAATTGTGGCTTTTATATCGGCGTTTCTCAGTCATCAAAGCAATTTCGTAGCATTGGTTTGAAGGCGACGTTCATGGACGTAGCAGATCTACGAAGCATGGATGTCGCATTTGTAATCTAAGTCCTTGTAATACTAATTCTAGCAATCAAACTGACATTTACATTTACAAAAGTAATTATTATTGTGACTGCATAATAAAGGGCTATTATTGTCATACAAAGAAATAAAAATAATGCTTTTCCATTTTATTAATTACATGTGTCACAACGTAGATATATAACAGAGACACGACCTAGTACTAGAAAATGGTATCACCCTAATACTGGCAATTTGACTGGCTGTTTTTGTTTTCTTCGATTTCCAGGCACATTCCGGAAACCGCCATCTAGCGCTACTATTCGAAAATACTAATTACTAATTTCGTTTCGTATCTTCTTCTTAATTAAGGAGTTGAATTTAGTTTAATGTGATGTTATGTTTAAAAATATGCTTATCTTTATTTTATTGTCAATATTTGTACTTAATTCGGCATATTATTTACATACAGGAAATGGAGAGGAGTATGACAAATATTAAAAAAATACAATGTTAAAAATGTAAAATAAAGTAAAAATTCTAATCTTATATTTAATTAAAATCTAATTAGTATGTCTAGTAAATTTATATAAATAATTAAAAATTTGTTATGTAATTATTTGTAAATTGTAAAATAACGAAATAAAATGCTTTTTTATTTTTTATTTATTTATTATTTTAATAGTAGTGACACCTATTGCAATTTTTTTGTATTAAAGTTAGATTGTATGGGATGGTAGGTCATGCACGTGTGAACTAAGTTAAAGTCATTCCAAATTATTCTGAACCAGAGTTTCGTATTTTTTAGGATAACTACAGAGGTCATAGTTTGTTTGTTTGAAAAACATGAAAATAATGTAATTTTAGTTCTTTTCTAAGAAAATCAGTTTTTATTGCATTGTATTTTAACCGAATTCCGAAAAAGGGAGGTTTCCTAATTCGACCTATAAGCTTTTTTTGTAGTAGTATTGTTTTTTTTATGTGGACGAAATTGGCTACATGTTAGAAGCAGGCCAAGGTCAAAAACAGTCAAAACTAAGTAAGTGTTGCTTATTTAGCTCATGGAACTACATCCGTACTGTATCTAGTATGTTGAAGTATATAAGGGTTGTTTAAGAGGAAACACTACGAATTTTTTTCCATACAAAAATAGGGGTCTACGGGATTCCTATTTCCTCCCTGGATAATAACCCTAGAGTAACTATTTTTTTCATGAATATCTATGTATATTATTTGTACGTCCCTATTTTTTTATTTTTAAATAAATTAATTATTAAAAGAGATATGGACGTTCAAAAACCTAAAAAAAAAATGGCCAGACTCTCCGCTATGTTTAAACATCCAGAAAACAGATTTGACTACATTATACAAAAAAAACAAGAAATAGAAACCTAATGAAATCCTTTTTTTAGCTAATAAAGAAAAAAATATCTAAGTCGGTTAAGTTTTGGAGGAGGAAACAGGAATCCCCTAAACGTCGATTTCTGGTACTTTTAATAGGTAATTTCATTTCAAGTTGCAGTTCTAGTATCGCGCTAGTGCTGGCTAGCTTAGGCACTGTGAGACAGCAATAGATTTTATAAATACCTATTTTGTATTTCTCTCAACTGTGGTGTTTCCTCTTAAGCATGTGATGCGATATCCGTACAGCGTACTAGGTATGGTACGTCGACGCGTACATCTCTCGCTCTATTTCCTTCACCGAACGCCGCGCGTATTATCGGAGCACACTCCTATTTCAGAGATTCCGTTTTTTATTATTGCGGTATTGAAGTGTGGTTAACGCTTATTTGATGCTTATATTTTTATGGACTATGAATGGCCTAGGAACTTAGGATCACTTAAATAGATTCCTGTCTTTTCAGCCCACTCTCATTTACTGGGGGACAAATAATAAAATTTATCTAGCATCGTTCTAGTATTTCTATTTTACGCCCTCTGTAGCTTATATGTGTATAGAGTGCCCTCAAAAATGAGTTCGCGGGTTTGAATACCTGTGACGAAGCAAAAAAAAAATTCAATGTGCCGGTAGGGTCATGGATATATTGTACTCCTTATGTGAATATTTACAAAATAATGTTAAATATAATATTATGTATAAAATATGTGTAAAATATATAAAGTATTAAATACATTTCCGTTGTCTGGTACCTGTTATCCGCTTCCCTTACCCGACCATTTAAAGATATTATACAGGGTATATTTTCATATTTTAAGCCGAATATAGTGTGAAGAGAATGACGCGTAGAGCATTTTTTGTTTCGGCATCTCATATAAATTACTTACTTTAAAAAAAATTCAAAGTTCTTAAATAACCATAAGGAGTGAATTTTACTATGCTGGGGCTTGCGGTCTCTTAGTCTCAAACACGCTGGTCATTGACCTAACATCTGACCAGGAAATTCATCTACGTTGCGATTTTCATTAAAATCTTTAATCGTGATTTGTCGCGTTATGGTAAGTAATTTATATGAGGTGCCAAAACAAAAAGTGCTCTACGCCTCCTTCTTTTCACACTTTATTCGGCTTGATATGTGAACCGTGAATCATTCTGTATGTATTTAATATAAATAATTTTTAACCCTCACCAGGTTGACGTGCTGTAAAACTGTATTATATAAGGTATAAAATAAATTAATGATAATACTTTAGGGTGTGTATGTGCCCCCTATGTAGAGTATACTGTGAAAGTACGAGCGCTGAAAGACTAAATTTTGTCTTTCAGGATTCTTTAAGAAATGCCCACATTTCACAATTTGTCCATACAATAATTAAAGAGAAACGTAACTCTTTCTGCGCTGGTACTTTTATAGTAAACTCCTGTTTACTATAAAACTCTACTATCTCTACTATACTCCTGTCCTCATATACACCCTAAAGTATTATTACTCATTAATATTACAGCCTGTATATCCAGTGTTGATCTTTAAGGCTCTAACAAGATAGTTCAGCCCTGACCTGGCAACTTTCAGCGCGTCACGTTGGCACTTCCGAAGCCCGTGAACACGCAACATAATGGGATTACAACTTATTGGCTGTAAGTAACGGGGGTCTATTAGGTAGCATGGCTATTGGTGAGGGAGATATTTGTTGTTTTCCATATAGGCTTAACTCACATTGACGCAAAGATATAGTCACGTTCAACGCCTATACCACAATTTTTATCTCTATTTTTACGGTGTTATGGTACAAATTTGTGTTTTGGAAATATGATTATGCACATCTTCTCAATATATACAAAAATGAATTGCTGTTCGTCAGTCTCGCTAAAACTCGAGAACGGCTGTACCGATTCGGCTATTTTTTGGCCTTAAAATATTCGTGGAAGTCCCGGGAGAAGGTTTAAACGGTTAATCACAACCTGTTTCTATGCTCAACGAAGTGGCCACGTATCAACTAGTATTATACAAAATACAAAATATGTAAAAGACGCATGCTAAACGAAAACGCTTCGGAGCGTTAGCATTTGAGATTATATTTTCATTGTACAAATTTAATAGAATAACAGCTATAAACAAAATATATTTTTTATTAACTATGGAAGATTTAGTTAAGTGCTCGAATTAAAGATGATGAATTATAAATAAGAACACTCATGAGCACAGTAGCTTACAAACAAAAAAACTAGATCAAAATCGATTCATTCCTTTAGGTGCTATGCCTATGATGGCACAGGCAGACACACACATACACGTAAAACTTATAATCGTCTGTTTTGTTGGTATATCTAACTTATCGTCTCCGTGGTCTAGTGGTTAGCGCTCTCGACCCAGAGGTCGTGGGTTCGATTTCCGCGATGGAACAACAAAAAAATGTTGTCTTCAAGTTTGGTTAGGACAATGCAGGTTGATTACCTGATTGTTTGACAAGAAAGATGATCCATGCGACAAGAAAAAAATGCATGTAAAAAGTCGGTCCTGTGCCTGATCTCCCGCCAGTCGTGTCGGTTATCCGTCCCACTGGGCTACGAGAGTGAAGGAAGAGAGGGTGCTTCTGTATATTGCGCACACACTTGGACACTTTAAAATAACTCATGCGTAGCTGGCCTGGTTTCAATGAAACCAGCCATCGTCACCGAAATCGGCGTGGGAGGCATTATTATTAACTAAATTATCTAATATTTGAAATAGCACACAGTGAAATTTCAAAGATTTTTTTTAATCGTGAATTTGTATTCGTTTTTTACTTGCTTTGGTGGTTTCACTGCGCAATATGCTTACAATAAGCATATTGCTTTAATATTTTGAGGCCAAGCTTATCTACCCCATGGCCTACCATCCCATACAATCCATCTTTAATACATAAAAATTGCAAATATGCCGATTTAAGTACAAAAATTGACAATAAAATAAAGATAAGCATATTTTTTTATCATAACATCACATTAAGCTAAATCAACTCCTTAATTAAGAAGAAGACACGAAACGAAATTATTAATTAGTATTTTCCAATAGTGGCGCTAGATGGCGGTTTCCGGAATGTGCCTGGAAATCGAAGAAAACAAAAATAGCCAGTTGAATTGCCAGTATTAGGGTGATACCATTTTCTAGTACTAGGTCGTGTCTCTGTTATATATCTACTTTGTGCTTTGGTGGTTTGAGGTTTCACGCAGACCTTCAGTGCGCAATATGCTTATTGTTTTAAAATGAGACCAAGCTTGTTTACGCGAAGTTGCGGGAGGAACTACGGACAAGATACTCAAACTTCAGTGAACACACGAGCAGTTGTAATTATGTAAGTTCTATGTTGTGGTGACGAGATATTTGGCGTGTCATATTGCGAGATTTTGATTTAATAACAATATTATTAAGAAGGTACTAGCATTTGTTTACTACAGACAGCAGTATCTTACAGGAACACTATAGGTAGGTACTTGTTTTGTACGTATAGTGTTCCGCAGGCTTATATATATATACGTATATACATATATAAGCTAAACGTATATCTTGCAGAAGCAAAGCAAAGGTAATAAGCGCCAAAATCCAAATTAAACAGGAGAGCAGTTTAAAGTTTTAAAAATTAGAAACATGAATTTGGCGTCAATGTTTGCTTGGCGTAATATTAAATTAACAGTTTTTGTTTTTGTTGCTAGTATCGCAGCAAAACTGAAGCAAATATGCATTTGTCAAAAGGCAATGTGAATATAACAAAAGAAACCTATAATATTATAGTAAAATAGGTGGATCGACGAGTTACAGGACACAAAGAGAAAGGTAACAAGACAGAGAAGAAGTATAAAAAAGGCTGTGGCGTTATTGTCTTTCCGAAGCTAAATATGAAAAGACAACACGTGAACAAAATATAAATTTATTTATTTTAAAAATAGGGGTCTGTGGGGCGAAAGGCCAATCTGGTACTCTCCTGGTAGGGAAGAGTGGGCTCCGTCGTGGGCGGGAACGTTGGCAGGAACGGCTTGGTCAGCGTCAGTCGTCTCACGTCAGCCGGCGTTCTACACACCTTAACACGGCTTCGTTTGAAAAAATTATATCTTGATTGGAGCGGATCTATTTTGGGACTTGCTTATTGATGTGGTTTGTAACACGTACCCTATCTGTCCTTACCACCTAAAATATAATAAACTTAATAAGCGACTTCAATTCAAATTTTGGTTTGAAAAACCTGTACCAGTGAAAAATACAGTATAAGTAGCGTTAAATAAAATAAAAGTTCATTAAATATACTGGAATACCTTTTCAACTCAATTTAGCGCGATATTGTGGGGCGTTTTGAGTGCAATATCGACAGGCAATGCAATTATGAGGCGGTGTTCTCGCAGGGGACAACAGCTGCCTGTCCCACACATGAGAACAATATAGACGCTGCTCTGCACGCAGATCATTTTACGAGACTCCGTATATTTTGTAAGGAAAGAGTTGGAGAGTACAATGCCAAGCAGGAACATTTGAAAGCTGTTAAAATTTTACTGGAAACAGCTTATTTTGTACAGAAACAGTTTGTCGTTTCAGCTATGACGTCTATTCCCAAAATATTTTTATGGCGGTGGTACCCATACACGCCACGCTTGGCAGGCGCAGGGTTGGCGGGCGCCTTGGTAACCTCCCCGGCTTTGTCGGCGCCGAGAAGAGCGCTTCTGTTTGCCGGAGCGCTCTTTTAATTTGATGGAAGTCCGGTCCCTATAGAGGTAAACCGACCGGTCGAGGGAGGAGTGGCCTGTGCTTTGACAGATCTATGGCACTTCACCCAACAAAACGGCTGATGGCAATCCGCAGGTGGTTTTAGTGGGTAAACCGGCCGTAGCGAGCCGGGAGTCCCACATACTCCCGGGGGGACGCGTAACGCATTTCCCTTGCGAAAAAGTTTTCAGACAGTAACAATATCTACGAGAACGCTGCTATGGGTAGCCGCAGCCGGATACATATTCACTGTTATATGGTAAATACTGACTTCTCATAAAATATAGATAACATTTAGTTCCACTAATTACCGCGAGGCTTCATTCTCAGAATGGACTCTATCATTAGTCGATTTGCCCGGTACTTCACCGATCTCATTGAGTAAAAAACCAGCCAAGTGCGAGTCGGACTTGGGTACCTTCGTCACCTACATAGGATCCGTACAAAACCTAAAAAAATCACGTTAGTCCCACTGTTTGGAGCCCATCTTAATTTTTTTTGTTATGAGTATTCGTTGCTTCAATAAAAATAGATCATTTGTGAAAATTTCAACTATCAAACAGTTTTGCTTGACGGACAGACAGGCGGTGAAGTCTAAGGCCCGTATAAATGAAACAATCTCAAACCCAACCTCAACTTTAGAACCTATTTGACAGATAAAAAAAAATTCGTTTCACTTTTAAAAATGAAGAATTTTACTTATGCTATTTTACATAATATTATTTTATTGTTTCCTGTAATCTATAATATGAATATAACGGTATAAAAAGTAAATAAATTAAAGTAGTATGTAACATTAATAAAGTTGCTTCACTTTTAAAAGTGAAACGAAACGTTGTTTTATCTGTCAAATAGGTTCTCAAGGTTGGGTTGGGTTTAAGTTTGTTTTATTTATACGGGCCTAAGTAACAGGTTTTTACCCTTTGAGTACTGAACCCGAAAATCCTTAGACATTTTACTCCTGAGTCCCGACTAACATTTGTATACATCATGGAACCGAGTTTAGCTAATGAGGAGCTCTGGTGTATAATCCAGCGATTTACTCATACAAACTAATTAAAATCAAGTAAATCCAGTCTACTTTAATTTAGATGGAAAATTAAATATTGTTCTTGTGCAATGAATAAATGTCTTTCATTTATTTATTACTCATAACTATGTCAACTATGTGAGGATGTGTGTTTGTAGGTTTTGACACAAGAAGAGGTTTAGGATGCTTGATGCTACATAGGTTTGTAGTTAGAAATATGTACTGTTTTTAATTCTGAAAAATGTATGGTCCTATAATAATAATTTTCAAACATCTGTACTAATTTAATTTTAAGTCATGAGTGTACCTTATACATATACAGTGTGTAAAAAGAGCAGTCACTATAATTTTGAGATCACCATTTCTTTTTTTTTGTCGCAAAAATAACAATAAAGTAAAAAAAAAATATTTTTGTAAAAAAAAATAAAAAAAAATACATTTCTAGAATGAGAAAAGGTAGTATAATCATGTGTACTATGTAGGTAATGGGCAGTACAATAATGTATTATAAAGTTCATCTAGAACACAACACTGCGACCGGAGACACATCTACTAATTATATAAATTAGATTTACTTGATAATGGCATTGAGCGTAAAGTTTCCGACAGCTGTGGGGTCGACGAGGCCCTAATAGCGAGGGGTTGAGGTCAGGTAAGCTGGGGGTAAGGGGTCAATATGACCCCGTAACGTGAGGGTAAGAAAGCCATTAGTGATAATGGATTATAGTTTTGATAAAATTATAGATTTTGATCGGATATTATAAAAAGGTAATTTGGTTTAGGAATATAAAATGTTCAATAAAAACACGCAGTTGCAACTTGAAAGCATTCGAATGGAAAATATACCAATCATAAATTACGAATCTTCTTATATTATATAAACATGAATGAATTTCGTTAGTCTCGTTAAAACTCGAGAACCGATTCGGCTGTTTTTGGTCTTGAAATATTCGTGGAAGTCCAGGGAAGGTTTAAGCGGTTTGTATGCTCAACGAAGTGGGCACGGATCAGCTAGTATATTATAAAGATAAATAATTTATTGTTTGCTAAATTAAAAGTAAATCAGAAACTACTTATCCAATTAAAAAAACAGTATTGAATAGCACATTAAAGCGAGGATGGCGATAGCAATAAATGTAGAACACAAAAGGAATGTTTAAAAATTAGGGGGCCTTTTTTCAGTATTTCACAGGGACGTAGTTACACGTCTAGTAATTCATAAGAAACAATTACAATTTATATAAATATATAAACAAATCATATCAACAATCAATAATATGTAAACAAATCATTTTTTCACAAACCTACAAATCGTTCTTGATGTATTAAAATATTATTTTAAGACCAAATCAATAGCGATTTGGCAGGCCATCAGCGAAATGAGAAGACATTTTCACAGCGGAGCGATATGAGCCCGGTTCTGATCTTAACCCCAATGACCTTTGACCTCAGCGTGATTGTCTTGTCGGTTTAGGTGGTTAAAAAACGATGAGCCTTCGCAGGACACGCAAATGCGGAAAATCAAAATTATTTTGTTTCTAGGAATAGTATTTTATAAAAGCCAACGAGCCGTCAGTTTGCCTAATTGTAACTATTGATCTTAACTATATTTAATAAGATTTTATTTACAAAATAAGACATAAAAAGTGAGAAACATAAAGCGTGCGAAATTTCATCCCAACCGGTCCATTTCGAAACCATTTCAATGTAAACAAACAATCAATTATTTCCACTTTTTAATATTAGTATATATGATAAACAGTGCCTAAATTTAAGCATGTTTTTTGTTTTGAATGGCAATGGATTTCAGCGTGATAAAAAAAATTGCATTTAAGGTCAAAGGACTCATAAAACACAAAAAGAAACATCACTCGCATATACAAAAGTACACGCGAACTAGTTCCGAATGAGTCTGCCGTTCAAAGGACCGTGACAATAGCGCCCTGCACACGTGCAGTTCAAACCGCCCATCGGACTGCGTTCCAAACTGCGGAGGGATCTGTACGGTATTTACTGAGTGGGAGTTTAGATCATGATGATTTGGTCGTGATGAAGTTAAGAATTTGCATGACATCAAATTAGTTTGTAAGTATTGTCATTTTGATGCTATATTCATACAAATAGAAGTAATATTCATGGCGAGTAGTGACAAATACTTATACTTTGCCTGCTAGACTGCGGATTACGGCGTTTGGACTGCCTGCGTATCATATTATGAATCAAGATGTTATGATACAAAAGTGCGATTATAACTGTGAAAAAAGTACTGTCACCGCCATGCCAGATCGGACAGTCGGCACCATGCTTTTTTTACATGTTTTTTTGGCGGGTTGGAACGGCGCGTGTCCCCTGCGGACTAAACTGCACATGTGTAGAACGCTAATGTGTAGAATAAACCTGTATTGTTCAGTCTTGCAGACGCGCTGGGAATCAGGACAAAGTTCATGCCAGGCATATCCGGACGTATCCGAGCCTATCCGAGCAAACACGAGCATGTACATACTAACGGTCTGTCTAATTTTAGAGGTATGTTTACGGACCAGCCTACAAATCCAGCGCTACGACCTTGAAAATGAAAATGAAAATCTGTTATTTCTTAATAGGTTAGAGACTAACACTTTCAAAATTTATGTTATTGAATGTACTGTAGGTTCTTGATGGAAAATTTCGCTCAAAGCACTTTTTTCCCACTTTATTAGTTCTTTTACAATGATTTGTTAAAATACACAACAGGTTTCGACATAGTCATCATCAGGTGTGACACCCACAATACAAACACAATAGCTTCAAATATACATTCTGTCGATGTTTTATTAGTAAGGGGTCAAAAAATACAGTAGACTAACCAGGAACAATTGACAACTGCTAACAGTATGGAATCCCAAATGTATGAGTTTCCATAATTTTCGAAAAATTATGTTTCAGTGTTAATACCATATTATTTGTTTCTTATAACCCAACTGTTAATATAAATTCACCTAACAGTTTCCTAAATCAAGTTTTAAATTAAATCACCTTCTACGTTTTATATGAAAATACAAACAGAAGCCGTTCGTAATAATTTCTCCCCACTTATCCGGAGCTGATAGCGCGCCGTATTTCCCTAAGGAAGAATAAACATACTGTACGGTGTACATTTAAGGGGCACGGCCGTGGAAGTGCATCCCAACTTGTTCGTGTTAGTTGAATATAATTATACTTACATCGACATTGGGATTGGATTGTAATTTGACATATAGTAAAACACAAACTACTTGCACTTTTTTTCACTTTATTTGTTATTTTACATTAATTATTACTCAAAATACACGACCGGTTTCGATATAGTTATCATCAGGTCGACTTCTATGTCGAAACCGGTCGTGTATTTTAAGTAATGATTAATGTAAAATAACAAATAAAGTGGATAAAAGTGCAAGTAGTTTGTGTTTTACTACATAACATGAATTTCCATTATGAACCTACAGTACATTAACTAAATAACATTTAAGTAATTTGACAGTCCCTAATTTTAAACACGATGCTAGTCAATGTCAATTTCATGACAACTTGGCGCAAGCGTCATAGTTAAAATTAGAGCACGTCAAGCTACAAATCAATCCCAATGCCGATCCATTAAATTTTATTCAAGATTAGGTCTACAATAGTGATTTTCCAGTAACTATCGACGAGTAGGTACGGCAGGCTATCCCGACAATCGAAAATCGAATCGGTTCGATCTCAACGGCTTTTGGTATTTTATTTGGTGGATTACTTTGAAACTAAATAGGATACAGAAAATCGTTAGATCGTAACTTTTCGAACTCCCGAACGTGAACGAATTTAGTGACGAAGACAAAAGCAGCATAATTTTTTTTTCGTCTTAAATGACACAGCTTATTAATAAATATTTACTTCCTTTTTTGTCATTATATAAATCAATTGCCATAATATTGCAATTGGACTATTAACTAGAATGTTGTGTATTATATTGTTATAAAGATTCAAAATTTTGCATGCTAAAATGTACTACAACATAATCACATTAATTTCATCTTTCCACCCACATTTTTTGTAAATCAAGATATTATAATTATTAAAAATTGACACCTCCGTGGTTTTCAGAGAACAATCCCAATGTAATTAATCTATAACTTTACCAAGATAAATATTTCGGGCCGGGTACGCACTTGTAACTCGTCTTGTTACCTTATGGCAATCCATTTTAAATATAATATTATTACATTATTCATATAAAAAATTAAGCTCAAACGAAATTCCTCTTCACACGAACCCCAAAACAGATGCAAGGCGTTCGAGGAGGGTGCAATATCAATAATTTTATTTCAGCAATTAAATTTTCATTTTCATTCGCGGTAGCTTCGCGTTTTTTTTCAAGAGTGTCATCTTAGATTATTAATTGGTCTCAGCGCCTTGACCAATTATTAATCTATGAGTGTCATATTTTTTCATTTCCACGTCTGTTATTTTCCTTTTGTATTCAAATTGTAGGATACATAGAAAATGTCTGATTTCAGTGACTTAACATAAGGAAGGTATATCTATAGGTATCTAAAATAACTATATTTAACTGTCGAACTGTAACGCGAGTGTTTCGGCATACCTACTGTATTGAACTACTTTAAAGAATAAGTATGTACTGTAAGACTAATTGAGCCTAATTGTCTCCAAATAGGTACAGTGTGTTTAAAAGAATATAAGATGAAATAACTACTAGGTAGGAAGCCCGTATTTTTACTTAATAAGAAAGAAAGATGTTTGCTAATTCAGTTGAATATTAAAAAGAAAAGTTGTTAAACTTTTCATTGCAAAAATAAGTTGTAAAATATGTAGAGTGATCGACGCATACATGTATTTGTAGATATAGAATCCTACTAGAATATAGCTATTATCTTGGTTTAAGATAGTATGTATTTATAACAGCTTAATAATATAATAAATAGTTAGGTTAGCAATTAAAGTTATCTCCGCATAAATAAGAACAGCCTAAAATGATAACGAAGTTCGTAGTGTCATACTCATAGTAGAGGACGTTGACTTAAAAAATACTACACTATTCTCATCCCTTTCTTTCATACATCTGTTCTCTTCCTTAAATCGAAATCAAAGCTCGTCGGGATCCAAGCGTAGTGAAGTTGTGTAACGTGAAGCTAGAAATAAGTCAGGGGATGTTCCGAACATTGCGTTCCGTTTCATCAGATTGTCAAATCTAAAATAAAATAATTTTTGATTTTCTATTGAAAACTTTAGCCTTAGTTAAATATTCAAACTTAGTTACTATGTATTAAATAAATTAATTATTCAAATATTAAATATCGAATACTTACGTCAGATATGTGAAGTAAAAGTAATTTTATTTGCTAAACAACTTATCTGCCCAAATAACGCAATCAGGTATGTCCGGAACGCATCTACATATGGCGGACGCTCAGTTTGTGTTTATGTCAATAAGAAACTGATTTTACGTTTGCGCGGGTGAAGAATTAATGTTTTTGTGAATTATTATGTGCTCAGTGAAACTGTGAATATTGTGTGGTTACTGTGATAATGAATTACATCACTGGACTGAGAAACAACTGTATGTCCACAGTTGATTTATAAAGGTATGTATTTTGTATATTTCTACTTGTTTCTATAAACTTATGATTATACTGGGTCTTATAGCTAGAAACCTAGTGAAAAGCAACCATATTAATGTAATAAATTGTACGTTTTATTATAAAATTCCATATAAATATACCAAAACATAATATCGCTAGAAAAGCTCCCTTCGACATAGGTTATCGCCAGATGAAAAACTTTAAGCTTCTATTAGGTGTTGTATTCAGGAATTTATAACTATTATGCATTAATAGAGACAGTAATTATTTTAAATTTCCATTATCATTGCTAGTTATGTTTGCTCTTAATAAAATTGTCCACTAATGTTAATTAAAAATTAAAATGTTCAATGTTCAGTATTTAATCAAAACAATATAGAATCATAAAGATAAAATTCCATAGGCTACTTAATATCTATAAGGTAGGGCCTACATTAAGTAACCCCATTAAGAATACAGTCTTTACGTCTTATTAAAAAGTTTGTATGTATTGAAAAATATAATCAAACATAGAATAAATCTAAAACAGTTCATAATATTATAGTTATTAGATTCTAGTACTTATATTTTATATTTATCCAATTACAATATCCCCAATCCAATTACATTACCTTTTGACTATCATAAATAAATACTTAAATAAAAGATAAAGAAGTAATATCCTCACCACACAGCATAACATCTTTATTTATGAAACTCCTAAATTATGATGCTAGGAGTAGCACAGTTGTTTATAATAGACACATGTGTGATATCTTTAAGCTATGATTCATGAGCCAGCAGCCATATGTGGTCTGTAATTTATGGCATTCTTAAAGGATTTTAATTTTGAATTTGGAACTACTTAAAATAAAAGTATTAATAGTCGAATGAATGGAGAATTGGCTAAAAGTAAAACTGATTTGGTGACAGCTACGTTTACTGTATGATTAGTAAATTCTTTGCAGATTTCATTTTCATTTAGAAATAGAATCTGATATTTAAGGAAGAACTTAATAAAAAATTGTTATCATAGTAATGTATTCATCATAGTTAGGGCTGCCATCTCTAAAACCTGCTACCCAGTACCGGAAGCGTAATTTCCCCAGATTTTGGGGCTTTCACCCCGGACATTTCAATACTTTTTTTAAATCTCTACTTAAAAAATAAATAAAAAAAAGGTTTTCTAATAAAGAAGTGCTGGAAAGATAATATCGTAAACTTCAATGGCATTTCTGAGTGAGTAGCACTATTGCAAATGAAATTCGAGAAACACCATATTTCTATAATACAGGCATACGCACCAATGGAAAGTTCAAGCGACATTATAATAGAAAATTTCTATGCGGACTTAAAGTTAGCCATTAATCTGGCCGACGGTAACATAATATTAATAGGAGACTTCAACGCTAAAATAGGGCAACCAAAAATAGAAGAAAATAACATAGTCCTAGGTAAATTTGGTCTAGGCAATAGAAACAAAAGAGGAGAACGCCTTATAGAACATGCACAAGAGCATAAGCTTGCGATTATAAACTCATACTTTAAATTAAAACCTAAAAGAAGATGGACCTGGAAGTCGCCTGATGAAAGAGTCAAAAACGAAATAGACTATATCCTGACAAATACACCAAAACTAATCCACAATTATGAGGTCCTTAACAATGTGAAATTTCGGACAGACCACAGACTAATAAGAATAACTCTTTTCCTTAAACTAACCAAGAAAAGCAGAAATAACTTTAAACCGAAACTGAAAACCCCTAGATCCGAAGAAGAAGTTAAAAATTATAAAGACAATCTCAAAATTTACATAGAAAACAAATTAGAAAACACTACAGATGTACAAGCCTACTATGACTTACTAGAATCAGCAATAAGAAAAAGCCGAACCATTCCAAGTAACGGAGAGAAACGTCATAACGTACTCAGCAACGAAACACTAGATTTAATTCAGAAAAGAAAAGATCTATACACAAAAGAGCATAAAGATAGACACACAAAACAAGAGCTAAGTAAACTATACAAAACTACAAGCAAGGCTATAAAAAGAGACTATATGAAACATAGACAAACGATTATAACAGAAAACTTAAACAAATTTAGAAGCATCAAAAGAGGACTGAAAGACCTAAATTTACATAAAACATGGATACATAAACTAGAAGGACGGAACAAAAAAACCACAAGTAGACAAGAGATTATAAAAGAGGCAACTACTTTCTATAAGCAACTTTATAAGAGGAGAGAACAAAACTTAGTAGATAAAGACAACACCTATTACAACAACACCAAAACAGAACGCTCCGTAGATCCAAATGAAATACTGGAAGTGCTGAAAAATATAAAAACAGACAAAAGCCCAGGTCCCGACGGCATAACCAACGAAGCCCTAAAACTAGGAGCTCCAGTGCTAATAACACCTCTTACTGACTTGTTCAATTTAATACTAGAAAAACAAATCGTACCAATGCAGTGGTGTACATCGGAAATAATTCTTTTGCACAAAAAAGGAGACCCACAAGATATTAACAACTACAGACCAATCAGCTTACTAGCAAGCATGTACAAAGTATTTTCGACAGTGACTCTCAATCGAATTTCACTGGACTTTGACAACGCACAACCTATAGAACAGGCAGGCTTTCGCTCTGGCTTTAGCACGATGGATCACATTCAAACTCTAGAACAGGTTATTGAAAAATACGAGGAGTACAATAAACCTCTATATCTAGGGTTCGTTGATTATAGCAAAGCATTCGATAGCATAAGCCATGACTCAATATGGAAAGCAATAAGCAGGCTAAACATTAGCTCTCAAGTTATAAATATCTTAAAATTCATATACAAAAACAGTACTAGTAGAGTAAAACTGGAAAACAAAGGCGAACTAATAAAGATTGAAAGAGGCGTGAGACAGGGAGATCCCTTATCACCGAAACTGTTCATTGCTGTCTTGGAGGACATATTTAAAAACATCCAATGGAGAGGCAAAGGTATTAAGGTAAAACAAAGATTTTTAAACCATCTCAGATTTGCAGATGACATAATCTTGCTATCTGAAACAGCAAAAGACCTACAAAATATGCTCGAGTCACTCAATCAAGAAAGTAGAAAGATAGGACTAGAAATGAATGTTTCCAAAACGAAAATCATGACTAATAACCATAAAAAACCAGTAAGAATAGATGACAAAACAATAGAATATACTAACAACTATATCTACCTAGGAAAGCAGATATCATTTAGTAAAACACATAACGAAGACGAAGTAGAACGGAGAAAAAATATAGCCTGGAAGAAATTTTGGTCCCTTAAAGAAATATTAAAAGGCGACTATTCAATAAACCAGAAAAAAATTGTTCTTGATACCTGTGTGCTACCCAGCATGCTTTACGGCTGCCAAACGTGGGTCTTTACTAAAACAATCAAACAAAAGATAACGACGACACAAAGGGCAATGGAAAGAAGTATCCTACATATTAAAAAAATACAAAAAATCAGAAGTGAAGCCATAAGGAAAAAAACAAAATTAACAGATGCTCTAATGCATGCTCTAAAACTCAAATGGCAATGGGCTGGACACGTATCAAGATACAAAGATGACAGGTGGACATTAGAGACAACTGCATGGGAAAAACCTATTGGAAAAAGAAGCGTAGGCAGGCCCAAAAGCAGATGGGCAGATGATATTATAAAAACAGCTGGCAGAAACTGGCTCAATACAGCAAAGGACAGGGACGAGTGGAAAAACTTGGAGGAGGCCTTCACCCGCCAAGGGGCCCATACTACACAACAATAAAACTAACATACTAACATAAAAATCTAAGAATTACCTACTAACAAATAATAACAAATATAATTTACTCAAAAATTTTCAAAAATTGTAAGAACATAAAAATGTAGTACGTGGATAATAAAGGCTTTTTTATTTATTTTATTTACAACTTAAAGCCCGCCCGGACGCTCCCCGGACGGCCTCCAAACTAGGACAAATCCGGGGAAACCCGGACGGATGGCAGCCCTAATCATAGTAAAACTTAATATCATTTTTATAGCAATATTCAAGCTGATGCAGCAAACATTAGTCTAGGTGATATAAAAGTAGGTTTGTTTATATATATATTCTCAGATATGAAAATAATTTACTATGTTACCATAATAACATTAATACCTAAAATACAGTCAATCTAATATTAGCACATTAAAAAGTAACTAGGTAGTTACATTAAGTATTCCCCGATGAACTTTAGGTTTGCATCCATTATAATGGATAAGCAAATATAGAAAATATTTTTCTTATAAATAATGACAATTCTCTATCACAAACATTTTTGTTGCACTTTTACACAAAAACTACTGCACTGATTTTAATAAACCATTCCTAATATAATGTAGCTTGCAAATATCTAAGACTAATTTCTTTTTACAAGAGTAATATATTCTCCTTTTTTTAAAAGGCACCACCACACACCACCATGGCTATTAGCAATAAATTTTATCACTTAAATAAGTACCTAATTGCAAGATGTAAGTTGTATCATTGACAAATTGTATGTTTCTACGACCTAATTTGTCCATTAATATGGTAAGAGAATGTATATTGTAATAATCAACTAAGAATGTTTACCTTGACCCTAACTTGTCTGAAATTAAAGTTGCTTTTTAGTTGTAAATTCCTGTGGGACACATAGCAAAGCTATCTCAAGTTGAAAGCATTCCATGTTTACGATGTTGCATAGTTAGTAAAATGTCTGGTCACCCGTAGCTGAAATTTCGCAAAGATTATAAACAAATTGTTCTCACAGCCTCTACCTAATTATAGCAATCTATCAAGGATAACTATTTAGGAGGATCCAATTTCTATGACTCCACCCTATGTATATTTGTCACTGTGCTATCTTATGAATAGGTTCCTTAAATTTATAATAAAAAAATGAATCTTTTTAATTTTAGCCACTAGTGCACGGAATAAATACTCAATAGCAGGTACCTAGTTCACAAGATGATGATTTCAAAATATGACTGACTACCCTAGCAATAGCAAAAAACTGTAATTAACTGTAAAATAAAAAAAAACTGTGGGATAATTAACTATTAGTACTTGGTACCTATTTAAATCTTACCTCAACCACACAGGGTGTCAATAATTTTTTTGATCAACTCTCTTTTTTCTTTTGTTTGCATCGACATATTCATCACCACATAGTCCGTTTCAAGTTTTTTTGAAAGAAGTTATCAATTTTCTAACATTTAGACGAAATCGAATTTTGATTCGATTGTCAGTCTGTTCCGTTCACACGCGCGTCCAATCTATCGAATCGAACCTAGACTATCATTCGAATCGAACCTAGGAGTGAAAAGTAAACTAAAATTTTTATGGCATAGGAATGCCGCTAGTGAAAAAATTGCTGATTCGATAAATTACGGCCTATGCATACAGATTGCATTTAATTCTTTCACGTTGAGGACAAAAACTTGCACTAAGCACTTTGGTAATGTACGAAGAGGGATGAAAGACCAAAATATTATTCAAAAGTAGGTCGTAATAAAGAGCCTAGAATTGCAACTCCCTCAAACAGTCGCTCGCGGATGTAAGTATACCGTGATTTTAAATTAAAATTGAGGATTCCTTTTATGGTGCCAGCCCACGTCCTATCTTTTAGTAGGACAGATTATTTGCTTCATATTATTTCTGACCGATATTTGTATGACGTGTGCGTTGCAGTTTGCCATCAGTAATTCAGTATGTTCTATTATTCACCTACAAAAGTCGGTCTCCGACTATCGTTCGTGGTGAGGCATCCTTAAGCGAATCTGTAAAAATAAACCTATTCCATAATAGATTGCTTGGAGCTTAATAAGCCAGCTTCCAATTATGTAGCGCCTGATGGGAAATATAGTAGCTTAGTTTAATTTAATAGCTTGTTTATGAAGTTGTGTCATTTTGATGGGCTTGGTTTATTGCTAACTTGTAGATGCTTCTAAATTAGGACGCTCGCAAGACCATAGAAATGCGTTTTATCCACACAAGAGTTAGCAGGGAGGTAGCAGGACGACATGACGGATTCCTTCATCAAGGATTCCTTCATCAATCTGTTACCCCGGCTCCACACTACTCGCGAAGTTAAACGAAGTTAGACGAATAGGATAGTGTAGAGATGCACTTCGGCTTACCTCGTCAAACTTTACTTCGCCTCGGGTGACTTCCATTTGTTGTCGGTTTTTGGTACCGAGTCAAAGGGCCCGTAGTTGCACGAGTAGTGTAGTGTCGCACTTCGAACTGTTGCTAAAGTATTTCGAGTACTTCGCCGAGGAACTCCGCGAGTAGTGTAGAGGAGGCTTTATATTCTTCCGTAGAAACCTTTTCCATGGTGGCCATGATAAGGGTATATTCGGATCTGCGCAACACGCGACTGAAGGTATATACCGCGACCGGTAGCAGAGTCGCTCGTCGAGGGGATTGTTTAGTGCTACATATTACTCCGCGACCCTTTTTCTGCCTCGGGTACGATCTCGCGCGTTTACTGCTTATGCTTAAGTTAGATCCAGACCTACATGGATCTAGTTTCTTAAATAATACCAGCAGTCACGCCACGCACCAGTTTATTTTGCTTTGACCTTTGGCTTGTCACTTGATAACGTATCGCTTCTGCGTAGTAAATGGCAATAGCCACAAATATATTATAATTACAATTAATATTATATATTTTTTCGGCTAGGATTATGGGTGGCAGATTCTGTATGCGCCGGATGACGGCATAGGCACGTAAAAAGTCCGTCCTGCGCCTGATCGCTAGTTGTGTACCTCATACTATATTATGTAAACCCACAGACAGTGGACAAATCTATCCACTCATGGCCCCATCAACTGATCGTGGTTATACGGGCCGAAACATGGGAATGAGCATCTTACTGTCTCAGGCATTTCACTTCAGGTGCGCAATTCTTGATTCCCTACAAGTTATTCAATCTTTTTCTATTTGTTCCTAAGTCCTTCTCCCCTTTTTCGAGGCAGATACAATTGGTGGACAGTGGTACAGAGTCTGTACTACATACCCACTGGCTTACGAGAGTGGTAAAAGGGAAAGTACACTTGGGCATTACAAAATAACTTCTCCGTACCTACCGTCGCCTGTGGAGGAACGACTCAGAAAATAGCTTCTGTAACCTTGACTTCGCACTAGGAAACGTAATACTGAAACAAGACAATTGCAGGAAAAAAGGGATAACTGGATTAATTTGCTCTCGGATACCATACCTGAGTATCTGTTTCCATGTTACATAATGTAACATGTTGTGCATAAATGTTGATGTTCATGTGTAAAGCTTTCATGATCGAAATAAGCCTTAAAAGGTTTTGATTTGGGAAGCTGAACCTTCCGCTTTATGGGTAAGAAACAAGTTAAGAGTTAAGAGATGGAGGCATTTCGGAAGACTGAGAAACAATATTAAAGTATTTAATTACTTCTTTTAGTATAATTATTGCCAATATGTTTTTATTTGTTGTGTAGGTTATCTAGGCAGTTCAGATATTTACGAAACAACGTTAGCTCTCAGCAAATAATAATTGAAGACACTAGACACAGCTTTGTCAAACACGAGTCCGGATTTTATGTAGGTTAGTTTTGTAGTACTTACGTGCTATCTAGATATTATTTGTAATAAATTATTATTGATAAGGAGAAAGAGACTTCACTCCGATACGAGAGGCGGCATGCAGCCCGGAGCAGATCGAAATTCAAACTTCTTCTGTGGTGAATAAATTCAAAATTAAACCGCTACCTTAAAGTGCAGTGTCGCGTCTATATTTGGTGTGAGCTGACCCTTACCCGTGGCCAGACAGCCTTGAAAGATAGAATGATCGGAAGCTCGATTGTTATCATTTCGCTAAAGGTCGTTCTTTATCCATTTTTTTCTTCATTAATCTATGTCTGACTGAAGCTTGCTATGTCGATTTTGTTTAAATAGTCAGATTAGGATTCCCGAATCAATATTAATAATGGGGCTATGGATTCTAATGTAGTGTACCTACATCAACACACCAACTTGCTTTGGACTAGCATACAAAATTATTACTTTACAAGCGATGGCACGGACACGAAGATAGTATGTACCTAATACGTTTGTCTTCTTTTTAATATTTCAATGAACTAGAAGTCCCGAAGGTCGAAATTCCCTTAATAGTAAATCATATTAAGTATAATTTTCAAGTTTTATTTCAATTCACAAGGGTTATTTTGTCCCTTAGGTAGAAAAGGGCTTAGCTATCTAAATCTTTCTGCACATCTCACTCCACGTGAACTTCGTCGATGTCAAATTTCATGTTCCTCTGTTCCTTCGCAAAGTTCTCGTAAGCCAGTACGAGCATAGTTGTTTGTTTTTGTTGTTTTACGTATGCTTCAAAGAATCGGAAAAAACCTAAATAAGTATTCTGCTGCTTAATATTATATAACTAAGATGTACCGGTACCAAAGAGCTTAAATTTAAAGCATAACCACAAAAATAGTTTTACTACAATGCGGGTAGTTAGATAAACATGATTACAACTTTGTAATTTGACAGGTGAGGTTGGAAGTTATTTTGTCCCCCCAGAGACCGTCTGTAGACAGAACTGACTCATCTAATGTAATATGAATTGATAGTGTATGAATATGAAGTAAATTACATTTCAGTTGGGCTTGCTCCCTCGAGGATGACTTGAGTTTGTAGTTAGTGTTTGTAGTGCGTCCGGAGAAAGGCTAGATTTTTGGTTTCTGTCATAACCTATATTAGGATTGATCGTTATGATAACAATACATTAGTCAATCGCAAAGGGCTATACCTAATACATCATACATATAATTATTGTAATATTAAGCTCATGCTTTGCATTTATTAGAGGACATTTTTGTAAGATGCATAGTTTCCGAGATAAGTAAGTCGAAAATATATTTTCCAAGATGGCGGCTGAGGGACAGAAGTGGCGACCTCACATTTGAGGTTAAGCTTCTGTTGACCCCCCACACATGTCCCAAAAATAAAATTACGTCCTCTAATAAATGCAATATTCGATATTTAAATTTTAATATTTCAATGGACTATTTAAATTTCGTCATAATTGCATTACGCGATATCGCCTACGATTAAATAAATTGTTTACGATGTACACGATTGGTCGTTGCGATCGATCAGAGACGACTGTCAGTCGCACGAACGTGGAGGCTGGAGCTCGCTGAATGGTTGCGAAGTTGACTGAAACGGGATTGAATTATTATTAAAAGAAGATAAGCCACGAACCAGCGTTTTCTCAATAATAGTTCATCTTGTGCGGGATTGTCGGTCTTATTAGGATTTAAAGCAGTAGTAGGTTATTTACACTATTACCATACATATAATTAGTCAAAAACATCCATCGCCACATCTAAGTCAACAGCCTACAAATTTTGTAATTACCTATTAAGATTAGGATAATGAACCTTCTATAAGATACATAATATTACTCGTCGAGTGTGCGGCAGACGCATTATAATAATAAAGTTTCGATGCAGTCTACATTATTTGTTATTAAAACAGTAAATTTTTATTAAAAATTAAAATTAACAGCATCTTATTAATAAACTGTCACTACACAGTGGAATGACAAGAACATCGCGCCAAATGAATTTTTCAGAATTTTAATAATTTAAAACTGATCCATTGCATTTTACCTGTCCGTCGTTAAAGTTCAAGAGCAGAAATTGCGCAATTCTTGCGGTGGCTTAGCTTTTGCAAGATTATATACGTAATTAGCCTGCCGGCTGTTCTGCCAGACCGGCAGATGTGCCGATCCAGCATAGTGGGAACCAGGCCGTTTCAGTAATCAGCAGAAAGTTTAATACGTTGAATGTTGTTCTGACTATGATAGAAATAGATATTGTAGCTATATTTGCAACTGGAGTGCTGCTCTGGAGCTAAGTGCTTACCCACATGTTGCAGGTCGATGGACATAATTATACTGTTATATGTCAACGGCCCAGCACTGAGGACTCATACAGGACTTCCTCTATTACTGAAAATTGCCTATCAAACTGTCTCAGTTTACTCGCTCTCTATTGATAGTTGCGCTGATTCGTTCCATATTTATTCACCATGTGGTCGAAAGTATAATAGTAAAAAAAGTATAGAAAGCGTAATCCAAAAATATTTTCCATATAAGTTTTCAGAAACAATACTTCATATTACAACGTGTCGTACCTATAAAGAGTTAGCAACAAAAAATTCGGACGTAGATATCTACTGTAAATTCTCGCATATGATTTAGATGTAAGTTAATTTAGTTTAATTTTGTTATTATCCTTTTGCAACCACAAGCTACTATTAGTCGCAGATTATATAATTAGTGTATTGTACCCTATTAATAAGTAATTTACATATTATGCAACCAAAACTGAATATGTATGTATGTATACTTTTTTGGGGTGCCGTCTAGTATTGCCAATAAGCTTAATGTTTTACCTGTCATGCAAGGACTGCAACCTGTTTGTGTACTCATAAATGAAGAAATAAAATATTTTTTAAGTTTGAACTTTATTTATAAGGGTCCGTTTGCCTCACACTAGAAACCGCTAGATTTTTTGAAACCACCAAAATGTTTTTTTTAAGTTTAGTTAGGGCATGCAGGCTTATTACTTGGCTGCCTGACAAGCAAGATGTAGTCGGAAACACATGTAAAAAGTCGGACCTGCGCCAGTTTTAACGCCAGTCGTGACGCGTTACCGATTACTATGTATGAAAGTAAAAGTAAGAGGAAGTGTCATTAGGCATTGCGCACACACTTGGGCTCAATAACAAAAAGGCTTGGTTTCAAGTTATCGCCTGCCGAATACCCCGTAATGTAACACCCCGAAAATGTTAATATGTAAAGCTACAATTGGGTTAAAAATGTTGTGCCATCTAAAAAATGGGTAATTTTTGATTTGAGGCACACAATATATTCTACCAATGTGCAATTTTCTTCTTATTAATACCTAATATAGGCAAATAAACGAATCCAAAATACGGTATCGTACACTGGGAAACCGTAGAATATGAGAGTAGTGAAAAGGAATTTAGCGATGTGAAACGAGGGTTTTCAACTTTATTCAAGGTCGAGCGATCTCGTTTGCATGAGATTTAAATTTTTTACATTTTTACAGCCACTCCGCGATTACGTATTGCAATGATAAACTAAATATTCAAATGTATGCACCGTTCATTGAAAAAAACTGAAAATAAAATACGGTCAAGTGCAATGTTACTATTAACTAGTATGTTTACTATGTGGGTAGAGCCTGTAAGAGGGATGTATAATACACTAAAGGCCTACCCCTTAGTGTATTTTACTTCCCTCTTAGAGTAGGGGAGTTTAAATTAAAGGGGGAGGTAATTATCAAAAGTTAAAAACTATAAACAGACTATACAAATTATACAATTATATCCTATGTTACCCGAGTTAAAAATAATCCATTGGCTCACTTTAAAAAATAACACATTTGGCTCACTTTAAAATATATATATATATATATATGTCGGAGCCGGATATGAATATGGACACAAAACGAGACGGAAGCGCGCCCCCAAGTGGCAAAATGGCGCAACTTGTCTATGGCGCGCTTTGACATGACTCGGGACTTTCTCGACGAGACTGAATTCATTCGTGATTTGGTCGCCAAGTTGAGATGTCTTGAAACGTGTTATGTTTCGTTAGTGTCAATACTTGTAAAGTAAAGTAAAGTGAATTTAAAGTAAAGTAAATTTATAAAGTGTAGTGAATAGTGAATTTATAAAGAAATTGTGATTACGAATAAACAAGTGATATTGTTACTCTGTTCTCTTTTCACGATTTACCCACGAAAGCCCACAGTATCCGAAGGAATGTTATTAAATCATGAGAGCCCTTTCGACATCAGAATCTGGGATCAAATCGTGCAAGAGAGAGAGGTTTTTCTTAAAAGTGCGGGTAGTAAAAAAAAAAAGTGTACAGGTAATCTTTTGTGTGGTCTGCAAAAAGTGATCATTGCAAATCAATACGAACTCGATCCACAGCAGTACGTACTAACCCGTGCTGCTTTGCAAGCTATGTACATGGCGTAATTGTGGTAAGACGGGACAGCGGTGAGCCGAGTGCTGCAAGGATACCATGTACCAATAATCCCGCCACGATGATTAAGAAGGAGTAGAAGTACTGACAGCGGTGACGTGATGATGACAGTGACGTGACGTCTACACGGTGGCGACACCAGCAGTGGCGCTTTAACGACAGGCTTTGATTATGGTTTTGGTAAAAGGTGGTAGCCAACTTTTTATTCCTCAAATAATTTTTAAAGACCAATACACTAGTTATTAATTTGTGTTTCAAGTGTCCATAAAGTATCTTGCTTATACGAGTATTGTCACAAAATTTCATTTACAATAAATTGTACCGACACTAAAGTGTTCTTTTGTTTTGCTGTTTTGTTTTATGTGCAGATGGACAAAACACTGGGATGATGTTCGACCGGATGATGCATAGCCTCGCCAAGGGGAGAACGAGCAGTGCTGGGTGACCGACCAGCGTGCTGGGTGACTGACCAGCGTGCTGGCTGTTGGGTGACCGACCAGCGTGCTGGGTGTCCGACCAGCGCAGACAAGCATTGTGCATCTTATGGACTTCTCTACTCGCTTCGCAATGATGTGAACTGGTTGTATCATGATCGTTACTTATTTCATTATAAAGTTCTAAATGGTTCTGGTTTTATAACCAAAGTATTATTAAAAAAAAATAATCGAAGTGAATAAGCAATCATTAACGCAAAGTAAAAACAAGTACTTAGTACATAGGACATACGTCTTACAGATATTCATTATTATTACTGTTTGATTGACCGAAGTAGATCACGCTGTAATACAGCAGTACTTGAAAGTTTGATCAGCAGATGATCATTATCGACATTTCATTTCGTGAAATCGTACTGTTTGTAATAAAGTGATCAAAATCAGAATATGATAAGCAATTCTCATGACGTGTATTTTGATAATACAATTAGGCATTCGTGTTATTTGTTGGGTGTTCATTTCAGAATAGATAAAGTTCCAACGGATTCACATTAACGTGAAGTAAGAAAGTAGGAAAGGTGAATAGTACTATAGAGTCGATATCGTATCGATATCGATTGATTACCAACACCTGAAACTTGTTATTGGATGTACTATATTCTTATTAGGTGTGCCTGAAATAAACAACATCCGGTATGCGTATCGGTGCACCTGCACTGCATAAACAAAAGCAATTGACGTGTATAAATATTGTTTGGAAGATGCTACCTAGTTTGAAACGACTTAAATTAAAATTTCCGTAAACTTACCATGTCTATTAAACCGGGAAGAAATGGATTTTAAATTTCGGATACGGATATGGATATTAAATGATATCGGATTACCCATTTGTTTCGGATAATTTTGGTTACGGATATTGGATATTAGTTTCCTTTTTACAGTAGCAAAAGTTTTATTTCGGATTCGGTTACGGTTACGGAGCTCCCTAACATCCCTGCTATTAAATAGCGAAGTTCATCAAGTGGGTGTTAATCACAGTAGATACATACAGTTTGTACACAGTTCTATTTCTTATTTGGCGTTACCGCATACGTAGTAAGAAATAGCCATTGATCAGTTTCAAAAGTAACTTTAAATAATGTCGTGTTTGTTATTTATTCTGAGAGTGTTTAAACAAACAGGTAACTGATAATAAGTTCTAGGACATTCGCGATCCGCAATAAAACTGTCAGTTTATGATATTGTTGTTGTAAGCTGTAAAATTTAAACATGTTTGTCTATCTATTACTTTCACACTAGGCGGATTGGAATTACTATAAGTTACGGCAATAATAGTGTAATTTGCGACGAAAAGAAAATCTGTTGTGATTTAAATAAACTTTATTGAATTGACGCATTTTAATTTCACGTTTCCAGAAGATGCAGTATGTAAGCCTACTAGGTGCCTATGGCTGGTGTTGATGGTGAACGCGGCAGCACACACTCATCGGTCCAGTGGCAGAGGCCGTGAGCTTGTGGCTGAGGCAGATAAGAAAGTTCATCGGTGGACTTCAGTCAGCTTCGGTGAACTTGGTTATCATGTGAAAGGTTGTAAACGCACTTGGGAGTCTTCTGGTATTGTGATCGCACACGTGACCAGAGCGTGGCTCTCCACTTAAGAATTGTGGGTTCAATTCCCGCGATGGTGCAACTAAAATGTAGTGGTCAAGTTGTGTTATTGGGACAGCTGCTGATCAGTTGTTAATATGAGACTGTTACTGTAACAGCTTTTCTTTAGTCAATTAGTTATATCGTTGAAAGGAAATGAAATGAAATTTATTGCAAAGTCAAATTTAACATTTTGATCTCATAATAATTGTCCGCGATATTTGAACTGCGATAGCTTGGTTCTTGAGCTGCGGCCTGGTGGCAAACAGACATACAGCAAAGTATTAAAATTTTCTGTTCCTGTTATTTACCCTTGGATGATCATCATCATTTCGGATATGATGTTCACTTCTGGATATAAGCCTCCCTTAAAATATTACATGGGGGATAGTTGCCTATACTCGCCACGTTTGGCAGGCGGGTTGGCGGGCGCATCTACGGGAAAGATGGTTGATGGAGGTGCTACTCTTTTTTTCGACACCCCACGGATAGGAAACCCTAAAAAGAACATAATTGGACAGTTTGAACATTTTTTTGTGCTGTTTATTTTTGTGTACAGACGGAGATTCAATGAACGAGCGCCGCGACGTGACGCAGACGGCGCGCGTCGAGCTGTGCTGGGTACTGCTGCCAATGCAGCAATGCTGCAATGTATCGGCCTATAATGATGGCATCAGGCGTCAAGGGGCCTGCACTCTG
Source organism: Celastrina argiolus (assembly GCA_905187575.2). Lineage (NCBI taxonomy): Eukaryota > Metazoa > Arthropoda > Insecta > Lepidoptera > Lycaenidae > Celastrina > Celastrina argiolus. Next base: position 4,597,446 of record LR994591.1, on the reverse strand, counting down.
TACTTCATCAGATTTGGATATTGAGTTTATTTGGTGAGCGTAATTGTTTATCTCGTGACTTTAGTGTGAAGACTGTGTATAGTCTGTTTCTATGAACCCTTTTTACAAATCTTAGTTGAGAAGGTACATTGACTGTTTTATACAGTAACCGAGATAAAAGGATAGTTCAAATAATACACCTTATGAAAAGCAATAAGGCGTAAGTAAATAGATTTTCGATTGGTTGTTTTTCATAGTTGAAAATAAGGCTGTAAAAGTCGCAAGTTCAAACTTACTACGTACGTATTACGTACTTATGACGCTGCATACGTTACGAGAAAGATTCCTTCGGGTCATGTATTGGTGAAAGATGATAAAGATTTTGCTAATGATGAACAAGTTTGTGTTGTTGGGTAAAATCTCTACCTACCGTACTATGAGTGATGAGGTTGACCGTCCAGTTATTTCGTAACCGGTAACTCGGACTATATTAAGTCCGTTTTATGTCAGGAGGGCGTTTGACTGGGGGTCTGGGACAATGAACCTTGTGAGTTCCATGTCTATGAAATTGGGTATGGTAGTGGAGTTAGAGATTTTACTAGTTTATTTGTGTTACAGTTCCTACAGTTTTAACATGATTTAAGTAACATGACCCAGGGTATCATTCCATGTCGAAATTTTTTTGATCGAGAATTTTATTTGAAAGATTATTTGAAACAAAATTTCATTGAGATCTGAACTTTATTTTTGATGATTTGTGGAGATTGGTCAGAGTTGGCCGAGCGAAAGGCTCGTGATATTGCAGCTGGTTTTCTCTTTTGCAGAAGCATCACACGGGACGTGTGGCTCATCAGAATGGCCGTGTCGGAGCCGGATATGAATATGGACACAAAACGAGACGGAAGCGCGCCCCCAAGTGGCAAAATGGCGCAACTTGTCTATGGCGCGCTTTGACATGACTCGGGACTTTCTCGACGAGACTGAATTCATTCGTGATTTGGTCGCCAAGTTGAGATGTCTTGAAACGTGTTATGTTTCGTTAGTGTCAATACTTGTAAAGTAAAGTAAAGTGAATTTAAAGTAAAGTAAATTTATAAAGTGTAGTGAATAGTGAATTTATAAAGAAATTGTGATTACGAATAAACAAGTGATATTGTTACTCTGTTCTCTTTTCACGATTTACCCACGAAAGCCCACAGTATCCGAAGGAATGTTATTAAATCATGAGAGCCCTTTCGACATATATATATATATATATATATATATATATATATATATATATATATATATATATATATATATATATAGGTATATTAAATATCATCCAGCAGTATCCCGCAAAAAAATTATAACCATAACCTGCAAGGAAATGAGTGAGTGTACGCATAGGCATGTGTTTGATGCACCTCCCTCCTTCCCACATTGCTTATGCAAAAACGTGAAAACATCACCACCACACAAGCAATGATGTTAACACTATCGTGCAAAGCCCCACACCACCATGCAGGTTGTGCTAATAATTTTTTCGCGGGATATTGCTGGATACAAAATATAAAATACGCCCGCCGTTGTCGAGTAAAATCCATCATTATATAAATTAACACCTATCGCAAGCTGTCGTTGTCGTTGACCGCTGTGGTAGCATGTCCCTTGAGAGCCTCTCAACTTAAACAAGCGTTTGAGGATTCGGTAATAGTATTAGGCATTTGATTTTTTTTATTTAGATACATTGTATAGCAACTAGTGACTACTACCTACCGCAATTGGTTATGTTCGTGACGATCGGTCTAAAAAACTATAATCATTCTCATATATTCGTTAATCAGACATTTGTTTATATTCTGATACTAAACAATTAATCACACTTAGACAACTTCGTGGTCTAGTGGTCATATGTCAGAGCTTCGATCTCGACCCGGAGGTCGTGGGTGCGATTCCCGCGTTGGAACAGTGAAAAAATGTCATTTCCAAGTTTGGTTAGGACAATGCAGGCTTATCACCTGATTGTCTGATAAGAAAGATGATCCATGCGTCGAATGGGCATGTAGAAAGTCGGTCCTGCGCCTGTTCTCTCGCCAGTCGTGTCGGTTTTCCGTCCCACTGGGTTAGGAGAGTAAAAGAAAGAGAGAGTGTCATTGTGTATTGCGCACATTCTTTGGCACTATAAAAACAACTTCTGCGTAACTGACTATAGTTTTGATTTTTGAAGTACAAAAAGATTAAATTTTCAACGAGTTTTTATACGATTTCATATATTAATATTCAAGCTCATTGGCGTTGTACAAAGCCTTAAACACAAAACGGTCTAAAAACGTCTATTGTGTAGTGATTTTAATTTAAACACTACATAAATCTGGAGAGAGGGTCGAAATTGACAATACCTCGTAACTCGTGAGTACAAGTATGTTTTCCAGTCTGTTGGTTATCCTTACAAATGTGTGAGCTCTAGACATGTCTAGCATTTAGCGAGCTGCAATGTTTATGTTCAGCTTTTCAGAGCGTTGACATCCTAAAGAAGGAAAACGTTATGTCGGAAAATCATGTTATAATAATAGGGTAGCTTTAATAAATTAAACGCGATATGCAAATGCATGCGAAATTTTAATTCGATTTGACTAAAGGAAGTGAATCAAATTTAACGTGCAATTTTCATCACACACACGGGGACAGACGGAAGTAAATAAAAAATGGTATTATATTACAAGCTTTCCAGTAAAATTACAAAATATTTAAGTGACAATATAAGCTTTTATATGTGTTGATGTAAACTGTTGATGAATTGAGTGGATATTTTTAGATGTATCTACAAGCTGATTTTCCTCACGATGTTTTTCTTCACCGTGCGTTTGTTTATTTTGGGTATTTCTTGGTTTATTATTACTGCGCTGCCCTCCACAGCTCTTTAATAGAATAAACAATTAGAGATCAATATAGACTGCACAGGAATCGCCGTCGTACGAATATAGACGGGTTTCATTTCCATAAATTATTAAAACTTGAAGTATTTTCGTGTTAATAGATTGGAGCAGTGTTAATAGAGTTCCATTTTCTGTTTTTGGTGAAATAAATGTGGACTTTAAGTCATATAATTAGTAGGTAGGTATAATGTTTTAAAATAGTCGGTATATTTTAAAATGACACCTCTACTCTCTACTTACTAATTAAGTTTTTCTACAAATGTCCACAAATTTTGGTACAAAAAACTTTACACTCCGACCCAAACCGCGTATAATACAGTAGGTACATATCCCACTGTACTTTTTCGGAAAAAAAGTATAATGTGTTAATGCATAGTGTCCGCTTCTTGTATACTACATTTTAACAAAATTTGTCTAGTTGATTGCGAGTGAAGAAGTAAAAAACATTCACAAACTGTATATTGCTTTAAAAAGATGTGATGGGTCACATATAGAGCGCGCCATAGATATTCACCAACCAATATAAAGGTACATGATAAAAAGACTGATTGTAGTAAAAGAAAAAAAAACTTACAAACTACCCATGTAGGTATATTATTAGTTTAATATGTACATACGTAGGCCTTCTATCCAAACCCATGTCACATAACCCAGGTTATATTTTTTATGATGATGATGTTGATCATGTCCCACAATCTAAATATCCACTTCGCTCCGCCATCTTTAATCAATGCTCCATTTAATAAGCTTATTTACCCTTTGTTATAATTAATTTCGCAAACATGATACAAGTTAAGCGGTTGTCGTTGACGTAGCGACGTATTTCGGCTTTTCCTCTCAGTACTTGTTAGTACTTTCCTCGTTTTATGTGGTTATTTTGTTTGGTAACTCTTTGCGGTACTATTCTTTGTCGTGGTATTGTACTTCTACCTAGATAGCGTTGCTTTTAACAGCTTTAAGAGCTATAAAGTAACTAGCCTACTGTGGGCACTTTATATGCTTTTGAGGTTTGTTAGACTTTATAAATAAAAAATACGTAAGTATGCTTACGTTTTTCTTTGCAATTTGAACGTGAATATAGTTAAGCGAAATCCCTGTTACTCGTCGTAAGCGTAATCTCCAGCTTATGGACTTGTCAAGTGGTTTAGACCACAAATCATAATGGTGTCAGTGGGTGCAAGATGGTCTTTGAAAATATATTGGTGCCATCCTCTCGTGTTCAGGGGCGTTACTCTCCAAACTGATTCGATTTCGATTCAGATTCGATCGTGCCGAACACCCGCAAATAAATTGACTATTGTTTATTTTGATTTTCAGCCTATTGATATGGTCGGGACTCGAGAGTATAAAAAGTTACGATCTAATGATTTGCTTTATCCCGGTTAGTTTGAATCACTCTAAATAAAACACCAAAGGCCGTTGAGATCGAACTGATTCGATTCTCAATGGTGTCGGGATCAGGGATGTTAGGACTTAGGGAGCTCCGTATCCGTAACCGAAACTATCGGATATCTGATATTTAAAAAGTTATTCTTTACAGTATCCGAAACCGAAATAAAAGTTAGGTTAGGTTAGGAAACCAAAGGAAACCAAAATTTTATATACGTAACCGAAATTATCCGAAACAAACGAAAAATCCGAAATAATATAATATCCGTATCCGTATCCGAAATTTCATATCCATTTCATCCCTGGTCGGGAGTAAGCCTGCAGGTCAAAACCTGGAAACAAAATAAGCCACTTTAGCCCCAGTCCCAAATACAACAGAACAATCGGTGTGAAGACCGAAGTCGCGAAATGTTTGGTGACGTCACTGTTTCCGGCGCAGACAATGTGTGGGCTTCGGTCGATTTAACTTTCGGCTCCCCCTAAGTAAAAATTGTTCGCGTCGACCGAATGAGTTCTTTTAGCGGGAATTGTGGTTCCTTTTCACTGTAGTTTGAGTGTGATGTTTAGGTAAACGCCGAGAAAGAGTTATAGGCAGCCTCGAACAGGGAGGTAACGCAGGCGCAACAAATACGCCTGCGTTATCTCACTGTTGCCGCTGTGTGAACGTAGGTGCAATGCATTTGTGTGCCAAGATCCAAGGGATGGCTAAAAGTTATGTACAATCCATTTCTAGGTACCGGGCCTATTCGGCGGAGCTGCGGTTCGTTTTAATTCCCGCGGCTTCGTCTATGGCGGTAGTATCGGAGTACCGCCGAGTTTTAGTGGGTAGTGGCAGCGCCCATTTACCATATCTTCGGGCGTGGCGACTCCTACACATCCGCTCGGAGTTGCGGAAGTGCATTTGTCGGCGTTAAAAAAAAGGTTCCGGACCTATTAAAAGTATGGTGCTAAAGCTGGCGCCATTTTGGATCGACTAGTTGATCCTGTGCCTGATCTCTCAATCCATTCATACTTCCTTTTGTATCATGACAGTAAAAAGTATTACTAGTGGGTATTATAAAATATCTCCCGCGTTGGTTTCAATAAAATCCTAGGTCCCTAATATTCAGAACAATTTCAACGTGGGGCTAAGGCATAAGACATAAGAAGTGAAGGTCGTCCAACGTACCTGCTGCACGCAATGTTCATTACAGACAGAAACCGTACAGTGTCTAATACCACTAATACTGCAGTTACGACCTGTGAAATCAAGTTATTTTTTTATTTTATTTATTTAGGAAAACTTACAGCTAGATCATACAGGACAGTTTTAACATAATATCACAAGAAGGCCAATGACAAGTTTTCACAGACAGTTCTAGAGTAGAAAGAAAGGAGAAATAGACGTAAGACAGCAAAACAACAAATATTATAAGAATCTTCACAAAGAATATAATAAATTATACTAATAATACACAACACACAAGTACACTACGATTATTAAGTACATAAATAATATAATGATATATATATAAAACAATTTTAATTGTTACCCTCTTTAGATACCTTTAAAAAATATGCGACTAAGGTCCTGATTTTTAACTGAGCCAAACTGGTAGAAGTTAGGTCCAGTTCAATGCTCCGATCTGTTGTATCAAGATCCGAATGTTAGTATCAAGTATCAAGTTATTTACATGACGACCATCCTATATTATCCTATTGCTGTCATTTTGTGCTTAAACTCTATTCTTGTTAAATATATATACAAAACGAATGTATGCCCAGTTGTGTTACGCGTAAAATTACTGGTTTGCAAGAAACAACGATCTTTACGACTGTTACCCCCGGTTTCCCGAACGCTATTTATATCAATCAACTAACATGGCATTTAAATAAAGAGGAAACCTCACTGTTGAGAGAAATATACATATATATATATATAAAAGCACAAGAAAACGACGTTTGGAGTACCTCTGTTTCCTCCTCCAAAACATAACCGATTTAGATTGTTTTTTTTTAATTATAAACTAAAAAGAGGCTTCTATGAGTTCTTATCTTTTGATTTTATTGTATAACTAGCGACCCGCCCCGGCTTCGCACGGGTGCAATGCTGATACTAAATTAAATACACTACAGAAAAACTATGAACGTTGTATATAAAAACATAGCGGCCGCTCCGACTTTGCACGGGCATAAAATATATATATGCCTATGTCACTCAATGAAAACATGATTAAAATCGATCCTGTATTTTTGATTCATTCATTACTGCCCTTGGCCTGCACGCATTAAATTTGGAGTAAAACAATTCCTCTTTCCCTATACTTACTATGAAGATTTCCTGCTATCTTTGGAATATCTAAATTCATACAATTTTTATTACATTACACATTTTTACTTATTTACTTTTTACATTTTTACCTAGGTATTTATTTCTATTTATAGGTATGCCTCCCCGCACTGCCCCGTCCGGCCGGTACCGCCCGCCGCAAACGCAAATTTTAAATTCGTAATATCTCCGAAAATATTTGTTTAATTTACATGCTGTAAGGAACCATATTGATCTATATTAATTGCACACTGTATTTCAGGTACTTAATTCGATAAGGATTAATGCCGTATTGCTTAAAATAGCTTCGTAAATAAGCCATTTTTTCACGTAAAAAGTAAACAATAAAAATGGTTAATGTGGGTTATCCCTAAAAGATAAACATATATACCATCGCGGACTGTTTTGTAGACCTTTTAATGGTGTACAATACTGTAGTACATTAATTTGATCTAACTCGTAGGGTTTAGGAAGCGTTTTTGCTAAAATAGATTAATTTACGACATCACGTTAGAAACCTCTAAAATTAGCAATGTTGCCTTAGTATATTATGCATATAAACCTTCCTCTTGAATCACTCTATCTATTGGAAAAAACCGCATCAAAATCCGTTGCGTACTTTTAAAGATTTGAGCGCACATAGGGATATAGGGTCAGAAAAGGCGACTTTGTTTTATACTATGTAGTGATGAAGTAAAATTTGTTTCCTGGATGTTTAAATACAGCGAAAAGTCTGGTATTTTTTTTAAGATTATATATAGGCTTAGGGTATGTGGTGATAGACAGATGGACAGACAGCGAAGTATTAGTAATAGAGCCCGTTTTTAAGGTTCCGTACACAAAGGTTAACCAGTAAGATTCCGCTGTCTGTCCGTCTTTTCGTTCGTGTCCAGGCTGTATCTCATCAGCCGTGATAGTCATATAGTAGAAATTTTCATATTATGTATTTCTGTTGGTGTTATAACAACAAATGCAAAAAACAAAATGAAATTAATGTTTAATAGAAATAATTGGCCATACAACAAATTTACTCTTGGGGTACCCTCAAAATGAATGAAAAAAAAAGAACGGGTAATCTAAGGTAAGTGGACAGAGTAAAATATTTAAAAGTAAAAAAAAAACCGGTTTTAAATCTCAATTAACAGAAAACTGCAAGCCCCGTGGAAAAAGTTAAATGGCAAAGTTGTACAGGTCATGAAACACCTACAACTTTTGCATTTTTTTCTTTTTACCATACCTATTCAGGGGCATCTGCACTGGTGTTATATTAGACCAGTGCAGACGATTCTTTTTACATTCTTCCAATTTTATTATTTCTACTTTAAAATGACGCTAACTGATTGAATGTAGGTACTGTTGGTTCTTGATGGAAATTCATGTTCACAATAATAATACACAACTTATATTTGCATTTTTCCACTTTATTACGTTTTTAATAAGTTTCCACAAAATAACACGACCGGTTTCGATTAAATCATCATCAACGTAATAAAGTGGAAAAGTGTAAATAGATAGTGCATTAATAATAACACCACAACTTTTATTTACACTTTACAATATGTAAAATGACGCTGGCTACCGTTTTTCAATTGTGTTGTATCCGCTTTTAAACACAGGGGTCTGGCCCTCAATAAAGCGAAAATGAAAAGCGTGAATCGTGTTACCCATGAAAAGCGTCCGCGAATATTCTTTGAATCGGTTCCCTTTTAGAACTTTCCGCTTTTCATAAAATCCCCTACAGGTATATTACCTAGAAAATCGTTAGCTCACACGCCTAAATTGGCTTAAGCTTTGTGAACGTAAAGGATTTTGAATACTTATTATCCCGTTACATAATATAATGAAGCTATTAGGTATAGCTCAGAGGTTCTTTTGGCGACGCCTAAAGTTAGCCTCTAGTTGCAGTTTTGTAGCTGAAATTAAATTGGTTTGATTTTATCTCGACAAAAAGTCCAGTTTCCGTGGGATAAATGCGGTGCGGTGTACATAACAGGCAAATGAAGCCGGCTATGCCTATTACGACAAATGTCGGGTTTTAAATAAAACCCCCTCTCTCAGTTATATTATTTTAAGACTGACCCTACTTAGCATAGAGAATACAATTATTTTATAAACGATCCTAATATATTCAATAGTCTTAACTAATATTATAAAGAGGAAAGATTTTCTTTGCATTGAATATGCTCCGAAAACTAGAGCGCTAGAGCGAAAACTAGATAGATGATATTTCGCACAGATCCTACCTATAGCTACAGTGCAGAACGTAGGAGATGTAACTCTTTATCGAATTCAGTGAAATCACATGATGTCCTTGCCAAGCATATACAGACAGCCAGAGTATAGAAGTTTATAAGTTTTCAGTATTCGGTAGACTGTATTGCTTTAAATGTTTTATAAGGACCATTTAAAACATATAGCATTAGGTATCTGCTATAGGAATTGAAGACATGAATGTATGAAGGTGATAGATAATATACATGTAGCAAAATCATGATATTGATAAAATTGAGCTTAAACTGTCAGACATAAAATGTCTGAACACGTTGTAAAGTACTAAGTACATTAATCTAAATATCCGTCTCTAGAATCAATGTACTTAATACGTTACTACATATTATATTACTATAATTGACAGTTTAAACTCAATTTTCTGGGTACATTTTTTGCGACTTATCACGTTCATCGATTCATGTCTTCAATTGTTCTCTTTGTTTAGGTTTAGATTAAATTGGTTCTAAACTAAATTGTTAATGCGTAAAAGATGGGGCTAATTGTGGGGTTACTACTCACTTCATTAGTTGACATCGCGAACCGCTATAATTACTTCCCTCGTTTACTGAGCGTGTAGAGAGTGGAGTATGCGAGTAGACCAGCCATACTCAACCTTATTTTTATAGGGGCCGCAAACATGTGGCAGCCATGGTGTCGAGGGCCGCAAGCAAAAATAATGAAAGAGTTTTTCAATTACGTTTTTCAAAATTACTTTAATAGTGGAAAAAGACAAGGTAGTTACAATAAAATTAAAAGTAGCAAAGCCAAGTTAAGTGTAAGACAAAAATAACACTATCAAAGATGTTAATCATTCAATGTTATTTTTGTCCAGATCTGGCATGTCGCTGTATGCTAACCTTATTACAACTATGATCTAGTTACCTATTTTTTGCGAGCGTGCACTGTTTCGCCGACGCGTCGCGAATGGACGCGAAATTAAAAACAGTTTACGAAATTCAAAATAGTTTACAAATCTCAAACTGTACGTGGGTCATTGATAAATGCCCGGCGGGCCACATGCGGCCGCGGGTTGAGTATAGCTGGTGTAGACCATAGATTGTAGATTGTACACTGTATACTATAGAGTGTAGAGTGTAGACTAGACCATAGAGTGTAGTGTGTAGTAATCACGAGTAGTAAAAAGCTTCACTTAACGTTTTTAATTAAAACTGAAGAATGTTTTTCTGAAGTATGTTTTTAATTGAAGGCTAGTTGTGTGTGATATAGGTGTGGGTAATTTTGAACTGCTTACGAATATATTGTGGTACTCTTAATTAGTCTAGAAGAACGCTACCTAAGTGGTCAATTTGAAAAGATCTTTTGCATGTACCGCATCGACTGCAGATGTAATTGTGGGGTGCCTACTCACGAAATTATTTTTGTAGGCCCGATAATCGGGCGGATTTTTTTTCCTCCATATTATTTCTGACTGAATTATTGTATGTATGCAATATTGCAATCAGTCGGTGTGTTGTATGTTGCACTCACAAAAAATCGCTCACCGATTATCGCTCGTGTAAGTACTTACATTATATTAATTTATATGAGGTGCCAAGACTAAAAATGCTCTACGCGTCCTTCTCTTCACACTTTATTCGGCTTGATATATGAACCATCAATTTTATTTTATTTTGTTTTATTTTATTAGGAAAACAACAAAAAATTACAATAAATTAAACATAATAAAAAACAACATGCCAATTACAAGCTTTCACAAGTAAAAAACAAACTAATACTTAAAGCTTAAACTATGCACCTGAGAATTTTTTAAATATAACAACTACATAGGTACATAGTATAAAATATACTAATAGAAGATTCAATCACCATGATTATTGTCAATATTAGATATAAAAAAAAGATGTCCGGGAATGGTTGTTGTCGTTTTAGCTATGATGTCCGCTGCTGGATACAGGTCTCTCCCAAAGTTTTCCATGGGGCGCCCTACAAGTGTGGCAGTTGCCTATTGACTGCAGATGTAATTGCCCTCACAATGATGCGGTATGCAACAGCGGCAGATATTGTTACTAATGCCAGTAAGATCTTTTCAAGTTGACAACTTGGGTAGCATGTTAGCAAAATAAATATTGTGTTCCTCTAGACTAATCTAGAGGACCACAATATATTCATAAGCAGTGCAAAATTACCCACACATATATCATACACAACTAGCTTTCAATTAAAAACGTACCACTTGAGAAAAACATTCTTCAGTTTTAATTAAAAACGTTAAGTGAAGCTCTTTACCACAAGTGTGGAAAATATATTTGACGACCTCCGTAGCGCAGTTGGTTGAGCGCGTTGGTGCTCGAACGAAAGGTCGCGGGTTCGAATTCCGCCGAGGGAACTAAAAGTTATCAAAGTTCCTGGGTCATGGATGTGTATTAAATTTGTGTATAATATAATAAAAATCTTAAATATGTGTATAGTATAAAAGTATTAAAAATATATTTCCGTTGTCTGGTACCTGTGACACAAGTTCTTCGGATACTTAGCACAGGGCCAGATTGACGTGGTGTGAAGCGTCCATAGATATTATTATTATATAGGCCTATATCCGGTGTAAAAAGAGCAGTCACTATAACTTTGGGATATGATTATACTACCTTGTCTCATTCTAGAAATGTATTTTTTTTTCATATTTTTTTACAAAAATTAAAATTAAATTTTTTTTTGCTTTATTGTTATTTTTGCGACAGAAAAATAAGAAATGGTGAAAAGTAAAAAAAATTTTTTTTAGTTTTTGACAAAAAAAATACATATTTTCCAAAGCATAATCATATCCCAAAGTTATAGTCACTGCTCTGTACTCTGTATTTTCCACACTTGGAAAGCGGGTTGGCGAGCGCAGTCTTAAACAGTGTCCGCGTAAACGGTGCTGCCTATTTCCGGATTTATTCCCTATGTGGCCTTTTACGAGCCACGGGATAGATTGATGACAGGGAGGAGCTATTCACACCACACGAATATGGAAATTGTATCTTGTTAAATAAATATCTATGGACGCATCACAGCGTGTCAATCTAACCCTGTGCTAAGTAGGTATCCGAAGAACTTGTGTTACAACGGAAATATATTTAATACTTCTATACTATACAGATATTTAGGATTTTTCTTATATTACACCTACAACCGTGTCCGTCGGTGGGATTCGAACCCGCGACCTCTTGTTCGACTACCAACGCGCTCTACAACTGCGCTATGGAGGTCATTGAAAATGTGGCAAAATAATTTTGCGATTTCGTTTTCGTTAATCGAGTTTTTTTTCATCCGTTTGTCATCTTTACTCAACAAACTTTGGGTTTGCTTTTGATCTGTCACCCGCAGACTGCAATTTGCAAGGATATAATCGCAGCAGGAACAAAGCCGCAGGCGTTACAAGGGGTTTTTTGATGTTTCCGTCGACGTTCCATACCTAGGGACGTCGTATTTGTATCACAAAATGGTGCGCGCGATTTAGGTCGCAGAAACAGTTCCCAACGTAGGTATATTTCAGGACAAAAGGACAAAAGTAAAAAGTATCGTGCGTTGTAAGCTCCGTTAGTCGACAGTAAATCCGTAAAAATATAAAGTTTCACGTGATGGAGTATGTGTGATATATATATATATATATATTCATTCAAATTCGTTGAGTGGTTAATGGCTATTGTAGTGTCCACATAGTGATATACTAATATTAACTTCTATAAAAAGTATAATATAATCTGTCGTGTCGGGGAATATATTATTTCATTTGATTGTAAGACTAATGCATCAATAAAATATAAGCATTATTAGTAAGAGTAAGTAATTTTAGTATATATATAATATTTTTTAATTGTAAATTAATAGAAGCCCTTTATACTTTTAGCTAATGTTTAGGAATAGATATATATATTTTATCAAATGTTGTGTATAGTAGTTATAGGATGGCAGTGTAAAATGCCTTTTATATTATGTTTCTTTTTATATTATGTACCTGCACTGTTGTCTGTTACTATACCTAATGAATATAAATAAAAAATAAAATAATACTCAACGCGGAACCGAAAATAGGATGGTCTATGCCGGTTGGACCGGCAAGGACGACGACGTTAAGTATAGTTGGCGAGCCGATAAGTATAGTTGGCGAGCCGATATTGAATAATTTAATCGATTAGGTTCGTAGAACAGTACAGCTATAATAACAAATACCAAAAGCAGCTTATAATATCTAATTACTTAAAAAAACCCGTGGACAAACGTGATTTTACTGCAGTTTTCTTCGCAACCATGTGCGACTTCGATTCGCACTTGGCTGATTTTTTTTTGTTATAAAAAAAATGGTGCTCCTTCCCTTTAGTACTTGTGCAGAATGCTGTCTTTTGCAATATTGTTTCTTTCTGTCTATCACTTTCTGCTTTTAAGAATGTCATTCGCATTGTTTCGCTACGGACTTTGTATTGGGTAAAGTGTTGCCAGTATGATTTCCCAAAAAAGCTCGATCGACTGGCTTTCTGAAAAGGTACGGGTTTTAACTTAAAAGTAAGGTTTTGCCAAAACATTTTAAATGCTATTATAGTCTACCCATAGTAAACCTTTTTATAGTTTGTATTAAAAAATAAATAAGGAGTACCTATAGTTTATTTAAATTAGGTACGCAAAAGGTAATGTCCACACTTGAAGTACGGTAGTGTGATAAAATATGTAAAACCGAAGTTTTTGGTACGATTTTAGCAACGCTAATGCAACATGCGTGTTCCCTACATATGGAATGTTGTTTTGGTATGAACATTGCGTCTAACGCGAGGGTACACGCGGCTCGATTGCATCTCCCCGGTACAGATGGGCGCGGTGTCCTCCCTGAGGGTTGTATGCCTAATGCAAGGATCGAATTCAAAGAAGAATTTTGCGGTGAACCTACAGAAGTCATCTCATTCGACTAGCTTCGGGTTTGCACGCGTTAGGTATAAGTATAGGCATTGTGCACTGATAATCCAAGTTTGGAATCAATTGAACTGTCGGGCGATGCCTACTTTGAACTTTACACGATAACTTTATAGCTTAAAGCATATTCGTAATACACTTCACTTCACCTAGAATATAGAACATTCAATAACATAATATTAGTTATTTATTTAAGCTATATTGCTGTAAACGTTCGTCAAGTCTCTCGGTCAGTAAAATAACAGACAAAAATCATTCTGTCTCTGCTAACTGACAATGGAAGAAAGAGACATCACACCATGTGACACAGAAATGTCATTTTACTAACTTAAATTATAAATCAGTGATGTCGAACTCTATCAGTTACAAATTATCCTTTACATTCACATGCATAGCTCCAAACGAACTGCGATTCTCAATTCCATTTGACAAAACAGCTTAAGCACGATTCTCTTTGCTATGTTATCTGACGTAAGGCGGGACGTCTACAAGTGCCAGTTATTTTACAACTTGTTTAATTTATAAGCAACTCGATTGAATGATGCAATAATACATGCATTATTTATTTGACGGTTCATTTTGTAGCTGCAGATTTTTTTCAAAAAGTAAATATATGAAGTTTTGTTTCGAATGAAAATCGAGCTTGAGACCCCTTTTTCCGTTTAGGCCAGCTTTCCGTTTGTAAGCCAGCTTCTTAAATTTGTGGCCCATGTTGTATGGAGCGTGATCCATGTCCTTTAATTATCTAAGCTTGGCTTGGCTACAAGATAAACAATACCCTACATAGTTTAATACAATGAATGCGGGCGTTGGGGTAGACCTTAAACTTCACTGAAAACCTTCGCATGGTGATCAAATACGTTGCGATGAGTAAACAGACCTAGAGTTATTTTTAAAACACTTTATAAAGCTTGGGTTTTATGTAACTGGAATCTCTGAGCATATTTTTCCCCAATTTCCAGAAGTCGGATTAATTTGAAATTTCGCAGACGTAGGTTCATTGACTATACAATAATTTGATAAGTTTTCCATTGAGTATGAATATTTTGTGTAGGTATTTCAAGTAAAAAATACATTAAGGGGTACAACAAAAGGTCCCCTTGCATTAATACATCAATGTAGCACATAATTTTCGATAATAATGTTATTATATTCGATAAAGTGCTGTGTACAGTCGACACCAAAAGTCATTTCTCTCGGGTTTAAAAAATCAACATCTGTAAAATTGCAGGAATTGAGTTTATTATAGTATATTCGTTGAAATATATACTATTATAGACTCGAGGTTGGGAGTTCGGACTTCGTTATCCCAGAAGCAATTCTTGCAGAAACTGTGCATTTTGCCGCGATAATAAGTACCCTACGTCAGTGGTGCCCCTACTCTATATATATAATATGTACTGTATCAATACAAAAATATACATCATTTTTGTATGGCTGTGGCTGTGGGAGAAATATTTTAGATATTGAATGAGGTTTAAATGAGTGACAAGTCCTATGCACAATCCAAATAATATTTGGTTTTATACGAACAAAGTAATATGTTAGTACTTTGTTTAATACTTTTTCATAATGTTATGAACAAGTATTAAACTCTATTTCTTTGCTTTAATTTAATGGACACCTTCACAGTAAGACACCAATTACTGATTTAAAAAAAAGGGTGAGACACTAACATATTCAATATTCATATACTTATATATTTTAATTTAGTTTAGTTAAAAAGGAGACGGATATATAATAGGTTTTTTTTATATATTTGGCGATATGTAGGTTTTTTGTATTGACTGTAGTTTTTGACTGTACCACGCTCGCCCCTGTCTGAGTATGAAATCGTACGTGACTAGAAATGTACGAGTCGCACCCTTCCCGAACCTTCAATATCGAGATCATATTTTACACCACTTGATATGGGAATGTTGTATTCGGAAAACACGAGCATTATTGGCGCCAGATTTTAATGACACAAATTGTCACGGTTCAAACGTCATTTAAACTTTGTACATAATGCCTAAAATATATACGTATAACGGAACATGTACTCGTATTTATTTTCGATCAGCAAGAGCATTTGAATTTTTTTTCGAAAGTACACTAAGTATTATATTATAGTAATAATACACTAGATACTTGCACTTTTTTCCACTTTATTCGTTTTTTCACAAGTTATTTCTTAAAATACACGACCGGTTTCGACATAGTCATCATCACCTGATGAATATGTATTTCCATCAAGAACCTACGGTACATTCAATAACATATAGAGTAAGTATATTTAAATGGAACAAATGTAAAAAAATACAGTAAGTACTCAGTTGCTGAAAAAAATACACAATTAAAAACATTCTCCATTATAAGAAAAAAGTAACGACACTACTACACTACACTACTGTTTCATTGAAAAATATCTAGTATTAAGAAGTGTACAGACATTTAAAATTCTTGTAAAATTAAAATGTTGTAAAATTACGTCATCGCGTCGAGAATTTAAAACTAGTAGGTATATCTCGGAAACTACACGACGTATTGTAATAGTTTTTTGCATACATATTATTTATTTTCAACGGAGTTTACGGAGAGCTACATGTATATAAAAATTAGTGAATATTCTCCATTGACAAACTATTGATAAAATCATGAAAATCGGATGTAACAAATTCGATAGAAATTCCACACCAATGTTGTGTACTTTTCAAAAAGCCAATAAAAAAACTACACGAATTCCCGTTTTAAAGTTTGGTAAGAGATCTGGGTTTCGCCTACAACCTGTCTTTATTTTTCTTAAATTCATGCTTATGACGTGTCTAAAGACATTCCTCATAAATACCCTAACGTACCGCACAACAAAACACAAGGTATTTTTTAAGCAGTTTATCGTGAGGCTTTGTTGAGCAGACCAATTCATGCCTAAGCACTCTCTCAGAATTTGTCATTGTGTTTCATAGCCTAATTATTACGAGTATTATTGTTTAACGTGAAAATAATTGCCGCGAATCATGTCGATTGCTCCCAATTAGTATAAAATATACGATCGTAACTTTTTTATTACTTTCATATCGAAGATAACGTAAACGCTAGTTTTTTTATTAATGATTTGCTATAGGGGCAATTCGTATTAGCGCAGAGTCAAAGCGTGGCGAAGTGAAAATTATAGAATTTAATTCAGACAATTAGGTACTTTGTATGTTTATTTAACGTACTAAGTATGTTTTTTTAACGTGTTAAGGGCGTGTTTCACCAAGCGATGTTAAAGTTAACGCCATGTTAAAATACCATGCCTTCTCATTCATTGACAGGCAGACAGACAGAAACACGCCCTTCGTATGTTTATTTAACGTACTAAGTATGTTTCTAACGTACTGCGTATGTTTTTTACGTACTAAGTTTTTTTTTACATACCTACTTATTATACTAAGTGGCGTAGGTTTCCTAAAAACTCGATTCCTTTCGGATTCATCCATGCGTTGGTGAAATCGGAACTAAGTATGTTTATTTTGGGAGCTACTAACGAGTAGGTAGGTATTCAAATGTTGTTTAGAAGCGTGATAACTGAAAAACCTATTGTGTAATTGGCCGGAGTACAGAGTACAAGTAGCTTCAGCTATGACGCCCACTTTTTGTAATTGGCCGGAGTCATCACAGCTGTTTACAAGTAGTTTCAGTTTTTACCTTCACTGCTGGTCATATTCCTCCTCCACAGTATTTAATGGAGGGTGTTTGCGTATACTCGCTTGACAAGCGGAATGACAAGCGCAGATTTAAGAAGAGAATGTGTGCGGAGTCGCTTCTGCCTATTTTATATACCTATATATATGTCTCTCGACACCAATAGTGAGATGGTTGATGCGAAAGTTAATAGGATCAGGTGTTACTTTGCGGAAATCCATAGCATAAAATTAAAATGTATTATAGCCCGCGAAAAGTGATAATCACAACCTGCAAGCAAATGAGTAAGTGTACGCATAGGCATGTGCTTGATACACCTCCCTCCTTCCCGCGTACGTACACTCACTCATTTGCCTGCAAGTTGTCGTTATCAAATCTAATCAAAATATTTTATTTCCAAATGAAACTTAACAAGCTATTTTCGGTAAGTCAACAAAAAGGATACCACCGGTTTAACCCTAGCCCGCCGACAAAAACCGGCGTAAGAAACTCGGTACCTATATAATTTTTCGCGGGATATTTCTAAATACACTGAGCGGCATGGAATCCCGTCCAAGCACTTTTTAGGCGATTTCTTAAATGTTAACATTTTTAAACAATTTTTTCTTATAAGGGTGCTATGGAAAAATACCTATCTTTATTTTCAGAGGGAAATTAATTATATTTTAAAACATATGCGAATAGAAATTTAAATTTTAGTCGAAACGCGTCTCTCAACGAATTAAGTTCGTAATTTTAATTTAGTTTTGTGTAAGTGCATCTTTGTCCTTCTGATTCTTTTGACATTGTTGAGTTCATTTAACTTTAAACTGCACCTAAAAATTAAAATAATGCCTTTAGAGCCTGAAATAGTGGCACAAACTGTAGCCTTAATTGACTAAGGACTGACACAGCGCGAAGTAGCTATTGCGCTCAATTTACCTCGTTCATCAATCCAGTAAGACTTAAAATGATACTAAGAAACTGGTAGCTTCTCAAGAAGACCAGGCAGTGGGGGTGTCAGTTGCACAACGGCACGGGATGACCGTTTTATTGTCCTAGAGATCTTACGGAATCGGTTCCTTACTGCAGTCGAGGTTCGTCAGCGGTTCCAAATTGCGACAGATGTGAGTGTTAGCGAGCGTACAATAAGAAGACGTATGGAGGAAGCTAATTTAAAGGCACGTAGGCCAGCACTAGGACCTGAACTGCTCAAACAACATCGAGATGCTCGTCTACATTTTGCACGTAATCTTGCTTACTGGACCCATGAAGAATGGAGTCGAGTGCTGTTTACTGTCGAATGTAGGATTTCTTTACGAGATCGAGACGGTCGTTTACGAGTGTGGCGAAGAAAAAAAGAACGGTATTTACCCAATACGACTGTAAATACCGTCTGTTACGGTGGAGGCTTTATAATGGTGTGGGGAGGAATAAGTTCCACCGCTCGTACAGAATTGGTTGTCGTTGACAATCGATTAACTGCGACACGATACATCGAAGAAGTTATCCCGGAACACGTTATGCTCAATTCGGGGTTTATAGGGTATGACGAGTTTCGTTTAATGCACGATAATGCACGGCCACAAGTAGCTCGTTGCGTAAATGAGTACCTTCAAAGTCTCAGTATACAAAAACTGCAGTGGTCTGCCCGCAGTCCAGACCTGAATCCTATAGAACACATCTGGGACATGCTCAAAAGAATAATAAAAACATCCCCTAACCCGCCAGCAACCCTCGGAGAGCTTCGTAGCGCTGCGATTAACTCTTGGGAGAACCTATCCCAAACTGAAATCAAAAACATTATCTAAATCATGCCAGCCCGCATGCAGATGGTCATCAGAGCAAGAGGAGGAAATACCCCATATTAAAATGAAAAAAAAAATTGGAAAACTGTTATTACTTTTGAATTCAGAGTGTTTTGGAAAATATTATTTTATGCTTAGAAATATAGCGATTTTATTAAAAACTTATTTTTAAATTAAAAACCATGTCAGTGGCTGTAAAATTGATCAGGAAACACAAAGAAATGTATTTTTTATTGTCTGACATTAATTTCATTACAATACAGGCAAATTTGAGACGTTTAGACAAAAATAACAGGGTGGCCAAATTTCCATGCCGGTCAGTGTATAATACATTTTAATTTTATTATGCGAAGGTGTTTTTCTTACTCCGGTAGTTTAAAAATGGAATAAATCCGCATAAAGGAGTTCTCAACCCTCTAAGAACAATCAGCGAAACCCGAATCGATAACGGAATTGAATAGCCACCCGAACTCCGCTATTTTTTAAAACGACCCCAATACGTCTTGCTTGTTAGTGATATTTTTTTTTTTTCTAACCCGCGTGTCTGCGGCATTGGCTGCGTTGACTTTGCGCTATTATTTTCTCTTTAAATAAAACTTTGCAAAGGACTTTAGTAACGAGCATCATCAGCCATCGATTCTTTAAGCTGGAAATAAATAATGATCGAATATTATTAACTAATTTCTTACATAATTCACAATACAACTACGAACTAAATATGTTTCGGCAATCGTACGTACTCGTCATGTTCATAGACAGAAGATGAATCGGCTTCCTAGCAACACGGATAGAATGGAACGTGTTCAGAATAGTTAATTAATTGATGATGAACATGAATTTGATGATCGTTGACGTATACTCTTTCTCGAGAAAACCATACATTTTCTGACATAAAACAGTGTAAGTAGATAGAGATACGGAATTCGGGTCGGCAACTGTATGTGGTTCCATTCCATCTTTTCTCATGCGGGAAAGAGAAACAAACATACTTCCTCACAAACTACTAAGTTTTTTTTCATTCATGACTTTAGTTTTTTTGTTAAATATGCTCCGACACTACTGGACTGTTTGTGATGAAATTTGGCATAGATGTAGAGCAGGGCTTGAATAACCGAAAAATATCGGTAAAAACGGTTAACGGTATGACGTCATACCTTAAAATTATGGTAAACTTATATAACGGTACCGCTATTATTTTGGTACCGCAAAATTATGGTATCGAAATTTTTTCAGATACCTAAATTTGTAAAATAACGGTTTTATTAGTAGGTACTAATAAAACCCGCCAGAGTCACGCCGATTGCTTTGGTCGTAGAATCTTGAGTGTTAAAAATTACTGACAGTCGTGCGGAGTGCTCTGCCTGTAACGCAGCGTACTGCGTAGGTACTTAGTTAATAGTAAATTGCTAAATAGTTTTTAGTAAATAGTTAATAGTAAATTACTAAATAGTTTTTATTTAGACAGTTTTAGTTATAAAACTTGGGAAACAGTTAAGTTACCTACTTGTTAAAAAAAAATTATAGTGCGTAGCAATTATGTTTTATAATGTTTAATTATGTTTTATTGGTGCGTTAAGAGCGTGCATTCAATTTACGACGATGTTTCAGTTTTTCGGTGTTTTTGATTGCCCCTGACATGCATAAAATAACAAAATTAAATAAAACAATTAGAAATAAATAAAGATAAACTCTTTATTTTTGGAATAGTTTTATAAAATTAAAGTTTTATGTAGTACATTTGAGTAAATTTAAAGATTTCGGAACGCCGAATCGCAAAAATGCCGATTTTAGCTCACTTTGATAAAGAAAATAACATTTAAATCGTTTTAATATAGTTTAATTTCTATTTTCATAAAAGTGATTATAAAGTCCTTAAATGAAAAGTTGATAAAAATTAAAAATATATGTATTGTTAACTGCATAAAAAATCTTTTAAAAATTTCATAATTTACGTTTTTCAGTGCAGTATTTCTACTGGAAAAACTAAATTTCTTCGATGATATTATTTTTATAATTAATAATCATACTGTTGGTAACTCGACACTATTTTTTATTTAATTAATTTATCCCATTATTCAATTTTTTAAAAATTACTTGTTTTCAACCAAGCGCACGCGTCATGTAAATCGTGATCTATTTAGTACCCGCTGAGAATTCGTGAGGGGAGGACGTGTCGCTCTGCGCTGGACCGTCAACGTATAAAGGTTCACCGACCTGGTCAGCTCATAGACATGTAGTGCGACTAAGCAGAATTGACGCTTTGACGAGCATTAATATTTTTATGAGAAATGGGGAAAATTTACAGAGATTATATTATGTCGATTACAAAGTTCATAATATATAGAAAAAAAACATTAAGAGGTATGTAATGTGTTCAGAGTTTATTTATAAAATATAAAATTTATATAATAATCATCATCAGCCCCTGTGTGTCTGTCTGTAATATCACAGCCCCTAAATTTATCAAAAGATTTTGATGTCAATTTCTTTTGTTGAAAGCTGATGTGGTTTATATATTTAAAAATAATACTAATCATCATCAGCCCCTGTGTGTCTGTCTGTAATATCACAGCCCCTAAATTAATCAAAAGATTTTGATGTCAATTTCTTTTGTTGAAAGCTGATGTGGTTTATATATTTAAAAATTATACTAATCATCATCAGCCTCTGTGTGTCTGTTTGTTATATCGCAGTTCCTAAATGATCGACGAATTTTGATGCGATTATCTTTAGTTAAAAGGTGGTGTGGTTTATATATTTAAAAATTATACTAATCATCATCAGCTTCTGTGTGTATGTCTGCTTTAATGTAACTGTCATCAATATAACTGAGTATCTGGGGGCATGGCAGTGCTTCTGTCAACTTGAGCATGGCCGTACCATCAATTTCTCGAAGCAGTTTAGGCCACTTTCAACTTCCTATAACTTTGTTGTGGATTAAAAGAAGCCTGCATTTTTAGTTACTAGGAAAGCATTGTATAAACATACATAGTATATTTCAAATGTTATTCAATTTGAAACAGAAGTTAAATAATTATAACTTGTCAAACTTCTTAGTTTTGTCACTGACTCAATCACTCACTGACCGATCATCAAAAGTATTAGGCACTTCTAGCAGACACAGAAGCTTCAAATTTGGAATACAAGTAGTGTTTAGTGTATAAATAAAGGAAAAACCTAAAAAAAATATTTCTGTAGAATTATCTAGACTAACTAACTGCATAATTAACTTTGTAATGTCATATAAATGTATAGGATTACAAAGCTATATTTGCCCTTTTCACAAAAACACGCGTTTAGTAAATCTTCTACAAAAACAACTGAGATCCCATCAAAAACATGCCAAGTCTCGCTACTTAGTTCTTCTACTGTAAAAACTTGTGAGATACATGTTATGCCAAGTAGGTGTTAGTCGGTCGGTCTAACAACATCAATATTATTTTGGAAAGGATTGGCACTTTTTACAAGTTTTTTTATATAGGTTATCCTTTTCATTTCCAATAACAAAATATAGCATGCGCACTGTCTTTCTTGAAATGGTCAGACTTCAAACAGCTGCTATGCTCTGTCCTGTTCTATTGCAGGGGATGGTTGGTTGGGACCTCTCAGTCGCACACAAGTTGCACCAATATTTTATTTTTCAAATTTCGCAGGTAATCCTAAGCCACCGTGTTTTTAATAAAATAATCTTTAATTTTATTTAATTTCCATTCAATAATCAGACGGTTGCAAAATGCTAGTATAGCTTACCTGTTTGTGCCTGGCTACCTAATAGTTGTGACAGGAAAAAAGCATGTCCATCCCGACTACCCACTAAAATTAGTATTTTAGTACATTTTAGTGGGTGGTCGGAAGTGGGTCAGTAAAATATTTAGGGACAAACATTTCTGGACATCAAAGATGAAAAATAAATAACTTGGTATATTTTTATAAAAATTAGGTTGTTGAATTTTTCATTCTCATTACTTACTTATCCTAAATTATAAATGTGAAAGTTGGTTTGTTTGTTCGTGTGTTTGTTTGTTACTTCTTCACGTCTCATCTACTGAACCAACCACCATGAAACACTTTTCACACAGTCATCGCGCGAAAGTTGTTCCCGACGGTTCGACAGTAACGTGGACTGAGCCGCGGGCGATTACTAGCATGTCGAGTATGTATAATTTGTATTTTATAACTTAAATACCATTTAATTTTATAGAATTATTGAAATGGTAGGTAATATTAAATATAATTAATTATAGGTAATTCATTAGGATTAAAGTATCAATATTACTTGCACGCTCTACCTACGCTCGACCTAGCGTTAACCCACACATGCGTGTTGTTTTGCGTCTGTGTGAGTCGATATCGGCTCTCGCGGCGATTTCGACTTGATGAAATTTGATTGCGCGCTCTTAAAATACTATCTACGTTAGTTAGTAGACGACTTGTAACATGTACCTTAACATTTGTTTCACAACCAGGAAATAAACATTTGGAATATTTAGTTTCTTTATCATACGCAAAGTATACGTAAACTGCGTTCTTACGCTTCCTTCCCATGACTGTGAATTAGTTAATAATATATTATAAAAAATAATTTTAAACAAAAAAAAAAAACCGACTTCAAAAGGTAAACTAAAAAGCAAAAAATAAATTTACTTCGCACAAAGTAATACTTATTTTCACTGAAATAAATAAATTTATTCTATAATTTTGAAGTCGGTGCCAAGTCCAGCGTTCTTTCATAATTTTAGTATATAGTAATAGTTACATTGATAGTTGTATATTGTTTTCTGATTCTTTTTTCTGTGACTGCCTACATATATTTAGTAATTTGATATTGCAGTAAGGTATTTGAAGTACTTACTTGGCACCGACTTCAAAATTATAGAATAAATTTATTTATTTAAGTGAAAATAAGTATTACTTTGAGCGAAGTAAATTTATTTTTTGCTTTTTAGTTTACCTTTTGAAGTCGGTTTTTTTTGTTTAAAATTATTTTATTTTAAGATTTTTAGTTAAACAACGCTGAAATCTTCAAACGTGTATCTCTAAGGACTCAGAAGTTCTGTTCACTACTTTAGGTCCAGGATATGGTGCAAAATCTTACTATTTGGTAATATATGCTTGGGATACTTCAGAAAAAATCAAAATCGATATATGTTTCCATATAAATTTTGAGGAGTTCCCTCGATTCCTCACGGATTTCATCATCAGGTCACCACTTTGGTAAACACTGGAACAACACTGTAATTGACGTAGTGGCGTATGCTTGCATTTCTTCAAACAACGCTGCAATCTTCAAACGTGTATCTTTAAGGAATCAAAAGTTCTGTTCAGTACTTTAGGTCCAGGATATGGTGCAAAATCTTACTATTTGGTAACATATGCTTGGGCCACTTCAGAAAACATCAAAATCGATATATTTTTCCATATAAATTTTGAGGAGTTCCCTCGATTCCTCACGGATCCCATCATCAGGTCACCACTTTGGTAAACACTGGTACAACACTGTAATTGACGTAGTGGCATATGCTTGCATTCCTTTAAACAACGCTGCAATCTTCAAACGTGTATCTCTAAGGACTCAGAAGTTCTGTTCAGTACTTTAGGTCCAGGATGTGGTGCAAAATCTTACTATTTGGTAGCATATGCTTGGGCTACTTCAGAAAAAATCAAAATCGATATATGTTTCCATATAAATTTTGAGGAGTTCCCTCGATTCCTCACGGATCCCATCATCAGGTCACCACTTTGGTGACAATGGGACCAAACGGGAAGCACCACCTTTCAAATAAAAAAAAAATCATCCAAATCGGTTCACCCGGGCGAAAGTTCTGAGGTAACAAACATAAAAATAAAAATAAAAAACATACAGACGAATTGAGAACCTCCTCCTTTTTTTGGAAGTCGGTTAAAAACATACAGACGAATTGAGAACCTCCTCCTTTTTTTGGAAGTCGGTTAAAAATAAGTTAGCAACGTAACACGACGTGTAAACTGCAACGAAATTAGCGAGCGAATGAAAGATCAAGGAATAACAAATTGCAACGAATACCACTAATCCCGTATTGTGCAAGTCTTGACAAACTGTAAAGTTTCGAATTGACAACGCCGCGCCGCGTCAGTGCGTGCGACGTTGCCGCGTTGCTCTGAAAATTTTTTCGGTACCGAAATGATTTCGGTTACGGTAGTGATAAAATATAATGATACCATACCGTAAAATAATAAAGGTATATACCGTTATTTTGCGATACCGCAATGGTGAATTTCAACCGTTTTGACCAAACCTTTAAATTATAGCGATATCGTAATTTAGTACCGGTATAATACCTTTATATCGGTACCGCTTTCAAGCCCTGATGTAGAGTGAAGGACATAGGCTTCTTTTTATCGCACTAAAATGTACCGTATAAGCGATATTTTCTTTTGCGCGTACGAAGTCGCCTTCATAATTAAGCAATTCAATCTTTTGAATTAGATGATTGGTTTTGATCTGTATAAACTTTACTAAAAAGGAATATCTAATTATTTATCAATATACTGGGTGTAAAAAGAACAGTCACTATAACTTTAAGATACGATGATACTACCTTCCCTCATTTTGGAAATTTATTGTTTTAATTTTTTTTTGTTGTCAAAAACAAAAAAAAAATTATACTGTTTACCATTTCTTATTTTTTTGTCGCAAAAATAACGAAAAAGCAAAAAAAAATTTTTTGTACATTTCTAGAATGTCTTTTGAATGAAAATAAATAACACACACATAACGGGTGTAGTTCTGTGTGTTATTTATTTTATAACATTTCTATAGAGGTGTGTATCTACAAATAGTTTCAAACTTCCTGCACGACAAACATCTGTGTCGCGGATAATCTTTATTAATGGCTTGTTTGTAAGTTTCTCAACGGCTCGACTAAATTTGGTGAAACGTTGAAGTGTTATCTTGGAGTAAACCTATTGTTTCGCACAACAATGTGTCCCGGATTGTGTTACTTACAAACATTGTCTCGTGTAGATTTATCAGTTGTAGAGTCAATGACTTTCAGCTGAATGCGTTCAAAATGTATTACGTTTTAATTTGTACTAATGCAGCCTTTTAGTCTGTCTATTTAACAATGCTTTTAGTATTTTGGATTAAGCGTAGTAGTATAAAATATAGGTAAGTGTAAGTATATAGGTATATATATTAATACGTAGGAAAAGAAAAAAACTTGAGGAGTCGGAAAATTTACTGAAAAGGTGTGATATGTGGAGGAAGGTATACAGAGAACAATGGTCACTTTTGTCTCGTTTTTTTTTTAAATTAGAGGGCCAGTAATTAAAAAAAACAGCTAATAATGTCAAAGCCTTTCTAATTCAGCTTTTTTCATTGTAATAATTGAAGACATGACTTTTTTTACTTCTAAGTTAAATTGCTACTTTATTATTTACTAAGCTGTAAGTTTTCCGAATAAAATAAAATAAATAAAAAATTAAAATGAATGTAGGTGATATGTCGCAAAGAAAAATACACAGAAAATTGAGTTTAAACTGTCACTTAAACATTTTAGAATACGTCGTAAAGTATAAAGTAAGTACTTTAATCTAAAGATCCGTCTCTAGAATCAATGTACTTAATATGTTACTACATTTTAGATGTTAAAGTGACAGTTTAAACTCAATTTTCTGGGGTATTTTTTTTTGCGACATATCACCTTCATCGATTAATGTCTTCAATTATAAAGGATGTTTACGGTTTAAATTATAAAGGATGTTTACGGTTTAGCTATAAATGTAATTGTCCCCGTAATTGACAAGTTTCTATCCCAAGTATTGTCAGTGGAGCGAACGCTTCGGAACATAAAACATTCTCTGAAATTAAAGCTTCTGCTCCCCGAAATGATTCACAAGTTTCGTTTTAAACACTTTCGTTTGTAGGTCGTGGGGCGGAGATACACAGCACACACATTTTATTAATAATAATAATTTCAATAATGGGAGCTATTATTATTATTACCTATTCTCTAGTATATATTCTCCGATGAAAAGAAATTGTCAACGAAAAAGAGTTTTTTTTATCTGTCACTTTTCAATTGAAATTGAGAATGTTTACATAGATTCACAGGTCTCTTGAAAACGCTCTATACAAAAGTAGGATTAACTATGACGTTACGCCTTCGTAATAATTTATGAAATACTAGCTGTGCCCGCGACTTCGTACGCGTGGAAAAGTGATTTAGGGCACTTTAGTATTTTTAAATATATTCTTAGATTATTGGCGCAACCGCTGACAACTTTCGCTAATTTAATAGTTACTTCCCAGTGTATCCCAGTGTTGATCCCTATCCAGCAAGTCACGTACCCGGCAAGCCTCTTGGTATGCAGGCTATAATAATAATAATATAGTACCATCCTTTCGGAGCTCGACAAAAGAAGTAGGTCTTAGCCACATCTACCCAAAGATTCAGCCGTTTATGTCGCAAATTTTCGTAATTTTCGACACTCCAAAGGGAACCAAAACCTAAAGGTTACTTCCCGGGAACTCAGAATCTTTAAATTTGATATGAAGCAACGTCTTAATAGTGCAAACATATGATAAATTGCGAAACCATAAAAATATTTTCAATTTTTTGAACTTACTACCGTTTTTGTCATTAATGTTTTGAGGTATTAAATTGAAACTTTTATTGCAATTACTAAGGTCTTAAAAACGAAACTCTCGGTTCCGGATCCGGTCGAGGATCCGGCTTACTCTCGACACAACCGAGAATCGAATCAATTCGATCTCAACAGTTTTTGGTGTTTTATTTGGTAGATTACTTTGGAACTAATTAGGATAAAGAAAACCGTTAGAAATAAACAAACGTCAATTTATTCGGGAGTATGCGGCACGATCGAATCTGAATCAAAATCGAATCAGTTTGGAGAGTTAGGCCGCAGCTTGGCGCGCCAATCGGTTTTAGTAGCGTTCTTTTATTGACCTACCCTAAGTATAAAAATAATAATAATAATATAAATAAATGAAATTTAGTTTTAAAGAAAATATAAAATAAAAAATGATTAAATTTGAATGGTTGAAGCAACGCGGTTCCAGCCGCGGTTCATACAACCATCCAGCAATTTTTTTTAATTGTCATAAGTTTTTTGTTTATGAACCGATTGTGATGAAATAAATGCTAAGTCAAGATTACTACATTATAATATGATTGAACCAAATCTAAATCGGATAAACCCTTTCTGAGATTAGCGTGCCCAAATGCACCGACAAACAGACAAAAATTCAATGAAAAAAATTGCATGGTATAAAGGGCAAATATAGTCTTCATGGAAATATGCTTAAGCCAACTAACGTATTAACGGTATAAATAGATTTCCAAAAACCGCTTAATTGCCCGTTTTTTAGTTATCCCGAAAGGCATTCTTTTGATAA
Source organism: Celastrina argiolus (assembly GCA_905187575.2). Taxonomy (NCBI): domain Eukaryota; kingdom Metazoa; phylum Arthropoda; class Insecta; order Lepidoptera; family Lycaenidae; genus Celastrina; species Celastrina argiolus. The sequence goes on along the minus strand of LR994591.1, from coordinate 4,568,826 downwards.
TACAGTTAGGTAATTAAGTTGCTTTAATACAATAAATGATAATTTATTTCAATTTGTGAAGCAAGTTCAAAAATCCAATTTTTATATTATTATGACACTGAGGAAACACTTGTCTTCCCAGAAAAAAATTCTTGTTAGTTAGGTACTTATTTCATGTTCTAATCTACTTTAACGTTCTATTGCTTCGCGTCAGCGATGCCCCCGCGCCCCCTGCACAAAACGTCCGTCAGCAGGCCGCGCGCGTGAAATTCATCCGACTTACTTCAAATTTATCGTCACTACTCGGCTCCTATGTATCGTAGCGTTATGTTATATAGCCTATAACCTGCCCAGGAATATGGGCTACAATCGTACCAAGTTTGGTTAAAATCCCTTCAGTAGTTTTTGTTCTATGCGTGCACATACAGACAGACAAAAATTTTACTAATTGCATTTTTGGCATCAGTATCGATCACCAATCATCCTCCAATATGTATTTTGAAAAAATATTCAATGTACAGAATTGACCTCTCTACAGTTTTATTATAAGTATAGATATAGATAGGGCAGGGCGTATTAATGTAGCAAATATTCTACTACTACATCTATCTACTACTTCGAAGTTTATGCGTTTAAGTTAATACTTACTATAATCACTTATTTCGGCAATTTCGTTGATACCAGGCTAGCTAAGTTACTATATAAAAATGACTCCTGCTTAGGAGTCATTTTTTCACGTTAGTGTGTGCGCAATACACAAGGACACTTTTGTTTACTCTCTGGCGAGAAAACAGGCGCAGGATCGACTTTTGAAGTTATACTTCTTTTGGCGCGATGGAGAAAAATGATGAGAGTGAATTTTTACGATGCGCGCGCACACCGACACCTAAATTTAACAGCATGAAGTTAGTTCTAGGAGGTATGAGAATTGATAACTATGTTCAAGTTGTATATTCTAGTATTTTTATATGTAGAACACGTGTTTCGTAAGGGTACAATTAAACAGTGTGAATAAATAAATATTATTTTGGTGTTTTTATTAAATCAATTTCATATACGACGGTGATACTAATAATTTATTATTTATTAGTATATCTATATATATATACTTATATATATATATTGAATATTAGTGATAAAACTGATTTGAATAAACTGTTTTGAGTGCATTTATAGATTTGAGGTTAATTGTCGGTATGTATAATTTATTTACATCGTTAATTAAAAATTATTACATTATTATCTAAAAAATAATTTTTTTTCGTTTTGTTTTATTTATGGTCTGGTAGTATAACTTCTAACGCGTGTACATAAGTACACATACTCTTTTTTACATTTCCGACAGTCATCATTCTTATGGGGACAGTTGGGTAATCAGTCTGCCTAACAAAATTTTAAAACAATGTAGACATTCGTAATTAACGATCGAGTGAGGTGGTATGCTTGGTCAGACTGAAATTCACTGTACTAGTTTTCAGATGTTGTATACTAAGGCTCCGGACTTAGAATACTTCGATAGCGCGATGCAGAATCTTTAGTTGTTCCAACGGGAATCGAACTCACGATCTCCGATTCAAGAGCTAAGCTCTAACTACTCGGTTACGGAGGTGTTCAATATTTTAATAGCGCAATACCAACGTACCTAATATTGTTACAATCATTAGCTCTTTTGTCTTAGCCCTTTAAAAAAAGTCATTGTCAAATATTTTGTGATGAGCAGACATAAGTTGAAACATGTGTTCGCAAGACTTCAATTTCTATTGAAGAATTAAGCATTTGTCTATAGGCCCTAAAACTTAGAGACCTTCTAGGAAACAGTGGTCTTTTCAAGTCACAAATCTGTCGAAGCTTTCAGCCAGTGTACATGTCTCTTTACTTTAGTTATCGTTAACTATTAACTGGATTAAATAAATAACTGCTTATTATATATAATATATTGTACTGGTGGTAAAATGAGCAGTCACTATAACTTTCGGATATAATTATAGTACTACCATATATTTTCTCATTCTAGAAATGTTTGAAACTAAAAAAAAACATTTGACTTCTTACACTTACAAGAATAACAAAATACCTAAATAAAAAAAATCATTTCTTGAATAAGTAAAGGTAGTATAGTATAATCATATCCCAAAGTTAAGTTGACTGTTGTTTTTACACCCTTTATAATATATTATATTATAGGCAGTTAACATTATACACGTACAGTTTCAAAATCAACAAGTTTTAGAGTAGGTCACCCTTTTTTTTTGGGAGTCTGATACAACATGTAGCCTTTACAACATATTCTCATACCATCAACCTACTACATATAAGCAAAATTCCTTTTAAATATATGTCAAGTCGTTTCGGATGAGTTCTGTTACAAACACCGTGATTCGAGAAATAAAGTACCTATATGATAAAAAACCCGTTTTGCATACGCTTCCAAACTAATGTTTGCACATACTTAAAGCCCTGTATAACCCCGGTAACAAGTGACTAATGTTCTGGCATTTGACGAGTCCGTAATACAGATGCTCATTGGCGTCATTAAAGTGCCAGTCAAACACGTCTTATTACTGAACCGAATTGCCCATAAACAGCCCTTTAGTCAGGGCGAGGCCCCAATAGTGCGATCCGTCGCAGCGGATCAACGCAACGTAAGTAGTATGCACGGAGTCGCAGCTACGTCTAGATCGAGGCATCATTAGTGCGTTGCGTCGTCGCAGCGTCGTCTCCTGTGGGCCAGTTCATAAAATATGTATGGAAATCGAAGAAGCGGCGACGACGAAACGCAGCCCAACGCATTAATGGAACCTCGCTCACTTAGTTCAGCTTTCGCAATGGATACGAATGTATTCGTCGTCGCAGCGAATCGACGCGATGTCACACATGTGTTTCGTTAACGCGGCGACAACGTAACGCAGAGGGTTTGCACGCCGTCGCAGCTGCGTCTCATTTTTGCGATTGATATTTACAAAAGCCTCTCTCACGTTTCGTTTCTCGTTTGTCGAACCGTTCAGTCGTCGCAGTTGTTAAAACGCAGCGCAACGCATCGAAACGCACTGATGGGGCCTCGCCATTACCGAAACGAATTGCCCATAAACAGCCCTTTAGTTCTTTGTCGTAAACATCGTTAAATTGTTTCTAAATTCTTCTATAAATGCTAAAGATTACATAGAAATCAAAGATAGTTTAATTTTCGACTGTTTTTGAATCGCATCTTTTGATCTAACGACCGAATATTGAAACGCTAATTAAGGTGCCATTCCCACGGTCACTCCTTGCTAAATTAACAGGGACAGCATAAGGTTTAGCACAACTTCATTTAACTACCATTCGAAGCTTTTCGAATTTCGTATTTGTTTGTCACCTGTTTTTTAAATAATTACTATACATTACATTCTAGACTTTCGACCTACATACAATCAAACAGACGGAACGGAATCTTCTTGTACAATGACTATATTAGTTAGTCATAATTTATTGGCTGGTGAGAACAGATTAACTCTACGTGTGAGCTGGCTAGTATATTTTTCGCCACCACAAGTTATTTGCATAAAGGTGTATGATATCACAGATGAGACACAACATGACAGGAATGTTATAGTTCCGTTGGCTGAGCCACCCATGACCACCCATAAACGATTCGTCTCCATAGGGCGCCAGGCATGACTCATACTTGGTCACACTTTAAATGTGTAACTATTTTAGTGAAAAAAATAAAAAAGAACGATAAAGGACAATCAGTCCCACTATTTTTGTCAATGGTTTATCGTGGATATACCTAATGATGAATATAATACTTATATTATAAGTACATCTAGTATACACCTCGGTGACTTCTACCTTGACGCACAGACAGTAGCACCACCTAACACTACCGGCTCCAATTAATAAACTAAAATCTTCCTTGAGAATCAATCTATCCATTGCTGAAAACAGAATGAAGATCGGTGCAGTAGTCTGTGAGTTTATCGCGAACAGAGATAATAATAAATAAACTAAATTAAAAATTAAAAAAAAACCCCCGACTTAGGGCGTGTTTCACCAAGCAATGTTAAAGTTAATCCTTCTTTTAAATATCATGTTGTTCCTCTCGTAACTCCTATCAATGAATGAGAAGGCATGGTATTTTAACAAGCCTTTAACATTAACATGCGTTGGTGAAATCGGTACTTAGCGTGTAATATTCCTATCAGACCTAACAAACGACCTGATGGCCTAAGACCAGATTTCACCAACGCATGTTAGTAAATGCTAAAATACCATGCCTTCTCATTAATTGATAGGAATTACGAGGGGAACAACATGATATTTAAGGAAGGATTAAATTTAACATTGGTTGGTGAAACACACCCTAAAGGACCTAAACCGATTTCCAAGCTAAGAACACTCGACTGATTTCAAACAAAAAACCGCATTAAAATCGGATCATCCGCTTGAGAGCTACGATGCCACAGACAGACACATACACAGACACGTGAAACTTATATTAACACCCCGTCGTTTTTGCGTCGGGGGTTAAAAAGAAAGAGGCGGAGAGGACTTTATACGAATAAGTATTTTAGTTAATTATGAAATTCCTCAATGTTCGAGAGATTTGGTAAGGTCACGCCTGTCTTTATCAGTTTTATAACCAGAGCTCATAAAATTGCCATCGGGTTTTGCGTGAATTCGCCTCGAAGTTTTAGCGATCAAGAATTTTTATTAACTTTTTTATAGACTCTGACGCTGGCGGAGTAATTTGGGAGTTCTATTCGGCGAATAGGTCTGATAAAAACGTCATTCTAAATAGTTTACATTTTACTGGTTACATTTTTAATAGGTTGGCCTATATATGGCAGAAATATTTGAAGATCCGCAAAGTAACGTTGACGATTAATAATTGTATGGAAAGCTTGACAGCCTCAATACAATCGATTTCTTTACTTTAAGGAACTCTCAAATGTTCCGGTTTTGGCTACTGTTATAGTTTAAATATTTGAACACCATGGCCTGTTGGGCAGACCGTTTAATATCAATAATAATAATAATAAAACATTTTAACAAATTTAGATATTGTATTACACACAACGAGATATAAATATAGATTAAAAGATACCTATCTTCCCTGTACCATATCCTGTACCATGATCAAATCCCAGGTTGTGATGTGCACCAATAACACCTTTTTTGACCTTACGTACATTATACGGATGCAAAATATTATATTATTCATCCAATAACGGGTGCAAACCTAAGTGATGTATTGATAAACATTTGTGAAGAGCTGAAAAATATAGAGTTAAACAGTTTTCACATGTCACCACGGCAGCAGCAGCAGCGGCACCGCTGCGTTAATCTCCCTATGGTTTATATGGAACCTTGCACATGAGCTGGCTCCAAATAAGTGCAAGGTTCCAAATAAATCCTTGGGAGAATAATCCGCTATCATGTGAAAACTACCTAACCTTGTAAATTCAGATATGTTTTTATTTAATTCTCTCGTATCCAAAGAAACAAAATAATAATAGTTTAAAAAAAAAACTATAAATACCTCGCTCCATTACTTTAATCTAGTATCAATGACCATGCAATTATCATCGGTCCTTGATACGTTTATTCAAACATTCAAATTAATCAGACTTCTGGAAGTTGGTGGAAATTATGCTCAAAGATTACGTTACATACATACATAAATACATACATGATGATTATAAAAGCGTGTTGATAAAAATAAGAGCATTTGTGACAGATTTAGAAATATATTTCACAAAGCAAATACTCGATTTGACGGTTTTCGATCCATTTATCTTGGTGGAAGTAATGTTCCCTTAGCCAATTTAACTGCTTTTTGTGACCTAGTTTTGAGGCGCAGCCATTTTTAAATCATATCTAATGGTTACAAAGGAGGTTTGAAGTATGGAATTTGGTTACATTTTGTATTGATTACTAATAATATTTTTAACTAACCTTCGAATTGTTAAGCAGTGAACTGATGATTTAAACTCAATTTTTCATGTTATGTGTATGTAGCGGCATTGTAGCTCCGAAATGGATCAACCGATTTAGATCTAGTCTTTTTTGTTTGAAAGCTGACGTGATCGTTAGTTTCTAATTCATCGTGATGATGATTCGTTCACTCCTTAAGAGGAAACACAACGGCAGTTTTGACTACGCGACCCGTCTCCTTCCTGGTCTCCTGGATAATACCACTAAACTAAAAAAAAATCATTAATCTAAATATACTATTAGTACGTCCCCTATTTTTACTTTTTTCATAAATTAATTATTATTAAGATATGGCTAGATTTTCGGCTAAAATCAGTAAACATATCATAAACATCAGTAAACAAGAGTACATTTTATGATTCAAATCGAGCTATGTTCCTAACATAGCTAAAGCCTTTCCTTTTTTTAGTTTATAATGAAAAAAGTAATTACCTCGGTAAAGTTTTGGAGGAGGAAACAGAGGTTTCCTAATGGTCGATTTCTCGTACTTTTAATAGGTAATTTGAGTTCAAGCTGCAATTGTCTCTATCGGTTTGAACGGGCAGTTGCGGGACAGCAATAGACTTTACAAATACCTATTTTGCATTTCGCTAGCACATAGTGTTCCTCTTAGCAGTTCATTCTTAGTTAAAAAATTATGTACTTATCACAAAAATTTTTCAATAGCAATATCACTTATTACATATTGTATTATAGACTAATAGTCCGGTCAAAATATACATTCAAGGTTACATTAATTCCCACCTAGCTAAAAACTGGCATGAATGTTGGGAACCCTATTACACACAATTTGTCAATTATCCACATTAATCCCAAGCGTGGAAAAAAAGTTATTCGAGGTTAAATGTTGCAAAAATTGGTTTTTCAAGTTTTCCAGCTAAACGGTAAGTTTTATCATGAAAATAGATAAGACGAAAATATTCAGCGAGGTGCGAATTAATGTAACCTTACCCCTATTTTTGAAGCTAATTTGACTGGGCTATAATACTATCATCTCGTATTCTGCAAAATGTCATGTTCGTGTAATATGCTGTCGGCTTGGAGCAGACATTTGTACTAAATCTTAGGCAACATACTGACATAATGATGTTTTGGCACAAATATGCAATCGATAGCAAAGCTGTGCAGGGTTCCAGTGTTAACTTGTAATATGTAGTGAGTATAATACATGTTACATTTTGTATTCGAATAGAAGGACCAATAAAGTATTCATCGTTCCAATCGAACAAAACTTGCTCTTTAATGCCCTCATTTGATGCATATAAACGCACAAAAAATTTAATTAATTTTGTCGAAGTAATTTTTTTTCGTTTATTACATGTACCATACCACTCGCGGAGTGGGTGTGTTAGATTTTTTATGTTTTATGGATCTAGTAAATAAACCTTTTATTGCAAACAAAGCTCTGCGTCCAGCTATTGTTCCCGACAACAATGACAAACAGGCTTTGCCTTTGAATAAGGTAGTTTCTGTATCGTATAAAATATAATAAGCTACTTTTGTTTTTTTTTTCAGACATTTGGTAACCAACCGCGGCGTTGCCAGAATGAATCTCAAGACTTCACCCGTAAGTGTCTTTATATTTTATCTTCAGAAAATCTCTCTTTTGTTCTAAAAAAGTAATAATTTTTCACAGCGCAATACACATCACAACCGTCAGAATTTTTCAAGTTTAGCGCCATCTGTTATAGTCACGATGAAATATTTCGAAACGTGTGGTTCGCAACGTTTCAAGTGATGTTGTCGATTGCCGCAAGATGTCGCTGAAAGGACAACGTAGTTCTCAAGTTATCCGCTAGGTGGTGCCACTAAATCTCAGCATATCTTTAACTCAAGCCTCAAGAACATTTCTTGTGTCGTGTAGTGAAGACAGTTACTAATAGAAACTGGGATACGGTGATAGATGGAGCTTTCAAAATGTACCCTAATAAATATTCTTTAAAAGTATTATTTTTAAGATAGGTAGGCTACCTACATTTGTTGCAGAAAAAAATATTCATTTGATACCGAATCTATTTTATTTTCTTGAGTAGATGATCTACTAGATTAGTTGCAGTGTCAAGAAGTAAATAGAACTTGTTAAGTACGTTGTTGTTTAAAGTCTACTCTGTTCAGATTCAATGTGATGCCAATGTAAACAAAGCCTACAACGGGCTGCTATAGTGCTACCAATTTAAATGTCACGTACTCCGTGCGCATAGCGATGATACATTTAGTCTTCGATTTTTTTTGCTTTTATTTACACCACATTAAATCGCAATGAACTGTAGTTAGGGCGATAGGACACGTTTTTGGAATTTAATGACTAGTTTACATATTATAGCACATACTAGTGCTATAACAGTTTAGCTAAAGATTATAAGATAAATTATTCTGTTTATGATTGCACATACTGGGAATAATGTGGCCAAACGTATTTGTTGCTTCTATTTGTTTACTATACAGTGTGTAAAAAGAGCAGTCACTATAACTTTGAGATACGATTATACTACCTTTCCTCATTTTGGAAATGTATGTTTTTTATATTTTTTTTGTCAAAAACTTAAAAATTATTTTTTTACTTTTCACTATTTCTTATTTTTTGTCGCAAAAATAACAATAAAGCAAAAAAAAATTTTTTTTTAATTTTTATATAAAAAAAAAACATTTCTAGAATGAGAAAAGGTAGTATAATCATATCCCAAAGTTATAGTGACTACTCTTTTTACACCCGTTATGTATTTTGACTTGAAAAAATGGCCCCGTGCGAGTTTCTTACGCCGGTTGTTCTTGGCTTGGGTTGAATCGGTGGTAGCCTTTTTTGTTGACATTCCGAAAAAAAGCTTAAGTTTCACATGGAAATACAATATCTTTTTTCTTATTTATTTATTTAAATCACCGAGTCTTTTAGTATCTGTTTCTTCCACAAATAATTCGTATTGCCAATCGCAAAACATCCCACGGTTGAGATAAAGTCCCAAATATCCTGACCGGTATCTTTAATCTCGGGGGAAATTATATTTCTTTGTAAAATTTTCGGCCTCAGTCACCTTTAAATTATAATTTATAATACTCCTGCAGTATGTACGAAGATCTAGGATTATAAATAAGGTGTGTTTGATAGAAACGCTATTTAAAGTTAGGAGTCCTCTTATACAAAAAAAAAAAAACTATAACCCGACTTCGCAAAAGCTGAAACAAGAAAATAATTCGATTTGAAATCTAGAAGCATTTCTATATAGGTGCAAAAAATGGTCAAGGTAGAGCCGTACATACATACCTATACATAGCTCTCTTATACAAAAAAAAAGAAGCTATAACCCGACGAGCTGAAACAAGAAAATAATTCGATTTGAAATCAAGAAATGCATGGGTGCAAAAAATGGTCAAATTAGAGCCGTACATACTACATACATAGACTGCTTCGCCGAAGTCTGGTAAACATACTTCAAATTGTAAAAGGACAACGAAAATGTGGTCATGTTCGTATCGATTGCAGATTTGGTTGATGCATTTAGGTGTATGAGCGTCAGCTCTTAAGCGATTTTCACCTTATACTGGGGCCTACTCAAGATGCCATCGCTAATTATCGCTTACAAAGTTCGATAACAAAATGTATGAGATTTTACATAAGGTACGCTATATGACATACCAAATCGCGATCATTTAGCGTACCTTATGTCAAATCCCATACATTTTGTTATCGAACTTTGTAAGCGATAATTAGAAATGGCATCTTGAGTAGGACCCCAGGGCATTTTGCCAAGTCGCCATCGCTATTAAAAATATAGGGGATTAAGCTTCTCTAAGTGACATTCGAATTCGTTTTTTGGTTTTACCCTGGAGGAGCGACAAGATGTTCGAGTGTACATCCGTCACAGTTTATATGGGGCACTGTTTCTAAAAGGCTATTGCTATACCACATTGCGACATCGCGGGGCGCACGTGACGAGCCAGGACTATTTACAAAAATGACAATGACCTTCGTGGCGGCGTTGTGCTTGAGTGCGTTAGTGCTCGAGCGAGAGGTTGCTGGTTCGAATCCCGCCGAGGGAACAAAAAGTTTTCAATGTTCCTGGGTCATGGGTGTGTATTAAATTTGTGTATAATATAATAAAAATCTTAAATATGTGTATAGTATAAAAAGTATTAAATATATTTCCGTTGTCTGGTACCTGTAACACAAGTTCTTCGGATACTTAGCACGGAGCCAGATTGACGTAGTGTGAAGCGTCTATATATATTATTATTATAATTTGCGTATATTTCATGTATATACAGCAGTGCAATTCTCTAAGCGCATGAATCGTGACAGCCAAGGTTCCGATGCCTGTAATAGCGATGATGGCCGAATTGGTATAGATTAGTTTTGAAGCTATTGACATCCGACCAAGTGACGGCGGTGACATTCGTGATCACAGCCACGAGCACAGCCTCAATTGGTCGCTTAGAGGATTGCACTGCAGGGCTTTTATTCTTGTTCATAATATGTGTTGCTACATGCTAGATAATTTCTCTAACTATAGAGCAGGCATGAAATGTCAGTAAAAGTAACGTTATCGTATAGTAATTGTATGAAAAGTATGTCAGCGCCAATATTATTGACATTCGATGACGTTACTTTTCTGGAACTTTCAAGTATTCCTGCTCAGCATACTAAAGTGTAATGATACGAGTAGCTTCTTAATTTTGCTAAGGTTTATAATCAGTCCCGTTAAATCAAATCAAAAGTACCCTCGAGTTTTCAGTTTTGGAGGAAAATTTAAAAATTCATGCTCGCTATTGTTCGGGGCAAACAAAAGATCATAACAGTTAACATAAAATTGTATTCTCGCGAGCGCGTTAAACAGATTTTTCTATTTAATCGAATGCAAACCCAAGGGGAGCATAGAGATCCGCCGGTCGCGATACACTAGCAATTTATTGAAAGCGGTTCGGTTCATATTGGCAGCGTATCGGTTCATTAATAAACACCGCCGCGAACAATGGACGAAATGTTCAACTGGAAATATGGCGGCATTTTGAATACTCGTTAGATATTATGCCGTTTCAATTAACCGGGGCTTAGCTTTCGGCGCATACGAGAATAGAGCTCTATAGACCCCCCGTCTCCGAGAGCGCTCGGCGTCTTACACGGCTTTATTAACACTAAATATTACAACTACCCCCAACTGTGCTGGAATTTCTTCGCCGTAGGCGCTCGACTTTTTGTAGTCGCGATGTCGCGCGTTCTCATGCCCATTTCGCCAACGTAACCACGATTCAATCGCAATGAAAAACGCGATTTTGCAGCAAAAGGCTTAGTAGCGGCTTGACATTCCTTAGCGCGTTGCAAATGCGACTAACGCGTGTTAGCAGCAATACTGTCGGGTGTTTACGAAACGCGCGACTGCAACATTACAAAAAGTCTGTGGGTGAAGGCCCTTATGCCAGGAGAGAAAAGATGCGATCGCTCCGCGCGCCGCTGGTTTATGAACGGCGAAATTGCAGTCCCGCGACTTGCTAGATGTTGTTCTTTACACTAATTTAAACTATTCATTGCGTCTGACAGCGTCGCAATTTCTCCGAGCGAAATAAAAGTACAAAAACCAAGTGCGAATTGGATCGCGCGCGAAGGAAGTACGAAATATAAAAAATGTAAAAGGTGTGTAATGTTGTATGATGCTTTTAGTGTTTGTTGTTACAGGGGGAAACATCAATAATGAAAATTTTAACTGTCGCTTGAGAACTAGTCTGGTGACAGACAGACGGCAAAGCCTTATTAGGGTCCCGTTTTGACCCTTCGGACACGGAACCCAAAAAAGGGGATGTAATCTCGATGGCCGCTGTGAAAAATTAACAATTAAATCTTAAGCTAAGCGAGATAGGACTTGGAGCCACAAATTACTATGATTTAATACTGCTTAGTTATCTGAAGGTCTGTAATTTGTAAGCGGCGTGGCCCCCGCTGGAGCATTGTTGGACCGCCGTCGTCTTTTGTTCGTCGCCTGCCCTACCAGATAGTATCTTGAGTTATGATGATTAGGATTCTTTGCTGCAACCTAACTCTCCAACATCGTCATATCTGATTTATGCTGCGCAGTTAACGACCTTCCAGAATTAAGAAAAATGCCAGAGAAAGTATTTAGTAGACGTACCAGCTCCGTCACAGATTCTGTAACCCAAGCAGGGACATTATTGAAAGTTGCGTAAAGTAAATTATTAGTTTGTGAATTGTATTGGTGATGATGACAGCGCAGGCATGAGCCTTACATACAAATAATTGTATGTAACGTTAACGTTAATTTACGGAGCTCTCAAACTTTCCTGCATGGCCTACTGAAAATGAAAGATTACACAATATGACTCTTCTAATAATAATAATAATAATAATAATAAGATCTTTATTCGGACAACATTTTAGACATTACAGGACAGTAAATAATAATATAATACACATTAGAAAGAAAAATAAAGATTATAAAAATAGTATGATGTATGCACAAATAGGTACTATATGACTCTCGATTTCGTTATGTTACTATATTCCAACGTTGAGGGTTTTCGATATTTTTTCTGCGTCATGTTGTGGTAAAAGTAGTATCAAAAGCTGTTAATAGGATTTTAAAAATTTTCTCTGTCACCAGGCGGCGCTTAGTTTCAAGATGGTCAAACAACTGCCAGATGTAAAGAATTTAGAAACCCTCATCGAAGAAGAAATCCCTTTATTATAGCACGAACAAATTACGATGACAATCAAACATTTAATATTCGCCACTGACTGTACTACTGAACTGAACATGTTGAACATATGATTGCATTCATGAGCTAGTCCGTCAGAACATTCCACAAAGAACAGGAATCGAGCTGCAGTTCTGAAAATACTATTGAGTGCGAATACCCGACACGGTGAGCGTCAGACGCTAACGAAGGACCATCTGTTCCTTTGCAAATGTCGAGTTTCCCGTTTCTTTACTTTGTAACTCTCCTGCACGTTTGCGAATTGCAGCCAACTGTTGAGGTAGGTATTAGACGGTTTGAGCAATATTACATAGCTTAATCGATAAAGATTTACCATATATGGGAATATATGACTTACGTTTATTTCACTTTTACACAAATGCTTGTGGGTGTTGTGGTAGATATTAGACGGCTTGGGCAAAATTAAATTATTTTATTAGATAAAGATTTACCATAGAATAGAGGAATATGACTAACGTTTATTTCACTTTTATATATCTTTTTTAGTAACGTGTATATAGTAGTAAGTAAAATGTATATTTCAGATTTCTACGTTTTTCACTTTATAATGCAAGTAGACTTAAAGTTTAATTTGGCTTGGCCTATTTAGGCACTTATCTCAAAATTTCGTATTTCACCATATTTTGTACATTTTAAAAGATACCTATAAACATTTTAAGTATCTTTCTATTCAAAGTAGAAAAATGTTTTTTTTTGTAAAGCTAACTCTAATGAGAAGGACACTATTGATTCTTAACCCTTGATTAGTTACTTTTATTTCACTTTTACAGTTGTGTTGTGTAGACATTCGACAGCTTAGGCAACATTACATAGCTTAATCGATAAAGACTTACCACATAACTAATAGAGGAATATGACTTACGTTTATTTCACTTTTACATAAATGCTTTTGGGTGTTGAGGTAGGCATTAGACGGTAGACTTAGGGAATTACATAGCGTAATAAGGGTTTAACATAGAACAGAGGAGACTTAACTTTTATTTCACGCTTACATAAATGCTTTTGGAGTGTGAGGTATTAAAAGGCTTGGGAATATTAAGTAGCTCAATCGAAGTTTTGACAAAGAGGAAAATGACTTATTTTTATTATTTTATTTTACGCTTACTTTAATGCCTTTGGATGTAGGTAGGCTTTACAAGCTAAAAGTTTGACAAATATTACACAGCTTAATCGACGATAAAAACATGACTTACTATATTTCACGTCTATTTAAGAGATTCTGCCTTTGAATGATGTAAAATAAGAATTAGCAATGTAAGGTAATGCTTTGAATTTTAAGAACTTCAATACCGATATGCCAATCACCACACGTTCAAGCTTCCTGGCCAACGGAAAAAACAAACACCAATCAAATTACTCCCACACTTCTGAAAACACTCATTATTATTCATGAGGCGGAATGACTTATTCCAATTAAAACACGGCACTTGATTCGATTAAACATCGCCCAAGTGACCCACAAGAGAGTGTCACAAGTCATATACGTAATGGGTGTTAGGGCGGGGCCACGAGCGGCCGATGGCGGATATCGCGATAAGGGCGCTGACCCACAGCGACGATGAGAGCGGCTGCGCGCTGTCCCACTGTGTACAGAGGTCTAATAGTCGCTTGATTTTAAAAGACATCAGGATACCCGATAGAAGCGATAAATTAAGCGAGGCCCACAGGCGCCGTGACACGTTACGGAACGAAGCGGTATACACTACAATAAAGAGTTACGTAAGTTACTACCAAAGTGGATTTGGTATGTCGAACCTCTGCTCTTGACGGTACCGGAGGAGAATTCGTCACAGCAAGAGCGGAAGCACTATCATTATTTTTACTTTTGTGGCATCATTCGGAAGCGGAGCGCGGCGCTGCTGGCCAGGGTTCGAGCTAGTCCAAACAGCATCCTGAATGTAATGTCTGACGACACGGCTCCTCTTTGCTCAGGCACTGGATTGGCCTACATGCGCTCATGCTCATATGAACACAGTGTGTAAGTCATATTTGTTGTTCCATAAAGATACTAATATAAATTAAAGTACTGTGTAAAATTAATAAAGTTGTTCACTTTTATAAGTGAAACGAAACGTTGTTTTATCTGTCAAATAGGTCTCAAGGTGAGGTTGGGTTTGAGATTGTTTTATTTATACGGGCTCTAGACTCGGTTCAGCCGTTCTCGAGTTTTAGCGAGACTAACGAACAGCAGTTCATTTTAATATATAAGAATATCAATGGCATCTTGAATCAGGGCCCTGGTGTCGTAGAAATGCTATAGAGATTTCGTAGACTTGAGGTATTGTAGACTGTCGTAGAGGTATTGTAGACTGTCGTAGATATGGCGTAGTTGACGTAGGACAGTTTTACCTTCTTACTTTGACCTTTTTTTTTGCTCCTTCGCGTTTGGCCACTTTTATACGTTGACCTTATTATAAATATACAAAACAGTGGTAAACTTTATATTTTCGAAAGTGTAGAGTTGTAGCCAGCCTTAAAAAAGGAAGTTTTTTGTGTCAAATATCTTGCTCGCTTACGCTTATTTCGCGATCTATACTGTGATCGTAAATTTTACTGACCTTGCGCAATCGCCTCCGCCCCCGCCGAAGCCCGTGCTCGTGGCCCCGCGGTTAGTCTGGTCACATGTCACGTTTTCATTTCATAAAGTGGCCCCGAATCGATCAGCTTTTTCAATTAGCGAGAACACCCAATTGTCATTGTGTTTATAGTGTAATTGCTGGTTTGTTATCCATACATCTTGACCCCGGCTAGTGTGGTACAGCGAGGAATCATTAGTTTGAGTGGTTAAGTTAAAAAAATAATCGCCGCTGAAAAAATATTTTTTTTGATAATAAGTTTCTCAGGTTACAATATATAATATTTAATATTTTAATAATAGTAAGGTCAAATGCTTCAATGTATTAAGGCCATCTTATATAAGGCTTATTCTTACTTCGGTCAGCGTTTATTTCGGTCAAAATAGAGACAAATATAACTTTATGACATGTTTATTTTTGTTCAACGCTACTCATAATCAAGAGCTAGCTTCATGCGATTATAAATAAAATATTTAAACAAGATGGTGTGGCGAGCTGGATGCATCCACGCATGCTGGCCAGCGGTGGCGGTGGAAAGAAACACCTGGAGGACACTGGGGGAGGGCTTTGTCCAGCTGTGGGATAATGAAGGCTAATAATAATGGCCATTTATAGTTAATTATTTTTACAGAAGTTCAACTTCAGTCAACCCCGCAAGGGAGAAAAGAAAAAAAAAACAATAATAATAATAATAATTCATGCAATATAATGCAGCGTTCAAAGCGTGAACGCTGTCGTAGTGATGAAACGTGTATCCACCTAGTTGATGTACATTTTCCACAAAAAAACAATGAAGTAATGTTTTTTTTGTTTGTTTATGTTTATATCCTCCTCCTCCTCTATGTTTATGTGTCCTCTATCCAATATTTAGCTTCGGGTCACTTTGTACCCGACTACGGCGAAGCCAAAAAGAAGCATAATGATTATGAAACTCTATGATGTTACATTTATGTATGTTTGTATGTATAAATGGTTGTTCCACGTTAGCGTCTGAACTGCTTACCCGATTTTAATAAATGAGGTGTCGCATAAAGGCATTTACAATTATACAATTGGCGTGGTCGGATAGGTAATAAAATATATTTCTTTTTATACATAATTAAACATTAAGGTTTTTAAATAAGATTAAAATATATAAAAATAAAATACAATTTCCAGTTACCACTTAGTAAATTTGGTAGTATGGTTTTTAACTTTTTTAAATTTTAATTCGAAATTCAAACACGCGGTCGACATCACTAGCTCGGGCCATCAGTGTAATGAATTGCCTTACTCCATACGGCCCATAAAAATGTGTGGTAAAAACTTGTTTCAAATATTTGTATGTTTGTTTATTGTCTATGTGTGTTAAACACGCTATTGCTTTTAGTTGATTCACCGCTTCGTATCCGGGATTAAAAAATCATAGATTATGGACACATTTTCCATGGTTGAGCGACACGACATTAGTGAGAGATCACGCGCAGGATCATCAGACGCATGGAATGCCTTGCCCGATCTCAATTACGTGATCAGACTAACCTAACCTGACTTGTAAAGTGTGTGCCACTAGGCGTTGTTTCGATGGCATATAAATGTAGTTACATTAAAAAAAGGTAGTGTCAAAAAGTCGCACGCAGCTCACAAATGAACGTATTTTCAGTCGCGTTTCACAAAAAGGATTGAAGGTCTACAGGGTATACCTAAGTGCCCGTTTATACATGTCCATACACCATTGGCACAAGTAAAAAAAAATAAAAATGAAATGAATCATTCCTCAAATTATTATGTCCATAGCTATTACTACGTAATGGCCGACTACATTATCGCTTAAAACACACACTCTATATATCGATATTTATCATTTAAGTTATGCGCTATATGAAATAGCCCGGTATGATTAATGTTGGTTGTGGCCATAAGCCATTACGGCACTATGTTTATGTAGGAGAGTCCATTTTATTTCTGTTCCGCGGTCGGTTTAATGGAAGACTCAATTATGCCCATATAATATCACGCTTTAATGTCCTAAATATTCTAGAGTATATTAACCGTTTTAATATATCATTGTTGGGTAATGCAACATTATTATTAAACTCCATTTTCGGCGTTCAAGGTATGAAAAAAAGGACCACATGGCATACATCGCTAGCACTGAGAGATAAAACTATTTAAATATCAATGCGGTACGCGCTGAAAGAGCAAAGCTTGAAAGCATTCCAATAAAAGGACGGTTAATATTTTCAGGCAGGAGTTTATCCAAATTCCAAGTATTTTCATTTCAATCCACGGAAAATTCCAGCGCGAGTATATCAGAACGGTTACAGCTCACATAATGTAGGTAATATTGTGGCTAACAGCGGGCAACAATGGTGGATGTAGAGAAAATCATAAATATCTCCAGCAACGGAGCGCTGCAGTTGGACCGTACCGCAGACATGTTTATGTAGACCCCGCATCCATTTTCAAAGAAGGAGATGTCTGATTTTTTGTTACACAGCACTCTAGGCTTTTAAAGCCAAACTAGACTTGTTCCGTGAGACAAAATATTATAAATACATCAATTTTTTTTTGAGCCGAAGGCTGGCCTTATCAGGCCCTGTTGTCACTGCGATCCTTTTGGATCTATTGTGACTCCTTCGCTTTAGAGTATAAATACATCTTACTTGCAGCACTTTTCCATTCCAACTTTATTACGTCTTGAATACACCAACATAGGCTTAAAATGAAAGCAAGTACTAAAACGAGGAAATTTTCCAAAATACATACATTGGATCATTATTTTTTTTGCGCACTGTACCTCCAGCGGCGTCCACTGGAATATGTCTGTAGACACTGCACCGTGCATGCACCGTGCGTGCCACACCCCATTCATTAGCCCCCGAGTGCTTCCGCACATATATCAATCCACTCCTGACCTCTTAGTTTTGAGACTCCCATTTTTCCGACCGAAATGCACGGCTAAAACATTGCCTTTTTGTTTTAAAATGGTGTCGAAGATTTGTGTTTCGTAACCATAAACGATCTATGCGGTGCTTCTGTTGGGAGCGACGTAAAATGTTTCAAACAATGCCTCATTTTAGCCGAACCGTTTTCTGAAACACGATTTCCAGAATTTATTGCAGGGGATTTAAGAAGGGTTGAAACAAATTAGGCGGTTAAAAAGTCCGGTGCACTTTTACTAATGTTCGGGATAAACAATGTCACAACTAAATGTGAACAGATTCCGTTAAGCCGAGTAATAAAGTGCGAGCTAAACGATTGGCCGCTACCAATTTAGATTTTGTACACCTGCGTTCCTTACTCCGGCCCGGATTATAAACCCGACTTTCGGTTGAAGGCTAAGATAGTGATTAAGCGATACTCGTTAAGAACAGCCAATGTTAGGAAGTACCTGAGGAAGATGGTTTACCTCGATTATAACGAATGATGTATTTTGGATAATAATAGACAAAAGTTTTTCTAAAATACAATTAAATCTCTCTAGACAGTTCATATCGAGACCCGACATTATTAAGATAGCGAGTGAAATTTAACTTTATTCATTATACATGAATTCATTGCCAGAGTTTGAATTTCTCCTTTTATTATTCATGAAAATATAATATAGTCTATGTTTACCGCGGATAGTGTAGCTTTTCAACGGTGAAAGAATTTTTCAAATTGATAAAGTAGTTTATGAGCCAATTCAAAGCAAACAAAGAAATAAATAATCATGTTACCTAAATAAAAAAAAAAATACCCAAAAAAATAAATAATCATTTGTATTATGTACAAGAGAATCATTAGTGGCATACGCTTTAATATTTGCAAAATTTCTAATGCGATATAAAACTTAATAATATGAACCTTCTTGGAATGGTTTGAATAAATACATAATCTACTCACCCAAACCGAATAGAAGCGGAACTCTGACCGGGGGATAACTCATCCAACCCAAAAACTCTTGTCGCGGTTCCTTCGAATGAATTGAATTGTGAATATGAAGCGACATCCCAAAGACATTTCTACACTAGAGCTGCGAGTAAAGGGTAGATATCCTTGATCGTTGACGCGTGGAAGGGTCACTGAATGGCAAACGATAAAAAGTAGAAACATTTATTTAGTGGAAATGTACTTAGTCCTGTTTCAGTTCAGTTGCGGTTCAAAAGGAAATGAATTTAAATGCAAATTGTCCCGTATAATGGCACTCGGTATTTATAAGTGAAATAGATCGGAAAATACGTTTTGTTATAATAACGTGGCCGACCGCATCGGCCATTTTGTGACAGGTCCTACTTAAATATTAAGCACGAACAGACGGGACACGGCTGTAGACGTCACCGGCGTAATCCACTAATTCCAGAAATTGCTAATTATATACCCACTGGTATATACGGAGTGGGGACTGAACATACAATCACTGTCATAATTGATTCGAGCTGCATTCTGACAGATTTCAATGAATTTTAATCTGAGGACAATTATGGAATTAAACTGGCAATAGGAATACTGATATACTGGAAATATGCCTTGGTTGGTTAGCATTAATGCAATTGGGTATTGAAATCTGCTGTCCTAATTATAACCAAAACATATTGTGACGCTAAAATTAACGACAGGCTAATTTTAGCACCGCCAAATTTGAATAATGGGTAGGAGTAAAAAGAAGCTATACAAGGCATAATTATTAGAAATGTTTGGAGTTTAATAACTGTAAATGTCCTTAAGGTCCGAATCGTAATCATTTTCTATGTAAAAGAGGACATTAACATTACAAATTCCGCGCCATTTTAGCAATTCAGCATCCAAAATCATTCGCTCTGACGTCACTCGTCGCACGCACAGTGGATGATATATTCAGCGAATTAGCTCCATTCATTCTGCGCTTAACTCACAACATCTGCATCCTTAATGGCGCCGATTTAATTACTTGGGTTACACGACTCAATTTCCGCTCTCAAATCTTTGGATCTCCAGCGCCCTTAATGGAATATTAAGATGTAATCACTGTCATTGGATTATGTTCGGTCATTTCGACTAGGTATAGGTGTGGTAATGGACAAGAATTTTAGCTACAAACTACCGAGCGTATAATATGCGCATCGAAAAGCAATGTGACGACAAATAAATGTGTTTACATTGCTTTAAACAAATGTACGTTTGCAATATGTTTAAATGTAACGTTTTCCAAAATGTTTAAATAATTTTATGACACTGCAAATAGATCCTACAAAATAGTAACTATAGAAAATACAATAAAATCACTGTCATTTTTGTAGTCCTTTTTAACGGAACATCGCGATGTTTCTATATCGCGTTTCAATATTCCGCTATTATCTTAGGCTGTATACAATGCGGGGTCAATTCTCATTTGGTATTCTGCGTCCAGCTCGGTAATGGAATATCGTTGTGAGGCTGACGGCCATCACGATCGATGTATATTTTATTTTCGTAAATTGCACGAAATGATTTTTCGTAACCCATTGTCAGCTCGCTCATGGTCAGGAATCTCGCTTTTATTTTGTTTTGTCGATGTTGTATTTTTTACATTGACTGTCGTTAGTAGCGCATTTGTACTATTGTGTAGTTGGATATTTACAAACGGGTTTTGTATTGAATAATAATCTGTAATAAATAATAGTTTGGCTACTACAAAGAGACTTGTTGACCAGGGGTCGTTTTGTAACTGATAAATAATATACCCCTTAAAATTTTACCATAACAATAAAAACGTTACCTTTCTTTATTGGCGATCCGGTAAAAAATAACGCGCCGTAGGAGCCGAATAAATATCGTGAAACCCGGCTATCGTCGGAGCTCTTATTTTATACTTATTGAGCCACCATTTTTATCTAGCCGTAAAACGCAATAATGCAGGACGCTTTTAAAATTATATGCAGCGTGAGCTCTGTCTGCTGAACGTTTATTCTTATGTTCTTTTGTTTTGATTGTGCAACTTAGTTGCGTCGTTTTTGGTGCACACATGTACTTATTATCGACGACCTATTTATTTGACGACCTCCGTAGCGCAGTGGTTCAGCGTGTTGGTGCTCGAGCTAGAGTCGCGGGTTTGAATCCCGCCGAGGGAACAAATAAATGATCCTGGGTCACTTGTTGTGTATTAAATTTGTGTATTATATAAAAAAATCTTAAATATGTGTATAGTATAAAAATTATTGAATATATTTCCGTTGTCTGGTACCTGTAACACAAGTTCTTCGGATACTTAGCACGGGGCCAGATTGACGTGGTGTGAAGCGTCTATAAAAATAATAATAATTCCTCATATTTGTAAATATTTATAACTTTCCTATCGCTTGTCAGAACGTATCTTTTGTGTTTAATTTATTTATCATTAAAATATGATAACGCACCTACTATTTAAACTAAAGAATAAAGGATATAAGGTATTATCTAACAATTTAATCCTTTGTTTGTTGCGGGTAGAATTAAATCGGAGGCGTTAACACGTCGCTCAGGCTGGGATTGCTGTGAAATTGTTTCGCAGTTTTGTAGGGCGCTGGGCATTTAAGCGTTTTTACTCGGTGTGCTAATGGACGCGGACTCCGTTCCGTTGCACGCTTGTTTAGTATTAATTGCGCCTTTTGTCGCTTACAGCTGTCCTTGTCTATTGTGGCTACGGGGATCTTTTACGGTGGCGCAAATTGGCTTTAATGGCGTTCCTTTTATAGAGCGACACAATTACCGTACAAGGAATGTTCCTTGTAATGCATTTTCAGGTTTGTAAGAATGTAATCGTCGACTAAATATAAAGGACGTTTACCGATTTGTAAGATCAAAATTAACCGGTCACGGTTTTTAGTATCACAAGGAAAAGGAAATAAAGCACTTTAAATTCACGATCAAGGAGAGAAGTTTCACTAAAGCACCAAAGAATGGAAGCAATAGAAGACCAATTACCGTGTGCTAATGCAGTTGGAAGTAGTTCCCAAGTGAAACACACTGCTTGTATTTAATTCGTACACGGCATTCAGCGAATGCCAATTTTCTTTTTCACCTTTTACCTGCTCCTGGTCAGCGGAAATAATTTTATTTATCGTCGCCTCGGCTGCGAGTTCTAACTTTTTAATTAAATTATTCACTTGATAATTGTTGTAGCGGGACTGATAGTGTTGTGTTTTACGTTCGCCGCCGTTGCTTGTGACACCGAATGCGCGTTTAAATTTATTTAGTTTTGGCAAGTTTACACTAGTGTTGGGGACTTTTTCGCGAATGGGTTATTTGGAGACGTAAATTGAATACTGGATCGAGAGCCTAGGCTGTATTCTAACAGACAGCCTTACTGATGAAATGTATTTTATGCATAGTAGTGCTAATGTTTACAATCAACGTATGCTTATTGCTTCCCCTTTTGTTTGTACGTAGGATAATACTCAGATTTAGCGCTAAGTATATATATACAGCCTTTGAATAAATCTTAAGGTATGTTGAAGTAGAGTAATGAGATATTCATAAAGGATATCCTGGTATCTAAATCCATAAGAGCGGTGGCCTGATTGCCAGTCAGGCAAAAAGGATGCCTATTGATTTGATTGTCTCTATGTAAAAGAAGATATAAAATAAATGGGCCCAGCATTATATTTATGCGAATATCCAAACGAATCTAAACGAAGCTCAAGTAGGCATCACATTATTATTGATTTTGTAAGTGTATTCCGAATAAAAGTCCTTTTATATCAAAAGATACAAGGGTCTAAAAGTGACCTCCGTCACAGTTGGAGTAAAAAACATTAACCCGCGAAAAATATCACTCTACAAATCCGTAGGGAGAAGATGAAAGTACGGAGGCGCGGCTAATGGACAAATTTAAAAGGGATCATCTCATTTCAGTTCGTGTCGATACAAGAAACAATGAAATGATAAAACGGCGGTGTGATACCTCATCATCATCGAGTGCTAACATCGCATCACTGGGCGTGATCTAGGTTACAATATACTCATAATAATAATAGCTGCCCTCACCGATTTCGGTGTCGGTAGCTGATTTCATTGAAACCAGGCCAGCTACGCACGACTTATTTTATAGTGCCCAAGTGTGTACGCAATACACAAATACACGCTCTCTTCTCTTTACTCTCATAACCCAGTGGGACGGTAAACAGACACGACTGGCGATGGAACAGGCGCCGGACCGACTTTTTATGCCTATCCTACGCAGGGATCGTCTTTCTTGTCAGACAATCAGGTGATCAGCCTGCATTGTCCTAACCAAACTTGAAAACAACATTATTTGTTGTTCCAACACGGAAATTGAACCCACGAGTCGAGAGCGAAGCTCTGAACCACTAGACCGGAGGCGATAAACCTACTCATATTTTATGTTCATTCAGCTTAAAGTGTTACTATTATTGACAGCGCCAAATCCGTTTATAATGAGCATTATGATTTAAGTGACATCATCCATGCTGAACAAGTGTTTTATTGGTTCAAGCTATTTGATAATATCATGCTGATATGCCGAGTTTGAATTTGATCAAAATACTTGAAACATGTAACCTGTACACGCACAAAAATAACTCGTTCAAGTGGTATTTACTCGTATTATACTATTTCCATGTATTTTACTTAAGTTAACGACAAAGACGCCTCCGTGGTCTAGTGGTGCAGTTTTGTTCTCGACCAGGAGGTCTTGGGTTCGATTCCCGCGTTGGAACAACAAAAAATGTGGTTTTCAAGTTTGGTTAGGACAATTAAGGCTGACACTTCGTTAATCTGCTAAGCATCCGATGTACTTGTGTTAAAGGTGTCAGACAACGGAAATATATTTAATAATTTTATACTATACACATATTTAATACACATCTATGACCCAGGAACACAGTTTTTTTTAATTTGATAAAATATATAAGGCTGACTTGGCATGTAAAATCCATCCGATGAGACCTGTCTCGCGGTACATGTACCATTAAATTATCTTAAGATAAAATAACTGGATTATAAAATAATATATAATAACCCCCTAATTGTCAAGCAGGTGCGCGAACTGATGATGATGTGTTCCAGCAAACAAAAAAACAAAAAAGGGCTAAAAAATTGATTCATTCGTTTGGGAGCTACGGTGCCACATACAGACACACAATAAAGATGTAGTCTCTTTTTTTCAAGGGTTAAAAATACACGGATGAAACGAAATAATTATTTAATAAAATATCGTATCATATAAACAGTGTAACCGACATTGGGGTACATTTCATGTCAAGCGACACTCGAAATTCATTAATTAATTGGATACTTTGCGGCCGAACTTTCGTTCGTTCAATGATGTTATTACTGTAGTGCCTCCTTTGCTGTAGACAATGCCATAATGCTTTATGACACACATTTCATTATTTCGTCCTAGTTATGTTGTTTGAAGCACTCGGACCCGTGTTTGTACTACCGAAGTTATTGTTTATTGCATTTTACATGCAGAGTTACCTACTTTTAAATCTCCCTTCTACATACAATCAACATTGACCTCAGTTAAAGGTCAACTAGTTACGAACTCAATGGTTATAAGTCATAATTGAAGACATAAATAGATGAGGTGATACGTAGCAATATTCTAATTTCAAGAAAATTTGCTTCAAACTGTCGCTTAAATATTTTAGAATACTTCGTAAAGTATTAAGTACATTAATCTAAAGATCCGTCTTTAGAATCTATTTACTATATGTTACTACATATACTAAAATATTTATGTGATAGTTTAAACTCAATTTTCTGGGTTTTTTTTGCGACATATCACCTTCATCCATTCATGTCTTTAAGAGCGGGTACACATTAGGCGCTTTCAAACGCGCGCTTTGTCAACGCGCGTTTTGAGAACCAGGAGTTCTGTACAGATAGTGTACTCTGTACATACTCAAGCGCGCGCTTTTTCTTAATATAAAAACGCGTATCAAAAGCAAAGCAAAGCGCGTGTCAATAAGCGCCTGATGTGTACCAGCTCTAATTTATATTCACTTACTTCATGTAGGTAATGACTATAGCGTACGTACGGCTCCACGAAAGTTGGTGTCAGTGGGACACACATATTTATCTACATTATTGATATGAGTAATGTGATGGTAAAACACTTTTTGCTCACCACACTCAATGTTTACGTTTAATTATAACAAGTGGAGTTTGCAAAGCAAACGTCGATGTAAATACCAGCTTGGAGCGGGTGGGCGTAAACAAGACCCTTGGGGTAGCTTATTAAGACCCGGTTCACATGCCTCTTAAAAGCTCATAGTGTATTTAATTTATTGGTATATGTTAATGTAAATGTTCGTTTGTAGGGTTCCGTTATTTTATTGCTCTATATTTTTATTTCAGTGCTGAAAATAATTGTTAAACATTAATGTAAGAATTTAAAGTGACTGCTAAATGTGCTCAAAATGTTTACTGAAGTAAAACTTCTTAGCTGTTTACAACATGAATCCTTATCTCGGATTACTTACTTCAGAAACAAAGCTTATAAACTATCATTTCGGATGTATAAATTGAGTGCGAAATGAAAGAGGTCCGTCGTGAAAGCTGCAAGCCCTAAGTTGAATGTTCGCCAGGGCGAAAACTGTCGTTCGGAAGAGTTATGGTCCGAATAAGGCTTTTAACTTTGTTTTGTCTCTTGCAGAAGCGTTTGTTTGGCTGCAACTGTTTTATTATTTCGCTAGAGTTTACAATACATTAACATTCTTTTACAATTTGTATTTATGTTTTGCGTTTGTTTAAATGTACTAAAATATTTTTATTAAGTTTATATTCTAGAAAAATATTAGCTCTTTGTTGAGCCGACGACCGAATTATATACACGAATTTTACTTAATACCCGAAAACATTCAAAACCAAGTATCGGCAATTTTTGGCCAAGGACGTATCAAGGTAAGTATTATACTCACCCTGTATAATACTTACCTTCATACGTCCTTCATGGTTAATATATTAAGCAGAATATCGTGTGAAGACAATGACGCGTAGATTTTTTTTTTGTTTTGGCACCTCATATATTATATTACTTACCATAACGCGACAAATCACGATTAAATATCTCCAAAAAAGTCACAAAACAGATGCGTTTCGATCCTGGTCAGGTCTGTATTAGCCAAGTATTAACGAAGTTTTCTTGTCTGTACCGCCCCTAAGTTTCTGATCAGGCACGTCATTAGCCCGCACGCGCCTATTTAGCCCCATGTCCCAACACAACGGGAGCGAATAATTCACTTAACAAGGAACAAAGTGCACGGAATTAATACATTTGTCTCCGCGCTCTAAAACGGTCATTACTTTTGCAGATAAGCCGCAAGACGGCTGAAGCAAATGTGCCGTATTAACAAACAAATAATCCTTTTATTTAGATGTATTTGTGTGTGTTTTGTTAGTTTCAAGTGTTAAATCGTCGGAGAAATACGGAAAGTAGTAAATGATAGTAGTATGTTTGAATGACAAAATTACTTCGGAATTTGTTGAGAAAAGTATTGCCATTTTGGGTGAACAAAATGTAATTTATACACGCGATGCCTTTTGATGTGTTGTGTCAAAGTTCTAAATATGTTTAATATATTGAGCTTTTGATAGGCATAACACTAAATTAAGCGCTTTAGAAGTTGAAACTACATGAAGCACTTTCTGCGTGAACCAGGCTTAAGTACGTTAATAATTTTGGAACCTACGGGCACTCGTAATAACTTTGAGACATTGTAACGTCTAACTTCTGAAAACTCCAGGCAATAAAGTATTCAGCACGTTGGTCTAGAAGCGTAGACACTTTTCTGGTAAATGGGCTAGCCGTGAAATACTAAAGACATTATTATGCCTTGTATTATTGATCAGACAATCAGCCAAACCCATACAAACTTACAAGGCAATATATGAACTAACAAAACATCAGAAATTTCTTGTGTTTACCCTTCCTTCAGCTAACTGTACAAATGAAAAAAAATTTCTCTTTAGTTGTCACAATATATCATATCAGTAAGAACATAGATGATTCAACAATCCGATGAATTCTGCGTAGGTACTTCAAATGTTACCCCATAACGAAGGCATTACAATATTTTATTCTGTTATCGTATTCGACGCCCAGGATATAAGCAAATTGCGTTTGGTATACGCAATCAACGGTGGAATTTACTTTAATTACTTGTTAACACGCAAATTGTAATGGCTTCTGCAAAAAACGTACAACGATATTTGTACGGTTAACCGTTGAAGCTTTGTCATCCTCCCCGTGGGCTAGTACTTTATTTAGTGCTTTAGCCTTAATTGTAGATACTTCATGGAACACGGTTTTTGCTTGGCGAATGATTTTTACAGTCTGCTCTTTTATTATATTGGATAGTGTTTTTTTTTGTTTTGGACAATGGATCCACGAAAATGTAATTCCAAAGTAAATAAATGTGGTGAAAAATCATTAAAACATTATTATGTAATCAAATTATCAATTAACTGATTTATTTGTGTAATCTTTAGTTTATGCAAATTAGCTAACATAAATCAATGATTACTTATGCCTTGTACCATGTATATTGTATACGTATTATGAGTTAACGCTATAATACTCGTATATCTGCAGATAGATAGAACGGTGTGCAAATACGTCGTAACTTCTTATGTCTTTACACAGACGTCATGTCACGTCCAGATATGGGAGCAAACAATATTATCGTCATCTCGGCTAATGTGGAACGCCGTAATGTGACAGACGTACGCCTCGGTCATTATGCGACGAAATGATAATAACGTTTGCACAGCTCCAATGTAGTAGTCTGTACCGATAAATACCATATTTGCTTGGCGTTTGCCAGCTATTTAAACGATTTTAAAAATGGAATTCTCGCTGCGATCGTATTGCTTTGCTGCGTTTATATAGAAAATACTTGCCGTATTTATTATTATAATAAAATCCACACTCATTTTTCTTGCCTCACGTGGACATAATTCGAGGATCATAATATCTGGCCAAACATTTATTTTGTGCCCCAATTTTTTTCCTCCTATTAAATTATGCTATTAACTTAAAATGTGAGGAGTTTTCCTTTCATTTAGTAGGTGGATGCGCTGTTTGTTTAATGAATATACTTCAGCCGGAGATGTACATAACATTCTTCCTCAGACCCAGTAATGAAGAACTTATGCAGAGAAATATACGCTAGTCGTTGACCTTTTAGAGACGGGTTTCTTTTAACATAGACCCCGCAAATTTGTGAGTGGAGATAGGTATTTTAAATTGTCTGTCTGCTCCCAGGAGGCTTTCATCATTAAAGAGAGTGCGTTGAAGGCCTCACCTTCATTCGGAATATGAATAAACGCGAAACGGATGGGTTCTCCTGCATTAATCATCTGCCAGCGCTGTTGTCTATTTAAACTTACTTGATTTCGTTGCGAGCGGCTCTTTACTTTCATTTACCTACGTGTTACAATTTACATTACAAAAGCAGATGTATTCCTACCAGATATTAATAATAACCATGCAATACTGTATATTATTAGATTTTAATTGTTCCAGTTTATAATATCATAACGTTTCACTCCATAAGTGCCCATTCTAGAGGTGGCTCTAATTGAGATACTGTAGCGAGTCAATAATTTCTATTATCGGTGGCAGTGACAGTAACTATAACAGTAAATTTGTAGTTGGAAAGTGCTTAAGGATTAGTCTCAGCCGTTACTAACCTGCGAATCGTATGATAAGACAGTAAAACTTCTGGGTTTATCACATTCGATATTTATGTCCCCTCCGGATTTGCCCGCGTCTCCGCTAGTTGGGATTGTTTTGAACTGATAACCGCTATGTGTTTTTAAGCGACGTATGTAACTGGAACGATTGGATGGTTGTAATTGTTGAGTAAGGGTGGCTTACCCACGGCCCACTGGCAGGGCCAATAATTGGGCAGATTTTTGGGTTTAAGGTTTTAAGGTTTTATTTCTCACAAAAAATAATACTTAAATTATTATAACAAGGCGAGAAACACAGGTTTACACAACTTTTCATGTTATTTCTGACTGACTTTATGTATAAAGTATTGCAATCTGTTGTTCTGTACGTACTATTTTTTACCTACAAAAAGTAGCTCACCAATTATAACTCCCTTAGTGAGTCGTTACAGGTTTGTAACTTTCAAATATATGTGAATCCTACCTACGACTTTCATTTAAATTCTTTATCTATCTGTATAATATAATCAACTGTGAACATTAATTTTGTCCTTGATACAAGGGTATGATTTTCTAATGGAATTAATAATAGGTAGACGAAAACAAACTATATGGCCTGATAAAGTTTGTGAAGTCATTTGTTTCTAAGACCCATTTGCGTCGAATAATAATTCTCGGTTAAAGTGTTACATATTTAACTCTATGTTAACACCACTAACTCTAAGTTATTAATTTAACATAGACCGGTGCATGAGTCTAAATGTTTTCGTACAAAAATATATTATTGTCTTGACCACAAAAGCAAACTTTTAAGGAATATTAATACTTTACTACCTAGTATTACTAGTAATAGTACATGATTCGGCTTATTTAAATTGTTCCTATGCTCCAAATAGGCCAAAACAAACTTGATGCTCTCTCATAGTGAGTAAACAAACGTAGAAACCTTTTTCTTACCCCAAACCTTGAACGAATCAGCCCATCGTTTACGGAACACCGCAATTTACATAATTAACTAACTTCCCGAAGACTTTTACATCAGCATTCTTCGTATAATGTTTAGCGATTTGTTTTGCGTCTGTGTATCTTGCTGCGATAGCTACGAAACGAAAAGTGTTTGTTTCTTCTGTTAATTCTGTTTGTCGGCTACATTAATCGAATAAACCACTAATTGTAAGAGATATCGTCCGCTTAAAATAGTGAAATGAAACCCCCGATTTTGAAACATTCTTCATTGGTTTTTTTTCTCCTATTGGTCTTAGCGTGATAACCTAACGCCTTCCTCGATATATAGGCTATATCATCTGAGCATTAGCCACGTATTAGGTAGTTAGGTTTGCTGGTTAAACATTGACCAAAGTTTTTTATTAACGCTATATCTCAGTTGTAAGTGGAGCCGATAGGAAAAAATCGATCATAAGATGCTACAACTTTTTTTACGCCGAGAAAATGCACTACGCATTCCGAGGTTGATGGGATCCTACCGCTGGTATGTGGGACTCGCCGCGTCCGAAGAAACGGTGAACTGGCTGCAGCCTCTACCCACTAAAACTCGGCGATACTCCGTCACTAATGTCGTTGACAGAGCCTATAGGGGACACATTACATACATCCACGACCCCACCGATTAGATGCTACACCTGCCATTATATTGAAATAGCATTGTAATTCAAAATACCAACGTTACCCAAAACTTATCCGACATCTTGACACGAACTACGAAACAAAATTCCTCGCAACGAATGAGCAAAGTTTCCACTCATTCAGGATTTATTATCTCGTGAAAAATATATTTAAATACGGCCTCGTGATATGCGGCGGGGAGCTTGGCACGGGCTCAACGGCGGGTCAAAGAATAATGTACAGAACGACTGTAATTTGGTAGGTATTGTCTTATTTCCGGAGGCGTAATCATAAAAAATCAACAGTTCAGATATTGTTCAGTGTTTATGTATGAAGTTGAAATGTTTTAAAATCAACTTTGCGTAATAAAGAAGTTTGGTGTCGTATTACTAAGGAATAGATTAGAAAAAGGTAATGTGGGTTTGTCAAATTTTAAACAGCAATTTAAATTAAACCGAACACAATGTGAATAAAATTTTCGTTACATAAAACGCTGAGATGCTTCGAGATTGAAGAACAACTTCGAAGTTTTTCTTGAAAGAGAAATTAAGAATGAATTTTTAACGCCCAGAGAGATAGCGTCAAATTAAAGCAGCCGCCAGGACTCAAATATTTAATACTAAATAATTGCACGGAGAGACATTTATTTCGGAGTTGAATTATAAAAAATGCGATCATGTTTAGCTTCTTTTAATTATTTTATATCTGCATTTAACTTAGTTCTTTTGTTTTTTATTTAGTAGATTTGTTTTTACCTGACTGCGCCAGAAAGGGGGTTAAGTTTTTCAAGTGTATAATATACATACGTATGTATGTATGTATAATTGTTAGGCTCGCTCCTTAACGGTTTGTTTAGTTTGAGAGGCGTCGTTTGATTCGTATTTACTATTTCTGTGAGAGTGACACACTGAGTATATTAAAAATTTGAGGTTTTTTGTTGGTTTTTTTTAAAGTATGTTTGGTTATTTTATTCATTAGTAAATGAATAGGTAAAATAACCAAACATAATAAAAAAATGTCTGATTTAATAAATAACAGAAATATAAAATTTTAAACAGTGAGAAAAAGATTTAAAAAATCTCTGCGTTTCAATGAAATAATTGTATTTTAAATAAGAATAAAACAACTCGGTCCGATGTAAAGTTGATGAAAAGGAATAAATAAAATCACCGGTGAATAGTATATTAATTTACATTTCATCATATTTTGTGATTGGGCTGGCGATTCAAATGTATTAATACTTATACAAGAGCCCAATACCCTACACAAAGGTGTCGTCACTCTTTTAATTAATTCCATTTTAATCTCTGTTGTCTACTGAATCGCACTTCATGAAAGTATGTTTGTATTGCCGTTCGATTCAAAAAATAGCTGACGAAACAAAAATTTGTAATCATAATTATCAAGCATTAAGGAAGTGTGAAGTTACTTGACTAACATATGATATAAGAGCTCTATGGGTCAGTAGTTAACTTGTAGCGTCAGCGGAGGTCGCGGGTTCGCATCCCGGTAAAGGGAACAAAAAGTTTATTTATGTTCCTGGACGTTGGATGATAGTATGAATAGGTTTATATATAATTTATTTTCATCAAAGACAAATGCCACGTACGTGATAGAATCGTTTTTTCTAAGTCTGAGTACAATGATTTGACCTCGTTTGCAATACATTTACTGTAATAATTGCAGACAAGAAAGAATTAACAAGCCGTTAACATTAACATGCGTTGGTGAAATCGGGACTTGAGCTTTTTCATGCCTCTTTTGTACCCGGAAACGTTTTATAAAATAACAACAGTTTCCAGTAATGCACTAAGGTTCTCAACGCGAATAACACGACCATTGTGAGTGTATAAAACAACGTTTCGACAATTTTATTATCATGTTTATTTCGATGTCTTTCGTATTAAGTTTATTGGTCTTTAATATCCTAATGGAGTTACGTCCATGACAACGTAAATTGCTACGTTTATTTCATCACTTCGCTTTATTTGTCAACTGTTTCACGTTGGCTTTGAAGTTCCGTTTAATTTTTATGTTTTTGTCGCGAAATGAGAGGTTTAGAGTTGTGTGTATAATGTACGTAGCTACGTAAACGGTATGGAATGAGTTTATTCACGTCGTCATATTAACCTTTCAGCGGTAAACATGGCGTTGGTATGCCCGAAGAAAATAATTTTAGCGACACCACAAAAATGAAAGATTTATCACTTTTCGGGGTGTTTCTTCTTAGTGCTCTAATTAGGCACAGAATAGACTAATTTAGATTAAAACATATTGTTGTGTATCTTACTTAGTGCTCCAATTAGACTGCATTTGGATACAACATATTGTTTATCATAACATCTGAATTCTGAACGCTACATAGAGATAGAAAATATGACCAATATATTCCCTTCTACATGATATTATAACATACGTTCATAATGTTAAGTGGTAAAACTGACTGTTTAGATATGCCGACGCGACGTGACAAATGCCGTGCGGGCTTGCGGTGAGTGCAGAGGGACATTACCTGCGCCTCGGAGACCTCGCAGGCTCTAAAGACCCGTCCGTGTAAAACACGCAAATGACCGTATATTTTAGGGTTGCACTGCGGGAGTCGTGATTTCACCTTAATAACCTGAAACTGACTGACTGACTATTCTCGTTTTAGATGTTTATTTCTTCTATTCTTCTTCTTCTTATATATAAAAATGAATTTCTGTTAGTTAGTCTCGCTAAAACTCATGAACGGCTGAACTGATTTCGGCCATGGAAATATTCGTGGAGGTCCAGGGCAGGCTTAAACGGTTTGTATGCTCAACAAGTGGGCACGGTCCAGCTAGCTATTAAATATCGCCTCCGTGCTCTAGTGGTTCAGAGCTTCGCTCTCGACCCGGTGGTCGTGGGTTCGATTCCACAGAGATATCGAAAATATGTTAAACTAGCTGTGCCCGCGACTTCGTTGGCTTGGTTTTTGAGCGACTTAAACCCCCCAAAGGACCAAAGTCCCCAAATGTGAAAAAAAATCTCCGTTTTTGCTACATTTCTCACTGACGCTTCGCTCCTATTGGTCGCAGCGTAATGTTATATAGACTAAAGCCTTTTTCTATAAATGGACTATCTAAATAACTATATATTATGGAATATAAAAATATTTTTTCAAATCGGACCATTAGTTTCTGAGATTAGCGCGTTTAAACAAACAAACTCTTCCGTTTTATATTAGTATAGATATTTTATACACATATTTAATACATCCACAAGACAGCAACACAGAAAACTTTATTGTTGCTTTGGCGGAATCCTATGACCCGAGGCATCCGACTTGAGCATTGAGCCACAGAGATTGTCAAATATAAAAAAAATATCTTCTTTATTTAGAACTAGCTGACCCGTGCCCACTTCGTTGAGCATGGAAACCGTGTAAACCTTCCCGGGACTTCCACGAATATTTCAAGACCAAAAATAGCCGAATCAGTTCAGCTGATCTCGAGTTTTAGCGAGACTAACGAACAGCAATTGATTTTTATATAGCCAATGTTGCTCAGTGATAATGTAGCTTACTAATGAAAAAAGAATTACTAAAATCGGTCCAGTACTTTTTGAGTTAAGTCGTTACATACAAAAATACAAATCTTTCCTCTTTATAATATTAGTGTAGATGAACACAGATGGAATATATCCTATGAAGATGGAAGCTATTATGATATGGTTTACAAATGAAATAAGATTGATTAACTATTCTGCCTCTAAATGTAGTTTTCGTAACGAAATATAATTTAAAACATCCCAACATTCGGTTAACTTTGCAAACGTTTTTCAATTAACAACAAGGACACGTCCTCAGCAGGCCGTCCCATTTCACCCGACAGTGTCCCAAACACCACTCGTCCCAGTTCAAGACAATGGGACGGGAACGTAAATCAACGGGTTGATTAATTAAACTGCGCTTGAGCATACTGACCAAGTGGCGTTTGGTTTTTTTTTGTGACGAGTGTAGGAAAGCTGCTACTGTTTTTGACCACACGTTTTTGTTGATATGGTTATTGAAATGCATTGTTATTAATAACGCAATGTTAAATTTTACAGTCGAAACTTTTTTACGCACGCCTGTTTTAGGGAGGATGCGTGACGAGAGCGTTACAAAAAGTGTGATCGGACGAGGCGAACGGAAGTTGAGACGGAGGTTTAAGTTTGGGATGATATATATTTCTGTCAGTTGAGAGAGTTACTTTTCATAATATACAGTAATAACAGCTGTAGTGCCGAAAAGTTTACGCGCACGCATTTTCTTTCTCTCTTTCTCTCATGACACGGTACGGGCTATCGTATATTATATTGTCGTACACAGATGGAGACAAAAACTTATACTCATACTCTTTAAGTTTTTATTTCATTAGTAGGCAAATAAAAAAAAAAACTATTAAAATTAGAAATATGTTATAAAGGTACAAAATCTAACAAACATTTCAAAACTTTCCGGCGCCATTTAATTACCATATTTAGAGTTGACTGTATTAAATTGGAAACATTACGTGTAATCTCAAGTCAGTAATGTGATCCTTTCAGCTTAATGGATGAAGTTAGCCTTGTAACTTGTTCCGACTGGAAGTGAACTGAAATAAAAAAAATATTTTGTTCACCAACTGCACTCTGGAGTTGGCCGTTGTCAGTTCTTCACGTTTTTATAACACAGCTTCGTTCAAGTTATATTGACAATTAAGTTTTTCTGTTAATTGTAATGGTTTTATATAGTTTTGCAAGTGTAGTTTACTTAAGGTTAGTGAAGTACAATATATGAACCGAGATGCGAAGAGGCATTTTAAGATAAACAAGTATCATACTCGTACAATTTAAATATATTATATATCTAGCAATATCCCGCGAAACAATTATAACCACAACCTGCAAGCAGATGAGCGAGTGTACGCATAGGCATGCGTTTGATGCACCTCCCTCCTCCCACACTGCTTATGCGTACACTCGCAAGCAAAAAACATGAAAACACCACCACCACACAAGCAATAATGTTAACACGATCGTGCAAAGTCCCACCACCATGCAGGTTGCAAAACTCGACGCGCGTTTCGCTCCGACCCCGGAGCATCCTCAGGATGTTGACTCTGCGAACAATGTTCGTTAAGTCCATTAACTATCATACTCGTTATTACTCGTTATTAAAAAGTTTTTTTTTTAAAGTGAAACGACATATTGTTTTGTCTGTCAAATAGGTTCTCAACTATTCTCAAGTAGAGGTTGCTATCGCAATTCTTGAGACTGAGTTTGAGATTGTTTAATTAATAAAGGCCTTAGAGTCAGTTATACTGAGATGCGATACGAAACGGCATTTTATAGATAGCGATTCCAAATTGATTCCTATTTACTATACAAATGTTGTTGCGCTAATTGGTCCGCCACATAGTTACAACATAAAAAAAACGTGTGCGTCTCAGGACGACTGATAGTAGTGATAACTTAAGCCCGGAGAGAAATGAGCGCCGTAACGCGTTACATAACGGTTATCCCCCTCCCATGAAGGGGGGTCAATTGAATACAATATCGCTGTCCAACGAGTACACTAGACAGCGATATTGTAAACAATAGTACAATTTACGCCTGTCGAATTTCTGTTGCGAGATACATAATCAGCCTACGGATCGGGCAAATATCTTGACCCTCCTTTATGCCTGCCGATCACCGTATCCGCATCGCCGACGCGTGCATGATCGCATATGTGGGCGGGTATATATGTCGCAGTCATCTAATTGAAATCGCCATTTCATTGAGTCACTAGCGTTTTTATCAAATGACGACATTAAATTGAAAGACGGAAGGACAACTCGTCAAGTTGTTTATTGTAACGTCCAACGTCGTCGTTGAATTACCTACTTATGGAACACCTAGTTAGGTGACATTTTTTTCTTATTTACGCTCATACTACCGATATTTAGATAAATCCATGTGTCACA
The DNA here is from genome assembly GCA_905187575.2 of Celastrina argiolus. NCBI lineage: Eukaryota > Metazoa > Arthropoda > Insecta > Lepidoptera > Lycaenidae > Celastrina > Celastrina argiolus. The sequence continues at coordinate 4,532,402 of LR994591.1, read as the reverse complement.
CTATTTTATAAAAGTATCGCACTTTAATGTAGATTTAATGAAAAAAATATCAACACAGTGCGACACTATCAGTGCGAGCTGTTTGACGCCATATTTGTTTTGGAGACTACTAGCGCCGCAGTGAGAAAAAATTTCAATCACCGGACTGATTTTACCACCTCTCTATTAAAAGGGCTATGTTACAATCCGCTAACTAATTGGACGTTGAGTGACGATTGTTCAATCAATAAATCAAAATCTCAAATCAAAAAAGCGTAGTCTATCAATTTAATGTCGGCATTCGATAAAAAAGCTAGTCACTCAATGAAATAGCGATTTTAATTAGATGACTGTGACATATACATATCTGAACCCGCCTTAAACTTCTCAGTTCAATATAATATGGATATCGTCGCCAATAATAATTTTGCTCAATAGGTGAGTTGACAAACGGCGTTGGTGCTTCGGAACGGAGCGCGGACGTCTCCAATATCCGTGTTCCGGCCGCGCTGCCGTCACCGCGCCTTGAACTTGGTCGTAATGTTGACGGTTAATAATGGTACCTACGGTAGCTATAATATAGTCCAATGTCCTTTGTTCCCATGCTGGATTTAATTGCAGTGAGCAAGGAATGCTTTAGTGTCTTCTCCTTAAATTTTTTCGAAACATTACAGTTTGCCTTCGGAGACTAAATTATTGTAATTTTTTAAGCAATACGATTTAAATTAAAATATTAATTTAAATAATGCGATTTGAAAAAAATCATGATTACGTTGTAAGCCAATATTTATAGTTATCGTTTTAATTTACGTCGATTCAAATACATGCTACTCGTATTATACTTTAGTAAAAAAAACCTAAAACAAATAACATTCTTTTGATCGAAAAGTTATAAAGCGAGCCAAATGATTGTACATATTTTAATTATGCAAAACGCGTAATATTAATAAAAGGCGAGCTGTAATCCAATTTTATTTACTTATTTTAGTAAAAGTTCCTTTACCGAATTTCGCCTTCGTAAGTTTAAATTTTACTCAAAATTATTCTTCATGTTATAAAACGATTTCCAAGAAATTTTCAACAGCAAATAGAATTAGAGAACTAATTTGGGCCATTCAAGTTTGTCTTCGTGTTGAAGTTCCTGAATGCGTTGAACTTTACAGAAATAAAATATCCCATTTCATTTTCCTTAAAGTTCGCCGAAAGACACGGTCCGGTACCTAGGTTTGTTTTGTTACTTCATACATTTTTATTTTCCAAGTTACGTCGCCCACAAACGCCTCACCAGTTTCGTGGAGTTGATTTTCGAAGAAATGAGCGAAATCATTTTAAAATCGTTACTTAAATTATCTTTTGGCTTGTATAAAAATATAGATTCAATGAAATATTGTAATTACTTAAAAGTAACTTCTTAACTTATTAACGTGATACGAGTAAAAATAGGTGGTGTTACAACTATTATTCCTACGTTCCTGTCGTTTGATCCAACTGGTCCCAAATTAGTCCTAAGATACTATAGCAGAGTCAGATTTTAAAATAATCTACATTGATGTTCTGCTTCAATTAGTCTTATAGTGATGATAGTCTATGGCTTTCCTCGATACGTGGGCTATTCAACACGTTAATTAATTTCTGAGATTTTTTCAAATCATACGTGTAGCTTCTGAGATTAGCTCCAACAAACTCTGAAGAACGCTAATCTATACTAATAATATTAAGCAGAAGAGTTTGTTTGTTTGTTTGTTTTGCGCTAATCTCAGGAACTATTGGTCCGATTTGAACATTTTTTTTGTTGGATAGTCCATTTATAGAGGAAGGCTTTGGGCAATATAACATGAGAAATGTTGAAAACTCTTCACATTTGGGGACTTTCGTTGTCAGCGGTGCATAAACGCCTTAAGTCACTTTTGACGGGAACGAAGTCGCGGGCACAGCTAATCTCTACTAATTTTACTAAGCTGAAATGAAACAAATTTATTGCATGCATCAAAATTGTCTCAATATATCACCATGGTACATCTCGATCAAACTTACTTACATTACTTGTCCCATATGCGAGTCGATCGTCTTAATCTGTCAAAGCGGACACCAATTGGCGTAATTGACGCTAAGTGGATCGCATATGCCACGTCGCTCGTGCACTCATTGGATTACCCTAACCGGATCTACTTACCGTTGCATTTTAATTGGCGCAACGGAAAAAGGCAGCTTTCTTATGGAGTACGCCGTATCGCAAACCTTGCGAATAATAAGCTGATATAAAGGTACATTTGTGTACCTTTCTCTGTCTGCAGGAAAGAACGGTTATGCATGTATGTCGTCTATACTCCATTCCGATTCAATCTGATATTGATGCAAACACAGCAATTTAAATGTTACAAAAACACCACGCAACAAAAAAAAATACGCAGAAATTTAGAAGACTTTTTTGTTTATTATTTTTATTAAATCAGGAGTACGAGTATAGTGATACTCGTAAAAATACGTAATACTCGTTTTTTTCAGTTATTTTTCAATTTATAAATGTTTTACTCGGATTGGCTTATATTACTTTACTTCTTTTATTTATACCAGCTATGTAACAACTATAATAAATATTTTCGAAGTAATTCCAAAATAACCTAATAGAATAGGACCTCTTTTATAAAATCTTATAACTCTACAACTCGTTCAACTAGTTTATTCAGAAGTTTTCTAACTGCTCACTTTAAATCGAGTGACAAATTATGCAAATAAGCTATTTGACACTTAGTAGACTATTCCACAGGCCCATAATATCGAAAATCAATAGATGCACTTGCGAGAAAAATACACATAAGAAACAATCATCATCAACATGATTGTTTCTTGTTAGTATTATTACTGCTCACTTTAAATAATTATGCTAATAGGCTATTTGACACTTAGTAGATAGTTCAACGGGTCCACAATATCGAAAATCAATAGATGCACTTGCGAGAAAAATACTAACAAGAAACAATGAAACCTTTCAATGGAACGCCGAAGCCACTCAGCGCATGTGGTCATAACATTTTAATGGGCCGTAAAAACTTAACAGCCTGCAGCAGTGAGTGGAGTTTGCATACATCGAGCTATTAGATATACATTAGCGATCGTTACATTGTTGTCTTTGGCTTCCTTAGTCAGTTTGATTGGTTCGTGTTCGCCTACGTTAGGGAAGCTATTGAAAATTACTGAAATAGCAAGGAAATGTTTGCATTTTAAACTTAGGTGACCGAAAACATTATTTTTTAAAGCAATATTATGCGAAAAAAAAAATATATAACGCTTCGTCGCTATGTTTATAGTGTACTGTTAAGAAATACATATCTATTTCAGTAATTTTTAATGTGTATATAAATATCTATTAAAAATTACTGAAATACCAGGGAAAATAGTTACATTCTTAATAACTAAGTGAAGTGACGGATAACATTTTCTTAAAAGCACTTATATTACGCGATATTGAAACGCACATAGAGGCCTATGAATACTGAAACTATCTAGATCGTTTCAAGCAATAAGAGAGTTGAATATGACCTCTTAACTTTAACAGTATTTGTCTGTCACTGTTACAAAATAATCGATGGAAGAATTATTTTTAAGGAAAGATTATTTTCAATGCACAAGAAAGTTGAATACGATTACGTAGACTACTCGACCGAGTATTTCGAAGTGCTAGAAAACGTTCGAAAACCTTATGGAATACTCTGTAATAGTCTCCGGTGAGAACTTTACTGTTAGTGAAATATTTACCTGGAATTTTGGACTAAGCAACTCAAAACTTTAAACAGAAGTTTGTTGCATCTTTCCTAAATATCTTCTGACGACATTTAAATGTTGTTGATTTTGAAAGTAGGTAAATATAAATATTTAAAGTAACGTTATTCAATTTAATGTTTTAATAGGTATAAAAGGGAGAAAAGTGTCATAATAGTTTTGACCTTCAATCTGCTTTTCTAACTTGGGCAATATCGTTAAACATTCTAGGTCCATTTCAACTTTGCAACAAGTAATTCTCGATGAAAAAAGATTTTAATAAGTTATCATTTTGCTTACCAGAACCCCCTGATCCGTCGGTCTAATAGCTAAGAGAATTTAAAATTTAAAGGTTCATTAACTCCAAAGTGGTCTGACGAAATGCGCATTAAAAGTTTGTAGAGCAAAGTACGCTTTACATCTTTTGTCTGTGGATTAGTAGGAAGCTAGTTTATGGAGGATTATCGATTTGGAAACAAATTTTTACAAAATATGTTTTGGATCTCGCACAATGGATTAGTTTAGAAAAGTAGAATATTTTGCGCTCTTTATGAAGATGAATGAAGTAGTATAAATTTAGGTACAATAATCATATTCTGTAAAAACTTTAAGCTGACCAAAACAATGTCAACGTCTACACTTTAAGTATCTTCGTCAATTTTATAATTCGAAGCCTCCTTTTACGTCTCGTAAGTTTTTATGTAACAAGTTTCGGTCATAAGAATTCTTAATATTGCTTTATTAAAATTTGGGGTAACATTTGGAGTTGACGGTGCTATTCATCAGGCGAAGGTTTGTCTGAGTCCAATTTGCTCGTCAAACAAATTTAACGAGGTCATCCATTATCAGTGGGGGTGAATCAATACCCGGTCATTAGAACCCCGAATCAATTACACGCCTTACAATTTTGTTGCCTTGAGGTAACTCCAGCGTTCTAATTAGTTATTAATTTTCAAGAAAAGAAGTTTCGCCCTAGACTGCCGCGGGTGGTTATTGATACCAGTTTCCAATCAGTGATTCACCAGTTTTGTTAAGAATTGATTATATTTAATTTGTAAAGACATACCTATATATAAGGAACAACTTCTGGCAAATTGTTTTTTCAAATTGATCATTTCAATATCATTTTCTTTAGCCGTGTAAATAAAATAGCTTCTCCTAAATTTAAACGTAGCAATATATTTTATGGGGAAGTTTTTCGTCCGTTTTAATGAGTACATCGAACTCTTTTCCGTAACATCGACAATGGGTATCCGAGCTTATCAGGAAGGGACTAATAGCTTGAGGCGAATGGGATGAAAGGGATATTCACTTAAAGGATGTGCGAAAGTTAGCTTTGTTTATTGTGCACAAGTGTTGCTTACTTTTAATATACTGCCTCAATCTATCAAAGCTTTGTCTTATTTTTTGTGAACAGTATTTTTATTAACATTTTCTTTGCCATGAATATCATCATCTCTATGATATTTTCCCGTTTTTTAACCCCCGATAAAAACAGAGGGGCGTTTTCATCTGTATCTTTATCTCTCTACATGTCTATCAGTTGCTTTTTAACTCTCTTTAAACGGATGAACAGATATTGATCTAGTTTTTTTTAAATTTGCTATGATGGTGATTGTTATTAGATATTTATCATCAGCAGCTCGCTTACTGTTTAACAATCTTCCTAACGGCGATTTTCTAACTTTAAACTTTGCTTTAAAATTCTCTTTTTGTAAAACACGATCTCCAAGTAAATTGTACAAAGCGTGCAAGCAACCGTTCCAATGTGCTAATGCTACATATAAAATATTAACCCCCGGTTTCTAGATTGGTCAAAATTCAATTCACAGTTAAGGTTGATTCACCATAGACACCGATTAGTTTAAATACGATATGAATCAACCTTATCTGTGGAATTTTAACCAATCTTGCAAGTGCGAGCGTGATGTAATTATAAAATATCTGTCCGTTCCTTTCTGTCTGATAATATTCCACCAATCAGCGTTCAATATGGGTTGTTGATTTGAATGCCATGTTAGTTTGAATTTGAATAGCGTTCGAGAATCGCCGAGTTCAACTACCTTTATTTATCTATAGTAGCTACTCTATTACTAAGATATTTTACTTTTTTACTTTCTACTTTTATCATCATTACTTTACCTACATTGGCATATGACTTAGATTATGCCACACTTGTATTACGCATATACATAGTCAGTGTGGAAGCTATTACTTACTATATTATACTCGTGTAAAAAGAGCAGTGACTATGGGAAGAAATGACTATTTTTAAGCAATTTATCATCATAAAATTAAATTTCCCTTAAAAAATTCAAAAAAACTCTGTGAAAAGTATACATTTCGTGAATGAGAAAATCATAAAATATAATCATATCCGTAAGTTATGATGACTGTTTTTTAAATTTACTTTCCTTATAAAAACCAACCACTGATAATAATTTATTTGTTTGTCTGTTTACTCTGGCACATTAAGTTAAAAATTAAGCCGAACGCAAACAGAATGGTTATTGAAGACCAATTCAACGGCCTATCTGATTTATTGTAAGTATTACTTATTGCGGGGTGGAGGCGCGAGATATGCTGAAGGTGTGTTCGTACTACGCGACTAACGACTGGTTTTAACAACATATCTATCTACAAGTATCATATATTTTACTAGTTAGTCGCCACTGTTGCAGTCACAGGTAGACGTTTTTTTCTAAAGACCTACTAAACAGACCTAGAAACTAAAAGTTATTTGAATTTATTATAGAAACAGGCTGCTGGCCGATGCGAGAGATTTTTTGCTTCATTTGTGTAATAGGTTTGCGTTGAATTAATTTATAAACGCAGAATCTAAAAAAAAAAGTAGATCATGTAGGTATCACAGTTGCGATTTTTTGTTTGCTTCAGATTTGAGACATTACGTGAAGTTGAATTTTATTGTATAATAATGCCTCCCACACCGATTCCGGTGACGGTGTTAGTAGCTACGCAGGAGTTATTTTATAGTACCACAGTGTGTGCGCAATACACAAAGACACTCTCTCTCTCTTTTACTCTCACAACCCAGTGGGACGGTAAACCGACACGACTGGCGAGAAAACAGGCGCAGGACTGACTTTTCCCATGCCCAACCGACACATGGATCATCTTGTCAAACAATCAAGTGATCCTGCATTATCCTAACCAAAATTGAAAACAACATTTTTTGTTGTTCCAACGCAGGAATCGAACCGACGACCACCGATTCGAGAGCTAGGCCCTAAAACACTAAACTACAAAGGCGTTTCATTGTATACTTAACCTGCAACGCGATTTTTGATTCTCTAAGTAAGACCTAGTTGGATTCCATAGTGCGTACACACCTTAAATGTTGGTTTTCACGTTAAAACGATAACGCACGATCTCCTGCCGGTTTGATATACGAGCCTTACTGTTTTTTTTTTCAGAATTTTATACACAAAATTAATGTTCATTACTTACCTTATCATCACACTATGTGAATGCAAAGCTGAGATTACCTCTTATAGCCCAAATCTCGTATTTAACTATGAATGACAATATATATAAATTAATCGTTTTGATATCATACACTGATTTAAACGAACCAATATACCATCTAAATAACCGTAGTTCAGACACAATAATTGGTATTGTAGATTTCTGCGTTTGATATTTGAGGAAATACAATTTTGTTTTAATATGTCGAGACTGCATTAATACTGAATTTGTGTTAGATTTAATTAGCGGAATCGACCTGATCTCCTTACATTTATATCTGTGGGTAGAGTAAAAAATCCACAAAGGAATTTTATACAGCCAAAGCTTTACGGGAGATCGCTGGGTCCGTCTAATTACACTTTCTTTGATGATAAATATAATTGGCGTGTATAAACTTTAAAAAATCTCTCTCCCCTCGGGAATAATCTGAAACTTTGTTCATTTAACTCCGTGAAAACTATTTCTGATATTAGAAATGTGTTGGGTTATGTACAAACCGAAGCAGTAATTACGGGGAAGGTCGCACAGATGCCGACAAGCACAGTTTCAGAATTGCATGAGTGATATCCACATATGAGGTATACGTGGCAATTTTGAGCGCTCGCCAAGGTACGTCTTGAATAGTCGTGTCTCAATGATGAGTTCATTCATTAATTTAAATGGGTGAATAATATTCAAATTTGAATTTATTGGAAGTGTAATTGTTTACTTAGATAAAGGTACTGTCAGGGAATCTTATTCATAAGTAGGTGTGTGTGTGTGTGTGTGGAGTGTTCTCTCAGATTTTATTAACCGATTTCCAAAAAAAAGAGAAAGTTTTCACTTCGGCCGTTGTTTTAAATGTATGTACACGGATTACTCGGAGGTTATTCGTGATTATTTTTTTATTTGACGCAGAATAGCTGCAATTTGGTCCCATATAATTTTTACATAGTTGGACGCTGTAGTTACAAAATTTTTATGAACAAATCGACACTTGTCGGTATATCTTTTATCTCGAAGATTTATGTATGTAATTTCAGTGCGGCTAATTTGGGAGTTTTTCACTTTCGCATTTATAATTTGTATTAATGTAATAATGTTTTTATTGTACTAAAGAACTTAGTACGGGACTGAATTGACTTATTGGTTATTATCAGGGAACATAACTATATTCCCTGATACATATTATCAGAGTCAGTAACAGTAAGTTTACTTTGAATTGAAGATATTGTGATCACGTCTTTCTATGTTTCTAAGATCGATAATAACGATAACGATCTTTCTATAACTTATAAGATATTTTGTTTAAACATAATATATTAATACGTTTAAAAATATTGCTATATGTAACACATAATATAGTTAATTGCTTGGAATATTACAAAGTAAGCTATCTACAGATACTGCAATGTAAGTATTGTTGAAAGCAAAAATTAATATTTGAACGGGAACGGAAGATTAAATGTGTGAAAAGTTTGCACAGCCCGAGCAGTCCGAATCATAATTCCCCTGATGAAAAATAGTGTAGACTGTGGGGCACAGACAAATACGCCTGATTCGCCGGACCTAAATTAAACAACGAAATTACAGAGTCCGCAGCACCAGATTATTTTTATATTACCGCACCGAATCGCTAAAGTCAACTCGCGCTAGATTAAAATGTCTCGTACGTTATTACGCTATTAGTTTTACATAGTAATCCTCATACTTATAAAATATTTACACACTTTATGTGGTATAAGTTATGCAATGTTACGTTCATTTTTATTAGCAAGTAATATGTAATATGCGTTGTGACGGAATTGACACGGTTTGAAATGTAACGTTTGGGACGCCAAATCTCGTCACTTCTGGATCAAGGATATGGTAATATCCTCGCCGGTAAAAGACGACACAATAGGACAACTACACCAAGGAACAATGCGTTAGTACTCACCAGGTCTGGAAGCGAACCTGTGGGCCGTTGAAGAATGGCGTTCGCTGGATGTTCGTTGCCGAATGTGTTGTAGTTTCTTGTTTTTCTTTAGATACACTAGCCGGCCGGCTTTCACTGAGGATTAATAGAGGATTCCACACGCGGTGGACGTTAGATTACATCCAAAAATCGGTAATTTGAAGCTAACTCGATTAGTCTGGTTCCGCGTATAAAAGGCGAAACGCTAATGTCGCGTGTTCATTTGTTTTTCACAGCAACTCGCGCGTGGCGCCAGGCAGTACCGTGCAATGCGATTGGTTGAGATGTCAGCATTGTATGTCTAGCGGCCCAATGAGAATTGGCGCGCGATATTTAAAAATATTATTTATGAAACAAAACGATATAAACTAAACATTCCGCCCACCAAAATACCAACGGAATTTTCCGAAAAGTATGAAAGAAACAATAAGTTAAGAATTACTTACGATACTAACTAAAATTATTATTTAAACGTTAATAGATAACAAAGATCATTCTAATGGAAGGGGACATAGTTTGACTAAAGGTCGTATAAGTGAATGATCCTTACGGGTTCGTATAGTTGCTACCCGAACTACTCCGTCAGGCCCAGGATGTAATGAAACCACTCGTCCTAGCGGCCAATGTAAAGGAGGTCGGTTGGTGTCCTTAATAAGAACCATAGAATTAACAGGTAACGGTTTTGAATCCTTAGTCCATTTTGCCCGCTGAGTAAGTGCATTTAAGTACTCATGTTTCCAACGCTTCCAAAACTGCTGTTGAAATAATTGAATAAGTTGCCAACGGTTTAATCGGCCAATTTTAACATTTGTGTAGTCGGTATCTGGAACCGCGGTCAAGGGTTCTAATGTTAAAAAATGACCAGGGGTTAATACGTTCAAATCGTTAGGGTCTGAGCTTAATGGACACAAGGGTCTTGAATTTAAAATCGATTCGATATGAGTGAAAAGTGTTGAAAGTTCTTCAAAAGTTAGCGTCTGATCGCCAATAATACGGTACAAATGAGACTTGGCGGCTTTAATTTGAATTTCCCATGCTCCTCCGAAATGGGGAGCGGACGGGGGGTTACGTTTAAATGAGATGCGCTCTGCGTGCGAAGCCTCTTCAATACAGCATGCTAGTTGTGCGCTAGCACCTACGAAATTTGTTCCACAATCCGAATGGATAATGTTACAACGGCCGCGACGCGAAATAAATCGACGCAAAGCCGCGATGAAGCCGTCAGTCGATAAAGTAGATACTACCTCGAGATGTACAGCCCTTGTACTTAAACACACAAATAGACATAAATAGGCTTTATCTAGTTTGGCACCTCTATGGGAACCCAACTTGATACGAAAAGGTCCACCGAAATCCACGCCTACCTCCGAAAAGGGTTTTGCCTGATTTACACGAAAGGCAGGTAAGTCGCTCATAAACGGTTGCAGAGGTTGCGGATTAAGACGGTAACATCGTATGCATTTGGACAGTTGATGACGTATAGCACGCTTAGCCGTGAGGATCCAAAATTGTTGTAAAATCAGATAATGAGTTGTGTTTAGACCAGGATGAAAATTATTTCGATGAATCGATTCAATTACAGCGGCTGTAAGAACACACTTTCTTGGCAATAAGGCAGGATGTTTATGCTCGAATTCCAAGCCCGAGCGAGCGAGACGTCCGCCCACCCTGAGGATATCCTGATCGTCAAGGAACGGGTTTAGCTTTTGAAAACTACGGGGGAGCAATTTCTTTTGTTTTAATTTTAATATCACGTCAGAAAAGTAACGTTTTTGAAAATGTTTAACGATAGTAAAAAGGGAAATATGCCGTTCTGTTTCGGTTACGAAAGTATTATCATAGCGCGAGACAGTGCGCCGCACGCTGTTAGCAAATCTATAAATGTATGCTATAATACGACAGATTTTGTCCAAAGATGAATATTTATCAAAAAGATAATCGATAATTGACGTTTGTTGAGCGGTATCGATTCGATCGGTGACGAGAGTTACACGACGTTGCTCAGCGAGTACCTCGTCATTATTAGTATGAATTTTCGATATATCTACTGGCCACTGAGATTGTGATTGGGACAACCACTTTGGTCCCGCCCACCATAATGTGTTGTTCAGTAGATCACTAGGCATTTGGCCACGTGAACAAACGTCTCCAGGGTTTGTAGCAGACGGTACGTGCCTCCAGCACTCGGGAGGTACGATATCCTGGATATGGCTAACGCGGTTCGCCACGAAGGTCACCCAACGAGAGGAAGGCGATCTCAGCCATGCCAAGGCAATAGTGGAGTCACACCACAGATAAGTGTCATGGATACTAATCCTTAGGGTGTCTTTAACGAATTTTAAAAGATCAGCTAGTAGAACTGCTCCACATAGCTCCAGACGAGGGAGACTTTGTCTTTTGAGGGGAGCAACGCGTGCCTTAGCACAGACAAAGAAAATGCGAACTGAACCATCGGACAGAGTGACACGTAGATAAATGACTGCGCCGTACGCTAGCTCCGAACTATCACAGAAACCATGCAACTGATACGATAAAGCATTTTTGATTACAAATTTGCGTGGAATGTTGAGGTTTCTGACTAACGGAAGTTGATGAGAAAAATTGCTCCATTGGGATACAATTTCCGGTGGAGGAGTTTCATCCCACGATAAACCGAGAATCCACAGTTTTTGGATTAAAACTTTGGCTTTGATTGTCAACGGGGACAGAAAACCCAGAGGATCAAAGATTCTAGCGACCTCGCTCAAGATTGTTCGTTTGGTACATGGATTATTTGACGGTTGAACGTTAAAAACGAACGAATCTGAAGTCGGTTCCCATTTAAGACCTAGAACCTTGACGGTCGTGTCTTCGGCTTCGGTGAATGTGATAGCTTCCGAAAGACACACTTCTGAAGGTAAATCATTCAGAAGTTCAGGATGGTTGCTAACCCATTTTCGCAGCTCAAAAGAGCCAAGAGCGAAAAGGGCGATAACCTGCGATTTAATGTCACGTGCTTCATCCAGCGAAGTACTTCCGGTTACTATGTCATCAACATAGAGATCAGAAGTTAAAACGGTTTTAGCCTTCGGGTACTTATGACCTTCATCATAGGCTAATTGCTGGATAACGCGACATGCTAGAAATGGAGCTGAAGAAACTCCATACGTTACGGTATTAAGAACATATTCTTGAAGTGGCTCATCTGGGTGAGCGCGCCAAAGAATGCGCTGATAATGATGATAATGGGGATCCATTTTTATCTGACGATACATCTGACGCACATCAGCCATGAAGACTACCTCATGTTCGCGATAGCGAAGAAGAATTTCAACAATGTTGGATTGCAACTTTGGACCAGTCAGTAGCATTTCGTTAAGAGAATTGCGGTTGGCATCCTTGGCGGATGCGTCAAAAACGACACGAAGTTTTGTAGTTGCGCTGTCCGGTCGTAGAATGCAATGGTGCGGTATGTAATACCTACCCTGACCCATTTGTTTAGCAGGCACTAAAGACATATGCCCACTGACGATATAATCGGTCATGAATTCGATATATTGTTGTTTTAAATTCGGATCACGAGACAGACGTCTTTCAATAGCATGAAAGCGTCGAAGAGCTATGTCTCGAGAACCCTCGAATATTGGCTCTGTATTTTCCTTGAATGGAAGACAGACGACATATCTACCTGTCTCATCACGATAGTGATTATGGACGAAATTATTTTCACATAATTGTTCATCTGGAGAGAAACGATAGGATTTAGGGATGTTATCGATTTGCCAGAAACGTTGCACGATATTATTTAAATTGTTATCGCCTTGAGGAGACGACACACCTAACAAACACGAAGAAGCGAGTTTGGTCCTTCCAAGAAGAAGCCATCCGAAGACAGAATTAAAAGCTCTCGGTTGTGAAGTGCCTTTCAAACGTTGTGTAAGCAGTGATTCAGCGAAAACATCGGCACCTAACAAGACGTCGATCGGACCAGGAATGTCAAAACCAGGATCAGCAAGCGGTAATGTCTTGACTTCCCATCCACTCGTGTTAAGTCTCGCTATTGGTTGGTCTCCGCATATTTTCGGAATAACGAACATATCGAGACGGAATTTAGTATTACAATTGACGCCGATATCGCACGTAATCACACCGTTAATTGAGGTGGAGTTACCCCCCAAGCAAAGGACGTTGACGTTAGTAGTTGAAGGCAGTATGTTCAGCTGTTGGGCTGCGTGTGCCGTTATAAAGTTATTTTGGCTTCCGGTGTCGAAGAGCGCACGAAAACTATGAAAATCACCAGATGAATTACGGATCTGTATAATGGCAGTTGCCAGTAACACTGTCGAATGAGATGGAGATAAAGATTCCTTCGCAACTAAGGCCAATGAACCAGATTTGTCAGCAGAAGACTCGCAATTACCAACCGATTGCTCCCGGTGCAGAAGAGTGTGATGTTTACGTTTACACTTTTTACAAGAAAATATTGAATTGCAATGCCGCACCGAGTGAGACGCGTTTAAACAATTATAGCACCATTTCCTTTCGGTAGCCACAGCCATGCGATCATCGGTCGATTTAGAAAGAAAAGATTTACAAGCCGATATTTGATGCTCATCCCCACAAAAGGAGCACTTACGAATGAATTTTGAAATTGATGACACCTTAGTAGGTTTTCCGTTATGTGCATGACTATTCCCGTCAACGCCATTTACATTGACATGAGAGGTCACAAGTGCATGTGCAACATGGTGTCGCTTCGATTTGAATGGGGTTGCCCGGGTTGCCGCAACCTCCTTAAAGGTTGTTGCGGGTTTGCCAGTGATGGCGGTAAAATGTGTATCTCGAATCATCGCTTCGCATTTAGAATTTAAAAATTCCCTAATTTGTTTATACTGTGGTAACTCCACATTACTATGTTTTTCTTCAAATTCACGTCTTAATTTAGTGTCGAGTTTCGCCAAAATATTATAACAAAGTACAAAGTCCCAGTGTTCAGTAGGTAATTTTAACTGTTTTAATACAGTCAAGTTTTCGTCAATCGTATCTATCGAACTTCGAAAATCTTTAGCGTTTGTAAATTTAAAATTAATATCCAAAATTTCACGCCAACAGGTAAAAGCCAGTTCGCGTTTATCTTCATATCGGGACTTGAGAGCGTCGTATGCGTGTACGTAGTGCTCCGCCGCGACGGGGAACGTTCGAATAAACGATAAGGCATCACCGTGCAAAACAGAAACTAAATAATGAAATTTCTCAATTGTAGTGAGAACAGTGGACTCGTGAATTAACGCGTTATAAGTAGCAATGAATTCGGGCCACGCTTTGATAGCACCAGAAAACGTCGGTAGTGTAATCTTCGGTAGCCGTATGTTACCGCCGAGTGTAGGCACAACCGAATCGCGTCGCGAATCAATTGTTCGATAAGACGAACTCGGTTCAAGAATACGATGTAATGCAGACGCTTGAAAATAGGCGTCGTCGAACAACTCCTGAATCTCGTTATCCCTATCATCGACGTCATCTTTCAAAAGATCTAAGATAATAAAATGGGCCTCTTGGAAATCATTAGCAATATTTTTTATTTCTTGACAATATGAAAGAAACAATTCCACTTTTGTTTCATCGGTTTGAGCCAAATTTCCGACTTCCAGGGCCTTTGACATACGATTATATGCTATAGTACGTTTACGTCGCAAGCTAGGTAAATTATTAATAGTATAAGAGACATCGATACCTTTTTTTACGGAAGGTTTAGACTTACGCCTCGTTGGAAAAGACATAATTACAACTCAACTAAACAATATTCGTATTTATTGTAAACACACGAACAGTAAACAACGTTTATTAATATTTAAAAACACCGAGTTAGGTAAATGAACAACAAAAGATATTTGTTCGATCGGCGCGATGTTTATAATATAACGTCAATCGATAAGGATTGGAATGGATGCGCCACCGCGTAATACCTATTTATTTTAAAACTCGATGTAAATACCAATAAGTTATACAAGTCAACGTTAATATGTTATATATATTATACCGCTTACTATTATAGATCGTTTGATAATGTTTACAGAATTCAATTATACTGTTCAATTGAAAATAAAGCTTTAACTTTTGTTTGTACTACGTACCTACTAACGATTGCTTTAGAATTACGACTATATGTACTTAGTTAATTTAAGTGTATTCTCAAAATAATTTTAAAACAATAACACGATATAAAAATTTATAAACCAATCTAAATTAATACACTTTAAGGTTCAAATTAGTATACGATTAGCGCATCCAGTATTTAGTTGATTAATGCCTATAATTGACGACACGATATTACGATACGATATTATTCGTGTTATTATTAATGTAAATTATAGAAAGATAGGTAACACTGTAATACATGTATAAAATATTGTTAAACGATTACGTTCTACTAGAAACTTCGAGAATGTTCGATGTACTTATTTTTTTAAAAATGGAATACGGTAGGTATGCAAAATGGATTACGGAACCAAGACTTAGAATTTATTAGCAACAACTTGTTATTAGATATATACGATTAAAGTAGTTACAATTACGAAGTAAATCGGTATTTGGCAGGCTGAATGTATCTAAAGTCCCTGGTTTCGGCACCAAAAAGATGTGACGGAATTGACACGGTTTGAAATGTAACGTTTGGGACGCCAAATCTCGTCACTTCTGGATCAAGGATATGGTAATATCCTCGCCGGTAAAAGACGACACAATAGGACAACTACACCAAGGAACAATGCGTTAGTACTCACCAGGTCTGGAAGCGAACCTGTGGGCCGTTGAAGAATGGCGTTCGCTGGATGTTCGTTGCCGAATGTGTTGTAGTTTCTTGTTTTTCTTTAGATACACTAGCCGGCCGGCTTTCACTGAGGATTAATAGAGGATTCCACACGCGGTGGACGTTAGATTACATCCAAAAATCGGTAATTTGAAGCTAACTCGATTAGTCTGGTTCCGCGTATAAAAGGCGAAACGCTAATGTCGCGTGTTCATTTGTTTTTCACAGCAACTCGCGCGTGGCGCCAGGCAGTACCGTGCAATGCGATTGGTTGAGATGTCAGCATTGTATGTCTAGCGGCCCAATGAGAATTGGCGCGCGATATTTAAAAATATTATTTATGAAACAAAACGATATAAACTAAACATGCGTATACTTCTCGCTATAATCAATATACTAGACTATAGCCCACTAACGTTGAAGGGCCTATAATATGTTGCAAGCATCGTATCTATTTGGTTACGTCATGTGTTTAATAATAATAATAATATGTCTTTCACCGATTTCGACCATGGTGGACGGTTTCATTGCAATCAAACCAGTTACGTAGAGCTACCTTATAGTACCAAAGCACGAACTTCCTCTTTCTTAACTTTCGTAAATTGCTGGGTAGCAATCATGGGACATAATGACAGCAACGTGAATCACATTTTGTCATAGATTTTAATCATAGATTGAGAGAGATCTTTTCGCAAATTTGTGAATCGAGTTACTAATCTCTCGCCAGTCGTGACGGTCATCCTTGGTACCCACAAAATGTGATTAACGTTGCTGTCATTATGTCAATCCGCATTTGATTGTATTGAATATGATTGGCGTTTATTTGTTTTCTATAGTTTTCGAATCGGCAAATGGGAATGAGGAGGCAAATGAACGAGGCCCAGGCGCGTACTTTTTATACGCCCATCCGATATTGCTCATCTTTCTTGGAAGATAATTACATTTCATGTTGTTCCAACGAGGGAATCGAACCCTCGACCTCCTCAGTCGAGAGTCAAGCTGCAAACCATGAAGGAGACGTGTAATATTTATATTTCAAATGCTCTAAATTTTACCCTAAATTGGGGTGCAATACGTTAACTATCGGAATTTACGGCGATTTAGCCGGTTTACTGCGACGCGGTCCCATCCTTATTTTTAATTTCGGCGAAACGAGTTTGCTTTCCTGCCTAAATTTGCACAACGTTCGAGTTTTCCGGTAAATTTTAAGCTTCACCAGTTTGTTCGGGATTTATTGGCGAAACAAAAGATTAATTTAGTGATAGGCTTACATGTTTACTTCTGTTTTATTCTATGTTCGGATATATTCTTTAGTTTCTTAGAATAACGGGATATTGTGATCGGAAAAATGAATCGGTATGATGTTGATCATTTGCTGTGTTATATAGCTATTGCTATAATGAATTCTCGCTCTTCTGCTTACAATGCTTCATGTAAAACATAATTGCGAGATCTGTGAGTAAAATAATTTAATACAGGTAGTTAGAACAAAGATGGAAGTTTCTCAATTCGACCGTATTTAGTTTTTCGGTATGTCCATTTGACTTGATAACTTATAAATCGATTTTGAAGAGTCTTCATTGTTAGGAAGCAGATATCCTAAAGATGGTACCACGATGGCATCCCAGAGAGCTAAAGGGGATCCCATTTAGCTCTCAAGAAAGCTAGATTTGAAAAATGTAGATAATGAGAAAATGTAGAGACTAGTGCGTTTATATTATAATATTTTATGAAGGCTTGCAGCAGTCGTTTTGGTATCTGGTATTCGGGTTTGATTCATTTGTATTCATTCATTTGTATGAATTTTAATGACTTTACACTTAGCTTTGTTGTGACTGTCTCTAGGGGCCTAATAATGAAGACGGAGGATAGTCAAGGGCATTGTTTCTCCTTTAACAGCTGTAGCCACCTCAAAGTCGAGTTTTTTGTTGTATTGATCGCCTACATGTATCGCCTCCGTGGTCTAGTGGTTCAGAGCTTCGCTCTCTACCCGGAGGTCGTGGGTTCGATTTCCGAGTTGGAACAAAAAAATGTTGTTTTCAAGTTTGGTTAGGACAATGCAGGATCACCTGATTGTCTGACAACAAAGATGCGTCGGATGGGCAAGTAAAAAGTCGGTTCTGCGCCTGTTCTCTCGCCAGTCGTGTCGGTTTACCGTCCCACTGGGTTATGAGAGTAAAAGGAAGAGAGAGTGTCTTTGTGCATTGCGCATACACTTGGGTACTATAAAAATAACTCCTGCGTAGCTGTCCTGGTTTCAATGGAATTGGCTGCCGACACCGAAATCGGTGAGGAGAGCTATTATTATTATTATTGTACATCAGAAAATAAAATATTGTCTGTCTTTCACAAAACAGTCACCGCGGCCACACCACCTTGCTATTGTGAGCGAAAAAACCACAGCACGGGAGTATTATCTCCAAGTTCCCTACACGTATTACGCTCATTTGTAATTTATTCGCAAACTCATCGCGGCAACTAGTACAATGGACTCGAAATTAACATTTATATCCGAGTCGGGTACAAAGCGCGATACCCACTCGAAGCCGGTGAACAAGTTCCTTGAATTATAATGCACGTTCGAATCATCGGGGACTCTTGTAGGAGTTCTAAAACGGTATACATTTCAACATGTCCTTTCAGATGGTTTAGTTCTTATTGCTTTGCTGTCTTTCTGTGTTTTTTTTTGCTAATTTAACTTATGGTAGTATCTGACTGTTTACTTTTATATTTACATATCAGATTGTAAAACCTATTGTTTGTATGCTTTGTAACGTAGATGTACTCTGATTTAATTTGTATTTCATTATATTAACGTAAGTAAATTTTTTAAAATGTATATTTACTAACATATGTACTATAAATGTGATATTCTGAAATCATTTATTCATTTATTTTTAATTGTAACGTTCTTAATGTCTATCAGGGATCGTAGTGTTTATTGATAACTATATTAGCTTTTAATTTTGTATTTGTTTTAGTGAGCTACACACAGATATTCGGTGCGATCCATTTGCGCATTGTTTTATAATCTAAAGTTTACATTTTGTAATTCTGTACTTTGTTGGAATTTATTTTGCTTATCATTCCAATTAATTTTAATTAAAGTATTATTCCTACATCGTGTTTCGTGTTATTTCTTGAATGTTAATTAATGCCTCGTAATTAGTACATTCCAATGTACGTTTTCTATCAATCTGAGAGCTGAAGTCTACAAATTGATGTAGATTACATTTCAGACGTCTGGCAATCTGACAAATTTGAGAAATTTTAAAAGATCTGACAAATTTGATACCCGTAAAAAAGTTAAGGTTAACACGAGATTATATAAGTTAAGGTTAACACGAGATTTTTATTCAGACACAATATATTAATATTATACAGCTTATTAATTTATGTGTGTCTGAACAAAAATTTTAATAGTAAAAAAAACGATTGCAGGGTTTAAATTTCCCTTGTTTCTAAAGCAACAACAATAAATGTTTGTTTATGATATTTATTCACTTTAGACAGGTAATTTTATCAAGTAGGGCAACTAACGCCAATCTGGGTTACCAATAAACCCAGAGATATATAATTCTCCTTCATATTCAAGAGCTAACTCGGGGATTTTTATTTAACCTAGCGTAAGTGGTCCCAATGTTTTTAAAAAAGATTCAGGGTTGATAAAATTTTGTTTAGTCTATTCACGATTTATCAAAACATTAATTGGATGTTTTGACTCTAAAATACTTGTGATTTACTTGTTGGGATCAAAATAAACATTCGTACCTACATTTGCTAGCGAATTAATCTCTTTTATGTTCGAATAACCTTTATATTATCTACCCGGCGTTTCAATTTGTACCTTCAATACATTTTGTTTTTCCTGTTTTCTAAATTTTATTCTAAAGTAATCCAATAGGTTGTGTTACATTACGTTAATGGACGAAGCTTACATTTTCCGTAGGTAGGTAATGTGTTTTCGTATAAATGTTTGTTTCAGATGCTTACGCCTATAAACACGTTTTGAGCGTTATTTTCAATAATTTTATATGAATGTGTATATACGGAGCTTTTAAAAGTATCAAGACTGTTTACATTCCTAATATGTTTGTCGAGATAAATTGTATTAACTTTAAGAGGTTGTTTTTGATGGTTTATTGTACTTACTTCAGATTACTCTGTGTTTTACAGAATGCGATATGAATACTTAATATTATGCTGAAAGGTGGCCCCGTGCGTGTTTGTAACGCGGTTTTATCTCACCCGGCTAGCTAGGACAATTTTAAAAGCAATTGAAGACATGAATCAATGAAGGGGATATGTCGCAAAAAAATACCCAGAAAATTGAGTTTAGACAGTCATTTAAACATTTTAGGATATGTAGTAACGTATTAAGTACGTTGATTCTTGGTACGGATCTTTAGATTAATACACTTAATACTTTACGACGTATTCTAAAATGTTTAAGTAACAGTTAGAACACAATTTTCTCGAAGTTATAATTTTGCTACATATCACCTTTATCCATTCATGTCTTCAATTGTTTATAAGTCGGTGAATATTTTTTATTTTCATCGTCATTTGTAACGTTTAAGTATTTTCTTCTAGACTACGAGACGAAGTATTTAATAAAATATTTTTTAATACCAAAACAAGTACTCAAACATTATTACGAGTATAATAAAACGGAGCTGCAAAGCTCTTATCTCTTAATAGGTACGTTCGTAGCTGTTTTCTTTGTGGACCACAAAGTCAAAACATGACAGTCGGTTGGTTAGTTGAATAGTGGATTATATTTTTTTATACTTTTGTAATATCTCTCAAAGAATTCTCTTAGTAAACGCAATATTGTTCGTTTCAGAAAATTTTCATCTTAAAGAAGGCTCTATTTCTACTTGTCAATGCTAAGATGCTCTTTATTCATAATTATGTTAATAGTTTTCCTCTTTGCAATTATCTTCTGGGTGCTTCGAACTCTTTGTAGAAGTATCCGTTTGTTTTTTTGAAACCACTCTTCATTTTTAATTATTTTTGTAATAACCGTTACCTTCTATCATTAATTTGAATTTTTCATATCTTTTTTAATGTTTTTTTGACAAAACTAGCCGACTGACCAATGCAAAAAACAAAAAAAAAATAAACCGATAGCAACCACAGATTGTGAAACAAAGCATAATATACGTAATCGTTTACAACAACTGAAGACATGAATGGATGAAGGTGACATGTCGCAACAAAAAATAACCCAGAAATATGGGTTTGAATTGTCACTTAAACATTTAAGGATAGTACCTAACGTATTAAGTATATCGATTCCAGAGACGGATCATTAGATTAGTGAACTTTATACGTTACGACGTATTCTAAAATGTTTGAGTAACACTCCTAATGGAACTCAATTTTCTCGAAATCAGAATTTTGCTACATATCACCTTCATCCATTAATGCCTTCAATTGTAGTGGTCTTCTTTACAAGTTACTGCTCAGGGGGCATATCACGAGCTCTTAATTCCAGCCAGTTTACGCCATACAACATGGCTGTCTGGAATTTTCGTATTACGATCACATAATAACTGCACGATGACAGCTAGTCAGCGGACACGTGACACTTGACTTGCTTCCGAATGTCACTTTCAGACAACCGAACTAGGGTGGATCCATTCAGAATAACATGTCGTTGCAATATGAAGAAGAACAAGGCAGTTTAAGACCGTATTATTGAATTGCCTGGAACTAGGCTGGTATTGTAAAAGATCATAATACGGCCCCTGATGATTTTATTCACGGCAGTCCAAGAGAACAGCCAATATGGTATTTCCATAGATAAAGCGCGGGGTCCTGTTTAAACATAGTTTATAAACAGCTTAGTCCACCCAGTCGCGTAAACTATGCGTGACAGTCCCCTGGTCGGTGTATCCAAATGTCCCCGTGCATAATTGCAAATACGTTTCTTGTGTGCACTGACATAAAAACGCCACGGCCGACGCGTGTTGCAAGTGAGCGCGCATAATTCTTTGTTTGCGGCCGTAAAGTAACACACGACCAGATGGGTATCACAATAGAGTTTATATGTGTTTGATGATAAGTTTATTTGGGGGAACTGTGCCCTTTTAATCCCCTGCTCAAGCAGATAGGTGTTTTTTTTTTATTGGAGACCACTATACGATCGCGGCATAGCACCTAATACCGATTACCGATACCACGATCTCTGGTATTCTGTGTATCCAGTTGTCTTGCGAACGACGTATGAACACTGACAGTTATACAAAATTTATATTATTAGTGTTAGTAAATAGTTACATAATTATCATACATATTAAATATTTAAATACATAATAATATTATAACAAAATGCCTATATGTAAATGTATACACATAGTATAAAAAATAATTAAAATAATGCTAGTAACTAGGGAAATAATAATAATAAATAGATCATAGACTTTGCGCGCGTTTCTGTGTTTGGCTGAACCGATATTTTATCCAGTGTTCTTAGCTATAATTATGATTCATTGTAATCAGCTCTCTCGTGTTAATATAGAGTAGCTTAGTTATCATAACTGTGGTAGGTATACCTTTTAATATCTATTGTTTTAACGCAGAAAATAATTGAGGTGTAGAGCGCGAAATACAAAGAAGGCGTCTTAAATTTAAAATTGTGGATAAGAAGAAATGATCCTGTGCATTTTTCATTCATTTATATGGGGTCTGTTTATGTGGCCCTCAACAAATGGCTTCACTTTAAGTACAACACCGTGATCTCGTTTACGGGTGTAAAGAGTGGGTGCTTTATATCGGTTTTGTAGTGACGGTCAAATAGCCTGCAAGCTTCGTCCAGGTAGTCTTACAGAGAAATTGAACAAGAGTGTGATGTTAATTATAATAATTAGTGGTATAAATTTATTATCTGTCTACCTGCAAAATTTCACTACAAACTAATAGCAGTCCTTCAATAACCACAACAAAAAAATATTACCTATATATTTTGTTCTAAACCCGGGTAGCCTATTATCTATTATATATATTATCTATTATATAAATAGCCTATTATCGTAACGTTGTTTTGTCTGTCAAATAGATTCTCAAGTGGAGGTTGCGGTCGCAATTCTTGAGACCGAGTTTGAGACTTGTTTATTAATACGGGCCTCAGTTTCAACGTACTCGGCCTCGAAATCGCGGGCCAAAGTTAATGATGAAACAAAAGATAACTCGATTTGAAAAGGCGAATGAAGCGAGC
This sequence comes from Celastrina argiolus, assembly GCA_905187575.2. Taxonomy (NCBI): domain Eukaryota; kingdom Metazoa; phylum Arthropoda; class Insecta; order Lepidoptera; family Lycaenidae; genus Celastrina; species Celastrina argiolus. The sequence goes on along the minus strand of LR994591.1, from coordinate 4,509,233 downwards.
TCCTGCAATTTCACGCGTCCAAACATCGTAATTAAATTATTGCAATAACTTTGGGGTTCATTAATATCGGTCATCGGACATTGACAGGCCGTGATATTTCACAATTTACCCGGTGTCACCGTGGAAAGGTTTCACAAAAATGAACCGGATAATCATGATGCATGACATCTGGCCCCCATCGATCATGCCCAGCAATTTTCCCGCGTGGCCCAAATCTAGCCCCTGTCGGATTACCCCGACGCGTTAATGTGTCAGTCCCCCGGTTGTGCAACTTATATGAGATACGCCGTACGCGCATTAGTATTGTAAATAGTGTCAATTTGCGACGTCAGCGTCTATAAGCTGCTCGTATGTCAGTAAACATCCAATATTCATGCTGGTCCATTGTCAACTTGGACGAATTATTGATACAGATCAAGACATCCTTCTGATCTGTATCAATAATTTTGTGAAATTTCGGATATATATTCTACTTAATACTTTTTTATACTCTCGTTTCATAGAGATGATAAAGCTTGACATGTTATTGAATGTACTTTAGGTTCTTGGTGGAAATTAATTTTACACATTAATAAAACAGAAATTACTTGTACTTTTTCCACTTTATTAGTTATTCAACATCAAACTTATTACAATACACGACGGGTTTCGACTACGTCATCATCAGAGTAGTGTAGTATAAGTCAGGACGAGGGCGTGGAGCACAGATTTATTCTTCTATCATTGTTAGTTATCCTGCTATAATGCTAATTGTGCTTGTGACTTCGTCTGCGACTCTGCGTGAAATATTGAAACAAAACTCCCGATCTTGAAACACTCTACATTGCTGTTCTACTCGTATAAGTCGTAGCGCGATGTCGTGACTTATATAAGCCTTCTTCAATAATTGGCCTTTCAACACTGAAAGAATTTTACAAATCGGACCAATAGTTTCTGAGAGTAGCGCGTTCGAATAAACGAACTCAACTTTATAAATTAGTATAGAGTATCTAAGACAGATCGAAGAATGGATGAAGGTGATAAGTCGCAAAAAAATACTCAGAAAAATGAGTTTAAGAATTGAATTCAAACTCTCACTTAAACATTTTACAATACGTCATAAAGTATCAAGTACAACAATCTAAAGATCCTTCTCTAGAATCAATGTACTTAATACGTTACTACATATTCTAAAATGTTTAAGTGACATTTTAAACCCAATTTTCTGGGTATATTTTTTTGCGACTAATGACCCTCATATTGCCGTGTGGTGACGGCATTAGAATACAATTACCACCCCCGATACTATCCTAGGGGAGTCGTAAGAGGCGACTAAAAGGAAACACATATACATCAACAGCTAGTGTGAGAGAAGGAAAACTCGAAACAAAACCCTGTACCAATCCGTCTAGCCAGCGTGGTACCAGTAGGCTAAATTGCCTTCAATGATAAATGTATTGGAGAGGCCTATGTCCAGCAGTGGACAGTAAAAGGCTGAAACGACGACGACGACGACGACCTTCGATTTTGCTACATATCACCTTCATCATGTCTTCAATTCGTCAGCGATGTAGCATTATATGTTTGCGGTTTCGGCGATAGGCTTGGATGTAAATAACTGTTGGGTAGATGTAATGTAGACGTGCGTATGTTGATTGTACGCAACCTACTCGAGCTAAAACAAACAACGTGGCTGTTTGATCAAAAACAGAAAGTCAACTCAGTACACACGAAATACGTGGAGAGTAATTGCGTAGCTTCGATTCTTAAATTAAATGTATGTATGTAATTTGATTTTTACTGTTGTCATCCCTAAGGCAATCAATCTTGTTTGCGGTTAATATATATATGATGGTAAAAGACTTCCGTAGCGCAGTGGTTGAGCGCGTTGGTGCTCGAACCAAAAGTCGCGGGTTCGAATCCCGCCGAGGGAACAAAAAGTTTTCAATGTTCCTGGGTCATGGATGTGTATTAAATTTGTGTATTAATATAATAAAATCTTAAATATGTGTATAGTATAAAAGTATTAAATATATTTCCGTTGTCTGGTACGTCAATCTAGCATGCGGCTAGATTGACGTGGTGTGAAGCGTCCATAGATATTATTATTATTAAAGTGCGAATTGCAAAATCGTTCGGGCTTTAACCATTCAGAGTTGGTAAATCTTAGGTTTTACATACATTTTGTTATCGAACTTTGTAAGCGATAATTAGCCATGGCAACTTGAATCAGCCCCCAGGGCAGGCGATGGGACTCCAGGCTTTTGAGGTGTTGGTTGCAGCTCCAGGCCCAACAGCTCGTTTCCCATATGTTTAAAATGATAATGTTTTTAAATATCCTTAAACAATTTTGTTTTACTAACACTAGACTTAAGACTGTTGTTATTGACACTATAGTATGTATTTATTACTCTGAAATAAATAATTTGATTTGATTTGATTAAATCTTAGGATTCCGTATTTCGAGCTTTTACGCTTTTACACATAATATGTGTAGCTACCGACTTCAATACCAATATACTACAATCGAATTTTTAGCTTTACTCGATTGATGTATTACCAATTTTAAAAGTTATAACTTGTAATGTGACTCTTTCCCAAGTATCCGAGGACAATACCTTTACGTACCTTTTCTTTTTATTTAGGAACCTCATGAAACTTTATTTACTTCAATAAGGCGAATAGGACAAAGGAGAGATAAGTCCTCATACGAAAATATTGAACTCGAGAGTGTTTTGAGGTTATAAGAAATGATATACGAAGATAAACTCTGCCAAAAACATAAATAGAAGCCCAAAGTGAATAGATGAGAGATATACACAGGATTAACATGATGGAAGTATTGTTAGATAAGCAAAATCTTTGAGATGAAAAGATTGAAACTTGGAATATCGAAATGAACACTTTTTTACATGTCTCTTTCGTAGCTGTATCGTATTTGTGTCATCAGTATTTTGAGTTGAAAATTAAAATTATAAATACGTGAAGTATGATTTAAATAATGTTTTGCTCAATTGGTTTTTTCCAAGCGGTATTTTGTGTACGGAGCGGTTGTACTACACCTTTTGAATTAAAAATAAAGGCAGCTTAAATCTTCACGCTTTTAAAGCCTGCAGTATTCTAGTTAAAAAGCATAACGATAGTATTTTCTAAAGGTTTTCGTTACGGTCTAATTTGCACGCTCTTTCCAATAAAAACATTTTGAATAAATCAAATTGTTGCTTGCATTTTCAGCCGAGGAAATGTGAATTTTTAATGCCTGTAATATTTTTAATCCCACCTAAATTTTCGGCTCTGTCACATAGTTGGCATGGTTTTAACGGCGACATTTATACTTCTGGATTTAGTGATATCGTTTTTACCGTTCTTCACGAAAAAATCTTATCTGTATGTTATACACGAAAGCATAAACTTTTTTTTAATATTATGAAATGATGCGGCAAATATGTAGAAAATGTGTAGAAAATAATTTGAGAAGTATACTAAAATAAAATCAGTATTGACATTTTATTTTATTTTATTTTTTATTTTAAGATACATGGAAATCTTACAGCTAGGAACAATATTTAAAATAATAACAGAATGCATAAATAAAGAGCCAATTAAAAGTTTTCGCTGGTAGTAAACATATGGCAATATTGATTATAATTTTATAACGATTTCGTACATATTTACCGCATAGATATAGATTTTAGCTGCTTCTAGTACCGTTTCGTTAGTCGTTATGAAAATTTACATACGACCGGTTTCTGAAAGACTGATCTGTGAAATTCTAATTGCCTTGCGAGTGCGAACGTGATGTAATTATATAATATATTATGTCCTTCTCTGTCTCTCTGAATCTTACCAATCAGCGTTCGATATTGGTTGTTAACTTGAATGTCACGTTAGTTGATCATATATTTGATTACCCTTTCAGAAATCGGCCCATAGTTACTTAACTTGGTACGACTTTGTCCCATATTACCGTAGGCCGTATTTTCGTTTATGGTGTACAAATGCTGCCTGTTTAATACTGCGGTAAAGTGACGTTTCATGTGCACGTCATCGCTTTATATTCCAGCCACGGGTAGCTTTGAAACCTTAGTAATCGGGGACTTTACAGACACAATCGTAAAGTTGCACTGTCAGCAACATAGACTATAGAGCATCCACTGGCTTATTTTTAATTTATGTTATATTTTGACGTTTAGTAATAGACTGGAGTATGAGGTTTTGGAAAATTTTCGTTTTTATCTATTTGGTGACTTTTCTAGATGCAAGAAAATTTATTTATCCCGTTTGAAAGATGTAAAAAATGTTTTGATGGTTGGATAATATAATTTGCATAAACTCACTGTGGAACTCAACTTTTACGCCATTACCGTCAGAGCCTGGTCTATAAAAATTAAACATCTGACGCCTGTATCTTCAATCCTTTTGATGTTAAAAGGCATAAAAGATTGAAGCTGGGCCGAGACAAAAAATCCGTAACGTACAATCCGCCAACGACCACGTAAGGGTGTATAAAGCTAATTGGAGCCAATAACACTCGGACGGTATTAGCATAATGTGTCGTGGACCATTGGCCGATGTTTATCACACGATTGCACATTTCTATGTAAATACGGCGCCGTGATTGTTGCCCGTTGGTCTATCGCCTCGATTAATTATGGTAATTGAATGTCTGTGCATATGATTTGTATACGTCTTGTGTTCTAGAGCATTCCTATTTCGTACTGTTTGTGGATTTAATACTGTGTGCGACTTTCTGTGTTGATTCTAACTACACAAGGTGCAGTATCCGAAATAGTTGTAGACCTATGTATATTACAGTATGCATTTTAATCAATTGTTAGTTGTATTTCTTCATTCATGTGACGTCACATTTTCAGCTTCTATGATAACCTGGTTTTTGTTAGGAGTTAGGATTCTAATTCTAGAAGAAATTAAGGTCTATCGGTGGTGATGGCTAGTTCACCTTTAGAGAGCCCAGAGGGAGAGGTAAGAAATATGTAGGAATTGGGATAAAGGTTAGGTATATGCCAATGTTACGAGTTATATGAAACCCGCGCCATTGACCCACTATAATTTCCTTATAATTATAGAATATGACTAATAATAATAACCACGGGAGTAATTCCAGAAAACGTCTGATTTCCACACGTACGTATAGAAATCAGACACGCTTAGAAGCAATCAAAGCCCAGCTATACCTGTGTGTATTCGAGGAATGTGATCCATAATGAACGCGAAGGCTTTACCTGTGTCAAGTCTGTCGCTCTCGGCGTCATGGGAGAGCATATTTTAGTTGTCCCGTGCACTTTCTATGAATGTACCTTTTATTATATAGTGTCGACGAGGAAGATTCCTTTTGGAGATCTATATTTCTTGGTGTTGGGCAAGTTTGGGTTTCGCAAGAAATCCCTCCCGCACCTAGATTTCGGTGACAGTTAGTTTGTTTGATTAGGTTTATTAAACCAGACTAGCTGCACAGACGTTTTTTTAGTCTCCAAGTGTGCGGGCAGTGCGTAAGAGCACTATAAAATACTCTCGTAATCCAGTGAGAGTAATCGAATGACCGACTTTTTCCATGCCAATCCGTTGCATCTTTCCTGTCAGATAATCAGGTATTCAACCTGCACTCTCCTAACCAGACATGAAAAACGACCTCGGGCCTCGAGAGCCAATCTCTAAACCACTGCACCAAGGAGTAGTCCGTGTTTGTGTAGACTGTAGAACAGCTATACTCAAACTGCGGCCCACGGGCCGCATGTGGCCCGCAGGGCCTTTATCAGTGGCCCGCGTACAGTTAGATTTATAAACTATTTTGAATTTAATTTTAATTAAAAACGTAATTGAAAAACTCCTTAATTATTTTTGCTTGCGGCCGATAAACCATGTTTGTGGCCGGTATAAAAAAAGGTTGAGTACCGCTGCTGTAGCAGGATAGAAAACGTCCTCTGAGCGATATTCTATAAAATAAAATCTTAGTATATAAATAATAGTATATAAATCCATATTCAAACGCAGCGTTGGGTAACAAATTGTGGAATTCAAAGCGTTTCAGCGGCAGCGTGGATGTGTATTCGCGGCGCAGCAATTAGAAACTCTCAGGTGACATAACGGTATTATCTGCTTTATGTTTAAAGCTGTTGCAGGTTTACTAGGCAAACATGAGCTTGTGCGAATCGGGGCTTGAATGCCTATTGGTATCACATTTTCTGTCAGTGGGCACATATGATTTGGGTATTTATATATGAAAGGTAATTTAATTAAATCAACTCAATCAATCAATCAATAAGGAAGGATTTCTAAAAGTTCAACCACCAAGAGGGTGAAATGTATTTTACGTGGGCGCAAGTCATGGTTGTCGATATATAAAAGTTGAAAGAACATTGAATTACAGCATAAATAGTTTATCTCGTGTTTACATTTTACACGTCCTAGAAAGTTCTTTCTTAAGCTACTTTTAGGTGAATTAAACGACGCCAGTTCTAGTTTCGAAAGTTATGTGGGTGTTGTTCGGTAAGTACCCGAACTGTGTGTTAGTTACCCGGGGGCCGAGTTAAACGGTAACCCTTCTGAGATAGCCATCGAATTATTACGATGTTCTCAACTGACCTTTTTATTTTTGTCTCTCAAACACAATTGAATTCGACCGTTAATGAGCTTAGCTACTATTTTATTATGGCAAATATTTTCTTTTTAGGCATCAAGTTTCCAAATCTTTTGGTTGGGATTTGTTATATTAATGGAATACTTCGATACATTGCAAGCAACTGCTGCCATTGATACCTATACATTACGAAGAAACTCGATAATGAGCAAAAATAAAACGCGTTATTATATTCTCCATTTGCAAAACAAGAGTTGGCTTATTTTTAAATGGAATAATCTTTTTCAAACCTTTGTGCGTACCACACTTGGGAATTGTTTAAAGAAATTCCTGTATTCCCCTTGTAATACAACATCGGGGTTACGTTACGGGGCCCAAGGTTAAATGTTTGTAATTTTCGCTATGCTCGTATTATTTTCTGCCAAATGTTTAAATTTGGTCGTGCATGGAACGGTATCTTTGGTTGAATTGGAATTGAGACATTTGTTGATTGAGTTGATAGTCAGCTCAAGATTAAAATCTAAAATTTTACTATAAAAATCTATATTATAATCTCTAGCGTATTAAGTTATTTGTTTAACTTAAAGTATACTTTTGAATTTATGATACTCAGATACCTATGTTACACAACTTAGCCTTTATACCATAATATCTCACATTTATTGTAAAAGGTTGTTGGCTGCGATTTCGTATCCTCAAAAAATGCGAGTGCGATACCGATTTTCATCAAAATCCGTTCAGTCAACAAACATCCAACCATGCAAACTTTTGCGTTATATGTAATTATAGTAAAACATTACTCTCTAAGAAATTGAAATAAGAAAATATCTATTCAAGTTGTATCTCTTGTCTTAGACATTACACAGATGATAATAATCTCGTTTAAAGAGACAATGCCGAAGAAAACGGCTTTATACATTCTATTAATATTTACTTTGTTTTTTATTTAATCTGAGCTTTTTCTTAGAAATATTTTGCTCTAAAATATAAGTACGTAACCTAACCTAAGTACTAGTAGATACTTGCCGACGTACCTACCAGAAATTGGTTTTAATTTTGTGCGGCACTTTCTCAGTTTCCTATGACACCCAGTAAAATTTACCCCAACTTGAAAAATATGCCAAGTTCTTTTGCCGTAAAAAGTTGTGAGAGCCATGTGATGCCAAGTCGGTTTGTCTAACAACATCAAATCAATATTATTAAAAATCTTTCATGTTTTAAGTAGATGCTGATGATGATCGGTCAGTGAGTGAGTGGGTCAGTGACGAAATTAGGAAAGTTTGATAAGTTATAATTCTGAAACTTCTGTTTTTAATTGCATGAAATCGAAGTATACCGTGTTTATACTCGTACAAGGCCTGCTCGGTTAGTAAAAATACAGGCTTTGAACGTCACCATTTTTAGGAATCCTAAAAATAAAATAAAAAACTTAACAAACTCATCACGCATTTTGAGACTTGATAAACATTGTGATTCGATTTCTAATTTTTTTTGGGATTTTTTAACCACAAAAAAAATACTTGTATGTGAATATTAGAATATTATCTTGTTTGTCTTGTCCAAATATTTGTATGTGAATATAAGAATATTATCTTGTTTTTCTTCCCTTTTCAAATAACAATAATCTACTTTGCATTTTTTTAATAATATATCAATAATATACGTTTTTTTTGCAAGTAAAACTAAAAATTGAATGATTTACGAGTAGTAAATGTAGAGTACATTTCTGATTACGTCTTTGTCACAGTTCAAGTTCTAATGATGGACGCCGCAGCTCCCGACCACACGTTGGTCTTGGTTGATTAAATGCTGACTTTTGCATTATTTACTGCATAGAATCTAGGGAATAGAGTGTAATATATTATAATTAAATCGCTACTTACAAACTTAAAAGTGTTCTGTTTCATAATCGTGATAGCTACTTTGTGCGGATTCGCCTTTCTTAAAAAAAATATTTGACACATTCAGAACATTACACTACAAATAAAATAAATAAAACAAATATCACAGTAGTATTTTTTTCCTTGAGAATGAAAGAAAATCAGAAGGAAAAAAAATATTACTTACACAGAGAAAATCATAAAACAAACTTGACATAATGAGGCCATAGGGTAGGCAACGTGTAGCAGTTCTTTAGTTTTAACTCCGGTTGAAATGAAATTTGAGTGTTCTTAACTTATCATTAATTGCTTGACATCTTTTTAATGTTATGATAATTATTGATGCGGCATACAGAGGCATCATCAATTTTTTTGTGATAATCCGTCGTCTGCATAATTTCGCTCCACAGCTATACAAAGATCGTCGCTTCGGTGTCTAAAAACATACTGAACCCTTAACCGGAATAAGACGAAGAAGTTTGCCAAATTAGTGTTTGAGATAGCGCTCCACAGGAAGCAAGAACCGAATCTCGAATGCGACCGTAATTTACTCTTAAGCACTTTCATTGTCCTTACCACGCTTATAGTAACTCAGCACTTTAGTAACTGAAGTTCCCACATCTTTTACTCATATTATGAGGGCCATTCGGTAGACAGCTTGTTAAACTGACTTTCCAGCGTTCAGCATTAATTTATGTAACGTACACATCTTACAAAGTTTGTGGGGTTTTGTGCATGAGTATTTGTGTCTCTTTCATTTAAAGACTGCTAAAGCATCTATGGTCGTTTGTTCAACTTAATCAGCTAATGTTTTTACCAGTAAACTGTACAGTTTCCTTTATAGTTTATACCAACTAATATAAAGTTTGTAATATATCTTATATGTTCAAGACTTTGTAAACGTTTACTCAAAGCTTCTGATATTCTTTTCTGTTTTTTATTTGAAAATTCTTCTGTCGTGTAAAATCGATTACGTCCCAGACTAAGCTAAGTAATATCATGAGTTGTTGCACCTTGCACTCTTTGAACTATGCAACTAATAACACATCATTTATGACTCCACCGCGCAGTAATTGCGACTTATAATGATTTGTAGTCGTTCCTGTCTTAAAGCTTATCCATAAGCTTACGTGTTCTCATTTGAGCTGATTAGTTTATTGCACTAGTTGACTAACCATTCCTATTTAACCGTCGCAAGATTTGTTGTGTTTAGGCATTACGTTTTACATTATTGGCATATATTTTTCAATAGATATGCTTAGATGAATCTCAATGTTTATATCATAAAAGCACACCAACTATTTTTTTCTCTAAAGTACACATCTTTTGTTCCACTTTTATAGCAAATAAATAATTGATTGATTTATTGATTGATACCTAAACAGGCCCCGACTTAGTTAAGCACATGTTGCCTGCATTAAGTTGATTGTAAAAACTTTCTTTGCAACAAAAACTAACACTTACAATAGTGAACTGTACGCATTGTATAAATGTATTGTGTCATCCCTTCCTATTACTGAGAGCCAAGGTTGCACATAAAACGGGGAGCATTCACTATACTCCACCTGATGCAATCTTTTAGCTAATTCACAAACAATATTGTTTAACACTACAGTCGTTACTGGAACAAACATAAGTCGTTGTTTGTTTATTTTATGGACTTAGAACAGGGAAAGAACAGACGGATCGGACTAAAGACCCCCATTTGGGCTTTGCTTATTCACAGGTTCACGTCGAATTTTATGTGAGGCCGTAGCCGTAGCCTAGACAGAGCTGACATATTCGTATCGAAGAATAGTTCGACTCCCTCAGGAAACAAAAATATGCGATATTCGTTTTCTAAATAAAGAAGTCTAAAAAAAATTACATTGCACACGAAGAATCTTCGTGCGCAATGTAGATTCAAGTGAATGCACAGAAACTTATTTTGACTAAAGAATCCTATGAAGGTACCCTAGATCTCTACTAAACGAAATAAATCGATATCCGTTGTGTACGTTAGTACGGGCATTATTAAAAAACAGAATTCATCTAATCTTTTTTAAAGATCCCTTTAAATACACGTTTTTTTATTTTTTACACGTTTACATTTTTTTTTAGATGCGTATAACATACCTTTTAATCTAGCACCTGAGGATTTTAATAATTAATTTGACATGCATACCTATATGAATAAAGTGAGCACTGACCGGGCGTGCCATTAAAAAGTTAGCATAAAATTTTGTGAAGAGTGCTAATGTTAATTTCGTCACGTAATATCCAGGTGGCGTCCTCGTGTATTTGGTTAACAATACACGTGTGGACCTGCAGGTTACCAGCTGTGCTGATCTATAGTGGACACATGACTGAAGCTGATCATGATTTAGACACAATCTGCTTTTTATGTTATTAGTAGCCATGCTTTCAGAGAAATAAGAAATTCTTAGTAGCGAGATCCTAGAACACTGCCTGATGAGGACGACTTGGTGGTTTTCTTTTATTTGTAGTCTTCTTAGTCTCTTTTTTAGTTTTTATGTTAAATTATAGCTTGTAAATATTTTAAAGCAGCTACATTATTGTTTTTAGCCCTACGTATATTCATTAAATGTTGGAAAATAAAAGATATAATTAAAAAATATATATATTCCAACACTATTTGCTTAGGTCTGAATTTAGCATTCAAGGAAAGGCTTGTAGTCAATTTCTGAATGTGTACTGTGTACCTTAATATAAGTAGTTTAAAATGGCAAACAACGAAAATAATTATAAAAAGAATATTTTAATGCTAAATAGATAATTTGCGCAAAGTTGAGTTTAGCGTTCACTAGCTGGCAGCTATCATGATATTTTTTTTTATTTATTTACGAAGCTGTTTAAAGTAATATTTAAAATTTGACAAACAAAGAACATTGAATATTATTCTCAAAGCATCATAATATTTCCACTGCCGAGTGGCGAAGGTGGAATGCTCACCAATAATTTGTATGCGCCCCGTCCGCCCACTCTTTGCTGCCAATATCTTAAATTGATATTTGACACAGTATCCCTTTTCATGCGACTTTTACGGTTATAATAATATTTCAATTTGCAAATATAGTGTCAAGATATGTTTGCATCAGTGTTGGTTTGACTATCAGTAAAATAGTTAAAGTATCGATGTCGGGTGAAAATGTACCGTGGGGTATGTGAATTTATGGCGGGCACTAAAATTATGAAACAAAATATACTAGAAGGTATAGCTTATACAATGTTCGTACGAAAACGGTGAAGATACAGAATTTAAGTTTACAAAAAACTTTGGAGATGCAGAATTAAGGTAGTTTTTGATTATATCAGGAACTTAGTCCGTAAAATAATATTTATTTTTACTAATTGGTATGAAAGGTATCAATTGCAGAAAATTGGTTAGGGTTTTTAGTGAAAAGTTACGTTGCATTTCTATTTCGTTTTCCCTTGCAGATGCTCTGTTTGTCCGTATTCCATCCACGACCAAGATTCAAGTTACGTTTAAAAGATAGTCGGTAATGGCGACCTAGAATTGTATCACGATAGAGTGCAATTCGATTTGAAATTTAAAGCGATCATAAACATTACACTCGATTACCTCGAAGTTTGCCGCTGCCACGTGAGTCCCATATTCCCTGGCTATATGCTCCTTGTGTTTGCAACCCGACTCACAATTCACGTCGATCTTTTGTCCCTTTCTACTTCTACGATCGAGCCGAGACCGGTGTACGCCAGCTAATTTTTACTCAATTCTCGGGCCGCACACATTACGTTAATTCGTTCCAGGGCGCGCACTCAACGCTAACTTAGGGCGTACGTGAGAGTTGTTTTTGTTCGTATTTGTGTTATTGTCGGCTCGCCTTTCTTGTCGTAATTTAATTATTGTTTAGTGTTCCTCGCGATACCGTCTCACGTACCCATTAATGTGCCATTTTTCATAACCGTAGGTGACTTTCCTGCTCACCTGCATAATGTTAGTTGGCACACAAGCTTTGGTGTACAAAATGAACACAATCTAGACGTAGGGTTGCACGGTATTGCAGCGGTCGATACGAGTTCAGCCTGTAGAATTACTAAAGTTTTAAAGATAATGGATGCGGCACGTTTTCTCTGTCAAAACTTTGATTCGGGAATCGCGTATCTATATTCAACTCGTGATTGTGATGGATTATGTTCTAAGCCGTCAGCTTGACGGTGAAATACAGTCTTAGTTTATTTCCAGAGAGAATAAAAATATTTGGGATTCGTGAATATGACATGAACTGTCCATGAATTCATTTGTGCTAAATCCATTACAGTGATATAAACTGTTTTATAGTCATATTCTTTTTTTACATATACATATATTTGGACATGTGTGTCATAAAATATTTTAAAATAGTTTACAAAACATTTTTACAATGTTTTCACCTTATGCAATATACCAACCGAGCGAAACGGAAATTTCCTACCTCCAAGCCTTATTAGCGCAGCTTCATAAACGATTTCTTCCTCAACTACACCCGCAATAGGTTTAGCAGCTTACACGGTGTTAAGTTGAAATGAGAGTCTTTAATACACTAGCTTATCTCTACGTGTCGGGTTAAAAACTATGAGGCGTGTAATGAAAGGTATTACTATGTTATTAAACAGACGATAAATTTCCACCTGGCTTTGAACATTTTTAACGGTTGTGTCTAGCTTATGAAATATAGCTATTTTATATTTCTAACATATACTATGTTTGTATTTTTTATGTATAATAATATCATGACAGAGACAGTCTACATAATATAATATCATATATTATGAAGACTGTCTCTTGTCTATCTGATAATTCTTCACACTATTACTATTGTACTGATTCAGACGAAATGTATAATATAAAAAAAAAAAACTGTAGTGTAGTATGAAATAAAATAAATTGCTGTTCGTTAGTCTCGCTAAAACTCGAGAACGGCATAACCGATTCGGCTATTTTTTGTATTGAAATATTCGTTGAAGTCCTGGGAAGGTTTAAACGGTTCATCAAAAACTATTTCTATGCTCAACGAAGTAGAGACGGGTCAGCTAGTAAATTCTCTCCAGAAAAACACAAAAAAAACCAGTAGAAACTAACTCAGAGAAAAGTAATGTTTATTTATATTTAAATAGAAGGAAAGGTTCTCTCAAACGTAACGAAGGACAATACAAACTGTCAAATATAAGCCCCAAAAGAAATCACATTAATGTCAAATACAGACCAGGTTTCGGGAAGTCGCACAGATTAAGTAGACTTTTCTATATTGAATAGGATAAATTTCTAATATTAAATTTGTACATAATATTATATTCCTCTTACAAATAACACATGATGCCTTTTTTATCTGACTACGGCGAAGCTGAAAGGAAAAGAATTGATTATGGCAAGCAGTGTCAATAGATTTGTACCTCAATAATACAATGGATATTGGATAAAAATGATAATATAATACATCGATTTCCATGTTCAGGCAATTGTTGTCAACTTATTATAATAATTTCAAAATCAGATACAAATATACTTACATGATCTATTAGTATCTTATTTTGAAATTATTGTGATGACAAAGGTAACATGAAACATACTACAAAAAAGGGCATACAAAGATATGAAAATGTAGACGTTGCTGAACAAAAGAATCATAATTCATAGTCAGAGAGGAATTTAGCGCTAGATGTCTAAGTATTCCTATTAAACACAGAGAAGCTGAAGTAAGCTGCGTATATGAGATTTCATAAGATAGATGGTCCTGCCTAAACTGAAATTATTTTTGCTATGAGAGTACGGAAAAATTATTAGGTTCACTTATATGATACGGCGAGATTAGAAACAAACCATGAATTGAAAGAGTATTAAAAAAGGACAGTAGAAAAATAATAATGTCTGTGACACCACAAATCAGGTAATAAAATTCCAATTACATTAAAATCCATGTGGTTTTAAAGGTGCAGCGATTAAAACTAATAAGTACCTAATCAACTTCATCTATAAAATATAAATTTCACACCTAAGAATATTCGAATACGGAAAGTAATAACATGAAGAATAAAAATTTAAGAGCGATAAAAACGGACGATTATTGCAGTCGTACTGGCCGAACGCATTGGAACGATATCAAAATACAGCTGTTAATTTAACTTACTGTTATTATATTATAGTAATAACACTAAAGATATTATCATTATGCATCGCTTGAATTAAATGTCTTTTTTTCTGATGTCTTAATTGTTCAAAACACGCAAATCCGATTTACCGCATTCAACACTATTTTAACCAGCATAAAAATCATTTAGCGTTTAATTTTAACACGAATGTGATTTTATTAATTTAGGTTAGATCAACGGCTTTGTCTGCGTAAAAATAAAAAAATATAGTAAAATATATAAAACCATTTTCGACTGGTATATAAAACCATTTTCTACTGGGAACTATGTGAATACTACCTACTACTTTTCAGAGAATCAATATAAGTTCATTTTTAATTCATTACGCATAAAAATATTGTGCATTGGAAAAAACCAAAATTAAATTAAAAAATTATAAGTAGTTTAAAATTAAGATAAATATGGGTAATTAAACTGAACTGCACATGGAGCTACAGTAATATAATTTAAAACATAATTTTTATCCTCAGACCTATTTTAATTAAAAGTTAACTCCAGACGATGAATCATGTTCATGGCTCCCGCTTTGTCTCAGATGAGACGTTAGACGCCTTCTTGCATGTTTAATGCTGTCTCGTTTTTGCTAGATGAATTAATTTCTGAGATATGCTGTGACTGCTTATGAGTGAATTCTGAGCAGGGAAGCCGAAAGCCGAAAGAGGACTGAATAAAGTACTGTAATAATAATAAAACTAATAGATCTTCTATATTGCATCTTTCTGTATAACTTTTAGTCACGTCCTGACAAAACGCCTCTATTGTTCTTTGTGCATTGTGCACACACTCGGGAACTATATTACTGTTGGTTTGGTTTCAATGAAACTCAAAATCGTCGCTGAAATCGGTGTAGGGACTTATAATGATAATTACATACCTACCTCTTTACCAATATATAGACCCTCAAATATTGATTCCACCCATTGAAATCACATTGAATTATTCAAATTAAATGGGTATCAAAACACAATCGAATCTTCTTTATCAAATGTAATTCTAAGCTTCGGATGGCTTTATTCATAAGGGTCTAAGTTCACACCATCGTATAATGAAACATTCCCGTTGCGAATACCTCCCGTAGGTTCCTTCACAAAGGACTGCCCAATTGTTGTCAAATGAAGATTCAATTGGGCCACAATAAATTAGTTCGCTGGCTTCATCCCTTCATTTGCACTTAGTTCTCGAGTCTTAATACACTAACGCTATTGTGGGATACCCCAAAGACCATTGATATTAGATGTATTGAAATGTAATGAAACTTCATCCCACTAAAGGCCCCAAAATTAAATAGGTAAATATTTTATTAATTTTAACTTATTTCATTGTAGGATGTTGTTATGGCTAGTATTTCAATCTTAATTTAATCTACTTAGATTATGAAAAAATGTTTTGTGTAAATTCAAGTGTCGACAGTTTTAAAAAATAAATTTGACCGTCACTTCATTTTAATATTATGCAAGTAATATTTGAGAATGCATAGAAAGTCTTTTCAGTGAAATTTTTGTCCTGTAAGCTGAAAAGTTGTGAAGTTTATTACATTATTATTTCATAAGAGCGAGTTGGAAGTTTTCGCTAGTTAAGATTTTATAAGGAAATTCGAAAGTCTTAAACCGCAATAAGGAGAGGGTTTGCCTAGTCAAATGTTGGGAGTGACAGCGTCCATATTGCCTTCTAAGCAAACATTATGTGTCTTATTCGGCTCAAGTGAATCCTTTGTCCCTTAGTTTTAGCGAGGGACAGTCCGACATGTCTCCAAATAAATTAGTTTGATGGCGTCATATATTTGTTTTAGAGTTTCATTAATTAAGGTGCGTTTCGTCGCCGTGTCCACTTCGTGTTTACCTTCTGTGATAATGATTAGACCTTTTATTAGATTAAATTTTGCTATTAACGTTTCATCCGGTTCAAGAGATTGAGAATCCAATTTAATAATTATTATTAGTTTTTTACATATAGCCTTTTTTATTACTTGTTTAGTTTATAGTTTAGATTACCAATTTTTTTTTTATTTATTTATGTTATTTTTAAGGAGTCATTTGTGTTATTGATAATAATCTTTAAATAAGAATTATTATAATATCCATTGTAGACTATTTATGTTAGTATATACTAAAAATCCTAATATATACGTAATATATTAGGATTTTTACTCTAATAAATAATACCATGTGATACGGGTAGTAGACATAAATATGTAGTTAGTAAATACTATACGTAATATATTACTTATTTTTAATTATAATTATATAATATCTACTATTCAAAATCTTATAAAAACAAATAGAGAACATAATATAAGAAAAACAGAAAGACTTCGGGCTCGAGCATCAACGCCCTCAACCACTAAGCTTTATGAAAAATTCTATTTCTAAATGAAACTTGATAAGTTTTTCTCAGAATGTCAACAGAACAAACTATCACCCTTTCAACTCGTATAGAACAGTTTCAACTGCGGCTATAGAATACGTTGTCATTAAGAGGATTATAAAATGTTTACTGTTGAAAACTTTTAATTGTTATGACCCGATGTCGCTAATCACGTAAGGGTAGCAATATATTTCTCGAGTTAATTATTACGTGATTCAATACGAATTTTAGCTCTAGCTTTTTAATAGTCTGAAAAAATTAAACTTAAATACCGAGTTTGATGTCATTTGGCACAAATATAGAGTAGACTAGGTACTTCGTGCGCGCAAAATGAATTCAAACGTACAATTTGCTGCGGTAAAAAGCAGCTTATGTGTTAATCCAGCATGTAAACTACTACCGTACCAAATTGAATCAAAGTCTGTTCAGTAGTTTTGGCATGAAAGAGTAACGAACATACTTATATAACATACACTCACAAACATTCGCCTTTATAATATTAGTGTGATTATTTGGAATGACATCGCTACGTTTTACGACAAAATGTACGCTTCCCGCGCAATTTCCTTTTGCGAGCATGAAGTAGGAAAACATGTATGCATATAAAATTTAATCTACCAACTACAATCCAATAATGGTATCGTGTCATTTATATTTAAAACGGTTGAAAGCAAGCGGCACAGTATTTATTGCTCATAAAGCAAGCTTCGCTGGAAATAATGGCCGGCGCGGGATTATGAATGGTACAGCAGACGTAACCGCCGGCATTATGCTCAAGGATTTAATTTGATTGCCCACCTGAATGCCAAAAACCCGTGGTGGGCTCATTTATGCATGTGCATTCAGTTAATTTAGGATATGCTTGCATTCCTCCAGTATTGTTAACTAAGACGAAAACTGTAACTCTACTTCAAGTTAGATGTACCTTTTTTTTTAACCCTGCCTCCATAGCACCACCGGGGGATGGTTATGACGGACTCCCCGGCGTTTTGAGGTGCGCCGGATTTACCGTCTAAAATCCCCCGATGCCTCCTTCTGCGCTCCGCTGGCCGTGGGAAATTTAAACCATACCACAACAAGTTAGATATACCTATTCATCAGTGAGGCTCTCACTGTCACTGGAGAAATACCAAAGACAGCTTGTAACTTGAGTGCCACTTAATTATCGTGTAATCGGCTGAAATATGTTTTTGACGTGTATTTGTATATTTGCTTTTCTATATTATATATTATAAAGTGGAATTATATTTTGGTTGTTTGTTTCTGTCGGAAAAGTTGTAAGACTGAAGTGATTTTGATAAAAAATAGTACAGATGTAGAATAGACCATGGGCGGGACAAAGGATACTTTTTATAGCTTCCCTAATACCTATTGCGCCCACGAAGTCACGCGCGACTTTTAGTACAGTTTGTACCTAATAAAAAATATTCAAACAAAATAACACCGAAGCTCCTTCATCGTAAACAAAATATGAGATTAAATCTGAGAGAATTAAACACAGCTGAAAACCAACTTAGGGTTTTGAACTATATCTATATCTCTTTTAATAATTAATTTATGAAACAAAAAACGTGTAAATAGTATACATAGATAGGTATGTACGGTATATTCAGGAAAAAAAATGTATTCTAATGCCACACTATCCAGGGAGGAAACAGGAGTCGCGTATACTCTGTTTCTGTAAAAAAAACGGCGCTTGTGTTTCCTCTTAATGATAAAGCAAAAAAAAACGTCGAATTATTAATCAATCAATGATAGATGGCGGAGACCTCTTATACGTCGAATGACTTTTATAGAGCATCTCGACACGGGCTAATGTGACTGCAAATAATTGACATCTGCGAACAATTGACGCTGGAGTGCTGAGATAAGTGAGACTTGGACCTCCGTCTCCGGTCTGAGTCTTAAAATAAGTATAATTGGAATTACGGAGAATGGTCTAGAGCGGTCGGCAACTCAACCTATAATAATAGATTAGATAGATCTATTAGGTGCAATATGTAAATTGGCTGAATTGTTTTGAAAGAAGATACTTCCCTCGAATTTAGCCCGAAGCGAAAATAAGAAAGTGATAACAGAGTAAGCCTAACCACGCAGTGGAGCCGGTCTAACTACACCTTTATACAGTGTCACGCACGCAAGTGACACGAAACTACGCCGTATAAGACGAGCTATTGCTTTGTGTTCACTTATTCGATCTAATTAGAGTAATTTTACTAGATTTTTATTTAGGGCCGATTTTTCAATCGTGAGATAACTTTTATCTATTGAATAAACATGTGACTTTGACATTTGTTCCATACAAAATCTGCCAAAGTCACATATTTATTCCTTAGATAAAAGTTATCTGACGATTGAAAAATCGGCCCTAAGTAGATAAAAATACCACATCAATAGCTTGTCTTTATGAGGCGTAGTTACGTGTCACTTGTGTGCGTGGCACTATGTAATTAATGACATGGCGAGGTGTAGTTTAGACCAATCGAACTGTTTGATTAGTCTTACTCATTTTTTGATTTTTTATTTTCGCTTCGGGTTAAATTTAAAGGTAGTATCTACCTATAAACTAATCCGGAAATTTATATATTTGCTGCGTTCTACAATTTACATGATTATATCCGTAATAACTTGCGTTTAATGATTACTTAAGTAATATTGATAGATAATATAACGGGTGTAAAAATACCAATCAGTATAAGTTTCAAATATGATTATACCACATTTTTGTCAAAAACATTTTTTTTCAATAAATAAACAAAAAATAGATTTCTTGAATAAGAAAAGGTGGTCTGGAAAAGTAAAGTTGATCTATTTATACCCTGTATAGACTTTATGCCAAAATCTCTAAGAGTCCATAATGACGCCTTTCAATCCTTACTAATATTATAAATGCGAAAGTAACTCTGTCTGTCTGTTACGTTTTCCCGCTTAAACCTCTCAACTGATTTTGATGAAATTTAAGACAGACAATCTTTAGACCCTGAGAAAGGACATAGGCTACCTTTTATTGTGAAAAAAAGGGACCCGCGTTGCGGGTTCCGGGTTCCCGCGTTGCGGGTTCCGCGTTGTAGGTTCCGCGTTACAGGTTCCCGGGTTGTGGGTTCCGCGTTTCCGGTCCCGCGTTGTTTTTTTTTAGTTGAATTTCATCATAAACTGTTTTTATGCTCAACGAAGTGGGCAATGGTCAGCTAGTAATCTATATGTCTATATTATAATATAAGAAAGATAGATAGCCCAACAATTTGACGGATTTCTACTGTCGCTTTGTATCGCGATCTATCGTTTCCTACGAATGTTATTGAAACGCATCATAAGTAAGCATTAAATGTCTCCGGTCACGGAGAAGTCTGAAATTAATGCTTAGAAGTTTTGATCATTTAGTATCGGGGAAATGGGAAGTAAAGTTGGAGTAGTTCTCAGTCGCGGACGTCCTATGGTAATTTCCCTTCCTTCCTCGGGCCGCGGAACATAAATTAGGCCGAGTCCCGGCTTGAAGAATTACCAACATCTACTGATACATTGACTTTCGGAGTTTATTTATGTTTTTAATATTGTGCTACATTATGTTCCTTAATATTCTTTCCTTTTTCTAGTAGATATAATAAAGTAAAGTCAAGAGCCATCAGAAATATTCCTGCTCTACGGATATTGCATACCTATACTTAAATTGTACTCACATTATGTAGACATTAGTGTCAAGTGCAAGTCACTTGTCGACATATAATGCCGTGAAGACAAGAACTTCAAGTGTCGCGACTCGCGTTCGTATAACTCTGTCGTATTGCTACTTACGGATGTAAGCCTGATTAACTGAGTAAGATGTAGCCCACTTATTCATAGACGTTGCTGTTACTGGATTTGGACTTTGTGACACGTAACTAAAACTCAAATAGACTTAAGTGCCACGTCACTGGCTTCAGTAATCCGCCATTAGTGTAAAGTATGCTTAGTACATTGCTCTGACACTAATGTCAAGTAAGTTGAATTTTCCTCTTATAAGCTAGGTATACCTCGCGAAATATAGTTTGATCCCCATGTAAACAATTTTTGATTACCGTTGTAAGAGCTATTTAATTAAAAATCATATCAACCGTCTCAAAAGTGAAGTACCCTAGCGCCTCTCTGATACACACTGTAAAGGCAATAAGATGGCGTAAGCAATACCATCGAGTGCCTCTACACGAATTTAACAAGCGCATTACAAGTATTGAGAGTTTTCTAATGATACTGTGGTACACTTGAACAGTAGTCTGTGGGTGGTTTGTATTCCACTTTGGCATGAGGGATTTGAGAAGCTCAGTGTAATAATACTTGTTCATACGTGGAGTGAAGGTACCTTTATTTATTTATTTAACTAGAGTTATATTTAACTGAATCTACTTATAATATAGTACTTTTGTTGTGTAGATTTGTCCTTCGGTCTGGGAGTCTTTTCAAAAATAATTGTTTTTAAAGATTGGCATAACGTGCCACTAAAATGTATACTAAAATTTCAACTCTGATAAGAATAGACTGATGAATATACACGAAGTCTGCATAAGTGCATACGCTAATAAAATTTTAATATTTATGAATTATTATTAGGACCAACGGGTTCTGTTGATTTATGTTTATTTATGTGTTTCCAAATAAAGTCAGAATGCAGTGGTTTAGATTTACAGTTGCATTATATTTTTCATATAAATTCCTATTTGCCGTTAAGCCGACGCGACGCAGCGGGAACGAGCGAATAGTATTTGTCATTGTTACAACGGTAAGAGTGGTTTTAATTGATGTTGCCTTTGGAAACGTTGATAATATTGCATGCAATATTGTAATGAAAGATATGAATTGCATGGCTGCAACGGCAAGTGCTAGATTTAATGTTAACATTAAACTGAAGGAAATAAAGGCTGTACTGATAAAAATTAAGGACAGGGTACAAATTTTAAATAAATTGGATTAAATCGACTGACATCGACGATATATCAAGGGCTATGTATGTTCATTTTGTTAACTCACTCTTAATAAGCATTACCTAATAAATTTTATGTGTAATATTTCTTGTCTCATTCAACGCTTTAAGCCATACCTAATGCTTAATACAAAATACGAAAGAAATAGACGTAAGAATTTTCACAATAGTTACTATAGAGATTGGTCTGATATGTAAATTTTTGCATTTTCTATCCCCAACGCTGATTACTTTAGCAGTTAAGGTAAACTATCGTTTTTTCTCGCTCGCACGAAACCGAGGTTATGTAGGGCTCCCTTTGGAACCGTTCTCATTTAAGATTACCCAGCTATTGTAGTATCTGGTACGCTTATAGCACTTAGGTTCTTAGTTGTTACGTGCTTTCATTTTATGTATATCACTTTAATGTAGATAATGTAGGAATTACGCCCATATTCAAATGTTCCCTTATCTCTATCTACATATACAATTTGATAACAATTTGCAAAAGTGTTGTACTAAAGACAATGTTTGCTCATATGCGTTGGCAACATACGAAATTAGTTTTTAAATTAAAGAACAACAGTATTGTTCAGCATCATTTTATTGAAGATACTATTTTTAAAAGTATTATTCTAAATGTTTTCAAGGTTAAGTAAGGATTTATCACCATTAAACAATAATTAAAACGAATAAAGTACAAAAATGAAACATACAAAATCTTTTAATGCATAAAACTAATCCAATGCTACCAAATGTAGGCATTTGATTACGAAAGCAAAATATTGACCGCCGCAATTCTTCCGGACACAGACGTTATCGATCCGTACAAAAATATCTCAGCCGTGTTGCCCAATTAGAGTGACATGGATTGTGTTCTGGCTGTGCGGGCCAGGAATAACTGCAGATCAATGATACAGTCTCCCCGGCTATTTGCAGTAATGGAATTTGAATTCTAATTGATTAATCATTTTAAACTTGAACTCTCGCTAAGTGTAATTGACACGTAAAAACTAAAGATGTATTAGGATGCGAATAGTTGAATTAAATATATCTTTTATATTAATATTTGTTTTGTCTAGCATGCTGATGTACATTTCAACTTTTTCATTGAATGACTACCGCTGCAATGTTGTAATATTTTGGATAGAATAATAATAAGTTGACTGACTACTGAACTAAATGTTGTTCACATAGCAGTGGTGTAGGTATTGTGATGTAAATACATTAAAAATTTCAATTGAATATTCTGAGCACATATGTGATCCAATGGACGCCGCAAAACCACTTTTTTGTCAGCAAATTATCGCTCATTGTTTGCAAGTTGGGTGTAAAATCACGTATCCATGAATTGAAGCGTACTATATTAATTAACATCATTAAACTAACCATCATCAAAGTGGCTTTTGATTCAACACTAGAAAATATTGTATTTTTGCAACATTTAGCAGCTTCCAAGGAGCTGAAGGGTATTTTGTCGTTGTAATTGTGTGTATTGAAATATAATGTAGCGTTGTATGAAAACCTTAATACACGTTCTCCGGCGGCTACATTACACGCCGATATCATCTTACCTAATAGCGGCATAAACAAGATACGCTAAGAGTCTTTGTCATTCGAAAATATACGCTATTTTGTAAAGTAACATCTTATGGGATGCGTACAACGCAACTTGGTGGGGCTTAATGAAAGTATTTTCTTGTCATTTTTGTTATTAAAATCATTATTATCATAATTCTCATTGCCGTTGTCTTTATCATTATAATAACAATCATTGTAATTATAGTTAAAATTTAGTTTCATTACATTAACGATTCCTGTTTAATTAAATTAATTGGACTCTAGTTGATTTTCAGTTTTACAGAAAAGTATATTATTTAAACAAACTCTAAAGTTACGTCGAAGTTGCAATGTTGCGGGAAAAATATGACAGACAAAATAAGATATTCTCGGACAAAATACCTACTCAAGACTCTTAATTGATTTTCCTTTGACCCAAACGAGCTACACTTGCATCAGTTTTTCGACGTAGAAAGCTGAAAATGTATCTATTTTTGATAAAGCCACAAAGCGTTCCATTTTGGTTTGTGAAGAACCATTAGTCTCGTCGCCGAGATTTTTAATACGTCGTATGACTATAGTCGCAAATCTTTGTATTGTAGCTTTTTAAAATGTTTATCTTAGTACTAACTTTATACATTTTCTACTTATATGAATATACTTTTATGGACTGAACATTATTGATATTTAGTATTCAGGTAGGTTCGAACTACGATCCAGGGTATTTAGATTTCCAAACTCCCATTATGCCTTTAGCAAATGCGCATCTGATATCCATACATTCCGGCGCCTAATTGACTTACATTACCACTACCTTGGCTAGGGTTAGGTCTTGGCAATATTCAAATAAAAATCGTATTTCTGTCGTTAAAAGCCAACTTATGATAATGTAAGAAGTATGTACAAATTTGTTGTCTTTACATGGTATTAATTTTACTCCCAATTTGTAATTAATTTCTAGTCTAGTAACCCTAGACACCGAAGTGCTATTTCACTGTCACGAGGAAGGAAGACGATATCGTGTAATATATTATCACGCTGCTGATTGGCTTCTGCTCGGGAAACAGCTGCTACATAAATAATATGTACATATATATGGGCACTTGGATCCGCACGGGAGACGATAATTGCATCGTCCGTTGTGCCGGTTTTATTCGGTCTCGACCGGTTCGCGCCGGTCTTTACCACTTTATACCGGTTCTAGCTAGCCCGGAGCGGTTCGATGGGCGGATCCGCGTGGCTGCGCATCGGATTGACGTGTAATTTGTGACCGCAATGTTCTATTTATGTTTTAGGGGAAGATTATATGTTACGTTACGGACCTGATCTCTAGTGACGTTTTTTAGATGAGATAGATATGATAGGTTGTGTACTCTATTTTTCTTATTATCTAAATACTGTTGTTCACTTTTATTTTAAATACTGTTGGTAATTCTTTAATTTATTTATTTCACAACCTAAACACTACATAATTATATCTACATGACTTTAGCTGGCTGTACCTGTTCATTATGGATTTATGCTTAGTCATTACAGTAGTATTATTATGTCCGCACCTAAACACTATTTAATGCTAATTACGTAATAATACACCTAATTATCTGGTAAGATGTCCGCAAACAGGATGACAGCGATGCCACCCAATTAACACTGTGTAATTTACATTTTACACATCCACTGTGTGGACTAAGCCAATATACATTTAGATATTGCACTCCATAGACTATATTAGCACAAGTGTACAAACAAAGGGTTTATGTAGGAAATATTAGGTAGGTACTGTATTTCCTACATAAGTCCTGCCGTAAAAAGTCATCAATTATAGTGCAAATTGATGACTTTTTGTCGGTTTCTCAGTACGTGTTGATTGGTTAACGTGAAAAATATATGTTTTTTAAAATATGTAAAAAATAGCATAATTTTTACAATTGTGTCACGTGTTTCAGTGGTCGGTTTCTAAAACCTACCTATGAGCTTCACACACTCCTAGCCAGAGTGGCCGGGAGCGGGAAATCACGACCAGGGGCTAAAGCCCCTCTACGTGAGGTATGGCCCCGGTATTGAGGATACCAGAGCCGAAATCGGTTTCTAAAAGGTTATTCAAATGGATGATGAACTAACTTAAGGCTGGGCATCTGGTGGTGGTAGTAATGTCAACTAATTGGTGCCTTTTGGTGAATAAATCTGATCTTTGGTGTTTAAACCAGCCTTGTGAGTGCGAGCTTGATGTAATTATATAATACCTCTCTTTCTCTCCGATAAATCTTTTACAAATTACCATTTAATATGGGTTGTTAACTTAAATGCTTTGTTAGTCGATCATAGATTTGATTAGCCCTTTAGAAACCGGCCCCGATAGCAACAAGATACTCGTTTGTTTGCGCGGCGCAGCTTGCAATACGAGCTATTGCAATTAAATGTGTGCGTATTTATTCGCGTCGCAACTCGGTATTAACGGACCCTTATACTGTAAGTACTTTTCACGTGACATAACGGGACACAAATTTTGTTGCTATGTTGTTTTTCAATGAATGGCTCTTTGAATTTGATAGTTACACCCGTAACGTTGATACGCTCAAAGAGATTCGGATTCGGTTCGCTGTTCAGACTCCAGGATAAATTTCGAGCGTAATGTTTCGATAGATCTGTAGAGGTATAATGACCAACACCGGTTTTCATCTCAAACTAATAGTGGTTAAAATTAATATATTTAGTAAAACCCGCGAGGTATAAAGCATTGAGTAAACTAGTGATGTTAACTAGTTATAGCTTAGAACACAGGTACACTTCAATCGGTTTAATCACAAAATCGGTTTATCCGTTGGTTGTTACGATGTCACAAATACAGACATACAGGGACAAATTTATATAACAGAGGGACGAAAACAGGGGGGCTGTTTAGTCTGGGTTCAACCCCAGACAGATGTTAAGCTGGAAAAGGAGTAAGACTGATACCTATAGATACTTAATGTGTTGCTGGTGTATCGGTACCCAATACCTAATGTAAATTGTGTGTATGTTTCGAATATTTAATGGTAAAATTAGTGATAGCTAATGCTACAGTCCTACAGCTTTATAAGTGCTTAAAATCAGTGGGCTACCGTCTCGTACTTAGGACTTAGCGTCTGTTATAAATATAATATAACTCGTTGAGCATAAAAACTGTTTTAACCTTCCCTGGACTTTCGAGAACATTTCAAGACCAAAAATAGCTGAATCGGTTCAGCCGTTCTAGCGTTTTAGCGAGACTAACGAACAGCTTTTCATTTTTATATATAAGACTAGCTGACTCGTGCCCACTTCGTTGAGTATAGAAATCGTTTAAACCTACCCTGGACTTCACGAATATTTCAAGAGCAAAAATAGCCAAATCGGTTCAGCCGTTCTCGAGTTTTAGCGAGACTAACGAACAGCAATTCATTTTTATGTATAAGATAAGGGCACAAATTTGAAAAAACATATTATAAGAATTTCAACCAGAGCGCGATTCCTGGTAGTATTAAATGTGCGTGGAAGCAAATAGGTTTTTATAAATAGAACATCCTCATTGTAGGTAAACAAGAAAGGGATACCCACGCTGTAACTCAATTTGACTTATAAAACGCAAAATAATACACTTTATTGGTACACAAAATTCGAACGTGTTAATTTTGTATTTTCAGACTTGGCAACCCACACGAGAAGTTTAAGTCTTCGGGATTAGAACAATAGGTGTTAGCCGCGTGTTCGTGGGCTTGAAATGGAATACTGATGGAACTGTACATTTTGCTGCCTTCAAACGTAACCTATGTCTGTAACGTGACTTCATGGTCTACTCTACAAGGAGTAGACCATGAAGTCACAAAATAAGCGCGTGATAATATGTACTTTAGGGCGTGTATGTGTCTGCTATGTAAAGTTTAATGTGAAAGTACCAGCGCTGAAAGTCTTACTTTTGACTTCCATGTTTGTATGCGAAATGCCCCAAACATCATAAATTTGTCCATACAATAATTTAAAAAAGTTACTGTTACAGCGCTGATACTTTGACACAGTGAACTCTTTATACGGGACCCATACACAACCTTAAATATTATCACTCATTAATATTATAGCCTGTATTTCATTAAAATCGGTTCAGTAGTTTCTAGGCCTGTTCAATAGAACTACTCCTGAACAACATTATAATTATTTTAATACCTATTTCGCCACAAATAAAATACAACCTTATAAAATACTGCGGTTTGCGTAACCGTTTGATTTTTTAACGACAAAGCAAATAAATCCTTTGTGTCTTACCGGGTCGTGAAGAAATACGTACAGAATTTACATGGAACACAGCAACGTATTGAAAACGGAAACAGTGTTTAAAATACTCAAACTCATATAAATAAAGTCGGGAGGGGAGTGAGGAGCTCCGGGCTATATTGTTTCCAGCTCCCAGGGAAACTTGAACGTTCTAACTCCTTTATAAAACTGCAGTGAGTGTGACTTTTAAATAAGATCCCATTACATGGTGATATTTTCCAAGAAGGCGCCCTCTAGTGCGGCTCCAAACGATTTCATATGCAAATCAAAGGGGAGGTCGGGCTCTGTTCTTCAGGTGTTTGCGACTTTAAAAGGGCCGGTTGATATACGCGATTGCCGCTTTAATGAAATCTTTTTCGGGTTTCACTCGTTCGGAATTGATTTTGGAATGTTGCTGGTGTTTAATTCTTATTATATGGCGAAGCCAGTGAGAAAGATGGTTTTGGGTGTACTTGTTTGTTTAACTGTAACGCCTAAACTACTGATCCGATTTTAATTAATTAAATTTAAATAAGGTATCAATAATCGTAATAATATTCCGGGTGACGTTGGGTATAATTATGTTTTTTGACTTGATATTATTATATCGTTTAATATCAACAAACATAGCACAGTATTAACTTAAGATTCGGTTTGGGCATACAATATAAATTTTTGTAAATTATATATCAAAATGGACACGCTCCGACCCAATGTTTTTTTGCAATGAAATAAACAACACTTAGAATAAATCCTGCCGAATGTAAAACATACAAGATCATGAGGAAATATCGCGAAACTTGTGGACAGTTGTTCGTATCAGTGTGCTCCCGCCGGGCGTGACATCCGAATAAGCATTAGCCAAACAAAAAGTTTGATATCGTATGGCATGTATGACTTAGGCCACGAGAGTCGCGGGGACGGCGATTAAGGTCTAATTTCACCAACGTTTGTGCTGACGTCTAGTTAAAAAATCATGCCTTCTCATTTATTGACAGGAAATACGAGAGGGATAACATGATATTTAATGAAGGGCTAACTTTAATATGTGTTGGTGAAATTCGCACTCGTTACAAAACAAGGCTTCAAATGTATATATCGCAGTCATCTAATTGAACTTGCTATTTCATTGAGTGACTAGCGTTTTTATCGAATGACGACATTGTAAAGTCTAAGGCATTATAGTGATACCACGGCAGAATACTGGTCTTATAGAAAAATCCCCCAAATATGTATAGTTACAGTGTGTAAAAAGGGCAGTCACTATAACTTTGAGATACGATTATACTACTTTTCCTCACTTTGGGAATATATTTTTTTTTTTTTTTTTTTGTCGCAAAAATAACAATAAAGCAAAAAAAAAAGATGTTTTAAATTTTTTGTAAAAAAAAATTTGAAAAAAAAAATACATTTCTAGAATGAGAAAAGGTAGTATAATCATATCCCAAAGTTATAGTGACTGCTCTTTTTACACCCGTTATATGCGTGTTCAAGGCAAACAAATCTTTCCACTTTATAGTATAATACTAGTTATGAAAACATAAACTAGGAACATGCTAATAATGCCCTGAGGGCTTGTTTACATTCATTTTGTTTTCTGTTAGGCCGTGGTATCGCTCTATTGAGCTGACGAATCATGTCAAAATATTTCTCTAATTTAGTAAGGAAATATTTTTAATACAATAGTAACAATATTAGGGACGCTTCACACGGTCACACCACGTCAATGTGGACCTGTGCTAAGTATCCGAAGAACTTACAAGGACGAGACAAAATATATTTACCTAATACTTTTAAGTTGTACACATTTAAAGAATGACGCGTAACATTATATATTTAATACATACACATGACTTGTGAACAAAGAAAACTTTATTGGTCCTTAGGTGGGATTCGAACCTTTGACCTCCGAGTACGCTTGCGATGAGCAAGAAAATTCAATATTTTTTTTAATATCACCTCTAAAATAGCATCTTTAATTCCGAATAGATGTCTTATCACAAAACACGTGGCCAAACGCTAAACCGGTAAGTTTAACGAAAAAACGTCCCCTAGCCGAAGTGTTTGTTCGAGAGTTAACCCTTGCGTATCGAGTTCGGATACCATAAATATTATCAGACTCGGGTCCTTTGAGCCCCGACACCTTTACACTCCATAAAGTGGGTTCCGGGAATCCTGAAGCACTCACAGGTTAATTGGGTATTAATTACCCAATAGTCGGTACAAAAGTTTGTTAGGATATTTGTGTAATTAAGATTTAGGTTTGTTTTGTGTATTTAATGTGAAACTGTTATACAAAATGATGTGTTGATCTAAAGTTTTTTTTCTCGCTCGATGCTCGCGTCCGTGTTCCAGTGTGTTGGATACGCCAGGTTTGATTCCTGGGTTGGTGCAAAAAAATAAAATGTTGTTTATAAATGACTCAAATAGAATAAAAATAAGTCATATGAAAAAACAGCAACCTGACTTTTGACTAACTATGGGTACCGATACAAAGTCAAAAGTCAGATTGCTGTTTTTGATTCTATACGACTCAAATATAGTTAGGACAATGTATGTTGACAACCTCATTGTCTGACAAGAAAGATTATTCATATGTTTGATGGACATATAAAAGGTCAATCTTGCGCCCGATCTCTCGTTTGTCGATCTCTCTTGTTGACGACAGTTAAGGAAGAGAAAATATCCCTTATATATTGCACACTTTGGCACAATAAAAATAACTCCTGCATAATCTGGTGTCAACCTACGCACATAATCTATGGTAGACGAACTACGAGATGTCTACTATTATTATAACTGCTCACTTAAATAAATATAGGTTTCTGTGATGTTACCATCGATATATTCAATGCAGTTAACTGAAAAGTCAGATTGCTGTTTTTGATTCTATACGACTCAAATATAGTTAGGACAATGTATGTTGACAACCTCATTGTCTGACAAGAAAGATTATTCATATGTTTGATGGACATATAAAAGGTCAATCTTGCGCCCGATCTCTCGTTTGTCGATCTCTCTTGTTGACGACAGTTAAGGAAGAGAAAATATCCCTTATATATTGCACACTTTGGCACAATAAAAATAACTCCTGCATAATCTGGTGTCAACCTACGCACATAATCTATGGTAGACGAACTACGAGATGTCTACTATTATTATAACTGCTCACTTAAATAAATATAGGTTTCTGTGATGTTACCATCGATATATTCAATGCAGTTAACTGAATAAGTGCTAATGGTGTGACAGTAACTGTAATATCGGGTTTCGAGTTCCGCCGGGCAAAAATCCAGCTGCCAGTGAATTGGTGCTCATGAGGCCGGATATCTGTGATTGAGTTAGTGCCAGCGCGAGTTGACTCTCAAATGAGGCCTTGATAAGAGTAGAAGCTTCTGAAAAACTAAAAACTTCGATCAACAATGCCAGTCATTGGTATTGTTGAACCAAAAATAAGAATAGACTGAAGAGAAAAGAAACGGTAACTAGAATAAAAAAAACTCTCCTATTCGTAAGCTGTACCTGCTTGGCGGAAGGCCTAGGGCAAGGTGTGACTTGACGGTAACTAACATATGCCCGCAAAGATTGGTGCAATACATACAATTTTGCATAACAACTTTTCATTTATGAATTAGTGGGGATTTTTTGTAGAGTATATAACGCACCCACACATATTTAGGTGTCGGAGCCGGTTTCGTTGAAACCAGGCCAGCAGCAGGAGTCGTTTTTGTAGTACTTAAGTGAATACACAATATGTACAAAGCCGGTTTGGCGTTCTTTGGTAAAAGGTAGAGTGTCCATGTATTACAAAACCTACTTTTTAAATGCCCATCGACCGCTAGCATTATCTTTCTTCTCAGATATTTAAGTGATCAGCCTGCATTGTTCTGACCGAACTTGAAAAGAACATTTTTAGTTGTTCCAACATTAAAGTCCGGGAATTAAACCCGCGACCACCGAGTCGAGAGAGAAGCTGTGAAATGTGAATAACTGGACCACGTAGGCGTAATGTAACGTTATATAAACTTGTTTGTCGCATCAGCAAATGAGTCAATATTTGCCTTCAGTGATGAATGCTCCAGTTGTCTTGCCGACGGAATAATTAAAAGCCCCTCCCGACGGGCTAAATAATGGATGCGATTGGCTTTGAAATCGGATAATTAGTTAATTGTCACTTTAAAATTTAGACGCATCGGATATGTTGACTTTAGAATCATCGGTGGCACTGTGGGCGGGAGTTCGAATCACGCCAGAAGAACCTCATCATCAGTCTGGGCAAAGAAATCTTACAATGACTGGCTCATGTTTTAAAAGTCGCGATATTTTATAATACAGCTGTTTCAAGTATATTCCATACAAAATGAACCAATTTATTTTATTTCATAACT
This sequence comes from Celastrina argiolus, assembly GCA_905187575.2. Classification (NCBI taxonomy): domain Eukaryota; kingdom Metazoa; phylum Arthropoda; class Insecta; order Lepidoptera; family Lycaenidae; genus Celastrina; species Celastrina argiolus. Next base: position 4,477,115 of record LR994591.1, on the reverse strand, counting down.
ATGTAATTGAATCACGAGCAATGGACGCTGGTTTTTTTAAATTCACAAACTCATCAGAATCGGAAACGAGATTATAAGTAAATATATATGTTTGTTAAAAATCAACGTTTATTTCGATTTGTGTTTATTTTGAACGGAGGATTTTACATCATATTAATTATGTTCCTAGATTCTGAGTAATATTCGTTAATTTTTAGCCTTTCAAGGGTGCTATTACTATACATTAAAAATATGCTTCGTTTCGGTTTATATAAAAGAGCCTACCTAGATCATATATCCTGAATATTCCAAACAAGGTTTTTTGTAAAACAACTTTTTTCACCCGACTATGATTAGGCCAAGAGGAAGAGTATTTAGTTATCCTGATTTTTGCCGTCAATGTATGTGTTTCTATCCTATGTTTTGAATGAAATATCGTCAATAGATTAGTAATAATTAACCTGAATTACATAGGCGATATACTTTACGCATTGGCGTTAATGTTTTTTATGATAATGTGGTTGGGTTGTCGGGAACTCCCCAACCATGTCCCGGGCAAATATTTGAATGTTACATTCAATCGATTTCCATTTTGCACTTGTACATATAAATGATAGCATGTGCCATGCAATAAACTGACGGTTTTAGGAGCTGGCACTCCATTATTGTGCATTACGTATTAATGCTTCGGAGGCTGCTCAGTGCTCGCATGCGGGTAGTAATATATTGCCATGGCTGGGTTACCAGGTAATAAAATTAAAACATACTGCCGGCAAATCGTACATCTAACACAGGGTAACCTGATGCGGCTTTATTTTATTTTCAGATATTCAGCTTAAAGTAGGTAGTTATTTTAATGTTATGGACTGGATTTTGGACTAGTATCTATAAAATGTTTACGATGCTATCTAAAAGTTTGATAGATTAACAAGTATTAGCAAAAGACTTAAATTATTTAAAAATGGAACCATATGGGAAGCAGCAGCTTTCGAATAAAAAAGTAAAATTGTTTTTTTTATTTAATCTAAAGTTCTAAGGTAATAAACACAAGAATAAAGTCAAAATGAAAATCTTTTTTGAAGACTGTTAAAAATTAGCTCCTTCATACCGAAAAGGATTAAATAAGCGGTTAGCCTAACGACGCAGCTGTTCCTTTGCCAAATTTCGATCTAATTATCCCGCTCTATGTAGAATATCACACGTTCTATTTTAAAAGATGAATTGCCTGTTACACCCTTTGCGCCGCCTACGTCATTACACAAAATGACTTGCACCATCCGTGCTGAGATAATCGGAACAGATTGTAAAAGTATCTGTTACGCGGTAACAGTGGAACTTGAAACTGGGACAATATTTAATTCTGGAAAGTCGAGGATAGATTTTGATTAAGCTTTATAATAGAAACGTATCATTAAAACTACTTTGATGAATCAATGGACTCAAAATATGGTAATAGAAGGTAGCAATGAGCAGGAAACCACTCCTAACGGATTGGAGAAAAACTTTCAATACTGTCATTATCACTGATTTGAAGTTTGATGAAGAATCTGACAGTACTGATGATACAACTTGCATCATCAGTACTGTCAGATTCTTCATCGTGTATTGGCGATGTAGGCGAATAATTATGCTTTGACCTACAACTATAGATTTAAAAAATATCATTATGTCTGTATAAAGCCTTCCATTTCGCCTTTAAATCCATTTGTGTTATCGGATTATGATGCGCATGCGCGGACGGGACCAGCTACTCCGTTTCATATGTAAATCGGATTCTTTGCGGTCGGTCTGCGAGCGGGGTTGCAGTAAACAATGATATTCCCCACCTCATAAAGCTCAACGTGGAAAAATCGCGGAGTAAACCGGCATTCCATATCCTCTATCTTGTTTTATATTTAAATGAGATGTTTTGTGTACGCTCGCTCACTTTTAGCTTCCTGTGTATTGTGATGCCGTGCGTAATGGTATTATATATAGATTGTCTGCGTTGCATGCAAGGTTCTGTTTGTAGTGGTAATGAATAAGCTCCCACACGTTGGCCGGTTTCATTAAGACAAGGCCAGCTAAGCAGGATTTATTTCCTTTTGCTCTCATAACCTAGTGGAACGGTTACCCGACACGACTGACGCGAGAACAGGTGATCAGCCTACATTGTCGTAACTAAACTTGAAAACTACATTTTGTTTTCTAAATTAGACTTTTTAACACGAATAGTATCTAAAAACGCCTTACATGAATTTCATTCAAGTATCATTAAATCTTGCAACTGTCAAAATAGGGTGTGGAAATCGCCCGAATCTTGCGAATTGCGAATACGAAATATGCAAGTACTTATGCAGTTTTTATTAGGGCCCTAAATTGCAACAGTATTGCATCGAATTCGCCTGTAATTTACAAATTGAGTGATCTGTTCCAAAATGCGAAGTCGGTTCCAATGTCGGTTATTGCGGTGCATCCTTTCTCGGTGCCAATTGCATGCGCAAATTGAATTTAGATGCATGCGGATCGCATGCATGCCTGCGTTGCCTCTGTTGGGTTATTAGGTTTTGTTCCATTAATATTTTTTATCCGACTACTGCAAATCCAAACTCAGTCTTTGTATGTAATTATGTTGGTTAGTTTCACTGCAGCTCCCTAACTACTAATCCGATCCGCCTCCGTGGTCTAGTGGTTCAGAGCTTTGCTCTCGACCCGGAGGTCGTGGGTTCGATTTCCACGTTGGAACAACAAAAAATGTTGTTTTCAAGTTTGGTTAGGACAATGCAGGCTGATCACCTGATTGTCTGACAAGAAAGATGACCCATTCGTCGGATGGGCATGTAAAAAGTCGGTCCTGCTCTCTCGCCAGTCGTGTCGGTTTACCGTCCCACTGGGTTATGAGAGTAATAGGAAGAGAGAGTGTCTTTGTGTATAGCGCATACACTCGGGCACTATAAAATAACTCCTGCGTTTTCCTGGTTTCAATAAAATCGGCTACCGACACCGAAATCGGTGAGGGAGCTATTATCCGATATTAAGTGAGGCTAGACTCAGGAGACTATGGTTTTAGTTTTGGCAAATTAAGTCTCAAAAACGTTTTTCAAACGAGTTTTTATACGATTTTTACACCTTTACCCTACGAACGGTGTGTTACCGCTTTCTCGCAATACAAAAAGTGGTTCAAGGTCAATAGATTCATAGGCTTTGCGGCCCTATTCGAGTTAGAGCTTATTTTAATATGAAAGTTGTCGTTTAATATCATATCATTCTATATAAGTGTCTCTCTATGTTTTTTGCTACAATTTTTTTGGTATCAAATGAATACATACATTGAAGTCCAGTTAAAAATTAAATTTCTTAGTATAAAAGTGTGTTTGTAAATTATTTATACAAGGTGGGCGTTGCTAATAACTGTTATAAGGAATTAGGAGGGCAATCGATAAATATAGCATCGGTATAAATAAATCGTTTTGTTTTAATGTCCACACCCTCAAGTAGGTCACGGCCTAGATAACGTTAATATTAGATATTAGAAAAACGGACAATTATTGTGATTGTTTTGAGCGTGGTATGGTTCCGTATTGAATGAGGAAATGTACAATTCTGTTGTCGTTCTGTGCAATAAGGCTGATAATAAGATTGCAATGTGTATTATGTTTTAGATATGCGATTGCAGATTAGGTATTTCTTATAAATTCAGTCACATTATTTAGCAAATAAGAATGGTTAATTTTCTGATAAAACAGTGATTTCTCTGCCTAATCTGAACAGATTGTTGTTAATTGAATAGATAAGCTGATAAGCCGAAAACAAAGGTGGTTACAGTCTGAGCCCCAATTCTCGTGCCTCCATTCTCGGTTCGATTGTCAGTCTGTCCCGCTCACGCGCGCTTCCTTTGGCGCCTATGTGAATGAGTCAACGTTAGCCGAACTGGATTCAAGGTACCAGGACTAAGGCCCAGTTGCTAGTTTTGCTTTTGCAGTATTTGATCCATGCGTGCTTCATTCCAGTAGGTATGATGTAGAGTAACGTAAATGATAAGGATCATATATATCATAGGGCCAGGTATATTTTTTGAGCAAATAATTATCTAGGACCACATCCCATACTAGACAATTAACGTCATAATAAAAATATTCAGTATGACCTTCTATGTATGATATTTTTCGTTAACCACTCAAATGTTGGGCCCAGACTTGTATTGAGCGTGATCCAAGTCTTTTAGCATAATATTATTGGGTATTTTAAACAACTTAGATCATTATCATACGTGTTGGGTAATGGACATAAAGATGGTAAGTCGATTGCATCGTAATAATAAATTGCTTTGGGACGGACTGGATTGATGGGGACTTTCACCGTCTGATCAACTATTCTTTGGGGGCATGCCTTATATCGCTCGGGATATATTTGGACTAGATGTTGCCTGCGCACAATAGGAGATCCAGCAGTAACCATGAAAGTTACTAAGTTAGTTACTTCTTTCGAACACTCTTAACGGTTACAATAATTTAATAAGATTAGTTTTATGAATATGTTGCTATATTGACTAATCGTTTAGCTTCGCTCTCGGTGGAGCTTTCTCCATTCCTCTCTGGACTCTGCCCTTCGCTTGACGTCCCGATACGACACGACCATCACTTTCTCTTCCATCCATGTTTTCTTCTACCTTCTACCTTTTCTTCAATTATTTCTGTTATAATGTTGTCGTGCCGTATCCTTTGCCGTGTGATGATGTTTAATATCATTTTTTTCTCATTAACTAATTCCAAAACTTCTTTATTACTTTTCTTTTCAGTCCAACGTATTCTCTCCATTATTCGCCAACACCTCATCTCGAATGCATTCAACCTCTCTCTCTATCGCATTGTGTCATGTTTCATGTCTCCCTACCATATAAAGCAATGCTCTAGATGTATAATTTAAGTAGCTTAGATGAGAGTTTTTAAATTAATTAATTAAATCTTGTTATGAAATTGCAAATTTTTTTAATAAAACATTTTATTCAAAACGTCTATCATAAGATTCATAACCTACATAGCCTAGCCTCAGAGGTATAAAATTGCAACTTTTAATAATACAGTTGCACTGATTTTACTTTCGCATCTAATATATTATTTATAACGCGTTATATATTTAAACTACTGATATTTTTTATCTCAACTTAAATTGAATAATATTTAACTATAAATTTATAATGAATAATAAAATTTATCGATTTAAAAGTGACAAAACTTCTGAATATTCCCTACTTCTATTCTAAGATTATAGTTATCCCGTAGCAAGCCATTATTCTTTTAAAATAATAAATTGCAGTTTCTATGTACCTTGTTGCCTACATTGTGTATAAACCCAGTCGTTCAGTCACTCGTTGTTGTATAAACTACAACAAAAATATCTTATTACTATTCTCCACTTCTTGAAAAGTATTAGTATAATATGCGTCCAAATTCTGCGCATATTCTAGGCAAAGTGTCTTCGGAACGGGGCTAAGTAACTTCCACATTAACTATAACATTAAAGACTTCATTATTATGAATCGTTATCGTCTCCACGATAAGGGCTTATTAATGAATGACGTAATGATCGACATCTGGAGTTCTGCCAGGAGTATCTACTTATATAGTTACTGTGTTCTATCTTTGCCGTCTGTATGAGTAGACTTCATATTTTACGTTCTAATTTTTTGGATATGAATTTGGATTGTGTTCTTAACGTTTTAATGTGTCTGTAAAACCATTTTATAATTTGTCCGGTATGGTGTTAAAGGCTATTCTTAATCTCTTAATTTGTTGGATATTGGTTTTGATTCTATATTTTTTTTCATATTTATCTCTCTCGATATGTAATTGTTGTTTAATATGCGCTTTTATAAATCATACACAGTAATTATTTCACCTAACTTCATCAGTTATTTAGACCAGATCGCGATAAAACGCTTTATTATATTTTCAAAGAAATGGTTGTCTCATTTAACCCTATACATAGGAATTTAGTCTTAAACGTTGTTATGTTATTGTTTAGGAAGCGGAGTACGTTGCAGGACATTTGAGTTCGCAACGTTGTGACAATGGTCGTGCTAATTGCTGCGCTCGTGGGCAGCATTCTTACGTGTGGCGTTCGCAAATTGTTTGTGTTATTGTCAGTTAGAGAAACGTACTGTTACTTCCTGATTTGGACTTTAAATACCACGTTTCAGAGATTCGTGTGTATAGGGCCGCAGGCTTATTACGTATGTTTTGTAAAAGTAATGCGATTGTTGCGCAATTTGATGTGAAAAAATGAGCAATTTTTGCTCTCGAACTTTATCGGCGGTTAAAAGGTAACCTTTTACATGGACATAATCGCCAAAAACCAAATTAAACAGGAGAAAAGTTTAAAGTCTTAGAAGTCGGAAAAATGAATTTGGCGTCAATATTTGTTTGACGTAACATATAATCAATAGTTACTATGATTGCCACTAAATTGTTATTGTGTTTCGCTAGTGTCGTAGCAAAAAGGAAGCAAATGTGCTTTCAACATAACAGCGAGCGATTAGCACAATTTTTTTGTCATTCAGCAATCGATTGCAATTTGTAGCCAAGTACGAGTGTGTCGTTTATATATATATATAGTATAATTCTTGCTTTTTAATTATTATTCTGCGTAATAATAATATTGATGCTTACGTATTTTTGTCTTTTTATAAAAGTTATAAAATTATTACACCGTGCGGCGTACTCGTGTGTTTTATCGATTTTTCGTAACGCTCCACTTTCGTTACGTGATATTATCGAATAACTGCTATATTGTAAATTGCATTACATCTGCTATTTTATTTAACTAATTGCCTACTTGTTGACAATAGAGACATATTTTCTTTTATATCCCTTGAACTTGAACCATGTCATAGTTAAGTTTTTGTTTTATGAGTGGTAGGCAACGGACATTTCTTTAATACTTTATATAACACGGCCACGGAAAACCACTCCGAATAACGCTGCTTTTTTAAAAACGCAAGCCGTAACGTACCCCCGGTTTCCCGAACGCTATTCAAATGAATGATCAACTAACATGGCATTCAAATCAACAAGCCATATTGAACACTGATTGGTGGAATATTATCAGACAGAAAGGAACGGACAGATATTTTATAATTACGTCACGCTCGCTCGCTGATTTAAATAGTATGTCAACTAATCGGTGTCTTTGGTGAATTAACCTTATCTGTGGAATTTTAACAAATCTTGTAAGTGCGAGCGTGACGGAATTATAAAATATATTTCCGTTCCTTTCTGTCTGATAATGTTCTACCAATCAGCGTTCAATATGGTTTGTTGATTTGAATGCCATGTTAGTTGATCATTCATTTGAATAGCGTACGGGAAACCGGGGGGTAGTCTCCTAATTTAATTACCAAAAAATAGTTATAGAGGTTAAAATATTTGTTTTAATATATCAAAATAATTTAATTAAAACAACATCAGCGTAGATCCAAGTTTTAACAAAGAAATAGACGGATAGTGCAATAATTGATTGGCAATTGGAGTCAAACAACTTGGGCCACGATTGCCTGCGATGCTCGCGGCACGAGACCGTTACCGAAACGTTTTGTATGCGGCGAATTGATTCTTCCCAACTCATAAATGCAATTGTTTTAGCCACGATGGCTAGCAGGGAACTGACGTAGAATTACTCTTGCGTTGTTTCGAGAGTGATGGAGTTAGAGAATTTTTAATTGCGTGGCTTTGAACCTACCTTGTAAATTATTGCGCGCACCAAGGGCTAACAAAATGTATGGTATTTGACATATTTTAAGCTTAATGACTTTTCGAATCGCTAAATGACTACCGAATTCGTATGTCAATTAGCGAAGCTCATGTAAAATCCCATACATTTTGTTTTCGAACTTCGGAAGCGATAAATAGCGATGACATCTCGAATCAGGGCCCTGCGGGCCTACTCCCGACACAATCGAGTACCGAATCCGTTCGATATCAGTGTTTTTTCGTATTTGATTTGGTGAAATACTTTGAAACTAATCAGGATAAAGACAATTTTAGTATATAGTTAGTTAGATCGTAACTTTTTGTACTGCCGACCATATCGATCGACTGAGAATCAAAATAAACAAATGTCAATTTATTAGGAAGTAGGCGGCATTATCGTATCTAAATCAAAATCAAATCAGTTTGGAGAGTAAGGCCCCAGGTTCGATTCTACGCAGCGGTTACCAGTTTGAGACTATGATCTCAAATGCATGGAAGCTCTAACGGCGAAGGAAAACATCGTGATAATGCAAATATAAATACGACTGTGCCAACCTAGTCGTATTGACACGTCATTCCGCTGGACTAGGCTGACTGTGTTGTGAGAATGCCATGTGTGTTTGGCTAATAATTAAAACTGCCCATCTTAGGCACTACAGTTCTAATAGAGTGTTTACTTCGCTCAGATAAAACCGTGTAAATTATTCAACAACGGATAAGAAGGCCTAAGAGTAATGTGCTATGGTCACTTATATTTCTTACGCCGGTTCTTCTCGCTGGGCTAGTTCCCGAACCGGTGGTAGGCATCATATAGAAACGACGTTCAGAAAACATTTTATTGTAAAATTTACTCTGAATAAAAATATTTGATTTGATTTGATTTATCATAAGGGAAACTGTCTGCTCGTTTGGTCTTATTCTATACTCTCATTCCCTGTATTACGACTTCACCCTTTTCAGCAGTCCATAAAGGATTAGATGAAGAAACGGTAATACATAACGCGCGCAACATTTTTCTCTACAAATTGGCTTATAGGCCACGTGGTTAACCCCCGGGTCGAATGGGGCTCAAAAATTCACTCCATATTTCTCTCCACCCCTGACTGATTACAGCGATTTCTTACTAAACGTATTTACAAAGAGTTGACTAAGCAAATGGAAATGTTTTTGTACCGCAATTCCTGTTGCGCCCGCCGACTTGAAATATTTCGCTATTTTAATTCACTTTGCCGTATGAAAGTAATTGTTTCGCATACTTTTTTCGAATAAGTTTTTTTTGTCATTCCCGGTTTAGAGGCGGTTTTTAACACTTTTATAATTTTTGCTGATTTAAGAAAGCAAGTTTTTCATATTTTTACTCACTGAATACAGCACAAGTTTCGTTTTTAATTGAATTATTGTTTGTATTTGTTCACAAAAGTTATTTAACATATTTTATAGATTTATTTTCATTTAAGAACCTACAGTATATTGAATGTAGGTACTGTGGGTTCTTGATGGAAATACAATTACTAATAATACGCTAATTACTTGCACTTTTTCAGCAAATGTGAGAAATTCAGGTATTTATTGAAGATATTTCGCCTAGGCAAAACTACACGCAGACGTAAATACGTTACTGTAGCAAAAGTCGGGAACGTCAATCAAGGGATAGCGGAGCTTACGGGGGCTCAGCCGCCACCTGTGCCATATTAATAACGCTAATTATAAACGGGACTAATATGTAATATTAATAAAAGTAATTTGGCTCCCGGGCACAGTTTGTGTACTCTATTTATTAGGTTTAGTGGCTAGTAATTATTTTATATCCCGGGCATTATGTTTTCATTGGCCGTTATCGCTGCCTTCCACGCGTTAGTTTATGGAAGATGTTTTAATAGTGCGAGTAGGTTGCTCTAAAGTAAATCTCAATTTTTTGTCTCATACTAGCTGACCTGTGCCGATTTCATTGAGCATATTATCTCACCGTTTAAACCTTCCCTGGACATTTACGAATTTTAAAGACCAAAAATAGCCAAATCGGTTCAGCCGTTCTCGAGTTGTAGCGAGACTAACGAATATCAATTCATTTATATAGGTACGGAGTGTACAAAGACCAGTTTAACAATTTTTGGATACGATCATACTACCTTTGTGATTCTGGAAATGTATTTTTCAATTTATGTTTGTCAAAATTTTTTATTTTTTATATATCAAGATTTTTTTTGTAATATTATAAAAAAATGGTCTTTTTAAACCCTGTTTAAAATTATTTTTAAGTTGGTTACTGATCTCCTCCGAAATGGATAAGTTAGTTATACATGTTATTAACACATATGTTAATAAATAACACCTATAGAGTTGTCCTACATGGTAACTACCGTCAGAAACTATTTCGGTGTCAAAAACAGCGTTAGAAACTTCCGAAGAATGCACGTACGATCCTGGGTGGCATTTCTTGGCAGCTATTGGTTCTTAATAGTGTAGAAAAACGTTGTCGTAAGAAAACCAGCATTACTATGAAGACAACTATTTATTAATAATAAGCATAAATCGTATATTTACGCATAGTCGAGGTACTAGGGCCTCATATGAACATTGCATTCATAAGATGTATTTTTTTTTTGCTAAAGTGCGTTTTATATAGCGGACTAGGCTGCTTATTGCTATACAAACTTATGCTTGCAGTCTCCTAGACTATAGTGGATATGTAGTTTATTCAAATGTTGGTGCTTTAATCGTGACCTTTATCTTACAAAAGGTTCCAATTCAGTCTAGAATATTCCAGTTAAAAATAACTCGAACCGTCAAATGTTACAAGCAATTGGACGAGCGGACATTGTGAAAAGCCCCCGGATTTTGAATAACCCCCGGATTGGTGAACACTGAATGAATATTTTAGGAGTTATAAAATATTTTCACTGTCGTCCCGAAACTTTTTCAGATTTGTTCTAGTTCACCGTGTAATCGATATTTGTCATTTTTGGAAGTTGCACTTGCTTTGTTTGGATTTAATATAGATAGAAAAAATGGTGATGGTATCAAAAACGCATGATATTATAAAGTAATATATTTAAGGTTTTACAGTAAAGCAACGTGCACTGCATAATTTGACATAACTAGAAACAAAATTAAATATAAGTAACTGCCGAATTGTCAAGCAATGAGCGAACTGATGATGATGAATTGCAGCTAAAACACTCTCGATAACATTAGCTTTCAAACAAAAATAACTAGATCAAAATCGGTTCATCGGCATGGCAGCTACAATGGTACAAACAGATACGCGACACTTATAAGATCAACAACTCCTATGTTTTCATCGGGTTTTTTTCCACGGGGAGGACGGGAGAATCCTCAAGGATTCCTTTTGGGCCCAACAAGGTTATGTCCGACTGTAGAGTCTGTAGACTGTAGATCTAAGTGCTATCAGCGCTTTTTTAACCTCCGACCAAAGTAAAGAAAATTATGACAGTATTCGAAGAGTGTTGTATTTTGATAGCAGCAGGATGTAAAAAAGGATACCTTTACACTACTGTAAAGGTATCCTTTACACTACTGTAAAGGTATCCTTTTCACATCCTGCTGCTATCAAAATCACTCTTCGAATACTGTCATAATTTTCTTTACTTTGGTCGGAGGTTAAAAAAGCGCTGATAGCACTTAGCCTGTAAATATTTTATATAAACTGAGTTAAGTATATAAATATAAGGTGAGTAGTATTAATTGCAAGTAATAGCCCTCATCGACGAGGTAGAGCTATCATACAAAGTGAACTATTAAAAGTGGAAGCTCGTTGGAAATTAAGGTCGGAGCAAACTTATTAAAATGTGATCGTCTAGACGTGGATTTTATCAATATTTACTCGGCCATTGACGGTAACTAGACGTCGTTAGTGAAATTAGCTATCGGAGAACCTGCAGCTCCGGAATGTCTATTTCTATTTAGAATCAAACGATACTGAAGATCGCTCGCTAATGGGATGGGATGGTAAGGGCTGTCGTACATTACACTGCGTATCGTCCAGTCGGAGTTATGCTGCTGGATCAGTTGGAACTGACGGTGTATGAGGGTGGAGGAAGAAGTGTGTTTTAGACCATAGGCAGTATGGTGTATGGCTACCGTTGTTTTAGGATATTTAACTACCTTTGAAAGAAACTATTCTAGTATTTATTTTCAGTAGGTCATTTAGAGGTTAGATTAAATATCGTCGCTTTACCTTCTCAACCTCGTATCTAAAAAACTAAAAAATTTCCATAGAGTCAGAAAACTTAATAATTTTAGATTTTATTATCACATGGATTTTATTTTAAATGAGGTGCAGTTATGTACAGTATACATCCGAAATCCATGTCATAATAAAATAAAAAATTATTAAGATTTTTGACTCTACTTAAAAGCGACGATATGTAAAATGTAAACACGTACCTATGTAAAAATACGTAATGTGAGTACAATAACAAACCTACTTAAATGTATAATATCAACGAAAATTCGACACTGATGCTATCAAGAAGAAAAACGAAATGTCACGGAAATTGGCCCGCTCTGTCTCAGATTTTTTTCAGATTATGGAGTGAGAGGGAATTAGGAGATTTAAAATTAAAACGGTATTTTCGGTACAGATTTATAGCAGGAATCGTTTCTGTAAAGACAAAAATAATTCATGGGTTTAGGGTGTGTGCGTACTTGGTGATATCAAATAGAAAAACTTAGGAAATTTTCGCCGCTGCCGCCCGCGGTGTCGTGTGTAAACTCCCTTACGCGTAGTTTTGATAATCCGGAGTTATTGTTACACAAATATAGTTTTAATCGCAGATCGCTTTAGGAAATCAATTATAAAGTAAATATGTTATAATATCTATTTGAGAACCTCATTTCAGATCAGAGCAAACTGTATAATAGTTCCAATTACTGAACTCTGAGAACCAATTACTTTTTATCGGCTTACTGCGAAGCCAAAATGATGTGTAATGATTTTGGCAGCAGTCTATGTATCTCGTATGTATGGCGCCTTAAAGTACTGATTTGATTTTAATGAATGAGGTGTTAAATAATTCTTAATATTTTTCTTAGCCGGTGTATAGCTCTGCAGCGTCATCGCTTACTGTGTAGGCACCCTAACAATGACTTATTTCGTCGTCTCAATTAAAATGTTCGAATGAGGAATGGCTCGACAAAGAGCCTTTATTTTTCCACAGCTTCGACTCGGGTTTTTTCCTTTTTTTTACGGGTTCCGCTGAAAACCGCACTGGTCATTTATTTGTTTTACCGCCTTACGCTAAATCCTCCTTGGAAATTAATATGGTGTAGGATGATGGATAAATTACTTTTTTCTCGAAATTCTTGAAGGATACTTGAATAAATTGATTGGAGTTTCAGTTACTAAACGGTTTCAATCTGTAACGAATACTATAGAACAGCTATTAAATAATACCATGTCAATTAACTATGATATAGTCGTAACAAATCACTAGTTTTTTGTAACGTAAATGTTAAACTACCGTTCAAGCAAGGAAGCAATCAGCATGAGCTAAATAAATGATGTATTTTCAGTGATCTAGTGGTTATCAGATCACGAGTCTTTTGTAACATAAACGATGAGTCACCGATCGCGCTGTCGATGATGTCTTCCAGAACCGTTAGCGCTGAAGTAGGTGTATTTTCCAGCAACCGTTAGCGCTGAAGTAGTCGTATTTTCCAGCACCCGTTAGCGCTGATGATGTTGTATTTTCCAGCAACCGTTAGCGCTGAAGTAGTTGTATTTTCCAGCAACCGTTAGCGCTGATGTAGGTGTATTTTCCAGCAACCGTTAGCGCTGATGATGCTGTATTTTCCAGCAACCGTTCGCGCTAAAGATGGTGTATTTTCCAGCACACTCGTTCTCGCTGATGATAGTGTATTTTCCAGCACACGGTGCATTTTCATCGACTGGTGGCGTGCGGCGCGACCGCACTGACAGCGGCATTATCAAGTTGTTAGCCGGCGATGGCGGCGCGTATCATTTTACCGCCCGTTCACTTTGATTCGAGTTTTTTTGTTTGTTTGGCTTTTACCGACCTTTTTAACCGACTGCCAAAGGATGCGGTTATTCTTTGCGTTTAATGTCGAAACGTTTGAAAGAATATCTAATGTTATTATATACACATGCTATAGCTATAGCTAGTGTTTTTTCTTTGAAACCAGTTTGTCTGCGCAAAAGCTATTTTGTAGTGCCTAAAACGTACAGAGGTTGTAAGAGAAAAAGAATAGAGAGAGTCGAATGAGCAACACGACTGATGAGAGAGAGAGAAACTTGTCTGTGAGATCATCTTTTCTTGTCACGCAAGCGGTAGATCAGACTGCATTGTCCAAATGTCCATTTTGCATAATAGTATTGCGCGGTAAATTACTGTCATTCAATTGGGATTATAGCCGCCCAAATTTAGCATTGTTTACATCTGAATCACGTTGAATCTGAACCAAGTATATTATGGGATTGTCAAATGAAATTCAAACTTTGGACAATGTGTCCACTATATTATATGTCCACAATACAGTGACGTCATCCCGAACGTGTTGATTACCGCCGCTGATTAATGTCGGTAATTAGCTCCAGTCAGTCCGCGTATGAAGTATTGAGTCCCATAAGTTCCATGTAAATATGAATGGTGTAGGCATAGTTAAGTTACTTGGTGGTTTTGCTGTAACCTTTAAATTGAGACTGTCCACTATTCATTTGTGTTTAACAAAACTAAAAATGTAAACTAATAATAACCATAATAATGTCAAAAAAAGTCTTCTTTTTTGACATTATTATGGCCTCTATTTTTTTTTTTGCTGATTACGTGTTTTTGTCTACTCGACTTGAAAATTGTCATCACATTTTGTCAGTTTTTGATGCCATACAAATTGTAGATAGTATTTGAGGACCTCCGCGGCGCAGTGGTTGAACGCGTTGGTACACGAACGAGAAGCGGTGGCGGGTTCGATTCCCGCCGAGGTAACAAAAAGATTTCAATGTTCCTGGGTCATGGATGTGTATTAAATTTATGTATAATATATAAAAAATCTTAAATATGTGTATGTATAAAAGTATTTAATATATTTCCGTTGTCTAGTACTTGTAACACAAGTTCTTCGGATACTTAACACGGGCCCAAATTGAGGCCGTGTGAAGCGTCCATAGATATTATTATAAAAAAAAAATTGACTGCTAGTGACACAAACTCAGAATACAGTTCTAAGAAATAATAGCATTGCACCAATTCCGCCTACTCCGTGAAACACATTTCTCTAAACCCAGTAAAATATGTGTCACTAATGCCGGCGGAGGCTTCGCTTGGTATGAATGTCCCAAATGTTGCTTACTCTGAACCTGAAATTAATTTTACTAATTGCATTGAAATTTATAGTGTGTTGCCAACTATAAAGTATTATTTCATTTTGCGGACTTATGAGTGTGCTAAATGCAAACTGATGCTTCTAAGCATATACCTTTATTTCTATACTAATATTATACATAGGAAATATTTATTTGCTTGCATTGAATATGCTACGAAAGTACTGGACCGATTTTGAAAAAAATTGGCACAAATATAGATTACACTGTGGGGAATTATATCGACTACTTTCCAATTCTGCAAAATGTATGGCGACTACGGGGTTTTCTTTTGCGCACCATCAATAAATCTGCATATACCTAAGTTAGGAATTGGAACGGAAGCGTCGTCAGGAACGGACTCGTATGTTACGAGAATTTTTGTTAACAAAATAGTTTTTATTTAGTTGTGGCTAATTGGGTACTTTAGTAGCTAAATAAACGATCTGTTTGTCTAGCCTTTTTTCTTTGCTTATTTCTTTTTTTTCTTACTGTAGTACTAAGTGGGACAACGTTTGTATGTGCGACGTGTAAATCATAAGGCCGCTAACTCGAACACAGCGGCTAGCGGGGCGGTGCGGTGGAGAGCGATAACTCGCAGGCGGGTAAGATATCACCGCTTCACAGTGAACTTTTGATTTGAAGTGCAGTGTGTCAAATGGTGACTATGGCGTGTCCGCTATTTGCCGCTTTTGACGACGTACCGCTTGCTGCTGTGATCGAGGCAGCGGTATAAAGAAGTTCTGTTCATAGCGACCGTGACCTGGTCATGCAACCTACTAGTTAGTATCAATATATATAGAGCATTAAAGAAATTCCGCTACCGCATCGCGCGACCCATAGACGCGGCCAGATAACCTGATTCGCTCGTTCTCGAGTCGCGGTCCCTAAGAACGGGGCCTTTAGAATAATACGTTTAGAACGCCGGTCTTAATCCCGTGGCAAATGTAATCCGCCTGTCGCTGCCTAATAGGATGGAATGGAATAAACAATGCACAACGCAAAGATTACGTTTTGATAAAAAATTATTGTGTCTGAGAAAAACTGAGTGAACAAATCTTTGTTTGTATCTTGGATTGGTCAAAAACCAATATCAATCTATAATGTAGTGGCCTTACTGAAAAAATATATTCTTATTGATAACAAAATGGATGACAAATTCAAAATTTTTTCTATCTTAAATCTTTCTATAGAAGATACTTAATACATAAGAGAAATACGTGATTGAAATAGAAGTTTATTGCCTTAACTGTCTGTGCCTTTATACATTAGTCAACCAGCTTTTCCTTTCGTACATCTTCTCTCTTCTCTTATATATAAAAATGAATTGCTGTTCGTTAGTCTTGCTAAAACTAGAGAACTGCTGAACCGATTCGGCTATTTTTAGTCTTGGAATTATCGTGGAAATCCAGAGAATGTTTAAACGGTATGTCTGCTCAACGAAGTCAGCTAGTAATATTATATAGATTTTAGTTTACTTAGTATTGTAAAGTTAGCTATGTGTAGTTTCGACCCCAAACAGCGGGGTGCTGCAGTGGTCAAGATTGGTGTTATCAATTACACCACCCCCGCAAACCAATAGCTGCGCTCGACATACGATATTCTGCAGTACGCATTGCAACGTTTTCCCATACATACAGTCATTAGAGATAGAATTGTCTTTATTGACTATATTTTTCTATGTTGACTCAGTTATTTGCTTTTAATACTACATAATATTTTAAAGTTTGCTGTACAGTTTTTGTCCGAAACAGGTATTGGGTGTGTGTTTATTATTATTACAACTTAATGCCCGCGCAAATATTCTGCAATACGCATTGCAACGTTTTCCCATACATACAGCCATTAGAGATAGAATTGTCTCTATTGTCTATATCTCTCTATTTTGACTCAGTTATTTGCCTTTAATACTACATAATATTTTAAAGTTTGCTGTACAGTTGTCCGAAACAGATATTGGGTGTGTGTCTATTATTATTACTACTTAATGCCCGCACAAATATTCTGCAATACGCATTGCAACGTTTTCCCATACATATAGTCATTAGAGATAGAATTGTCTATATTGACTATATATTAAGTTATTTGCCTTTAATACTACACAATATTGTAAAGTTTGCTGTACAGTTTCTGTCCGAAACAGGCATTTTATTGGTATTATATATTATATTATGTAAGAATTGTAGGTGGCAACACTTATTTAAAAAAATATGTTCATTTACTCGTATTGTAAATGTCAAGTATTAACTGATAGGGTAAAACATTCATTCGCTGCTATCGCCAAACGATATTCTGCACTAGGTACGCATTGTAATATTTTACAAAGTCATTAGAGGTTGAACTGTCTATACCTACTATAATCTCTTTCTGTCAATTAAAAACTATTTATACTTTTAATTAATTGACGTGCCATACTTATAAGAAGAGTATCCGGTTATATAAATTTATTGCAATTTAATATGTTACATGTTATAACATATTATTGCAACAAAGAGTTGTTGCTTCCCAGTAGGCTCTCACATAATTCCGAAAACTGATCAGGAGCTGCGTAGATGATCCCGTACAAAGGTACGGTCCCGCGGGTGAAATTAGGACGCTTTTACGACAGGTCTTGACACGGCCTCCGGGACATGTGCTTCGTCGCCGTTAACAAACTATTTGTAATAACAACAGATTGATACGGCCTCCATAAATCCAACGTTTTATTTAATTTTATTCCAATTCTCTCTCGCGCTCCGGCGTCCAATTATTCGGAGATTTACAATTACAGTGCAAAAGACAACCCGATATCCACACAGATGATCCCGAAAGATTTTAACTGAATATTAATTAAAAAGAAGGCCCAGTTACGAAAAATGCCGAAAAAAGGTTAAAATGTAGAATATTCGGACAAGGGTAGAGGACATTCTGAAAGTGCTGACGACAAAAATGTTGAAAGCGTATAATTGGATTGCATTTAAAAAGGGACCATTACATGCTGTCATGGGATTTTTATGACAGAATCGGTTTCGGTGACACCGGGAGCAACAAAGCAGTTAATTGAAACAATGCTACGCGGCGCTACGAGCCGCTACGAGTCGTAGCGTCAGTGCTACGACGCCCGTAGCGCCGGCCGCACGCGCTACGCCGCCAGTGCAGTGACTTACATGTACAGTGAAGTGCTACGGAGTTGGAATGCGCATCTTTGTGTTTTTTTTTTTGTTAAAAAGTTGAACGGCACAGTGTGTTTGAGTTGCGGTTTTTCTGATTATAAGACTATACGGTGAAGTATACTCTAAAGTTTCATATAAAGTTTCATATACTTCTGTATTCGAAACAATTTTAAATACAGACTAATGTTTTCAATTTGAAATTAAACGTTTAAATAATTTCGAAAGCAACATTATTTGTTAAAAAAATCTTTAAATTAATTTAAATATCATCATAATTTTTATGACACTTGTAACGATTTGAATAAATTTTTAGAAACGCTCTATACTAAAATGTACAGTCGGATCCATTACAATTATATTTTACGATAACATAACATAAGGTAATGTACGAAGTACTCGGGTCGTAAAGACACAGCCGTTATTATATGATGAGATTAGATAAGACGCGGTGAGTTATGCGAACGATATTGATATTGCACGGCTCATTATGTAAAGTGGGATCGGAAATTTTGATCGTTTTGCCCATACAGGTATAATAGGAGAATCAACTTATATATTATATCAAAATAGGTTTCGTTGGTTTTACAGTTAAGTTATTTTAAAGTAAACTAAAACTTGTGTCAATAAAAAGAAAATGTTTCAATAAAATAATGTAAAAACATAAAATAATTATCGAAAATGTAACTAACCAAATTTAATTTACTTCATCAACTTAATGTTCTATCTTTGCAAATAAAGCAAATTGCAATCTAATTTCAATCGTTTCGGTAGTGCCCAGTGTAGACAATAGAGCTCAATTTTCATTGTGTATAATTGTATATCACGGTATAGATCTGTATGTAGTTGTACAAAACTGGAGCAATCAGTAAATTATAGGAGCCGGGGGCTCCCGCGGGACTCCGCTCCCGATTAACGCCGGGATGGCTGGGAGCGGGAAAAACGACGTAATGAATACACATGGAGGCTAATGTGAAGTAGCCTTAACCCGAGGAACGACGATGTGACTTCATGATGATCTAATTAATGAGGCGCCGTAAAGGTACAGTGCTCCACGAACGCTGTACTTTAGGTATAGAAAATAATGTAGTAATGTGCCTGGGATACCATGTAAAATTTCAAATAAAATACCAAATTGCATCAATATCTGTTCAGTAGTTTTTGCGTGAAATAGTAGCAAACGTCCATGCACTCTATTTTAAATTTATAATAGTAATAGGAACAGCAATAAATGTATACATTATAAATAAATAATAATATAATAATATCTATGGACGCTTCACAACACGTCAATCTGGCCCTGTGCTAAGTATCAGAAGAACTTGTGTTACAGGTACCAGACAACGGAAATATATTTAATACTTTTATACTATACACATATTTAAGATTTTTATTATATTATACACAAATTTAATACACATCCATGACCCAGGAACATTGAAAACTTTTTGTTCCCTCGGCGGGATTCGAACCCGCGACCTTTCGTTCGAGCGCCAACGCGCTCAACCAACTGCGCTACGGAGGTCGTCATTTATTATAAATAAATATCTATCGTTCATACGTTTTCAATATTGTTCGATCAACTAGCTAATAACAAGTGATCAAGAAAAATAGTCCAGATTAAGAGGTTTTTACCCAACGTAGGCGATGTTTAAAGGAAGGGTAATTATGATTTTGGCAGTCTATGTATATATGCGTGTTTGTTTGTCCCTCGCACCGGCTAAACTACTAGTCCGTTTTTATAGTTAATCTTATAAATGACTACTTAAATTCTTCCATATGTAAGTATCTTTACTAGAAAGTGAAAAAAAAATAGTTTATTTAAACAATGCTCATCTGTCAAAATGATTCGAAATTCAAACAAGCCAAAGTAACTATTTATCTGTCACGCGAAACTAATTTCACTCGGTTGGATTACCATGAGCACCTGACGTATGAATTATTGTCAACCATTGTGCTATTTTATGTAAATTTTAATATAGAAGGTTATTATAAAAATGTATTATAAATATATCGGTTTATAATGAAGCGAATTTTACAATTTTCTAAATATGGCAGATTTGTTATTCAAGTCTGATAAAGTGACGAGACTGTATTTGTGATGGTTGTGGAAGGTACGTTTGTTACCTTTTTTATTTTGACGAGAATGCTTCTTAAAAATTGCTTTCATAGGAAACGCAATTAAACAACTAATTATAGCATCGGAAGATACAGTGTTGTTGTCAGCTTTAACTATCCAGGTGATAGATATGTATCCATCGGATGGGTTAAGAAATTTGGTAAGCTACGTAGGACCGTATTCACGTACAACAAACGGTCGTGTCTATAACACAACCACACCTTTTCGTCGCCTGAATTACTTTCGACTATACTTGACTTCTTGTGTCGAAAAAAGCTAGAAGCTAACTTTAAAAAAACAAAAAGCGACAAGTCATTCGAGCATCGTCATTATTATTCGTCGTTATTTGCGTGTTTGTTTACATTTTTTATTTCGTCCCCCGATCTTGACTAACGCTGGCCGCGTTGTGTCGGAAAAAGGTAGAAGTTAGCTTTTCCGATACAATAAACCATTAAAAACCGTCATTATTATTCGTTATTTATTTTTTTTCTCTTTTGACCTCAACCAAGTAAGACATGTAACACAAGTTCCTCGGATACGGATACGTGACCAGATCGGCGTGGTATGAAGCGTACATGGATATGATATGATTATTATTATAGTTTCAGTCAGAAAGAGCTAGAAATTAGCTTTTCCGATACAAAAGTCATCTAGTCATCAAGGCACCGTCATTATTGCCGCGATTCGCTCCGCCCGGCGGGGTCACGGTCGGCGGCAGTTGTGGTAACTGGGCCCGTGAGGCCTCGCACGCGATACTAACTGCTGTATTAGCAGAAAACGAAAAAAGTGGCTTAGTTGGTGTCGATGTTGCCAACGTCGGGGTTTTTACCCTATATTATGGGGAAAAATTTATATGTCGGTGTAAAATAAATGAATGATAATACTTTAGGGTATGTTTGGGTCCCTTATATAGAGTTTACTGAGAAAGTACCAGCGCTGAAAGAGGTACTTTTCTTTTAAATTATTGTATGGGAAAATTTTTGATGTTGGGGCATTTCTCATACAAATATGAAAGTGAAATGTAAGTCTTTCAGCGTTGGTACTTTCACAGTATACTCTACACATGAGTCACATATATACACCTTAAAGTATTATCACTCATTTTTTTATCACCTTCTATATATGTTTATATAAAGCGAAATTTACAGGCGTTATTTTATTTCATTTTAGCTGTTGATAAAATGATGATAAACTTTTGGAAATTATTGTTATTTATAAAAGACAGAATAATATTACAGTGCATTCATTTTTAATATTCGCGTTTTTGAATTAAATGTTTCATGTGGTGTTTATAGTTTTTAATCACAGGTCATTGTGGGATGATGGTTTTTAATTATTAATAGAGGGTATATAAAAATATCAAATTAAGGAAAACTTTGCTTTCTAAGAGTTGTAACACTGGCCGTGCAGGTAATGCTTAGGTAGGTTTTTTTTTTGCTAGTGTTCTAGAGTTTGAATACAAACTAATTCTAGGTTTCAATATGAGCTTAAAGAGTTTTGAATAGAGATGAAGATGAAAAAAATGCTATTGCAGCATACGGCTGTTTTAGCAGTTCTGTTTTTGAACGGAGAAAGTTGGTAATGCTTAAGTAGGTTCAAACTGACGAGGTCTTAGTAGTTTACTTACAGTTTGTCGGAAATAATTATTAATAGGTATTGTGCTGTCTTGAGAAAAGGAATTGAATATAATAATATCCTTCCATGGTGGAGCTGTAGTCGGATAAACGCCTCCGTGGTCTAGTGGTTTAGAGCCTGGCTCTCGACCTGGAGGTCTGGGGTTCGATTCCCGCGTTGGAATAAAAAATGTTGTCGTCCCACGTAGAGTAGGTGAGTATCTTTTAGGAGAGTGAAGGAAGAGAGAGTTTTTCTGTGTATTGCGCACACACTTGGGCACTATAAAATAACTCCTGCGTAGCTGGCCTGGTTTCAATGAAACCGGACACAGTTACTAAAATCGACGTGGGAAGCAATATATTATTATTGGTTGGATAAAAATCGAATAATCGAATGTTAAATATCTAGAAATAAGGTAGCGTCATTCAATCTTAGTTGATATAAAGTAGATTAATTTTCCTTATTTGCCACAGTCGTAAAAATCTATCTCTACGAAATATATTTCGCACACGTACGATAAATACAATTAATAATAATAATTAAGACGTTTTTCCTCTTCCACGCTAAGAGGGCTTGGCCCCAGTGTTTTAGTTTGACGATTCTACGGGCGTATGAGATCATAGCTATTGTGTTTACTTTCTTTGTCGTTATGTGGCGCCTAAATAAAATACACTGTCCTTGATTATTTGACAGCACACAACACAATGAAGAAAAGCCTAAGGCCGTGTTTCACCAATCAATGTTAAAGTTAATCCTTCGTTAAATATTGTGTTGTTCCTCTCGTAATTCATATCAATGAACGAGAAGGCAATGGTATTTTAACAAACCTACACTAAAATGCCTTGATGACATCGGGACTAAGGCCGTGTTTCACCAAGCTATGTTAAAGTTAACGCCATGTTAAATATCATGTTATCCCTCTCGTATTTCCTGTCAATGAATGAGATGGCATGGTATTTTAACATGACGTTAACTTTAACATTGCTTGGTGAAACACGCCCTAAGTTTAATAAGTTGGCACCTACAACGTATACTACATGTTGTAGTCGCCTTCAGACATCTATGGTAAATTTTTATTTGTAATATCCTTCTACTTAAATGTTGAAAAGATATAGAGGAATATGTTAAACAGCTTGCATTTTGCCTAAAATAATTTGTATGTTATTCAGTAGCTAACATACAATGATCTTATAAAAGAAGCAGCCTTTGAAAGACACTTTTATGAACACATAATGCAGTTACAATTTTATTTATGTCCAGATAAAATGATAAAGCTGTTTTCATTCTAAGGCGCTCGATCTATTATGAATTCTAAAGAGCACATTTATAGAGTCATTTTCTTTCGCTCCGGTATGTTAAAAAGCTTTCAACTTTGCCAGTTAAAAATACACAAACCAAAGAATATTTCAAACTCAAGTCCTTCAACTATTTTTAGACTTGCAACGAATTTTATTCAAAATATGCAAGGGTACGTTATGGGCCGTCACTGCGGGCGAAAATAGCGCGTTCTCGCTAACGAATGCTGTCTACAGCTTAAACAACGGGAAACAAAACAAAATCAACGGAGATATTTTTATTGATTGCGCGCTTTTGGTTGATATGAATTGCATTGTGGTTTTTAGTTGTTTGTCTTAACAATTTCACTTGTAAAATAATCACTTATAAGCGTCAATATCTATTGACGTCATTATATATCATTATGTATAAGAATCACTTATAAGATATCTATCTTATAAGTGATTCTTATACATAATGATTCATGGTTCATATTTTAAGCCGAATAATGTGTGAAGAGATATAGATAGAGAGATAATAATGACTTGTAGATCATTTTTTGATTTGGGCCCATGGCATAATATGTATACGATAAAGCACATGAAATATAGTATAGATAGATTTCTTACTTCTAGTTTTTTTACTTTTTTACTTCTATACGTTGGTTTTAAAAATATTGTAGTACTCGGATACTGTCAAAGGAATATTTGAGTTAGCAAACGAGTATCCTCTACAGAATAGCTGTTGATACGTTGATATATCAGTGAGTTTTATACAGAGATTTGGCGTAAGCGCTCCAGAAGTTTGCTCTGCACCTGGCGCGCTGTTTTGATCGCATACGGACGCTCTACTTGTCTATTGTTCGTATTATTTGAAATCGGAATATTTGAATCGATCGAAAGTTCAAAGACTTGTCATTTTTATGCTATAAGAAAATATTGTAGCTGACACGTGCTCACTTCGTTGAGCATACAGACCTTCCCTGGACTACCGAATATTTCAAGACTAAAAATAGCCGAATTGGTTCAGCCGTTCTCTAGTTTTAGCGAGACTAACGAATAGCAATTAAATTTTATATATAATATTAAAGATTAATGATGATTAGACTATATATAACTAATATTCATTTCAAAATTATGTATTGAGGTATATACTATATACTAAATGTTGCCTTTGAATCCAAATTCGCCTTACGAAAAAAAAAAGTTGTGACTGATAGACAAACATCAACGCATAATATAAAACTAACGCACACGTTTGAGACAATATGAGGTAGAGTGTGACGTTACTTCACATAAACTTTAACTGTGCCAAATTCATACTCTTCCACTAGCACAGTTCTTGTAAAACTGCACCCAAAAGTTCTACCTTCACATAACAATTTAATTGAATGTTTCCATATCAAAACTTTATTTTTTGTGGCTACCTAAATGGCGATATAGGCGATATGTATACGGAAATAGGCTGCTGCGTTTTCGCGACCTGCATCTTAAAATAGCGCTCGCCAATCCGCCTGCCAAGCGTGGGGAATATAAGCAACTACGCCCCCATAAAATGCTTTATCTGAGGCTTATGTCCAGTAGTGGACGGCATGGCTGAAATGGTGTGGTAACATGCAAACCCTTTATATTTAAGAGGATCAAATCAAATCAAATATTTTTATTCAGAGTAAATTTTACAGACAATGTTTTCTGAAAGTTGTTTCTATATGATGCCTACCACCGGTCCGGGAACTAGCCCAGCGAGAAGAACCGGCGTAAGAAACTCGCATGGGGCCATCTTTTACTAAAAAGATATAAATTTTCTCTTTAAAAAAAATCACATATAAATATGTCAATGCTAAAACTAAATAACATGAGTACATTCAATATATAAAAAGCCTTGTAGAGGGCTACTTTATTCCCAAGGTGTGCTTCATATTTCATATAATCAGTAAGCTTTTGCACACAAACGTTCTTTGACTACTTTCTTAAACTTATTAGTTGAAAAATGTTGAATATTTTGTGGGATATCTGGGATCCGAATATAAGTATAGAACGTGTTCTAATCGCTGCACAATGGATCTTCGATCTCTGTCGCCAAGGATTCTGGGCTAAAAGGCTTTGCCCGGCTCGGGAAACGGGATATTATAAAATATTTCTTGTGGTGACAGAATAATGGCGAATGTGTTGTTTTTATCCAGGGATGTTAGGAAGCTCCGTAACCGTAACCGTAACTATCGGATATCCGATATAAAAAAAATCCGTAACCGAATCCGAAATAAAAGTTTTGCTACTGTCAGAGGTGAGCAAAATTTAATATCCTTAACCGAAATTATCCGTATCCAACGGATAATCCGAAATAATTCATATCCATTTCATCACTGGTTTTTGTTACAAAATGCTATACCATTATGAATTAGGCTTAAAACAATGTAATGTCAAATATGACATTTGACAGTGATGCTTAAGATAGTAGAAGTGAGTCTTTATATTAGTCCTCTTGTAGAGGCCATTAAGGTGGGACATATGTACCTAGCTATAAGATATTGTGTTAAATAAACGTAGTTATAAAAGTATATCACCTGTATCATTGGACGTGTAAATGGACCCTGATGTATGCAGTGGCATCATAACAGTTTTTACTCCACTTCACCAAGCAGGGTTATGGTTTTTGAGATAGTATCCCGTTTAATTTTAACCCAAAAACGTAAAGGAACCCGTTTATGTCACAATTATAAATTAGTTGGTAATGCGAAAACAATACAAAGAAATTATTGTTTGCGACTAGGAATCCATAGACTAGACTATATTCTACAGTCGACGGTACAGTACGGTCAAAATGGCGTATTTTTACTGTAAAAAATTTTTCATCTGATATTAACAGTCGGCGTAAAAATGCCCTATTTTTAATGTGAAAATTTTTCTTTTCATATTAAAATATATTCGTTGTTGTTTAATTATTGAAAAATGTATTGGATAATGAATCCATTAATATTCCAGTAAAAATGTGGATAAGTGTGCACAATAAGTGAACTATTATTGTTCGGCACGCTCTGTAGATTGAATGGAACCATGGATTTAAGCTTAAGATATGTTTTAGATTGGTGTTTACTATTTACTGTGACAGGGTATATGAAAAAATAAAACACAGTTGGTGTTTTTTAATTACCGTTTTTTATTAAAAGGTTTTCTCATTGAAAAGTTTGACGGAAAACTTTACAACAAGAAACTTAATATAGTGGAAATGTAAGAATAATTGAAGATAATAATGGTAAAGAAAAAGTAGGGCGCGGTAGTTCATTTTAAAAACGTACAACTTGTATCTTTTTATACGAACTTATTAGGCATCAGGGCTACCGACTGACGTATAAACAACATAGGTGATGAGAATAAAAATATACATAATTACTTATAGGTATATAAGTAAAAATAAAAAAAAAATATGTGTTTGAGAAACATTTGACACTACAAATTGTGTTTTCTTTTTTGTAAAATAAACACCAGTAAACAGGCAGATCTTTAAATTTTGTGTTGTTACATTATTTATTAATATATATAATGTTATTTTGATAAAATAAAAAATTCACGAATTACAATCTATTAAAGTATTAAGATCCACCAAATTATGTACAGTTTACTTTACCAAAAAAAAAACTCGTAAAAATTAACTGACAAATTGTTATGGTCTTTGATACAGTAGCCCTAAGACACCCTTACATCATGGACTCGACCTACATAAACTGATACATTTAACGTAATTACAGTGTTATTATTGTAAAAAATTACGCCGCGCCGGGGTCAGGCGCGATACTGGCGCGGGACACGCAACTGCCGCACGCCACCGTCTTGTGCAGTTTCGGCGGTAGCGTAATAAGATCACTTAAGCATGGCCTACCATCCCATACAATCTATGTTTAATACAAAAAAAATGCAATAGATGTCACTACTATTAACGTTTGTAAATTATAAAATGTAAATATGCCGAATCAAGTACAAATATTGACATTAAAATAAAGATAAGCATATTTTTAAGCGTAACATCACATTAAGCTAAATTCATCTCAAATAATATAAAACCACAACTTTTCAGTAGATTAAAAAAACTTTATAATTTTAGATTTTACATGGATTTTTATTTAAATGAGGTTCAGTTTGGTATTATATCTAGCTTGTATTACCCTAAAGCATATACAATTAAGTTTTATATACCTTAGGTTAATACACTCTAGATTTACAGAAAATATTGATTTTTTAGATACGAGGTTTGGGAAGCTAAAGCGACGAAATGCGCCTAAAACGAGATTGCAACGAATAACAGTCTGAATGTATGACGCCGTGAGCGCGAGTTCTAAAATGCGACTTGTGCTATAGTGCACTTATACCTCAAGAAAGTTAATGTGGAGTACTAAAATTTTGCGAATGGAGGCGTGTGAAAGCTGTACGTTAACCCGGCTAGGCTACTTTTCAAAGACGTTAATTTGTAGATTTATTTAATTGTATATATGATAACCGATTACCCTCCCGATCGTGGAATGTCCGAAGCGGTTACGAAGCCACCAGTCACCAATGCGGTGACAGTCTTAAACTAAGCCAGTCCTTACCTCACTACTGAGGCCGATCCCTCCGTGAGGAGGATTACACTGCGTTCACGTTAGGCGTAGGTTGACAGATATCACGTGCCTTCAACATGATACTTGTTTCGTCAGACGAGGCCCCCGATTCAAGATCCCATCGCTATTTATCGCTTACGAAGTTCGAAAACAAAATGTATAGGATTTGACATAAGCTTCGCTAAATGACGGGTGAAGTCGTATGTCACTTTGCGAAGCTTAAGTCAAATTTCATACATTTGTTTTGAACTTCGAAAGCGATAAATAGCCAAAACTTAGTAAACGTCAGTTTCGTCGAGGAATAATACTACGGTAAGCATCAGACGGTAACTTCATGACATTGATAAAAACGACAAATTAAAAACAAACAGGTCGAATTGAGAACCACTTCCTTTTTTGGAAGTCTGTTAAAAATAAATTCGGTACGAGGTTTAATAATTGAATAAATAATATAAAAGTGAAAGTCAAAACAACAATGAGATATACTTAAAGATATCTTACATGCTTTCCACGGGTACGAATGGGTAATAATACAAAAGTAAACTTCTTAAAAATGTCTTGACCCATAAAAGTCTGTTAAGTGGATCTTACCCTCATAAAAATACATTTTTATAAGTCTTTATTCGTTCTTATTACGTACACATGTTGAGGATATGTTTTCGAATATAAATTAGATTTTTTTTCTTTGCGTCGTACGACCATAATATTTTGTACATATTTTTCAACATTGAAAACATGAAAATAAACATTTTGGCATAATTTTTGTGAAGTATTTCTCGTCTTATGCTGTCTTATAATGAAATTCCGGGACACGTTCCTTATTTTCGTGATTAATAAAAAAATCTTAAGTACATGAGATACTTGTTTCAAAAAACCTAATCTTCGGAAATCCTTGAGTTATGTTACCATTATTATTATGCCAAAATGTTGTTGTCACTTACAACTTAGTTGTAAATAAAAGCCGGCTCTGGTATTAGTTATTCGAATTGGGTGTTAGTTTGCGGAAATTCGTAGCATACAAATATCCTACAAAATAAATTGCAACCTGCAAGTAAATATGAATAAACAAAAACGCAGCGTTTTTGTTTATTCATATTTACTTGCAGGTCAAAAATATGTAAAAACTTTTGACGACCTCGTAACGCAGCGGTTGAGCGCGTTGGTGCTCGAGCGAGAGGTCGAGGGGTTCGAATCCCACCGAGGGAACAAAAAGTTTTCAATGTTCCTGGGTCATGGATATAATAAAAATCTGTATAATATTGTTATGTCTAACAAGGTGGTTAACAATAAAACACACTTTCAGTAAGTTGGTAATCACACACTAACTGGGAACGTCCGTGCCGCCCGGCTGTATGCAGCGTAGTGACGCGTCGCCCCGTCAGTTGAGCAGTGTTACATATATTTATTATGTATAGTGCTATAGCTATATATCACATCTCTCCTTTTTTCTAATTTTAAGAAATCTATTACAATAACATTACAAATAAGTATAATCATTAAATTAATTAATATAATGCAAATAAAGCGAATCAATAAGTTACACATAGATGAACTATCAACAATTTTATAAAACATTATATATCTTAGGTAACTTATATAACATTTTATGAAAGTAATCAAATCTAAATGAAAATATTTTATTTAAAAATGGAACTTAACCTAACCAAAGTCTACCACCGGTTCAACCCTAGCCTGCCGACAAGAACCGGCGTAAGAGACTCGGTTGACCAAGTTGATTTAATAATAATATTATTAAATATAATAATAATATTATTAAATCAACTATATAGGTAAGTAAGATTTATTTTAACCTAATTTAGTAATCTATTCGGCTGCCCCATTGTCATCAATAACTTTCCATTGTCCTTCCACTTTCTTTAAATGTACAATATTTCTTCTATATTCTTGACCTGTTTCCTCGTTTCTTACGTTTACGTCACTTCCTGCAGCGCTCACAACAGTATGGGGTGCCGGATTAAATTCGGGTGTAAGTTTATTTTCCTTAATCAAATTCTTTACATATACTCTTTCGCCTACTGTCACTTCTCTATCAGTAGCTTTCCTTTTCCTATCTTCTATTAATTTACTTTTTTCCTTTTTCTCTTTATCTCTATCCCTAATTTCCCCATCATAATTGTTTTCCAGATCATCTAAAAAAGATAATTTGTCTCGGAATTGTCTTCCATAGAAGAGTTCGGATGGAGATTTACCTGTTGAGGGATGAGGAGTACTATTATACATAACTATATATTTAAGTAAATCATCTTTCCAATCAGATTTTTCGCACTGACTAATTCGCAATCGTTTAAGGATGTCGCGGTTTTGCCTTTCGACCTCGCCGTTTTGCTGCGGCCAGTAAGGTATAGTATTAAAAAGCATTATTCCTTGGTCTATACAGAACGTTCTAAATTCCTGACTACAGAACTGCCTACCATTATCAGCCGTTATACTAGCCGGGTTTCCGGTCCGAGAAAATATTTTCTTTAATACTTTTACTGTTTCTTGGGAAGATATAGATCTCATTATTTCAATTTCTTTATACCTGCTATAATAATCAATAATTACTAATAGATAATCCCCACTGGGTAATGGGCCTAAAAAATCAACTGCAGTATCTACCCAAGCCTTTGATGGAAGCTCGCGTCTTTTCATGGGTATTGGTGGGTTGGGAGCTGAGACAAGTGTGCAGCCTTTGCAGCTCTTAACTGTATTTTCAGCATCTTTGTCTATCTTGGGCCACCACACTTTAGTTCGCAGTCTAGCTTTCATATTGACAATACCTGGGTGGCCTTCATGAGCGGCTGCCAGAACAATTTTCCGTAATTTGATGGGAATTACAATTTTGCTTCCTCTTAACAAGATACCATCGTGTAGCCAGAGTTCATGTTGAAACAACTTATAGTGACTTACAGCAGCATCCCACTTATCATTAAGTAAACCATCTTTGACTAGCTTAAAGTTTTCATCGTCGTTTGACGCTTCAGAAATAGACTTCAGTGTTAGTGCTATTGGTCGCGCGTGTTCAACAATTTGGTTTATATGGTACTCGTCTTCTAAGGAATTATTTTGGGGTATAAGAGTCGTACATAGACGTGATAATGGATCCGCTATATTCGACTTACCAGGTTTGTAAATTACTTTATAGTCATATGCCTGTAATCGAAGGACCCATCTTTCGATACGAGCACATGGTTTTGATCTGGTACCGAATATGACTTCAAGGGGCTTGTGGTCTGTGACAAGCTCAAATTTTTTACCGTAGAGGTACATGTGAAAATACTCGATTGCCCAGACCAAAGCTAATGCCTCCTTTTCTGTTTGACAGTATCGCTTTTCAACGTCTGTTAGACTTTTATTACCAAAAGCTATAATACGAGGCCCTTTGCTATCATACTGAATCAGTACGGCGCCTAACCCGACAGGACTAGCATCGGCAATTACTTGGGTACGATCTTTTGGATCATAATAACCAAGTGTTGGAATTTTTGAAAGGCTATTTTTCAATTCCTCAAAAGATCGTGCCTGTTCTTTTTTCCAATATGAAGTTATATTAGCTTTTTTATGAACTTTTTGTCGCAGTAATTGCCGAATAGGTTCAGTAAGGGTTGATAGATTTGGTATCCATTTCCCAACAAAATTTATCAAACCTAGAAAACTCTGGATTTCTTCGATGGTTTCTGGTGGTCTAAATGATTCAATAGCCTTAATATATTTGTCTAGTGGTTTAATGCCTGATGATGATAGTTCATGGCCAAGAAATTGTACGCTTTTTGCGTTAAAGACGCATTTATTTTTATTTAAGAGAACATTGTTGTCTTTGAGTACTGCAAGAACATGTCCAAGCCTGGCGTCATGTTCTTGTTTATCACATCCAAACACAACAATGTCATCTATAAAATTTACCACTCCTTTACATGGCAACAACATTTTTTCCATAATTTTCTGAAAATGTTCAGGTGCACACGATATCCCGAACATTAATCGTTTGTAACGATAAAGACCTTTGTCAGTAATGAAAGTAGTGATGTTTCTACTACTTTCTTTCAGTTCTACATGATGAAAAGCATTTCTGATATCTAATTTTGAAAAATATGTTGCTTTACAAAATTTGGGAATCAGCTGTTCCATGGTCGGTAACGGATGATGTTCTCGAATAATGGCTTTATTAGCAGCGCGCATGTCTATACAAATACGTACATCATCATCAGGTTTTAGAACTGGAACCATCGGAGAAACCCAACTACATGGCTCATTTACAGGTTCAATAATATCCATTTTTACCAGTTCATCTATCTTATTATTTATCTTTGATACTAAAGGAATTGGGACTCGTCTATATGGTTGAGAAACTGGGGGCACTGTTTTGTTGATAGCTATTTCCAATTCAACATTTTTTAATTTTGGAAATGGTTATTGATCAACAGAATTTATTTGCAGTCCTAACTTTAAAACATTTAGAGAAACTGCTGTTTCTTTACCCAAAAGGTTCCTTGAACCATTTTTGATGACATAAAATTTGGCTTTATGGGACTTTGGGCCAACTATTATATTTGCATCAAACGAACCCAATACTTCTAAAGGCTGTTGAGCTCCATAAGCCATGAAAGTTTTGTCTGTGGATTTTTGTTGATTGGAAACTATGACATTATTATTTTTCATGAACTCCCACGTTTTGTCACTTATGATGTTTGATCTACTACCAGAATCAATTAACATTTTAATATTAGTACCACCTACCTGGCAGTCTATTGTTGCATCATCATCGATGTGGAAAATATAGTCTACGGATGTAGGCTCTTTGCTTTTGACGGCTTCTATATTTTTTTGTTTTTTAAATTTGTTGTCATTCAGATGAAGATTAGTACTTCCTTTTCTTTTATTGGCCCTTGTTCTGCAGTGTCTCTGAAAATGACCTTTAAAGCCACATTTTACGCAGTTTGCATTTATTGCAGGGCAGGAACTATTATCACTTTTGTGATATTTACTGCCGCATCGGCAGCAGGAATTAACTTCTGTCTTATTAAATCGTGTCTTGTGGTTTGTGTCAATTTTGTTAAGACTAGAACTTATCATGCTTTTGCTCTGTTTATCGTGGAAGTCGGTTAATTGTCTTTCTACGGTTTCTAAAGAATTTGCTTCAGAAATTATTTTTTCGATTGTAGCTGCATCGCCGAGTATTAAAATGTTTTTCCTTAATTGAGTGGAACTACATTTTTCAGTGATTTGGTCGATCAGACTTTCGTCTTCCCGAGCGAAATTACATTTTGAACTTTGTTGACGCAATCGGATCAAGAATTTATCGAATTTCTCGTCAGGTTCTTGTTTCATTAAGCGAAAGACATGCCTCTCGAATAAGTAACTTTGTTTAGGGGAAAAGTAGTCATCTAATTTTTTTATCGCAATAGAGTATACATCGGACGCATTAGAATCAGTTTCATGTGATCCGGGAATATTAAAATGTATATCTTGTAATGCCATGCCACCGGAATGGAGTAGCATTGCGCGCTTCTTTTTATGATCATCTATGTTTGACGCTATGAAATAAATTTCTAAAGCACGTTTCCATCTTTCCCATCGTAATCCTATAGAGTGCGGTTCACCTTCACAATCAAACGGTTCTATTGTCGTGACTGGTAATTGTTGTGACATATTGGACGATCTGTAATTAAGGGAAATGGAATCTAACTTTAATATGAATATTTTCATAAGTCGATTAAGTATAATTTAGTTACTATTAAACAATTGATATACTAGGTAAAATAACAGTTAATTGCTATTAAATGTTACAATAATATCATTTGTATAGTCTGAAATTCAAATTGTTAATAAAGTTTTAATAACATCTAATGTAAAGTATTAAGTCACGACCTTATAAAATTTTAGTTTTAAACTTGTCAGTTAATATAATATATTATAATTTAAAATACGTTTTACTTGTGAATGCCAGATTGATAATAAATAAAGTTTTTAAATAATGTTTCGTAATTAGTTACTATGTCAATAACATCATTGTTTAGTGAGCCGTATAAAATAAATACCGAGTTGAAGACTTATGTTTTGATAACGATAAACAGATGCAAAAGTGTTTGTGTCACCTGTGTATGGCTTTAGTCTTAACGATTTTGTGACATCGAAATGTTCAATAACACAGTTATAAATATATTTAGATTATTGCTTCAAGTATTTGAAGAAGAACTTTGTTAATCGAGGTAAGTACACATTAACGATGTTATCGTTGAAACTATGATCGAATATTTCGATAGGTACAGGCATTTAGAATGTTACAGATGTTTGTGGTCATAAACAGTACATACCTAAATAGGACATCGTCAAACATTTATGTGGGTAGGTAGGTAAATATGTGTATGCGCGCCACTTATTTCGTTGATGATAAAGATATACGATCAAAACTAATGTTTAAAATGTAATTCGCATAAGCGCATGCACATACCTACTGCACTACCTGTTCTATTTTTTTTTTATGACCAAATTTGCTGCAAGCAGCGGTATTTATAGTAACATTACTTACTGCGCTTTTACTCGTCGCCAATGTTATGTCTAACAAGGTGGTTAACAATAAAACACACTTTCAGTAAGTTGGTAATCACACACTAACTGGGAACGTCCGTGCCGCCCGGCTGTATGCAGCGTAGTGACGCGTCGCCCCGTCAGTTGAGCAGTGTTACATATATTTATTATGTATAGTGCTATAGCTATATATCACAAATATAATACATATCTTAAATATGTGTATAGTATAAAAGTATTAAATATATTTTCGTTGTCTGGTACCTGTAACACAAGTTCTTCAGGTACTCAGCACGGGGCCAGATGGACGTGATGTGAAGCGTGCATAGATATTATTATTACTTAATAGCGTGCAAAATGTATGCGTTGTAGTGTTTTATCGGGAGATTGTAAGACACATTAAATTGCATGTTTGGGTGTTTCCTAATTGTAAAATATTGGCCACACGTCAACAGTCGGTGTCGGCACACATAATCGGCCCGTCGGACCCGACAACATTGTCAACACAAATCAGGGAGGGATCTTTGTGTCCTGAGTCTTTGTATAGGGCTAATTGATTTCGACTAGGCTCGGCTTGTATAATAACAGCCTTATTGTCCCCTGTAGAATAATTAACACCAAATTAAAGGGTCCCCTCCCTTCGTTTACCGACTTAATGTATTTTTAAAACCTTCCTTATCTCATATTTCTCCTCCATTAAAAGGATATTAATGATTTTCTTGGTGCAAGCTCGAGGCGTTTTAGTGCGTATATTAAATACTATATAGTTTTGAATTTGGACATCTAAAAGTATTTAGACAATAAATGCATGTATAGGATCCTACTATATATTTGATAAAATATGGTTAAGACAGTTTTTAAATATTAGTTTTCTACAAAATGCCGTCCAGCTAAAAATACTTAAGAATCCTTGGAGTATTCTTACAAGAGCTTACTAGTTCAGTGTGTAAATAATATATTTTTATAAAAATAAATGAAATTTATCTAGCTAAACGCGTTAAATATTCAAAGATTTTAAAATTCTACAAAGCACTGTTAACCGGTACAATAAATTTGTAAGAATAACATTTTTACAAGCCAACAAAAATCCCAGCCCGAATCTCGTCTCATTAAAACATTCAAAGAAAAGAATATTAATGGGCGTTACGCTCTTTCGGAGGAATAAAAATATTTTTTATTAACCGAAAGATTGAATGTATTAAAATTTTACGATACCACAAAGGGTCATACTTCCTGTTAATTTACTCGTAAATTCGCCCGTGAAAGCCTTTTCCAGCGATCGCCAATCTTTTATGTGGGTAAGAGTTTTTATGATTGCCAAAAAATTTTATAACCCTAATTTTCTTACACGTATAGTGTTTGATTGTCCATAAAAAACAATGCATTGTTTTTTATAACACGCCATATCTTTTAAGAATTCTGTCAGTATCTCATTGATCATTGAAATCGGGCACACATGGTTTGTACTAAAGTAAAACATACAGCAAATCAAAGATATCGCTCGGACTAGGCTTAATAAACGGAATCGTATATCTGTGTACACAGCCTTAGCGTGTATCTCTTAGGTTGTTTACTTAGTGAATCATTGAGTATTCTTGACGTTGGTCCTTCAGTGACCGGGGCCGATACGCCGAACAAGCCGCTCTGGCCTCCCTGGAGCATGAAGGTGTGTACGGACTAGGTGACGGCATAAAGGAGACTTGCAACACCTATCCACTAGTGTACTGGCTTGAGCAAAGGACTAAGGCCCGTATTAATAAAGAAGTCTTAAACGCAACCTTACTTGAGAAAAACGTTTCGTTTCACTTTTAATAATGAAGAACTTTACGTATATTACATGGGTACTTTATTTTTTTTTGTTTTTTAAAACGTAAAAATAAAGATTATATTTATTTTAATGTATTTCTGTAATCTATATCTATACATCTATACTTATAATAAATCTGTAGAGGGGTCATGTCTGTACATTAAGAATATTTAAGTGAAAATTAAAAAAAGGGGGTATATAAAAGCCACAGAACCAAATAATATTTTTGAAAAAACTGACCACTGTATGGAATGAAATAAAATTTGGCAGGCAGGTAGCTTACAACCCGAAGAGCATTATTGGAAATTATTATCCCGGAAAACGAAAGGGTTCGTGGGATCTTCAAAAAATTGTAGGTACCTATTTAACGGTATTTCAGCCAAACTACTCAATGTATTTAAATGAAATTTGGCAGGCAGGTAGCTTATGATCTGAAAAGCATTACTGGAAATTATTATCCCGAAAAACGAAAGTTTCCCGTGGGATCTTCAAAAAATTGTAGCTACCTATTTGACGGTATTTTAGCCAAACTACTCAACATATTTAAATGAAACTTGGCACAAAGGTAGATTGTAACATGAAATAACGAACATAATACTTTTAACCGACTTCCAAAAAGGAGGAGGTTTCTCAATTCGTAAATATATGTTTTTTTTTTGTTGAATATGAATCTTTTGTTCCTTCGGCGGGATTCGATCCCGCGAGCTCTCGTTCGAAAACCAACGCGCTCAACCACTGCGCTACGGAGGTCGTCGAATTTCACAGAGGATAGTTGGCTATGCTCACCCCGCTTGGCAGGCGGATTGGCGAGCGGAGTTTAAAAATCATGTCCGCGGAAACGCTGCAGTCCATTTCCGGATATTTATTCCCCCTCTCGCCTTTTACGATGCCCAATAAAAAGGGGGTGCTATTCTTTATCCTTCCCGCGTTATTGTGTACGCGTAGTGCGTACTTACCTTAAGGCTCTACAAAGACCTCGTGATTTATTAAGCGTAGACGTGCTAGTATCGGTCCATCAACATGCAGTAATGTAAATAGATTCCTCAAGACGAGGCCAAAGTGGTCCTTTGATGAATGTTGATATAGTAGATAGATATGATACCCTCTGATTGCGTGATGTGGGTTGATTAATAACATATACTTTACTGAACCCCTGCTAAGTTCTCGTAGAACAGGTAACGAATTTAATTCTTGTCATTCAACATGCAGTGTGTGAAAAGAACAGTCACGATAACTTTGAGATACGATTAAATACTACTACTTTGGAAATGTTATTTTTGTAACAAAACCTAAAAATGTATTTTTTACTTTTTACCATTTCTTATTTTTTTGTCGCGAGAATAGCGAAAATGCAAAAAAAAAATATAAAATGAGAAAAGGTAGTATCATATCCCAGACTAGGCACAATACATTAGTCGCCAGTTATTCTGTAACGTGTTACGTTACAGAATTGAAGACATGAATGGATGAAGGTATCACCTGACGCAAAAAATTATTACCCAGAAAATTTAGTTCAAACTGTTAATAAACATTTTAGAATACGTCGTAACGTATTAAGTACATTAATCTAAAGATCCGTCTCTAGAATGTACCGTTATGTACATCACCTTCATCCATTCATGTCTTTAATTTTATCAAACAGTATTAAGTTGATTCGTCGTATACTGAATTTTATAAAGCCATTTACATGACAAAACGTAGAAATATAATACCTAGAATCCTTAACTATTTCAATAGAAGGCACGTAAGTACAGCTCTGAGTAGGGTTTTCTGAGAATTTTAGTGAACTGTAATTAAATTAGCATTAATTCATGTAGTTATATTAACAAACGATTACACAAGCTAAATGGCCGACAGACGGTCTGCCGGATGTACTCGTTTCTTCACTTAATTGTAGACATCCTTTCTTGTTGGCCAACTTATGTCTATAATTAAAAGTTGGCTCAAGATATTCCGGTAGATTCAGTTTGCCTCTCTTTTCTCAGGAAGAAATGTTTGAAAGAAAAAAGTATCTATGTATTGAATTTTTTTTTGTAGGATTTAAGTAGTTTCGTACTAAAATAAATCTTAAATCTACTAATATGTTGGTTTTAAATAAATAAAACTAAATCATAGTATATATATATTCATATAAAAGTTTCTTTTTTCTAAATTAATTGAAGACATAAATGGATGAAGGTGATGGATGGAGTGAGGTGTTACAAAAAAATATTACACAAAAAAATTTGTTTAAACCGCCACTTAAACGTTTTAGGATATCTAGTAACGTATTAAGTACAATTATTCTAGAGAAGGATCTTTAGATTGTTGTACTTAATACGTTACGACGTATTCTAAAATGTTTAAGTGACAGTTTGAACAAAATTTTCTATAAATAAGAATTTTGCCACATATCACCTTCATCCATTTTAGTCTTCAATTTTATAGCGGAAATATTTAAATAAACATATTGACAAAAAAAACCTCCATAATTTGCTCAAAACTATGTTCAACCAAACATAAAACAGATATATGTTCAGAGGAACCTGTGATAAGTTGTTCCTCTTGTGACTGTATGCGAGTCACGCGCCATTCGTAACCGATGAAAGGGGACAAAAGATTCCGACCGCGATTCCTTAATTTATTATATTTTACAATCGGGCGCTCTGCTGGTGGCTTTGTTAAATGTATATTGCATGGCCATTAAATGAATATGGAATCGAACGATTGGAACAGAAAAATGCTACTTCGGCATTAAAATACCCTTGGCATTGAATCAGCATCATCTTGGTATGGTGAAATCCTCCAAGATTTTAATAAATTCTGGTTCTGGTTGGAAACTAGACCAGCTGGTCTGCGTAGCTACGCAGGACTAATTTTATAGTGTCCGCAAGCAGACACAATGCATGCAGCTTTTCTGTCCTCCATAGCTCTCATAAACCACTGGGACGAGTGAATGACGACTGGCGAGAGATCAGGCGCAAAATCGTCTTTTTACATGCGCATCCAACTTTTTACATGATCTATTTAGACAATCAGATAATCAACCTTTTCCTAAACAGGCTCGTGATCCTCCTTCGTTGGAACAGCATTCAAATGTTGTTCTAACGCAGGAATCGAACTCACAAATTGAGAGATGTGAAACAAACACTGGACCAGGGAGGCGTTATGTGGAGAAGCCTACGAAGACAGGAAGTCTGTCGGTAGATGAGGATACTAATACTACTACGGCTACTCATACATATTCACATATTGGGTATATAATACGAGTCATTCCTTGAAGGCTCTTTTTATCAAAACGACTATCGTCAAACGCTATATTCGAACAGATTTCCTGCAATTTTTTATTAGGCGTCTTCAGCGTAGGGTAGGGGCTTTATATATTAGTCTGATATAATAATATGTTTACTTTATTTCCATAATAACAGTTTTATCGCTTATCAAAGACCGCACTCACATTTAATGATTACTTAAGCAGTCACTTAATGGAGACAGAAAGAAAATGTATGGTATGCCAAAATCTCCACCTAGTAACTTAAAGTAAATTAAATATATGACAGTGAACGTTAGTGGGTATGAGTTGTTGACGAGCGTCTACGTTTGTCAACATATTTCGATGACACAAAATTGTAACAATATGATATTATAGTATAGGTTTTTAATCCCCGACGCAAAAACGACGGGGTGTTATAAGTTTGTCGTGTCTGTGTAAATGTATGTCTGTCTGTGGCATCTTCAAGGTCATCAGGTCGTTTGTTAGGTATGATAGATTTTATTACACGCTAAGTCGGGGGGATTTTTTAAATGTTTTATTTGGTTTTCATTATGACTCGACGCTTCGACTCAGTGCCAATGCGAGTTAAGCCTACCTATCGCTAAGCAGAACAGCAAATGTTTCTTCTAAGCATTTACCAGAATCGTAGTAAAAGTAGTAAGGCCGCAAGTGATGGCCCGTATGCCGTCGGGATAAAAATCTTAAGCCGCCACAGTTTCATCCCGGTTGATTTATCGCGGCCTCGCCGACTAATGAGGGACGTTTTTCCGCGGGAATAATGCAATAAATAATATAACTTGGAATATGTCTTACTAACACAACTAACAGGGAGTAACGAGTCCTGTAAATTAACAAATAATAAACAAAATAAATGTTTAATTCTTGCTGCTATGCAGTCGATACGAACGTGCTCGCTGTGGAAGAACTATTATTAGTGTCCGAGTGTTTGCGTAATACACGAAAGCGTGCTCTCCTACTTCATTTTCGTAACCCAGTGTGATGGAACCAACATAACTAACGACGTATAAGGCTGACTTTTAATATGCCCAATCCATGCATTATCTTTCAAATATAAATATACTTTATTGTGCTTTTGATGATATAAGTTATTTAGGATTGACACGTAAATCGAGGTGGTGATTGTTTATTAACGACTTAAAGTGTTTTAAAATTTAAGCTTGCCTCATTTGGACAGGTAGAAAATACCAAAGCAAAATAGCTTTGACAGTGAAGGAGGAATTAAAATACTTAGTACGTTAGAAAAGGTTAGGAGCTCTTGTCTGTAAGAATGGCGAAATTCAAATGTCTTTAAAAGAAACATATATACGGTCGAATTGAGAAACCTCCTCCTTTTTTGAAAGTCGGTTAATAAACAGGGATTCACATAGAATATTAAACTGTAAGGACAGGGTCAAGCATCAATCTTTCTTGTCAGTCTATCATGCAGCCTGCACTGTCCTAACCATATTTGAAAAGAATTCTTGTTGATCTGGTTATTACAATCATACATCCGGAGTGGCGAATCTAAACCACTGGTCCATAGGTATTTTTATTATAGTATCAGTAGTAATTGTAAGCACAACCCAGGAGACTGGCATCTGATGCTGTACGGATAAACCATTAACTAATAGAGCCTTCCTAATTAAACTAACTCAGTCCCCGGGGAGACAACTT
The DNA here is from genome assembly GCA_905187575.2 of Celastrina argiolus. NCBI lineage: Eukaryota > Metazoa > Arthropoda > Insecta > Lepidoptera > Lycaenidae > Celastrina > Celastrina argiolus. The sequence goes on along the minus strand of LR994591.1, from coordinate 4,436,060 downwards.
CTTGCGTGTGGCTTGCCTTGGATGAACATAGTAAAGTGCGTCGAGGTGAACACAGCTTTGATTTCAAAGATAAAAAAAATCCTGGATAAAAAAAATACGCTATACTTTTTTTTAAGAGCGTGCATTCAATTTACGACGAAGTTTCAGTTTTTCGGTGTTTTTGACTGCCCCTCACACGCATAAAATAACTAAATTAAATAAAACAATTAGAAATATATGAAGATAAACTCTTTATTTTGGACATCATTTTATAAAATTAAAGTTTTAAGTAGTACATTTGAGTAAATTTAAAGATTTCGGAACGCCGAATCGCAAAAATGCCGATTTTAGCTCACTTTGATAAAGAAAATAACAATTAAATCGTGTTAATATAGTTTAATTTCTATTTTTATAAAAAAGATTATAAAGTCCTTCAATGAAATATTGATAAAAAATTAAAAATATATGTATTGTTAACTGCATAAAAAATCTTTTAAAAATGACATAATTTACGTTTTTCAGTGCTGTATTTCTACTGGAAAAACTAAATTTCTTCGATGATATTATTTTTATAATTGATAATCATACTATTGGTAAGTTGACACTATTTTTTATTTAATTAAAAAACGATGTTTATCCCATTATTCAATTTTTTAAAAGTTACTTGTTTTCAACCAAGCGCACGCGTCATGTAAATCGCGATCTATTTAGTACCCGCTGAGAATTCGTGAGGGGAGGCCGTGTCGCTCTGCGCGGGACCATCAAAGTATAAAGGTTCACCGACCTGGTCCGCTCATGGACTTATAGTGCGACTACGCAGAATTGACGCTTTGACGAGCATTAATATTTTTATGAGAAATGGGGGAAATTTACAGAGATTATATTATGTCGATTACAAAGTTCATAATATTTATATAGAAAAAAAAATATTAAGAGGTTACCACAAAAAAGGTGTGTAATTTGTTCAGAGTTTATTTATAAAATTTAAAATTTATATAATAATCATCATCAGCCCCTGTGTGTCTGTTTCTCATATCGTAGCTCCTAAATGCATCACAGATTTTGATGCGGTTTTCTTAAGCAGAAAGCTGGTGTGGTTTATATATTTAAAAATTATACTAATCATCATCAGCCCCTGTGTGTCAGTCTGTAATATCACAGCCCCTAAATTAATCAAAAGATTTTGGATGTCAATTTCTTTTGTTGAGAGCTGATGTGATTTGTATATTTAAAAATTATACTAATCATCATCAGCCCCTGTATGTCTGTCTGTAATATCACAGCCCCTAAATTAATCAAAAAATTTTTATGTCAATTTCTTTAGTTGAAAGCTGATGTGGTTTATATATTGAAAAATAATACTAATCATCATCAGCCCCTGTATGTCTGTTTGTTATATCGCAGTTCCTAAATGATTGACAAATTTTGATGCGGTTTTTTTTAGTTAAAAGATGGTGTGGTTCATATATTATTTAAAAATTATACTAATCATCATCAGCCCCTGAGTGTATGTCTGCTTTAATGTAACTGTCATCAATATAACCGAGTATCTGGGGGCACGGCAGTGCTTCTGTCAACTTGAGCACGGCCGTACCATCAATTTCTCGTAGCAGTTTAGGCCATTTTCAACTCCCTATAACTTTGTTGTGGATTAAAAGAAGCCTTCATTTTTAGTTACTAGGAAAGCATTGTACAAACACAGTATATTTCAAATGTAATTCAATTTGAAACAGAAGTTACATAATTATAACTTGTCAAACTCCTTACTTTTGTCACTGACTCAATCACTCACTGACCGATCATCAAAAGTATTAGGCACTTCTAGCAGACATAGAAGCTTCACATTTGGAATACAAGTAGTGTTTAGTGTATAAATAAGGGAAAAACCTAAAAAAATATTTCTGTAGAATTATCTAGACTAACTGCATAATTAACTTTGTAATGTCATTTAAATGTATAGGATTACAAAGCTGTATTTGCCCTTTTGACAAAAACACGCGTTTAGTAAATCTTCTACAAAAAGAACTGAGATCCCATCAAAAACATATCTTGTAAAAATTGCCAAGTCTCGCTACTTAGTTCTTCTACAGTAAAAACTTGTGAGATACATGTTATGCCGGAAAAAATGTACATTACGGTCGGTCGTGTTGGCGGCTGCAAATTTTATGGCGAATAGAGCTATATGTAAGGAGTCAAGTCAAGTAACCAAAATTAAAAGATGCGGCAACTCCTAGTTTTTTAGTTTTTGAAAAAATAAAATTCGTATTTTTGTATGAATATTCGACTACTTTTGACGTAATTTTGACAGTTTTTTTTATATAGCACCAAAAGCCATTTTTATTCTAGTTCAATCACCTATTTTTCTTAACTAGATAATCGGGCAGAATTACGTCAAAAGTAATCGAATATTCATACAAAAATACGAATTTTATTTTTTCAATAACTAAAAAACTACGAGTTTCCGCAAGTTTAAATTTTGGTTAATGACTCCTTACATATAGCTCTATTCGCCATAAAAATTGCAGCCGCCAACTCAACCGACCATAATGTACATTTTATCCAAATAATCTTTAATTTTATTTCATTTTCATTCAATAATCAGACGGTTGCAAAATGCTAGTTAGTATAGTGACAACATTTTTGTCACTGAAAAAAGCATGTCCATCCCGACTACCCACTAAAAATTGGTATTTTAGTACATTTTAGTGGGTAGTCGGAAGTGGGTCAGTAAAATATTTAGGGACAAACATTTCTGGACATCAAAGATGAAAAATAAATAACTTGGTATATTTTTATTAAAATTAGGTTGTTGAATTTTTTATTCTCATTACTTACTTATCCTAAATTATAAATGTGAAAGTTTGTTTGTTTGTTCGTGTGTTTGTTTGTTACTTTCTTCACGTCTCATCTACTGACCAACCACCATGAAACTCTTTTCACACAATCATCGCGAAAGTTATTCCCGACGGTTAGACAGTAACGCGGACTGAGCCGCGGGCGATTACTAGCATGTCGAGTATGTATAATTTGTATTTTATAACTTAAATACCATTTAATTTTATAGAAGTATTGAAATGGTAGGTAATATTAAAATTCATTAGGATCAAACTACCAATATTACTCGCGCGCGCTACGTACGCTCGACCTAGCGTTAACCCACACATGCGTGTTGTTATGCGTCTGTGTGAGTCGATATCGTCTCTCGCGGCGATTTCGACTTGATGAAATTTGATTGCGCGCTCTTAACTAGAGGTCGGTGTCGAAATTTGACCATAATTCATGTTTAAATATTTAAGTTTAAATTTTAAGATTTTCTTCCTCTTCAATAGATAAAATTGAATAGAAAAAATTGAAATATCGCGTATTTTTTTACTAATGTATGTATTTCTAAGCATGTTTTATTCCATAACTGAATAAACTATAAATGTTGGACATTTCATACTCCTCCTTCCGCGCAATTTTCGTAAAAATAGGAACAAAGTTTTTCTTTCCCTTAATAATACATAAATTTGAGAAACAAACTATCTAATAAACTTGGTAGATGCAATCTGTTGTGACAGATAAAGAAGCAGCCATAGGTTCCACATTGAGTAACAATAAATTTCAATATAAAACTTTGTTGGATTATCTCTCGGATTTGCAGCGGAAGTTCTAACCGGGTGTACTAAATTTGAACTATGTTCATTATAACTTAAGGTTCAATATTCCATGTTTATTAAATCCAAAGTTTGTCCAAGCATTGTTCGCCGGTTGCGACGAATTTGTCGAACCGTGCGATCGATCTGTAGGTGATACTATTGTTCTGAGATAATTGGTTGATGTAGTTGTTAGTTGCATTAATGTATTCATTAAATAGTTTGTAGAATATCGAAGTTGTTATTGCAGTTTCCGGAATATACTTGAAAACTTTAGATAGTTGTTATATTATATAATCTCTGTCTATTTAATAGATAGAGATACCCCTTTTAGCTCACACCGATTTCGGTGGCGGTAGTGCCAACTGGCCACCGCCATTTTTTCTGCTTCAGAACGAACCAGCTTTGAACGAAACTGCATTGAAACCAATCTGGCTACGCAGGACTTATTTGAAAGTGCCCAAGTGTGTGCGCGGTACTCACAAGCAATATTTCCTTACTCTTATAGTTTAGTAGGACGGATAAGTGGCACGATTGGTGAAAAATCAGACCTTTTTAATATGCTCATCCGATGCAGATCAGGTGATCAGCCTGCATTGTCCTAACCAGATTTGAAAGCAACATTTTTTCTTGACGGGAATCAAACACACGACCTCCAGGTTGAAAGCTAAGCTCTAAAGCACTGGACCACGGAGGCATTGCGATAGTACAATCCTCAAATAAATACTCGTTTCGCTATTGCTAGACATATTTCACGGGCTCCTACGCCGCATTATAAAGTATCCGCGCGAAATGCATTGTAACTGGATGTGTTACCGGCGCAGGTACGCTCCAAGCCAAATCGTTAAGCTTGAGCTGTTCGAAATAATAAGTAGTTCCACCGTTTAGAGTTGCGGGGAGCGTCGCCGGCAATTCTATTGAAAGGCCGAATGAAGATAAATGCTGGAGTATAACGAGCCCAAGTCGACTGTTCTCAATTTGCCCGCTCCTTTTCGGTTTAGTGTAAATTCTGTGACATACTTTTCTGTGGGACTCGTTTCGTATCGCTTTATAACAGGTATCGTTTCATTGTATTGACAGTCGCGGATAATCTGATTAGATTCAAATGCTGTTTGTCGTTTTGAACGGGGAATATTTGCAAATTCGTTAGCTGCATAATATCGTAACTAGAGTCGTGATGCTATTGAATCATCGTCCAACTATTGCTTTTATTTTCTTCTTATTATCGTTGTCTATATGTATTTGTGTGGTAAGTGTTATACGTTGCTCTGTAAAGTCTATATTTAAACTTCCAATTTTCCAAAGTCATGCAAATTATCACAACGAATCCTTAAAAGTTATTCCATGCCATAATATCGCTCCGATGTCTATTAACAATGAAACAATTTTCAATTGAAATATTGAATTAAATTCTAATTGAACAAAACTCCCGCAGTCGATATGGAAGTTCTTTATTTCATTTGGATCCGGCCAATTAGTGGAACAATTTAAACCGCTGAGGCGTAGGAAATCATACCTCGCTCCTCGTCCGACGGTGAAGCGTGAAGCTGTGATTGCAATTCAATTTCAATTTATTTTTAATTAATTTTCAATATTACATCTAATATCTGGGGACTTATCTGCCCACGACTGAAGATGAATTACAGGTTACCCTTTTCAAAGTAGGAATTACCAATTGTGATTACAAATAATTCGGAGTTTTCGTTATAATAGTTCTTTTTACGCTAGTATTTTTTTTATTTCATTCATTGCTGGTTTTACTGCAAACACAAGAAAAAATATCAACTTTTGGAACAAATGGATTAGGTTGAAATTTTCAATTTTCACCACACGAGTTTTGTGTGGTTAATGTGGTAAAGTCAACGCAGTCAGTAATAGGGTTACAAACTAAACACGCCAAGTAAATATAAGCTCCGAAGTTTATGTGGGCGGATCTCTGTCGAACATTTGCGATGAGATCTCGTTATTCTGGTGCATAATTCATTTCAATATGAGAAGGGCAGCGGATGCTACTAACGAGGTATCTTTTTACACGTTCCGTTCTATCTGCCCGTGTCTATTGTGTCTTATCTTTTTATCTTTGTGTCATATTTTATCTGATTTATGCGATTTTATGTTGTATGTTGCTGATATATTTACACAGTTCTCGTATAAATTTGTTTTATATATTATATATTTCGTGTCTAAACTTGAAATTACTGTGGTTACGATGACTGCCACTATTCTAAATCGTGTTATCAAAGTTTTTATAGTTTGGATCCATTTATAAATATAATATCGAGTATATCACCTCGCTTGGTAGTATCTACTCTTTTGGCTCAAAACTAAAATTTCAGCTTTACTATTATTTTAAAAAACATAATCTACTGTACTTAAGAGCTGTTACTAATGTTCCTACCTTACCTAGCTTTTGGCGATTCCTGTGAAACCTGTTCAAACTAAATAAAACTTTGTGTTCACTTCCCGGGGCCCGCGACTTAACCCTAGCGAGTTCACGCTGTGATGGTTTTTTAATAATCCCGATTAACCCGCGGGCGATCGCACGTGAAATTAAACGACACTTTCAATTATTGCGGTAGGACTCGCCCTGGGCTTTTTGTGGCCGCAATTTCGGGATCGATCTTGCGAACTAATGACGTGAGAATCATCCTTACGATTTATTTCAAATCCGTTCGAGATTCGTTAGCCTTGGATTTGAAAATTTGAATTCTTTTTTACAGATTTTGATGAATCAAAGTCCGAAGAGTTTTATGCACTTAAACTGCTGCCTTTAAACTGTTCCACCTTTATATCTTACTCGTCGTTTCAGCCCTTTATCGTCCACTGCTGGACATAGGCCTCTCCAATACATTAATATTGAAGGTATTAAAGCCTACTGGTACCACGCTGGCTAGACGGGTTGGTACAGGGTTTTGTTTCGAGTTTTCCTTCTCTCACACTAGCTGTTGATGTGTGTGTGTTTCCTTTTAGTCGCCTCTTACGACTCCCCTAGGATAGTATCGGGGGTGGTGATAATTGTATTCTAATGCCGTCACCTCACGGCCAATAATATATCTTACTAAGATTGCAATAGTTGGAAAATGTAACGTAAAGCTTGATTTTATTGAATCAACATTTTCTATAGTGCTCCCTGCAATACGAACAATGCTCGCGACATTATTTTTGCTTGTTCTAATACCACGGAGTAGGAAAGAAAACATTATCTTTGAAGTATTTAACGTCTGAACAATTACATTTATTTAAGCTGTAACACTAGTTACATTTAGTTTAGGGGAAGTTGGAACGTAATTCGTCGTAGTAAAGTATGTTTTACCTTAGCTCGTGTGTTCTATTTGTCTACCACTTGAGCTTGTAGTTTGTTTAAGGTCGGGTTAGGCGGTTCGACAAACACCACAGCCCTAGAATGTTCTCGTGCGTTTGTCAAAATCCATGTTATTATTGCCGTAGTGCTCTAAGAAATCCATCAAATTATCCATCATTTTTGCAACAGTAAATATTTTTTGGGCTTTTTTTAATGTAAAAAAACCGAAACATAATAATATTTGATTGAAAATACATATAATATCTATTGGGTTGTTGAAAATGTTGAAATGCATAGGAGGCAAAATGCTATTCAAAATTTTTATATATTTTATTATTTTCATAGATTCTATCAACTAAAACATTTTACATAAATGTGAAATTATTGAAGATTTGTGTTAAAAGTTTTGTAATAGACTAAGTACTTACGCCTTTTGGCATTGAATTTCATCACATTGAAAACTTTATCCCCATCAACGTCATGATAAAATGAATTGGGTACAAAATATTGTACAGAAAAGTTCCTCAGTTTGATCGCCCTCGTAATTTGTTCGTGTAATATTGTCGTGGGGTCAACATCGGTCGATTTCTGTTAGAAAATAGCAACGCGACCAATTCCAGTAGTTCACTAACTGAAGCGTATGGGTACGAAATTTAATATCCGCTAAGATTTGTAACCACAACCTCCGGATCAGGTTGTAGACGTGAGTGGTTTTAATGAAAAACTACGGGTTTCGTTGCGGAGCGCGGCCTGCGGTAAACCCCACCCCCCTGCTGCTGCAAGCCGAGTATTTTAAGTGACTTTGGGTTGATTATTGAATTTTTATGCTATCCTAGTAGGTATACAGGTTGATTCATGGTTCATAATAATTATATTAAGCCGAATATAGTGTGAAGAGAATGACGAGTAGAGCATTTTTTGTTACGGCAAGTCAAAAATTACTTATAACTCAAAAAAAATCTTTAGTCTAAAAACAAATTACCACAAGGAGTGAGAATTTTACTATGCTGGGGCTCGTAGGCTCCTAGTCTATACGCACGAACGCACTGGTCGTTGACCTAAGACCCGACCAGGACTGAAACTCATCTGTTTTGTGACTTTTATGGAGATCTTTAATAGTGATTTATCGCGTTATGGTATGTAATTTACATGAGGTGCCAAAACAAATAATGCTGTACGCGTCCTTCTCTTCACACTATATTCGGCTTAATATATGAACCATGAATCAGCCTGTATAAAATGGCTGGCGTGTCAGCTAATGACACAATATGTATTAATATTATGTAACAAAAACAATGCAATTATTTTGAAATAAATAACATGTGTTATATATATTCGAATTCCATGTCCGTCGTGTTTTACTCCGCTAATTAATGTATTGTTAATTATTTATAGAATTTGATCGATCGAACATTGAATTTTCTATAAACCTGTTATTGAAACTGAAAACTTAATCATCCGGTAAATTACTTTTGGATATTTTGTGTCCACTGCTGGGGTGGTGTTAATTAAATTCGTAGCCGATTAGGGCTGCCGAAAGTGTGGGGTTTCTCGTGTAAATGAGGCTAGGTGAGGGCATAAAAAGTAATAGCTAGCAACCCTATTGAGTACCTTTTGTACTTAGTTTCGGTGAATACCTATAAAGTGGTGTGGGCTGAAATACGTTTTCTTATTTAGTAAAGAGATTTTTGTTTTTTAATATTATTATTATTATATTATATTTGTGTGTTACTATTTATTTAATCTTTCACTTAATCTTTGTATGCTTGACACCACGTCAATCTAGCCCCGTGCTTATTATCTAAAGAACATAATATGTATATAATATTTTTATACTATATACATATTTAAGATTTTATAATATAATGATATTCCAAGAACACAAAACATTTTGTTCCGGAGGTTCGTATATTATAATAGCTCTAACAGATTTCTGTGTCGGTAGCGGTTTTGTTCAAATCAAGTATGTTATGCAGGAATATTTAACAGTTAAAGTATGTGCGCCACACACAAGGACACTCTTCTTTTAGTCCAATAGCTCAGTGGATCGTTCGTACACAATAAACTCGAAAGTCGTAAAATAATTATCCGCGTTTTCACTTAAAACTTGGGGATATCCGCTTTACAAAAATATGAATATTAAAACGTTCGAGACGAGTTCATCTTTGAGGCTTTCAAAATAATAGCCTCTAACGACTTAGTAACTTCGGAGAATAAATCATTCATCACTTCACCCTAATTCCGCCCATCGGGAAAACTGAGAAAATCCGAAGTTTGCTACGGTAATTACAAGTAAGTTGGCAACAAGTAGCTACAACGTACTCCAGTAATTCCCACTCTCCGAGGGCAATCTTTTAGTGCGAACACTCGCCGAATGTGGGTAATGAGAGAGTGGGTGGGTTTTTTATGTCGGCGTTTAATGTGGCTCTGATTGGAGTGTTTACTTTTGTGAACATTTGCGGGCATGGAAATGCTTAACGGTGATGTGAGTATTTTTAGCCAGGCGTTAAGGAACCCGTTCCGCTGGGCTACGAGACTGAAGGAAGATAGATTCTATCGCGCGCACGCTGGGCACTACAAAAATAACTGTTGCTCGCATGGTTTCCACGAAACCCGCCACCGCCTCCGAAATCGGTGAGGTTTAGTCACGATTCAAGTAAGTGTAATTTGTGACCGATTCTATCTGATCTAAATGTAAACAAATTGAAATTCGACCTAATTAATGTGACTTTTTAACACGCCTTAATAAGCTTTATTTGTATGTATGTAACGGATTCTTTGAACAGAATTTTCACCAATTTCCAATAGCCTGATTAATTTGGTATTGCATACGTATCTCGGACAAAAGACAATGCAATATTTTAATAACAGTTTACCATTAAAAGTGTTTTTTTTTTAGTTTCTGTATATTATTTGTTTGTTATTAAAGTGACATGTAATTCGCAAGCATTTACCCATATTGTGCTTTTTTTACATGTGAGCTACATTGGATCAAAAGGAAATGTGTATGAAAGTTGAAAATTGTTTTTAGAATCCTTAATTGTCTAAAATGCCCCGAGAGTTGAAAACGGATACAAAGATAATTTGTCTATTATAAAACTATTATTCTACAATCGCAATGGGAGACTTGATCCGTCAATTGAAAAATGTATAAACGGCAGTTGGAATAGTAGCAATATCGGTGCGTTAACGTTTTACGAGGTCTGTCGACTTAATAACATTACGTTATTGCGTTTTTACTGACGCCCCTTGTAGGATTCTTACTAGGGCTGACACTGACAGTCGGACTCCTACTGGTTCTTGGTCGTACGACATTTTGCCGTACGACCATCTGCTTTTGACTATAGCAAATTATATAAAGACTCTAGTAAGACATGCCAAGATTTATAAGATTCAAGACTCAAATATACAGGTTGTATCTTGGTTTATATATCAAGCCAAATATATTGTGAAGAGAAGGACGCGTAGAGCGATTTTTAATAAGCCATTTCATATAAATTACTTACCATAACGCGACAAATGGCCATTAAAGATCTCCATAAAAGTTTATATGAGGTGCCAGACAAAGAATGCTCTACGCGTCCTTCTCTTTACAATGCATTCGGCTTCATATACAAACCATAAGAAATTATATAATTGTAGAGCAGGTATAGTTTCGCGTAGAACAATCGGATTTCGACTTCGTTGTAATTCATCGGCATTTTACAAATGCATATACTATATAAATAATATAATAAATAATAATATCTATGGACGCTTCACACCACGTCAATCTGGCCCCGTGCTAAGTATCCGAAGAACTTGTGTTACAGGTACCAGTGAACGGAAATATATTTAATACTTTTATACTATACACATATTTAAAATTTTTATTATATTATACACAAATTTAATACACATCCATGACCCAGGAACATTGAAAACTTTTTGTACCCTCGGCGGGATTCGAACCTGCGACCTCTCGTTCGAGCACCAACGCGCTCAACCACTGCGCTACGGAGGTCGTCTAATGATAGCACTTTGATAAGAACTGTACACCGACTTTATCGAGAATCGCAGCTGACAAAACTACTACATTACTATGTGCCGAAAGATACAATAGACTTGTTAAAATTATTCATGACCGTTCACAATAAATGAAAAAAAACACTTAAACGGATAATTTTCTTCTATGACTTGCTATTTGACACACTTATATTTGAATATCGTGATTTAAACGGATAAAAGGTTTCGAGGAATTTATATTTTAGCCAAGTTGGCAACAGCCCTAATACTTACCTGTATTGAAATGTGAGGTTCATTTGCTTTAACGATTACGAAAGGTTCGTGTTATTAAATTTTTATGACAACCACCCACCACTGAACAAAAATTATACAAGGAGGCAGTTATTGTGACGTTTACATGTTGGCATCAAATTGCCCGATGACCGGATTTTATCGTTTATTTTATGACTTGTTTAATAAGTTAGTCGAAAATCGTATTGTATATAAAAAGCTGTCGATTTTGCGTTCCACTAATAACCGTATTTTTATATAGAAAAAAGTTAAATCCGATCACGTAAATTATATTTGGATTATTAGCTAAGGCGCTACGGTAGAGCAAGTGAAACATACATAGACTGCCAAAATGAATAGCCTTCCTTTTGGCTTTGCAATACTACAATCACAAACTAAATAATATCGTCGATAAATATGAGTTTACCTCAATAATATTATTTAGTTTTAAATTAACAGAACTTTAAAATAGTGTTAGACTGGGTGTATAATTATTGTGGTGAACGGAATCCGGAGAGCCGGAAAAAATTGAGAGCACTCATAAAATAATTCTTGTCTATATATAGGTAAACTATAACCTATAGTAGAGATGAATTAAATAGCCAACCCACGAGCGTTGTTGTCAAATTTTACTTTTGATAACTCGACACTCGTGTGTTCCCTTTTCTTTGTCAGTGCCGTATTATTTTAGACTAGAGTTATACCGGGTGTAAAAAGAGCAGTCACTATAACTTTGGTATATGATTATACAACCTTTTCTCATTCTAGAAATGTATTTATTTTTCTTTTTTTTTTTACAAAATTTTCAAAAAAAAAAATATTTTTTACTTTAGTGTTATTTTTGCGACAAAAAATAAGAAATGGTGAAAAGTAAAAATTTTTTTTTAGTTTTTGACAGCAAAAATATTAAAAAAAATACATTTACAAAATAAGGAAAGGTAGTATAATTGTATCTCAAAGTAATAGTGACTGCTCTTTTTACACCCTGTATATTCAGTTCGTCCGGATCATAATGTAGTGTAGTCTCAGCCTAATACTTTTTTCAATTGTTGGCCCTGATTACCTAAACCGGAGTTAGGTAATCAGGGGGCAGGTTCGGCCTCTGATTGCGTTTAAAACACTTTGTACAACTGCACAATCAATATTGATTTTCAAATGATTGCAACTCAAAAATACGAATATATCTATTCCACTTACCTCCGAAGCTTTTATTGTTGTGGATTTCCATAAAATGCTACCGAATTGAATATAAAAATATTGCAAGTATTTTTATGCAGTGAAATATTTTTGCGTAACATTTTCAAAACGCGAATACTAATAGCGTTTAGCTTGCCATGGTTTATTTTATCAATTAAACTAGCTTTTGCGCTTTATACACTTGCTTTTTTGCACGATTCTAAAGCTCTTTTTGAGTGATGCCTATTTACGTGGCGATTGCCAAATTGGTCGTTATAGAGGAATTTTTGTCTGAAATTTATTTGAAAATAGAATTGTTTAAAAAGAATACGAGTGCAGATGCTATGTAATAACTAACAGTAGCTATAGACGATACTTTACATAGCAATTATCAGCATAATATTACACATTCGTTTATCGGCATGATATTATCCATTGGTTTTATCGGCATGACATTATCCATGCTTATTGGACAATGTTTACATACGGCTACACTTAACTGTTATTGGCAAAGACTAATAAACTCCGAATAAAATCTTTTAATTCCTAAATAACATTTTATTATTAGTTTATGACTATTGTTTGAAAGTTTGACATCACATCTTTTTATAAACTTTATACAAAAGTTTCTACTTTATATAATAAAAATAAGCAAGTAAGCTTGCTTCTTGTGTTTAATATTTACACAAGAAGCAAAAGCTTGCTTTGTAAGTAAGCACTTGCAAAACAATTAATATAATAGCTATTATTTAGTGTTACTGTCTTTTAAACGTTAAAAATCATTTAACATACAAGGACAGCTATATTATTATTATTATTAATTGTGTAAATATTTTATTACTTAGGACTAGGGGACATAACTTAACGAATTAAATACTCCTAAAATTACAAAACGACTAGCCAACCTGCTAGTCGTCTTGGCTTCCTCTTGGCAGTCTTAGTCAAACAAAGCTTTAAAACTAAATTTAAAAAAAACCCGACTTAGCGTATAACATTCCTATCACACCTAAGAAACGACCTAATGACCTTGAAGAACTCAACCTATTTCTACCAAACAACACTAAGCTAAGAACACTTTTGACTGATATACCTTTTAAAAAAAAAAAATCCATTAAAATTGGATCATCAGTTTAGGAGCTACGATATTATAGACAGACACATACACATTTACACATACACGTTAAACTTATAACACCCCGTCGTTTTTGCGTCGGGGGTTAAAAAGGTCCATAATTACGGGCCCTATAGAAAATAAATGCTCCTAAAAGTTTCAAAACAAACATAATAATATATTCCTCGAAAAGGAATATTCATTTGTACAATAATATATTTCATGTAGCAATGAGTTGGCAATAAGACGTATTTATCGCTAACGTCTCGCAAAGATTTCTCGTGTCGATACACGATTGATGTGAAATACGTACGGCGTGTCGACGTAAGGGTAGCCGGCCACAAGCTACTTTTGTTGGCCGATATTTTCACTGATTTTGGCGCAGATTGTTCCCATACCACTAAGTAGTTATGTAACAGAGACACAACCTAGTACTAGAAAATGGTATCACCCTAATACTAGCAATTCGACTGGCTATTTTTGTTTTCTTCGATATCCAGGCATATTCGGGAAACCGCCATCTAGCGCCACTATTGGAAAATACTGATTTCGTTTTGGATCTTCTTCTTAATTAAGGAGTTGAATTTAGCTTAATTTATTAATAGCTTAAAAAATATGCATATCTTTATTTTAATGTCAATATTTGTACTTAATTCGGCATATTTACATTTTATAATTTACAAACGTTAATAGTAGTGACATAAATTGCATTTTTTTTCTGTATTAAACATAGATTGTATGGGATGGTAGGTCATGACCATACAAATTGAAAAAGGACCTAGGCCTTACTCTCCAAACTGATTCGATTTTGATTCAGATTCGATCGTGCCGCGTACTTCTGAATGAATTTACGTTTGGCTATTTTGATTCTCAGTCGATTTATTTGGTCGGGAGTACAAAAAGTTACGATCTAACGATTTTCTTTATCCTGGTTTGTTTCAAAGTAATTCACCAAATAGAATAGCAAAAGCCGTTGAGATCGAACTGATTTGATTCTCGATTGTATCGGGAGTCTGCTGTATTACGTGAGAGTTGCACTATCGAAATCGTTATCTATTTGTCACCTACAAAATGTCGGTACAAAAAAAATGCCGTAGACGGGCAGCCTCAATGTACACACTCGATGCGATAAGGTTGTAACTTTAATAACCCTCCGATGAGTCGACGAAAATTTAATACCATGTCATTTTTAGATACGACAGGTATTATTAACTATGCCCCCCGAGTCATTATACATAAAGTCAATTTCTTTATATAATTACGTATGAACACAATTTGTTTTTGTAAAATACATATGAGTTTTTGATATTGGCACGGTCTACTAAATAAAACTATAAGGAATAAGTGTTGAAAGGACGAGCCTTGAGATAGAAAGAAAAAATGGATTAGATATTCTATTTTTAAATAAATCTATTTTCGAAACTAGGAATCCAACCTAGGATTTTGTAAAAATCACACTCCCACAACCTAATGTATTTTTTTATATTTACAGAATGTTTTGTTTCAAGTTATACTATTTAGTTTTGGGATATCTGTAGCTACCATTAGGTAGACATCTATACTAATCTATACTAATATTATAAAGCGGAAGAGTTTGTTTGTTTGTTTAAACGCGCTAATCTCAGGAACTACTGGTCCGATTAAAAATTTTTTTTTGTTGGATAGTTAATTTATAGAGAAAGGCTTTAGGCTACATAACAATACGCTGCGACCAATAGGAGGGAAGCGTCAGTGAGAAATGTTGCAAAAACGGGGAAAATTAATTACATTTGGGGACTTTCATTGCGTGCGCTGCATAAACAGCATAAGTTACTCAAAAACCACGCGAACGAAGTCGTGGGAACAGCTACTTTTAAAATAAACTACTACAACAAAGAATTAGGCATGATGAAAAATGGATAAACATAACCTACGTGCCAGGAAAACTTACAGTGGGTACACTGCGCGAAAAAACACGTCCATTTTTAATTTGATACACTTTTTGCCCCTACAAATATTATTTCACATTTTCCTGCCTTTAATAAATCCCTCAAATACCATTCCCAGAGTTGTGCCACGGTGAATTATCATACTCTAGTACACATGTGTATCCCGGACGGTTTTTAAATATATGTTTTCCGTGTATATTCTGCTAGTTAACTCCATAATCATTCTACAGGCTCCCAGGATTAGTGCAGGATATGGTTTGTTTTTCATGAGACGTGTGGTGTTTTTAGCTCTACAATTTTTATGAAAAAATTATCGCGACTTTTTAATTAATGTAAGTTTTATAGCCTATACTATTTTCGCTTTTATTGCGAATATATTGACACTTTATTTATTGGAATAATCGTGTATAATAAAACGGACCAGTATCTTAAAAGGGTAAAACAAACATATTGTAGACAGTAGACTATAAAAGAAAGACTGGGTACATGGACTGCTATATAAATTTATATATTATATTGTAAATTAATTGCATGACAATTATTCTTAAATTAATATCTCTAAAAACCGATTGAGATATCGGAAGCTATACGATGCGTGCGATAATGTACGAATCAGTTTGTTTTATATTGAAACATATCGGAAGGAACTAATGTGATATTGATCATGTGTAAACGCTCTTGTGCCGTCGTAATAAGATACAATGTCGCGCGATCTAAGCGATATCGTATATCGTTGTCTGAAATCCCCTTAAGACAGCTGTGAAAGTTATTATTAGTTTGCAACTTTACGGAAAATTAACAGGTCCTCACTCAAAAGTTACCGATACGTAAGATTCGATAAACGCGATATATACCTTAATTTAAACTATTTACATATTTATATAGTGTCCTGGGGGAATACTATCCTTTTCAGGATAAAAGGCCTAAACTTATGGTAGAAACCATATCATCAAAATCCGTTTAGTAGGTTTTTCGCAAAAGAATCCATCCTTTCATACATACTCATATAGTTTTAATTTCTAATAGTAGCAGGAAGGAAAGAGGATAAATTATTCTGTGATCATTTTGCGTAACAGAAATGAGAATCATAAACATGGCGCCATAAACACCTTCATAAAAATAAAATCCCGGCATAAACTCAAAGGTATTCCGAATATTTAATAACAGGGGAATATATTACGAAAATCGATCCATCTCAAACTTCGGATCGGGAACTCGAGATTTCGAGACGGTGAATTACAAAAATGAGTGGAAAAACGAGTCAAACGAAAGTAGCCGGATCCAGGAATAAATTTAAAAGTTTCGTGGCCCGAATTCTCGCATCTCGCAGCTCACTTCAATTGTCAGTCTATCCTACTCGGGCGCGGGTCATCATGCGCGCGCGAGCGGGACAGACAACTGAATCGAGATTGTATGAGAATTGGAGCCTAGGTCCGAAGACAGTTGAATGGAATATTCCAATTTGAGACCCCTATAAACTTCGAATGGGCATTTTTAGCATACATCAACTTCTAAAGGATTTCATAATTTATACTTGTGCCTTTAATGCGATGAGATGATGTATTATTTGTACGACAAACTTTCCATCTTTTTGTTTAATAAACCCGCCCGAGTATAAGCCGGTTCTTCCCGGTGAGGGTTGAACCGATGGTAGCCTTTTTGTCGACTTTCCGAAAAAAGCTTGATAAGTTTTATCCGGAAGCAAAATATTTTAAATTTGGAATTTTTACGAATTTGGTATTATTGACATAAATGTAGATTTTTGGAGCAGGTGTCTCTTGAGACACCTGCTCCAAAAATCTACAGTAGGTAGTTTTTCCCTACCGTCCGCTTTTTGGAAACCGTATTGTATGTTACTTGGTAACATACAATACGGTTTCCAAAAAGCGGACGGTAGGGAAAAACTTAATATGTTATTGCGGACGGAAATTTAAGCTTTACAAAGAAAAGGGACGGGAGAAAATTTAAGCTTTACAAAGGAAAGAGACGGGAGAAAATTTAAGCTTTACAAAGGAAAGGGACGGGAGAAAATTTAAGCTTTACAAATAAAAGGGACGTGAGAACATTTGTTTTGATGAAGTTAAACTGTAGTTGTTCAGAAACGAGGCCGGTGGGGAGAAATATTATCTCTAATTCAATAGAATTATTGCTTAGTCGTATAAGCCATCTTCAGTGCCGCGGTGTAGTAAGATATATGAAAATCTGTTATATTCTTACCTGATTCCGGCGAAGACAAAAGGAAGAGTCAAGATTTTGGTAGCCTATCTATGTTTGTTTCAACGTTTCGCCTAAACCAAATCATATTGTCGAGTTAAATTTAAAAGAATATCATTAATATTTGATTGGAATACGACGAAATACTGGGGAGTATTTTGTTTGTTTTTTATAGAGATTCGCCTGCTACCCTTTGCATAGAGTTACTAATTACTAGAGGAATTTCTCTTATAAAAATGGACGAAAACATGTGAAATGTGTTCTCGATGTTTTTTAAACTTTTTCGAGTTGGAGAGGATTGTTGTAAAACTATTTTTTGTATTCGTTTGGTTCAGTAGGACATAGCGAAACACGTGTAATTCGTAACATAATAATTAAAACAATAAAATAATCACTATTAAGCGTCTATTTACCCGACTATTTCCGAAGTACTCGTAGTCGTAAACGAAAGTCAAAAGAAATGGAAATATTTCCAGTGTACGAATTTGTAGGAAGTATAGGCGTATAAATTGCTGATCAGATTTTAATAAAATTGTTGTCAATAGCTTCAAGTAGGTAAATCACCAAATAAATATTTTAAAATAAGGTTTGTATATTTGGATGTTTGTTCCACTGTAGCGCCTATACCACTGATCCGATAACATACTACTCGGATGGTAGTCAATATATATATATACATAGTATACAACAAAGTCGCTTTCGCTGTATGTCTGTCCGTATGTATGCTTAGATCTTTAAAACTACGCAACGGATTTTGATGCGGTTTTTTTTAATAGATAGAGTGATTCTTAAGGAAGGTTTTTATGTATAATAAATGCATAATATACCTAGTAGAGAAACACTGATAAATTTAAAGGTTTCTAATGTGATGTCGTAAATAAGCACGTTTTTTTTGCGCTTATATTGCAAACGCTGGCTGAACCCTACGAGATAGACCAAAATAATGTACTACAGTATTGTTCACCTTAAAAAGTTCAACAATAAAGTCCGCGATGGTATATGTCTATCTCTTAAGGATAACCCACCATAACCATTTTTATTCTTTACTAATAAACGGTTATTTACGAAGTGATTTTACCCAATACAGCATTAATCCTTATCCAATTAAGTACCTTAAATAAATTGTGCATTTATTATAGATCAATATGCTTTTTACAGCGTGTAATTTAAGCGAATATTACCGAAGATATTACAAATTTAAAATGCAGGGTCGTAGTTGTTTGCGCCGCGGCGGTACCGACCCGCGGCCGGCCGGGGGTCGGGCGGCGCGTGCCTAACTTTTAACGTTGCAGGATTAGACTTGAGCGTTGAGTGTTTTTCACATGGCCAATTATATGTCGCGCTGTCAAGAGTAACGTCTAAGCAAAACATGTTTGTATTGGCTAATGACAAAAAATCTGTGAACGTTGTGTATAATGACATTCTGTAGTAGGTATATTTTGCATTGCACCCGTGCGAAGCTGGGGCGGGTCGCTAGTACTATAATATACTATTTTTTATTCAAATAGCCGGGTTAAAGTGTTTTAAAAAAAAAATATTTTAGCGTGTCCTACTTCTGAATCAAGTTGTATTAAAATGTACATTTTACAAAATAAAAACGACATCCAAATTTTGTAGCCAGATTTGAAATAGTATATTTATATTGAAATGCATTTTAAAACCGCCATGGCGGCAATTACTTACCACGCGACCACCTATGCGAGACGGAGTGCAGGCAAGGCTCTAAAGTGAGCTAAGCCAATCCCAAATGATGTTCTGCGCGTTCGGGGCCGGGAATTCTTCACATCCCTGGATATTTCACAAATATCCCCGGATATTTCTGACGGTGCACAGAATTGAAGCAATTGTAAAGGACATTGTGGGTACGAGCGTTCCGTATCCGAATGTAAGTTATTGCCAGCATAAACTCCCAGTATACTGGCTAACTACCGTAACTTACGAAAATCTTACTTTACTACCTAGCTTGTGTTGGTATAAAAATAATGGTACATTCATACATTCCCACTTATGGTTACCAGGAGTGACATAAAAATCTGCCTATTCAAAAATGTAGTATTTTAGTTAGTACCATCCTAGTTATCGTTTGGAAAATATGTGCAGTATCTGTAGAGTGCTAAACATCCATAATCTTTTTTTTTTTCTTGCTAAATGTTTGCTTAAATGCAATCGCTTTGATACACTTTTTATAACTAGATGAAGCTAACTGCTCCGTTTTCACATGATAAGTTAAAAAGCTTTTGGAAATCAATAACAAACATCCGCGTATGTTGCAGATGGGTAATTTATTGGTTGAAACAATGAATTTTGCTCACGTCTGGCCGAGAACTAAATTTAGAGCAGTGGCTCTTCCAATCTTGCCAAAGGCAAAAATAGATGGACCAAACGTAGCGAGTATTTGCCCTGTCTTTCCGTAGCTTATAATTTAATACTTTATAAGTTTACTAGCTACTCCACGTGTCATTGCCTGCGTGGAATTTTGTTTGTGGCAAAAACTTCTTTAATGAATAACTTTACAGATGTAGGTTCAGGTTAAGTTATAGTATTTGCACCGTCCATCCTGACGCATCCGATCTCACATGGTCAAAAATTCAACACTGAATCGAATCGGACCAGTAGCTAGTGAGATAAGTGCGTTATAATAAACAAATTTTACCATTTTTATACCTATGCATTTCTAGATTTCAAATTAATTATTTTTTTGTTTCAGCCTTTTTAGACCCCTTTTTTGCGTAGTAGTCGGGTTATAGATTTACACTTTTCATATACATATACGTTTATAGATAGATATCCTTTATTTTTTTATTTATTATAAATATATATTTTATTTGGTAAGCATATTTTGGAGTAACAGTCCAAATTTATACTTTGTGTTGCGGGTATTTAACAAAGATATTGCAATTTAAGCTAGAATTCAATATTATAGCAATTTAAACGTTTCCTCATATTAACAATGAAAATTCTACAGCTCGTAATTGTAAAGCAAAAACTACTTCAATTTAATTGTATAACGACTAAGAAGGTACATTTAATCATCCCTAAGTCTTGTAACGAACAAAACAAAGAAGCAACCCAACACTAGTGTATAGTAAATTTAATTTGTGACGAACAAAAGCCTGTTGAAATGCGCCTGGATTCCAGTAATATGGTCGTAATGTCTTCAGCTCGTGGAACTGTCAGAAATGGAAATTTAAGAGAATAAGGGTGCTCCAAATGATTTAATTATAATTAATATTGTTAACTCACTATCTCGAGCTTATAGTAATATATTAGGTTAGAATAATTTGTATTTGATACTTGTATACTTAGATTATAAAGTATTAGCCAGATAGAGCACGACAGGGTGATGCTACTGAAGAAAATACAAAATCAATGCGAACACAATTTTACAATACCAAAACGACGATACCCAAGGGACGTTAAGATAATTTGAAATAGATTTCAGTAAAGCTACGTTCTTTAGGTATATGACTTGTGCATTGTATTAATGCTTACTTAGATGTTTAACAATTTTGATCTGTACCTACTAAAGTACTTTATATACCTGCTTCACTGAACTCTGCAAAATAACAATTATACTACCTTAAATTTCAACAACAAAGCAAATTGTTCGCGATCGTTCATATAATACAAAGTACCAAAGGTTTAATCGACGAGATTTATTTTCTCGTACAAATATATGTTCCTCAGTCCCCGAATAACAAATGGGTGAATAGGCTGTTCCATGAATCGGCACACAAAGGAGATCTTTCATCCAGTCGCGCCACAGAAAAATTGGCCAATAACAAAGTAACTAGGAAGAGAAGCAAAAACGGGATGGATGGACAAATTTACGCTTAGTGACTTATTTATCCTCCGGGCCTCCTTAATTAACGACCTTCTTGCATCAACCGCAGATTCCTCACGAAATGGGGTCCATACACTAAAAAGATCCTAAACAAATAGTTGTTTGGGCACCGTCTGTTTTGAGGAGGTAATTTACTTTTAATCGTTTCTTGTTATAGTTACAGAGCCAATTGGCTTGTTTCAGTTTGGTTCGAATGATTTCGGCAATCGGGCACTCAAATATTTACCTAATTCTACCTAACTAGAAACAAAGCTCAATATGGGCAGTAATTCTTCCAATTAAAATATCACTTATTTACCGCGTTCTCCTTAATTTGGTCCAATTTCATTTTTGGCGTAGGCACTTTCAGATCACATTTAATCGAAACCAAAAATAAGTGTACACACGTCTTTATAATTTCCACATATTATATCGGCACTTTCTTATCAGTCATCAATTTTAACAAGCGGATCACCGAGGCATTCCTTTTTTAATTCTCGATGGAAATCTTAATTGCACAATCAAAATTTTTCATTCTCTTAAATCCGGTACAGCTCTTGTATTCATTATGGGCGTGACAGGCAAGAAATTTCCCTTAATTATTCATCGGCTCGAGTCCGTCAGCTTGGCCGCTTTTTAATGGTGGCAAAATAAAAAACTTTGTACATAACAAGTGAGGCGGTTTCTATGACCTTATTTATGGAGTATGAAAAACTCGGGCCGCAGTTCCTCGACAACTTTGAAGTTTGGAGTGAGGCTTTCGACAGGACTTTTAATGTTGGATTGGGGATTACAATGATAATACTTGACAGTGTTTTTATAAATTGGATAGTAGGAGTTTTGGTTGCTAGCAAAATTTTTACTAGAATATTAATGAAACAAGTACTCGCTTTTTACAAAATGATTTTAGTACGATAGAGGCGTAGGACGGATCCGCAAAATATTTTATACGTAGCAAAATTTTTTACGAATAAATTAATTTATTTTTCAGTAACAATTCACTAATTAACATTGCGAGCGCTGCCAGTTACTGTTAAATATTTTAAATAAATACAAATAACTGCGTTGACTATTACTTGAACAAATATTAATATAGTTACGAAAGCTGAAAATGTTCAAACTGAAAATAGTTTAGGGTATTAAAATATTGTTCGTGATTGGTATAATTTGAATACTGCTGGATCCTGAAAGGCGATGGACACTTCCCTTCATTATCCTGCCAGGACTAGTAATAATTAACAAACACGTGATTTTCTACGATTCTACTACTACGCGCCCCCTGGGGGCCTATTACAAGCTCTTAATTCCAGCCAGTTTACGCCATACAACATGGCTGCCTGGAATTTTCGTATTACGATCACAATAACTGCATGATGACAGCTAGTTAGCGGACACGTGACACTTGACTTGCTTTCGAATGTCACTTTCAGACAACCGAACTAGGGTGGATGCATTCAGAATAACATGTCGTTAAAATATTGAAAAAAAACAAGGCAGTATATGACCGTATTATTGAATTGCCTGGAACCAGGCTGGTATTGTAAAAGACCATAATACGGCCCCAGTAGGATAGTTTACTTAAACGTGGCACTACATTTTCATCGCTAAAATAACACTTTTCACTGTTCCTAGACCGGAATGCCTGGCAATAATTAATTCAAGTCAAAGCCGAACTCAGTGAGAGCACTTTACAAGGAAAGTTAGATTAAATGCTATACATCGACGCGCGCCAAGCTTAAGTATAGGTGGATGTTATGGGGAATTGTATGTGCACACCCAACTTAATTAACGTAAAGTTTTTATGGCACTGGAAGAGTTTTAGGGATACCAGTTGTAATGTTTCTCAACAGCTTCTAAGGGGAGATGCATCGAACTCTTCGCTCCCTTTTACTCTAACTCATTATCATACCAAGCGTACCATAAAGAGAACCAGAAAGATCCCAAGGTCGTACAAACCTGCCTTAAATATACGCTGTATGGTGATTATAATCACGAACGCGTTTAAATCGACACTAAGGTGATAACTCACCTTAGTGTCGTTCCTTTCTAACATGCCATGAGAGAGGGACAAAGAATCCTGGTTTAGGTTTAAACAGGATTAAAATTGTCTGGTCAAATCAGGGCTGAGTATTTCGGAAGTCAACAGATGTAATTTAAAGACTCATAACGCACTAGTTGCTCAAATGGTATTTGTGTAGTGCTTGCCGATCTTATCCTATAAAAATCTTATCACCAAAAAACAGATGTTTATTTACCATAGGATACTATCACCTTTGTTAAGCCAAAAGATTTTCTAAATAATTTGCTCGCATTAAAAGCACATTAAAATATAGCAAGCGTGCGGTTGCGAGCCTTTTAGGTCGCGACTCTGAACAACGCTTGTGTTCATACAATAAATCGATGGGTTTTCTAACTTTTTTGTGTTATTTTAGTTGGTATTTTTCATCGCAAGGACCGGCTCCATAAATAAGAAATCAGTGAGAAATAAACGTGTTGTGGGTAACCTGAGCGATGAAAATCGCCCAAAATACGGCAATCTGACCGCTCGTTTGTCAAATCTAGAAAAATAAACTATTATTTCTATTGGAAATTGGAATGTTCTATAAAGGGCGAATGTTTGTTTGTCAGTTAATATTTGAGTCCTTGCGTTTGTATAATTACTGTAAAAGCACTTCTGTGGGCTACATAACAGACCGGCCGCGTTCGCTCGTGAAATACTTTGATGCACGTTGGTTCATCTAAATTAAAAATACTTGAAAACTTTGCGTTTTTTCTGTAGTGTCTCTTTGATGTTATCACTTGCCTGCACGCTGTTCCGCATGTGTCTACGTCCTCATGCTTTGCAATTCTAAACCTTCTATAGAGTTACAGAGCGGCCTTTAATGTAATAAAATTAGAATGCAAAAGTAAACATAAAAAAAAGTTGAAAATCTTTATGTTTGGTTTTTAAATTATATATCGATAAATTATTTCAACAGGGCGTAAATCCTTTTTCACTGCTAAGAGTGATTAATGTCCCGTCAGAGAGGATAGTAGGTACTGGCTTAGTATATTAGTATACTAGTAGACTAGAGAGAGCAAAATCTACTCATCATTGCATTAACTTATTCATTATTGAGATGTAAAAGCGGTACATTTTGATAAAAGTCTCCGAACTTTTGAATATTCATCACAGAATCAATGCGGGGTGAAAATTTTATTGTACCTGCGAGCAGTCGCGTAAATCTTGCGGTCAGCTGCCGCGAGATAAATGTATCGCGGTGTAATGGATTACCGATATAAATTGAACTTTCTGCTTTATGTAATAGCGTACATTTTGTGTTTATCAAATTGTGTGTGTTTCGAAGTCAGAAGTTGCGTGGTGATGAATGGTTCTACAGTTTTGGTGGTGCTAAATCGAGTTTGCTAGGCTTTAGTTAGGCTTTGATATTCTTTTGAACCCTTCGTTGATCACAAATAAAAATCCAACGGAAGGATTAAACTGTTTATCACAAACTTTTTGTATGCACAGCGAAGTGGGCACGGGTCAGCTATAGTACGTCCGAGATAAGTTTAACCTAAACGTAAACAAACCCGTCTATGAGACAACCAAACACTTGTCAGTGAAGCCAATTGGCCAATATTAATACAATGATTTTTGTTTGCTATGAATCCATAGGCTAGGCTTATATTCTACAATCGGCAGTGTCAAAATGGCGTATTTTTTCTGTGAAAGATTTTCATTTGATGTTTAAACATATTAATTATCGTTCAATTGTTATAAAATGTATTGGATAATGAAGTGTAATCCTTTAATATACCTGTGAAAGTGTTGATAAGTGTGCACAATAAATGAATAAGAGAAAATTTCGATGTTTTCAAACACCTGTGAAAGTGTTGATAAGTGTGCACAATAAATGAATAAGAGAAAATTTCGATGTTTTCAGTTTGTTTACCTTCAGGTTAAATTTATCAGGGACGAAATATAGTAAGTATCTTATATATCTTCTTCTTCTCTTATATATAAAAATGAATAGCTGTTCGTTAGTCGCTTAAACTTGAGAACGACTGAACCGATTCGGTTTTTTTTTTGGTCTTGAAATATTTGTGGAAGTCCCAGGACGGTTAAAAACGGGTATAAACGGTTCATCACAAACTGTTTCTATGCTCAACGAAGTGGGCACGGATCAGCTAGTGTAATATGTTAATTATGTAATATTTAAGTACCTTATCGGTCACTATACTATGTCCGCTACGGCGTGCAAACCCTGAAAACACGAGCAAAGCTAATTAATTAATTACAAAGCCCAAGACATACTTGTCTTGCTACGTAATTACCGCTAAGTTGAAATAACGTTAATATCGTGCTAGCGCGTTATTTACTGCGCAGAGCCGCGTGAGTTATGGCGGGTGTAATTGTGGGATTCTTTGCGGTAATAAACTAGATAATATTACCCACGTGCGAGTAGGCTAATAAGTATAATGGAAAATGCCGTCGACCGCCGCAACTTCACGCCGAACGTTGGTTAACGATATACTTCGATCGACTGCAGGCTTACTCCCGACACAATCGAGAATCGAATCACTTCAAACTCAACGGAGTTTGGTGTTCTATTTGGTGGATTACTTTCAAACTAACCGGGGTAAAGAAAATCGTTAGGTCGCAACTTTTTACACTCCCACATCAATAGACTAAAAATCTAAATTAACAATCGTCCATTTATTCTATATATTTGACGACCTCCGTAGCGCAGTGGTTCAGCGCGTTGGTGCTCGACCGAGAGGTTGCGGGTTCGAATCCCGCCGAGGGAACAAAAAGTTTTCAATGTTCCTGGGTCATGGATGTGTTTTAAAATAATAAAAATCTTAAATATGTGTATAGTATAAAAATATTAAATATATATTTCCGTTGTCTGGTACCTGTAACACAAGTGCTTCGGATACTTAGCACTTATTTGGCCCTGTGCTAAGTATCCGTATATATATATAGTTCGGTGGTACGCAACACGATCGAATCTGAATCAAAATCGTATCAGTTTGGAGAGTAAGGCCTCTGGATATCGTGTCAGCACAAGAAATCCGTCTCAGCGAATATAGATTACTTGAAAAGTGAGCTGTTATTTCATTCAGTTTAATTTGCATTGCCAACGTCCACACATGTCGCAATGTTTTATTTGAAATTGCTAATTATGACTTTTCAAATTTTTACTTTTTATAACTGCGAATACAAATCACCAAATTAACTATGTTTAAAATCTCTCTCAGTTCGTTATTAAATAAATGTAGCTCTATTTGCATATCACTACGCGGATAGATTTGAGCCTTGTTTTTGTATGGGACAAAGAGACAAAGTTATTATACTAGTATTATAAAAATGAACTTTTGTTTTGATTAAATAGGATCTAAAACTTTTTGATCAATTATGGCACAGATATAGTGTAAACAACAAGAAAGGACAGTCTTTAGACTTTCTTATCCATGTATGAACACATGTAATAAGGCGAGGTAGGTACCATTAATTGTCTTTAAATGATTCCGTATTCCGTTTTTTCTTACTGTTCCGATATTAAAGATTCTCCAAGTAGGTAAGCCGATATTTAAAAAACGATTGAAGCAACATGTTGTTAATTGTAACATTGAAGTTTGAGTTGAATAATCTAATTTACCCTAATCCAATGATCATTGGATTAGGATAAATTAGATTATAATTATTTAAATTTCAACGCCTTGTAAATTTTTATATTGTTACCTATTTAATTTTCTCTATAAGTGAACAATGTAATGTTTTTTGAGAAATAAATAATTCTTTAAACTGAAGTTTCGGTTACGGATACACTCCATAACAGTTCGTGTTACGGATATGTAAATTTAAGTAATTTAAATATCAACTTGTTTAAATTGTTATTAACATAACGCATTATGGCCCGCGGCGCACCTTGGCGACCATCCAAGGAATCCGCTTGACCTGGAGATTTTTAGAAAATACTTTTAAAATTACTGTGTTAACATATTTCTCACTTGAAAGGTTCAAAGACTTTTTATAAAAGGGCATACGAGTCCTTTACAAGATGGCGGAAGAAAATGAGGTAACACGTTTTAATTAAACGTGTTTTTCTTTATAAATATTCATTGGACTTACGAAACTTTCGAATGTTTTTTTGCAAATGTACGAAGGGGTAAATAAACGAGACAAGTTGAAAATATTAGGCCAAAAAATTAAGAAATTTTACAGTACGAAAGTGATACATTAAGGGCGTGTTTCACCAAGCAATGTTAAAGTTAACGCCATGTTAAATATCATGTTATCCCTCTCGTATTTCCTGTCAATGAATGAGATGGCATGGTATTTTAACATGGCGTTAACTTTAACATTGCTTAGTGAAACACGGCCTTAAGATGAGTTTTTTTCCTAGTCTTGACATCTCAAAGTCAAAGGACCACGGATGTGTTCTATTTTACCCAAAATAACCGCGACCCTTGGTTTTGCATTTCAATAAACCCAACGATAAAATTACGCGAAATTTGAATATAATTTGTGAAGTGGGCACTCGGATATCGAACCTCTGGCCGAATGGCGGGGAGTCGAATAGGTTATATCAATATTTAATAACTCTAGGAAACCTTATAAAACGATTTTCATGTAAAAATTCACTCCTCCGATTTTGTTAATTTCGCAACAAAAAGTTTACTCTCGAGGGATGTACTATGGAAATGAAGAAAGTTGTCGAAAATGTCTTAGCTTCGAGAAAAACGCCTCAGGGAGAGGTCATTAGAGTCATTAGAGGCATCGCCGAAACCCCGATATTGTTTATTGATTTAAAGGGAAGGTTCTAAGCTGGGAAGGATTAAGACTTAAACTTAAAAAGAGCATAGCCGCCTTTCATTCTGCACCAAATTTTTATGTGGGTCATGTTTTCGTGGAGTGTTTTAACTACATTGAAAAATATTCGCGGATAAACGTTTTAGAATTAATATTACGTTTGCTAGCGCGGTTACTAACAAAGCACTGGTTTTCTTTCAGTTGCCGTTTTACTAAATATGCTAGCAAAAAAGTAGCAGTGCATAGTTAAGAATGTTATACAAATATATAAACTAGCATGTTAAAGGAGCTGTACTGCATATAATACTATGGGACTAGCCGATTGCTAGCTGACTAAAGTAAAACTTAAAACTATAGTTTTATGCTTATTCAGTTTTACCGCTTATTTGCTTGGTCACTAAAGTTGACTATTTTGAGATTCGTCATTTGAATATTTTTAGGCCAATTAATCATTACTGTTATAAGAAGTACAAATTATGAGAACATTCAAACCGCTTAACATATAGTTATTTTTTCCGATCGTTGCAAAGCAATGCTACTAACTCTATACAACTATAGCTAGCTCACTAACAGTTCACTGCGACTGAATCGCAACAGCAGACTGCGCGTTCAAAAGGCCAGCTGTCAATCAAACCAGCTTTGTATCCAGCCAGGTATTTGCCCCGTCAACTAGGCGCAAAATGTTCCAATTCGGAATTTTTCCCGCGCCTTCGACTGGCCCCGGGCTGAATGTCAAATGTATTGTGCTCAATTCGTACGGAAGACTGTTCTCGTGCATTGTTACACATTTTTTGTGGTATTTTAACCACCGAAAACAGGGGTGATATATGTTTGAACCATCTACAGAGATACACACAGATATATGTGAAACGATTTTGATTGTATAGTTTTTAGCGTAAAAAGCTGTAGTTATCGATAGTGTTTCTATACTATTTAAAGACATGAATGAACGAAGGTGATATGTAGAAAAATTATGATTATATATATACTTAAACATTTTAGAATACGTCGTAATGTATTAAGTACATTTAGGACCGATTTTTAAATTTTTTGATAACTTTTATCTGTTGAATAAACATGTGACTTTGACATTTGTTCCATACAAAATCTGCCAAAGTCACATATTTATTCCTTAGATAAAAGTTATCTGACGATTGAAAAATCAGCCTTAATTTAAAGATCTGTCTACTGTTACTCCATAATATCCTAAAATGTTTAAGTGACTGCTTAAATTCAATTTTCTGTTTTTTTTGCCACATTCATCTTCATCGATTCGTGTCTTTAATAATTATCCTGTACAATTTATCATCAGCTCGCTTATTGCTTGACCAATCGGGGGTTACAATTTTTTTTTATTTACAAAATATTGTTGGTTTATTGCAACTTAAGCTAGGTACCTACTTGCAAATGCAACAATACTTTTTAAAACTTGACTCAATTTTTTTAATTGTGTCGTATCACGATATACAGAATATTTCATATTTTACGATACAAAAAAAAACGAATAAAATATGTTACTTGCCATGTTCCTCGTCGAATTTGATGAGTGATTGTGACTTTATATCCGCGATCTGTAAATAAAACTTTTATGATTTGGTTTATATATTTTTTTATAAAGAATACTAATACTGTTTTATTACTTGTTACATAAAACCAGGATATTTTATTTCGAATCGAATAACAGAGTAAGGGCACGTACACATTCACCGTGTCAATTTCTCGCCGTATCACTGTTCGTGTAGGTGCTATGTATACATAAGTGCTAAAGCATATTATAAGATCAACAAGTTTGTTAGTAAATGCACATAATAATACATCATAATAAACATAATAAGCGCTAGGCCTTGAAATAAGGTCCTAAAGCTATATTATAATTCTGTATGATTGTACAGTTTTCATATTACAATAATTTTTATGTTCACCTCTCGATTAAGTTTTCCATCTTTTTACTGAACAGTATCCCCGCACCAGTTTCAGTATAGGTTCTCGTACACAGTAGATACATACCTTAATACCTACCTGTTATACTAGGTCATACTTACGTTGAATATTGATGTAGCAAATTCAACACGATGTCTTATCGGCGACTCGTAACACTGTATAACACGTATTGTATTGTCAGTTGGAAGTTTGAACTAGACGGGCAAGTCTTGACAGTACCTACTATACAATAATACGACGATAGACAAACGAAAATGGTAGAGTGCTAGATTTTACTAGTAGCCATCGGCAGTCTTATTTTATCTATGATTTTTTTCTATGGACGTTTGACACCACGTCAAACTGGCCCTGTGCTAAGTATCCGAAGAACTTGTGTTATAGGTACCAGACAACGGAAATATATTTAATACTTTTATACTATACACATATTTGATATTTTTTTATTATATTATACACAAATTTAGTACACATAGACCCAGGAACATTGAAACCTTTTTGTTCCCTCGGCGGGATTCAAACCCGCGACCTCTCGCCACCAACGCGCTCAACTGCGCTACGGAGGTCGTCAAAAAATTACAGACTATGTATGAAAAATTTCGATTTCCGAAAGCCATTTTAACCTTGGTTTTACCGTACGTCCTCTAGACCTAAAAAATAAAAATATTTTCAGCCACGAAGCTATAAAATCTATCCATAGGCATCATTGGAACTACTTTATTGACTTCTTTCATTAGTGTAGTCCCGCTATTGGAAATAAACAGCGGCGATGCATTAGCAGATTACTTTTCGCATGACACACTATTAGCAACCGCCATCCATTATACAGTGTTCCGAGTATCGAACACTTTTCAATTGATTGTCGACGGGGATGATTGTGGAGGGCTTATTTATGGGAATTGCAAAATACACGCCCCGTTGTAACCATTGACATGTTTAGTAGTAAAAATATTTACAATACAAAAATTTGTTCTTGTCTGTTGTATTACTTTTTTAACGTATCAGACTAGACAGACAATTGTATAGCATAGCTGTGCTCGCGACTTCGTTCGCGTGATTTTTGAGTGACTTAAACCGTTTATGCAGCGCACGCAACGAATGTCCCCAAATGTGAATAATTTTCCCCGTTTTTGCAACATTTCTCACTGACGCTTCGCTCCTATTGGTTGCAGCGTAATGTTACATAACCTTAATCCTTCCTCTATAAATTGAATATGCAACAAAAAAAGAATTTTTCAAATCGGACCAGTAGTTCCTGAGATTAGCGCGTTTTAACAAAAAACTCTTACGCTTTATAGCATTAGTATAGATAATGTGCCAATATTATTACTATAAGAGGGATACCTTTCTTATAATAATATTGGCACATTAGTACGGGGAGAGTACAGGCTAAAATAACAACAAAAGTATATATAATGATTTAGTAAAAAATAATATTTTTTACAAAATAAGAATAGAAATAGTAGTTTTACCCTCTTGACTCAAATAAAAATACTACAGTTTGTATCTCCTTTCAAAGAGCAAATATTTTGTCTAGTCTCGGTAGAAAACTGAGCTTCGCTAAGCTGAGCTAGTTGTGGAGTAGGTTTCTTCACCTACCTTTAGAATTTCACGTTGCCAGATATTACAACGTATTTGGATTTTCCTTTTATAAAAATACTTACATAATTTGAAACTATTCTTTTAAGTGTAGTTTTTGTATATTTATTTATTACTAGCTGACCCGTGCCCACTTTGTTGAGCATGGAAACCGTGTAAACCTTCCCAGGACTTCTACGAATATTTCAAGACCAAAAAATAGCCGAATCAGTTCAGCTGATCTCGAGTTTTAGCGAGACTAACGAACAGCAATTGACTTTTATATAGCCTGTATTACTCAGTGATGATGTAGCTGTCTAATGAAAAAATAATTATTAAAACAGGTCCAGTACTTTTTGAGTTAAGTCGTTACGTACAAAAATACAAATCTTTCCTCTTTATAATTATTAGTGTAGATATCTTAAAAATTAATGGTAAGACCATATAATGACACAATACTAAATTAAAATTAATTGTATTTAATCACTTTTAGAAAATTTGCTGTTTTTCCTGTGTCTTCTATTTGCAACTTTTAATTGTCTGTATCTAGATCACATTACATGAGGTGGTACAGTTGCTAGTTGAGCAAAGCGACTTTGACTTTTACTTAGCCGTGCTAAGAACTTGTTACAGGTACCAGAGAACGGAAATATATTTAATACTTTTTATACTATACACATATTTAAGATTTTTATTATAATATACACAAATTTTATAGATCCATGACCCAGGAACATTGAAAATGTTTTTGTTCCCTTGGCGGGATTCGAACGAGGTTGCGGGTTCGAATCCCTAACGCTCGAGCACTAACGCGATCAAACACTGCGCTACGGAGGTCGTCAATATTAGAATATGTTGCTTATCAATATTAGAATATGTTGCTTATAAATATTAGAATATGTTGCTTATCATAGTGATTATGGAGTACACCACACAGAGGGAAAGTTAACATGGACGTTTTCATTACCGGCCCCGTATAAACTTTCATAAGCTCTAAAAGCCCCGTCGATCGTGAATAATTAAACCTATTACGGCCAACTTTCCAAATTGGCTCGATCGAATTTATATTTCATAGTTTTATTTTGTAACCATAAAAGTGTTTGTGGTTTAACTCGTCACATTCGAATCCATTCAAAATTTACATTTATTTTCGTGGAATAGGAAAAAGTGAGTTTGAGAGTTGAAGATGCTCGCTTTGTGGTTTTAGGTATTTTGGTAATTTGATGCCGAATTTCGTTAACGTTTTGTTTTAAAATGTATATTATATTCTTGTATAGTATTGGCTCAAACAAGCCTATAGATGACATTAATTTTATTACTCTAGATGAAACAGATGAAACCTTACGTTATGTTAAAAGGAAATTTATTACATCTTATATTCTCTAAGAGGATTAATTTATAATGTAGAGCCCAAAGTTGCGCGACATCAAATATTCACGACAGTCCCAACCGCGGAACGGGGAAACCCCGCGCGTCCAGTTCCAAGTGGTAATTAAATATTGTAACTGTTACTCGAATAACAGTCACTGTTAAATATCGTACTTTGTTACTTACAATGGTAAGATGGGCGACAGTAATTTTTTAAACACCTTTTAAGAACATTATCATGTAACATTCCTCGCCTCCGTGGTCAAGTGGTTCAGAGCTTCGCTCTCGACCCGGAGGTCGTAGGTTCGATTACCGCGTTGGAACAACAAAAACGTTGTTAGGACAATGCAGGCTGATCACCTGATTTTCTGAAAAGAAAATATCGGATGGATGGAAAAAAACGGATGGACATGTAAAAAGTCCTGCGCCTGTCCCGTCAGTCGTGTCGGTTTACCGTCCCACTGGGTTATGAGAGTAAAAGGAAGAGGGAGTGTCTTTGTGTATTGCGCACATACTTGGGCACTATAAAACAACTACTGCGTAGCTGGCCTGGTTTCAATGAAATCGGCTACCGACACCGAAATCGGTGAGGGGAGCTATTATTATTATTATATATCATTATGTATTTATACGTTGTATGATGCGTTTGAAATAAAATGCCAAAAGTAATATTAAATGTTAAAAGTAATTTTTACACCAAATTAACTACTGAAAAATTTAAAGACTACCCTTGTCTTAAAACTTACAAATAATTGCCACCGGTTTTGCTAGAAGGCTGTAGAGTCCAACGTCCCAGAGTCTCCCCTATCAGCCTAACAAAAGGCTATTAGTTAGGCTCAGCAAATAGTTGAGATACATTAGTTATAAGTTATAATAGTAATGGAATATTTTAATGAAATTCCAGCCGACAGGTCCCCGGGCGCGCTAGAATTGTTAAAGTTTTTTATTTATGTACGGGAATATATAATTTGTGGTGACAATATGGCATTATCTTCGTTATGAATAATGTTTTAATGTTTGTTTTAATAATAGCATTCTGTCCATTTAATAATCATAAGTTTATTCATTAGATTTGTTATATTTCAAATCTGTTTTGATTTTATTATATTGTTGTAAAAATTCTAAGCCGTTCTAAGCCGTTAGTGTATGGGCCAAAGTATATTGTGTATTTATGTAAAAAAAATATTTTAGTATATAGATACTGTCTACGTGAACGTCTGTTTTTAATGATTCCCTAGCAATAATTCGTATTCAGTATTTGTAGCTACAACCTAATACTTATTGCCTCCGAGAAAAGTAATCTGCAGCACCAACGCGCGCGAACATCTGATATTACTGATATAATGTAAGGAAACGGAAAAATAAAGGGCACGATAAATACACTGTTGGTACCTCTATAGAATATTCACTTGAGGTGCGTACACACTATACATCAGTGCGTGAGCGATAGATTTTGTCATTACTCCCCGCTACAACTTAATGGTCACAATTGTTTGCCATTGGGAGCGTTAATTAGCTAGTGCCTCCGTGGTCTAGTGGTTCAAAGTTTCACTCTCGACCCGGAGGTCGGGGGTTCGATTCCCGAGTTAGAACAACAAAAAATGTCGTTTTCAAGTTTGGTTAGGACAATACACCTTATTTTCCATGCGTCTGATCTCCCGCCAGTCGTGTCAGTTATCCGTCTCACTGGGTTATGAGAGTGAAGGTAGAGAAAGAGAGTGTGCTTCTGTGTATTACGCACACACTTGGGCACTATAAAATAACTCCTGTGTAGCTGGCCTAGTTTCAATGAAACCGGTGGTGGGAATATGAGGTGTGGTTAATAGCACTGCTGGTTACAAACTAATACCGCCGGTGATATTAGATGGTGGGAGCTTAAATATACGTACATATTTAACATTTTTATTATATTAATACTCATCCATGACCCAGAACATTGAAACCTTTTTGTTCCTTCGACGGGATTCGAATCCGCGACCTCCGGCTTGCAAACGCGGTTTCTAATTAGAAATAAAAAAGTGCGTTGCCGGTAAAGTAAAACTAAAGACCAGTTAGTGCGACAGCTAGCAAAGTGCGTACGCACCTTTATAATAATACCATTTGAAGATGTATACCGTAGATATTCAAACCGGGTGTGTTTAATGTCGGCTGCCGAACAATTACGGATGAAACATTGCCAGGATCTCACTCAAACGAACCCGTAATGTTTTCAACTCGGAATATTTTACTTATCATTAAGTATTGCGGAACACTGAGATTTTTATAACTGCCTAATTGGTGTAAAATATAATTGAACCAGTTTTAAAAATAAGTAAAAATATACTATAATAATAGCTTCCCTCACCGATTTCAGTGTCGGTAGCCGGTTTTATTGAAACCAGGCCAGCTGCGCAGGATATATTTTATAGTGCCTAAGTGTGTTCGCAATACACATAGACACGCTCTTCCTTTTACTCTCATTACCCAGTGGGACGATAAACCGACACGACTGGCGAGAGAACAGGCGCAGGACCGACGTTTTACATGCCCATCCGACGCATGGATCATCTTTCTTGTCAGACAATCCGGTGATCAGCCTCTATTGTCCTAACCAAACTTGAAAACAACATTTTTTGTTGTCCCAACGTGGGAATCGAACCTACGACCTCCGGGTCGAGATTGAAGCTCAGAACCACTAGACCACGGAGGACGAAATATATAAATGATACATATAATTTTAACATAAATTGTGCAACTTGAAAGGACTTTTAGATAAAAAAAGACAGTTCCGCAGATGGTTCTCGTCTCTTTTTAAAAGACGCAAAGAGATTATCTGTTAGTTTATTAAGTAGTTTATTAAACAATTTGTGGAATTAACTTAAACGCTTAGTAGTAAGGTAACTTGAATACAATATTCTCCTATGTTCGCTTTCTCTAGAAATTATCTATGAAATTTATTATAAGACATAAGTAGCTGTTCTGCACGTATTATAAATGGTATCCTGTTTTGTAAAAATACAGTCTAGTTGTTTTGTAATGTGGAGCAGTCCATTGTTAATAAAGGATCCGAACTTTTTACTTTGCCTTCTTTAAATTTTATTCCTAATTACCCGAATAACGAGTATAATTCTGTTCAATAATCTTACACGATTCCTTTTGTGATATTACATTAAGAAGTTCCTTTGTTTCGTGAATAAATCCTAAACACTTTCAGAAAGTGTGTTCTTTATCGTCCCTGTTTCTTTAAATAAGGAAAGTTGTGAGTTCCATAGATTTATCGAGGCCGCCGGGGGTTCGTTTTTCTTTTCATTCCCGCCCATGATCTACGGCTGGAGTTTCGTCATTTGAATTCAGACTTTCTAAAATATTTGTACAAAGCTACATACGAAATACAAGCTTAGGACTAGGAGTCTATTTTGTACATTCCGCTCGTTCCGTTTAGGCATCATTCAGGTAATTTTGTGCTGGAAACGGTAGAATAAAAAGGTTGTGTGAACAGTAATAAAACTCTATAGTGAGAAATGTTTTGCTCGGAAATAAATCGTATATGTATTGTTTTAGCTCGGGATATTGTAATGTGTGTAGGTTTTCATTCTATTCTAAATTGTAAACTATGTTAATTAAATTTCATATTTAGATGGTCGCTAACGCATGTCATACCACAAATGTTGCTATCATATTTTCTGGTTGAAAGTCAGTCTCTCCGTCTGTACATTTGCTTTCTACATCATAAAACTTAAATATTATGAGCTGTCCTGCAAAAGACAGTTCGAGAAGTTTCCCAGCTTCAGAGGACGTGAAATAATTACGATCGTCGATACGTGGGACAGAGACGACAATAACCCTAAGTTAAGCCTCGCAACGGCCATTAGGCGCCGAACTTCGCGCATTCATGCACACCAACTATTCCAACGTCTTGCCGCTTTTCGGACAAAGTTTTTGGAATAACTTTTAATACGGTTTCGTATTCTGTTTACCTCGCAGGTAAATGATTCTACTTGGGCACTGATACCCCAAGTTTTGAAGTTGGATGTTTTACTGGGATGGAGAATATTTAAAGTTGCATTTTGTATATGGACGATTTCCACCCATAGAAACTAAGAAACTCAAGAAAAACATGACCAAGGAACATTGACAATTTTTGTCATTCGAATCCGGGACCTCTAGCTTGGTATCTGGCGCGGGCACTCAGCCATGGCAGTCGTTTACGAGTCGATTAGCTTAAAATTTAGTATAAAATGTTGCTCTTTGAGAGAGTATCTTAAGTATTTTTGTGCGAGCACCTACTTGTACTTTCGAATTCGTAAACAAGTTGCTAAAACTGTCTGTCAGGTCCCAAGCATTTATGAATCTATTAAGTTAAGCCTGACAACTTGATTAGGCAACTTGAAGAGCTGTTTCATTCCTCTGTCCAAAGTAATGAAATAAAACATTTAATCTTCCTTCAACTTTTCGATGTCGAGCGCTTATATTGTTTTTTGACTTGTTCCAGTTTAATGTACGTTTTAAAATGTTAAACGCTGTAAGCGTAAAAGATTACAAATTGTATTCGCATTATGATAGGTCGTGATGGTTTCGAATTTGCATCGAATCATTAAATCGAATAATTAAACAGCAATGATATCGTCAGTGAAATAATCAGATGCACTCGCAATCGCATCAGTTTTAACTGAAACAATTCCGGTTTGGTGTTCGCGGGTAATTAAACGCGTCGGTCGCACCTGAGATATCCGGGCCAACGTGCGAGGTGTTACCCTGCAGATAAACATCCCCTCGATCATCAACAGCGATTATAATGTTCCACTTCCTTGACTTATATAATAGCTCCCCTCACCGATGTCGGTGTCGGTAGCCAATTCATTGAAACCAGGCCAGCTACACAGAAGTTATTCTATAGTGCCCAAGTGTGTGCGCAATACACAAAAACACTCTCTCTTCCTTTTACTCGTATAACCCAGTGGGACGGTAAACCGACACGACTGGCGAGAGAACAGGCGCAGGACCGACATGCCCATTTTTACATGCCCATCCGACGCATGGATCACCTTTCTTGTCAGACGATCAGTCTGCATTGTCCTAACCAAACTTGAAAACAACATTTTTTTGTTGTTCCAACGCGGTAATCGAACCCATGACATCCGGGTCGAAAGCGAAGCTCTGAACCACTAGACCACGGAGGCGCCAAGCGGAGGTTCCTAGACTATATAATTATCAGCGTTACAAATAATTCAAATTAAACAAAGCATCTACTAATATTTTATTCATAATTTCAAAATTATACTTGTTAGAATATTTACCGTAACAGTCAAAATTACAACAACTTAAACACTAACGTCCCAACTTGAAGCTATTAAAATAATATCTATTCACGAGCTTTACACGAAATATTCAGAGCTAAACACAAACGTAGCTCGCTAACAAAATGGTATTGTTGCAGCCGGCAAACAGAAAGTTTCTAATGTAGTCCAAGCATTACTCAAACGGCGGAATCGACTGTTTCACTCAGTTCACCGTTGTGCCTTCGGAGTTACCTGTAATTTTAATAGTTTGTTTAGTGGAACACTTTTGCTGAATCATCGCGGATTATAAGGATTTCAAAGGGTTTACTATCATCGGAATAAAGTAGAATAAATAGTTACTAGAATGTATTCAGATTAAATATAAGTACAGTGTTTTTAACCAAGTTGCTACTGATTACCACGACGAAGTTAGAAGACAAAAAGTTGTAAATATGATAATATAGAGGATATTCTTCGATTGACCATTCAACAGATAAAAACAAGGCTAAAATATGTGTCCGCGTGGTATATGCCAATAGAGTTACATTTGTTTAATATAACGAACTAAGACAAAAGTTTAAAATCATTTCAAAATTGATTTAGTGATTTTTAAAAATATATATTTGTTAAACACATTTTTGTTTTCGAAATTCGTCGTACTAATTAGTGATGTCATATTGCCTGAAAGCTCTGGAGTCTGAACTAGAAATAATAAGAGAAAAGATGATGAGATTAATCACTGTCATATTTCTTTCAAAACTTGCTTTAGCTAAACGATGAGTCTTTAAAGCAAACTGAAAGTCCAACACCGACCACAAAGTGAAATAATAGCCTACATGATGTAGCACACCGCGCGCGTATAAACACACCCTTATCGCTGGCCGCGGGCACGACGTTTATCAAGGTGTATCAGGCCCGCCCGTTTATTCTATTCTCGCCAGTGATTCTATCTCCGCGCGATAGTGTCAAAGTGTACCGCATGCGAGCATAACTCTTATTGGGGCTTATTTGCATTGCGGGGAAGTCATTTTTACCTGCCACCATCGTTTTGCGTTAAGTGTTTCTTGGCCCGCGTTAGGTTGGATTGCGAGGGGATTGATTTAAAGCGTAATTAGTACATATTGAAAAGTTGCATTGTAAGTTTTTATGCAATAAAAATAATTGTTTATTATATTTACAACGATGGCGATGAAAATGATTTGCATCTTCATTGCATCTCATATATGCAATGAAGACAAAAATCATCTTTTAGGAAATACGTGGAGTTTTGTAAAATCATAAACGTCACACGACTGTCATGGGCTCTGTTAATCGTCTCGGAAAACATTTGGGACAAATACATTTGAGCTTCCGCAGCTTAACACGGATCACAGTTGTTCTCATCTTCTAGATAATGTCGGGAATGCCAAATTATAAGGCTTGGAGCTCAGCCCAAATTGTGTTGCTTAATCTAGGCTAATACGCCTCAAAAGCGTCGCGGAGTTAATTCCCAGTCAAAATTCGCATTCGCCCGTTAATTGTCAAAGTTGACTCCAGGTCTGCCATTACTATATCAGCCATATGTTCAAAGTTTGTTCCAATTTGTATTTCGTATTACACCTGCCGTTTGTTATGCTCAATTAATACGATATACGATACTTTCGGAACTTATTGGTATTTGCCTGTTATTTATGCGTATTCTGTTTTTGCCTCCAATGTGTTTGAATACGAATTATGTTTGTTCCTAATTAATATTTGCTTTATTAAAATACTCTGTGCACATTCCACTTCTTTGATAAAAAATCTGAAAGTTGTGGCATTAAAACTAAGCGAGAATGAATGAACAAACCCTCTATTATCCTGGACTGATTAGTTTTTGGTGATAATTATTTTCATTCATACTCTCGTTAATTACCCTTTTATAATAAATAATATATAGGAACTTATCACGTTTTGTATCCTTTTATGTGGAGATTTTATGGGAGATAACATTTTATCGGAAAATCGCTGGGGTAAAATTGGAGAGCCGTAATCCAAAATATTATCTTCATACGACCCAAAACAAGTATAATTATAGGATCGAGTATGTTTCGAGTACCTAATAACCTCGAGATTGGAAGACGAAATGTTATTATGACCCAAGGAAACCTTTATTTGGCGTTTTGATGGAATAATTTTTCACATATTTATTGGGAGTTTCCTGAACCGTTCATTATGCGACAAAGTATCAACTTCGGATACTGCTCCACGAAATCGACTCTTAACGTCATGTAGATTGGTAGCAGAAGCTGCTCTATAGCGACTCGAAATAAGGATTAATTTCGTATGTAATGAAGTCGCAAATTGACGTACTTTAATTTCATGCAACAATGTTGAAGCCATCTAGATTGAGTTTTCTATTTGAATATTTATTAAAATGGAATATAATCAACGTTTCACTTGAATATGTAGAGCTGATTAAATACAATCAGAATCTGATCAATAATTAATTAAAGATACTGTATTACAAAGTAAATCTAAACTTTGACCACAGCAAAGTTTGTTTGTAGATAGACTTTGTATTCATGTTTATTTGGGAAACATGGTAAAATAATCGGCTTCAGTTAATTTTATTACAAAGTACTAAGCTGAATCGCCTTTTCTTTACAAAGCAAACAGCTAAAATGTTAGTCAATATCATTCTCGTTATTATCAACTTATACTCCTAAGAATTGTGAGTTTGGGCTATAATACAAGTTAAGCATTGTTTAATAAACTACTTTAGAGACAGTCGTCTTTTCGAAATAAATAACAAAGATGAGAAATTTAACGTTTTAACAATTAATTAACTAGAATTTTTCTAAGTACTAAGTCAGATGCAAGCAATGTTATAAAATTCTCCTTTTGAGAATGCCTTACAAAGAACACCCTTTTTTGCTGACCACAACAGATCATATGAATGTAGTTTCCGCTTACGTTTCATATGAAACTTTTATTTGTTTAAGCTTATATCAAGAGCGTTTAACTTACACAGACGTACTTTTTAGTTAAGAACCGGAACGTTTGTAAGTGGAAATATTAGCATATGAACGGCGTCTAATTAAAATAACAAAGATGATGTCTCGAGCAGACTCAATTATCGTGTTTACTTATTAACATTCATCCAGAAGTTAACCAGTTACAGGATCCACATCTCCGTCTGGAGTGGCTTACTTCATCACTCTGCTGTGCGACATAATTTGTGGTATATGTTGTAGCTATACATACTTTGATGTTAGTTCTATTAACTTAATTTATGTTGTTTACTTAATTTATGTAATTCTTATGTTACTTTATTTTTAATTACCGTTCTGACAATTTAGATTTTTGCAATGTTTATATCTGTAACATTAGAACCTTGATTATTATAATTATTTAGTGGGTTTATTGAGATTTACAAATATCTACCTAAAAAAATAACACTTTATTTGAACACACAACACTTTCTCTTTGAACAATTGTAAAATTTGTATGGTCTATTCCTTGTTTACTTTATTCGGTTTCCATAATATGATGTAGCATCAAGCTAATTTATTGAAAGTAAATTTTGTGGGCCGATCTCATCGATGAACTGATTGAAAACTTATTATGAGTCTATAACAAACTATTTTAGGCATATTGTAGTAAATACACGCTTTCGAAATTAATTTTGATATTCAAATTAATTTGAAGGTTTATTGTTAATTTTGTGAGAGTAAAACTACTAGGCGTGTATAAAATTACATCCAAAGCGAACCAAGCGTGCGGCTTGCGCAATAATCGTAAAAGCTAAGTTTTAAATTTAAACAGGACGTAAAATCTGAAATCATTTGAACGCTTCTCGGTACCCTTTAAAGGAAATTGAATTTTCATACAGATCGTTTGTTATTTCAACTGAGTTTTTATTTATCGGACGTTTTGCCAGGCACGTTTGTTGACAGGATATTAATGCATCGCCTGATTCAATTTCTATTAACGAGTATAAGCTCCATATATTTGACTGTGTTGGGTTCAATATTAATTTAGTAAATTTTCATTCGTGGCTTGCGTATGTTTTTGTTTTCTTTTTTCGTCGTTAATTTCAATTGCGAAGCATAGCTTAAACAGCCACGACAAGCGAAAATATATTCGTTACTAGCTTCTTTATTTTCACATTTTACGTTGAAATTAAATGATCATAATCTAAATTGTTCAGGTCCGTCTATCCACTGTGCTAGATTTGTTCATTGTTTAAAGCTATTTTCGTCAATATACGAGTTGGTACGTCTGTGTATGCCCGCTACATACGTTACGATATAACTGCACTGTTCGGCTTAACCAACTTTTAATATCTTTCAAGTACTTTTTATTTTCCTCTCGTTTTTGCATTTTAATATATCACTTATCTTACTTATGTAAAAATTATAGATAGACCTAGATATTATTTAGATGTTGTGTTTAGATTTTTGAAATTAATTATTTTAACTCATAGGCTGTCTGCATTCCATGACGATTGGCAGATTCTGAGTTAGGACAATTATAACTAAAGCTTGTAAAGAATAAATTTTATTCAGATCACAATGGAGCTCATGTCTGCTAATAGGTTTGCTGGTTAACTTGCTTAACACTGTGAACTTTGCCGATCTGGCGATTTTATCGTGACGTTTGTAGCGGGTTTTAGCTTCACGTGTAGGTTCGGTGCTCCGAGCAACTTTGACACACAAAAGTTTTGTGTAATTACGCTTTTAATGAATGCGGGACATCGTTCAACAGCCCGTCAACAATCTCAACGCTTTTTCAGCATGTATATCGTTCACATCGAAGATCAAAGACGTTCTTACATCATTATATTCTTAAATAATTATTCTTAATCTAATATTTTTCATTTGCGCGTGGCTCTTCTACACTAAACTTGGGCCACTATCGCCCGTGTTATCTAATTCTGGATTTAACTTTAAGTTAAATAGCCAAAAACTTTTGTAGAGTTTTTTGGCGCAAGTATGCTTTGAACACTACTTCCTATTACGGTTTTATTGTCATTAACTTTATCAAAACTACTATGACAAGCAAAAAGGTGATTTAGCATTTTATTCGTAATCTTCAATTACATTGTCGTAATCTTATGAAATTGTTAAGCCCTAAATTATCATTTATGGCTTAACAATTTTAATACATTCAGATAGCTATATCTATACATTGTAAAAGCAGCAAGTTGTATGAATAATGTAATGGATCATTTAAAATGTACGATTCCAGCCAACGTGACTTCCGTAATTTGGAGCCACGTAGGTTGTGAGTTGTGACACTTGAGGTGTCGTAGTTTTGTTTGTCACCGTGATAATACTGACAGCAAAGCCGAGGATTAGCCGTACTGACAAACCCACATTTCCCGGCGAGATAAGCGAATCTGACATCTAACGTTTTAACAATAAGATTCGCAATTGCGTAATAATATAAAATCGCATAAAAATTTATTTAATGTTTGCAATTATTAAGGCAAATCACTTGGTTTTTGGATACTGGGATAATAATAATTAAATCTTATTAAGACAAGCTATATAATATTATACATTGGATCACTCAAATATATTTTATACATAATGTCATTGTATTTAAAGCTTTGTCTAAACAGTTAGTATTGTTTTTAAAGTAACGCCTGAGTTGTCAAACTGTGAGCAATCTGATGATTTTGATTAGCACGGGGCCAGATTGACGTGGTGTGAAGCGTCCATGGATATTATATATTATTATAATATAGTTTGACCATAGCGTGGAGACCCAATTTACCGATCCAACTCTACCTGAGATCTCGCGTATTTTTTCATATGTAACAAGTTAACAAGCAAACAAGACATAGTCAAGTGTACTCGGCGAACCGCCGCCGCCATTATTTCGTAAACCCCCATT
The DNA here is from genome assembly GCA_905187575.2 of Celastrina argiolus. Lineage (NCBI taxonomy): Eukaryota > Metazoa > Arthropoda > Insecta > Lepidoptera > Lycaenidae > Celastrina > Celastrina argiolus. The sequence goes on along the minus strand of LR994591.1, from coordinate 4,391,815 downwards.
TTTCGCGAGCTCATATCTGCCAATATTTCCGTAGAAGTGGGTCATTATACGTCTAATAAAAACCTCATAAGCGGGTTAGTGTTAGTAATATCGCGCGTATGCTGCATCTTTAGAGAATCGTGTTTACGGGATAACAATTTTCGGTAAGTATATTAGTATGGAGCGTGTAAGGTGTTTAATCCTTTTTAGTATTATATTTTTAATTCTTCGTTTCCGAATAAGGGTGTTGATATAGGGAGCAATATAAGTTTAGATATAAATATTTATTTATTGTTAACATTGTAATAAATATTGGAGTATAAATATAATTATATTTATTTAATATTAAATAATTTCTGCATAAGATCTTAATTTATGCAGAAGTTATGTGCTATTATATATTAAGCCTCAGCGCAATGACATCTTAGTAGGATACACATTCTGGACACACGCGTGTCGGGAACTAAGGCCCAATACAAAGCGTATTGGTCCTTAGTTCCCGACACGCTCATAATACAAGTTAAATTTAGTTAAAGTCTATGTGTAAGTATATAATATACTTAAACAAACATTAAAACGTCATTGCCCCATCTAAATATTCATAACTCTACTCAAGAAGCGGACTAAGCACGGTTATAATCTAGGCATCTATCATTTGCCTGCAATTGTGAACACAAAGCATAAACAAGTGCGCCGCGCTCGCAAATGAGGTTCCTAGTTAGTTAATTAAGATCTAGACGTGATTAAACGTTTCCAACTTGCCACATGATGGATGACGCCTCTCCACGTCTTGTTCCCACTAATGTGTGGGGCTGCCTTAAGCCGGAATATGAAGAATTTGACAGCGTTTGTTGTTGGTCTCCCTCGAAAGCGAGAATGTATACGTAGAAGTAAGTGTAATTTTTTTACCTATTATAATAGGTAGGTATAACAGACAAAATCATGTTTCTTATATTATTATACTAGCTGACCCGTGCCCACTCCGTTGAGCATACAAACCGTTTAAACCTTTCCTAGACTCCTCGAATATTTCAAGACTAAAAATAGGCGAATCGGTTCAGCCGTTCTCGAGTTTTAGCGAGACTAACGAACAGCAATTAATTTTTATATATAAGACTAGCTGACCCGGGCCTACTTCATTGACAATACAAACCGTTTAACCATCCCTGGACTTCCACGAATATTTCAAGACTAACAATAGCCGAACCGGTTCAGCCGTTCTCGAGTTTTAGCGAGACTAACGAACAGCAATTCATTTTTATATTTTATATAATATAAGATATAAGATGATATATCTAATCAGGCTATAACTAATTTAATTTACTCCATCTTTCATACAAATGATTGCTTAATTCTCCGTCTTTACTTTGAGCTTGATATACTAACCCCCGTACGCTATTCAAATGAATGATCAACTAACATGGCATTCAAATCAATAACTCATCTTTACGCTGATTGGTGGAATATTATCAGAATTTTTTATTTAATTTATTAATTACATCACGCTCGCTCGCTGATTTAAATCGTATGTCAACTAATCGGTGTCTTTGGTGAATCGTATACCTTACCTTATCTGTGGAACTTTAGCAAATCTTGCAAGTGTGAGCGTGATGTAATTATAAAATATCTGTCCGTTCCTTTCTATCTGATAATATTCCACCAATCATCGTTCAATATGGGTTGTTGATTTGAATGCCATGTTAGTGGATTATTCTTTTGAATAGCGTTCGGGAAACTGGAGGTTAAAGTAAAAACCGTGTAAAGATGAGAGTCAAAATCATTGATCTTGTCTTGCCCCATCATACGTTTGTCGGACATGGTTATGGAGCTGGATAGTAAAGTAGGCCACTTCCTGGCTAAATCCGGAAGATTGTCGTATTCTCTCAGGAAATTGAAAATTACACTACACTGCTCTCGCTTAGAGCCCTGAAGACCGTTGACTTGAAAATCTGAAGAGGCAGTTATTACCAAGAGGAATAAAAAAATAATATTATTGCTCTACTCCTCATAAATGTAATTTTTATTTTGTTTTGGAAAGTCGATTAAATATCTATATTTAATATTTATACTCGTATTACTATAACTTTGAGATAGGATTACATTACCTTTCCTCATTTTGGAAATGTATTTCTTGTCAAAAAGTAAAAGAATTTATTTTACAATTTCTTTTTTTTTTTTGTCGCACAAATGAAATTTTTGTAAAAAACATTTCTAGAATGAGAAAAGGTAGTATAATCATATCCCAAAGTTATAGTGACTGTTCTCTTTACACCCGTTATATGCGAAAGTGTTGCACTTTTCGTTCATCTCCACAATTTAATTACATTTGGCAAAGTGATACTTAGTCCTATATAATATACTTACTTACTTTCGAAACTGGAATCTGCCCCATTGAAAGACCGTGAGACCCCTGTCCAACTGGGAGTCCCTGGGACTAAGTTAGATACTATGAGTCCCACGAAAGGTCATGGTATACTTTCTACCCGTAAAGCGCCCGTGGAAGTCCCGGGCAAAAACTAGTGTATAACCAGAATACACGCAATATTTTATTCACCGAAAATATAATTAAAACATTTGGAAATATACCATACTGTAGTTGAACTAGGCAATTATTTGGCGTAATTTTAATTTCTAATTAAGGGTTAGGGCTCTTTAATGTGGGGTCACTGCGGGGTTGTCGTATGGGGATGGAAATTACTTAACCCTTTAATTTTTAATACTTTGAACCGCATAGTTATTTGGCCGCTTATTTTAAACTGTAGTTTAATCTTACATTTCATTTATATTTACGGATTTTAATTATTTGGTAAAGACCAAAACCTCGTTCATAATGGTGGGAAAACCAACATAAGTCGATATGGAACGTTGATACTGGTAAAATATGTAATATTATCGTCTTGCTCGTTGTATAGATCTCGTAACTCAACGTAGGGCAAACTTGTCGTAGCACGGCCGAATTTCACCCATTGGTTTGGCCTGCGTCCCTTTACCATTTTCTCTGACGCAGCGAGTTGTATATAAAAAACATTTCTCGACATAGGTTTTGCTAGTATTAACAAATTTCAATGCCTTGAAATTAAGTCGGAATGTTTGTATGATCATGCATCGTTGATCTACTTCGCGCGATATTTTTAAAAATCACATGTCGCGGATATTCAGGTGACAAATAGTATCGAGAACAATCATACAGCTCAGATCTGCAATACGCGAAGCTGCCAGCCCTAAATTTACAGCAAGCCAGTATGATTACGGTATACGTTGAGCATAAAAGATTAATCATTTATGTATCGGTACAATTTTACCCGAAATTTTTGTTGTAAATAACCGATGGAGTTCTGGCATCTGATGACGCAATTTCAACGGTTATTTTTGTTACAATTTTAGATTTAACTGCGACGAATAGCTATGGATTTTAAAAACGCATTTCAAGGTTACAAACTTGTTGTTAAAAATATGTAGAGTTTTCTTTTTCTTCTATCATATTAAATGTCTATAAAATGGCTATAATATATTAGTAATTATAATCAAACTACTCTTTGTTACTCGTATAAATTTTAAGGGGGGAACGGAATAATCATAATTCTACTAAATAAATAAAAAATGTAGCACCGGTGAGTAGAATACGTCGCAGCTCGCTATAATATGATGAAACATTCAAAGAGTACAGTTATGCTTATAACTGTCCCATTTAACCTAATCCATTTATTAGTAAACTCGTCTCGCATACCACATGCTTGGTATGCTTTCGTATGCTTCGTATACTTGAAATAAGATCTCAAATAAAGTCCACTCCAGCAGACAATTGAGTAGTAAATTAAACAGTCCCAGGATTTCCAGTTCCAATATGAATCCAAACATCCCGTGTATTAATTTAATACGGTATTGAGAAGGACGGTGCGATCCAGACGGAACTATGCAAATATAACGCCGGACGCACCTGCGCCGCTTATTGGAGTTATAAGTCGTGCAAACTGCTCACTAGACTATCGCCTTCGAGGTATATACTGGAGTAAGGATGGGGCGTTCTGTTGGTGAGAACGTGTCCTCGCGAACGATCCATTGGCGTACTAAGTTTTAATATACAGGGGGATATTTACAATTCTTGTACGATTCGTTAAGTGCATATTGGTTGCAGGGAGGCGTTTGAATTAGAGTTTATTGGGAATTGTGAAACCAGAATTGAGAAATTGATAATGACAACGGCGATCGACTAGTAACGAAACGCAATTAAAAGTAGATCTAATTATGAAGTAAAAAAGTTCAATTTTGAATCGACGCATTGTGCTAAAACTTCAATTTTTGTTTTTCACGGGGGTTAAAAAAGAACACTACGAAGTTAAATATCCACACCGTTCAGGTGAAAATCTTAGAATATTTAGGTTAGTGCACCTTGGAGTCCGAGCGAAGTGAATGTAAAGTCGCCAGATGACTCGAACTTATTTCGACTTTGAAACTTTGAATAAATTATGCGGTGTCATCTGAGCAGTTCCGGAATTTTTAGTTCGCTCGCAAAGTTTTTGTCTTTGACCGGAGTTTGCACTCAAAAGACGGACTTGGCACTCAAATTATTTCTTGTGATTTATCAGCTAATTTTAGCATCGTTAAGTAGGTACCTATTGATACATCTATACTAATATTATAATGCGGAAGAGTTTGTTTGTTTATTTGTTTAAGCGCTCTAATCTCAGGAAGTACTGGTCCGATTTGGAAATTTTTTTTTGTTGGATAGTCCATATATAGAGGCTTAAGGCTATATAACATTATGCTGCGACCAATAGGAGCAAAGCGTCAGTGACAAATGTTGCAAAAACGGGGACATTTGGGGACTTTCGTTGCGTGCGCTGCACAAACGGTTTAAGTCGCTCAAAAACCACGTGAACGAGGTCGCGGGCACAGCTAGTAAATAATAAATATTGGATAAAAATATATGAAATATGTCTTATAAAAAATTTGACAAACCTAAATTTTAAAAGTACATTTACAACTAAATTTCTGCTGTTATATAATCGCGGTTCATAACATAAATGTGAAGTTTTTTAAAGAACATATTATATATAGAAAATAACTTCCAGAAGAGATGGATAGAATTTGGGTTTATTTGAATCTTATATTAATAAAATATTAACAAAATATATAGTTACTTAATAAAGTAATGTCTAACATAGTGTAAGATAAATATAAAGGTATGGAGCAAATATTTCCGTTGAGTCCTCCTCCTCCTCCAGTATTTAATTAAAGTGCAGAGTTTCGGTAAAATTAAGTTCTCATAACGAGAAAATGGTCGCCGGTCTCAGGGTCCAGAACAAACAAACTTGTAATAGGAACTCATAGATTCATTGATCAAAACAGAATATTTTGTTTATTTTAGTAGGTATTGTTTAGTTATATATCAATTATTCCTCATTTATCCTTTCAATTAAGGATTATTGAAACCAATTTACAGAAACATCTTTCAAAGTACACCACTGGTCATATGCCAGGATTCAGTCTATCGTGGAATTATGTAAACTTTTTCTAAAGTAACTACAATTTATTCTAGTGTATTTATAGGCTATTATTTTAAATTTTTTGACAGATACTAATTTTAGATTAGCAGTTACGGCAGAACAAACATACATAGATTGGCAAAATCATAAGTCTTCATTTCAGCCTCCCCGTAGTCGGTTAAAAATATATACTCGTAGATGGACGGTTAGGAAAAATATTTACCCTCGAACTTAGAATGCGTTGTGCGAAAAGGCCATTGTTGTCTTTTGTCTAGTGCCCCCGAACAAATAAACCCTCCATACTAAAATGTATGGGGAAGGGATTACTTTTATGGAAGCTCCGACTGTACATTTCAAAAAGAGCTATCCTCGTAGCTCGTAGAATGCATTTATGAACTACGAAAAACCGTAGCACTGCTACGAACGCTACGACTATTGAACTTTATTTTACGACTTAGCGTTGAAGAATATTGTTTTTTTTTTTGTTTGAAAATAGTGATGCGCCTTCCCGTTCCGTTTTATCGACAACGTGTTACATCAGGAACACTTTTGCTGATGAATAACATGTTGTTTTCTATTTGTGCAGGTGTGACATAAGAAGAGCGACACATATGATTCAATATTTCAACAGTGAAAAATGTGTTTGATTGAAAGTACAAACCTCTGTAGTGATATCAGACGAACGTATATTTGTGAGTGTAAAAAATTCAGTTGAAAAGACGGAAAATCTCTAACAATGGAATATGGTTGAACTTCGGTTGCCTACAGAACTGTGCTTCCCAGAGATCGCATTACGCAGTGTAGCACAATTAAAAAACGAAACAATTTTGAGAAAAAGAAGTTGTAAATAAATATAGTTAAACGTTGTCCTTTACATTTATATTTCGAAATTTTTATTCATCGAAGCGGTTGTCGTATTTTTTGTGATAATTCTTAGTATGAATCTTAAGTGGCAAAACTCGGTTGTGATGTGTATAGTGTAAGTAGTTTTAAGTCTACGGTCTACTGGGGTCTACTCGGTCTACTGGGTTCTATAGGGTGTACTGGGGTGTACCGAGTGTTTTAAAGCCCCTGGTGTCTGGGTCTTCTGTGGTCTACTCGGTCAAGTGGGTGTATGGCGCGGGTAGACCGCGTGTGATGTCAGGTATCTGTGACGTGTCATTTGGCGCAGGCGCAGGTCGGCGCCGGTAAGATGCGAGTGCGGCGCCGCGCTCACATCGCTCTACTCGCCACCTGCCTCCTCTACCTGACGGGAGCCGACGCCTCCGGTAAGTTGTAATCTGTTTTAGTAAGATAGACCACCATTTGTTTTTATATTAAAAAAAAAGTAGAAAATACATTTTATCGATGTTATTCAGTATAGAAATTTACAACATAAATACATTCATCGATATTACTCTTAGAGTAAGTCACAGCCCTATAATTAAGCTGGTGTAGAACACAAAAACTCTTTGCCCAAATTTTGATGTTTTTATCAATATATACTCTGAAGCAAATGGTAGTCTTCTAACACTAGTTATATAAGATGTTATTAAGTAGTTATAACGTAGATGAGAAAACTGACGATATTTTAGCATTCCTAACCTATATTATTTCACAAGATATAGCTTTCTATTTTCCATAAAACATAATGCAAGGGAATACCGATAAGTTAATGTATCTAATTTGTACAAGAAAGGATTTACTACTACGAAATCTGCTACAGATGTAATAAGTAGTTCATGAAACTAACCCTTAGATGCGTGCAGAAACAATTACAACGCTACAACACCCATGGGTACTTTTGACCCTGACTATTCGGTCGCAATGTAGACGTAATTCAGACACAATCTTGTCACAAAGAGTAATATTTTCTCAGAAGGCTGCAGTTATTATCTTTCGTCTTTCGGATGGCGCGAGAAAGATATGTCCCAAAAGAAATCCTAGGGTATAAAGTTTCGGAATTGTGCTGGTTTTCTGTTAGAATTACAAGAAGTGTGACAAGTTAAAGCTAGATTTAACGCAGTGGAATATATATTCTTAGTTGAGTTTTAATTCGTTCTATTGTTAACATGGAAATGAGTATTTATTTTTAACGAATTAAGAGTTAAATCGTTATTACTTGTAAAAGTAAATCTTTAGTCTAATATTTAGATTGTCGCTTGAAGCAAGATGCTTTTCATACAATATTATACGTTAACGTTACTTTACGGATCGTTCAGATGTTCTTGCTTGGGCTACAGATGGTGATTTTACAAACATTTAATTGTTAAATAAATGCTTAAACTAACACAGTCTAATGAAATTAAAACCACTATTATAGCAATTTACGATATGATTACTGCAAATGAAGAAATAAAATAAACGAACACGCCAAGACCCACATTCTTTCATATACCAAATCATTCGGCGAAGGGATATGTGTATTTATGCGGCCGTAATAGAGACTATTATTGCGCGACCCAAGGACGAAACGAGTGTTCGCCCCTATAACTTTGTAATTATGCTCGCATTACCCCCGACCACTAGAGGAAGGGTTAAGTAGTGGACGCACTGGTTCCGCATGAACACGTATACGGCCATCACTGGGGGTCTGTCGTATCGTATTAACATAAAACTCCCGCCAAAAATCGTATACGTAGCGACCCTTCTCCATAATTATTTCGTTTGCTTTATGAAAATGAGAAGTTTGAATGGCCTCAGTTGAAATTAAACGCTGGGTTTTGATTGCGAGGTCGTTAAATATAAAAATAAATACACGTGGCGTTGCGATTCGCTTTGTTCGAAATTAATTCATTTTTCGTGAATTCGTTTGTTTTTATTAATTAATCGCTGCATGTTTTATGCGCTGACGTCAATGTATTCAATATAACTTGTGCCATTTTAGATTCATAACCAATTAGTTCGATTCATATTAAATACATGTCTACACCGATTTCGTTGTCGGTTGACGGTTTCATTAAAATCAGGCTAGCGAGAGAGCAACCTCGGAACTGACTTTTTCTGTTCGATTGTATAGTTTCATTCCGTTATCATTTGTTCGGAGCTTTGCCGCGCGCTTCCTCTGCAATCACAAAAAACAATCACAAAAGTAACCATTTTTTGAATATGGAAGTCAATATTAAACAACAGATTCCTTTTTTAAGAATTTGATCGAACAAAGTTACAATAGAATATTATTTCCAACATCCCTAATCCCACTACAAAAATAGGTAAATAATGCACGATTCGATATCACGATAGTCTCGGGTTTTTGGGTTTCGTACACTTAGGATAAAAATAGGGTACCGACCCTTGGTTGTCCGTCCGTCCACCAACTATCCGGCAAATAAAATGTTCACAGCTGATGTACCTACCTAATAAAATAAAAGTAACCTATCTTTATATAAATATATTTTGTCGCTTTGACCGAAAATACTAAAAACAGAGTAAAATAAATATTTTAATCACTACTCAATATGAGTGTACTAATGCGGGTGAATATTGTAAAACGATAGATAACTTAAGTGACGATTAAGTAAGATTCCTTGTCATTCCGCCAAGAAGCGACAGTGACAGCCTGTGAATGAGGTGAAGGAGATCCAACTTTAATTAACGTAGCAGTATTCGGCCAATAGATGTAAAGCTTTTGCCCTTAAATAAAAAGTATTCTAGGAAGGTTACGAAAGAGAGATATTGCCTCCAAGAATATGAGTACAAAGTTTCATAATGATCAGTTTTTTGCGTAAACGCGTAACAAACAAACGGACCATATATGGATAAAAAAATGTAAAGTCATAATATGTTATTGAATGTAAATCTACCTACACCTGATGATGATAGATGATAGATATGTCGAAACCGGTCGTGTATTTTAAGTAATAATTAATGTAAAATAACAAATAAAGTGGAAAAAAGTGCAAGTAGTTTTTGTTTTACTGTTTATCAGGATAAATATAATATACAGAACCCTTCGTGAACGATAGGAACTCGCAATTGTCCGTGTTCTTTATTTATTTATCGTTCCCCGCCGCGGCTACGAATATTAACCTGGCGCTCGCCGTTATTGTTATTTCACTTCTTAAATTGTGATGGCGTCGTTCCGCGCACGCGGCGGCATGGCGGCGGCATGGCGGCGGCGGCGGTAACGAGACCGCGAGACTTATGGACGCAATTAATATACAAGCGCAAATCGCGGAGATTATACGCAGTACGATCGGTTGGGATAGCACAATTTTTAAATTGATACCTTGGTCCCTACCAAGCAGAGAGCAGATTACCCTTAATCTGCTTCGTTACGTAACGCGTTACGTCGCCAGTCTGACTGGCTTCCGTTCGTCCTACTCAAACCGCTGCGGCAGGCTACTTCTCTTCGAGACTTGTATGATTTACCTTCACAACCTCGTATATACATAAATAATAGGTACTTACTACAACTTTTCAGTAGAGCAAAAAATCTTTTAGATTTTATAATCACATGGATTTTTTTTATGAGGTTCAGTTATTTAAGTATTATATCTAGCTTTTAAACTGATCTAAAGTATGTAAAAAATTAGTTTTATAGTATCAAGAAATCACTGATTTTCAGATCCGAGATTCACATTTTTTTTAGATACGAAGTTGATAAGGTAAAGCGACGATATGACAGTAAAAGTATGATCTGCTATAGTCTACTGCTCACACACTTGGGCACTATATAATAACAAATAAACAAAACAAGCCAGCGTAACACAAACCTGTGTGGGTTTATAATATTATTGGTTTTATACTGTAGTATTTTGTAAAACGTTTGTGTCAATGTCACACAATATTATCGTTCATTGATATTTGCTGCAAATACATTGCAGAGACACGAAGACTACTTTGATGTTTTCCATTCTGAATTCTCGTTTTTTTATTTGACTTTATTTACTACCCACAATCCTTCGTCGGTTTGCTAATTCAACCAAATCGTAACCGAAACTATTAAAAATCGATTAAGAGTTTTATTACACTCGTAAAATAGGGGAGAAATCGCATAATATAATATTGGGAAAAAAATCCGTTCTAGATCTTTACGACAGTGGGAATATATTACGAACGTGACTATGCCCGTTCGAGATTACTCGCGTGGAATCGATTTGAGAAAAAAATTACTCGCGCCAACTTCGCATTAGCATTTTAATATTCGCCTGGAGAAGCTGTCATATGGCTGATAGGGTTGCCAACCGTGAGAACCACCGGACCGAATCAGTGCTTTTGAAGGCATGTTCCGCATGCCTTCAAAAGCCCTGATTCACATATTGGATGATGTCCGGCTTGTCCTACTTTTAGTATCAATTTATATTAATAATATATTCACATATTATATTATGACATAATAACGTTAGGAATTTTCTCTTTTTATACATTTTCTCAGCGAAAGGCTCAGTTGGAAGTTCCGTCAATAGCGCGCTATGAACTAAAACATAGCTCAGCAAAATGTCCGTTAATATTATCCAGTTTTTAGATAATCTTATCTATCAATTTTATCCATCCCATATTTTAATTCAATTAATAGAATAACAAAAGCGAAAGTAACATAGTGCGTACGATCTCTGAAATGTAATCTAATCGCGTTGTAGTTTCTAACAAAAATTGTTTGCTTATTCATGTAAGACCTGGCAAGTGACAACCCTAGGCATATGGCTCCACTCCGCCGATACTATGACGCCTATGTCATTAGTGAAGGCGCTGTTAATATTTTATATAACACATGCGGTCTTAGCGGAGACGAGATAATGAGTTTTCCTAAGCTCACGCTATATTAAGATAGTGACAGAGATAGGATACTATTCAGTTAGGACCGGTTGCTGAAACGCTATTCAGATGTATGATTAACTAACATGGCATTCGAGTTAACAAGTCATATTGAACGCTGATTAATGGAAAATTTATCAGAGAGAAAGGGAGGGGTATGTTATAATTACATCACGTTCGCACGGTTTGTTTTAAATACCAGATATAATTTAATTCAAATAGTATGTCAACTAATAGATGCCTTTTGTGAGTTAACCTTATCTGTGGAATTTTAACAAGACTTGTGCGAGCGTGATGTAATTATAACATATCCGTTCCACCCTTTCTCTCTAATAAATGTTCCACCAATCAGTATTTGTTATGGATTATTAACTTGAACGCCATGTTAGTTGATCATACATTTGAATAGCGTTTGAGAAACTGGCTGTTAGTCTTTATTTATCTATTATGTCTGATATATTCATTACTTGTGTAACTGTGTGTATATTTTGTTAATGAATTTATTGAATCGTTCATATATTAGACGTTATAATATATTATTTGACTTCTACAATTATTTTAACAAAGTTCTATGTCGTGCTTAGAGACATTCAATGCATACGGGTAGTACCTATATTTTGACAAGTCTATGTTTTTTTTCGTCAAAATGTAATTAGTAAGTTGATGGACTCAAACAGCCGTAAGTCGTCTACTAAATTAAACAGCTTACAAAATAACATACATACTTTCTCATAATCTTTTCCAGAAGGAAACAAATCTATACATTTTCTATTCGCCCGTCTCCCCGCGTTAACTCGCAACACGTGTAAGTAAAATATTCAGCCCATCCCTAGCCGTCAGTTGGAGCGTATCACGTCACATCACTAGCAGGCAGTAAACAGTCGATTCTGGCGAAAATAAAGCAAGCTCTGAATTCTGAAGCGTACGTGTGACGACGAACATAATCTATATGCTAATAACTGAGTAAGAATCCGAGCTTCGCTGCCTACTGTTTTGTTTGGGTGTGCGTTGCGGATGGAAGCCCGACATTTAAATACATTAAAATGTATCTTTGAATATTTTAATATTAGCATGTTAAGATTTTGGTAATTACATGTGATGTTTTAAGTTGGTAAGCCCTTTTTGATTCGGCTAAGTCTGGGTTTCTAGTTTGGAAGTCTCGGATTGTATCTGGATTTCAGTGTTAGGCTTAACAATGTTTTACATTCTACAGGGTGATTCATGGTTCATGTATCAAGCCGAATATATTGTGAAGAGAAGTACGCTTAGAGCATTTTTGTATTGGCACCTCATATAAATTAGTTAATGTCTTAGGGCCTATTTTATTTTCTCGCTACTTACTGTATATCGAGCGACAAAAACAAATAATGCAAATAAACTATATCCAACACTTATTAGTATTAGCAATTTCGCTTATTAGCAACATTTTCCTAGTATTGTATTTTCAAGTTCCGTTGACATCAGTTTTACTAGACTACAAAGAACTCAAAAGGAAGGATAATGATTTTTAATTAATTGTCTAATTTATTATAATTTAACCCACTTCCAAAAAAGGAGAAGGTTCTCAATTTGGACTGTTTTTTTTTTCAATTATTATATAGAATTGAATGTATCCTCTATGTAGCTAGGTATCCTCTATGGTCTGTATGGTGCCACCAATGTGGGAGTACAAGTGGAAGCCCCAAAGGGAGATCTCCGACCTCACTGCGTGGTATGCTCGGTCAGGCCGAAGCCCACTGTGCTAGTTTTCAGATGTCGTATATATAGCGCCGGACTTCGATAGCGCGATGCAGGATTGTGGCGCTAGTTATACCGCCACAGTCTGTTGTGAGAAGGTTGTACAATAAACTTAAATATGGCCATAAAGTTTAGTGACACATAAAACATTTAACACGCCGGCCACGTAGGGATAAGTATCATAAACAAGTTAAAGGGCGCATAAAGATACACGACTGTGTGAAAATAAACCGAGTTAGTATAAAGAATAATAGTCTGGATCCGTGGAGAAAAATGCTTGTTAATATAACAATATTTACGGCCGGTTTCTAAAACGCTATTCAAATGTATGATCAACTAACTTGGCAACCGGTCTTAGAATATAGCAATATTTAGGGCCGGTTTCTGAAACGCTATTCAAATGTATGATCAACTAACATGGCACCCGGCTCTATGACTTGTAGCTGCATTGGTTTGTGTCGGCGAGAAAAAAGTTTTAACGTTCCTGGGTTGGTAATTTAACCCAGACCTACTCTGTAGGGCTTCAATCAAATTAGGAGTTTTAAGTTAAATAAATATTTGGTCATAATATTAACCCCATCGAATACTACTAAACACCAACACAATAGAATAACAACGCAATTTAAAACCCACAAACTCGCGAGATTATATTAAAAGATGGCTCCAGATTACTCTAGAATTCCGCGCACGAAGCTTACGGTTAAACTAAAATGAGAGAGTAACCAAGCTGAAGTTTTCTATTACGGCAGATAGAAAGAGAATCTCTTATCACTAGCGATTATTGAGCTAGGATTAATATCTATCGGTTAGTTCTAGGGTTGCCAGCGTCCGGAAATAACTTTAAAAAAAGGTTATATAGGTTTTTGTCGCTTCACCGCCAAAATAGAAAGTGTATCTGACTTTTTGGAGGATAATTCATGCGTGACGGCGCCGGTCTGGTTTCTCTTACTACCGTGAGAGGTAGGCTGATTTCTCCTCTCTCACAATAACCCACGGTAGATAGCTAGTATGAAGCTGTCGCCGGCGTCCCAAAACGCACACATTTTTTATTTAGCCGTTTTTATATTTTTCTTGCTATCTGACGTCAGATCCTCTTTTAGCTGGACGTCCGGCTAAAATGTCCAGTTTTTGGTTTTAAAACATCCCTTGTGATAACCCTGGCTTCGGCGGCCTCCCGCTGGCGTTTTTCACTATAATACCTTTGTGGTGAGCGGTTTTCTTGTTTTTTATTGGCGCGTCGAGATCGTGCCCGGCTATCAATTTATTAGATTATGACAATTATTGCGCATTTGTGTATGCCAATTATTATTATTGAAATTAACGAGTTTAGTTTTTTAATGAAGAACTTTAATTAGTTTTATAATAATATACTGAAAACGGCCGGGTGTTCAGTTATTGTCGCAATTTATCCTTTTCGAACTCTTATTTAATTCCGTTACTACTAGATTGACGTTATATTTTACTTTTCGATAAAGTATTGTAGCGTTACAACTAGCGCCACAGTCCTCCATCGCGCCCTCGAAGTTTTTTCAAGTCCGCCGGTATATATATACAACATATTCTGAAAATGAGTAAAGTGGGCATCGGCCCAACCAAGCATACCACATCATGATGTCGGAGATTGTTTGGGGCTTCCGCTGTTATCAGAGTATCTATTATCTCATACTATAACAAAAATATACTTAGGTAGGTACTGAAACATAGAAGTAGATGTTCAATAACTACCTTAAAGAGAACTAAGAACTAAAAATAGAGTCGCCTACAAAAACCTTGTATCGCCGTCGACTGTAAAAACGATTTTAGCCCCGCATCGTGAAAAGTGTATAGACGATCTCCTTAACAATTTGGTTTTCAAAGGGGACGCTCTTCAGAGATTCTATCTCGAGCCTGTGTTCGTAATTACCAACTAACGCTGGAAAAATTGGCGAGTGCAATACGTTCTTTACAAGGTTGGCAAACACGCCGGAGATAAGGTGCATTCACGGCGAAATTGTGAAAGTCGAGGGCGGCTAACAAAGGACCTTATTAACCGGCCGACTAATGAACTATAGGGTTAAACTATAGTAAGTAAATCTTTTACAATGTATAAAATGGTCAGCATTGCATTGAGTAGACGTAAAATAAATTATAGCTAGTTAAATGTAATAGTATTAAGTATGTTATGTAAAGTGATTATTATTATTGTATCTGTTGGCTTAATAGAGCGGCATAGTCAAATGTATAATTGTAGTATAATAATAGCTCCCCTCACCGATTTCGGTGTCGGTAGCCGATTTCATTGAAACCAGGCCAGCTACGTAGGAGTTATTTTATAGTGCCCAAGTGTGTGCGCAATACACAAAGCCACTCTCTCTTCCTTTTACTCTCATAACCCAGTGGGACAGTAAACCGACACGACTGGCGAGAGAACAGGCGCAGGACCGACTTTTTACATGCCCATCCGACGCATGGATCATCTTTCTTATGAGACAATCAGGTGATCGGCCTGAATTGTCCTAACCAGACTTGAAAACAAAATGTTTTGTTGTTGCAGCGCGGGAATCGAACCCACGACCTCCGGGTCGAGAACGAAGCTTTAAACCACTAGACCACGGAGGCAATGTATGCCTATACAATAAAATCCCAGAAAACGTTATAAATGTATCCATTAATAAATTAAAAAAAGTAATTAAAGAATACAAATACAAATACA
The DNA here is from genome assembly GCA_905187575.2 of Celastrina argiolus. NCBI lineage: Eukaryota > Metazoa > Arthropoda > Insecta > Lepidoptera > Lycaenidae > Celastrina > Celastrina argiolus. The sequence continues at coordinate 4,376,185 of LR994591.1, read as the reverse complement.
AATACAAATATACTTTATTGTGTACATTACATTACATAATTTTAAAAATACAACAATACAATAAATCAGACATGCACACAAGGGCGGCCTTATTACTTGAAAGCAATTTCTTCCAGGCAACCCTTTGGATTTTTGACCTTGGAAAGAAACATGCGAAGAATGATAGGTTATGTGAAAAAGTTTAATCAATAGAAATATTGTAAAAATATATACAATACAATACGATACGATACGATACGATACGATACGATACGATACGATACGATACGATACGATACAATACAATACAATATATTATAAATAATACGTACTGCAGTACATATAGTATGAGACGGTTAAATAACTATAATAATAAAAAGGTAACTGTTATTTTAAGCACCTTATTAACAGTTGCCACTTAATTCAAGGTAGTGGTTTTTTAACAGCATTTTAAAGCGATTTAAGTTTTCAGCCTGCCTAATTTGCGGAGGTAAAGAATTCCAAAGCAGGATGGATTTAACAGTGAAGGAGGAATTAAAATACGTAGTGCGATGGTTAGGTATGTTGAGGAGAAGAGTAGAAAAGGATCGGAGCTCTTGTCTATCAGAGTGACGAAATTCAAAGTTGTTTTTTAAGTAAGTAGGGCAATGAGGGTCAGATAAAATATTATACAGAAAGGAGAGGACGCGAAAATCCCGTCGGTGACGGATTGGGAGCCACTGGAGCTTGCGGCGATATTCGGAGATATGGTCAAATTTGCGTAAGCCAAAAATGAATCTCAACGAGAGATTTTGAAGTCGTTCAAGCTTGTTAAGTTGGTCCTCAGTCAGATTGATAAAACAAGTGTCAGCATAATCTAACAGGGAAAGAAACAATGATTCCGCCAAGGCTACTTTTGTGTGTATGGGAAGAACGTATTTAAGTCGTTTTAGGGAGTGCCAGGTTGAAAATACCTTTCTACTAATTTCTTTTATTTGCGGTTTCCAGGACAAATGTTCGTCAAAAAACACACCTAGATTTTTTACAACTTTGCTAAAAGGGATCGCAGTACCATTAATAAGGACAGGGGGCAGGGAATTCAGATCAACCCTGGACACCAACCCAGGGCTGCCGATTATAATAATTTGTGTTTTTACGGGATTTAATAAAATCCCATGATTCGTACTCCAATCACAAACCATGGACAAATCATCATTGATCAAATTAATAGCGGAATGAAGACCATCCAACGCTGACTGGGTGTAAATTTGTAGGTCGTCCGCATATAAGTGATGTGATGAGGAGATGGACATTACAATTGTGTTTATGAAAAGAGAAAATAAAAGTGGTGAAAGTACTCCTCCCTGTGGAACGCCGGCAAAAGTATTACTCCAATTGGAAAAGGAATCAGAAAATTTTACTCTTTGCCGTCGGCCCACAAGGTAACTACGAAGCAGACCAATTACAGATTGGGAAAGGTTACAGGACTCAAGCCGTCTCAAAAGGATATCGTGGTCGATGGAGTTAAAAGCGTTACTAAAGTCCAGTAGTGTGAGAACAGTAAGCTTCTTATTGTCCATGCCTGACCGTATATCATCAGCAACTTTTACTAATGCTGTTGTCGTACTATGACCGGTTCGAAAGCCTGACTGGAAGGGACTCAGTAAATTATTACGCGCAACATAATCAGTAAGCTGGTAATGAATCATCCTTTCGAGCACTTTGGATAAAAAAGGTAGGATAGAAATAGGACGAAAGTCGGACGGAGTTTTAGGAACACTGGATTTAGGTAAAGGAATTATGTAGGCTGCCTTCCAGGCATCAGGGAACGTATAGGATTCTAAACAGGAGTTAAAAATGTGTAAAAGGACAGGTATAATAATGTCTAGTATAGGAATAATCATTTTTCGACTGATGCCATCATCACCAACTGCGTTCGACGATATGGACATAATGTGACGTTTAACATCACTCTCAGTAACAGGGGCAGTAAAGAAAGGTTCTGAATTTGGAATAGGAAGTAACGATAAGTGTTGTAACGTACGTAATTTGATATTTGGATCGAGAGTAGTGGAAGAAGTGAAATGATTATTCAATAGGTCAATATCGATGTTATTGCAATCGCGTAATTCAGAGTGTCCTACTCCGAGGGATTTTAGAAACTTCCACGTTTTTGCAGGATCACCGTTCTCTATAGACTCGTGAATGTGACGCCGCTGTGCATCACGGCACATCGTGTTACAGCGGTTACGTATTCTGACATACTTGTTCCAATTTTCATCGGTCATCTTTTTCTTATATTTAGATTTAGCCGCATGCTTGGCATTAATCAAGGCTTTTATCTCGTCTGTTAGCCAGGGAGCGGGGAGATGTTTAATTTTTACTGGCTTAACAGGAGCATGCTTATCATAGAGTGATTTAATAGTGGCGTTAAATATGGCGACCTTATCATTTACTGAAACTGCTGTGATTAGTTCCGACCAACCTGTGTTACGTGCATCCTCCCTTAGGTTCTCAACATTCATTGCATTAAAATTTCTTTGTAGAAGAGTTTTTACTTTCGCTTTGGGGGGACGAATGTTATACGCAATATAAATAAGGTCGTGATAAGAAAAAATTTCTGCCGATAACTGCCCATGCTTGGTAACGAAATTTGGTGAGGAAACTATTATAAGATCAAGCAGAGAGGGACGGCAACCAGGAGAACAGTGAGTTGGATTGAGTGATAGCAATTTCATGTTATAAGCGTCTAAGATAGAAGTAAGCTTACTAGATCGACTATTTCCTTTAAGTAAGCAAGTATTGAAATCGCCCATTAAAATAGTGTGCTTGTAATTGGGCGAAAACAATTCCAGTGTATTTTCAAAGGATTGGAAATAATCATCATACATTGACGGGCAATAATAAACGCCGAGTAGTATTTTGTTGTAGTGACTTACCTGGACTTCAATAAGCAAAAACTCCAGCGTATCTGAAGGTGACGGCTGCGCTGACGAACTTATAACAGTGTAAGGTAAATCAGAGCGTAAATAAATTGCGACACCGCCACCACTCCTACAGGTACGATCGTTGCGTATTAATTTATAGCCAGGTAAACCGTAACAGGTTGACGGTAAGCATGGTTTAAGCCACGACTCTGATACAAGAATCGCATCGACATTGACACTATCGAAAGAAGTGAGTAAGTCAGGATAATGAGCAGGTATGCTTTGGGCATTAATATGAACTGCCTTAAAACATTTACCAACAGAGGAAAAATTGGAAACTATGGAATCCCTGAGAAACGAGAACGTGGCGCTATGAAAACTGTCATCGCTGTTGTTCGACGAGATAGAGAGAAAATTACTATCGGAAGATGCGTCAGCACTAGTATTCATAATGTATTCAAAATAAAATAATACAATACTATAAAATTTAATAATTAATAAATATATACTATATAATTTATAACACAATAAATACTTATAATATATTTTATAAATAAAATAATAATATATGTATATTATGTAAATATGTAATACTATATTACTTTAATTACACAATTAAAGTAAAATAATAAATTAAAACTAACTATAATTTACAAAACAATAATATCCTTAATATTAGCCTTATTTACCAAACCAGAAAAAAATAAATCATAATTCAATCATTAAAAACAACAAAAGCAAATAGCAAGTATCCAAGCATCCCTATCTAACAGGCTATTGACAGCTGGCATCAAATGTCAGTCTGACAATTGTCAGGTGTAGAAAATCGAAAATGAACGGTACAGCTATACAATAAGGATGCAAAGTTACAAACTTATTTCGTTACCTTCAATAATACTAATTGTAACAGAATACATAATTTAAACTAAGGCACACTCAAACTAAAGTTTAAAAGACTATGCGATACCTAAAGATAAGCATTATATTAAACAGTTACTAAGACAATACAATATAAACAATGCAATGAAAGAAGAAAGAGGAATAAGAATAAGACGTACAGTAAAAATCAAAGAAAAGGAGAGTATACATAGGTAATATCCAGGACGCTAATGTCTGAAGGTAAGCAATAACATTAAGCAACAGTCAAGTGTTATATATATAAGAAATCTAAAACTACTTAGCTTTGACATTCCTTTTTGTTCTAGATGCTGCTGCTCGTCCTGCATTTACCTCTGTCTTTGAGATTGTTGCTGCTGGCTGACTAGTTCCTGGAGATGTAGTTGGACTCTTCATGGCATCAAGGTCCTCCATGCTATGTACACGGTGTCTAGAGCCATCTAGTCCAATCACCAGAATACTACCGTTGCTTGTCCAGCACTTAGACAGACCAAAGTGCTGCCGAGCAGCTAAGAAGATAGAGTGTCGCCTTCTTGTTAAGAATTCTGACATAGTGATACCTGTATCTTTTAACTTAGTCTTGGTACTCCAAACTTTTGAGCGAAAAGCCATGTCATTGAATTTGACCACAATGGGCCTGGGTTTCTCATTGCTTTGGCTGCCCAGTCTATTGCAATATTTAATATATGAATCCACACCAGATATGTGAAGTTGGGAACTGATCAGCTCAGACACAGAAGTACGGAGGTCGCTATTGCTCTCAGGAACACCATGGAATAAAATCATTTTCTTGCGGCTTCTCATTTCCATCCGATCCTGAAGGTCTGACAACAGTTGCACTTGCATCTGGAGTGATTTTAATGCATTAACCACAAAAGTCTTAAATGAGTTAAACTCACGGCTAAGCTTAGCTGAAGGGCTTTCACTGTGCTCAGAAGTACCCGTAGACTGCAGATCCTGTTGAAAGGTTGCCATCCGAGAATTGAACATCTGTGTCATCTCTTCTATAGACTGCTTAATTGAATCCATAGTGACAACAGGTATATTTTGTGTGGTTAGAGTGGTGAAGTTTGAAAAAGGTTGATTTTTTAATAGTGAGAGAATTTGTAGGAAATTATTATACTGGTAGGTAAAGACTATTTATTTAGTACATTCTAGTGTCACAAAACTTTTAAATGTGATTAATTAATAATTTTAAATAAAGAGCAAAATAAAACAAGACTACACTTTTTTACACACCTACCCGAAAAAGAACGTTTGTATGCTAAAGCTTATATAAGATAACTGATTTTGGTAATGATTGCACACCCCGGGAATAAGGTGGCCAACCATAATGGCTGCTTATATTTATTTAGTATAATATTAATCCTAACTTTTATAATATTAATATGTGTAGATTAAGTTACATTGTAAAAAGTATAAACATTTAAAAAAGAGCAATTTTCCATCTTTTTGCTAAAAGATGGCCCCGTGCGAGTTTCTTACGCCGGTTCTTCTCGGCGGGTTAGGGTGGTAGCTTGTTTTTCATGTTGACTTTATGAAAATAGCTTGTTGAGTTTCATTTGGAAATAAAACATTTTTTATTTATTTTATGTCACTCGCTCGATGGCTACTGAATGAGATGATAAAGTTTTTGTATAATAATTTTTAGTCGCCAACCCTAATGGCGGGAGTTGCTTCTTTTACTCCGTCTTCTGTATCCATCTGATTGTGAAACTTTCTCGATTTATTACTGTGCTGTATACCTAGCGCTGCAATGGATTTTAACATCTAAAAATCGGACATTTTGAATTTTTGTTGTAACTTCATGTACCGTACAGTTTTACGAAATTTGTGCAAATAGAGGAATACTATATTTGGCACTTCTTAAAAAAGTATTAAAAAAGTATTTTTAAGAAAGTATTTTTAAGAAGTTAAAATAACGTCGCTTTACCTTCACAACCTTCGTATCTACAAAACTACATCTTTTAGTAGAGTAAAAAAACTTAATAATTTTAGATTTTGTTATATGGATTTTTATTTATATTAGGATCAGTTTAGTGTAATATCTAGCTTGTATTTACGTAAAGTATATAAAACTAAATTTTATACACTTTAGGTTAATATATTATCGAGAAAACAGTGATTTTTGGGTTGAAGTTGAGAAGGTAAAACGACGAATTCAATATCTATCTTAAAAGTTACATGAATTATTATAATTGAATTTTGATTATAAGGCGACCTCCTAATGTATTATTTTTACCTAGTATAATATTCATAAAATATACACAGGACGGTGAACCTTTTATGGAAATATGTTGCAAAAGCAACAATATAAATATCAATCTTAAAAATTATATGAATTTTTATTATTATTAAATTTCCGGCGACCTCTTAATATACTTGTATTATTTTTACCTAGTATAATATTCATAAAATATACACAGCACGGTGAACCTTTTATGAAAATATGTTGCAAAAGCCCGAAGACAGGTTCGATGTTTCACACATCAAGCTCCGTCTTTGAGCGCCGCGCCTTTATGCCGCTGAAAGCGTGGACACCGATGAAAAGAGATGTACACACGATACATGCATAGTTTACACACTTTTACTTTGCCAAAGTTAATGGGACTCCGGCGGTGCCATGAAAAAGTCTTATCTTTTTCGTTAAAGAGTTTCGCTCGAGCCGTTTCGCTAAAGCTGTTGGATAAAGATACTGTAATTTTCCATTTTAGCCCAGCTATTTTTCTTAAAGATTAAACTCGGCATTAAATGTTACTTTATAATGTGGACGGTTAGTGCAAAAGTTGCAGAGCTGACCTTTTTGTTAACTAGACTTTGGAGGCTTTCACACTCGACCAACTTGAGGCCTGGGCCCCTGATTCAAGATGCCATCCCTATTTATCGCTTACGAAGTTCAAAAACAAATGTATGAAATTTGACATAAGCTTCGCTAAATGACAGTCGAATTCTTATGTCACTCAGCGTAGCTTATGTCCAATTCCATACGTTTTCGAACTTCGAAAGTGATAACTGCCATGACATTTTGAATAAGAGCCCTGATTCAGAATGCGACATTTGATTCAATTTTAACAACATTCTTGCGCTACAGCTAATAAGCGCTAAGCGTTTTCCAATAGCCTCGCTGTATATTTTCGAATCCTTCGGGGAATTGTGAATAACCCCTGCTGCCAGGCGAATTCTTGTGGACATTTTGTTACGGGTACAAAATATAAATAATATTTAATAGGTACGTCTTTATTGTTCCTTTGGCAGGATTCGAACCTCCGACCTCCGTTTTTGGCACGACCCGTTCAACCGTTCAGCTTCAAATGAAAAGTAATCAAATGCTAGGACCTTTACCAAACAGCAATTTATTTTAAGATTTGTCAAGTAGTTGTGTTTAAATACATGTTAATTGAAGCCAGGAAGAGTCGGAATAATATTTAAACGTATTGAATACAATATAATTATTACAATATGATAATTATCATTGCTTGAACAAAGGTCGCATACAGACTAATGTGACTTTTGTTTTATCTAAATTATAATGCTATTGTGTTTATTTTAGTAATTAAAAACTTTACCAATATAGCATTTTAAGTACTAGGCAGTAACTCCACTGACTTACCTAACAATGATAAATCAAACTGTGAATGAAGCGATGAGATATTTTTGAAGAAACTTAATTAAAAGTTAGAGATTAGCTTCAAATAAGGTCTAACGAAACTCCCCGCGGGGGCTATACATCATCGTGAAATATAGACGAGATTACACTTCGCCAACACCGCCTTAACGAAGTCGAAGAACCTTATCGCCAAGTAATAAGGTAGTAGAACAAGTCAAATTGGTACACCGCCTTAACTTACTTAACTTGTAGGTACAGTTAAGGGCGCGTACTATCACAGATGGCTTTAGCTGATCATCTGTAATATATGTATTAAAAAAACACAAATTAAAATGCTGCAAAGTTCAGGTGATAGTTAGAGTGGACTGTATGATATGATGATGGAGCCAACATGGGAAAATATACTACAATGAAAAACATGTCATTATAAAAACATTTATAAAAAAGGTATAAAAACACAGGTCTATAGAGCCCGTCCATCCAGCCAACATCAGGATTAACTCTAGTAAATACTACTAGTAGTTATTTCCTCGAAAAGAATTCTGAAGTTGCCTTTAATTAATACAATATATAGCTGGTATTTAAGTAATTCAAACTTTTTAGTGTAATTCGTGTATAGATAAGCAGCGATTATGTTTCATATATATATTTTGAAACCTTTAGTATCCTATTAAAAATATCAATAGTTTCCCGCGCATTTCAACTATCGCGAGAGCTTAAAGTTCCATACATATTATATATATAAATATTTTTTTTTTTAAAGAACACCAACATTTTAACATCATTTCGCTAAAAGTTTCCGAACCGGTGGTAGGTCATCATGTAGGACAATTCTAAAAGTATTAGTTACTAACCTATTTGGAAATAAAAGATTTTTAATTTTCATTTAATTTTACAGATTTTCGTTGGCCTATTGATGGCCTTTAACAACGAAGTTGATAAACCGCCTTAACTCGTACAGTAGCGAGCATAAATATTCATATTTTGCCAATTATTTGTTTCATACTTCATAAATGTACCACGCAAGTAATTATAAAGTAAAAGTTACTTGCTTATCAACAAGTAATTACAGGTGTTAAAAGTAAACTTCGAAATATTACGGAGTGTAGTACAGAAAGCTTTGTGTTTGGATTTATTTAATAGAATCTGGTCGGAAAGAGTCTCAAGTGAATCGTGTGTAACCATTGAATTTCGATATTGTTGAAACAAAGATGCATGCTTATGTTTCAGTCACACTAAAGGTTAACGTTGATTGTCGTGGTTTTGGACGATGGAAGAAGCTATGAGCTATATATACACTTTTTCGTAAAAATTGTATACAATTTTTCTAAATTCCGATTGGTGCAATCTGTACGTAATAAATAATAATTAAAAAAAACACAAACACGCTCCACTGGAAACATAAATCAAATTATTGCATTTTAATTAGTTCTGATACGTACGAAAAATGTCAAATTTATCAAACTTCTGAGAATTATGTGCAAAGATTTCGTTATGCTACCCAAAACTAGCAATATTATGTAATTGTTTCTCCTTATAGCGCGCTGATTTATTTTATTTATTTAAGGGTGCGGTAATAAGCTACTTCTTCTCTTATACATAAAAATGAATTGCTGATCGTTAGTCTCGCTAAAACTCAAAAACTGAACCGATTCAGCTATTTTTAGTCTCGAAATATTCGTGGAAGTAATGGGAAGGTTTAAACGGTTCATCAGAAACTGTCTCTATGCTAAACGATGTGTGCATGGGTCAGCTAGTTAAATCTAAATGTGTTACTGAATAAATGTTTTTATTATTATTATATTGAGCTTTGTTCAATGTACAGATACTAATTATCATATTCTATCCTTATCACAGTTTCCATAGTAACTATTTAGTAATCTGTGCCACAGCTATAGTCATGGCTTTTCCCTTCGCTGTGGCATTTAAAAAACGTGACATTTTTACAATATCACAATCGCAGAACCCGAGTACCGTAATCCGCCAGTCACGCTACACAATTGATGAATTTTATCTATGGATCAAATTATATACAGGATGCTCGCAAGGTCAGAGGTCAGCGGTAATCATCGCGTGCATGTCATGATAAATGGCCTTTACAGTCAAATGCACAAGTAGGGTTGCCACAGGGCACATACTTAGCAATGGAGAGCGCTGGTTCTCCTTCAGAGGCAAGCTAGGGCTTCGCTCTGAAGAAGCCTATACCTGTAGAAGGTAGGAATTCGAATGAGAGTCTTTAAAAGGTAAGAGCTAAGTGAAGCCGATAGGAATAGAGTAATAGGTACCTCACATCTGAATAGCTTAGGTATGCGCAATTTGTTACGGATTCTTAACCTTGTTATATTAGCTAATTAAATCAGGCGTTACTTTGCGTACATATATAGCAAACTATTTAATATAATATCTAACGTAATCCCACGCAAATGGGTGAGTGCACGCGTAGGTATGTGTTTAAACCACCCACGTGGGATGTGAGGATGTGCTTTAAACGCATCCAGTGTCCGGCTTTTTGTTCAAATGTCCGGGGGCCCTCTCGGCTCTGTCCGGGGTTTACCGAAATGTCCGGGAAAGTCCGGTTTTGGCAACCCTATACACAAAGCCTCTGGATAGTTCGATAGACGACGGAGCCGAGTCCCAGTCATTATCATTTAATTATACTTGTGTTTGTACGCGACTGTCACGCACGAACGTCCATTTGATTATTTTGAATGGGCTGCCTTATCGATTCTATGGTCGTTTTCAAGTTTAATCGCCTTTTTGTTGGAGTTTAAATAAGTCTTGGAACTGAAAAAGGCTCCTAATAGCAGTTTTTATGCTATTAAGTGTAAATTATATATATAATACAACGTAAAATATATTTTTTTAATCACTTATCATGTGGTATATTCAGAACAATTCTAATATCTTACCTTCTGACTCTATAGAAATATGATATTTGATTTTGACTTCAAGGGTGTAAAGTAGGTATAAGATAACATAAAACAATACGAAACATTGTATTGTTTTTAAAATATGCGCGCATACCTTTTTAACAGAGTCACCGCGGGGACGGACTTAAAATTTGCATGTGAATGTGTGACGGTAGCGGACAATCCCCTAACTTGTGGGCGAGCGGCGACAATGACGTCATTACACGCGCGTCGCGCTCGGGTTGTGATGGTTGCTCTTTGGCCCGGTGACGGGATTGCTAAGACTTCGCTCTCTGTCGGTCGCCAGGGTGGCTGTATCTCATGATATGCTAGAGACAGTTGAAATTTTCGCTGCTGACTATAACAAGACATACTAAAAACACTGTAAAATTGTATTTGTGTGGATTCCTAACTACTTTAGGTAATGTGATTTGTGTGAAACTCTTCGTGCATAAAGTATATTTTTATTAGGCAATTAATATTTATAACGACTGAAGTGCTGATAATTATTACCTACTAGGTGTGCCCGCGACATCAGCGTAAAAAACCTCGATGTTGAAGCATTATTCATTAGTGTTGGGCTCCTGTTAGTCAGCATGATGATAACTTTCTTGATAAACGGGCTATCCAAAACTGAAAGAATTTTGAAATCGGACCAGTAGTTCCAAAGATTCGTTCAAATAAAGAAACAATCAAACTCAAAAAATAGTATAGATACATCAGATAAATTTTGAACGCAGAATGCAATCCTTGCATATTTTATTCCTCAAATTATATTTTCGTACTGTCAAAATGTATCGTTGTCCATAGTTTGAGCACTAAATAACGTGAATCACGGCTTCACCAACTAATATTGTTCTCGGAGGCTGCGGTCAGATTACAAGTCGGTTTTGAAATTACCTCCGTCGCCCAAATATACGGCTCGGGCCCAGAGCAATCCAATTCCGTAACGGAAACTACTCGGGAGATACTTTTGTTCATGCGCCATGGCCGGTTGCGGTTGCTATATTATATGGTTGCTCAGATAAAGGGGTTTAATCCAATAAACGGAATCTAAATTCAAAAGTGGCCTTATATTGAACAGATTGTAATTATTGGTGATAAGTGGATTTTGCCGTTTACAACCCAAGAAATACTTTTGCTGTTCATGCGCCATGCCCGGTTGCGGTTGCTATATTATATGGTTGCTCAGATAAAGGGGTTTAATCCAATAAACGGAATCTAAATTAAAAAGTGACCTTATATTGAACAGATTGTAATTATTGGTGATAAGTGGATTTTGCCGTTTTCAACCCAAGAAATACTTTTGCTGGTCATGCGTTATGGACGGTTTTGGTTGCCATATTATATGGTTGCTCAGATAAGGGCTCAGATTTAATCTAATAAACGGAATTAAAATAAAAAAATGGCCTTAGATTGAACTGATTGTAATAAATAGTGTAATGTGGACTGTTCCGTTTTCAACCCGGGAAATACTTTTGCTTTATATGCGTTATGGATAATTGCGGTTGCTATATTATATGGTTGCTCAGATAAATAGAAATCCCTTTTTAGTTCAATATGATAAAAATGTAAAGAAAGTTAAATATGGGCAGCTATAATGCATTCAATTTGACTGTCACATATTCACTGCGCAGAAAAGAAATACATGTTGGCAACACAAGAAGCGGTCGCTGTGTATGACTTCCGGTGTTTTGGCGCACTTTTGTTGCCTGAGGGCACCACTACGTGGCATAAAACGGACAGACATGTTGTGCGGCAAGCGGACTTTTTGCGGGCTCGGCACCTGATCAGAAAACTTCTTTTCTAATTTGATTTAGTTAAATTTAAAAGACTAAAGGCGTGTTTCACCAAGCATTGTAAAGATAATCCTTCGTTAAATATCATGTTGTTCCTCTCGTAATTCCTATCAATGAATGAGAAGGGTAATTTAACTTAGTCCCGATTTCACGAAGCATGTTAGTGTTAACGGCTTGTTAAAATACCATGCCTTCTCATTCTTTGATAGGAATTACGAGAGGAACAACATTATATTTAACGAAGGATTTATTTTAACATTGCTTGGTGAAACACGCCCTAAATGGCAAATTTACCAAGACATGTTAAAGTTAATCTTTAATTTAATATTATGTTATTCCTCTAGTATTTCCTCTCGATGAATGAGAAGGCATGGTATTTTAACAAGCCGTTTACACTTACAAGTGTCGGAGAAATCGGGGCTAATAATTATAATTAATCGTTTCTTGCATTGTGTGCTTCTAACTCGTTAAAATATTTCGTTATGTAAAGCTAAAAATTTATAAAGTGTGTCTCTGAGATACATTTACTTTGTAATTTGTCAGAATTTAATCTTATTGTTTACTTTTAAATTACACCTGATAGACTATACTTGATGTGTGTATGCAATTCCTAGGCAATCATCGTTTTTCTAGCGATAAGATAATATAAATGACCATTTTCATACATAATATTATGAATGACCATCCCCGAAAGACATTAAACCTACTTCATTCTGGTTGTGTATTCGGTAATAACAAATGATATTGTTGTACTGGGAAGCCGAACATTAATCGCACTCGGCGTGTAATGAGGGTGTAGAGGCCAGGTGGAGCGAACTCCTGTAATTGTTGTTATTATCTTGTCTAATGTGAGGTAATATAAAATTTTGTAAGATGGAGGGAATATATAATTTGTGGCCTTCCAGCCTACTTAATTTAGTCCTCTGACAGCCTACTCTGAGTTATACAAGCTTTTGCCCGCGGTTCAACTAAGGTGATTAGATTTCAACTCCTTGAGGGTTGAATTTTGCTACGACAGAGGATGCTCATGACATGTTAAAAAGAACGTGTGTAAAATAGTTAAGTTTCCAGCCAAGCCCTGTGCAATCAGTCAACCAACTATATGTCCTTGTATATTTGTGTATGTCGCAGCCATCTGGTTGAATCTGATTATTTGATTGAATTTGACTAGCGCGGTCATTGAATGGCGTCAAACAGTTCGCACAGATAGCAAAGTGTGTGTGATATATTTTTTGATTCATTTACTTTTATAAGAGTTATTCTTCGAAAATAGCACATGTTCGGAAATTTTGAAGTTTAAAAATAAAATATTAAATGGCTGTCCTAGTCTTGGATTCATTGAATTTGTCGGTAAAAAAAAAAATAGAATTCAATGAACGCGCTAGTCATTCAATCAAATAGCAGATTCAACCTGATGACTGCGACATATACACTGATATAGACTGTGAAACATGGCCAACTGTAATTCCACGGTTTCAAATGATAACAGAACCATTCAATTTATTCGAATATAATATAATATATGATTAGATTTATGAAAAGACTCTTTAGTCACGTTCTTTGAGGGGTGATGATGATTTTGCTAATGGTGATGATGATAGTGAAATATAATATCGCGGAATTACTTATTCAAATGCCTCCATTTTCGCGAAGCACCTATAGAAATGCCTCGCTGATAATACGAGCGATAACAAACAAAATAAATTATTCATTGATAAAATTAAAGCAACATAAATAATACATTTAAATAAATTAACATTTCGCATTTACTAAGTAAACCGGCGTTAAAATATCCAATGACCAATTTATTATGATATTGGTTCATTATTTTAATGTACTTACCTAAGGAGCGGGTTTTCGATTTTACGGTTTGTGATTATAAGGTAGTGCCTTATTATTATAATTGAGAGTGATTGAATGTACATTGTATTAATAAATTAATAGCTCCAAAAAGTTTGTTCAAGCTGTCGAGTAGTTTATACACGTATTTTAATAAAAACTAAATGGCTTTACAGACGTTGTTCTGTCTTGACTATGAATTGGAATAAATGCACATACACCATCTACCGGCCCCAGTAGGTACTGGGTAGATTTCATAAGAAGTAGTAACCTGGACGCACCCCTAACACCAACACCGACTGGCCCAGTGGGTTTTATAGTCTTGCCCCTTTCATTTTTTCTGGAACGCTATTCAAATGTATGATCACTAACATGGCATTCATATTAACAATCCGTTTTGAACGCTGATTGGTGGAACATTTTCAGAGAGAAAGGAAGGGACGATATTGATAACGTTCGCATTTGCGAGGCTGGTTGAAGTTCCTCAGGTAAGGTTGATTCAAATCGTTCGTCAACTAATCGTCTGTCTTTGGTAAAAAAAAAGTCAAACTCCACGTAAATCACCATGTTAACAACGATGATATAATCTTAAATAGTAAAACGTCTTCATCGTATTATATAGGATGTATTTTTTCCAAATGAAATATTTATCCTATCATGAGGCTACTACTACTTAATATTACGTTACGAATCGTATGTGTAGCCAAACATTTGCGTAATTCTCAGAAACATGATATTATGAATAACATTTCCCGACACGTTTCAAAATTTTGCAAGTTGCAACATGTTGCACCGGTTTTTATGTCACCAGTCACGCGCCCCCACAAAGAATCGGCCGCGCGGTTATGGATCGATATTTAAAGTGTTTTATGGGATACTAATCAGGGGTCTGATTCATATTGCGTATTCGACTTCTTACGAATGTTGCGATCATTTTGACCAATAACTGCACGTTAAGTTTTTGAATCCGAATCAAATGAGAATCGTGAATAACCTCCTGGATCCTGATCTAAGATGCCATCACTATTAACACTTACAAAGTTTGAAAACAAAAATGTTGGACAATAGGTTCGCTAAATGGCAAGCTTAATTCGTATGTGACTTACGAAGATTAAAAGAAAGGGATTTGAAATAAGCTTCGCTACCTTACTCTCCAAACTGATTCGATTTTGATTCAGATTCGATCGTGCCGCGTACTTTCCAATAAATTGACGTTTGTTTATTTGGATTCTCAGTCGATTGATATGGTACAAAAGGTTACGATCTAACGATTTTTTTTATCCTGGTTAGTTTCTTAGCTGGATTGCTTAGAAACAATCCAAATACCAAAAGCCGTTGAGATCGAACTGATTCGATTGTGTGAGGTTGAATATTTATTTTCCTTTTGAGGGCATGCTGTATATAGTTGTGAAGGAGGTGTATATTTCGCCCCGAATATAAAATAGCGCGGCGTCCGCGTCGCTCCATTCTTTATTGTTGTACGACACGACGCTCTCTCGCTGCATTATGATTATTATTTAATGCCCGGAAAATACTTATACTGAAGTGTGAAATGGGGAAATTGACTAGGTGCGCCTGCTCTCGCGAAATATCTGTCTCGAGGGAAACGTAGATTTTACTACGACGTTCTGTCTCGAAGTGAATCTGGATAGTAAGAAATTATGTTTCTTTAATATCATATCTACATCTTAAATATAAATTTTTGCGTATGTCTACGACATAATATTATGATTTAATTGAAGCTAGCTAATGGGGCTTTGGGCAATGATCGACTAAGGATGTTCGTATGAACCATGTATATGGGATAAAGAATCTTCATTTTTAAATGATATTATGATCAGGGATGAGATGGATATGAAATTTCGGATACAGATACGGATAGGGATATTAAATTATTTCGGATTATCCGTTTCTTTCGGATAATTTCGGTGACGGATATTTAATGTTTGTTTCCTTTTTACAGTAGCAAAACTTTCATTTCGGATTCGGTTACGGTTACGGATATTTTTATATCGGATATCCGAGAGTTTCGGTTACGGTTACGAAGATCCCTAACATCCCTGAATATGATATATACTACACTTATTTAATACATAGTATATACGACAAGATGACTAAAGTACCTTGTCTGCTCCAACCTATTTCAAAGTACATGTACAAATCATGGTTCTGAATGATAAAGTTATCGACCTGTATACGATACACTTTTGACTATTTCTAATAAGAAAGAACACAAATCGTTTTCCCGATCGAAAAAATGTAGTTAAACTATAGTTAGTTGTAATATAAACGTGGGAGGGTTTTAATATTGCGTTACGATCGGAGGTCGAATAATTTTCCGGAGGGTTAACGGATACTAACAACGTTATCGGACCTCCCTGGACCTCCCTGGTCCTCCCTGGACCTCCCTGGGCTGCGGACTTCTTACGAGGATCAATTTTGATCGCAATATCGGACGGGGAAATGGACAATTAATATTTTTCGTCGAGAATCTTCGAGAATGGTAAAAGTTTTGGTGCAATTTAATTTAAACGTAAACAAGGATAAATATGTAATACGGTTACACTAGCAGGCAATTTTAATTTGGTCCATTTAATCCGATCCTATATCTGACACGCCTCTCTTTCTATATCTGTTAAAGTATTTACCTAACAAGAAGTATTATAGATTACAGAAAAACATTAAAATATGTATAATTTATGTTTTTATAATCTTTATTTTACGTTTAAAAAAATTAAGTATTTAACATATAGGTACGTGAAGTTGTTCATATTTAAAAGTGAAACGAAACATTGTTTTATATGTCAAATAGGTTCTCAAGTGAGGTTGGGTTTGAGATTGCTTTATTTATACGGACCTAATATGTAGACATACTACTGTGCAGTTTTAACGGCGTTGCCTGTAGTGGGCATTAGTAACAACCCTAAGGACGTCGTTAACAAGTTGTTACCTTATGTAGACTAAGATCTGGACACATCCCTAGTAAAAAGTTTTTGTTTTTAATGAGAATTGTTGATTCTCCTACTTGTGATCAATGTAATAAGAGAGACGACCTATATCATCGCTTGATGGAATGTACCAGGAATAATGTCAAAAGAGCTCAACTGGTTACTACATTATATTTAATTTAAAACGATAGAAAGATAAGAGCGCCTAGCTCTAAACAGCATTCTAGCTGAACCAAACTCTGATGCGGCTAGAATGCTGGTAAGGTTTGATTTTAATTGATAGGATAGACTGTAGGTCTGTTTTTTTTAGTTTAAGATTTTTTTTGTAAATAATCCGTAAGAGTACTATAGGATTGTCATCGTCTTTCTAAGTACGAAAATCCTTTTAATAAATAAAGAAAAAAAAAAGGACGTCGTTTCAGCCTTGACGTCTACTAATAAACTTGATGTCGCAAGGGAAATGCGTAACGCAGGGAGGGTGTGTGGGACTGCCGGCTCGCTACGGCCAGTTTACCCACTAAAACCACTTGCGGGTTGCCATCAGCCGTTATTGGGCTAACCTAACCCGTGGAGGTTACCCATCCCTCTCCCGGAGCGTACGTAATAGACGTGAGATGGAAGAGCCGCCAAGCGACTGACATAAACATCCAACAGCATTTCATAGTTGTCTATACCCACCACGCTGGGCGGATTTGCGAGGGCAACTTTAGGATAGTAACAATGTCCGCGGAACGGTGCTCTCTATATATATATTCCCTCCGGATATATTATATTCCCTCTAGATATATATTCCTTCTATCACCTTTTACGACACCCACGAGGAAGATGGCTCAGGATGCCAATCTTACTTCGGCACCCCACTAAGAACTTTCCCATTAACTACTAAGTCTCAACTCTCGAGTAAAACTGATCTGTATTTTCTTACCAAATCAATGCTTCAGCTGGTAATATGTAAATGAGTAAGTAAATCCCGGCTTATCTAGCAGTTGACAACCCGCGAGTGATAGGGGCGCTCCGTACCCGGGTCACGTAGAGGAGACCGGGTACAATTGCGCCCGGGTATCAATATTAAAAGTGCCCCTCCGCTGTTGTGACTTGAGCACGCGTGTTTATAATACACTAGGCGGTTACCGTCATCTGTCTGTAAGTTTTAAAATTTTCATGCGATGTATTATTGTAGGTTTAACGATGGAAGACAGGAAGGTGTAGCAAAATTCAAATTTTGAGAAAATTGAGTTCAAACTGTCACATAAACATTATAGAATACGTCGTAACGTATTAAGTATTTTAACGTCAAGATCAAGATATAATCAATTTACTTGATACGTTACTACATATCCTAAAATGTTTAAGTGACAGTTTAAACTCAAATTTTTTTGCGACATATATTATCTTCATCCATTCATGTCTTCAATTCTTAGTAGAAAATCTTAGTAAGAATAAAAGATACCGGCCAGTAATCTGCCGTCTTTAGGAAGTGTACAAAACAGTTTTTGGACAAATTTAGTTACGACGATATCGGTAATCAGGGAAAGAAGCTGATCACGGATATGGTCTTAACTCAATTTGCCCAAAAATATATTGCACTCTTCGTAAGGACGGCAAAGTTGAGAGTCGGACTTGACCACTGAGGGTGCCCTAGAAACCTTTTGACATAGAAATTTGATTTGGAGTTAATGGTCATTATTAAAGTTGTTTAGTTGGTAACCACGTTGGTGTCCACGCCACCATAAATCGGGTTGAAAACAGTTTGATGATGATTACAAAAGTACTGTTTAAATTTTAGTCATAAAATAAAAGCCGCTTAGTTCAGTTTCAGATTAGGTGAAATACCGCTGATGTAAAGTATGCTCAGTTTTGTTTTCAAACGAAATAAGTACTTGGAATCAACATAATACTAAATTATTTACATACAATATTTTGTCAAACCGAACAGAAATGGGTAATCCTTAATACAGTATAGTTAAATTTACTATTATTATTAATTTATTTCAATAAAGGCCGATTTTTAAATCGTCAGATAACTTTTATCTGTTGAATAAACATGTGACTTTGCCATTAATTCCATACAAAATCTGCCAAAGTCACATGATTATTCCTTAGATAAAAGTTATCTGACGATTGAAAAATCGGCCCTTAGAAGCTAGCTAGTGAGGCAAGCTATTTTCCACAAAACTGTTTTAAAAAGTGGATACGTACCATGTTGACTCACTTTAAATCCTTCTGCCAATCATTCTACACTTGTGGTCTGTGGGTCAGCTTACATGACGGGCATACAGCGAGTGTACAGTTTGTACAACATACAATTGAGGCAAGCGATGTGCGTCGTTGTGGTCTCGTGTACGGGGCAACCAGAACAGGCTCCTGAGTGTACTGGGCAGTCGATGGGACTCCAGGCTGTTAAGGTGTTGGATGCAGCTCCAGGTTCTGTCCAGGCCCAACAGCTCGTTTCCGTTTAAAATGAGAATGTTGTTAAATATCCTAAAATAATTTTGTTTCCCCACACTAGACTTAAGACCTTTGTTACTAACACTTTATTATGGATTTTATTTAGAAATAAATATTTTTTTTATAACAATATCATCACCACATGACTGTTAAAATAAAACTAGACTTGTCAAACCACGTTATTTACGAATAAAAGTTGAGGACGACCAAACTGATAAACATTCAATTTCCCGGGTTGTTACACAGCTAATTTATAATTTAAGCGGGTACATTAATTTATTATTAAATATAAATATTTCAGTTTCACTCATTTTAATTACAATATTAAGGGCACACTTAAATTATTGAGCGGAACAATATTCCAAAGTTTCTGTAAGGGTCCGCGCCCACATTTTGTACCGACTATTCCATCCGATATCGTCTATAATATGACCGATTTTGTGACCGACATTTTGTAGGCCGATTATTCCATCCAATAAAATGACCGATTTTGTGACCGACATTTTGTAGGCCGATTATTCCATCCAATAATATGACCGATTTTGTGACCGACATTTTGTAGGCCGATTATTCCATCCAATAATATGACCGATTTTGTGACCGACATTTTGTAGGCCGATTATTCCATCCAATAATATGACCGATTTTGTGACCGACATTTTGTAGGCCGATTATTCCATCCAATAATATGACCGATTTTGTGACCGACATTTTGTAGGCTGATTATTCCATCCAATAATATGACCGATTTTGTGACCTACATTTTGTATGACGTGCGTTGCTCTGTTGCAATCAGTATGTGTTATTTTTAACCTACAAAAGTTACCGATTGTCGCTCGTGGCCGGGCGCCCACAGTGTTTTGTTTTAATGGGGCTTTTAATTACTTAAAAATAAATGAATGTTTTTCTAAATAATTAATGTTTATGTTACAAACATAGACCGCGAAGTAATTATATATTATTATTACTTTTTAATCTACAGCAGCTATAAATATAATTACAAAAATTGAAACGAGCATGGGTCAAACTTTAGTCTAATTATAAAAATAACAGTATAGGAAAACATCTAGAGGAAACCCGGTCATGGTCGTCAGTATTGACCAGTTATTCCAGAGACCGTCTGGCCGGTACTACAGTATTCAAAGAACACTGTATAAACATAAACCATACTTTTATAATAATAATAGATAATAGTAACAAATGCTGATGATGTAATGTGGACGCTTTATAATACCGATTATATTATAATATAATAATAGATATTGTATTGTAACATATAAATGAAATACACCAACTGTATTGACAAAATGAAATTTCGAATCGTAAATTATAATTTCAATTTAAAAGCAGCACAAAAGTATGCAGACAATGAAAAGGTGAAACAACTTAATAAGCTGTAAGCTTTTTCGATTATGGCTTGACTCTTCCTGAAAAATTATTCGTGCGAAAATGGACCTTTCCTATAATGGGTAAAGTCCAATTTACATTGACAATATTTACAGATTTTTGATTCATCCTGGCATAAAAGAGTTTTAAACATTATTAATTTATGTTATATTATGCAGCTTATAAAATGTTAAATATACGAAAACCTTTGCAAAAACTCGTTCGTATTGTAATTGAAAATCGTATTGCGGGACGTTGAAATCATTTTATTACACCACTTATTGTACGTTTTTGAAATTTCATAATAATATAATACAATATAATTAATTGCAACTCTTTATTTACAATACGTTCTTTAATTTACTAATTATTAAATTACAACCTAGTTAAAGTAAATTAATATCTAAAGTACTTAAAAAAAATCTATATTTAAGTAAAAAACTAAATATAAATCTGAGGCCGCTGGTAAAGTACCTAATAGTATTCACGGTATATATTTTGTAATAAATTTTGACCTGAAGGGGTTGAATATTGCAAAACTCTGTCTTAGACGTACTCTAAAAGCAACCACATAGAAAATTTGAGACATCAGCACGTGTAGTTTCTGATATTTCCTGATGATTGAGTAAAAAATAAGAAAAGGCATAGTTCATACCGCCCTAATATTAAGTTTCTTACTCCATTAACAGCAGCGCCACCTATCGGGTCCAATTAATAAACTTAACTTTTCTCAAGAACCACTCTATCCATTACTGAAAACAGCATGAAGATCGGTGCCGTAGGCTTTGAGTTAATCGCGAACAGACGGACAGACAGAGTTCACGGTTGTATATTATGTAATTGTATTTAAATAGATAGTATAAGCTTAGTTAAAATTAACAAAGTTTAGTGTATGCAATTTCTTTATTAAAGCATGATGAGATTGGAAGAAGATTATTAAAAAACGTCAATTTCAAAAGTTTCCGAATGTGTGGAACTTAAAAAGTATGTTCATATTGAGTAGAGGAAGTTTTTGGAACTGCTAGACGTGCTAAAAATAGCAGCAGAATTAAATTCCATATAGAGGATAACTTTGCTGTCTTAGTTGCTGCGTTGCTGTCTTAGGGCCCATTTTTCCATCCTCAGGTAAACAAACAGATAGCGTTTATTCGACGAATAGCAATATTTTGAGTTTTTCAATACTCAGATAGTTGTTAACTGTCTAATAAGACACCTATCAGAGAAATAAAAATATCTGCTGCTTGAAGTGCCAGATAAGGCTTGTCAAGTGGATTTTCCAGCGTTTGAATTATTATATTGTAATAAAAATATGAATGATCCCTTCATTCATATTTTATTACGTAAGTAAAGTGTTGAAAATAGTTGTTAAGTACGTATTAAATGAATGGTCTCAAACACTGATCTACAAAATAAGATTTTGAGTGCCTTTTGATTGTATGTTAATTTTTTATACTAATCTGGGGTTGCTGTATTTGGGCTCATTTATAACAATAAAATTATCATGTAACAATTGTAAGTGTTGTGGTGCTGCTATTAGATTGTTTTAAACCTAATACATCACTGATTTCGGTGTCCGTAGCCGATTTCATTTAAACGAGCCAACACGTCAACAGGCCAGCTACGCAGGAGTTATTTTATAGCACCCAAGTAAAGCATTACATGCGCATCCGACGCGTGGATCATCTTTCTTGTCAGACAATCATGTGATCAGCCTGCATTGTCCTAACCAAACTTGAAAACATCATTTTCTTGAAAACAACATTTTTTGTTATTCCAACGTGGGAATCGAACCCAAGACTTCCAGGTCGAAAGCGAAACTCTGAACCACTAGACCACGCATGCGCTAATATGTGACAGTAAGCTGTAAACTAAAATTGGTATGCAATAACTGAAAAAACAACCTTTCAGTTTCTAGCTGTATATTCAGATACAGCGATAAAGCGATAAATAATCGGTGGCTCACTTTTTGTAAGTAAAAAATATAACATTTTGATTGCAATAGTGTAACGCACGGCATACAAAATGTCGGTCTGAAATAATAGTTAGGATTCCTCGGTACACTTTTTCTAGAACCGATAAAAATCGGGCAGATATTTACAAAAAGTAACCGACCCTAAGGCTGCGTTTCCACTGACGCGGAGAGGGTCGGAGAGGAGCTTGCGGTGCCCGAATTGACCAATCACTATACTCGTGCTGTTTCCGTGGAAACGAAGCGGAGATTTCGAGTATAGTGATTGGTCAATTCGGGCACCGCAAGCTCCTCTCCGCCCCGCCCCGCGTCAGCGGAAACGCAGCCTTACTCTATGCACAGTTTTATGTAAAAGCCAATTTTGATGTGGACCGCAGAATTTGCAATTAGAAAAAGCAAAAAATTGCAATTAGAAAAAGCAATATCATAACGAAAAGCAGTTCGTTAGTAAAAGTAAAAAGTACTTTAAAACTTCAGTTCTCTGTAAGAAACATTCAAATACTATTTTAATTTAATAGGAAATGTTGAACATTGTAAGCGCCGACCGGTTCTATTTTATTAGTTGGGTCTCTTTGTTCGCCGTTTTTATTGGCTATAAAATTGACCGATATCTTTCTTATTACGACTTTATCTATGATATGACATTTTTGTATGTTTTTTCTTGATAATGCTGTGGACTGTTGTAGAGCTGTAGGCCGCCCTGTGGCTGGAATTTTACCATAATTAATTTTTAGGGTTTCGTAACTAAAAAAGAAAAAGAAACCCTTATAGGATAAATTTTTTGACTGTCAGTCTATCTGTCAAGAGCCTTTTTCCTGTGGAGTCCGTGAAACTGAAACAAAATCAGACATCTTAGTCAACGCAATCAAAAGATACAAAATAAAAATAGCTCCCCTCACCGATTTTGGTGTCGGTAGCCAATTTCATTGAAACCAGGCCAGCTACGCAGGAGTTATTTTATACTGCCCAAGTGTGTGCGCAATACACAATGACTCCCTCTTCTTTCCTTTTACTATCATAACCCAGTGGGACGGTAAACTGACACGACTGGCGAGAGAACAGGCGCAGGACCGACTTTTTACATGCCCATCCGACGCATGGATCATCTTTCTTGTCAGACAAGCAGGTGATCAGCCTGCATTGTCCTAACCAAACTTGAAAACAAAAAACTTTTTGTTTTTCCAACGTGGGAATCGAAACCACGACCTCCGGGTCGAGAGCGAAGCTAGACCACGGAGGCGATCAAGAAAGATACAGCTGTGTGCCGCTAATTTTCATCATTTTCGACACCCGCAAGGGAATCAAAACCTAATGGGTACCCGTGAGCTCAAAATTTTGAAATTTGGTACGAAGTGACTCTTATAGTAAAGGAAAAATTGCAAAAATGTGATTTCTTAATCATATTAAAATATGCACGTTGCTACTGTTCAAAAATACTGTCTATAGTAACTATTTTTAAAATATGTTTTCAAGTACCTAATTACGTACCGAATATAACTGGCCGATATACAGCCTACTTTTTCGAAGTTAGTTAAAAAGTGTATAAAATTAGAAAAACAGCGCAAGGTGCAGAACGGTGGATGTCAGCGCTTCACCACTTGGTCAGTCTGTTCTTTTTCTCGTTAGTTTCATGTAGGGTTGCCATCCGTCCGGGTTTCCCCGGATTTGTCCTAGTTTTGAGAACGTTCGGGGAGCATCCGGACCGGACGGATACCCGCATTTAGATTTTTTT
Source organism: Celastrina argiolus (assembly GCA_905187575.2). Taxonomy (NCBI): domain Eukaryota; kingdom Metazoa; phylum Arthropoda; class Insecta; order Lepidoptera; family Lycaenidae; genus Celastrina; species Celastrina argiolus. The sequence continues at coordinate 4,351,766 of LR994591.1, read as the reverse complement.
GGTGTTGAGATTTTTTGGAATTAGGTGAGGCGTACGTTTTGGGCTACAGAGTAGTTAGTAGTTTTTTTTTTTAATTTAGAAGATGGCAACCCTAGTTTTATGGAGTCACGGATGATATTCCCGTTCAATTGTATTCCGGTCGCGAGGTCCGGGAATATTGGATGTCGGTTATTCAAACATTAGGGGTACGGAGTTGGTCCGCCGCCAAGTTTTTTTTTTATTTTACATGTCATTGCCGCTTACGATTCGCCGCCGGTGGGTTATTGAAAACAATAAAAAAGGTTAGAGGAGTATTTACAACAATTTTTACATAAATTCCTTTATTGAATATAAAACTATAAATAAAAAATTCGTGTCTGATAGTTATCTAATACTTCCCACTCCTCCTTTTTTTTCTTCCGATTAATTTCGTTGTGAGTCCCAAGACAGATTTAGCTTGTCCCTGGGGCACCCCTGAGATCTAATGAAAGGGTTTGTCGTGATTGGTTACCGCTGTTGCAGGCCCATCCTGGCTTATAGGACTTGCATTGGTGGGAATGTAAGGTGAGCCCATGCCCGAAAAATCTAATAGTTAGTCACTACATATTAAAGTATAGTGAGAAGAGAGCACCCTCTCTCTCTTTCTTGACCAGTTAACCAGTGATGGATGAACCAGGATAGATGAGCAATACGAGTATCACCTATCTATCAATTAAAACTCGCCTCGAAATAAATAATAATATAAAAGTGGCAGTAGTGAAATTTTATATTTTGGCCGTTCGCGAGCAGGAAAATTGACAACTTCAAGTCGACTCCCGGAAAAAGCGAAATCAATTTTGCTGCGAAATAAATTATTTTTTGCCATAATTCCCCGAAACCCATAATCGAATAAACAAGTGTTATTCGATTGTACACGCGTACTGCGTTCTGTCAACCTTTTGTGTTATCTTCTTGTTGTTTTACCAAATAACTTAGTTTATTCATAATAGGGGAAAGTAATTAGACATTTTTAAGTTTTTTTATTATAATAGGCTATACCTAGTATATAAGGTTTGGTGGGTGGCAAGATTTTTATCAGAAATTTGCTGTCACGGTGAACTTTATACCTTGCTGCTTTGACAGCAGCGCTACGTACCGAGTCTAATTGATACACCAAAACCTTCCTTAAGAACCACTTTATTAATTGGTTAAAACAGCATTAAGATCGGTGCAGTAGTGTCTGAGTTTATCACGAACAGATAGACAAACGCGGCGGAGGACTTTGTTTTATTTACACTTGCTGTCTCGGCGAACTTCGTACCTTGACACACTGACACCAGCCACCTACCGCATTCAATACACTACAAACTTTCTAGAGAACCACTCTATCCTTTGGTGAAAACAGCATGAAGATAATATGTAGTAGTTGCCTTTGAGTTCATCGCGAACAGACAGACAGAGCGTAGGACTTTGTTTTATAATATACTAGCTGACCCTTGCCCACTTCGTTGAGCATAAAAAGAGTTTATGATGAAATTCAACTAAAAAAAAACAACGTGGGAACCCGGAACCCGCAACACGGGAACCCGGAACCCGCAACGCGGGAACCCGGAACCCGCAACGCGGAACCCAGAACGCGGAACCAACAACGCGGGAACCCGGAACCCGCAACGCGGGAACCCGGAACCCGCAACGCGGGAACCCGAAACCCGCAACGCGGGAATCCGGAACCCGCAACGCGGGAACCCGGAACCCGCAACGCGGGAACCCGGAACCCGCAACGCGGGAACCCGGAACCCGCAACGCGGGAACCCGGAACCCGCAACGCGGAACCCGAAACCCGCAACGCGGAACCCGGAACGCGAAACCCGCACCGCGGGAACCCGGAACCCGCAACGCGGGAACCCGGAACCCGCAACGCGGGAACCCGGAACCCGCAACGCGGGAACCCGGAATCCGCAACGCGGGAACCCGGAACCCGCAACGCGGGAACCCGGAACCCGCAACGCGGGAACCCGGAACCCGCAACGCGGGAACCTGGAACCCGCAACGCGAAACTCGCAACGCGGGAACCCGAAACCCGCAACATGGGAACCCGAAACCCGCAACGCGGAACCCGGAACGCGCAACACGGGAACCCGGAACCCGCAACGCGGAACCAGCAGCATGGGAACCCGAAACCCGCAACGCGGAACCCGCAACGCGGAATCCGGAACCCGCATCGCGGAACCCACAACGCGAAACCCTAACGCAGAACCCGCAACTGGAATTAATAGTATCCTATGTCCCTCTACTTGCTCTAAGCTACTTCCTCACCAATTTTCAGCCATATCGATAAAGCCGTTCTTGAGTTATCAATAATTTAACTAACACGACTTACTTTTATACATATAGATGTATAGATTACTCCTACTAACATATGGTAACGCCCGGTGAATGCTCCCGTCACAGTCGGTCCAGCCGATTCGGTGATTAGTTAGATGACGATGATGATGATGATGATGAAAAGTAGCCTAAATTAATCCTTGTAACTTTAGCTATCTACCAGTGAAAGTCTCGTTAAAATCGGTCCAGCCGTTCCAGAGATTAGCCGGAGCAAAGAGACACGCTGACAGACATACATTTTTTTAAATTGCATTTTCGTTTTCAGTACCTTGATATCGTTGCCAATGCCAAAAAAAGAAGAAAATATCGTTTAAAATGTCATATGCATTTATAAAAACGTTGCTAATTGAAAGTTACATACTGACATACAATAATAGATTTCTGAACGCATAGTTGTTACATCATTTGACAACAAATGTTTGACATTTGATGAACAAAATAATGAGCATTTATTTACATGATTAATTATTCATAACACATCAAGTTTTCACTATTTTTAATATGTATTCTGCTATTCGGGGAGGAGACAAATCCAACGAATCAAAAACCATGAAAATTGGTTCAGCCGTTCTCGAGTTATAAGTGTTGTAACAAACACGACTTTCTTTTATATATATATATAGATAAGGATACCCGATCATATTTAGCTTTTTAATAAAGACGCAAATAATTGAAATATTACTGTCATCGAGCGGCGATAGGTTGAAAAGTCGCCATCTCAAATAAAAACCCGAGGAGTTTCGAGTACAATCCAAAACAAACGAAAGTCACACGAGTGCTCGAGTGTCGCGTAATTGCTCGTTAAATTGCAAAATCATCAAAAACAAAACACGGAATTGTCCAAACTCCTCGCGTCGAAGACGAGAGAGGAGGTATGAAAAATATAACGTTGTTAAGAAAGAACGTTATATTTTTTCATACCTCCTCGAGCCCGTCATTTCGGCCACTCGACATTCGGCCGACGCTCTCCTTAACTTATATTAACAGTTTTTTCCTCTGACCGCAAAGGAAAATCATAAATTTCGTCTAATTTGCATTCCGCGTTTTATTTTTCGAGTTTATTGAGCAATATCCCGACGTTCGCCCTCGTCTTACGACTCTAATTAATTTTATAAACGATCTCGTGTTCGTTAAATAGATTTCTGTTTGAGTTACAAATTTTAATTGTATTTTTGAACGATGTTTACTTCGTTGCTTTTATGGGATGACATAAAATGTTTATGTACAGATACCCTGTCGAACTATGCAAATGTACGTCTGTAGGGTATCGTCTGACATTTAGTATTTTACATAAAAAGGTTTAATACTTTATCTCTCACAAAAATAATACGTCGTAATAACAGCTCTCACACTAATTATAATAGTAAAAAGATGTTGTTCAAATCTTTAGAGTGAGAACGAATCTCTGAACCTGACTATGAAAGCGTTAGTTTAGGTCACTATAACAATATGTAAAAGTTTACAACATCACATCTTGTTCACTGTTTTCTAATCTTCACGTTTCGTTGCTCAATCCCCAAAATTTATTTTATACATAAGACGTAATAAATCCCATCTGAGAATCCTTTAATAAGATCACCAAATTGACAAAGTACGTCGGTTGATGTCCCAACTTGTGTATCGATCGCGTTTGATCTCACAACAGCCCCTTTTAAATATAGATGAAACTGTCGAGCGGAACAAATATCACGCATCACATACATTAGCGGTGCGTGGGGGAGATACATTTTTGTGCGGCAGACTCCGGGCCGGTCAAGCGTCGTATCTCATCAATCATTACGGGGCCCTGATAGATGTAGCCCCGGTCGAGATTGCGTCTTGACGTATCAATTTATAAGACAAAGAATGAACTGTCAGTCCGTCGACGGATTAGCGTTAACGTTCCCGAGTTATTGGATATTTAGATAGGCCCGAAGATCGATTGCGGGAGTATAATGGATACGGCGCGCTTCGGTTGACATACGGTTGGATATTTTACGATTTTTAGCGTAACTTTATTTCAATGGTGGTTTTACTCGACTACGCCGAATATACATGGTATCATCAATCAGCAAACTAATATTTTATTATATTATTTGTTACGACGTACAAATGTCAAAACATGTAGTAGAATAACGATTTTTATTAGGTTATGATAACAAATAACAATATACAGTACATTAATAATTCACTGAAAATTAAGTTAAATACGAGAATTGAGCTACTCATGATCCAACAGTGTGCCTTGTAATGCCACAGAAAAATCAATACTGTGAGTACAACGAAAATAATATAACAGGTGTAAAAAGAACAGCCACTATAATTTTGAAATGCCTAATACTTCTTTAGGCGCTGACCGCACACAGATTTTTTCGTGGGTAGTAAGTTATGCTGATCCGTCATGCTCTGAGGGGAAACACTCGATCGGGTGAACTCGGGACCGCCGAGTGTACCCGAGCGAGAAAGATACAGGCAGGTTCTCTTCGCTCTTCGTACGGTCTTTAGCGCACACTTTTTTTGTCTAAACAATTTAATATTGACGATTCCTCTACCCCAAATGCTATACCTGCCAAAATAAAAAAATGTATGAAATTGAATGAGCGCAAAAGCGTAAAATATGAAACATTTATTACGATATTATAAAACAATTTGTGGCTCGATTTTCGTATTTGATACCAAGTTATTCTCTAATTAATTCCACAAAAAGATCAGACAACCAGTTATTATATCGTATTAACTATTAATGCAGCGTTCACTATGCAAACGATAGTCATTACCGCTAACTACATATTTCCATTAGCATTTTACGTACATTTTCCGTTTTTCCAAGGGCGATGTTTGTTTGCCTGAAAACATCATCGACCGCCATATACAGTACACGTGTAACCGTTCATTTTAGAACATTAATTAACGTCTGCTACTTACTGTTACGAACAACGTGTCAGTTTCATGTAATACTAAATGTTTCTCTCTTAAGGAAATTCCGCGGCGACCATACATTTTTCCGGCCAAAAAAGAGCCTAAGTTCTTCGCCGATGCCTTTTATAAATCGGTGCCAAATTGCGTCAAGAGTCCAAAATCTGAATCTAAAATCTGACAGAATCCTCGAAATGCAAACCAAGAAATATTTTCTTTTTTTGCGATATTTAGTTTAGACTTGTACATGTTGCCTTTGACTAAAGTGCAAATAGCTATTATACTCATCATATTTTTATAAGATGCTGAGCGATATTAATATACCGTACGTTTATTCTAGGGCAAGTATTTTCCGTTACGGATTTTACTCAGTCTATGGCTGGGACAATACTAATATGATGCAGAAACTACCTATAACGGAGTGCTGAAAATAGAACTCGGCGCTTAATACAATAGTGTTGAAAATAGAGACACACGATAGTTGAGTTGTCAATTTGAGATTGACGTTGACTTTATAATCGTGTGTTTCATTTTTAACTATATTGTTATTATAATTAAGCCCAGAATCCTATTTTTATTGTTATAAATTTTCACCGGATGGGGAGATTCCGGATATTAGTATAACCTGAGACTAATTAATTTTGTGAATTATAAGTATGACCCGTGCCAACTTCGTTGAGCATAGAAAACGTTTAAAGCTTCCCTGGACTTCCACGAACATTTCGAGACTAAAAATAGCCGAATCGGTTCAGCCGTTCTCGAGTTATAGCGAGACTAACGGATAGCAATTATTTTTTATATATAAGAAGAAGATAGTATAGACATAGGTAGTGACATGTATTAATGTATACGAGTATCATAATGGATTGTGAAATGTTACACGTGCATACAGGTGCAAATAATATGTGAAATGCACACACAAAAATGTGTGCACTTAACAGTATTAAAGCTCTCCCGGGATGAGAAATTGAATTTTAAGGTAAGACGCGTTTATTCGAAGCGAAATATTGTGGATGTGAATTTATTGAATTTCGTCATACATTGCATTCGCGCCCATTGCAAGTGAATATTTCTATACGGATATTATAAATATGATGGGCGCTTTCGTGGTGAACAATGTCACTCCCTCAGTCATAGTGTTAGTACGTTACAAGACGAATATACAGGAAAGGAACACAAAGTCGCAAAGGTTTGACCCTTTAGCATGTAGTAAAAAGAATGAGAAATGATTTAATATAAATCTTCTCTTACTAATAGCAGGGTATCTATGCTATATTTAGTTGTAGGCAACATTAGAAACTACATAAGACGTTTTGAATTAGGATTGGTAAATGCTTTCAAATAAAATTGTATTTAATCTATGCATATTCGTCTTATATTCTTCTTTCTTCTTATATATATAAAATTAATTGCTGTTCGTTAGTCTCGCTAAAACACGAGACCGGCTGAACCGATTCGGCTATTTTTAGTCTTGAAATATTTGTGGAAGTCTAGGGAAGGTTTAAACGGTTTGTATGCTCAACGGAGTGGACACAGGTCAGCTAGTAATATATAGAAACCTTTCTCATAATTCATTCTATCCATTGATGAAAACTACATTAAAGTGCTAGGCGTAGAATTAAAGATATAGGCGTACATACAAATTTATTTATTTGGAATAACAACAGCCATCAATATTAATCTAGTTATAAGTTATAACTACAACAATAAGTAATGTAAGGACAATAAGAGTTATTCACTCATTACTACAGATTCCTAAAAAAAGTTTTTACTAATAAGTACATATTTAATGATACAAGCTAAGTTTTTCTCATAGTATACACACTAAATAAGACAAAAAATGTACTATATACCTACCTCAATTGTCTTCTATATTATCTTCCATCATATCTTGGATCTGTAAAAATGTGTGTAAATTCCTGAACTTAATGACTAATAACAGTCACTTTTTTCTTGTTCACCTTTTAGTTATTAGTTTATTTACAAATCTGTATGGCATAATACTTATAATGTATGTACATACCTAATTATTATGGGCAAAGACACTGGCCTCTGCAATACAGTTGTCACTAGTGCAGGGGTCAGGGGCTTCATAACACTAATGTTGTAAAATTTTTTTGGTGTCAATAAAGAATTTTTATTTTTTATTTTTTGTTTTTTTAAGTGATTACAGGCATGGCGACAAATTGTAAGTAGATAATAATTATAAAGTACTTTTTATTTGTGCTATATAAAAATGTAACAAAGAAAATGTCGAGTACAATAATATTATCCAATTTATATATTTTGCAAAGTTAAAGACATCGCCATTAGAATAGTTTATGTAGGATGTTACCTCTTAAGACCACATTGTACAAGGATTAGTATCAAATACAAGGTGTCTTAGACGTGCAAACGAACCCAATTATTTCTCGGCAAGATAAAGAATCGATTGATCGTTAATTGGAAGCTCCGTTTGCCCTGTCCTCCGCAGCTGTTTAGTATTTGCCGACCTGATTGAAACACAAATATACTATATGTGTTTACCCCTCTGAAGCTAGAATATATTTATTACATTGTAGATCATTGGACAATATTGATAAGTAATAATATGTGCATATTTAAAATATTGGTAAAAATTCGTTTGCCTGTTTTAAAGTATTCCTACTAAATTGAATAGTGTTTGATTATTATACAGGTCGATTCATCATTCATATATTAAGCCGAATATAGTGTGAAGAGAATGACGCGTAGAGCATTTACGCGTAGCAATATAACTCAAAAAATCAAAGGTCTAAAATGACCACAAAGTGTGTATGTTACTATGCTGGGGCTCGCTGGCTCCTTGTCTATACACACGAATGCACTGGTCGTTGACCTAAGATTGGAACTCATATGTTTTGTGATTTTAATGGAGATCTTTAATCGTGATTTGTCGCGTTACGGTAAGTAATTTATATGAGGGGCCAAAATAAAAAATTCCCTATTCGTCCTTCTCTTCACATTATATTCGGCTTGATATATAAACCATAAATCATTCTGTATAGTGTTTGTAAATTGAAATGCGAAAAAGTGAAAACTATAATTATCATATTAACATTTATAAGACCGGGCTCTATCGAATGCACTTTATAAGCAAGATAATATTTTCATCCGGCAAAAGTTGTAACATGTCTATCTGATAAGTTGAGACGGACGAAGTAAGTTTTATATTCAGCGGGCATGTTCTAACTATGTGCGGCATGGATAATATTGTTATTGTTTAGCTTTAGTTTGTTGAATAACTAAGTTTATAGATGAAACCGCGAGCCGAAGCCGCGAATACGGAAACTTTACACGTACAACCGGCAGCAAAAGTTTCGTCAAAACGTCACAGCATACCGAATTGATTGGCTTTGATTTATTGATTTTGTTTATTTTTACATTATGTTACTTTAAATTTATTTCTATAGAGTATTGAAAATGTGTGTTTTGCTTGAAAATAAAAAGACACGGTAGGATCGGTTCATCCCTACAGACCAAAGCATTGGATCTAAGCATTAAAATTAATAGGTATCTCTCGAAAAATGGGCTGTATTCACTTTATTTATAATCTTAGCATTGATGATTTCACACACTGTGGACATACTCTTTTTTTAATTAAGACCTACGATTCGTATATGTAAATTCGTTTATTTAGGGTGCCCACCGACTAGCGATAATCGGTGACCGATAGGTGAAACATAGAACTTTTCTGATACTGATTGTAGTCAGAAATAATATGGAGGAAAAATCTGTCCGATTATACCGGTCCTACAAATATGTGGGTGCACGTCCTTATACGTTTTCCGATGATAGCGCTAATGTCAACGACCGTGTGCGGGGGGCTTCAGTTGCATTTCAACATGTAACCAAATCCGGGTATCAGCGGATCTGTTTGTCCTGTCGCGCCGTATAATTTGTGTGAGTGCCGGCTCCCGGTCATTACGCCATACGCCATTAGCCGCTTTTGTGAGCACCCTGTAGTTTGTCGGATTCATAATTTGGGCTTGTTCGGCTCTGTGTCCGAGAGATTTTTGTGTTGTTCCGATCGGTGAATTACTTTTCAAAGATTTCAATGGCATTTTGTTAGTGTCGTATTTTTGTTTTGCCAGCTGTTTTTTTTTTTTTAATTTTGTCAGACTCGTTGGGGCTTATTCAACGCGATTTTCCAAAAATATAATTTTTATGATTAAGTCATCTTATAGATCGTCATTGGAGTTTGATATATTGAAATCACTATCTCACAATGATTTAAATTAGTTTAATTAAATATAACACTCAATACTAAAACAATTTAGCTTAGTGTTCAAGATTAGGGAATTGTCGAGTTCCAATATCGATCTATTGAAATTAAATAAATAAATAAACGTTTATTCAACAATACGGATACTACACTACGCAATGGGAAAAAATATATTATCATTACATGCATAAAAAAGACATGAATAGACTATAACAACAAAAAACAGGATTATGTTGAAAAATATAATAAAATCATGAGGTCTGAGTAATGATGGTTGTCAGTGCAATGCACCGATTGCTGAAATAGTATCCACTCAGGATAATGGCTGTGGATACTCCACAGTCCCTGATATTCTGTGGTCCCAAACTGTCAGGCGCAACAAATTCGATTCAAGAGAAGGCCTATTTTATTTGCTGCAACTACTAGGTTCCACTTTTGATGCCTTTGTTGCCATTAATGGTATACTTATTACGAGCTATAATCGGTCAGAGAACAAGTCGTAACGTTAGCCGTAATACCGCTGGTGAAGTGTAACCCACGCCATTCCGCCTATTGTTATCGCCCACTTCGAGCCTTGTTATGGTTTTTATTCTATCTACCCTCCATTATGTTGACATGTAAAGGTACGTACAGTTGGTGCGACATGGCGCGGACAACTTAATATTATACTATGTTTTATGGTATTCATCGTAGTTATTGTTTGTTATCAATCCATTGTTTTAATAACTAGTTTTTATTAGCCCTAATTTTATTTTAGGATATTAAGATTTACCGCGCGTGCGAGCGGGATATACTAATATTCGAACTTTTTTCCACTGCCCGAGAATCGTGCTCCAGATCAACATAATGTTATTACATTTACTATGTTGTATTATGTTGCATTGTCACGCGATGTATATAGGTACATATGCGTGCAAAATTTCAGCTGAATCGGAAAGCGGGAAGCGGGTTAAATGTAATTTAGATTGGACCTTAAACAAATAAGCAGATGAAACTATGTAAAAGTTTGTAAAATACTATACTCTCTATGCGTAGTGAGGTAAATAGTACCCAAAAAACTGCCCCATAAATGTTGATTAATGCCGTAGCGCGTAGTTTGTCTTCATGTGTAAATTATATCCCATACTAGACCTAGTCCCCGACGTGCACTTAAAAGGACATCTCATGGGAAGCTTCTTTTTACCCTATACAGGGTGATTCATGGTTCAAATACTAGGCGAATATAGTATGAACTAAAATGACCACAAGGAAGGACATGCCGGGCTCGCGGGCTCCTAGTCTATATACACGAACGCACTTGTCGTTGACCTAAGACTTGACCAGGATTGAAACTCATCTGTTATGATACTTTTATGGAGATCTTTAATCGTCATTTGCCGCGTTATGGTAACTAATTTATATGTGGTGCCAAAACAAAAAATGCTCTACACGTCACAAAACAAATCATTCCTCTGTAATACTAGCAGCCAATTCAATGTAAACACACATTTTTTTCTCTTTATAAGTGTAGACAAACGTCCTTACACAAGTGTCCTTCAGTAGGTACACCCCTTTAGTCTCTCGCACGCGGCTGTTGTGTCCTGTAATTTGCTACTATCAGTAATCACGGGGTCGTCGAATTTTATACGTATTATGATCGTTATCTGTTTTATAGGTGTTTGTTCTGCTTATCTCTGTTGCTACAAGTATTCAATAGGGTATTGTGTTTTTACGATCGTCATTTTTGCCCGATTACGCAGTGCCTAAAGGAAGGGTGATGCTTTTGGCTGTCTATGTACGTTTGTCATAGATATTTCATGGTTGTTCCTTGCCTAAACTAGTCATCTGATTTTTATGAAAAGCTTATCAAAAGATTCATAATAATACCTCGGGTAACACAAACTATATCATTTAGAAAATACGGCTGAAGTTTTTTTTATAAAAAAATGTAATTAATATCCTACGGTCATGAAGGTTTATGTTTCCTACGGAGGAATACTAAAAGTGTAGTTTAATTAAATGGCGTTAAAGTCACATTCTGGCCTTTTCATTCCGATAACCAGGGACAGTGACAACCTGAGAATAGGCGGGCTGCGAATTATTATTTGAAAGCTCCGGCTGCGTTTTTGATCATCGTTATCTTTGACTGAGGTTCTTTGTTCTTGGAACCACTTAAGGATTTTTCCTTTGTCCCTGAGTATTATTGAACGACGGCGATATTTGAGTATTTATTGTTTTATTTATGTTCAAAATTACTTGTCTCATCGGGATAGATTAAGAAGAAACTCCACGGTTGAGAGAAATACAAAATAGGTATTAATAAATCTATTGCTGTCTCACAGTGCCTTAACTAGCCAGCACTAGCGCGATAGAGACAACTGCAGCACGAACTGAAATTACCTACTAAAAGCACAAGAAATCGACGTTTGGGGGACCCCTGTTTCCTCCTCCAAAACTTAAACGATTTAGAGATTTTTTTCAAAATAAACCAAAAACTATGTTTTTGAGTTTTTAAACGTCCATATCTCCTTAAATACTTAATTTATTAAAAAAAGAAAAAAACATACAAATATTATACATAGATATTCAGGAAAAAAATTTATACTGTAGCGGCATTATACAGGGAAAGGAAAACAGGGGTCCCGCAGATCCCTATTTCTGTATGGAAAAATAGGCGTTGTGTTTCCTCTTAACAATGCGGAATAATTCGATCCCACCAAAAACATTTTCATGTAAAAATGTTGTCAACACGAGCCTACACAGCTTACCCTGTGAAAAAGTTATCAGATATCGTATAAAGCCAAGCTCTACACTACACCTTAATCAAAATCTATCAAAAATTGGTTAGATCTCATGTAGAACCAAAATTCTTGATCTATGCGCCCTTACTTCACCAGGCTTAACTTCACTTACGCTATATTGCAGTTAAAACGTGATGCTTGGCCGTTTTATTTCGCACACGATTAATGAATTCGTATGAAATGTTCGTAATGGTAGCAAAACGGTCAAGTATCACGTTTTAACTGCAATATAGCGTAAGTGAAGTTAAGCCTGGTGAAGTAAAGGCGCATAGATCAAGAATTTTGGTTCTACATGAGATCTAACCAATTTTTGATAGATTTTGATTAAGGTGTAGTGTAGAGCTTGGCTTTATACGATATCTGATAACTTTTTCACAGGGTAAGCTGTGTAGGCTCGTGTTGACAACATTTTTACATGAAAATGTTTTTGCTGGGATTTCATTTATTTTTGTAAGCTGGTTAATGGACTTTTTTTTAATTTAAAGATAACCTTTTTTGACCCCGGGCCTTTACTTACGAAAAATAGAACAGTCAGCGCCTAAGCCTAGTGGCGCCTAGTGACGTCGACTGATGTCACCGTCAATATTATACCGTGTATAAACTTTCACCGCAATTTTTAAGAGGTAGAGGCGGATTTTCAAATAAATTTCTCGTCCATATTTCATTATTTGTTATATTGTTATATTATTTTATTATAATTATATTATATATAAATATAAATTATAAAATATACATTATTTTATTGCTGGGGTGAAACTTCTTTGGATATCCTAGGATGCCACTAGTATAAATTCAACACTAATAATTCTAGAATTTGAGAATTACTTATATATACGAGGGAGATTGCCTTTTATAAAGCATGTTGATACTTATTAAAATAATACAGTAAGTGTATAATAATATCGTGATGTAGACGACGGTCAGCGCCATCTGTTGGTCACTAGAGGTACTAATTCTTGTACCGCTCTTATAAACTTATGCTAAGTACAACTTAGCATTTTTGAAGGAAAAAAAATGTACTTATCCGGACCGATTTCAAGTGATCGTAATATTTTGTTTATATACACTGACAACAAATTACTACTTGCTGCCTGTTAATTCTTACCTAATTTTTACTTACCAAATATATTATAATACCTAATTTTAACTAAGTGGATAAAAAACTGATTTTCTCATTGATATATTTTTCATTTACAAAAAGTCGGTCACCGATTTATAATCGGAATAAAATAGAACATACTGATTGCAGTAGTGCAACGCACTCAAATAAATAAAGTCGGATAGAAATAATATGGAGCAAAAATCTGACCGATTATCGGTCCTACAAAAAGTAGGTCTTATTTTTTTATGTACTTGTATAATTGTTGTTTGTTGTTGTATATTTCTTTTATGTATTAAAGATCATATCCGTATAATAAACATATTAAATATCCATTTTGTACTGTCCACCATATTGAATTCAAAATGGCGGCATTTATATTTTAATAATTTTTTTGTTGGTTTTGTAGCAAAAACAGCTTACATAAATAATATCAGCTTACTAGGACGTCAGGAAGTACCTTATGAATTTTGATGATCTATAAATGAGTCAGTGACGAAATCTGGGGTTTTTAGACATTGATAAAATCTAAAGTATAATAGCTACAACATTAAAACTTTGTATGTTTCATGTTTTTACTGGTGTCATTATATGTTGAAATTTTCAACTATGTAGCATCATTCAAAGCAAAGTTATGAGAGTTCAAAAAAACGACGAAACCTTTCGAGAAAAGGTAGGTAGTGCCCTTGCGCTTCGCTTGGCTCGTCTTGACGGGGGCACTCCCGTGCCCCCAGATTCGCAACAGCCAATAAGCGGGCCCGATAAGGCTGCGTGTCCACCAGAGCTGTGCTGTGCTGTGTTGCGAGGAATGTGTTTTTCAGAACCAATAGAGTCGCTTGTCAAGAGCCGCGCTGACCGATGCGTGATAAATGAAGCGATTCTATTGGTACCTAAAACACATTCCTCGCTACACAGCACAGCACAGCTCTGGTGGATACGCAGCCTAAGCGTCAACGCTTAGGCTCCGCTTAGGCTGCGCTAACTTGCCGCGAGGTCAACCTCGCGGCAAGTTTTCAAATCCATTATCGATATTCGATCTCATTATCTTTGGGTACCTACAATCTACATTATATTCCTTCTGACCTATCATTGAGTTAGCTATAACCTCTTGACATTGAATATGCCGCAATGTTGTATTTTAATATTTATTGTATCGATCGAATTAATAATTTATTGATGGCCTAACGCCGAAACCTTCAAGTTCAACTTAATTGAACCCCACTAATATGAGACTATGGGCCATTTACATGTCAAATATTCTTATTGATTCGTATATTACTAAGATGTATTATATTCTTTTGTGTAATCCACTTATGTCGAGATTAAATTATAGATAGATAATTGAAACTCGACATAAGTACTAAATAAACTAATGTTGCAGCTTGTATATAGATACAGGCTGTAACACTGATGAGTGATAGTACTTAAGGTTGTGTATGAATCCCGTATATAGAGTTTACTGAGAAAGTACTAGCGCTGAAAGTGGTACTTTTTTATTACTGTAAAAAAAGTGTATTTATGGGAAAATTTATGATATTCGGGCATTTCTTATACAGACATGACAGTTGAAAGTAAGTCTTTCAGCGCTGGTACTTTCATAGTAAACTCTACACAGTAAGCACATATACAGCCTAAAATACTCATTTATTTTACATAATAAGAAAATACAATTTGACAGCTTTCTACTGTCACTTTCTATGGCGATCTATCCTTTGTTATAGATAGGTTTTGAAACGCGCCATTAGAGTATGTAAACTATATACATGTAGAGACTATTGAGAAACATTAATACGGATTATTATATTTATAAACTGGAAATATTTTTGCTTTTAATTGGCTCCGAAACTACGGAGATCGTTTTGATAAAATTCGGCACATCTGTGCCGTGAATTTTTATATAAAATACTGCAGGAAGGAGGACAGGCTAATTCTTATTCTAGATAAAAGTAAAAATACAAAATACAATTCTTTTGATAACCCTCTTTTGTTGAATCTCTATCGCTAGCAAAGTATTTTTTATATATTTATAAATTGTAACATCTTTAAGTTTTATTAATTAACTGCGGGTAGTTTCGGATTTTTCGTCCACTATATTACATTCCCGCTATCCATCACGGTTTTAATGAAACCATAGGCTCCATTAAGATTCATTTCACACGGGCTGGTCTTTTTCCTGCTCGGAGTCATTTATGGCCGGAACGACGGTGGCCATAAACGGAATGGCCGCGAGAATGACCGCAAAATGGCCGCCGAGATGCCTTACGGACTTTCGATGAAGCAATAGTATTCCGTTTCCGAGGAAATTTGTGGGTATATTTAAATTGTAGATGCGTGTAAGCGTACAGTTGCGAACAGTAGTTCTAATTTTTCAAGTTAATATAAATCCTTTAAACTCATTAGTTTTTTTACTACACTACAGTCAGTGCCCTGAGATTAGCTCGTACAGAAAACAAAACATGAAAATGATAGCTTAACTAACTAAAAAAACACGCTAAAATGTGTTTTTTTAGTTAGTTAATCTATGCAAATCATATTCATTGGTCTTGGATGCGTTTGTAAAATTTAAATAATAAAACTTCTGGAATACCATAAATAACATACATACTCACTATAAAGATAGTATACAATCCAAGCTTGTAAAAGTGTGTTAAAAAGTATATCATTTTGTCCACTGAAAGCGAGATAGACAAACGTCAATATGCGACATCATTATATCATACTCATTTTAATGAGAATGTGTGATGTTATTAATTTATTATATTTTTTTTTTTTTTTTTTTTAACAAAATTAGTCCAAATATGAGCCTCATCCGTTCGCATAATGTTTGTGAAACAGTGTACAAAGTTATTACCTTACGTATACGCATTATAATATATTATGTGATAGAATTAAAAGTTAATTTCTGCGTCTACCCGCAAAATGTTAAACTTCTGTGCGGTGTTGTAATAGGTACTTGTATTCACAGCGGTCGTGGCGGGTAACCGCAAGCCCTTTGGGGAAGTAAAATACGCACGTCAATAATGCTACGTCGAATATTTTGACACGACGGGTGCGTAAGTGAGTAAAATTGTATAACTATACCTAAACCACGGCCTACCATCCCATACAATCTATGTTTAATACAAAAAAAGACATGTGGCACTCGGGGACTGCCGCGGTAAAGCTATTGCATACTTACTTACTTATTGCATATCAACTTATCCGATACAACCAATGCCACCTAGAGGCGAGTTGTTGAAGTAAAGAGACAAGCGTGATATTTCAAAAAAGTCATTAAAAGTTCTGCTATTCATCGATAGATGGCAATAAAAAGTATCCGGTCGGAGTGGGGGTGTTAGGTTATTTTCGTTACGGAATTTCTGGATTCGGTCTCCACGCTCAAGGCCCGCGATAGAAGCTATGCAATAGCTTAAAAATGCTATAGATGTCACTACTACTACGTTTGTAAATTATAAAATGTAAATATGCCGAATCAAGTACAAATATTGACATTAAAATAAAGATAAGCATATGTTTTAAGCATAACATCACATTATGTTAAATTCAACTCTTTAATTAAGAAGAAGATACGATACGAAATTAGTAATTAGTATTTTCCAATAGTGGCGCTAGACGGCGGTTTCCGGAATGTGCCTGGACTTCACCCTTTATCCCTAATGTCACTTCCCTAATGGTAGCGTCACTTCCCTAATCAACTTACCTGTTGTACTTACTAATTTTATTTGTTTTGCTGTGTATAAAATTTAAACTCCACTATAATTACTAAGAGCTCACACTCTTATTTATAAATAATAATAAAAAAATCTATTTCCTATTCGTGAAATTCTGTAATTGGCTGTCTACTTTTTTAACTAATTGTAAACTTTTAGCTGTAGAATTTCCTGTGATTTAATAAATAAATAAATCTATTAGAAATCAAATAGCCCGTCAAATTGCCAGTATTAGGGTGATACCATTTTCTAGTACTAGGTCGTGTCTCTGTTATATATCTACTTTGTGCCTTAACAATATAGTATTACGTTAAGGTGGTCCAGGACAGACAGTTCTGCATAAAACGGTTTGATTTCCACCACATAATATCATTACATGGTTGTTACAACGAGTGTGCAATATAAAACTAATTTGTAACTATTAAGTGGTTCAGTTATTACTCCACTAAAACCTATTGACATTCGCGTAACTGGGTCGGGTTAAACCTATAGACGTCACGAACATTACTATATACGGGTCCAATTTTAAATAAGTGTACACGAAAAATGTGTGAAAAAATCGAAAATCAAGTGAATAAAATTTTATGTAAATGTCGTGGTCGTTACGGCTACGACGTCCAGTACTGGACATAAGATTCCCTCAAAGTTTTCTACTGAGACTGGTCGCGGACTGACTGACTCCCTCCGACTTTCTTCAAGTCCTCAGACTCTTATCAGTTTCCACCTGATGGGAAGTCGTCCCGTCCGCGGGTCTCCACTCGAGAACCATTTGCCATTTCTGCTTTGTACAAAAGTAGGTACTTTTTTTAATTCATAAGTTTTTTTTTATTCTTTATTTTTATAGAGAGTTTAGTGCAAATAGACTATGTCACTCTCTGCTATTTAATTTACTTGCTACACAAAGTAAACATAATGAAATAACAAAACAACACTTAAACTCTAGTAATCAAGCCTAATCTCACTAACTTATATAAATCAATTGCTTCCTTAGACAGGGGCAAAGACAAAATGTAGGCATTTTTTTCATTCATAAGTTGAGTTATTTGTTTTACAACTCAGCTTTTGCTCTCACGGCTTCGCCTGCGAAAAGAAAGAGAGGGGAGAGTTTGTAACCGATATATTATTGTAAATATATTATCTAATAGTTAATATCTACAGGCTGTTAGATTCTTGCATAGCAAATTAATCAAAATTGCCGTTTGCGCAGGAAGAAGTGACGAACACACTAACTTGCTAGTGCGATAGTGTGTGATTGAATGCTCATATACGTTATTGCAACTAACAAAGCAAAATATTAATTTGAAGTCAGGAGTTTCTGAATAAAAAAAAAGTTTGAGGACAAAAAAGCTTTTAAAGGTTATTATAAAAACGTTTCGAGCTTCGAAGAAGTGTCAAAAAGTTCTTAAATATGGTAACGGCATTATTAATACCCTATATATAATACTGTTTTCACCATACTAAGCCGATGTTCTCGGAAGGCGGTCGAGCCTCCGCGATAAAACTTATATGACATGAAAGCCCTGTTCCTGATTAATCGATTGTTTTGTGAGCTAAGTGGTGTGTATAATTAATGAACGGAACTTCTGGAAGTTGGACGTGAAAAAATTAAACGTCTCGTGTTATTTTATGGCATTATGACGTTGAGAAGTTAGTAGACGAGGAAGCACAAGCTGGGAAAGTAAAATATTGAAAAATTTGGGTATTTATGATGGTACAATTTCACATTAAAATCACTTTTACGAGTATGACACACAGTGTAATAGCTTAGCTCCTCTATAAGATATATAGAGGAGCTAAGCTATTATACTGTGTGTAATAGGCTTGTCATAAATTATTATTATTATTTTATAAGTAACTAGCCAACCCGTGCCCACTTCGTTGAGCATAAAAATACCGTTCAAATATTCCCCGGACTTCCACGAATATTTCAAGACCAAAAATAGCCGAATCAGTTCAGCCGTTTTAGCGTGACTAACGAACAGCAATTCATTTTTATATATAAGATACCATCTTCATAAACCTCTGTGGTTTCTCAACTTACGCCCTATTACCTAAAGGCCGTGTTTCACCAAGCAATGTTAAAGTTAACGCCATGTTAAAATACCATGCCATCTTATTCATTGACAGGAAATACGAGAGGGATAACATGATATTTAACATGGCGTTAACTTTAACATTGCTTGGTGAAACACGGCCTAAACCTTCGATAAAGTTCAAGAGGAAAAATTTTGCGATCGCTTCGCTTTTGCAAGATATACGTTTTATCTAATAAGCCTGCCAGTATGAGCGCCAACGCGCGTGGACAAAGCAAGGACCAATGCCCTTTTGAGTTAAAGTTGACGCATACACATGTCTACAACAATTTTTAACCTATTTTTTATCACTTTGTATATATTTTCATTCATTTGCAACGTATAATTTTAATATTTCTAATAGTTAGTTATATAACTTCACAGGAGGTACAGTAGCAAAGCAGTCGCACCACACTTCGACCTATGACAATAGGGTTCAAAAATAATACACTGCGGTTGAACTCTGGTACGCTGGGCGTTTGAAGCCGTCGTATTCACGCGACTGTAGTAAATTACAGAATTAACTTATTATGTGAATTATTTTATGGGTCGTTATTCGAACTTGTTGTATTGAGGTAATAACTTGGAGTTTATGAGTTCATAATTTTTATAATGAAAAGTTTGTTCTTAATATTTTAATGTCATCATTAGCGGCATAACATTTTAAACGCTTTTTTTAATTTATTAGCATTAAATATTAGGTTGGGGAAAAGGTTTCTTCGCCGTTTGTGGTCAATCCCCAGTTCTTCAGCTACATCGTAACAATTTAAATGCCGATCTTGCTCCACTTTTTCAAAAATGGCATCATCTTTAGGCAACATTGCTAAGGGCTAAGTGAGCAGATTTGAGCTATGCGACTTATATCAAAACCCATATTTCATCGAATAATTGAAGACATGAATGGATGAAGAAATAATTATGTATCAAAATTATGATTTCGTGAAAATTGAGTTCAAACTATCACTTATACAGTTTACAATACATTCATCTAAAGGTCCGTACGGCTCTAGAATAAATGTACTTAATACGTTACTACATACCCTAAAATCTTTGAGTGACAGTTTAAACCTAACCTTTTCTGGGTAAAATTTTTGCGACCTTTATCCATTCATGTCTTCATCCATTATGTACATTTTATTTCCCATACATACCTCCCATACACTGTTTACGAACTTCGTAATCCTAATTAGCGATAGCAAATATCGTCAGAGATGATTGAGCTATTGCTATAAATCTTTTTCAATGTAATCAGAATTAATTGGTCACTTGATCTCGACGTAATCAAATACGGCCTAAGATAAGATAATATCTAGTACCTGCGTTTATAGTTAATTCAGGGCATTGTGTAGCCTGACAGTTAACTCTCACTGCATCTCCAATCTGTTGTATGATAGCATCATATGATTGTCTTGCTGGTGTAGGTGATAACTAGTTGGATTGGATAATGTACAACTTGGTGTCACGTAATGCACGACTTCTAGTGGTTTGTAACGACCATTGTCTTGAAAAATTTGAACTCATCTAAAACAGCTAAAAATATCTATGGACGCTTCACACTAAGTTAATCTGGCCCCGCGCTAAGTAACTTCTTGAATGTACTACCAGACAACGGAAGTATATTTAATACTTTTATACGATACACATTAAGATTTTTACTATATTACATATTCACAGACGATACAATAACAAATTTCTATGTATTTGTTCGTTTAACTAGACCTACTTAGTCCCAATTTTACCAACACATGTTAAAGATAATTCTTCATTAAATATCATGTTATCACTCTCGTATTTACTGTCAATGACTGAGAAGGCATGGCCTTTAACAAGCCATAAAACTAACAAGCGTTGGTGAAATCGGGACTTAATATTAAACCTATATAGCTCTTGCTTTAACTACGTAACAGGCCTTCAATCACATTGCAGTAAGTTCAACAACCCGTTATATGACACGATTACAGAAAAAAGTTTAGTCACGCGTTATGTTGACCTTATTTAGTTATATGTTTACAATAATAATACAAAAGTTTTATTTACACTTTATTACGTTTTCAGTAAGTTTTTACAAAACAACATGACCGGTTTCGATTAAGTCATCATCAGGTGTCTCTAATAAACGTTATGTATTATTATTGTGAACATGAATTTTCATCAAGAACCAACAATATATTCAATTAGTAATAGCATATTATACTAATTATATTTGTATAATTGGTCCATGGTTATAGTAACATGTCATTGATGAATGTATGTACTGTAGGTTCTTGGTGGAAAATCATTGTATTTCTGTACCTACTTATTTAGTTACACAAAACTATAAACAAAATTTTAATTTTTGAATATCTCCCGAATCGTTAAGCAGTGATCGAACTGATAAATTATAGTTGAGTACACTCTTGATCTCGCTAGCTTTTAAATAATAAAAACATAAATCGTTTTATCTATTTTGGAACTACGATGCCTCTACAGACACACTGACAAACTTACAACACCCCACTGTTTTCGTCGGGACACACTCTGACACTGGCACATCACCAAGGAGCCACTAAAAAAAAAAAAGGTAGTTTTCGTCGCGGGTCAGAAAGACAATATTTTTTAATTTAAAATATATTTATCACTATTATTAGCAGTTAATGATATAAAACTATGTGATTCTATTTAATTGAAAGTAAAATTGAAATCCCACAGCCGGTTTCAATAACCTATATAGATAGTTGGAACTCGCGGTAAGTAAAATATCAGAATTGGGGTTCTGTATTTACAGTGCATATATGTTGCTGTACAATCAGTCAACATAAAGAGTATTAAAGTCTGCAGTTTAAATATTAACGTCCATATTTGTATAGGTCGAGTCTTGTAATTGCAACTAAAAATATTGGAGGCCTTACGTCTCCGGTTGATAATTCGATATTCATAAGCAAAATACATTTTTTTAAAGATTCGTTATTAAGTAAATTTTATGTAGATTTATATCATCGTCATAAATAAAGGAAAGCTGTAAATAAAAAAAATCTATTAAATAATTTTCTGGCACAGGCACAAATAGTTGCAATTACCCGTCCTGGCGGGTAATTGCAACTAATTACTTTTTTTGCTTTTTTTTCTGTGGGTACTGCTACCGTTATATTGAAAAAATATACCTTGTTCAATATTTCATAATATTTTGATATCTATGCCCAAGTAGTAACGTTCAATTTTGCTCAAAATCACTTTTTAGGCATGGGTCCGGTAATTGCAACTATTTACCTACAAATAGTGTTGTGAACCTTGTTGTGGTTTTATCGACATGTCAGGAATACAGTTTTATCGATGTTTATATTGAGCTTAATCAAAGGACGACATCGTACATTAATAATTATTTAAATTGAAGTAATCTATACATATAATAAAACTGTAGAAATGTGAATTCTGTAAATTAAAAATATTCAAAAAATAATAAGCTGGGCGTGTTACTACACCGCTATAGAAGCCAAAACTGTGGTTAGTTTTTTGTCTGTCTGTCTGTCTGTATGTTTGTTCCACTATCACAGGAAAACTACTGATCCGATTTGAATGCGGTTTTCGCAGATATATTTGTCTTCTTCCAACTTAACATCTGGTGTATAAAAATTTTCCCTCCCACCCCTCTAAGGGGACCAAAGAGGGGTCAGAATTTGTTTCACTTTCGTATATAACTCGAAAACTACTGATCCGATTTGCATACGGTTTTCGCAGATATATTTTTCGGCTTCCAACTTAACATCTGAGGGGTTAGTGCGAGTTTTTTTCGATCGTACGCATTGAGCGCGTAAACGCGAATTTGTATGGGAAAAAGCAGTATCTCACGTAAGCCAGTAGATGGCGCTGCTTTGATCCCATATAAATTCGCGTTTACGCGCTCAATGCGTATGATCGAAAAAAACTCGCACTAACCCCTCTGGTGTATAAAATTCCCTCCCCCCACCCCTCTAGGGGACCAAAGAGGGGGTCAGATTATGTATCAATCATTTTTTTGGACTTCATATTATTTACTGTGTTTTTAAACTTAACATCTGGTGTATAAAATTCCCCCCCCCCTCCCCACACAACCCCTCTTAGGGGACAAAAGAGGGGGTAAGATTTTGTATCAACTGATGAAGTAGAAATACTTTAAATGGCAAAACAACGTTTGCCGGTTCAACTAGTTTAAAATACTTCTAAGGTGTAATTACAATAGGTAATCTTTTAGAAATCAAACAGACATTTTTACTTATCTTTGCAAAAAAAACAGTCTTATCTCCGACCTTAATTTTTTCAAAAGTAGTAGTAGTAGATAGTATTTGTACTATCTGAAATATTTGCATATTAAAAAAGTAGTAAAATAAAATAGGAAATCATTTACATTCAAATACCTCTACTTTAAAAGGAAATATGACTGTATCTTTTTGTTTATTTAACACGGCGTTGGGCAAATATGAAATCACATCTTCTATATCAATTATGGAAATGTCGTTTTCAACGAACTTGAATTCTCTATTATCTTTTTTAGATTTGAGTCCTTTGACTACAATTTTTTCTTGGTTAATATCCTCAATAAGACAAACGTATTTGTACGTTCTTTTGCCTTTAGTCGACCTAAATCCAGCCAAAATGAAGTCACCCACGTTGAGATCTTTTTTTTTTACCTCAGATGCTTGTGGTTGTGGCATTTTATTCTGAAAATAAAAACAAATTGTTATCCTTCCTGTACTACTATATTATAACTTAGAAAGTTTATGATATGTGTACTTACTTCCTTTTGTGTAAATATTTTCTTCTTGGCAGTGTAAGTCTTTCTTTCCTTCACTCTTTCGCTTTTTATTTTAGGTGTCTTTTGTTTTTGTCCTTTAGAAGTAGATGGTAACGGATCATCAAAATCTTCGTCGAACCTTTCTTCCAAAACAGTACAATGTTCATATAAACTACCCGCCTTCTGAAAATTTGTACTTATTTTATTAACATAGAACATAGATTTCCCACGATTTTATGCCCCGGGTGTACCTATATCACTTAATAATATTAATAACTACCCTGAATTACTTACTTCATTCTGCCTTAATGTTTTTTTCTGCCCTTTATTCAATCTTTCACTTTTTATTTTAGGTCTATTTTCTTCTTGTCCTTGTCTAGTAGATAATGGTAATGGCTCCTGCAAATTTTCATCAATGCTTTCTTCCAAAATTTTTTGAAAAAAAACTTCAGGGCCTTCATCTTCTGTAGAATTCATTGAAGTATATGAACAATCACTCTCACTGTCTGGGTCTAAGGTCTTTTTCCTTTTATTTTTCTTTGCTTTGGACTTATTTAGCAGTGGTTTTTTGTTCTCATTATAACTTGCTCTTTTCAGTTTTTTTAGCCGTTTAGTTTCTTCTGCTTTTTCCTTTTTTTCTTTCTCATTTTTCAGACGATGAAGTGCATCTTTGTAAGTTAGTATTTCGCTTCCTTGACTTATCCGTTTCTTTGAAGTTTTAGGTATGTCGTTACGTGAAATAGTTTTTAATAGTAGCTCTTCGAATGAAACTCGTTCTTCTTCTTTGCTTTTATTTATTGTTGAGCTGACTAATACATTATCCAATATTTTTACTTTACAAGAATAACTGTTGGCATTGGTATTGGCATTATTAGGACATGAGAGTTTGAAAGTTTTAGGGTCCTTTACAGTCTCCCACTTTTGAAACGTAACCCGAGTACCGGAGTACGTGTTCATATCAGCCTTTGTACAATTTTCTGTCGGTAGCTTTTTCTTCATATCCCGTGTAATGTTTGCAATAGCCTTATCAATTTCGTCTGGCAATCGTCGTATCTCACTGTTAATTGTTTTAAGGCATACACTTATTAGTGTTGGTACTTTATGTTCTTTCTGACTGTTATATTTCTTGGTGTGACTTCCTTCAACATTTTCTTCACTATTACGATCAGTATCATTACGAAGCTGTTTTTTTTGCTGCTGGTGTTCTTCCCATCTTGACCATGCCAGACTGTCGAATTTTTCTTTTGCGATTGCATCTTTGTTCATAGGGCATATGCCCGCTTTCCTGAAGCCATTTTGAATGATAACAGGATTTAAATCATCCCATATATTAGTTATGATTCTGGCAAATTCTTGTTTTGGGAGTTTTGCTCCCACATGGAGTCTTTGCCATTTCACAAGTTCGCTGTCCCATTTGTCTTTCATAGGTTTCATTGTACTACAGTCTAATGGCTGCAGTATGTGGGATGAGTGAGCCGGCAGTTTAAGAACCGTAATGTTTTCGGCAACTAGAAGGTCTATGACATTCAAATCTACATGTGTCTTATGACCATCATAGACCAATAAGACTGGTCGTTCTGCTCCGATAGCTGGCAAAAAAACGGCTTTGATGTATTGTTCGAAAATGGTGGTCTCCATCCACCCTTTTTTACTTACAGCGTAAGCTGTATGAATGTTATCATTTTTAAATAGCCACTCGCTCCAAAGATGTTTCCCTTGAAATATTATTAAGGGTGGGATCTTTTTGCCAAGTGCATTCGTAGCGAGGAGCACAGTGGTGTTATTCCTCCCAGGAGAGCCTGTCGTTCTAGTAGAGGGAAACCCCATCAGACCCACAACTTTAGTTTTGGTGGGGTCACTACAAAAGCTGGTTTCATCCAAATTATATATACATTGCGGTTTGTCAGCCAAACCACACTCTTGTATTGTTCGTTGTAACATATCGAAATAATCGTTAACTATAAAAGGATCACATGCTTTTTTTCGAGCTATTTCTACAGACTGTGGCTTTTTCAAACTTAATTTGTTTCGTTTTTTAAATCCTCTAAACCATTCCTTCCCAGGATAGTTATCCTTAAATCTCGTAACGATTCCGTTCCTTCCAATATAATCAGATATCAATATTTTTACTTCCTTGGAGGTTAATGGATACCCACATTTTTCCATCACATGGAGATTAGAAGCTACTTTAGTTTCCCACTCTTTTGACAATTCAGTAGGTCTGCCAGGCGTTGGCTGTTTGGCACCGCGTGTTCCGTATAAACGGTGAATAATGGTTGACCTTGGTATTCCGTATTTTACGGAGGCTTGGTAGCTATTAATTTTTTTTTGTCGTACATTTTCGACAGCTTCTATTAGATCAGCTAATGAATACTTCGTCTCTTTTATTCGTTTATATTTTGGCATCTACAAAATAAAATAAAAAGATACTCAAAAACAAGAATACAGGTCATAGAGGTAAAACGATATTGTTTGGTAGTACTACTGTACAGACACCAGAAAATCAAGCTACTACAATCTGTCAGATTTCTTGGATAGATTTTCGACTTTATTTCTAGAGCATTATTAGGTTCAAGGTTCATTGGGAAAAATTTACAGTTTCGAGTAGCTTGACCTGCTGGCGTCTGTACATCAAATAAAATAAGGTGACCTATTTAGGTCACCTTATTTTATTTGGCATTTGCCAGGATTCCACTTATCAAATACTGAGATAAACTGAAAATAAATAATTTATTATTCACTACTACCTAGTGAATTTTAATATTTGACTCAAAGAGCGACACTAGCGCCAATAGTTTCAAATATATAAACGTAAAACGAACTATTCAACTACTGCTTAGTATGAATAGTATCCCTTTCGATAAAATATTTTTATCGTAGTAGTTATTCTCACTGTCGCATCACTAGCATTATCATATTTCATATAAAAGTGGTCAGATAAATGCAACTAACCTAAAAATTTAAAAATAGTTGCAATAACCTGACTTTTGATTTTTAGTCTGGTAAATGTAACTGAAACCATAAGTTGGGCTAGATTTATCGTGGAATGAAACAAATACGTAAAAAACAACTTACCGTAGTAGATAATCACTTTCTTTATAAATAAACCTACCAAAAACCACAAAAAACAGAATTAAATAACTATTGCGCTCCGCGTTTACGCCGCGTCACTCAGAACAAAATGGCGGTTTGACAAAAAGTCATGTCATTTACACAGTTCAATAGCTATCAGCGCCATCTTAATCTTTTCATTGGAACTTAGGATAGAAGAACAATATTACGCCTGTCGTTGTACGAAATAGTGATGATAGATGGAGTTATTTAAATTAGTTGCAATAACCATATAGTTGCAATTACAAGACTCGACCTTATTCACATTTTAAGCACTGAATTCCGTTGAAACTCACAGATTATATATAGTAAGGCTTGAAATTGCGGGAGATATAAATAACGAATGCAAATGCCTACTTTTTTAGGCTATTTTCAAAGCTCTCGCAATTTCATAGGTACTTCTATTACTACTATTTCCGTTACTCCTTATACTATAACAAAGAAACATACTACTTGTAACATACTACGTGTAACATTCGTTTGAACTGAAATAAGTAAATAACTCAAAACCATTTTGTAATACATAGTTTTATACTTTATACCCCTATTTGTAAATTGCTCGGACAGATGAGAATGAAATTTACCACATTTATAGTGTATATATAGAAGGAGTTGAATGCTATTTTTTCTTAAAATTATTCTTAGAAATACATTAAATCAATATAAATTAGAACAACCTAGACCTCAGTCAGACTACCATGTGTCTGTAGCTATACTAAGGTACTTTTGTCACTACTTCGCGGCACCGCTGCGTTAATCTCCCTAGGATTCATAATATGCCTCTATAAAAAAGCCTCACAGCGCCTGAACTGAACCTGTACTGCTCCGGTATCGTGTGAAAACTACCAAACAGTTTATAGACTCATTTGTTAATCTTTTTTCCATAGACAAAATCCACATATTTTATTGCAAATCTAAGAGGCAAAAACACCCTAAAAAGTTACAATTTAAAATATGAATTGTGGACGGATTTCGATCATAATGCGACCTAGTATTGATGAAACTGATAAATATGTTATGCGGAATATATTGAGTTCGACATCAGTTTGATTCGGCATTACCTAATGAATAGTGGTCCGCTTTACATTTGACCGCTACATTCAAATAATGTTTTATATATTATCGTTCAAATATGGAAAGCGTACGTTTGGATACGCAAATCAAATTAGTTGGCTTTTGTATTGAAATTATTATCATTTTGTATGTATTGTTTAAATCATTTTTCGATCAGATGTTTTAGGATATTGCAACCGTCGTAATGTTTTATATATATATATATATTGCTTTAGATAAGGCTCTCTTACTATTATTTGTAGGTGCTATATTTTTCTAATCAATGTGTGTGTACAATAATTAATATTTTTAGGATTCACTAAAACGTTTTTATTGAAAATAATAATGTAAAGATAAAAACTGTAACTCAAATTATATCTACATTGATAAGAATTCATTGACTACTTATTCATTAAAATGGCAACAGCAGCTTAAGCGCTGCAGTCGAACAAACAATCATACATACACAGAGACATACATACATATACTGAAAAACTCGTTACCCTTCATATAGTAAAACATAATTGCTACCATGAATTTCTACCAAGAACCTACAGTACATTCAATAACATATGTCATTACTCATTACCCTTCCTTTAGGCTTCGTAGTCATGTAAGAAAAAGCCTGGAGCTTTTCCGACTTATTTGACTCATAAGTCAAGTCACTGGTATACATAACAAACAAGGAATCGAACCTCCAAAGTGCGAATTAACGCTCTACCCACTAGATTATGCGCGTTATGAAAACACATTGTGAAAAGATTTCATTATGTATGAACCCAATGACTCACTGTACACGGTACAGCGTATCTTTTGTGGATATGTCGTGCGTAAACAAAAAAGGCCCTTAATAGGATTAGTGGAAACAAAAGAAAAAAATACTTTGTCAGGGGCCAAAGCGAATAATAGCACTCTTAGGATGGAAAACATAATTTCCAGGCTGATATTTTATGTTTAACCGTAAATATTTTAGGACGTGTAGGTGTTAGGTTTTTCCCGACTTCGGCGAAGCCAAAAGGAAGGGTAATGATTTTGGCAGTCTATGTATGTATGTATGTATGTATGTATGTTTGTATGTATGTATGTATGTTCCCTCGTAGCGGCTAAACTACTGGTCCGATTTTGATGACTGAGGTGTCAATCGATTTGTATTAATGCCACGAGTGACATAGGCTATATATTTTTTTTTTACATTTTGGACTTTTAAAATTATACCTCATAAACTATCTCCAAAAAAATTTTAATTAAGATAATTGTTTCGTGTTTGGTATCAAAAGATAGGTCTTGGCAAGCACAATACGAATATGTATTTATATTTTTTATTAATTATTATATTTTATTGTTAAATTCAAAATAAACGTTTAAAATGCGGTCGTACAACTAGCATCTAGGAGTTGTTACTTTCTATGTATTGGACAATTTTATAAAAATATAATAATTATTATATTTGATGTGGAATCAGAAAAATATAAAATAAAAAAAAAGATTAAAAAAACTATAACCCGACTTCGCAAAAATGGGTCTAAAAAGGCTGAAACAAGAAAATAATTCAATTTCAAATCCAGAAATGCATAGGTACAAGAATGGTCAAGGTAGAGCCGTGGTCGTACCCGCTAATAAAATCTAAGCATTAGTTCACACCGAAATACGGCAGAAAAAAAATGCCAATAGCGGGTGCGACCACGGCTCTACCTTGACCATTTTTGTACCTATGCATTTCTAGATTTCAAATTGAATTATTTTCTTGTTTCAGCCTTTTTAGACCCATTTTTGCGAAGTCGGGTTATAGTTTTTTTAATCTTTTTTTTTATTATTTTAGGATTACTTTCTGCGTTGGCCTAATGGTTGGCTGTCTCGCGGGCGAAAGGTCTTGAAAATACATTTTGACCTTGAATCCTTATCTTTGTTTCGGCAGACGGATTTTATATTTTAAGCGAAATTCTAGATCCAAGCAAGTGCCATATAATTATTTGATAACCAGATTTTTTATAAAAATATTTAACTACGCAAATTTTATGACATATTATGCTATCCAGGCTTTATAAGGTACTAGCTGAACCGTGCCCACTTCGTTGAGCATAGAAATCGTTTAAACCTTCCCTGGACTTCCACGAATATTTCAAGACCAAAAATAGCCGAATCGGTTCAGCCGTTCTCGAGTTTTAGCGAAACTAACGAACAGAGATTCATTTTCATGTATAAGAAGATAACTCTATATATACCTCTTTTACTAAAAATGGGATAAGTTGTTTAGGCGCTAGGGTGATACAAAATAACCGTCCTTTTGGCTTCACTATAGCCAGGAGCCAGCTGAAGCTTAGAGTTCCTATAACTCCATTAATATCGGCTTTATTTACACCTTGCCTGTTTTAAGACCAAATTCCTACCTATATAGCTAGGGCTTCCCCCCAAAGGAGAACCAGATTTCGCCACTGGCAGAGGATTCCGACGAATGTAACTCATTATTAAAGCCTTGTGTGTCTCTAAGCCTTTAAAGGATAGAGGTATCTGATACTTAAGATTACATATTATACATTTTGCAAAAAAAACTTACTTTGGGATATGATTGTACAAACTTTTCTCATTCTAGAAATGTATATTATATTTTATTTTTAAATATCAAAAACTGAAGAAATAAGGTTAACTTTTTACATTTTTTGTCACAGAAATAAGAAAAAAAAAACAAATAATTTTTTTTTCAACCGTATACTATTCGTTTACTATATATTTTTAATCGCCGAGAGCGGTAAATTGGTCCCCAAGTGCGGCGATAAAGACAACAGAGCCGGTCAAAAGTGAAGAAATCGAAATCCATTAAACGTACACGCGTCCACTTTACTTGGACCCCCTACGGGCACCGAATATGGCTCCGCTCACATTGGCACAGAGTTGGAGCGTTTTTACCCCATAGAATATAAAAACGATGGGGTGTTACAAGTTTCACGTGTCTGTGTAAATGTTTATGTGTCTATCTGTGGCATCGTAGCTCCCAAACGGATGATCCGATTTTATAGCGGTTTTTTTTTTTGTTTGAAAGGTATATCAGTCGAGAGTGTTCTTAGCTATGTTTGGTGGAAATCGGTTCAGGTCTTCAAAGTTGTTTGTTTAGTGTTATGGGAATGTTACACGCTAGGTCCGGGGTTTTTATTTTATTTTTAATTTGGTTTGATCTCTATTATTAAGGTACAAATTGTGGTTATGAATAAAGGTAGCGTCGACGCGCATTATGTTTTCCGAATGAATCTTTATGCCATATATAAGTATAGACGATAGACAATTTTGAATTAACCCCAGACTTTGTAAGAAAAAAATTATTGTTAAACACTGAGCGTTAATACATGAACATTTCATAAACCTGTCAAACAAAAAGACTGGATCTAAATCGGTCCATCCGTTTGGCTGCTACGATGCCGTAGACATACACGTTAACCTCGTATCTCAGTTTTTGTCGGGAGTAGAAAAATGACGCGACGCTTCGACTCTCCAATGTGAGTAGAGCCTATTTGCGTCACAATCATCGAGATGACTTCGAAGGGTCGCGGCGTGTCACATTACGCTGGTCCCGACGTGTGTCCAATTCGACGGAATGGACGCGATTCTCCGGGGGCCCTCTCTCGCAATGGTCCGTCGTGAATGGGGCCCATTAATTCCCATCTTTGTTTTATAAAGCCCTGTGTGACGGGAATTGACATTACCGGAACACATTAAACGTTAACTCAACGTTTCGATATGGGACATGCGTATTCGAATCGGATTAACCGGGGATTTGTGTGTTCTTTGTGGAATAAGCGGGCAATTTCGCAATCTACTTTTACATGTAGCTTTGGAAAATTGACTGTTTATGTTGTCATCTATGTATACATATAATGCTCAGGCGCCTTACTTTCAAAACTGATTCGATTTTGATTCAGATTCGATCGTGCTGCGTACTCTCGAGTAAATTGACGTTTGTTTATTTTGATTTTCAATCGATTGATATGGTCGGGAGTGCAAAAATATATGATGGTTAGTTTCAAAGTAATCCATCAAAACACCAAAAGTCGTTGAGATCGAACTGATTCGATGCTCGATTGTGTCGGGAGTAATCCTGCAGGCTTTTGGAGTAGAAATTTAAACATGCACTATGGGGTTGATTTTTTAAAATTTAACCCAGCACGGGGGTGAAATCTGTGTCACTCAACGTTTCGAAATCGCACATCCGTATTCTATTCGGATTAACCGGGAATTTGTATGTTCTATGTGCAAACATAAGCGGAAAATTCGCAATTTACTTTTACATGTAGCTTTGGAAATTCAACTGCATAAGTTGTCTTCTATTCAGGTATATAATGCACAGGCTAAACCCTTTTGGCTTGAAACGTGTTTCTCTCATGCCGCACACGAATTATGCCTTTTGTGTCGTAGACACTAAGAGGAGAGTTTTCAAAATTCATCCCAAAAATAGATGAAATCTTTTCCACGCGGGCGAAGCAAAATTAGTAATTCTATAATTCGCTTCCAATCAGCAGTAGTCATTGCGCCGAAGTTCGCGTTCGTTAGTTAATCAGCTTACCTGTAATTTTAATGAAAAAAACTCTTAACTTAAAAAGCTTAACCGGAACGCCCTTTTATGGTAATAAAATCAAAATATTAAGGCCGGGTCGGGCGATACATTTGTTTAACTCCCGTGACGTCACGCCGCTAAATCAAACGGACAGACGTAATTATGTCGCCGTTTGTCATGACACAAAACACAATACGAAATCCACCCTATTAGGGCGCGTGTGCACTGGGGACGGGCGGCGGTGACAAGTTTGATGACTTAACTCCTTCAGCGATTATTGCCGTTGCATGTATATTTTATTTTATTTTAGCATTTATTGTAATCATATTTCATTAAAAAAAGTATTCGGTTGTATAAGAAAAACGAATAAGTATGGATATGCACTGAAACACACCTAAAACAGAACTGTCGACAGTTAAATACGAGTAGCGTCAAACTTTATGGGCACTGAAGTAAAACATTTTTTGTGCATACTTTTTTGTGTAAATTAAAAATCAAGTAACAGCTTTGTGTCAGATTTTTATGTATGCTTCTGTCTTTATTTATGCAGGCTTTAATATTATTGAGTGATAATACTTTAGGGTGTGTATGGGTCCCGTATATAGAGTTTACTGTGAAAGTACCAGCGCTGAAACAGTTACATTTTTTAATTTATAGTTTTGGCCATTTCTTATGACAAACATGAAAGTAAAAATTAAGTCTTTCAGCGCAAGTATTATCACTCATTTAATAATAATATCTATGGACGCTTCACACCACGTCAATCTGGCCCTGTGCTAAGTATCCGAAGAACTTGTGTTACAGGTACCAGACAACGGAAATATATTTAATACTTTTATACTATACACATATTTAAGATTTTTATTATATTATACACAAATTTAATACACATCCATGACCCAGGAACATTGAAAACTTTGTGTTCCCTCGGCGGGATTCGAACCCGCGACCTTTCGTTCGAGCGCCAACGCGCTCAACCAACTGCGCTACGGAGGTCGTCATTTATTTTACACCTTGTGTAGATGTAAAGTAATGTAAGGTAAAACGTCGGCCTGTCTCACAGTGCATTCCGTGCACACACGCCCTAACACTTTCACATATTCCACCAATGACGTTCTAGTTTTTCGGCCAATAAATACAGATAGTGAAAATTAAAACCTGCGGTCCAACAAATCGGATAGAATCAAAATTGATAGCGTTGTTTTAAAATATAGCCCCGAAAAGTTATAAAAGCAATTTATTTTTCAATACCTATTCATGTCGGGGGTATTATTCAATAATCTCACATGATATTCATTGCCGGGCTGTCGGGAGGTCGATCCTAAATGGGGGTTTATCGGACGTCCGATTTTTCGGGCTTTTTCGGACGCAGAACACTCGTTATTCCGATCGCCGATGCTCTAACACGGATACACGCGTGGCGGAGTGATTTATTTCAATAATATCGATCTTGATACATTGAGTTGGATCAGGATACGAGTCCCATTTGGAAATGCTGTGTTTTGTTCGTTTTGAGGCGAGACTTGTGTTCGAAACATTACATAGTTTTGTTTTGACAATAACAATGTGGTTTACTCTTTCTTTCTTTTACTTTGACTGCGCCAGAAGGAGAGTTACGTTTTCGAGAGTATGTATCATGTGTGTATAATGTATATGTATGTTTAATTACTTTTACTAGATGTATTTTAGCTTAAGAGTCGTTAAAAAACAAAATGGCAGATTTTTGTTATCACTTCCAATTTTCAAATTAAAATGTTGGTTTCAGTATTTTTTTGTTTGAAATTTACACAGAAACAGACGGGTATTTTAGATTTTTAAATTAACATTTTCTTGTTTTGGATTTATTCTTCTACATAATAAAGGAAGTCTCAAACATATTAACAGCACATTGTTTTTTTTATTTACTTGCGAAATTCGTTTCCCGCATCCCTTTTTTCGTGGATGAGAAACATTTTATTTAATCTATGTCACACAAATCACAGACAACAGAAATATGTAGTTACGAAATCCATAAATTCAGTAATGGCCGCCCATCTTTTATTTATGTTTTGAAATAAAGGGAACATTATTACGTATGTTTGTCACCATTTACTTGACTATTATTATAGTCGTCAACATCATCACTGGAATAATGAGCCACTAAAAGTGACCTGATCATTTAGTAGCGCTGTGGTGTGTGTCTTATCAAAGTTAGGACTACCTTTACAGGATGTCACTGCCACTGTTTGGTGGTATAATAAGGACAAATTTCTCCCCCACGACCCATGGCCCCATCAACCTATCGTCGTTATACGGGCCGAAACACGGGAATGCGCACCCTACTGTCTCGGACGTTTCCCTTCAGGTGCGCAATTCTTGATTCCCTACAAGTTATTTATTCTCTTTCTATTTGTCCCTAAGTCCTTCTCTCCTTTCTGGGGCGGACAACACAGGTACGACTTCGGTGTCTTCCGATAGTTCGTCCTGGTTCTACTAACTTAGTTTCGTCCTTGGTTGCCTCCGTTCAACCTTTCTTCTATCTCTAGTCCACTTCTTATCCTATGCCTTAGTCGCGCGTATTCCCGTAGTCGTCCGAAGTTCGCCGCCGTGGTAACGAGGCCGCAATAGTAGCAGGCCCTCTCCAAAGATATAATAAGGACAGCTTGTGACTTGAGCGCCACTTAATTTAACTATTGTTCGGCTTTCGGCCGTTAAAGTGAAGACACATTACAGTGAAAGAACCAGGACCTAAAAATGGTATGGACTTTGACATAAAGTTCGCTAAATGACAAGCGAATTCGTTTGTCACTTAACTAAGCTTATATCAAATCTCGTACATTTTCTTTTCGAACTTCATGATTGATAATAGCGATGTCATCATGGATCGGGGCCCAATGTTGGTAGCAGTTTGTGCAGAACAAGACACAAATCGCTTAACATGGCCAATAGATCGTGCACGCTCACTCACACAAACTCACGCGTGAAAACGATATTCGACCATGCCTGCAGTCGATGCGGTCCTCCAAAAAAGCTAAAGAAAATGTCAAGAGCTTGTTAAACTGGAATTGGACAATATTACTATATAGGTATCCTAGCAGTATTGTGAAGAAGCCACTTCAATCTAGTCGTTTCTTCGGTACAGGCTGCAAACTATTATTAATAGTATGTGCAATCGTATGATTCTATTAATAGTGCATAGACATAATAGATTCGTGGACCTGTTTAATAGTCCGTGATATCGAAAGACGAAATTCTTTATTCATATAGCGGCCCGCCATTACGCAGCTGAAACCTTGTAATAATAAGATGTTAAAATATTCTAATTTATGTCTCTCAGATTATCAAAATATTTTTTTAAAACCGCCCCTGTTTTTCTTCCTTAAACATTTTGTTAATTTTAATGCTCGCTCCCTTTTTTAGACGTTATTATAATTTTGAGCGTAGGCACCTATACTATAAATATTTTCGCTTTGATTAAATAAAGGTTTTGAAAATTCAGAAAATATTAACGCTTTTAAATGCGCCATGTTAGATTTTAACATAATAGCCACTAAGGCCGTGTTTCACCAAGCAATGTTAAAGTTAACCATGTTAAAATACCATGCCACTCATTCATTGACAGGAAATACGAGAGGGATAACATGATATTTAACATGGCGTTAACTTTAACATTGCTTGGTGAAACACGGCCTTAGTGGCTATTATATTAAAATTTTCTGTTTTTTCAAAACCTTTATTTAATCAAAGTCGGCATAAGGGCGTGTTTCACCAAGCAATGTTAAAGTGAACGCCATTAAATATCATGTTATCCGTCTCGTATTTCCTGTCAATGAATGAGATGGCATAATATTTTAACATGTTGTTAATGTAAACATTGCTTGGTGAAACACGGCCTAAAGCAAATAGAAAATTAAAAGCGAATACAATAATTTTACAATGAAAAAGAACGATTCCCGAAAGATATCAAGAACATTTAAAATGGAAACAGAATACAGTACGACGTTTTTTAGAATCTTGGCTTATTGTGAAATTTCGATTTTGTTATTTGCTTTAATGCTTTACCCCGTTGATGGGTACGCTATATATAATGCCTACCGTTTTGTTATATGTGAGCAACAATATGAACTTCCTATGAAACTCAGTGCAGCTTTATAAAATGTGCTGAACCGCAAACTTTTACCTTTTCCAACTTGAAGCTTGTTACTTGTCTTATCGGGATAACACAACTTCCGGGAATATGTATGGTGAATACTTTTCCTGGGATCGGAGGCGTTGTAAAGCTTCACTTGTACTTGTTTAAAATCTTATACGCCTCCATGGTTTAAGAGAAAACGCAACGGCCGTCTTTCCATACACATACAGTTTTGTTTTCAAACAAACTGTTTCCTCCCGGGATAATGCTACTGGAGTAATAATTTTTTGCTGAACATTTGCTATTTGCTTTTTTTCATAAATTAATTATTAAAAGAGATATGGACGTTCAAAAGCACTAAAATTAAGGCCAGATTTTCGGCTGTGTTTAAACATACAGCAAACAAATTAGAGTACATTTTATGATAAAATTGAAACATAGGAACATAGCTCAAGCCTATTTAGTTTATAATGAAAAAAATTTAAATCGGTTAAGTTTTGGAGAAGGAAATAGGGGTAATATTAATGGGCCTTGCTCTATCACGTGATCAGGTTGTGTTGTCCTAACCAGATTTGGAAATAACAGTTTATTTCGGGATCCCGGGATCAAACCCTCGGCTACCGAAGTCGAGAGCCAAGTTTTGGGGTACTTTCCACCAGTAAGCGAGGATGCGTTGCGGGGCCTATTCAATAAGTATGTTCTTCTAGAAAAAAGAAAAGCTATTCCCCTCTTGTTTCAACTAAATTTACTATAGTAAACATAGTCTGGGTAATATTTGGCGCTATTTTTTAGTATTCCTTATTCTTCTGCTTTTTATGTATAAAAAAAATAAATTATGTACGTTAGTTTCGCTAAAACTCGAGAACGGCTGAACCGATTCGGCTATTTTTTGTCTTATGATATTCGTTGATGTCTCGAGAAGGTTTAAACGGTTCATTTAACTGTTTCTATGCTCAACGAAGTGGGTCCGGTGACCCGTGTACCGCTAGTTAATAATAAATATTCAATTGAAGACATGAATGGAGTTCAAATAACTACCACGTAAATATTTTAAAATATTATGTCGTAACGTATTAAGTACATTAATCTAAAGAACCGCCAAGCAATGTGCTTAATACGCTACTACATATCCTAAAATGTTTAAGTGACAGTTTAAACTACATATCCTAAAATGTTTAAGTGACAGTTTAAACTACATATACTAAAATGTTTAAGTGACAGTTTAAACTCAATTTTCTCAATTAAATATTTTGCGACATAAAACCTTCATCCATTTATGTTTTCATTTATACCTATATGGTATACTTTCATCATTAAATTATTAAGTACTTATTACACAAGAAAATGATACATTAATTATATAAATCCTACGTCCTACAAATTTCCTTTGCAGTTTGTATGTGGGATTAATGGAAGAGCATATATTTCATATTAATATTAACTTATTAAATAAAATATAACTTAATCCCCAGATTAAACCAAGTTAACGAATGAAATAATATAAAGTTTATCGAACACACGGGAAAAATTAAAGCAATAAAGACCGAACGACATGAATAAAGGCGATATTATTCGGGTTGAGAATTTTTAATTTTTGAGCTGATGTAATTATCGGACATAAATTTACATTGATCGAGGCCGACAATACTCATTCGTTTGCGAATGAACGTATTTATTTTATGTTCACTCATTTATCTGGTAGGTTAGATGATACAAAGTAAAAAGATTTATTGTGATTGTTGGGAATAAATCTCTTCGAATAACCGGGTGAAGCCAAGAAAGCGAATACAAAATCAAAACTAATATAATTTACCATTGCAAAACGTAGATTTCCCGAAAGACATTCAGACCATTTAAAATAGAAATAGGACTACGCGTTCTAAATGTATTCGGTTTTGATTTTGTATTTCTTTACTTACATTACCTAGCCCCAAAGTTCAGTTTTCTAAATAATATTTAAAAAAAAATA
This sequence comes from Celastrina argiolus, assembly GCA_905187575.2. Taxonomy (NCBI): domain Eukaryota; kingdom Metazoa; phylum Arthropoda; class Insecta; order Lepidoptera; family Lycaenidae; genus Celastrina; species Celastrina argiolus. The sequence goes on along the minus strand of LR994591.1, from coordinate 4,313,090 downwards.
TGAATAAAGTATAATTGAACATTTTTGTAAGACAAAATGCTCCAGAAAAATTAAAAACTATTTAACAGACAAAGAGACTAATTTGCCAGGAATAAGAATCGGCAAGTGTTCACGTATTCACGAAATTATAAGTTTTAATTAAACCCCGTTGTCGGGGGCGGAAAAAACAAATTAGAAGCCAGTGACGAAATGCGATCGTACTTTGTAACTTGTAATTAAGCCCCGCGATCTCCCGCCAACCTGCAGCCGCAATGTAAACACAAATTTGAATTTGGAACTTTGTTTTTTTTTTCGCCGTCCTGCCATTTTTGCCAGAATTCAAGATGCCTGAAGTTGAGTTTTTCTGCAGCTTAGACTTTTACCTAAATACGACGAAAAGTAATGGTGATGAATTCGGTAGTGTGTTGGTTTCATAGTAGCGCCTGAAGTACTCATTCGATTTCATATAGATATATCGATAGGTTCCTGATAATAGCCCTGGTAACATAAGCTATATAATGTACAGTCGGATGAGATGATAATAATTTTAAAAAATGTGGATATAATGTATATTGCCATTTGTATTCATCATTCTATAGGCGTCTACTTATAGTATATAAAATATATAATATATAAAATATGAGGCAAAAATATGGAGGAGTAGCAATTTTGGACTGGAGGAATATTTTATATAGGCCCGTGTCCTATATACGGAAGCACAATAAATATATTAGCATATCAAATATCATAAACGAAATTATAGATAATATACGATCAACGTAAACAAATATACCTAATAAATCCGCGGGAGCTTCAGGTAAACTTTATCTCGCATCGAATCCGTACAAAATCCAATATATTTTGCTCGGATACCAAAGTATTCCGTCGGGCAGGGTACCGATGATATCTCGTGTTTACTACGTTACTTTGTTGGCGGCCATCTCGCCTTACATTGTAAGGGCCCTCGTCCATGGTGACTTTTACCAGCACTAGTTGTGTGCCCTCGCCCACGTAACTACGATTCAATCGAGATGCAAACGCGATTTACGTAGGTGCTCTACACAGTATTCCAGGCGAACCAAACTCTGATGCGGCTAGAAAGTAGTAAGTAGTATTATTTAATTTTCTTTTTTTTAGGTTAATAAATAGTTAACATAAAATGAAAAGAAGAATTGAAGAAATATATCTCCGTTCCTTTCTGACCTCGTGTCTTTTGTGTTCTACCAATCAGCGTTCAATATGGGTTGTTGATTTGAATGCCATGTTAGTTGATAATTCCTTTGAATTTCGTTCCGGAAACCGGGGGTATATGATTGTCATCGTCTTTCTAAGTACGAAAATCCTAATAAATAATGAAAAAAAAGCCCTCCCGCCATTTTCCCCGATGCAACGCGATGTCGTCCGACACCGTTGCGTTTTTGTCCAGTCTCGATGTTGTGGCTATTTGACATTACTTCTGTAGCGCGTTGCAAATGCGACTATCGCTACAAAAAGTATTTGTGGGTGAGGGCCCTAAGTCAGTTTATATGTTACATTCGAACATGTAATGGGGCGAAACGTTAAGTCACGCTCAATATACCCCAAATAAAGCTTTATCATCTCTCCAATATTCCGCATCCGCGAAGGGAGTGCGCCACTTGACACACTGCCAGGAATAAATCAAATACTCCCGCCATATGGCGCTGTCTTGCTCGAGCCATAGGAATCTTTTGTTCCTACAGTTAACATCTATATTGCTGACGCTTGTTTTCAAAATGAAGCGTTGAAGGAAAATTTTTTTGCTTATTTTTAGTTGCTGTTTCTGAAGGTTTACTTTATTTAATTCTGTGTACTAGTACTTTATGTACTTATGTGGTATTTGGTTGACTGGTGAATGAATTTAAGTTGAATAAAGCTTTTCTTGAATTTAATTTAGGAACGACACGGAAATTACTTTTTTTTTTCTAAATATGAAGTAACTAAAACTCGGTAGATCGGTTCTGTTATTTAAATTTTACAGTCTCGATCTCGTCTAACAGCAAAGTGATATTCTCATAAACGTCATAGAAACACCACACGTGTAAAACAAGATATTCAGTAAACAGGGTGATTCATGGTTCATATATTCAGCCGAATATAGTGAGAGAAGAGAGGTCCTTCTCTAAATAAAAAATACTCTACGCGTATTTTTTGTTTTATCACCTGATATAGATCAATTACTTACCGTACCGCGACAAATCACGATTAACGATCTTCATAAAAGTCACAAAACAGATGAGTTTCAATCCTAGTCAGGACTTACATCAACGACCAGTGCGTTCGTGTCGAGACTAGAAACTCACGAGCACCAGCATAGTAAGATTCACTACTTGTGGTCATTTTAGACCTTTGATTTTTTTTAGTGTTATTAAGTAATTTATATAAGGTGCCAAAACAATATAATATGCTCTACGCGTCATTCTCTTCTCACTATATTCGGCTTAATATATGAACCATGAATCATCCTGTATAATTCATTTGAGTACGAGAATTGCGCTTCAGGATGCCTCGCATTGGGCGCACATATTATTCTCATTTCACTCTCGCCTCATTTCGTCGGCGTGCGTGATTTTTTCAGTTAATCTCGGAAGCGTATAGCTCTGTTTACGAGCTAAACTCCGGGGAGCGAGCGAAATTTAAATATTAAACTAGTGAACGTGTTTTACATAAGACTAAAGAAACCTTCATTATGCGAGTTCAGCGGAAGCGGGCTATTCGCGGTTATGTTTTAGTGGATCCGCGCCATTTGCATATTGTTTTCAGTTGTTTTTCGAGAATTTACGCCTGTTCCACGTTCAACTTCATTTCTATAACTGGTTCGAAGTTTGGCTCGTGGTTCCGACAGTTGGGTCATTGTTTCGGACGTCCATTTTACGGAGCGGCCGGGATGAGTCGGGGCCTGCGACTGTTACGTCCTTTGTGGGACGACCGGGACTAATCGCCTTGAGTATATTGTCGCCTCGTCTGATGTGGTGGTTCTGCAACGGACCTTAATCTCGCATCTTAACAATGCTCCTCCATTTCGTTTTAGATCCCTGCTTGGTATCTACAGTAATAATGTTTAAATAATGGTATTCACATTCATACAGTAAATCTTTCTAATATAGATACAAACAATTTAATCTAGTAAGAGAAATTCGGCATTAGCCCTCCATAATATTTTTTGAGCGAATATCGTTTTCCGAAAAGTATTTGTTATTGCGAAAAGAAATAATTTTTCTATGAGATAAAAGTTCGTATATTTTTTTTAAGTTAGATCTAATTCATTATTATAGAGGGATGTTCTCTAATGGGAGTAGCACCCCTAGACATAGAGATTAACATCCCATCTTCTTATAGCTATAAAGCTGATTGCAAGATATTTATTAAAAAAAATTGATCTAATTCATTAAAATGTGATATTCGACCCTAGTTAATATTGCAATTTCCAGTTTCATAACATTTTTTATGCGACGTGAAATGGTGTCGAAAAGTTTCCAAGTGAGCTGCCAAAAGTTTTCATAAACTAATCCCGGAGCGACGCGTTAAATTCGCGATTTACTTCGTCGTGGCTAACGCCGTCGCCGCCATCTTTTTTAGCGGCGACCGCTCCATGCTGGATTTAGGGCCACATTTGTTATCATTAGACAACCGGGTGCAAGTTGTCTGCAAACCTCGGCGAATTGCGCGATAAATTCGCAACCCATGGACCGCGGCTTACTTCACCATGATTTGTGTACGAATAAAACCGGGGAACTGGCTTTACATCGACTCCATAAAGAGATACAGAGGTAAATTACGTCGGGACTTTTATTGGCAAACTGTACCCATAAGAAAGTTTGGGGAAGTAGTGGCTAAGTGTCCAACTTTTATACTATCCCCCGTTATTTATACTGAACCGAAGGGATCTCTATAAAACCGCAGATGCCGAAAAGGTCCCGATACACGGTATAATTTCAATAAATAACGGAAAATTGTCCCCACCAATACCGTTATATATCATCAGATATCCATATTATACCGATATTTCAGGGATTATGGAATTTCGGGGAGTTTTTAATCCTCCCAATGTGTTCCCGCGCTTAAGATACGTTTGTTTATGATCAATATGGCGGCTAAACTTTTCGGTATATTTTATTTTCTATGGCGCGATTATTTTATCGCGGCCCCTTGTTTTTCTTTGCTTATGAGCCGACTTTCGGCTATCTTTTTTTGTTTTTAGCTACGGATGAACTTGAAATACAAGTGGATTGTTTTGTATATTTTATACATTTGCATTTTTGGGGTTCCTTCCCCCTTTACTGTAATTTCAGTCTCAGATCGCTCTCTCTTTCTCTCGATATAGCCTTCACTATGATAGCTAAACAGTTTAATTTTTGTATGTTTGTTGAAGCTATAACAACATATACTGTAAACAAAATTGTGACACGTGATTTTTGATAAGATTCAATGATACGGATCACTTAATGCGCGACTCCAACTAGCAATTCGATTTTAATATTCTATTTATTTTGTACACGTATCTATATTTAATAGTATTTATTTGTGATGTAAACACGCTGAAACCCCTTTCCCCGCCACGTGACAAAGTAAAGTGGACGCCCTGACTGGAATATGGCGCGGATATTTTTTCCAGGTAATGCATTTTTCTTGAAAGCCATTCCTATGCTGTTTGACGTGTGCACGTGCCAATTTGATTTATGTCCCCTGAATAAGTAACGCCATCTTGAAAATTTCATTTTTACACAAATTTCGTATCTATTCGGCTATACTTGTGCAATGGCATAGCGATTTGCAGTGCTGGGTCGTGCGTATGCATAGATAGTACTGAAGTGTCATGGAAACGTATACGAAAGTACGTTTTTTAAACATATTTATTTATTTACTTACTCACCACCATTATTTATTAATAGTCCTCCATTTTGAAATTTGGAAATAATTACGATTTTTTGGTTTACCCAAGAATACATTTTACATGAAAATTTTGTCCAGCATTAAAACAAACCCGTATTTTTTATTAAGTTCCCAAAATGTAAGTACTTTGTTGTATAAAAGAGTGGATAAAAAATATATTAAGATTTATCCATCTCTAGACCATTAATCGTTCACGTCAGTTCACTCCCAGTAGAGGCGTCGCTCCGGTCAAGGTTTGGCTAGGACACCAAAGGGTACGAAAAAAGGTCTAAAACATCCAGCTTTTTTATATATTTCAATTTCATCTTTCATGTTTTTGTTTATCCAGACATTAATAAAAATATTATACTTGTCCTATTTTTATTTTAACCTGCGAGTATTATAGATGTATATTTTTATTTATTTTTCTAGGAGTGTATTTTATGCATTTATCGGTGGAGTCATATGCTACATTTTTAATGCTTGATGAAAACAGAGGATGTCATAAGTTTGACGTGTCTGTATGTATGTTTCATCGTAGTTCGCAAACGGATGAACCAATTTTTTTTTGTTTGAAAGCGCTAACGTGATTGTTTTTAGCTACAGTTCATTCGCTGACTGATTAACATTTCGGAGGATACTTTTTTTATTTGTTTAAAGTGATAGGTAAGTACCTAAAATCACATTTAGTGAACATTTCGTTAAAAACTTGGCGCGTAATCTTCGCTTGCGACCTACCTCACGTAATATAATAAAGTTGAATGCAGTTAATTTTAGATGTAGATGAAGAATTTATGTCGCTTAGGCGATATGAGCTCGCTAAATAATTCATAACACAACCGACTGGGAACTGAGTGCGAATAGAAATAGTGGCCATTACGCCAGGCGCACCAAATGCGCCTGAAAAGTAATTCCGCGCAGAATTTTAAACTTATAAATGGTTATTGCAGACAAAAATGGAATGGATGGAACACTCAGGATGAAGATATTATGGACTTTGTGAAATACTAGATGTTGCCTGCGACTTTGTGCACGCGAAAGGAAATCACGCAGGAACGTTTTGTCACGATGTAAAGTAGCCTTTCTTTTCCTGTGTGTGCTGTTTCTATGCCAAATTTTACCAAAATTGTCTCAGTAGTTTTGGCTTTAATACAAACAAACGAAACCTATTAAATATTTTTATCTTTCTTGTCAGACAATCAGGTGATCAGTCTACATTGTCCTAAGCACAACTTAAAGACAACATTTTTGTTGTTGTTCCAACGCGGTAATGGAACTCACGACCTCCGAGAGCAAGGTTTAAATATAACGCAGGTGTAACCTATTAAATATGTACAACATGTAAAATAAAAGAGCGTACAGAGTTAACTCGTTAACCACGTCATAAAATACGTATTTATTCGATAAAATGAATCTAAACTTACAAGGGGCCATGGAAGACCAGGTGCCAATCGTTTTGTGTACTATCGTGTTTTTTTTTGTATTGTTTATCTTACTGTATATGTGTAACTTCTGATTGTGCACATTTTTATTTCATTAAAATCAAGATTTTCATTTTGTGCCTGTGACAATTGATGCGAGCACCAGTATTCAGTAAACAGCTAACTGCGCCAAAACCGTCACTTGAATAAAAAGAAACGAAAGCATTAAATCGTGTAAGCGACTAAACCCGCGTTCACAACAGAATAACATTAGTTTAGGTGGGATAACGTTTTGCTTTGTTCAAGTCAGTTTGTGACTCAGTATTCATAATAAAGAAGATGTTTCTTACTTTAGTAATATACATTTGAATGTAAGATAAAAAATGCGTAACTATTATAAATTGAAACATTATTGTAGACTCTCAGATGAAATGAAATGAAAGGCTTCAATAATGTTGTGGACTGTATATTACTTGCAAATTGTATTACAAAATATGAAGGTCGTCTACATCGGTTGGTTTAAGAGTATTTAAAAACTATCGCACTGTGTGCGCAGGCGCATGCGAACGCCCCGCGCGTCCCGCACGCCCCGCTCGCCCCGCTCGCGCCGTTGCGATGTAGCCGCAACAATTATCTTTAGCATCTTCTTAGATATAACAATATGTAGATATAACGATACCTCATTCCAAGCCTATACTTTCAGATAATATCAATTTGATTATTAAATGTATACCTATGCTGTTTACATTATACTTTTATACAACGCACACAGTCAGTCAATGACTTAGTCGAAATTTTGTCAGTAAATATATTACTAAGAACTTTGAGTCAAAATCTCTACTAAAGTATTCAATGTCTTTGAAAGCGGCCCTTATCGTAAACTTGTGAAATTGTTCCCATATAATCGCACCCTATGAAAACTTTTTCCGATATAAACGCGCCCTAATGCGTGTGAAAAATGTGAACGGAGCGGCCACGCACGAACCGCCTGATAAATAAATACTGGTTCCAACACTTTGACGCAATTTGTAACAATTTCCACACCTCGATCGTTGCCGTATTTGTTACCGGATTTCAAACTCCCCATCACAGGTAGGTTAGGTTAGGTTAGCTACCCACGAGCGATAATTCGTGACCGATTTTTAGTAGGTGAAATATAATAATAATAGCTCACCGATTTCGGTGTCGGTAGAACTCTACCGACACCGATTATTATATTTATAGTGTCCAAGTGTATAAGCAATACGCAAAGACACTCTCTCTTCCTTTTAGTCTCAAAACCCAGTGGGACGGTAAACCGACACGACTGGCGAATAAACAGGCGCAGGACCGACTTTTTACATGCCCATCTGACGCATGGATCATCTTTTTTGTCAGACAATCAGGTGATCAGTCTGCATTGTCCAACCAACCAACCAAACCAAAAATGTTTGTTGTTCCAACACGGGAATCGAACCCTCGTCCTCCGGGTCGAGAGCGCAGCTTAGAACCATTAGACCACAGAGGTGCTTAAATAGGTGAAATATAAAACATACTGATAGCAATGTAACCATACATAATAAAGGAGTCGGTCAGAAATAATATACAGCTAAAATCTGCCCGATAAAAGGTCCTACAAAAATCGGACTTGGGCACCCTAAATGCGATTTTCGATAAGAAATGAGCTCAGAGTGGAGGAAAAGTTTTATAATTATTATGAATCTTGGGGTCCGATGATTGTGTAAGGAGAAAATACACTTTTATTGGACTTGGATTTGTTCGTTTTTGTTGAGTCATCAGTTTTGTTATACTTTGTTATTGCTCGATTTGTATTTAAGACGAATTGTGTGTACGATTATTTTGCTTGTGATATATTTTTTTTGTAAAACTATTGCGTCGGTAATTAGATATTTATTGGGTATGTAGAGGTAGTACAAACAAAAATTATTAATGCATTTCATTATTTCTTTTTGAAATACTATGTCCATTGGTCAAAACCACATCGAAATCGTTACGTAGTTTAAAATAAAAAGATTCAAACGTAGATATTTAAAAAATGCTTCTACTGGTTTGTGTCACAATCTTATCGTGTCGGATAGCTTATTCAGAAGTTGAATCGTTGGTACTTTATATCGAACAGAACAGTGTATCGACAGAGACAAAAGATGCAAATAAGCTACTTGACTATCTAAGTATCAGTAATAGCTTATTCAGAAGTTTTGTCGCTTACCAGATATCGAGCGACAGAGGGAAAACACTTAGATTGTGCAACAGGCTATAAGCATAATGAACAGTTCGACAGGGAACAAACAAGTTTACTGTGCAAACCGCAAAGCTAACGTCTGTTCAGCGTCTAATGTCGATTTCTCAGTCTTCTGTCGTCTGTAATGTTCGAGATGCATCGTTCTCAGGGCTCCGACACTCATGCCTGTAAGTTCGTTTCGAGTGTAAGTCTGTCCCGCTCGCACGCGCGTCAAATCATGCGTCCATGAGCTGGACAAACAGAGTAGATCGTCGACAAATGCAATCTTTTTGTCCCACATGATAAGTTTAGTTGTAAAAGTCGAATAGAATTTCTAATTGTACTAGCTGACCCGTGCCCACTTCGTTGAGCCTAGAAACCGCTTAAACCTTCCCGGTAGTTACACGAATATTTCAATACTAAAATAGCCGAATCGGTTAAGCCGTTCTCGAGTTTTAGCAAAACTAACGAACAGCAATTCATTTTTATATATATACTAACGGTTTAAACATTTCCTGGACTTCCACGAATATTTCAATACTAAAAATAGCCGAATCGGGCCAGCCGTTATCGAGTTTTAGCGAGACTAACGAACAACAATTCATAAAGATTCTTTATACGGGTTGAAACGTGGTTTTCTAGTGAGAACATCACATTCTCACTGTCATGTTAAGTGATTGTTGAATGGAATTTAAAAATCTATTCGAAGGCTATGTTCTTGGGATTGCAAACTGTGCTTTTTATTTCCTCTGTGTCGGGTGATAATACAGATTATGTTTTATTGGTCCCAACCTTTCATCTATTTCATCAGCAAATTAAAAAGTTTATTAAGTATATGATTCTACCTGCACAGAAAATAGAATATAACATTAGCTTTTGTCCACGGCTGTGCCTGCGTATCCCACGGGAACACCGAACATTTTTTTAAAGTAGCCTATCCAATCTAGGATTTCACCTTCTTGCGTACCAAATTTTATCAAAATTGTTATACATTTTACGCGCTATAAACTCGCTGGAAACATTAAGTAAAACATAAACTATACATTTTTAAAAAGTATTTTTATTTACATTTCTGCTACAGTGTAGTATATTTGAGTTCTCCATACAAACTGCAGATTAAATAAGTTAAGTGTGCGACAAAACGTAATGCAGTAGTCGGTAGTGTTCGCAGACTCGGTATTAAATCCCAACAAACACATTCTTATATTTCGTTAAACATACCACACCACCACTTGAGATCTTATGCATAACTCGTACAATAGAATAGAACGGGAACTGTTGAGACATTTTAGATTCGTATGTTGCACAATTCGCTTTAACTATTTAAACTGTAACTCAGTTTGCTGTGCCATTTGCGACCTTATCGCTTCAAACTTAAAGTAGTTCGGCGTTGAATACGCGGCGCTGGAGTCACGAGAGAATTTAAGATTTGAAGTCAACTATACTCTGTAATGAAGTCTAAGTTGTATAAGGAATATAAAAGTATTCACATGGGATTTACTTTTAAAGAGTAGCGTGTAAGGATCTTAGAAGTTTTTGTCTAGTTTTATAATTATGTTAAGGGCGTGTTTCACCAAGCAATGTTACAGTTAATTCTTCGTTATATCGTGCTGTTCCTTTCGTAATTCCTATCAATGAATGAGAAGGCATGGTATTTTAACAAGCCGTTAACACTAACATGCGTTAGTGAAATCGGGGCCTAAGGCCGTGTTTTCACCAAGCAATGTTAAAGTTGACGCCATGTTAAAATACCATGCCATCTCATTCATTGACAGGAAATACGAGAGCGATAACATGATTTTTTACTTTAACATTGTTTGTTGAAACTCGCCCTTTATATGATAGAGGGCATATTTTTTTCTAATCATTCTCTCCATGCTCTATTTGTAATTTCATCAACTTGTAACTGAATAAAAAAATATGTCAACGAAAAAAGGCAATCCTAAAGATTGTATTAAATTGGTAACACATAGACTATTTTAATATTATTTCGTACATTAGAAGAAGCTTGTTAAGTTGCTTTAAGTAATGCTACTACGCACATAGACGCGTAGGTGTTTTCGTAGAAATGCTACATAACGAGTTACGCGTAGTCATTCTCGTAGCAATACTACTAAATGCAGACCAGGGATGTTAGGGAGCTCCGTAACCGTAACCGAAACTATTTGATATACGATAAAAAAATTATCCGTAACTGAATCCGAAATAAAAGTTTTGCTACTGTCAAAGGTAACCAAAATTGAATATCCGTTACCGAAATTATCCGAAACAAACGGATACTCCGAAATAATTTAATATCCATATCATTATACGTATCCGATTTCATATCCTTTTCATCCCTGATGCAGACGCGTAGATTTTCGTAGCAGTGCTACATCACGAGTTGCGCGTAGCCATTCTCGTAGCAATGCAATGCTACTACTAGGAGACGCGTAGTCTATCGTAGCAGTGCTACAACATGAGTTACGCGTAGCTTTTTGTAGCAGTGCTACATCTCGTGTAGATGCGTAGGCTACGCAATATCGTAGCAATGCTACAACACGAGTAGACGCGTAGCCATTCTCATAGTAACGGTACTATAAATAAAAATATAGTGCTACAGTTGTACTACTATAGTGCCTGTCACACGCGCTCTGATGCGTAGCGCATGTATAGTTATTCATAGAGGTCAGCAACACTTGCGCTCTTTGCGGTAGTTCACACCAAGACTCGACGTGTACGAAAGTTTCATTGCAAGAGACAGTGGATTGCAATGAAACATGTGTCTACTTCTGTAGTGAATAAAGTTCAATAATTAACAACTGTGTGCGTCGCGAATTCACGTGAGCTGACCCTTAAAGGTCACCACATTGTCCACCACACTAGCCTCCTTACCCTAGCGTATGCCCTAATTAAAGCTTATGGAGCAATAATCGTATACTTGTATAGCACATCAGTTATATTAAGCATCACCTACGTGTTGTGATTTTAAGGATTGTTTTTTTGAAATAAATGGTTCTGTGCAATCATAATTTTATGTTTTTGAAAATTTCAATCTTAACAATTTAGAAATATAAACAAAAGTTTATAAATGTTATTGTAGCTGGCTTGCTGTGATGATATCGAGCCTCGCTCTTATTAGTTTAGTTAGCCCACATTTCGAGGAAGTGGCTCCATTACTGCCATTAGTAAACAATATCGAGTTATGTTCGCTGATTGCCGTATCCCATGCGGTGGAGTCGACAAAAACTTCATAATTATTTGTGTTCACGTGCTCGAGAAATGCTTAGTTTATTATTTAAAATATTCTTTCGCTAGTAATCGTAGCGCTTTATAAATTCGAACGTACTGATTTCTAAAATGTGTATATTTCTCAATCCAGACTGCATTTCATCGCTTTGTGGATTTCGTCTAAATTAGCGAGATTCGAAATCAATGGGCGCCCAAAAATACAAAGCGAAATGTAACGGACAAACACTAGATTTTGCAGCAAATTTATCTTTGCAGTGGCGGGCCTAAAGCGTACGACGATAAATCCCATAGAGCCGCAACAGGGACACAGAGCAAACGGTCAACGGAGGCGCAACAAACATGACATGACACAGAAACGAGTCCAAATTGGACGCTCGGTAATGTGGTGGACAATCTATACTCCGCTAAAGAACACTGATAGAGTGATGTGTGCGGAGCTGAACGGTCTAACTTGATTGGAGTAATTCGCAGAAAATAAGCGTGGGACGATAAATTTCATAAAGTCGCAATAGAGACGCACAGTAAACGGTCAATAGTGGCGCAACTCTAAACATGACATGACACAGAAACGAGTCCAAATTGGACGCTCGGTAATGTGGTGGACAATCTATACTCCGCTAAAGAACACTAATAGAGTGATATGTGCGGCACTGAACGGTCTAACTTGATTGGAGTAATTCGCAGAAAATAAGCGTGGGACGATAAATTTCATAAAGTCGCAATAGAGACGCACAGTAAACGGTCAATAGTGGCGCAACTCCAAACATGACATGACACACAATCAAGTCCAAGTCAAATGCTCTGTAATGTGGTGGACAATAATTAGTTACCATCGTTTGGCACTAGAGGCGCTGTTTCGATGCCATACAAATTGTATTTAACTTCGTTAAATTAATTAGACGCACGTCCACCTTAGGGGTAGACACAATCAGTCTCTTTAGTACTACTTCATATTTAGATTCTTCTAGCGAGACAACCAGTTGCACGAACACTATTGTACCGAGCGTAATACGCAGAAAATACGAGTATGAAGCCTTAACAAAGACAAACGCAGTACACTGACAAAAGGTGTGCAACTGCGGACGTTTGACATGACGCTCTCAAAGCTATAACTATTAAAACGTCATTAGGATTTCGAGAACTATTGCATTGTTGCGATTGGCGAGATTGCGAATGGAAATCATTTAGCCTTAAGCGCACTGAAAATGATTAAGTATGTTTGAGAATTATGCCTGATTGTCAAATGACTCTACAAATATTTTTCGTGTTCTAACACGTGTTGGGTCATTATTGTTATTAGATTAGAGCATGGATTGTCGAGGTGTTTGTTAAAACATATATGAACGTCAACTTTGTTGTTTGTCAAACAGAGTAAAGCTAATCTGGTTCATGTTTGACCTTGTTTGATCCACGGTATGTAGGCCAAGTAGGAAAGTTGAAAATCCCTTAAAAGTAACGTTATCGAATGCCAATTGTATTAGCGCTATCATTGTTTTTATTATCATTCGATAACGTTACTTTTAAAACAAAAATTAGATAAACTCTTACGAAACTGTCAAATTATCCTACTTGACCTGCTGAGCGTGCATGAGCATGTAATAAAAACAAAATTAAGTTATAAATATTATTTAATTCTGCGTGATAGCCGGACGAAGTAAATAATATATTTCATACGCCAATCGGAGTTTGACAGCTCGTCCCAATCAGTCTGCTAATGAGCTGTCACGACAAGTGTAGTGTTAGACCGTTAGTGCTTTATCGTGTTATATTGCGTTATCTGTGTGTATGTGACGTCGGTGACACAGCCGCAACTTTCATAAAAGGTCACTTAGGGTGCGACAATCCATGAGCGATAATCGGTGACCGATTTTTTGTAGGTCAAAAATAGAATATTATACTGTTTGCAATAAAGCAACGCACACGTCATAAAAAAGTCGGTCAGATAAATGGAGGAAAAATCGATCCGATTATCGGTCCTACAACAATACCCTTACTTAAAAATATTTGCATTTAAATACTGAATTTGTATACTTGTCTTCCGTCAATTTGGCTGACTCATTATATTATGTTTTTTAACTTTCTGCTAATATAACGGGTGTAAAAAGAGCAGTCACTATAACTTTGGGATATGATTATAGTACCTTGTCTCATTCTAGAAATGTATTTTTTTTTACAAGAAATTAAAATTTTTTTTTGCTTTATTGTAATTTTTGCGACATAAAAAAATAAAAGTGGTAAAAAGTAAAAAAAAATTTTGTTGTTTTTGACAAAAAAATATATAAAAAAAATTAATTTCCAAAATGAGTTGAGGTAGTATAATCGTATCTCAAAGTTATAGTGACTGCTCTTTTTACACCCTGTATATAGATAGGCTATCGAAACGGGTATGAGGCTTAAGTTATTTAAGTTATAGTTTCATAGGGCGTCGTTCAGCGTCCATAAATAAGAGAGCTATGAATACTGTGGTCCTTTGATACCGTCGGTAACGATAAATCACGTTTGAAGATGCCCCTCCAGCGGTCCATTTATAAACGTAAGAGCTATCAAAGTATCAAATATACTCCTTAGTTTTTTCCCTCTTAAAGTTTTTTTAGATTTTTAGGCGTGGACTCCAGTCTGCGACGTAGCTTTGACCAAAATAATTCGTTGAAAGGTTTGACCAAAAGACTTTACTGTAATATTTTTATTTAATAAATATAGACTGCTCTGAGAAATTAAAATAAAAGAGAACAAAATGAAAAGAATATTTAAACTCTTTAATTCTTATTAGTCCAAAATATTTATATTATAATATGCTTCGTAAACAGACATAATATATTTTTAATCTAATTTGTGGGAAATCCAACTACGAACCATCACTTAAGTATTAAAAAACCCTCCACTTCGATATTTCTGTGAAACGAATGTTTATGAATAACGTTCCTCCTAGAAATGGTTATGAATCTAGGAAATAATTTTAGGAAATATGTAAATGTCTTGAGCGTTTTAATCAATATTTTATCTGGTTTAAAAGAAAATGAGAAAGCAAAAAAATGCTTTATCGTTATTCTTGCGACAAAAAAATAAGAAATGGTAAAGTTTTTTTTTCTTTTTGACAAACTAAATACATTTCCATAATGAGGAAAGGTAGTATAATCGTATCTCAAAGTTACAGTGACTGTTATTTTTACACCCTGTATAGTTGTCTGCCTGGCCCTGCGTACCTTTTCTGACCTTTATTGTGTCGAAACACCTCGCCTTAAATGATAATGTTGATCTTCAGAATATGGTTACGTATAAACTAATACATAATAGTGTAAGGAAACAACGTCTTATACTGTTGTTGTTACTTGTTAGTGTTGCGAGAGGTATCCGCACATACAACAATATTGTTGTACAAACGTTGAAAATTGTTCGGTATTATCATAGTATAGTGTATTTTGCAAAATTAATTCCCTGACAAGATGTTTGCTTTTCAGGATTGGTATTACCATTTAAAACAATACTAATGTTAAAAGTATAATTTTAATTCAGTTTAAAGGTTATTTTTGTTAATATTATTTCAAATATTAACGGGCAATATATAAATGCATTATTAATACAAAAACTGGCAACACTTCAAACAGATAACAAGCAAAGTGACTTGCATAGTCCATAGACAATTTTATGTAATAGCAAGCGATTACAGCAACAATGTATGGAGTCAAAAACGCCAGAGGAGTGAGAAGTGCGTTCTCTGTCCTTTATATTCCTAAACCTAAAGATCTTCGGCAACATCATTCAGTCGGCCAAGCATCGACCAGTGTCCGGCGAGGCGGCCCGCTCATGGCGAAGCGTGCTGTACTAAATATAGTGTAATTAAATTTAACACAAGGACTGGTTGTACTGACAACATATATCTCGTTTTGATAACGATAAATTATGGCTAACGGCCTGGGGATCAGCCGCGGCGGCGGCGCGGGCGGTCGTCCCCAGATTTATGACACAAATATTTGTCACTGGGTTTTTTAGTTAATAAATTGCATCGAAACATGGCCTCTTTTGTAACATTGTCGGTAATCTCTTTACGCCATTGCTGTCAACGCGCATAGAGTCCGCAGTGGATTTACACAGGGGCCAATCGGGGGTAGCGCCCAGGACGGCAAATTTTCTGGGGCGGCAAAACTTGGGAAGTAGATTTTTTTAGTCTTACCAACTTTCCAATACATGTTTTTTTTTTTGTTCTTTTATTAAAATGCAATTTGAAGACATCAAATGTTTTTCCAATGCTCAATTTGATATTGTTGGTATGTTAAATAATATTGCGTAGTTGACATTTGGTACAGTTAATATTAAAACTAATATGCTTTTATTTAATATAATTTACTGTAGGCAATATTATTTATTAGTTTGATTATACGTTATTATTCCACCATTGGTTTTTTCCGCATCCAATACAAAATAATATGCACGTAGAATTGCATTGTATATTGAAATGTATAATTCAATTGGAAATTAATGTTTAGGTAATTAATTAATATTAAGTGTCGCGTGCAACTAAGAGCAGATTATAGTTTCATTATCATTATGTGGTATTAATATGAAAATGAAATTAATGACAATTGATATACCTAGCTTAAAGCTTTCAATGATAATTAATTCTTATTGTTAAAACTATAATAGTGATTGAATTATTTTTTTTTTTAAACTTTTTAATGACATTTAACTTTGAATTATATTAAAAGAGTTTGTACAATTTTATTCCTACGTAAAGTGCTACAAAAAACGTTACTATTGTCGTTGTGCAGCTACAATTATTATCAGATGAATAGATACAAATTGAAACAGATCTTTAGTTTCTTCTCTAGGGAACGAAAAGAATTTTAGTTTAAACAATGCACTAGATGGTAATTGTGATGCTAATAACGGATTACCATCTAGTGCCTGATACATGACAATATCTCAATGAGTACGGTACCATTTTTAAGTACCAAATATTTGTCGTTGACAAATCTGTAAAATTACAGATTTGTCATTCCAGTCCACGACCAAGTGACGAAAGTGTTTTTTTCAATTTGATCTAAAGGTTGCACACCCCTAAATGATTATTTATTTTGCCTCCCGAACTCGACTGAAGCGACGTGTGTTATCAGAAATGCCGAATTCCATGCACGCACGATTGCGTGCTCCTGCTCCCCGGCTCACGTATACCCGAGCGCATTGCTGAGAGCCTGCATATGCGGCCAGGTAAACTAATGCCATCTATTTTCAGATTCCAATGGTATTCGTACGTTCTTAAATATTTTGAATGCTATTCAGACGATTGCTTTTACATTTGAGTCAAAATATGTCGTAGTTTTGTAGTCGAGTTTTTCAATCTTAAAATACTGTTTCGTTTTAATCATGATATTATCAAACAGCAAACTAATATTCTCGTTAATTATTATACAAGCGATAAACGCTGTACAAATGTCAAAACGTGTAGTACAATAACTATATCCATCAGTTTATGATAAGAATACAGTACATTAATAATTTACTGAAAATTAAGTTCATCCAGGTTCATAATAGAATTGGGCTTCTAATGATCCACCAGAGTGCGTTGTAATGCCATAGAAAAACAATACTGTAAGTAGAACTAAAATAATATTATGTTTTATTTTAGTGGTAGGTACTCACAATTTAGTTGTACACAACCGTCCGCGGGTGGAACATATTTTTGTGATGAACACTTTTAATAAATCGTGCAAGCCGTCAGGACTACCATTGGCTTATTCACTCCGAAAAAATGACCCGCAAAACGTAGCCCGTATTTCGTTAAGCCGCGTCGGGTTCAACATTTATTATACTATTAACGAGGCCGATAAAAGGTTTTTTAGATAAAACATCGGCGTAATGAAGACAAAGAGTTGTGCTTAGCCAAAAGAAAACAACGGACTAATTGGAGGTGCGATACTTTTGGCAGATTTATCGCTTAATTATTCAACCTAACATGCTTTCGCCGGAACTTGGGAATTTCCAACTACATTGTTCGTGCGAGTTTGTAAAGTGCTAATCATTTGGGACCTCAGATGTAATCATAATGTTATGATAATGTTGGCGGATAGTTTGTTATTGGTAAGTTGTATCATAGAGATTACCGAAATCTTAATAGCCATGTATTACAACAAATACACTCCCGGATTTTGTTGTCAATGTTTCATATAAAAGGTTTGCTGTAGATCGTTTCGATTTACAGACAGTCGAAGAATCCACGACCCCAAATTTAATAGACACTTAATCACACCTAATTTAATGTCAATTTTCAACTTTCAGACTTGGAATTAAAAAAACACCGTAATTAAACTTTGTATTTGATAAGACAGAAGAATAATTAAAGTTTGAAACATAAATTACTACTATTTTCATATTTCAGTCTCCTTTAATATTTACAGCGTAAATTTGATTTATGACGCCATTAAACGAAGTTCCATTTCCACTTGCACTAGATTTAAGCGAAGATCGCGCTCCTCCGAACTTATTTCCATCCAATTTGTATCTCTGAGATAATAATTGACATCAGTTTCGGTTTGGAAGGAGCCCAAAAGCTGTTCCCTTATTAAAACGTTTGGCTTCCCCGGCGGCCGTTACTGTGTCTTATTGCTTTTAATTAGCCAGATTCTACTGTTTTATGTGTTACTGCCATATTACGGCGTTTTATAGTATTATCGTCTTGTAACGTTTCAAATGTTCATGTTTTATTCGTTTCTACTTTTTTTTAGATGATTAGGTGACTGATTATATTTATTATAATTGACGACCTCCGTAGCGCAGTTGGTTGAGCGCGTTGGCGCTCGAACGAAAGGTCGCGGGTTCGAATCCCGCCGAGGGAACAAAAAGTTTTCAATGTTCCTGGGTCATGGATGTGTATTAAATTTGTGTATAATATAATAAAAATCTTAAATATGTGTATAGTATAAAAGCATTAAATATATTTCCGTTGTCTGGTACCTGTAACACAAGTTCTTCGGATACTTAGCACAGGGCCAGATTGACGTGGTGTGAAGCGTCCATAGATATTATTATTATTATTATTATTGTTAAGTATAAAATTTATAAGTGCAAGACCGGGAAAACCCCGGGTCAACATGATGTATGTATATCTTTATCCTTGGACAATCTGGTTCTATATTAATATATTATTATCCCACTATATTATGATGAACATATCCGTCTGACATAGTTTAGTTAAAATAATATTTTCACACATAAGTGGAGTAATTTCAGACAATATATTAACTTATATAACTTTATCAGCTGATAGCTGTTAGTAAGCTGTCATTGATAGATATTAATTATTGTTGATTGTAATATCTTATTATTAGTGATATACATTCCTTAGTAAATATTTCTACACAATCTATGTTCATCTCTTAATCAAATAATACTTTAACGATCCCATTTTTACGTAAATACCTAATTGGTGCATTTAATTTTTTGTTATAAAAATTCACTTTACACCAAGTAATACTTTAAGCTAGTCCCACATAAAAATTTAGCCCACAATTTTTCGCGGCATTAATATTGTAGCAAACTTTACTTTGACGTTAAATCTGTCGCATGATAACTTGTAGATTAAATGAGTTTTAAAGCGAAGGGGATTTCAACACGCGTAATATGGGACGCACTCTGAAACTTTTCAAGCTAAATATTTTATACGTTCTTGTCATAATCATCACGATTATTAATTCAGATAGGAATATGCCCCAAATTATTTCACAGGTAGTAGTTGCCAATACTCGTCAGGTTTGGCAGGCGGGTTGGCGAGCACAGTGTTAAAATAATAACAATGTCCACGAAAACGCTGCTGCCCATTTCCGGATAAAATATATTCCCCCTGTCGCCTTT
Organism: Celastrina argiolus; assembly: GCA_905187575.2. Lineage (NCBI taxonomy): Eukaryota > Metazoa > Arthropoda > Insecta > Lepidoptera > Lycaenidae > Celastrina > Celastrina argiolus. The sequence continues at coordinate 4,293,503 of LR994591.1, read as the reverse complement.
TATAATACCCATAAGCAAGATGGTTCATGAGGAGGTGCTATTCTTGTCGCCTCCGTGGTCTAGTGGGTCAGAGCTTCGCCCTCGACCCAGAGTTTGTGGCTTCGATTCCCGCATTGGAACAACAAAAAAATTTTGTTTTTAAGTTTGGTTAGGACAATGCAGGCTGATCACCTGATTGTCTGACAAGAAAGATGATCCATGCGTCGGAAGGGGCATGTAAAAAGTTGATTCTGCGCCTGTTCTCCCGCCAGTCGTGTCGGTTTACCGTCCCACTGGGTGATGAGAGTGAAAGGAAGAGAGAGTGCTTATGTGTATTGCGCACACACTTGGGCACTAATAAATAACTCCTGCGTAGCTGGACTGGTTTCAATGAAATCGGCTACCCATACTGAAATCGGTGAGGGGAGCTATTATTATTTCTCCGGCGTCCCACGGATAGCACTTATCACAATGCATTTTTAAAAATATTATGTACGTCGGGACATCTGGGCTTATAACGTTTTAAGCTAATAGCCACTTAGTAAATTAATAATTAGTTTAGCATAAATCCATTAATACCTGCACTCCGAACAACGCTCATAATTAAATTATCATCAGCATTAGCGGTTATTTATTATATTAACTCAATTAATTGCCTGCCCGAACACACGAAATGAGACGAGATTGTTGAAGATTGTGTTCAATTATTGTTATTACCTTATTTAAGTGTTGGTAGAGTATGAGTAACAGAAAACTTGGACACATGATTTACAACATGACGTCAATCAATGATACCTTTATCATGTTGCTGCCTTCGGCCTTCCTCAGGGACGACGATTCATTTTATTACTGGTTATTATACTATACTATATTATATAAAAAACACATACAACAAAAATATCAAATATTATATTTTCACTGTCTGGTATAATACTTAGCGCTGGACCAGATTATTATTAACGTGTTATTACAAGCTTTGATGGTATTTCTGTAAAATGATTATATTTTTTTTAGATATTTTTAAGCAAATATTCAAAACCTTATTACGGTATTTGCATAATATTTAGCACTCAACGTTTTGAAGCAGACTCGGAGCTCATTGTATAAATAGAAATAGAATTAAACGGAAATAAGGTCTTTGTTTTTTGAGACGGGTTATGAAAAAGTTTATGAATATCGAACGTTTAACGTCGGACTGTTTCCAATATCGCCATCGATCGCATTAAAGAACGCGGATTAAGTAAACTGGCACATCTTGGCGTTCTATTTAAATTCGTTCGCTCACGTAATTGAAATGAAATTCCGTTTTCAACTTGTCTCCCGGTTAATGTGCGCTTGTCCTCCGCGGCTTGTCGGATAGAGTATTTGCTGCGAATAAAATATGAAAGAGTAACGCGAGTGACTTCGCTTTAATTAATTTCGTATCTCGTGCCGTGCTTTGATTAGATTAATGCGTTTAATTAATTTGTGTACGAAGATTATTTTTATAAAAATATGTTTTTGAAATTGCACCACTGGTGTATACGTTAAACAGTATGGGTTCTACGACTGTGCCCTGTGGGACACTGGTATTTTTGCATTAAATCTCTTACTGCATATATTTACTAGTTAAACTACTCTCTACTTGAATACTTTTTAATTAATGCCAGCTAGAAAATAAATGTCGATAAGAGGGGATGAAAAGCAAATAGATCGACGATCCACAAAGAGTCTTTCGCAAAAAGTGTGTACTCTCGAAATACAAGGGGAAAAAACACGGGACGCGGGCACGCATAAATTGCAATCATAAACTTGAAACAAACATCCCGAATGGCGCTCAATTATGGAAATCCCTTCTGATAGGTGTTTTATATTGCCATCTTTGAAAGTGCTCCTTTATATTGGCTATACATTAGCTGGGAACGTGAAGACGTAAACGTGAACGTTAGGACGTAATCCTTAATGTGTACGGACCATAGGTTTGCGTATCTTCTCTTATAGATATGTACCTACATCTATGATATTGGTGGATGTTTTATACATTTTGTCCAGGGCTCCTCTAATGATGGCCGTCTAACGGAGTGCGTAGCCAGATACATAAAAATCGGCCGCAGTTTTTGTATGAAAAGCTCTATCTTCGTTTTTTTTTATTTGGTCTGAGCAAACACCATACAGTCAAACGTCCAATCGACGCATCAAGTAGAACTGACTGTGTTTGAGCGTGGAATGCCATGACTGTCTATTACTATTACATAAATGTCTAAAACTATTGTATATGAAAGTGAAGGTTGATTCTTAGCGGAACAAATAATCAAAATTAAATCTTATAATAATAATAAAGTTACAATGCAGACTCGATTGCTAAAGTAGAATCTTATTTACATTAATTTTAAACCATCGTTAAACGCATTTTGCTTGCTCCAAACTACACAATAAGTATGATATCAAGACAATGCATGTACAATCCATTGAAATTAAAATTAAAGTCGAAGTCAAATACGTCTATTGATTAGATTGGATCTGGTCAAGACGATCGGACTATAGACTATGGTGATTGGATATTTTAACTTTAGAACGATTGAAAAAAATCACGTCAGTAAAATTACATTATTTTTCAGTTAAGCAATCGTTACAATCAGCAGTAAGTAGAGACAGAGTTTGGCAGTTCATTGTTATATTAATGTTTTCCTTACAAAAACCTTCGCTGCAGTTTTTACAATAATGCAACGCTACTCGCTACTGTACTTAGTAGACAAATAAATATTGATGTTCGTGGAATATAGACAGAACATTTAAATGCGAGCTGCTTAATGACTTTCAGTTTCTTAATCGTTTCTGTTTTGTTGAAAAAAATGTTTATTTTCAGTTTTACTCAGTTCTCTCGCAGTAAAACTTTTGTCGCATCTCACTTTTGCGCTATTAAATATTTTAGTATACACTTTTTATGTACAACTAACTTACCCGTATTTGCTTCAGCTACAATCTACCTACACCGATATTAGTACCAAAGTACAAGGTTACTACAGAATTTAATAGTTTTTAAGTTTTCTTACATTTTAAAATTTTCCAATCGCATTACAGTTGCGAATTCATTTATTTTTCGTCTATTTTCCATGTTGATGTTTATAATCGTTATTCAGCTATTCGGAATGGAGGCAAATATCCCAAATCTAAAACCATTAAAATCAGTTTAGCAATTGTGAGTGTTTGAACGAACCCGACTTTGTTTTATATATTAAGGTTTTTTTAATTTTTTTGTGATTTAACTTATATCTTTTTTTAAAGATATGTTTGATTCGCTAACAAACATTGTTAGTCTACTTATATATCGCACTCTAGTAAAAGTACATACAACAAAAAGTTATTATATTTATTCCTACGAATTCATGAAAATATTGTTATTTTTATGTGCCAAGCACGCGCTCTTAACGCACAAAGAAACTCGCGACACAACAATCTTGAAAAATTCTTGGAAGAAAACAAGAACCATACCTGTCTACATACCGCGTATATTCTGGCGCGCTGAGCCACTGCTTTATAATAATGTACCAATTATATTTGGTGATATTTTTGTAACTTAAGAGAAAACCTCAGGGTTGAGAGAAATACAAAATTGGTATTTATAAAAATTATTGCTGTCGTGCAGTGCCGTAGCTAGCTTACACTAGCGCGACAGAGACAACTGCAGCAGGAACTGAAATTACCTATTACAAGAAATCGACGTTTGGGGGACCCCTGATTCGTCCTCGACCTCCATGACCGATTTAGATATTTTTATCATTATCTAAACTAAAAAAGGCTTGGCAGTTTTGATTTTATTGTATAATGCATTCAAATTTGCTTCCTGTATGTTTTAACACAGCGAAAAATCTGGTAATTTTTTAAGATTTTCGAACGTCCATAATATATTATGTACTCAAATAATAATTAGCTTGTTAAAAAAAGGCAAAAACAGGGACGTATGTACAGTGTGTAAAAAGAGCAGTCTCTATAACTTTGAGATACGATATTACTAATTTTCCTCATTTTGGAAATGTATTTAAAAAAATTTTTTTTTGTTAAATAGTACAAAAAAAAATTTTTTTTTTACTTTTCACCATTTCTTATTTTTTGTCGCAAAAGTAACAATATACCAAAAAAACTTTTTTTTTTTAGTTTATGTAAAAAAAATTAGAAAAAAAACATTTCTAGAATGAGGAAAGGTCGTATAATCATATACCAAATTTATAGTGACTGCTCTTTTTACACCCGGTATAAGACACATATATATTCAGGAAAAAATTGTTACTCTAGCGGCATTATCCAGGGAGGAAACAGGAGTCATCCAAACCCCTATTTCTGAATGGAAAAACAGGCGTTGTGTTTCCTGTTAAGAGTTTCGCTCTTGTCGGTGGAGCTTTCTCTATTCCTCTCTGCTCTCCGCCTTTCTCTTGACCTCCTGATACGACACGACCATCACTTTCTCCTTCACCTGGTCCATTAAAGTTCTTTATTTTTATTTCTATTACATATTTCTTTCTAGAAGACTATGCATTTTTTGCGTATAAACACGATCTTGTCCCGTCTCGGTTATAGTCCTAGAACTAATGTGAGCTCGTGTGCCTGGTTCACAATACACATACTGCTGTGGTAGTGCAGTGCTAATAAACTAAACTCGGAAGATTATCGTTAACAGTAATCGCGCGTCGCCAGCTCGCCGTTGGCGCCATGTGACGGTTATTTAGTGACGAATGTAACAACGCATCTGTTTATAATTATCAGCACAATCTATACAATCACTCATACAATAATAGGAATGAATTGAAGACATAACATGACATGAATTTATTGCGACATGAAGGTGATATGTAGCAATAAATTTTTGTCCAGAAAATTGAACTGTCACTTACACATTTTAGGATATTAAGTAGTAACGTATTAAGTATAATACATTGATTCTAGAGACGAATCTTTAGAGTAATGTACTTAGTACTTTACGACGTACTTATTCTAAAATGTTTATGTGACAGTCGAGACGTCGATAATTTTATGTAATTGCTTTAAAATGTTTTAAAACTTATAAATTTAATATTCATTCAATAACCAAATTAGGTAGTATCGTAATCCGCAGTCCTTTTAGATCCATGGAGAAATGGAATTTAATTAATTGTTAATATTTAATGTAAAAATTTGTCGATACGAGTTATTTAATTTTGTAATAATATAAGAGAAATCATTCCGCCTTCTGTAGATATGTAACGTATGCCATTCTTACAGTGTATGTAGGTAGGATAAGGACGGTTTGATTCTGAACATATTTTATGCTCAACTGTTCATACATACATTATTGTATTAATAGCTATTTTCACAAACAGGAGGTTCCTAAGGTAATTACCGCGGTTTCAAGTTAGCGTGCCACACAAGTGATCCGATCGAATCGAGTTTTGTAAACCACCCAAACGACAACTCGATAAGATCGCAACAAATATTAAGTGGTTGTAATTGGTAATTTAAATGTTAAATTAGTTATGTTAATTGAAAGTTGATTGAGGAGTTTTAATGACTCTTTTTCAGGTGTACTGTCGCCGTACTTTTTGTACCCATAATCGGACTTTTCCTATATGTTATTTCTGACTGACTCTATGTTGCACGTGTGAGTTGCAATAATGTTATCAGTATATTCTATTTTTCTCCTACAATAAGTCGGTTATCGCTCGTGCGTGGGCGCCCTTTGATCGCAACAAATGTTAATAGCGATTGTAATTGAAGACATAAATCGATGAAGGTGATATGTCGCAAAAAAAATTACCCAGAAAATTGATAATATAGCTCCCTTCACCGATTTCGATGTCGGTAGCCGATTTTCATTGAAACCAGGCCAGCTACGCAGGAGTTATTTTATAGTGCCCAAGTGTGTGCGCAATACACAGAAGCACTCTCTCTTCCTTTTGCTCTCATAACCCAGTGGGACGGTAAACCGACACGACTAGCGAGAGATCAGGCGCAGGACCGACTTTTTACATGCCCATCCAACGCATGGATCATCTTTCTGGTCAGACAATCAGGTGATCAGCCTGAATTGTCCTAACCAAACTTGAAAACAACATTATTTGTTGTTCCATCGCGGGAATCGAACCCACGAAACTTGAGTTTAAACAGTCACTTAAACATTTCAGAATATAAAATGTAGAATGTACTATCGTATTAAGTACATTGATTCTAAACGCCTTTAACGCCTCCGTGGCCTATTGGTTCAGCTTCGCTCTCGACCCGGAGGTCATGGGTTCGATTCCCGCGTTGGAACAACAAAAAATGTTGTTTTCAGGTTTGGTTAGGACAATGCAGGCTGATCGCCTGATTGTCTGACAAGAAAGATGATCCATGCGTCGGATGGGCATGTAAAAAGTCGGTCCTGCGCCTGTTCTCTCGCCAGTCGTGTCGGTTTACCGTCCCACTGGGTTATGAGAGTAAAAGGAAGAGAGAGTGCTTCTGTGTATTGCGCACACACTTGGGCACTATAAAATAACTCCTGCGTAGCTGGCCTGGTTTCAATAAAATCGGCTACCGACACCGAAATCGGTGAGGGGAGCTATTATTATTATTGATTCTAAAGACGGACCTTTAGATTAATGTACTTTATACTTTACGGCGTATTCTATAATGTTTAAGTGACAGTTTAAACTAAATTTTCTCGACAGCTGAATTTTGCTACATATCATCATCCATTCATGTCTTAGGTATAAAATATATTTCCGTTGTCTGTTACCTGTAAAACAAGTTCATAGCACGGGGCTAGATTGACGTGATGCAAAGCGTCCGTAGATATAATAATAATAATAATAATAATAATGTAATATCTATGGTCGCTTCACACCACGTCAATCTGGCCCTGTGCTAAGTATCCGAAGAACTTGTGTTATATTATTATATTATTATTTCTCGTTCAAACCTCTGGTAAACAGTCAGAATTTATGCAGGAATGCAATTAACACCCAAACCAACGCCAGCGTGTTCACCGAGTCAATACTGTCTAAAATCTATATCCGACATTCAGAGAGTCAATAGGAACACCAACTGTCGCCCCGCAGAGAAATCGCCCGCATTATCTGTCTGAAATATTGTCAGATGTGTGCCTCGAAGTTGGAAGCCGCCACGTTTGTCAGCGTCGCAGCCCTGGTAATCTTCTGATTAGTGAGCGAGCGAGACGGGAAGGGAGTGAGTGAGGTCGAAATGCATTTTTCTTGGATGCGCGAGATGGACGGACGGATAGAGGTTTTTGGTTCCAAATGTTTGATGAGTAAGTAAGACGGGTATAGCATAAAGATTTTTAAAATGTCTTGGTCAAATAATTTAAGCATCAACGCAAAATAGGTTTTCAAATCGACTCTAAAATTGTTGTCTGCTTTTGCTAAATATCTATCTATATCTATATATATAAATTAATTGCTGTTCGTTACAACGTGAACGGCTGAACCGATTCGGCTATTTTTGGTCTTGAAATATTCGTGGAAGTCCCGAGAAGGTTTAAACGGTTTCTATGCTCAACGATGTGGGCACGGGTCAGCTAGTCATTTTATAGAAATCATGACCTATAAGCATGGAAAGTTGTAAGTTTCAAAGGCGAAGAAACAGACAGATACAGTACAGAGCAAAACTTAAGGGTTCCTTTCAACGCCAACCCCATTCAATTACAGTTCTTATACATTTCTACGAAGCTCAGTCATGAAATATGACGAAAGTGAAACAAAAATCGAGAATTTTTACTACCATCAAGCAGGACACATGAACAATGAATACGAAATATGTATAGAGACATGTTTAAGTTTGTCTTGTCAGAGGACAAAACTTTGCGGATATTTTTACAATAAAACATGGACGAAAAAGTTTTGTGTTGTACGCAGATCAGTCTGTTTCGCAACGATAACAGCTTAGTAACATTCGAATGTAAATAAACTTGCTCCATTGTATTTTTTTATTTCACGAATATTTTATTTATTTGTTATGTAAGGCCCACTACTTTACTTCTATAGTTTTTGGAGTCACTTAGATTTCATATCTAATTGTTATCCGTGGGTTCATGAGAATGAATAGCACCAATAAAAAATCAACAACTTTTCCCGTCGGTGTTGCAAAAGGCGACGGAGGGAATATATTTCCGATAATGACTCAGCAGCGTTTCTGTGTATCAGAAAACTGCGCTCGCCCATTCGTCTGCCAAGCGTGGGGAGTATTTAGGGAGTATATTGAATATATAGCTACCCCCATAAAATACTTTGGGGTAGCCTTATGTCCAGTTGTGAACGTCATAGCTGATATGATAATGAGGAAATGTAACACTATAACCTAGAGTTATTTGGAGCCTAAGATTATGGACTATAGTATTATAATATATTACCTTACGGCTGGTTTCAATAACATAAAACATTTAGTTAGTAGATTTAATAGGTAGGTAAGTAAGTAGGTTTTAATTAATACCGTACAATATGACAGTTTTAGTCATAGAGATGTAGATTATTGAAACCGATCGTTAATCGAATGCATTGGTAAGTTTTGTTAAACAGCTGTCCTTAGCTAATTATAAAAAGGCGTTAATAACCTAACTTATAGCATTTACTACTAATTTATAGCATTTAGGGTGAGCTCAGACGATCAGCAAAGCAAAATCGATTCCCTTTAAAAATGTAGTTATTATGCCTATAAAATGAAAATGATGGGCTTCTTATGGGGCAAGTTTGGCGGGATATCGGTCGGAAAATTGGCCTGATGATGTTCCACCCCATTGTTCTCGAAGTTCTTCTTGATATGTGCCTTGTGCCCGCGAGCGATAATCGGTGACCGACTTTTTGTAGGTGAAGAATAGAAGAGATTGTACTAGTACGCACACGTCATACAAAAATCGGACAGAAATGTGTGTCCGATTATTGATCCTATAAAAAGTAGGCCATGGGGCACCCTAACTTGCACCGCACTACAGACCCGCGCATATTATGTACAGACACGAACATTAACATATTTACGCGGCACAAAGGTATGGTGATTGTCGGTTTTTTACATACTAGTGAAGCTGTCTTTTTTATGGAAAAAGGCCCACAAACAGGTAGGCTCACATGTATGCTGAGTGCGAGCTTTTATCAATGTTTAACGTGAAGAAGTTAACTACTTGTCATCGAAACAACGCACCTAATGGCAAACTATGGCTTACATTCGATGGTCATACAAATTGTACTTAACTTCTTCATATTGAGTAGGGAAAAAAACTCGTATTTAGTGTATTCGTGCCAAAGCATCTCTGACACGCGAACAAGACACCGATTAGTTGCATACGATTTGAATCAAAAGGATGGAGAAATTTTAACCCCCCTTGAAAGTGTGAGCGTGATGTAATGATAAAATATCTATCCGTTCCTTTCTGTCAGATAATGTTCCACCAATCAGCGTTAAATACGGGTTGTTGATTTTACTTTGTAGGTGAAAAATAGGACATTTAAATAGTGCAACGCACACGTCCTACAAAATAATCACAAAATCTCTCATATTTGTATTGTGAAACAATCTGTGGCATAATCGGCCAACAAGAAGTGGGTGGGCACCCTTATAGATTATCGTTAGAACGGCGTTGAATTCGCTCTCAATACACCAATATTGTCGACTGCGCTTACCTAAATGAAAGGTAAACTAATTCCCGAAATGGAGGCCTAAAGGAATCCATCGAGATGGGCGAAGTTTAATTAATAAACCTTTTATTTGATGGTGTTTATATTTACAATGTCTGTTTTTGTTTAACGATATTGAAAATCAATTAGTTAACGATATCTAAGTAATTGGAATCGGAGCGATTTATGGGCCCGTTAAAAATTAACGGAGTTTAAGTCGTTTGTGTCAATTGGGAATCTTGAATGTTACTAGAGGTATGTTCTGAATGAACCATTTTGGCTGTCTATTGTATTCTTATTTGTCTCTCGCTTTTGCATTTAATGTATGTATTATTATCTGATGTTCTCTACTGTCCTTAATGCAGTTTTATCATATGCACGTAGTTATATTTTTTAAAGTTATTCTGTTTGTATAGAATATTCCCCGAAACTATAACGCCGATTGTCAATAATTTGGCAGATGTAGAATAAATCAGAGATGTAGAAGAAATCGCAAGTAACATCTAGATAGCTAAGACTACATCAACATCTAATATAAATCCATAATTAAATCATTGAAACTGAAGGACCAAATTGAATGGACCACGGCCAAAAAATTACCTGCGATCCAGACTACCAACACCATGGAAACTGGACCACTTCCTACTTCATTCTTCTAATTATTTCGTTGCGGTTCCCAAGACTGCAGGCTTACTCCCGACACAATCGAGAATCGAATCAGTTCGATCTCAACGGCTTTTGGTATTTTATTTGGTGGATTACTTCGAAACTAGCCAGGATAAAGAAAATCGTTAGATCGTAACTTTTTGCACTCCCGACCATATCAATCGACTGAGAATCAAAATAAACAAACGTATTCGGGAGTACGCGTCACTATCGAATCTGAATCATCTAACATATTATCCCTCGGGCACCCCTGAGATCATCAGGTTTTTTAAATATGTTTCCACTGCCGATCCTGGTTACACAGGAGTTTCAGTGGTGGGAATGGGTGGTGAACCATTTGCCCGTAAAATAAAATACCAACACCATCATGAACATCAGACCAATAGGATTATAAGTACATAAACTAAATTAATAGGGTCGAGTATTAGAGGAGTTGATATTAGGGCGAGAAGGGATTAAAATAATTGAGTACCGTTGACATTTGGGTTATTAACTAAGGGCTTGGGGAGAACGGACAAAAAAACAATGGAGCTGCCCACGCTAATGGGGCAGAGATCAGATTATTTTGGTTTGGGGCACAATTGGGGCATTATATGTGAGACTTATTACAGTATTACTGTACTAGATTGACCTACTATAGAATGTCAAACTTTACCTTCAAACAGACGGCACTAATACGTCCCCATGATAATTTACTCTATATATTATACCTCTTTAAAGTTGACGCTATGACACTATTAGTTATTATAGTATTTTAGTGCCTTAGCGTCAGATCACATAAAGACGCAACGAGGCGTTTTTTTTTTTTTTTTAATTAAATTCTATTTACTACACATTACTACACAAGAAGATTCAGGTTTCATTGCAAAAGTAGATTTCTGTAAAAAACTTTTTGTATAATATATATTTTTTTATCTATAAAATGCCTCGTCTTGTCGTGTTAGGCTAGCTTAGTGTAAGTTAGCTGTTATCAGCTGTTGTCTTGTAAAAACGATGTGGTTAAAAAATTACATGATAATAAGTATCTAAGTAGCTTCAAAGTGACTTCGCCCATAACATTACTGGCTATTTTCAGTGCCAATAAAATTAAATTAAGGTTTATGTACATTGATGACATCAGGATTTTTTCATTTTTCTCTGAGGCGGCAAGGGTCGTGAATCGCGATGGGGTTATTTTTCCTAATCGAATTAACTTTAAATTAAAAAACCTTCAAACTAAATTAACGAAGGCTTTCTTGTCAAGACGAAGTCAATAAGTGGAAGTGATTTAAATTTAAATATCGTCGCTTTACCTTCTAAACCTCGTATCTAAAATCTATGTTTTCTCGATAACATCTAGCTTGTATTAAACTAAAGTATATAAAACTTACTTTTTATGTACTTTAGGTTAATACAAGCTAGATAAAATACTCACCTGAATCTCATTGAAATAAAAATCCATGTCATAATAAAATCTAAAATTATTAAGTGTTTTGACTCTAGTGAAAATAGAGTTTTGACGACCTCCGTAGCGCAGCGGCTCAGGGCGTCGGTGCTCGACCGAGAGGTTGCGGGTTCGAATCCCGCCGAGGGAACAAAAAGTTTTCAATGTTCCTGGGTCATGGATGTGTATTAAATTTGTGTATTAATATAATAAAAATCTTAAATATGTGTATAGTATAAAAGTACCTATTAAGTATATATTTCCTGGTACCTGTGACACAAGTTCTTCGGATACTTAGCACAGGGTCAGATTGACGTGGTGTGAAGCGTCTATAGATATTATTATTATATTATTATTATTATAGTTTTATAGATACGAGGTTATGAAGGTTTAAACTAGCTTTTGCCCGCGGCTTCGCCCGCGTGAAATAGACTACACTCTTTTGGGGATGAATTTTGAATCAAAAATCTTTAGCGGATGCCTGCGACATACCTGAGAGGTGTGCAAAATTTCGAGTTTTTAGGCATTACCACAGGCCCTCGGTCTGTGCGTTGAGATAGCAGTCAATCACCTTTACCTTTATAGACAGAATAAGGATATAATAATATATTAACATTATTTTCATTGATTTTTTAAACATGGTAGGGCAAATATTGTTTTTATACATACAAATATTTTTTATTTATACTTGAAAACTACCTTTTTTATTTTATACACTATTCGAATATGAAAAAATATATTATATCGTTACTAATATGAAACCTTCATATTTCTGAGGCGACACAGCTCCCAGCGGTGACATTTGCATTTTTTATGTATCGTAAGGCTCAACTCACATTGGTAACTTCGTCCCATTTTGAAATTCAAATCAAGCAGGGACAGTAGCGCAATTGAAGACATGAATGGATGAAGGTGATATGTAGCAAAATTCTGATTTTGAGAAAATTGAGTTCAAACTGTCAATTAAACATTTTAGAATACACCGTAAACTCCATTTTCTGGTTAAATTTTTTTGCGACATTTCACTTTTATCGATTCGTGTCTTCAATTGTGAAACTTCTTGAATATCTACTCCGAGATAGATACAAAAATTAATTAATATTGGTTCAGCCGTTTAGGAGGAGTCACATACACACGCTTAGATTTATCAAATTGACGCTTCTACTTTGCGCCTGTGTGGGTTGACCCTAATACTCCATCGTTATATCTTCAAACTTTATATGTCCCGTAATGTTACTTGAGCAACTCAAGGATATTAAGTAATCACTGTTTGAGACGCAGGAAAACCGTCTTGGCAACCTAAGGGCGTGTTTCACCAAGCTATGTTAAAGTTAATCCTTCGTTAAATATCATGTTGTTTCTCTCTTAATTCCTATCAATGAATGAGAAGGCATGGTAATTTAACAAGCCGTTAACACTAACATGCGTTGGTGAAATCGGGACTTAACCTATTCACGATGAAGCGAATGATTTTTGACTTGATAGTACTGTTCATGTCTTGGTTTGTTTCTTAGTTTATTTATACGCTTGTGTCTTACTGCTTACTGCAGAATCTCAGGTTAAGTGATAAGGATTTCTAATTTTTGTCATTTTGATCGTTATCAATGCTTCTCACTTAACCTAAGATACTTCTGTGAGCAGTAAGGTCGAGAATTCTATTATATTTTTAAGTTATTCCAATCGAACCTAAACCTTGTAAGGCAATACAAGTTAAGATAGCAGTAACGCAATACAATACAAGTTAACCATTCCTTTGCATGAGCGAGACTGGCACCTACACAACCAAGTAAAATATTGGCTGTTGTTGGAACCAAGTTGAAAATAGCTGACACGGACACATGACCGTTGTGAAAGCCAAATTAAAAACTTCACGAACTCCATTCCGAAACCTTGGAACAATAATAATTGCTTAGTTCTTTTCAATTACAAAACTAAGTTTTAAGTTTTGTTTCAGTTTCAAAGGCATCTTAGGAATCAAATGAATTTGTCGCAGGCTCCCTCCTCCTTCCAAGGTTCCTCGCTCCGAGGAGGGTTCCTCCTCGTTCTGTCCCACATGTTTTATGTTGAGCATTTTAATTACGTTATATATTATAACCGTAATTATTATATAGCGTAGACGCTACAATGTAGACTACTTCCGAATGGCTGCATAGTATGCTAGATATGTGCACTAAATCTTGTTTAAAACTCCAGGATTTTACTTATTATAAGAGCGTACTTGGAAACTTTAATTTAGTTTGATATCAGTAAGTTTCTGGTAATAAGTATAAGTATTAGAACATATTATTTTATGAACTAAAACTACGTGCCTCGGAAGTGAAAACTCGGAAATTATTAATACACATTTTTATATAACTGACTCGGTAATCAACGTTCCCGTCTTTGTTTGACATGTCGTAAAGTCACATAACAGACAAAGATAGCAACGTGGATCTACTGCGTAAATACCTATTAGTCAGGGTTCTCCCATACATTGTTTTCACTTGATTAGTATCAAGCAAATATTTCTTGAGTAGCTACATTTTGATGAGACGTACAATAATTTCTTGCATGGAACTCTCGATTGTGCTAGCTAACAGTGATAGCAAAGATAAAAAATAAATATTTTGGAATCACCAAATCCAAAAACTTTATTCTTAGTATATCTGTTAGCTACCACAAAAAAAGTTCCGTCCAAGAATTTTTTGAGCGACTCATCAAAAAGAAGGTACTCACGAAAAATTTACTTGATACTTCAAGTGAAAACAATGTATGGGGGAACCCTGACTATATAAAGGCTATAATATTAATGAGTGATAATACTGAAGGGCGTGTATGGGTCCCGTACCTATAAAAAGTTTACTGTGAAAGTACCAGCGCTGAAAGAGGTACTTTCTTTTTAATTATTGTATGGGGAAATTTATGATGCATCAAATACAAACATCAAAGTCTAAATTAAAGACTAACCCCCAGGTTTCCCGAACGCTGTTCAAATGAATGATCAACTAACATGGCATAGGAGCCACAGTATACACACCCTAAAGTATTATCACTTGTTTATTTTACAATTTTACCCCTTTTTAAGGTAAATACACGTACGGAGTGTTTTGTATTGCATATCTAAACGGTCACTGTAAGGTAATAAACTAGTTTACGTTTGACTCGCGCCTTTCATTGACGTGTCCCGACTACCGATATATAACACGGAGGAGCATGAAATATCCCGCACTGTGTATCATTAATAGCCATACTCTTCGGATCTCATTGGTATCTGCTCTACGACTTACAAAAAGAATAAGGATACAAAGGCACGGTGAAGAACGCTTGTGATCACGAGCCGATATGCGGGCGCAAAGGGCTGGCTCGGCTTCGTCAGAAAAAGAAACGATAACGAATAAAAAAGAAGCGATAACGTCGCGACTGTCGCCTTCACTTTACTTGAAGTTCGGAATTAACGAAGGGGAGAATTAATTACAAACACAAGTCCCGAGCAACTTTTACGGTCAGAACGCTTAGGGTCTGAAGTAAAAAGCGTTTTGAATACGCAACTCTCTAATTTGAATGGACGGACTTCATTTGAATTTAATTAAACTTTAATTTTAATATTATCTGGACACGCCACTGAATACGGGTCTTGTAAACACGAGTTTCGATTATATTAATTAGTTAATGGCTTTTCTATTTTACAATTGTTTTATTTTTTAGCTAATTTAGTCGTCGTGCGAGTGAAATGCCAATCATCTATCTCGTTTTTTAGAGGTAAAAACTGGTTTTTGGTGAACTCTGGAGTTAAAACACATTTGCATCGCGCTGATAAGTCCGCGGTCATCAATGTAGATTTGATCAACAGAAATCCGTACCAAATGAATTAGTCTCTAATAGGGTTGTCACTTGTCGCGCATCCGGATAAATCCGGATCAGTCTTTTATTAAATAAAGTTATTTGGACATATACAGTGTGACTGGTGAGACATGAGCAATACTTGAGGACGTAATATTTGGCTATTATAGGAGATGAAAAAAATAATAAAAAAAATATTTCAATTAATCACTGAGTAAATGTATCTTAAACTTGAATAATTCTTTACCCAACGCATGGACACCGCGGGTAGGAACGCACCTGTACTACCTACGTTGATGTATGCCTACTTGCCTAGCCGCGTAGTGTTCATAGTATCCATGATTCAATTATTTAAAGGAAAATTTGGTAAAAAATTAAGTACCTAATTTTATTACATATTTATAATGGGAATCGAGTACCGAGTACTCTCCGTAAGTATTGCACATGTCTCACCAGTCAGGCTGTATAAGCCTGACAAAAACAGAAGACGGGAGAGTGTTATTACGAGTAGTCTATACTATTATTAGACCGAGACGATTGTCCAAAAGGTAATTTGTCCATAAAAATGAATTAAGTACTGTTCGTTAGCCTTGGTAAAACTCGAGAACCGCTGAACCGATTCGGCTATTTTTAGTCTTGAAATACTTTAAATATTCGTGGAAGTCCAGGGAAGGTTTAAACGGTTCATCACAAATTGTTTGTATGCAACGGGCAAAGAAATGGACACGGGTCAGCTAGTAAAATAATAAATTCGTAGTTCACCCGAGACCTCATTAAGCGTTTTGTTTAACGTTAGTTTTCCATGAAAACCTATTGTATCTTTCTTAATCCGTGATGGACTTCGTAAGTAATATAACATATTTTTTTATTTCAAGAAACGTGTTAATCCCGATAAATGTCCTGAGCATTATAATAATATATGTATAAAAAGATTGTAATTTTTATTTGTCAATAATAAATAACAAAACTATTTTGCTAATAGTTTCTCTAGTAGTCTACTTTTCTAGCGTAAAAAGATACACGTGCACACTTATGTAGTAAACTACAATTACTGACATAATATCTTACTGGTCCTTTTTTTTTTCGCAAGGGGTACGTGGGACTCCCGGCTCGCTACGGCCGGTTTACCTACTAAAACCACTTGCGGATTGCCATCAGCCGTTATGTTGGGTGGAGTGCCCTGGATCTTGCTGGTCCTGCTCTAATAGGAGACAGCCCTAGCTGCAGACTTGTATTCAGACGTAATTCAGTGGAGTCCTTTTGTTTGGGACACAGTGGTAATTTGCGTTGTAAGTTCTAATGAATAGTTTGCTGACGCCGTAGCTATTTACTCCGCTATGTTACCGATCTACGGACGTGATTGTGTTTGATGTAGGTATGTTCGGTCACATATTTTATATGCTTTGGCTAGCCGTTATATTTATCTCAATAGTGAAAGCGCCTCTGCGAACATCAAACGTATGAAATGTGACGTCACAATTTCATTGATGGATTGATTAGAGGGCGCTTTCACAAGTCTTACGGCCCTGTCTTAGGGCATATTGAACTATTAAATATAATGAATATGATACAAGAAGGGAACAGATTGTGACGTCACATTGTTAACCCCACGTAGACATCGAAAAAACATGCGAAAAAAGGTAGATAATTTAATTTATCCTAATTCTTATTTCAGATTTTGCTCATCTTTTTAAACTATTTTCAAAAGTTAATTAATTTTTATATTACTTTAATAACCTAATTGTGCTGGAGAGTGGAGGCCTGTAGTACAACGACGGAGATCATTACCAAACGACTCCCCTTTAGGAGCCATCGATAAGCCCCATATCGCATATAACATACTCTAAAACAATTAATTCTCAGCCGAACGTTTATTTCCATCTGAATAGAATCCGAAACAGTCGGTTTATTGCTGAGCCAAAAGCCGAGAGGATTCCAACAGGCCATAACTCACAATTGGGATTTAGGTGGTTTTGTCGCAGACCATTACCTCGCATTTACATTTTATTTATACAAGCCGTTTGAATTTATATATTTTTTAACTGCGATCTTGCAACAAATTTGAATGTTTCTGCGATTGAGAAATTCACAAGATAATTTGGGACGACACCCGAATTTTTATTAGTGCAAATTTTTGTATTCATTTTTGCTAGCGCATGTTTATTTTGGATAGATGTCCAAATCTCGTTCGGGCGCCATGATCAGACTGTATGTTTTTTAAGATATTTTCCTTTTTAACCCCTGATGAAAACAGAGAGGTGTTATAATTTTGATGTGTCTGTGGGTTTGTATGTGGAATCATAGCTGCCAAATGGATGAACCGATTTTGATGTAGTTTTTTTTTTTTTCAAAGCTGACGTGATCGACGATGTTCTTAGCTATATAATTCATAATTGTCAGTTCGCTCGCTGCTTGACAATTCGGGTGTTAATATTTTGTTGTTTTTTAAATAAGATGTCCAATAATTTTAGCTCAGAATGAGTGGTAAAACTGATATTTTCCTTTTTGATATAAAAATTGGAGACCATAATGGCTTTGTCGCTAATTAAAGTGACAAAGAGTGACTTATTTAATAAAAATTTTTAACAAACGCAAAATTTTATCGTCCTCTCGACACTAAAAGCCTATTCGTCGGGGAGTTTGTTATTTTACTTTTTATGTCATTGTGCTTTTTATACGTTTGAGGTCGTTAAGGTTTTTAATTGAAAACATTTCTTTGCTCTCCTGGGTCCTTCCCAGGTCAAACGATAATAAAAGCTTGACTAGTTGTGTCTTCTACACTAAATAATGCGTTAAGTTCATAAAAATATAGCAATTATGGTGTGTTTATACATTAATCTATACGATATATCTGTTTTTTTTTTTTACATTTGTAAGGAATAAACCCAAAAATCTGTATTTTTTTATATTACGTATTTCAATAATCCTTTACCATTATAATGCTTCATTAGACAGTATCGATTATACTTTTTATGAATTATAAAGAAGAGTGTAAAACTCAATATATTGTAAGTAAGCCGTTTACAAAGGCTAGATATAATTAATTATAATAAAACTTTTTTACGATTCCTGTCTTCATTATCAGTTTTTTTTTTTTGAGGAAAACACAGCTAGATTGTACAGGATAGTTTTAACATAATATCACAAGAAGGCCAATAACAAGTTCGCAGATATAATATAGTACTAGAGTAGGAAATAAAAGAGAAAGAGATGTAAGCAAATAAACAATAATAATTATAATATTCGTAACAAAGAGTATAGGAGTATATCGTTTAGGGAGTATAACTGATAATAAACATATTTCAAATAAAGTTTCAATATTACAACGTAAAAGTTTGTACGGTGCTTATGTTAACGACATCGACATACACATTGGAGATAAATCAACTTGCCATTACGGTAAGTGTATATAAAACCTCTTGAGAGAATCGATAGTTTCCGACGGAGTGTTTCGCCTGGCACCTGCGTCTACTTTTGTTATTCTATCCGACGTACATCGCATCTGCTCCTCGTACTCGAATACTGACGTATGTAACTAAATTAAATTATGTATAAAGGCCAGGCAGGAACATTTGAAATATCCGTAAAGCAAAGTTAACGAATAATAACTGTATTAAGGGCGTGTTTCACCAAGCAATGTTAAAATTAATCCTTCGTTAAATATCATGCTGTTCCTCACGGTAATTCCTATAAATAAATAAGAAGGCATGGTATTTTGACAAGCCGTTAAAAGTAACATGCGTTGGTGAAATCGGGGCTTAAAGTATAACCTACATAGACATAATAATATATACCTACTTCTTCTTTGGTCCGATTACCTAACTTTAATGAGCTTTTTTCTATGGACCTCAACCGTAATTTTGACGTTTGTACTTTTTAATAACGCGATTTAAAATGTGGGAATTCATAACATTAACGTTTAAATTAAGAGTAGTTTAGAGTAGCTACTGGAAAGCGTTGAGGGGTTCAGTTCCCCTGCCTGTCCGTCGTCTTCATCTGAGCTTTTGACGATTGATCAGACTTTTATATAGAGTCGCGATCGGCGTAGAACTGAATCCTACCACCTAACTAATTTTAGAACTACACATAAAAATTTATTTTCTCATAATATACAGGTTGATTCAGGGTTCATAATATATCAATCCGAATATAGTGTGAAAAGAATGACGCGAAGAACATTTTTTGTTTTGGCACCTCATTTAATTATTTACCAAAACGTGACTAATCACGATTAAAGGTCTCCATAAAAGTCACAAATCAAATGAGTTTTAATCCTGGTCCGGTATTAAGTCAACGATCAGTGCGTTCGTGTGTATAGACTAAGAGCCAGCGAGCCCCAGTATAGTAAGATTCACTCCTTGTGGTCATTTTAGACCTTTGATTTTTTTTTCGATTTATATTAGGTGCCAAAAACAAAAATGCTCTACGTGTCATTTCTCCACTATATTTGGCTTTAATATATCAACCATGAATCATCCTGTATTTATACATTTTCAAATCACTCAAATTGCTGACGTCAGTCAACCACAGTATTAAAATATATAATGAGCAGAGCATGCTCCATTTTCATTGTGATTATTTGTATACGCGGACCGCTCTCTTCGTATCTCCGTACAAAAGCGATTCAAACTAACTCCAATAGAATATTTGTAAAGGAGCAATCTCGCTCAAGAAGTCGATGGCTCGATCGATTCAAAGAATCCGAACGAGTCAATATGGGAGCTCTAATGAAGTATAATATACACGCTCGAGTGGCGTACGGCTTCGCATCCTCACATCTCGACCCCACACAAAATATAATACCTTCCGAGCCCTTACAGACTTCACATTTTAATCAAAGACTCCTTCTTAAAACATATTTCTCATTATGATATCGGTAATAATGAAACCTTTTTAATACAATGCGGACAAGTCTATTGAGACATATGTATGGCTCTGTACGGCTTTTATCATAATTATTTTGCAAGGGGAATCCGGGATGTATATTGTGTGCGTGTGTGTATATTGTGTGTGTTTCTCGGAAACAGGTATCGCAGACGATTTCCTCTTTCGGACAATCGATTGTCTCGTGTATTAAATTTAATGTGAATTTCTCTTCTAACTTCAAATCTATTTCGGATTCATCACTTGGTAATGCCCGTTACAGACTACAGCGAATAAATTGCACAGCTCGGTTAGGGTTTGGTATACAACGTGTTACAGAGATGAGATAGAATACGCATCTTTAAGTATTAGCTATCACCGATTTACTTTACATTTCGCGTGATTATACAGAACTACTTTTGATTAGTAGACAGCCTGTAGTGTGTCCGCCGATGCGAGCTATTTATTATTAAGTTTCAATACTGTATATGTTGCAGTCAAAACTCTTAACCAGTCAAAAGTACTATTGACTAGCAAAATCAGTCAAAAGTGCTTTTGACCGTATGCTTTAGTTAATAATACTTATGACTGAAATAACAGTTAAAAGAAGGTAAAAAATTAGCAGTCAAAAGTAATAATAACCAATCATTTTAAGTCAAAACCACTTTTGACCAACCTGTTCAGTCAAAAGCACTTTTGACTGATTTTGCTAGTCAATAGTACTTTTGACTGGTTAGGAGTTTTGACTGCAACATATATACATTCTGGACATAAGCCTCCCCCTAAGTATTCCATGGGGGGTAGCCTATACTCGCCACGCTTGGCAGACGGGTTGGTGAGCGCATTAGGTAGTAATAATGTCCGTACGTTGTTAATCCTACATAGGCATTTGCCTATCTGCGTTCAAATATCGCTTTGCGGGAAAGAGATAGATAAATTTAATTTAACTGCATAAAATTTAAATGATGCTTGTTCTAATTATTATTGTAGATTATGTCCATATTTTTGAATTCTGCGTAATCGAGGGGTATATACCCAATATCCGCTATAATGCTTCTGGACCAAATTTGAGTTAGTAGCACATTTGGAAACCTCTTAAAATTACTTTAAAATGCTTGGTTAGTTTCGTACCAAAACCTGCTAAAACATACAGAAATCTGCCCATCAAAAATAGATTCAAAATCAATAGCGCTACAACAGCGCATACCAGTATCAAAATCCGATTAATCTTAAACGTTTTTTGTATCCTTATACATATATATAGAATAAATAAAATAAATAAATAAATAAAATAAATCCTGTGATCTTTTTGAAAAGTAGGTTTTAGTGGGTTTTGATACTATACCCCTCAATTAGTCCAAAAGTAAATAAATTTAATATTCATTCAATAACCCATTTATTCAGCTCCATATTTGTAGTCTGTAACGGGTTCACGCAAACCTAGCATTTACGTAATTCCCGGAGGTGTCGGATCTCAGTGGAATCATGGTAATACAGCACAGGCTATCGCGCGAATTATCCAAACTATAAGAGAAACTGGAGATCTTGAAAACTCTCGCTGTGACGTAAACGGTGCTCCAGGTTCGTAGAAATTCTAGCAATAATATACTTCGCATATACAATCGTGTTTAGTTGGTTGATTAGAAACCTTACTAACTAATCATGTATTAAATCAGGTACACGCAAGTTGGCGAGGTGGAAGTTAATTTGATTTGTCGTAATCCTCGCTGTAATCAGCTGTGAATGGAGGAACAAGGATTCGAATAAGTTCAGTGATAGTTATTTATAAGCCTACATGATTGAATTTTCTGGAGAAAATTCATTCATATTCACTTCGGTTTAATGAACTCTATGCAATAGACAATAGACTTAAGAATATAGGTAGAATATATAGATGTTTTATAGTTTTTTTTTTAATCTTTCCCTGTAGGGATGAGATGGGGGTTTAAGTAGTGAATTCAATCTAAATCTGTAAAATTTTGGCACGCTGTAGACATCAGAGATATTATATTAAATTCCAAAAAGATATTTAATTCCATGGGGGTGCAATAGGGTTAGTACCATAAGATGATCGTTAAATTTTGCCAATTTAATGTTGCAGATTTAGGATCCATATGTCTATATGTTTTACGCTCGTTTTCATACACAACAACAAAATTGTAAACAAAAACTATTGTTAAAAAATCTTGGCTACTCAATTTCTTTTCTTGTTATAACTTACAGGTTAGTTGTGTATGAAGTTCCCATTCACCACATAAAAAGCCCCTCGATCAAGTTTGTTCTTAACTTTTAATGTAAGCCTCGCCCCTCCATATTATAAAAGAAAATGTTTATCGTTTTTCCAAGCGTTAGGTTATAGGCGATCGATATTTACCAGATCTTAAGTTTATAGAGATGATATTATAATAGATACACTTTTAGATTTTCTGCGTGATGCGTCCAAAGGTAAATAAAATGATTTTACTTATTATGTATATACCTATATTGTGTTTATTCATACACTTCTGTAGGAGACTTCCATAATTCTCACTCAATATTTATTCAGTAACTCAATTGCTTTAAACCAACGAGGGAGCTCCTATGGATCTCAACTGAATGAATGCGTTTCAAGCGGCAATTTAATTCAAAACAATAAATTTAATTCACTCCTTAATTACTTTAAATGCAGTGTATTTTTTGTGAATCACCAACGTGCACCGGATCATAAAACATGTCTATTTAACACCACGTGTGTAATTTCGGTTAGTGGGTTTTTTCACGCGACGCGTTCGGCCGCCGCCATCTTGTTCGCGCTTAATCAAGTGGAAGCGCGTTTAATTAATTAATATATGGAATGCACGCGTTAATTACCGCGTTAATGTTTTAAAGTGAAGCACTGGTATCAGGCCCTTTGTAGCCAAAGTCGGAGTAAATGTTTGGTGTATTTAATATGCTTTACACTATTCTGGTCAACCTGAGCAATTTTAAATGTTATAAAAATAATACATGAAGTTTATTTTTATCACACTTTACACTAAATATGGGGTAAGTTTATGTGTATGTTACTTCACGGACTAATATGCATGAAATTTGGTGTGTAAAAAGCTGAACTGTATAAACAATTTCGAAAAATTACTTGTAGTTCTTGTGGGACCCCTGTATTTCCTGGCGGAGGATATTTGCCCGGGAATAATTAGTTTATAATAATTTTTAAAATTAATATGAAAGACATAAAATCGTATTGTCATGAGCTGATAAGTCCTTCAATACGTATATTTCCCATTTAGATATTGCAATCAAACGAAAAGTTTTTACAAAAGAAAATTTTCTTTTCTCTTGTAAATAAATTAAAAACGACGTGCAAATAAGTTCGGAGAAGCTACCGGATTGTAATGAACCGAGGCGGGGGCGAAATGAAACCGGCCCGATTTACCATTTGTATTCAAACTGATTCCTACCAGTCGCGTTTTAATTTACTTACTTGAATTAAAAGTGCGCGTGATTCGAATCCGATCCGGTCCAAAGGGATATTTTCAACGTTGACTGAAGATCTCAGTTTCGGAGCTTCAGAAATTCAATTGTATAATCCACTCGGTCCCTTCCGGCATATTTCCTGCCTCGGGAGTAGGGCTGCCGCTACTGGGGTTTTAAAGAATTTAAGTATCTTCTTTCAAAAATATAGTAATACCTGAAAATTCCAAGAAATAATGAGTATACGTACGTTATTTTTCATCGTATTGGTAAAATTAATATGACGTTTCACAGAATTTCTCATTGGATTTCCATACAGTTAAACAGTTGTCGTTTACTTTGATATGAAAATATAATATTTTACTATATTAAATTATATAATATACAAGCTGTCCTCGGCGAACCTAGAGTCGTCCTAGAATTTAGATTCTTGATGCGCTGATCAGTGTCACCTACCGTTTTATAGAATCGAAAGAAATAGACACGAAAATCGGTTCAGCCGTTTCTTGTCGTTTATACAGGTTGATTCATGGTTCATATATTACCCGAATATATTGTGAAGAGAATGACGCGTAGAGGATTTATTGTTTGGGTATATATAAATTACTTAATATATATAAAAAATCTCTGGAGGATTCCTTCAAGCTGAAATGGCAAGGACTTGGCATCAACATCAATGGCGAATACATCACTCACCTTCGATTTGCCGACGACATAGTAGTCATGGCAGAATCGCTGGAAGATTTGGGGCGCATGCACGGTGGCCTCAATAGAGTTTCTCAACAAGTAGGTCTTAAAATGAACATGGACAAAACAAAGATCATGCACAATGACCATGTTGCACCCACCGCACTAACTGTTGGGAGCTCTACTCTTGAAGTGGTTGACGAATATATATACCTAGGGCAGGCTGTCCGATTAGGTAGGTCCAACTTTAAGAGAGAGGTCAGTAGACAGGTTCGGTAAATTACGCAACGTCTTCTCGTCCAAAATACCTCAGTGCCTTTAGACAAAGGTATACAACCAATGTGTGTTACCAGTGATGACTTACGGTTCTGAGACGTGGTGCTTCACGACGGATCTTTTCAAAAGGCTCAATGTCGCTCAGCGTGCTATGGAGAGGGCAATGCTCGGTATTTCTCTACGTGATCGAATCAGAAATGAGGAGATCCGTAGAAGAACTAAGGTTGCTGACATTGCCCGTAGTATCAGTCAGCTGAAGTGGCAATGAGCCGGCCACATAGCACGAAGATTGGACGGTCGATGGGGCAAAAAGATCCTGGAGTGGAGGCCACGTACTGGCAAGATAGTATAATTTACTTAAACATAGAACGTTACTCTATAATATAGTACGGCAGGCAGCCCTGGGTGAGGCATAATTTACAAATACACTAGTACCCGCGATAAAGACAATCGTCTTCAATCGTTTTGTTCTTTCAATTTGTGTATTGGATGGGCTCCGCTGATCAAATTGAGCTGTGTTGTCCTTTATTATTACAGACCCTTTTTAACTGAATACGGATAATGCTATTTTGGAATCATCGAATATATTTATAAAGGGTTTCGTTTTAATAAAATGTAAGTAAGCTTCTGAAATTGATTTTGTTAATATTGTTTTTATTCAACAAATGAAACGTTATTTTTTTTTGTATAAACTAACTGTGATCACAATTTACGAGCTGGTTTTATCAACTATAATGCATTTCAATATCTGTTTTGAATTTTGCTATCGATTCTATTATATTGAACTATGAGCTACATAAAATGCATTTTAATATGCACGTTGCATATTTTGTCATTCAAATGTGACAGTAATGGAATGTGGAATTGAAAATATGTAGGTATGTCTATTACAATTTACAAAGAATCTGTTTGACTTTGAAAAGCTTAGATTATAAAACAATAGGCAGACAGAACGAATCGAACACCTCAGTGAAACGATTAAAGGAAATACAATTTTGCAATGACAAATAACGATTCTTGAGGTCGGTTGTGTTTCGGAAATCGTCGTTTGTCGGTCTAGGTTGACGTGTAACAGCGTCCGTAGACAATATTATCGGTATTTTGATGTTTAATAACAGACAATCTTTATGTAAACTTTTTGGATTTTCTTTTCGGTTTTCTTCCCTTCTATCGGCGGAATCGATGTTTATATTTGCACAACAATCCCCCGCAGCGCCGGCAGCGCTTTGTTGTGGTAATTTCATTAGACGTGGTCGCTAACCGCTGAATATTAATTGACGGCGACTCCATTTTCAGCGCTATTGTTTTTTTTTCTTTTTTTATATGAAATACAAAAAAAAATTAAAGGATGGATAGTATTACAAAATTTATAAATATAATATAAGAACGGAATTTGTAAAACGGGAGGGAGTTTGTAATAAATTAATGCTAATTATATTACGCTGTAATATTTTACAACGACGCGGGGCGGTTTGATAAAATGACCTATGGATCGTGGTTTACGAGGATTTTTATAAATATTTAAATATCGGTTTACACTACTCTAATAACTCAACAGGAAATATTGTTTTTTTAAGTATATTTTTAATTTAATATATTTTTTATTATACTGACTGACCTATTCAAAGCAAACAAAAAATTCTTTCAAATCGATTTGTAAGAAGTTTGGGACCGACATAGAGTAGACTACTGGAAAGGACAAAGGCTACTTTTATCGCGGTAAATTGTAGGAATCCCACGGGATTTTCATGGTATGTTAAGTATTTTATCATATAGTATAAATACTTTACATGTAATCATTTTAGTATTGACGACCTCCGTAGCACAGTGATTGAGCGCGT
Source organism: Celastrina argiolus (assembly GCA_905187575.2). Taxonomy (NCBI): domain Eukaryota; kingdom Metazoa; phylum Arthropoda; class Insecta; order Lepidoptera; family Lycaenidae; genus Celastrina; species Celastrina argiolus. The sequence continues at coordinate 4,266,888 of LR994591.1, read as the reverse complement.
TGCTACTCGAGCGAGAGGTCGCGGGTTTGAATACAAAAAGTTTATAATGTTCATATCCCAGGGAACAAAAAGTTTATAATGTTCATAGGATGTGTATTAATATAGTAAAAACCTTAAATATGTGTATAATATGATTAAATATAATTCCGTTGTTTAGTGCCTGTAACACAAGTTCTTCGGATACTTAGCACGGGGCCAGATTGACGTGATGTGAAGCGTCCATAGATATTATTATTATTTTTCAAATTAGATGTATACACACACCTGTTTTCAATCGTTTCCTCAATACACTCAAAATACTTTTATGTCATTCAGAACATGAACGTACGTGTTATTTTTATTACAATGAGATTGGTGTTATTGAATATTAGTGTTTTATACCAGGTGGCACATTCCAAGAAAATTAAACGATTTTCTTCGTCCAAAAAAACCCTTTTTTTTTGTTTTTATAATTATTTGTGGCGGCGGTGTTCATGATAATAAAAGAGGGGTTGGACTCGTACGTAAGGATTTCTGTTGTGTGTACAATAAGTACATATATACAATAGGAGGATGGATTGCTGTTGTGTATACAATTATTAGTAGTCCCCTATTAATATCGAGCACTAGGATAATAATACAGAGCTAAATGCAAAGATACATAGACTGCCAAAATCATTACCCTTATTTTAGTCTTTGCCAAAGTCAGGAAAAAACTGCGTTTGCATTGCCTTAAATATTTATTTTATTTTGTTATTACTATACTATTATTATTATTTAGTTATTTTTACATAGTTCCTATTCCACTCATTAATATTAATGAGTAATAAAACTTTAGGTGTATGGGTCCCATATATAGAGTTTACTGTGAAAGTACCAGTGCTGAAAGAGGGTTTTTTTAATTGTATGGGAAAAGTCAAAAGTAAATCTTTCAGCGCTGAGACTTTTACAGTATACTCTACATAGGGGCCACATACACACCCTAAAGTATTATCACTCATTTATTTTACACCTTGTATAGCAGTCAGATACATCATCTTTATAAAATTAAGCTATTAATGCTCCTGAGATGCCTACAGCCAAATGTCAGACAAACAGACGCAGGACAGCAGTCTTATCAGTAGAGTTTTTACCCTCTAGGTATAATCCTAAAACCAGCTGCGTCGATGAACGATAAACTTTGATGGCGCCTGAGTTTTGCGATTAAAAACAAATTAGACATGATGAAGTGTGATACATTACCCGCAGCATACTCCCCGTGTGTGTATACTACACAGTGACGTAATTAGATTCCCGCGCAAACACCTCGCAGGCACCAGGTGGTTCTATTATAATATACCCATCAGCTGAGCACATAAACCCCGTAAGTGTAATGCAGCGTGTGAAGTTGGGAACTTTGTAGTGATGTGCCCAGTTGCAATTTTGGTGGATCGAGTCGACTCGAGTGAGCTTAAACGGTATTCGAATCATGACTCGATTCCCTTATTCGAGCCTAGTACTCGAATTCTATGTTTGGTATTCGAATATTGACTCAAGTCCGGCTGGACGGTTGCCGGATCTCAAAAGAAATATTGCTCAAACTCGCTTACGAAGAAACTCACGCTTCATGATTTTAAACGGTAATAATGTATCTAAGTCATTATTTATTCCTTTTCATTTTATTTCGTTTGTGTTTTGAAGTCGGTTAAATTTGGTTTGGTTTTAATTATTTTTTACGTACGAATCGATTCTTCCTGACTCGCGTACCGGAAGCGAGTCCGGCGTATTCGAATCAAAATTGGTATTCGAGTAGGCGATTCCAAAACAGGAATCGACTCTGACTCGATTGAAACAGGACTCGGTACATCGCTAGAACTTTGCCTTTTCTCGGTAATAGCGAGCTATCGGATGAGTGTGATATTGTAAATTGAGATCGCTTTTTGTTGCGATCCTGAGAAAATAGATTGTAGATTTTATACAGTACTTCAATTAATTAATGACTAGATATTTCAGCTACATCGTACGCGCAAAATGAAATCCTGCGGAAAACGAACTGTTTTCTGCCGTGAAAAATAGTATATGGCTCAATCTAGATTGTGAACTACTAATATACCAAATTTCATCAAAATGAGAAGTTGATAGTTTAATATTTTTTTGTGCAACAAAGTAACGTTCTCATTTATAATATTATAAAAAAAAACGAGTATAACGGGTATAAAAAAAACATATATACGGTCGAATTGAGAAACCTTCCCCTTTTTTGGAAGTCGGTTAATAAAGCACAATCACTATATATTTGGAATATGATTATACTACCTTTTCTTATTTTAGAAATTTATTTTTTTAACTTTTTCGTTATTCTTGAGACAAAAAATAGGAAATGGTAAAAAAAATATTTTTCGTTTTTGACAGAAAAAAGATATTTCCAAAATGAGGAAAGGTAGTATAATCGTATCTCAAAGTCATAGTAGCTGTTCTTTTTACCCCCTGTATAATATGAATATAGTATATAATATATATTATCAGAAAATCTGTTATATGATTGAAATAATCGACACTTCTACATTTTCATTTCACAAACAATTACAAAATCTTACATAACCCTTCAGTTGTCGGTGGGGAGCGGGAATCCGAAACGGGAATTTTATCACATTTGGCCGGGGGCGGGTTCTACCAATTACTGGCCCGCACTGTTTTCGTCGAGGGGTATTACCATGCATATTGCATGATGCCAATAAGGTGTCAAAGTTGGAAATTCGAATATCTCCGGGCTCCCCTATATGAACATCGGGATGGTTTTAATGCTGATTTTGAGTTTGAAAAGTTTTTTTTTTATATGAACTGGCGCCTGATGGTAGAGGACGTATGCCTTTTTAATAAGCTCGGGACTGATTTATACTTTTTATTTATCGTTTAATGTAGGCTATGTTTTTCTTATATAGCGTTTGTTTTACCTTTTGGACGATATGTATAGAGTACAGACAGTAGTGATATAACATACATAGTTACATCATTCCTATATCCATCATTCATATTCTATTTGAAAAAAAATAGTTATAACATTTTAAAAAAATCTGACAGTCTTGTTTGTATTTTTTTATAATCTGTACTTAAGGCCGTGTTTCACCAAGCAATGTTAAAGTTAACGCCATGTTAAATATCATGTTATCCCCCTCGTATTTCCTGTCAATGAATGAGATGGCATGGTATTTTAACATGGCGTTAACTTTAACATTGCTTGGTGAAACACGGCCTAAATGTGCTAAAGACGTTAACTTTGATGTTTTTTGTAATTTGTAAAATTAAGAAGGTATTTAAAACTTGGTTGTTTGGCAAACTAATCAAAGTCTAATGTAGTATGTATTCACTACGGTCGTATAAACTCTACCTAACTGACAAACAAACGAACAAACTAGTTGTGGGATTTTCCGAACACACAGTTATTGGCGATGCTAATTCTGGAAACGTGTACAATGTAGCACGTTGGTTTTTTCGGATTTGGAATAATTACTGTTGCGGGTATTTGCGAATTTTCTCTGACTACCCGCCACTTTTTAACCCACCATTTTTTGTCATATTTTCATGTTAGTTTATTTAACGATGCTATCCTAGCTCCTTAGCATTTATTCTTTGCGTTATTTTCAAATATACTTGTTGTTTAATGGATTGCAATTTATCAGTTATCTAATTTTAAACAAGATGCTAATGTCACTTACTTACTAACTTGTCGCGCTAGCGTCGTCGTGATAAAGATTAGTGAACTGTCAAATTACAATCCGATCCCAATGTTGATCCATCAAGGTAGATTTAAGAGTAGACCTATTTAGAGTAGGTACTTAGCCTATATGAAGTATGGCACTTAGTTTATGTCAAACCCCATACAATTCAATTTTTGAACTTCGTAAGTGATAATAGCGATGGCAACTTCGAGGCCCGTGATATTAACGTTATTTTAATTATATTATAACCCAATTAGTATTCACACTGTTAAGATGTTTGTATATGAATTTATCATACAGCCGGTGTGAAGTCAACACGTCTCGTATTATACGTGCTCGTTCCATGCAAGCCGGAGTGTGGATGGCTCAAGGAAAGTACAGTTGTTGTGAAAAGGCGTTCGGTTACGTGCATTTACTGTATCTTGTGAACACAGTGTATAGTACCCACTTACTCACATAGATCCGCAAATAGTCGTATACATTTGTATACGACTATTCGAAGGAAATTTCCTTTTATAGTAATTTGGAAGGATAAATATATTTTTATACATCTACCCGCTTGCTAATAAAATTTATATACTGTATCTATATCTTTAGCAGGTATTTAGAAAGATGTTTAAATTCGACATTCTTTATTTCATTTTCAATAAATGTTTCAGGTTGAAGCTGATATAAAACACATGTGCTGTGTACTTTCTTTCAAGTTTTTTTTTAATCCGAAATGTAACGTCATTGCATTAAATAGCTTCGGGAGTCAGAAGAAAAAGCGTCGCGATGCACTTTCGTGCCAGACTGTTGTGTGCGAATAAAGTTTGTTCGTCGTAAAAATATTGTTTATGGTAAGCAGAAAATCTTGTCGCGACTTTCTTTTCTGTGTAAATATATGGAGACGTTCACATATTTGAATATAATGGTGTGTTACGTTGAGGGAATATGTATCATTTTTAGAGTTCCGCATGCGAATGTAGAATGAATGGTATTTTCGTGTTAGGGTGCGAATTTAATAACTTTGTATTTCATTTTATCTCAATAAAAAGTTTTTGTTTGACTCAAACTTAGCTAGCGTAAAAAGCGCAATTAAACGACAATGCTTACCTAAAATTCATTTCTATGACTAAATTAAGATAGATTGCCTCCTATTTGTAGGGCCCAAAAGTGTTTTTTAATATATTTAAAACGTATTACATTATACTACAAATAAAAAAAGCAAACGTTTGAATTTGGAACATTATCTTTTTTAACTCGACGCGACGACTCGCCGGGAGAGACAATGTATCAGCGGGGCGGGTAGCGTGACGACAGGCGATCACGCGCCGCGGCCCGTAACACTTGCACACATGGCGGCCATTTTGAAATTGCAATAAGATTGTAAAATAACATAAATAACCCAACTAAGAGATACTAAACCTATTACGCGTATTAAAGTTTATAATTACTTCAAAAGTAATTGTCTGATTTCACTCAAAACAAAATCCTAAAGAGTTTTTATGATGTATTAGCTTGGAAATTTACAAGCTTTTGTCTCTTAGGCCCGTATTAATAAAGAAGTCTCAAACCCAACCTCATTTGAGAACCTATTTGACAGATAAACTTCGTTAATTAATGTTACATAGTACTTTAATTTCTTTTCTTTTTAAACTGTAATATTCATAATAAAGATTACAGAAAAACATTAAAATAAGTATAATGTTACATTTTTAAAAGTTCTTTATTAATACGGGCCTTATAGTCTAACGCCAGGAGGAGCATCTTTTACATGTTGTACCTATACAAAGTAGAAACAAAAAGGGGTACTAAAATATTATTTGGAAATCAGTCCACAAACGGCGGAGTAGGTAATCATGTTGGTACCATGAATAACAAAACATACAGTCGAATTGTTAACCTCCTCTTTTTTTGGATGTCGGTTAAATTTTAAACTGACGAAACAGCGATACGTGTAGTAATTGTTTCCACAAACTTTTATTTAATTTCACCTTTTATTTAACTGACAAGCTTTCAGCGCAGCTGTTATTCATCTTTGTTCTTGTTACTTGTGCTTAAATAAACATTTTAAATGTTATCATACAAAGTAATGTATGAGTCTGGTTTATTTGTATGATACAGTCGCGATGTGAAATAATTATGTCACTTCAATTTGGTTTCAAAAAAATTATGTAATGATTTTTCCGTTCGTCACCGTAATTTGGAAACCTGAATACGCCAAGCGAAGCAAGCCAAGGAAAATTTTGCAGCTATGCAAAAGTAACGTTATCGAATGCCATTGTATTGGCGCTGTCATTCGATAACCCTAATTTTACGGGGCTGTCAAATGTCCTTGGAGTTAAATTATATCTACCCCCGCTTTCGGAAAGGCAAATCGCCGATCAGCTAACATATGAGCTAACAAGCCATTCTGAACGCTTTGTGAACGTAGCGAGCGAACGAAGCTGTAGCGAGTGATCGACGATTTGATCAGCTTTTCAGAAACCGAAAGTTAGTCTGCCTAAGCCTAATCTAATTTTATTGCATTTATAATAACCTAACCTTTTTTTTTTGATGTAGCAAGGGAAATGCAATACGCCAGGGAGGGTCCCCTAGGGGTATGTGGGACTCATTATAACCTGACCCAACCTAGCTTTACTATATTACCTTACCATAATACATGAAGTTAACAGCTTTATTTTATCTTCAAAATAATGGAAGACAATAAAATAAGAAACAGAATACAATACTTAGTTTACATTGTAATCAAACAGAATTTGGCTGCTCCATCGGGATCGGATTTGGGTCGACAAACGAACACTTTTGAATCAAGTGTGTGTTTGTTTTTTAAAAATATACGCGGCATAAAAATATTTGTCAATTTGTCGCAGAGAATATTGGGATAAGCCGCACTCCTGAGTTGTCAGCCAGAGCTTTTACGTGCAATATTTTTTATTATTCTTTTTGCTTAATATTTCATATTGTTTTGCTTTCGAAATTCCGATTATAATATGTAGTGAGAGTAGGTATTACTTTTAATGAAATCTTCTTTTGGACTGTAAATTATCTTTGCTCATTAAAATGTATGTTAAATAAAAGAAATTAAATACATATATATCGCACCTATCCTACTATAGGGGCGCAACTTAAAATTTCGTGATTCGGAGTTTTTATAATATACTAGCTGACCCGGAAAACCGTGCCCACTTCGTTGAGCATGCAAACCGTTTAAACCTTGCCCTGGACTTCCACGAATATTTCAAGACTAATAATAGCTGAATCGGTTCAGCCGTTCTCGAGTTTTGGCGAGACTAACGAACAGCAATTCATTTTTATATATGGCAATAAATGTCACGGGTCAAAAATCTTCAAACGCGTTTTCCTAACAATCATGTCTTTTCCGCGATATATCTATTGTAATGTGTTACCGTTGTCTGGTAACACATATTCTTAGGAAGGTCAGCATAGTATCGGATGGACGTGGTATAAATACGATTATAAGTATAGAGTATGTTTTATCTATAGTTTATAATTAATTACTTTGAACTCCTCCGTAGCCTAGCTCTCGACTCGGAGGTTCGATTCCCGCGTTGGAGCAAAAAAATATGTTGTTTTCAAGTTTCCTTAGGACAATGCAGGCTGATCACCTGATTGTCTGACAAGAAAGATGATCCATGCGTCGGATGGGCATGTAAAAAGCCGGTCCGTCCCACGGGGCTACGAAAGTGATGGAAGAGGGAGTACTTCTGTGTATTGCGCACACACTTGGGCACTATTAAATAACTCCTGCGCAGCTGGCGTGGTTTCAATGAAACCGGCCACCGTCACAGAAATCGGTGTGAGAGGCATTATTATTATTTACTAGCTGACCCGTGCTCACTTCGTTGAGCATAGTAACCGTTTAAAGCTTCCCTGGACTTCCACGAACATTTCAAGACCAAAAATAGCCTAATCGGTTCAGCCGTTCTCAAATTTTAGCGAGACTAACGAACAGCAATTCGTTTTTATATATTAGATTACGTTATGAGATTATAATGCTGTTTTTGTCTGTCAAGATATATTTCTAACGTATCACACAAAGACGTAAGTGATAAAAGGAGTTAGTGTGCAAATATCGTCAGTTTTTCTCATTATTATTAGCTATTAAGATCTTGTTTATATTACAAATGTATAGCTTAGAATTATGTGTGTGTACAGCTTAGAAGTAGGTTTACACAATTAATTTGTGTTGTAAATTATGATAATTTTACATTGTCTATCTGTATTGTAGTACACGGACGGCAGAAGTCTACAGATATATAAAATTATTAAGTACCTAATTAGTAATTATGTATAAGGAAAAGCATATTCTTATATTGTATTAAAAATGTTCTTAGAATAATAAGTGATATCAAGACGAACTAAGGGACGCTGATGACTTGGAGAGGGAAAGGAGGGCAGTGGCAGTCCGCTTCAATATGCTGGCCCGTAGATTTGCTCGCTGTATAAACGATATAAAACTACGCCTCCGTGGTCTAGTGGTTCAGAGCTTCGCTCTCGACCCGTCGACCCGGAGGTCGTGGGTTCGATTCCCGCGTTGGAACAACAAAAAATGTTGTTTTCCGGTTTGGTTAGGACAATGCAGGCTGATCACCTGATTGTCTGATAAGAAAGATGATCCATGCGTCGGATGGGCATGTAAAAAGTCGGTCCTGCGCCTGTTCTCTCGCCAGTCGTGTCGGTTTACCGTCCCACTGGGTTATGAGGGTAAAAGGAAGAGAGAGTGCTTCTGTGTATTGCGCACACACTTGGGCACTATAAAATAACTCCTGCATAGCTGGCCTGGTTTCAATGAAATCGAACACCGACATCGGTGAGGGGAGCTATTATTATAAAACTACTTTTATTCAAAACGTTTTGCCAATCTTTTTATTACACGAGCAGTCTATGGATCAGTTCCACGCGGAGGGCTTACCACTCTCTGATTTAACATTAAAAATACCAGTACAACCAACTAGTATTTCTAATGTCGGAATAGTATTTAAACCTAAATTGTAATGATTCGAACATGTTACTCCAGGGAAATTCAGGAGCAGATTGTAATGTGTAAGCGGCAGAATACTGAATTGCTAATTATACTTAGGAGCCCTCCCATTCACAGATACTGTCACTGCTTGGCGGACAATACTAGTAATAAAAGGACGCCTTACTTAAGCGCCACCTATCTAACTATCGTTGCAGTATTCGGAAAATGTATACGAATGTGATGGTAAAAATAATAAAATAAAAAACGTTTTATTTCCAAATGAAACATAATAAACTATTTTCGGAAAGTTAACAAGAAAAACAAGCTACTTACATAATATATTGTGTGTTACTCACGCGCTCCAACGTATTCTGAAAATTTTAAAAGGAATGAGCGCATAACGAATATGTAATAGGTGCTGTTGTATCAGCCATCACAATGCACTTATGAAAATAAACATAAAATTCTTTATTGGTGAAGCGAGAGCGCATAGAGTAGATACTCGTGTAGAGGCGAACACCTGCTTTCAAGATGGCGTATATAATACTCATGTTGCATACTTTGTTACAGGCACTTTAATATCATAAGTACAGAATGACAATTTGAAACACTATAAGTACAAACTTGTATAACAATAATTCAGAGTGTAAGGACTTGTGATTTATTTTAAATATAAAAATGAATCGCAAAATGTGTTGGTAAGCGCATAACTCAACAACTCCTGGACAATTTGGCCAATTCTTTTTTTGTTGTATTTGTTATGGTCAGGATTAGGTTTTTATAAAATAAATAAGCAGAAAATTATAAAATTTCGCGTTGCGGGTTCCGGGTTTTTGTTTCTTTTAATTGAATTATGAAATATTTCGTAAAAACTTGTAAATATTAAATATTTTACTCAAATTTCACCAGTGTTGTAAAGTTCAACATTTTTTGTACTTTATACGATAGGAGTTACAGATAGTTTTCACATATTCTTATTCCCTAAAATATCAGCTTTATACAGGTATTTTTTAATTTGCCATAACAGTTGTAGTTTGTTAGAAAACAGGCTTTAATCGGTGACGGCATTGAGCGCTCGACCGCGTTAGTACTTCCGCGAGCGCTAGGACGCCTAGGCGATGGCAGCTGTCAAAGTCTAGACATTAGACTGGATATATAAGGGTAGAATGCATCCGATTTAGGATTTACCAGACAATAAACGTCACGTTTACGAAATAGTCCGAGTGTTTATTTGGAGTTTCGCGTCTGTTTTGATGCCGGTAGGGGCGCGCGGCGTGACGGAGTGGCTTAGTTGTGAAAGCGTGTTGTCATTTAGTTTGCTAGCATCCACGCCGCGCCGGCAGCCGTAAAATATTTTAATATTTCCATCAAAGTGCACTCTCTGTGCGAGGTGTTTTTCGTTGTATTCATTTTGTTAATCCCTCGCTTTGTTTTTCGTTTGAGTTTGTTGTAGGGGTTTTTTCGAGCTAGATGGTTATTAAAGTGCGAGTTTTTAATGATGCTGTGGATTCAGTGTTACAGCTGCTCATTGGATATCAGCTAGTCTATATACTGATATACATATGTCGCAGTCATATTATGGTTGAATCCGCTATTTAATTGAATTACTAGTGTGTTCATTGAATCCTGTTTTTACCAACAAATTTAAGAATCCGAGACTAGGACAGCCATTTAATATTTTAACTTCAAAATTTCCGAATTTGTACTATTACAACACACATTAAAGTAAATTGCTATCTGTACGAGCTGTTTGACGCCAGTCATTCAATTAAATAAGCAGATTCAATCAGAAGACTGCGACATATATAAGAGATGTGTGATTACTAGAGTATTATAAAAGTATAGATCCTATGTACCCTAGGACTACAGACATTTTTTATTGTTCGTAAAGAAACAAACGATGACACTTTAAACATTACCCTCTGTCCTGCCATTACGTATTATTGTGAACTGCTCGCGTGTGCCACTCACAGTATTGAAATAGGAGGGCCATTACGGTCGGGGGGAGAATATAAAATTCTTTACACTGTCGATCATCTCCGGAAATTGACTCGAATGAAGGCCATAGCTCGTGCTTAATGGCCCCCGAGGAAGGCTCTATTAGTTTCATACGATGCCCTGGATTTATGGTGCCAATCTCTCTTATGTTCGGAAATTCTTGTGTAGGCTTTTTGCTACAAATTTTACGAATTTAACTGACAAATTTTCGCTTTTTTTCTATCCTTTGTCCCGAGGACGCGTCACAAGCTGTATGCGAGTTGTTAGTTAATAGATATACCCAACTTGTTTACAACATTTCTGAACAACGTTTGACTTTTAGACACTATAATAAATACCGTGTAACGAAGAAATAATTTGGCCACGCGTTTATTTGATTTGAACAAAATGTTTTATTTACAAAGAGAATTTATTAGAATACATACAAAGTTGCACCATTCATATTTTATTAAAAAATCTGAACATTTGTTTAAAACTTGTAAGTATACTTACAAAATGGAAACATGCCTTAAGTCTTTTCTGTCAGTAAGTAAAAGCCGTGTTTATAATTTTCCCATGTATCTAACTTAAAAAGGCTAAGTATTTTCGAGACTACTTAGTTATTTTATTCGTTGCTTGTAAATCAGAATATTAATGCAAAAGGTTTACAGAAGCCCGTATTAATGTGTTATAAGTAATGCTATATTTACTTTAAACGTTTTATTTAATATGAAGTGATGAAGTGAATCTTCAAAGATTTCATTGCCTAAGAGGCTTTTATGATTTACATTACTGAGTACACCTTATGTATGGAACAAGCTCTAGGCTTTTAGCGCAGAGGGCCTTTGTTGTTGTAATAGAATATTTTCTGTTGTTTATTTTTTGCTTTTATTTTCACTTATTCATTAGGCAAATTAAATAAAATTCATAATTTCCATTTAGAGTCTCTAATTCTCTATTAAATCTAATTTAATATCTGCAAAAGGGAGAATATTTTTTTCAAAGATTATGCTTCGCCGCGTCGCTTGTATTTTTAATATTTTTAATAATTGTTCATCGTCAATCATTTGACAGTTAGGTAAAGTTGTTCTGTATTCGATCTCCCGTATTGTCCAAGATTTTTTCCGAGCGCCTTTGTATCGCCCGCATTGTTCATGGCTATTGTCGCTTCCTTGTTTATTTTCAACCTTTCCACATCGCCTTTCATTACGGTCCCAGTTCTGAAGCCGCGACTAATTGCAAGATATTGGGTTCATATTTTTTTGCTCATAACTAGCTCCTTGCGATCTATTACTTTGTCTGCGATTGTATTGTTGCAAACACTTTGTCTATCATCTAGGGAAATATTGCTTCATGGCTTTACTCCTAATTAGGCCACATGTACTACGAACAAGTTGTCTCTCGACCAGGCATAAGATCAAAATCTTTAGGTGAGTAAGTGCCGCAACCACGTCTGCAGTTGTTGCGAATTGTATTGATTTTAAGTCGTTACAATTTACCAAAAAGTTGAAAATTTCACAAGGGATTATTCGCGTCAAAGAGCAATTTTTACAAGAATATAGAGCCGGATTTAACTATAGCGAAATGTTATGCATTAAAAACGATATATTCAGAGCGCATAGGAAGTTATAAATACGGTACATTATTCGCGTTTTACATACATTTTCATACCGCTACCGCCCTAACGAGATTGTATATAATGTTTAATATCCACCTACCCCAAGGTTTTAAATGCAAATGCCCGTTCAAACAGAAATTCTTTACGATGCAAAGCATTTTCTGTCTCGATGCCAAATAATATTCAATCTTACCTCCCCGGAGTAGGACTCATATTTGTTTGCAGTAGGAATGAAGCAAAACGTCAAATGTCATTTCTTTCATAAGCTTGTCTCACAGAGACAGCAGTAATGTGGGTTAGGTTATTATTGTATTTAGTTATAGCTTCTTTATCACATTTATATAACTGTTATTATGTATCATCATTAGCTATAATATACAACATAATATTAATATTGTTAGCAGTTGACCATAATGAAAGCATGAGCCTCTTCTGAACAAGTGAAAATCAAATAACGTAATGGTCACGTAGAGGATAGGACCTTCAACCTTGAGGAAGACTTAATATAACGCGTCCAAATGTCATAAGTGTTGTCTCAATATATTTTCTCTTTTATCTTGTTACCACATATTTATTTATTTAGGTTCAATGTTATTAATGTTACAATTGTATTACATTATTATATATAATTTTACATTGGTAGTATAACAATCTATAATTATAGAGTATAAATTTGGCCTTTAAAACTGTCAGGATCATAGTGTACCGACGTTGCTTTTTAACCTAAAAGAAATAATAGACCATATCGCAAAATTGAAAAATACAAAAGTTGCGATAACGCGAACGCGTAGAAAAAATACAAAGATCACTTCATTTCATACAAAGGTTATCCGTTTTATCGCTTCTTTGTATGAAATTGTATGAATAATAGTGCACCGTCTCAGTCCGGACAGCGGGCCATGATAAATCTTTGTATAATCGATGCCCGGATATTTATTGCATCAATACGCCGATATTTCGTGATTTTTTCCTCGGCAATAACAATAGGGACATTTATGGCGCGTCCAGACGTAATGGAGTTGAATTGCACTAAAAATTTTGAGGTTCAAAAGTTGTGGAGTGGTTTTATTGTAAAATATTTCCTAATTGTTTTTTTAGTATTTGTTTAGCCTTTGTTTTTAATAAGGTATTGTTTTGTATTAGGCCTAAGTGTTTGCAATAATGTATGAATGTAAAAGAATATGCCTTTCCTCTATTAGTGTAAGCCGCCCAATTATTTATATTGTTATAGTAATAAGTAAAAGTTTTAAGTACAACAAAATATGTCCCACAAAAAATACGACAACCGCCCAAACGACAACCGTGTATTTTTTACAACAGACGAAGAAATAACCGAAACACAACCGCCGTACGAGAATGTGACGCAGACGCCGATCGTTGGAGTACCGCCCGTTAACGATACCGCCAATATATTTATCCGATACCTAACACGTAAGTACCGCTCGCCACCGAAGCGCCGACGTCGGCCGAAATATTGTCGATATTTTGGATTCCCCGCTGTGACACAACTATTTTTTTATCGACACCGAAGCTTACTCAAAGCCACGCGGTGTCCCGTATTTTTATTCGTGAATTGCTGCCAGTTTCGCAGATAAAAATATTCGTGGCGTTTTGTGGTTGGAAAAAGTTGATTAAAAGTTTCTCATGAATGCGGTGTCAAAATAATAACTTAAAACGTACACTAATCTGCATATTTCATGAATTTTTAAACAAAAGTTATTTCGGCGTATTACGTGGGTATCATTGTTCGCACAATGCGCGGTTTGCACCTCTTGTCAGAATTTGTAGCACTGTTTTATCTTTTACACATGACGTGACCTCCAAAGCGTTCAAGCAAACTATGGTTTGTCCAGGGCCCAATTCTCGTGCGTCGAACTTCGTTTCAGATCTCAGTCTATCATGCTCATGCGCATGTAATTAGCGCGCGTGCGAGCGAAACAGACTGACGATCGCATCGAGGATTAGGGCCCTGGGGACTTACCACGAGGTAATAAAGCAGTATTACTTTAACATTACTAATGAATTTCGTGTAAATATGATGAATAAAATATTTACACACTGTTTAAACTCTAGATGCCTATTGGCATGGCAATACTAATTGATAGCGTGTATTACTTGACATGCTTTGACAAGCTTTAACAATTGCAAACTAAAATTGTGATAGCGATAAAGTAAATAATGAAAATTTTACTATTTCCGAGTTCCATACGTTCGAATAATCCTTATGTTTTCGTACGTTAGTAGATAATATTTAATTTAAATGTATTGAAACATAACATACTGAACAACGCTGGAATAGTCACATAAAAGCTCTCTATTTGATAAATAATGACAGATTTATGTTATTAGTTAGCATAAATTAAATATTTATTACCGAAATATTATTCCCAATACAAAATAAAGGAAGCTGTGTACATTGAAACGTTACGTTTTGATACAAAAATAATTGAAGGTAATAAATTTAGAAGCTGGATTAAGTATATCAGTTCAAAGTGATTGTTAAATCTTTTATAAGCAGGTCTTGTTGTTTTCACATAAGGCATGATTAATTTACTTAGAGCCGATTTGTCAATCGTCAGATGACTTTTATCTGTTGAATAAACATGTGACTTTGACATTTGTTCTATACAAAATCTGCCAGTCATATTTATTCCTTAGATAAAAGTTATCTAACGATTGAAAAATCGGCCCTTAGAATAGTCGATACCTATCTTAAGAAGCTGCAATAAAAAAAGAGGCGAATCGCAATTTCAAATTGTATGATGAATTTATGATGATAATATTTGTGATGAGAAATTAATTAATTTCGTATGAAACATGAAAACAAAGCAAGACGTGCGAACAAAGCTGACGGCACCTTTTGTTGTGAATGATAAAATATAATTCCAGTCATTCGCAATCCGTTTAATAGACCTGTAATTGAAGTAATAATTGTATGATTGTAAATTTTAATATGTTTGTCGTGTATGCAAATACCGATGCCTCCATTACAATGCTTAATTGCTTTTATTGTATGGTCATTCCATTTAAATAAGTCATTTAATTGAAACGGTAAATCTTTTTGTGAGCTCCCAGCATATAGTCATAATTATCTGCTTTCATTATAACGGTATTCGAGCATTCGCTGATGTAAGTCAGTCCAAACAAATTCCTATTAACTCATAAAATACGGCTCTCCAGAATTTAAATTTGGAATGCATTTTAAATATTTGGCAACAAAACTTTATTTTTTGTGGACAGCATTTTCGAGCAACAGATAATAGAAAGTTTCGGGGTTGGTAGTGAAATGTTACTCCCAACTGTAGTCTGAGACTGACATTAAGTCAGAGATGCGAGCAAATAACGTTGTAACAATGTGAATACTCTGCGTTATTTAATGTATGGATTTAAAAAATGGTAGCCATTTTTCGTATGCTATACGATTTTTCCTTTCAATTTCTCTAACATAAAACGTGACCATTCATCGGTGCCCTTGACGAATGCCCGTCACACCCTTTTTCGTGATTCCACGTGATTTTATTCTTGATCATATGGATCCGTACAACTGATGTCAAACTAAATATACATTTTGCTATTTAAGTAGACATTGTTACATGTTCGACGTTGTAAAGGGCGAGGATTTTCTGTTATTATCTTCGATTTTATTGCAGACATTCAATCGCCTACTGCGATAACATATAAAATAAAATCAGGGACACATTGATTAACTTTGATGTTATAAATTGGAGCTCCCATTGAATTCGGGTTAATTAAACATTGTTTCAATACATCGTTTCTCAAGTTACTGCATTCTCGTCCCTCCGACAACTTTGGTGACATGTGCTTTAATTACTTTTTTATGTCTCCCATTCTAATGTTCTTCTTTTTCAGCAGAGACAGTTTATGCAAAAGTCTCGCGGCATCTATTAATATGTATGTCTTCTATCAGCCCAGTCGCAACAACGGTCTCTGAGTCGGATGCAAATGCCTCCAAAGGATCATGAAATGTTTGTTTCATTTCCAGCATCGATCCTCCGTTTTTAGATTCCTCATCTCGCCGCATGCGGCTAGTCCATGAATAATTTAACTCCTATGTGATAGTTTCCGAAAATACGCAACTCGTCCGTTTATTAATGTCGCGTTGATCGCCGTCCGCTGCGGGGACGCGCGGTGTACGGAACTAAATGGGATTTCGTTTTCTAGTTCAGGAGTCACGCAATCCCTGTGGCGCGAGTCCAATGTTCTATTCGGGGTCCCTTTAGACATTTTTGTTCTGGTTCGTTTGGCCCCCGGATTCCAGGCGGGGGTCGCTCGAAATTCACGTGTCTTCGCTCCCATTTCGCGGGCATAATTGTTTTGTTCCCGAGTGCGCATTTTTCCCCAAGATAATGCTATTAATCTCGCTCGCAGTAATGAAAATGTACCGCGTTTCGACAAATGCGCAGAAACAAATTTGCCTCTGGATTTCTCTTACACGGCTTTAATTAATCTGATGCTGATAGTTTTAGCTATGCTCCTATTGCAAAATGACTTTTGGTTGAAATTCTATTCCCTTCGGTTTGGAATTCGCTTCCACTATATCACTTACGGCAAGGATAATCCTGTTACGTAGGGCTCTATCCCTAAATTATTCGCTACCTTAAATTGGATAAAGTATACCTTGGAAGTGGTTCCTTATAGTGATTTAAATCATCAGGCTTCTTAAGTTGTACCTTGTTATCTCTTCGATCTTAGATGAAGACCACATCTATCTTATCTTTTTATATTATTCTTATTGCTTTTTAAAATTATTACAATACCCTAACTTTTATCAATTTTTCAAACCACAAAAGGCTACATTTTCCATTGATGTCACAAATCCTGGAAATACTTGATATATTCAAAATACTAATCATCTTGTTTGTCTGTGTGTCCAGATCCGCCTGAGATAACCATCCAGCCCCGGAACCTGCAGGTGAGGGCGGGCGGCATTGCGGCGTTCTACTGCGCCGCGCGCGGGGACCCCACGCCCAACATACAGTGGCGCAAGAACGGGAAACGAGTTTCTAGTAAGTATACTTGTGTTTTAATAAAACCTGTTTTGGACTCTCCTGAAAAATGCCAAGTAGTTTATTGGCCTCTTTTCGCTCCGTCGCTTGACGAATTTTTAGGCATATTGAAATAACATCATTCAACAATAGGCAGGATAAGGAAGTAGACCAACGAATAGAGAATGCTTGGAAAAGCTAATGGTTAATGAAAAAATGTATGAAAAGTGACCTTCCACTTTGCCTTAAACGTAAACTCGTGGACATGTGTATCATGCCTATCATAACCTACGGTGCCCAGTTTTGGTCATTGACCTCCAAAATTCCCGGCTCGGAGTCTGCAAACGAGCAATAGAGCGCAGCATTTTAGGTCTCAAAGGAATCGACCGTATCCGAAACACCACTCTGCGCTACATGAGTGGATACTGGTCGACAAAACAGATGTTGGCACAAGAAAAGATGGCGTGACGAGCTAGACGCGTTTCATAAAGAGTGGTCAGAAATAGCAAATGACTTGCGGAAAGAGAGAGGGAAGGCCTTTGCTCAGCAGTGGGACAATAACGGGTGTTAATAATAATAATAATAACATATTTATATAAGCATCTGTCTTTCCTCTTTCTAATGTTAGAGTAGAAACTGGCATCTATTCATAGTTTTTCATTCATTGAATTTCATCTCTTATTGTCGGTAGGCGCAGTAGGGTAAGTTGTGAAGTCCCACGCTCAGCGTAGGTACATTTTCCTTGCGTATATTACATATACTTGTAATTCCAATTCTAGTTATTTTTGGATATGGTTCATCTTCACCGATATTTCTATGCGTGCGTTGTCGAAAAACGTGCCGAATATTTTTCCTCGTCGATGTCAAAAGAAATAACAAGGGATCGGTGATGATATTTTTATTCGTGATTGAACAGTGAAAAAATCTCTCGGTCATAAATATATGGGGGCAGTAATGACGACTATAAGCCGAGGGCAATGAGCTGGAAAAATGTATCACCGTGACCACGCCGCGGCCCTAAACGTCCAGCCAGGGCTGTCCAAAACAACTTTTGGTTGACACAATGTCGCCTAAACGTGCTGAGAAACTCTCGGGCTGTTACAGTCGCGCTATATTTTGACTCCGTGGTCCAGTTGT
Organism: Celastrina argiolus; assembly: GCA_905187575.2. NCBI lineage: Eukaryota > Metazoa > Arthropoda > Insecta > Lepidoptera > Lycaenidae > Celastrina > Celastrina argiolus. The sequence goes on along the minus strand of LR994591.1, from coordinate 4,248,504 downwards.
TAAAAATTTGGCTCTTGACTCCTTAGGTTGTGCGTTCTGTTATGCGGGACCCCAAAAATCCCGTTTTTTTAAAAAGTTTTTTAGTTAAAACACTTTAATTCACAAATTAATTACACTTTTAGAAATAGGAATGGATTTAGAAACATTACAGGATATAGAAGTGTTCCTTAGGAATATTGGAGAGAGACTGGCAAGTCCAGCCGATGGGCGACTTATATTCTTTATAATATTGCTGACTTGACTTATGTCTAGCCAGCCCAATAGCTTACATTGTAAGGGGTATAACAGTTCGATTCCCGCAACAAAAAAAATGATGTTTTAATGTTAGGACAATGTAACCTCATCGTCTGACAAGAAAGATGATCCATACATCGGTATTTAAAAGTCCGGGGATACGCCTGATCTCTCGTTATAACGGGCAACCGTCCCACTGGGTTACGAGAGTGAAAAAAGCGAATGCTCTTGTGTACACCGCACGCACTTGGGCACTAAAATACTCCTGTGAACGTGGTTTCAATTTCGCTGTCACTGACTTCGGAAAAATTATTATAATTATTAGTAGCTAGTAACTATAATAGTCTAAGGTGCTGTAATGTTTGTTTGCAATAGAAATTATTACGGGTACACATAAATGCACGACAATTGAACTTGTCGCGTTGTATAAAGTGTCAGCCCTGAACATTTGGCCATACAGTTTAGTGGGCCTATGTGAGAAATGCGATCCCATCCATCATCGGAGCTGCGGCGAACGTATACGAATAAAGATCGCACCTCACGCTCTTTCCCGCTTTATCTAACTTTTGTTCGCGATTTGTCCGAATGTCACCCCGAACTATCCATCAAATTTGCGCCACTGAGTCGGATAACGGTTACTGACAAGGAAACACCCAGAAGGGACTGCAAATTGTTTTTATATGGCGCTAGGGTGAATATGCACGGTGACCAAAGGCAATGTAAATGATGGAGGACCATACAATTATGACAGTCAGGATTTATACTCGTCCCACTAGCATGACCATCGTAAAAGGTTTTGTCTACACAGAATAGAAACATTGGTGTCTGTATTGACAAAGTTGATTCCTTTTATCTATCGGTCATTTTGTTTATTCTTTCATAAAAAGATACCATTTCTGTGTTGGTCATTGTACGCGTACAGAAAAACTCTGTGAAGAAATATTCACCTAAAATGTAAGTAACGAAGTCGAAGAAATGAAATGGTGATCATTCTACAAGTGCAGGAAGACTTTGCAAAGAAATGCTGACCGAGCTAATAAATACAAGTTACGAAATCAAATATGCCAAATGACTGCGTTGATGTGTTAGTTATCGAACGCTAAGTTAACTCCAGAATAACTCTGGGTTATTAATTTACCAAAAATGGCGCAATTGTACCAAAATTAGATAGACCGTAATACACAGTGATTTTTTTAAAGCGAATCTAGGGTGAACGAATGTTTGTTACCAAAGGAGATAAATTGAGGTAACATTATTATCAAGATCGATTTGAAATATGTATGCTACGGTGATAGCATTGGGTTAGTGTGATGCCTAACCGTGAAATTAAAAACACCACACACTACCCTCGATCCATAACACACTATAAATAAACATATTTCTGTATAATTGTCTGATGTATTTATTTTTCTTTTCTCTATATTAATGTTAATTAAATTTAGACAAGATCCTTTATATTATAATCAAGATCAATTAGAAATATGTATGCTACGGTGATAGGCGTTGGATGAGAGTCATGCCTAACTGTCAAAATGGAGACACCACACACTACCCTCGATCCATAACACACTACAATTAACATATTTATGTTTAACTGTAATGTATTTATTTTCTTTTCTCTATATTAATGTTAATTAAATTTAGACAAGATCCTTTCGGAAATATACTGACCCTTATCCTGAGATAGTACATTAAACCAAGGTCGAATGGTTACCAAGTTTTGATAGCGATCGAAGGGAGATGTTCGGTTCTCGGTAAAAGATATTTGGGCCCCTGAATTATTAATGACGGGCTGGATGGCTTCGGAGACCATTTACACGTGGTGTTTTGAAGTTGCGCTAATTTCTGTCCCTCGTATCGTGGTATTCAATCGGAATCCATTAAATTTGAATGTATTATTAGCATACCCCTCTTAGATGATGCTTTGCCATAATGTCATTAAAAAAGGTTACGGTATGTTTTGAATTGAAACTGTAGGTCTATTCTGCTAATACTACAATAATTAAGTCGATGCAGTTTCGATATGTTAAAACAATATCGAAATGGTAATCTCATAAACGTCACACCCACGCCTGACACGTTTGATTGGTCTAAACGCTAAATCAAATGTGTTATTGGTTCAAATTATAAATCAGTAATATCACGACGCCGCGGGCGATGCCTTTATAATTTATTGAAAGTGATATAAAAGTCTAATACTGAAATGATAGTTAAATTAATTGACGCTTAAAAGACACGCTATCCTTGACATTTCCCTAAAAGAGTGACAGTGCCAGCCTGCGAATAGGAGGACTCTTAACTTTAATTAGCGTTTCAGTATTTGGCTATTAGTTAATAAAGAGAATTGCGGCTCTGATTAGTTCTATAGCTATTTATGCAGTTTTTTCACTGAGTGTCATGAATGAATATGATGAAAATATGAGAGTATAAAAGACGCATAAAAGCAAAGAAGTTGAACATCTGAATGTGGCCGAGGGTAGTCATACATAAGTTAGTTTTCATAAGTAGGCGTAGTTTGATCAAATCTGCCAAACTTTCCTAACCCAATTCGATGGAAGTTTGTCGAGATTTATTGAGTTTTTCTTGTCGTAGCGTCAACTTCATATTTGACTTTGAGAGTTTTGTTGTGTTCACGCGAACATGGCTTGCGATGAAGTTGGTGTAATAAGTAATATATCATACGCAGGTATTTTAGGAAATAAGGCCTTCAATAGAATAATTACTATGTTAAAAAATCTAAAAGATATGAACGTCTCTCTTGATGCTTGAGTTGAAAGAAAAAAGAAACAATAGAAGAAGAAACAGAACAATATTAATGCACTTAAAGAACAGCAGTTGAATAAAAAAGATAATTATGAAAATAAAACACAATTGCTACAGCAAATTGTTTTGCATACTGTGTTTATATTATTGCCTCTACTAAATTAAAACATTTCCAAGAAAATGTAATGTCAATTACAATTTAGATAAAAGGATAAAAAATGCTATTTTAATATGTATATATATGTTAAAAGTTAAATTTGATATAGAAATGTAAATATGGAATGAAATGGGAAAAAGTTTTCATTGAACCAGTGGGGAATATTTTCGTGAATTAATTTTAGAGAAAATGTAATTCTCGTATGACCATAATATTATATAACAGGAATACAAGCTTAAATATTGAGTTAGATCGAGTAAGCGAGATGAAGGTCAATTATAGCTTAGAACGGAAATAATACGTAATGAACTTTGTGCATACTTCGTATTTCACAATCGAAATAGTTTAAGCAAACATCATTAGATTTCGATTGTGTAGTTCTATGAATATACATTATTTTAAATTAAATGTCGGATTTTTCTATTCCGTGACCCAGCTACAACAATATAAATGTTCAAACACACACAAACAAACAAATATTCAGTTATAAGGGTTAAATATGAAGCAATCCGGTAAAGATTCGAATCAGGCTTGTTTCCCCAAATTACATTTCCACATCACATTAATAACTTGCAGATTCTAAAAGTAAAAAATCAAAACACACCACCGTCTTCTCGTAGACTGTTCAGCATTTCACTAAAGTAGAAACAGGTATCTCGGGCAGTATACATTCAATACTCTACAGTAGAGTAAATTCGCACTATTAACCCCGACCATTTTACCGTCCTAATATATTTTGTCTTGCCTATTGTAATGTACAATAGTTGAATAATTGTCTTATTATTATCATTATTATTATTATTGTTATATCGTTCGGTTCAGAGTACCACTGAAAACAGTACTCTAAAGCGAATTAGTCACAATAGATCAGTTGCAGTGACATCACGGCCTGACAAGGTTTCCAGTATTAGGTACTTACTAACCAAAAAAATCCCAAATTTTAATAAGATACCAACTGTATAAACTAAATTAAAAAGAACCCCGACTAAGCGTGCAACATTCCTATCACACCTACCAAACAACCTGATGACCTTGAAGACCTGAACCGATTTCCACCAAACATAGCTAAGAACACTCTCGACTGATATACCTTTCGAACAAAAAACCGCATTAAAATCGGATATTTACACAGACACGTCAAACTTATAACACCCCCTTTTTTCCACGGGGAGGGCGGGAAAATTCTCAAGGAACCCTTGTGGGTCCGGTCCTACAAGACCAGCAGCCTACGGACTAAACTCACTCCTTTCGCATCCCGCTGCTATCAAAATACAACACTCTCTTAGTACTGTCAGAATTTTCTTTAGTTTCTTTGTAAAAAAAATGTTAAGTAAAAAAAAAGTGCGTCCTGGGTTAAAAACTAAAAAATCACAAATAATATGAAATGCGTACCTCATTTGTTCCGATAGTCGGCTAGAAGGTACACAAACGGAAACCGCTTACGGCGCGCTCGGTGTTTACGTAAGAAACAAAAAAGGGACGGGCGGACTATTCAATCATACGAACAACCCTTCTGAATAATTTCGCATGGGCAACAAATAGGATTGCGGATATTGGTTTTTCACGATGCTGTTGACAGACTATTGTTTGGACGCAAACACTTGAAGCGTCTGATTATGGAGTCCGGTTTTGAATCCAAATCCAATTAAATGTGATAGCGAATATCGAAAAGTATTATAAGCTTATATTAACAGTTTCGAATTGCAGGTAAAGTATTTGAAATTACTTACGTAAATATCATAACATGAAATTTGTATATTTTAAGTGTTTAATTAAGCATAAAATAAATAATCGGTAATTTGTCAATGACTTTTTTAATTAATTGGTAATGAATTTAATATTTCAGCCTCTCTTAAATTATTATCTTTACAGAACTTGATCCACGAATAAATTTTTTAATAAAAGTAATGTTTTGTTGGTCACTGATATAGTATTTGGTGTTCAAAAATCATTTTTGATTATTTTGAATTGTTGGTACCTAAGGTACACAATGATTGATCATTAAATTATTGACTGTGTTTTCTAATACAAGCATATCTGTCAGTATTAAATTATCAATATAAAAAGTTACATATTATTTAATAGATCGAATCACTTAAAGTAACCAAATTAAAATCATAAGTCTGTGGAATTGTGTATACTATGTTTATTAGAATATTGTCCTACCATGATTCCATTTAACACGAATTATGTTATTAAAAGAATGTATTTTCTTTGGCTCGCAATATAACTGGTTTGAAATCGCACACGTGTCAATCACGAGTCGCCGCCATGATGGATGACGCGATAGATCGCTCTCACGCGACGGCTCACTGCGACATGGTTCTTGATGTGCCGTTCCATATAACTTTACGATGAGATGGAACTTATGGATTGTGTTAACATTTGCTTTTACACATTTATGATTACCTCTGCGGTTCATTGGTTAGCGCGTCGTTGCTCGAGAAACGAGGACGCAGTCAAATCCTGCCGAGAGAACAAATATTTGTCATTGTTCTTTGGTCATTGTTTAGTAAATATTATGTGTTTAATATCGAAAAATCTTAAATCTTTATTATATCTAGAAGTATGCACTACGTAACAGAATAACCCGCACTAACAAATTGTCGCTTTACCTTCAAAAGTAGAGTAAAAAATCTTAGTAATTTTAGATTTTAGTATGACATGGATTTTGTTTTAAATTAGGATTAGGTTTTTTGACTCCACTGAAAAATTTTAGTTTTTTCGATAGGCGGTTGAGAGGGTAAGCGACGAAATAGCGTTATGTTTATATTCGCTCTTTAACTAAGACCTTTTTCAATTTAACGTATAATAATCATAATGCTTTTTTCTAATGGACATGCAGAGAACTTGACCATTTAAACGTAAATTTTAAATCTCATCAATATATGATTTCCGTATTACTGTTAACAATTGTAGTCTGATTTCGCATCGTATATTCAAATTAAAATTAGAATAATTTTTCACCCCAAAATTTACGAACAGGAAATTGGTAGCGAAGTTCTCAAGAACTTCCGTTGAACAAAACTCGCGGTATGCGCATAATATATTGAGCATATATTATTGAAACAATCTTTTGTAATTTGTTTCGAATTTACCGAGTTGTTTCCAACTTGTTTTATGTTCTACATATACGTTACTATATTACGGTTAAAATATAATAATACCAGACATGTTTATAATGTAGTTGTATTATGGTAAGCCAAACGACATTATACCGCTACTGAAAAAATCAAGTACTTTCTAAGACAATGGCGAACCAAAAAATAGGGTAATAATTTTGCTAGTCTATGTATGCAAGTAAGTTCCACTATTTGCCTAAGCTAGTTACTGTAGGCCAAACAGGAACATTTGAAAGTTCCGTAAAGTAAATCAATAGTATTGGCGCTGTCATGCTTTTACAATTACTCGTATTATTCTTTTAGTTAGCCATAGGCACTACAATTTTTCATGAAAGAAGTGTCATTAGTTTCGTAATATTTATCTGGGTTATATTATTATACATGTCGAAAGGGCTCTCATGATTTAATAACATTCCTTCGGATACTGTGGGCTTTCGTGGGTAAATCGTGAAAAGAGAACAGAGTAACAATATCACTTGTTTATTCGTAATCACAATTTCTTTATAAATTCACTATTCACTACACTTTATGAATTTACTTTACTTTAAATTCACTTTACTTTACTTTACAAGTATTGACACTAACGAAACATAACACGTTTCAAGACATCTCAACTTGGCGACCAAATCACGAATGAATTCAGTCTCGTCGAGAAAGTCCCAAGTCATGTCAAAGCGCGCCATAGACAAGTTGCGCCATTTTGCCACTTGGGGGCGCGCTTCCGTCTCGTTTTGTGTCCATATTCATATCCGGCTCCGACACGGCCATTCTGATAAGCCACACGTCCCGTGTGATGCTTCTGCAAAAGAGAAAACCAGCTGCAATATCACGAGCCTTTCGCTCGGCCAACTCTGACCAATCTCCAAAAATCATCAAAATAAACTTCAGATCTCAATGTAATTTTATTTCAAATAATCTTTCAAATAAAATTCTCGTTAAAAATTTTTTTGACATAGAATGATACCCTGGGTCATGTTACTTAAATCATGTTAAAACTGTAGGAACTGTAACACAACTGAACACAAATAAACTAGTAAAATCTCTAACTCCACTACCATACCCAATTTCATAGACATAGAACTCACAAGGTTCATTGTCCCAGACCGCCAGTCAAACGCCCTCCTGACATAAAACGGACTTAATATAGTCCGAGTTACCGGTTACGAAATAACTGGACGGTCAACCTCATTACTCATAGACCCAGTCCCATATCGCCAGTCAAACGCCCACCGAACATAAAACGGACTTGATACAGTCCGAGTTACTGGTTACGTAATAACTGGACGGTCAACTTCATATTCGCTCATAGTACGGTAGGTAGAGACTTTACCCAACAACTCAAATTTGTTCATCATTAGCAAAATCTTTATCATTATCAACTTTCACCAATACATGACCCGAAGGAATCTTTCTCTAACGTATGCACAGTCATAAGTACGCTTTGAAATTGCAACTTTTACAGCCTTATTTTCAACTATGAAAAACAACCAATCGAAAATCTATTTACTTACGCCTTATTGCTTTCATAAGGTGTATTATTTGAACTATCTTTTTATCTCGGTTACTGTATGAAACAGTCAATGTACCTTCTCAACTAAGATTTGTAAAAAGGGTTCATAGAAAAAGACTATACAGAGTCTTCACACTAAAGTCACGAGATAAACAATTACGCTCACCAAAAAAAAACTCAATATCCTAATCTGATACTTCAATGAAGTACAGAGTGCAGGCCCCTTGGCGCCTGACGCCATCATCATAGGCCGATACATTGCAGCATTGCTGCATTGGCAGCAGTACCCAGCACAGCTCGACGCGCGCCGTCTGCGTCGCGTCGCGGCGCTCGTTCATTGAATCTCCGTCTGTACACAAAATTAAACAGCACAAAAAAATGATCAAACTGTCCAATTATGTTCTTTTTAGGGTTTCCTATCCGTGGGGTGTCGAAGAAAGAGTAGCACCTCGCTATCAACCATCTTTCCCGTGGATGCGCCCGCCAGCCCGCCTGCCAAACGTGGCGAGTATAGGCAACTACCCCCCATGTAATCGAATTAAGAGTACGAATTAAGGGAGGCTTATATCCAGAAGTGAACATCATAGCCGAAATGATGATGATCATCCAAGAGTAAATAACAGGAACAGAAACTTTGCTGTATGTTTGTTTGCCACCAGGTCGCAGCTCAAGAACCAAGCTATCGCAGTTCAAATATCGCGGACAATTATTATGAGATCAAAATGTTAAATTGACTTTGCAATAAATTTCATTTTATTTCCTTTCAACGATCTAACTAATTCGATAAAGAAAAGCTGTTACAGTAACAGTCTCATAATAACAACTGATCAGCAGCTGTCCCAATAATACAACTTGACCACTACATTTTAGTTGCACCATCGCGGGAATTGAACCCACAACTCTTAAGTGGAGAGCCACGCTCTGGTCACGTGAGCGATCACAATACCAGAAGACTCCCAAGTGCGTTTACAACCTTTCACATGATAACCAAGTTCACCGAAGCTGACTGAAGTCCACCGATGAACTTTCTTATCCACCTCAGCCACAAGCTCACGGCCTCTGCCACTGGACCGTTGAGTGTGTGCTGCCGCGTTCACCATCAACACCAGCCACAGGCTTCTGGAAATGTGAAATAAAAATGCGTCAATTCAATAAAGTTTATTTAAATCACAACCGATTTTCTTTTCGTCGCAAATTACACTATTATTGCCGTAACTTATAGTAATTCCAATCCGCCTAGTGTGAAAGTCATAGATAGACAAACATGTTTCAATTTTACAGCTTACAACAACAATATCATAAACTGACAGTTTTATTGCGGATCACGAATGTCCTAGCACTTATTATCAGTTATCAGTTTGTTTAAACACTCTCAGAATAAATAACAAACACGACATTATTTAAAGTTACTTTTGAAACTGATCAATGGCTATTTCTTACTACGTATGCGGTAACGCCAAATAAGAAATAGAACTGTGTACAAACTGTAAGTATCTACTGTGATTAACACCCACTTGATGAACTTCGCTATTTAATAACAGGGATGTTAGGGAGCTCCGTAACCGTAACCGAATCCGAAATAAAACTTTTGCTACTGTAAAAAGGAAACTAATATCCAATATCCGTAACCAAAATTATCCGAAACAAATGGGTAATCCGATATCATTTAATATCCATATCCGTATCCGAAATTTAAAATCCATTTCTTCCCGGTTTAATAGACATGGTAAGTTTACGGAAATTTTAATTTAAGTCGTTTCAAACTAGGTAGCATCTTCCAAACAATATTTATACACGTCAATTGCTTTTGTTTATGCAGTGCAGGTGCACCGATACGCATACCGGATGTTGTTTATTTCAGGCACACCTAATAAGAATATAGTACATCCAATAACAAGTTTCAGGTGTTGGTAACCAATCGATATCGATACGATATCGACTCTATAGTACTATTCACCTTTCCTACTTTCTTACTTCACGTTAATGTGAATCCGTTGGAACTTTATCTATTCTGAAATGAACACCCAAAAAAATAACACGAATGCCTAATTGTATTATCAAAATACACGTCATGAGAATTGCTTATCATATTCTGATTTTGATCACTTTATTACAAACAGTACGATTTCACGAAATGAAATGTCGATAATGATCATCTGCTGATCAAACTTTCAAGTGCTGCTGTATTACAGCCTGATCTACTTCGGTCAATCAAACAGTAATAATAATGAATATCTGTAAGACGTATGTCCTATGTACTAAGTACTTGTTTTTACTTTGCGTTAATGATTGCTTATTCACTTCGATTATTTTTTTAAATAATACTTTGGTTATAAAACCAGAACCATTTAGAACTTTATAATGAAATAAGTAACGATCATGATACAACCAGTTCACATCATTGCGAAGCGAGTAGAGAAGTCCATAAGATGCACAATGCTTGTCTGCGCTGGTCGGACACCCAGCACGCTGGTCGGTCACCCAACAGCCAGCACGCTGGTCAGTCACCCAGCACGCTGGTCGGTCACCCAGCAGTCAGCACGCTGGTCGGTCACCCAGCACTGCTCGTTCTCCCCTTGGCGAGGCTATGCATCATCCGGTCGAACATCATCCCAGTGTTTTGTCCATCTGCACATAAAACAAAACAGCAAAACAAAAGAACACTTTAGTGTAGGTACAATTTATTGTAAATGAAATTTTGTGATAATACTCGTATAAGCAAGATATTTTATGGACACTTGAAACACAAATTAATAACTAGTGTATTGGTCTTTAAAAATTATTTGAGGAATAAAAAGTTGGCTACCACCTTTTACCAAAACCATAATCAAAGCCTGTCGTTAAAGCGCCACTGCTGGTGTCGCCACCGTGTAGACGTCACGTCACTGTCATCATCACGTCACCGCTGTCAGTACTTCTACTCCTTCTTAATCATCGTGGCGGGATTATTGGTACATGGTATCCTTGCAGCACTCGGCTCACCGCTGTCCCGTCTTACCACAATTACGCCATGTACATAGCTTGCAAAGCAGCACGTGTTAGTACGTACTGCCCAACTCATGTGGATCGAGTTCGTATTGATTTGCAATGATTACTATTATCACTTTTTGCAGACTACACAAAAGATTAGGTACACTTTTTTTTTTTACTACCCGCACTTTTAAGAAAAACCTGTCTCTCTTGCACGATTTGATCCCAGATTCTGATGTCGAAAGGGCTCTCATGATTTAATAACATTCCTTCGGATACTGTGGGCTTTCGTGGGTAAATCGTGAAAAGAGAACAGAGTAACAATATCACTTGTTTATTCGTAATCACAATTTCTTTATAAATTCACTATTCACTACACTTTATGAATTTACTTTACTTTAAATTCACTTTACTTTACTTTACAAGTATTGACACTAACGAAACATAACACGTTTCAAGACATCTCAACTTGGCGACCAAATCACGAATGAATTCAGTCTCGTCGAGAAAGTCCCAAGTCATGTCAAAGCGCGCCATAGACAAGTTGCGCCATTTTGCCACTTGGGGGCGCGCTTCCGTCTCGTTTTGTGTCCATATTCATATCCGGCTCCGACATACATAATAATTTACGTATTCGGGTTAAAGGACTCGAAAGTGGGGTTGGCGTTTATGAGAATACTCATAAAACATCTTGCAGTTTTAACATAATATCGAGGCACTATCGTAACTATTATCGTAAAATTTAATTAGCAGATTCAACCTATAGATCGGTAACGAAAGTATTGTAAATAAATACGTAAACATACAAAAAGTTGTTTAATTTTCTTGGCGATATTAATGTTTCACCTGATGTTTAGGCTGCGTTTCCACTGACGCGGAGCGGGGCGGAGAGGAGCTTGCTGTGCCCGAATTGACCAATCACTATGCTCGAAATCTCCGCTCCGTTTCCACGGAAACAGCACGAGAGTAGTGACTGGTCAATTTGGGCACCGCTAAGCTCCTCTCCGCCCCGCTCCGTGTCAGTATAAACGCAGCCTTACCACTTAGTAGAAACTAATCCTGTATTGAAAGTTATTTGATGTAAAACAACTAAGAAAGTGTAAAAGTGCAAGTGCAGTTTGTGTATTACGGTGTTGCAATAAAATTAATAGATTTTTCCTCATTAACTCGGACGCTGTATCCATTACCGTTATATTAAACATTCCCTGCTAGTGTAAATAACTTTGAAATGGAACTTTTCCCTGGAAGAGTTTAATAATGTTAAATGTTTGTGCACTCTGATTGGTTAGAAGTTGTTACCTTTTGTAAACGTCCCACGTTTTAAGTCAAACAAGAAATACCTCTCGCTGCCTACGCACAGATTTAAGTTAAAGCTAAATCACTATGAATTTATTATCACTGAAATAAGAAATACATTAAAGAGAACGTCAGAATTATAGAACTTCCATTAGTATTAGTACCGTAATTCAAAGAGTTTCTATTATTTTATGGTTGCCATTTTCACGATTTATGTTTTAATTTTTTCGACAAACGTAGTCTTTGCATATTTATTATCGTCACTGTAAGGACGTCCTCCGTAGCGCAGTGGATCAGCGCGTTGGTGCTCGACCGAGAGGTTGCGGGTCTGAATCCCGCCGAGGGAACAAAAAAATAAGTTTTCAATATTCCTGGGTCATGGATGTGTATTAAATTTGTGTATTAATACAAAATAATCTTAAATATGTGTATAGTGTAAAAGTATTAAATATATATATTTCTGTTGTCTGGTACCTGTAACACAAGTTCTTCGGATACTTGTTCTTCGGATGCATAGAGCCAGATTGACGTGGTGTGAAGCGTCTATGGATATTATGTATTATTAATGTCTACTAACGTCCCCACTACCAAGTCCCAAGTCCCCACTACCAAGTCCCAAGTCCCAACTACCAACTCCGAACCACAAACTCCAACGTAATTAAAAAGTATTAGGCTGTTACCTATCATTGTTCATCAATGACTGATTTTTAAAATGATTCTAGAAGTTTTATTATACCCATCGTTGGGACTTTTATATAGAATTTACAACACGTGTCGCGATCGCCTCTGAAGTGAAACTGTAAATGGTCGAATCGTTGTTTTATTTTGCAAAAAGAATCACTAGAAACTCGTTCACACCGGTACGCGTCAATCAGCGCCGCCATGATAGCTATATCGTGTAAGCATTGTGCGCCAACTGACGAACTATTTCAAATTTAACGGTTTTTCCTGCGGATTTATTTCATTTAGAGTTTTTCCTTGTTAATTGCTATGTTTCTTTATAGTGTTCTTTATACTGCGTTTCTTTATAGTGAAATTTAAAATAAATAAATTACCTAACATAATAAATTTAAATATATTCTTATCGTGATAGATGTCGTGTTTAACATTGTGCAAATGACGAAATTTCAAATTTTACGTGTTTTCTCGGGGACATAAAATTGCATTTGACTTTACGTAGCAAGGCTTAAAACAAACTTTATTTAGTTTTAATTTGAAGCTCTGGTTTTTATATACGGTTAAATAAATAAGTCTTGGTCTTTAATTACATAGTTGTAAGACTTTTGCTGTCAGTTGCGACAGTGTGCTTTTACAAAACAGACTTGAAGATATTTATATGAACATTACATAACGTTGAAAAATATTCTATACAGCTAACGGACCGGCCTGTCAGCGCTTCACATTACAAAGAAGGAACTAAAGCAGAGCAAAGGCATTATCTTTTAAAGCGCTCGCAGAAAGACAGCGATTATTCTCACTTGTTGTGAAATACATTTCTGTGGCACTCACCACGAGTGGCGATTTAGCTCTGTCGCTCAACGACTTGCATCTAGCTAACTCCGGCAAACTTTTCTATTCAAATCGCGCGAACCAATTTAAACTTAATCCTCAAGAGTTAAGATCGAAGCGGTGGCAAATTGTTTGGGACCAGGTTTTTATCTTTCTCAAGTTTCGAATGCAAATTACTTGATGTTCCCCAACAGATTGTAGTTTTCTTGATGGCTGCAGTATTGTTTTATTGATCCTAATTAGATCCAGATAGGGCAGTGCTCTTGTAATAGAGAACACGTTTTCTACGATACAATTATACCTCTTTGTCTTGTATTTTGCACATGTTACTAGCATATCTTTAGTATATATTTTGATTCTAAGTGGCTTTACCTTTGCTTTAAAATTATGTACATTATATGGTCTATGTCATTTTAGTCTGGTTCTTAAATTACTAGAATTTGTGACTGCATCCATTGGCATCGAGTCGTGTATACTTTTAGCAAAACTTTAATTGTTTACGTTATCCTTGCAATTTCTTTACAAAATCACATTCCGTTGGTACAAAAGGTTGTCTGGAAGAGATCGCTTCAAGCGTAAAGACTGCCTACGCTTCGTCAAACCGCTTTATTGCTTAGTTTCATTATTGCTAATCTGTAAGCAATTAAGCGTCGTTTTATAATTATAAATTTACTTAAATAAATTTTGAAACTATGAACCAAATATCACCATCACCACTCAGTGTGACAAGCTGACTACTCTTAATGAATTATCTCTCCTGCTAGACAGAAATATCATATTGAAGCTGTATGGACTAATGTGTTATCCCTTGCTGAGCAAATGGTCGCATGTGTGCGATAAAAAGTCTGAAGTGCAAACATCTCAAAGCCTATAATGCATGCATTTGAAATTTAAGGTGTCAAGTGTAAATTAAAAAAATAAAAAGTGGGATAAGGGGTTTCCTTTAGGGTTGTTGGGTAAGATCTAGTTTATTTATATAAATGTCTTGTTCCAGGTATGCAATCCCGGTACCAAGTGTCCAGTATGGACGCGGCGGCCGGTCCGGACGCGAACGGCGCGGTACTCCGGATCGACCAGGTCCGCGCGCAACGAGATGACGCCATGTACGAGTGTGTTGCTGAGAACGGTGTGGGAGACGCCGTCAGTGCCCACGCGACTCTTACTGTTTTCAAAGGTAAGTGTTCTGTTCTAAGGGTCTTCAACAAGAAGTGACGTAAGGAACTATGGTAGGATAGTGTAGTTAAGAAAGAAATAGTTTTTTTAAAACCGTTCCTAATTTTGAAATTAGACTAAACACTGCTGGCAACAATTGATTATGATCCTAATTACGAAGGACGTATTGCAAGCACTTTATGCAAGCTAAGATTACCAAATTGTTTAACAAGAAATATGCGTTGGATGGACTTGTAAAGGTTAGTCCTGCCCCTGATATCCTGCCAGTCGTGTCAGTAGTCCGACCCACTGGCTTACGAGAATAAAAGAGGCGGGAGTACTCTTGTGTATTACGCACACATTGGCACCCAAAAATAAGTCCTGCGTACCACGTCTGGTTTCATTGAAATCTGCCTTAATGAAAATCGGTGTGGCGAGCTTTTATAGTTATATTCTGTTGATACGCCTCTGGTTGTTCTACCACTGATGATTTTATTAATGAAATCCAAACATATTTTTCACTAACAATTTTACAACAATAATAACACATTTTTAATAAGCCCCCGTAATACCTAATTAAGTGTTCTACTGTACGTTGGCATGCCTGCGAGGCTGTTTCGTAAACAATGAGCAAATTTGCGCTGCCATTTTTCAAAGTTTCCTCATAAAAGACGTTAATACGATTACTCTGCATGCGAGCTTGATTGTGATATTCAGCTGTAGCGCACCTGGAGGCGCGCTCTCTATCCTTTCGAATTACTTTTTACGAAATGGAGTCTTATTTTCTAAAACGCGCAGTGTTCAAATAAAACCTATCTAGGTTCCTATCAGATAGAGCCAGTAAAAGTTTATCGTGCTCGCGACTAAAATCAATACTTCCAATGCAAAGTCTACAAATGGAGGCGATGTAATCTTTACATAGTGCCGAATTTTATCCCCCGTAACCAGTTAACCACGAAGAGCTCCCTTCATATAAATAAGCCTTAACCAGCCGGACGACGGTGTACTAAATTGCTTCCGAGACTATCGCGTATTTTCATTAGAATTAGAGCTAGTTCACATTGGATGCTCACAAACTTTGTTAACTGGTGTTTTAAGAAAATGTGGATAGGAATATACCAAACTTTTCTCTGTCTGGTAGAGCTAAGATTTTGAGCTCTCATAACTGTCATGTTCCGGATTGCTGCTGGAGAACCTACTGCACCGGAGGATTTTTTCCGAAAAGACTATTATTGTATTACTTACTTTTGTTATAACTGTAGGAAGTATATTTTTGGAAATACAAATGACGAAATAAGCATCGGTAAATAATGAAACGATACTTATATCACTTAGCGATACCTATGTCAAATCTCATACGATTTTGTCGTAATTAGCGATTACAAACTGTATTTAACCTGCCTACTCTTTTACGGTCTGCTTTATTATTATAACTTCATTCCATTTTTTGGCATCGCACAACATATTATATACTTAACTTTAGTTTTGTTTCTCGTTTTATCTTGTTTCCTCTTTTTTGTTCTTTAGTTGTTATGTGATGATCAAAATAAATATTTTTTATTCTTATTCTTATTGTACTTAGCGCATGTTTTATCGCGTTTGAAAGCGCCAAGTGTGCACTAGCTCTAAGAGGAAGTTACTTTTCGACTCCGAACATTATAGTATTTGTAATTGACAAGTAAATTGTATTAATTACGCAATCATTTAAACGTAACTGACGTCTTCCAGTAACTTTTGTGGTGTCTCGGAGCGAGGAACAGGGGGTAATTGTTTGTTCCATTGTGACTCTCTGCTTTGTTTAATTGCTTGTTTGTGATCTACGTGTAATATGTTAAATGTAAAGATGTTACGATGCTTTTGTTAAGTCATTTCGACTCTATTTGTAACGATGTTAAGAATTAACTCAGATGGAATATTAGCTTCTTTTGTATGGTATTTCTTTACAAGGCTTAAGGTAGGCGAGTAAGCTTTAAGTTTATTTACTAGTAGCTATTGAACGATCAAATAACAGTAGTATGTTATTTGATCGTTCAATCGCCCATTACCATTACATTATGCAGCCATGTTTTCGCTTCCTACTTCTTACTGTATATCTGTGTATCTATCTCTTTCTCTCTCCATCTCATTCTTTCTTAGGTTTTCTAATTATTTCATATATTATATGATAATTTAAATTTTTTATTTTGAGATTATTAGAATTCTATCCGTGCAAATTATTTAATTATCATACCACTTTCTTCAAACGCATGTCTTCTTTGCTGTTGATTATTTTATACTATAAGATAACTTCTTTTCAAGGAGCATGTTTCTTTAAGAATTCTGAGAGAAATTTATTATTAAAAGAGAAAGCTCCCAGTACTTAATTCATAATTAAGTTCTACATTACAACGAAAGTGTATAGGTACCTATAATAAACATGGTTGTACCTAAGAATAATGATTATCAGAATGTGTATGTCTTTTGACTTCTTTATACCTCTATCCTTTTTTTTATTCTTTATACTTTTACCCTTATTTATAAAATTATAAGCACCCGTGCCCATTTTGTTGAGCATACAAACCATTTAAACCTTCCCTGAACTTCCAGACCAAAAATAGCCGAATCGGCTCAGCCGTTTTAGCGAGACTAACGAACAGCAATTCATTTTTATATATAAAAAGATATATCGCACCAAATATATGTGTGAAGCCATTAAAGCAAATATAATTTAAACCATTTAATGAAGAACTAATATTCCCGAAAGGCATAATTAATCCGAATTTCAGGAATATAGTCAATTTGACAGTTGGCTAATTATGGACATGACACTAGCGCCAAATTTATTTTAAAGTGACTGTCAATTTTATGGAACTATTTGAAATTAGATAGAAAAAATCCCGTTTACAAGATTGTTTTCAAATGTCATGACAGCATAATCGACATTAGAATCGGATTGTGATTGAATTTAGTTTCGAGATTAAGAGGGCAGATCTTATATCCCAATCGGAATTTAAAAAACAATTCGATTTAAACCAATAGCACGCTATGATGCTTTTAATTAAATAATATTGTAATTATTTTAATTAAATTCATGAAATAATGGCACCTGTTTCCCGTGAAATAAAGAAAATCAATTACATATTAATTGGGTAGAAATCTTTTTGTTTTTGTTCCGATGTAATTGGATCTTAAAGTATAGCATCAGCAGCCGATATAACATCATTAGAAATTGATACAGGATAAACATTTGGAAAGCTAGGGCGTGTGTAGTCTGCGTCTCGAACTTAGTTTACCGATACTTCGCCAGTCTGCGATTGAGATGTTAAACCTGAGTTAGGGCTTATAATAACTACATGCATAAGCGTGGAAGCCCGTAAAAGTATAATTCCGGATAGTTAGTTTGCTGTTTGTCAAAAATACAGGTTTTATTTTTAGCGGAATTATTTTAGCCAACGTTAGGCTACATTATACAAGGTGTAAAATAAATATAGCATGTATATGTAGTAGGTTCAGTATACAAAATGTATGCGAAACTAAATTAAATAAATAAAAAAAAGAGGAAATTGTAGATTTAATGTTTTTTTGTTAAATTGCTTGTAGTGTATAGTGTATATTATGTAACTCACCGACTTCAAAAAAAGAAGTTTTCTGTTTGACCTGCAAGTTTATCGCGATTATTTTAATAACTATTGATGCTATTTGCATTACTGAATAGCATTGTTTATCCCCGGATTATACAATGAAACAAATACTAACTGAATTTTTATGCTCTCTTTTTACTGACGTTGTATGTGTCAACTTCTTCTTCTTTAGTCACAAACTACAACCGCAAATAGGAGGCGATTCGCATCCGCACTATGTATTTAGTATTTGCCGTTATAGACGAGGAGCTCACGTCCGATGGCATTGAACGTCTATCGGGCGGACAATGGCGTGCATTAATAGACGTCGCTCGATCAAATCCGGACGACAAAGATGACGTGCTCGTGTCTCCGGACCGATAGACTCGTAGTGAGGGACTGATGGACCGGACACTGAATACGTCACACTTCAGGACTTGCGTTTGATGTGTTAAGTTTTAGCTAGAGAAACCATGTTGGACTGATGGACCGGACACTAAATACGTCACACTCCAGGAATTGCGTTTGATGAGTCAAGTTTTAGGTAAATTGGGCGACTATTACTACACCAATAAATAGTATATATTTTTTGTGACTTATTTATAAAAAAATACCTACAGCTTATCAGGTTTTGCAGCAAAAAGTGAACGAATCATTCGTGTTGGTCTAGTTTTTGTCTCTGCTTTAATGGGCTGTTTGCCGGGAACCATCCTATAAAACACAGTACAGGTGGACTAAAAAAACTGTGTGCCTTATTTTATTGTTATCTAACAAACTCGTCAGAGTCAATCAAAATGCTACAATGCCGGCGCAGTTTTGCCTTTCATCCAAAATAAACTTTTTAATATTGGCAGTTATTGTGTGTTGCATTCGGAATGCAGTCGGACATATTGTGTTCGGCTCTCGAATGGCGATTGATGTATTGCTGCGATTCTGAAAAAAGTATTGTAACTGGCTCCTAGACTATAAATGGAGGAAATTTAATTCTTGTGTTTCATGTTGTTTCACTTATTAAACACACATTGATTTGTGATATGTCACTATCTCATTCTTACTTAAATATTTCACATGAGAATAAATGTTATATAATTATATTCTACAAAACTGAATCCGTGGGGTGTCGGAGGAAGAATAGCACCCCATCAACCATCTTCCCCGAGGGTGTCGTAAAAGGCGGCAGAGGGAATAAATATCCGGAATTTGGCAGTAGCGTTTTCGCAGACGGCGTGGACAGATCTGAAAACTGCGCTCGCCACCTTCCTTTAAAGAGTGGCAAATACAGGGTGTAAAAAGAGCAGTCACTATAACTTTGGGATATGATTAAAGGACCTTTTCTCATTCTAGAAATGAATTTTTATCATTCTTTTTTTTTTTTTTGCAATTTATTATTTTTAGTCGCAAGGCTGAACTGTTTGGAACAACGTTCTGCATTAAATTCTTAAATTTTATAATTTTTGCCCTAGTACGTAATGAACGTCTTACGCGTGCTATTGACCTAAGCGTAATCAGCTGATCGCTGTGTTGTGCACGTTGTACATTGCCTATTGAAATTTTTTAAATTGTTAAAACAGTGGATTAAAAGCAAATGACCAGTACCAATGGATATATCTCTTGCCTGGTTATTACCCCTCGAAGTTATAGTGACTGCTCTTTTTACACCCTGTATAGGCAACTACAACCCTTCCCCCCTGAAATACTATGGGGGAGGCTTATGTCCAGTAGTGGACGTAATAACTTAAATTAATGATGCTACTTAATTTATTTCGTTAAAGTTAGGACGGTTAGTTTGTCCTTTACGTGGTGATGTGACGCTTTTAAACAAATGCCTAATGTATTATATTCTAACCAACACAATATAATGGTTTCTGATACGTTGAACAGTCACACAATATTTTTATAGATAGAACAGTAAATAATTAAATAGAATTAGTAATGTTTACACGGACGTTATGTAACCGCAGCAGTCGCGCGGTTGCGGTCGCCTGCGGTTGCGGTATATAGCGCGGACTGTCGCTGCGGTCGCGGCTTTTTATTATTAATCCTATTATGAAGTGTTAACTACCAAATGGATAATGTGATTAAATTAGTTACATTTTAGTCTGCATTAATTCCATTGAAATTTATCATCATCGATCTGTTTTCAGTATAACTAGAATGTAACGCGTCTCGGAAGTGACATACTGCGAGTAGAACTACTGTGTATCTTGTCTAAAGTCTGTCTAAAAATAATTATACTACTTCTGTAAACTGTAAGGCTCCTGTTACGTGGCCTTGTTGCGGTATTACTTTTAGATTTTACACAATTTAATAAAATAGAGATTATAATAATTATGTACAGGTACGAAACGAAAACATAAAACTGACATAAGACATAGTCGTGATGCTCTAGAACATATTTACTCAAGTTCTTCGGTAAATATTAAGTCTTATAATGATTACCAGATGCCACTAATATATTTGAGCTTTAAAATGTTCAACTCAATATATCTTAATTATCAACGCCCGGATTATTCGGGCTTATAAAGATCCGAAGTGTAGACAATACACGTGTTTGTCTACAAACTGTCTTTGCCGACATAAATCCGGATAACTGCATATTGGAGTCACGTGCGCCGTATAATAGAGCCGGGCAGCTCACCTGGCTTAATCTGAATATAAATTATCCATAATTAAAGAGGACTCGGACACCCAGAGAATAAATGCGACCACTTGAAACAAAGCGACGACGCGGTCTAAGTCATACCCTCGCTGCGGATTGGATTTTTAGGCTGGGAATTGGGAATATGATCAGCAGTACTTCTCTGTGTGAAGAAGTCGAGATACGAAGAATGTTTTTCGTATCTCGACAGCTGATCCCGCGGTGAGTGTCAAATTTCCCATACTGTGAACTTCGAAATTTGACACTCACCACGCTGTCGAGATACGCAAAACATTCTTAGAGAAGCACTGCTGGATGGATATCAACGGACGCAAGGACGGAGAAACAAACTCAACACTGGTTTCTTCGATTGTTAGCTCTATTGTTTTAGTTGAAAGTTATATTTTCAGTGCGCTGAATGTTCTGCCTTCCCGATACTGGATAACCTGTTACTGTGTCCGAAGCCAGACCAGTACTTTAATTTTGCTAAAGAATTATTGTGACAAGATTCAAGAACATATTGTTATACAGCTTAGTTTTGCTTAATCAGATTTTTTTTAGTATAATAATTTTGGATAATGGACGGATATAAGATATTAAAAAGACGTTCCCGACATCGTGAAATGAAATGTTGTCTGTCTAGCCTATGTTCTCCGTGGTCTAATCTGTGCCAAATGACAACAAAATGAGTTCGGTGCCTATTGAATACAATCACACAAAT
The DNA here is from genome assembly GCA_905187575.2 of Celastrina argiolus. Classification (NCBI taxonomy): domain Eukaryota; kingdom Metazoa; phylum Arthropoda; class Insecta; order Lepidoptera; family Lycaenidae; genus Celastrina; species Celastrina argiolus. Next base: position 4,226,833 of record LR994591.1, on the reverse strand, counting down.
ATTTTGTCTTGAAATTATCAGTATAGGTTATAAATCGCTTTCACTCGTAGCTTGTACCACAGACCATTCATATCTGAGCCCTTGTAATACGGCGCCATATTTTTCGGCGCTCTGCGGGTAATGGTAGTAAATTGGGCGTTACTCCGCAGAATATGAGATAGTGCGGTATAATTGTAACCAGAGGCGATAAAAATTAGAGCGTTTAAACGTTGAATTTCCCAAACGGGGGTTGGATTTTTGAAAAGAGGTTCAAGTTTAAAGTGCTTGGTGAATTTTTAGAACGTGGATTTAGTTTTAATTGACGAATATGTGGTCCAGTCGTTGGCACGTTAGTTCTTAAGCCCGACAGAAGAACAAAGTTTTCATTGTTCGTGAGTTAAATGAGTATTAAATATGTTATTGTGTAAAAGTGCTGTTCGGACTGTCTAAAAGAGTGGACGTGTGACGAGTTATTTGCAAAAATATTCAAACGATACTAATCAAAAAGAATCCTTATTTCGAAGTGTACTGAAACTAATTTAGCAAGAAGACTTTGTTGAACAAAACCAGTTATCGTGCCGTGCAACATTGCCTCGACGACGACTGCAGCGAGCGGGACGTAGTGCCGCACCCCCGCGGGAAGAGCACAGTTGCATTTTTGATCACCCTCGCACACTGACCCTTCGTTTGACGAGCTTCAGCGCTGCGCGTGAGTTTGAACTCTGTTAGCTCGCAATAGAAGTTACACTCGCTTATTAGCGCATCAAAACTATCATTAATTAAGCTTACCCGATACCTGTATCATTATAATTTATTAATTATCTATTCGATAATATTTACTTGCTAAGATGAATATAATACGTTCTCCGCCAACTATAACCGGGGGAGGATCTCAACCAGATCTATCAAGAATGGTTGAAAATACCGAAAACCAGATAACCTTTCGCAATAAACGTAAACAACCAGAAAGGGAATGCCAATGTTCGGACGAGATTAAGTTGATGCGAGAAGAGATGTCGCGTATGTCGTCATTGTTGGAAACTTGCGTTGTTTCCAACAAACAGTTGATAAGTCAAATGAGCGACACCATAGTTGACATAAAGAACGAGATTACAAGCCTAAGAGAATCACATGAGCAAACTAAAAACCTACTTACATTAAATATAACGGATATTCAAACACAAATCCAGGAAATGAAGTTGGAGGCCTCTAAAACTAGCTCAGAAAATTCTAATATACAACGTAAATTATCTACCTTGGAATCAAAAATATCCGATGGGCAAAATAAAATACAATCAATCGAATATAACATGAAAGACCTCACTTCCAGTTCACTGACTACAAACACAGACCGATTTAGTACTAATGAGCAAATCATTCGTGAAATACAAGAGCGTAAGAGAAGGCAAAATAATTTAATTATGACAGGCATACCAGAATCAACTTCACCGAGCGCAGAAGACAAAACCAAAAAAGATGAAGGCGAGGTTTCAAAGATTATTTCAAGTGTAAGCGATTTCCTTCCGACACCACGAAAAGTTTTCCGAATTGGTAAATATAGTCCTAGCAAAATAAGAAAGGTAAAAGTGTGCTTCGCTACACCGGAGCCAGTTCTCCACCTACTACGGATGAAAGAAAACTTACCTGCTAATATTAAAATCTACTCGGACCAAACCCCTGCTCAGCAAAAATATTTTCAAAATATAAAAACTGAGCTTACACAAAGAACCAAAAACGGTGAGGAGGATATCACTATTAAATATGTTAATGGTTTACCGACGATCGTTAAGAACCCCCCAAAAAACCAGAGTCAAGAACCTTAAATTATAATGTACCCAATGTAGTAACTTATCAAAATGTTAGTGACCATCAACAAATACAGATTAAAAAATCACTTCTTTCATTTCTTTACCTAAATGCACGAAGCCTTCGCAAGAAAGGTAAACTGGACGAACTCAAATGTATTTTGGAGTCTATACCGACAACTGTCCATCTCATTTTAGTAACTGAAACCTGGATACGTAATGAAAGTCAAGCTCAACAGTTACAAATAGCGAACTACACTCACTACTACAATTTCAGAACAGACTCTGGAGGTGGAGGTGTCTCCACCTATGTGCACGACAACCTCAAACATAATGTAACTAAAACCCTGTATGAGGATGGAAATAACTACCTCTGGATATACTTACCTAGATTCGACTTAAATGTAGGCGTTGTGTACAATCCTGGATACACCAATATTACTAAATTCCTAGAATCATATGACACACAACTCCAAGAGCATAAAAGAGCCATTGTATTCGGCGACTTTAATATTGACCTGCTATCGAAAAATATTACTGTAAAAAAATATAAACAAACCGTAAATCAATCCGGATATATTATACTTAACAAAATTTGTCACAAACACTGTACCAGAGATGCCTCTACGAAGAAGTCAATTATTGACCATGTAAGTACAAATTTAAACAAAGACAGCTTTCATATGGCATTAATTAATAGCTCGATGTCTGACCATAAGCAAATTTTCTTACAATTAAATAGATTTAAGCCCCCTGCAAAAATATATTGCAATTACGAATGTATAGATTACATAAATTTAACAAAATCATTGGAATTGGAAAGCCTTAATCACATTTCTGACAAATACAATGATTTTGAAGAAAAATTAAAAATGCTAATACAGATTAATAAAAACACTAAAATAAAACTACTTAATAATTTGCAAGATGATTGGGTTGATACTGAAATTAAAAATGCACTAAAAGAGCGAAATTACCTCTGGAAACGGTACAAGTTAAATAGAGATGAGAAAACAATTGAAAATAAATTTAAAGAAATGAGAAACTTAGTAACTAAATTAATTCAAAAAAAGAAAAATGCATACTATTATAAATTATTTACGAATTGTACTAATAATCCAAAAAAAATGTGGTCACTTGTAAATAACTTAACTCATAATAAAGTTGTAAAAAGCTATGTTCCTTCAAAGATTATAATGAACTCTAAAACAGTTACTAATTTATCCGAAATTTGCGAAGTGTTTAACGATTTCTTTTCAACCATAGGGCCTCAACTAGCTTTACAAATACCAAAGGAGTACCATGTCGGTCTTAGACCATCGGATTACAATCAAGTAGTCGCTCATGAACTTCATAACCTACCTACGTGTAATGGCCAGGAAATTAAAAGTATTATTAAAAATCTTGATTCTAATACAAGCTGTGGTATAGATAAAATAAATACTAAAACTATTAAATGTTTAAACGATGTCTTTTGTGATAAACTGGCTAAGTGTTTCAATAAATTAATGGCAGAGGGTGAATTTCCAGACAGTTTAAAAATTGCCAAAGTGACTCCTATATATAAATCAGGATCCAAAACAGATCCCGGAAATTATCGCCCAATTTCAGTGTTACCAATCTTATCAAAAATCTTTGAAAAAATTATTCATTCACGACTAACTAATTATCTAGAGTCTTTCAACTTTATTTCACAAAGACAATACGGGTTTAGAACAAAAAGTAGTACTACTGCAGCTATTATTGATTTAGTAACTAAAGTAAAAGAAAATATAGATAAGAAACATATTGTATTAGGAGTTTTTATTGATTTAAAGAAAGCCTTCGACACTGTCAGCCATAAACTACTAATAGAAAAGCTTAAAAATGTAGGTATCAAAGGCAACGCATTAAAAATTTTCAAATCCTACTTAAAAAACAGATTACAAATTGTAAAAATTGATAATTGCCAGAGTAAAACACTCCCTATCACCTGTGGCATCCCACAGGGGTCCATTTTAGGACCATTACTCTTCTTATTGTATATAAACAATATTAATAAACTAGGGCTACGTGGCTACTTAACCTTATTTGCAGATGACACTTGTCTTTTTTACTTTGGTGCTAATATTCATGATACTCTCAAACAAGCTCAAAGTGATTTAAATATTATCTCTGAATGGTTTAAATACAATCTTCTTACAATAAATGCTACTAAAACATGCTACATTATATTTAAATCAAAAAACAAAATCATCCAAACTCACGACCCACTAATCATAGACACCACCCCGATTGAACAAAAACACAGTGAAAAATACCTTGGCTTAAGAATGGATAGCAATCTGACATGGAAATGCCAAATTAAATATATTTATAATAAGCTGTCATCTTTAATAGGTTCACTAGTTAGTATAAACCAATGTATACCAATAAAACTGCGGTTTAACATTTATAACTCCCTCGTTAAGTCACACCTACTATATCTCTCTGAAGTTTGGGGTAGTGCTAATAAAACTAATTTAAATAAACTACAAAGGCTACAAAACAAAATAATAAAAATAATTTTTCGATACCCATATTTAACACCAACAGCCAAAATTTATAACGATACTAATATTATGAACATTAAACAACTTTACATCTATAATACTTGTATTTTAATTAGAAAAATAATTGATGGTAAAATTAAAAGTGAATTATCTTTTGTTGTAAAATCACATATAAGCACCCGGAGTAATCGTAGGCCAAATTTGCTAGTCTTACCTAAAATACGTACAAACTATGCTAAAAAGAGCATTACTTTTGAAGGAGCACAACTTTATAATAGTATACCCGACCATATAAAAAATATAAAATCATTTAATAACTTTAAACAAAAATTGTCTAAATATATTCAAAGTCTTGACTAGATATTTGTTATTTAACTACAGTAACGTAAATTTTTTGCAATCTTATAATAAGTAAAAGTTCGAACTGTACCCTTTTTTTTTTTTAAAATAAGTATTCTATTTGTATATTGTTCTCATGTAAGTGGATTTTGTATCTTTTATGAGAATAAATTCTTTAAACCTTAAACCTTATTATTGTATCAAAAGTGTTTTTTGTTGGGAAAGTATTCTATGTATACTCTGTATCTGTTTCCGATGAATGTTAGTCATTTTGTCACCATTGAAAATGTTGTTTCATTAGAGGTTATGGACTCAGAAAACGTTTATTTTAAGTGATATTTAATCAGAATACGATAACCAAAACAAATGAACGCTAACAAAAACCCAAATTACTCATATAAGGTTGATCCAAATCGTATCTCAACTAATCGGTGATTTTGTGAATAAACCTTATCTGTGGAATTTTATAAAATTTTAATATATTATATCTAGCAATATCCCGCGAAACAATTATAACCTGCAAGCAGATAGATATATTGTTGTTATAATTGTTTCGCGGCATATTGCAAGATATAAGATATTTAAATTTTATGTTATGGATTTCCGAAAATTTTGTAACTATGAGGAATTTTAACCAATCTTCAAGTGCGAGCGTGATTTATAAAATATCTGTCCGTTCCTTTCTGTCGGATAATATCCCACCAATCAGCGTTCAATATGGGTGGATAATTTGAATGCCGTGTTATTTGATCATTCATTTGAATAGCGTTCGAGAAACCGATAACCGGGTAAGACGCGCAAAAGAACTCCGATTTTCCTTACCTGTTCTCCCGAACATTTTAAGTATTCAGCTCTAAAAAGGATGAAAGGCACGACAAGAGTTGTAAAAAGCGCCCCATAAGATCGAGTTAACAAAACAACATACTGGAGCCTTTTGTCGCCGGAGCAAACGGAGCAGCGATATTGATCCCGGCGAACTTGTTCAGACTTGCATCTCTTTACATATTTTGCAAAGTTTCTTTCACATTGAAATATAGGGGCTCTGCAGTTTCATAATATTTGATATGGTAAATCTGTGTTCGAATCCGATAGTTGTTGTGTTGGTTGTCAATATTGGCAAACTTTCGACTAAATGATTGGTCGAAATCGGTCGTGTGTTTAAATTTGTGAAATATCAAATAAAGTGGAAAATGTGTCCGCTTTAGTACTGTTTTAATTTTAGTGGGTGTAGGGTTTCCAGTCTCAGGATTTATCCTAGTTTTGACGATAAACTTTCTTTCACATTGAAATACAGGAGCTCTATACTACAGTTTCATAATACTTGATTCGGTAAATCTGCGTTAGGAAGTGATGGTTTTTGTATTGGTTGTCAATATTGGCACATTTTAGTACTGCTTTCATGGCTTTGGGTGAATGTAGAGTTGATAGCCGTCCTATATAGACGACGAAGTAAACAAACAATACTTTCTTTTCCATATACAGAATACAGAAATATAAAAATATAGTATATTTATTTGATAAAATGTAAAGACGGGAAGACATCGGTCTACCGATTTTTTTTTCATACTTACTTTTTGTAAATGTTGGTTTGCTAGCTAAATTTCCTTAGATTTATCTTAAATTAGACGAGACGACAAAGAAAGGCTCTACGCTCTACAGCTTCATAATACAAGGTGTAAAACAAATGAGTGATAATACTTAGGAGCACCAGCGCTGAAAGACTAAATTTTGATTTTTATATTTGTATGAGAAATATATTTGAGAATATCATACATTTTCCCATACGATAATAAAAAAAAATTAAACTGTTTCAGCGCTGATACTTTCACAGTTAACTACATACGGGACCCATACACACTCTACAATATTATTACTCATTTATATTACAGCCTGTATATGAGATCTTGACCATTTGACGTCGAACTATTAGGTGACTTTTAAGTAGTAGTTGTAGGGTTGGCATCAGGGTTTTCCCGGATTTGTCCTAGTTTAGAAGACATCCGGGTAGCGTCCGGGCCGGATTTCATCTGATGTCCGGGTCTTGTATAGATTGCTTTTAGGGAGCCGTAATTATTTTCGGTTTCGTTTTGTTTTGGTTTGCAGATAAACTGTTCATACATTAGGTTTTCTTGTGTCTTGTCGGATTTGTTAAATTTAAAATTTGACTACTACCTTACGTGAATAGAATTAATTTTTATTGTATGTTTGTTTATTGCCAACTTTAGTAGGTTTTGTATGAGTTTCAATACCGTTTAGGAATTTACTAATGCAGTTAATTTTATTTCCCGTGTCAAGGAAGTCTATTAGTTTACAAAGTTTACATTATTCTTTAAATTCTGTTTATAGTCATTTCTTATCACACATTTTGCTCCGATTCGCCAGCAATATTACAATATTGCTGGCGAATCGGAGCAAAATGTGTTTTTTGCAATGTTGTTGAGAGAATTACAATTCTCTCAACAACATTGCAAAATGCAGACCGAAAAAGGTTGAATTTGTTCAAATCACCGTTAATCTGTGTAATGGTCGGAGAAGGGACATTTACCGATGGCGACTTCAATAACAAACCTATAAAGTGTATCAGAGAAACAAAATGGGGCGGAAAAAGGATTATACGGACAGGTCCGACCAACTACACGTGATATGGACCGACTGTTTCAACACGCACGATCACTTCTACACTATATTTTAAGTACGATAATATAGCATGTCCCTTTGAATTTAAAGCAAAGTAACCAAAAACACCGAAATTTTCACATATTGTAAACACTTGTCTGTGAAAACTTGTAATTGGCCTTCTTGTGTTATTTCCTTATTATGTTAAAACTGTCCTGTATTATGTAGCTGTAAGTTTTCCTAAACAAAAAAAATACAGGCTATTGAGTGATAATACCTTAGGGTGTGTATGCGTCCCGTATATGGAGTTTACTGTGAAAGTGCCAACGCTGAAAGACGTAGTTTTTTTTTTTATTATTGTAGGTATGGGAAATGTATGATATTGAAGGATTTCTCATACAAACATGAAAGAAAAAATACAAACATGTAAGTCTTGCAGCACTGGTACCTTCACAGTATACTTTACATAGTAGGCACATTGTACGTCAACTTTTGTCGGAATATTAAGGGATTATAATGTCCAATACACTTTATAACTATCAAACAATAATTAATATATTTAAACATCAAATGAAAAACTTTCACAATAAAAATACGCCATTTTGATTCTGCGGACTGTAGAATATAGTCTATAGTCTATGGATTCATAGCAAACACATTGTATTCGCAATACTGACTAGTCCATGGTTGTTTCATAGAGTTTGTTGACGTTTGGTTTAAAATTAAACGGGACGTACTGTAATATGTTCAATTTATTATCATCAACATTTCAGTTTGCACAAACTTATCCTGTACTATAAAAATACTGTCTGCGTATTTCCGGATATTATGTTCCTTTTGTCGCCTTTTACGACACCCACGGTAAGGGCGTGTTTCACCAAGCAATATTAAAGTTAATCCTTAGTTAAATATCATGTTGTTCCTCTCGTAATTCCTATCTATGAATGAGAAGGCGTGGTATTTTAACAAGCCGTTAACACGAACATGCGTTGATGAAATCGGGACTTAAGATGGTTGCTGGGGAGTTTCTACTGCTACCACTTACATGTAAATGAAGACATAAATGGATGATGGTGATGTGATTGAGCAAAATTCAGATTTCGAGAAAATTGAGTTCAAACTGTCACTCGAACATTATAGAATACGTCGTAACGTATAAAGTGCATTAATCTAAAGATCCGTCTCTAGAATCTATGTACTCTTAATATGTTACTAGATATCCTAAAATGTTTAAGTGACTGTTTAAACTCAATTCTCTGGGTAATTTTTTTTGCGACATATCACCTTCATCGATTCATGTCTTCAATTTATACTGTACTAGCTGTGCCCGCGACTTCGTTCGCGTGGTTTTTGAGTAACTTAAACTGTTTATGCAGCGCACGCTACGAAAGTCTCCCCGTTTTTGCAACATTTCTCACTGACGCTTCGCTCCTATTGGTCGGAGTGTAATGTAATATAACCTAAAGCCTTCCTTAATTATAAATGGACTATTCAACAAAACAAAGAAATTTTCAAATCGGACCAGTAGCTCCTGATATTAGCGCGTTTAAACAAACAAACAAACTCTACCGCTTTATAATATTAGTATAGAAACTACGTTCTATGAATAAATAATTGAATTGAATATAATTTCAATACAAAAACGATACGGCACTACAAATCATTGCGCCCCCAAAACGCGCACTACGTCACTCTTAAATTCGTATTTCAGTGTTGATTCGCAATAACGGGGACGTGAAAGGGCCGTAACTGCGTACAGTCGACGACATACCCGTTGTACCAGTTTTGAACCTTATGACATATAGCAATAAGGCGGAAAAGCGACACACACTGCCGCCCGCACGTAACAGCGAACTACGTACTGCCAAAACGTGAACGCATAAATATGCCCGCAAAATTGCTTTCCGATTGCATTTGAATCATCTTTTAAATTGAATTTAAAATGTGCAGTCAAAATAAACTCAGTTCCGGAACGCGTAAATGGCGGGATGAGGTCGAAATATTGAAGATGTAATGGACTGTCCGGGAGTATACAGTAAATACCTGGTTGGTACAAACTGCGGGCCTACTCCCGACACAATCGAGAACCGAATCAAACAATCGAATTATATATAACAATAATTAATAATAATTATTATATATTAATATAATTATTATTATTATTATTTATTATATTAAAGGTTTATTCAGAACCGAATTAGAAGTTATATGTCATAAAAGGCTAAGAAACATCTTTTAAGTAAAATACCAGCCTGTAATTTTATTCAACTTGTATCTGCACGAGACTCGCGTGAAGTTGTTCTTAACATCCCACTGTACTGCTAACCTTTTACACTCTGACGTTGGCAACTCATAGTTGAGGGGGAGGCCTATGCCAAAAAAGAAGAAGAGAAGAAGAAGAAGAGGTTATATGTGCAGGACCCATGTATACCTAGTTATAAGATATTGCCGATAATTATACGTGTAATAAACGTTATACTATTAAATTTATCCCAGTGTATTAATGGACGTATTACTATTTCATTATAATTGACATGCTAGTTAGTAGGCTTTTTACTGCATCAAAATGAACGATTCCTGTGGGATTACATTTTACGCGTACAAAGTAGAGGGGAAACATCTAGAACATATATAGAGAGTAATAATAAATAAATATAAAGCTGATTGCAATATACTAACGTGATCTAACGTAAATTCGCATTTAGAATTAGGGGCTAGAGGGACTCGTTTTACACATTTTGTTTGGTACGATATCATCATTATTTGCACATCTATATTTGTTCAACGCAAACGTTCGTACCCTCGTGATACCCACATTAAATATTCAAGCAAAACGGACCTCTACCCGCAGGGGTTACCGTTGATAGTTGCATAAACAATTGTGCGCCCGCAACATCAAGTGTTAGTGTACGCATGTTGCCATATTCCGATACTAATTAATGCACAAAGGGATTTGGCATTAGGCAATGAAGCATAAAGCCGTGTGCACACTGCCGCTGTGGTCACGTTTCGTATTAATTAAGTGGACTCCAAACGTTAATGAAATAACTGACACAAACAACAGGTCGGTCAGACGTGCTACAAACTATTTCTAGTGTATTTGTCATCTAGGCTAGAACTAGATGTAGCCCGCGGCTCCGCTGCATAAATACATCTCACGTGAGGTTAGGGTTTAATCGGTAGCTTTTTGTGTTGGCATTACAAAAATATCTTGTTTAGTTTCATTTGGGTTTTAGTTACTGTCATATAGATATTTAAAGCATTTAAATATCTATATGACTTCCATGTCCGTACCCTAAACAGCGCGAACACTGTATTAGGGGGGACTGGTCGGCGACACGGATTCGCTGCATGTCTACATAAATGTAGCCCGCCTTGGTGAGAGATTGCCACAGCCCCGGCGACACCGTCAGCACCACATGCTCAGTCTGACTGTCTTTCCCCTTCTTCCTGTATTTTACTACCATCCTATCCTCCTTTCCTCCAAGCAGTGGTTGTACGAGGTGCCTATTTTGGGTACGAATTGCTTCGAGGATGTCCTCGTCGGAATTGGCCTTGAGCACCCCATACATCACTACTTGGGGGTCCTTGTTTTCCATTTTCTCTACTTTAAAATTACATTCCCTGTCTTCTAACTTACTTTTAATTTTGTCCCTATACTTAGTACTGTCATATAGATATTTAAAGCATTTAAATATCTATATGACAGGATTTTACCCATTAAATATTCATACCATGTTGTGTTTTCTAAAATCTAATCCATCTACAATCTTTGAGCTAATTTTCCTATTTCTTTGCGTCCAAATTGAGAGTTTTTTTTTTCTAAATAGCCCTTTAACCTCGCGAGCTTACTGGCGAATTCCACGAAAACATCTCACTCGAACGCGATAAAAAAGAAAAAAGGTTTCATTGAAATATCCCGAGCAAAAGGAAAAGATAGATCCCCAATCCAATCTTCATTAATGTGGCAAAAACAAGGCGTAAACGGCCATCGCGCGGGATAAGCTAACGAACGATGCTTTACGGCAGAACAAGATATTCGACGTTTGAAGGATCGTCGGGATTAGCTTATTAAAAGATGTGTGCCGAAACGGTTTGTTATCCCTGAACTCTGATTGTGTTTCGGGGGCAATATTTTTGATGTTACTCATTTTCGTCCTTACTAATAAAAATTTTGTGCATTGGATAAGCTATGCGATGTTTTGTCTTTGCCCAGGGGCAAGTGATGGTATTTCATCTTGCATCCTGATGCAATATTATATCATCACTTGCGAAGTTCGAAAACAAAAATGTACATTTGACATAAGTTTCGCTAAATGACAAGCGAACTCGTATGTCACTTAGCGAAGCTTATGTCAAATCCCATAAGTTTCATTTTCGAATTTCGTAAGTGATAGTAGAGATGACATCATGGGTCAGGGCCCTAATTCTCAGTCCTCGAACTTAGTTTTTACTATCGGTCTGTCCCGCTCATGCAAATGAGATTTACCGCGCGTGCGAGCGGGATATACTAATATTCGGAAGTAAGTTCGAGGACTGAGAATCGCCGCCCAGGGCCCTTGTCTATTAAGTCTTTCCTAACGTACCAGACAAGAAGGAAATATTACATATGGACGTGGTGGAAGACGTTGGTGCTCGAGCGGACGATCGCAGGCTCAAATCCTATCGAAGGAACAAAAAGTTTTCTATGTTCCTGGGTCTCATGGATGTGTATAAATTTGGGTATTAATATAATAAAAATCTTAAATATGTTTATAGTATAAAATATATTTCCGTTGTCTGTTACCTGTAACACAAGTTCTTCGGATACTTAATACGGGGCTAGATTGACGTGGTGTGAAGCGTCCATAGATATTATTATTATTATAGTGAGTATATTGTATAGAGATATATTTTTATCAGTAATTGTGTTCTGTTTATATATATTTTACTACTTTTTGCGTGAAAATCCGTCCACGTAAATACAGTATGGTTTTGCTATACTTTATCGGGATAAAAAGTAGGATGTATGTTAATACATGATTACATACCTATCAAAATTGATCTAGCCGTGATAACGCGTAAAAAAGTAACAAACGTATAGACACTCACAAACTTTAGATTTCATAATATCAGTGTCCTAATGTTATACCTTTTTGGATGTCAAGTCCTTTATTTATATTAAACTAGCTGACCCGTGTCCGTTTGTGATGAACCGTTTAAACCTTCCCGGAATTTCCACGAATATTTCAAGACTAAAAATAGCCGAATCGGTTCAGCGGTTCTCGAGTTTTAGCGAGCTAACGAACAGCAATTCATTTTTATGTATATTAAATTGAAAAAAATTGTTATTTTTAAAATTTTCTAATATTGTATCTATAAACCATCTTTCATCTGACTATAATTATAAAAAATTAACTGCAACAAAGAATTCTAACCACGCTCACAGACCGTTAATTTGCTTTTTAATATCATTAGTGAAGTTTTTATATTACTAATTAAACTTTCCTCTTTAATATTAGAAGACACCGAAGAAAAGTAACAAAGGGCTTGCCTTTACGACCTCTATATAACGGGGTCTTTCCCGGACCGATGTTTATTAGCAAAGGGCGTTTTATTTTGTTTCATAACAATTTCTTCCATCAAACACCCTTTGTTATGTAAACTATCTTATCGTATTATGATCATACTTTAATTAACAAATATTATGCGTGATATTTAAAAATACTAACAAGGTAATAATGTATCTTTCGTCTTTCTTTTGAGTAGCTTGGATTATTTTTTAATCCTGCAAAGAGTAAAGTGAGAAAATATTTTTTTGTTGGATAGTCCATTTGGAATCTATGAATATAGGACGGCTTTAAGGCCATATAACATTACGCTGCAACCAATAGGAGCGAAGCGTCAGTGAGAAATGTTGCAAAAACGGGGAAAATTATTCACATTTGAAAACTTTCGTTGCGTGCGCTGCATAAACGGTTTAAGTTACTCAAAAAATATGTATGAAAGATTTATTCCTTTTTAATAATCAGTATATTATACTGTACTTTTTTTCTGACCATCAAAAAGGAATAATTCTATCATACATATTTTTTGAGTAACTTAAACCGTTTATGCAGCGCACGCAATGAAAATCTTCAAATGTGAATAGTTTTCCCCGTTTCTGCAACATAATATTATGTATATCTCATAAGATTTAATCATAATAACATTGTTTGTCGAAGAAGGCGATAGGCTATATAACAATACGCTGATACCATTATTATAAGTTCACGATCATAATCATCATAACATAACAATAATCGCGATAGTGTTTCCGACAACCACGCGAACGAAGTCGCGGGCACTGCTAGTTCTTTATAAATAGACTTTTGTCTAAAACAAAAGTTTTTAACATTAATATGTTAACGCGATTATATTATAACAAGCAAACCTAAAATAGTGTCCATCTCTTTCTCACAAAGGTTGCTATGAAAAACTTACAGCGGACTATTTATTATATAAATTTATTAATAAAAAGTGCAAGTAATTTGTGTATCATTACTGTGTAAGATGTATTTCCATCAAGAACCTACAGTACATTCAATAACATATTTATTATATAACAATTCTGCTAAGGCATCTGCCTTCCCGACCTTATTTCGCTCTCTTTCGTATTGTACGATGGACTTGTAGGGTTTTTTATGTTCTATAAGGTGATTACATCGTAGAACATAATATTGCCTCTTGCTATCGTTGGCACCCATTGACGTATAGAGGCAGTACGTCACTTCACGAATCAGCTATTGCAGATCTATTAGAATGTATTAGTTGTAATTACTGGCTTTGTGGTTATCGCAATAATGTAATACAAGATCGTACCGATTGGCTCCGAGATAGATTATTGTAATTACAACATAACGTCAGTATACAATGCGGAATGCAAAATAATTATTGATATAAGGTATATTGTATGTCAGTAATTGAGGTATCCTGTCCTGTCTACGAAAGAAGCAATGAAAATATATGAAGCTAGAAACAAAATCATGTGTTTTTCCCTTTCAGGATATTTATATTTAAACATACATAAAATTATACTAGTTACCTAAAGTTTCATTTCATTCGATTAATATGTCAATAGGTTGGTTCTACAAATATCTTACACTAGCTGACCCGTGCCCACTTCGTTGAGCATACGAACCTTTCAAACCTTCCGTGGACTTCTACGAATATTTCAAGACTAAAAATAGCTGAATCGGTTCAACCGTACTCGAGTTTTAGCGAGACTAACGAAAAGTTAATTTTTTATAAATAAGAAGATAATATAATATATTTACGTACTTACATCCAACATACATTAAGTATAAGCGACTGACTACACCCAAGATTTTTTTTATGTCGCCAAAGCTGGACACGAGTCCAGTGGACGTCATCAAAACAACGACCTATTACAACAATCTTGATAGGATAAAACAGCTAAATGTTATTTACATACATATTATAAATTATAAGTTTCATAAGTCACACGCTTTTTGGTTTCCAATTTCTAAAATCATTATGATATTAAGAAATTTTTTTTATAATTCATTAAAATTGTAAATTAAATAAACAATACAAAAGTATTGACAACACAATACACGAGTATTGTATTGTAATTGATTTTGAATAACAATAAAAAAACCAAAATTGATTAAAAAAAATATGGTGGTCGATTTTTGACCACACCATCGTCTATCTGAAAGTCCAACAAAGATGCAAAAAGTGACATTTTGCATCTACCCTAACAAAGATGCAAAAAGTCACTTTTTGCATAATATACACTATATACCTACAAATTTAGTTTTTATCGTCTATTTATTTAAAACACGCGATTAAGGTAAATTAAACGTCGTTAAATCTCAACAAATGCCGCCTAACTGAGTCCCGGGGGGGTCATTTCGGATGCAGCGTGCACGTCCGTCGTTTGTCACGGCATCCCTTATGGTCGCTGATTAATGTATACCAGTTACGGCTGGTCCCCTATGTATACGGGAATGCACGGGGCAGTGGTTCAATTAAATCTGGTAGTAATGGTGGTGGGTCATCGTCGACGATGAGGGAAAGAGACAATGCTGTTGACAGAGAAAATAATAATAAGGCCGTATTGTTGAATTGCCTGAAACCAGGCTGGTATTGTAAAAGCTCATAATACGGCCCCAGGTACTCGTAACAAATTAGAGCACATTTTATGATATAATCGAAACATAGGAACATAGCTCAAGCTTGTTTTAGTTTATAATGAAGAAATTACCTAAATCGATTAAGTTTTGAAGGAGAAAACAAAGGTCTCCTAATCGTCGATTTCTCGTACTTTAATAGGCAATCTCAGTTCAAACTGTTGTCTCTATCGGTTTGATAGGGCAGTTGCGGGACAGCAATAGACTTCACAAATATGTGGTGTTTCCTCTGTTATTATTATCAGTTCGCTCACTGCTTAACAATTCGGGTAGTTTATATTACCTTAAGGCCGTGTTTCACCAAGCAATGTTAAAGTTAACGCCATGTTAAAATACCATGCCCTCTCATTCATTGACAGGAAATACGAGAGGGATAACATGATATTTAACATGGCGTTAACTTTAACATTGCTCGGTGAAACACGCCCTAAGAGTAGGGGCCGTATAATAACTTAATATGTAACAAATTTCTTGGAATAAATAAACCTTCATCTTTCACTACAAGCTTTCTTTTAATTATTTTTTTCTTTCAAACAATATTTAAAAAGTAATATAAACTACCCGAATTGTTAAGCAGTGAGCGAACTGATAATAATAAATTATAGCTAAGAACAGCCGCAATATCGTCTGGTTTGAAACTAAAAAATTGAGCAAAATCGGTTCATTCATTTGGGAGCTGCGAGACACACGCATACAAGACAAATTAATAGCACCCCTCTGTTTTATTGTAGGTTAATAATACACTGCGCTAAGTATAAAAAAGTTCGAAGAAATTAAACTATGATACCGCACGTTTTATTGAAAACGTTGAAAACAATCAAGAAATTGTTCTCAGTTCTCCTTGGGAGGGTGGAGAAATATAAAACGTTTTTACCCTGTCCGGCTGCGTGTTTCCTCGTGTTGCTTCCTGTTTCTTCCCTGTTTCTTCCCTCCTCTATTTCTCCGTATTTCTTCGTGTTTCTCCGAGTGCAGTCGTATGTCCGGGCCGTGCTAGTTTAGCAGTATCTCAGGGGAGCGGACATGTACACTGGGATACAAAAGTCATTGGGAATTTATAGCTTGTCCGGCCCAATGACAGAGTAAACGAAGTTTGCACCTGATGTTTAATTCTTTATACGAAGAACATCGGTTTTAGTGGCAGCAAGTATTTTCCAAGTAAAGTGTTTTCGGGTGTTTGTAATTTATTGATTTTTGAAGTTGGTTACTTCTTTATAATAGGTGAAAAAATACCAGTCACTACAACCTTGGAATATGATTACCTGACCTACCTGAATTTTTTTTATATATGTTTCGTCAAATTTTTTTTTTTCTTTTAATATATTTTTAATTGCAAAATACAATGAGAAACGTTTTATAAAATAAAATAAAAAACATTTCTAAAATGAAAAAAGGTAGTACTTTAACGTTTTATAACTGTTATTTTTACAAAAATAGGTTATCCGCCTGAAAATATATTTTTTTGGTTTTCACGAAATGTGGAGAGCCTAGCACTAAGTAGCTAGCTTCTTGGCGGGATAAGGTTTTTCTGTCAACTTTCCGATTCAGTTGGATTTTCTTTAAAACCAGTGGACCATGGGATGCGTTACTAAGTTTTATGGCTTTATTAATTTTTGTTGTTAGTTTAGTTGTCAGTTTCGCGCAATATTTTCTCGCTCTCTAATAAATTAATTTTGTGCTTAATGTATATAATAAAATAATTGCTTTTGTGTTTAAGTGTCCGCGTCGGTGCGTGGCCGTTTGCGAGGATGTTGAAATATTGTCGTCATTATTAAACTACAACTTGTGTTGTATAAATCCTTACGACATTTTTACTAGCTCCAGTGCGCTGGGAAATGGCAATGGAATGATATTATTAGTAAATGTTCTTAAGATAAATGGGAGACAAAGGCCCGTATTAATAAAGAAATCTCAAACCCAACCTCACTTGAGAACCTATTTGACAGATAAAACATCGTTTCGTTTCACTTTTAAAAGTGAACAACTTTACTAATGTTAACATTAAAATAAATATATAATCTATATTTTTATTATCTTTATAGGCATTTTATTTTAAAAAAGAAAAAAATTAAAGGATGTATTATTTTAAAAAATGAAACAAAAATGTTTTTTTTTTATTTGTCAAATAGGTTCTCAAGTGAGGTAGGGTTTGAGACTTCTTAATAATACGGGCTTAATTTATGAAGGACTAGGTTTTGTCTACGACATTTTGACAAATAATCTTATAATTACAGAAGTGTAGTATTTTACAAAAATATAAAGGATAACTTGAAAGTTCACTTTTAAGTAAATTGTATAATTAAATCCCACCAAAAACATTTTAATGTAAAAATGATGTCAAGACGAGTCTACACAGCTTACCCTGTGAAAAAGTTATCAGATATCGTATAAAGCCAAGCTCTACAATACACCTTAATCAAAACCTATCAAAAAGTGGTTAGATCTCATGTAGAACCAAAATTCTTGATCTATGCGCCCTTACTTCACCAGGCTTAACTTCACTTACGCTATATAGCATTAAAACGTGATACTTGGCCGTTTTATTTAGGACTCGATTAATGAATTCGTATGAAATGTTCGTAACGGTAGCAAAACGGTCAAGTATCACGTTTTAACTGCTATATAGCGTAAGTGAAGTTAAGCCTGGTGAAGTAAGGGCGCATAGATCAAGAATTTTGGTTCTACATGAGATCTAACCACTTTTTGATAGGTTTTGATTAAGGTGTATTGTAGAGCTTGGCTTTATACGATATCTGATAACTTTTTCACAGGGTAAGCTGTGTAGACTCGTCTTGACATCATTTTTACATTAAAATGTTTTTGGTGGGATTTCATTTATTTTTGTAAGTGTGTTTGTAATGGACTTTTTTTAATTTAAAGATAACTTATTTTGACCCCGGGCCTTTACTTACGGAAAATAGAACAGTCAGCGCCTTAGCATAGTGACCCCTAGTGACGTCGACTGATGTCACCGTCAATATTATACCGTGTATAAACTTTCACCGCAATTTTTAAGGTAGAGGCCGATTTTCAAATAAATGTCTCGTCCATATTTCTTTATTTGTTATATTATTATATCATAATATAATAAATATAAATTATAAAATATACATTATTTTATTGCTGGAGTGAAACTTCTTATTTGGATATCCTAGGATGCCACTAGTATAAATTCAACACTAATAATTCGAGAATTTGAGAATTACATACGTAATATATACGAGGGAGATTGCCTTTAATAAAGCATGTTGATACTTATTAAAATAATGCAGTAAGTCTATAATAATATCGTATGTAGACGACGGTCACTGCCATCTGTTGGTCACTAGAGGTACTAATTCTTGTACGGCTCATAAACATATGTATATTATATGCTAACTGCATACACCTAAGTGCAACTTATTATTTTTGAAGGAAAAAAAATATATTTATTTTTATTTTTGAAAAATAGCTTTAAGGTTTTCTTTTGATTATGACCATCTTTAAACGTCATGACGTGACGTGTTAAAAATCATATTTTATCATATTATAATAGTCATAAGATTAAACAATAAAATTATTTAAACATTGATCGTGCAATATTTTCGTTTATTGTTATCATTATAACGTTACCGACTGTTAAATATATTGGTAAATGTGTGTTTAGATGTTTCACAGTTCCAAACATAGATTGCGCTGTAAGCCATCTACATCGCGCTATCGATGTGTCGAACGGTTTTTACATAAGATTCCCTCTAAACAAAGTAACTTCATGTACGTAACATCAGGGAGCTTGTGCCGGACGGCGGACCGATAATTTCAAGTAATCGACGTAATATTTTGTTTATGTACACTGACAACAATTTACTACTTGCTGCCTGTTAATTCTTACCTAATTTTTACTTACCAAATATTATTATAGGTACCTAATTTTAAATAAGTAGATATAAAACTAATTTTCTCATAGACATATTTTTCATTTACAAAAAGTCGGTCACCGATTAATAATCGGAATAAAATAGAACATACTGATTGCAGTAGTGCAACGCACACAAATAAATAAAGTGGGATAGAAATAATATGGAGCAAAAATCTGACCGATTATCGGTCCTACAAAAAGTAGGTCTTATTTTTTTATGTAGGTACTTGTATAATATTGTATAATATAATATTTCTTTTATGTCTTAAAGATCATATCCGTATAATAAACATATTAAACATCCATTTTGTACCGTCCACCATATTGGATTCAAAATGGCGGCATTTATATTTTAATAATTTTTTTGTTGGTTTTGTAGCAATAACAGCTTACATAAATAATATCAGCTTACTAGGACGTCAGGAAGTACCTTATGAATTTTGATGATCTATAAATGAGTCAGTGACGAAATCTGGGGTTTTTAGACATTGATAAAATCTAAAGTATAATAGCTACAACATTGAAACTTTGTATGTTTCATGTTTTTACTGGTGTCATTATATGTTGAAATTTTCAACTATGTAGCATCATCCAAAGCAAAGTTATGAGGGTTCAAAAAAACGACGAAACCTTTCGAGAAAAGGTAGGTAGTGCCCTTGCGCTTCGCTTGGCTCGTCTTGACGGGGGCACTCCCGTGCCCCCAGATTTTAAAGTTTAGAAAAGTTGACTCAGGCATAATTATTAAGGATTAAGTGGGTTGTCAATTTTAATGTACACATTTTGACGTAATATTCGTTTGTACCAAAACTAATACCTACTTGACAATTCAAATCAGTCGGCCCAAATCCTTTTTGGCCCAAATGATTGGACCAAATCTATATTCGTTTGCCTCAGCGCCGCCTGCGTGCACAAATTATTGCAACAATCAATTTCAAACTAAACGCCCGGCAACAATAAATCCGAGGGAATTTGCCAAGTCCAATTTATCTATATTAGGCGAAAACTTATGGGATTCCCAGACATCTCCTAATATAGATTAAGATTAGTTATGTTTAATGTCGTTATGGTGAATATATTGACCCCAGTCCGGTGGAGTTAAATTAATTTGAATTTATTACTTTGCTACACTTTGTAGAGGAGTGTGGGCAATAAACAAAATGGCGCTGATAGAAAAGTTGACAGTTATAATTTTTTGTCATTGTTATCAATATTATTATTATTATTACTAATTTACCCACATTGGCAAATCACTAAGGAGCCATTTTTCAAAAGAAGAAGAAGATTATTACTTTTGCTTTCTTTTTAGTTTTAAAATAATGTTTTTAAATTCACCCCATTTAGAGGTGGAATTTGGAAACTCCTACCTTAGGCATCCACGCCTTCATTTTATAATGAAGAATGTGTGTGCTAAATTTAAAGATGCGGTTGTGCTTACATAACAGTAAATCACTTTTGCCTGTATATAGACAAGGTAATACAAATTACCTTATTACCTTAACGTATAAAAAGATGAACAGTGTTGCCACGTCAGATTCAAATACGTGCGTGGTACGATAAGGCGGTATGGCAACACTGAAAAAGTATGATATTTTAAGCTAAAGCGACTCTTGTCAATTTTTCCCGCTAATGTTTTCCATATATATTCGCCATGTGTAAACACGCGGGGGCTAAGCCTGTTTGCCTACACACGAACGCTTTTAAGGCATTTCTGGAATATTTTCTATGAAGGTATGCATATTTTAGAGATCCATAGTGAGCCCGAGTGTGTTCAGCGTTCGTTGTTCAATAATTTTTACGTTATTTGCTCTGACTTTTTGGTGTGTTTTGGGTATGTAACTAAATACCACAGAATATTGGAGCGTTTTCACAATACGGACAGCAGGACAACAACTGAAATTTTGACATTTCTACTTTTTAAATCGTATTTTTAATAGTTCAAGATGTCGATTTTTAATTTTTATAGGGAAAGCCGCCAAAGTTACGTCATTGGGGGGGAGGGGGGGCAACGCTCTTATTTATATTATGTTTAATATTAAAAGATATTATCCTTGTCTTTATCATATTCATGATTTATCGTGTAATTTTGTTACAGGTTGACGTGAATCTGTTGTAATATTTTCATTTTCTTTCATTTATAATACATCGTGTCTCAAGATTCATATATCAAGCTGAATATAGTTTAAAAAGAAGGATGCGTAGAGCATTTTTTGTTTTGGCACATCATATAAATTACTTACCATAATGCGACAAATCGCGATTGAAGATCTTCATAAAAATCAAAAAACAGATGAGTTTCAACCCTGGGCCCTAATTCTCAGTCCTCGAACTTAGTTTTTACTATCGGTCTGTCCCTCTCACGCAAATGAGATTTACCGCGCGTGCGAGCGGGATATACTTATATTCGAGCTTTTTTCCACTGCCCGAGAATCGTGCTCCTGGTCAGGTGAACGGTCAACGACCAGTACATTCGTGTGTATAGAAAAGGAGCCCGCGAGCCCCAGCATAGTAAGATTCACTCCTCGTGGTCATTTTAGACCTTAGTTTTTTGGCGTTATTGTAAGTAATTTATATAAGGTGCCATAACAAAAAATGCTCTACCAGTACACTATATTCGGCTTGAAATATGACAGGCTGTATATTTTAAAGGGCTCTTTTAAAAAAAAATCTTATAAATTTGAAATTATTACGAGCTAATTTTGACCTCTAGTATATCTTAAATATTCTAATATATTGTAATAATTCCTAGGTACTTCTTGTACTCATATGGAAATATAACCTTATCGGACTTAGCACTATCAGGTAAGCACTAGCTGGCTTACCCCGGGCATAAGACCGTTTTCATTTCCATACCAG
Source organism: Celastrina argiolus (assembly GCA_905187575.2). Lineage (NCBI taxonomy): Eukaryota > Metazoa > Arthropoda > Insecta > Lepidoptera > Lycaenidae > Celastrina > Celastrina argiolus. Next base: position 4,204,641 of record LR994591.1, on the reverse strand, counting down.
ATAATATGACCTCGCATATTACCCCGGTGTTTACGTTCCGCCGTGTACCTTAGGAGCCACATACATAACCATTAGGGTTGCCAACCGTACTATATTATATAGGATTGCACTAGATTTTAGTCAATTGTACTATAAAGATATTATAAAAACAAATGAAAAATACAATAATTGCATTGATATGTAAACTGCCAAGTATTTTTTTATTGCCAAGTATTTATGTTTGTGATTGGATCGAACTGATGAAATTAAATTTTAATATCAATTTTATCTAAAATGAAAATAAAAGTGTACTATTTTTAATCACTTCCAAAAAAGATGCGGTTATGTTTGTCTGTATGGCACTTGTTTTTTTGTTATTTTTCTGACTTTTCCTAGAAGTTCAGGTTTTCTAAAATGGTGACAACCCTAACAACCACACCGGGCATGCGGAACTTACATTATGAAAACCGGTGGCTTGTTTTGATTGTAACCTGACGAAGCCCGCGCAAAACTGACGACAAAACCTTTTTTTTACAAGGAAATCTGTTATTTTAGAGTGTAACTATTACTGCAATGCTTGTTTATGCTCTTACACTGGTAACTGTATTTATCGCAATTTTAAAAAAAACTAGACTGCCGCCTTGTGTTCGAAATTCGAACATAATTCAAATTTTATTTTTAATCTTTTTTTGGGACTAGCATTGCAGGTATAAGTAAACATAAAAAAGTTATGTTGTATAAAATAAACAAATATGTCAAACCTTATTAGAATTCACACACTAATAACTTTCTAAGCATAATTTACAAAATATATTAACATTCGACAAAACCTTCACCATAGAAACTATAAGTTTGTTCCCTATTCCCTGTAAAACTGTAAAGTTTTTTCTTTACATATTTGAAAATATTATTTATACGTTAGATTCTAATTAAATCTGTTTTAACGCAAACATTATCTAAATGTTGAATCTAATACTCACGTTAAAAGGCATATTTAAAATGTTAATAAAACGTTAAAAAGCCAAATCCAACGTTCCGTTTTACAATTAGATTATTCAGAGTTTCTAATATAAGTGGGAAATGAGACGAGAAAAATGTTTGTGTTTCGTCGCTCGTCGGAAATAGAATTGACATTGTCATGTCGTGTCATTGCGCGTGACAACATCAGTATCGTGTTGTCTCACTCGCACATGCCTGACATGTAAACGGAATGAGCGAGACACCGATGTCTTGTCTCGCGCGCGACAGAAATTGGATAAAGATGCTGTTTTCCTACATTACCGATGTTTATACGATTTTCTACCCGATATTATATCCGTATTACTGTCTGTTTTGATATTGATACGGTTAATGTTACGAATAAAAACGGCGTGTTTTTGTAGTTATTGCCTTACCTACAAAAACACTTTCGGCTAGGATCATACATGGTGTAAAAAGAATAGTCACTAGGTATATCTTTGAAATACGATTATACTATACTACCTTTCCTCATTTTGGAAATGTATTTTTTATTAGCGGATTGAACTCACCGAACAACTTTGAAACACCGAACGACGATTAAATCATGAAAAGTTGTATGCTTTTGATTTTGTATTTTCTTTAATGGCTATCGGGAGTCTGTCTGTATTGTTTTATGATCTGTGACTTTGGGAATATAGAGTGGCTACTAATTCGCGGGACCATATTTCTTCGATCATAATAGAATCTTTCTCTGAACAAAATAAAATATACCTATAAATTACTATCGGTGTAATCGAAAAAATATTCAAACAATATACTAATACAATGGTTAATGCCTGCCCCAATATGAAATAGTGGCACAATAAAGTCTAATTAAAATACAGATAATAAATAACGCGCGAACAAAGACCGGCGGCCATTTTGTGCAAATTCATCCATTTTGGAGCCAAAAACGGGGCAATCTCGGAATCCCCGCCGAGCTTATTTCACGCATGCGAAATGCATAATTAACTTTATATTAACATACAGAAGGTCGCCCAGTCTAAATGCTGAAAATATTTTGAACGCCAAACATATTTTTCCACGTTTAAGCTGATGTGTTGACGGTTTTGCGAGATACTGTTTTAAGTGCGTTGTTGTTTTTTTTTAATATCTCCGTGTGTAGAATATTATTGTCTGCTTTTTATATTTTACACGACACCACAATTTGGCATACAATGTATGTCTGCTTCTCGTTAGTTACTGCTTAAACAACTGATCCGATTTTATTAAATTAGGTACAAATTTCGGTAAAATATCAATGTAATTGTTGTTTAAAATTATAGAACTGTCTAATTCCAATCGCAATGTCGACTCATTAAAGTAGATTTATTAGTAGGTCTATTATATAATAATAAAAAAATGAACATAAAATTACATACAATGCTAAAAAAAAATTGGTTCAAATCGGCGGCCTTATTACCAAAAGCAGTTCCTTCCAGGCAACCATTTAACAATTTATAATTTAAAAGTAACAAATTAAAAACAAAAAATGTGTCTATAGTTTGTTATCTGCTTTGTGTCTATAGTGATTCTCCGAAATAGGTTTTGCGTCAACTAGCGCGTGTAATGTGTATGTAGTGTACGCTTCATGAAGACATTTGTAAAACTCGCGGGAAGTTATGCTAATGTAACGCTCCTCGCCTTAACAAATATGAACATAGTTAAATCCCGCTTACGTCTGAGAAGCGTTCAGATGACTGACTTTAATTCTGTCAGTTAAAGCGCGAGTTAGTCAAAATTGTAAACCTAATAACTGTGGAAGCTTTGTCTTGATGTTTAATGAATGTGACTTGTGATTTGTAGACTAGTTTTGACACGTAGTTTCGTTCGATTGTGTACACTTTTGGTTGCAAATTTAAACCCTTTTCTTAATTTTTACGAAGTTTTAACCCTCTTCAATACTAAAAAATAACAACAATTATAATAAAGCAAACCCCGAAGAGATCGCAAGTGCGTTGCCGGCCTTTTAAGTGGGAATATGCTTCTTAAAAAGTTGCAGATCCTAGTAGTCGTTTTAGCTTCAATGGAAGATTAGAAGTATACTTTTTATTTTGTATTCCTCACGTCTTGTCCCTCGTGTCTTACCTGCGAATCCCGCTATTTACGGCGTAAGATCCCGCTTGTGACGTCATGACGTGTGTCCATTATAACGTAATCCCGCCTGACGACTCTCAAATTGTTCTCATTGTCGAGATTTGTAACGGTACCCCTACGTGTACCTTTTTGTGTGGATTATGAGGGTCGCGTTACTTGTTAAATCTCTTAGGGGGTAGAATCTTATAATAATGTCGAGATGACACACATGTTGAAATCGCTACTTCATTGCAAACAAATGGCGGCTATGGTGATCAGTAATATCGCGGCACAAACGGTAAAATCGCAGCCTAGATGCTGTTTGAAATGCATGATATACCGGTTGCAATATTAATGAGCGATAATACTTTAGGGTGTGTATGGGTCCCGTATTAAGTAGATTACTGTGAAAGTACCAGCGCTTTTTTTAAATTATTGTTTGGGAAAATTTATGATTCGGAATATCGAAGCCTATTCGCATTGACTTTGCATTTAATTAACTCTATTTTAATTAATTTTGGTCAACATGAACATAGTGTTAGCGTCATTGGTCAACTTTGAAGTTTGCTCGCCATAGGTAAGTTAATACTAATAAGTAATAGTTTTAAACACGCCTTTGTTTTCAAAGTATTGGTCCTTGTTATATGTATGCAAAGTTTTGAAGTCTGATTAATTTCGTCTTATGAAATTCGTGATAATAATACTCAAAGGTTTAGTTACATATATTCAACTCAAGTTTATAAAAACGTGTTAAAAATAACTACGATTTTATTGGGACTCTGTTATTAAATAGTAAATCGTATGTACATACTTAGTTTCTTTTTACAATAATATAGGTGTAATTTTTCTCCCAACTGGTGAAATATTAGTCTCAGCACAAATAACATACCTCCTACTCACTATATCAGGTTACCTTTCGGATAACAGAAAAAGCATTAATATTCAATTTCCCCCGAATTTGTAATAGAGATTATCAAGTGCTATAAGTAATTCGGGATCAAAAGGCATTCGGAATCCGAGCCGAGGGCTTACGAAGTCACCCGAGCCCGTATGCTTTAATATGAACCTGACGCCTCCTTAAGTATTGATAAATTTTCCATCAGACGGGAATGAATGACGTATTCAATACGGTAACACAATACGGTGTAATCTTCAGCGTCTTAGAGTGGCTGTACACTGTACTGTCTATCGGCTTATCGGCATGACGCTGCCGATAATACTTTATCGGCAGCGTCATGCCGATGCCCCTACAAGGCTACTTATATACAGTGTGTAAAAAGAGCAGTCACTATAACTTTGAGATACGATTGTACCTCAAGTATTTTTTTTATATTTTTTTGTCAAAAACAAAAAAAAAAAATTTCTTTTTACCATTTCTTATTTTTTTGTCGCAAAAATAATAATAAAGACAAAAATTTTTTTTTTTAATTTTGTAAAAAAAAATTTAAAAATACGTTTCTAGGATGAGAAAAGGTAATATAATCATATCCCAAAGTTATAGTGACTGCTCTTTTTACACCCGTTATAGAATGTAAGTAACGTAAAAAACGTAAAACTCATGTTATAAAATAAATGAATAAATAAAATAAAAAACGTTTTATTTCCAAATGAAACTTACAAAGTTATTTTCGGAAAGTCAACAAGAAAAACAAGCTACCACCGGTTCAACCCTAACCCGCCGAGAAGAACCGGCGAACTCGGATAATTTTTTAGTATTGACATATTTATATGTAAATTTATACTTTTTTTTAAAAGAGAAATATTCCATCTTTTTAGTAAAAGATGGCCCCAGGCAAATGTGTCTTACGCCGGTTCTTCTTGCTGTGCTAGTTTCCGAACCGGTGGTACAAGAAACATATAGAAACGACGTTCAGAAAACATTTTTTGTAAAATTTCATCTGAATAAAATTATTTAATTTGATTGGATGCGTTGGGAATTGTCATAAAAACTGTCATGTCTATCCACTTTCCACCACAGCATACACATCCATACACCATAATATAAATCTCTACTAAAACTAAATCATTTGACACACAGAATTGGCGCATTCTATGATTAAGGACCAACTAAGAATCCTCACCAGAACCCTAAGTGGACACTGCAATCTCAACAATCTTCCTTACAAATTGGGTATAGGTGATTTAATAACTTGCAGTTTCTGCAAGGAGAAAGACGAGACACCCTTCCACCTTCTTCTTGATTGTCCAGCACTCCATCTGAGCAGGAGCAAGTACCTCGGGCAGCTCGAATACTCTACAGCAGAGGAATTATGTACTTCAGACCCCATCATATCGTTCGTTTTATGAGTAACATAGGCCCCAGTCCTATGTTACTGCAGCACTCTAAAGCGAAGGAGTCACAATAGATCCAAAAGCGTCGCAGTGACATCAGGGCCTTGTCAGGCCAGCCTTCGGATATAAAGAAAAATACTATGTATGGACTAACTAATATGTACGGACTCTGTAAAATTCCGTCAACGACCTTTTATCTATAAATAACACTTTCGTTATGAGATATATTTTCAGGTTCTTAGTTTTGCTAGTTCGGTCGTAGGCATCATATAGAAACGACGTTCAGAAAACATTTTTTGTAAAAATTTATTCTAAAAAAAAACATTTGACTTTGATTTAGATTACTTCATACGTTGCGTTAACAATAACTTTAAATTATTACGTAATATGTAAAGTACCTACGTATTATTTATTATATTATGGTTGGTGCCTTGTACAGTTGGTGTTTGAATGTTGTAAAAGAAAAATGTATTTGTTTTACAAAATACACGAATGTGAAAAATATTATTTTTGCGATAACTAAAGCGGACTTTTTGTAAAAATTCCGATTTTTTAATAGAGATTGGACCGACTGTAAAAAAATGTTATTAGATTTCTGAATTTATACACTCACTTTTATTGAGATCGATTACTAAATTTATATTGGCATTTTTTGTGCTTTGACGCGAAAATTTCACATATTCTCATATTTCACGCGATGAGAATCCGAATTGGATTTTAGTTGACGCCGAATCGATTTTTAATCGAATCATATTTAAGCGGCCAATGTTAAAATGTGCGAAATTTTATAAATATAGGAGAAATTTTATTTACAAGCTTGTAGAAGTAACGATGTATATTAATTCACATTTTAGATTTTGACAAAAACATTGTACTAATTGAGACTAATGTAAACCTACCTAAATAATAATTTGTTTACCTAAAATTATTTTATTTATAATATTGCTTAACGATATGCACACGACACATTCACAAAATATGTTAATAATAATAGATGCTTACAAATTTCATTTATCCGAAGAAAATGGGCGTAAAAATACTTTAAAATCTTTCACGGTATATTGCTTTGAAAATTTTAATTAAAGACTCCCTCATACAAGGGTAAAGTTTGTAATAACAGCCCCTGTGTTGATAGGCTTACCTATATTGCGGGTTTCTGGGCCGATGGGTAACAAGTGGAATATATTTTAATCTTTTAAATATACATAATATAGTCGTGAGTGTTCGCTGGCGTGCCATGGCGCATGCGTATTAAAATACCAAGTAAAGCCTTAGGCTGCGTTTCCACCAGACCTGTGCTGTGCTGTGTAACGAGGAATGTGTTTTTAGGTACCTATCAATAGAATCGCTTCATTTGTCACGCATCGGTCAGCGCGGCTCTTGACAAGCGACTCTATTGGTTCTGTAAAACACATTCCTCAATCGACACAGCAAAGCACAGCTCTGGTGGATACGCAGCCTTATACTATTGTCAGTATTGGTATCACAAAAGTTTAAAAATATGAAGTTATTACCATTTCATTCAAGACTAGCTGTGCCCGCGACTTAGTTCGCGTGGTTGTCGGAAACACTATCGCGATTATCTTTTGATTGCTGACGTTGGTTTTTGATGTGAATAATTTTACCCGTTTTTGCAACATTTCTCACTGACGCTTCGCTCCTATTGGTCGCAGCGTAATGTTATATAGCCTAAAGCCTCCTATATAAATGGACTATCCAACAAAATAATTTTTTAAGTCGGTCTAGTAGTTTCTGAGACTTGAGCGTTTAAACAAACAAACAAACTCTTCCGCGTTATAATATTAGTAAGTATAGATATGTAAGTATCGCATCAAAAACATAACTTGTAAAAAAAGGCTCGCTACATAGTTCTTAATACCGTAAAACGCCTCCGTGGCTAGTGGTTTCGATCCGGTCGTGGGTACGATTCCCGCGTTGGAGCAACAAAAAATGTTGTTTTCAAGTTTGGTTAGGACAATGCAGGCTGATCACCTGATTGTCTGACAAGAAAGATGATCTATGCGTCGGATGGGCATGTAAAAAGTCGGTCCTGCGCCTGTTCTCTCGCCAGTCGTGTCGGTTTACCGTCCCACTGGGTAATGAGAGTAAAAGGAAGAGCGAGTGCTTCTGTATATTGCACAAATGCGTACACACTTGAGCACTATACAATAACTCCTGCGTAGCTGGCCTGACATCCGCGTGTATTCTATATTGCCCAAATGTGTGCGCAGTACACATGAACTCGCTGTCTCTTCCGACACATTATTACTCTTGTCAGGCAATCGGGTAAAATTACCTGACATTGTTCAATGTCCATTGAATTGATTTTTTTTTCAACGTGGGAATCGAACCACGACCTTAAATCTCGAGAGCCACTCAGGAAAATCAAAATCAAAACATTTTATTCAGAATAAATTTTTACAAAATGTTTTCTGAACGTCGAGACTATTTGATGCCTACCACACTGAAGGCGTCACAATCGGTAAATATACCACTAACATGTAACGACGTGTTGATGACGTCATTACATCGTACACTTTTATCGCGCGTCCGACGGCGGGACCCGTGACCATCAAAGCGGCCGATTATTGAATTCAACCCGCAAAGTACCAGGGCATTAGGAGCTCTGTGATATTGTGAGTACATTAGCTATGTGATAGGTTAGAAGTTAGTGGTTATTGTATTGATACAGTGATAATGCACCTCCGTGGTCTAGTGGTTCAGAGCTTCGCTCTCGACCCGGAGTACGTGGGTTCGATTCCCGCGTTGGAAAAACAAAAAATGTTGTTTTCAAGTTTGGTTAGGACAATGCAGGCCGATCACCTGATTGTCTGTCAAAAAAGATGATCCGTACGTCGGATGGGCGTGTAAAAAAGTCGGTCCTGCGCCTGTTCTCTCGCCAGTCGTGTCGGTTTATCGTCCCACTGGGTTATAAGAGTTAAAGGAAGACATAGTGTCTTTGTGTATTGTGCACACACTTGGGCACTATAAAATAACGCCTGTGTAGCTGGCCTGGTTTCAATGAAATCTTTAGCTTTATTACAGTGATAAACGTGGGTTTAGAAAATCGTGTGATCGCATATGTAGTATTTGTAACAGTGAACCGCGTCGCTAATACATGTAAAAGGTATGGAAAGAGAGGTACATACATTTGCTCATTCTAGAAATGTACTTTGGCGCTGATAGTTTCACAGTAAACTCTTCATAGTATACTTCTTTATACAAACACCTTGATTGTGTCACAAGTGACGTTCTACAGGTATGTGATAGATGTTATGTGATGTTCATTACAATAATGTAAATATTGTATGTATGAAGAGAATAATGAAAGTGGACGAAGCGAAACAAGTGTGTAAGGATCGTAGCAAGTGGAAGGAAGTGGTCTCTGCCTACCCCTACGGGAAAGAGGCGTGATTGTATGTATGTATGTATGTATGTATGTATGTATGTAAATATTATTAATAAATTACAAAAAAGACACAATAATCTAAAATTGTATCAAATGTATTCTTTGTTGTAAGTAAAAAAACGCAAATCGTTTGATCTTAGTTTTAAGACTTTTTGTCCGGCTATTTTCTGTCCTAGTTTGTTCGAACATCTATTTACCATAGATGTCGTTACTTCATACTGTGTTATGCGTTTTTATGAAGACTCTACATCTAGGCGGTATTAATATTTGGTAAGATAACGCAATAAAAGTTATAACAAAGTAGTATTAAGTACGAGTTACAACAGTATCACACGGCGGTACAATATATAACAATTTGCGGCTAACACACCACCGGCCGTAATTAATATCAACTTGTGCAAATTCAACGTTTGCACGCTCGCGCGATATTCGACTTTAATGCGATTAGCGCAAAACTGGAAATTATTTGCCGCGCCAACCAGATTGCTTTTTAAATGTTCGAAATGCATGAGAGGTTTTGTTGTTGAAGTATGAACTCCTGGTACTTTTGTTTGTGTTTTGCGTCTGGGGCTCTTCGATGCGGAGGAATTAAGAATCACTTAAGTGGCTGTTGAATAGCATTTCCGAAGGACGTTTGCAAATTGTGTTGTTTGATCGGTCGGTTTCGTGGGGGTGACTATGGACGGGTCCTAATATAATATATAAAGAGAGATAAAAAAGCGCAGTCACTATAACTTTGGGTTATGATTATACTACCTTGTCTCATTCTAGAAAGGTATTTTTTTTACAAAATTTTCAAAAAAAATTTTTTTTTGCTTTATTGTTATTTTTGCGACAAAAAAATAAGAAATAGTCAAAAGTAAAAAAAAAAATTTTTTAGTTTTTGACAAAAAATATATAAAAAATTCCATTTGCAAAATGAAATCGTATACAGGATGTAAAAAGAGCAGTCACTATTACTTTGAGATACGATTATACTACCTTACCTTATTTTGGAAATGTAGTATAATCATATCCCAAAGTTATAGTGACTGCTCTTTTTACACCCTGTTTAATACTGTGTCAACAAAATTTATATTTTTATTATAATAAAGAGGTTGTCCCGTATAAAAGGTGTAAAATAAATGAGTGATAATACTTTAGGGTGTGTATAGGTCCCGTATGTAGAGTTTACTGTGAAAGTACCAGCACTGAACGAGACACTTTTTTTTTATTATTGTATGGGCAAATTTATGTTTAAATTTGTTTGCTTGTCTGGAATCAAATCTTACGAGTTACACTGTGCCATTTCTCGGTTATATTAGGGACGTTTTCATGGTCTTAACTCTCAAGGTTATTCATTTGGAACCTCGGGAGGGAATAGGCTACTTTTTGTAAAACGTACAGTACCCGCGGCATTTCGTATTATTTTTTCATAGTATTCGAATACAAGGCGTATATTTAGCGATTTTTATCAAACATTATGAACATTAAACATGTAAGAAGTTGTGCTGTACTTTGGCGGAACACACCAAGTTTTATCTTGTACGGTGTACATCGTTACCGCGCTTGTTGGTTAAATACGCAGACGAGGTGCTCGTGTTGCTAATTATAATATTATTGTGTGGGTTTTGGGGTAATTTTGTGTAGGAGTAGCAACATTTTAGAAGGTATCTTAAAGTAGTCATACACCACCAGTTGTGCTATATATAAGTGCTTGAATGAAGACTATCGTTTTTTGTCTCACCAGATGGCGCACTGAGGTGAGGTCTTATAGTATCGTAAATGTTTGTTATTACAGGCGTCACGAAAATACGTTTAAATCATATATACAACTAGCTGTGCCCGCGACTTCGTACGCGTGGAAAAGTGATTTAGGGCAGTGTTATTATTAAATCTGTTTTAAAAATATTTTTAGTTATAAAAACTGTCGTCGAGGTATTTAAAAAACTACTTTATGTTGACAATTCCTACTACCAGCTTGACAAACGACCGTGTACAATTACTATAATGCGAACGGGACTACTTGATAGTACGCTCACATACACGACGAACATCTAGTACTAAGATTTGTATGGATTTTGCGCCGCAGCGACTGCAGACGATGATCGTTTCCTCGCCGACGCTGCTGGTGTGGCGACAATGATATTAAGACAGCGCGCCGCAAAATTTTGCGGTCTTTTCGGTGCGTAAGCCCGACTCGCACTTGCCCGGTTTTTTATTTATTAATAACCAAACATGTAGGTACTGATTATAAATCACTTCACTGTTAAAGTACTAACTGATTTTATACAGAAAAGTAGCAAAATATAGAAAGTCCCAAAAGAAAGAAAACAAACCTAAGTTGTACCTACCTAACATAAAAAAAAACCATTCGGTCCATGATAAAACCTAAGAAATAAAAATATCAAGACAAATATAAATCTAACTTATATTGACATAACTTTTTTAGTTTAACTGTAAACACAATACTTATGTTAATCAAAATTGTATATATTATGCAGTTATCGAATACATAATTCGGACAAAGAAAACTATAAAAATGTACAGTAATAGTAGGCTGTAGTATGAATTTAAACGGACGGAATGAGAACTATAATATAGTATGCAAAATAATATTATACTTACATTGCTAATAATGAACGCTGAGTATAACTCTCGGATAACGTACTGTATAAATGTAGGTACCTACTCAACTTTGCTATAATTGTATTAAAAGTACGGCATTTGGCGTATAGATAGATTTGTATAAGAGAATACTCTATCAATATTATGATATTTGAAAAAAAACCCATAATAATCACACTGTTAACACATATCCAGGGCAGGCCGCAAAAGGCTAGAATTTCAAAAGGTATCTCGATTGGAATCGAGTTGTATCAACAGTTTTCCCCTGTAACACAGTTTAGTAACTATCGAGATGTTTTTAACGTCTATCTTATTAAATAGAAAAAACAAAAAAAAGAGCAATAGGTATATTTATGAAAATCTTAAAACTGTTTTTACGATTCCGTACCTCAAAAGGAAAAAACGAAACACATATTATAAGATCATTTCCATGTCCGTCTCTCTGTCAAGACCCTTTTACTCAGAAACGCGTGTTGTGATGAAAATTATATAAAATACTCAGGAACTACTGTTCCTTGAAGCAGTGAAAAAATCAGACTTCTTAGCCAATGCAATCAAAAGCAGTCGCTTATGTCGCTAAATTTCGTCATTTTCGATCTCGTAAGGGAATCAAAACCTAAAGGGTACTTCCCGTGAACTCAAAATCATAAAATTTGAAACCAAGCAACGTCTAAAACCATACGTTTTTAACATTATATAGATAAGTAGTAAAAATATTTTGATTTTTTTAAACTTCGTACCGTTTGTCATGAATGTGTTTAATTGAAACTTATAACAAATACTTAGGTCTCTAATATATTCAACCTGTAACCAAATCAAAATTCTATGTCAATCAGGTTTGTATGGAACTCTCGGTGTGCAAGTCCAACTCGCACTTGGCCGGTTTTTATTTATTTACATAATACTAACCTACGCTAACAAATATGTATACAGTACCTACTTATCACAAAGGACTGTACAGTAAAAGTACTAACTATTTTTATACAAATAACTTTCGTAATAAACTCAAGAAAAAAAATCTTAGATTGTTCCTACCTAGCAAGCCTAAAACTAACAAATAAAAGTCACCCCCGCGGCCCCGGTGCGTTTGCTGCTAATACAATTTGAAGCGGCGCGCGCGCGCGGCGGCGCACGGCTCCCGGGCCCGGCGCGCGCTTTCTACAAACGTCCAGCAAAAAAGGCCTTGATCTTTTAATATTGTCATAACTTTTTTATTTATGAACCGATTTACATAAAACAAACACTAAATGTTAAGTGAAGCTTGCCGCAATATATTAGTGAAAAGTACATCTTAATCGGATAAGCCGTTTCTGAGATTAGCGTGCACAAACCCACAGACAAACAGACAAACAGACAAACAGACAAACAGACAAACAGACAAAAATTTCAAAAATCATAGTTATGGGTACTATTGCGTAAATAAAGGTCCCCTATCATATTTTTTTTCAAATATCTTCAATGTACAGACACGACTCCTCTACAGATTTATTATATGTATAGATAGAACCACAGAGAACATGTATTGGCCATGCCACAGAGTTGTCAGTTGTCGTTATGTTTGAAAAAAAAAGTTTCCGATAGATACTACTTATTAAGTCAGTAACATTTATTCATAAACCTACCATACCATAAATTATAATATCTGCCATAAGTAATGAATTCCTAATATTTGCAACATTAATCTAAATAGAAATAAACCCGCGTAGCCAACGCACTAACAGTGAGTTTAAGATTTTGGAGACCTCACGCTTTGCGAGCGCCCCTAGCGGAGATTTCATACGCGATTTATATTTTAGCCCCCATTAAATATGACAGGCAGTATGGGTTTTTTGAACTTGTCCTATATTGACAATAGTGTAAAGAGTACCTACACGGTAGTAGTACGGTTGGCACTCAACCGACGGTTAGTTATGACTGATCAACGGCGCGTTTCAATTTCCTATCTATAAGAAAAGATAGATCGTCATACAATTAGAAAACTTTACGCTGTCACTTGGTGTGAAGATTTAATATTATCCTTTAACCTTTAGGAAAGGATAATATTAGATCGAAAAAACCCAAAAAATAATAATGGTGACCTGTAACTGTGTGTGTAACTGTGAACTCACAGTTAGTATTTACCTTGATAAGTTATAAAATACACCAGTAATCAATCGCTACATTCCAATTGATCGATTGGCTGCATGTTGTATGGCAACACTAAAAAGGTGGTAGACTACAAATAGTTAAAAAAATGTTGCCTAAATTCAATATCTTTCGTTCAAAATTAGAACAATACATTTCGTTCCAATTGTGAGCAATAGCTTTTGTTCCAATAAGGAATTACAGAGGTTTCATTGAATGAACAATGAGTTTAGCAATACATACCTAAATTATGATCTGTAAGGTATAATCATTTTCTCTTTGTCGTTCTAGGAGTCTAGGTCCCCTGTCCCGACACAGGGAAAATTCACTAACTCTATATCAATACTAAAGTATATTAATAATGAATACATTATGTTGTATAGTAATAATACACTAAATACTTGCACTTTTTTCCCACTTTATTAGTTATTTTTCGACATAGTCATCATCAGGTGTAGGTAGATTTAAAAAAAAAATTGCAAACATTGTGCAGAATTTTTTAGAGTTGCCAGCATCAAGAAAAAAAATTTCTTACCGTTTTGTGCACTTTAACTTAATTATTTTGTACCAAATTATTTCTTACTATAATACATTAAATTAATGTTATATTACTGAGTAATAACATATTAAATTGATAAATTAGCGTATTAGGCTTAGCGCACAAGGGGTATCACGCGAGGACTGTTCATTTTGCCGCGATCAAAAGTGGCGTATGTATCTACTATCTACCGCCTACTCTATCCTATCTATACTACTCTTATCTTTTTACTCGCCTCCGTGGTCTAGTGGTTGCTACGGTTGCTACGCTCTCGACCATAGGTTCGATTCCCGCGTTGGAACAACTAAAAATGTTCTTTAAAATTTGGTTACGACAATGCAGTCTCATCACCTGGTAATCTGACATCAAAGATGATCCAAGCGCCGGATGGGCATGTAATAAGTCGGTCCTGCGCCTGATCTCCCGCCAGTCGTCTCTGTTATCCGTCCCACTAGGCTACGAGAGTGAAGAAAGAGATAGTGCTTCTGTGTATTGCGCACACACTTGGGCACTATAAAATAACTCATGCGTAGCTGGCTCGGTTTCAATGAAACTGGTCACCGTCACCGAAATCGGCGTGGGTGGCATTATTATTATAATTATCTGTGTTTAATTTGATCAATAACGGTTCAGTAGTTTTAGAACCTATTAAATACAAAAAATGTACTAAAAAAATCTATTACACCAGCCGAAGATGAAAAAAAAACTTCAAAAACGATTAAAGATTTCTATATTATTATAATACTAGTTTTTTCTTGCAGCTTCGCCCGCGTTACATAATATGTTGCTTCAAATAAAAGTATGCTATGTTACTTCTAATACCTCCACGAATGTGTGTACAGTTTCGTGATGAGTAGTTCCTAACAAACAAACGAACATTCACGTATATAATATTACAGATTACAAAAGCTACTTGAAATACACAATAACTTTTTTTAAATAAATTTTCAACTAAACACATACTTTATATGCTATATGAATATATAATGTTGAAAATTTTCTATTATAATCTAGATTCCAGATAAAAAATGATAGTACTAGTAAGCTAATTTAAAAGTAGCTAGCTGGTCTTATCCGGTGGCTCTTGACACTTCATAGATTTGATTTTGAGCTTTATATCACTTGTATTAAAACCACTCTTGAATTATTTGCCGCAAAATATCAAAATTAATTCCATAACAAACTGAAATCTTTGAAATAAGATAGAAATGATGACATTAATCAAATCTCATTTTGGATCGAGGCCGGGCCGGGCTGGTATTTTGATAATAACAATTTTTCAGGTTTCATCAAATATTTAAATTTCGAATTCATTTTATTGTTTACTATAGTGATTTTTGTGTAGTGAATTTTTAATGTCGGTGTTATATAATTGGTCAAGTGTGAGTCGGGCTTGCGCACAAAGAGATAGACTTTTCCAAATTATTCAAAGAAGGCACATTTTTTTAGGAAAAATACCACACTTATGCAAAAAAATGTCTCAAACAAATATTTTTTTAGAAAAATTAAAAAAATGTTTTATTTTTTTATGCTTTTTCGTCATTCTTGCTGCAATAAAATAAGAAATAGTAAAAATTAAAAAAAAGTTTTTGACAAAAAAATATATAGATTTCCAAAATAAGGAAAGGTACTATAATCGTATTTCAAAGTTATAGTGACTGTTCTTCTTACACCCTGTATATACCTACTAGAGAAACTTATTGTAAACTTAATTGTAAAAAATTACAGTAATGTTATCTTTTCATTGTGTAGTGTAATGTGCCTTTTGTGGAATAAATGTTTATTATTATTATTATTAATGTGTATAGCTTTCCTTGCTCACGGGCAATTAAATCCTGGACCTTTGGAAGGCATGCGTGGGGCCGAAGCGAACACGCCGAGGCCCCGTTACACAATTTTAATTTAAATGTAATGTGACACCAGCCTGTATTATTATTATTATTAATGATGCTGTAACCGACCCTGTCTAACTGTCACCCTTTTGTTTCAGCGGAGAACGTGCCCCCCGGTTTTCCCTCGATCGCGACACCGCCGTCAACCATGGTTGTGGAGGTGGGGCACACGGCAACCATCCCGTGCCAGGCGACCGGCAACCCGCCGCCCAAGATCCGCTGGTTGTGGAACTCCCTGCCGCTCGACGTCGCCTCCAACCCAAGATACGCCCTGCTCAATGATAAAATGCATGGTAAGTTTTATTTTTCTATCACAAGTTATGGTTAAGCATCTATCTGATACTGCTACTGTTATAAATCTGGGTACAAGCTAACCCGTGCCCACTTCGTTGAGCATACAAACCCATCCTTCCCTGGACTGAACATTTCAAGACTAAAAACAGCCGAATCGGTTCAGCCGTTCTCGAGTTTGTATGCTCAACGAAGTGCTCACGTATCAGCTAGTTTACTATAATTATTATTTTATTTATCATTGCTACATTAAGGGGTACGCAGGTTTGAGGTCTTTTTTGAAATGGGTAAAGAGCAATTGATAATTTCTTTAGTGCGTATGTATAATCACGTGCTTTCTGGACATAATCGACGAAAAGTAGGTTTAAATAGAATAACTTTACACCTATATGTTTGAACTAAAAATAATTTAACTATTTGATTCAGGCAATTTTTTCCAATTAGTTTTCGGATTTCACTGGGTTTTTGTCGTAACTAGTTTTATCGTCTTTGAATGAAAAAGTTTCATTACGAGGTGCAAAATTAAATTCCATCCGACTTTTTATGATAAGCTAATTAGATCTTATTAATAGAAAGCATTAATCAAAGGCGCTGTTTTAATGAGACGATGATTTTTATAAAATTAAAGGGACCGCGTCAAACGATTATAACGCGCTTAGACCGAGTTTATGGTGGGTTTTTGGAGGTTATAATATAATTAAGTTAATCATTTTTGAGGGATTCTGTGTATTTTGTGGAGTGTTCCATTTAAAACGGTTTGAATGTGTGTTGAGGTTAGGGCAAGTTGGATTTTGAAGTATCGTTGAGTTCTTTTAAACCCCCAACGAATGAGATTAAATGTTGGAGGTGTCTGGCTGTGTTTGTATGTGGGATCGTAGCCATCTAAGGGATAAACATATTTGAGCTTGTTTCGTTTGAAAGCAAACGTGATCGAAATTGATCTTGAATTCATCATAATTAGCTCATTCTCTGCTTGATAATCTGGGCATTAAATGTACTTTATTCTAAAAAAAAATACTTATTTTGATCTAAATATTTCTGAATTAGATAACTAATTTTAAGGCGTATCAGAATTAAATGAAACTTTAAGTTGTTTTCGTCTAAAATATATGTATAATATGTACTAAAATATCAGAGTACCAAAAATAAAATACAAATGGAAATATACATGATAAAAAGATCCTAAAATAGAAGTCACTCCCAATATTAACAAAAAGGAGAAAGCCCATTTCAGGCCCAGAGCGGACAGCCGTCTTAAGAAGACTTAATTTCTCCAGAAATGTAACATAAAGAGACATGATTTTTGATTACATTCAAATAACCGCCACTATAATCAGTAATGTTCCAATAAAAAAAGGAATTTTATTGGATTATTTGGAACCTAAGTAGAACGTTGAGGTAAAATGTTACCCGATGATAAAACTCTAATCAATCAATCCGAATATCGATTTATAAACAAATAAAATAAACTCATATAAAATACAAATAACGGGTCACTGTTGATAATTTGGTAAAGAATTAATCAAAAGAAAACACTTATCTTAAAACCAATGTTTACGTTTGTAACTATAAACGATAAAGATTAATAAAAAGCCATATTATATCGATTATTTTTTACGTAATCGATTTATAGATTTCATTTTTTTGCGACAAGCGGCAACACTGATGACTGAAATGTCATTTTTCAAACGAATGATCTCGGTAGTGATTATATTCTCTTTGATGATCTCGACCGTTCGCTTGTTGCTCAAAGATGCGTTTTGTTTTGTTTTCGATTTTTTTCACCGCAATCTGGCTTTCTCGCCTGAACTTGTTTCGGCTTTTCACGTACGACGTTGGCATTGTTTTACTAGTTTTGTTTTCTCCTTCTACGATTACTTAGCCCTGGATTAAAGGATTACGCTATTTGATTGTGCATACCAAAATGTCTGAAGAACATTGTATAATATGTTGTGGTAATAATGTTATCGAGAACCATATTTTAGAGCCCGAAGAATTAAGTGCCATACACCAGTGGGTTGCACGGCAGCAGGTAATCATAATATTATAATAAAATGTTTCTATTATTTCTTTCATCAAGGTTTAATCGTTAAATATTTTACGGTTGAAAATATTTATCATTAATGTTAATATGTTTTAGGTGTCAGGCGATAATCTTGTTTGCCATAATTGCTGGGTAGCAATAACTGAAAGTCTTGCACTACAACAAGGGCTATTTTATTATATCTTACTATTATAAATTATTGAAAAGTCGGAAAAGGCCTTGAAAATAAAATAGAAAAAAAGTAAAAAAAAAATATTTCTACAATAATGGCGGCATTTTAAGTTTTTTTCTCAGATATCTAATACTATTAACATTTTAGAACACTCATTTTTAATGCGATTTTTTGATGTCCACGTTGGGCCTGGGACACTATGGAGAGTGGGCTTTCTCCTTTATACAAAAAATATGCGTTTGAGGATCGTAAACGGTAGCGTATAGAACCGCTATCAAATCCGCCTGCATACCATTGAATTGACAACTTTTTACGGTTATTCGACTAACTGTTGGACTATTACGTGGATGACAAGTGATCTCTATGTTACGTATTAGATACATACCCGGAAGGCTATCAAAATGTATGATTACTAACATGGCATTGTTGATTCAAATCGTAAGCCTTGCAAGTGCGAGCGTGATGTAAATATAAAATATCTGTCCGTTCCTTTCTGTCTTATAATGTGTGTACCAATCAGCGCTTAATATGGGTTTTTAATATACTCGATACGTTACGAAATATTTTAAAATGTTAAAGTGACAGTTTGAACTTAATTTTCTCGAAATCAGTATTTTGCGTATATCACCTCGATCCACTCTTGTCTTAAATTATCGGAAGAATAAATAATTATTCTTACATGAAATTTCTTGTCTATGTCTTAGATAGGTTTCGAATTACGAAGGGGTCGAAAGTGCCGTAAAATAGTTCGTGTAAGCCTCCTGTACACTACTCGCGGAGTTCCTCGGCGAAGTACTCGTAATACTTTGGCAACAGTCCGAAGTGCGACACTACACTACTCGCGGAGTTCCTCGGCGAAGTACTCGTGATACTTTGGCAACAGTCCGAAGTGCGACACTACACTACTCGTGCAACTTCGGGCCCTTTGACTCGGTAACAAAAACCGACAACAAATGAAAGTCACCCGAGGCGAAGTAAAGTTTGACGAGGTAAGCCGAAGCGCATCTCTACACTATCCTATTCGTCTAACTTGGTTCAACTTCGCGAGTAGTGTGGAGCCGGGGTAACATCGCCCGACAGTTCGGTTTTCTTTGAACTTGGCTTGGTACAATACTGCGTGTACTAACAATACTGTGTGTACTAACAATACTGTGTATACTAACAATAAATGACTACGATTCAGTCGCAGTTTCTTTTTACTTCAGATTTTCGGATTCACTAAATCCAAAGATATCGATTTCCATTCTACGCAATACGCATCGACGCATAAACTTTATGATATCTGCCATGAACATCGTGAAGGTGGGAGATTACTCCCCAGCCTTATATGGCTTCCGATAACCAACTTCAGTCGAACTTTACCCGTTACTATTGAATATGTGAACGAGGCTCCTGGAATATTGGCCGTCGTTTTAAATTTGGAAACAAAACTATGGTGGATCCTGAAAAAAGTTTTTACCGGATTCGAATGCCGCTATGGAAAATTTGGTACAATTGGGTTATTGAATGAATTTATTTAGTTTCGGTCTCATTACGAAAAAAATCAAAAAGGAGAGAAAAATCTAAAATAATAATCAAGATAAGTTTTAAAACATTTAAATTTTAAGAAAATAAATATAACTATTCATTTCTTTCTAGCAAAACAGGGTTGTTGTTATGTCTATGTAGGGTTAACAACGTGACGTCAGAATCGGTTGTTCCCTTCTTGTTCGCATTTTTATTTAATAGTTCAATATCTTCATTATTCTTAATGGTACTAAAATAATTTTAGTTTCACATTATTTATTTACAAGGGGGATATAATTGTGTGTTTCGTCATTATATTGTAGTCGCAGGCGTTATGTATTTATATAATATCTGTCCCTCTCTTTCGCTCTGATAAATGTCCAATCAGCGTTCAATACGGGTTACAATAAACTTGAATGCCATGTTAGTTGATCAACGATTTAATTACCTTTAAAAAGCAAAAAAACAAAGCTTAAATTAAACCTTTTATTAATATTAAAAAGAAAGATTTTTAATTAACCTATATGATTATACTACCTTTGCTTATTCTAGAAGAAATAATAAAATACATTCTATTTTTTTACTATTTTTTTTTAAAACTATTTTGCTCTTAAGTTATTCTCGCGACGAAAAAAAAATGGTAATTTTTTTTTTAGATTTTACAAATAAAATAGTTTAAAAAGTACATTTTAGAATAAGAAAAGGTAGTATAATCGGATACCAAGGTTATAGTGACTATTCTTTTCACACCCTGTATCACGCTCAGATCAAACGAAGCAGAACACCAAAGGCGCATGTGACACAGCTAGTATGCATACAGCAATGTCTTTTTTCGCTATGAAAATGAGAAGGAAAATAATATAAATAAAATATATCTAAAATCGTATATATCTAAATTATCTACGTGTCATTGCAACGCCACATAATCCGGCCTTTTACGGCTCATAAGCACTTTAAAAGGTATTAACTTTATGATAATAGCCCTTCATACCTACAGCGCCTATACCCGTTGAGATGTTAATAAATTTAATTTTAATACCATTATGCACTCGAAGAGGTAAAAGTAATTTAAATTCAGTTAGAGCGGACCACTCGCCTTGGGCACTTTTAATCTTATTAATTTTAATTTATTCGAGTAGATTATTTCTTCTCGGCCGCCTCCCCGATATTTCATAATGTTTATGTATCGTGTTACTGTGAAAAGGTCACGAGACTGGAACGTTGTTTGCGCGGCGACTTTCCAGATTGAGTTTCGTTTGAGGCTATTTTTGTTTGTTAGTGTTAGTTTTGAGTTTTGTTATATTTTTTTATATTGTTATTTGAGAGCGTCCGTGGTCTAGTTGGTCTTCCCAAGCTGTGGCGTTCACTTTACACACACACACTTTACACACGAGACTTTTTTTTGAGACAGATCTCAAGCAGGACGGACTTTCTAACAGTGAAGGAAAACATATTAGCATTTTTATTTTATACACATTCCACAGACAGACTTATGTTGAACGTGTATCTGCATGTGTGTATGTGTACGTATGCGTGTATGTGGCATCAAAGCTCCCAAATGGATGTACCGATTTTTATCTATTCATTTTGTTCGAAAACTGACGTGATCGAGTGCGAGTCGAGCTTTAACAAGCAGTTCGTACAAAAATTAAAAATCTTAAAATTAGGGTTACTTATTTAAAATTTTTACAAGCACTACCCTTTCTTTGTCAGTTAAAATCCTACCGAGTAGGGCTATTTTAGGGACAAAATGCGACTGGAACAATGTCCCTCGGAAGCATAGCCGATGACAAATACATAATTCATTCGGCATTCAGAAAGAATAGGATCCAATGTCGGCTGGATATCAATTTTATTCACCCAGTGGGAAATAGATGTTTAGCTGTGATTGCGGACTACAGTGCGGTGGCGGGTGGGCCACGAAACTAAGCCTGTGCGTTGTGCGACAAAACTTATATTATTTAGGACAGAAAATTCCTTTGATACTTGTAATTTTAGACGATATGCATTATGATATTTTGTACAGGACTAGAGTAATAATGTAACAGAGCTTTACCACGAGGTATTATAGCAATATTACTTATAATTTTACAATAACTTTTGCGCGAAGCAAATAAATATAAGTTTTTCTCATATTTGTTTATATGAAATTCAAAACTAATTACTGTAAGCAATACTGCTATAAGTACGTAGTAGTAAAGGTCACGAAATTAAGCAGGGGCGGTCAAGGTTAGATAATAATTAATTATATGTCTATAGAATTAGACATAAATAAAATTATCGTTTACCGGTCATTCATTTTCAGATTTTATTGTAAGCGTTCATTAAATACATACCTAGTAAATCGATCAGTATTGTAGCATATTTAACTATATAAACTATATAACAGGTAAATAATAATTTGATCTTGTAGGATATAAGCTTATTGATAGTGACGTAATAAAATTGTGGGGATACCTATTGCATGTTAATTAAGTAAATCCAACGTTACAACACTTCTCTGCTTGTTTGGAGGTCCATTTCTATGCTACGCTTGCCGCTGTCGGCGCACAACTTCGTGGCCACACCTCATTTGCATACAAATGCTTGAGGGACCAAGTTTGTGGTGTAGCAAAAAGCGAGTCTTAATTCGTACAGCAATAACTGGGCGGGCCCTCGCGATTGAGGTCGGCTGTAGGTCTGTTTTTGCACATCTCCGCAACAATTACCGCTCGAGTTACGAGTTGAGTTTCTTACACACACAGGGGCCATTCGAAATGTACCCGCAGTTCGTGCAACTTGCAACGTTTCAATTGAAAACTTAATTTCAGATGCAATAGTAAGTTTTGAAGAGGAAAAACTGGATGTCAACCGTTGCTAATTTAAGTTCGGATTTTGTCGCCATTTCCTTGTAAGTAACAGACTGTTTTCTGATACTTTGTACCCGCAAAAAGAAATCGTGAGCGTGCATTTTGCTGCTAAAAATATAGCCTAAATTATCCGTCCCAAATTTCTTCAAGATCTGTTCGGTAGTGGGAAAGTCCCAGTCTACGTTCACAAGCTTTACATTCTAACTTCGAATCGAAACAGCATCTTAGTCTTTGTATGCTCCAAATCTCCTCCCTATCAGCCTCTACATTCTCGTGGGTAAAAGGCGACAAAGATATATGTTCGGAAGTGGCGCCTTAATCTCCAAACTGATTCTATTTTGATTCAGATTCGATCGTGCCGCGTACTTCCCAATAAATTGACGTTTGTTTATTTTGATTCTCAGTCGATTGATATAGTCGGGAGTGCAAAAAGTTGCGATCTAATGTTTTTCCTTATCCTGGTTAGTTTCAAAGTAATCCACGAAATAAAATACCAAAAGTCGTTGAGATCGAACTGATTCGGTTCTCGATTGTGTCGGGAGTAAGCCTGCAGCACGGACATTGTTATTATTTTAACACTGCGTTCGCCAAACCGCCTTCTGAACTTGGCGAGGACAAAGAATCCATGAAATACTTTGGAGAAGGCTGTGTAATGTGTATGTCCAGCTGTGGACGCCAGAGCTGAAACGACGACGAAGTTTACATGTTTTACATTGTAACTCAATTTGGATCAGCGATGTTAGGAAGCTCCGTAACCGTAACCGAAATTATCGGATAACCGACATAAAATATTCCTATATATATAGAATCCTACCTACTGTAAAAAGAAAAAAAATAAATCTAAAATTTAACGTAACGTAACCGAAATTATCCGAAACAAAAGTGTAGTGTAGTGTATTTTAGTTACTTTCATAGTATAATGTCCTATGGCATCCTGCTATGGGGCAGTGCTGCAGATATAAATAGTATCTTTGTGCTGCAGAAGCGAGCTGTTCGGGCAATCTACAAGCTGGCCCCCAACACTTCTCTTAGAGAAAAGTTTAAGGAAACTGGAATACTAACTGTAGCTTCTCAGTATATCCTCTCTAATGTATTATATGTTAAGAAAAATGTAAACCTGTTTATAAGAAAATGTGATAATAATAATAGAAATACTCGGAATAAGAATAAACTTGTTGTTCCAGTGACTAGACTAAGCAAAGTAAAGAATTCGTTTAAAGGCCAATGTATACGCCTATACAATAGGATCCCAGAAAACGTTCAAAATTTTTCAACTAATAAGTTTAAGAAAGTAGTCAAAGAACGTTTGTGTGCAAAAGCTTACTATAAAGTTAATGATTATATGAATGATAGCACACCTCGGGAATAAAGTAGCCCCCTACAAGGCTACTTATATATAGTACATTCTATGTTATTTAGCTTTAGTATTGACATATTTATATGTAAATTTATACTTTTTTAAAAAGAGAAATTTTCCATCTTTTTGGTAAAAGATGGCCCCATGCGAGTTTCTTACGCCGGTTCTTCTCGCTGGGCTAGTTCCCGAACCGGTGGTAGGCATCATATAGAAACGACGTTCAGAAAACATTTTTTTGTAAAATTTACTCTGAATAAAAATATTTGATTTGATTTGATTTGATTTGAACGGATAATCTGAAATAATTTTATATCCGTATCCGTATTCGAAATTTTATATCCATTTCATCCTTGATTTGGATCGGCATCTCCGTATTGATAGACTCCAAATCAATAGGTTAGTTTAACTCCGGTCTGGGTCGGGTTATGGCGGGATCAATGGGAGGTTTGATTTAATTGCGATCTCGGTCACTCGGAGGCTACACCGTTTAATCCCCGCTTGCTTTATGGCGCGGCTTTGTTTAACAAAGAGGGAAACGTCACTCCCTTTAACCCTTTGTCTAATATTGTCGGTTGTTTGAATGAGTAATCGCTTATCATTAGTAGAATCAATAGCGAATACAACGGTGACAAACCACAGTTGTTCCGGACGATACCTTATTTTATTACTGGCACGTTATAATTATATTTTTTTTACATTTAAATTTGGAACAGAAATTTCAAATCTTTTACTCCATTTTAAATTATTTCTAATGACCTGTCCTCTTATTCTTGAAACTAAATATAATTAAAATCCAAGACCCATCCAATTCTAATGTAAATATTTCTGTTCTGTCATTTGCTACTCTTTAAAATGAAACTGTTTACATAGGATTTGAATTGTTCCAATTGGGCGCTAGTATCTTATTCAAAATTAGCTAACTGTCAAATTCCAATTTCGATTTATTGGAATTAATTTCGTTCTGAATGTAATATTTTATTATTATATTAGTAGACCCGTAAAGTATTAAGCCGACAAGAACTTCGATCTAGGTAAACAGTTTTTTTTTCTAATAATAATAATCAATGATTTTTATTTTAAAATATTTCTTTTTCTACGAAATATTAGTTAGCAGGACCTTTATTAGGATGCTAACGAGTGATTTCAGTTTTAAAAATGTTAAAGAGTAACCCTTACGAGGTAACATTTGTTAATCACGGTTTTCATCAAAACTTACTTACTTTAGCAGCTCCAATTTTTGTGTCCCGTATAATTTGTTACGTATAAATATCATGTGGATATAATGAAGAATTAGATTCTACGACAGATAAAATAAATAAATAAAAAACAGCTTTATGTAAAGAAAGGGTTTTAGATGCATTATGAATTTAACAGTGATAAGTATTATAAAGGGAGACAATATTAAAAAAAAACATATGGAACTTTGTTCCTTGTGAAGAAAATATCACATTTTGGTTGGTTTAGTTTGGTTTTGGTCATATTGGCAGCACTCGAAATGCTTCGAAACAATCACGAATGAACCCGACTAGCAATTTGATGTGTATGATGTAGAAACGAAATTAGTATTCGCTCGTACAAGTGTATTCGCATTAAGAAACGCCTCCGTGGTCCAGTGGGTTCGATTCCCGCATTGGGGCAACAAAAAATTTGTTTTCAAGTTTGGTTAGGACAATGCAGGCTGATCACCTGATTGTCTAACAAGAAAGATAATCCATGCGTCGGATAGGCATGTAAAAAGTCGGTCATGCGCCTGTTCTCTCGCCAGTCGTGTCAGTTTACCTTCCCTCTGGGTTATGAGAGTAAAAGAAAGAGAGAGTGTATTTGTGTATTGCGCACACACTTGGGCACTATAACATAACTCCTACGTAGCTGGCCTGGTTTCAATGAAATCGGCTACCGACACCGAAATCGGTGAGGGGAGCTGAAAGTTGATAATTTAATTTCATTATCTACTTTGTGCTGAATGACTAGGAAATTCAGAGCACTGGACCTATAGCCAAGTTACCATCGCTATTCGCTATTGACGAAATTCGAAAATAAAAATGTGAGTGCTAAGTGACGTAATTCGTATGTTCAGTGTTAATAAGTTTTAAGTGATAATAGCGATGGCAACTAGGTTTACCAAAGGCCACGAACTGGTGTGTCCGATTTTAGCTATATTCCATTAGTCCAGTTCTATTTGATTGCTCTAAATTTGTTCCGGCCTGATAACATATACCCCGGTCAAGGAGTACCAAGAACAGCAGATAATTTCGACGACGACCTCTGTAGTGTCGAGGTTGAGCGCGTTGGTGCTCGAACCGGAGGTCGCGGGTTTGAATCCCGCCGAAAGATCCATGGATATGTATTAAATACTTTTATAATATAAATCTTAAATGTATGTACTATGTATAGTATAAAAGTATTAAATACTAGTTGACCCATGCCCATTTCGTTGAGCATAGAAACCGTTTAAACCTTCCCGGGACTTCCACGAACATTTCGAGACTAAGTATAGCCGAATCGGTTCAGCCGTTCTCGAGTTTTAGCGAGACTAACGAACAGCGATTCATTTTTATATAGTATAAGATACTAGCCGACCCGTGCCCACTTCGTTGAGCATAAAAAAAAAATACGTTTAAACATTCCCTGGATTTCTACGAATATGTCAAGACCAAAAATAGCCAAATCGGTTCAGCCGTTCTCGAATTTTAGCGAGACTAACGAACAGCAATTCATTTTTTTTATGTATAAGATAGAAAGAATATATAGGTACCTAGATGTTTCCGCTGTCTGGTCTCCGTAACATAAGTTCTTCTGATACTTTGCACGGAGCCAGATCGACGTGGTGTGAGGCGTCCTTTGACTTCTAAGCCTTTGATGACTTAGCTAACCTGATGTGGACAATGTAATATGAGGGTTAACTAGCTTGCCAACTAACTATGCTCGGTAACTTTGTGTGTAGAACCAGGGACGTGCGCTCGATAAAGCTTAAAAGTAGAGCTCAAGTCACATGCTCTCCTTGTCACTCCGCCAAGCAATAACAGTGACAGCCTCTCGGAGGCCTCTGATTGTTCTTTAATTATCATTTCAGTACGTTCATCCGTTATGAAATTATCTTACTTTAAATAAATAAAATAATTGGATCTTGATAGTATCATAAACTGATTTCATGGTTTGGGCCAATCAAAACGTTGTAACATATCGAGACTGAAATGTAACTTAACTATTGTAAGATTGAATTAGTACCTAACATCGACTCAAGTGAACAAGTCAAGTTCAAAAGTTTTTTTTAATATAAATATAATAATTTTCCATTTAAACGTTTATAAAAATAGAAACTCTGAAAATATTTTCATACGCTCCTAGCTCTAACGTTTACATCACAAAATACATTAAAAATACATCGAATTGAAATGTTATACTGGATCAACAGAGATGGTCAGTGGATGAGTAAAAATACACAGAGTTGTGAAAGTACTAAAATACACAGAGTTGTGAAAGTACTAAAATACACAGAGTTGTGAAAGTACTAAAATACACAGAGTTGTGAAAGTACTAAAATACACAGAGTTGTGAAAGTACTAAAATACACAGAGTTGTGAAAGTACTAAAATACACAGAGTTGTGAAAGTACTAAAATACACAGAGTTGTGAAAGTACTAAAATACACAGAGTTGTGAAAGTACTAAAATACACAGAGTTGTGAAAGTACTAAAATACACAGAGTTGTGAAAGTACTAAAATACACAGAGTTGTGAAAGTACTAAAATACACAGAGTTGTGAAAGTACTAAAATACACAGAGTTGTGAAAGTACTAAAATACACAGAGTTGTGAAAGTACTAAAATACACAGAGTTGTGAAAGTACTAAAATACACAGAGTTGTGAAAGTACTAAAATACACAGAGTTGTGAAAGTACTAAAATACACAGAGTTGTGAAAGTACTAAAATACACAGAGTTGTGAAAGTACTAAAATACACAGAGTTGTGAAAGTACTAAAATACACAGAGTTGTGAAAGTACTAAAATACACAGAGTTGTGAAAGTACTAAAATACACAGAGTTGTGAAAGTACTAAAATACACAGAGTTGTGAAAGTACTAAAATACACAGAGTTGTGAAAGTACTAAAATACACAGAGTTGTGAAAGTACTAAAATACACAGAGTTGTGAAAGTACTAAAATACACAGAGTTGTGAAAGTACTAAAATACACAGAGTTGTGAAAGTACTAAAATACTGTATAGTGACAGGCGTTTCACAGTTAGGGTATTTGACGCCTCCGTGGTCTAGTGGTTCAGAGCTTGGCTCTTGACCCGGAGGTCGCGGGTTCGAATCCCGCTGAGGGAACAAAAAGTTTTAAATGTTTTAAATGTTCCTGAGTCATGGATGTGTATTAAATTTGTGTATTAATATAATAAAAATCTTAAATATGTTTATAGTGTAAAAGTATTAAATATATTTCCGTTGTCTGGTACCTGTAACACAAGTTCTTCGGATACTTAGCACGGGGCCAGATTGACGTGGTGTGAAGCGTCCATAGATATTATTATTATTATTATTATATTATTTTTCTTTAGATTTAATCTATACTAATATTATAAAGCTTGTTTGATTGTTTATTTAAACTCGCTAATCTCAGGAAGTACTGGTCCAATTTGAAAAATTCTTTTTTTGTTGGATAGTCCATTCACAAATTACATAATATAGTCATTTGAGAGATGAGACATTTATATTTATTACACAAGTTTTATGATCATATCATATGAACAGTTTAATTAACACATAAACATGTAATAAAAATTAGCGAGTTCCGTTAAAAAACGATTTAAAAATCCACCCGATAAAGGGGTGAAATGACTAATATTATAAATAGAAAAGATTTCATTGTTAGTTTGTTAATATGGGCTCCGAAGCCACTGAAGATTTGATGAAATTTGTCAAAATATGGATTATACCACATTAGAACATAGCTTTTATTGCGACAAAACGTACGGTTAGTGCGGGATTTCCTTTCAGAGTCGCGGGCAATAATAATAATAGCTCCCCTCACCGATTTCGATGTCGGTAGCCGATTTCATTGAAACCAGGCCAGCTACGCAGGAGTTATTTTATAGTGCCCAAGTGTGTGCGCAATACACAAAGACACTCTCTCTTCCTTTTACTCTCATAACCCAGTGGTACGGTAAACCGACACGACTGGCAGAGGAACAGGCGCAGGACCGACTTTACATGCCCATTCGACGTATGGATCATCTTTCTTGTCAGACAATCAGGTGATCAGCCTGCATTGTCCTAACCAAACCTGAAAACAACATTTTTTGTTGTTCCAACGCGGGAATCGAACCCACGACCTCCGGGTCGAGAGCGAAGCTCTGAACCACTAGACCACGGAGGCGTCGCGGACAATATTATACTCTAGTCTAGTTTAGTATACAATGTATAAATGTAAGCAGTAAATGCTTAGAAATGGTTACCTCGTAGTTTATTAACTGCTCCAGTAGCGGGGAGTTGCTGGGAACTTCTAAACGCCACAAGAAATAACATATTAGTCAACTTTGATTTGAGTTTCGTCCACGAATGTTTATTTAAGTTTGTATTTGTGCTGTAACATATGTAATTAATTACATTTGTAAAATATACTCATTATTATTTACCTAGATAACACAGTAGTTAGATAGATTCACTTAAATAGTTTTGCGACGGACAGAAATTGATAATTTTATAGATTTTTATGTGCTCAAATTTCGACTTTGCCGCCTCGTAACTTTGCTACTACGAGTAGCGCCGCCATATTAAAAATAATGCACTTTGAAGTCCATCGACTCTCCGGCTCATGTTATGTCCTCCTCCTATAAACATTAACCTACATACATAGAGCATTTTCACCGACTTCCAAACAGGCGGGTTTTATTTTATTGTTAACTGTCACGCCCATTGACAACACCAAAGTCATTTGAACAGTTTTGCTAGTGGTCTAAAACTCAACAGCCACTTCGTCTCTCGGTTCTTCCGCTCGGAGAAAAACGACGTAAGTATTTGATACCACCGGTTTTATTCCCACAGTTTCGTAGGATTATTTTACGCTTAAGCACGTGCGCAGATAAATGTCCTTAATGGGGGCACCATACATATTTTTATAATTAAATTTACAAGCGCAGTAATCCCCGACCGACAGACTGCGCAATAACGTCTACAAAACGCCGGCCAGCGGGAGGCGTAATTAAAAGAAAAATAAACGCCATTCATAAACGTCCAACAGAATAGCCGGCTCGTAACGGCATTATATGCCACCAGCGTCGCCAGGCCCCGCCTACTGCTGCCTCCCCGAGCATTCTCTTACACCCCTCGGGTCAGGGCCGGCTGGTCGGAGATGCTTTATCACGGAGGTCCGTTTAATCTAGCTCTTAGGCCAAGACAGGACGGTTTACTTTACGCCGCCGGTTGATTAAGTGGTGATAGTGATCCTCATGACGATTATGTCTAATGAACGTTGCAGATCCGTCTTTGGATCTTACGTATGACGGCAGCACCGGGCCCCGATTCTCGTAACGCGATTCTTTCGTTTCGTTCGTTATATTCGATTCGATTCTGTCCTGCTCATATTGACACTTTTTTGGGGCAAAATGTAAAAAAAACTAAATAGTCTCTTGAGTCAGGTCTCACTTAAAATAATGAAGTAACTTTCACACTCGTGTCACTAGTAAAAACGGTGTACTCTGCATATACTATCGTTTCACAATACAGATGATACTGAATTATACCGTAGATAGGTATAGGACACAACAGAACACCCTTGACTGCAACTTTATTAACTCGTCAATTTACAATGAATATCGCATCTGCGCATTTTCTCTACATAACGCAATACAGGTTGTATATTAATAAGTGATAATACTTTAGGGTGTGTATGGGTCCCGTATGTAGAGTTTACTGTGAAAGTACTAGCTGAAACATTTTTTTATTATTATTGTTAATGTTGGACATTTATGTCATAGAAACATGGAAGTCCAAAATAAGTCTTTCAGCGCTGGTAATTTCGCATTAAACTCTACATAGTAGGCACATACATACCCAAAAGTGATATCACTAATTTCTTTTACTTTTACTATTGCTACTAAAATAATACTGTTAAATATATGTAATAGTAATTAAGAAAAAAGTTAAATATTATAGTTCCGGTGTCTTGTTCCCATAACACAAGTTCTTAGCGAACTTAATATTACGCTACCAGTGAGCCTAGTGGCAACGAAACAGCGCCCCTAGTGCCAAACTATGGTAACTAATTCGATGCCAAACAAATTGTAGTTAACTTCGTCACCGTGAGCCGTGACAAAAACTCGCACTAGGCTCACAGATAGAACTGGCGAAAAGCGTCCATAGATATCTTCTTCTTCTCTTATATATAAAAATGAATTGCTGTTCGTTAATCTCGCTAAAACTCGAGAACGACTGAACCGACTCGGCTATTTATAGTCTTGAAATGTTCGTGGAAGTCCCGGGAAGGTTTAAACGGTTAATCACAAACCGTTTATATGCTCAACGAAGTGGGCACGGATCAGCTAGTTATCATTACAAAATTCGTTGTCCACGCCCAAGGCTTTTAAAAATGTCCCCCATTTGAGCTCTCTTATCTTAATATGAATCGACCCTATTTTTTTAAAGACAAATTGTTAGACGTGTAAATGTTGGGGTTGCCCTCAATTCACATTTTAATATTTATAGCCCCTGAGTGTTGTCACTGCTGATGATGCAAACGTATGGATGGGCAGAACTTAGGGAGTGTCGCTTAAAAATTATTCATGTTTTATGCATAAGTAGAATTTGTCCAAATGAATATTTTAACCGATTTGGGTGAAGAACGGCTAATAATAAAGAAATTTTAGCATATGCATGTTCTGCATATTATGTCATTAAATAAATAATTATATCTATGTATGTTTGATCCACTGTTACGCCTAAACTACCGATCTGATTTTAATGAAGGAGGTGTCGTAATAATACCGCATAACATAGACTTATATTATATTTTTCACTTCAAGACAAAAACGCTAGTTTAAGTTAATCCTCTACAAAAAGAAATGAGATCTCATCAAAAACATAACTTGTAAAAAAGGCCAAGTCTACTCAGTTCTTCTACCGTGAATAGTTGTGAGATCCATGCGATGCCAAGTCGGGGTTAGTCGGTCGGTCTCACATCTTATAGTGATCGCATCAATATTATTAAAAATATTTTATGTTTCAACTACAGAGTTGATCGACTTGGCAATTTCTTCTATAGGAACATTAAGATGCTCACAAAAACCTCCCCCTAAGTATTTCATAGGGAGTAGTTGCGTATACGACGTGGTACCGAACGTGGCGTGCGTACGTTCGGGGCGGGTTGGCGAGCGCAGGGTTAAAATAATAACAATGTTTGTAAAAAGTCGGTACTGCGCCAGTTCTCGCGCCAGTCGTGTCGGGTAACCGTCCTACTGGGTTATGAGAGTAAAAGGAATAGAGAGTGTCTTGGGCACTATAAAAATGACTACTGCGTAGCTGACCTAATTTCAATGAAATCGCCTACTGACATCGAAATCGGTGAGGGGAGCTATTAATATTATTGTTAATGACCGCGGAAACGCTCCTGCCCACTTCCGGATATAGGTACATTCCCTCTGTCGTCTTTAAAGACACCCACGGTGTTCATGTGTGTTCTTTCTCCGGTACACCACGGATATCTGAAATGTAATATCTATAACTAATCACATTTTATAGCGTTCAATCTTTGGACATAGATAGATAGTTACGGTCCGTAGCAAGTAATAACAACGGAATTGAAAATATATTTGAGCAGCTCTGTTGAACTCGAAAATGATTCCTCTGCGTTATTTCAAGTGATGACGCCATCTTTAATATTCTTCAGATTGAAGAAAACTTCAAGTGTTCAAACGTGTCGGTTCGCGTTAAAACTGACCCACTCAGACGTTACGTAATTACATTTTCTTTGTGCCAGTGTTCGTTCACTGTAGACTGAAATCGCGGGCCCGCCAGACTACACCTATATTCTTGCTGATAAATATATATAATTTTCTATAAAACTATGTTTTCTCCTTGTCTGACATGTTAGAATTGACAGACAATGACAAAACATTGTATCGTTCAACCGGTGTGTAAATATGTTTTTATTAGTAAGGGAGTAATGTTAGTATGTACAAATTTTATGCACACTTTATTAATAATGCCATAATTCGTACCTTTATATATGTTCGTATATAATGTCTGACTGTTAATAATTGTATTATATACCGTTTATATAGTAAACATACTTTTTATAATGTTTTAATTTGTTTATTAATATTATTCTATATACTATAAGTATTTTGTCTGAAATAAATGTTTGATTGATTTAATTTTTTGGTCATACGTTTTTCATACTAAGTTTAGGGAAAATTTACTTCAATAAGAAGATTTATACTTCATCAGATTTTGATTAGTGTTTAATTTTTGCAATTTTAGCACCTTATACCAAAAATTTACCCACGGTACAAAGTAATGTGTGTGCATGCGTTCATTGTACAGACTAATCCCGCTTACCTGAGTGGACTCAATTCAACAGCTGTTTTGCGTTACACTGCCCATCCATATTTTTTTTTTATCCCTATGTTATGTTTGTTGATATATCATAAAGTATCAACAATATAGAAAACGTGGTATATAATTGTTGAATAAATGTTTTTGTAATAATTATCTAATATTATTACTACAAAATTATGAACATTTTATCAGTTAGAATATGGGTAGTCTGGCGTCCTGGGATCTCAGACCACAACTTTTTCCTTGTGCCCATTGGTCCTCCCTACAGCGCTACTTACCTCCACTTCTTTTCCTCGGGCGAACGTCCGTTGTTCCGTATTTTTCCCTTTGACATTTCGTAACTTACCCCACGCTCACTTCGCGAGCACGTACTTGTCGATAAACGAATACGAATTTGAGTAAGTTGGGTGTTACTCGTGTTTTGATCATTGAGTTGTATACTCGCTCAATTTGTAGGGGAATTTTGTTAGAGTTTTATAGAGGTATTTAAAGTCTACAATCAGATCAGGCTTCGGCTTTCAAAATAGTCCTCTATTTGAATGAAAAAGATGCTTAAACATTTAACTACTTTTAGTATAATATACTATATCATCATCTACGCGTATATACGCGTAGCTACAATAAATTCCCATCTATGGACCCATTATTGGTCTATTGTATCTATTTTTAGGTTGCCTGTAGTAAGCGTATGCAGTTTGCTACATAGAAGATACCAAGCCTTTAATTTAAAACAAAATTTAATTGCTATATAGCTACATTGTTTAGTAACGAACTGAGACAAAAGCTTTAAAACATTTAAAAGTTGATTTGAAATCGATAATTATGTCACTTAAAATCTTAATTATCTAAATTAAAACACCGCAATGAGTGTTTAAATTTTTTAAGTGGCATATTATCAATTTCAAATCAAGCATTGTGACACGACACGTGGACGTTGGCAGTGTTCCAAGCAAACAAAATGAAATAACAGCTCACTTTTCAAGGGAGCTGATATTTAGATGAGACGGATTTCTTGTGCTCACGATATCTAGTATATTGTTTATCTGATACATGATTTGAAGATTCCACACATGGACTGTCGTTCAATTAATTACTAGCCATAGGCCATTTATTTTAAAATTATAGAAATTTGACATCGTTCGACATGCGCGTAACATGTAACATGTGACAGGTAATAGAAAACAAATTTTTAGGTTATTGATTGATGCTTTCACAAGCGTATGCATCAAAAAACAAACCGAACACGGCCATTATTATTCACCCCTTCAATTAGAAAATACATCATGGACCGATTTCTCGGCGGCATCTGTTTGACGAACTCAACGAATAAAATACATCCCTTTGTTCGCAGGTACGCTGCAGATCGTGAAGAGCGAGGAGGGCGACCACGGCAAGTTCGAGTGCGTGGCCGAGAACGCCATCGGCACTGAGTTCTCCAAGCCCACGTCCTTGTACGTCAAATGTAAGTACACACAGTAATAACAATAATGCCTCCCACAACGAATTCGGTGACGGGTGGCCTGGGGCCAGGGCT
Organism: Celastrina argiolus; assembly: GCA_905187575.2. Classification (NCBI taxonomy): domain Eukaryota; kingdom Metazoa; phylum Arthropoda; class Insecta; order Lepidoptera; family Lycaenidae; genus Celastrina; species Celastrina argiolus. The sequence goes on along the minus strand of LR994591.1, from coordinate 4,169,414 downwards.
CCAATTCTCGTACCACGAACTTCATTTCTAATATTAGTCTGTCCCGCTCGTGCATGCATGATTAGGCGTGCGTGCGAGCGAGCTAGACATACTCGTAGCTCGAGAATTAGCGCCCTGATCTCTCGTTAATTAATAAACACGCTTTTATTAGGTCGACCTGTATGTAACTTAACTTTGTAATGGAATCTAAGGTAAGCTAGCTCAACCATATTTTAAGGATCGTAGCGTAATGAAAATTGGCAGCTGTAGGTATGTAATTCTGATGATAATATAGTACTGTCAGATTGATCTGATGATGGAGCCGGAAGATATAAACTGGAACTTCATGGAGCATCGTATCATAGCGAATATAGTATAATGTAATATAATATAATAGTCCGTTTGTTGAGAAAGACCACGTAATGAACTTTGAAGCGTTTTTTAGTGTTTTTTTAATGTTCTATCTTGTAACTGTCTAGGTTTGTTTTATAGAATCTCTCCAAAGAAATTTCAGTCCATACAAGCCGCTACCAACAACACATTTTGCACAGGGAATAAATACTTCGTCTTATTATTTATACATAATAATAACACGTTTCCTTAAAATGTTGCATTTGCCTAATATACCCATGTTGTGCTTGTACCGTACCTCATTAACGGCAACATATTTTCCTAATTGTTCCGGATTTTATTATGCGGGTTGCCATTACCATGAAACATCTTAATTTTTTTAATTTTGCTCATCCCACCCGCGAAATAAAACAACCTTTTCCGTCCCGTAATTAGGATGCGTCGATCGTCAAGACCACGCTACGGTAATAATGTCATACAGTATTGTAACTCGGCCGTGTTTTCGAAATAAATTCCCATCAGCGCGCGGTGCAGTACCTACATAAACTTATATTTTTATATTTTTAAATTAATGTCTTGAATTTATGTAATGAATTTTTAACTATTTTTTTATTTGTTGTGTAATATAATTATAATTATTTGTTGATATGGGTCGCAGATACCTGAAATATATATATATTTTTTTTTTTTTTTTTTTTTTTATAAACATATTATTATGAAGGGCCGCCTAGTGCCCACATACAGTACTGCCCAACTAAGCGCAAAGGCGGTATATCTAAAAAAAATAAAGCTGATTTTTGTAATGTGCTGAGTTTTATGTAATGTTTGCATAATATCATATTAATTTAATTCAAACTTCTTTTTTTATTAAGTTTTAATTTTTTTTATTCTGTCTAGTTTAGTGATTGTAAATATATTTTTTGTAAAATACTTCGTAAATGGAATAGGAAGTGTTTAATAAAGTGGAAGCTGTTTTCATATTAATAGTTTTAATTAAACAACTATGTTTATATAGTTAATGGAATCAGGCGTTACTTTGCGGAAATCCATAGCATAAAATTTAAATATATTATATATCTAGCAATATCCCGCGAAACAATTATAACCACAACCTGCAAGCAGATGAGTGAGTGTACGCATAGGCGTGCAAAGTCCCACCACCATGCAGGTTGCAAAACTCGACGCGCGTTTCGCTCCGACCCCGGAGCATCCTCAGGATGTTGACTCTGCGAACAATGTTCGTTAAGTCACGTAAGACTTAACGAACATTGTTGCGTCAACCTGCATGGTGGTGGGACTTTGCACGATCGTGTTAACATTATTGCTTGTGTGGTGGTGGTGTTTTCATGTTTTTTGCTTGCGAGTGTACGCATAAGCAGTGTGGGAGGAGGGAGGTGCATCAAACGCATGCCTATGCGTACACTCACTCATCTGCTTGCAGGTTGTGGTTATAATTGTTTCGCGGGATATTGCTAGATATATAATATATTTAAATTTTAAACTATGTTTATGTTTTATTTAAGATTTAATACCTAATAAAAAAACGAGTGTCTTCCATGTACATGAAGTTACAATACTGTGTGATAGTTTTACTGCGACTAGGCCGAAATATTGGCGTTATAATTAAAAAGGCCGGTCGTAAACCTTTTGGAAACCCCGAGTTATAGTCTATAACATTTAATTGCACAAAACGAATGCGCGCTGTCCGGCGTAGGGCGGGCGGGTCGCGGTGGCACGGTTTAAAATTACATATGGCGGTCGTTATTTTCGCTGCAGCGGTTTATAACAGACAAGTAGGCTGCGGTGAGGTGGGAGATAGCACGAAGTATGGTTGCCAACTGAACAGAATCCCCAAAATATACAAGTTCATATATTAAACCGAGTGTGAGGAGAATGACGCGAAAAGCTTTTTTTTTTTTATTTTCACCAATTTCCAGAACTGTGATTAATTTAAAGTTCTGCATACGGATCAAGGACTAATGACAATGCAAAAATTTGATGATAGTTTGCTATTGTGCGTGTTTTCCTCGTAGTAGTCGTCATTACTTCTAAGTGTATTAAAAATTTTTACTTGTTGTCAAATAATATTCGTAAAATTATAAATAGTGTTGTACAGCGTAGATTTTGTCCGTCCGTCCGTTTGTCTGTCTGTCAATTATATTTTTTGCGTGTATTCGAAACGTCCGAGAATAGATCGTAAACTATTTTTCAAGCCAACAAATTTGTATACCAAAACGTAAAATGGCTCAGCTATACACGGTGTAAAACGAACAGTCACTACAACAGTCACTATAACTTGAGATACGATTATACTACCTTTCGTCATTTTGGTGATATTTTTTGTAATTTTTTTTTTTTTCTTTTTACTATTTCTTGTTTTGTCTTGTTTTTTGTCGCAAGAATAACAAAAAACCACATAAAAACCAAAATAACGACAAACCAAAATATATACTATAAAAATATATTTTTTTAAGAAAAAAAACTTTTTAAAGGATTCTGATATATCTCAGATATACATCTGAGGATAATGAGAAAAGGCAGTAAGTAGGTACTTATAATCATATCCCAAAGTTATAGCGACTGTTCTTTTTACACTCGTTATACTTGCGAATATTATCCCCGAGCCTACGTTCGCAATGGGCATTAACAATATTGATCTTAATCCCCGTGTTTAGTTAACATTCGAACGGTTTGTTATTTCAAGTGTCGGACCGTTTAAATCTGGGGGCACGGTCGTGTCCCCGTCAAGACGAGCCAAGCGAAGCGCAAGGGCACTACCTACCTTTTCTCGAAAGGTTTCGTAGTTTTTTTGAACTCCCATAACTTTGCTTTGGATGATGCTAAATAGTTGAAAATTTCAACATATAATGACACCAGTAAATACATGAATTATACAAAGTTTAAATGTCGTAGCTATTATACTTTAGATTTTATCGATGTCTAAAAACCCCTGATTTCGTCACTGACTCATTTACAATTTAATACTGTCAGGTGTCCAAGGTATTTATTAGCACATGTAGTACTTTTATATTAATAAATAGTTTTTATTTAAGTGGTTTTATTTAAAATAATTTAGGAGCACAAAATTTAATGTTGCCTCTTGGACTACCCGCCCAAAAAAAAAAAAAAAAAATTATGTCCGACTTCATGTATGTTATGTGCGTTGCACTACTGCAATCAGTATATTCTATTATTCGTTTACAAAAAGTCGGTCACCAATTATTAATCGGTGACCGACTTTAACCGAAGATTAAAAATATATTATTATATTATTTATGAGAGGAAAATTTGTTTTTTATCCACTTGTCACAACAACTGTCGATGTATGGAACAGGTCCGGCACAAGCTCCATCTGTTGTTAAATTTCTTTTCTGTAAACTTCTTTGTATGCTTGGCATCATTATAATGTGATTTGTAAGAAACTAGCTTGTCAGTGACTCAAAATATTCTATAGAATTCCTTGTGCTAGTTACCATCATCAATACTACTATTAGGTAGAAGGTACTGTTGAACATACTAGCTGGTATTAGCTAATATTAGCACTGGGCGTCGGCAGGCGTCCCGACGCTTGGCGTCGCGGCGCTGGGCGTCGGCAGGCGTCGCGGCGCTGGGCTTCGGCAAGCGTCGCGACGCTGGGAGTCGAGAGGCGTCGCGGTGCTGGGCGTCGTGGCGCTGGGCGTCGGTAGGCGTCGTGGCGCTCGGCGTCGCAGTGCTGGGCGTCGGCAAGCGTCGCAACGCTGGGAGTCGTGGCGCTGGGCGTCGGTAGGCGTCGCAACGCTGGGAGTCGTGGCGCTGGGCGTCGGTAGGCGTCGCGATGCTCGGCGTCGCGGTGCTGGGCGTCGGCAGGCATCGCGACGCTGGGCGTCGGTAGGCGTCGCGGCGCTGGGCGTCGGTAGGCGTCGCGGCGCTGGGCGTCGTGGTGCTGGGCGTCGGTAGGCGTCGCGATGCTCGGCGTCGCGGCGCTCGGCGTCGCGGCGCTGGACGTCGGCAGGCGTCGCGGCGCTGGGCGTCGGTAGGCGTCGCGATGCTCGGCGTCGCGGTGCTGGGCGTCGGTAGGCGTCGCGGCGCTGGGCGTTGGCAGGCGTCGCGATGCTCGGCGTCGCGGCGCTAGGCGCCGCGGCGCTCGGCGTCGTGGCGCTGGGCGTCGGTAGGCGTCGCGGCGCTCGGCGTCGCGGCGCTGGGCGTCGGCAGGCGTCGCGACGCTGGGCGTCGCGGTGCTCGGCGTCGGTAGGCGTCGCGGCGCTGGGCGTTGGCAGGCGTCCCGACGCTTGGCGTCCAGACGCTTGGCGTCGCGGCGCTGGGCGTCGTGGCGCTGGGCGTCGGTAGGCGTCGCGATGCTCGGCGTCGCGGCGCTCGGCGTCGCGGCGCTGGGCGTCGGCAGGCGTCCCGACGCTTGGCGTCGCGGCGCTAGGCGTCGGCAGGCGTCGCGGCGCTCGGCGTCGCGGTGTTCGGCGTCGCGGTGCTCGGCGTCGGTAGGCGTCGCGGCGCTGGGCGTCGGTAGGCGTCGCGACGCTGGGCGTCGTGGCGCTGGGCGTCGGTAGGCGTCGCGATGCTCGGCGTCGCGGTGCTGGGCGTCGGCAGGCGTCGCGACGCTGGGCGTCGCGGCGCTGGGCGTCGCGGCGCTGGGCGTCGTGGCGCTCGGCGTCGGTAGGCGTCGCGGCGCTGGGCGTCGGCAAGCGTCGCAACGCTAGGAGTCGTGGCGCTGGGCGTCGGTAGGCGTCGCAACGCTGGGAGTCGTGGCGCTGGGCGTCGGTAGGCGTCGCGATGCTCGGCGTCGCGGTGCTGGGCGTCGGCAGGCATCGCGGCGCTGGGCGTCGGTAGGCGTCGCGGCGCTGGGCGTCGGTAGGCGTCGCGGCGCTGGGCGTCGTGGTGCTGGGCGTCGGTAGGCGTCGCGATGCTCGGCGTCGCGGCGCTCGGCGTCGTGGCGCTCGGCGTCGCGGCGCTGGGCGTCGGCAGGCGTCGCGGCGCTGGGCGTCGTGGTGCTGGGCGTCGGTAGGCGTCGCGATGCTCGGCGTCGCGGCGCTCGGCGTCGCGGCGCTGGACGTCGGCAGGCGTCGCGGCGCTGGGCGTCGGTAGGCGTCGCGATGCTCGGCGTCGCGGTGCTGGGCGTCGGTAGGCGTCGCGGCGCTGGGCGTTGGCAGGCGTCGCGATGCTCGGCGTCGCGGCGCTAGGCGCCGCGGCGCTCGGCGTCGTGGCGCTGGGCGTCGGTAGGCGTCGCGGCGCTCGGCGTCGCGGCGCTGGGCGTCGGCAGGCGTCGCGACGCTGGGCGTCGCGGTGCTCGGCGTCGGTAGGCGTCGCGGCGCTGGGCGTTGGCAGGCGTCCCGACGCTTGGCGTCCAGACGCTTGGCGTCGCGGCGCTGGGCGTCGTGGCGCTGGGCGTCGGTAGGCGTCGCGGCGCTGGGCGTCGGTAGGCGTCGCGATGCTCGGCGTCGCGGCGCTCGGCGTCGCGGTGCTCGGCGTCACGGTGCTCGGCGTCGGTAGGCGTCGCGGCGCTGGGCGTCGGTAGGCGTCGCGATGCTCGGCGTCGCGGTGCTGGGCGTCGGCGTCGTGGCGCTGGGCGTCGGTAGGCTTCGCGATGCTCGGCGTCGCGGCGCTCGGCGTCGTGGCGCTGGGCGTCGGTAGGCGTCGCGGCGCTCGGCGTCGCGGCGCTGGGCGTCGGCAGGCGTCGCGGCGCTCGGCGTCGTGGCGCTGGGCGTCGGTAGGCGTCGCGGCGCTCGGCGTCGCGGCGCTGGGCGTCGGTAGGCGTCGCGATGCTCGGCGTCGCGGCGCTCGGCGTCGTGGCGCTGGGCGTCGGTAGGCGTCGCGGCGCTCGGCGTCGCGGCGCTGGGCGTCGGCAGGCGTCGCGACGCTGGGCGTCGCGGCGCTGGGCGTCGTGGCGCTGGGCGTCGGTAGGCGTCGCGGCGCTGGGCGTCGGTAGGCGTCGCGATGCTCGGCGTCGCGGCGCTCGGCGTCGCGGTGCTCGGCGTCACGGTGCTCGGCGTCGGTAGGCGTCGCGGCGCTGGGCGTCGGTAGGCGTCGCGATGCTCGGCGTCGCGGCGCTCGGCGTCGTGGCGCTGGGCGTCGGTAGGCGTCGCGGCGCTCGGCGTCGCGGCGCTGGGCGTCGGCAGGCGTCGCGACGCTGGGCGTCGCGGCGCTGGGCATCGTGGCGCTGGGCGTCGGTAGGCGTCGCGGCGCTGGGCGTCGGTAGGCGTCGCGGCGCTGGGCGTCGGTAGGCGTCGCGGCGCTCGGCGTCGCGGCGCTGGGCGTCGGCAGGCGTCGCGGCGCTGGGCGTCGCGGCGCTGGGCGTCGGTAGGCGGCGCTGGGCGTCGGTAGGCGTCGCGGCGCTGGGCGTCGCGGCGCTGGGCGTCGGTAGGTGTCGCGGCGCTCGGCGTCGCGGCGCTGGGCGTCGGCAGGCGTCGCGACGCTAGGCGCCGCGGCGCTCGGCGTCGTGGCGCTGGGCGTCGGTAGGCGTCGCGGCGCTCGGCGTCGCGGCGCTGGGCGTCGGCAGGCGTCGCGACGCTGGGCGTCGCGGTGCTCGGCGTCGGTAGGCGTCGCGGCGCTGGGCGTTGGCAGGCGTCCCGACGCTTGGCGTCCAGACGCTTGGCGTCGCGGCGCTGGGCGTCGTGGCGCTGGGCGTCGGTAGGCGTCGCGGCGCTGGGCGTCGGTAGGCGTCGCGATGCTCGGCGTCGCGGCGCTCGGCGTCGCGGTGCTCGGCGTCACGGTGCTCGGCGTCGGTAGGCGTCGCGGCGCTGGGCGTCGGTAGGCGTCGCGATGCTCGGCGTCGCGGTGCTGGGCGTCGGCAGGCGTCGCGACGCTGGGCGTCGCGGCGCTGGGCGTCGTGGCGCTGGGCGTCGGTAGGCTTCGCGATGCTCGGCGTCGCGGCGCTCGGCGTCGTGGCGCTGGGCGTCGGTAGGCGTCGCGGCGCTCGGCGTCGCGGCGCTGGGCGTCGGCAGGCGTCGCGACGCTGGGCGTCGCGGCGCTGGGCGTCGTGGCGCTGGGCGTCGGTAGGCGTCGCGGCGCTGGGCGTCGGTAGGCGTCGCGATGCTCGGCGTCGCGGCGCTCGGCGTCGCGGGGCTCGGCGTCGCGGTGCTCGGCGTCGGTAGGCGTCGCGGCGCTGGGCGTCGGTAGGCGTCGCGATGCTCGGCGTCGCGGTGCTGGGCGTCGGCAGGCGTCGCGACGCTGGGCATCGCGGCGCTGGGCGTTGTGGCGCTGGGCGTCGTTAGGCGTCGCGATGCTCGGCGTCGCGGCGCTCGGCGTCGTGGCGCTGGGCGTCGGTAGGCGTCGCGGCGCTCGGCGTCGCGGCGCTGGGCGTCGGCAGGCGTCGCGACGCTGGGCGTCGCGGCGCTGGGCATCGTGGCGCTGGGCGTCGGTAGGCGTCGCGGCGCTGGGCGTCGGTAGGCGTCGCGGCGCTGGGCGTCGGTAGGCGTCGCGGCGCTCGGCGTCGCGGCGCTGGGCGTCGGCAGGCGTCGCGGCGCTGGGCGTCGGTAGGCGTCGCGGCGCTGGGCGTCGGTAGGCGTCGCGGCGCTGGGCGTCGGTAGGCGGCGCTGGGCGTCGGTAGGCGTCGCGGCGCTGGGCGTCACGGCGCTGGGCGTCGGTAGGTGTCGCGGCGCTGGGCGTCGCGGCGCTGGGCGTCGGGGCGCTGGGCGTCGGTAGGTGTCGCGGCGCTCGGCGTCGCGGCGCTGGGCGTCGGCAGGCGTCGCGACGCTAGGCGCCGCGGCGCTCGGCGTCGTGGCGCTGGGCGTCGGTAGGCGTCGCGGCGCTCGGCGTCGCGGCGCTGGGCGTCGGCAGGCGTCGCGACGCTGGGCGTCGCGGCGCTGGGCGTCGGCAGGCGTCGCGACGCTGGGCGTCGCGGCGCTGGGCGTCGTGGCGCTGGGCGTCGGTAGGCGTCGCGGCGCTGGGCGTCGGTAGGCGTCGCGATGCTCGGCGTCGCGGCGCTCGGCGTCGCGGTGCTCGGCGTCACGGTGCTCGGCGTCGGTAGGCGTCGCGGCGCTGGGCGTCGGTAGGCGTCGCGATGCTCGGCGTCGCGGTGCTGGGCGTCGGCAGGCGTCGCGACGCTGGGCATCGCGGCGCTGGGCGTTGTGGCGCTGGGCGTCGTTAGGCGTCGCGATGCTCGGCGTCGCGGCGCTCGGCGTCGTGGCGCTGGGCGTCGGTAGGCGTCGCGGCGCTCGGCGTCGCGGCGCTGGGCGTCGGCAGGCGTCGCGACGCTGGGCGTCGCGGCGCTGGGCATCGTGGCGCTGGGCGTCGGTAGGCGTCGCGGCGCTGGGCGTCGGTAGGCGTCGCGGCGCTGGGCGTCGGTAGGCGTCGCGGCGCTCGGCGTCGCGGCGCTGGGCGTCGGCAGGCGTCGCGGCGCTGGGCGTCGGTAGGCGTCGCGGCGCTGGGCGTCGGTAGGCGTCGCGGCGCTGGGCGTCGGTAGGCGGCGCTGGGCGTCGGTAGGCGTCGCGGCGCTGGGCGTCACGGCGCTGGGCGTCGGTAGGTGTCGCGGCGCTGGGCGTCGCGGCGCTGGGCGTCGGGGCGCTGGGCGTCGGTAGGTGTCGCGGCGCTCGGCGTCGCGGCGCTGGGCGTCGGCAGGCGTCGCGACGCTAGGCGCCGCGGCGCTCGGCGTCGTGGCGCTGGGCGTCGGTAGGCGTCGCGGCGCTCGGCGTCGCGGCGCTGGGCGTCGGCAGGCGTCGCGACGCTGGGCGTCGGTAGGCGTCGCGGTGCTCGGCGTCGTGGCGCTCGGCGTCGCGGCGCTGGGTGTCGTGGCGCGGGGCGTCGGCAGGCGTCGCGGTGCTGGGCGTCGGCAGGCGTCGCGGCGCTTGGCGTCGCGGCGCTGGGCGTCGGCAGGCGTCGCGGCGCTGGGCGTCGTGGCGCGGGGCGTTGGCAGGCGTCGTGGCGCTGGGCGTCGGCAGGCGTCGCGGCGCTGGGCGTCGGTGGACCACCATATTGGATGACCACCACCGATCTTATAAAAAACATCCTTTTGAAAAAGGATGTTTATTATAAGATGCTTGGCCGTTTTGCTACCGTTACGAAGATTTTATAGGCATTGACTTATCGTGTGTGAAATAAAACGGCCAAGCATCACGTTTTAACTGAAATGTAGAGTAAGTGAAGCTAAGCCTAGTAAAGTAAGGGCGCATAGATCAAGAACTTTGGTTCTACATGAGATTTGTCCACTTTTTGATAGATTTTGATCAAGGTGCTTGTAGATTTAGGGAGTGCGAGTAGTCTTTAGAGCTTGGCTTTATACGATATCTGATAACTTTTTCACAGGGTAAGCTATGTAGACTCGTCTTGGCAACATTTTTACATGAAAGTGTTTTTGGTGCGATTTCAAGGATTACGGGAATAATATTTCATTTGACTGAAAAGCTTTGCGTACAAAAGAGCTCGTCGAGACCACTGTCTGTGCAATCATTCGGAATGACCGAATTAAAAGCGAAAACTTTACAGATTCCGCTAGATGTACTATCGAATGATACGATGTGTAATATAAATGAGCGATAATACTTTAGGGTATGTATGTACCTCATAATATGTAGAGTATCCTTTAAAAGTGCCATCGCTGAAACGCTTACTTTTGACTTTTCATGTTTCTATAAGAAATGCCCCAGTAAATTTGCACATACATTTAAAAAAAAGTATCTCTTTCAGCGCTGGTACACAGTATACTCTATTTACGGGACCCATTCACACCCTAAAGTATTAATATTGTGCCATCTGTACATTTATTTATATATTAATTAGTCTTTGATTTCGAATGACGTGTTTAACCTAGATTTATGAAATATAAATATGTAACCAATAATTGTAATGCGAGGCAGTCTCAATAAACTATTATTCGGAGCGTACATTTTGTTTCCTCGCCCTCCATCTCTTCATTACAATAGTATCAACAATATAAACTCATTATTATTACAGTCTGTATATGCCTCAGGAGCGATAATCGGTGACCGACTTTTTGCAGGTGAAAAATTGTCAGTTAGCATCGTAGCTCCCAAACGTCTAACTTTTTTTTAGTTTTTGACAAAAAAAAATACAATCTTAGAATAAGAAAAGCTAGTACCTACTCGTGTAATCATATCCCAAAGTTTTAGTAACTCTTCTTTTTACGTCCTGTATAGATAAAATATTTTATTTTTATTTTATCGTTTAGAAAAACAAACAACTTCTAATAAATATTTGTAAGGTACACTGCAATGCCCAAAATGTTATTTATAAAATATTTTCAGCAAAAACCAAAGCACGATATCGAGGATTAAATAATATTATTAAATAAATTGGATTTCGTATATTTTCCGTATTGACCGCGTATTTGTTCAATCTACAGGATTTCTGTAATTCTATCGAAATTGTTCCTTTATATTAGGAGCGCTGAATCTAGCTTTTCTCATATATCAATGTACACAAACTACAGCTTTACCTTGTTTTCCGAACTAGAATTTATTGTTCCACGTAACTTTGTAACGTGAACGTTGTTTGATTTTTTTTTTTACATTTTCAATTTATTTGACCTAAATATTTCATTTTTTATCTGACTACGACAATGCTTGGAAAATGTAACGATTTTGACATCTATAAATGTATAGTCAGGGTTCCCCCGTACATGGTTTTCACTTGATTAGTATCAAGCAAATTTTTCGTGAGTACCTTCATTTTGATGAGTCGCTCAAGAAAAAAAATTTATAAATATTTTGAAATCACCAAATCCACAAACGTTATTCTTGCTATCTCTGTTAGCTACCAAGAGTTCCGTCCAAGAAATTCTTGGGCGACTCATCAAAAAGAAGGTACTCACGAAAAAGTTGCTTGATACTAATCAAGTGAAAACCATGTATGGGGTAAATCTGACTAGTATTTTTATGCGAACTTTTTTAATAAATTGACCGTCACTATTAACTCTGACTCTGCAATTTACTACGAACAAACCCATAAATCAACATAAATGTTATATTGAAACGCAAAATAAGAAAACCGAATATGCAGGAGATAACAAAAGAAGGTTCAAGGGAAAAACAAACAGTTCATACAGAACCAGTCATTAACTGCGACTAAAGTGAGGCACGTAGGAGGGTAAAAAGTGGCGTATTTATAAAAAGGAACACGTCCGTAGACAAACAAAAGTTCACCCCTGAACAGTGAACATGCACCCTAAAAGCCGGGGGCATTAAAATTAATAATTAACGCATAAGAAACCTAACAAATAGGTCAGTGGATGGGCACACGAATTTTAAAATACTTACATGCAAGACGATGTCTTGTACTGTATGTAACAGAATATTTTTTTATTTATTTATTCACCAACAGAACATCACTCGGTACATTTGAACATACAACAATAAATTAGTGATAATACTTTAGGGTGTAGTGCCTCTTATGTAGAGTTTACTGTGAAATTACCAGCGCTGAAAGACTCACTTTTGACTTTCATGCTTCTATGAGAAATGCCTCAACATCATAAATTTGCCCGTGCAATAAAAAAAAAATATTTAACTCTTTCAGCGCTGGTACTTTCACAGTAAACTCTATATTATATGGGACTCATACACACCCTAAAGTAATAATCACTCATTAAAATTACAGCCTATTTAATGCTCATTGATTAAATTCTTCAAATTTTTGGTTTGGGGAGAATATGAAACCTATACATTAGATATAGTACACTAAAATACAACTGTAGATTTAAAATAAATCGTTTATAAATTAAATGAACTTTCATACTCGTGCACCGGCTTTTTCGCCCAGTAATTTGTAATTCCCTTTACCCTTTTTAACTGGTTATACCTTTTTATTCCCTCTTTGTGCACGAACTTAGCTTTCTGTGCACTTTCTTGTTTCAGCGCACTATTTTCTTTATAAGTCAATGCTGTCTTCGGCCCGACGTTTCTTAAATCTTTGTAATAGAAGTTCATAAGTTATGATATCTATTTAGTCTGTCATAAACAAAGCAAAATGTTTGCTTGGTCGGGGACTAAAAATAATAATTTCGTTTTAAAAGATTTCTATGGAATATGTCTTTATGGTAGACAATCCTGTCGCTTCTGGAACGCTATTCAAATGTATGATCAACTAATATTGAACGCTGATTAGTGGAACATCATCGGAGAGGAAGGAAGGGACAGATATTTTATAATTACATCACAGTTGCACTTGTAAGACTAGTTAAAATTCCACAGATAAGGTTAATACATTTTAACTTCAATACTTCTTATTATATAGTACTGTTTTTTCGTAAAACTGTGCTCTAAGTTTTTGTTTTATGTAATACAAAATAGTTGCCAAGACAGACCCTTAAAGCATCACTAAATTATCAACGTTTTAGGGCATCGCTAAACGATCAGCGATGATGTCAAATCCCATAGATTTTTGCTATCGAACTTCCCCGTCGTAATTAGCGATGGCAACTTGGCTAAACGCTCTGGAGAAATGCGTTCAACTACCCACAATTTGTGGCATTCGAAAATCAAACGCTCGCACCCCGTAATCGTTATTTAGTCGGTGCCTTGTTTGATCACTTGCCAAAACATTGGTGTTATTATTGATGACTATTGACATTTCGTCGAGTTTGATAACTCCGGCCTGAGTACACAGACGATATCCACCCTGCGGCGGTGAACTTTGAACCCGAATAACAAATGCTCAAGTCCTTTGCCTGCCCAAAACTTTATATTGACGACGAGTCACGATCAATTACGAAATTCGAATGTCCGTTTTAATACCGTCTCCAATATCCCATATAACCTAAATTTGCACCGATATCTTCAGCATTTAAAGGCTATGGACCATGCTCCATACAAGTCCGGGCCATAGAGACGAGCCAACAAAAAATATTGAAATAGCTCTGTAGAGTCAAACTAAAAAAAATTCACCAGAATTTTCGGCATTTTAAATTTTTAGAGGTGAAAAGTTTTATGTGTATCATAAACACGTGTTGAATATTCCGAGGCGGAATCCCGTAAGCCCGGGAATCGCGCTTCATGTTTTCGGTGACGTGTTCGGAATAAGCCTACGGGAACATCTTTTGCGTATCAATGAGAGATCGTAATGTTATTCTCTCCGCGGCTGACCGGTGAAAAATGCTCTAAGACCGAAACGTGCCTCGCGCCAGCTCCCCAAGCCCACCCCTTTTAAGCCAACTTAAAAATTTCATCTCATAAATCGTGACTTTAACTTTATTAAATCTTAATCCTTCTTCGTCGCGGACTGCGGTCATTGTTGAGAATTTTAAAGCTTGGAAAGTTTTTCGGCTGCTGGCAATTTTTTTCACTTTCGCACCTTCGTTATTCCGCGTCTCCGAACGGAATTTTGAGTGTCATCCGATTTTATATTATTACGCTCATGGAGATTGACAAAAGAACGTCTGCGTTCAATTAGATTTCCCCGCCCATCTTTCGGGGAATTTCAATCCCCGATTCGGCTTTTGTTGTTACAAAGTGCGAGGCCCGGGGCGGAGTAGTTTCCCGCGAAGGGTTTACCCCGAGGTTTACCTCATACATGATTTCAATACGCGGCTTAAATAAAACATTGACATAATTGCCATTTATTATGTGCCCGGGGGCGGCGGCGGCCTGAAGTGCCTACTTTGTAAACGCCACAAAGAAAAGATAAAAGTAGAAAAACATTTACCCGGTCATTATGTTAATTACAGTCACGAGGTGCCCCCGCTCGCTTTGCCTGGCTAATTTACACTTACGGCCTACGGAACAGGGGCCAAAATGCTCTGCGCGGGTGGTTACGTGCAAGCTAAGGCGTTAAAAGTATGTACGTGTGTCCAGCTGACCAGCTCAGCTCTAAGGCTGTATACACGTTTGCGTATGAACCATTATAGTGCGGAGCTATCGTGTCGGCGGGCTTAATTAATTTACCCAAATTAAAAAGCAGGAACCTGCGTGCTTGAACTGCGTTCACTGTTCGTGGTACGCCAGTTAGATTTTAGTTGGCAACAGATCTAAAAAAAAACAATAATAATATCTATGGACGCTTCACACCACGTCAATCTGTCCCCGTGTTAAGTTTCCGAAGAACTTGTGTACTGTACACATATTTAGGAGTTTTATTATATTATACACAAATTTAGTACATCGGCGGGATTCGAACCCGCGACCTCTCGTTCGAGCACCAACACGCTCAATCACTGTGCTACGGGTGTCGTAAAGTCCTCAAATGTTACATCGGTAAGCGGTTTATTGAAACGCAAGGCTTTTTGACTGCAAACGCAATTTCGTATGTGACATTATGCTTCAGTAAGGCTCGACTCGACTCCGTTTCAAACGTGATAAACGAGGACGAGTCGACGCGCGTTATCAAATTTCCATCACAAAGATTTGTACCTTAATAATGAAAAAATAGAGACGAATATTATGCTGTGTACAATTGACATTCAGAAAAAAATTAGACGAATATTATGCTGTGTACAATTGACATTCAGAAAAAATTTAGACGAATATTATGCTGTGTACAATTGACATTCAGAAAAAATTTAGACGAATATTATGCTGTGTACAATTGACATTCAGAAAAAATTTAGACGAATATTATACTGTGTACATTGTACAATAGCGTTTTAACTTTTACGGAGCAGTCAAATGTTTCAACTGGGGCTTCTGCTTATCTTACTAATAGCACAAAGTAGATATATAACTGCGACACGACCTAGTACTAGAAAATGGTATCGCCCTAATACTGGCAATTCGACTGGCTATTTTTGTTTTCTTTTTTCCAGGCACATTCCGAAAACCGCCATCTAGCACCGCTATTGGATAATACTATTTACTAATTTCGTTTCGTATCTTCTTCTTAATTAAGGAGTTGAATTTAGCTTAACGTCACATGTTATGCTTAAAAAATAGGCTTATCTTTATTTTAAGAGGAAACACCACGAAATTTTTTCCATACAAAAATAGGTGTCTAGGGGATTTCTATTTTCTCTCTGGATAACACCTCTAGAGTAACAATTTTTTTCTTGAATATTTATGGATATTGTTTGTACGTCCCTATTTTTTCCTTTTTTTAATAAATTAATTATTTAAAGATATATGGACGTTTAAAAACCTAATAAAAATGGCCAGACTCTCCGCTATGTTTAAATATCTAGGAAACAGTTTTGACTATAATAATCAACAAAAGCAAAAAATAGGAACCTAGCTCAATTCTTTTTTTAGCTAATACAGAAAAAATATTTAAATCGGTTAAGTTTTGGAGGAGGAAAAAGAAATCCCCTAAACGTCGATTTCTGGTACTTTTAATAGGTAATTTCAGTCCAAGTTGCAATTGTCTCTATCGCGCTAGTGCTGGCTAGCTAAGGCACTGGGAGACAGCAATAGATTTTATAAATACCTATTTTGTATTTCTCTTAACCGTGGTGTTTCCTCTTAAGGTTAATATTTGTACTTATTTCGGCATAATATTTACGTTTTATAATTGACAAACGTTAACAGTAGTGACATCTATTGCATTTTTTTGTATTAAAGATAGATTGTATGGGATGGTAGATCTTGCTAATAGTACTTTCTTTATTTCTGACATTTTTACTTTACTTCCGACTATAATAATTTATTAGGTTCCGAAATTGCGCTCCGCTCTATTTGACAATTAAACTTAAAACGTTGCGTGACCAAGAAGCATTCCTGCCCTATTCGTCGAAAATACTTCAACGAGCAAACTTCTACGGTCTACCCAAATGAAGTCCTTTATTTCTTGGTTTATTGCATTGAAATATAACTTGCGGTATTATTTTTAACTGTGAGCTATTAATAGGTAGTATTTATTAATTCTAGAAACAAAAACTTTAAACTCCTTTTTATGAAAATTATGCGGACGAAGAAGTATGAAAATGCCACACTTATAATTAGTTTATATTTCAAGGAGAGTAGAGTGCTAGTATTTCATTAAATTATCCTTAGTAATACATACTATTTATCCACATAATATAACAACAGCATACACTACCTCACTCGTATTGTCATTCGTTTGTATAATATTAGTGGGTTTGACAAAATTATATCAATACACTATCTTTCGTACTTTCACTTGATTCCGATCTTGATTTCACTAACAAAATGTACATATTTTTAATTACCTACGTATCTAAGTGGCAAAAGAATCCAAAAAAGAATTTAAAAATTTAAAAATATGAACTATGGTCGAATATCGGCAGGCCACAGGGATCTCTAGTAAATAGTCCAATGTATTTTTAAATAATACTTAATTTTTCTATAATGCATAAGCTAAAAGCATCATACACTTTAGACCAAGACTCAGGGAAGCGCAATGCTGCTCCAGAAGACCGTAGATGAATATTATTCTTATATAAGGGAGCCGGCGGGAGCTATCTCACTTTGTTGTCGCGTAATTAAAATTAGCCAAGGCGAAGAATGTTCTGGAAAATTCGTCCCCGTATTAATAACAGGCGGTGGAACCAACAATTGTCTTTGCTTATCTTTGTACACTTAAAAAAAGTTTTTATTCAAAATTAGAACGTAAAATGCGTTTTTTGAAAACAAATTACAATTACCAGTTACCACCGGTTTGGATCCCTATCCTGGCGAGAAGAACCGGCGTAAGAAACTCGTATGGGTGTAACTTAAAAACTTTTAAGTTCGCTCGGCGTGTTTTTTATATGGATATGGGCAATATGTATTGTGATGATTTTTATCTTCCTGAGCATTTTTTTTAGTTATAATCTTACTACAGTGAAACCTAAATTTAGTGATATTATTTAGGCAATCTAACCTCCGGTTTCTGAAAGGCTGATTAAAGATATTAATATGAGATTAAATCGTCGATCAGCTAACCAGATGAAGTTTTGAACGGGACTGTCCCTTTATACAATTACGAGTCCCGGTGTCCCCGAAATGAACTGTGGGACGCAAAATTGTCCCGCTTTTAGAAACCGCGAAAAAATAACAGACGGCCGGCCAAATTGATTGCAGGCTGTAGCCAAAATACTAAGGTGTACATAATTACTTCACAAATAATTATAGTAAAAATAAAATAAATATATAGGGGGGGCTGCCAAACAGCAAACGTGATTTTTGTCGTTCCCTTCCACCTCCTCCCTCCTCTAGAACCCTTCGAGTCCGACTCGCACTTAGCCAGTTTTTTCACTGACTACCTTTTATTGAAATAAACCAATCCGTTTTGGTCCAGGAATAAATAGTCACGTTAGAAATACATCATGCTTTGACAATTGGCGACAAGAGTAAGTGAAATTTTTAATGAATGATTGAAATGGATAACGAAAAAATTATGAACATCTAATAAATTATGAACCTAAGCATGCTAAAAAAGATTATGTATGCGCGTCTGGGATTCAGTTATATCCGCGCTTATCAGCTTTGCGGTTAATCCGTGTTGGCCATGTTTACCTCGTGGGGGCGTCATCATCATGATCAGTATTTTTATTATTGTCTGAAAGTTGTGATGTATTAGCACCACCGGTTACTCTTGATTGAATTAATTACAATTACAGTTTATTAATTATTTATTAATTACAGTTAGCTAATCTTAATAACTAGCGCTAAATTGTTTTTAAATTTTATGGAACTAAGTCACAATATTGTTTTCAATAGTAGCAAATGACATGACAGCAAAGGTATCATTGGAATCGGATTAGAATTGAATTTAGTTTCAAGCAATGCAATGTAATCGATTCATGGTATTTTTAATAATTAAAATTACGATGTAAATGCGAGTGATATTATTAAATTATCCACTATTACCTGTATGGCTGTAATACGAGTATTCATGAGTGATAATAATTTAGAGTGTGTATGGGTTCCGTAGATAGAGTTTACTGTGAAAGTACATACCAGTACTGAAACAGTAACTTTTTTTTTAATTATTGTATGGACAAATTTATAACGTTGGGGCATTTCTCATAGAAACATGAAGGTAAAAGTAAGTCTTTCAGCGCTGGTACTTTCGCAGTAAACTCTACATAGTAGGCACATGCACAGTGCACACCCTAAATTTATTTTACACCTTGTATATTAAACTATCTGTAGTGTTTGTCTAACTGGTTGTCTCCTTATCGTGGGCAATATACTATAACTATATACCTTGGTGGGGGCTGCCCCGCTCTCGGAGTTATAGGATGGACGTGCTAACAGACAGACGTACCTGATGTTGCTGACGGTAGACGGAGCCGGCCCTTTTATAACGGGTGTAAAAAGAGCAGTCACTATAACTTTGGGATATGATTATACTACCTTTTCTCATTCTAGAAATGTATTTTTTGAAGTATACTTCTTTAGGCGCGTTATGAAAAAATGATGAGAGTGAAATTTTAAGATGCGTGCGCACCTGTGACACAAAATTAACAGTATGAAGTCGTCTGCTTAACCGCTCATTAAGTCTCGAAAAAATTATATATAGATATATATTATATATATCTATATTTATCTATTTTTTATTCATATATTTTTTAATGATGCTAAAGAAGTATAACATCTCACGCGCGTACATAAGTACACGCACCCATTTTATTTTTTTTTACTATTTGACAAAAAATTAAAATAAAAAAATACATTTCCAAAATGAGGAAAGGTAGTATAATCGTATCTCACAGTTATAATGACTGCTTTTTTACACTCTGTATTTATAACACTGTGCACACTATCAATACATCGTCAATATTTTTTTATTGATGATATATTTTATTTACAGTGAGGCGAGTGTCTCCGCAGTTCTCGATCCCTCCTCCTCCCCGCACGGAGGTGATGCTGGGAGGGAACCTCACGCTCAAGTGCGTCGCCTTCGGATCGCCCATGCCAACTGTGAAGTGGAGAAAAGGTAAGAGTATGTCCAACAATAGAAGTGCATACTGCAGTATGACAATTGAAGACATCAATCGATGAAGGTGATATGTACCAAAAAAATTACCTAGAAAATTTAGTTTAAACAGTCCCTTAAACATTTTAGGATATGTAGTAACGTATTACATAAGTACATTGATTCTAGAGACGGATCTTTAGATTAATGCACTTAATACGTTACGACGTATACTAAAATGGTTAAGTGACAGTTTGAACTAAATTTTCTCGAAATCAGAATTTTGCTATATAATAATTATCACCTTTATCCATTCATGTCTACAATTACAGTATCAAAATTACATGGATAATTTGATTCCCTGTAATCATTAATAGGAACCTTTATACACAATAACTTTGAAATAGATTTGGAAATGTAGAACGATTCAATTTTGCCAATACCACTTTGTAATCGTAGAACAATATAGCCATGTTCGTAATGGCTTTCCGTAATTGTCGGTTTTCTTCTGTCTGTCATTTTCATAGAAACGAAAATAGCTAAAGCTAATGGCTCTCGGCAATCTTCGTTTTATTTTATCTTATACATAAAAATAAAATGCTGTTTCGGCTATTTTTAGTATTAAAATATTCGTGGAAGTCCCGGGAAGGTTTAAACGGACGAACCGTTTCTATCCACAAACTGTTTCTATGCTCAACGAAGTGGGCACGGGTCAGCTAGTTTTCTATTTTCTTCTTCTTCTATATTTTATTAATTTATTATATAAATGAATGCTGTTCGTTAGTCTAGTTAGTCTCGCTAAAACTCGAGAACGGCTTAAAGCTTAAAAAGTGATGTTTGTATGCTCAACGAAATGGGCAAGGGTCCTATAGCTATACATTTATAAATCCTTTATACTTTAAACAGTTACGCAATACTTGCAATGTAAGTTTCGTTTGTATTCATTGGGTTTTACACGTTTGCACTGGTGCGTCGATTGCACCTGAAAACACAAGTGTTTGCAGCGAAAATGAAGTGAAACAGGTAGCCGAGTGAAATTATCCAATCCGTTTGTGCTAACAATTTAATTCATTTACGGCTTACATATTTCACATAATAGATGAATAATTTCCAATTAACGAAAGGCAAATAACTACCACAATTTGTGTTTTATAAATATCAATTCATAATATGAAAATAATTATAATATGTTTGAAATTAATTGCTATTTGTGATCGGTTAGTGGTATTTTATGTGTGTTAGATTAAAAGAATTTAGTGGCGTTATATTATATTCAGAATAAATTTTATTGATTTTTAATTTAATATTTGATCAGTTGAAAGGTTTATATCTAACAATTGAAGACATGAATGTTATGTCGCAAAACAAATTTACCCAGAAAATTGAGTTTAAACTGTCACTAAAAATTTTTAAGGACACATGTAGTAACGTAGTACATTGATTCTAAAGACGGATCTCTAGATTAATGAACTTTATACGTTACGACGTGTTTTAAAATGTTAAAGTGACAGTTTAAAGTCAATTTTCTCGAAATCAGAATTTTGCTACATATCACCTACATTCATTAATGTCCTCAATTATTGTTTTTGGACCTTAGGTGGCATCAAACATGATTTAAAGTGACATTGGCATTGGCCCATTGGCAAACATTTCGTTGACTGTTGACTCTGGGGATTTTAGCATAGATTTTTTACCATGTCCTTTATATAGTCAGGGTTCCCCCATACATTTGTTTTCACTTGATTAATATTAAGCTAATTTTTCGTGAGTACCCTCATTTTGATGAGTCGCCCAAGAATTTCTTGGACGGAACTCTCGATTGTGGTATCGCACGTCCGAGATAAATTTAACCTAAACGTAAACAAACCCGTTATGGCACAAACAAAGACTAGTCAGTGATGCCAATTGGCCAATAATAATTATAAAACGAAGTTTATTGCTATGAATCCATAGACTATTATAGGCTTATATTCTACAATCGGCAGTGTCAAAATGGCGTATTTTTTCTGTGGACGATTTTCATTTGATGTTTAAACATATTCATTATTGTTTAATTGTCATAAAATGTATTGGATAATGAAGTTTAATCCTTTATTATACCTGTAAAAGTGTTGATAAGTGTGCACAATATGTGATTATGGGAAAATTTCTAAGTTTTCGGTTTGTTTACCT
This sequence comes from Celastrina argiolus, assembly GCA_905187575.2. Taxonomy (NCBI): domain Eukaryota; kingdom Metazoa; phylum Arthropoda; class Insecta; order Lepidoptera; family Lycaenidae; genus Celastrina; species Celastrina argiolus. The sequence continues at coordinate 4,148,183 of LR994591.1, read as the reverse complement.
TCAGGTTAAATTTATCAGGGACGAACTATAGCTAACAGAGTTAGCAAGGATAAAAAAAATGCTCAACTTTCGAGCGTAGGACCGGGATAACGTACCACGCAATTTGTAGGACAATTATGTCTGCTGAATTACATTAATTATTAACCAAGTAATAAAAAGAAAATCAGCTGGTTACTAATATTATAAGATGACCTCGTTATCGATAACGAGGTTACAAGTTGGCAAGATCTCTTTGATCAAACCATAGATTTTGTAGAACTAATATTTTTTCCTATAATTTAGATCATTATCTTGAGATTTATCAAAAAAAATAATAGATATTTTGGAATCACCAAATCCACAAACTTTATTCTTGCTAGCTCAGTTAGCTGCCACAGATAAGAGGTATATTATATAGATGTAGAGGAAAATAAAGGTACTCACGAGAAATTAGCTTGATACTAATCAAGTGAAAACAATGTATTGAGGAACCCTGACTAATAGTATAGTACAGTTATATATTGGAGTGTTATTGACTAATATTTTATAAGAATACCTAAAAAGAAAATTAATAAAATGACTTAACACACTACAAATTAAAGACTCTTATGCGTTTAATATATTTTGTCAACCGTCAGTTGTCGAATATACCTGTCTCACATTCAATAAATTAAATTATTATTTCGTATCTAAAAGGCAAAGGAAGCCTTATAAAGTTCAAACTTTAAAATTATGAAATATGGTCTAGTTTACTTTGAATAAATACAAACTAGATTGCGAAACTGTAAGTTACATGTTTTAATGATTCCCTGGTAAATTTACACCGAAAATTCTCCAAGACCAGGTCAACATGTGTTCGGCGGCGCATTAAAAATCATTAAAACGTATACGGCTATACGTACTTGACATATTATCCCCCGCTTCATACACGAGAACATCATTAATACTGTATGAAGTGCCTCGACTTACAAAAAATGTATTTGTGTCATGAAAATATTTTAAATACAGGGGTACAATCTTTGTTCCACGTGTAGGATCATTGGGTATTGACTCTAAATACATTAAAATGCCACAGATAAGCTTAATTCAAATCGTATGTCAACTAATCGGTGCCTCTTGGTAAATCAACCTTATCTGTAATACCATCCTTACGAGTGCGAGCGTGATGTAATTATATAATATATGTCCCTCTCTTTCGCTCTGATATATTTTTCACCAATCATCGTTTAATATGGGTTGTTAACTTAAATGCTATGTTAGTTGAACACAGATTTGATTAAACTTTCAGAAATGGGCCGATAGGGTAATATATTTTATGAGTTCTATGCATAGGCATACAAACTAGAGACAATATAGAGACTAAATCCTTACTAATAGGGCACTGGAGTATTACATTTGATAATATGCTGCAAAATTACTGCAAAAGAGTAAAAAACGTTGAACGAATTACGAAAGGGATAATATTGTAATTAGATTTTAAGATCATTTATTATTATCATCAAAGGCAAAATGCCACTTACGTATTAAAGACTAGAAACATAATACAAAATTTAAGCTTGTTATGGAGGCTCTCGTTACCTAAGATATTTTCTTTTATTATTATTTTTAAATCACTTATCTTGTTCTTAGTATAGAAATACCCCTGAATAAGTTTTTAATTTGTTTATTAGGCTATATATATTTTCCCAAGGATGGCTGAAATTTTACAAAATATATTTTTGAAAAATTATTTTCCTCTTTCCTTTCAATTTTTAAAACATACTAGCTGACTCGTGCCCACTTCGTTGAGCATACAACCGTTTAAACCTTCCCTGGACTTCCACGAATATTTCAAGACTAAAAATAGCAGAATCGGTTCAGCCGTTCTCGAGTCTTAGCGAGACTAACGAACAACATTCATTTTTATATAGTATAAGATGTTTCCGTTGTCTGGTCTCCTTAACACAAGTTCTTCTTATACTTAGCACGGGGCCAGATTGACGTGGTGTGAGGGGTTCTTTGACTTCTAAGTCTTTGATAAACAGCAATTCATTTTTATATATAAGAGAAGAAACTCGTTTTACATAATATTATGTTGAATGAATATTTTAAAGCGGTGTTTGGTCAAATAATCTTTCGTTTTTCTTCTTTAAGAATCCTAGTATTTTGATTTGATGGTATCATTTGAGTGAATTCTTGTAAATTTCAATGCTTAGCAATACAATAAGGAACGGTATATCAATGGAATATCATGCACAGCCGATCGTGTATGGCTCAGCTCGGTTACCAGTACAGTATATTACCACTGAATTGTGCAGTGCGATAGTGTCTGTGTGCAAACATCATAAGCTGCAATGCTGTCGGACGTAACTTGCAGTGCCAGCACAGAACAAGATACACTTCTACGCTATTATAACATAGGCTTTGTTTTAATTCACTAGCAGTACCAGTAACGACGCTTCAATCTCCTTGCTTTACCGTTGTACAAAACGATTTTGTTCCACCAATTTGTTTGGATTGAAAGTTTCCAATATCCTTCAACATCTTGTATAGCAAATTTGCGATACAAGATTTTGCTGCTGCTTGTATTTTAATTATTTATCATTGTTCACCAGGTTTGACAACATGGCTGACCCCCGAGGACAACCCGCCGCTCGGCCTGAACACGCTCAAGCTGGACAACATACGAGAGTCCGCCAACTACACGTGCGAGGCGGCCAGCGTGCTGGGCATGATAGAAGCGACCGCTGAGGTCAAAGTGCAGTGTAAGTGGACTGATGTGCTATTACCAGGTTCCGCAACATGGCTGACCCCGAGGACAACCCGCCGCTCGGCCTGAACACGCTCAAGCTGGACAACATACGCGAGTCCGCCAACTACACGTGCGAGGCGGCCAGCGTGCTGGGCATGATAGAAGCGACCCCTGAGGTCAAAATGCAGTGTAAGTGGACTGATGTGCTATTACCAGGTTTGACAACATGGCTGACTCGCGAGGACAACCCGCCGCTCGGCCTGTGTAGGTATATCATTATATTATTTATTTTTACAATATAAGTAGCGTAATGAAAGCTTACCACCTACAGCTGTTATAATTAATATTAAAAATAGAAATTATCTGGATTTGATGTAGGTGTTTTATTTCTCAAAAAATTGTACAGCAAATTGGTCAACGCCCACCAACGGTTCTGTACAGAAAGCAACATCATAAATAATTCAGGAATCGAGTTTCGAAATTTTTTTGGCCCGGGAAATGGGTGATGAAAGTTCAAAACCGTTCAAAAGTGTATATCGTAAAGCGTAATCTTATACTGTTTAAATTTCAACTCGATAATTCCATTTATTCCCGAAATAAAGGGTCTTGAAAGACAGACAGACAGATAACACAGTGATCTTGGAGAACCCTAAAAAGAACAGAACAAACTATAAATATCTTAATTAGGTAGGTACTCGCCCAAGTCTCTGATCCTAGTGATTTATAAACTAAAGAGACTAAACTTAACTAAAGAGAAACCTGCTCTCGGTAATAAATTGCCGTTATTAATAAGTACGTTAATCAAAAATGACGCACCTAATCACCGATCAGTCGCGATCGAGGCGAGGGATTTGCGCCAATTTGACAAATTGCGGCGAATGGCGGAAGACATAATGAATTAGTATAATTTATAATTGAAAGGGTCCCGAAGTTGCCCGAGTGGAGTTGAGGAACGAATGTCATCCTGATTAATGATTAATTGTTGTGCCCATCCCCGCTTAGATCGGAGGATTAAAGGTTTTGAGTTGTTTAAAGTTGCGCCATTTTGGAAATATCGGTTTCGGCTTGTAGCGATTATTAATAGGACAGTAGACTTAGAATTTTAATTTATGAAAAGCATCGAGCCTTATTAGATGTGATACCTAAAAATATTTTGCATAGTAACCATTATATTTTATACCTAGTTTGCTAGTTCGAGTGCTGATTTACTAATGAGTTGTTTTTCATTCCTTTAAATGACTGCTAGTCGTCGCCTCCGTTGTCCAGTGGTTCGGTTCTCTACAAAACATGTTTGATGAACTGATGACCATCTGATTGTCTGACAAGAAAGATGATGTGCGAAAGGGGCAAATGTCGTTCCTTCGCCAGTTTGTTATGTCGGTTATCCGTTCCAGTGTGGTTAAGAGAGTGAAATACAGAGTATTCTTTAGTGCACATACTTGGACACAATATAATTGGCCTGGCTCCTGTGCAACTGGCCTGGCGTCAACGAAACCGGCCACAACCCGGCGTAATTAGTTTATAACCTGGAAAAACGGATGAGCCGATTTGGATCTGCTTTTTTTGGTTGGAAAGCTGACATGAGGAGTGTTCTTAATTATAATTCATTATAAATAGTTCAGTTACAGCTTAAACATTTTTAAATATGTTATAAAGCCTTTGATCTATTTTGTTTTATATTTCTATGGGCTGTAATTAATTCTCCATTACACTTACAGCACTGCCAGGTCCACCCACCGAGGTCCGCGCGTCGGAGATCACCGCTACCACCGTCCGCCTGGCCTGGACGTACAGCGGGCCCGAGGAGCCGCAGTACTACGTCATCCAGTATAAACCTAAGTCTGCTAACCAGGTAAGTGACCTTAGGAGAAATGTCCTTATCCAATTTCTCCCCTAAACCATAGACATACCCAAACAGTTTGTGACAATAACTTCACACTGTTGCTGTTTACATAAATTTATTACTTATTTATACCTATAACATAGGTCCTACTCTTACGTACTCTCTTGGCCGACTGATATAGACTAACTTCTGTCTGATAATATTCCATCAATCAGCGTTCAATACGGGTTGTTGATTTGAATGCCGTGTTACTTGATCATTCATTTGAATAGCGTTCGATAAACCGGGGGTATGTCAGGCATCATTGTCATAAGTCGCATCATATGTCAATGTGACGTTGACATTACATTATTTTAAATTTAATACAAGGTTATGCAACATTTACCAGTTTAGGGAGGATGAGTCTTCAATGTACTGCTATTTTTTAGGTGGAGGGAGTATCGGTTTTTGTCACGTAGTCTATATTTTTTAAAACATAATTTGAAACTGTATAATTGTGAAGGAAGGTCGAAGGCAGAGAATGTAAAGGAATAAGTATTAACTAAAAATTTTAATGTATTTGTGCCTAGATAAGCCATCCACAAAAACAGATGTGCATTTTAATCCGGCTCAGAGCTATGTGTAAATGAAAAGTTAATTTGTAAATATTCGCAACTCTGCAATATAGTAACAGCTCTTTATCTCGTGCAAATGAAATTAATTTATTTTAAATGTTTTGTGTAGTACAAAATTGATTTGAATTTTCTAGTGTCAGAAAATATATTACATAGTTGTTATTTAATAATGCCATTCCAACAATTTTACGTAAAATTAGATGCCACGGACAGACATGTCAAACTTATATTTAATTATATTCTGTATATAAACAATAACGATGATGATGACGATGAGGATGATAATGATGTTAAGGATGATGATGATGATGCAGATATTAATTTAACAGGCATTCAGCGAGATATCGGGCGTGATCACACAGTACTACTCCGTCACCAACCTCTCGCCCTACACAGAGTACGAGATGTACGTTATAGCGGTCAACAACATCGGCAGGGGGCCACCCTCCGCACCGGCCGTTATCACCACTGGAGAGACAGGTAATGAGACGTTCTACATTATTCTTAATCTTACTTATTCTACAGATGTAGGCAAAGTCTTGGCCGATCATGTCATCAAATTAGTTCTTTTATAAATTTGCATTGATCAGAGGGAGACTTTAAATTATTACTATTTATATTTTGCTCAACATTAACCTTTCAATGATAAGAGGAACCGGAAGAGCATTGGTTGAAGAGCGCTTATTCAATATAATATATTAATTAATTGTTAACTTTTGGCTTTACATCTTATCTTTTAAATTGACCTAAATTAACTACTTAATTTAAATTAAATTACAATTATATTTTATTTATTTATTACTCTACAAACCTTTGATTTTTATCTTATTTTACAATTTTCCAAATTATATTCGTATTTAGATTTTTTGTGCAATTTCATAACGTTATATTCTGTAAAAGAAATATTTTAGATTTTATGGTTTATTTTGTAAATTAGGTACATTCAATTATATAATGTTTTGCTGGTTCACAGAGAACATGTAAAGTCTAATTAGGTTAGAAAGTAAATATGATGTTACCTAAATTATTGCTAGGATGTTCTTTAGAGTTATTAGGAGCTTGTTAACATAGAATTGTTATAAAGTTATAATGAGGCTGCGATCATATTTTATTCAAACTTTTAGTTCATTTCTTAAATTAATTATCATCAAGTTAAATTTTTGTAGTATACGATAAATATTTTGTTAATTGGAGTCAGTTTCATTTTTCATTCATCTTTTGCTTGTATCGTTGACGCTTAACGTTCCGTCGATTTTGCTTTGGATACGGTATGCAGGTTTTTGTTTTCGCTAATTTCTAAGTTTGTAAGTTCTAAGATTATTTTGATCGTCTTTACATGCGTGCGCATACGCGACGTTACGACAATCGCCGCGGCTTCATGTAAGTTCGCTTCCATTCTGTACTGTGTTGGACGTGGGCATAGCCAAGATTTTACCAAAGGTTTTATTACCAAACGCAAAATATTTTACATCCTGACGTAGCTTTTGAACCTTAACCTTTACATATGTTCGGGACTATTTCCCCTTTTTGTGACAATGTATCATGTAATAAAGTCATGTAACCAAATAGACTCATAATGTTAAGTGATATGTTTCTATAACTGTTAAAGACCCTCTCCAATATACTAACTTGGCTATGTTCATGGTGTTTGAGTTTTCATTTATTTATTTTGCACACTTCTGTAGTCGGTAGCTGTAGTGCATATTTTGTTTTATATCCATGCACCATTTTTATTATTTTAATAATTATTTGTAGTAGTATCACGTTTATTCTCTGACGCACCGTGTGAGACTTGAGTTTTTATTGAAATATAAAATTACTAATGTTCTCAATTTTTCAATTTCTAGTGGATTCACTATATGGAGGAGCCAGTAAGTTTCTATTTATATCTATCGATAAGTGTAGCTTAGTTATTTGTATATTCTCTTCATTTTACTTGCACTAACCATGGCTTCCATTTTAATTCAATGTTGTCCTTATGGTTCTCAATTTTTTGTTCTCAATTCTAAAACAGCACATGGCTATTTTGAATTTAATCGGTAAATTAACTTACATGTCATCATAATAATTTCATTGTCATTTTAAATAAAAGTAATATCTAGGTACATTAAAGGAACGCAAGAAAATGTGACTTACCGAGCGCATTTATGGCAAATTCACCCAATGATATAATATCTTTACGCGAGGAAAATATTAAATTTACCTTCTAAGATCTTTGTTAAAATTATCCGACCCGACAGCCGCGACAGGACTTAATAAAAGCCGAAAAGATATGACGTTAATGGAAACATTAATAAATACTGCGGTCTCAATTGTATGAGGGAACAATTTTTATTGTATTTTTTGTTCACCCGCCTTGAATATTTTATGCCAAAGAGCAAACGGTTATGGCGTTTGAAATTTTTATGGTTAAACATTAACATTTTTAGACCTGCAGATATATTTGTTACACCGATTATACTACTATTATACTTTATATTAAATACACTTTTGAAAGCTGTATTGTGTTTTCGCCCTCCCATTATCGTGTTATCCTCAGGAGTTGAATTCCGTAGACCTATAATTTCTTAACGGCAAAAGCACATAAGGCACAAAAGCGAAAATAAATAATTGTAAGACCTGAAAAAAAAATCACAGTTTACTTTGACGGGTCGCAACAAAGAAATTAATGTTTAAAAACGGCACAAAGAATGTCCCAAAACGGGATTATATAATAATGCCACCAACTTTTATTGTTGGGTTTCTATTTAGTAGCTCAGGCCCTTGCTCCGTGTCGATTACAAGAACGCCTTTGTGGCTTTCCCTCTTATTGTTTTGTTATTTTTAATAAGTTCTGCTCCAGCGGATTACCTTATTTGGGGTATTAAGATATTTGGTATCAATTTACACATTAAAATCTATGTGTAGCATCATTCTCGCAATCTATGGGAGTTATTGTGTGAAAGCGAGTAGTGTTTTTGCACGCGAACGAGTTTGTCAGAAATTAATTCGGTCAAAATAGCTTAATCAAAACTGCCTCATTCCGTGAATTACAATCATGATTAATTCCGCGGTCTGATCATTTAAATTTAAATCCGATCTTCAAATCTTTGCTTATTATTCATCAAGGATAAAGGATTTGAATCCTTTAAAACAAACGGAAAATGTTTTGCCGATAATCGTCTTTGTTATTTTACCATGAAAGTTATAATTTAACACAAATAAAAATTAATCAGATCCATCTAATTGGGAAAATACAAAGTTATTTATCTAACAATGAAAAGTACATTGATATAACAGACAGAAAAGAGAATTTATTGGATAAAATAAAAATAAATCAAGATTCATACAACAGAAACATGAAATTTTACATAATTTACCATGTTGCGAACATAGGTTACACGCAGATTGTAACTATTAGGCCCAGTTATCCAAAAAAATGTTGACTACTCCTCGAAAATATTACATTATGGAAACAGAGCTCTTATTCAAGATGCCATGGCTATTATCACTTACGAAGTTCGGAAACAGAATGTATAGAATTTGATATAAGGTTTGCTGAATGAGAAGCGAATACGTGTGTCACTTAGCGAAGCGATTTATAATAGCGATGGAATTTCGAATCAGAGCCCAGGGCAAAATAATATTTTGTATAATCACTATTACTTAACATGTATAAATAAATTATAATAATAATAGCTCCCTAATAATAATAATAATAATAGATTTCATTGAAACCAGACCAGCTACGCAGGAGTTATTTTATAGTGCCCAAGTGTGTGCGCAATACACAAAGACACTCTCTCTTCCTTCTACTCTCATAATCCAGTGGGACGGTAAACCGACACGACTGGCGAGAGAACAGGTGCAGGACCGACTTTTTACATGCCAATCCGACGCATGGATCATCTTTCTTGTCAGACAATCGGGTGATCAGCCTGCATTGTCCTAATTAAACTTGAAAACAACATTTTTTGTTGTTTCAACGCGGGAATCGAACCCACCACCACCGGGTCGAGAGCGAAGCTCAGAACCACTAGACCACGGAGGCGCTAAATTATATTATTGCAATGTGTCGTACACGTTTTTGTAAGAGGTTGGTTTCTATCTGTGTAAGAGGTTTGAACAAGATTTCCTGTCGTTACATAACAAAAATTCACATTTATAAAATGTGTAAAAGTGCCTTGTTCGCTTCACATTTCGTGTCGACTTTGGATTTGGTCTGAGTAAACACAACGGTACAGACACAACATTTCGTCGCGAGTCCCTGATGGTACTTAATGTTTCGAGCAAAGTAAGGATGTTGCGCTCGAACATTATTTCAGATTTTCAATGCAGTTCTTTATATACTGTTCAAATCGCTTTTGAATCTTGTTTTAATACTTTTCAAACATATGGCACTTATACAAGGTGTAAAATAAGTGAGTGATAATACTTTAGGGTGTCAAAATCAACATAATATTTTATTTCCAAATGAAACTTTACAAGCTATTTTCGGAAAGTGAACAAAATGACAAATGCCTGCTATGTAGAGTATACTGTGAAAGTACCAGCGCTGAAAGACTTCCTTTTGACTTTCATATTTCTATGAGAAATGCCCCAACATCATAAATTTTCCCATACAATAATTAAAATCAAATGTTTATAGCTCTATTTTCAATAAGGGACTAGAAAAATACATCTAACAATCATCACTCATGTTAATCCGGGTGGTAGTTAAAGAACCGGTCTTGTATGTTTGTTAAGATGTCGTTTTCCTTCCAGAACCTGGATCGGCGCCGAAGAATGTCCAAGTGCGGCCGCTCAGCTCCAGTACCATGGTGATACAGTGGGACGATCCCGACACACCTAATGGCCAAGTCACGGTAACCTTAATCCTAATCTGCAAATCATTTTTTTTTTTTAATTTATATATAAAAAAGCATACATTTTAACATTATACAGTAACAAATACCCTTGAGATATTTGTCCTGTCACTGGTTTTAAACATTAACATTTTAAACATGTTTAAAACTTAATGCAAAATTTATAATATTGAATAAAAAAATAAAAGCTCGGTCGAATTGATTATGTTACAATTGAGCGTGCGCAGTGCATTCGTCGCAATATCATAATAGACATAACTCTTTCCATTAACTTCTCCGAATTTTCCATTATTTTGACTATGACGACCCCTTCGCGAAATGCATCCTTTTGACAACATGGGCATAAAGTTTGCCCCGCAATAAGATTATTTAGCTAAGTAGATATATATAATATATTTTAGCTTGTATTTATTTGGTGTTTTAATATATTTTTGTTTCAGGGCTACAAAATTTACTACACATCAGACCCATCACAACCGCTACAGTCATGGCAATCTCAGATGGTAAATCAAAATTTATAATAAGTAATCGTATAATTGAGAACCCTGTTCAGACATCTGCTCAGATCTCAGAAGTCTTAAGTCGACTGACACAAGAGTATTCCTGAATTTAGCCTAAGGCTTAATTCACTAGATAAGGGTAACTTTATCTTATAAATACTTTACGTGACAGGTACCAAGCTGTCGAATAGCAGAAAGTATTATAGAGGTATGACAGGGCGCTGAAAACTGTTTCAGTAATATTGTACCTAATATTTCTACAAATATTAGCCACATTGCAAATTATATTATAGATTTAAGATATTTAATTATTGAATATCTAGCCTTTACATTTTATCATGATTGTCATTTGATTGATATGCAATAACTATCCACGTGTCAAATTATGCGGATGGGCCCGAATGATGAGCAGATGAAGCTGATTAGTAAATTATAAATAACTAGCTGACCCGTGCCCACTTCGTTGAGCATAAACCGTTTAAACATTCCCTGGACTTCCACGATCATTTCAAGACCAAAAATAGCCAAATCGGTTTAGCCGTTCTCGAGATTTAGCGAGACTAACGAACAGCGATTAATTTTTATATAATATAAGATTTCTGACCACACCACAAATTTAACATTTTTTTTATTGTAGATGGACAACAACCACCTGACCACGATCAGCGAGCTGACCCCGCACACGGTGTACACGATACGCGTGCAGGCCTTCACGCTGGTGGGTCCCGGCCCGGTGTCCGCGCCAGTGCAGGTCAAGACGCAGCAAGGTGAGACCTCAAAATGGCCGTCAGGTGTACTTTTTCCAGTTTGGTCACTTTTTCAGGCATTGATTTAGGTCATCATCGATAGCTTCAGACCTTGTCATTTCACCAAGAAGATGATCGTGAGAGCATATTATCAAGATAAAACTTAAATCACCGTTTCAATATTCGCCCGATAGTCGTGCAATTTATACTCCTTTTAGATTTAAACTTTGTCGTTTTCTGCTATTATAGGATCAATACCGATGGAATTTACTTGTTTTTTTTTTACTCTACAAAAACGCCAGATGGTAACTGGTCCGTGTGTTCCAGGTGTGCCCTCACAACCGTCGAACCTGATGGCGGTGGAGGCGGGGGAGACGTCGGTGATGCTGACGTGGCGGCGGCCGGCGCACGCGGGGGACAACATCGTCTCCTACGAACTGTACTGGAACGACACCTACGCTAAGGAGCATCATAGAAAGTAAGCGAGATTGCATTTCCCCAAATGACGACCTCCGTAGCGCAGTGGTTGAGCGCGTTAGTGCTCGAGCGAGAGGTCGCGGGTTCGAATCCCGCCCAGGCAACAAAAAGTTTTCAATGTCCCTGGGTCATAGATGTGTATTAAATTTGTGTATAATATAATAAAAATCTTAAATATGTGTGTAGCATAAAAGTATTAAATATATTTCCGTTGTCTGGTACCTGAAACACAAGTTCTTCGTATACTTAGCACGGGGCCAGTATGACGTGGTATGAAGCGTCCATAGATATTATTATAAATGCGGCAGACGGAGGGTTATGTTGAGAGTATGTATGATTGTTTGTTACGCTCTACAGTCTGAACCGCTCGATGGATTTTAGCTCTAAATAACAGTGAACCCGAATCAGAAACATTAAGGCCGTGTTTCACCAAGCAATGTTAAAGTTAACGCCATGTTAAAATACCATGCCATCTTATTCATTGACAGGAAATACGAAAGGGATAACATGATATTTAACATGGCGTTAACTTTAACATTGCTTGGTGAAACACGCCCTAAAGCAAGTAACACTGGGTATAATAAAATAAAAAAAGCAGTCGGGTTTTAATTGAATAAGAATGGAGCGCCCGTGGCCTAGTGGGTAGACTGGTGATTGGCATTCGAAAAGGTGCAGGTTAAATTCCCAGGTTGTGGCATGTACCAATGAGACTTATTCAGATCTCATTTACCCTATGCGGACGTTCTAACGGTGAAGGAAAACATCGTGAGGAAACCCGCACATGGTTGGCTCCAGACGTATTGACCAGTCATTCCTCTGGACTAGGCCGACTATGCAATATTTAAAACCGCTTGTCCCAGGCACTACAGTATTGAAAAGAGCGATTACTTCGCTCGGAGAATATTGTATAAATCATCTTATAACTGACGCAAAAACTTACTTTTTGAATTAGATTATTGGTCGTAAAACTATTTTTGAGAAAAAAGAAAAGAGAATTTATCTCGTAAATAACAATGAACTCAAAACAACAATCAACAAAATTAATAAACAGGTGCTGACTTATCATGTGGCGAAGATAAAAAATTACAACGCCGAGTTTCAGTTGGCACCATAGACAAACATGTAAGAAAATAATATAAAAATAAAGTATCTAATATCATGTTTACCGGAGCTATACTTTACCGTGCCTCTTAACACCTATATTTCAGAGACAGAGCAATTACACACAAAAATAAATATAGCTATATTAAGGAGTACCAGAATTTGAAATCAGTATTATGGATCTATCCAGCATCTTTTCTTTACAAGATAAAGAAATATCTATCTAATATTTTTATGTAGTACTACACACACGTAAATTAATTGGTGTACGGCTATGCTTGCTAGAAATAATATCTGGACGCATATTATAATCCAGTAATTACTTAGGTTCATCAGTCCTACAATAACATGAAACATAAATAAGATATTCCTACTCAGAACTATAATTTAAAGCAGTAATAGCTGCCTTTGAGAAATTTCCTATCTTAAATTTTATAATTCTTAACATCAAAATATTATATTATAAGCAGATAAAATTCTTATGATTTCAAAGCTGCAAACTTAATCTTATAAATAATGATCTTATTTATATCCGTTTATTTCAATAATCACAACAGTTTTCCCACAATTTTCCTCCACAGTCTTTTAATGGATTATCTTTTTTTTCGTTAATTGGCCAGACTGTTTCGTCCCCTTTGGAGAAATACGAAATATACGAAACGAAATCTCTTAAGTTACTCCCACGTTTCTTAAAACGTTAAATATGAGCCCCCGCGTAGAAAAATTGGCTGATACTTTTGTTGGGCGATAGTTTTAGTATGAAAATTGTAAGCCAATAGTAAATTTGTGCACATTGTAATACTTTTTCATGGTGATTATGGCCCGTATAAATAAAACAATCTCAAACCCAACCTCACTTGAGCACCTATTTGACATTTTCACGTTTCACTTTCAAAAATGAATAACTTTATTTATGTTACATAGTACTTTAATTTATTTTCTTTGTATACCGTAATATTCATAATATTACAGATTACAAAAAACATAATTAAGTATGTAACATAAGCGAAGTTCTTCATTTTTAAAAGTGAAACGAAACGTTTTTTGAGCACCTATGTCAAATAGGTGCTCAAATAAGGTTGGGTTTGAGATTGTTTTATTTATACGGGCCTAAGTCCGCGGGGTATAGGCTCATAGAAAGTCTGCCGATTTCGCAATGCGCTATATATTTTAGCTTTTAAAGTATTTATCAGAAAGTACTTCGCTTCGGTCCCAACTGGCTTTCTATGTGTATTGGCGTTCGCAGTTCAAACAAATACCCGACTGTTATACTCGTACAGTTCTAGTCGATTATACTTTTGAAAAAGTTCCAGTATAGGTTTGATTCGATCACTTCTTTTTCATTTGGAATTCTTCTTATTAAATTGTCTTTGCTATTCGAATCACCCAGACGGATACCGATAACGGAGACGTACACGCTGAACGGTCTCTACCCGAACACGCTGTACTACATCTGGCTGGCGGCGCGATCGCAACGGGGCGAGGGCGCGACCACCCCGCCCATAGCTGTGCGGACTAAACAATACGGTATGTGACCCGCGGGTCCACAGGTTAGCGTGTGAGAGTGCCTGTACAGTGTTTGGACCGGAGGTACCTCGAAACCCGACGAAGGAATCCCAGAATGATCGGCACTAGAGTCATTCTTGGATCTGTGAACGAGATTTATCTGGATCTCGATGCGAGGTTTCCAAGTATCTCCCGATTGCGTTGAGATTTTGTAAGAGAGTAAGTTTTGCCAGGTAAATTCCTAATATATTTCACATAAAGCACCTGCCCGGCACGCAGCCAGTAAACAGCACAAGCACCAAGTTATTCACAATATGTGTTTTGTTATTGTAAACTCGTCGACGCGGGCACCGTGTACGCAGGACCGTAGTAGAATGCGTACACTTTGCCCTGTAGCTTAATGTTGTTCGTAATTACTCGCCGAGACCTCTCTCGGATTATTCCTAACGACCAACATGTACAGCATTGACAATTTGAATTGTATTTCAATGTAAAATTTCCAACCAGAAATATAATGCTGTGCATGTTCTGTTATAACGACCGCAGATTTCTTCAGACAGGGGAGATTGTGAGACGAAGGAGACACAGAGTTACGAGGACGTACGGGCGAGCGGATCTCACACACAAATGCATGCTTATTATGTTTTAACGACTAAATTTATTTTGGGCACATTTTATTTATCGCATTCAGTGATTGCATCGGCTAGGTCGGTTAATGGGACGCCTCAGTCCGTTTCAGTTTCAGATTTGTCGGATTTCTCTTATAATTGAGCATGTTTAGTTCCCGGAGCGCCGCCGATGAATGTGACCGCGGTGGCGATTTCGCCGACTGCAATTCGTGTGACCTGGCAGCCTCCGCCGGCGGAGCGGGCGAACGGTCGGATCGCCTACTATAAGCTTCTTTGTGTGGAATCCGGTCGGGGAGATTCGGAGGCGACGGTCGTGAAGCTGAACCAGACGAGCTTCGTGCTGGACGAGCTGCGCCGCTGGACGGAGTACCGCATCTGGGTGCTGGCCGGCACCAGCGTCGGCGACGGCCCCGCCTCCTACCCCGTCACTGTCCGCACACACGAAGACGGTACGTGTCTCCAATGATACTCCCTAATGTTCCGACTCAATTTTATGTAGATGATATTTATTTGGGATAAAATGAATATGTCGCAGTCATCTGATTGAATCTGCTTATTTAATTGAATGACCGGCGCGGTTACTTAATAACGTCAAACAGCTCGTACAGATAGCGATGTGTTGATATATTTTTTGATTAATTTACTTTAATGTGCGTTATAATAGTAGTCATTTAGAAATTTTGAAGTTTAAAAATAAAATATTTAATAGCTGTCCTAGTCTCCGATTCTAAAATTTGTTGGTAAAAACAGGATTCAGTGAACGCGCTAGTCATTCAATTAAATAGCAGACTCAACCACATGGCTGTGTGTTTTAATAGATAAAGTAGTATTTCTACTTGAAAATAATATAAAAATTGCTATTGAAGTCTAATAATGTACCTATTGATATGAATATCTTAATATTGATCTACATGAAATTGAGTTCTAAAGATACTAAAAAAATTACGTTTCATATGAAATTAATCATAATACAAAATGTAATATCATCGGATAAAAGTATTTAAACATATCATATATTATTCATAATGCTGGACCTCAGCTTTTATGTCCCTATCCTTTGATATCGCATATTTTTATAATATATTCTAATGAAATGTTTACTCTGTCAACGCAATTGATATGGGAGATGGTAAACGAATAATGTAAAATCATCCGAGCCGAATAACACACGTTAAATATTTAAGAGTGATTTTATAGTAATAATTGGATGGTGGGCAGAATGGATGTAATTTATGAAGCCAAATGAATAATGCGGCACTTGCAAGCAATTCCGTACCTCGAACTATTCCCAAATTATTTCCATTCTGGTCCGTAATGAATTTTGTTGATATGCAAATGTTTGCTAATGCCGAAACGGTGGTGGGTTCCTTATATTGAAACTCGATGTTTAAATTAGTAGTTATAATGACAGTTCAAACTACTACCAACTTACTAATGCCATTTTTTCTTTGTTCCCTTTTTGTAAGCGTATAGCAGGATTCTAATGGAGGTTTAAAATAGTAACAGTAATGCTTGCCAATTTATATGTATTATGGTCACATCCATTTGATTTAATGTATATTTGTCGCTATGGATAGCGATATTTCCACTCACTTGTCACATGTAATGATTTGGCGTGTCTCAAGGCACGACATATTTTGATCCGCTAAGATGGCACTCACTGAAATGCATAGCACATGGTATAATGTCGACGGCACCGTTATATATTAATTTTGACGCACAGTTGTTGAGTATTTAGCGATGGACACACTTTTGCATGCTTTTTAACGACACAGCACCATTTTCGTTCGGTTAATTTCACTGGGCACCAGCTAGGTTAGCTTGTTGAACACAATCGTCCCTAGAATTTGGTATACGATTGTGTAAAGCAGGTACAGCACTTTTAGGAGCACTCAGCACAACTTGCGACGTCACAAGGTGAGAGAGCGAGTGCGTATATCAAGAGGATACCAACCGACTCGGGGCCTTAGACAGAGTGCAACCAGAGGCTCAGTCGAAATGCAATCGCCACGATTACGAAGTTACAAAAAAGAATGTGCGGCATTGACCAGCAGTGCTAGTCTCTAAGAATGTTTTGCGTATCTTGACAGCTGAAGACGCGGTGAGTATCAAACTTCGAAGTTCACAGTATGGAAAATTTGACACTCACCGAGGATTCGGCTGTCGAGATACGATCATTCAATCATTTCTATAGATTAGCAGTACTGTTAACTATATCACTTAGCGCGCATGTCAATGTCATAATATATTCTGATTTTATAATTTCGTCATCGTAATAACGATGGCATATTGACTAAGGGCCCAGAATGATGACGAAGTTCTTAAAGAATAGAATGTATGGTAACCACGTGATTTACCGACCATAAATTCGATCCCATCCATTTTTATTTTTCGAACTTCGTCATTGTAATGAAAGAAGGCATGTTGACTAAGGCCCCAGATTCATGAAACTAACGATGGCTATGTACAAGCTTTACCATACACGATGTTTTAACTAACATACACCTCAAAAATGTGTCACGTTCCACACCAAATTTCACCGAATCCGAGGCTTGTACATTGTGAATATCTTCCATTGAATGTTGCAAATCAGGTCTCCGAGTCGGTTGCAGCCGAACACGCTCCACGGCACGAGCGCCGCATTTGAATACCAATACCGGCCAACACGACACGCGCGCATGCTACTGTACTCACAACTACCTCTACTCAATACTCTCTGACTGTACTATTAGAAGGCAGCGGTTCAAACTGACAGAGGTCCCGAGGATCCGATCTAAATTCATCCTAATTCATTCGGTCCGGAGATCCGAGGGGTCCGATCCGCAACGCTCTTCGCCTGTAAAACCCGAACTGCTCAGCTCGGACTAGAAAACGCGCTATCTCTGTCTCCTTCTTTCTCTATCTATCTCACTTGCTCTCAAGCTACTACTTCTCGCAGTAGACGTATTTCTCTTCTATCTTCTATACTATCCAACTATCGTCGTGCATGCACACTAGATATTGTGACACAGAATACTCGTACGTACATATGTATGGTTAAAGGGAACGGGTGGAATCTCGAGGAACGCAGGCAGTTCGGCCACCGGTCGAGTACAATTTTTGCTCAGTCACTCTAAGGAGCAATACAAGTCAAGGACACACAGACACTGTTACAGACCTCACTGTGGATAGCAAACGAGCAAGGTATGACAAGATACACACACAGCGGCTGTCGGCAACAAGAGCACACTTACCATTACCTCACCAGAGCGACCAACGAAGCACACACAGAATCGGCGCCGTCGCGGTAATCAATACATGTGCGTGTGAGTGAATCGACTGCACCGAGTAGAGGGCGGAAACGGGAATTCAAATGTGCCTAGTCTTCTTCTATTCACTGTGCACAAACACTCTCGAGGCGTGGGCATTACCGTACGGAATGCGCTTCCGAAACATTGTCGCCTGTAATAAATAAATTCTAGTTTCCATTTGTTCGCTACGTGTGAGTAGAAAAAGGCGATGCACACGAACGAAGTCGTCCCGAGCGGCTTAACCCGAATGCGCCTCCTAAAGAGCTCAGAATACACGAGGAAGTGAAATAAGAGACCCCCATTTGCCGACAAGCGTTCTACTCGTAATCTCTCACTTGGTTCCGTTCGCCCTGCAATGTTCGCACAATTTGTCTTAAATGTATTTGAATGCGTTTTTCTCTTTTTTCTCTCGTCACTGACTTTGTATGGGCCGCTGGTAACCCGTACAGCTATCAAGAGTGAGTATAAATTACTATAGTGCTTGTTTAGATGTGCGTTTGTGCTTGTGCCTCTGCTTGTAATAGTTTGTTCTTCCTAGCACATAAACTTAACTCCTATGACAAACTGCAAGCGGGCCGGTCGAGTCTGTCGAATGTTTACTATGTTATAATACTTGTCAAGTGTGTTTTACTACTAACCGAAGTTTTACACACGAGCTTGTCCTACCGAGTGAACCCTTGCAGTGAGTATACCTGACTGTAGATATGCCGCTTTTGGATATTGGTAAACTTACCTAACGTTGACTCTTGTAATGCTTAACTATTTTAGTTTGTCTTAACGATATGGATTGAAAGGTAATGGATTTTAATTGGTTATGTTATGGAAGGGCGTAAAAGATAAATTGATTAGTGTGTGTTGGTATTCAAATGCCCGATCGAGATGCTGAGAGATGGAATCTGAGACCGAAGCACTCTATCAGCATTGGCGACGGGATGTTACCGACCGCACTGCAATAAGTCACCCGACGCAACGCTTTACAGAGAGCGTGTACCGCTTCATTCGAATTTAGACCCTATAAAGTTGAGCTTTAGGTAGTTGTTAGTTCGCTCCCGTAGATGCTGATAGGGCGTTAGGTCTGTGCAAGTTGGCGCGGCTCACGTGAACTAATATTGTATTTGTATTCTCACAGTGCCCGGGGAGCCGCAAGACGTGAAAGTAACCTCCATCAACTCGACCTCAATTCACGTCACCTGGAAACCGCCCCAAGAAAAAGAGAAGAACGGAATCATCCGCGGCTACCATGTGCACGTGCAGGAAGTGAGGGAAGAGGTATGAAATCCTTTTTTATCTAGATAGATAAGTTATATAAACTTCTAACTCTTGAGGCCCACTTATGTTAGTGACGGTTAAATAATAAACACATAGTTACAACCTTAATATATAACTCTGGATTTATTAACGCAACAAGTGGGTTGGCCTTGCTAATTATAAACGAATTTCAACCAGTATTTAATTACTTAGTTTTCTCGTTCCGGGACTTTTCCAATCAAAAATCGAAATGAATAAATTGTGTGTTGGAAAAATTTGTAGTTAAAAAAATCCAATTCGTCGCTCATAATTTTTCTAAACAACTTCCAACTAAGATGGAGGTTGTAATGTTTGGCTGAGCATATTTATTTTATTAACCACAAATATTTTAGGGCAAGGGTCTCCTGAATGACCCCATGCGCTTCAACGTGATGGACGACGTGACGCTGGAGCTGAACATCTCCGGACTCCAGCCGGACACGCGGTACAACGTGCAGGTAACGTGTTTATTTTGTTTATTTAGGGCTGATTTTTCAATCGTCAGATAACTTTTATCTGTCGAATAAACATGTGACTCTGACATTTGTTTCATACAAAATCTGTCAAAGTTAGATTAAAAAACCAGCCCTTAGCAGATAATCTGTAGGATGCTGGAGGAAGAAAAGCACCTCCCTATCCATCTTCACGTTTCTGCGGACATTGTAATTAGCTTAAAACTGCGCTCGCCAGGCAGCTTACCCAGCGTGGCGAGTATTGACAACTACCCCCATTAAATACTTGGGGGAGGCTTTTATCCAGTAGCGGACGTCATAGCTGAAACGATGATTTGGTAGAACTTTGTTGTTTTTTGTTCTTTGTCAAAAGCAAAGCAGTCGCAAAAATTACGCAAGTTTTGCACTTGAACTTTATCGACAGTTAAAAGGTAATACGGCATAAGTGCCAAAAACTAAACTAAATTGGAGAGCAGTTTAAAATTTTCAAAATAAGAAAAATGAATTTGGCGTAAATTTTTCTTTGACTTTACATTCAATTAATAGTTCCAATGATTGCCACTAATTTGTTTTTGGCGCTAGTATCTTAGCAAAAATTAAGCAAATGTGTAGGAATATTCAAACACAACAGCGTGCGATTAGCACTATTTTTTGACGTTCAGCAATCGATTGCACGTCTATCGCGTTATTTTTTATAATCGCTATTTTTACGTAATTACCCCGGTATATTAAAATAAAAAACGCAGTCGTGTTTTTTGGTTCATATTGGCGTTTTTTTTTTCTTGTAGGTGGCGGCGCTGACGAGGCGGGGTGACGGCGACCGCAGTACGCCGGTGTCAGTGAAGACGCCCGGCGGTGTGCCAAACCGGCCAACCGTTAACCTCAAGTAAGATATTGGTTGAATTTTTAAAATGGACGATAGTTTTGATACACAAATGGGTAACTTGGTTACATTTTTATTACAACATTTTTGGTAACGATTAAATACCACAGTGATTGAGATAATTAAGTTATATAATGTATTTATTCTATTAATCGTAAAAGGGTATGATAAAAAGCAATAATCTTCTTCTAAATATAAATTTTACTTAATATAATTTCAACTTGCAGGATCTTAGAAAAGGACCCCATTGTTTCAATAGAAATAGAATGGGCGAAACCGACTCAAACCTACGGAGATTTGCAAGGCTATAGATTAAGATATGGTATTAAAGATCAACCATTGGAGGAACTAAAATTTTCCGGAACCAAAGTAACCTCGCATAGAATTAATGATTTAGAAAGAGGAGTGCAATACGAGTTCAGAGTTGCAGGTATGAACCAAATCGGTATAGGCCAAGAGACCATTAAATATTGGCTTACTCCTGAAGGTGCACCAAAGGGACCGCCTGCAAATGCGACTTATCACTTCCAAACTCCAGATGTAATTAGTGTAACCTGGGAACCGCCAGTTAGAGCGGATAGAAGCGGCCAGATCAAAAAGTACGACGTTCAGTTTTATAAAAGAGGAGATCAAGCATCATTGATTGAAAAGACGACAGAGCTCACCAAGGTTGTGTTTACTGGCTTAGAAGAAGATGCGTTTTACGTGTTTAAAGTAAGAGCGTACACGGATCAAGGTGCCGGTCCCTATAGCAAAGATATCACTGCTCATACAGAAAGAGATATAGGTAGGGCACCTATGGCAGTAAAGGCGGTCGCGACATCTGAGTCAGGCGTTGAAGTTTGGTGGGAACCTGTCCCTTCAAGGAAAAAGATTATCGGTTATGTTATATTTTACACGATGGCCCCTGTTGCTGATTTGGATGAGTGGCAACAAAAAACTGTACATATCACGCATTCTGCAGATTTGGAGAATCTCGAGAAATTTGCGGAATATGCCATTGCTGTTGCTGCAAAAACCGCCGAAGGTTTAGGAAGACTATCAGAAAAGGTTACCGTTAAAGTTAGACCGGAAGAAGTTCCTTTACACCTTAGAGCACAAGATGTTTCTACACACTCTATGACATTGTCATGGTCACCGCCATTAAGATTAAACCCAGTTAGTTATAAAATATCATACAATGCCATCAAAGAATTTGTAGACTCATTAGGCATGACTCAATCGCAAGAAATACCACGAAAAGAAATAATCGTCAAACATGACAGAACCTCGCATTCGATAAATGATTTATCTCCGTTCACTACATATAATGTTAATATAAGTGCCATCCCTAATGATAATTCATATAGACCTCCAACTAAAATTACGGTAACTACGCAAATGGCTGCACCTAAACCGATGGTGAAACCGGATTTTTATGGAGTTGTTGAAAATGAAATACTAGTTATTCTACCTCAGGCATCCGAAGAATACGGTCCTATTTCTCATTATTACCTAGTTGTTGTACCTGATGATAAGTCTCATAATCATAAAAATCCAGACCAATTCCTAACTGATGACCTTATTAAAAATAATGCTAGAACTGACGATGAAAATGCACCTTACATTGCAGCAAAATTTTTGCAAAGAAATATTTTATACACGTTCCATCTTGGTAATGATGAAATGTATGAAGGTTTCCTTAATCGAAAACTGAATCCAAGCAAAAAGTACCGAGTATTTGTAAGAGCAGTTGTAGATACACCACAAAAACATTTATATACCTCAAGTCCGTTTTCTGAATATTTATCGTTGGATATGCGAGAAGCGCCACCCGGTGAGGAACCTAGTCGTCCAGACCCGAAAGATATAAACGGTGATCCAGAAATAAGAATAGAGGAGAATAGAAAGGAAGCCGGAATGGTTTGGGTGATTGGTCCTATCATTGCGGCACTCATGTTATCTTTATGTTTAGTTTTACTGTTTATTGTGAAACGGCGAAGACAGCCCTGCAAAACACCAGATCAAGCAGCCGTCACTAGGCCCTTGATGTCAGCAGATATTGGATTTGGAGCACCGTCTGATCCAGTTGAAATGCGGCGATTAAACTTCCAAACACCGGCTATGATCTCTCATCCACCGATACCGATATCCGAATTGGCTGAACATATCGATAGACTCAAAACCAATGATAACATGAAATTCTCGCAAGAATATGAGAGCATAGAACCTGGCCAACAGTTTACCTGGGATCACTCTAATATGGAAATCAATAAGCCTAAGAACCGTTACGCAAACGTGATTGCTTATGATCATAGTCGAGTAATACTACAACCCATCGATGGTGTTCTCGGAAGTGACTATATTAACGCTAATTACTGCGATGGTTACCGTAAACACAATGCCTATGTTGCTACCCAAGGCCCATTGCAAGAGACCTTTGCTGACTTCTGGAGAATGTGCTGGGAGCTGAGAACGTCGACTATTGTTATGATGACTAAATTGGAAGAGAGAACGAGAATTAAATGCGACCAATACTGGCCCAGTCGTGGCAGTGAGTCATACGGCATGATGACGGTTTCTATTGCCGAAGTTCAGGAACTAGCTACTTACTGTATTCGGACATTCCAAGTGACAAGAAATGGAGGTGCTGAGCGTCGAGAAATTAAACAACTGCAATTCACGGCCTGGCCCGATCATGGAGTTCCCGAACATCCTGCGCCATTTTTACAATTTCTGCGCCGCGTTCGTGCTTTGAACCCGCCAGATTCTGGTCCACTAGTCGTACACTGCTCAGCGGGCGTTGGACGTACTGGTTGCTTCATTGTAATCGATTCGATGCTAGAGAGGGCTAGACACGAACGCACTGTTGATATCTACGGACACGTCACTTGCTTACGGGCCCAACGTAACTATATGGTGCAAACTGAGGATCAATACATCTTCATCCATGATGCTTTACTGGAGGCGGTTATTAGTGGAGACACTGAAGTGCCTGCTCGTAACCTCCATCAGCATATACAGAAACTAATGCGTGTAGACACGCTCGAAAATATCACTGGTATGGAATTGGAATTTAAGAAGTTAGCTAACATGAAGGCTGATTCTACACGATTTGGAATTGCCAGCTTGCCTTGCAACAAGCATAAAAACAGACTTGTGCATATCTTGCCATACGATACTACTCGCGTTTGCCTGACTCCGCGCGATGGTTCTGATTACATTAACGCTTCCTTCGTCGATGGATATAGATACAGAGCCGCGTATATTGCCACTCAAGGACCTTTGCCTGATACCACTGATGACTTCTGGTGTATGCTCTGGGAACATAACTCCACTATTATCGTTATGCTGACAAAACTAAAAGAAATGGGACGGGTAAGTTCTCTCTGAATTTGCTGTTAAACTTTATTTATATGCTTTAATTTTAATTTTGTTTCTATTATTAACCAAAATCTTGGTGTTTTTAGGAGAAATGTCACCAGTATTGGCCGTCTGATCGTTCTGTCCGTTATCAATGTTTCGTGGTAGATCCAATCGCCGAGTATAACATGCCTCAGTACATCTTGAGGGAATTCAAGGTAAATTTTGTTTTGTTTTATCGATTCGAAAATTTATGTGATATTCCCAATCATGATCAGAAGATTTTTATCATATTTATAGTAAGTCTAGTGTCCTTAGACAAGAATACATTTAAATTTTTTATCGACCTGTTTCAAATCGCTAAGATTCTTGAAAAATTCCTGACGAGCGAGCATCGACTGCTTGACTCACAAATCTTATTTTTCATCAGCTGACGGACGCTCGTGACGGGGCTTCCCGAACGGTACGGCAGTTCCAGTTTATTGACTGGCCGGAGCAAGGTGTGCCCAAGAGCGGCGAGGGCTTCATAGACTTCCTCGGACAGGTGCACAAGACTAAAGAGCAATTTGGCCAGGACGGTCCGATCACGGTGCATTGCAGGTAATTTATAGTCTGTTCATTGGCCAAGGCTTCTTCAGACCTCTTGCTGTACATATTTCTTGTTTCTTTGCTTATCACCACGAGATAAAATACGACACAAGTGTGATCACTGTCACATTGTATGGCTTTCAAAATGTTGTTATAGATAGAGAGATTATTAGATTATTATTAAAACAGGTGGTAGGTAAGTTGCCTGCTGTGACACTTTTCCAATCGAAATATTATGTTTACAGCTACAGGGACGTACAGCTCTAATGTTTAGATAACATACGCTACCAATTCGTTGCCGCTATTTAGATAAGTGTCCTAAAATGTCTCAACCTATCGAGTCATCTCATCTTACTGTACAAAATGGCATGCCAATCCTAGACTATTATGTAGATGCCATTCCGTGAAATTCCGTCCCGCGAATTAGTGCAACTAAATATAATGACGGTCAGTTTTTAACTATTTGGTGGAATAACCCGTAAATAAAAACATCCGACCTCAGCTAATATTAGCTTTTGTCTTTGGAGAAATGACAGTATAGGTTGATCACAGCGCTGCATCTAGGAGACTTTTTTACGGAAATCACTGTACATAATATTATAGTCTAGGATTATGCCTATGCCCTAATGGGCAGTAAGAATGATTCGATACCCATTAAACGCATACCGTACGTATTTTTATAATTTAACCCTGCTGTCACGAAAAGGACTCTAACACTACTATTATGATTTGTAGCGCTGGCGTGGGGCGCACGGGCGTGTTCATCACGCTGTCGACGGTGCTCGAGCGCATGCAGTACGAGGGCGTGGTTGACGTGTTCCAGACAGTGCGCACGCTCCGCACGCAGCGCCCCGCCATGGTGCAGACCGAGGTCAGTGTGAGAGAGACAGTAATCGCTAACTTGTCACTTAGGGACTGATGATCGCTCGCTGTCACTTACGTGCGTGCATATCAGAGAGAGGAGGATACTCGGATACTCGCTCGCTGTCGCTAATGTGCGCGCCTGTGAAAGAGAGGTCGAGACACTCTCTCGCAGTCACTAATGTAACTACGTGTGAGAGAGAGAGGAAGAGACACGCATGCATTCTTATAGTATTCTCATAGTCTTATACGCATGCGCGGGAAAGAGAGAGTGAGAGACGATAGCTCGCTGTTACTTACGTACTTGTATATGTGAAACTGGGCATGTAAACTAATGCGACCGCAATCATTTGTGAAAGCGCATAAAAATTTACTAATTTAGCGACAGGTCTTTAAAGGAACTAAATAAGGAATAATCCAGTTTTTTTTTAAGTTCCATCAATCAATCATTTATTTACAGAATGTATTACATATGAAGATGGTAAAGTTTAAAACAGTTTATACATTCTGCCATGATAGCAGATAAATTATATAATATAGTTTTTTTAATTGACTTACAAAAAAATGAAAATAGAATAAATAGATTATCTATTTGTATTTATTTTAATCAAACAAGTTACATGGGAACGCAAGTTTACTTTTACTCTTGTTTTAAGATTAGAAAAGTTTTTATTGAATTTCTTTTTTGTTGTACAGGACCAGTACGAGTTTTGCTATCGCGCCGCTTTGGAGTACCTCGGGTCCTTCGACCACTACGCCAACTGACGATGAGACCTACTCGTCTAAACTCACTGTTAGGAACCCTCACGTTTTCATCTATACTAAATTATTGTCTATGACTATTAGATTCGAATTTACAAAAATATTACACTTAGAATCGTTGCATTTGAAAAAAGCGCGCCAAATTTCCCGCGCAATCATCGGTCATTTTTGACGTTTTAACGTTCCATTTTTAAATTGGCGTCAGGGTTCCGGCAAGTTGACAGTTTTATACGACTGATTGTATTTTCATTCACTGTTGTATACTTAAAGGCTTAAAATATACGAGTGCCTAGGAAAAGTTACTTATGATGTATATCTACGACCACTGTAATCATGATTGTGAGATGAAGGGTAACCTATATAATATTAACCCTATCTACATAGATAGACTTTATATGCGGTTCTAGCTATTTTTATCTATATAAGAACAACGTTAAACAATGTGAAAACGTCGCATCTATCGTAAGAGAGTTTCGGATATAAATATCGTATTATGCCACGAAATATTGTTTGCTAATATCTTATTAGAGAACACAGTGCGCTTAGAGACTTAACGCGGTTGAACACGTATCATGGTGTATAATGTATAAATAGTTATTGCAGCTGTAATTAGGAGTTTATTTTTCATATCGGGTGTTAAATATGTTAGGTAGTGTAAATTGTAACTCGTTTCATAATTGCAATACAAAAATATTAGACGAATCGGCTGTGTCGTGTGGAAACGTGTCATGTGCGTAGATTGTAATCTTGTGTAAATATCTTTTTTTTTTAATTTCTGTAACCCACGAGTTTCTCTTGCCCGTATTTACTTTATTGTTAAAAAAGAATTGTCTATGGATTCTTTTTTATATTTCATTGTCATTCCGTGATTTATTTTTAACTTATTTAAATTAAGTTTTTGTTTATATTATATCACTGCCACTCATTATATTAAGTCGGTGATTCAATGACATATCTATTGTTAGGTAGAGAAAATTTTTGTCGGTGTGTTGAATGTTATCAATAAGTTTGATTCGAATTAATATTCGAATTTCGAATGGTAAATGGATTGTTGAAAGGAACAATATTTAAAAATCTGTTTTAAAAAAGTAAAACAAAATAATGAGCCCGTCATTTTGTTTTAGAATAAAAATTATAAACACCAGTTAAAAAATAAACACTTATGAATTAAAATAGAGTATTAGGTTCCGAAATTTTAAGAACGCTATAGCCAAGAAAAAGGAAATCGTTTTACATATTTTAACATCTACAGATTATGTACGGCCTTTAATATACCTAATGTGGTATTGCGCTTATTTTGCATTATATTTATTTATTTTATGTTCAAAATTGTGGTTCTCATCACACTATTTTAAGCTATCTTTAAGTGTAGTAATCCCTTATCTTTTACTGTACCCTTGCCTATATCGTAATAAGTCTTAGGTTTTCCACTCGTTTTATACAATCTATACCTACTTGTAAGTTAAAGTTGAGCTTCTATACTAGTAATTATACTATTTACTTCGGAATATTCGAAACATACTTGAATGACGTATATCGTGATGGTGTTTGCAAAAAAGTATAGTCTTGTCTATGGTCGATTCTGTTGAATACTTCGTCGACCGATACTGCCAATCTTTCAGTAGTAGGAAGGTTTTAAATTATTAATAAAATACGAGAACATACGTAGAATTATTAAAGAAGAATATTGTTAAAATGAAGTTATAGTGAAATTTAATACTCGTTGATGAATCCCTTGCATTGCCAGCTTAACTAGAGGCTTTGTATGATTTTGTGTAAGCTATGCGCGAATATCGTCTAATTCTAAATTGATTTTGTCGTAAAATCGCATTTATTTGAATATAAGAAACCCCAAAGCTTTTTAAACGGAAAGGTCGGCCATTTGGATGTCTAAGCTGTCGATCCCACTGCTAATTTAGTGTTGCTATATTATTTAATTTATTTTATAAAATGTGTTTTTTTTTTAAAGGAAGTGGATTAACAAATTTTTTAAGTGATTATAATATAATTATTATTGCCTTTACTCGTTCCATAATTATGATTAGAAACTCAGTTAATATTATGAGTTAATATTAATTTGTATTTAGTTTGATTTTTGGGGTGCATGAATCAATACTCAGATGTAATAATATAAAATGAATATTTTTTATTAATCGCATAATGTTGCCAGATGTATTTAATTTATTTTGTACAAAATGAAATTCTAAAAGAGGTCCATTATATAAACCAAATTTGTTTTATGTACTCCAAATAATCATTATTGCCATACTCGGTGCTGTTATTAATTCCATTTTAGTACAAAATGCATATAATCGTTCCATACGTATCCAAACTTGTTCTTAATTTTTTTAAAGACTGATAATTTGCATCCAGGCAGCTTCACGTTCTATTTTTGAATTGTTTGTATATGACCTACCGTTAATGGCGGCTACTTTCCCTAAATCATAGACTAGAGAATAGTTTTTTAAGTGATTTCTTTCGTAATTAATTGTATATTTGTATCGTTTTTTACGATAATTTGCAGCTGGCAAATATGTCATAGCTTAGTTGCGATGGCGCGAAGTGAATGTAACTAGTAGGAATTTGTAGGTGATTATTTTGTAAAGATCCGCGCTAAGGACACGGTGGATTCGCAAATTATACATAATGTATATGAGAAATAAATATATGTGAGACGAAAACTGGGTTTTTATTCGAGTCTTAATAATATCCCACTCCTTAGTTTTTTTACGATATACTATATGTTGTAATATTGTAATAATAATTCATATCTATACATATAATAAATCTGTAGAGGGGTCATGTCTGTACATTAAGAATATTTAAGTGAAAATCAAAAAAAGGGGGTCTATAAGAGCCACAGAACCTAAAAATAACATTTTTGAAAAAAATGTCTGTCTGTCTGTCTGTCTGTCTGTCTGTCTGTCTGTCTGTCTGTCTGTCTGTCCATATGGGAATGTTTGTCGTCGCATCACGCTAAGACCACTGTATAGAATGAAATGAAATTTGGCAGGCAGGTAGCTTATGACCTGAAGAGCATTATAGGAAATTATTATCCCGAAAAACGAAAGGGTTCCCGTGGGATCTTCAAAAAATTGTAGCTATCTATTTGACAGTATTTCAGCCAAACTACTTAACGTATTTAAATGAAATTTGGCAGGCAGGTAGCTTATGACCTGAAGAGCATTATAGGAAATTATTATCCCGAAAAACGAAAGGGTTCCCGTGGGATCTTCAAAAAATTGTAGCTATCTATTTGACAGTATTTCAGCCAAACTACTTAACGTATTTAAATGAAATTTGGCAGGCAGGTAGCTTATGACCTGAAGAGCATTATTGGAAATTATTATCCCGAAAAACGAAAGGGTTCCCGGGGGATCTTAAAAAAATTGTAGCTATCTATTTGACGGTATTTCAGCCAAACTACTCAACGTATTTAAATTAAAATTTGGCAGGCAGGTAGCTTATGACCTGAAGAGCATTATTGGAAATTATTATCCCGGAAAACGAAAGGGTTCCCGTGGGATCTTCAAAAAATTGTAACTACCTATTTGACGGTATTTCAGCCAAACTACTCAACGTACTTAAATGAAACTTGGCACAAAGGTAGATTGTAACATGAAATAATCAACATAATATTTTTAACCGACTTCCAAAATAGGAGGTGGTTTATCAATACGTAAATATATTATGTTTTTTTTATATTTGTTCGTGGATATCTTCGTCGTTTATGAATCGATTTTAAATATTAATGTTATACCACTACTACTTAGTCTTTGAAGATATACGTTGGGCGTCGCGGCGTTGGGCGCCGCGACGTTGGGCGTCACGGCGTCGGGCGTCAGCGTCGCGGCGTCGGGCGTCACGGCGTCGGGCATCGGGCGTCGGCGTCGCGACGTTGGGCGTCGGCGTCGCGACGTTGGGCGTCGGCGTCGCGACGTTGGGCGTCGCGGCGTCAGGCGTCGGCGTCACGACGTTGGGCATCGCGGCGTCGGGTGTCGCGGCGTCGGGCGTCGGCGTCGCGATGTTGGGCGTCGCGGCGTTGGGCGTCGGCGTCGGGCGTCGCGGTGTCGGGCGTCGCGGTGCCGGGCGTCGCGCGTCGGCGTCGCGACGTTGGGCGTCGGCGTCGCGACGTTGGGCGTCAGGCGTCGGCGTCACGACGTTGGGCATCGCGGCGTCGGGTGTCGCGGCGTCGGGCGTCGGCGTCGCGACGGCGGGCGTCGGCGTCGCGACGGCGGGCGTCGGCGTCGCGATGTTGGGCGTCGCGGCGTTGGGCGTCGGCGTCGGGCGTCGCGGTGTCGGGCGTCGCGGTGTCGGGCGTCGCGCCGTCGGGCGTCGCGCCGTCGGGCGTCGCGCCGTCGGGCATCGCGCCGTCGGGCGTTGCGCCGTCGGGCGTCGCGGCGTCGGGCGTCGACTCCACGACGTTGGGCGTTGCGGCGTCGGGCGTCGCGGTGTCGGGCGTCGCGCGTCGGCGTCGCGACGTTGGGCGTCGCGGCGTCAGGCGTCGGCGTCACGACGTTGGGCATCGCGGCGTCGGGTGTCGCGGCGTCGGGCGTCGGCGTCGCGACGGCGGGCGTCGCGACGTCGGGCGTCGGCGTCGCGATGTTGGGCGTCGCGGCGTTGGGCGTCGGCGTCGGGCGTCGCGGTGTCGGGCGTCGCGGTGTCGGGCGTCGCGCCGTCGGGCGTCGCGCCGTCGGGCGTCGCGCCGTCGGGCGTCGCGCCGTCGGGCGTCGCGCCGTCGGGCGTCGCGCCGTCGGGCGTCGCGCCGTCGGGCGTCGCGCCGTCGGGCGTCGCGCCGTCGGGCGTCGCGCCGTCGGGCGTCGCGCCGTCGGGCGTCGCGGCGTCGGGCGTCCCGGCGTCGGGCGTCGCGGCGTCGGGCGTCGACTCCACGACGTTGGGCGTTGCGGCGTCGGGCGTCGCGGCGTCGGGCGTCGGCGTCGCGATGTTGGGCGTCGCGGCGTTGGGCGTCGACGTCGGGCGTCGCGGTGTCGGGCGTCGCGCGTCGGCGTCGCGACGTTGGGCGTCGCGGCGTCAGGCGTCGGCGTCACGACGTTGGGCATCGCGGCGTCGGGTGTCGCGGCGTCGGGCGTCGGCGTCGCGACGGCGGGCGTCGCGACGTCGGGCGTCGGCGTCGCGATGTTGGGCGTCGCGGCGTTGGGCGTCGCGGCGTTGGGCGTCGGCGTCGGGCGTCGCGGTGTCGGGCGTCGCGGTGTCGGGCGTCGCGCCGTCGGGCGTCGCGCCGTCGGGCGTCGCGGCGTCGGGCGTCCCGGCGTCGGGCGTCGCGGCGTCGGGCGTCGACTCCACGACGTTGGGCGTTGCGGCGTCGGGCGTCGCGGCGTCGGTCGTCGCGGCGTTGGGCATCATATACGGGACATTAGTGCGTTTAAACAAACAAACAATTTACATTTGGGGACTTTCGTTGCATGCGCTGCATAAACGGTTTAAGTCAAACAAACACCACGCGAACGAAGTCGCGGGCACAGCTAGTATTGTAATATTATTGTAGTCTTGTTTCTTTAACGTTTAGGGCGTGTTTCACCAATCAATGTTAAAGTTAATCCTTCGTTAAATATCATGTTGTTGTTCCTCTCGTAATTCCTATCAATGAATGAGAAGGAATGGTATTTTAATATGCCGTTAACACTAACATGCGTTAGTGAAATCGGTACTTAGTGTCTCTTTTGGTTAAGGAATGTTTCAGTAACTTAGTTAAGATTTTGGGGTTACCCTGAAAATACTTAAGTCTCGAGTCTTCACTGATAGCGGCAAGGCAGACTATGAATCTGAATTTACTAGATCGTGTTAGCATATGAATGACTTGGGTCTGGGCTTGATTATCCTTCGCCCAGACGGCTTAGCAGATTGACGATATGATCCAAGTAAGGAGGTCCAATGACTTTTAATAATATTTTCTCTCATATTTTAGAATAAATCACACTTTGCTTGTGTGATATCTATGCAAAATATATAAAAAAATATTTCTTAGATGCCTGTTATTGTTTACAGATTAAATAGTAAATACATTGTAATTAAAAAGTAGTGATTCATGACTACAATCGTCAAGCACCTCTTTATATCATCGGATTATGATCAAGTAAAATATGCGAATTAATCTGACATATTAAGAAGTTATAACTGATTTAAACTGATTGAATGTACTGTTGGTTCTTGATGGAACTTCATTTTCACAATATTAACACACAACTTTTTTTACACTTTTCCACTGATGATGATGATTTAATCGAAACCGGTCGTGTTTTTGTAAAACCTTATTAAAACGTAATAAAAAGTGGAAAAAAGTTGTGTTATTATTGCGATATTAAGAAGTTGGTAAAAATAAACTCGGAAAAGCCGTAGTCGATAGCAGTAAAATAACTTAACCTAACCTACCAATGAATCGAAATGTTTCTGACACTTTTTCTGTCTAAAAGTAGGACTTTGCATCCGTTATTGGATGATGTATACAGTATTCTCCGAGCGAAGTAACCACTCTTTAAATGCTGTAGTGCCTGGGACAGACTAGATGTCTCGCATGGTTGCCCAGCACATACGACCTTCTCGCAACATCGGTCTAGTCCAGAGGAATGACTGGTCAAAGTTCTGGTCAAAAGAGGCCAACCATGTGCGGGTTTTCTTACGATGTTTTCCTTCACCGTTAGAGCGTTTCTTGAGATCTTAAAAAGCCTCATTGGTACATGTTACAACCTGGGAATCGAACCTACACCCTTTTGAGTGCCACTTAACGTTTAACCCCATCGTTAGTGACAGAATTAAAAAATATATCTGCCAAATCCAAATAGGTATCGAGGCATACACTTAAAATGTTTTTCCTATAAAGAAACGAATGAACGATGTAGGTATCGAGGCATACGCTTAAAATGTTCTTCCTATAAAGGAACGAATGCCATTTCCTTAAATAATTATTAGAGGGTCTACTGAAATCCACTTAATGCGTCGGGGAGGTAACAACGATACGCAGAATAAAACATGATTTAAAAAACTGTAATGGCTATTGCAAGGGGCGGAAATGTCTAGAGCTTGATGTAAACGAAGTTAGTAGGGTGGTTTCATGACAAAAATACAACACAACATGACAAATCATTAACTTGTTATACAATAACTTGTTATTGGAAAATAAATATAGTATAATAATAATATATAGTATAGTAAAAAAGCAGTGGACGTCTTCAGGCTGATGATGATGATGATGATAGTAATAAAGAGGGCGCCACCGTACCACGATGAAGATCGACTCCAAGTTCGAAATTTTATTAAAAATAGAAAAAGTGCTTTTTGCATTATTTATTATTATTGGAAAACGTAAACTAGTTTTTTCTTCTGGAAAAAATACAATTATTAGATATAGTATTTTTTAAGTCGAGGTCTACAAACGCATTCACGCCACTTGTAACATTAAGAAGAACTCACAAATTTTGGCGACTTCTCTGGTTTGAGCGCATCAGTGCTCGAACCAGAAGGTCAGGGGTTCGAATACCGCAAAAAAACAAAAAAGATTGATCTTGCGACATAGATGTGTTTATTATTATTAAAATCTTAAATGTATACGTATAGTTAGCTCTTCGCATGGTTTACGAACCATTATTCCTGAATCTAAAAGAAATCTATGTATCTAGGTATAGAAATAAGTTAATAGGTAAACGCTTTTGACAAAGTAATTAAATTAACTGTAGGTAGGTAGGTGGTGCAGTAGCAAGGTATGTGTAGCTTACTTGTTGTTAGAAAACATCACAATAAATCGTCTGCTTTGACTAAACTATAAGGACATTAAAAAGCTAAAGAGTTTAATGTAAGGAATATGTTAGGTAGCTCAGTAACCGAATCCGATATGAAATTCTTGCTACTGTAACAAGGAAACCAAAGTTTAATACACAACCATGACCCAGGAACACAGAAATTTTTTTGTTCCTTCGAACCCGGCGACCTCTCGCTCGAGCACCAACGCGCTCAACCACTGCGCTACAGAGGTCGTCTAATAGTAAAAGTAAAAATACATAAGAAACATTAACTAGATTGCAAAAATTTAACACTATTGGGCAGGCTGCATAATATCACTGTAATAATAACTGCCTTCAAATTAACTGGACCTGGAGATTCCCGCGCTGCGAGATATTTATTAAGTGAATCTCTACGGGGAGTGAAATAGATTAATGTACCTACTATTATTAATTACTAGCGACCCGCCCTGGCTTCGCACGGGTATAATGCGGGTACTAAATATACTACAGAAAAACTGTGAACTTTGTATATAAAAACACAGCGGCCCGCTCCGGCTTCGCACGGGTACTTAAAGTATATAGCCATTATGTCACTCACTGAAAAAATTATTAAAATCGATCCAGTAGTCCGCGTTAAATTTGGAGTAAAACAATTCCCCTTTCCCTATACCATGAAGATTTCCTGCTATCTTTGGAATATACATAACATTATAACATCATACACAACATTTATACTTATTTACTTTTTACATTTTTAGCTCAGACTGTCTCAGACGCGCTACTTATAACAATTTTTAAATCTGTAATATGTTCGAAAATATTCATTTAAATCACATGATGTAAAGCGCAATTATGATCTACATGCACAACGTATCTAATGTATTTTAGTTGGATAAGGAATGATACAGTATCGTTTAAAATAGCTTGGCCAATAACCCATTTTTTTGTAATATGTAAGAGATAAAAATGGTTACTGTGGGTTATCCTTACGAGATAAACATAATGCTGTCGCGGACTTTTTTAATCATACTTTTAAGATATACATTTCCAATGTAAGTACATAAATTAGATCTATCTCAAAAGGTTTAGCCAGCGTTTGCAATGTTAGTGCAGAAAAATATGTTTGTTACGGCATCACATTACAAATCTTTAAATTTCTCGGCTTTTCTCTACTATAATATGCATAATAACTTAATATTTTGTATGTTATCCTACTTAAATTATATAATGTTGGGATTTTGCTTAAATTTAGTAGTAACAGAAGTATAGATTGTAGTAGTAACAGTAGTACAGTTATATAGTTTTTAATTCGTGTTTTAGTTCAAACGTCAAAATGACAGCCAATTTCCAGAAACTGGAAAGCCACCAAAGTAACGGAATCAGGAGGCCGGGCCCGGAAAATTAAAAAGTTATTTATTTACCTCAATAGCATTAAATTATATATTTAGTCATAATAATATTTAATACCACTGTCGAATAATTACACGGTACGCTGAATAATAAGTTATAAGTCTAACTATCTAGTGCCCCTGGGACTAAGATGTTAACGCTAGGGTTGTATCTAAATACAAAGTAGTTTATCGATAGTTTTTGTTAAGTATACAGAGCAATTCGAAGGATTAAGATAAATACTTACTTACTGTAACTGATAAACTGTAAGTATTTTATCTTAGCCTGTGTTTTTCTGAATGGCGATTCTCTTTCCAAGACACCTATGTTCAAAACTTTTTAATTGCTACATCAATATTGCCTTTCACATGTTACTGTGCTAGAATTTTAGTTTTTCACTCGGTGAATCTTAAGGTGAAACATAGCTAGTGTTTTTACCCGACCTACAGCGAAACCAGAAAGAAGGCCGTCTACCACAAAGTAGATATAGATAACAAAATACCTAATAAACCGTCTACGTATGGAAGTATGAATATATTTGTTATCCTGTAGCGACCATAAGATGCCATCGCTAATGTCACTTACGAAATTCGAAAACAAACTAACTATATAGGTCTACCTACGATTTCTCTTGTCATGATCAAATTCCATACATTTTCGTTTTCGATATTAACGTTCGTAAGTGATATTAACGATGGCATATTAAATCTGGCTCCGTATCGAAGTCGCTATTGAAATGTAATTCGTAAGTTTGAACTTTGAAAATATTATGTCGACAAAACATCGCACCGCACTCGTCGTTCATCTAATTCCGTCATTTGAAGTTTCGTTTTACGTGTGACGAACTAATTACTCGCGCGGCCGAAATATTATAAACCCGACAATAACATCATGCTACTTACGTATAAGGGATTATACGTAATTATGCGTAAACTCACTCATCGGCTAGCAGGTTGTGGTTATCATTTTTCGCGGGATATAGCTAGATATATCCCCGGTTTCCCGTACGCTATTCAAATGAATGATCGACTAACATGGCATTCAAATCAACAACCTATATTGAACGCTGATTGGTGGAATATTATCAGACAGAAAGAAACGGACAGATAGTTTACTCAGAACAAAGATCATATGGAACTGTACTAATAGTTCAATTTCACACGGCAATAATAGTAGACTACCTGTCTCTTTCTTACAACAAGAGTTTTAAGTAAGAAATAAGTATCTACACTCTTTTTATCAACGCCCCCTTTATTGGCTGTGATATACTTCTGCTGCCACCGACGCCATTTTACATGTCACTTTGTTTACATGTCAAACGTTGTTTGTGAGATTTTTAGGGTTTTTGAGTGATTTTCGATTTAATTACTGCGCAAAACTGTAAAATAATTCTGAATTCATTATATTCGGTAACACGAAGTCCTCTGTAGTAAGTTGTGGCCTATGTAAAATCACCGGTAAGTAGCTAACATTTATTTAAATTGTTGTATATTGTTTAGTTTATTTGATATAAAGTGTTTAAAAATCAATTTCTTTGAGTTAGCTCAGTTGTGGGGTATAAAATCCGCAATATTCTTAAAAAAAAGAAAGTGGGCAACCCTAATCCGCCATGTTTGTATTCAGTTTTGTTTATTTAGGTATGCAGGCAAAGTACATGCATATGCCAGTTCCATAGGATATAGTTTATAATTACATCACGCTCGCTCGCTGATTCAAATCGTATGTCAACTGAGAGGTGTCTTTGGTGTCTTTGGTGAATTACCCTTATCATGTGGAATTTTAACAAATCTTGTAAATGCGAGCGTGATGTAATAATAAAATATGATGTTATTGTCGGGTTCAAAACATATCAAAACTTCGTGGCCAGTTGAAAGGTTTTCAAAGTAGGTACTATGCTAGGTCATCATAGCGAAGGGTTTAAGATATTGCCCTATATTCGTTATCTTCTAGAAAATGTCTTCCAAATTAACCCACTTCCAAAAAAGGAGGAGGTTTCTCAATTCGATCTACTATACTTATATGTTTTTTTCAATATGTATTTATGTTTGAAAAAAAATATTAAAAATATTTCTACCTACTTGGTAGTAATCAGTACCTACAGACAGTAGGCTACAATATAGGTACTATGCTAGGTTATCGTAGCGAAGGGTTTAATATTTTGCCCTATATTCGCTATCTTCTAGAAAATATATCTTTTTTCAATATGTATTTTTATTTTTAAAAAATATTAAGTACTTGGTACTTGTTACCTACTTGGTAGTAATCAATACCTACTGACAGTAGGCTAAGTAAAGGTACTACTTATGAAGTACTATAAAAAGTAGAACAGTTATGAGTTTGTTCAACCCTACCCTATAATAAGTTCCGGAAATGTGAAGTACCTACCTAATCTATACTTCTATACTATATTACTATTACTGTAATATACTATATATAATATAATATGTTATATAATAGTATTAATATTATAAAGAGGAAAGATTTGTATTTTTGTATGTAACGACTTAAATCTAAAAGTATTGGACCGATTTTAATAATTCTTTTTTCATTAGAAAGCTACATTATCACTGAGTAACATAGGCTATATAAAAATCAATGGCTGTTCGTTAGTCTCGCTAAAACTCGAGATCAGCTTCGTGGAAGTCCCTTAAACCTTCCCGAGGTTTACACGGTTTCCATGCTCAACGAAGTGGGCACGGGTCAGCTAGTATAGAATAAAGATAATATTTAGAGAATGTAGAATTTTTGTGGCTAGCGACTAGACATAAAAACCTGCAACACCAGAGGAGTTACAAGTGCGCGTAAGGGAGTTCCTGTGAGCTGATCCATTCGTGTCGAAGCATGGCTGTCCTCTGTCCTGATAAAGATTCGATTTCGCGACTTGTTTTCTTCTCTTTCTGTTTTCTTAAAAGATCTCTCAAGATACAAATGAAAGAAATGTTCAACTATGTTCATGTACGGAAAATTATTAAGTAGGTATGATTTACTTTATACATACTTACATAAAAAAACTAATAACACAAATCACAATTCTAATAAACAATATTTATGTTAACTCTAACCAGCTCCCGTAGAATGTAAATTAAGCCATTAAAAATAACAACAAAATGAATAATAAATTACATATTCAAAATTACCAATGATAAACATCTACATGGCGAATTCGGTGATAAAATTAAAATAAGACGCATATCCAATCGTGAATCTTATTGTTCCCTGCAAGGGTGGTCCCTTTAAGGGAGTCCCTGGTCCAAATTTATGGACCCTCGTTATAAAACATAAACAATATTTTTATCAGATTATGTACTTCATTGATTACAATATGTAATACGGATTTGTACTAAAATGCGATAAAATCTGTATCCCTTTATTATATTTAAATAAAGATAACAAGTGATGAAGGACATTCGTACAATCTAATAGTACCTGTTTATCCGTAGGGTGTCGTAGAAAGCACCTCCCATGAACCAATTTTCGAGGGAATATATATGCGAAGATGGGCAGCAGGGTTTTTGACATTGTTATTATTTCAAGTGTGCTCGCCAATCCGCCTGGCAAGCGTGGCGATATGGCAACACATCCCTTAAAAGACTTTGGGGAAGCTTATCTCTAGTAGTGGACGTCAGCCGAAATGATGATGAATAGTATCTGTTTTGGTGTGTAGTCTCCATTTTTTACCCGACAAGGTAGTAAGAAGGGTATTGATTTTCCTACCGTTTCCTACCTTTTAGAAAACTACCGAACCGCTTTTAATGAATGCGGTGTCTATAAATTCGTAATAATAGCCGGGTCACATAAGCCGTATAATACTTCAGACACAAATAGCAATACTAATTTAGACAAAAGTTGTTATGTAGGACCATCATATATGGTCCTACATAACTATGTAGGACCATATATGATGGCATATATCCTTGATTATTACATAGGCTACGTTTTATACGGTAGATATAAAAATAACCGTGGATAGTATAAAAATTATTAGTATAATTGAAAGTAGAGATCGTATGTGCGTAGCCGCAGGCGAAATAATGTTAATATTACCTAGTATCTATTAGATTTAAAACTTAAGTTCTGAATATATCTTAAAGTTTATCGAGGGCATAAAGGGACTAATTACAACTTCGACGAATTTCGATGAGTCAAATCACTAAAAAAAAATATTATCTAATAAAATATTGTCAATTCATTTTGATAACATATTTATTAAAATCACTCAATAATTATTATTAATATTAACACAATAATCGGCAGTAAAATAAAGGCATTTTCAACTTCCACGATTTCAAATCAGATAACATAACATTTAACACTTCACATTTCTTGATTAGCTTCGTCTGAGGTAAAATCATTATCTTCTTAATACTGGCCTGGAAGAAAAAAACATTTATTAATCATACACCAGCGTTTCCCATTTGCCGGGTCGCGACCCGGTACCGGGCCATCAAAATAAAATACCGTATCGGAATATTCCCGCCTTACTTTAAAAATAAACGACCGCACTAAAATTTAGTAAATTGGCTATACGAAAATATTATAAGACAGCATTGTTACATTAATAAAACTTCTACTAATAATAAATGTGTAGGTACTACATAATCTAATGGAACAAGCTTGAGTTTAAAATTATTAAGTCACGAAAGGACAGTGTGAAAATTGCCGGGTCATGACAAAACAATGATTGGGAAACACTGTCATACACAATTTATTAATGTTTTACATGTTTTCAACAATAAAATTTATAAATAAAAATTAAGTATTTCTTTTCCAGCAAGGATTTTAGAAGATAAAATTAATTTTACATACTTTACAATTACTTACATAAAATAATTTATATCTATCAATAAGTTGTGCAAAATATATATCAACTTCTAATCCTCATAAGTGTGCACATTTTTGTTCAACTTACTTTTTCTGAAAACCAAACTTGCTCAGCAAGGTCGGTTGGTTGGCGGGTAGCGATGCGGTTCGTTTGAGACCAGACACGCGACAGGAAGACTTCACACTCTGGTTCCTTTTGAACCTGTCTTGTGATTGAGGTAGTTTGCGGGATATTTCCTTTGTCACCTAAAAACATATTTTATTTTACAGGCTGTAATATTAATGAGTGATAATACTTAAGGGTGTGTATGGGTGGCTATATATATAGAATATAGAGTATACTGTGAGAGTACCAAGTTTGAAACAGTTTTTTTTTTATTATTGTATAGGCAAATTCATGATGTTGGGACATTTCTCATAGAAACATGAAAGTCAAACGTAAGTCTTCCAGCGCTGGTATTTTCACAGGAAACTCTACATAGGAAGCACATTCACACCCTAAAGTATTATCACTCTTTTATTTTACACCTTGTATAAACATGAAAGTTCCAGGCGAACATCGTCATCGTTTCAGCTATGACGTCCATGTTAAAAAAATTATCAAGTTACATAATAAATTGTAATTCATAAAATCGCTTGTGACTTGGACCACCTTCTTATGTGCGAACTCGTATCTTGGACACGTCTCAATGTAATTTTTTTTCTGTCTACCCACAAAATCGGGCCTAGTTGTTTTTACTTTGTAATACCTAATATATGTTTTCATGTAAGTGACAATGTCGTTTTGATAATAATGATATTTAAACCGAAGATGCTTTGGCAGGTTATTCAGGCATTATTGAATTTTAGGTACTGTATATTGTTGCACGAAATTCATAGATCTAGCTAGACAGTCTATGAACACATTTCATGGCTCAGCTGTATACATCTCGCAGTCATTGGATGGCGTCAAACAGCTCGTACAGATAGCAATGTTGATATGTTTTTTACTTTAATATGCGTTATTATTCGAAATAGTACACATACGGGAATTTTAAAGTTAAAAATATTAAATGGCTATCCTAGTCTCGGATTCATTGAATTTGTTGGTAGAAATAGAAATCAATAAACGCGCTAGTCATTCAATAAATAGCAGATTCAACCAGATGACTGCTACATACATATTGAGTTAGTTTAGCTATTAATTAATAATTTATTTTCCTGATTCCTACCTGGGATTGTAAATCATTTGGTACATCAATGTCTACTGGATACATATTCTCAATAACTTCTTCACTGTACCCTGTATCGTTGCTTATTTGGGATTCAAATTTCTTCCTAAAAGGATTCCTCGGGCTGGGTTTCAATATTGGACTAGTTTGATTCTTTACTGGACTATTACTAGGCGAGTTCTCTTTTTGACTGCTGCTCCGACTGTCTTCTATTTCATAGCAACCTGTATCTACAGTATTCACAGTTTTCTCTGGCGATTCTTCGATTGTTTTATTATGTACATTATTTTGGATGTTAGTACTGCTAAAGAATTTACTTTCTATAATATTTTCATCCATAATCGTTCTTGGGAATTTACTAAGTTTTTTCAGTACAGAGTAGCTTGCGTTTTTGAGGCACTTCTTGAAGGATCTTTCCCTGTTCTCGAGTATGGGTGACTTCTGTCTTGATGACTCCATATTTTGTGAGTCTTCCTCAATTATAGCAATATTGTGTGAGTTTTGACTGTAATAAGGTTGACTGTCTTTGTTAATCTTTTGTTTCTTTGTCGCTGGCTCCACACCATACATTTTACTTAGTGATGCTATAGTCAAACTAAAAGAAAAAAATATATTACGACACTATTTAGTCACTAATTATTGATAAATTGTTGTTAATATCAATTTGTATTTCAAAATCATTTGTCATTAAATATTATACTCTGCTAACTGTACTCAGAAGCTGCTTCACTTTAGTTAATACAATTTCGATGCAGTCTTGATATTATGTAGGGCAGTAAAATAGATAAACAACAGTCCATCGTCAAAAGCTTTGATTTTTTTTTGCAAGTTTTGATTGGTCCAAACTCCACAATGAATTTATTTTTTTATTTGGATAGTATATGTGAATTCTTATTAAATTTCTTATTAAATCTTGCAATAATCTCTCTAGCTACAAGCAGATATGATGTTGATTTCTTTGTGTAGGGTGCTACACGCATTAGACTATAGTTTTAAATAAACTAACTGCACACCTGTGATCCTGGTCCTGAGTCTCCTCCACATATTTGCTGGGTAACACAACCTCTTTCTTCCGCACCCTTGTCTGCGGTGGGGGTATGATAGGATCTGGTTTGGACACCTTCTTCTTCCAAGGACATGGGTCTTTCAGATACACTTCATACTGTCCATTCCATATACTCTGGTGATTGGATGCGCCTGTATCTTTCCAACTGCTACTTTTAATGTTTCCATCCTAAAATCATTAAATACAACACATTACAAAATTTAATGAGTCCTGTTTTAAGTAGAATCTTTTATACAACTTAACAAACATTACTAACAGCTTTGTGACGTAACTTTATATTATATTTGAAATGTAATTTTGATATTATTTTTTATCATAATTTCATAATATGGTTTTAAACATGTAGGAACCTGAATCCAACCATGAATCTATAGATTATATTCTACAGTCAGCAGTGTCAAATTGTATACTGTGAAAGTTTTTCATTTGTTAATTTTTGTTTAATTGTTATAAAATGTTACAAATGAAATTATCCAAATGAAGTATGATCCTTTAGTCCCTTTTCACATGTACACGGTCACGATGCGGTCGCCGTGCCGTGCAACCGTGCTAGCTCTTTCACACGTATACGGTTTACACACGGTCGCCGGCTGGATGATGCCGTATTATGGACAATTTTGGGGAACAACGTCTTCTATCATGTAACAAAAAAGATAGCCTTACTCCTATTGTATCGACGTCGTCAACGTCGACTTCATTACATACCACAGATAATATATTGGATAAATCCGTACAATACTTTAAGAAAGGAAAAGGGAGATTTTTATACAAAGTTTATGGATCTTAGAGAACATTTTCAACATCGATTTCGACAGACATTCTGCAATAATCGTCGGTCCGTTCCCCTATGATTTTAGCTGTCGAATGGTATTTGCGCTCGCCGTGCCGTACCGCGCCCGTGTTTATGTGAACCGTGAACGCGTCTAGACAACTCCATACAAGACTATAAAGACGGTTGCCGCGTCAAAACCGTGCTTGTAGTGGATAAGGACGGCTGACACGCGGTCGCGGCACGGTCGCCGGGCCATGTGAAAGCTCTCATTGTTGCTCATACATTACTATTTCACACGGCACGGCTACCGTGCCGCGGCCGTGTACATGTGAAAAGTCACTTACTATTCCAGTGAAAGAGTTGATAAGTGTGCACAATAAGTGAATATGTAAAAATGTTGGTGTTTTGTGGTTTCTTCAGGTTTAATTTTAAAGGAAACTATATCTTATTGTACTTTTATGTTATTTTATTATAATAATACATACTTTATCATTACTGTAGAATGATAATAATGAAGTTACTAATGTCAGTTATTAAAATAACTTCGACATATTAATAGAAACATATTAATTTGCAACAATTTCATTTAAATCTACAGACTACATCATTAATTTTTCTTCAATAATACCAATATACTGACCATCACACGATTCTCAGGGTCCCAGTCATCCATCTTCTTCAGTGTGAAGGGGTTTAGATTCCCCAGAGCCAGCTGATATGCCACCTTGGCGTCCAAAATCTCACCAGCATTTACACATAATGCTTTTTCCACGTCTGAAATGTATATATAATTTGTCAAAATTCTTACATATTATAAATCAAATCTTTGATTAATCCACAAACCTCAAAGACTGGTCTTGATGATCAGTCTTTGCTTTGCTGTTTTACCAATGGATAGAGTGGATCTTGAGAAAAGGTTTAGTGTATTAATTAAATCAGATGGATAGTGCTGCTTTGCATCAAGAAACTTTATTTGACACAGCTAGTTATAATATTTATAATAATTACTAGACATAAAAAAGTAATTTTTCAACCATTCAAGTGCTTTTAGATTAAGTAAATATTTACTATAGTGAATTTGTCAATATATTGGACTCTAACCAAATACTGAAAGAATAATAATAGTTAAATTAAGTAGCACTTAACTCTCAAGTATGTCATGCTGTCCTTGTAATTACAGTAAAAATAATAATAATATCTATGGACGCTTCACACCACGTCAATCTGGCCCTGTGCTAAGTATCCAAAGAACTTGTGTTACAGGTACCAGACAACAGAAATATATTTAATACTTTTTATACTATACACATATTTAAGATTTTATTATACACAAATTTAATACACATCCATGACCCAGGAACATTGAAAACTTTTTGTTCCCTTGGCGGGATACAAAACCTCGACC
This sequence comes from Celastrina argiolus, assembly GCA_905187575.2. NCBI lineage: Eukaryota > Metazoa > Arthropoda > Insecta > Lepidoptera > Lycaenidae > Celastrina > Celastrina argiolus. The sequence continues at coordinate 4,103,348 of LR994591.1, read as the reverse complement.
TTTCGTTCGATTACCAACACGCTCATCCACTGCGCTACGGAGGTCGTCAATTACAAAGAGTGACAATAGCAGCCAGTAAATAGAAGAGCTTTTAACTTTAATTAGGCTTATTAATTTAATCAGTATTTGGCTGCAAGGCTTGAAATTAATAAAACATACCTTCACTATCTGGTTGTGTCAATCTCACCATTCTCCTGTCTATGGGGTCATACACATACTGATGCTTAAATGTGGCTTCCGCTTTCAAAAAGTTCTCCCTGTAATCATCTGTCACCACGAGGTTAGAGCGGTTAAAGAAGCTTGGCAGTTTACGCAGCGCCTGTAAAATATAAACATAATCTTAGCCAATATGGACAGTGTGCAGTTGATGTGTGATAAGGTATAAAATCTTCAGAAACATGCCTTCATTGACACTTTCTGATTAATTATATATTGCTAACTGTCTTATATATAATTGAAAGTGTGTGAAAGTGAAACATTCAAAGTATGCCTTCTATATCACTTTTGTGCACATCAATTTGAAGGCATATAATCAAGTTTCAAATCACATTGATGGCAGTGATGGCATATATACTTCGAGATTCACAGCAATTGACAACAAATAAATTACTCGCAAATTTATATTTTCTTGTTTAAGTACTAATGTTAATATCATATTTCAGACCCTCAACATTTGGTTGTACACAAAGGTAGAAATTTGGTTGAGAGTCTTGGATTATACTCTCTGGTGCTTATTACTCTAGTTCCAATTATACCTACATTACATTCATATCCTTACATTAGCAAAATTAGAGTCCTGTGTAGCAGTCACAAATTGTCTGGCTTTTGCCAACCCAATACCCGGCAGTGATGCCAGATAGTCGCAGCCTGACATAATACACATCTGTCGGAACTTGTCAAATGTATAATGCTCTATGGGACACTTCATCACCAGGGGTATTTTTACAGTCTCTACTAGAGTACCAGTACCGTCAAGATCCATTTTAAAAAGTACCTGAAAAATATAAATGTCAATTGTCATATGAGTGAAAAGCTGTATTTCCTTACTCAATTTTAAAAGGAATTTAACGTGAAATTTGGTGACAATTTTAATGTTTTTTCTTAGCATTGTCAATGTAATGTTGAGTTTCAATTATAATTAAATAATAATTATAAGCCTATATTAAAGGTGAATCTTTAAGTTACTTATTGTCGGTGGCTGTGTGTACTCCAACAAGTCCCTGCTGTATTTTGATTTTAAGTGCATTCCTTATGACTCTTTAAAATTAGTACAACTATTGAACATTCAATAGTGTTGGTTCTTGATGGAAATTCTTATTCGTAACATATCTCAATTAAATAATAAAGTATACACTATCCTAGCCATGTGTCAGAAAATCCTAAGTTTGAACTGGAAAGAATAATAAAATCTTTGATTCAAAGATTTTATTATTATTATTATTTTAAATTAAAGACCCAGGTGGGTCTTTCCAGTTCAAACTTAAGATTTTCTGACACATGGCTAGGATAGTGTATAATTTATTATTTAATCAAACACCAGAGACCTCACCTTAGTACATCCAAACAGTATGAGATCAGAGTCCTCCGTTATAACTAATTGTGCAATATTCTTTATGTTCAGGTAGGCAAGCTGTGAGTCGGCCTCATACGGAGCCACTATACAGTCAACATTGCGTTTTCTGCACTCCTTGATCAAAGCTAATGCCATCTCATGAGTGATATCCACACTTCTTCGCATAAAAGATCTTGCTTCGTCAATCTGTAATAGTTAATATTATCTTGTTTGTATCTGAGTTTGTAAAAATTTTAAAATATATAATTTCATACAGATGAAATAATTGATGATTTCTAACATGTTAAAATATTTATTTTGTAATAGATCATCACTTGGTTTAATATTAAATATTTTATAATGTATGTGTTTTATTCCTCAACAATTAATTGATATTATTTATAGTACTCAATGGAAAATGTTCACTAGTTTTGTTTTTTTACGTTTCATGTAGTCCATATGGAATTAAAAAAAGTGTGTGTAAAAATTATTTCGATATGTCGCTTAGTTCCCGAGATATTGAACTTTAAAGGGTACGGTCGGTCGGCGCTCGGCGCGTCGCGTGACGTCACGGGTCATACGCTCCCGCAGTACGTTGCGCGCTACAGTACGGTGTACTTCGAAATAACGCTAATATTATTCGATATGTCGAATTCGATTAGAAGAAAATCATGTGTTGTGCCAAAATGTGAAAGTACTACCACCATAGCACCGGAATTTTTTTTTTTTTTTGGTTCCAATAGATATTAAAATACGTAAGAAATGGCTAAAAGCGATCTGAAATAGGAAAAAGTTACAAAATGTCATAAAATGTATGTGCATACATCATTTTTGTAATAAGTGCGTTATCGCGAAAAAGGTTTTTTACACCTGTCCGAACAAAATTCATCATAACAATACGTAGCAAACTAATAAATTCATCTACCACTGTCTATGTATCTCATTACGAGTATTAGTACGAGTAGATATAATATAAGATGTGGGTGATTAAACAATATAATATTATTTTTATATAGATATATATTTAAATAGATAAAATGCTTTGGGAAGTAGGGGTTGCACCGCGGCTGTGAGGTTATATTGGGTAACGTGTTACTTTGTAAGCAAACATAATATGAGTTATCATATCGCATACTATTTTCGAAATAGTTGTTGTATGTGGCATAAGTTATACTTACTTACTAACAAAATCACTATTTTTTGCACAATAGCGGGCAACCGTTAATCCATCTATTTTGGGTAAACTATCCGATTGCCCTGTTTCATATCATTCATCCATGTTGAAATGAAATAACAAATTAAATAAAGCAAGAATTTACTGAAAAGCGTTAAGTTATGTCTCCGGACGTATATACGGCGCGCGCGGGCGGCAGGAGCTGTACGACCTGTGACGTCACACTAACACTGCGCCAACGCCCAACGATTTGAAATTATAGAGATTTTTAAACGTCTATAAAATGTAAACTAATTGATATTTTGGCATGAAACAAAAAATAGTGTATTTATATTCATATAGGCTTTACTGTGACAAAGTTACAATCAATTTCGCATACCCAGTAACATTCTCCAATAATAAATTATGTCAGAAATACCTTTCCCAAGCTCAGAAGTTCAGCTGCTCTCTTTTTTGATATGTCACGGGATCTGAAAATAATATTTCCTAGTTTTTAATAAAATAAATTAGAATTACTATTCTAGATTAATGTTAGATTTCAGAGATGTTTTAAAGCATCATGTAATGTTACCAGTTTTTTTTTACAAAATAAAATCAGTATAAAAATATTAGTAATAAAATGTATACTTACTCCCTTCTTTTAGATTCTGTTAATGCTTTTGCTGGAAGGTGCCGGCCATCAAATACAAGAATTGGTTTAATATTTCTTGACAACAGCATAGTAACATACTTCAAACAGTATTTGATATGACTGGAAGTAATAAATAAATCATTTGTGTGATGATTTTGCAAGTTTTTAACAGGAAGGCATTAGTCTCAACAAAAAATAATAAAATATATAAATAATATAACTGCAAAGTTTAAGTAAAGTTTACACTTACATGTCAGTGGGCTCTCCTCGTACAAGTTTGTCTGCACAAGCAAAGGCACCTTTATGCAGCCAGCAGTAAGTATCGATGGCCACCGTACACCCACTAAATTCACTTACATTCGTTCTTCTTGAAGCCTTTTCCAGAAAAGGTATCAAACCAGTGATTCCCATTTTGGATGAGTTGTATCTAATTTAGGGTAAAATTTTAAGGAGGATTGGATTATACCCCACCACTTTTCTTGATAATGTGTTGGTTTTACACATGTCTTATAAAAATCTAAGCAATTATTTTAAAAAATCTACTAACAACAATTGCAGCTTGTTTTACAAAATGTCATTGTCAAAAATCAATATTCCCGCGGGCCGCTGTGTCAATTGTTGTGTCAAAGTGACTTTAGTTTTTTTTAATTATGTACATAGTATTGAACCACTAGAACAAACTCCTTGAATGTAAAATAAAAATGACTATAATATTGACATGATGGAAAAATGTAACAAAATGAGGGTACTTGAACAAAAAACGTAATAAATCGATAATGTGATGGTAACTGTACAATTCGGGCCTCTTGATTTTATTCCAAAGTATAAAATTAAAGAAAGGTCGTTGTGCATAAACAGAAAACCTTTCATATATGGTTGAAATCACTTAAAATGAAATTTAGTGTCCGTGCCCTCTCAACGGCTGCTGCTTTTGCCGTAACTTGTGTTGTGTCAGCTGCCGCGTATTATTACAAAAGTAGAAATGCTGAGTTTAATGAAGTTATGGTATTTTGTAAACTACAATACAATGCATACAATTACTTTGATAAATTAATGAGTTTCATTGAGAAGTCTAAAAGATGTGTTAACGTTTGCATGCCTGGCATCCACAATCCAGCAATACAAGGAAAATTGGTCAGTTTAATACAGAAGAAACATATAAAAGTTCGTATTGTTATTGATCGCTCTGGATATAATGAATCTACCGAATTTTTTATCAAAGAACTCATAGAAGCTGGTAAGTTTTTATTCATTCATTTATCTAAGCATAAATCATTGTTTACCCCAATTAACCCTAACCTAAATATTTAACTTTTCATTTTCATTTAACGTTCATAGTGCTACTAGGCAAATATTTCATCAATTAAAATATTCAGTGCTTTATTTTGTTACTATATTATAACAATGCATTACAATGTGGAAAATTTATTTGGTTACACATAAAATAAGTTGCAGTAATCTAAAAGCTTTTGTAATCAGTGGCGCCCTCTTTAGTTGACTGTACATATTACTGCAGTTGATCAGAATGTGGTGACTACTAATTAATTATTGCTAGCCATATATTATAATGCAGAACAGCAAAGTGTTGCTGATTAAACATAACAAGTAATTATTTGATTTTCAGGAGCTGAAATCAGGTACAAAACTGGTGAACCTAATTTTTCAATGCAACACAAATTTTGCTTAGTTGATGATAACATTCTTTTGACGGGCACCCTAAATTGGGGAAACGACCGTTCTTTCGACCATTGGAACTATGTTTACATCACTAACAAGTATCAACTGGTATGTCCAGTCAAATGTGAATTTTATAAGATCTGGAACAACTCAACCGACATACAATGTGCATGTGAGAATAGTGACTGCGATTCTGTCGTTAATGGCAATTCAGACGAAGATTCCAATTCTCTAAACGATAAGTCTACCACTAATGTGTCAAGTGAAAATAATTTAAGTGATCTGAAAGAGAACACTGAAAAGTAAAATTCTTTCTTTAAACTATGTATTTATGAATTTTTTGCAATACTTATAATCTAATAATATTTAATTATTTAATTTTTTTTCTAAATTATTGCTTACTCTTTCTATTCTATTTTTATGGAAAAAATCCTTGATTTATATGAACTCAATCTACATTTTTTTATTTAAGTACTTATATTAATTTAATTCATACTAAAATAAAATTTACACCAGTTTTAAATGTTAGACAAATTTAAAAGTATCTAAATGAATTATTTTACATGTGTATTAAATATTAATCATCCAATAAGATGTTCATAAAATAATTATTTTGTCAAAATGTATTAAAATGAATTGTATATTAATTTCTCAATATTTACTTTGTTATGAAACTACTTTTATAATTAAAAGTATTTCAACAGCTGTTTATTCTATAATTTTTTCTGTCTTTTCTTTACTTAAAATTCTTTTGAAAAGTTTATAAATTGAAAATAATTATTACATTATTTATTGTTAAATTTTATGGAAAAATATCAATATAGCTATAAAATATTGTTATCAAATAGAAATAAAACTATGTTTGGTATATTACTGATTAGTTATTATTGTATCCCATAACATAGTAGGTAATACACTTAATATTAAAATTACTTGTACTAAGTTTAAGACACACATATTATATAGAATTAGCTCACATAACTGAATAATAATACCGATCTATTCACATCCACGCATTGCCTTGTATTTGGAGATTTCATGAGGAAAGGTTTTAGATAGCTCTGACAGAAGGTGGCTCTTGAATCTTCTGTAAGAATCGATTTTTCCTTTTACCTCTTCATTCTTAGCAAGTGCTTTGTCTATGCAATCCTTTGTGTAAAGCTGAGGATTCCTACCTTGATCAATATAGCTGAAATTGAAAGTTTCTTTTGTTAGCAAAGTTTCGTTTTTATGTATTATAAAGGTTTATATGTACAAATGTTATTAATAAAAATACATATTTGAAACTTAATTAAAATAAATACTTACTCAAATACTTCTGTTGGAACATGGATGTCTTGGACTTGTGATTTTAATTTGTCTACTTCTTGGAGACCTGTTACTAAAGACTGTCTGTAAAAAAGCAATAAAATGATACAATGTTATTGACTTATTTGGTTATATGGTAAGAGATTAATAAAAAAAAAGATTTATTTTAATATAGGAACACAAAATGCTCTAAGCTTAGTACAATGTTTTAACTAAATTAATGATAGAGTATTTAAATAGATATGGACCTAGTGAAAGTCACTGAATTGCCCATAAAAGTCAATAGATTGGCTGCAGTTGATTAAAGTTCAAGAAATTTAATGGATATTTATTCCGATTTGGTCCACATTAATTGTCAGTAGCTAGAATAAACTTACATCTTTTGATTCAAAACACTTTGTCCCTGTGGTTGAAAGTCGCTTACGATTATGCGAATTTGTCTCACGTTTTCTATAAACATCTCGAGTTGTGTTTCAAGATTTTCAAGTGGAGTAGACATTTTCTAGAAATCTTATGTTATCAGCCAGAGTTAAAAACACAGAAACAGAATATTAGTGAAATTCTCGAAACTCGATAGCCAAAATCAAAATATTTTTGGGAATTACTACCTACCTCTATTAAAATAATTACCTACTCTAATCTATGATTACGATGATTACTACCATAGATTAGAGTAATTATTTTAATAAAGGATTACTACTCTAGTCTATGCTCAGATTAATAACTAAAGCATAGATACCGGGTAAAAAGCAAGAGCAGAGACGTATTTCTGTTCTTGTCTCACTATACGACACATGCTAATGCGAAGGAAAGGGAAGTCTAGCTGTCCGTTACTTTATTTTTTTAGGCTTGTCACCACTTTGGGCGATCACCTCTGTACGACGTCGCTCACAAGTTGCATGTCAGCTAGTTTGAGCTAATTTGATGTCTTTATTCAAGGGACGTCCATAGTCGACATCACATGTCGATAAAAATGAAAATAAAGAAGAAGATATAATGTTTATACTATCTACCACCCAATATAAATTACTTTCCTCTTAATCTCCATCTTTGTCTATTAAGCTTAAGGGATTTTAGTTTGCCCCAAAAAATATTCAAGATTTCTTCTTGAGGAAGTTTTCTAATATTATGAATAGGATACATTGCTTCCGCGTGAGTTTTTAATGATTTAAAAAACCTAAGTCAATAAGCATCTAATCTAAGAAGTATTTTATTATCTTATATTCTTAGATTCTCGTACCTCGGTACTACTATTGCTAAAATATAAAGATTGTAACATTGTGATGCCGTTCAATATTCTGGAGGAATCTAATCTACTAAAACACTATTTAACTACATAAAAGAAACTAGAAAAACAACAGCATATTTAGCGTTTGTAATGGACGTAATGCTATCTATTCAAAACAACGTTACGTGTAAAATCAATTTGACAAATTTAAGAATGTTGAGATAGAGGATATGAATAAAAAGTAAAGTCATATTTACTTACACCATAATCAAAAGTCAGGAAGAGATTGCTGTAAGCAGTAACACCGCCTTTATGTACAATTCCTCTTATTGCACTTATCTACTATACAATTGATTGTATTTTATGTTCAAAAAAAGATTTTTTTATTCCTTTCTATTTCCATAATACTATTAAAAAAAAACTATTAGGTATATAAAGTATAATATTATCATCCAAGTCATTCTTATTATCCCATTTTACTGTACTGCTGGTGTATGGAAATCGTACAGTGCAAGTAATATTTAATGGTGTAACAACACAGACACACACAGACATTTGACATTTCTAGCATTTGGATTGGGATAAGTAAAAAAAATGTATTCAAAAATATATTTATTACGTATAATTATATTAAATTAACAATGGTAAACAACGCTTATAAACATACAAAAAACTGCACCAAAAATACAAAAAAGCTCTCTCAGTCTATCAACGCAGCATGCACTTATGGAGGTTACTAAGCACAGCTCAGCGTTGAAGCGTGGGTGTACAAGGAGTGCTGCGTTAACCAGTGCGTTTTTGCAGTCGTTGAAGGCCTGACGTAGATCTTTGTTCCATTCTATAGGGTGCGAGCCTTTGACTGGACCTTTTAACAGGGCGTTAAGCGGTGCTTGTCTCTGGGCGAAGTTAGGAATAAATCGGTGATAGAAGTTTATCATGCCAAGGAACCTTCTTAACTCCTTCACGTTCTTGGGTTCAGGGAAACTTCTCACAGCATCTACTCTTTCTTCCAGAGGTTTGATTCCAGCTGCGGAGACTTGGTAGCCCAGGAAAGTCAGTTCCGATACGCCGAAAACACATTTGGCTTCGTTAATGATGACGCCGTATTCGTCGAAACGTCTGAACAGCTGGTGCATGTGATGTTCGTGTTCAGCTGGAGAATGAGAGAACAGGAGCACATCATCAAGGTAGCTGTAGGTACCGTCCAGGCCTCTTGTTACTTCATCCATAAATCGTTGGAAGGGCGTTTCGTAAGCCGAATGTCATCATCGGGAACTCGAAAAGGCCAAAGGGCGTGGTGATGGCAGACTTCTGGATGTGGGGGGTATAGATTTTAATTTGATTATAAGCTTTAACGAGATCGATTTTGGAGAACACTGTACATCCAGCAATGTTCTGGTTGAAGTCCTGGATGTGTTTTATCGGGTACTTGTCGGGAATCGTTCTCGCGTTCAGCGCGCGGTAGTCACCGCAGGGGCGCCAGGCGTTGTCTTTCTTGGGCACTAGGTGTAAAGGCGATGACCAGGGGCTGTCTGAAGGACGCGCTGTGCCGTTTTTCAGCATCTCATCGAACTCACGCTTGGCGATCTGAAGTTTATCAGGCGGCAGTCTCCGGGGTCGGGCTGAGACGGGTGGGCCGTGTGTGGTTTTGATGTAGTGAACGGTGTCGTGGCTGGAGGTGCTGGCTGTCCCTGACGGTCTGGTGATGTTCGGATAGTCTCTCAGTATGTGATGAAAGGGGTTATCTGTGACATCTGTAGCTCGTGTTTTGACAGAAGACACGTCCTCGATGTCGTTCACTTGCGTCCCTGCTGCTGTCAGCGATGTTAAGCCATCTATCAAGCGTTGGCGTCGGCAGTCAACCAGTAGATTGTAATGGCTGAGGAAGTCTACACCAATAATGGCTTTTGTCACGTCTGCGACTACGAACCTCCAAGTAAAGTCACGGCGTAGGCCAAGGTCCAAGCTTAGGTGAGCGAATCCGTATGTGTGGATAGTTGTACCATTGGCGGCGTATAGCTTGTAGTCGGTTTTCGAGCGGTTTCCTTTAATAGCGCTTCGCGGAAACACACAGAGGTCCGATCCAGTGTCGACAAGAAATTGTGTCTTGGACTTACGGTCTGTGACGAAGAGGCGGCTGGTAGCAGTTGGGCAATCGCTAGCCGCTATTGTCGATCGCCCTGGTAGTTTTCCGCGGCGTAGTTGCAAGGTCGGGTGCACTTTTGGGCACTGCTTCCGAATCGGCGATGGTAAAAGCAAGGTCGTGGGCCGCCTGATTTCGACCTAGAACGGCTGTGTGACCGATCGCGTTGTGCGTTGTGCGGTTGGCGGTGCGTTGAAAGTTTTTCTACCTGCTGGGTTAGCGCTTCAATGCGCTTGTCCATGTCCTGCATTCTATCGTTGCTGCCGGAGCTCGTGGTTGCAACCTGCGGTGTGGAGGGCGCGAGCTCAAAAACCCTGTCTGCGAGGTCTGCTGTTTTGAGCAAAGGTAATTCGGCTTGGGCCGCGACGATCGTCTGGATGTTGAGCGGCAGACGACTGGACCAGATTATTCTTAAATACTCTTCTGGAAGGCTCGGCCCGACAAGGCCCTGGAGGTGACGAAGAAACTGGGACGGCTTTCTGTCACCGAGTTCTTCGTGGGTGAGAAGCTGTCGTACCTTGCTTTCACGGGATGCAGAGAGGCGTTTTATCAACTCGGCCTTCAGTGTGTCGAATTTGTTGGTCGCCGGCGGCGATGTTATTATATCGATCACCTCCGCGGTATTTTGGTTGCCTAAATTAGCGATCACGTGGTAGAATTTGGTGCTATCGTCCGTGATTTTGCTGAGTGCGAACTGCGCTTCTAGCTGTACAAACCATACTTCGGGGCGGTCTACCCAAAATTCGGGCACTTTTACGCCCACTCGAAATAGCTCCGTCGAATACCCTGAGTACGGCCCTGTGCTGCCGGCCGCGGCGGGCGTCGGTGCAGTGGGGGCAGGCGTGGCGGGGGCCAATGTGTCTTTCGTATTCATCGTGGTAAGTACTTTGGTTCGTTGTAGGTAAATATGCAGTTGACTCACCGGGGTTCTTGTTTATCTTACTTAGTGTGGTCACGAGTGCGAAAACGGCGTGACCAGAGTGTGGAGCGTGCAGCGGCTTGACTACTGCGGTCACCAGGTTGCGTGTTCAATCACGTCGGGGTCACCAATATGGAGGTTGTTGTGGCGGTAAGTATAAACAGCAAGGAATAGTATTTACAGGTTTATTTACACTTTACACAACATGCTCGACATATGAATTATTTACAGTTTCAGTTAATTAGTTATTATAAACACTAGGCACAGTATAGTACACGCACTGAGAACACTACGTTATAGTTTGGGTCAACACGGGACGCGGATACGAGTTCGCTGTGAGATAGCGGCAGGCACGTAGTTGCGCGAGAGAGGTTCGGCGTTGACTAGTGGAGCCGGCGCCTGCGGCTCGGAGCGCGGCGCGCGAGAGCGGGGGGCGCGCGGGCAGCGCGGGAGGCGGTGCCGCGGCGGCCGGGCCGTGCATGTACACGCGAGAGCGATGCGCGGCAGCGCAGGCCGGGACACGTCGCGACAAGTCGAGGCACGGCGGCAGGCGCGAGTAGCGCGGCCGCCCGGCGCACGCAGCAGCATGTCGATTCAGGGCGATGGATGTATCATAGTGAATTCCCCACACACTCCAGTTACGTAGGAGAGCCATGAATTTGACGATACAAATGGACCGACAGGACCGGATTCATACCTCGGCTTCACAGGAAACCCGTGTGCATCAACATCAAGGTGATACAATATTCTCGTTTGCAATAAAATAATTGGGGGTTTAGAGCAAACATGACTCTATGTAGCTTCTGGTTTTCCTATGAACTTGAACCATTTTATTTTTGGAGTATGATTTTGTAAAAAACCTGTAAATACGAAATAGCAGATTTATTATATTTAACTTGGTATGGTTACATGGTATGGTTAAAAATAATAAAAGTTAAAAGTACCGAATATATCTATTCAAACATAAAGTGATTATTTCGAATGGTTATCGATATAGAAATGTACATCACTATGAGAAACTTAACCTCTTTGTTATGTAAACAAATATTTTTTAATATAATGCAAACACCGCTTACTAGTAGAAACTATAATAATATACACATACATCTATTAAAATAAATTAGTTCTAGCCTATTTGGATAAATTTACTAAGCCTATAACATTTAAAACATACTTATGAAAAGATATTGTTCCGTCACAGTTTTCTTTTCGAGATGTAAGTATAACTTTTACACGCATTCACTAAGCAAGGCTTTTTCCGAAACAGTTATGTTGTAAATTGCGAAAACTGTAATAAATCAGATGAGAATTATTATCTTTTACATTATAATAATAAAATCTAAAAGAAAATGTTTTCTTAATGTTTTATTGTTGACACAATAATAGGATGGCATATAATGCTACCAATTGAAGTTATCGCTAATTTCTAAAGAGCTATAAAAATTCAGAGACGTTTTTATTTAGTTGGTTTGATACGTTTAACAGACCACCAAAATTTGACAGACCACCAAATCGACCTCTGACCTGGTGACAACGCGAAAAATCATGAAGTTACTGTCTCTTTTACTCTCATGAATCTTTGCATTTGAAATTTGTTAGATAGATCGCTGTTTTTAGCTCTACTTTTTACACTCCTTCTATGTCATTATATGAAGAATACATAGATTTGCTACAATACGTCAATAAAGTGTGTGAACGAGATCACAACATACAAAAACTTTAAGGAAGGAAAAGGAAGGCGACAATATTGCCTGTCTTTGTCAGAGTTCCTGTTTTTGTTTGTTGGGCACAACTGTTAAGTGCCCAACAAATCAGTTGACAGTTCGGTCACAGCTCGTATCTTCCAGGATTTTTAGTGAATAATAGTGATCTAAGTGGTGAAAATAAAAAGAATCTTAAGTGATACATAATACTAACCCTGCTTTACATGGATATATGTTAAATAATCGGCTGTAAAAGCCGTACTGAGCAAAAAACACGAAACATTTCCTTTCATGCGTAAGTACAATTTTTAGTAACAAATACACCTTGCTTTGATAAAATATCGACAGGTTGTGTTCCGTAGCACACTAATAAGCTATTAATAGGTTATTGTGAATAGAAATAATGAATTAAAATGTTATTTAAAATTACAATAATAAATGTATTATCCAACCAATGTATGTGACAAGGTTAAATTGTCATCCTCGAAACAAATGTCAGGCAGTCCGCCATTTTAAACTACTTTTTGACTTAGTAATGTTAAAGATTTTATGGGGATACCAGCTAAGGTACTCATAATTTACCCTAAAAGTGGGGTCTTTTTTAACCGACTTTCAAAAATAGAGGAGGTGTCTTGATTCGACCGTATATATATTATATTTTTAATTTTATTATTAAATCTTAAGCTGTGCAATAGTGAAACTGTTGTTACAGATTTCCAAAGGACTCTTCAACCCGCCAATTATGGATTCGTGCCACAGGCCGACAAAACTAGCAACCAACCAAATATACTCGAGTATGCTCTAGACATTTTGAACAAAGTTGTTTTAGAAAAACAGCAAATATGACATATTTAAACCCGTTATCTATTCCTACGCGTCATGTCATCGAGCAGGTTAGTTACTTTTATGGTATTTATTTACGTTTATTTACATTATAATAATCACTTTTATAGTAAAAGTGATTATTATAATGTTATAAACATATTATATTCAGTCTTGTGTAGAGCCTACTGAAATTTACTTACATAAGTTCACTAAAAGTACTATTTTTTTACTGTAAAATAACGATGGAAATGGAAATCTTGACTACATTTAACGAACGCCTCTCCTACTCCTATTTTATATATTATTGCTTTGTTTTAGGAAAGCCGAAGAAATATTTATTGGAAGACGTATAGTGAATATAAGTCGTAAAAGTCACTCCAAAAATTTCCATTCATGAACTCTTGAACTGCGGTGAATAGTCGAATAAGATTATATCTATAAATTGTAGTTGGTATAAGAAATAAATTAAAAATTTAAATGTCCCCGGAAATGCTGGTAAGGAATCCACACTATATACAGGCATCAAAAGGAAAATACCAAATGCTTAAACGAGGAGGAAGAAATTCGTGCATCTACTTCCAATAGTAAACGGTATGAATACAGTTACGGAAATAATCATTTTGAATAACGACCCATAAATGTTGTAATATACCAATAATTAAAAAAAAAATGCAAATAATAAAATCATTTAAATAATGACTATATGCACAGATTACCTTTAAACACCTTATTTTTTATTTTATATACTTTTTTACATAATATATATACTTTATTAGTGATTTTACATTAATTTAAATATTTTTATATTTGTTAAAATACACGACCGGTTTCGATGAAGTCATCGTCGGTGTAGGTATATATTATAATAAAGTGAAAAAAGTGCAAGTACATAGTTTGTGTTTTATTACTACATAAAAAGAATGTCCGCCAAGAAATTATAGTACATTCGATAACATAAATAGAGTACCGACATACATAAATTATTATTACGTCCGCGTCTGTGATGAAAATAATTATGATTTATGATGTTTTTTTAAAACCTTGGGTTTTGTTGTATGATATGTTTTGGGCATATAAAGTAGCAGCCAATGCTACTTTTTATGCGCAAATGGGAACCGTTGGTACATTTACACGTCATAAACGTAACATATTATTTCCTGCTTTATCCGTTCCAAATTTCATAATTTAATGGAAACAAATATATAGATGAACAAACTTTCTCTCTTTAATAAATTTGTATTTTACTGTTCTGTACTAATCTTTGTTAGTCCCGAGTAGTAAGATTCCTGAATAAATTGGGTATATTTAAATGGGGTTGGCAACACAGATATTGTATATACTTTTCGTTTGTCCCTGTCGGCTGTGGCAATGTGTCAAATCTATAGGATTCTTTATTTATGTTCTATGTATATCATAGATGTATATCCTATTTCTATGAGTCTATGATCTAATGACTTTTTTCATTTTTAGGTATTTTGCTTCGTCTTCTTCTATTATTATAGTTTTTTTTTATAATATGATAGTAGATTGTCAGCGTCGGGATTGGGAATGCAGGAAAACAGAATTTTTGTTTAAATTTTCAACACTGCCTAAATAGTCAAAAGTTTAGATAAATTCAAATAAATGGTTAGTGGCTCAAGTCAGTTGATTCAGTAAATGGTTTATACTTTGGTTAATGATTGTTTATTCCGTTTAAATCTTGACAAGAAACAGGATATGTTTTATATCAACTAAATAATCCAAAACATTTGTACCAAAGCTTTTAAGCTGTACTTAAAAGCTGTATCTATATCGATCTAAAATTTTAATCAAGTATGTTCATTTTGTGACCATTGTAATGACGTGTGTGTAAACCTCAGATTAATAACTATCCTATTTCTATGGTGTAAACAACTCAAGTAAACAATTGCACAATGTATGTCATAAAAAAATGATGTGTCACTGTCAAAAACAGATGTTATGTTTTGGTAGATTTCTAGCGCGAATAGGTTATGTATTTTAAAATTTTTAAATAATATATTTTAATATGGTGCAGCTAGACAAAAATGAATCTAATATTAGTGTGTATCAAAGTGCACTTGCTGGGGGAATATCGGGCGGTGTAACAAGAGCTTTAGCTCAACCATTGGATACACTTAAAATACGTTTTCAATTGCAAGTAGAACCAATTCAAAGTGGATCCAAGTATAGTTCAATATTTCAAGCACTTACGAGTATAATTAAAGAAGAAGGCATAACGACGTTATGGAGTGGCCACATACCTGCGCAGCTATTGTCAATATCGTATGGACTCGTGCAGTTTTCGGTATACGAAAAATTAACACAGAATTGCCAACAAGTTGATCGACAGTTTTATAACACACACAAACATTGGATAAATTTTTCCAACGGTGGTATAGCTGCAAGTGTAGCAACAATAGTTTCATTTCCTTTTGACACCGTGAGAACAAGACTAATAGCAGAACAAAAGACCAAAAAGGCTTACAAAGGTTTCGTAAACGCGGTTGTATTAATATTAAAAAATGAAGGTGCGTCTGCTTTCTTTAAAGGAATAATACCAACAATTGCCCAAATAGGACCACATGCAGGAGTTCAGTTTGCTGTCTATAAAGTTCTCACAGAGAATGTGTTTTGCAATATATCATTATTTCAGAGATATAACTCAAAACAAGAATCAACTCTAACATCAAACTTATTGGCCGGTGGAGTTGCAGGTGTAGTTTCCAAAACTGCCATTTATCCATTTGATGTTGTAAAGAAGAGATTACAAATACAGGGATTTCAACAGCATAGACAATTTTTTGGTAAACAAATGTACTGCAATGGTCTTATGAATTGTATTAAATTAATTGTAACTGAGGAAGGGTTTCTCGCTCTATTTAAAGGATATTGTCCTAGTATGCTCAAAGCTATGTTTGTATCTGCACTACATTTTGCGATATATGATGAAATAAAACATATAATTTTAGGAGTTTAATGTATGTCTGTGATAAAAAAACTCATTATGTTTATTTCATTTAATGTTTGTAGTGTGATAATAGAATAGATAAGATGTTATGTTAAATCAATCAAAATTTTTTTTTTATTTTGTGTTATTATTTTTCATGTTTGATTGTTTTGTGGTTATTACATGATATTAATGAAGGAAATTTGTTAAAATCTCTTAAAATTTGGTATCATAATAATTGGAAATAGATTTACTTTTTATAAAATCATGGGGCCATCAGCTATTTCAAGCTACATTCATGTAAAATAATAGTGTTAGTCTATTATTAGTTCTTAAAATTAGTTTTATGGCAAATTTGCAACATTTATATATCTTAAAATAGCCGACTTGACCCCTTAATTTCCAAATGAAAAGTATGTAATATCTGTGTCGTAAAGATCTCCATTGGATTGTCTTGGTGAAATAAAAAATGTACAACTTTAATATCTGTTTAATGTTAAGTCAAAAACGAATACTTCATTATATAACTAATTCTAAGAAATAAGACTATCCATAAGAAATAACATAGCCCATATTTCTCATCAATGTGTCCTTGATGGCTGGTTGTAATTCTTTCTTCATGTATGTCGTGAGGAGTGTTCTTATGCCCTTAGTGAAAATATTCTCCATCTCCCTAGATATGTCTTCAACATCGTCCAAATCGTCCTCAGCTTTGAGCAGCTTGCTGCGCTCATAACTGTTCCTGTTATTGCTCGCTTCATATACTATATCCCAACTATCGGCGGACCTCTTTTCTGGTACCTCCGAAGGTTCGATTACTCTGGGTTCGAAAGCAAACTCATCGGATCGTTTCTTTCTCGTCAACGGGAGATTGTCCTTGTTTCTGATAGCGTTTCTATTTATGTACTTTTCGCAACCGTACGCGTAGACACTGATGAAACCAGGCTCGACGAATTCTGAATCGGTTTTCACGTTGAATTTCCCGGGCTGATGGTTCAGAGGCGTCGTGTGGAAGCCGATACCGGCTTTCCGCAGCCTCAGGATCATGTTGCAGCCGTTATTCCGTGGTCTCCTGTAAGGGTCGTGTACGTAAGGATCATAATTTGAATCGTAGTCCCTTCCGTTTCGTCTATTGGCCCAGTTCGAACGATCTAGCTCGTTGGCTTCGTACAAATCTACGTTGCCACTTATGGTTATGTCGTTGAAGAGTAGCATCGTGTCTAAGGAGACGTTGCGAGGGTCGAAGTAACATTTTTCGACTCGGACCCAATCGGTGTTCTGGGGGAGACGAACGCGCATTCTTGTAACATACATGTCGACTGGAGCGCTTCGCATTGTCTGATACAGTTTGTATCCATTGAGGTCGATGCTTTGACTCTGAAACAATGGTAATTTCTATGTTGGTAATTTGTTATTAATCTTATTGTTTTACGATGCCCTTGGAATTCTAAGACCCAGTTTCATCAGACACTGTTAAGTCTTTCATTAATTGTCATGTTATCCGTCTCTTATTTCCAGTCAATGATTGGGAAGGCGTGGTATTTTAACAGCAAGTAAACCCTAAAAAGCGTTGGTGAAAACTAAATTATGAATAGATGTTAATTAAGATAGGCATGTCTTTTGTCCATTTATCGAGTGGATTGCCAGTTTGCCATACGCAAGCAGCTAAGTCCGCACACGGGCTTAATCCACACGCGTATGGCAAACACATAAACTGATAAAAACTATGTCATCTTTTCTTGTATGTAGCCCGGGCTCGGGGCTATTTTGCACTCCACCGTTACTCGGGAGTCCATGGGTCGTGTGACAGGAGAAAGGAAAATAAAAGGCTATTGTTGTTATTTACTACGTCTGTCTGCCATTGACTTGACGATGACCCCATAGCCAAACAATAAATTATTTTGAATATGTGGGTAAATAGGAATTAAGACCAATGACATTATTCTATAGCTGGTATTGCACTAATATTTTTGTAGAGACGGAGTCTAGTTTTATTTATAAAACCTTTACCAAAGGTGTGTCCAGGTTTTTTGTCTGAGTCCGTTTCCGTCGTTTCATCTGGTCGAGGGCGTTTTCCAGTCGGGAAGAGCACCTATCTCCACTAATTGGGGCTGTGTTCAGAGAGGGTAGCCCCCCAGGTCGGTAGGGCTTCGCATCGTACACTGAGATATATCTTGGGCCTGAAATAAATACGCTACAATAAGGATCATCCTAAAGGAAAGAAATAAGGTCTAATATTGGAAAGCAAAACCATAAGGATTCCTGGTCTGAGGTCTCATTGTAGTAGGTCGAATACCTACTACTTACTAATCTTAATACTGTAATTTACTCTTGTTCTGTATTTTTCAATTGAAATACCTAGTGTATTTTATCATGATAAAAACAGAAAGTTAATTGCAATTATGTTCCATAGACTACATTATCTTTTCACTCCCATTGTCTCGTGGTTACGACCGTGAACACTTTAGCTTTATACTATAAACTATACTTGTAGGTATGATATATCTAAACTATACACGCTAAGCAACAATTCATGAAAGTTTGGAGCTTTAGGCAACGATTTATCTTTGATATAAATTAGTATGTTTTAAAATCTTGTAGAGAAAGAACTCTTTCTTACTCGCTTTTGACGCGAATAAGCGAGAAACTTAGGCGTGAATTTAATACGGTATAGCTTCGTTGTGTGTAAGTAATGTAGCAACAAAATATTATTCACATTTTATATACAAACGAAAAACATTTATTTGCAAAAGCGGTCTTAAATTTCCCAAAAATACAAAACTAAAAGAATTTATCGTCATAATAGCTGTTGTTAGATTTGTTATAATACATGGTTTACATAAGCCTAGGTTATACCTAACATACTTAGCTATAAAAATTATGCCTAGCTACCCAAGCCGATTTCGGTGGCAGTTTCGTTGTAGCAAGACCATCTACGCACGAGTAACTGACAATTCTTGTATGTGTGTAGTAGGTACACAAGAGCAATGTCTACTATTTTACTTTCGTAACTCAGTGGGGCCAACACGACTGGTGAGAGATCAGGCACAGACCCGACGTTTTACATGGGTCTTTTTTTTATAAGCTATTAGCAGCATCAGCATACTTATATAAGTAGCAGATCAGCCTGATCTTTGTCCTCACTCCTAACCAGACTCAAACCAACTTCTCTTTGTTGTTCCAGCGGGGGGATCGAAGCCACGATCTCCAGAGTCGAGAGACAAACTCTTGAGTACTGGACCACGTAGGCGTCAAAAATTATCTAAGTATACAGGGTCGAGAGACAAACTCTTGACTACTGGACCACGTAGGCGTCAAAGTATGCCTATTGACTTAGGTAGATCACGAATGTAGATCTTGATCTATGGAAATCGCCATCTCGTTTTTTAAACATTTACAAAACTTTAGTATAGTGGAAAGCGTGAGAACGGCTAAATTAGGCGTTTGAAGAGATGTGCATTGCGAAAGTTTATGGCTTCATTCATAATCCATGGTGAAAGAAGCTAACTCTAAAATATAGTACCTACCTAAAGATTTTTCTGTCTACTAGGAATATATTGTAATGCAGCACGGCCGTCTTATTTATTTTAAGTTTTTCACATAAATACTTTAAGTAATAATATATCTAACTAGCTGACCCTTGCCCACTTCGTTGAGCATAAAAACAGTTTATGATGAAATTCAACTAAAAAAAACAACCCCTAACTCGGGAACGCGGAACCCGCAACGCGGGAACCCGGAACCCGCAGCATGGGAACCCGAAACCCGCAACCCGCAACGCGGGAACGCGGAACCCGCAGCATGGGAACCCAAAACCCGCAACGCGGGAACCCGGAACCCGCAACGCGGGAACCCGGAACCCGCAACGCGGGAACCCGGAACCCGCAACGCGGGAACCCGGAACCCGCAACGCGGGAACCCGGAACCCGCAACGCGGGAACCCGGAACCCGCAACGCGGGAACCCGGAACCCGCAACGCGGGAACCCGGAACCCGCAACGCGGGAACCCGGAACCCGCAACGCGGGAACCCGGAACCCGCAACGCAGGAACCCGGAACCCGCAACGCGGGAACCCGGAACCCGCAACGCGGGAACCCGGAACCCGCAACGCGGGAACCCGGAACCCGCAACGCGGGAACCCGGAACCCGCAACGCGGGAACCCGGAACCCGCAACGCGGGAACCCGGAACCCGCAACGCGGGAACGCGGAACCCGCAACGCGGAATCCGCAACGCGGAACCCGCAACCCGGAACCCGCAACGCGGAACCCGCAACGCGGGAACGCGGAACCCGCAACGCGGGAACCCGGAATCCGCACCAAGGGAACCCGAAACCCGCAACGCGGAACCCGCTACGCGGGAACCCGGAACCCACAACGCGGGGACCCGGAACCCGCAACGCGGGAACCCGGAACCCGCAACGCGGAACCCGCAGCATGGGAACCCGAAACCCGCAACGCGGGAACCCGGAACCCGCAACGCGGGGACCCGGAACCCGCAACGCGGGAACCCGGAACCCGCAACGCGGAACCCGCAGCATGGGAACCCGAAACCCGCAACGCGGGAACCCGGAACCCGCAACGCGGCAACCCGGAACCCGCAACGCGGGAACCAGGAACCCGCAACGCGGGAACCCGGAACCCGCAACGCGGGAACCCGGGACCCGCAACGCGGGAACCCTGAACCCGCAACGCGGGAACTTGAAACCCGCAACGCTGAACCCGCAACGCGGAACCCGCAACGCGGAACCCGCAACGCGGAACCCGCAACGCGGAACCCGCAACGCGGAACCCGCAACGCGGAACCCGCAACGCGGAACCCGCAACGTGAGAACCCTGAACCCGCAACGCGGGAACCCTGAACCCGCAACGCGGGAACCCTGAACCCGCAACGCGGGAACCCGGAACTCGCAACGCGGGAACCCGGAACCCGCAACGCGAAACTCGGAACCCCAAACGCGGGAACCTGGAACCCGCAACGCGGGAACCCGGAAGCCGCAACGCGGGAACCCTGAACCCGCAACGCGGGAACCCGAAACCCGCAACGTGGAACCCGCAACGCGGAACCCGCAACGTGGAACCCGCAACGCGGAACCCGCAACGTGAGAACCATGAACCCGCAACGCGGAACCCGCAACGCGGGAACCCTGAACCCGCAACGCGTCCCGGGTCGGGAACCCTGAACCCGCAACGCGGGAACCCGGAACCCGCAACGCGGGAACCCGGAACCCGCAACGCGGGAACCCGGAACCCGCAACGCGGGAACCCGGAACCCGCAACGCGGGAACCCGGAACCCGCAACGCGGGAACCCGGAACCCGCAACGCGGGAACCCGGAACCCGCAACGCGGGAACCTGGAACTCGCAACGCGGAACCCGCAGCATGGGAACCCGAAACCCGCAACGCGGAACCAGCAGCATGGGAACCCAAAACCCGCAACGCGGAACCCGGAACCCGCAACACGGAAACCCGGAACCCGCAACGCGGAACCCACAACGCGAAACCCAAACACAGAACCCGCAACGCTGACATAATATGGAATAAATAGTATCCTATGTCCGTCTACTTGCTCTAAGCTACTTCCTCACCAATTTTCAGCCATATCGATAAAACCGTTCTTGAGTTATAAATAATTTAACTAACACGACTTACTTTTATACATATAGATGTATAGATTACTCCTACTAACATAAGCTAAGCCCGGTGAATGTCACAGTCGGTCCAGCCAATTCGGTGATCATGAGTTTGATGACGACGATGATGATGATGAAAAGTATCCTAAATTAATCCTTATAACTTTAGCTATCTACCAGTGAAAGTCTCGTTAAAATCGGTCCAGCCGTTCCAGAGATTAGCCGGAGCAAAGAGAGACGCTGACAGACATTTTTTTTTAAATTACATTTCAGTAAATATCGTTGCCAATGCAAAAAAAAGCAGAAGATATCGTTTAAAATGTCATATGTATTTAGAAAAACGTTGCTAATTGAAAGTTACATACTTACTGACACTTCAATTTTATTTGTTTGTATAGATAGATTTGGAAAACTTCTCCAATCTTGGCGTTTTCACTGACGCGGAGCGGGGCGCATAGGAACTTAGTGGTTCCCAAGCGGAGTGGAGCAGAGATTTCGAGCATAGTGATTGGTCAATTCGGGTACCGCAAGCTCCTGTCCGCCTCGCCCCGCGTCAATGGAAACGCAGCCAAACGTCTATAACGTCTACCGGTCGCCATGGTAACAGCGTTGTTTACAAATGGAAAACAAAAATTAGGAAATGCTATACATACCGTATTTATATCAGCTGAAACTATTTGGATTCATGTTTTTGTTAATCCTAATAATTTTTTTTAATCCAAATAGTTTAAGCTGATATAAAAACGGTATTTATAGCATTTCATAATTTTTATTTTCCATTTGTAAATAATGACGTTGCCATGACAGCCGTGTCATATAAACTGCCAACGACGTGAATCGATCGAGCCCAGGTTCAAACCCCGCGTGACCATCACGTATTTTCTTCTTTTTTCTAATTTTCTGCTTATTTTTTTCAACATTTTCTTTCATAATAACCTTTTCGTAACAATAACGAACATACCGTAAAAAAATTTGCGAAATTGGTCAAGCCGTTGTCGAAGCGCACACGATGTAAGAAATTTTGGAGGTCGTTTTTTTACACTTTGGGCTACATTTTTGGGGTTTTAGTAAGGAACCCTACTTTTTTTACACATATAATATAGCCTATGTTCAGCGCTAGGAATGTAGCTTTCCAACGGTGAAAGAATTTTTCATATTGGTTCAGTGGTTTCAGAGCCTATTCCATTCAAACAAACAAACAAACAAACAAACAAACAAACAAACAATCAAACGTTACCTCTTTATAATATTAGTATAGATAATAATAAATATTTAATGCCTGCAAAATCTACTAGCTCATTAAACTGACACAGAGTGCAGCCATCGAAACACTTGACATCAAGCATAGTATCTAATGTAGAAATTTAAGGATTGTCGCATTTCTACTCTTTACTTTCTCGCCCAATGTGACGTTACAGCGTAAGGCAAACGTATCGCCGTTGCGATGTAGCCGCAACAACGTAAAACACTCTAATGTTTCACATCTCGTAGGCGCGGTCACGCAACGGATCATTAATTTTGTTCCTTGCAGACTATTGTCATCAAGATTTGATTACATTGTGAATCCCAAAAAAATGTGAGGTATCATGTACCTACCTACAATAGGCAGGTAGTCAACCACCTAAGAATATTTTATGCTTTAGGTACGAGAATTTACTTTTATTAGCTATTATTTAAAGCGTTCAAAAGTACATACCTTTGTCAGGTTCAACTCCAGGCAACTCATTTTCACTAGCTGATGCCGTTTTTGCGAACAAAACAAACACCCACCAAAATCGCACCATTTTTACAATAATACAACATGAAACTTAAAGTCCGAGCCTAGCGAATTCGAACGCCACTAAGATACTTGAAAAAAAAAACAATGGTTTGGGCGGGAAATAAAACAATGGCCGCCTCTCACTTCGGCAACGAAATATAGAATAAAATGTGGAAGTCGTAAGACAATGCGAAGTGCAGCCATTGGAAATCCCCGCTCGAAACCTAAGATTCAAGATGCTTCTGCGAGACATTTTCTTTGGATGTGGAACTATGACCGTAGTTATTGGAGCGCGAACGAAGATTCTTGCGAGATTTTTGTGACAATCGCGAGCTTACCCTACTTACTTATCTCATAAATCTCCATATTAGATTACATTGTGCGGCATATTGCAAGAACAATAATTTGAGTCAACTTTTTTGCCAACGTAGTGGAAAAGCTTAACACAATATTACAGTCTATGCCATTCCTCACATTTTGCCACAGGCCATTGAAGATAGCACTTGCAGTAGGCGTGGGGTATTTCTTTTATAGTGACGCTTACCTCCATCCAGTCCATGGCCATTTGATCATGAAAATAACGAAGTAGAAACTCCAAAAAATATTTTTTTAAGTTTATATGACCACATCCCCGCTCTATTGTCAGACCCTAAATACTATATACAGGTAAAGAACCTACTTGAGCCTAAACTCGATTAGATTGCATCGTTTTTTTACGAAGTTCCTATGGAGACCGTTCAGCTCCAGCAAAATAACAGGTTGCACATTATATCATCATAAAGTGACATTGTCACGCGATAAGTATACCAACATAATTAACAGCTCGAAAACCGAGGCTTACCGAGGAGAGGGTCAAATATATCTTGTATCTAGCTGTGTACCACATACTGAACAAAAGCTAAAACCATCATAATTATGTGTATATTACTTACTATACAAAACATGGTGCATGTAGTAGGTATCCAAGCCGCAGGTTATAGTTCTTACTATGCTACAAATATATACCTACTTTAGCAACAGCAGCTCATCTTTTTGGTATAATATAGGTACCTATATAAAGAATGCACTGTAATTTCACTATCGATCTTATAAACAGAAAACCTATTCGATACGTTGAAATGGCCTACTTACGTTTCTATTGTGACTAGTATAGATAATAACTAGTCTGAAGAGTTTGTTTGTTTAAACGCGCTAATCTCAGGAACTACTAGTCCGTTTTGAAAAAATGTTTATTTGTTGCATAGCCCATTTATAGAGGAAGGCCTTAGGCTATATAACATTACGCTGCGACCAATAGGAGCGAAGAGTCAGTGAGAAATGTTGCAAAAACGGGGAAAATTCAAAAGAAAAGTCACTCTAAAACCAACGCGAACGAAGTCACGGGCACAGCTAGCTACTAATACATAGCAAGTCGTTACTACAAGTAGAGTATAACGTAATTATAAAAAGAAATTGGGTTTAATTCTTAGACAAGGTTCAGTGAACCCAGTAATACGCCTTATGTGGCCTTATCATAGCAAACAGAATTATCTAGAAAGAGTGTTTTATCTACAATCAAAAACATCTTCAGCTTTCTATGTACGGTGGTGTTCTACTTATGTAACATTATCACAACGCTATACTATGTGCACGTAAAGTGGGATATTTATACGAGGGTACCGACTGTACGCTAGTAGGCAGAATAATAAACCTACGACACAATTTTATGTTACGCACTCAGTTTGTGATCCTTTTGCGATAAGATTAATTACACGGGCATAGCCATGTGAAACTATTTGTTACGTTTACGCAAACATAGTTATCGTGGTTTAGATATTCCATAGTTTTTATCTGCAACATACCTACGTACCAGTGAAATAGGTTACCTACCTGCCACTGGCATCGGGTTCATACAGTGTGTAAAAAGAACAGTCACTATTACTTTGAGATATGATTATTATACTACCTTTCCTCATTATGGAAATGTATTTTTTTTAAATTTTGCTGTCAAAATCTAACTATTTTTTTTTACTTTTTACCATTTCTTATTTTTTTGTCACAAGAATAACGAAAAAGTAAAATTTTTTCGTTATTCTTGTGACAAAAAAATAAGAAATGGTAATTTTTGTAAAAAAAAACTTCTAGAATGAGAAAATACAACCGTTATAACCTATCGGCTTCCCATACACCTTACCTTTTGAAAATCCTAATAATAAGGGCACGGCAAGGACACCAAGGTATTTTTGTTTACCGAAACTTTTTTACAGTACTTTACTGTAGGAAATCTACTTATGGTTTTATGGGGATCCCTGACCCCGGATGCCCGGTAATCGGTTCTGATTCACTGTGATTTAGTTTAGAGTGTACAAACAAAGCGGACAGTTAATTTAAATGTCACAAATCGTCGAACAGTCGAGAAAAAGTGACAGCAATTCGATATAATTTCAATTATTTGTTTACATTAATATCACATTGAATCTCAACGGACCATACCTAGTTCATCTATATCTATACTTATAATAAAACTGTAGAGAGGTCAATTCTGTACATTGAATATTTTTTCAAAATACATATTGGAGGATGATTGGCGATCGATACTGATGCCAAAAATGCAATTAGTAAAATTTTTGTCTGTCTGTCTGTCTGTCTGTCTGTCTGTCTGTCTGTCTGTATGTGCGCGATAGGAACAAAAACTACTGAAGGGATTTTAACCAAACTTGGTACGATTGTAGCCCATATTCCTGGGCAGGTTATAGGCTATATAACATAACGCTACGATACATAGGAGCCGAGCAGTGACGATAAATTGGAAGCGCGCGCGGGCTGCGGACGAACGGTTCATGCGGGGGGCGCGGGGGGATCGCTTACACAGTGACGCGAAGCAATAGAATGTGGCACTAAAGTAGATTAGAACTTGAAATAAGTACCTAACTAACAGATTTTTTTTTCTGAGATGAGTGTTTCCACAGTGTCATAATAATATAAAAATTGTATTTTTGAACTTGCTTCACAAATTGAAATAAATTATCATTTATTGTATAAATCAACTTAATTAACTGTATTATTAAAAGAAAGCCTTTCGCGATAATCTAAAAAAACGGGCAATTAAGCGGTTTTTGGTAAACTATTTATACCATCACGGTATTAATCCTTATCATTTTTAATACGTTAGTTGGCTTAAGAATTTCATGAAGACTATATTTGCCCTTTATACCTAGCAAGTATAATTAATAGTTTAGGAGATAATATAGCAAAATTAAAATCGATTCGCCGTGATTCGACCGCCGCATCGCGGCGCCGCGCGATACAGGCTGATGCGTGACGTCTCACATCCGAGTCGGGGTGTAGTGTAGATATCAGATGCTGGTAGGTAGGAATTTTGGCGAAGGTCAACCAAAGGAACTCCACCCCACTGCTGGGTAAAAAATACTATTAAAATGTGCTAACAGGCAGTACCGGTAGTAGTATGAATTTAACCACGCACAGCCGCTAACTGTGCCCCCAGTAATAATCGTGTTAAAAGTACGGCGTATGGCGTATAGATGTCGCTTTGATTTGAAGATATATGACAATAAAAAAAATACTGGACGTTTGTATGAAGCGCGGCGGGACCATGCTGCTTCCGGGACCATGCTGCTTCAAACATTCAAATTTATTCTTTTTTTATTTTATATTTTGTTTAAAACAAAATTTCATTTATTTATATTATTATTATTAATCTTAGGGTAGGTTATAAAAAACGCTACTAAAGCCGATAGGCGCGGCGCGCCGAGCTGGGGCCTAACTCTCCAAACTGATTCGATTTTAATTCGGATTCGATCGTGCCGCATACTCCCGAAGAAATTGACGTTTGTTTATTTTTATTCTCTGTCGATTGATATGGTCTGGTGTACAAAAAGTTACGTTCTAACGGTTTTCTTTAACCTAATTAATTTCAAAGTAATCTACCAAATAAAACACCAAAAACCGTTAAGATCGAACTGATTCGATTCTCAGTTGTGTCGAGAGTAAGCCTGCTGGATCCTCGGCGGGGCGTGCCGCTGCGCCCATGTCTAACCGAGAGTTCCGTTTTAAAGACCTTAGTAATTGCAATATAAGTTTAAATTTAATAATACTTCAAAACATTAATGACAAAAACGGTAATAAGTTGAAAAAATTGAAAATATTTTTATGGTTTCGCAATTTATCCTATGTCGTTTAAATTTGATATGAAGCAACATTTTAATAGTGCATTAAGATGTTGCTTCATATCAAATTTCTATTCCCGGGAAGTACCCTTTAGGTTTTGGTTCCCTTTGGCGTGTCGAAAATTGCGAAAATTAGCGATATAAACGGCTGAATCTTTGGGTAGATGTGGCTAAGAAGTCTGTTTTTTTCACAGCCAGAAGGGACAGTAGAGCTGAGTTTTTAATATGATTTTTAGCTTGATACCTACACGTGTTAAAGTTTTGACACCCAGACAGACAGACGGACATCGAAGTTAAATACTTTACTAAATTAACGTGAAAAATTGTCTGGGTCTATACGGTGCATTCGAATAATATTATCCTAACTTCGAATACCTTTGCTGACTTCTACATATTGTTCGAAGGCCTACTTCTTTTGCCGAGCTCCGAAAGGATAGTAATATATTATTATTATACCCTGCATACCAAGAGGTTTGCCGGGTACGTGTCTTGCTGGATCGGGATCAACACTGGGATGCACTGGGAAGTACCTATTAGCGAAAGTTCTCAGCGGTTGCGCCAATAAACTAAAAATATATTTAAAAATACTAAAGTGCCCTAAATCACTTTTCCACGCGTACGAAGTCGCGGGCACAGCTAGTGTTTATATAAAAAAAATTACACAAAATATTTAATTCTCTCGACTGTACAACATGTGTTAATCGAACTAATCCTATAATGAAACCAATTTGCAGCTTTGTTTAAAGGGGTCAAGTTCTCTGTTGAAACGTGACTATTGTTACTCATTGTTATTTGTTACCTTCTGGCTTCGGCATAGTACATTTTTATTATTAGGTAACATTGTAGCCAGTAGGTAGGTAGCTACACTATAGTACTTTGTAAAAGCCAGTAGGTACCTCTACTTCAGTAAACGATTAGGTAGCAGACCCTGAAACCTAGTACTTTATAAGGATATAGAAAAAATTGCGTCTTAATCTTACTGAATTGATAATAATAGTTCAATGATGGAGCCCTTCTATTCACAAGCACATTGTCACTTCTATAATTTGACGGACGGAAAAAGAAAGAGAAAAAAAAACTTTGGCATTTGACTCCTGAAAGAGAAAGAGAACAAACATTTGGTTAGTATATAATGTAGACTATGTAGAAGAACATAAAAAAGGAGAAATCAAATATAATAGGATTAGGAGGATGTTATAAGCTGATTTTGTTTAAATTTATAAATTAAGATAGGAGAAATAACAACATATAGTTAATTGTCGAAATAGAAAAGGACTTCTTACTTCTATAATATTGGCAAATCTAGGATGGCAAGAGGACAATGACGCATGTTGAGACTTTAGTGCCTCTTCCTTTCAATATATATATATATATATATTTTTATATAATATACTTATCTCAGCTATTAATTTTGGAAAAGCATTAAGTTATAATTATTTACTTATTAGTTGCTTTGAGCGACAACTTCGTCAAAGCAGCACCACGTGAATTTAATCCCGTGTCAAGAGTTCAAAGAACTTCTGTCGCAGGTACCGGACAACGGAAATATAGGTATTGATTACTTTTTTTACTACACACGTAATATATATAATATAACGATTTTAAATATATTATCCTTTTCATAAACATATCCATTGCAGAAACTTTTTCATTCCTTCGGTAGGATTCGAACCTGCGACCTCCAGCATGAGCATTGAGCACCAACGCTCTCAACCACTGCGCTACAGAAGTCGTCTAGAGGTAGCCCATGCGCTGGAACTAGTACCTAACTAAAATACCTATATCTTCAGAGTAACAAACATCCATCCTCGAAAACTTTCATATTAATTAATGAAATCAAGGATGTAGTTACTTCGCCACTGTCAGTCATGGACCATGGTTTAGGCTTGCCCAAGTTGATCCCATCTGCTCATTCAATAGGGAACCAACGTAGTTCCGTCTATTGTTTAAATTAAAACAATAACAAATACAACAATAACATAACTTAAACGATGTTATGTAAGCTTCCATTGGTCAGTTCCTATATGGAGTTCAGTAAACGGAAACAGTGTTTCGTAGGTACCAGGTACCTACTAAAAAATCTTGAGTTGCCTAAATAAGGACGTACCTACGAGTACTATATGCGGAGGCCACCCAAGAGGCCCACTTTTAGAGGGGAAGGAAGACCTACCTGTGGCCAAAAATGTGCTTTGACGACCTCCGTACTCCGTAGCGCAGTGGTTGAGCACGTTGGTGCTCGAGCGAGAGGTCGCGGGTTCGAAACCCGCCGAGGAACAAAAAGTTTTCCTGGGTCATGGATGTGTATTAAAGTGTGTTAATATAATAAAAATCTTAAATGTGTGTATAGTATAAAAGTATTAAAAATATTTTTAGTAAGTTCTTCGGATACTTAGCACGGGGCCAGATTGACTTGGTGTGAAGCGTCAATAGATATTATAGATATTAAAACGGAATACCTCGCAAATGGATACCTAAATACAAAAATATACTGAGCATCCTCTCAATGTTTTTAAAAGCCCATCTAATAACAATAGGTACACTATGGAATAGACAGGAGAAAAATAATCTTCACATTATGTATAGGAGAGGCAGGTGCCCTAGAAATATTTCAGCACTTTGTCTTTTTTCAAGAACTATTATCAGATCTTGAATACTAATTGTTATATATAAAAGGTATAAAATAAATGAGTTTTGGGTGTGTAATGTGTATGTGCCTCATATGTAGAGTTTACTGTGAAAGTACCAGCGCTGAAAGACTTACTTTAGACTTTTATGTTTCTACTAGCTGTGCCCGCGACTTCGTACGCGTGGAAAAGTGATTTAGGGCAGTGTTATAATAAATCAGTTTTAAAAATATTTTTAGTTATAAAAACTGTCGTCGAGGTATTTAATAAACTACTTTATGTTGACAATTCCTACTACCAGCTTGACAAACGACCGTGTACAATTACTATAATGCGAACGGGACTACTTGATAGAGAGAGATACACGACGAACATCTAGTACTAAGATTTGTATGGATTTTGCGCCGCAGCGACTGCAGACGATGATCGTTTCCACGCCGACGCTGCTGGTGTGGCGACAATGATATTAAGAAAGCGCGCCGCAAAATTTTGCGGTCTTTTCGGTGCGTAAGTCCGACTCGCACTTGCCCGGTTTTTTTAATTATTAATAACCAAACATGTAGGTACTGATTATAAATCACTTCACTGTTAAAGTACCTACTAACTGATTTTATACAGAAAAGTAGCAAAATATAGAAAGTACCAAAAGAAAGAAAACAAACCTAAGTTGTAGGTAGGTACCTAACATAAAAACCATTCGGTCCATGATAAAATCTAAGAAATAAAAATATCAAGACAAATATAAATCTAACTTATATTGACATAACTTTTTTAGTTTAACTGTAAACACAATACTTATGTTAATCAAAATTCTATATATTATGCAGTTATCGAATACATAATTTGGACAAAGAAAACTATAAAAATGTACAGTAATAGTAGGCTGTAGTATGAATTTAAACGGACGGAATGAGAACTATAATATAGAATGCAAAATAATATTATACATTGCTAATGATGCACGCTGAGTATAACTCTCGGATAACGTATTGTATAAATGTAGGTACCTACTCAACTTTGCTATAAATAATTGTATTAAAAGTACGGCATTTGGCGTATAGATAGATTTGTATAAGAGAATACTCTATCAATATTATGATATTTGACAAAAAAACCCATAATAATCACACTGTTAACACATATTCAGGGCAGGCCGCAAAAGGCTATAATTTCAAAAGGTATCTCGATTGGAATCGAGTTGTATCAACAGTTTTCCCCTGTAACACAGTTTAGTAACTATCGAGATGTTTTTAACGTCTATCTTATTAAATAGAAAAAACAAAAAAAAGAGCAATATATTTATGAAAATCTTAAAACTGTTTTTAAGATTCCGTACCTCAAAAGGAAAAAACGAAACACATATTATAAGATCATTTCCATGTCCGTCTGTCTGTCAAGACCCTTTTACTCAGAAACGCGTGTTGTGATGAAAATTATATAAAATACTCAGGAACTACTGTTCCTTGAAGCAGTGAAAAAATCAGACTTCTTAGCCAATGCAATCAAAAGCAGTCGCTTATGTCGCTAAATTTCGTCATTTTCGACACTCGTAAGGGAATCAAAACCTAAAGGGTACTTCCCGTGAACTCAAAATCATAAAATTTGAAACCAAGCAACGTCTAAAACCATACGTTTTTAGTAACATTATATAGATAAGTAGTAAAAATATTTTGATTTTTTTAAACTTCGTACCGTTTGTCATGAATGTGTTTAATTGAAACTTATAACAAATACTTAGGTCTCTAATATCGCCGCCCCCACCGAATAATATCGTAATCGACCATTACCATAGAAGTGCTTTTATGACAAATTATTGTTATTGAAGGCCGATTACACCTGGTGAATTTTTTTCATAATGATCGGACGAGTAGTTTTTGAGATAGCTGTTTTGTAATCAACATACATGTATTATTCGCTTAAACTTAAAAAATAAACTTCTCGACGAATACTATAACAATAGAATATTACTAATTGCTAAATGACTTAACTGATATAGCAAACTGTTATCGCGATCTTATTCCGGTAAACAGTTGTCGGCTATGTACATGACCATATTATTCGGGTAACAAATACATGTTTAATACAGAATACAACTATTCATCTTTTAAGCCAAAAAAGGGTTTGTGTGCAATGTGCTCCCTGTACGAACAAGCTGAAGATGCAGAAAAGGTATTCTTAGAACAAAGTTACAGGGAACTCCAGGAACGTAAAAACAAAGTTCGCGAAATTAAAAGGGAATAGAAAACTTCGGTTGATTCCACAAGAACCACCGTCGCGGTTTTCGATTTAGAAAAAGTCCTCAGCAGGCTTATACCCGATTTCAACCTGTTTTGGTGTTTTATTTGGTCGATTACTGTGAAACTAACCAGGATAAAGAAAATCATTAGAATCAAAATACGAGTAAACAAACGTCAATTTATTCGGGAGTACACGGCACGATTAAATCTGAATCAAAATCGAATTAGTCCTACCTCAATCTGAGGTTGGTACTCGTATTTTTCACTATAAGCGCAAGTATCGCATCTACAACTTTACCTTTTTTAACTCGCTTAATAAATAAGAATGCTACTACGTCTGGCACCTTTCTATCACCAAAAGAGGATCAAACGAAATTGGTAGCTGGGCAATTTATACAAGGAGAATCACAAAAAGACATAAAACATATAGGTATATTACGACGATTGTGCAGAACAGAACAAGAATAGATTTATTTTTGCCATGTTTGCCATGCTAGATACATGGCAAAAATAAATCTTAATTAAAATTAAATATGCTTTGAAAACTTATGAACTGGAATGTATAACCTATCGTTTTTTTTGAGACTGGCCATTGTATTACTCTTATCTATAAGATATAGGAGTAAGCCAAGATATAAGAGTGAGGGTGACAATATGCACTCGTGTGTCGAACGCGCAATGACAAATAAAGTATTATACACGCCTGACCAAGTTTACAGCGTAGTATAACTTGTACTTAATTCTAAAGTAAAAGGTGAGAAATATAATGTAAAAGTAATGGAGCAAAGAATTTTTTTATTTAAAACGTCTCATTGTCAATATAAACTGGCTTAAAGATACACAAGGCAGAAATATTTCATGGTCGAAATAGGAGTGTGTCAAGAAATACCTCATGTTTTACAGTTAAAATATAATTTTAATGAGGAATACATTGACTTGAATACTGATTTAAATTGTAACAAATCAAAACGTGGGCGGCCACTAAAACATGTAGCACCTACAATAATTAATTAATGTAGATACAGTCTTGACAAACATTTACACAAACATCACCAGTCTTTGCCTCTGTATGATGATTTACTTGGGTAATGTGCTAATGAACACATATCTAAACATTATTACAGTTTTTACAACTCCCTCATTTGTTGCTGAAATTCGGAAAGGACCCAGATAGACGATCTCGACGAATCAGACCTAGATGATGCTTAGGAAATGTTAAATAAAAGTTTAAATAATTTTTCTGGTACTGTAAATTTTTATTTTAGCTTGATTTTTATAAAAAAAATAAAATACCTTGAAAATAAATTTAAAAAATGGTTTTATTTAAGAATTTAGATAATTATTACATTTTATTTTTGAATTTTTAAAATTCTGTATTATGTTTTTACAAACATAAAGTTTGTTAAACAACAAAGTTAATATGTTTTACTATTATCGTCCTACTTACTTTTATCCTCGAATATTATGGTAACTGTCGATTACTGAGCAAATAAACATATCAGTAGAACAGCGAATAGGATCGTATCCAACTATTGTAGTAGATCACTGTCGACAATTTACCCGAATAAAATCGTATTGATGTGTTACGGGCAAATATTGCATTTCAAATTTTGGTAATATACTTTTTTACTTAAAACATCTGTTTATTATATCTTAATATTTTTTTTAATAATATTATATCATTGCAAAAAAAATTAGCTTTATTTTGGTACAAAAATATTTTTCCTATGTAAACCTGTTAAAAAGTTATAAACCAAAAACCGTTTTTATTTTTTCCTGTAAAATTTAGATTTGTTGATTACGATTTTATTCGGTTAGGACGGCGATATATTCAAGCTGTAACCAAATCAAAATTCTATGTCAATCAGGTTTGTATGAAACTCTCGGTGTGCAAGTCCAACTCGCACTTGGCCGGTTTTTATTTATTTACTTATTACTAACCTACGCTAACAAATATGTATACAGTACCTACTTATCACAAAGGACTGTACAGTAAAAGTACTAACTATTTTTATACAAATAACTTCCGTAATAAACTCAAGAAAAAATATCTTAGATTGTTCCTACCTAGCAAGCCTAAAACTTACAAATAAAAGTCACCCCCGCGGCCCCGGTGCGTTTGCTGCTAATGCAATTTGAAGCGGCGCGCGCGCGCGGCGGCGCACGGCTCCCGGGCCCGGCGCGCGCTTCCTACAAACGTCCAGCAAAAACGACATGATCTTTTAATATTGTCATAACTTTTTTATTTATGAACCGATTTACATAAAACAAACACTAAATGTTAAGTGAAGCTTGCCGCAATATATTAGTGAAAAGTACATCTTAATCGGATAAGCCGTTTCTGAGATTAGCGTGCACAAACCCACAGACAAACAGACAAACAGACAAACAGACAAACAGACAAACAGACAAAAATTTCAAAAATCATAGTTTTGGGTACTATTGCGTAAATAAAGGTCCCCTATCATATTTTTTTTCAAATATCTTCAATGTACAGACACGACTCCTCTACAGATTTATTATATGTATAGATAGATGAGAAATGCATCTTGCTTTTCTTTAAAGATTTTTAAGATTTCTCTACATAGAAATAGCTTGTCTCCATACCAGTGGCGTGTGGTTCTCATAACTACATACCTATCGGCTTCACTTCAAGCTTTGAAGATCCAAATCCCCATCTGATGCATGGCTTCAGTCTAAAGATGGACCAGTCTTCACCACTTCTCCATACATTGGGTTTATCTGGGCCCTGATTCAAGATCTCATCGCTATTTATCGTATGCCAAAATGTATGGGATTTGACATAAGCTTCGCTAAGTGACACACGAATTCGCTTGTAAATTAGAGAGCCTTATGTCAAATCCCATACATTTTGGTTGCGATATATAGCGATGGCATCTTTTCGGTTGTCCAAATGCCTGACAACAGTTAGTACGGATAATCGAGAGTCCATGCATTTAGAAACGCATCGAGGACATGTTCATTATTTATTTACATAATATATTTATTGTATTTCCAATCCCATTGTTGAACGTTATGAAAGATGGATATTTAGGGCCATTATAAAAACCGAACTCGTGCGTTACAAAACTGTATCAACATTGCCAAACCGTTGCCTGCGGTGTGCTATTGTTGTGTGTGTGCCCCATATGTGCCTACTTATACTTACTGATAAGACAATAGGCGGAATCAATTGAATATTCGTTAATTTATTTACACTTTTGGGTGTGAACAATTAAGCGTGGTAGTATATTAAACGTCTTATGTATGTAAGTTGTAGACGTTTAATAATTTTAAATGTAAATAACTCTTAGTGGAAGGATTTTGGCAGTCTATGTAGGCTTGACGTCGGAAGTCGGCGTCGCGGTGTCGGGCGTCGGCGTCGGCGTCGTGGCGTCGGACGGACGCCACGACGCCGACGCCGACGCCCGACACCCGACGGGTTTTGGTCGCAGAGTAATGTTATATAGCCTAAATGCAAAGCCTTCCTCTATAAATGGACTATCCAAAAAAAAGATTTTTTCGAATCGGACCAGTAGTTCCTGAGATTAGCGCGTTTAAACAAACAAACAGTTCACATTTGGGGACTTTCGTTGCATGCGCTGCATAAACGGTTTGAGTCAATCAAAAACCACGCGAACGAAGTCGCGGGCACAGCTAGTTTGTTATAATATTTTACCTACCGTTGTGGGAGATATAAATTGATTTATTTACTAGATGACCCGTGCCCACTTCGCTGAGCATACAAACCGTTTAAACCTTCCCTGGACTTCAGCGAATATTTTAGGACCAAAAATAGCCGAATCGGTTCAGTCGTTCTTGAGTTATGCGCTTACCAGCACATTTTGCGATCCATTTTTATATCATAGAAGATTGTGCGATACACACAATAAGTGAACCACCGTTTCGACTACCGATTCAATGCGATATACTTGAAATTAAAAATAAATCAAATTCATTCATGTCATTGATTTTCTTCGTGGCGTGTTGAATAGCTATTTAAGTGCTATTCAAATTGGAAGCATTTTAGCCGCCCATACTGATATTTGTTTAGGTACATTTGAATCACATTGAAGAGAAAACCTAAGTATAACAATTTAAGATATTCTATGTAGCTTGGAGTCCACTGAGCAATTTCATATGGTGAAAACCAAGAACTCAGTGAACTGTGTGGTGAGTTTTAATCACAAGCAGTGGAAATTCAACTTTACTGGTACTGCTGGTAAATTTTGGTTTTTACCTATAGGCTTAGATTATTAATTGGTCTCAGCGCCCTTCGACCAAAGCGACCAATTATTAATCTATGCCTATAGGTATAAAAAAGGCGAAACTTGGAATAGGTAGCCTACCAACATAGTTATCAAATCATTGTTTTTTATATAATATACATATACCTAAACAGGGTGTAAAAAGAGCAGTCACTATAACTTCGTGGGGTAATAACCAGGCAAGAGATATATCCATTGGTACTAGTCTTTTGCTTTTAATCCCCTGTTTTAAAAATTTAAAAATTTTCAATAGGCAATGTACAACGTGCACAACACGGCGATCAGCTGATTATGCTGAGAGGTCAATAGCACGCGTAAGACGTTCATTACGTACTAGGGCAAAAATTATAAAATTTAAGAATTTAATGCAGAACGTTGTTCCAAACAGTTTAGCCTTGCGACTAAAAAAAAAAAATTGCAAAAAAAATTTTTTTTTTCGAAAAATAAATATGTAATGAAAAAAAATCATTTCTAGAATGAGAAAAGGTCCTTTAATCGTATCCCAATGCTATAGTGACTGCTCTTTTTATACCCTGTATATATTTTGGTATACACAATACCAGCTTACCCCCGTGCCCACTTCGTTGAGCATATACCTAAATAGTTTGTGATGAAATCCAATTACATCGCGGGACCCGCAACGCGGAACCGCTTTGTATGTAAAAAAAAACCCTTATCACTTAGGGGTATGAAAAATAGATTGTAACCGATTCTCAGACCTACTGAATACCTATGCATATAAAATTTC
The DNA here is from genome assembly GCA_905187575.2 of Celastrina argiolus. Classification (NCBI taxonomy): domain Eukaryota; kingdom Metazoa; phylum Arthropoda; class Insecta; order Lepidoptera; family Lycaenidae; genus Celastrina; species Celastrina argiolus. The sequence continues at coordinate 4,065,808 of LR994591.1, read as the reverse complement.
ATAAAAATCGGTTAAGCCGTTTCAGAGGAGTACCTATAGGTATTACACTGTAACAGGAGAATTTTATAATACCTACTTACATATTATACCTATTAGATATAAATGTGCTAAAAATAGTCACGCGTTCTGAGTAGTTCATTCTAAATCCATTACGGAAAAACTTGGGATACCATTTTAGCTAAAAAGGTATTAAATATTATTCAGACAGAAATGAGAAATAAAGAAAAACCTAACAAATTTATTGCAGGTTATTCTAAGCAAAAGTAACGAAAATACTCTATGGCTCAATGTAGAGGCGATTCGCACCCCGGGTTTATTTTAGTTTCTTCCCGGGATTCTAAAAATAAAGCTTTACCTACCTACGTCACGATACATGTGGTGTGATAAAAACAGATTGAAAGGTTTCTGAGTTCTAACCGCCTCACGCGTCTTATTATTTTTACGGCTTACATTTTTGTAGAGATGTCACAAGCGATGGCTGATTTTAATTAGATGTCTACTATTGCATTATTATATATTACTTATAAGTTATATACCTATAATAATACTTACTACCTTTTGTCCGCGTGTTAGTAATCATAGGAACTCTGAATATTTTAGGGATAAAAACTATGCTTTGTCCGGTCCAAAAACTAAAAGTTGAAAGTACTTTTTAACATAATATACCTACTTAGGTACCTACCTACTTACTTAACAAAACGTGATTTTGTGATTTCGGATCGTTGATGTCTTTTTAATAGTAAGCACCGAATGATATTAAAGACTTCAACGCAACATTATTTTCATTTATGACTTCAAAAAATATTTTAAATAACCTTACCTATCAAAAAGTACCTACATATCAAAGAGGGTTCCGTAACTGTCAATAAGCAACAAGATTTTTCCCTCAAAAGTAGTTACTACCCCTATTACTACTAACCCTACTTATTTGCAACGTTTTTTTTTGCAATAAGTACTACACTACATTACATATTACCGACAGTTTCAAACTCTGATTAATTATTATCAGGGGACCAACTTGTAAACTTCCACTTGGAAGGCCGATCATTTGAAAATTGATCATTTTATAAAAACGGACAAAATGAAACTACGAATAATGTGACTAGAACGGAACTCTAACAATAGCCTTGAATATTAATTAGATATTAACTTATTTTAATTATGTAAGTATTCGTACCTATCCTTAGTTTTATTGTAATCTTTTTATTGTACCTAAATGGTAAAACTGCAAACGAATCGCCTGATAATAAATTAATTATCTATTAAGAACACCTTCGACCAGTAATCACAAGTTCTTTTCTGGTCTTCATGCTTCTCTCCCACTCACTTGGGCCGTTGGTGACGTGAAAATCTGAATATTTGTGTGTTAAAATCTTAATTTCATGCCTAAATAATTAATTACTTAGATAATATTTTACTCCTATAATGGGCTGTAGTCTATTTATTATGTAGTGAACAATGCAAACAGTAAAACTAACAGCTTCAGGGTACTACTTGCACGTGGCTCATTTAAATTTTAAATAATAATAAATTAGTGTTAACTGACTTGTGTGTAGTGTGTAGTACTTAGTGCCTGTCCATCATCCATGTATTATGTAATACGTAATAATACCTAAACATCCTATTTAACATTCTCTTTTTGAAAAGGTTAGTCACGTAGAAAGTTAAGTATTTTTGAACTTATTTTTATAATAAAAATACATAATAATCATCATACCTACTTAAGTCTCATATTCATAAATTATTATTAGCTTCTATTAATAAATAGAGCTATGCGTCTCTGAAATAAAACAAAGTGTTATATGTAATCTAATCTTTATACCCACAATTTACGCTTTGATTGTGCTTTACTAATAATTATATTAATTGATTAAAAATAAAATATTGATTATAAAAAAATAATAATAAGTCGCTAGAGATTTTTGTAGAGTTTTGAGTTTGACAATTTTATGACAATGATTCGTTCGAGTTCGTTCATTTGTTTTCTCTTTCACACGCCACTCGCTAGCCGCCAGTTCACTCCAATTTGTGACTTTGTATTTTGTATTTTGTAATAATTTCAGTGGAGTCGTGAGTGGTAGTCAAATGGGACTTTTGTCATTAAAACAGAATTATAAATAATTAATGATTAAACGAACTTACCTTGAGTGAAGTTCTATCATAATTATACGAGGGCTTTGTCCGAAGAGATTAGCATTAGGTTTACATGTAGTAGACACACGGTGTCGCCATCTGCACTGTATTTTGAGATATTTCTCATATTTTTTTTTTTTGAAGGTAGGTGGTGTTTTCATACTTGAACTACCGTCCTGAATTCCTCATTTCGTTCAGAGCAATATGTTGATATTTGATTCTGGTTCTTTCTGGGAAAATACTTTATTCGGGTGGGTGGGATGCTAATCTCTTCGGACAAAGCCCTCGTATAATTATGATAGAACTTCACTCAAGGTAAGTTCGTTTAATCATTAATTATACTCATGCTTTGTCCTCGAGATTAGCATTAGGTTTACATGTAGATGTTGAGAGAGTAAAATATCAACTACAATCAAACTAACATGTTTTATTTGGTATCTAGGTACATAATATAAATCATCACATACAAGAGTTAATGGTTTCCAATTTACATATAATAAATCTGTCTAGAATATTATATATTACAATCAAGTTAGAGAATCATTCATAATGCTCTCCGCAAAAGAAACATTATTAGTATCTATATCCTCAATCACTATTCTGTTATAAAATCTACCGAAGGTTTGCGAGCTACCGCTCCAACCCGCGGTTTTTCTGATTGTGTTTAAATTAACTCCTAACTGATGTGCCCTAGAAGTTGCAGCGTGTCTAGTGCTATGGGCAGTGAATAAGGACACGTCTATTCCACAATTTGCCAATGTTAGTTTTATCCATCTACTAAGCGTTTGCGAAGAGATAGGCTTATGGGGCTTTCTAGTACTAATAAATAGGTTGTCATTACTGCGTAATGACAGTGTTTTATTTAAGTAACAGCTTAATGTAACTACCGGGCAAATTTCCGACCGGAAGGTAGAAAGGAAGAACTAAAATTGGTTGTGGCGCACCAGGACGTGAAGTCTTTAATAAGTCTGGAATTTTTATAATAATTCTATTAGGAAGGAATTCAATATTTTTAATGTTGATTTTTGAAATTGTTTGAACTCTATGAGCTGTAGTTAGAGCAAGAAGAGTTACCAATTTTTTTGATAATTCTTCGAGATTTAAATTATCATTTGGATACAAACTCCCCAAGTAATTTAAAACGACCGTCGTATCCCATGTTGTATGATACTTGGGAAGTGGCGGGCGCAGCCTATAAACCCCTTTAAAGAATCGTTTAATGATGTTGTCATTCGTTATCTCGTTACCAAGAATTAGAGATAGGGCTGACCTACAACAATTTAAGGTGCCAAATTGTGCTCCTGTTTCAAACAACTGTCTAAAAAAGTTTAGCAACCCCTCAATGGAAGCGTTATATATATCTAAATTATTGGACTTGCAATATACGAACCATTTTTTAAGGCAGGAATCGTACTGCTTTAGTGAATTGTCGGAAAGTGAAGCTAACATTATTGGTATGGAGAATACCGGTATACCTCTTCTTAAAAATGACGTCTTGATAACAGCCCGGCAACCAAGGTAACCTTCTGGTGAACATCTCGATTGCTGGAATGAGAATTAATTAAGGTTTTAGATGGTCGAAAGACCAAAGGCTCCGTTAAGAGTAGGCTATTAAATAAAGGGTACCACGGCTGTGTGGGCCATAGTGGTACCACCATTATGCCTCGAGCTCCATCGTCAATAATTTTTGTCAATGTTTTTAATATTATTGCAAAAGGGGGGAAGCTATAAAAATAAAAGCTAGACCACGATATAGTAAATGCATCAATTGCCACGGCATCAGGATCTCTGTGCCAGGATATATATTTTGTGCACTTTTTATTTATCCGACTGGCAAATAAGTCAATTTCGGGAACACCAAAATGATTTACAATTTTTTGGAAAGCATAATCGGCTAATTCCCACTCTATGTCGGGATGAACACGCCGTGATTCTGTGTCTGCAATGAAATTGTCAGTAGAGCTGATATATGACGCAAAAACGATTAAATTACGTTCTTCACACCATTGCCACAATTGTCGAGTGACGTTTGTCAGGTGAGGAAACTGCACACCACCCATTCGGTTTATGTAAGATACTGCTGTGGTGTTATCTATTCGCAAAAGAATGTGGCAGTCTCGATAACTTTTTGCAAAAACCTTTAGACCGAAAAAGGCAGCTAAAATTTCAAGATAATTAATATGCCGTGAACTTTCATTGTCAGTCCACATACCACTGGCGCGTTCACCACTGCAGGCGGCCCCCCATCCCGTTGTTGAGGCATCGCTGTAAATTTCTAAGCAAAAATTATTTTGCTTTATATCATTAGCGGGGTTATTAATTGCATTAAACCACCAATGAAGGTCTGGCAACAACGATGATAGTATGTTCATACGCTTATCATAGTTTTCATCATTTTTTAAATTTAAATATTTACATCGTTCTAATTCTTTCGTATATAACCAGCCGTACTTGACGGCGGGACAAGCAGAGGTGAGTAACCCTACTAGACGTGCAAATTCCCTGACTTTACATTGTTTTATTTAAAAAAATTTACTAATTTCAGTTTTAATTTTTAAAATCTTCTCTTGAGGTAAAGTAACTATTTATTTATTGGAGTCTATGACAAATCCCAGGAATTTGCATGTAGTAGAAGGTATTAGGTTACTCTTTTCATTATTTATTATAAACCCTAGGGCTTTTAATAATTTTGTAGTGTATGTGATATTTTCTAGGCATGACTTTAAAGTATTTCCGATCAAAAAAGTGTCATCTAAATAAATTGTGGATAGATATCCACGTGATCGTAGCAGACTAATCACGGGTTTCATTATTTTTGTGAATACAAAAGGTGCAGTATTAAGACCAAATGGCAAGACATTAAATTCATACAGTTTTGCGTTAAATTGGAACCGTAGATATTTTTTAAAGTCATTGTGTATGCGTATTAAAAAATATGCGTCTTTTAAGTCTACCGTACTCATGTAGCAACCATTAGAAATAAGTTTAAGAGCGGTTCTTAAATCTTCAAGTTTAAAGTGGGCAGTGTCAATGAATTTATTTAAGGCCTTTAGATTTAAAATAAATCTTGATTTTCCGTTAGGTTTTGGCACTAAGAACGTAGGAGATATGAATTGGCCAAAACATGGTTTACATTCGGTTATAGCACCTATAGTTAATAAATCACTAATTGAATTATCATATTGGGTTAGTTCAGACACAGATAATTGTTTTTCTGTAGGAATGTATGATTGAATTACTGGGCGAGAGAATGGTATTTGATAACCCTCAATCCATGACAAAATATTGACATCATTAGTTATAAGTGACCACTGGTCAATAAAGTTTGACAGCCTACCGGCGTTTTGCTTAACAGGGGCAGGCTTCATTTCAGCTCCTGACCTTGATAGAGCTTTGGCAGTTTTCAAAGTTTCTGCTAGCTTATCACCAAATAGGAGCTTATCAACTTTAGTGGTCTGAAGTTGATCATTCAGGTCTTTTTTGAGGCCATTGAGGACGAAGTTTCTACGTATTACCGAGTCTGTGGCTTGGTTATCACACATGAGCTTGGTTGCATCCATTAACAATTTAATAATGGTGGTGTTTTTTGGCTCCGATGCTATAAGAAGAGTGAGAGCTTCCGCTATACATGACACCGCAGAGGCCCGTTGCTTTTGCCTAAGCTCAATGCATTTGTCTCTTTTGAGTACAGCGTCTGTTATTGCATATACTACTTCCGGATTCAAGGCGGGTGCGTCTATTAATAAACAATTGGCCGGTGGTAAGTATTTCTCAAGGAGCTCCTTACGAGCTTCCTTCGTTAATCCAGATGTAGCTACGTATTGTAGTCTGACCGCAAGGTCATTTTGAATATCTTTACCATAGGATTTGATCTGTGAGGGATCTTCTCCTAATATTTGTAGGAGCTCGTCATCTAGTTCTGAAGGTTGTCCTTCAAGAGCGTGGGTCTGGTCGAATGCGGATGGCATGGCTGAGTCGGTAACAGTAGTTGGCAATATGATCATATTCTGTATCTGCTCAATCTGTCCGGCAGCACCGCTACCTGATGGTAGCGGATTGGTGGCAGCGCTAGTAGGTCTTGGTGCATCAGCCATAGCACTGGTAGACGGTAAAGGTTCTTGTATCGCAGTGCTAGTGGACGGCCGAGGACTGACAGCTCCGATAGCAGGACCCGACGGCGACGGTGTCGGCACGCCTTAAATTAGAGAAACGCCTTGTTAATTTTATTAAGTAAGTGACAGCCCCAGAGGCAGTCCGCATAACTTTTTTTTTTTTTTAAGCAAATATTAATAAAGTGACAGCTCTGTAAGCTGACCGCATTAGTAATTTATTGCTTGTATTATTAAGAAAGACTTTGTGACATTCCCAGAGAATGTCCGCATGTCTATAGGTAATTGTAAAGTGTTAGCCCCAGAGGCTAACCGCATTACATTACAGGTAAAATTTTACCTTGCTTATATCAATAGTTTAATATGTATTGTGACGTAAAAGTCACGTTTGATAAACTATATTTGTAGGTAACTAGCGAATTAATAATAAGTTCGCTAATTTACTTGCGTAACACATATTTGTTACACATTTGTTACTAACCTTCAGTATTTGGCAGCCCGGGCAAGGATAAAAGCGTGTCGGGTGTCCTCGACCTCGACCTTGAACACGAAGAATCCGATGACGGTGTCCCTGTCCCTGACGAGGACGATGAAGATGACGATCGTTGTCGTTTATCACGATCTCTGCATCTAACACGCTTGTATTGTTCTTCCAATTTTCTAATTTTTTGAGCAATAAACTGAAAATCCTCGTAACGTGTACGTTTGCCCATATTCGATAGAAAAATGCGCGGTAATGTGCAATATGGCGAAGCACTGAATGCGTAATGAGGAATTCAGGACGGTAGTTCAAGTATGAAAACACCACCTACCTTCAAAAAAAAAAAATATGAGAAATATCTCAAAATACAGTGCAGATGGCGACACCGTGTGTCTACTACATGTAAACCTAATGCTAATCTCGAGGACAAAGCATGAGTATAATATAGTGTATTTTACGTGTTGTGAATATGAGTACCAATCGAAATATTGGTGGATCTGAATTGTACATGAAAATTAAGTTCAAAATATAAGTATAATATTATTGCGCATCCAATGTGTTCCACATAATAATGATCGCATCAGGTAAACGCCATTTAAATACAGAACAAAAGGCAGAGGTTTTGTCCTTCACACATTAGAACATCGTTATCAATGCACGTATACATTTTGTATAGTTGGAGCATTACGTAGCGACTATACAGTGCATGTAAGTACGCAACGCGTCTAATCACGATAAAATACATTACTAATTTTAATCCTCTTTCCTACGGTGGTGGTATCTCGCTTTCTTCTCCATAAAACCAAGCTATTTATAACAAATTCAGCTTACTAATGGGTGTAAATAGTTCATAATGGCTAACGTAAGGAATAAAGTAAACACACCTAAAAATGAATCAGCATCAAATGGGAGGGGTAAGGTTGGTAGACCTAGGAAGTCGTTGGTTAACGTGATTAATAAAAATGATAAACCCATACAGGTAACGAAAGATTCTGTAACAAGAATTTCAATAGAAAAAGTGCAAACTAATACACAGATTGGACAGAAACAAATCAAAAGGAGAACAATTGGACAACTCAATAAGCCAGCCAAAGACCCAAAAATAGAAGTAAGATTATTGAAAAAAGGAAACACTTTAAAGAATGGCCACATCCAACATAAAAATATAAATGACTTGAAATTATACAACAATATCTTAAAGAGTGAACTTTTAATTAAAGAAACAACTGAAGCAATTTCCTCCAATAATAGGAAATTAAATAATAATAATAAATATATTGCTGATCACAATAAAGGTGAGTCGTTTGAAAACAAGTTAAGTGCTACAAAAAACAAAAGATCAGAGAGAAATAAAAAAAAAACTTTAAAGGAGAAGCGGATAAAGAAACCCTTGAACAAAGATGAGTTTTTCCAGTGTGACGATTGTCAAAGAAAGTTCTATAGTAAATCTACATTAAGGAGACACATGTATTTACACTTAGATTTTAGGACATATCCCTGTAAGCAGTGCAAGAAAACTTTTCGCAAACAATTATATTTGTCAGCTCATATCAAAAGACAACATCCAAACTGGGCAGAACATTACATGTGTACAGTGTGTGACAAGCCATTCCTACTCCGAGAAAACCTAAAAAATCACCTCCTGAGTCATACAAGGCTGGAGAGTATGTTTAAATGTATTTATTGCAAAGAAAAATTTTTAGACCAGGAGGATTTAATAAACCATGAAAAAGGTCATCTTATTGATGGCAGATACCAATGCATTATCTGTGAAATGAGTTTTGATTGTCGGAACAGGCTGACCTTGCATTATAAGACTCATCTCAGAGTAAAGGATTATATATGCCAACATTGTGGTAAAGAGTTTCTAAGAATAAATTCAATGAGACGGCATGTTCAGATCTGTCATGCTGGAGTGAGAATCCAATGTCCAATATGTAAAAAGTATTTAAAAGGACATTTGACTGAGCATATGCGTACACATGAAAAAGCACGCCCACATATATGCCCAGATTGTGGTCAACGTTTTACACAATCTACACAGCTTAATGTACATCGACGCTCACATACTGGAGCTCGACCATATCCTTGTAGGATATGTGGACGACCATTTTCTTATTCGAACGCACTGATGTTGCACATAAGGAGGCATACAGGTGAAAAGCCATTTGTATGTGCAATGTGCCCCCTATCCTTTTCTCAGCTTCCACATATGAAAGCTCATATGCGGAACATACATGGCAAAATAAATCCATACAAATGTCAAATATGTAAGCAATTCTTTAAGTTGAAGGTTGATCTGGAGAATCATAAAAAGGTATGCAGTAAGAAGTCGAAAAAAGGATTGGCTAATATTGACGATGATGCAATAAAATTGGAAGAAATAGAAGTGGAAGCGGTTATGACCTTGTCACGTATGAGGTTCTTGCTAGCTCTACTTCTGACAAAGATTGCAACAAAAGAAAAACTCAAATATTTAGGTGCGTAATTTTTTATTCTTTTCACATTTTCAGAGGAGTTGCACCTGTGTTTTGATTTAGGCAGCGGCAAACATTGTGCTTCCTGTGTGTGCGCCAATAACAGGAATTCATATACAAATTGTTTTTCATAACATTTTCATATTTAAAACAACATTATAAAGTTGTATTTGATTCAGACACATTAATAATAAAATACACCATTTAAAGACATTGATGGTGTAATACCATTATTACTCCATTTTTGGACACATAACATAATGCACTCCCAAATCATTTAGGGACATACATGGGCTGAAAATGTGTTGTGTGAGTTATGTTTGTACTTGTGAGCTTTTGTTGATTGTGTTGAGTGAAGTTGAGCACCTGTTTATTTTTGAAAACATTTTTAATAATTTATATATCATTTCAAATACCAGGTGTTTGCCAGCGAGATATAATGTTACCTCCGTGAGTTTACCATTTTGTTTATAACTTGGGTGGTTGGTGATTGGAATTGGTGCAATATTTTGCTTTTGGTATTCGGTTTTGTTATATGGTGGAGGATTTTAAATTTTAGGTATTGGTTGATTGATATTGTACATACCTTTAGGAATTTTTCAAACCTTGTGCTGACATTAATGGAAGAAGGATATAATATGTGAACTGGCCTTTTAATGCTCTGTAAATAGAATGCTGTTTTTCTTTTGTATCTGTCCTAATCATGCAAGAAAAAAATAAAAAAATATCGCAACTACTACTTTTTTCCTGATTAAAAATACTGTACAGTGTATATAATAATTTGTCTAATACATTTTTAATTTATGACAGGTTTTAACAAAAGATTAATAGATGACCTTCTGGTGGAATCATTAGAGGCTATGGGACATAAACCTTGCAAAGACAGTACACTAGAACCATTAAAACGTCTGAAAATCAACATAGATATCTTATTGAATGGCACTGTCCCAAAAGAGAAAATGGAAAACTTCAGAAAGGAAAATAAAAGTACAGAAGAGTTATTAGAACTACTAACAAATGAGAAGAAGTGATTTAACTTATTCATATAGCTGGTAAGGTTATTTATTGTATCAATAATCATAATCATTTATGACTAGGACCAATATTATGATGTCCGAAAATGGTTTTCTCCAGATTTAGGATCATAATATTGCCTCAGCCTAACAATGCAAAAATTTTGTCATTAGTTTGTCATGTCACAAGTTAAAACCCATATTTACATACAAAAAAATTAAAACTCCAAATAAAAAAAAAATAGCAATGAGAATGTTAAAAACTTGTGTCGTAATTTTTGGATCATCTATACATATAATAAATCTGTAGAGGAGTCGTGTCTGTACATTGAAGATATTTGAAAAAAAATATGATAGGGGACCTTTATTTACGCAATAGTACCCAAAACTATGATTTTTGAAATTTTTGTCTGTTTGTCTGTTTGTCTGTTTGTCTGTTTGTCTGTGGGTTTGTGCACGCTAATCTCAGAAACGGCTTATCCGATTAAGATGTACTTTTCACTAATATATTGCGGCAAGCTTCACTTAACATTTAGTGTTTGTTTTATGTAAATCGGTTCATAAATAAAAAAGTTATGACAATATTAAAAGATCATGTCGTTTTTGCTGGACGTTTGTAGGAAGCGCGCGCCGGGCCCGGGAGCCGTGCGCCGCCGCGCGCGCGCGCCGCTTCAAATTGCATTAGCAGCAAACGCACCGGGGCCGCGGGGGTGACTTTTATTTGTAAGTTTTAGGCTTGCTAGGTAGGAACAATCTAAGATATTTTTTCTTGAGTTTATTACGGAAGTTATTTGTATAAAAATAGTTAGTACTTTTACTGTACAGTCCTTTGTGATAAGTAGGTACTGTATACATATTTGTTAGCGTAGGTTAGTAATAAGTAAATAAATAAAAACCGGCCAAGTGCGAGTTGGACTTGCACACCGAGAGTTTCATACAAACCTGATTGACATAGAATTTTGATTTGGTTACAGCTTGAATATATCGCCGTCCTAACCGAATAAAATCGTAATCAACAAATCTAAATTTTACAGGAAAAAATAAAAACGGTTTTTGGTTTATAACTTTTTAACAGGTTTACATAGGAAAAATATTTTTGTACCAAAATAAAGCTAATTTTTTTTGCAATGATATAATATTATTAAAAAAAATATTAAGATATAATAAACAGATGTTTTAAGTAAAAAAGTATATTACCAAAATTTGAAATGCAATATTTGCCCGTAACACATCAATACGATTTTATTCGGGTAAATTGTCGACAGTGATCTACTACAATAGTTGGATACGATCCTATTCGCTGTTCTACTGATATGTTTATTTGCTCAGTAATCGACAGTTACCATAATATTCGAGGATAAAAGTAAGTAGGACGATAATAGTAAAACATATTAACTTTGTTGTTTAACAAACTTTATGTTTGTAAAAACATAATACAGAATTTTAAAAATTCAAAAATAAAATGTAATAATTATCTAAATTCTTAAATAAAACCATTTTTTAAATTTATTTTCAAGGTATTTTATTTTTTTTATAAAAATCAAGCTAAAATAAAAATTTACAGTACCAGAAAAATTATTTAAACTTTTATTTAACATTTCCTAAGCATCATCTAGGTCTGATTCGTCGAGATCGTCTATCTGGGTCCTTTCCGAATTTCAGCAACAAATGAGGGAGTTGTAAAAACTGTAATAATGTTTAGATATGTGTTCATTAGCACATTACCCAAGTAAATCATCATACAGAGGCAAAGACTGGTGATGTTTGTGTAAATGTTTGTCAAGACTGTATCTACATTAATTAATTATTGTAGGTGCTACATGTTTTAGTGGCCGCCCACGTTTTGATTTGTTACAATTTAAATCAGTATTCAAGTCAATGTATTCCTCATTAAAATTATATTTTAACTGTAAAACATGAGGTATTTCTTGACACACTCCTATTTCGACCATGAAATATTTCTGCCTTGTGTATCTTTAAGCCAGTTTATATTGACAATGAGACGTTTTAAATAAAAAAATTCTTTGCTCCATTACTTTTACATTATATTTCTCACCTTTTACTTTAGAATTAAGTACAAGTTATACTACGCTGTAAACTTGGTCAGGCGTGTATAATACTTTATTTGTCATTGCGCGTTCGACACACGAGTGCATATTGTCACCCTCACTCTTATATCTTGGCTTACTCCTATATCTTATAGATAAGAGTAATACAATGGCCAGTCTCAAAAAAAACGATAGGTTATACATTCCAGTTCATAAGTTTTCAAAGCATATTTAATTTTAATTAAGATTTATTTTTGCCATGTATCTAGCATGGCAAACATGGCAAAAATAAATCTATTCTTGTTCTGTTCTGCACAATCGTCGTAATATACCTATATGTTTTATGTCTTTTTGTGATTCTCCTTGTATAAATTGCCCAGCTACCAATTTCGTTTGATCCTCTTTTGGTGATAGAAAGGTGCCAGACGTAGTAGCATTCTTATTTATTAAGCGAGTTAAAAAAGGTAAAGTTGTAGATGCGATACTTGCGCTTATAGTGAAAAATACGAGTACCAACCTCAGATTGAGGTAGGACTAATTCGATTTTGATTCAGATTTAATCGTGCCGTGTACTCCCGAATAAATTGACGTTTGTTTACTCGTATTTTGATTCTAATGATTTTCTTTATCCTGGTTAGTTTCACAGTAATCGACCAAATAAAACACCAAAACAGGTTGAAATCGGGTATAAGCCTGCTGAGGACTTTTTCTAAATCGAAAACCGCGACGGTGGTTCTTGTGGAATCAACCGAAGTTTTCTATTCCCTTTTAATTTCGCGAACTTTGTTTTTACGTTCCTGGAGTTCCCTGTAACTTTGTTCTAAGAATACCTTTTCTGCATCTTCAGCTTGTTCGTACAGGGAGCACATTGCACACAAACCCTTTTTTGGCTTAAAAGATGAATAGTTGTATTCTGTATTAAACATGTATTTGTTACCCGAATAATATGGTCATGTACATAGCCGACAACTGTTTACCGGAATAAGATCGCGATAACAGTTTGCTATATCAGTTAAGTCATTTAGCAATTAGTAATATTCTATTGTTATAGTATTCGTCGAGAAGTTTATTTTTTAAGTTTAAGCGAATAATACATGTATGTTGATTACAAAACAGCTATCTCAAAAACTACTCGTCCGATCATTATGAAAAAAATTCACCAGGTGTAATCGGCCTTCAATAACAATAATTTGTCATAAAAGCACTTCTATGGTAATGGTCGATTACGATATTATTCGGTGGGGGCGGCGATATTAGAGACCTAAGTATTTGTTATAAGTTTCAATTAAACACATTCATGACAAACGGTACGAAGTTTAAAAAAATCAAAATATTTTTACTACTTATCTATATAATGTTACTAAAAACGTATGGTTTTAGACGTTGCTTGGTTTCAAATTTTATGATTTTGAGTTCACGGGAAGTACCCTTTAGGTTTTGATTCCCTTACGAGTGTCGAAAATGACGAAATTTAGCGACATAAGCGACTGCTTTTGATTGCATTGGCTAAGAAGTCTGATTTTTTCACTGCTTCAAGGAACAGTAGTTCCTGAGTATTTTATATAATTTTCATCACAACACGCGTTTCTGAGTAAAAGGGTCTTGACAGACAGACGGACATGGAAATGATCTTATAATATGTGTTTCGTTTTTTCCTTTTGAGGTACGGAATCTTAAAAACAGTTTTAAGATTTTCATAAATATATTGCTCTTTTTTTTGTTTTTTCTATTTAATAAGATAGACGTTAAAAACATCTCGATAGTTACTAAACTGTGTTACAGGGGAAAACTGTTGATACAACTCGATTCCAATCGAGATACCTTTTGAAATTATAGCCTTTTGCGGCCTGCCCTGAATATGTGTTAACAGTGTGATTATTATGGGTTTTTTTGTCAAATATCATAATATTGATAGAGTATTCTCTTATACAAATCTATCTATACGCCAAATGCCGTACTTTTAATACAATTATTTATAGCAAAGTTGAGTAGGTACCTACATTTATACAATACGTTATCCGAGAGTTATACTCAGCGTGCATCATTAGCAATGTATAATATTATTTTGCATTCTATATTATAGTTCTCATTCCGTCCGTTTAAATTCATACTACAGCCTACTATTACTGTACATTTTTATAGTTTTCTTTGTCCAAATTATGTATTCGATAACTGCATAATATATAGAATTTTGATTAACATAAGTATTGTGTTTACAGTTAAACTAAAAAAGTTATGTCAATATAAGTTAGATTTATATTTGTCTTGATATTTTTATTTCTTAGATTTTATCATGGACCGAATGGTTTTTATGTTAGGTACCTACCTACAACTTAGGTTTGTTTTCTTCCTTTTGGTACTTTCTATATTTTGCTACTTTTCTGTATAAAATCAGTTAGTAGGTACTTTAACAGTGAAGTGATTTATAATCAGTACCTACATGTTTGGTTATTAATAATTAAAAAAACCGGGCAAGTGCGAGTCGGACTTACGCACCGAAAAGACCGCAAAATTTTGCGGCGCGCTTTCTTAATATCATTGTCGCCACACCAGCAGCGTCGGCGTGGAAACGATCATCGTCTGCAGTCGCTGCGGCGCAAAATCCATACAAATCTTAGTACTAGATGTTCGTCGTGTATCTCTCTCTATCAAGTAGTCCCGTTCGCATTATAGTAATTGTACACGGTCGTTTGTCAAGCTGGTAGTAGGAATTGTCAACATAAAGTAGTTTATTAAATACCTCGACGACAGTTTTTATAACTAAAAATATTTTTAAAACTGATTTATTATAACACTGCCCTAAATCACTTTTCCACGCGTACGAAGTCGCGGGCACAGCTAGTCTTGAATAAGTATAAATGTCGCAGTCATCTGGTTGAATCGGCTATTTGATTAAATGTCTAGCGCGTTTATTGTATGACGACATTTAATTGATTTACAAGGCGGAACGTTGTTTGAACAAGCATCACTCAACATCCAACTAGTTAGCGTACTGTAACAACGCCCTTTTTAAACAAGGGACGTAAAATCAGTCTGGTGAATGGTGATTGAAATTTAGTTCATATTTTCCCGCAGTGGCGCTAGTAGTCACCAAAACAAATATGGCGGCAAGCAGCTCGCACAGAAAGTACATAGTTGATATTTTCATTTTCATTTATTTTAATTTTTGAGGACCTTTTAAGTTGCGAACTTATGATCAAAACTACCCCTACCAAACATTACAAAGTATGCTATATCGTTACACGTAACATTAAACAACTTGACGAGTTGTCCTTTACTCATTCAATTAAATGTCGTCATTTCATAAACGCGCTAGTCGTTCAATTAAACTGCTAATTTAATCAGATGATAATGTTTAAAGAAGCTGACATCACATTTATATTTTTAGTTTCATATGTACTACTATAGCAATGCTTAATTTTTAAGTAAAAACTTTATTGCAATATATCTGTAGACTCATCCTGCAGACATATTATTTAAATTATTTATTAATTAACGTAAGAATAGAAAAATTCAGGAGCCAATAATTGCATTTAAGTATTTTTTTAAACCATTCCTATATAATTTCTATTACAGCTTAATACTATAAATAAGTAGGGCATTTTGTTAAATGTGAGTAAGTTCTAGATGTGAAAAGTGTTTGTATCCATGTGTGTGAAATATAAATGTGGTGTTTCTAGAATGTAATGTCAACCAATGTTGTTGGGGTTTCCACTCTTATTGAATATGGAAATGAGTAGGTATATATTTTATTTCATCATGTCACAATAATATTTTTTTATTAATTCTTCTATTTTACTTACTAATACTTTTACCAGAAAATATTTTATTGATGTTATGCTTTGAACTTTCAAAACAAAAAAAGCTGGATGGACTTGATGCAATATAACACAAACAACATGGGCTAAATGTAAGTACAGCAAAATGTGAGATTGGATTTCCTTTATCGCGTATAAAGACGCAGGCAACATCTACTCAGGATAGAGGAAAATTACAATAAGGTACTACAATAATTAATAATAAGATTAATAAAGAATCTAGAAAATATTTGGTGGAACACTAGAATTTTGGTTGATAGTACAGCTTGTATGCATGTTCTCATTTGGACTGGAGTTTTATCAAATATTTGTTTGATTTACTTATTATTGCCAAATTATTATGTGCAATCATTAGCTAGAAATAACCAAATCTTATTACTAATTAATATAGTTATGAAAATGTTTTTAAAAAATTTCAGCCAGAGTAGGAATATGCATAAAATTATCTAATACTAATGAAAATAATATCTTGTGACTTGTCACAGTATTTGTAACCAAACTTCTCCGAAGTGGCTTAACAAGTAAATAATAATATTTTTTTGTACATTTGGTACATTTCCCAACCAATCTAGATGGCAAAACAATATTGGCTTGGCCAGCAAGTAATTATTTTAGTCTAGTTTATTCGATATTTATTATGAGGTTGTAATTTTTAAACTGGCAACAAAATTAATAGAAGTAAAATAGTTATATGAGAAAATATTTTTAGAAATATTTTGCAGTTTTATAACAGTTTTGAATGATATAAGACAATTTGTACCTTGTATTGCCGATTATTAATAAAAACGTCAAGGATTACGGGGTCCGCATGCACTATTTCGCTTGTCGCCGCCGCAATATTCGTAGCATTAGCCTAATTGACGCACCAAATGCTTTAAATTATTTTAGCGTATTTGGTAGAATTTTTATAATATAAGAAATTTGGAACTATTAATAATGCTTTAAATATGCAACAACATTGGACAGATCATAAGTACAGTTTTACAGAATAACAATATTCTTGTATTACATTTTTACATATTGTAACATTTAAGTTGCCATCACAAATGACTAACAAAATAATTTTTAGTTATAAAAATGGACTGTTGCAGTTTTTTTATTTACCTCAAAATTTTATGTATATTGCCAACATACATTACATTTTGTGGAGAATACGAAAAAAAACATACCTTCTATTTTGATGACTAAATTATTTCACTGTCTCCATTAACTAGTTGTATGATTGGTGTATCTGTAGCATAGTCAAAAGTTAGATACATAAAAGTACAACATGTATTTTTGTTATTTATTATTTTAATAAATTGAATTACGTATTTTAGGTTATGTGCCATTAATGTCATTGTTGTGAATTTTTGCTAATAGCACAGTGATGGACTGGCTAATACTAAAGATTATGTTAGAGATGTATACCTAGTAAATATCCAGCCTGAAAAAAGATGGGCGCAGTGCCCCGATTCTCGTACTTTGAATTTCCTTTCGAATATCAGTCTGTCCCGCTTGTGCACGCATGATTTGGCGCGCGTGCTAGTAAGATAGACTTATAATCAAAACGAAGATAGGTGAATCGAGGCCCTAAACCTATTTTTAATTGAATATTTATATCCCAAATTCACAATTCATATTATGTTACTTATAGGCTAAATTACTTGTTTCGCAATTAGTTCGCCTTTTACTAGTCTCTAGACTCTAGTTGGTTGCCCCCTTATCAAGCCCCCTAAATTGCTAAGAAATTGGTTGGTCCATTCGCTATTGCTATGTCACATTCAAGCTTGATCGTTTTTCCCAAGTTAGTATCATAGTAAAGTTGTTTCATTTAGGCTGGAACTATAACTGATCCGGAAAAATATCAGAGCACAGAAATAGAACTGGGCTACTATAAAATAGCTCGGAAATTTCTCTGGATAGGTAGATTCTGTCTATATAAAATTATCCCGGTCGTGATACCAATCTTAAACATAAATTTTGGGTTATAAAAATGTCAATTCGAGAAAATGTAGATAGTGGCACTATCATAGTGCCCTTGCGCTTCGCTTGGCTCGTCTTGGCGGGGCACGACCGTGCCCCCAGATTAGATCCATCACTGGAACACAATTCAAGCTTGAATGTGTTTTTTTTTTATTTTAATAAATTATTGACATGCTATCGTGTACCTAATTTAAGTTAATATATGCGACCAGTGCCATTGTAATTGAATAGCTGTGTTCAAAATTTAATTTTATCGTTGTATTGTATTAGTTGATTCTTAAAATAATGTTCTTTTGAATATACGCATGTTATTTATGCACATGTATAATAATTACTTTGTATTCTGTTTAAATACGTGCTAATGACATTGTAAATACTTTTAAGGTCTTAACCAATTTTAAATTGTAAGTCAGATCCGATGTTGGACGAAGAAAATTTTACGTTTTTTAATACCTCTTAGGCACCTATTATTATCATGTTAATAATTATTGTGAAACTTACTAGTGAAATGAAACTTAACAAAAGTTGGAAATGCATCGGTCACATTTTTTATTTAATCTTTTTTTTCACAATGACGATTTTAATGTATTGTCATAATATGTGTTAAATAACAATTTACAATAAGAAAGGGACAGAAGCTGTCTATTAAATTCATTAATTCAATTGGTTATCACGAAAATGGTAAAACAGCCAATCATTGAGGTTTTAATTTTAAAAAATAATTATAATTTATAATAATGAACACCTATTTTATCTTGCCAAAATTGTTGTCTATTTCTTACAAAGATTTTGACCAAAGAAAAATGTTTTCGTTAAAAATTATTTATAACACAGTAAATATTATTATGTACCTATCACCGATTGATAAGTGTGTTTGATGTTTGTGAATGTAAGACTATTTTTTATGTACCAAAGAATGTTTAGTGAATAATAATATTTAATGTACACTTTATAATTCGTTTTTTTTACTTGACTTTCCCAATCCCCTAACAATGTTTACCTATAAACTAACAGTGTAAACCTATGTAACCTACCTACTGGAATATTAAAATCCTATTAAAACATAACTTGTTAAAAAAGGCCGAGTCTCGCTACTAGTTCTTTTACTGTGAAAAGTTTGTGACTTGGCGTTTTTTACAAGTTATGTTTTATGGGATCTCAGTTTTTTTGTAGAACTTTAACTAAAAGTAGTGTTTTCGTCAGAAACTGCAAATATAACTTGTAATTCTATACACGGGATTACAAAGTTATTATATTATATTTATTATAACTTGTTAAAACTTGTAATAATATATCCAGATAAGATTTAGTTCCAATATTTCCGCGGAGTGGATCATTGGTGAGTCTGCCACTGCCATTATAATAATAATAATAATAGCTCTCCTCACTGATTTCGGTGTCGGTAGCCGATTTATTTGAAACCAAGCCAGCTACGCAGGAGTTATTTTATCGTGCCCAAGTGTGTGCGCAATACACAGAAGCATTATCTCTTCCTTTTACTCTCATAACCCAGTGGGACGGTAAACCGACACGACTGGCGAGAGAACAGGCGCAGGACCGACTTTTTATATGCCCATCCGACGCATGGATCATCTTTCTTGTCAGGTGATCAGCCTGCATTGTCCTAACCAAACTTGAAATCAACATTTTTTTTACAACGCGGGAATTGAACCCACTCACTAGACCACAGAGGCGTTTGCCTCTGCCATTACCATTACCATGTCCATATACTCTGTCTGATTAGTCAGAGTGTGAACCGCAATCGTTTGCTTGACCTATGATGATGCAGGCATCACATGTATTTTGCCAACTAAGCTAATCGTGAAATGTAAAAATATTATTTTATGATGCAAAAACTGAAATATATTCACAATCAGCAACATCTTAGTATACAATATTTCATGTATTTTTATCAATAATTTAAAGTTAAAATGGAGGGCAGGTTTAGTTTTTCAGAACCCTAAAAATAATTATTTTATTGGGGAATAAATGACGTTTTTTATTTTACTTAAACACGTATAACAAATGTCTTGTACACATAAACTAAACAATAAAAAAAAATTTCAAATGTCAACGTAGAATTGTCATTTCTCATCGTCATCTGTCATTTTCATTTTTCATGTTTTTGTGTTGATGTGTTACGATAAAATACACAAAATTATGAACAGAAATTTTCAATAATTATTTTTTAAGAATATATAGATATTCCAAAATGGGTACAACAGGACAATCTATTACCTTAGCTAATAGTATTATAGGTGTTGGTATCTTAGCAATGCCGTTTTGCTTCCAACAAGTAAGTTACTCTTACTATATTAATTTTAAACAATTTTTTACCAGGATAAAGTAAGTAATACGTGGTTAAAAATTACTCAAGAATACTGCATTAAAAATGCGTATAATTATTATTCATTAATTATTTATCTACTATTTGTAAACAAGATTTTTTGTTCGTTTATTGCTTCAATATGGTAGATAAGTTAGGTGTCGAATTTTGTGTCAAATTAAAGTACTTGTCGTTGTTTAGTAAGGTAATTATGACGGGCATACCAAAAACCTTCTTCAGCGTTACAAGTTCAATAAAAAACTGATACTAACTGTATAGGAAAAAACTTTTGTATAGTGGAGTTCAGAAGACATAATATATTATGTTATGCTCAGAACATTTATATATATTAAGAAATGTTCTTACAATTTTGTAAAAAGGATACTTCTATATTATTGATATAAAGTTGTGAAATTCTAACAAAACATCACCTTACACAAATTATCTTACCATGTTACATGTTACTTGTAAAAAAGATTACTAAGACTATTATGAGTAATCCCCTTTATTATTATATTAAATTTAACAACAGTGGGAAGGTAAAATGATACATGATTTTATTACAACTAGCTGACCCGTGCTCACTTTGTTGAGCATACAAATAGTTTGTGATGAAATTCAATTAAAAAAAAACAAAAAACCCGGAACCCGCATACCCGCAACATGGAACACAAAACCCGCAATGCGGAATCCGCGAAACCGGACCCAGCAACAAGAAATTTTATAATTTTCTGCTTATTTATTTTAACATTTTATTTAATAAAAACCTAATCCTGACCATAACAAATACAACAAAAAAAGAATTGGCCAAATTGATCCAGGAGTTGTTGAGTTATGTGCTTACCAACACATTTTGCGATCAATTTTTATGTTATAGATAAAAATAATATATAGTGTATGAATTTATTAAAAAAGTAGGTATGCCTTTTTAAAATTTTCAGTGTGGTGTATTATTAGCAACTTTAATTCTTATGGCTATGGGTCTCATGTCGAGGTTGTGTTGTTATTTCCTACTAAAATCTGCCATTATAACTAGAAGAAGAAATTTTGAATTTTTAGGTAAGCCTAGCTTTATTTTATTAAAAAAAATATATAATATTTATTAGACAAAATATCATAGGTATCCATCATTCTATCTGATGAAAAGTTTACTCATTGAAAGTATTATTATACTGATCTTATAATAACGGTATTAAATGTTTAATTCCAGCCTTCCATGTTTTTGGGCCAGCTGGAAAAATGGCAGTGGAGACGGGCATTATAGGGTTTCTGATGGGGACTTGTATTGCATACTTTGTAGTGGTTGGTGATTTGGGACCACAGATTATTGCCAAAATGTTCAATATTAATCAGAGTGATATATTAAGGTAAAATGGTAACAAATTATTTATTATATATATACTAGATATACAAATAAACATTGTGCATGCTAGATTTTTATCTTACACTTGACAGTGGGAATATAAATTGAATATACAAAATTTTTGCTAGTATTTCCAAAAAAAATATTATTTTATAAAAAATTGATTTCGTTTATGATTAACACCCCTGTGTTACCTACTACTAAAAACAACATACATTTTTAGTGTCCTTGCATTCATCAAGCGTTTATTTTGCTATGTATATCAAGCGTTTATTTTGCTATGTATAAGACATATATTGAATATTTAGCTTGTAACTACTAGGGGGAAGATATAATATAATTAAATGTTTTTTCAGAACATCAATCATGGTGATAGTGTCCCTGGTGTGTATACTGCCGCTGGGCTTGTTGAGGAATGTGGACAGTCTCAGTAACGTCAGCGCTGCAACTATAGCATTCTACTTTTGTTTAGTTATAAAAGTAAGAGTTAACAGGTTCCCTGTCCCCATACAAATGTGTCATTGAAAGGTTCTACGCTCACGTAATCATTTTAATATTCTCTTTTGTGTCAAAACAAAAGTTGTATAGAAACACTTTTCTAAGAAGATTTTTGTAAAAAAAATAAAATAAAAAAATAAAAAAAAAATGATCACATGTGATTCATGCACGCATGGCAAAGGATCTAATATACCACGCCTTTTGAATCAAATATGATATGATCACATATGATTCAAAAAACGTGTTATGTGTGTACATTGCAGTGCACGCTCATGAATCGTATATGCACTAAAAATAAATGATGTTTTTTGAGCAGGCAACACAAAAAACACTATGATTTCTACGTGTGATGACGATGAAATGGTACCTACCTATAGCTGGAGAAGAGATGAGACATTGAAGCCTCGAATGAAGGTTGATTACAATACAGCTAAAAAAGGAATTGACGTTTCAGATCAGCTTGGTTCCTATTGTTCCCCTCTTGGAGAAAGCCTTACTTGGTATAAAAAAATCGCATATGATCTCATTTTTCAAGCCGCCATAGTAAACATGCGCGTCATATACAACGAACTTACAGGAAAAAAATGACTGTACTGCAAGATCAAGAAATAATTATTCGGTCTTGGCTCGGAGAAGCAGCGGCCAAAAAGCACCGCCTATGGCCTCCAACGCAAGGAACTACGTCCATCACAAGTCACCAACTAACAGAAATCCCTAGGAAAGACGGAAAACTAGTTCGGAAGCGGTGCTCTGCCTGTTATTCCAATATAAAAGCAGTTCAAGGCAATCCCCTTCGTGCCAAACAAGTAAACAAAGAATGCGAGATGTGTAGCAAAGCCTTCAGCTTGAGCTGTTTCAATGAAAACCATAAAAACGGATGTGTATTTGGACAAACAATTATAGTGATTTCAAGTTTAGTGTGTAAATTACGTAAATAAAGCTCTGTTATTTTGTAAACAAAAAATTCCACCACCAAAATTGACTCCCATGCACTAAAAAAAAAAAATGCCAGATTTTATTTCGTTTATTTGTTTTTGATGATGTGTCCTGTCACGTCCCGTACAAAAAACGAAATTAGCCCGCCACGTTCTGATACAAAAATGTATCGGAACAAGCATCAAAAATTGTGCATATATGATTCATGAGCGTAACAGACCGAGTGAAAAAGCGTTCTAATGAATCATATATGATTCATTGGACAGGGAACCTGTTAAAACAAAAACATTTATCCCTTTTCTTATTTTCCTTGGATTAATATATATTTGTCGTTAAACACTAGACAGTAAGTTAAAATGATAAACAAGCAAAATTAAATAACATTGCAATCTCTTCGACTCTGATGTTGACCTCACGCTGATTTCAATTGATTGAATTTGTCATTAAAAATAATTTATACAAAGTAATAATTGAGAGACCAAGTGAAAAAATACAGCAAAGTTATAATAAGTCTCTAAAGAATAATATTTCTGTGTTTGTATGTAGCAAAAAGGCTTATAAATAAATACACCTTGTATATAAATGCGCCTTGGTGTTCGAGCGAGAGGTCGCGGGTTCGAATCCCGCCGAGGGAACAAAAAGTTTTTCAATGTTCCTGGGGCATAAATATCTTAAATATGTGTATAGTATAAAAGTATTAAATATATTTCCGTTGTCTGGTACCTGTAACACAAGTTCTTCGGATACTTGCATAGGGCCAGATTGACGAGGTGGGGTCCATAGATATGTTCATTATTATAATATTAAAATATTGATCAATCTATGCAATACCAGGTAATAGCGGAGGCAACCTCCCAGCTATTCACAACAGACTGGTACAATCACATGGAACTTTGGAAGCCGTCGGGAGTCTTGCAGTGTGTGCCCATATTCTCCATGGCTCTATTCTGTCAGACGTAAGTTATTTCCATTCATAATAAACCTATAGAACTATACCATGACCTCACAGAAAACCATTGTTAAATAACATTTGTATAATGCCAACGCAGGATATTGCCTAGGTGTATGGCAATAACTGGTTTCAATTATGCAATCCTTCTGGACATTTGTTGATCTGAAGTTGAAGTTTAATAAAGTTTGTTATAGTGGTTTTTTTTAAATAATGTTTTAATGTCGTATTTGTAGTCTGTTTATGAGTATAGGAGTAATAATAGTGTAAGTTAATTTGGCCTTATTTAAAATTGTGAGTGAAACATAAGATAGTAAAGTAAAATATTAGGACTTTAAAATATTAGGACTTTTACTCAATAGGCTTTGGTTTAATATCCAAGTTTCTTACACCGGTTCTTCTTGGCGGGGTAGGTTTGAATCGGTGGTAGCTATTGTTACATAATGCTATTATGTATTTAAAACAACTAGATGTCAAAGATGACATTGACGTTGATGCCTAAGATAGTTGTAAGTTAGTCTCCTTGAGAGGCCCGGATAGGTTAGTGGGATCAGTGTACCTACATAGTTATTTATAAGATACTGTTTATTGTATTATCTACGTAGTAGAATAAAGTCTTATACGATTAACTAGAAGTGTATTATTATTAAACGTGTAATTGGATCCTGATAACAATAACACATATGCTGTGGCACTAAACAGCTATTTTGAGGACTTTCCAAAAAAAACTTTGACTTTTAACATCAAAAAAAGCTTTCATTATGATTTTTTATTATTATTTTAGGCAGCTTTTTGAGATATTTGAGTCGATGCCCTCTGTGTCTCTGGAGAAGATGTGTGTCGTTACCAAGAACGCCATCAATATCTGTGCTTCCGTGTATTTGACGCTCGGACTGTTTGGATACATTGCATTTAGCTCGCGAGAGATATCAGGTAATAAAACTATTTGGTATTATATGTAAAGTAATTTACCTTCTTTGGAAAAAAAAAAGTAAATGATGTAAGAAAAGTGTAGTTATTTAAATGTGAACCTTGGGAGTAGTAAATATTCTATTTATTATTAGTATATTCTGTGATATTCTATGATCTTTAAAAAGGGATAGGCGAAATGCTGAAAGCAGTTCCGATCTAACTAAGACTACATCACTAGATTTTCAATTAATAAATTTCCCTACTTGAAATAGGACCAACGGATTTTGAAAAAAAAATCAGTCCTTATTACGTATAATATTACATAGTGTTGCTGATTAAATCCAGGAAAGCAAACGTATCGCAAACTATAGGAAAGTGTAAGTGTTGAATAAACTTACTATAAATATTTTCATACTAGAAATAAGACTGCAAAATTATTAATATGCAATTAGAATTTATGTTATTCAATTAGATGTTAAGATTTCTACGTTTATCGTATCGGCGACATTTAATTGATTGACTAGGCCGAACGTTGATTGAACAAGCGTCACTCAACGTCACACCAAAGAAGCTTTCTAAAATCAGTCTGGTGATTGAAATTTAGTTAATTTTTTCTCGCAGTGTCGCTATTAGTCGCCAAAACAAATATAGCGGCAAACAGCTCGCACAGATAGTACCTACATAGTTGATATTTTCATTTTCATTTGGTGTGACATGTCATGTCCTCATTTTGAGGACCTTTTAAGTTGCGAACTTATGGTCAAATATATTGGTAGGGGTAAGCCCTACCAAACATTACAAAGTATGCTATATCCCATTATCGGACTTTGCTAAAGGACGTTCAGGCAAGACGTTAAACGTTACTTTGAACAACTTGACGAGTTGTCCTTTAGTTATTTTATTAAATGTCGTCAATTCATAAACGCGCTAGTCGTTCAATGAAACTGCTGATTCAATTAGATGACTGCGACACCTATATTGCATTTTGTTTGCAGGCAACATCCTGATGAGCCTGAGTCCGACGTGGGCGAGCGACGTGATCAAGCTGGGGTTCGTCATGTCGCTGGCGTTCAGCTTCCCGCTCATCATATTCCCCTGTCGAGCCAGTTTGTACTCCTTCTTGTATAGAAATGTATGTTCTTTTTTTTTCTTTACTGTACAAGGTTTAGTTGTAGATGGTTTCAGTTTATTCGTGGGGTGCCGGAGGAAGAATAGGACTTCATCAACCGTGGGTGTCGTAGAATGCGACATAGGTAATATATATCCGGAAATGGACTGGAGGGGATACTTTGGGGGATGCTTATGTCCAACCGTGGACATCATAGCTAAAACGAAGACGACGGTGAAGAATAATAATTTATTTAATTTCTTATATATAAAAATTAATTGCTGTTCGTTGTTCTCGCTAAAACTCGAGAACGGCTGAACCGATTAAGTCTAGGGGGCCACGGAAGACCAGGCGCCATGGCTCGCCGTGGTCGAAGCCTGAGTGGTTTCCCTTTAAATGCATGGCGGGGGCATTGCATAGCCTTGATTGAATTAACTTTCTGTTTATTTTATTATTCTTTATTATTATTTTTTTCTTTCGTCTTAATACTCGTATGTGCGAGTTAATGTTTTGTTAACCTTTGGCTGTGTTATGTCCCTTTATGTGTTTAGTAAAGATATTTTTATTTTATTTATTTTATTTTTTTTCTTAAAATATTCGTGGAGGTCCCAGGAAGTTTTAAAGGGTTTGTTGCTCAAAGAAGTGGGCACGGGTCAGCTAGCATTAACAATAAAGGAAGGACATAAATACAACATCCCATTTGCGTATAGTTAAAAAATTGATTGCAAGAATTTAAAAAAATCGTGGTAATTTTCAGGCGCACCCCTCTCAGCACGATCACGCGAACCAGATCCCGGTGACCGCGTTCCGTCTGATCACGGTGGGCATCGTGGGCGCGGCTCTCGTGGTCAGTCTGCTGTTGCCCAACGTTGAGCTCGTGCTGGGCTTGCTGGGCTCCACTGTTGGGGTGTTAGTCTGTGTGGTGTTCCCGGCCGCGTGTTTCCTCAACGTCACGTATAAGGATACTAATGAACGGCTGCTGGCTAAGGTAAGTTGTAACTGAACGTTTGCGACTATCGGAGCGCTTAAAAAACCATCAATTATTATTTATTAAATTTAAACTTACTATTTAATGAATCTGAAAGCGACAGTCGGAACGGGATTAATAGGTCTTAATATTAATGAATAATTGAGCATTACAAAAATGGTAACCTATAACGGCTATAACGTAGTGTTAATATAATTGAAGTAATTCATGAATGAAGGTGATATGTAGCAAAATTATGATTTCGAGAAAATTGAGTTCAAACTGGCACTCAAACATTTTAGAATTCGTCGTAAAGTATTAAGGCGAGGGATAACCGCAACTAGCGCCACTCTTTTTAAAATAAATTTTACAACACAAAGATCTTATTAAAAAAAGTAATCGGTTAAAACTTTTAGTAAATAGTTAAACTAATTTATTGGCATAAAAACCGCCAAAAGTGGCCGCTTTAGTTATTACTTATGGGGGTAAATACAGTATAGGATTTTGAGGATATTTAATTAAATGCCAATAAATTAGTTAAACTATTTACTTAAAGTTTTAACCGATTTTTTAATAAGATCTTTGTGTCGTTGTAAAATTTATTTTAAAAAGAGCGGCGCTAGTAGCGGTTATTTCTCGCCTTAAGTACATTACTCTAAAGATCCGTCTCTAGAATCAATGTACTCAATACGTGACTACATATCCTAAAATGTTTTAGTGACTGTTTAAGCTCAATTTTCTGAGTAAAATTTTTTGCGACATATCACCTTCATCGATTCAAGTCTTCAATTTTTAATGATGCTTAAGTTAAACGCCACATGTTTTAGTTTTAGAACTTCTTCGTCGGAAATTTACTAGAGTCATATTTTGAATAATAATTGTATGTCCGAAACTAACATTAATTCATTTATGCTAATATTATAGTTTCGTATTAGTAACATTAGATTTTTATTTATTTTCAGTTTATTGTAGTTCTGGGGTTATTTATCCTAGTGTTGGGTACGTTCGCGAACCTACAAGCCGCGGAAAACACGAGAGATAAATACGACGACCGACACATCACCAAAGAAAGAATAGACAAGATCGTGGAAGACTTCTTCAATCATCAACAGGAATCCGAGGGTATGTTGAAATTGTTAAGTTTTTCATAATAGATAAAATGGATTATTTTTCAATTTAAAACGATTAGGTATGTAGATAACGGAATGAAACGAAGAGGTAAATTGTATCTGAAAAAAAATCTAATAATTACTTTAATAAAAAAAAGTATGTTGTATTACTATTATATAAATACAATACATAACATTGCGTTAATACCTTTAGAACATATTTATGTTTTATTTTAATAAAATCAATTTTGTTTTTCAGCTGCTCTAAGAAAACCGAATCTTGAAGTTCTTAATCCAGAAACCAATAAAATAGTAGAGACTGAAATTATTAAAGATTCAGAAGTGCAACCTCCAAATCCTGTGCCACCAGAAGCTCAACCTGTTGATAGCGATCCAGGTTTAAAACCTCTAGAGGAAAAAGATGAAAAACCCAAGGAAATATTGCCAAATACAAAAGAGGAAATTCTTAATAGAGAAACAGAATCGCATCCGCGAAATCTGAAATTGAAAATGAATGGACAAAGCGTAGACGAGAATAATAAAATATCTAATGAAGGTAAAGACGCAAATGAAGGTTTAGAAAATAATTTAGATATTAAACAAGAAAAAATATCAAATAGCCAAGAGAAAATAGATATGTTAAAGCAGCAGAAATTGGCAGAAACTATTAAACAACACGGCGAGGAGCAAAAAGAACTTTTGAATGAGCAGAAAAATATTTTAAAAGAAATTCTTAAAACAAAACAGGAGCTGGATAGTAAAAAAGAAGAAGAAAATAATGAAGCCAAGAAGATAGCTGTGGAAAGTATTCAAAAAATTGCGAATATGGCTATTCAAAGTATTGGTGGTGTGACTGAAAAACCCTTAGATAAGAAACCAGACCCAATACAAAATATTGCTGATGCTGCTGTAAATGAAATAGCTAGGAAAGCTGCGGAAACTTTAAACGCAATTAAGAAAAAGGACAATCCGCCCAACTCCATAAAGCTACCAGATATTAATACTGGGGAAAATAAATTAATCAAGCAATCGGATGCTGGAAATAATAAAGATAAACCAGTAAATATTGAGAAACCAGCACAAAGTCAAAATATCGATATTGATAAAGAAAAATCAAATTCTGTACCTAATAATCAAGAACCAAATAATATAGTACTAGATAGAGTAAATAAGGCTTTAAACGAAATTAAAACTAAAAAAGATAATTTAGCTGACAATGAAATAAATAGCAAACTAGAAGATCCTAATTTGAAACCAGGAGAATTATTAAATGATAACAAACCTGATGTTCTTAAAATTAATGACAATCTCACACAAAAGCAGGAAAAATCGAAAAGTAAAGAAAGGGTTGAAATGAATCAAATAGCACCAATCCCCTTGATTTTAAATCCACAAGATAATTTAAATAAGGAAGTACCAAATAACAAAATAGCTGACAGTGCCAAATCACTAAATGACAATAAAATAAATAATGTAGGGGATGATAGTAATAAAATAGTTGACAGACAAAAAAGAGAAGTAATAGATTGCACAGAAACAACACTTTTACAGCCAGAAGATAAACAAATTTGCGAGAATTTAGTTAATAAACCAATAAAAGAAGCTACCGAAGATATACTACCTAAAGTAGATTTAAATGATGCTTTGTCTAATAAGATTCCATTAGATATTTTATCTGTACACCATATTAGATCGCTCAAAAGTTTTGATGAGGAGAAGAAAAGATAGTTGGTATAGTTTAAGTAGCCTATATAAATAACTATTTAGGGTAATTTTAACAACATAATGCAATAAAAGTACTAATATTATAGTAAAATTTCTCACATAATAATAAATCAAAAACAGGGATTTAATACCGCTTTTTTAATGTTTCTACATACCATTTGTCCAAAACTCAGTACAAATATACTAGGCTACATAGGCTACTTTGGCTATGAATGTCCTATTTATAAACTTATTTATTTTTTAGATCTAAGTTCTGTATTAAACTAAAATATAGTCAATTGTGCTAACATCTGAGAACGCATTTATTAGCTGTTAGCTGCAATAGAATGTGATAAGAAAATTCAACAGTGTCTTTCAAATATGGCTAATTAGTAATTTTAAAATTCAAGTAAGTTGGGGCAAGATGCCTTATTTTTCTTTCTGGCCACGAGGAACGTATTATAGTAAAACTAATTTTCTTAAACAGAAATACCATGATTGCCATTAAGAAAGCTTTTTTTGCTTTCTTAATGGCAATCATGGTATTTCTGTGACAATGACAGATTATTGCTTATTTAATGTATGGACACTCAAAAGCCATCTTGGTTGTACTATGATTCTTTGTATGGTACTGGTCATCATATCCAAGAAGGTCTTGCATTTTATATAAAATTTTTCCCCATTATAAAAAACATTGAAGATATTATACACTTGAGAAATTTAGGTAAAACATGTTATTACGCCATTGTTTAAATTTATTAACTAAAGTACTGATGCCAATCTCACAAACGCTATGAAAGTTAATCGTCTGTATTAATCATGTTGTCTCTTACAATTTTCGCATTAATGAAAGAGAAGGCATCAAATGAGACGAATGATTGACGTTGAATTTGGCATTGGTGATGTTTAAACTAAAACTGAATTTAGACGTAACAATGTGGTCTGTGATCTCGATAATTTTAACAGCATTATATGCTTGGTGCAATAAAATTTTAAATTATTTATTTTGTGTTTCATTACTTATGATAATATATAAAATGCCTACTGAACCACTCGGTCTTCGGAAGAATATACATGGGTCTCTAAAATAAAATAAAAAAAGTCAAGGACAAAAACTCGTTAGAGAGAGTCTTTTCTTTTAAAAAAATACAAACTTTGGTGATTTTAGGGCTCCATACTTAAAACGGAGACAATGTTACTACCGTTTTCCTCATGAACGCTTATTAAATTAAAATTGCAAATACTCATGTTTATAATACATTTGAGGTGTAAAAAATCAAATACTATTAAGTATTTGATTTTTTACACCTGTATATTAATACATTTTTTTTTTGGGCGAGAAAATCCTTTTGAGCATCCCACAGGGGATGGGCATCATATCTGTGGGTGTGTGAGTCTCTGCTGCGCCCTAAGAGATGATGAATGGGTGCAGCTCCTACTCACTAAAAGCTCGGCGGTACTCTATGTACCAGCCTTGCGGGCCACGGGATCGTAAGCACAAACCGGGACTCCGCCGGCGGTTACTTAATATACCTACAAGTTTGTATATAACCCTCGGTGCGCGTCCGAGTAGCATTTTGCCGATTTTTTATACAAGCCCCGGTGTCATTATGACCTTATTATAACCCTTTTGAGTTTATTACGTTTGGGATAGCGAGACATAAAACCATAACACTTATTGCTTTTTACAGTTTTATTTTTATGCAAACGAATAATTAACACTAGAGATGTAAAAACAATATAATAAGTTACTCGATTTACTCCTTGTTCTTTTCTGATACCTTTCTTGACCTGAAACAAAAAAACAATATAATTTTGTAATTACATAAAAAAAACTAAAAAAAACTATGAAGTATGATGCAAAAGGGGGTCTGAAAAGACTGAACAAGAATATAATTCAATTTGAAATCCAGAAACGTATAGGTACAAAAATGGTCAAGGTAGAGCAGTCATCGAATACTGCAACAGCAAATATGCTGTTTCAAGTTCTATTTTTTTCTACCGTATTCCGGTGTGAGCTGACGCTTCGATATTATAACTGAAGTTACACACACAAATAAACAACACATAGAAAACACAATAGTACACAAAGGCGGCCTTATTACTACAATAGCATGTTGAAATGATTAAAATTATTGCTGTTCAATTAGGTTCATCAATTCTGTATCGCGCTACGGAAGTTCTCTATTAAAATCGAAGCGTCAGCAGCACACCGGAATACGGTAGAAAAAATAGAACTTGAAACAGCATAATATTTGCTGTTGCAATATTCGACGACAATCAGAAGATTGTGCACAATAAAGTTTATTTTAATTTTTTTTTCATTATTAAACGCACATATTAATATATATTTTCATCTGAAGATACAATGCTATTATTTGTGCAAAAACGCATTACTGATTGAGCAGTCGCTGGCAGCCGCTGTCGTGTCTTGTCCCTGCGATCGTTATCATAGAAATAGCACGAAGAAAGTCGTGGGAGACCGCGAGCCTTCGCGAGTGTCACGTCGCTGCCATTTCGATGTTTTTTTTTTGATGAGCCATAGAAGAAGAGAATGGGCATACCTAGTCGCGCTGCCGGTGGCGGAGGGCCGCCTGCCGCGCCGGGGCGTGGCGGTCTCGGCCGGGACCGCCGGGATTGACGGAGACCCTTCACGACTGTCCGCTGTCGACTTCTGCAAATTAAATGTTCAATAGACATTAAATAAAGTTACCACCGATTTTCTGTGTCTTGTCTGTGAACCTAGTGCGAGTATTTGTCACACACACACGAATTTAACTACAATGTGTATGACATCGAAAGACCGCCCCTAGTGCCAAACTATGGTAACTATTGTACGTCCGAGATGAGTTTAACCTAAAGGTAAACACACCCGTCTATGACACAACCAAAGACTGGTCAGTGATGCCAATTGGCCAATAATATATACAATGATTTTTGTTTGCTATGAATCCATAGACTATATAATATAGGCTTATATTCTACAATCGGCAGTGTCAAAATGGCGTATTTTTTCTGTGAAAGATTTTCATTTGATTTTTAAACATATTCATTATTTTTTAATTGTTATAATGTTTTGGATAATGAAGTGTAATCCTTTAATATACCTGTGAAAGTGTTGATAAGTGTGCACAATAAGTGGATAAGGGAAAATTTTGATGTTTTCGGTTTGTTTACCTTCAGGTTAAATTTATCAGGGACGAACTATAATTCGATGCCAAACAAATTGTAGTTAGCTTCCTCACCGTGAGCCGTGACAAATACTCGGACTAAGCTCATTGATAACTTTTAATTGAGGAAAAAATTTATCTGATTATTGAAAAATCACTCGTTAGCACCATTCGGGTACACGTTGTTTCTCATAAACTTATAGTGTTACCTGATCAGTTGACGCGCGTCTCGTGGGCGTGTGTAGTGCGTTGATCGCGCGGTTAAACGACGCGCGTCGCCCGCGACCCGACGGCGAACTTACTTCGGGACTTGCCGCTACAAAACATGAATTTTAGTTATGTTAAGCTCTGTTTGCTATAGAAAATAAACATGAATGTGTTATGAAATAAAACTCGACTGCGTTTTATATTTTGATACCCATTGTCACTTTCACGGTAAATATAAATTTATTTAAATATTTAGTTAGTAAAGTAAATAATCATTCGAATTAATATTATCATACATACCGACATCCTCAGATATTCTGCGCGTGGCTCGCAGCGGTTTCGCTACCACCTTCGTCTCAGAAGCGGCCCGGGCAATGCGCGCCGCTGAAAAAATATGAATTGTCTCAGAATTGGCAGAAAACTAGATCCACACGACTGCTCAATCAGTGGTAAGTGATTACCATAAGATGCTAGGATTTCAGCATAGCTGGGCACCGTTAATCACATAGTTAACTTCGTTAATCGTTAATCCGTTACTTATAAGTTAGCTTCGTTAAACGTTAAACCGTTACATTTTGGAAGAATTAACGCAAGTTACCGTTAATCGTTAATCCGTTAAAATTCGCTAAAGGTTTTAGAAGTTAACAGGTTAGGAACAATAAAAGGCGTGTAGGTATAGGTTATTGAAATGTATTCCCCTTCATGAATACTAATATATTAAATTTAATTTAATTAAAGTTTTCATCCGATAGTGATGCTCGTTTTGCGGTTAAAATGTATTTACCTAAAGAAAAAATTTAACAATTGTAGCGCTTGACGGTATGCCACTATTATATTTAATTAACAGATTGATTAATATATTCATTAATCTGTTAATTGTAATGTTAATTGTAATAAATGAATATATTCATTAATCTGTTAATGAAATTATAAAAGATATTGCATTCCTCGGTGAAAACTTATATATCTTTGAATGACTCTTTTGACTTCATATCCAGTCACAATTTAACGAGATTTTGCGTTTTACTCTTTAAAGAGTGGGAGCTTTTTGATTTTTTAGCTGCTTTTGTTTCACTCACAACACGCGCCTTGCGGCACTTGTCGTTTTATACTGGTCTGAATTAGTTTTTGTTGCCTTACGGTAAATAGTGGGCATTGGATTAACGATTAACGGACCTCTGGATATTAACGGAAGTTAACGAGTCCGTTAACATATTAAAATGTTAACTTAAAAGTTAAACCGTTAATAAAAATGTTAACTTCGTTAATTAACGATTAACTGATTAACGAGTTAATGCCCAGCTATGGATTTCAGGGGTGCTTCTTAAAAGTTTAGGGCTCACTTCGGAAATATTGTTTTATACTGGTTTTCGGTGAGGCCTTCATAAGATGGAGCCGAAGCATGGTCACAGAATCAATCTATAGATCTAATACCAAAAAATAAAGGTATATATCGTACTGGCAACACAAGTATCTAAATAAAGGGCTGGCATGCCTAGTACCAATAGCATATTTTATATATAAAATCACAATGTAATGCAATTCAAACACATATTAACAAAACAAAGCTAAAAAGTGTCATACTCACGTTTAGTTTTAGAAGCGGTGGAGTCAGGCGACTTGGTTCCATCAGTATCCACCGACCCTATGTTAGTGCAACGTTATTTAGAAATGCAAAGAAAAAAGCGTAAAGCCAGACCAGAAATATAAGAACAGGGCGCTTCATTTACTTGCGGCCCAAACCGCCGCACTCAGAGCTGATAAATTATTACTATAGGTGCATTCCAATTGCAAGGAATAAACTATAAAGTTATTAACGAAATTACTCATTCAAAATATGTTTGTTATGTATGAACATAATCCGAAAGAAATAGGAATGTGATTGAAAATTTCGTTCATAGTTATTTCCTTTTAACTGGAATACCCCATCTTGACATAACATATTAAAATGCTCCAAAGTCCAGGATTAACTCTAGTGCCTATGTTATTCAAAAATACAGTAAAATTTTCTCTATAGAAAAAAACTGCGAAAATGTCTCTCATTTACACGATAAACAGGTTGCTATTTAAGTAATACGTTAAAACAAAGCTTCGAACTTTTTTGTATAATACTATTGTAGATTTATTTACTGCTTTAGCAGCGATAATATTTTAAATCAGGCCCTGAATATTCTTAAAAAAAGAATTAGCTTAAAGCTATGGTTTTAAGCTTACATTTCCATACAAACTTTCGTTGGCCTATTGCGAACGCTTAAGTAATATAATTAATTCCTTAAAACTATTCAAGATTGGCCAATATTCAAGATTAATGTCAATCAAAAAATGTTTGACATTAATCTTGAATATTCCGCAAAATGCAGAGTTTTTTTATGTTTCTGGTCAGACTTGAAAAAAAAATAGTTTACCATTGCCACTAGCAAATATTAAAAGTGACTATTAAAAAGCATTTAAAATGTGGGGTTGGGTAATTTAATTAATTAAACGGATATCAGAAATTGTGCGAGTAATAGGCACAACTTTATAGCATGCTATTCTATTGACTTTAGTTTTTGTATTTACAATGTTAACAGTGACTCATTCAATAAATTGTTTGTATTACAAGCGATGCCTTAACACGCCAAAGTTAAAGTTATGATTACTGGCTAACATGTATTGTGTATAATAACCAGCAGCCTTTGAATATAAATGCAACTCTCAAAATAACAATATTCAAAATACAGTCTCGATATCAACGCCTAAGATTAAGTCCCAATTACACCAATGACTGTTCAAATTAAACGATGGTCTAAATACCTTCTTTTTCATTAATACGAAGAACGAGAAAGATAACATGGTATCTAATTAACGATTATGTTTAACGTTGGTGTAATTAGAACTTATGTGTATAATATTGGCAACAAAAAGGGAGGCCGGTTTCTA
The DNA here is from genome assembly GCA_905187575.2 of Celastrina argiolus. NCBI lineage: Eukaryota > Metazoa > Arthropoda > Insecta > Lepidoptera > Lycaenidae > Celastrina > Celastrina argiolus. The sequence continues at coordinate 4,029,596 of LR994591.1, read as the reverse complement.
AACAATTATTTACGATAAAAGTTTTTCAGTAAGTTAATCTTCGCTATGAAATGCAACATGAACATAACATGCCAATATGCATATTACTATTAAGTGCAAAATGTTCATTAACAACGTCCAACTTCTAATAAATCGACGAACGGCTGCATGCTCGAAAAAGTATGACGCATTACCTTCAATCAACAATACACTTAATATCGTGTCAACCCAAGAGATCCGTCACGGCAAATAACAGATCATTTGAAAAGTGAGCTTTTATTTCGTTAAGTTCGCAATGGCGCAATGCGTGTTTAAATTTGGTTTTAGAAAAATGAAGTGATATAATTAGATTTTAAATTACGGAATCAACTTTGAAAACTTTTGTCTCAGTTCGTTACTAAACAAATGTAGCTCTATCGGTTATTCTCGGCGGGCTAGGGTTGAACCGGTGGTAGCCTTTTTGTTCACTTTCCGAAAATAGCTTGTTAAGTTTCATTTGGAAACAAACTATTTTGATTTTGATTGGCATATACCACGCAGATAGGTTTCAGCCTTGTATGAGACACGTTATCGTAGTGTATTGTTCATCGAAGCTCATTACGTTACGCTCATAGCAAAGTTATGCTCATTGTACAGTTAGGCTGCGTTTCCACTGTCGCGGAGTGGGGCGGAGAGGAGCTTAGCGCTCCCCAAATTGACCAATGACTATACTCGTGCTATTTCCGTGGAAAAGGAGCGGAGATTTCGAGCATAGTGATTGGTCAATTCGGGCATTGCAAGCTCCTCTCCGACCCGCTCCGAAACGCAGCCTAACTGTACATCTAGGAGCAAGAGCGCTGCATGAGCGACCGAAAGGCACGATAGGCTTCAGCATCAATGTTTTATTAAAACGTTGTAAACTAAAACTTTACAGACAACGACTTTTCTTTTGTGTCCCTTCCTGTTACCTTCATCATCATCAGGCACAGGGGAGTCGACCGGCGTGGTCGCGCGCGAGGCGCGGCGCCGCGGCGTCTGAGGGCTTTGAGGCTCGAGCCACGAGTCTAGAACTGCTTTCTGGTTACGTGTCAGTCTGAAATATGTGACATGGATAAATCAATGTTTATAATTGTATTGTAATTAAATGTATAATTGATATATTATCCACCTTATACTACGACTATAATCTAAATATTATTGTGTCTTAGGGTTTTAAAGGAAATCATAAGTTTTTACCATTAATAAAACGAACCATATTACGTCAATAATAATCAACAAATATGTATGTATCACAATTTCTTAGACACTGATTTTTAAAAGAAATGTGATTTGACTTAGGCATAATATACTAAAATTTTGACAATATTACTTCACTATTTTCAGGACATAATATAGTAAGTATTTTGTTTTTTGAAGAAGCAAGGTTATATATTGACAAGATATTTTTACTGAAATAGATTTGCTTTTTTCTAATGTTTACTTAAGTAAGTACTGTGTTTATTATCTTGGTTACCTTCTTGCGCTAGAGTATTCATTGATAATATCCTGCGTATTATCTTTCGATGTTTCCTCAGTCGTAGTTTCCGGTATCACAGAGAGGTCCGTTTTGGTACTCAATATAGATCTCCTTCCTTTCCTAATCGGGGCGGCTTTTACTTCTTCTACTGCGCTTTTGTTAGATTTGGTCGAACTATCCGACACAATACTGACGTTATCGTCATCTTTTTTACCCCTGCGAGTGGATCGCCTCGGAGTTACTATCTCTTCGGCAACCTCTTCTTCAATCTTCGATTCAGAAAGCTCTTTAGACGCTCTACGGGTGAGAATTCTTCTGACTTCTGAGCTCGGAGTTTTTGCTCTACTTTTTGTTTTCGGTGTGCTTTCTTCCTCTTTCGCTTCTGGTGTATTTTGAGCTTCAGATGTGATAGATTGTGAGCGTTTTCTTGTCATCGGAGTCCTAGGTTCCTCCTTTTCTTCAATGTCTTTTGATTTGTTGGAAGACGTAGAAATACTACGTTTTCTTGTTCGTGACTTTTTCATTTCTAATTCTTTTTCTTTTTTCGTAACTTCTTCTGTTACGTCCATTTTATCTTTTATTTCATCAGGTGCTACTTTATCATCTTTTTCTTTTTCCATCACTTCCTCTGTAACGTCCATCTTATCTTTTATTTCCTCAGGTACTACTTTCTCATCATTTTCTTTTTCGGTCACTTTTTCTATTTCTTCCAATTTATCTATTATCTCTTTAGGTGTTTCTTTGGGTTTATGAGATGGTATTGCTTCCATCGGTTCATCCACTTTTTTAGGCTCTTGCTGTGTAACGTCAGACGTAGGCTCTGCAAAAATACTCCTTATTAAATATGTAAAACCTGAATGTGTACGAATTTAGTATATAATTAGAAATGAAAAAAGCTAATATTAATACTAGATGGTCGCTACTTAGTACGCGAACCGTAATTTTTTCTGCGGTAAAAAATAGACTGTGACTGTGTTAAGGGCAGGTAGTCCATCAAAGTCCGCGCTTTTAAGTTTTTTAAAACAACCTGATACACATGCAAAAGTGTTTTGTGTTCTGAAATAAATATATGTATTATTTAAGGATATAATATATTAAAATCCGTATTCAGTTACAAGATTTAATAAACTTCACTCGATAGAAAAAAATCGTAAAGTTAGCTCTTTTCGTGACGGGTTTACAATATCATGACTAAATTACTTATATTTTAAATTAGATTTTTGTACTTAATAAAGCTGCTAAATATTTTTAGTAAAATTCGTAGAATTAATCGTGATAAAATGTTTGTTTTAATTTCAAAGTTTTAATAACTACGAAATGCGTTAGCGCGGTGGCAATCCCAGGCCGTCAGTCGCGCACTGGCGCTTACGGACGACGGACCTGCGTCAGTTTATTCCGTGACAATGTCTTCCGCGACAATTTCAAGATCGTCATGGGCAGTAAATAACGCAAGCAAAAGTGCCATAGTATAAGACTATCTACTGTACTACTACTGAATTTCGCTATGGTATGTATGGTTCATATTTTGTTTGTATTGGCAAGTAAATACTAATACCTGATGGCGGGGCGAGGGGGGGGACTTTCGTGGGGGTGACTATGGATGGATCTAATATATACAGGGTGTAAAAAGCGCAGTCACTATAACTTTGGGATATGATTATACTACCTTGTCTCATTCTAGAAATGTATTTTTTTTTATTTTTTTTTTACAAAATTTTCAAGAAAAAAATTTTTTTTTTGCTTTATTGTAATTATTGCGACAAAAAAAAAGAAATGGTCAAAAGTAAAAAAAAAGTTTTTTTTTAGTTTTTGACAAAAGAAAATTATAAAAAAATACATTTCCAAAATGAGGAAACGTAGTATAATCGTATCTCAAAGTTATAGTGACTGCTCTTTTTACACCCTGTATAATAGACCCTTCCATAGTCATCCATATCTCAGCCATTACAGCACCTACACTCCTGTGTAGGTGCTGTAATCGGACGAAGGAGCTCTACATTTTGGCAAGTGCGAGTTTCCAAAATCATCCCCTAACTCAAAATATACCCTTCAAAACTTTTTCCATATAATAAATATACAGGCTGTAAAAAGAGCAGTCACTATAACTTTGAGATACGATTATACTACCTTTCCTCATTTTGGAAATGTATTTTTTTTATTATCAAAAACTAAAAAAATTTTTTTTTACTTTTCACCAGTTCTTATTTTTTTGTCACAAAAATAACAATAAAGCAAAAAATAATTTTTAAGTTTGTAAAAAAAAAAAGAAAAAAGACGTACATTTCTAGTATGACAAAAGGTATCAATCATATACCAAAGTTATAGTGACTGCTCTTTTTACACCCGTTATATACTGTGTAAAAAAATACATTTCCAAATTGAGGAAAGGTAGTATAATAAATCGTATCTCAAAGTTATAGTGACTGTTCTTTTTACACCTTGTTTAGTACTGTAATTTATATTTTTATTATAATAAAGAGGTTGTCCCGTATACAAGGTGTAAAATAAATGAGAGATAATAATTTAGGGTGTGTATGGGTCCCGTATGTAGAGTTTACTGTGAAAGTACCAGCACTGAACAAGATACTTTTTATTATTATTGTATGGGCAAATTTATGATGGTGGGGCATTTCTCGTAGAAACATAAAACTCAAAAGTGAGTATCACCGCTGATACTTTCACAGTAAACTATATATAGGAGGCACATACACACTCTAAAGTATTATCACTCATTTACTTTACACCCTGTATATTGGACAATCCTTGAGCGCCTTCATTCATCCAAATTTGAAATTGTTTTTGAGTACACCTCTTCCTTTAGACAGCCCCAGAAAAAAAAACTCAAGATGGAATCTGGGGATCGAGTAGGCCACAAATGAGACCCAAACGACCAATCCATTTAGTTGGTTAAGTGGCATATAAATAAGTGCGGACGTTTGCTTTTTGCATTTCAATAGTAATAAGTTCGTAATAGTATTTAGTAAAACGATGTATTCCATTTATCAATTTTGTAAACTGTATTAAATACCCACTTTTTAAATATAGTTGGCCACTTAGGTTTTAGTACTGTTTTTGTTTACTCAAACATGTCGAAACTATTTTGGTATCAAATTTCATACTGAAAACTTAAATTTATATTTTTTTTGTCAAAGGCGTAATAGATTCTATTCGATCGTAATATTTATGTCTATAGTTATCCTACTGCATATTTCTATACTATGTCGTTGGCGGGGATCATGTGAGTTCACAATCGCTGCGTCCGCGCGGAGCAGCGCTCGCGCTGCCGTGATTGCGCTAAATGCCTACTTCTTCAGGAATACCTGCCCTTAATCCAGCATGTGAACTACTACCATATGAAATATCATCAAAATTTGTTTAGTAGTTTTTACGTGAAAGAGTAACAAACATATTTTTACACAGTTACAAACTTCACGTTTATACTTGAAAAAAATTAGCAAACTTCTTCAAACTTAAATTAGAAAATTTTTAACTTTTCAATCATCAAACTGATAACTTACTGGTAATTGTAACTACTTTATCTTGTTCGATTACTTCTTCCTGTGTATCACTAGGTATAACATCACGCTTCTCTTTTTCACTGTCGGTTAAATTCTCTTTATCTATAACCTTTTTATCTGTGACTTCATCGACCTTTTCGATAATTCCAAATTCTTTTACATTGTCTATCTTAACTTCACTATCTTTATTTTCTTGATTTACTATTTCTTGTTGTTCTGTGATAGTTTGTATATTTTTATCTATCACACACACTATATTGCCATAATCTCTATCTTGTACTGCTTCTGCATTATGTTCAACTTTTTCATCTGAATAATTCAAATTTACTGACTGGTCAGACTCAATAACAGAGTTATCGTCAGTAAGCATAGACAAGTGACCTTGATTCAATGGGTCAATACAGCTTGCATCTACCCCTAATATTTCATCTACAGCAGTTTGTGTTTCTAAGTCATAAACTTTTACTACTTTGTTTGCCACTTGCTTTTCATTATCTTGTGCTGGTATGTTCTGAGAATCTGTAACTTCCATAAAAACAGCCTGTGTTACTGCTCGTTCTTCTTCATTTGCTGGAACATTTTCGATTTCAACCGGCACATCTGATGATGGTTCATCAATTTGTAATTTCCCACCTGAGTTTGAATCATCTGAATCAACTATAGAAATAACTTCCATATTTTCTTCAGAGCCTGTATCCTAGGAATGAAATGAAGAGTTTAAATAATATTACTTAAAAAGTGTACAAACAACAACACCAAACTTATAATAATACTAATTACTCGAAATTATTATATGGTACTTACATCTTCTTCTGAAGTAGAATTTTCTGTACTTTCATTCGATTCTTCCTCTTCCTGAATCATTTCTTGATCAGAATCGGATTCAGCTTGGCAATCATCATCAGACATTTCACCTTCAATCTCATTTATTTCTCTCTCAATTTCCACTATTCTCTCCTTTTCTTTCTGTATAACTTTGGCAGATTTTTCTGATTTCCAGTTTTTATTACTTACATCTACTTCACTGTCACTAGTCATGATATTGGAATTATCGATACCAGTTTTTGAATCCTCAGAGACAACACTACTGTCGTAGCTACCTAATACGGATTTTCCAAACCTAGTTTCATTAATAGATTTTATATTAAAACTTGGGACTTCCTGCTCTTTTTCTTGAGCGCTAGTTTCAGCGACGCTACTTTCACAGCTTTTAAGCACCGATTTACCAAAATCGTCACTGATTGTTGTGAATGAGGGCAATGGTTTTGGAGTACCAGTATTTACACACTCTTCTACGTTCTTTTCGTAAGTAAAACTCGTTGAAGACACTTCCATACTGCTATGGTAGGTACGTAGCACTGATTTATCGATCTTGGAAAAGTATGTTTGATTCATTGTTGTGAATTCTGGTAACTTTGCACTATTATCGCTGTCTTGGTCTCTAGACTTTTCCGTTGATATGATACTATCTGAGGGGCTTTGGAGGACAGATTTATTGACTATAGGTGAAAAAGTAACATCCATGAGACTCGTAGCCTCAGTGTTACTAGATTTCATGGGAGTGCATTCTATTGCGTTATCTTTTTCCTCAACAGTGTCTAAGTCTGCTTTTTCAGTTTGCTTAGATTTCGCGAATGTGTTGTGTTCCAACACCATTCTTGAGAGCGATTTTTTAGTACGCGCTGATTGATCTTTTTTCGGAGACATTTTCTCAGGCGTTTTAGAACGGCTCCTGCGAGTAAAAAAAATATTATGAGTGTTATATTTAACGCTAATGACTTAAAAATAAATGTAAGGCAACATTATTACTAATCAATAGCTTGAAAATTGTGTATTTCTTGAAAATAACTTAAAAATACAGCTGACCTTAAACTGCGTGGGCTCTGCGGTGGTTCAATGACCACATCGACTTCCGGAGTACGGGATCGGCTCCTGAAAATATATTGTTATAACTGTCTCAATTAACTGATGTATGTTTGTTACTCTTTTAGGAAAAAAACAGCAAATAAATTGACCTCAGTATGCATAAATATTATGAACACAACTAAAATGGTTTTTTGTATGGGTGAAGAGACAAAACGACAGATAGATAAAGAAAATCTGTACAATATCTCTTAGCTATAACCCATTTTAAGGTGGATGTACACGTCCTGATGGTAAGCGAGATAGACACCGCTCAGCACAGAAGCTACTAGTCCATTTTTTTTCACCGTTTCTCACCTCAGGTTGCGGCGAGTGGGCGATGCTTGAGCCTCTTTAGTGGGTGACTCCACAATAACTTCAAGTCGGGGCGACTCCATAACGCTCACTACACGATCGGGAGTGCGAGATCTGCTCCTAAAATAATATTACATAAATCTTATGTCGCCTCTTCGTTAGGACAATGCAGGCTGATCACCTGATTGTCTGTGATTCCTGCGTCGGATGGGCATGTAAAAACTCGGCCCTGCGCCTGATCCCCCGCCAGTCTTGTCGGTTATGCGTCCCACTGGGCTACAAGAGTGAAGGAAAGAGAGAGTGCTTCTGTGCATTGCGCACACACTTGGGCACTATAAAAATAACTCCTGCGTCCGGCCACCGTCCCCGAAATCAGTGTGGGAGGCATTATTATTATTATTTATAATACCTCTCAATCAAGAAAATATGTATTTTTTGTCGGAGATTGCCGAGGGAGATTAAGTTTAATACCTGAGTGCTCTAGGCGCGGTGAATGCTGACTGTGTCGGGTGGGGCTCGCTGTCCTCTCTGGGCAGTTCCGGTATTGGCGCCAGCGGCTTCGGGCTCAGTTCCGGCGTGCGAGACCGGCTCCTATGGACAAACATTTGGATATCAGGCTATCTAACTTATGCGCGATACGGGAACGCCAGAGCGCATAGACGAAACGGAATTATAAACCAATACAATCTAAACTTAAACAAAATTTACAATAATAAAATTTACATAAGTAACACCTGATGATGATTTAATCGAAACCGGTCGTGTTTTTGTAAAAACTTAAAATAGTGTTGTATGTTAATAAAAATACTAACATGTTCTTTAAGTCTGAGAAGTGGTTGTATTATTTTATACCGCTCGACTATCATATGGCCTAACGTTAGCGTTTCTTGGGTTCAGCTAGTTTATTATTTAAAAAAATGCACAAAAGTCATACAAACAAATATACATACCGTGTACCCCTAGTAGGTCTGTGCGGCGTGACGATAGGTGAGTCTACCCGCTCGGGTGTCACAACACGTCTACTGCTAGGAGTTTCTGGCAGATTACTGGAAAATTTCATTACGAATCGATTAATTGACACCTTATTAAAACCGGTCCAGACTATGTAAGACTGCTAAAACCTTTCGTTTTGGCTTCACCAAAATCGGATGAAAGGAATAAAGTTGATGATCGGTTAAGTACCCGTAATCGAGCATTACATTTATTAAAAGTAAAATAAGATATTTTTATGCTACGTGGGCAAAAGCTAAAAATATAAATAATATTTTAATTCTACACACCTATTTAGCATTCTCTCCTCAGTCCGTCTGATGCTTCGCCTGCCTTGTGGAGTCTTCGGCTGGTAGCTCGGAGGTTTCTGTTCATCTTCCTCGGAAGGTTGTGGCGATCGCAAAGAACGTTGTGGCGTGTGCGAACTTTGTGGCGACAGCGACCTTTGTGGCGAGCGTAATATCCGCTGTGGCATGTGCGAACTTTGTGGCGACAGCGACCTTTGTGGCGAGCGTAATATCCGCTGTGGGGACTTCGTTGAACTTTCTGGGAAATGCGAACTTTGTGGCGAGTGTGAAAAACGCTGTGGCGACTGTGACGAGCGGTGTGGCGATTCTGTGGCGGGTTGTGGCGATCGTCTGTGGCGAGGGTGGCGCGGGTTCAACAGGGTTACGGAGATATCTGCAATACTCTCAATCGACATGCTCGGGTCCTCTGACAGACTGCTGTTCACCGATATTGATAGGGACTTCCTGTAAATAAGTATATTTTTAATGAAACAGTAGGCAAACGAGCAAACGGATCGTTAGTACCATATAATATGGCGACCATTAGTTGCGTGTGTTACGCAACGCCAGAGAAGTCACATATGTGTAGCTTCTGTTAAACTCTTTATATTTTGTACGCTATACTTGTTTATTTAAAATGAATTTTAATTTGTTTACTTTTGGAAGTTTGTATTTTTTATTGATTATGGTATTTTCGGCGATTGTAAGAGATATATAAGAATAAAGTTGAACTCCGAATTCGAATTTCTCTCGCCTCAGCATCTTTTTAATATTTGAAGTGGATAGAGCATTGATGCTCCGCATTGCTGGTCTTTAGAATATAATATGATTGCCTTTTTTATATAAAAATATGACAGCCCCATAGTACATCCAAAATGCTTTAAATTGGCCAGTTTAAACTATTTTTACGTACGAGGGGGCTGTTCATTAAACACGGTTCATTGCTCTCGACTGGGTCCATTTATGATTTCAACTTAGTGGAGTAAATACCTTGCGCGGACAGTGTCTTTCAATGTCTTTCTCTGTTTAATTTCTTCTGCAGCAAACTTTTTCGGTGGCGACATGTCATTTTCTGGCTGTAAGAAAAAAATTAATTCACAATTTTATTACAAGTGATATTAAAATGTTGCTATATAAAAACAAATTATAAACCCTATAACATACAAAGTAACCAATAAAGTACAAAGTATGCTGAGAGTTAGGTAAATTGTAAAGGTTGTTAGGAAAGGGCCGCGTAATAAAATGTATTCACGTGAAACATAATATGGCTGAGTGACGTACCACATTTTTATTTCAATAGTATGTAACGGCTTGTTAAAATACCATGCTTTCTCATTCATTGACAGGAAATACGAGAGGGATAACATGATGCTTAAAAAAGGATTAACTATAATATAATATTATGTTGGTGAAATTGGCACTTAAAATATTAGTACAGATTGGCGTTGATAATAAAAAAATACCACATATTTCTCTTCGCTCTGTTCTCTCTCCTCACTGGGCCTATCTTCGTGCACGTCAGACGCCGGTATGGCCACGGGCGACGGCGTAGATCCAGACTCCGACGCGGTTGGTATTGTGAACCTTAAATGCCTGAAAATGAGGTATATTTTACATTAAATATTAGATATAGAAGTTAGGTTAGATTCAACTTTTTCATTTAGTTCATTATAAGATTTAAAAGCATTCAAAATTGTAGTCGAAGAATATATGAGTTTCTGAAAAGGAAATTTACAAAGAGTTTAAAGCAGTAGTACCGCACAATTTTTATCTTTCAAGTTGCAAACGTTTTTATAGTGCTGACTCGCTCGCACAGTTTCAATGAACGCCGACATATTTAAATGATAAATGATCTCAGGAGCCCGAAAAGAATGATGGAAGAGTATGAAGCGTTCTAGTCTAGGTGCTAGCCGTCACAACCTCATCGTCTCTGCCGAGGTACCGCGAGTCGCTCGGCGACATCTCTCTGTCGTGCGACTGATGACGGGTCTGGAGAACATAATGACCGCACTCACTTGGCGTCGCTGCAGTGCGTGTGGTTGCTGGCCGTCTCCAGCTCGTCGTCGCTGCCGAGGTACCGCGAGTCGCTCGGCGACATCTCTCTGTCGTGCGACTGATGACGGGTCTGGAGAACATAATGACCGCACTCACTTGGCGTCGCTGCAGTGCGTGTGGTTGCTGGCCGTCTCCAGCTCGTCGTCGCTGCCGAGGTACCGCGAGTCGCTCGGCGACATCTCTCTGTCGTGCGACTGATGACGGGTCTGGAGAACATAATGACCGCACTCACTTGGCGTCGCTGCAGTGCGTGTGGTTGCTGGCCGTCTCCAGCTCGTCGTCGCTGCCGAGGTACCGCGAGTCGCTCGGCGACATCTCTCTGTCGTGCGACTGATGACGGGTCTAGAAAAATATCAATTAAACTAAGAAAAGTTCAATCCGACTTGAAGTCGAATTAAAAACCTTTTTAATTCGACTTCATCATACAGCATAATTACTTTTTTGTCTAAATAAATAATATATTTATTTGCTTATATGTGATTAGAAAGATGACATTAATTGATTATGAGATTGTTAGAAAGGAGATCTTCCGAGGAGAACGACTAGTGCGTTTGTAAATTTGGTCATTAGTACTTTAAAGCACTACTATTTAATAAACGCTTGGAGTCGATCGGATGATGGAGAGACAGTCGAAGGAAGAAGAAGGAATTTTGGAACGCACCTTCAGTATGCTCTGTGGCGTGTCCGGACGCAATCTGTCCCGTATCGGCGACGGCTCGGGCATATCCAGTAGCGCCGCCATTTGTCGTGATAAAGTTGCGCTGATTGGCGTTGTAGTGTTGCCCGTTGACTCAATTTTAGCGCGCTTCGGCGGCGTACACGGCACTTCGGTTGACGATAGGTAACTGTGAATTAATATTAATACACATCTATTGTAAAACAATATTCAGGGAACTTAATGATTTTATGTTCCTACTGTGTTTGTATACGCATGTAGCATCAACGGATAGAGGTTTTAACGTATAAAATTTAGATTATCCCCAATTTCCTGAAAGGCGAATTAACGCTCAAATTAAATAATCAGAAGATGGGTATGATAACAAGAAGCACAAATAGCTCATTAAATAGACAAAAATATATTTTTGTTTTAGTTGATACAAAGTAACTGATTCGAAATTAGAAAAGTAAAGTACACCCACGATCTTAATGTTGGCAATCTTTGTTTTGTTTTTGCTACATCAGAATTCCATGACATTTTCACAAAAAACCGATTATAGCGGAATGTCTTAATAGCGTAGATTTACTGCATTAGTTTATATGCCAGGCGTGTATACTTATATATCTTATATATACTACACACATACTTATATACGATAAACATTACCTTTTAGTTTTGGTCAGTTTGGGTGTACAAATAAATGGTGTTTCTTCAACATTGAGAGCTCGCTTTATACCCTTCCTTGTTTTGGGTTTGTTGATCCATGTTTCGCTCGCATTTTCTATGGTATCCTGAAAAATATAACATACAATATAGTTATGTCAAAGGTCTAGTAGTTTCTACACATTCCATATTTTATAAACAGTACCTGAATGAACGATGATTTATAAGTGAAGGCGTTTTTCGGTGAAGACGCTTGTATGAACACAGACATCGGCTTGGGCGCCACAACTGAAAAAACGTTATTAAAAAATTACAAATGATTCACGTAAGTTATTTTTGCAATTATTACCGACGCATCCAAAAATGCACTTCTACAACCAAGCCGATATAAGCTCGATATACGACACTATCCAATGCGTAAAGTCCCCCAGACGCGGCGCTGTGACGTCGCAAGTGAATGATAAATCAACGTATCCTATAAGATCTCCAAGAAAAAGTAACAGCTAATATTCACTGAGATCGGGTGATTTTATTTACTGGTTATTCCTACATACATATACTGACCGTCGAATGTCGCCAATTCCATGAAAAAAGTCCTGCGGCAATTAGTGGAACTAAATCTTAAAGAGATATGTCAACGGTCATTATATGCGCCGCATGTACAAAGTCAGCGGCCGTAGTTACTGTGCGAGCAGGACAGGTGTACCCACGGCGGTCGCTGGCGACGTGCACGGCCTCAGTTACGTCACGTTATTATATGAGCAGCATGTACGAGGTTAGGGGTAATTGCTGCTGTGTGAGCAGTATGGTCGTACTCATCGTGTGACTGTGTGAGCGGGGCGGGCGGCTGTACTCACCGCGTTCGCCAATGACGTGCGCGGCGGCGGTGCGGGCGACCTGCGTCGCGATCTGCGGCAAGGCGCGCGCGGCGACGTCGACCAGTGTATGCGCCGCCTCAGTTACTTCGCCCTTGTGGCGTGATTTCGTCTGCGTGCAGTATAACTCAGCTTCCAAATACCTGTAGAACATATTATTTTGATGGATGTTGCTAGTCTCAATACTATGAACGTGAAAGTTTGTAAGGATAAATTGATTGTTTGCGACTCTTTCTGCCAAAAACTACATAACGGATTTTTATGAAATTTGGTATGGTAGTAGGTCGCGGTCTGAATTAAAACATAGGCTCTTTTATCCTGAAATAGTTATAATAATACAGGCGGGCAAAGTCGCAAATAGAAAGTTAACAGATACTACTATTTCTTATGCCATTAAAATTTTACTGTTTTCGCAGAATATGCGTAAAAATATAATATATAGGCAGAATATCTATACAGTATACATGTATAATTATTAACACCGAATTTAAATTCTATATGCTACAAACATACCTGGCTTGTTGTAGATAGTACAAAAGCAGGATATCAGAGGTCTGTACGTCGTTGCAGTCTTGCAAATACTTAATAAATACTTCTTCTTCAAACGGCAGAAGTGACACTTGTAGCACCTTAGACAACTGACCAGTATTACGACATCCTGAAAATAATTAAAATAAAAACATAAGATCACGAACGCACAGGCCTGTTAAGCTAGAAAAATGTAAATTCGCAAACGAATTTGCCATATTAGAAAATAAGTTTTTTTTAATATTCAACCGCCAAGGGAGTGAAATCTATTATTATATATTATAGCGGCTACACCGTCGAAGCTAGTGAACTGTAGAACGTGACGAAATAAACGTATTTTAACTTACATATTGAATAAATTACTTATGAATTGAAATTAACATTCAGTTAGTCCAGAAACTATACCTGTATAAAAGAAATTCAACACGTCTGCCTTCTCTACAATAGTTGGTGCGTTTTTCACACACGTCCTTATAACATCCATCGCTTCGAACACTAGTCCTCTCGCCAGGTACAAATTACAACACGACTGCCAATCTTCCAGTTTGTCATACTCGTTGATTCTACTTAGATCCTTGTCCACTTTCTGTATTGGGGCCGGTTTCCTGACGTGCAAATATTGCAGGGCGGCTTGGGATTTCTTCTGAGCGAGCAACGCGGACAGCACTACTTTGTGTTGCCAGTCCGACAAAGTGTTGCCAGTTAGACATTGTAGCTGATCTAAAGCGAACTGAAGAGAGAATTAGATTCGTTAATCATATTTTAAGATGACATCTTTTGCATTAATGTTTATTAACTTAAGTATATAATTCGGTTAATTAAAAAAAGATTAAGACAGATAAACAAAAATTATATTAGACATTTTAATGTCCGAATAAAAAAATATATTCGGACATTAATGTGTCCTTGTATTTCTTAGTGCATTATGCGTTTTCTGTTGTTCTTTTTGTTCATGTTTAATTTTAGAGGTTTATCTGCACGCGTTAGCGCCAACTTAACCACCTTTGAAGTGGTTACTTATACGGAAGAAAAGTCAAAATGTTCTCAATCATTAGAATCTATTATTGTGTAAACTAAACGTGTTTCTACGGTGATCACGTGTGCTTAACAGAGAATATAATGTAGTTTTCATTTGCCTCGATCCTTTATTTACCCGCTACACTTACATCGAAGTCCCTATGATCCAGGTGCCAGAAAGCCTGCGTGGCCTTGATAGCGGTGTTACTGAGGCCGAACATAGTCGGGAACTGCATCAGTCTGCGGATCACTGCCTCGTATCTGCAGAAAAAAAATAGAAGTTCGATCAGTCAATCAGCGTTGGAAGAATGTTGTATAAATAAGATCTTACAAATTACTTAGCAAATAGTTGTAATATTCTACCATTATTCTTATTGGTACTTGCTAATCTTATTTTATTTTTTTACACACTCGCAGCAGGTTTTGCTATTTGCACGGTCTTGTAAATAGCAAATATTTCATCTCTAGTGCAAAGTATGTGCACGCATCTCTAGCGTACGTGCACGCATCTCTAGCGTACGTGCACGCATATCCAAAGTACGTGCATGCATCACTAGCGGAACGCATATCCAAAGTACGTGCACGCATCTCTAACGTACGTGCACGTAGCGTCCTTACATATACGCACCTGACGTCATCGTACAGCGCGCAGTAGTCCAGCAACAGGTACAGCAGTAGCGCGTGCTTGTGGTCGTGGTGTACGTCGGCGCGCAGGTACAGCCGCGCGATCGCCGCCAGCGAGCCCGCCGGGTACGTGCCAGCGTCCCCGCTGCGACGCCACGAACTGAAAAAGAAAACATTTTTTTTTCGACCCGCACTGTAAATTGTAACCCATTCTCTCGCTTTACATCTAGAATATAATGCAATGTAAACGTCATTTGTTCCAGTGGAGATCTGGAGACTGGTAAGTGGTCTTTGTTTTAATTATGTTGAAAAGTTTTTTTTGCACTAACCTATACACAGCTTCGCCACCAAACTCGTGTTCAATCAGCTGGTCGATGTACAGCAGCTCGCAGGGCTTGTCCTCGAACTCTTCATCCGGCTTGTCCTGTAGACGGTGGAGCTTCCAGCGCCTGTGATAATTTAGTCATATTATAATTCCTTCAAATTTAAAATTTAGACAAGAAAAATTAAGGATTTAGAATCAGGGTAGTAACTAACACAACCGAATATTGCACGGAAACCTCACTAACAGCTCATTTTAAAGTTCCACGATAGCACAGGAACTCGTAACGTCAGCAGGCGTCGGAATGACAGCTGAGGTCGGAACCTCAAGCCTAGTATGTCTATAAACATTGGTCACATCATTGTCGAACACCGAACAAAAAAAGAGATACACGCTAAACATTTACTGATCATACTTTATAGGTCACACTTTCAAGTTTCAGTGCTTTATTAGACTCATTCTATTCAACTCATTCGCCTAGTTTTGTACACGTATGTTTGTCTCGTCATTTTCGTACATTTATAGCGACATTTTTTTTCTCCACTCTAGGGTAAAACACTTTAATATAATTACCTCTTGTGATAAATCCCGCGCAACTGTCTCGCCGGGTAGGGCAGCGGCGGCGCGCGCTCCGGCAACAGACCGACTCGCAGGAACCACTGCACCACTTGGAAGTACAGCGCCACTGTGCCAACACCTTTGTACTTCTCCTCAGTCTCGCTGAGAGCTGTCGAACAATTTAACACAATGCCCTCGATCAATTGAGCGGACTGTCAATGAAGCAAACATTACGTAAACGTTAGCGATAAATATTATAGAGGCTAAAATTTGTGATTGAGTGTGTATGTTTAGTTCTGCTTCGCGCTAGTTTGGTGATTTGCATGTTTTAAACCATGAGTTTTTGAAAGTAAAGACTTTTAATTATAAATTATAAAAAAATATATAATTATAAATTATTATAAAGATGACATTCTGGATTAACACAAAAGCGTCTTACACTACATTATTCAGTAGTAGTAGTTCATAGTTTACGTTAGGAAGATAACGACAGTGCCTATACTACAATTAATAATGTAGCAAACAGTAAATGAAACATTAGGAAATATGCATAGAACAGAAATAAAAAAAATTAATGGATGTAGGTGATATGTAGCAAAATTATGATTTTGAGAAAATTCAGTTCAAACTATCACTTAAACATCTAGAATACGTCGAAAAGTATTAAGTACATTAATTTAGAGATCTGTCTCTAGAATCAACGTACTTAATACGTTATTACATATACTAAAAAGTTTAAATTAAATTTTGTAGGTAATTTTTTCTTTGCGACATATCACCTTCATCCATTCATACCTTCAATTCAAATATTGAAATTCAATAGTTAAATCTATAACTATACCTTCAGGTATCACGAGGTTGCAGCATTTGGTCAGTACGGCGTCGAGAAGTCCGGTCAACTGACTGAGCTGTTGCACGCAGTGTTCCAAACAGCGTACGACGTTTCTGAAAACATTGTGTTAAATCAGTCTTATAATCCGTCGAATCTCATTGATTAAAAATTTCCGCATCTTTGTATGATAAAAAGTTAAATGATCTACAGACCACGTCTGAGCCAAATTAGAATAAGCTCACTTACATTTTGTCTATAAAGTCTTACTTACAACTCGACCAAGTTAAATTTACACATTGTGTCCTTTACGTCACATTCCAGCAAGGTGGAAATTTAGCTTGGTCGAGTTGTAATTTCATACCGCTAGTGTCGTGAATAAAAGTTATAATATGCTCCCACACCGATTTCGGAGTCGGTGGCCGATTTAATTAAGACCAGGCCAACTACACACGTTTTATAGTGCACAAGCGTATGCGCAATACACAAGGATCTCTTCTTTTTACTCTTGTAACCAAGTAGGACGGTTGCCCGACACGACTGGCAAGAGAACAAGCGCAGGATCGACTTTTGTCATACGATGCATGGATATTTCTTGTCAGACCTGCATTCCTGCATTGTTTTAACTAAACTTGAATACAACATTTTTACACGCGGGATTCGAACCCAGGTCCTCCTTGAGGCGAGAGCCAAGTTCTAAAGCTCGTGAACAACAGTAGAGAACTATCAAATTGTAATGTCGATCAAATATAATTGAAGACATGAAGGTGATATGTAGCAAAATTCTGATTTCAAGAAAATTGAGTTCAAACTGTCAATCAAACATTTTAGAATACGTCGTAACGTATTTAGTTCAGTAAATTAAATATCCGTCTCTAGAAACAATGGACTTAATACGTTACTACATATATTAAAATGTTTTAGTGACGGTTTAAACTCAATTTTCCGGGTAATATTTTTTTTGCGACATATCACCTTTATCCATTCATGTCTTCAATCACAATCAAGAGAGATCTAATGAACGGTGAAAATTATGTTAACTTACTTGTCGGGTAATATGGAGGAAGTGAACAGCGGCGCCGTCAGCTCCTTGGCATTTTCCTTCAACTCAATCGCTCTCTTCCAACACCAATCAGTCTATTATGAAAAAAAAATCTCTTTAATAACATTAAATAGAGAAAGGATTATATTGTGGGTTTACATTGAATAGCCTACGGAACCAAATTTGTTGCAATTTGGCACAGATAAAGATTATATAGGAATAATACACTAAATACTTGCTGTTTTTTCCCACTTTATTAGTTATTTCATACACAATAGACATAATCGTCGTCGACATCGGGTGTGATGATGACTATGTCGAAACCGGTTGTGTATTTTAAGAAATAATTTGTAAAATAACTAATAAAGTGGGAAAAAAACTGCAAATATTCAGTGTATTATTACTATATAATCTATATCTGTGCCAAATTGTATATGATATGTATTTCCATCAAGAACCTACGGTACATTCAATAACAGATATAGATTAGGCTATGTGAAACTCGCTGCAAAATGCACAATTCCCGAAGGATTACCTCTTGCGCGCACGTAATAGTACAACAACATCAACATCTAGTTCAATAAATATTGTACAAACTAATATGTTTACGACTATACCTTCTTATGTATACAGACTATAATATTAATAAGCGATAATACTTTAGGGTGTGTATGGGTCCCGTATATAGAGTTTAATGTGAAAGTAACAGCACCGAAAGAAGTGACTTTTTTTAATTATAGTATGAGAAAATTTATGATATTCGGGCATTTCTCAAGCAAACATGAAAGTCTTTTAAAAGTAAGTCTTTTAGCACTGGTACTTTCACAGTATACTCTACATAGGAGGCACTTACACACCCTAAGTATTATCACTCATTACTATTATAGCCTGTATATTGAGTTGGTCTATACTAATAAGATGATTTGTCTGTTTAACTAACGCAACAATCCTGCGTCGCGTTATCGAAGATATTTATGTTCGGCGATGTTATACACCATCTGCAAACTACTAAGCATACCTCACGGAGCACCACACTCGGTCGGAGATCTCCCTTTGGGGGTTCCTATATTCCCACAAGAATTGACACAACACCACTAACCAGGAAGGTCAAAGTGCAGCCGATGCCGCTGTGGGTGCCGGTCGCCCAATCTTGAGCGCACCGCTTGAGGAAGCGCGACAAACGAGCTTCCAGAGCAACTGATAGCAGGAACCGACGCTGCTCCTCCTGTGATAATAATATGAACAAGGCTTGTAAAAGATATATTTACATGTTAGTTTGTTTTAAAAAAAAATAAGTTTATTGTTGTAAGTGAGTGTCCGTAAACGTACGTGAGTATACATATGTACATTTCGTGTGCAAACGCATGAGCGTGCACGTACGTCTGCGCGTATGAGCACGTGCGTGTGCGTGTATCTAAGTACGTGTACGTACATATGTGCATGTGTGCGTACCGTGGCCGATAGATTACCTTCGACCTTATCACATGGCAACAACATTCAAAAGTATTAAACGGGGTCTACCAACGTCTATAGGTGCGTATTCGTAAATTACGTGCGTACATGCACGAGCGTGCACGGAAAGTTTTTTATTGCAATTGGCTATCCGTATACATTTCGTGCGCAAACGCATGAGTGTACGTACATATGTGCGTGAGAGCGTACCGTCGCCGATAGATTACCACTTGTCGACCTTATCATGTGGCAATAACGTTAAAATGTGGTAAACGGGATCTGTCAGCGACTATAGGTGCGTATGCGTACATTACATGCGTATATGCGAGCGTGCACATATATAAACTAACCGGCGACAACTCGGTGCGCGTGTCCCCATACAGCGGCGTCAGCCCGGCCGAAAGACACGTCGCGTGTAGCCTTGCCGGTCGTAACAAACACCCCGGCCCTGCCTCCCACAGCGAGCGGACTATCTGACGCTGTATGCCGACTGTATGGATCACAGACGCCTCGGACGTGTTGAGACACACACAACCTGTGAAATAAAAGATTGAATGGTTTTACAACAAGGACAAAGTAAATTAAAGAATTAAAAATGTTGTCTTTTGAGTTTGTATCTAAAAACTTTTGCTAAATGGTGGCTTCGTACGAGTTTCTTACGCCGGTTCTTCTTGCCGGGCTAGTTTTTGAAAAGTTTTCGGTGATAGGCACATTTTATAGACACGACTTTCAGAATACTTTTGTGTAATTCATTCTGCATAAAATTCAGATTTCGTTGTTCTTTTCTTTAAAATCACCTAATGAATATAACCTTAGCAAAGCTTTCATAAAACATAATACTTACTATACTGCAGTGAATTAGGATAGAAATGCTCCTCAAGTCGTGTGGCATGCGAGTATGGGGACAGCGTGGTGGGGTCCAGCCTTAGATCCAGTGTGTTGGCCCCGCGGCCCGTGGCAGGGCTTAGGGCTGTACTCATAAACGCAGAACTCTCGAGGCTGTATGTAGCTGTAATAGACAATATGAATATATATAGATATATCTGTCATATATCTATCAAAAGCAGAAATATATTATATCTGTCCTCATCAGTGTATACGGAACATGCTAATGGAAAGCAAGGAGAAGTCTGATCGTTCGACACATCGTCTTTTTAGGTATTTTTTACTCTTTGGGTATTCATCTCTATGAACATTATTTATATGACAGCCAACCTGCAGGCTTACTATCGACACGGCTTACAAATTAATGTAATATTACTGAGTAATAACATATTAAATTGATAAATTCATATGCAACTACTAGAACATAAGCCTACACTCACGTCGCTCGGCAGGCAGGCGTGTTTGCAAGTGCTGTTTTAAAATAATAACGAAAAATAAAATTAAACGATTAAATGATTGGATTATAAAATTTAAAATACTTACCGGGCATCTGATCCTTATACCACTGGTCTAAATCAAACATTAGCATGCCATGTTGGAGTGTGTTGTTTATATTCTCACCCCAGCACTCCCAAACTAATTGACACAGGTTTAGCATGGCTGAAAAGAATAAGTATTTATTAGCTTCAGACTTTGTAACTTAGCTTCTTGGTAATGTCCAAATTAAAAATTGTAAAAACTTTAATACAACTGCCAAGCTGAGTACCAGACCGAAAAGGACGTAGAAAAAATACATAATATTATACAGCCTTTGTAGAGCATTTCCTTTCACACCCAACAGTGATGGTTGCCTTAATCTCCTATTAGTAACTTTTATATATAGCATGGGCATACATATAATAGTGTTACTAATATTATAAAGCTCAATAGTTAGTATGCTTGAACATGCAAATCTCAGGAAGGACTGGCATGATTCGAAAAAATTTTTTTTGGATAGCTCTTAAGGAGCAAGTAATAATAATAATTGCCGGGATTTAATTGCCCGTGAGCAAGGAAGCTATACACAAACGTAATAATAATAATATTTATTTATTGCTTTCTCCACAAAGTATATCTACTAGTAAGACGAGAAGAGTAAATGCAAGTATATCTACTACACCGTTAAGACCAATACGTACAGCACATAAATGAAGACTGTTTTAAAATCGGTGGTTTTATTTTACTACTTTACACGGTCAAAGTCGCGGGCAGTGTTTATAAAAGAATCATAGTCAAATAATAGAACTTACTATCCTCTCCTTCTTCAGCTAGAATAGAACTGACGGAATATGTGTGGCACGATATACACCTGCCACCTACTAGGGGTGTGCCATCTTCCACTGAACCCAGTTCAATTTGAAAACGGATTGTTGCTGTTGAAAAGTCCTGAAAAAAAACATAGTATTGCTTGCTACTGTCCCTCAACAATCTTCATTTTTCTATATGAATGACAGATGAATGAAAAACAACGATAACCGAAAAATATTCAGGTATAGTTCATCCCTGATTAATTTAACCTAAAGGTAAACAAACCGAAAACATCAAAATTTTCACATATTCACTTATTGTGCACACTTATCAACACTTTCACAGGTATATTAAAGAATCATACATTATGCAATACATTTTATAACAATTAAACAATAATTAACATATTTAAACATCAAATGAAAAAACTTCGCAATAAAAATATGCTATTTTGACACTGCCGATTGTAGACTATAGTCTATGAGTTAATTTAGGCGACAATAATAATAATTGCATTAATATTGGCCAATTGGCATTACTTACTAATCGATGGTTATGTAATAGAGGGCTTTGTTTACTTTTGGGTTATTCAAAATTCAAAATATTTTATTTCCAAATAAAACTTAACAAGCTATTTTCGGAAAGTCAACAAAAAGGCTACCACCGGTTCAACCCTAGCCCGCCGAGAAGAACCGGCGTAAGAAACTCGGGCGGGGCCATCTTTTAGCAAAAAGATGGAAAATTGTTCTTTTTTTTTTTTTTTTTTTATCTATATATTATTTAACGAGGCTTATGATGCACTAGGCATCTATGCCAGCCTCATAGTTTTATTCAAAATATAATTATAAACTAGTATAATGTATTCAAGTGCGCTCCTTTACCGATAAAATATAAAATTTAATTAATAAACGGGCATTCCTAGATAGTGGCGACGCCAAAATAATATTAATTTGTTCCCCAAACAAATTTTCCGGGAACATCCGGCTTCTGAGGTCACGATTCCGGCCACACTCCACCAACAAGTGCATTAGGTCTTCTGTAACACCGCATTGATCACAGGTGGGCGACTTCTTTCTCCCAATCATATAATTAAACTTGTTGAGTGGAACATGGCCTGATCGTAACCTCATAGCTGCAACTAAACTAATTCTGGGAATATTAGCATCCTGGAACCATGGGCTTAGCCCTAGCTCACTATTCAGAGTCCTGTACCAGATACCCTTGGACGTTGAGTGATCTTTAAAATAACTTCTCCACCTATCGATACAAAATCGTTTAGCTATTTGGAAAATCTCTGTGTAGTATGGTTGTAAATGAGCAGACACATCCCGGCCATCACAGATTGCTTCCTTGGCCAGTCGATCGGCAATCTCGTTGCCTCCCACGCCGATATGGGACGGGATCCATTGCAGTCTAACGCGAACTGCCTCATCAAAATCATTAAAAATTTTAAGAATATCATATGCAATGGGGACTCCTCTTGCCCCCGAGACGCAACTAGTAAGGTGTTGGAGTGCGGACATTGAGTCTGTTAGAACAACTACTTTGTCAAATCCGTTAACTTGTGCATATTGAAGTGCTTCAAATATTGCAAACAGCTCAGCCCGCATGATAGAAACGCTTACCCCGAGTTTTAATTTGAAAGATATATTTCTTTGCACATCAATGAACGCGGCACCAACACCCCCATCACTACTGGACCCATCGGTGTGCAACCTGTGGTAACCGGGATATGTCACATCCAAATCCTTTACAGTGAGAGATCTCAACACTGAACTATCAAAATTACGCTTAGCATCGGTTACCCCGTCGATTCGAAGTCTTACAATATTTTTAATATTAATATAAGATAACCATACTTCCAATTGGAACATCTCCAGGCTAGAACTTGTATACAGAGGTTTATCTTTAAAAATGTTGTGAATTTCGATCAAAATAGGCGTATTCTTATTCCTCCAGAAATTCCTGAATTGTGTCAAACGTTCCACTTTCTTTTTATTTTCATTAGACAATGAAGCAGCCTTCAACCAATATTTACATCCGAGCCAAAATCGACGAATGTGTAATGGTGGAACACTCAGTTCACTCTCCATTACATGAATTGGAGTACTCCGTATGAAGCCACCACAGATTCTCAATGCTTTGTTTTGTATAATGTTAAGTTTATTTAAATGTGTCTTTACTGAATTACCATACAAAAAGCTACCATAATCAATACGACTTCTCACAAGAGAAATGTACAGTCGTCGCAAATGTTTTGGATGAACACCCCATGAACTTCCTGCTAATACTTTCAAAACATTGAGAAGTCTGTTCTTTTTTAAAAAGTGTATACATAATATGTTTACAATGTAAAAACTTAATCTACTTATATATTATAACAAAAGTCAGAGTACATAAAGTACATTGAGGTAGCCTTGCATGTGGTCATTTTATTCCCAAGGTGTGCTATCGTCAATAAAATCATTGACCTTATAATAAGCTTTAGTACACAAACATTCTTTAACTACATTTTTAAATTTATTGATAGGGAGGCTCTGAACGTTACTTGGGATTATATTGTAAAGGCATATACATTGACCTTTAAATGATTTACTAACCTTACTCAGTCTGATCACCGGTATATCTAGCTTGTGCTTATTTCTGGTGTTCCTACTGTGATTGTCACTTTTCATTTTAAAATTACTTAAAAATTTTTTAACGTACAACACATTGTCTAAAATGTATTGAGAAGCAACGGTAAGAATACCAATTTGTTTAAACTTTTCTCTTAGAGATTCAAAAGAGGACATTTTGTAAATTGAACGTATTGCCCGCTTCTGCAGCACAAATATTGTGTTAATGTCGGCGGCATTTCCCCATAACAGGATGCCGTAAGACATCCTACTATGAAAATAACTAAAATATACTAATAGGGCCGTGTCTTCGTCAGAAATTTCTCTAATTTTTCTAACCGCATATTATATTATACTATCTAGTGTTATACCCAGGAACACAGTGGAATCCTCTAGTTTCATTTTCTCATCATTTAACAGTATGTTGGTTTGTAATTGCTTAACATTGGGCAAAGTAAATTTTAAACATTTAGTTTTTTTAGAATTTAATAATAAGTTATTAATATTAAACAAATGTACTATTTTTGAGAGAGCACTATTTACCTCGTCATAATTTGACTGTTGTCGCTATTATTTTTATACTTACTATAGTTGTTGTATTAGCACTACTATCTGTAAACTTTAAATGACAATACTCAATTTGTTTTTGTATATTTCAACTCTCAGTACCCTAGCATAGTATACTATGCTAGTATACTATGCTAAAGCATAATCCTCTTCACAATAAGAAAATTACCCACAAAATAGCGACACACAAATAATATAAATAAATTAAAAAGTAATAAATCATAAAAATCATAAACATACCTGATATAAACAGGCAGTATCAGACAACATTCTTTTGCCTAAATATGTTAATGAGTACATCACAGCCAAAGGGAATTCCTCATCCTCACATCGATCTATCACAGAGAAAACGACCCACAGGTAGCAAAACGCTCTAGGATCATCACACGGTTCCTAAAATGTATATTAAATATTAGGTAATGTAAAACTATTATATGTGTTTGATTGTAAAATCCACACTACAAGATTTTATTTTCTAATATATAGATGCAATCAATGCACTTCTTATTTTATCTTATCTTAAGGCTAGAAAATTAAATTTTTACACACATATTCCCCATATTATAGAAAAGACATGATTATTAAAAATTCTATCCATACGAGGTTAAATCTATTTCACAATGGCTATCTTGTTTTTAAATAAAATTTGTACCTGAAATCCAAAATGTGTAACTGGCAAGCACTCCACATTGACCTGTGACGTAAATTCCAGCTTCAACGCCAACAGGTCCCACAATTGGAACGCACCAAAATTGAATCCAACAGCCAAACTACCCAACTGCGGTATATATTCCACAACCGTCACTCTGACGTGATCTCGCTTGGCTTTCATTCTTATTGTACCATCTGGATTGCAGAACAGGTACTGGCCATCAACAAAAGAATTTTCGTTCAGTAAAACTGCCAAATGGTCATTATTCTCAACAGCAAGTTGCCTTTGCCGCTCTATTTTGTGAATGGACTTAAGTGGAAGAAATATTAAGTTGGCTGCATTGCCTTCCCCTAAAACGTACTGATCATACCCATTGGTTACATCTTTCAATGCTGAAACATAATATTATAATATGCAATTAATTTAATGGTTTATATTTGATGTTAATTATAGGAAAATACATTTTTTTATAGAAAAAAATGTGTATTAGTACTTTACAATATGTTTTTCCACCAAGACCTACTGTACAATCAATCATATTATAGTAATAAAGATAAAAAAAATACCTTGCATTAAACAACTTCTATTTATATCAAAGGCAAATATTTCCCCATTTCTCGTTCCAGCCATAACCATGCCATCAAAACATTCAAAAGGTCCCATTGGAACTGCATCACATGCAGTTAATTTGGTAATGACGACATCTGTCTGTATACACCGGAGTAGTTGTGATCCATTGACATTGAGGACACATATCATACCAGTTGTGTCGTCGCATTCTAAACTTATCACTAGTTGCTGGGTGTTTTCTACAAGTGGTGTGGGTAGTTCCACAACACATGCTACAGATATGTTGCTACTGTAAAAAATATAGTACACATTTACCCCCAGTTTCTAAAAGAAAAATCAAGCTCAAGTCATCTTATCATTATTCAAATCTCTTTTTATAAAAATGAAATTCAGCACTAATTGACAGTTGACAAGAGATTTTAACACTGATTAGTTAATTGGAGTGTTGATTTACTTTTCAGAAATGGCAGGTTAGGTAGCATTATGATCCAATTTGATCCAATGATATTTAAAGAAACAATAGTGAAAAAGCAGTATTAAAAAAGTTTATAAAAGATTTTTATGTCAACTTAAAAACATATGGATGCAATGAAAGCCAAATATCCTATTTGAAACATATTTGGAAAAACTGAAGAAAGTTTTACCTTTCTTAGGTTTACTCGTAAACTATTTTTACAAAATTTAAATTTTCTTACATTGATATATACAACTTTAGTTCATAAAGTAGTTAAAACGATTACCTATATTTTCAAATAAGAAGAAAATGTCTTTTTCAGAGTTCATTGTTACTTAATCAAATGATGAAAAGATGAAGTTAATACCAATCAATCTATTTATAGTAAATAAGCCTACTGTAAATGAGGATGTTCAAAAGCATTGATTAGACATTTTGCCTTAAAAAAGTACGTATGACATCATAATCAATGAAAGTTACCTGATTCCATAAAATTCGAAGTTACGAGCGGCGATCTTAAGCCCGCTTCGAAGATCAACAACGCAAAATTTAGGACCCAAAGCAAGCCAGCCATACTTCGTATCCCTTAGAATACCTCCTAACGGTGTTTGGTCTGAAATCATTCACACCCAAGTTAGGTATTACAAAATTTTTAAAGTCAAACTCACAAAAAAACAATGCAAAATCTTACCCGAACTGTCTGTAGCCGGTTGAAGAAAACTAAACACTGCAGGCGATAGGCTAGTCGTTTTTAGAATCGAAAACATACTATTCTGTAATTTCTGCATGTTATTGTTATTTTTAATTAACGCTTACTAATTTAAAAATGACATTTAGAGGTTAGATCGGCATTTTCATTTTACCGCCTTGTGTAAACTAAACTTAACAATGTACGCTTATTTTGAAGGTATAAAATGATGGATATTTCAATAATAATCACATTATTACTATTGAAGGTACATAAATAGATGTTTATGAAGGTTTTAACTACACATATCACAAGCACAACGATATTGTATTTTTGAATAAAATATCTTTCAATGTAAATTAGACAATGACATTTGACGCGCTGTGACGTAATTGTCATGTGAACATTTACCTCCTTCTTTCCAGATTTACTAATTTAGCTATGTTTCGCCTGGCTTGGTAGCCACCACTATCCAAGTGATTATATTCTCTTTGCCACTATCTACAAATGTACTAAATCGTTTCCTGAATTGAATTCAGGCTTTTTTATTTAGTATTTTTCATAACTATTCAGCTACCGCGCTGCAGACGAAAAATTTTCAGTAAGTACATTTGTGATCAAACGAGAAGAATCCGGAAAACATGGTCCTACCCCCAATTTCTGAAAGACTGATCAATTCTGTGCGCTCATTGGTGAACGTAGCTAGTAAACAAAGTTGTTGCGAGTGATGTTCACCAATAAGCATTCAGAATAGCTTGTTAATTCAAATGTTAGCTGATCAACGATTTGATCAGCCTTGCAGAAACTGGAGGGTAGTCATATTTTATTCATGCTTCAGCCTGAGTATACCACCTTAATCGGTGGAAGATCTCCCTTTCGGGCTTCCACTTTTATTCTCACAACTTAAAATACGAAGGTCTATGTGGAGCTGTGTAAAGTACCATTTATAGTTTTAGTCCCGATTAATCATAAACTACTATTTTTTCTACGTACACTTTCATTTCTGCCTCCGCACCCGTTAATCGCCGCGTCCGCGGTGGTTAAGCTCGTCGTCTCCACATACGCCTCCGCTAAGAAGGCCTCCGTTTATTAATCTAAGAAAATAAGCGTGTGTTGTAGGTGTGCGTTTGTAACCCTCCCCGCACCAAAATGTTTTTATAGAAAATTTGTATTTGTACGTCACTTATCCATGAGTAATAATCTAAGATCATACCGTACGTACTTATATAACACATCTGAATTTGCGGTGATGTGCAGTTCAAGAAAAGAAGCCATTTAGTGCTGGCCAGGCTTGTCATAAATAATAAAATCGTTGCCAAAAACGTATGACATAAAAAAAAAACACCGTATTATTAATTTTGACATTGACATTCATATTTCTTAAATTTGTTCCAAACTTCATAGGGTTGCTTTATTTACGTTTAAAACACGTGTATTTTTACTAATATGAATCCATTTTTTATTTAAAAAGAATTAAATATCATGTGCCTAAGTTTGTAGGTATATAAATACATAAGTTTATTATATTATCGTTTGTGCACTCATAAAATGTGTAAGTAACTTTCTATATTGTGCTAAATTATCTGCCGTGCAAAACAATTTCTATCCATATCTTGGCAATATTCATTATAATTGCAGGTCCTATTTTAAAGAAGGTGTATGATGTGGATCCTAACAACAGCGAAACAGTGAAGGAAGCTGTAACATCATTCTTTCAGCACTTGTCAAAACATAAAGAAGTGGAAAGAAATGCGTGGTTACGTGCACTCGAACATGTCATTTGCCGGTCTGTATTATTAAAAATATTAATAGCTCTCACATAGTTGTCTGCATCGGTGGCCAGATTTATTGAAACCAGGACAAGTATGCCAAAGTAATTTTTATATATCTCAACTATGTGCGCAATACAGGCTGTATCTTCCTTTACTTTCATAACCTAGTATGTTCTTGTGTCCACCCAAAAACCTCAGCAGAAATAACCAATATGTTTATTGCCTAGAAATAACCATTGCATAATTTAACAATGTAAAGAGTGTAGGTCTTTTTAATGTTTTTCATTGTTACTTTTTAATTCCTTGCTATTATTGGTATCAAAAGCTAAAGTAGACTTGGACTCTTGTTTTTTAAACTTGGAAACTTGTTTGAGGGAATAGTGTATGTTTATAAGTAAGAAATATTGCATTGAGAAAAATATTGGTTGAATTTTGGATTGCAAATTAATATATTTTTAGTACCCAGAGTAAAATGAAAAAATTCAATCTGACCAAACTATCTTTAGTTTTGCAATATACTATAGTATGAAAACACATAAATTAACTGTTTTGTTGAGTTGTGTACTTATCAAGATTTCAACACAACTAAACCGTTTTTTGTCTGGCCACTTCTATAGTTAACAGTATGTGCACTTCAATATATTAATATAAATTTATGTCACTCGACAAAATAGTTGTTTAACTAAAAGTTGTATATTTATGGTGGGCCTTATATGATTTAAATTTATTGTTTCATATTTTTTAGGTTCCCTAAATATTGCGGGTCACATAGGAATAATATTGAAGTATATGTTAGTAGTTACTTGGACACAAATGACTATTTCCAAGTCATTGGAGCAGCTAAATGTGCACATGCAGTGCAACAGGTAGGGTAACATTAAATAAAAATGTTTTAACAAGCTTTTATTTGCTTCACAATAATAACACACAACTTTTATACACTTTTTATTTGCTTGGTTTACATGTATAGATGTCAATCTTTGAGCATAAATTTGACCAATTTCCAGAAGTCTGATTAATTTGAAATTTTCCATACATATCAAGGACTACTCATAATGCTATTTAGTGTTTCTTTTTTAATTTTATTAATCTACTATTTATTTTTTCATATCTTACCACTATATAAATGGTTTCTTTTTATGGAAGAGAATGTTAAAGGAAATCTGTCCTATTTTTCCATACTATCTGTCAGTATTTCTATTTTTGGGTAGATAAAGTGCATTTCTACAGTAGTCATGATAAGCATATATAGCTTTATTATAGTTGTCACAAGAAAGTGAGATCCTCTAAAATTTCTGTATGTCTTATGATTAAGGTTATGTTTGATCCTCAATGTGTATATTTCTCCCCAGATAAGACAACATCAAGATAGAACAGCCACAGCTAAGACAAACTGGAGAAATCAAATAAACTCACTCTGTAAAGCTGCACACTCACTAATGGATGCTATATTTGTAAATGCTGTTGATATGTACAAAGGAATATCTGAGGTGACTAAAATCATTATTGTTTAATGTCAAAGTCATTAATGTATATGTAATGGTGTAGGTTGTAGGATTTGGTAGTAGGTGTAGTTGTTTGTATAGAAACTGTAGGTTACACCTACAGTAAGTATAGTATGTCTGAGATAAATTTAACCTAAATGTAATCAAACCAATAACACTGAAATTTTCACTTATTTACTTGTTGTGCACACTTATAAATACTTTCACAGGAATGTTAAAGGATTATACTTAATTATCCAATACATTTAATAACAATTAAACTATAATTAATATGTCTAAACATCAAATGAAAATCTTTCACAGAAGAAATATGCCATTTTGACACTGCAGATTGTATAATATAATCCTATAGTCTATGGATTAATTTTTGCTATATGTTTTGTATATTTTATATTTCTTTTTTAGGATAAAGCTCCAAGTATGAGTTCTCCTTTTTTAACTGTTTTGGAGAATATCACAAAAGTGCCTAACAATGTGAACAGAAAAAGTCTTCTGTTAACTAGACTTAAAAATGTACTTGTGTTTGTTCAGGCCATGCTAGTGTAAGTATTGCTATTACAGAATTACAATCAATTTGAATTTTGCTTAAAAATTTTGCTTTATGCTATGTCTTGCTCCACCAATTGGTTGTGGTTTCATGACTCTAGACTAATTTATAAAAACTATTTTATTTTTATTAATTTTTTAATTTTGTATATTTTTTTTTTGTCTAATTTTACAGGGAAATATATCCAGTGGTGAAACCTATAGAGCCCCAAATCATATTGGACTTGGCGTTAAGATCACAGAGTGTTACCAGTGGTACAGAGATAAATCAACAAATAGCTGACATTAAAGTTGAAGCTCTTAGGACTCTTGATGCTTTAGTTGTTTGGTAAGATCTATGTAGTTACTATATTATAGACATATGGTCTATAATAGTTAATAGTTACAGTTTTTATAAATATACAAACTCTTAAAAAAAGTTATTTTAGTCGACACAATTATAAGCACACTAAAAATATTGTCCATTTCATTATAGCAAAACAAATGTGGCTAAACATCATCATCAAATCATTGCATGACGTCAGACCAATCCTATTTCTCTCTTTTTTATATAGCAAATTTGAGTTATTTGTATCTTTTTTATTATTTAAGAGATAAAGAATTTAGAGTGTTTGTTAACATGGTATCTAGTCTAAAATCTAAAATAATAGTATTTTGTGTCTAACAAAACTGTCTTGATTTTTTACAGCTTGGGTTCCCATTTGATACCATACTCGCCATTGATAATAAGATTTGTAATGCAGACTTTGAGATGGAGCAGCGACAACCCCAGTGAACATGCAAGGTTAATATGACATAATATACTCTGTTTATTATAATAATTGCAGCTAATATATTAAAAGTAGAAACAATAATATACATAAACCACCAATGGTTTTTTTTAAATATAGGTATTTTATTATTATTTCATAGACAACATATTTGAAGCTAGAAATTTCGAGATTTCGTGTTCTGAGGTCAAAATTGCCGTAAACCTTTTGTTTAATATTTCGTGTATATTGTATATGCACAATGCCTTACGTAAGAAATTCACTAGAATTCACCACCTAGCACATTGCAGATTTTATTCTCAAAAATCTCCTATTTCCATCAGTCTATAGACGGTATAAAATATGTATACAGGATGTAATTTTTCACATGAGACACATTTAATGTTCACTATAACGTAAGCACTGTATGTGTACTATTATAAAGTATATTAAAGTAAATTAATCAAAAAATATATCAACACATTCCTATCAGTACGAGCTGTTTGACGCCATTATAAAACCGCCTAGTGATTCAATTAAAAAAGCAGATGTAGTCACATGACTGCGACATACATAAACAAGTTTTTTCATTATGTAAATAACAACTAACTTTCTTTAAAAAATCGATTTGTTATATGCGACGACTTGCACTTTGCCACCACGCCGCGACCGCCTTAGACATTCAATAATATGTCCTTTGTGTAAGATAACACCGGTATAAATGATTTTCCAATGTTTAAATATATGAATGATTACTTTATGTCTGTCGGGTGTTTCCCGTGTCTTAAAGGAGACAGAGGAAATATATTATGTATATCTGGAAATGGGCTGAAGCGTTTCCACGGAAGTTATTATTTTAACACTGCGCTCGCAAACCAGCCTGCCAAGCGTGGCGAGTATAGGTGGTGTTATATATATAATATATATAACACCACCTATGAATACATATGTTCAGCAGTGGACGTCGTAGATGAAACCACTATGATTACTTTTAACTTCCATTAATAAATTAGTAAAAGTAGTTAAAGAACGTTTAAACGTGTGCTAAAGCTTATTATAGTTCGTCCCTGGGCGGCGATTCTCAGGCCTCGAACTTAGTGCGGTAAATCTCATTTGCATGAGCGGGATAGACCGATAGTAAAAACTAAGGTCGAGGCCTAAGAATCGCCGCCCTGATAAATTTAATCTAAACGTAAACAAACCAAAAACACCGAAATTTTCACATATTCACTTATTGTGCACACTTATCAACACTTTCACAGGTATATTAAAGGATTACTCTTCATTATCCAATACATTTTATAACAATTAAACAATAATTAATATGTTTAAACATCAAATGAAAATCTTTCACAGAAAAAATACGCCATTTTGGCACTGCCGATTGTAGAATATAAGCCTATAGTCTATGGATTCATAGCAAACAAAAATTATTGTATTAATATTGGCATGGCATCACTTACTAGTCTTTAGTTGTGTCATAGATGGGTTTGTTTACGTTTACGTTAAATTTATCTCGGACGTACTATATAAGGTAACTGATTTTGTTAATGATTGTACACCCTGGGAATAAGGTGGCAAACCATAATGGCTGATTATATTTATTTACTATATGTATCCTAACTTTTATAATATTAATATATATAGATTAAGTTGCATTGTCAAAAATGTATACTTTTAAAAAATATAAATTTCCATCTTTTTGTTAAAAGATGGCCCCGTGCGAGTTTCTTACGCCGGTTCTTCTCGGCGGGTTAGGGTTGAACCGGTGGTAGCTTGTTTTTCTTGTTGACTTTCCGAAAATAGCTTCTTAAGTTTAATTTGGTAATAAAACTTTTTTTTTAATAACTTTACATATTATTTCAGTAACGTACGTTGCCACGCGTACCGTTCTCTCCGGCGCTGGCTGTCGGTGCTGCGTTGTCACAAGTGCGGGGACTTGTGGGTGGAACAGCTAACTGCGCACATACTGGGGGACATCACACCCAACACCAAGACTGTAGAGCTCACTGTGAGTGGTTTTTTTAATTACAGCCTTTATTCAGTACAAATTTACAATTAAATATTATAACATTTCAAATTTATAAACTACGGTAGCGCTGTTTCTGTATTTGTGTGCCTCTTGGCAAGACCTCCCCCAGCTGTTTCCACTCGTCTCTTTGGCATGCCAATCTAGTCTATTGTCTATAATTTCTATTCGCTATTTGGACTATTTCATCCTCCCACCTTCTCCAGGTTCTACCTTTTCTACTATTTTGCCCTCTGGGGTACCACAAGGTGCTGGTCTTGTTCCATTTGTCTGGTCGTCTCGTAACATGGCCAACCAATTAAGTTTTTTATTTTCCATGTTACATCTGTTACCTTTGAAAATGAAATGAAATGAAAAAAAAAATGAAATGAAAATATACTTTATTGCGCACAATCAAAAGTTACACATACACAGAATAAAATAAATCAAACAACACAGAAACACGATAGTACACAAAGGCAGCCTTATTACTATAATAGCAATTTCTTCCAGACAACCTTTGAACGATAGGATTAAATTGCTGGATACGGGTATAATTGTGCTACATAAATAATTATAAATAATGATTAATATAATATATATCTTTATAATAATAATACATAATAAATAAACTGTAAAATAAATGATAGGGTTGAAATCACAAAATATACATAATTTATACTTGACACATACTAAGAATTTAAAAGAATTTAATGTTTTCGCTTGTTTTATGTAAATAGGAAGGGAGTTCAAGAGTAGTACAGATTTAACAGTGAAAGAAGAGTTGTAATACTTTGTGTAATTAATAGGGATATCTAACAGAAGATTCGTATAAGATCGCAACTCTTGTCTATCGGCGCTACGGAAATTAAACATTTGTTTCAAGTATAGAGGGGAGTTGGGATCAAACAAAATGGTGTAAAGTAGCGCAAGTACGCGAGCATTACGGCGAAAGCGGATTGGCAACCACTTGAGCTTGTGCCGAAACTCAGAAACATGGTCATATTTGCGCAAGCCAAAGATGAACCTTATCGACAGATTTTGAAGGCGCTCAAGTTTATTTAGTTGGTCTTCGGTCAAGTTAACGAAGCAAACATCTGCGTAATCTAATAAAGAAAGGAATAGTGACTCGGCTAAAGCTACCTTAGTAGGTATTGGCAAAATATAGCGTAGTGTTTCTTTGTCCTCGTTCTTAACTGTGAGTGGTTATCGTTAATTTATTCTTTGTATTTGAAGGTTATGTTTTTCGAGAGTATGTATGTATGATTGTGTGGCACGCTCTACATCCTGAACGGCTCGATGGGTTTCAGCTTATATGAAACACTGGTTATATGAAAAAAAAACGACCTTAATAGAAACGCACTCGGATTTTTTGTGTTTACTATTGAAGTCATCAGTTAGTCAATGTAAATGATATTTAAAAAACAATTAAAAATATGTTGTTTTTTTTAGATTGGCCCCGCCCCGATGAAGCACATGAGTAAGAAGGCGCGACGGAAACAGACGAACGCCATGTTGAAAGAGAGCACCATCGCCGCTCATATGCCGGGGGAAAAAAACAGAATACACTCGTGCGTTTACAATCTTTATTCAACTCATGATAAAAATATTATAAGTACCGTTACTAATATAAATTGCCTAACTAATAAAAGTATTTTTAGTACTCATGCGGGATAAGTAGCATCTTGGCGCCCGCTGTTGCGGTAGAAAACGAGCCGTTTGCCCATTTTGGAATTTGAGTGCGAAAAGTTTACTTACTTATCCCGCATTTGTAATAAAAAATAGTATGTGCAAATCGTGCGACGTTGTCGATACCCACTCAAGCGAATCAACTTCGCTTTCGTGGGCAATCGACAACTTGTCGCACTTATTGCACAATATACTATTGTAGCACTCATGCGGGATAAGTAGCGAAAAGTAAACTTTTCGCACTCAAATTTTAGAATGGGCAAACGGCTCGTTTTCAACCGCAACAGCGTGCGCCAAGATACCACTTACTTACTTATCCCGCATTTGTAATACAAAATAGTATGTGCAAATCGTGCGACGTTGTCCATACATACTCAAGCGAATGACCGCACTCGCTTCGCTCGTGCGTTCAACTTCGCTCTCGTGGGCAATCGACAACTTGTCGCACTTGTTGCACAATATACTATACCACACTTGTTTAGTGAAACGATGAAAATGATTTTTTTATATCGCCTAATAAAACTTAACCTAACAAAATGCTACCGAATTTTTTTGTCTTTGTCTAACAAGTGTCAATTGTAACATATCAGACAAAGAGAGAACATTGTATACCTTATGCAATGTGTAAATATTTATAGTATTATTTAATTAGAAAGAGAAATTATAACTCATAATATTTTAACATCAACGTTCAATAGGTTTTTTATAATTTTTCTATAAGTTTTGGCACATGGTAATATTATAGAAACAATCTCTAGAAGGATAAAAAGTTATCTTAGTTTTTAAAATTACGTTATATGCTTTTTTCAGAAATGAAACAGTGAACAACGAAGTTGCAATGGCGGCTTTAAACTGCGCTGAAATATTTCTCACAGTCTGTGGCAGATTTCTAAAACCAACCACGCATAAGGTAATATACTTATAATTAACACACTAACCCCCGTCTTCTGAAAGATCAAATCAGTGAGTAAGCTAATATTTAAGTTAACAAGCCATGCTGAACTCTCATTGGTGAACATCACTCGCAACAACTTCGCTCACTCGCTATATTCACCAATGAGCGTTTAGAATGGCTTGTTAACTCAGATATTAGCTGATCGACGATTTGATCAGCCTTTCAGAAACCGGGAGTAAATATAACTATTTCGGATACGCAATTATCTATTCAAAATGAGTCCAAATATATTCTTAAAAAAATAGTTAAATTATTACCTCCTTACCAATGAGTGTATGTATGTTTGTATGTCTTGTATAATAGTTTAGCAGGCTATACACACTGAACGTCTAGATCGATTTTACCTTGAGAAGTGTGGTTAGATTCCTGTGTAAAAACTAATGGGTTTTAGTTTTTTAAATAACATTTCTTTTGTTATCCAGGTAAATTGTTTTTTGACTTACAGATATACCAAGAGCGTATAGTCCGCGAGTGTTTTAACACGGACTCGCATAGCGCTGATCAGCTGTTAGCCTTCCTCAGAGTGCTCGAAGCCTCTAGGAAAACCACGCCCAGTGGCGTACCCCCGCCTACACAGTACTGTCTCCACCTGTATAGTGTGTTGTTGAATAAAAATGAAGAGGTAAGTTCGTTTAATAGAATATTATGATGTGCAAAGAATCTTGGTAAGTGCCAGCCCCTAATTACGTAACTATGGTGGCCTTTCTTCGTTGAACATCGACTGTCATTTTGACGTTTGAACTTTTTAAAAGCTCGAATTAAAAAAAGTTCAAATGTCAATATTTTGACTTTTTAGTCTAGAGTTTTGTAATACCGCAATTCAGTCTTTAACTATGCTAAGTCTTCTTAAAAAGGTAATTGTAATAAAAAAAGAATGTTTTATAATAATAAATAATAGGCCTGCGATTTCAAATGTCTATCTGCCTGCCTACTACTAGGCTAAGCTCGAAAACCATAGAAAATTAATATGGATTGTTTGAATTAAACTATTTTTACGGTAGTTACCGTAGAAATAGTTTATTTGAACGTAGCTACGCTTACGTACGGTTAGCATTCTGATGACAGACGCACAGACATTCTTATAAACCGGGTTCGATATTTATTAATTAGTTACACCACACTAAGAGCAATTATTAAGATTATAAATATTATTTTCTCCACTTTCAGATATCACAGTTCTGTACGCAAGCAATATTGGATATAAGGCTGCACTTACACTGTTCTCCGCCGTCATTAAACTACAACTTAGAAACACCCGTATCGGAACAAAACGGTACCAGCAAGAGAAAGAAAGTTTCGGACAAAAATAGATCCGCCTTAGAAGCTCTTTTGGGCAAAGAGAGGTTAGTCTACCCTGTACTCAATAATAAAAAAAAAATTACCTAGCTATTCAATGTATCTGTCTTTTTCTGATATGTTGAATAAGTTACTAATAGAAATGGACAGGGCACTGAATAACTAATCAATGGTTGCCAAAAGAAGTTTTGTTCTGATGAATGACTAAAGGTGAATAGACATTAGCCTATATTATTATCTTTTTACATTGTTTTAATGTGTATTACACTATAAAATGTAAAATGCAAAATTTTATAATTATTTTTATATTCCAGAGTGACACAACTGGATGTCGATGTAGTTCCTGATGAGCCGTCGCCTAAAAAACCACGATTGGTTGATAATATAAGTGTCAGCAGTGATTCTAACAGTTCTATCGAAGTAAGTGATGATTCTGATGATGACGTACAAGAAGTAGAAATTATTGCCCAAGAAAATGAAAAAGCAGACAAGCTAACTGTGATGACAATCGATAAGGCAATTGAAAGTAATCAAACTGTAAAAGACAATACATCTGATGATAATGTAGATTCTACATCACAAAAAGAAGTAAATTCCTATGTTACAACAGAAATAAATGGCACTCCACTTGAAATTCAAACTTTACAAGTAGAAGATGTAAATACGTCTTCACAAAATATTAACAACAAAACACCTGAAATAGACATAAACGTGTCGCAGAAAGGTAATGCAATACATGAAGCTGCCACACAAGCATTTAATGTTTCAAACGATACTTTTGATGATGAAGAAAGACCTCTTTCTATGGAGGTAAGCTATGACTATCCAAACACAGGCTCTGAAACGGTCACAGTACTTGACAAAGAAGATGGAGATAATCTTCCTTGTACTAATGAAACTGATGACATCCAAATAACTTGTGGGCAAATGATGAAATCTTCACAAGATATGTCCGACAAAGTATCTAGTAGTGTGGATGATGTACCAGAAACGAATATGAATGGTACAATTGCTGTAGAAATTGTTCAAAATGAATGTGACGTGGAAAGTGACAAAGAACCGAATTTACAAAATGGAATTGATAGTGCGGAGTCTTTGAAAATGAATAACAAAAATGAGGGAATTTCAGTTGACGATATGTTAGCCGATTTTGTTGACGAAGTGAATGAGGAAGCCATTGCTACTTAGTCATTATTGCTATATGCATTTAATTTTATATTGGAGAATATTACATACATATTTCATTATTCATTATTCCTAATATCATATTCCTTACAGACAGTGTATAATATAAGCAAAACGATTATTTAATAGCTTACATTTTTTGATTATATTTTGCTGTTAAATTTCGTGCGTTTAATTATTTACCCTTCACGAATACATTTATTAAAAATTAGATAAGATTACAAGATACCTCCCCTTTTTTAAATATTGAATTTAAATTTTTAAATAGAATACATGGTTAAAATACGATTTATATTTTTTAATGCATAGATGTGTTATCAATCTTTTTTTCATTCAAAAGTACCAGGCAAAGATACAAAAGGATTAAAAACCTACGTCAATTGACGTTTGACAACAAGAAGAAGACGTTGGCAATTCATATTTCATATTGGTTGGCTTATGCCAAAAGAAGAAGAAGAAGTAAAAATTATATTCGTAAATATTGTGAAAAAAAGGAGTTATTGTTATTTTTAATTATTAATATCGTATTTAAAATAAAATACCTAATATTTTATATCCTAAAAATGGTGATAGCTATAGGATTTGAGGGCAGTGCAAACAAGTTAGGCATAGGAATAGTTCGAGACGGAGAAATACTTTCAAACTGCAGAAGAACGTATATTACACCTCCCGGAGAAGGTAAAATATTATTTTAATTGAAAATGTATGCCAGTTGAATGTTTTTTATACTCACAAATTAATTTGGGAGTATAAATTTTTTTAATACTTAATATCAACATTTCAAATAACATAACCTGAAATACGATTTGAAGGTTAAATATTTTTGTAAGTAAATAAAAGACAAATACAATTTACATATTGCTTAAATATTTGATATTGTTCTAGGTTTTCTTCCGAGAGAAACTGCAGAGCATCACCAACAAAACATTCATGAGGTTTTACAAGAAGCTTTGGACCAATCTGGTATTAAACCGGAGGAGATTGATGTAGTCTGTTATACAAAGGGACCAGGGATGGGAGCTCCATTGATGGTCTGTGCCATTGTTGCGAGAACCTGTGCCAAACTTTGGAACAAGCCAATTCTGGGAGTCAACCATTGTATTGGCCGTATCCTTTTATATTTAGAATCATAAAAATGTATCTTTTTAATGGCCTCACTCAAGCAATTTTTTTGCAAATACAGTTTGTGACTGATATGTTACAGCTTACAGACTGCCAATGATATAATTGATAAAAAGAATAGAAATAGAAATTCCTTATAAAGCTCAACAGATATTGAAATGGGAAGACTAATTACAAAAGCAAATAATCCCACAGTGCTATATGTGAGTGGCGGAAACACTCAAATTATAGCATACTCGAGGCAACGGTATAGAATATTTGGTGAAACAATAGATATAGCTGTTGGAAATTGTTTAGATAGGTAACAGAGCTTTTTTTCTTCTTTTAAAATAATGTTGAAGATGTAATCGGGTAACATCAGGCATGTTAAGAAAGTGGATCAATAAAAAATTAAATTTCTGTATTGGAATCAAACATCTATAACAAATCTAGTAACAATATTTGGTTAAATGTGAAAATTTACACATTTTCAGATTTGCAAGAGTTTTAAAACTTTCTAATGCTCCCAGCCCAGGATATAACATTGAACAGATGGCTAAAAAAGGAAAAAAATATGCACATCTACCTTACTGTGTAAAAGGTAATATTTATAAAAAAAAACTATAATCTGAACAGAAAATATTTTATATATAATAAAAGGTGGGATAAATTATATATTATGTAACATCTTAATATTATGTTACAGGAATGGATGTAAGTTTCTCCGGAATCCTTTCATATATGGAAGATAAAATTGATGAGTTACTAAAGGATTACACGCCGGAAGATCTGTGTTATTCATTACAAGAAACTATATTCGCCATGCTGGTTGAGATAACAGAACGAGCCATGGCTCATTGTGGATCAAATGAGGTGTGTATTTTGTAACAATATAGTCCCAAATTACTTTTTATTTTTTAAAGAATATTGTAGTAAATGTAAATTTTTTTCACTACTCATGCTGCTGTATAAAAACATTATTAATAATGTTGTTCTTTATGTATAATATTACCTATGACTTTATCTTTTAAAAACATATTTTAGATATTCACAGACCATCAGTCTGACTTTAATTTTTGTATATTTGCCCTGGAATAACATTAGTTAACCTATAAATGTTTTATTTTAGGTGTTATTAGTTGGTGGAGTTGGTTGTAATGAGCGCTTGCAAGACATGATGGCAGTCATGTGTTCGGAGAGAGGTGCAAAAATATTCGCCACTGATGAAAGGTTCTGCATAGACAATGGAGTCATGATAGCCCATGCTGGGGCAGTTGCTTTCGAGTCGGGGGTGCGAATGGACTTCAAAGATGCCACAATCACACAAAGATATAGAACAGATGATGTTCTAGTAACATGGAGAGATGATTGAAATAAATTTCTTTATTCAATAAGTCTTTGATTATATATAAAAAAATTAGTAATAAATAATAATAACTTGCACCAAAGAAAGGTGTATAAGCAACATGACAAATTTAATTTTTAGTAACTGATTTACTTATCCATAAGTTTTTGTGATAACAATGTTAAATAAGCAAGTTAATCCATATTTGAACATATTCTGTTGCTCATTATGATTTCAGAATTCACTCATATATGTCTTGTACGGAATCTGTAATTATAAATTCTGTATTCATATCTAACATATATTTAGTACCATCATGGACAATTTACCACATAGGTTGGTTGTGCATAGTTTTTATCAATTATTATTATTATGAGTTAGGAGCACTAAAATAGGTATTTAAAACGAGATGTGTTTAACATTATGGATTTATTTAAATAAAAACAAAATATATTATACTATAGTCGAAAACAAGCAACATAATTTGGAAGGTGGCAGTAATTTTTTCTATTTAACAAAATATTCTGAATAGTTGAAACTAATTTTACAGCAGTAGCCAAAGTCATGGATATGTTTAAAGTTCAGAAAACAATATATATGTCTAAACCTTATAATTAAAACATAATCAATAAGTATTGTAAACTGCATAAGACTTGAATCTAGATTGACTCATAACTATGGCCACTGTTAACTATTCAAAACATAGTTTTTGGTTACTCAAGAAGTGACTTGCACTTTCAAACATATTATTCTATAATATACAGTCTTCAGAAGTGCACTACACTTGCCTACTGAAGTATGAAATACAAATTGTACTTAAATATAATTAAAGTCACCACATACACAATTACATAGTATTATATAATAAAAAATTTAAGTTGTATTATAAATTTTACATGTTACAAATTTTACTTATGATATAAAACATTTAATCAAATTATATATTTAATTGTTGAATTTATTGAACTTTTTCATTATTCTTTGTGATTTTCCATTTTATGTAGGACTAAAAAAGTTATGCTATTGTACACTTATGATTTAAGTCTCTAAATTAAATCTGTTGAATTATTGTTTTATCCTATCATTAAACACTATTCTTCTCATAAACTGGCATGTCCATGTAAACCGGTATAAACTATTATCCATGTAACCTGGAGAACAAAATAACTTATAAATAAAGTTGTATGTACTACAGTAGCTATACACATATATATATATATATATATATATATATATATATATATAATTAGCCTATGCTATCCCACTGCTGGGCAAAGGCCTCCCCAAGGTCTTCTACATATCTCTTTCCTGTGCCAACACTGGCCAGCCCGGCTGATGTGCGTCCAAGTCGTCACACCATCTTTTTTTTTAAAATATATATAGAGATAGAAAATCATGTCAGTATTTCTTACCAGAAATCCAGCAAATGACGTCACAAAACCTTCCTTGGTAATCTCCCATGTACCTCCATATTCCTCCTCATCAATTTTTTGGTAATTAGTAACATAAAAATATAGCGAAGCAGCGTTTGCACTAACGAACCTGAAATATACAAAGAGTAACAGAGTACATTATAGTTTAAGGGTCACTAATTTGAGTAATTAGTATTTACTTACATAAATAAACCGAAGAAACCCCTCAAGGGAATGAGACCCCAGACTAAACCTAAGGCTATGCCTAGTAACTGCCTCGTCCAGTAAACGACATCTAGAAACTCCTCCTGCATTAAATAAAGAATATGTTTTATACAGACAGATTATTTATTGTAAGTTATTAAGAAGTCTTGTGATTATTAACCTTGTCTGGCCATTCGGCATTCGGCCTAAAAGCCTTTACCCAGGTACTCTCCACTTTGTCTTTGCTATTAATCTCTGACACCTTAGCTTTATTAGACATTTTAAGTATTCAGTATTAAATTTATATCCTTTTTAATTCAACTTGAGAAGATTTTTAGATTTTATCGAATATCGACTATTGACATTTTTCGCATTTGACAGCTTCATTTGACATGACCGAATGACGTTTGACGTCCATAAATTACACGTCATTGTCAGTAATTTTTTAGTAACATTGTAAGACAATGATTTATGTTTTGCCATCTGTCTGTTATTTAAAGCTCATAGTGTTTTCGGTCTCTTCTGCCTTCAGGACACGAAATTTTTAAAAATATAAAATACGTTTAACTGTTTTCCGAGATTCACACTAACGTACTTAAATCTAGGTAGTCTTTAGTACATTATGACTTGTCTTATCTATGATTATGACCCAAGTTACCGCATTAAAATTTACTGGCTAATAAATGTATGTACTGGCTATCGTAGCGCGTGACGTGAACGCTCTTATTATGTTTAAATATGTAACTTTAGTTCCATCTGTACTATTTATTAACCTTACCAATGTGTAAGAAAAACAAAAAAAAAAGGAATAAAAAACATTTTTATTAACAATAAGTTACAGCGTAGGTGCCACCCTGTTCTTAATTCTAAGCAACCTTTCTGCTTCCATAGCTTTAGCGATATCCCAGCACTCTTTGTTGAGCGAATCAAAACCTCTAGAAAGACTGACTAGTCTAGCCAGGACTAGA
Organism: Celastrina argiolus; assembly: GCA_905187575.2. Taxonomy (NCBI): domain Eukaryota; kingdom Metazoa; phylum Arthropoda; class Insecta; order Lepidoptera; family Lycaenidae; genus Celastrina; species Celastrina argiolus. Next base: position 3,986,034 of record LR994591.1, on the reverse strand, counting down.
AGTCTATGTAGATCATCAGCCGTCACTGTACTATCGCCATCTGGATTGTTTCTCATTTTAATGAAATCATCTTCAACAAACTGTAACAAAAACAAAAATACAAAAAGTGAATATTAAAAGTTGTGGCAGGAACTTTATGCAAGTTTAGTTTTTTTTAAACTTTTAGGTTTACTCTCTTTATTTTGATTTAACATACAGACAATTAAATTATTATTTACCTGCACATTCTCACTGACTGTATACTTGGCGAGTTTCAGATTAGTTAAAAATGCTCTTATAGTGTTCATAATTTCTTCTTTTAAATAGTATGTAGCTGCTTCAACGATTGCGTCGAAAATTTCTAGCGAAGATTCCTCTGGTTTCAGTACAACATGATAATCACTCTGTGGACATAGATTTTTTTAAATTGGGTTTCTCTTTATTAAAATATGGGTACCTAGTTGCGATATAATTTCGTATTCAGATATAAAATAGAGCCAAATTATGACAATAGATGGCGCTGTCTTGCTATATTATTTAAAATATATTGGTTTAATTTGTACAATGAAAATCCTTTTTAACTGTCACTTACTCAATAAATATAGTTTCAAATCATAGTCAAACTTATAGTAATTTATGAAACTAACTTTTCGTTTAAAAAAACATTAAAGTATCAGGACTACTTACAGGTAATAAGGACTTTCCTTCTGACAATATTAACACAGAGACATCAGAATCAAAGTCCTTCTTGTAAAACTTGAAGTCATACTCTACAGTTTGCAGTGTGATCAATTTCCCTAGAGCTGCTAAATTATTCACACCCGTGTTGTCCAAACGACCCTGCTCCATTTTGGTTTCATCTAGCACTAAGTGTGTATGTTTGCCCATTTGCAGTATACCACTGGTAAGGCGGTTACTGTCATAGTCTTTTCTAGAAAAATACATTTTTATTACACTACAGATACTTTATACAGCAACAGCTGATATTTACAATACAATTGTCTTGTTGTATGATAAGAAATATGCAAGATGTTACACTAAAATTAGTTCTTTAAGAATCAAGAGTACAATCTATTCCACTAATAAAAATATAAAAATAGGGGTAAAGTTTTAATCTTTTTTTATTTTTATTTAGTTTAATAATTTACATAATTCTTTTCTAATATAAATAAAAACAAACGTACTTTGGCAACAGCGCAATTGTGTTCAGACTCTCTATTGTGAGTGGCAGATAGTAACTTTGTGTGACAAACTGTTTAATAATGTCATACAACTGCTGTCCATAGTTGGAGTACTTTTGTATTGGCAAGTTTGATATGTTCAATGAAAATTTGCCTAGTGTTAAAGTCTCCTGGCGAAGATATCTAGAAAGTAAAAACATTACAATATATAACTCAGAAATGTGCATTCAAAGTAAAAAATAGGCATGTTGCTAAAAAGAAAAAAAAATATTTTAATCTTACACAACAACTAATACCTTATATTTGTATATACAGGGTGTAAAAAGAGCAGTCACTATTATGGCATGGGGTTATAACCAGGCATGAGGTATATCCACTGGTACTAGTCATTTGCTTTTAATCCACTGTTTTAAAAATTTAAAAATTTTCAATAGGCAATGTATAACGTGCACAAGCTCACGCGCGTTAGCGTGGTGAGGGCGGCGGAGTTCCCACCGCGCACGCCTTGTTTGTTGATAATCACTTCATTGATTTCAAATAAACGTAAACACAATAAAATAAAACTAAAATTAAGCCATCTACGCAGAAGTATTTTTTATAGTGCCTAAGTGTGTGGGCAATACACAAGGACACTCTCTTCCTTTTAGTCTCATAGCCTGCATTGTCGTAACTAAACTTAGAAACATTTATTTTTAACGCGGGAATCGAACCCACGACCTCTGAACTACTTGACAACGGAGGCGTTAATACTTTAAAATACCTACTAATAATAGCCAACGCGAGTTAAAATTAAGCCGTTAAGATCGAACTAATTCGATTCTCGATTGTGTAACTGGGGCCAAACTCTCCAAACTGATTCGATTTTGATTCAGATTCAATCTTGCCACGTACTCCCGATGAAATTGACATTTGTTTATTTTGATCTTCAGTCGATTGATATGGTCCTTGTACAAAAAGTTACGATCTAACGATTTACTTCTCGTGGTTAGTTTCAAAGTATTCCACCAAATAAAATACCAAAAGCCGTTGAGATCAAACTGATTCGATTCTCGATTGTGTCGGGGGTAAGCCTGCTGATTGATGTTTATTCGTGTAATAGGCAACTAATAACTAATAACTTATAAACTGACCAACCTCAAGTTTCTTTTTCTCGCAATATTTATGTGTTTTAAATCCTCTTCTTCTTTCGTGGTAGGTACTTAAATGTATGGCGAAGGCTTTAGACACACACAAACACAACAAAAATAGTGAAAAATAAATAATACTAATTAGTAATCACAAAAGAAACGCCTAAAAGAAACGAAACCGTATAAACACACAAACTTAAACATTTAAAACAAATAACAATGATAATAAATTGATCGGGGACAAATAATTTTCAACCATACGGGTTACCGCCACGTGCGAACTGTCTAATGAAAAAATATTTTACGCAAAATACTAAGGATGGCCCCAAAGCACTTAAAAGTATCGATAGGTTTTGATATCGATAAATTATTAGGTGCCGTACCCATTTTATTATTCATACGTGAATCATTTTAATGGTAACATAATTAAATATGTTTAAATAATACTTCATTAAGTTACCGTATACTCACATGAGGTAATAATGAGAACATATTTAAATCTTACTTACAAACTTTTTTAATCTATTTTCAATTAGACTTAAATAGATATGAAAGAAATTCATATAAACTTAGCTGAATCAATCTAAAACAGTAAGTTACTTATTAAGTATTAAAAAATATCGACTAGTCGAAGTAAATTTTCATAGATCGCTTCACTAATAGTACCGCCACCCCCCGTGCCCCTTGCAACGATCGGCGCGTGCGACGGCCGGCGGCGGCCTTTGTTTGTTGTTTGTCGCGCGGCAATACGAACTTTAATACGAAGTGCAGAAAGTAGAAAATAGCATTTTCTAAAAGACTTGTTTGTCGGTATGTTTTGAACGTCGACACAAAGTATTATATATCTTGAGGTGAAAGGTCGGTTAATTTTTTTTTGTTAGGTATTTTACTATTACTTAATAAGTGTTTAAAAGCGTAAAATGTTGTGATGTGTCCTTGTAATAATAATGTGTTATGCTGCTCGGATTGCTAGGAACTATTATTATCGAAATACGATTTTTAAAAGTGAGACGTGACATTGGAGATGCGACTCAGTGAGCCATTAACCCATTTAGTATAATATGTTTTAGTGTGCATCTGAATACCTACCTACTTCATTCACGTAATTGTAAATATTCGTAGTTTCACACACTTAATTAATCTGAACTGTGTAGGTACGTAGGTATGTTACGTTTTATTTATCTTTCAGGATTCTTCGCTTTTATGCATCGTCTGTATAATCCATAAAAAAGCGATGATTGAGGATTGACATTATGAAGTTAGTTAGTATGTATGTACCTACACTGGTTTTGTTACAAAGGAATGAAACATGTGTTATGGTAACAAATTCGAGCGAATGTACGATGCAGGCGATCTAGGAGTTCATAGTTCAAAACATCTCATCCTTCCCCTACGGTGACCACACTAAGTGTAAGATCGACTTGCGCCAGTTCTAACCCAGAGTTAGTTTATTATTAACTCTGTATTAAGTGTTAGTTAATAAATTTTTATTAACTAACACTTAATACAGAGTTATTTGGAGCAAAGCTAATAGTATTCGCATGTAAATTACAATAATTACGGTAAGTCAGTACTATGAGTCTGACCGCCAAGCGCTGATGTCGCTGGGTCAGCTGGTGTCAGTGAACTATTATACTAGTGAACAGCTGAGAGGCCAATAGCGCGCGCATCGCGATCATTACGTATTGAGGCAAAAATTATAAAAATCAGGAATTTAATGCAAAATGTTGTTCTAAACAGTTTACCCTTGCTACTAAAAATAATAAATCGAGGAAAAAAAATTTTTTTTTTGAAAAAAAAAAAATTAAAACAAAATTACATTTATAGAATGAGTAAAGGTCCTATAATCTTATCCCAAAGTTATCGTGACCGGTCTTTTTACACCCTGTATTTAAATTGACAGATATACAAATATAATCATAGCATCTGATGTACTTGAAAAAGGCAAATTTATGTTATTATTACATTAAATACTTACACACAAGCTATTAGATGGCATATTAAATATTCAGCCGCTAACTGATCACCAAGCAGTAACTCTGTCAAAGCCTTCAGCAGATGTTCTCTTGCTACATTTGTTTCTTTTAATACATTCTCTGCAAACATAACAATAGAATTAAAGTTTTGTAATAAAACCAAGAAATTAGAAGTGTCAATTCATAACAAGAATTCATTAACAAATTGTACAGATGATTGTTAATTAGGCCTTTATTCAGTACAAAAAAAAATTAGATTTAATTATTTTAACATATAAAGTTTATTTTCTGTATCCATGTGATGTGATTTGACAAAAGGCCTCCACCTGCTCCTCTAAGATGTTTAATTAGAAATAAAATAAAAATGATTACTACAGACCTTGATTATATTCACTGGTTAATAGCGGGTTACAATGTTCTAGGGTCTTCACATGCACTGCATGTACCCTCGGTATAAGACTAGGTGGCGGATTGTGGGTAATCATTTCCACATCAGACTCTATTACCGGTTCCACTAAGGCATTCTTCTCTACCTTAAACTCTGCCGACAAGGCAGGATCTACTGACAGGAAACCAATCACTTCTACCATGTCATTTACTTTAATATTATCATCATTGTCATATACCTAAAATATTGATCAAACATGATAATTATTAAAGGTAGTGTAGCACAGTGGTTTAAAGTTATAATGCACAAGGTGGATTCCAACCCTGACATGGGAACAATAAGTTTTCAATTTTCCTGTGTCATGTTTGTATATTAATTTAGTAAAATTCTTACATACATGTATATTATAAAGTATTAAAATATATTTCCGTTGTCTAGCAGTAAGCACCTGTAACACTATCTTTTAGGATACATAGTGTGGAGCCATGGCCATTGACTCTATGTGCCACACTTGCATTCAAGCTGCTTGGTGAGTAGTAATTTTTAACAGTAAGTAGGATAAAAGTATAATTTTTGCTTACCTTCACAATACATGATTTACTAGCCACATCTGGCAATGGGAAATTAAGTAAATGCTCTCTAGACACAGCGGGTGCTTGCTCAATAACTACTTCGTCCATTTTCCTTTCCCTTTTGTTAACCTCATTCTCAGTTATGTCCATTGCATCTGGATCATCCTCGGTTTCTTCATGACTTCTCTTAATTTGTGCAGAGTTAGTTAAGCGTTTTGTTGAATTGGGCTGATGTTCTAAATGAGTCAGATGGTTTTTCTTATCTTCCAGCTTTTGTGCCCACTCGTTAAGCCCTGGTATAGAGACAACAACTATCTTTTGACGCTGAGAACATTTCATCTCCTCTGTTTGGAGTATTTTTTCATGTTCCTGTAAATTACTTTTAGTCATTTAATTGTTTTTTTAACAAGCTGAGTATACAACTTCGTCCATAATAAATAGTGCAAAAAAAAACTATTTTAAAACATTCTTCAATGCTGTTTGGCTCCTTTTGGCATATAGCCTCCCTAGATAATAAAGTATGTTGTATATTTGAAGAATATTATTAAGAAGTAAATAAGAAGAAAAACTTACAAGTACATCAGCAGTTTCAACATATTTTCCTGATTTTGATTTTGTTGTTTTGGTATTTGTGTTTAAAACATTGAACTGTTCTAAATAAAACTCTGGGTTGTACATATCCTGAACCATTCCTCGAAATCGGACCAGGACTCCGTCGGATAAGTTGTGAGATGCATTGGAGTTTATAAGAGGTATCTGAAAGGTTATGTAAAGGTCAGACTCAGTAGAACTGAATTTAAACGTAATAAAATTGAGAATTAGTCCATCTGCCTACCTTGTTCCAGTTTGGTAGTTTCAAAAGCTTTTCCTTCCATGTGTTTTCGTTCGTCAGCCAGATATGAGGAGTAACGTTATCAAAATCATAAATTGAATCTGGCATATCGTAATGTACTTTTAAATTTACTACAGACGCACTGTTTTAATGTTTATATCAAATATTAATTCTTTAAGTAATCACCGAAAATACCACAACTCTAAAGACAATTATAGTATATTTTTTCTCAATAATATTATTTCAAATCGTTTTTATTAATTAGAAATTGTTTACAAAATAAATTGCCGCGAAAATATTGAGGATTTTTTGACGATTGAATGAATTGATAGAAATGTCAAATGTGAACCACAGATTAAGTATTAGTTAAATGATGTGAACTGCGACACAGATTAAGTATTAGTTATGAACTGCGAATCGATTATCTATGTTTTTTTTTTAATTTTATAGAAGCTGAACACTAAGTTCTTTGGTCAATTATTAACATAGTTATGATAATAAAATCTCATGGCTTTCTAAGGATCTAAGGGTAAATCAGACATTTAAAGGACCTTTGTGTTGGAGCTTTGTGTTAAACTTGCTTCCTTACTCCTTGTCCTTGATGCCTTTTCCAAAAAAAAAACACAAGCGTCATCCAAGACCATAGATCCAAGACTTTCGTGCGGCGTCTATTTTAGTTTTTAATAAATCGTATTTATGCTGTTAACAGTTTAATATGAACTATTTACTTGTTTTATAAGTAAAATAATCTATTGCTGCGGTAAAGTAACAAAGTATTTCACTGTGAAGAATAAAGTTTCTATAGCCAAACTTAAGAATATCTTACATATTTTGTGTATATAAAATTCCATCATAATGGGTAAGTACAGTTGTATAATGATAATTAAGATGTTAATATTATATTAGAACAATAAATTCAACGTATCTTGAGGTTAATTTATTAAGATTAAGTGGTCACAATAATGCATAACCTCTAAAAATTTTCTATTACAGCTATGGACATCAGACCCAACTATACCATATACATAAACAATCTTAATGAAAAGATCAAGAAGGAAGAATTAAAGAAATCTCTCTATGCTATATTTTCACAATTTGGGCAAATTTTAGATATAGTTGCTATGAAAACATTGAAAATGAAAGGCCAAGCTTTTGTTATTTTCAAAGAAATCTCAAGTGCAACTGTTGCCTTAAGAAGCATGCAAGGATTCCCGTTTTATGATAAACCAATGGTAAGAAAAATCTAATTATTTACACAAAACAATTCAACCCAAATGTTAAATTCAATTAATATAATGGTGTATTTATTTTTATCCAAGTAGCTACAAATTAATATTTAATATATTTAATAAAGACATACATAAATTAACCAATTCTTACATATAACAGAGAATCCAATATGCAAAATCAGACAGCGATGTTATCTCAAAAATAAAGGGCACATTCCAAGAGAGGCCCAAGAGACCAAAAATGCCTAAGATGACTGATGATGCCAAGAAGAAGAAGAACAAGGAAAATCGTCCAGCAATTCCTGGATTTGGTCAACCCATAATGAACAATGTCAATGTAGAACAACCTCCTAACCAAATCCTGTTCTTGACAAACCTCCCAGATGAAACCTCGGAAATGATGTTATCTATGCTTTTCAACCAGTAAGGATTAGTATTAAAAAAAATTTGAAATAATATTCTGAATGTTCAGGAGATTATTAATGACAACTATTGTGTTTTACAGATTTCCTGGTTTTAAAGAGGTACGTCTGGTACCTAATAGACATGATATTGCATTTGTTGAATTTGCTAATGAAATGCAATCTGCCGCTGCCAAAGAAGCTCTGCAAGGTTTCAAGATTACTCCCACACATGCAATGAAGATTACTTTCGCTAAGAAGTAATGTTAGAATAATATTTGTGAATAAAGTTTTTTAAGTATTATATGAACTGTTTTGAGCATTGCACTTCGCCTTAACAGCTCTCCTGCTGTGATATTATGTTTAATACATTATTATAATTTTTCTACATGGCCTTGTACATGATAATACCTACTCCTGAGACCTGCACATCCTGCTTTTCATGAAATACTTGCATAATAAAATGAAGGATTAATTTTTGCATACAGTATGCATGCTGCCACAAAACTGCTTGACTGAATGACAAGGACACTATGTAACTAGAGAGCTTTAAATATGGTTTCACTATTGTTTCAGTATAATTTCATAACCGTAAGTTTCTCTACTGTATTAAGTGAACTGTGCTCCGCATAGTTAACTTAGGAAATGGATTACGAAGAACGTAGGCAAAACATCAAAAGGGAATTTAGGTCTGAAAGAAAAAAATAATCTTAATATGTACATTACTCTATTTTAGTTTGAAGTAGACCGTAGGTACCTATTAACAATAATATTACAATATGTTTTTTAAGGTTGTACATGCATATATCTGTGTACGTACTTGGAGAAAATAAAAAAAAAATGTCAAAAAGAAGTGGATAATATGTCAAAAATGACATTATGCTAATTTTATGATCTCAGATTTTGTAGTCATATCTATTTTTGTATATTTTTTATTTGTTTTGTGTTTCTTTTCTCAATAAGGCAACAGTGATAGATATTAATAATATACACATTTAAATAACTTTGTAACAAGTATATAATACATAAAGAAATGGAGGATATTTTTCAGTGGTGTAGAGAAGGAAATGCTTTACAGGTGCGAGTCTGGTTGGACGATACTGAACATGATATGAATCAAGGGTAAGTGATTTAGCTGTAAAAAATAATAAATAACATAAATTACTTTTAATTCATTAATTCAACCGGAAATACACCTGGTTCAAATGATCTAAACTGTGCCAAGGTCTCATCTGTATTTTCATATTATCCTGAAAGTTTTGATCATTCTATCGAGGTTTTGAATGAAAAAACAAATTCTATTTTCAAATTATAAGTATTTTATTACCATAAATTCAAGTATTAGTCATTAACATGGCAATTTTAGGTAATAATACCATTTGTATTTATGATTCATAACCCATGGCTATGACTGCCTACACATAAGTTACGTTTTCCTGTAGTTATTGACACTTATGATATTGTGTTAGCTAGTGAATTAAACTATCGTTTAAATCATTATATTTATTAAAAAGCAAAAAATTGTGTAATAAAATAGATTGTTTAATATTGAGTGTTTGACCTACTTTATGTCTAGTTGTTAATATGATTCTATGATGTAGTTGTAGTGGATTTATCCCATAGTATATAGGGAAAAGCTAGTAATATGTCAATACCTAACAGAAATACTTTATCTTACAGGCTATTATTACAGAATTCATACTTTTTATATGTCTTTTAAGTAAAACTTCATATTATAAATCTTAAAAAGCTTATCCCATCCCTGGTCTCTTATGTTAGTTTATCTATTCAATAGTGCTAATGATTGGACATTACATATCATGTTATAAAAACTTAGAGAGAAAAAACAAGTGTCAAAAATCCTCCAAAACCAGCATCATTCAGTTGATATTTAAGGTGTACTCCAGTTGCAACTTGCAAGGAAATAATGTTATTATCTAATGAAATTTGCAATGACATTCCTGTTTCATTCGCCCAAAGTACAAATTCACACATAAAAAACAGAATTTGTTTGACAATTTCATTAATAATGTTATTTTGTTGCATCTGGAAACACACCTGTATCCGTATGCCTCTTGGCAAAGGCCTCCTCCAGGCATTTCCTTGGCATGCCACTCTGGTCCATGTCTTGCCAGCCACTTGGACAATTTCATCCTCCCGTCTTTTGAGAGTTCTTGATACCCTTTTTCCTTCATCAAAATGTGGTACCCCAGAGGACAACTCTGGGGTACCACATTTTGATGTTTTTGGTCCATTTGTCTGGCCCTCTCAAAATATGTCCAGCCCACTTCCATTTCTTTTTCCATTTAACACACCTTAATAATGCTTTTAATATTTTAGTGATGATCATGGGTTCAGTCCGTTACATTGGGCCTGCAAGGAGGGTCATATTAAGATTGTAGAGATGTTGATCCGAAGAGGTGCCAGGATCAACGTGACCAACATGGGCGATGATACACCATTACATTTGGCCGCTGCTCATGGTCACAGACCTATTGTGCAATTGGTAAGTGTCACATGTACATTGTGAAAAATCTTGTACAATTAGAGATAAAATTTGTAAATAAATAAATAAAAATAGCTTTATTAAACACATAAGGGACAAAAAAAGCACAGGGAAAAAAAATATTAAACAATAAACAAAAAAAAAACTTAAAATGCTATTTCTATGACTGTATTAGTGCCCTTATAAACAACGCATTCAACATTTTTTGGCGAAAATGAGCTAATAGTATATTTGGAATCACCGCAACAAGATCTACCTGGCTCAGCACTAAATTTTTGATACTTTTCGTTTCTGTGTTAAATATGTGGATCCATTCCAAACTAATAACTAGACATAACCATCATAAGTGATATGAATTACGAGCGGAAAAACGTGATATTTAAGGAAGGATTAACTTTAATGTGGCTTGGTGAAACACGCCCTTAATGTAATTATTTAATATTTATTAAACCACCTCATGTAGAAGACCGCTTTCATACTTTATATTATACAGTCCACAATTATTGAAGAAGACTTTTATTTTCTATAATCTACATTGTCAATCCTACTTTATTAAACTTCATCAATATAATATTAAAGAGTAATTTTCAGTTTAATTGCTTTTTTGCTTTTTAGCTCTTACAAAACAGAGTGGATGTTAACTTCACCAATGAACATGGTAACTCGCCGCTTCACTATGCCTGCTTCTGGGGCTACAGTGCAATAGCCGAGGACCTTGTGCTGGCAGGAGCATTGGTGTCGCTGGCTAATAAGGATGGAGACACACCACTTGACAAGACCAAAGGACAGTTAGTGCAAAGGTAAGAATTATATCATTTTGAATCTACTACTAATATTATCCGAACAAACTGCTTAGCTGAATTCTTGGCGTCCTGATTTGGATCTTTTAAGGTTGCTGGGGTTAATTTAATTTCATACAAGATAGTTGTATTGTAGACACTGCTACTATTTTTAATTTAATATTAGTTAAGTTTGTATGTTTGTGATAAGAACAAGAAAAAATAGCAAGTGGTATGCCAAGTAGTTCCTCCAGAGGTCGTGGATTCGATTCCCGAGTTTGAATAACAAAAATGTTGTTTTTAAGTTTGGCTAGGACAATGCAGGCTGATCACCGGATTGTCTGACAATAAAGATGATCCATACGTCGGATGGGCATGTAAAACGATACTGCGCCTGAGCTCCTGCCAGTCGTGTCGGTTATCTGTCCCACTGGGCTACGAGAGTGAAGGAAGAGAGAGAGAGAGAGTGCTTCTGTGTATTGCGCACACATTTGGGTACTATAAAATAACTCCTGCGTAGCTGGCCTGGCTGGTTTCAATGAAACCGGCCACCGTCACCGAAATATGTGTGGGAGGCATTATATGAGTTTCTATGTATTTTAGACTTCACGAGATGGCAGTGAACCAAGGACAGGATCTCAAGAAGATTCAGTTCAAAGATCAGTCGTGGCTGGGACTCAAGACAAGGAGCAGGGATGCTACACTCTCCCGTCACAAGGGCATCAATATCAATGAGCTGGCTCTACACACGCGAATCGCCACCACACCGTCAGGTAATACTAACGTTACGAACAAGGCTTAACTGACTACCATTAAATGCGATGATGTAAATGGTATTCAATTTAATCTATACTAATAACATAAAGCGGAAGAGTTTGTTTGTTTGTTTGTTTGTTTAAACCCGCTAATCTCAGGAACTACTGGTCCAATTTGAAAAAATCTTTTTTTGTTGGATAGTGCATTTATAAAGGAAGGCTTTAGGCTATATAACATTACGCTGCAACCAATAGGAGGGAAGCGTCAGTGAGAAATGTTGCAAAAACGGGGAAAATTATTTACATTTGGGGACTTTCGTTGCGTGTCACTCAAAAACCACGTGAACGAAGTCGTAGGGCACAGCTAGTAAAATATAACTGCACGTTTGAATATTTTGAAATAAAAATTTTTAGAGGTATTTTGAATTACAGATATCCGAAAAATATATTGTCTTTTTAATATATTTGGTATCAATCCCATATTCCAGATATTGATGAAATAATTGCATATTTTAGGTGAAACCTGGCGCGGCCGTTGGCAGAAAAACGATATCGTCGCCAAAATAATCGCCGTGCGAGAGTGTACTCCGAGGATCCAGAGGGACTTCAACGAGGAGTTCCCCAAACTGAGGATCTTTTCGCATCCCAATATATTGCCAGTGGTATGTTGTTATAGTATTATTCCTCCTCGCATCGCCTCCGTGGTCTAGTGGTTTAGCGCCTAGAGCCTAGGAGCAGCTGGAACAACAAACTATGTTGTTTTGAAGTTAGGTTAGGACAATGCAGGCTGATCACCTGATTGTCTGACAAGAAAGATGATCCATGCGTCGGATGGGCATATAAAATGTCGGTCCTGCGCCTGATCTCCCGCCAGTCGTGTCGGTTACCCGTCCCACTGGGCTACAAGAGTGAAGGAAGAAAGAGTGCTTCTGTGTTTTGCGCACACCCTGGGGCACTATAAAATAACTCCCGCGGCCTGGGGCCTTAGAGCCTAGATCGCGACTAGGAGGTCGTGGGTTTGATTCCCGCGTTGGAACCATAAAAATTGTGTTTTCAAGTTTGGTTAGGACAATGCAAGCTGATCACCTGATTGTCGGACAAGAAGTTTTTTTTTAATAATCTAAGAAATATCTATTAGTAGACGACTACATAAATAACTAAAAACAATACCCGAAATGACTTGGCTATAAATTATATTTAACCGATTTTTCAATCGTCAGATAACATTTATCTGTTGAATAAACATGTGACTTTGACATTTGTTCCACACAAAATCTGCCAAAGTCACTTATTTATTCCTTGGATAAAACTTATCTGACGATTGAAAAATCGCCCCTTAGTAAGCCATAAATATGTTAAATATAAATATTTTAGGTGGGCGATTCATATATTACCATCCCTTCTTTTGTAGTACAACGCATCATGCAAAATAAAACACACTTATTGATGTCTATGTCCCCCTATGTTTTCTGCATTCCCGTCATTGTCTATGACGATTATTGTTTATGGCTTTTATTGTCTATGGCCAAATTGTCTACGGTCTGTATTTTTCAGGTGGGCTGCTGCGTATCGCCCCCGTCCCTCGTGGTGATCTCGCAGTACATGTCGTGGGGCTCTCTCCACTCTCTGCTTCACGGCGGCGGGCAGTTGGTCGTCGATGCGGGCGCCGCGTTGCGTCTGGCGCGGGACGTCGCTGCGGGCATGGCGTATCTACACTCGTTGCGAGATAGAGCCCTGCCTATGTACAGTTTGACCAGCAAGCATGTTATGGTAAGAACGTAATGTAATTACACGTTATTTGTTAAATCTGCTAAAAAAAGTTATTATATATTTATTGTTAATATATTCAATAAAAACCCTTGCTAAGTGCGAGTCGAACTCACACAAAAAAAACACATGTTTGCTCAATAGGAGCCCCTCTCAATTATTTATTTTATTTTTAGTTATAGTGGCAACAGAAATGCATAATCTGAGAATGGTTTCCACTGTCTAGCTATATGTTGACATATGTGGACAGAATACTTAGTATCAGTGAAGGTGATATGTCGCAAAAAAAAATACCCAGAAAATTTAGTTTAAACTGTCACTTAAACATTTTAGGATAATATGTAGTAACGTATTAAGTGCATTGATTCTAGAGACGGACCCTTAGAGTAATGTACATAATATATTACGTTACGACGTATTCTAAAATGTTCAAGTGACAGTTTGAACTCAATTTTCTCGACATTATAATTTTGCTGCATATCACCTTCCACGTCTTCAATTGATTGAACATTTCCAGATCGACGAAGACCTAACCGCGCGCATCAACATGGCGGACGCGAAGTTTTCGTTCGAGCGCGGCCGCCACTACTCGCCCGCGTGGTCCGCGCCCGAAGCCCTGCTTAAGCCGCCGGCGAAGCGCAACGGGGAGGCCGCCGACATGTGGAGCTTCGCCGTGCTGCTGTGGGAGCTGGCCACCAGGGAGGTAGGTGGCAATCGTGGATGTGACAAACATATTATGTGCCAACCCTAGATATTATGTGACAAGTTGACAAAGGTGACAACCCTAGATGTTATGTGACAAGTTGACAAAGGTGACAACCCTAGATGTTATGTGACAAGTTGACAAAGGTGACAACCCTAGATATTATGTGACAAGTTGACAAAGGTGACAACCCTAGATACTATGTGACAAGTTGACAAAGGTGGCAACCCTAGATACTATGTGACAAGTAAACAAAGGTGGCAACCCTAGATACTATGTGACAAGTTAACAAAGGTGGCAACCCTAGATACTATGTGACAAGTTAACAAAGGTGGCAACCCTAGATATTATGTGACAAGTTGACAAAGGTGACAACCCTAGATGTTATGTGACAAGTTGACAAAGGTGACAACCCTAGATGTTATGTGACAAGTTGACAAAGGTGACAACCCTAGATATTATGTGACAAGTTGACAAAGGTGACAACCCTAGATACTATGTGACAAGTTGACAAAGGTGGCAACCCTAGATACTATGTGACAAGTTGATAAACAAAGGTAGCAACCCTGGATTGTATCTGTAAGGGACTATGAAACGATATTAACTAGGAAGCTTCGCCGTGCTACTGTAGGGGCTGGCTATTAGGGACGTAGGTGGCAATCTTTGATGGAATAAACAGTTTCTGTCCTTCTGGGTCATGGTAGTGTATTAATATAATGAAAATCTTAAATATGTGTATAGTATAAAAGTCTTATTAATATTTCTGTTGTATGATACCTGTAACGGGGCTTTGATGTGGTGTGAAGTGGCCATAGATATATTATTACATACAACGACACTGAACACACTGATCACAAACATAATTTCCAGGTCCCATTCGCTGACCTCTCACCAATGGAGTGCGGTATGAAGATCGCCCTCGAGGGGTACCGCGTGACCATCCCGCCGGGCATCTCGCCTCACATCTCCAAACTGATCAAGATCTGCATGAACGAGGACCCCGGCAAGCGACCAACCTTTGAAATGATCATACCTATATTGGACAAGATGAAGAAATGAGCTGGTGGTATTTCATATGATGACGATAAACACAATAGTATAGAAATATTTTATAGGTTACAATATTAGTATAGGCTTTGTATAAGAGCTGGTGCCTATAACATATATATGTCGCAGTCATCTGATTGAATCAGCTGTTCAATTGAACGACTAGCGCGTTTATAAAGTGACATTTAATTGAATGACGTCTTGTTTGAACGTCGTTTACCATAGTCATTCAATGTTTGGTATGAGTAGGTTTGACCATAGGATCGCAACTTAAAAGGTCCTCAAAAATGAGGACATGACATGTCACACAAAATGAAAATTAAATGTCGTCATACAATAAACGCGCTAGACATTTAATCAAATAGCTGATTCAATCAGATGACTGCGACATATACGTGTTGCGTTGTAAGCTGTCTATGAATAATCATAAATCAAATCTAATCATTGATTCACATACCGTCTGTTTCCCGAACGCTATTCAAATGAATGATAATAATAATAATAATAATAATAATATATTTTTTAATTACATCACGCTCGCACTTACAAGATTGGTTAAAATTCCTCAGATAAGGTTGATTCAAATCGTATGTCTACTAATCGGTGTCTTTGGTGAATTAACCTTATCTGTGGTTTTTTTTTTAATTTGATAAGCGTTCGAGAAACTGGAGGATAATGTAATAGGTATTATGTAATCTATGGTACCTACTTTATATTAAGCAGGTTGTAATGTCTAAAATAAGTTTAGTGTCACATATAATTTTTATTCATAAATATTTATAGAGAGCTCACAACATGACATACAAACATAAACGCGAACTCTTATCTAACAGCCTATTCTAGTATTGTAACTTGAGTAGCATATGGTTAAGAGGAAACAGCACGCCTGCTTTTCCATACAGCAATAGGGGTCTACGCGACCCCTTTCCTCCCTGGATAATGCCGCTAGAGTAAACGTTATTTATATGTTCCAATTTTTCCTTTTTTAAAATTAATTATTTAAGGAAATATGGACGTCCAAAAACTAAACAAAATACCTATTTTGTATTTCTCTCAACCGTGCTGTTTCCTCTTGTGCCGCACATGTGCCGCAGTTACGGCGGCGCCGCTGCGTTTTATATGCGGCAGTGGCACAGCCGGTAAACGACGCGTGTGTTATGGCGTTTATATTCTCCGAAAATTAAATGTTGGTGGATATATATATCTACAGCAAGAATAAATGTTTCTGTCATTTGCCGATTGAGTAAAAAGTTTATATGATTTGTGTGCTATATTTAATGTAATATAGGTCATAATATAGTTCATAGAAACATGAGAATTATTTTGTTACAACAAAACATGGTAAATTGAAAGACTTGCCATTTTATTCAGTGCAATATACACACAGATATTTTCAATTTACAACTTTTAACGAAGTTGACATAAGTTTTAAATAATTTCCTCATTTTCTGTTAATACTCTTAAGGGCTCGAAGTACAAAGTACGCACATTTATTCAACATAATATACCTACAGAAAAACTAACCATAATCTATAGACTTAAACTAATTTATTAATAATTATTATAATATCATGCTTAAAGCAAAGAACATTCTTCTTTTATTATAGGCCAATCAAAGCCAAGCAAAGAATATGTTTCTAGCGTAAATATTAATAGAACTATACGAATGTCAGCTCCCAATTTCGAGTTTGACGAACTCTTTAACGCAGTGGCTAAAGTATTAAATATTTAATATATCTGTAACAAGATTTCTTCGGTTACTTAGTGCAGGGCTAGATTGACGTGGTTTGAAGCGTCCATAGAAATTATTATTTGCGTTTTTCAGCCAGAAGGCCTAATTTTGTTTTTTTATTTAATGGTCCGACTTTGTGTTTGGATTAGAATTTGGCAGGTCTCTTATTTTAAATGCGTTGCTAGCGCCAAGTTGATTTGAACTGTCAAATTCCAAACCAAAAACAATGGCGATCCTTCAATTATACCATTTATTACTATCAGATTCAAGGGTAGTTCTACAGTCAGATACCTAAAGTGTATTATTATAGTGTGCCAATTATAATATTTGTTTCTCAACAAACTTGTATAACAATATTTCAATGCCGGCCCTAGCTGCCAGTTTCCCAAGTGTCGTTTGTCACTCATGCTAAAAGTGCCATTTACATTGTACAAAACAAAAATTAATCGTTTAATTATTATTTATCAATGTAACTGCCAGTATTTAATGTTGTTAATAAATAGGTTGTGTTTTAACAAACATTTTCATAATTATTTAAACTATTTAATACAAGTTGTTTCTTTAGCTTATTTTGTTTAAGTATAACAATTTAATTTATTAATTATTTAAGTTTAAGGTTTCGTTACAGTTTTCTGAATCTCTTGAACAACTTCCAATCATAGTTAAAGTTGAAATGGTTTTACAACTTTTACTAGTGTATAAGTTTTACATAAATATTAGTATTTTCTCAGCTTCTAAAGGAATAGGCAAATAGAGCGCATTATCTGGCTGAAGTCACTAAACCAAATACAAAATCAAGACTTTGAGAACATTTAAAATAGAATAACAGAATAGTGATTTCTTAATATATTCCGGGAATCGACGTTTTTGATCGTAAAATAATATTCGCTTTAGTGTCTTCACCCAGATATTCGGTCTGTGTCCCTGTTTTTATTTTATTGTCTGAGGTATTATTCTGTTCTAGATGGTAATATAAACTTTGTATTGTCCGAAGCATATTGTGAAGCTTAAAAATATATTGTTGGCGTGGTAAAAATTTTACAAAATATTATGTATTTGTTACATGCCATAAAACCAAAATGTGTATGATCAATGGCTTTTCGCTAAATATTATATTTATATCTATTTTATGATACCCATGCAATATACGAGAATGTTATTAGACAAATTATTAATTAATGATGATATAGTTGTGCCTTAAATGTTTAACCAAAATGCCTTTAATGTAATTTAATATAACTTCTTTGACTAATATATTGTTAAGAATGAATATTGTAATGTGAATAAACTAATAATTTTATAAATGTAGTGTTTTTCTACAACATTTAACATTATTTGTTGTGGCCTTCGTAACATAGTCCTTTTAATGTAAAGACAAAACAACACAATTATAATCCTTTCGTGGTAAGTAGGTATGAATTTTATACATAAGTACTATACCTTTTCTTATTTTAGTTTTTTTAATTGTGATTGTCCCAAAGATATCAAGCGGTCTTTTCCACCCGGTATATTAATAAGGTGTTACTTACGAAATGTTGTTACCATCGCAATCTATACGATTCATTGAAAACTAGTTGAAAATACCATATCCAGAAAACGCTAAAATGAGCTAGATTTTGAAAATCATTGGTATTTTGAGAACTTATTATTCGCTAGCTGTGCCCGCGACTTCGTTCGCGTGGTACTTAATTGACTTAAACACCACACGTCGCGACGCCGACGCCAGAAGTCGCGACGCCGACGCCCGACGTCGCGACGCCGACGCCACACGCCGCGACGCCGACGCCACACGTCGCGGCGCCGACGCCCGACGTCACGACGCCGACGCCCGACGTCGTGACGTCGCGACGCCAGACAGCGCGACGCCGACGCCACACGTCGCGACGCCGACGCCCGACGTCACGACGCCGACGCCCGACGTCGCGACGCCGACGCCACACGTCGTGACGTCGGGCGTCGGCGTCGCGACGTGTGGTGTTTAAGTCAATTAAGTACCACGCGAACGAAGTCGCGGGCACAGCTAGCGAATAATAAGTTCTCAAAATACCAATGATTTTCAAAATCTAGCTCATTTTAGCGTTTTCTGGATATGGTATTTTCAACTAGTTTTCAATGAATCGTATAGATTGCGATGGTAACAACATTTCGTAAGTAACACCTTATTAATATACCGGGTGGAAAAGACCGCTTGATATCTTTGGGACAATCACAATTAAAAAAACTAAAATAAGAAAAGGTATAGTACTTATGTATAAAATTCATACCTACTTACCACGAAAGGATTATAATTGTGTTGTTTTGTCTTTACATTAAAAGGACTATGTTACGAAGGCCACAACAAATAATGTTAAATGTTGTAGAAAAACACTACATTTATAAAATTATTAGTTTATTCACATTACAATATTCATTCTTAACAATATATTAGTCAAAGAAGTTATATTAAATTACATTAAAGGCATTTTGGTTAAACATTTAAGGCACAACTATATCATCATTAATTAATAATTTGTCTAATAACATTCTCGTATATTGCATGGGTATCATAAAATAGATATAAATATAATATTTAGCGAAAAGCCATTGATCATACACATTTTGGTTTTATGGCATGTAACAAATACATAATATTTTGTAAAATTTTTACCACGCCAACAATATATTTTTAAGCTTCACAATATGCTTCGGACAATACAAAGTTTATATTACCATCTAGAACAGAATAATACCTCAGACAATAAAATAAAAACAGGGACACAGACCGAATATCTGGGTGAAGACACTAAAGCGAATATTATTTTACGATCAAAAACGTCGATTCCCGGAATATATTAAGAAATCACTATTCTGTTATTCTATTTTAAATGTTCTCAAAGTCTTGATTTTGTATTTGGTTTAGTGACTTCAGCCAGATAATGCGCTCTATTTGCCTATTCCTTTAGAAGCTGAGAAAATACTAATATTTATGTAAAACTTATACACTAGTAAAAGTTGTAAAACCATTTCAACTTTAACTATGATTGGAAGTTGTTCAAGAGATTCAGAAAACTGTAACGAAACCTTAAACTTAAATAATTAATAAATTAAATTGTTATACTTAAACAAAATAAGCTAAAGAAACAACTTGTATTAAATAGTTTAAATAATTATGAAAATGTTTGTTAAAACACAACCTATTTATTAACAACATTAAATACTGGCAGTTACATTGATAAATAATAATTAAACGATTAATTTTTGTTTTGTACAATGTAAATGGCACTTTTAGCATGAGTGACAAACGACACTTGGGAAACTGGCAGCTAGGGCCGGCATTGAAATATTGTTATACAAGTTTGTTGAGAAACAAATATTATAATTGGCACACTATAATAATACACTTTAGGTATCTGACTGTAGAACTACCCTTGAATCTGATAGTAATAAATGGTATAATTGAAGGATCGCCATTGTTTTTGGTTTGGAATTTGACAGTTCAAATCAACTTGGCGCTAGCAACGCATTTAAAATAAGAGACCTGCCAAATTCTAATCCAAACACAAAGTCGGACCATTAAATAAAAAAACAAAATTAGGCCTTCTGGCTGAAAAACGCAAATAATAATTTCTATGGACGCTTCAAACCACGTCAATCTAGCCCTGCACTAAGTAACCGAAGAAATCTTGTTACAGATATATTAAATATTTAATACTTTAGCCACTGCGTTAAAGAGTTCGTCAAACTCGAAATTGGGAGCTGACATTCGTATAGTTCTATTAATATTTACGCTAGAAACATATTCTTTGCTTGGCTTTGATTGGCCTATAATAAAAGAAGAATGTTCTTTGCTTTAAGCATGATATTATAATAATTATTAATAAATTAGTTTAAGTCTATAGATTATGGTTAGTTTTTCTGTAGGTATATTATGTTGAATAAATGTGCGTACTTTGTACTTCGAGCCCTTAAGAGTATTAACAGAAAATGAGGAAATTATTTAAAACTTATGTCAACTTCGTTAAAAGTTGTAAATTGAAAATATCTGTGTGTATATTGCACTGAATAAAATGGCAAGTCTTTCAATTTACCATGTTTTGTTGTAACAAAATAATTCTCATGTTTCTATGAACTATATTATGACCTATATTACATTAAATATAGCACACAAATCATATAAACTTTTTACTCAATCGGCAAATGACAGAAACATTTATTCTTGCTGTAGATATATATATCCACCAACATTTAATTTTCGGAGAATATAAACGCCATAACACACGCGTCGTTTACCGGCTGTGCCACTGCCGCATATAAAACGCAGCGGCGCCGCCGTAACTGCGGCACATGTGCGGCACAAGAGGAAACAGCACGGTTGAGAGAAATACAAAATAGGTATTTTGTTTAGTTTTTGGACGTCCATATTTCCTTAAATAATTAATTTTAAAAAAGGAAAAATTGGAACATATAAATAACGTTTACTCTAGCGGCATTATCCAGGGAGGAAAGGGGTCGCGTAGACCCCTATTGCTGTATGGAAAAGCAGGCGTGCTGTTTCCTCTTAACCATATGCTACTCAAGTTACAATACTAGAATAGGCTGTTAGATAAGAGTTCGCGTTTATGTTTGTATGTCATGTTGTGAGCTCTCTATAAATATTTATGAATAAAAATTATATGTGACACTAAACTTATTTTAGACATTACAACCTGCTTAATATAAAGTAGGTACCATAGATTACATAATACCTATTACATTATCCTCCAGTTTCTCGAACGCTTATCAAATTAAAAAAAAAACCACAGATAAGGTTAATTCACCAAAGACACCGATTAGTAGACATACGATTTGAATCAACCTTATCTGAGGAATTTTAACCAATCTTGTAAGTGCGAGCGTGATGTAATTAAAAAATATATTATTATTATTATTATTATTAGTATCAGTTGTTACCATCGCAATCTATACGATTCATTGAAAACTAGTTGAAAATACCATATCCAGAAAACGCTAAAATGAGCTAGATTTTGAAAATCATTGGTATTTTGAGAACTTATTATTCGCTAGCTGTGCCCGCGACTTCGTTCGCGTGGTACTTAATTGACTTAAACACCACACGTCGCGACGCCGACGCCAGAAGTCGCGACGCCGACGCCCGACGTCGCGACGCCGACGCCACACGCCGCGACGCCGACGCCACACGTCGCGGCGCCGACGCCCGACGTCACGACGCCGACGCCCGACGTCGTGACGTCGCGACGCCAGACAGCGCGACGCCGACGCCACACGTCGCGACGCCGACGCCCGACGTCACGACGCCGACGCCCGACGTCGCGACGCCGACGCCACACGTCGTGACGTCGGGCGTCGGCGTCGCGACGTCTGGCGTCGGCGTCGTGACGTCGGGCGTCGCGGCGTCAGGCGTCGGGCGTCGCGGCGTCTGGTGTCGGGGTCGCGACGTGTGGCGTCGGTGTCGCGACGTGACGCCGACGCCCGACGGCACGACGCCGACGCCCGACGTCGAGACGCCAACGCCCGACGTCTCGACGTTGTATTGAGAAACCTCCTCCTTTTTTGAAAGTCGGTTAAAAATACGGTTATCTATTGCATCGCGTCGCTGTGTAGGATGTAGATAAGCGATCGCCCCGCGCGTCCCGCACACCCCGCAGTCCACACGCGTCGAAATTCGTCCGAGTTACTTCAAATTTATCGTCACCACTCGGCTCCTATGTCTTTCAGCGTTATGTTTTATTAGACCTAGATCCCAGACAATCAGACTTAACTTATTTTCACACGAATGAAACCTGAAGTTTTCAGTAGCGTCTCGTGTGCCTTGAATACCTACGCGCTTTGTGTAACTTGCCGAGTGACACCTGGGCAGGTACCAGGTGAGAAAGGTAACTAAAAATAAGAGTTATTTAACTTATTTTCACATGGCTGATTTTTATATATGTTATGTAGAATATCATTTTAAAGTAATATTATAAGTGTCAGACACTTTTGATTGACCAGAGCTTTAGTCAGACGCTTTTAAACTACCCAAAAAATAAAATATGAACTTTACTTATTTTTACACGTCTGATTTTTTAATATGTTATTGAAGTATTTATTTAAAAGTTATATTCAATTAGTCAGACAAATTAGAGTGACCAAACATCCCCTAAGACAAAAATTATTCAGCCAGAAGTATGAGGGCGAGAGCACTATATTTTTTTATTCCTTGTTAAAGTTAATTTTGTTGAAATAAAGATGCAAAAATCTTAGATTGAAAACAGTAAGTACCTATTCTTAGTATATATATATTTTTTTTACTTTGAGACACATGCGCATAGTGCTCTCGCCCTCATACTTCTGGCTGAATAATTTTTGTCTTATGGGATGTTTGGTCACTCTAATTTGCCTGACTGATTGAATATAACTTTTAAATAAATACTTCAATAACATATTAAAAAATCAGACGTGTAAAAATAAGTAAAGTTCATATTTTATTTTTTGGGTAGTTTAAAAGCGTCTGACTAAAGCTCTGGTCAATCAAAAGTGTCTGACACTTATAATATTACTTTAAAATGATATTCTACATAACATATATAAAAATCAGCCATGTGAAAATAAGTTAAATAACTCTTATTTTTAGTTACCTTTCTCACCTGGTACCTGCCCAGGTGTCACTCGGCAAGTTACACCTCAGATTAATAACTAAAGCAAGTTACACAAAGCGCGTAGGTATTCAAGGCACACGAGACGCTACTGTAAACTTCAGGTTTCATTCGTGTGAAAATAAGTTATGTCTGATTGCTCTGGGATCTTAGTCTATATAGCCTATAACCTGCTCAGGAGTATGGACTACAATCGTATCTACTTAGTTTGGTTAAAATCCCTTCAGTAGTTTTTGTTCCATGCGTGCACATATAGACAGACAGACAGACAAAAAATGTATTGATTGCATTTTTGGCATCAGTATCGATCACCAATCATCCTCCAATAAGAATTTTGAAAAAATATTCAATGTACAGAATTTACCTCTCTAGAGTTTTATTATAAGTATAGATAGATATAGATAACCAAGCATCAAAGTAACTGCTTTCCCCGCGTCTTCTTAGATTGATACCGAACTTTATCGCTAGTACATTTTTTCTATATTTAGGAAAGAAAACGTAGTAAGTACATAATGTACATAATGTATGTAATGATAAAAAATCAGCAACATTGACAAGACGACAAGACCAAGACGTACATAAGTAGCCTTGTACGCGTTTTATTTATCTCATCATAAAGAAAATCTATTCTTACTGGGGGTGTATTCGGATAGAGGGCTAATAGAAATTTGAGGGACTGGGAATTAAGGGGGCTGTGTTTAAAAAAATACACAACAGTGGAGCAGAAAATAAATAAAAAATCCAATGGTTACCCAATGAAAAGCGCTACCTAGTGATGGTTATTTGTAACGCTAGGTGGCGCCCTATCTTATATCTATGAATGAAACTAGCTTAACATTGAATTAAGAAACCAGATAACTACTTGAAAGTTGAATTTGCTATTTTCTTTGCTTACAAATAGAAAAAAAATAATATCGAATGACAGGTGACAAATTAATGTCAATTTACAGTTGACAAATGACAATTCGCTGATTTGTAAATATAAAAAAAATCCTAATCACAATTCACATTAGTTACATTAGTATTTCACATTATTGTATTCTAAAAACTCCATAAGTTGTAGCATAAATTGTTTATTTTATTTTCTTGAATCTAAAAGTTCTTTAATAAACCATAAATAACTAAGAAGGCAACAACACGTATACAGGTTTATTACTTTTAAGGCACGCTTTTTACGTGCTTCTGTTTCCAAAAAACAATGAATTGTAATGGAAATTCGGCGAGTTATTTTCCGAATATCACAGACGTTGAATGGAAACTGGAAGTCGTGACGAATACCCCAGGTGTGGGTTGTGATAATTTATTATACACAGTTATATTGAAGACTGATGGTGAGGATATACAATTTACCTGTGGATCTCAACAGCTACACGATCTAGTTTACAAGTTAAAAGACCTAGTGCGTCATGTCGAAAATGTTAAAAGCAAACTTGGTTGATCTAGTGTAGAAACTATTTAAAAATGACTAGGTGATGTTGCAATAAGTACATGTACCTAATACTCTTGAAAGTAAGCTGTTTTAAAATTAATATATTTAATTTAATTAAGTAGTTCGCGTTTCATTTGTATCAATTGACATAATTGGATAAAACTACATAATTCATTAATCATACAGTAGTGATAGATAAAATTATTTAACTATTAGACAAGCTTTATGCATATAACAATTTAAATAGGGATACCTTTTTAGCAAGTTAACCGATTCATTGCGGCACTCGATTCCGCAAACTTTTAGCCGTGGCGGCGTACCAATATTTCATGGCACGCCTGTCGTGTCAGCCGCCATAGAAGAAAATGACACACCTAGTGTGCCATCAGCCATGTGTAATAAAAATATACTTTTTATGCTTTTTAGGCATGTGTAGACCTGATTAGGTTTAGGTGTCATCGCAAGTTGATAGTAAACGGTCTTGTAAGTGGTTGAAAGTGGCTAAATACGAGTTTTTCTACGCGATTTCCTTGATATGGCGGGTAAGTGACTTTTTTATACAGATGTTACAAACCTTTTGTCATATTATTATTGTTTTTTCGAATATTAATGTGTGGTACATTAATATTGTGTAGGTTGGTGGTTAGTATTGTGTTTTTAAGTAACGAAGTTATCGGTAAGACATCACAACACAATTTAACTGTTCTATAGAAAAAGTAGGTAGGTAGGGTTAAATAAATATAACCTACTTACCTATATACGTTTATATTTTTGTCTTATGGTTTATGAACCTACGATATTTTCTGTCAGAGTTTTCTAACTATAGTTAGAGCTAATAATACGACAACAATTTAACCAAAATTAAACTTTGACTTATTCAAAGGTTTTACGTTCTTTTTATCAAGAAGCAATCCAGAAACATGTTTACAGCTTAGGTTCGTAAGCGTCTTTGATGAATGGTACTTATGCAAGTTATGCTACACATTATTTTTCCACAAAATTATTTAAAATTCATTTCACACAGCAGGTTCTTGGTTCTACCTATTACATTTTAATGGCGGACATCCTATGAAATATTTTAAATAGTGTTCAACATTAAGCTGTACTACGTATGTCCATTAAATTTAACGATAAAAGAAGCATATCCGCATTTAATATTACTTTGTCAAAATTGCTTGTCAAAAAAGGTTTGCCACACCTGAAAATTTCAAATTCATAAAATATCTAGAAACGAAGTCTGTGGGCATGTACAACGTGTAAAATAATGTATATTTTGTCCTGGACAAATCATCCTCAAAAGTAATTTGAGCAAGTTACAGCAATTTTATAAATGGCACGACTAGCGTGCCCTCCGCCACAGACAAAAGAAATCAATGGCACGCGTGGCGTGTCATCCGCAACGAATCGGTTAATAAAATAAGCAATGTTATTATATTATTTAAAACACAATTAAATCTTGGTAAAGCAGGGGCTAATAATAGTATTCTAATATTAGAAACAGCCATGATTTGATATTCGATTGTGTCAGGAGTAAGGCTAAGCCTAGGTTTCAAATTGAGTCACTGCATGACAATGTGCTAGTGTGAGTGTCGGGGGTACCAATAGCTGTTGAGATTGAGCTGATTCAATTCTCAATTGTGTTGGGACTGTTATAGGGAGTATGGCCTCAGCCTTGAATTTCGCGGGCAGCGGGACCGAAGCGGCGGCGCCGCGGGAACGGCAGGATCTTTTGCGTAAAATTGAATGGCGGTCTACGGAGAACCGGTGTTCTCGCAAACAGCAGCGCGGGGGTGGATAACGAGTATCACACCCGCGCCGCTGCCGCTGCCAGCAAAGTTCGAGGCTGAGGACTTAGTGTGGACAAAATAAAGAATTTTAATACTCAAAATACTTTATTCACAGTAGGCATAAGAACTTAAATACCTTGCACAAAACTTCACATATCAAATAAAAAATATTTTGAGTGGGTACAAACTACACAACATCAAACAAAATTCTAAACGTAGCTGCAGACTTTTTCTTGACTTCAAAGAACAAGTTGAGTTTGATGTATCGAATGCCTGCAGCAATTATACAGTCTTAAAATTATATGTTAGTTTAGAAACATCAAATACTTATAAATAATTGTTATATTTAATTTAAAATATCACAATATCAACAACTACTCTACAGAATATATAATGAACATTGATAGTGTCAGACTTAGGTGTTTTCATAATAATTAATCAATGTTTAACCTAAATAGGCTAATTTTCTAACCAACCAATAATTTTGTAAAAAATGAGTTGTTTAGAAAAACGAGTGTATAATCAAAAAATACAACAAATCAGTGAATTGTATGGACACAATAACTTTAGGCCATAAAATATATAATAAAAAGTGAATATATCACTAGGTATTCAACTAAAAAATAATAATATTGGCATAATTTTCTATATTACACACTTCCATCTCTTGTCTTATCTGCACAAGAACTAAAATAACATACATTGAAACAAGACAACATTAGACAAACAAGAACCCACAAAACAATTATCACATCTTGCCAATCAAATCATGAAAACATAATAGTATCACAAAATTTTAAAGCATCTATAGTTTAAAAAGCAAAGTTAAGCATAAATAAACATCAAACAGACTTACTCTTATCTTATAGTAGGTACCAGGTTTTTATTTTCACTGACAATCATGGAAACTTTGTTAACTATGTATTATTAAAATAGTGGCTGCCTAAGCTGCCTCTCATATTTTTATCATCTAGTTAATATGTATTTTGAAATATTTTCATAAATCTACAGTAGTGCTTACATAGACATGTTGGTACGATTCCACCAAAATAGTGTTCAGAACATTTGTTAGCCAACATTTTTTTCAGAATTCGTATATTGTGTTCCAATTTGTTAATGTTGTGTTAGCAAGTCCACCGGAACAAACATCTGTTACGCACAATGTTCGCAACAGTTCGGAACACCTGTGGAATCGCACCTTAATATTCAATATTCTGTTATATGTTTCTGTCATAGATTACCTCCATACAGATATTGCTATCATGATGTCCAATGCAAGTTAAATGAAACATGTCACCAATGTTGGTACTGAACAAATATTGGTAAGAAACCTAATCTTGTATTTATCTTATGTACTTTCAATGGATTTTCTTGAGATCATATAATTGAAAATGTTCTTATCTATAGGGAGGTACTCTGTAAATAAAATATAATGCCTATTTGATTTGCCAAGCCTCATGTTACAGTGGATATGTAATATGCAGTGATTGTAATTATTTCTTTATTGTTTTTTCACTACAAGTTTAACTATTAAAAACAAAATCATGATATATTATTCGTGAGCACAACATTTTTTTGTATTAATATTTTAATAATACTTTATGGTTAACTACAATACTACTCTTACTTGTTATGTGAAGGGTTTCACTAGTATCAGCCTCACTCTTGTGAAAAATTTATATGAAGCTCGTAAAATATATGACGAGAATATAATACCAATAAATTATTTAATAAGTAAAAAACCTTACCAAAAAATTACTTCTTTCAACAGTATAGTAAATGATTTACTTTGAAATTTCTAGTTTTGGATAAAAGAGTAACTTATTTTTGATGTATGCATGTATACTGGCAGTTTTTAATCTGTAAAGATTTAACAGTGATTCTTAATAAGGATTATTACATAATATGAAACTTGGACAAAATTGTCTGTAAAATTCAAATGCAGTATATTTTCAACAAGAGGAAAATAACTACTTGGATAAGCAAAAATGCTAAATTAATATGATATTTCTTGCCATTGTTAATTTTCAGTTGCTACTCTTTTCAGTGCATCCTAATATGCAACTGATCATGGACCTTAGCCTGACCAGGGGGGCGCCACTGGCATTCGCATCTAATGGCTTTCGAAATTTAAACCTAAACCATAGTGTATAAAATATACATTTTTATATTATGTTAATACAAGAATTTCTTTTAGAGTGCCACCTCAGCCCACCTCTTGTTACGTAGTATTACATTATCTTGCAACTGATCCTTAATTTAAATTTCATTGTAGCCATAGACAATCAACATATTTAAATGGCAACATTATGCCTGTGCATTTTTTTAAATATCACTGGCTGTCGAAGCTCATAAACTCATCAACGCAAATTTAGAATTTGGAACGGATCGAGTAGGCCGCGGTATTACAGCGAAAAGAACTTGAGAAAGGCCGCGGGCGGGACCGGATGCGGCGGGAGTGGCCCGCCCGCCTCTTTCAGTCGTTCCCTGTATTCTGGACACTGAAAAAAAAACACAAAAAAATATAGAGAATAAACATTATACATCCTATTTAAATATAAAAGTAAACCTATATAGATAGCTGTTATGTAAAACTATTTCCACGCGTCTAGTTTGGAACTATGGTAGATAAATGGCTGACAGAAGCTTACCTGGTCAGCAATACAAGGATGGCCAAGCGACCTCCAGAACAGGCACTTGCAGTGGCGACACAGCGACAGAGTCTCGGCGTAACGTGCGTCCTCGCGCAGGCCGTATAGTCTGAAAACATGACGAGTGTCAGCAAATAGGAAATTGAAATCACTTTTTGATTCTACTTGTCAGATACGTTAGAAAATTCACTTGAAAAACAAGGACAACACATTGCTTATACAGTGAGTAAATATTTCAATACCAATCTAAGTAAACAAGTTTTAAAATATGTCGAAAATGTTTTTGAAATGCCACGTGCCTATGGTAATTGGCTAAATTTCGGAGGTTTAACATTTAGCTAAGTCCCGATTTCACTAACGCATGTTAGTGTTAACGGCATGTTAAATTACCATGCCTTCTCATTCATTGATAGGAATTACGAGAGGAACAACATGATATTTAACGAAGGATCAACTTTAACATTGCTTGGTGAAACACGGCCTAAGCCTCCCACTATTCGGTACAAAATATCTTAATGTTGCCGCAATTAAAAATATCGGTATGGCGATACAACATAAAGACTAGTCGTAATCAGGCCCTTGTACTCACTTCCGTAGCTGATGGAACAGCTTCTTGTAGTCCACTTCCCCCTCCCCCTCGCCCCGCGCGGCGTCCACCTGGTGCGGGGTGAAGTGGAACCGCACCAGCTCGCGCCACACGCGCTGCTCGCTGCACACCGACCCCATCACAGACCATGCTGACGACGCCGCCTGTAATGTTTTTCTTGTTGAAGATTCTAGGCTGGTCATTTAAGCCTTTTATACATTATAACATCAAGATGGAATAAAGTAATCCAAAAAGAGGACAAAGAAGAAATCTTGTATTTCTTCTTTTTTTTATTAAGGAAGGAATGGAACAAGCATAATGTGCCATTATATTTTTATTAGATGAGGATGTTCAGTACAGTGTATACTTGTTTATTAAATAAATAGATTATTACAATATAAAACATGTACCTACTTAAAAGTATAAAAAGCAAAAGACAAAATAATTAAATGTGGAATGATTAACTAATTTTATTATATCACTCATCTTAACAAAGCAATAATGTAACTTACATCCAAGTCTCTGTGGTCGGCTATCCTGAGCAGTATCTCTCGAATGCACTCCTCTGGTAGATCGTGGAGTTTAGGCATAACTTCGGGTCCGGGCTGAAAAAAAAATCAAATTAAACCATTGCACATATTGTTTTAAATACAGTAATGTCGCATCGTAAGTCCTACATCTGACTCAATTTTCTAGGGGTAATTTCTCGAATCGTGCAGTTTCACCATTACCTTAGGCGGGGGTCTACAGTATAACCTTAAGTGCCAATTTCACCAACACATGTTAAAGTTAATCCTTCATTAACCCCCAGTTTCCCGAACGCTATTCAAATGAATGATCAACTAACATGGCATTCAAATCAACGACCCATATTGAACGCTGATTGGTGGAACATTATCAGACAGAAAGGAACGGACAGATATTTTATAATTATATCACGCTCGCTCGCTGTTTCAAATCGTATGTCAACTAATCGGTGTCTTTGGTGAATTAACCTTATCTGTGGAATTTTAACAAATCTTGCAAGTGCTCCTTTCCATCTGATAATGATCTACCAATAAGCGTTCAATATGGGATGTTGATTTGAATGCCATGTTAGTTGATCATTTATATTTTGAATTGCGTTCGGTAAACCGGATGTATATATCATGTTATCCCACTCATATTTCCTGTCAATGAATGAGAATGCATGGTATTTTAACAAGCCGTTAAATCTAACAAGCGTTGGTGAAATCGGGACTAAGGCTTTATAAAAACACTTACATTTAGGGCGTGTTTCACCAAGCCATGTTAAAGTTAATCCTTCGTTAAATATCATGTTATCTCTCTCGTATTTCCTGTCAATGAATGAGAAGGCATGGTATTTTAACATGGCGTTAACTTTAACATCGCTTGGTGAAACACGCCCTTAACCTTCTGTATAATAACCGAATACTGGAACTCTATTAAAAGTTAAGAGCCCTTCTCTTCATATGTCACTGTCACTTCTACGTAGAATGACAAGGACAGTATTCGGCCGTTACCTCCCCGTATCCGTATGCTGCAACACCAGGTATCACTTACCTTGGCAGGGTTGTTTCCCATGGCCTTGCCAACAGCGAGTACCGGAGCACCTTTGGGTTTTAGTGGTTATCACCACATTCCCCGGTGTCCCATTTCCAGCGTCGCCGGGAAAGCATTCCCCAAATCATTGCCTACCATCCCATACAATGTATCTTTAATGTTTTACTACTATTAACGTTTGGAAATTATAAAATGTAAATATGCAGAATTAAATACAAATATTGACATTAAAATAAAGATAAGCATAACATCATATTAAGTTAAATTCAACTCCTTAATTAAGAAGAAGATACGTAACCATGGTCTCCCATACAATCTGTCTCTACTACAAAAAAATTGCAATAGATGTAGTGACATATAATAGTAGTGACTATTGACGTTTGTAAATTATAAAATGTAAATAAGCCGAATGAAGTACAAATATTGACATTAAAAAACATTTATACAGTCGAATAAATTGAGAAACCTCCTTTTTTGAAAGTCGGTTAATAAAGATAAGCATATTTTTGGAGCATAACATCACATTAAGCTAAATTCAACTCCTCAATTAAGAAGAAGATACGAAACGAAATTAGTAATTAGTATTTGCCAATAGAGGCGGTAGATGGCGGTTTCCGGAATGTGCCTGCCAGTCGAATTGCCAGTATTAGGCTGATACCGTTTTCTAGTACTAGGTCGAGTCTCTGTTATATATCTGTGTTATATAACCGTGTCACTCACCTCCTGTATCCGTATGCTGTTCGCGATGTGGTTGATGCGGTCTATCGCGGTGTCGTGGTGTCCCCACAGCGCGCGCGAGCCCAGCGGCCGGCCCCAGCACGCTCGGCGCTCGGCCTCGCGCAGCGCGGTGACGCCCACTAGCAGCGCTCGTAACGCGTTGAGGTTCTGCTTAGATGTTGCCACTGGAAAATAAGTATAAAGTTAATTGAAGCCATGAATGGATGAAGGTGATATGTAGCAAAATTCAGATTTCGAGAAAATGTAGTCCAAATTGAGTTTAAACATTATTACAGAGATTAAACATTTTATAACACGTCGTAAAGTATTAAGTATATTGATCTAGTGATCATTCAGGTACCTACTTATTTATTCTATGAGGGGAAGGTCCCTATTTTATAAAAAAAAAACGAACTGTCAATACGTACCCTGATCTGCCAGTTGCTCCAACATAGACAACAGTAATTTCTGTGCGGCTCCCGGCAGATTCGTTAGCTTCTGTCCGCCAAGCAACAGTTCTAGAAGAGCGCAGATGTAGTTAAACCGTCTAACGTCACGCACGGCAGAAGAGAAGTCTAGTCGACGGACCGCTTCGGATAGACCATTGAAGCCCGCTATCTGAGGGTAGATTGAGAAAATACTGTGAGAACTTAAACCAATGGATATAAATGATATAAAAATATTATCCTTATAAAAATATTTTAGTTGTTAGTCCATATCTTATATTATCTACATTACATTTTAATTAATAATACTATATCTTGGAATTAGTTTAATTGAATTTACCTCTCTCGTGCATTTTATTGTGATGTGGCAGTGTGGTGGAATCCTCGCGGTTTCCTCGGAACTCTTATCGCCTTCCTCCCCAGACCTGAAAAAAAAAACAAAATTTAAATAAAGAACATGGCTTTAAATTTTTTTTAAGTTGTTTAATTTTAGTTGCCAAATTACTTGCGATCAGACATATCGTAGTTTAAATTTGCTTCAAACCCTTTCTTTATCCGACACCGTAGTTAATATTCTGTTTGTACGATTATTAAATCTTGTTATTACTACCATTACCAATAGAAGTAAATTGCTACTTATAAAATTTGCACTTTCACACAAAATAATGACCCTTACTTAGTTCATACAAGTTTTATTACAGTAATGTACTTTCCAGTGTCTAAGTGCCGCTTATATAAAACTTAACTACAACTGCTGGTTTCTATATTATAATTGTAGGCCTTTATATAACTTGTATCATACAAAAACATTTTGTTTGTAAAGTGATGCTAAATAACAACAAATAGCTAAGTCTCATCTTCTGGTGCCCAAGCAGGAACATATGAAAATTCGGTAAAGTACCTACCTAAAGTAATCGATTGTCAATTGCATATTTAGCTGTAATGCTTTTCATACAGTTATTATTCGTTAACGTTACTTTACGGAGCTTTTAAATCCTGATTGGCCTACTGGTTCTACACGCTTCAACTTAACAAGGCCTAACTTTATATAAGGGATGGAATTAAAACTGCGGTGTTGGACAGAATATGTGCGAGGGATAATTCAAACGTGTGTCACTTGCGCGTGCGTTGGTGCGACTGCTTTTCTGGACTTCCAGGGTGTCGGCTCAGTGTAACCGCATACGTTTGAAGAATCCGACAACACGACTTTATTCAAACAAAAGTTTAAGCTTACAATTTATAGGCTTATACAACAGAAAACTATATTTATTTAATCTCAGAACACAATAAGTTTATTTAACACTCTAAATAATATTTATATAATCTTATGATTAGTGATATATTCTTAGAAAGGTGTAGTGCGTCGCCTACAATCTGCCTCCTTAGTGCTAACTAGTTAGCACTACTATCATTCTGTGGTGCTAGTAGGGCGACGCGCGTCACAGGTCTGCGCAGCTCGCCGGCGCGTGTGCGCACGTCGACGACACGGACTCGTCCGTCGCGGCCCGCGTGGGTCGCGCTCACAATTCCATGCCGCCAGCAGTTTCGCTCTAAGTTAGGTTCGACAATGACGACATAATCGTTAACCTGTAACTGCCTAGACTCAGTAGTCCACTTTTGGCGTGGTAATAAGGTTGGCAAATATTCTTTAATCCATCGTGCCCAAAACATGTCAGTGAGGCGCTGTGCTACCCGCCATCGCTTTCTCAAATGTAGATCCGAATTATCATATTTACCGAATTGTGGAATTGACGATGAGGAACCGATTAAAAAATGGTTAGGCGTCAGAGCCTCGGGATATTGTGGATCATTTGAAACGTAAGTAATAGGTCGACTGTTCACTAACGACTCGACTTCGGCTAAAACGGTTAACAAAGTTTCAGTGTGAGGTGCACGTTGCTTTAATACTATCTTTAAGGAGGACTTGACCGTTCGGATCATGCGCTCCCATGCTCCCCCCATCTCTGGGGCCCCCGGGGGTATGAATTTCCATTGGACGCCGCGTATAGTTCCTGCCTCCCGTATGGCCTCCTGATCTAGCTCAGACAAACTGCGTCTCAGCTCCGCGTCAGCACCGCGAAGGTTTGTGCCGTTATCTGAGATAATGACCTGCGGCATGCCTCGACGAGCAGCCATCCGTCTTAATGCCATTATTGTGGAGTCAGTTGTTAAACTTTCCGTCACTTCGATGTGTATTGCTCGAATAGTTAAGCAAGTAAACAGCATGCAGTAACGTTTCTGTTTTCCTCGGCCAACGGTAACCTCTAGTGGCCCGAAAAAATCTACTCCGGTGTAACTAAATGGACGTCTATTGTGTTGCAGCCGAGCTGCAGGTAAGTCGCTCATACGCTGAGGCTGCGGTGTCGCGCGCCTGTATCTGCAGAACAGACAATGGGACGCGACGGCACGAACTGTCGGCCTAAGTTTTAAGATCCAATAACGCTGTCTTAAGTTATTAACGACGAGTTCGTTTGCACTGTGGAGTGCTTGTCTATGAAAATATTCTACCAGCATACGTGTTATTCTATGTTTTCCTTCTAAAATAACAGGTCTTCGCATGTTAAGTTCGACGCCAGCGACAGCCTCCACACGACCGCCTACACGCATGAGACCGGACTCGTCTACGTAAGGGGTTAGTTGTAGCAAGCGACTATCGCGTGACAGGGACTTATTTTGTTTCAATAATGATATGTCCGCATGAAAACAATCGTTCTGACCTTTCTTTAGCAGCATGTCTTCTGCCTCCTTCATTAGAAGAGTGTCAAGTAGGCATTTCTTCCTTTGACATCTTCTAATGAACAACAATACCCTAGCCGTTGCGCGTACTAGAGTGAGCCAATTAGAGATATTATTTTCATTAGGCAAAGACATTGTCGATTTATTATCAACTATTAAATGAACCGTACATTTTTCGCTATTTGCGTCCTCTAATGTCTTCGTAAACTTCCGGTCCTTAGGCCATTGACCTTCAGGATGTCTCAAGAACGAGGGACCTTGGAACCAGTCACTTGAGTACCTTAACGGAGGCGCGTCTTCTCGAGTGGCCGCGTCAGCGGCGTTGTTCGCGGTAGGCACGTGGCGCCATTCACATGCTTTCGTGAGTGAGTCGATCTCACCAAGTCGATGGGCTACATATGGTTTGTAGTTACGAGGATCGCTTCGAATCCACTGAAGGACTGTGCTACTGTCCGTCCAAAAATAACGTTTATTATGGCGACCGGGACCTTTGTATTCGCGCAGTATAGCTTCTGCGAGTCGCGCACCTAAAAGAGCACCCTGTAGTTCTAGTCGCGGAATTGAAGTCGGCTTCAATGGGCTCACCCTAGATTTACTAGCGACAAAACTAATTAGTACGCGCCCGTCGGCACGTGTATAACGCCAATAAATAACAGCAGCGTAAGCTTTAGACGAAGCGTCACAAAAAATATGCATTTGTTTGTTTACTATCTCGCCTACATTTCTTTTAATGTCATCAGTTAACATCTGTTCCGCCGAGTAACAATGTGTCCACTCGTGCGCGTTGCCATGGAATCGCGGAATTTTAAGTGAGCTTAGACACTTCAAATCTTTGAGCCAACTGAGCCATAAAGTGTGCTCCGCGGCTTGGATGCGGCAATTCCATTCGACTCCACTGCGATGTACATTTTGAAAAATAATTTTACCCTTAATTATAAACGGAGAAAGAAAACCGTGAATATCGTAAACGGACATTATAATGCTTAACATTTGAGCTTTAGTAGGTACCTGAGTTCCATTTAAAATGCCAGGCAAAATTCGATCTAAAGCTATTTTAAAACTAAACAAATCTTCGCTCGGATGCCACATCAAACCGAGAGTGCGCTCAGCTGTGTTCGTAGCTCCGTGTTGTAATGCGATAGCAGCGGGCGCCAGCGCCGCGTGCGGTACGGTCTGCAGCACGTGTTTACTGTTGCTGGACCAGCGCATTATCTCAAAACCACCTGATTTATGTATTTCAGTTATTTCGCGTATTAATTGAATAGCTTTGTCCTCGCTGTCACATGAATGTAAACAATCGTCCATATAATGGTCGTTTAATATTACGTGAACGGCCTCTGGACATTCGTCTATGTATTTAATCGCATTTTTATTTTTTATGTATTGTGCGACAAACGGTGAGCAAGTAGCTCCAAAAAGCAAAGTTTGCATTACGCATATTTTCACATCATCCTCGGCGTTTTCTTGCCAAAGAAAACGGAAAACATTTTGATCTTCTGATCTTATTTTGATTTGAACAAAAAAATCCTTAATATCAGCAGTTAGCGCTATTCTATGTTCGCGAAAACGTAACATAATACCTAATAGTGAATTGTACAGGTCTGGTCCTGTAAGAAGAAAATCATTTAAACATACGTTGTTTACTTTACCTGCACAATCAAATACTAATCTTAACTTGTCGGGTTTGTTTGGGTTCTGTACTCCAAAATGTGACAAGTACCAAGTATGACTCGGTGTGTATTCCTTGACGCCTATTTCACGAGCGTAGCCGTTATCAAAGAGCCTTTTCATCTCCCGGCGATATTTCTCAGCGTACGTGACGTCAGACCTAAACCTTTTAACTAAACTATTTAGTCTATTTCGCGCGTAATCATACGTATTTGGAAATACTAATTGGTCTTTTGTGAAAGGTAGACCTACTTCCCATTGATTACCTATATTCCGTGCAGTATCATCTAAAATACGTACTGCTCTCAAATGTGCCGTATTCTCGCGGCGTAAGGTTGAAATTCCGATCGAGTCTAGTTCAAAAGATTGTTTAATTAAATTGTTTAATTCTGTGATGTTAGTATCGTGTTCCTCATCGTGAGCGAGATGAAAAGTATGACCGTTCATGGAAGTGTGAGTGAGACCGATGCAGCCATGAATAGACCAGCCTAGTAGGCATCTCGTAGCATAAGGTTCCTGCTTGTTACCTTGCAGAATTTCATGAGGAGCGATAAGATAATAATTATCCTCACCTATCAATAGTCGAGGCACTACACATTGATCACAAACATCATCTTTAACTTTTAACAAATGATTACATTGCAAAGTTTTAACTATTGACAAATCTTGTTTTGGCAAATTAAAGTTATTCACTACACGTAATGTTACATCAAAACTTTTGTTTTCAAATATGCCACTTATATTAGCAGTAACTTTAGGTACATCAGATTGAAATATTTCGATACCGAAAGCATCAATAAATTTAATAGGGCTAGACTGAGAAGTTATTAAACCTAATTCACTTACCAAGTCCTTATCGATTATAGATATGGATGCACCGTCGTCTAACAATGCATACGCACTCACCGTGCCCTTTGGGCCACTTAGATTTACTTTTACCACTTTTAGTAGCACTTCACAATTCGCTCGCGGTCCTTGAGTTCTGTCGGCGGCATCGTCGCTCGGCTCGCGCTGGGTGGCAGCCATGTGGGCCACGGTTTCGCCGCGTGCCGATAATGACGACTCGCTGTCAGCTACCTGCGACTCGTGGGTGGTCGCATCCATTATTGTAGCCACGGTGTCGACTGCAGGCTTCTTGAAGTGTAGAAGGCGATTGTGCGACAATCCACAGTCGTCGATGTCGCATAAAGGTGCAGGACATGCGGTATTATTGTGTCGCTCCAATAAGCAACAAAAACATAGGTTTTTTGCTTTTGCAAATCTCCATCTATCTTTTCTCATTGCTCGTCTGAAATATCGACATTCAGTTAGTGGATGGGCAGATTTTGAGCAAAACAAACATAATTTCGACGACGTCGGTCGAGCGGCTCTGGTTGCCATCGTCGTAAGCACAGGCCGATTATAGTACATAGGTTGCCTTTGCTTCTCATCCGGTTTCGTTCGTCCATGTGGCACCTGGTCGGGTTTACGGCTGTCCCGAAGATGTGTAACGCCGACTATTGAGGCCACAGTAGCTTCACGTTTTAAGAATGTGGCTAGTAGTTGTAGTTTTGAAACGTTGCTAGCTAGCTTATCGTAAGCATAGTCTGACCACTTGCTAATCAAAACACTAGGCAACTTTGTGACGACTGCCGTCAGTAATTCTGGGCTGCGTAGGTAATCATGCTGATTGAGTGAGTTCAGCGTCGCAACACAATTATTTACTTTCATAGAAAAGTTAATTATATCATTCTGATAATTACTTGAGAGTGGCGATAGCTTTTTCATCTGCGCCGTCAGCTGTTGAACGATTAAATCTGGGTGTCCAAACCTGAGCTCCAATGCTTCCATTACAATAGCTGGTGAGGTGCCGCCGATCAGTAGGTCGGTGACGGCTTCCTTGGCCTCGCCGCGGAGCGCTTTGCGTAGTCGCCATAAATTTTCAGAATCACTAAATTGGCATACCTGTGTGGATTCATCATATGCGCTTCGAAAATGCAACCATTC
The DNA here is from genome assembly GCA_905187575.2 of Celastrina argiolus. Lineage (NCBI taxonomy): Eukaryota > Metazoa > Arthropoda > Insecta > Lepidoptera > Lycaenidae > Celastrina > Celastrina argiolus. Next base: position 3,946,859 of record LR994591.1, on the reverse strand, counting down.
GAAGCATTCACCACTGAATATCGGTAAATCTCGCGGTGTTGACAACCGTGTGAGTAGTCGTTCATCTTGATGGTGCTGGGACGTGGAGGTCATTATGTTCTTGAGTGTGTGAGCCAGCTGAATTATACCGTCGGCGTGTGGAGCGGGGGCGCAGCTAGGTGCGCAGTTTGCGCTAGGTGCCGGCGCTGCCTCCGTCGCCGTTGCTGCCGCCACTGGTGGCGACTGTACGTTACTCTGTTCCAGCCACTGCTTCACGTTACATTGACTTCCGTCGTTGCTAGCAGGCTTGCTACAATATGAAGCATTATCGACCATGGCTAAGTCACATTCGAGCCGCTTATCGATAAGCTCCAAAGCAATTTTAGCTTTTTCCTCGGCTGCTGCTAATTCCAGCTGTTTGCGTCTAATTTGGGAAGACGACGATTTACATGACATTTCATTTGTTGCACTTTTATCACATGCACATTCCGATTTTGACATTTTAAATTGTTCGCGGTCACGCGTTAACACTTGTTCCGAAGCACTTTCGAGTCTGTCAATTAATTTTACGCGGGATTTATTAGACAAAAACTTATTTGGCGTACGATACATAACAAGAGTTCAACAGTTCTAGTTAGATCCGGTTCGAATGGACCAGCGATTATAAGGGATGGAATTAAAACTGCGGTGTTGGACAGAATATGTGCGAGGGATAATTCAAACGTGTGTCACTTGCGCGTGCGTTGGTGCGACTGCTTTTCTGGACTTCCAGGGTGTCGGCTCAGTGTAACCGCATACGTTTGAAGAATCCGACAACACGACTTTATTCAAACAAAAGTTTAAGCTTACAATTTATAGGCTTATACAACAGAAAACTATATTTATTTAATCTCAGAACACAATAAGTTTATTTAACACTCTAAATAATATTTATATAATCTTATGATTAGTGATATATTCTTAGAAAGGTGTAGTGCGTCGCCTACACTTTATAAACTTTTCGAGAAAAGGTAGTTCGGTGACGTCAGTTGGTATTGATGTGGGCTTAACTAGAAATCCCAATCTCAAAATCTCTTAACTATTGTCGATCTATGCGAATCTCTTAACTATTTTCGATATAAGTTCGGTTCGGTTATCGCGATAATTTATTTATTATAAATGAGGATTAAATATTACGAGAATAATAATTGCTCTCCAGATTTTGTTCATAACTAGGTACTATGTACCTCTAAAATATTCGTATCAAAGGGCAATTTGACAAAATATGTGTAGGGTAACCACAATTTCTAAATTATGCGGACATGATGTGTCAACAAAAGCTTTGTCACATATTTTAATGAAATACTTATGTATGAACTATTTAATACCCAATTTGTTGTGTACCTACATAATAATAATGTATGGGTATTGTAACATTTGTAACTTATGACCTTAAAAGGATAAAAAGTATAGGAAGCTGGCTAGCTTGTCATATTTTAATTGAGGGGCTCCTATTAAGGAAATATACTATGTAATGCAAAAACTACTTAATCATTTCGTTTTCAAGAATTTGGTTACATGCAAACAAAAACATTACCTACAATAGGTGTGGCTGTGATATGGACATGGCTGTTTGTGGTCCTTAAGTCCATGGTTTATTTAAATTTTGTTTTTTTTTTTAATTTTTGTTTTTTTTTATTCAAATTTTGTTTTTTTTTTTAATTTTTGTTTTTTTTTATTCAAATTTTGTTTTTTTTTACGAAGATTAGTAATTTCTTTAATTTTTAGCTAGCTATCCAATGGTATAATTGAAAATTGGATGGCGATGATAGATATCTGTAAAACTCAATTTTATCCGATTTTGTTTTTTTTATTGCGTCACTATACCAGCAATTTTAAAGACCTAAGTATTCACGTGCATACATATTACAGCGTGCACATTCCAACTTAATCCGTTGAATTCTCAAGTGGAAACTAAGTCAAAATTACATTTAGGTTACTGGTTATAAATACGGTATCCGGGATAACCGCTCGGTTAACGAGGATATAATTCGTGCGGAGAAAGTAGGGTGGTTATTTATAGATTTTACATTCCAGCTACAAGCTAAACATTTTAGTTTTGAACGTTGATGGAACGTTGGGTAAATAGTAAATAGATGGTTTATGTTACACCTACCGTCAAATGTACGACAATTTCAGACACCTGCCATATTCATTTGACATTAAGAAGAAAATATTCAAATCGTATGTCAACTAATTTTAGGTGAATTAACCATGAATTAACCTTTGCTGAATTAACCTTATCTGTGGTATTTTAAGGCTTGTGAGTGCGAGAGTGATGTACATGATTGTACTTATTTTATCTATATAATCTGTCACTCTCGTTTCTTTTTTTAACCTTATGTTTCACCAATATAGGTGCCATGTTACTTGATCATACGTTTGAATAGCGTTTCAGAAACCGTAAATCTAAGTAGTATTCCTATAATGATATCGGAGTGCAAACAGCATCATATTTTGGTGGCAAAAAGGCGTAAATTTTGTATTTTGTGAAAATTTTAATACTTGAAAAATTACAAGAACACATTACAATGATGCCATTCGTATATTATTACGTAAGACATGTACATAAACAGTAAAGCGGAAATAAAACCATAAATTGCTAAGTAGGTATAATGTTTTCACACAACATTTTTACACAACTATGTATTTATTAGATGCGAAAGATCATTTAAGAGGGTTCAATCATATTTTATTTTAGTCGTCTTTGGACCTGATTTTTATTCATTCTGCATGCTATTTTTTTTTCGTATTTCTACTAATATTTATGGGGAGGAGGGGTCAAAAATATTAAACTCGTCTTGCGTAATAAATGAATGGCCCCAATGTTGCCTTCAGTTTTTAAATCATAACTACAACGTAGTGACTGGTGTTCCTACTAATTAAAACGTTAATACTCGATTACCACAACAATTATGAGCTACCGCCATTAGTCACGCGATCCGATATATCAAACTTGAGCGAAATGATTATGAAGCCAATCAATGTAACTAGTTCAGAATCTAGATCTACAACTTACATCTAAAATTAATCACCATGTAGTTTTTAAATGTAATATATATTTTTACATAATTTAATGAAGTTTTTTTTATAAATAATTTTATTTCATTTCAAATTTTCTGCCGACTGAAAACTGAAACGTTAATTAAAGTTAGTAGTACTTTTATATAAAAAAACTGTCACTGCTTAGCAGATGACAGACAGCGTGTAACTGGGCTCTATTTGATTTAACTTTTCGTTTCAGTATTCTGCAAAAAATACGACTTCTGAAATGTGTTTTAAAATTGTAATTCTGGGTAATAAAAATTCGCCCGAGATGGTTTTATAGAGGTTAAGCGGCAAGCGACTCGGAAATCCTGACTACTTCAAATAAGCTTATTACGCACTAAGCAGTCTGACTCAGGACCGACCCTTGTTCCAAGGAGTTACGGTGAGTAGCTTCATGAAACTAAAAGTAATTGACCTTATAAAGCACGTAAAAAGGCCTTATTGTTTATGTTTACCACGGTCTGTTATGATGCGGTAGTGGGGTCAACGACACACAATTTGCGCCGTTGAGTCATCTATTGCGCGTTCGCTTTCGATTCACGATGGCAGTTTTATTATCTATGGTGTTGGTATGTGTGTCGAGATGCCGGCCAAAATGTTGTCAATGACATATCGCACGATGAGGAATGATGAAAAATGGGTTGAACATATCGCACGAATAAACAAGCTGTGATCCCTACGCCCAGAAAATCAAATGGTAGTATGGCTATAAACAAAATTAACAGAAATGTCATCCCCGAAATTTTTAAGCAGTGACAGAGATTATGATGATAAATTCTTAAAACATGTCAGCTTTAAAACAAAAAAATTGCTAGATCTAAATCGGTTCATCCGTTTGGGACTTGGGAGCTACGATGCCACAGAGACGTCAAATTTGTAACAACCCCCTGTTTTTAGGGTTTGGGAATAAGCAAACCTTTTCTTTACTTTTTATACAACCATTGACTATACTTTAGTGATATCGCAAATAACTACAACCATGAATATTTCAATAAGTCCAGTGTCCACCAAATCGTATTAACTTTCGTAACAACGTGAAATAGAATATTAATTCTCTTGATTATCATTTTAACGATCTATTGCGTGTGAATAATATTTGTAATTCTCCTATTTACATAATTTAGGTAAATAACCTTCTGCATAGAATATTACGTGTTGGTAAACACACAGAACTGTGTACTTGTATGATTCAATTAAACATTTTTCTTCTGACCGTATCTTGTAGAGACATCTGGGCCCTAATTCAAGATGCCATCGCTATTATCACTTACGAAGTTCGATGTATTGGATTTGACATAAGCTTCGCTAAATGACATACAAATTCGGTTGTGTTTTCTTTGTCATTTAACTTTTTTTTGCGAACTTCATAAGTGATGATAGAAAAGGCATCTTGTATTAGACAGATTTCTCATTTTGTTTCGCTAAATTATCATCTAAGCGACCGTATTGCGATCTTTCTTCTTACTTTCATGTAAGCTAATGAACGTTCTTTAGACAACCAGATTTTCAGTTTTTGATAACTTTTCCTAATTAGGGCATAGGTGGATAATAGTTATTACTAATTTCCGGGGCTTAGACAGATTCTGGTCAATTTCTGTCTGTATTGTCTATTCTGGTAAATTTCTGTCTATATTGTCTAATATCTATTCTGGTAAATTTCTGTCTATATTGTCTATTCTGATCTATTTATGTCTATATTGTATATCTGTCGTCGTCGTTTCAGCTAGGACGTCCACTGCTAGACATAAGCCTTCAAAAATTTTCCATCCTCCAATCCATCGAGTGCATCCATTGACTGCATCCATCGACTCCCTGCGGTCTTCTTCAGGTTGTCTGTCCTGCCTGACAAAGTTTGGCCAGTGAAATCATTCTGGGCGTCGTATTAATCCAACGTCAATTGTCGTAATAAATTGAACCTTGCGTAACCCGTTAGCCGATAGTTGCATAACAATTGGCGTCAAATGCATGGCCGTATCAATCTGGTCCAGAATTGTCACCAGTGCCAATGTCACGGTGATAAGGATATTTATAGTTCTATTATCCTTATGGGAATAAAATACAGGAAAAGTTCAGAAATCGTCAGATTCTAATAGGTAAGTTTAAGAGTAAATAATGGGATATTTAGTATTTGCTTTGCTAATATTATATTGATTGATGTATTAGAAGCCCAATTCTAGTATTTAACTTAACTTCAACTAAATATAAATGGACTGTCTTGCTAAAGTAACCTAAAGTAGTTTCTACTACTTACATGTTTGTTTGTACACCATTTGATGCTTGTATGACATTTACTAGAATACAATTTGCTGTTAGATGAGACTTTATAGAAACTGTATTATTGTAAGCTTGAAATAGTATCGACCTTTAAGGCTATAAAATCGATGGAAAAAAAAGTGAAAAGAGGCACTATTGTAAGCGATCAAAGTATCACTATTTATAAAATATACCTACTTATATTGTCGTATAATATAATAAAGTCAAGTTTATTTAGATATTCAATTATGCTTGACATACGACCTAAAATTAATACTTGATTAATATCAACGTCAACTTTTCATTTCCTTAAACCTTTCAGAGAAATCAATCATCTTTATAAATCCAAAGCGGCTATATAACATATTTATAACTCTTAAAACTTGAGAAACTCTGTTCATTACCCTGGCTCAATGTTTTGGCTTCCCGCCAAAACTCCCGTCTGCATTCGGAGATACATTCCCGTTATAAACCTAAATGTATTAATTCCAGAACCACTTAAATGTCGCATCCTCATTTCTGGACTAAATGCCGCGCGCTCTAATGTATATTGACTTTTAATTTTTTTCCAGACATAAATGGTAAAGGACTGTTACACTTTGGTCTTTACGTTAACTTTTTCATACCTTTTTTATGTTTTATTTCATAATGTTACGCAATTATTCACAAGAGGATTATATTTATAGTAAACAATTTAATCATAAATCATTACGAGTATTACGGTTCTTTTATAGTTGATATTTATCACAAGTGTGTACAATATCTACTGTCAATTGCTTACATGACTATTTTAGCATAATATAATACTTAATAACTTAGATAAGTAAATATACTCCAGTGTATAAACTCCAGTCCAAATAATAATTTGCGTAATATCTCTGCTCTTTTGAAACAATCGTCCATTTCATTGGCCAATTGTAAAAGGAGAATGCCCACTCTCCATAGTGTCTCAGGCCCAATGTGGACATCAAAAAATCGCATTAAAAATGAGTGTTCTAAAATGTTAATAGTATTAGATATCTGGGAAAAAAACTTAAAATGCCGCCATTATTGTAGAAATATTTTTTTTTTACTTTTTGTCTATTTTATTTTCAAGGCCTTTTCCGACTTTCAGAATTTATAATAGTAAGATATAATAAGATAGCCCTTGTTGTAGTGCAAGAATTTCAGTTATTGCTACCCAGCACTTGTGGCAAACAAGATTATCGCCTGACACCTAAAACATATTAACCCTTGGCTGGTATCGCTATTTTTGGCAACACTACTGGCATCGTGGGTCATATTTTACCCATACCAAAAAATCTGTTGTAGTATGTAGGTATTTGTTTTATTTATGAAAATAGGTATAGGCATTTAATAAAAAAACTATTTGTTTACAAAATGATCTTAGTTAAAATTTTGAATATTAAAATATTATTAACATATACATGAATTTGTAACTAGCCTATGCTTTTGGCACTTTTTGGTAAGAGCGTATTTAAAATGAAATAAAAACATATAAACCCTAGAAAAACTTTGACAAAAATAAATTAATGACACTTCTTATATCCTCTTAATAACAAAAAAGTATAATTCTCATGAGATCAGCTAAAAATGTAAAAATTGACAATAAAATCCCAAAAGCGACTTGACACTAACCAACAATATGACATATTTCAGTCTTATACTTTTTTATACATAATACTTTGAACGGAATATGTCTTACAAACAAATATGTAAACATTTATAACATTCTCCCTTTCGTTTTTATTGCCAGAACTTGCTTCAATGACACTATCTTCCGAGCAAGTAATAGGTTCGGGACTGTCTCGATCGCTCATAGCTTCATCGTCACAAAGCAGATTTATATTTGGGCTCCTTTGAACATCTTTTGACTCCGAATCATCATTTACGTCATGCAACAACTCTTCAATTTGTCTATCGTTTAAAAATCCTCCCATTTTTGTGGAAATATTCACCAAAAAACAAACAGTTTAGAAATTAAACTCAGTGAAAAAAGTTTCGTATTTGGTGTCGTGGGTCAAATGTGACCCAGCCGGCTCCATACTTCAGCTCCTATGATGGTTACAACGCTGCACGTCCACCCCCCGCCGTAGCTTGCGACGTACTGAGAATACGTAGAAGCGGGCACTTGTACCATGAACATTAAAATAATTATAACTAAAAATGTTTGCGTCTGGGTCAAATTTGACCCACGATACCAGCTAAGGGTTAACATTAATGATAAATATTTTCAAACGTAAAAGATTTAACGATTAAACCATAATGAAAGAAATAATATAAACATTTTATTATAATATTATGATTACCTGCTGCCGTGCAACCCACTGCTGTATGACACTTAATTCTTTGGGCTCTAAAATACGGTTCTCGGTAACATTATTACCACAACATAATATACAATGTTCTTCAGACATTTTGGTATGCACAATCAAATAGCGTTATTCTTTAATCCAGGGCTAAGAAATCGTAGAAGGAGAGAACAAAACTAGTAAAACAATGCCAAAGTCGTACGTGAAAAGCCGAAACAAGTTCAGGCGAGAAAGCCAGATAGCGGTGAAAAAAATCGAAAACAAAACAAAACGCATCTTTTAGCAACAAGCGAACGGTCGAGATCATTCGTTTGAAAAATGACATTTCAGTCATCAGTGTTGCCGCTTGTCGCAAAAAAATGAAATCGATAAATCGATTACGTAAAAAATAATCGATATAATATGACTTTTTATTAATCTTTATCGTTTATAGTAACAAACGTAAACATTGGTTTTAAGATAAATGTTTTTTTTTCATTAATTCTTTACCGAATTACCAACAGTGACCCGTTATTTGTATTTTACATGAGTTTATTTTATTTGTTTATAAATCGATATTCGGATTGATTGATTAGAGTTTTATCATCGGGTAACATTTCACCTCAACGTTCTACCTAGGTTCCAAATAATCCAATAAAATTCCTTTTTTTATTGGAACATTACTGATTATAGTGGCGGTTATTTGAATGTTATCAAAAATCATGTCTCTTTATGGTACATTTCTGGAGAAATTAAGTCTTCTTAAGACGGCTGTCCGCTCTGGGCCTGAAATGGGCTTTCTCCTTTATGAACCTTCACAAATGCGACTACGTATCCGCTACCTGACGGTTAAATGTGCTAATAGACTTTGATTCTCATAAATTATTTGAATTGCTTCATTTATATTATATCACGCTAGTTACAATATATCACTTTCATTTGCTTATCACGATGGAACATCATTATCAATGTTGTTCGATCGAAATAAAAAAAAAGTATGAAACTTTTTACAGAAAAAAAAAATAGAAAATGTTGGAATAATTGGATAAAATTTGTTCAATCTCTCTCCTATGGAGCTTGGTCAATGATAAAAATAACTAAAAGCACTAGTACCAAGTAAAACAGCAGTTAATATTTTTGTATAGTGAATTAGGTTTAAAACAATGAAATGTCAACATGACGTTTGATACTGATGCCTAAGATAGAGGACCTATGTACCTAGTTATAATATATTACGTATTACCTAATAAAAGTAATAGATTAACCCAACTGTATTATTGAACGTGTGAATGGATCCTAACCAAATGCTGTAGCATCACAACAAAATGAAATCAAATATAATATACTACATAATAAAATAGCTCATATTTCATACATAACTAATACCATAGCGTTCCGACCCGAAAAATATTACATAAGCAGCAGCCTGCAAATAAAAGGCGACCTCCTACTATGACACTTTCTCACTTTCTATTTCACTTTCAAATTACCTTTACACCGATCTAATGACGCGTTAATGATCGCAACGCTCTAATACATATAAAAATGGCGCCATACCACGATAAACGTAAGCTATTCTTTTATTACGAAAGACGATTCAAACTAGTTTTTGTCTCCCCCAATCCTCTAAACAAGAAAAATAAGTATAGGTTTTAGGCTAAAAAGACAAAATCGACCCCCCTTAAAATCGTCTCACGTAATAAATGAACGCCCCTCAAAGGAAGGTCGACAAAAACCCGTTAATAATCAAAGACATTGTAATATACAAGCATAAAAGTGTGTAAGACCCGAGCATACTAGAAAGTGAACAATATTTTTGCAGTCTGGGAAAAATCCGCCAAAAAATGTCCGGAAGAAACGTATGTATAACGTACAATAAATTTAGAACAGTTTAACCACAGAATAACCACAAGTAGCCGCGAAATTTAAATATAGATAAAACATAATGTTGTTTAATCATATAGAAAATTCTATAAAATAATTAATTTAATATGTTTTTAGTTCTTACTTTATGTACTGAAAAGAAAATTTTGTCATTTATTATTTATTATTTTTCTTGTGATGAAAAAATTGAGGGCCCATTATAGTTCCTCTACACTGTAGAGTCTACAGTAGGTACTATGCGTTTAGCAACTAAGTTTTAAGAACACGATTTTGATTAAAAAAAAAACTGTTCAAAAACAATAATTGAGAAACCCCCGAATTGTCAAGCAGTGTGCGAAATGAAAATAATGAATTAAAGCTAAGAAGTAAGAGCGGTAACGTCAGCTTTCAAACAAAGAACTAGATCAAGATCGGTTCATTTGTTTGGGAGCTAACGAAGCCACAGACGAAACACGGAGACATGCCAAACTTATAACACCCTGTTTTTGTCGTAGGTTAAAAAGTTAAAAGTCAATAAAATAATAAATATATTTTGATTGTGAAAAGAAAATTATTTCTTAATATCCTGCTTGTGATGAAAAATTCGGGCCAATTATTGGTCCGTTTACTTTAATTCGTCGACCAAGCTACACATTTGATTTAAAAAAAAAGTGTGCATATACTAATATCTAAACAGTATTTGCCCATATCTCCTGTTATGCTGTTAATCTCACTGTACCAACCCTGACCCAATTCCCGTTTCTAGGACGGCACAAAAATTGATAGAATCGACCAACAACGAAAAATGGAGCGATGCCGATAAGATGAATGTGATTTAAATAACGTTACATTCGGTTTTGAATACTGAATGGCCGTATGATTGGAAGAATTGGAAATATAAATTTACTATAGTTATTATAGTAGATTGTTGTTGTGTAAAACTACAAACTGTTATACACTTGTACTAGTAAGTAAATAGTTATTATGGTGTTCCATGAGCGACCGTAACCTCTTTTGAATTTTGATCCATTTGTAAGACACATTATAGATTATAATATCCACATTTTTTAAAAGAACACTCAGACACACACAAAACAGACACGTCAAACTCAAAACACAGTTCTCTATTTTAATTAAAAACAGTTAGGTATATTTTCAGAATGGCGATTATAAAAATGATTCCTATTTGGTCAAAACCTAACAGAATTATTTTGACGCTATAAATCGTAGTGATTATATTCTCTTTGCTATAAATAATAAAAATCCCAGTCACTATCCCAGCGATAAGAACGCTTTCAACAAAGCCGCACAAAATTTAAAAAAACTAATTAAAGAACTGGAAAATGAGAATTTACAATCTCACCTCTCTAAACTAACACATACTGTAGACACAAATTACTCCCTATGGAAAACTACGAAAAACTTAAAGCGTCCCCAGCCACAATCTGCACATTTAAAAACAGAAACAGGTTCTTGGGCTCGGTCTGACTGTGAAAAAGCAAACATTTTTGCTCAACACCTATATACAATCTTTCAACCATTCCCTAGTAACAATCAACATCAAGACAATGAAATTGAAAAGTTCCTTAGTTCACCTACACAAATGTGCCCCCCATTAAAACATGTGACCATAAATGAATTGAGGGGTGAAATTACTAAACTCCCAGAGGGTAAATGCCCGGGTTATGACCTTATTGATGGAAAACTCTTAAAACACCTACCTAAGAAAGGTATGATGCTCATACTTGCTATCTTTAACGCTTGCCTAAGAATGTCTTTCTTCCCAAGTCAATGGAAAATAGCCCAGGTAGTGATGATACTGAAACCAGGCAAACCTGCACACGAAGTGTCATCATATAGGCCCATTAGTCTCATACCAGTATTAGGAAAATTACTGGAAAGTTATTCTTAACAGAATGCAAGACTATCTTACAGAGATAATACCAAGCCGGTTTTCGGTTTCAGAAAAGGACATGGAACCATAGAACAAGTCCACCGACTGGTTGACATAATAGGGAGAGCACTGGAAAACAAACAATACTGCTGCGGAGTTTTCTTGGATATTAGCCAGGCCTTCGACAAGGTATGGCATGATGGTCTATTATTTAAAATTAAGCAGAAGCTACCGCACTCCTTCTACCTATTTATAAAATCGTACCTTGAGCACAGATGCTATGAAGTGCGATATAACAATGAAATATCGGTCATGCACGGTATAAGAGCTGGAGTTCCGCAGGGTAGTATACTGGGCCCAGTTTTATACCTTATATTTACCGCAGACTTACCAACTCACATCAATACAGTTACGGCGACTTACGCAGATGATACCGCACAGGAGTGCGGTTGCAGAGTCAGGATTTTCATGGGTTGACAGGAGTCAACCCATGAAAATCCTGACTCTGCAACCGAGAGGATTCAATCTCATCTGAACCTCATTGAGACATGGTTCGATCATTGGCGTATGAGAGCCAACACAAACAAATCTGTACAAGTAACGTTCACACTAAGAAGGAAATCCTGCCCAGCTGCAAAACTCTATAATGCAGATATCCCACTATCAGATGATGCCAAATACCTAGGCATGCATCTCGATCGTCGTCTCACCTGGCGCAAACACATATGGACTAAAAGGAAACAGCTAGATGGCAAACTTCGGAGCATGTAGTGGCTAATCGGGCGTAAATCACAGCTATCAGATGCAAGTAAAATGCTAATCTATAAAGCCATACTAAAGCCGGTGTGGACCTACGGCATTCAGCTCTGGGGCACGGCCAGTAATAGCAACATTGAAATACTTGAAAGATTTCAAAACGAAACAATGAGGGCAATGTTTAACATCCCACCACACATAAGCAACAAATATATTATCAGAGATCTGAAATTGAGAACAGTAAAGGAAGAAATTGAGTTTTACAGTAAAAAATATCAAGACAGACTAGATGGTCATAAAAACAGTCTAGCTGCTGACCTGCAGGGATCAGGCACTCTAATTTTCTTTAGACTTAAGAGAAATAGTGTACCAAACCTCCCAATAAGATTTATGAACACATAATGAGTGTTGCACCGCTGGGTGCACATCTCTGATAAAGCCATCTGCAGATGAAAATCAGCCAACACAGTAGATTATTGTTTAGCAACAGATATCTATGTTGCAGGTTAAATAAAAAAAATAAATAAATAAATAATAAAAATGAAAAGGAAATATTCATATCGGCATATAAAAATCCCACCATAAAGAGCCTAAGTAGGGCGAACGTTGTACAAGTGCCTCGAATGTAGGTTCTGCTTACATTACACTTTATTATGAGCGCGTATGTATTTTACACGGTTCGTACACGTAATGAAACTACTACAACTACTACTGAAACGGATTTTGCATGTTTCAAATACATATAGGGGTATTTTATTCTCGAATAAATAAAATTTACATGGAATATGTTAATAAGTTTCCGATATTCTACAGCAAGTGTGGTAACATGCTTTCTAAGTCTCAACTTTTTTTCTTTTTAGAAAATTGAAGATTTTTTCATTTCCACATCAGGATACTTTAGTTACTAGGTAAACATAAATTTTAATATGCAAGTAATTTGTGTATCATTACTTCCACCAAGAACCTACAGTACATTCAATAACATATTATATTAGGAATATTAGTACCTATACTTAGAAAAAAAAAACAAAAAATCATTACCACTACCTTTGGGTTTCAAGTTCACATTTGTAACCCTCGACAAAAAAAGAGTAGTATTATAAATTTAACGTGTCTCTGTGTATGTGCACATTAAACTTACGTGACGTGTGTATGTATATGGCATTATAGCTCCTAAATGGATGAACCGATTTTGATCTAGTTTTATTGGTTGAAAGCTGACGTGATCGAGAGTTCTTAGCTATAATTCATCATCATCAGTTTTCTCGCTGCTTGACAATTCGGGGGTCACTGAAAATATAATTATGTTAATAGCTATGTATCTGGTAAATGGAGTGTTCCATATATCCTAGAATTTCCCTTTGGAAATTTGTAAGAAGATGGTTCATGATATTCAGATATAAGTATAATGTTTGGTAGCAGTTGGCAACAGTGCTCTACTGTTGCCAACTGCTACCAAAAGCTTTTAGCTAGTATTTTGCAGAAAGTTGCCAGATTGAGTAATTTCTTCCTTCCTAAAAAGTAACTAGAAGTAGGTAGCTTAATAGTTAATCTCAATCACTCATTAATATTAAAGCCTGTATAGATTAATTTAAGTACCTATGTCAAAAGATGTTGTTTTTGAAATATTATACAAATTTTAAACATAATGCACTGATTAGTCTATAATTAAAATGTTCCTTTTGTTTTTTAAATCTAATTATGGCCTCTAGTTTAGCCGTTTAGTTTATTGCTACTAATATCTTTTTCAGGAATTCCTGCACAATAAATTTTTTTCACCGCTCTGAAAGTTGCTAGAAAAAGTAGCTACTTTTTAGCTAAAAATATTAGATTCTTTTTATTGTAGCTGCCTGATATCAAAATATTGCTAGATCTATAAGTACATAAATAGAGCTATAAAGTACCTAGTTAAGTTGGCAACAGTGGTTCAGAGAAATGACATTGGACATGATTGACGCAGTCGGTAAAGATAACAAAAGGGGTGCGGACTGCGGACTAATGGATTGGGGAGATCCTCATTTCATTAGAGTCCGGTGTGCGTGAAATGTCAAGAGCATTCAGTTTTATTTCGCTTGTGGTAAACTGCTCTGGGCTCTTATTCAAGATGCCATTACTATTATCTGTACTAATATTAAAAGCGGAAGAGTTTGTTTGTTTGTTTAAACGCGCAAATCTTAGGAACTACTGGTCCGATTAGAAAAAATCTTTTTTTGTTGTTTAGTCCATTTATCCATTTATAGATGAAGGCTTTATGTTATATTACGCTGCGACAAATCGGAGCGAAGCATCAATGAGAAATGTTGCAAAAACGGGAAAAATTATAAACATTTTGGGACTTTCTTTGCTTGCACTGCATAAACGGTTTATGTCACTCAAAAACCACGTGGGCACGGCTAGTGTATAAATAAAGGGACGTACCTACTATTATAGTTGTCATATCAAAAAGCCTACCTAGGTTAATAGATGTTTTCGCTTGGTAAAGAGAACTAATTAACATCACTTTGTCTTCGCGATTTCAAAACTAATCCAAGGTAATCTTGAGATAACATAATACTCTTTTGCAACTGTCGGTCTGACTGCACGACGTTTCAGTAAGTGAGCGAAAGGAATTTTCGAGTACGATATTTTAACGTGATTGCAAATTTCATTTCCTACATATTATTATCACTGACTTGGCATTAATTATAATTACCATTAGACACTTACAACATACAACTGACGGCCGAATACTGAAACTAACTAATTATTAAAGTCAGGTTTCTACCGGGACCTCCTAGAAACATAAGTCTCGATTTCACCAACGCATGTTAGTGTTAACGGCTTGTTAAAATACCATGCCTTCTCATTCATTGATAGGAAATACGAGAGGAACAACAATTATCTGTTGTTTTTTTTAAACCTAAGGCCCACTGCTCTACCATGGTAATTATTAGAGTTTTTCTTAAGTCAATTTTCATGAAACCGCCTTTTCTGACTTACTGCTCTATTAATTAGTCAGAAAAGACGGTTTTGAGAAAATGGCACTATTAGAAAAATATTTACGTGCCATATTCTCGAAACCGCCTTTTATGTCTTATTGCTGTTTTGATTACCAGAGTCGTGCTGCAGTCTGGGAAGCGGTAAGCCCAGATTTAATCTTTGAGTTAGCCCTTTAATGTGAAAGAAAATACATACAAGTTAACTTTGTTTATTACCTAAGCAAAACTGGCGCAAGAAAACTTTAAAGATTATTTTTCTATATAAAAGTACCTAGGTACCTATAAGTACTTTAGAGGTAAAGAGTTAATTGGTATTTAACCCCTTAATGATTATTATTATGTAGGTTATACCTACTACGTTGCTAGTAGGCAAAATGTAGATGTCGTATATAGATAAACAGATTTTATACGATACAATTCTCTGGTGTATTACTAAGGCTGACCAGAGCGTCTTTGACCTATTTAATAAACTGCAGTCACAACTCGCTGTATGAACAAGAACAATGGACTGCGTATTTGTTCCGTCTGCGAAGGACACACTCGTTTAAAATCAATACACAGCGACAACAAGAACAGCTGATCGCAATTACAAACGGGAAGTAAACACTCACCACTTCGGCTGGTCGTCGGAGTTATTAAAGTTAGATAAAGCTGCGTATCTGCAAACCAAAACACAAACACTAGTACCATGACTACCATACACAACAGCGATGTAAGATTAGTCTACGGCATTCTATGATTAATAATTACGTTAGTTATGCATTACCGAGGAAAACACTTGTGTAGTTGCGTAGTGGAAAGACAAAGGATAGTTTGGTTTTTCAATAAAACTCACCGTTGCGCCGTACACTCTAACACTTTCTTTTTCTCCCATCCTTCTTGAGTTTTCACCCATTCTTCGCCAGGGGAGCGCCAGTCTTTCGAAATAAAAGGCATAATTATTGAACACAAATACAATGCACTCAGGAACACGTAGCGATGCAAGACAACCGAACGTTCGCTACTCGCGACGAGAATTGCCTTGCCTCGAGTTTGCCATGAGTGCAACAAGGAAGTTTGTTTAGAAAGAGACAACCGCGCGCATGCCTGTTGTTGTCTTTGTTGACAGTTGACGTCATAAACAGCTGTTTTTTTGTTTTGTTAGAAAGTTAATTAAAGTGGACTGTGCTTTTTATATAACTATTGGGGTAAATGATCCTTTTATATTTTCGTCAAACTTTAAAAGCGTATTTTATTTTTAACAGTTTCAAGATTTGTTAAAATATTTTTAAGTCATGCTCTATGTCTATGATTGTAAATTAATCTGTCTCTATTGCTGCACTCTGCTGTCAATGTCAATTGTCAAAACTATTGCATAAAATTTTGAGGTTACAAAAATAAATTTTTGTAGTTCGTGATGGCCGATAATAATTTCAAGCCGAAAATTAGCACAGGAGAAAAGGACCCCGCGTTAAAAAGAGCCGAGCTCGATTACATGAAGATAATCGAGGAGAAGAATCGTGAACGAGTACAAAAGTTGCAAAACATTTCTCGTAGAAACAGAATAACTGGTCTAGCAATCGGCGCTGGAGTTTTTAGTATTTATATGTACTCTATCTTAGCGGTAAAGCAGGAGACATTCTTGGACGACTTTGAGGAGCCAGCGAAAATACAGCAATAATGGCCGCAGCACACAAAATACCACTAATAAGATTGCCACCTCTGCCGAGCATTAAGGATGTTTTAAAACTGTACAAACTGCGCGCTTTGCGGGAACTCTCTCAAAATTTTCTCATGGAACCTCGATTGTTAGATAAAATAGTTCGCGCTGCGGGTCACATTGAGAATCATGTGGTCTGTGAAGTGGGCCCCGGTCCCGGGGGCATCACGCGGTCCATCATCAAACAAGCGCCCCGCAAACTCGTGCTGGTGGAGAAAGACCCGCGATTTATACCCTCATTAGAACTTCTGGCAGATGCTTGCAAAGACAAAGTTGATGTTGACATCATAACTGGAGACATACTCAAAACAGACTTGGCCCATTACATTCTACCAGATGCTAAAACTGATTGGTTGGAACCTCCACCGCCTGTAACCTTAATAGGAAATCTACCTTTCAGTGTGTCAACTATACTGATGATAAGGTGGCTGGAGAAAATTTCTAAACAAGAGGGACCGTGGGCATTTGGACGGGCTCGGATGACTTTAACATTTCAAAAGGAGGTGGCTGAAAGAATGTGTGCTCCGATGTTGCACAAGCAGAGATGTAGATTGTCCGTCATGTGTCAGAACTGGTGTCGGGTTAATTATAAATTTGACATACCTGGAGCCGCTTTCCTTCCAAAGCCTGATGTAGATGTTGGTGTTGTAACTCTTACTCCATTGAAGAAACCAATAATCAATTTACCATTCAAACTTGTAGAAAAAGTGGTTCGGCAAATATTTTCAATGCGCCAAAAGTATTCAATTCGTGGAGCTCAAACATTGTTCCCAGAAGATGCAAGAGAGGAAATGGCATTAAGAATGTACAAAATGGCTGAAATAGATCCCGTTACTAGATCATTTCAAATTGCTAATTCAGAATTTGGACGCATATGTGAAGCATACAATGAAATAATTAAACAGTATCCCGAGTTTGAAAACTATGATTACAGAGCACCAAAAAACAAAGAAGTCAAAATTGAGAAAACTATTTAAGAATTTTTATTTTACTGTATATACTAGTTTAAATTAGTTTAAATAAAACACAAAGTAGTAATAAGGGTTTTTATTTATCATGTACATATTCTTAGGTGAAATCTGACTATGTCTCTCCAGGTTCAGTCTGTTTTGCTTCTTTTGCTGCTAAAGCCATTTTTTTCTTTAATACTTTCCTATGTCTGTTAGAATTTAAATGTATTGCATAGATATCATCTCCGACAAGTAACCTTTCACAAATGTGACAATAGTTTGAGGAATGACTATTACAACTTTTCTTTTCTTCTGTAATATTAGATATTAAAGGCTTATATTGGCATGGAGTGTCAAAAAGAAAACTATCTACTATTTCTATTGCTTTGTTTTTAACCTTCTCATCCCATTCTAAAAGGTTTGTTGTGTCAAGCTCGAATATAGGTGGAACCTGAAATTAGTAAAATACATGAATATTTTAAACCTTATTCATATCAATAAATACTACTCAATATTATTGTAATTTATACATAATAAATGAAATTGTAGATACCAATTAAATTTTAATATTATGAAGAATTGAAGCGTGTAGCGCTCTCTGTACATGTGTTCACTGAACTTAAATAGTACACATAATAGTATAGTCTACTCGTCACTAGATGGCGTGGGCACTATGAAACTTATGTTGCAAATATTCAACAATAGATGGCGTACAGTACAGACTTTAGTTCTTAGAATAGTGCAATAGATGGCGCACTTTCGTTTGCATAATTTTATTAGTGTAGAATACTAATTCTGTAACATTGTATTGTACTCTGTAGTTACATAATTATATTAAATTATTTACATTAAAAATATTGTTTTGTTTTATTGAAAACATAAATAAGTTGTGGATTTACAGTACTTTGCGTTTGCTGCTCTTCATTATCAATCCATTTTATACATCGCTACAAAGTTGATAGTAATATTATTAAGCTTACAATAATCTTCAGTCGAAACTAGTAGACTGTTCGTTGAAATAATTGTTAGTAAATGAAGACATGAATCGATGAAGGTGATAATATGTCGCAAAAAAAATTACCCAGAAAATTGAGTTAAAACTGTCACCCTTTTAGGATATCTAGTAACGTATTAAGTACATTGATTCTAGAGACGGATATTTACATTAATGTACTTAATACTTTACGACGTATTCTAAAATGATTCAGTGACAGTTTAATCTTATTTTTTTTTAATCATAATTTTGCTACATATCACCTTCATCCATTCAAGTCTTCAAATATTAAGTACAATATTTTATAATTTACCTCTCTTTTGGGATGCTCCAGGAACCTAGAGCGCACCATTTTGTTTTGCCGCCGCGCGTATCGCCTGGTCGCCATTTTCATGTTGTCTATGCCCTCCGACAAAAGCTTTCTACCCTCCTCACTATTCCTTTTCTCTTCGGGTAACATTAAATATTCGTGAAATTCTTTGAAACCGAGCGTTTGAAAAATACCCTTTGTGTAATCTGGGGGCCTGAAAAATATTTTTTTATATAATATTAAAACGCTACAAGCCGAGTAAAAGGTTACACGTGATAGGATTATTCATTTTATATATTATGCGTAGCTACCGTAGATATAATAACAGAGCAGCAATTATGTGACTGGGGTTAGAAAAAAGCAATATTAAAAATTATAACATCTAACTTTCTTTTTGGTTTTAAATTGACATGGTTGAACTAAGAACATTTTTATTAAATTAGGGTTGTATTATTGTATAATCGTTGAAGTTTAGTTTAACTTAAGTTTCAATACAGTTTTTCAAACTCATCAGTCTAGTCAAAGTCCAAATAAATCGTCAGTGACATTTCCCAGTGAGTTTTGGAGGAAAATAAATATTCTACCGATCTCGAATTGGGGTAACCTACCGGTCTAGGGGTTGACTATTCGACAGTATTCGCAAATATCATCCGAAAGATTGGCTGGTTTGCTTTGAATAAGCTGGGAAATTATGTAATTAAAACAATTTTAATAAAATTTAGATATAGAGTAGACCACGAAGATTAGATTAAAAAGGACGTAGGCTACTTTTCGCGCGAGAATGTTCTCAGTCGCAGAAGACGTGTAGTAGAAAATAAAAGATGCATTTATAGCTTTTATAGCGATTTATTATTGTCAATTTACTAGCTAGTACGCTATATGTCAGCAAATAATATTAAATTCTAATCACAACGTATTAATTTCTATTAATTATAGTATCCTTGAAATTAATCTTCGGAGCCTTTACGAACGCTTCGGCCACCAGAACCTAAAAGACTTGCAGTGTCATTAAAGATTATGGTTCGCTATGTCTAGCAGTATTTCCAATTTATTATTATTGCTTTTACTTTATTAAATGAACGTCGAACATCAAATGTTTTACAATAATGTTATTTAATAAACGCAATAAAACTTAAATGAAAACTTGTATTCCAATGGAATTTAAGGCTACGTTTCATGTGCATTGTGCAATGGTCGTTACTCGTTGACAATCGCAGAAGTAAAAAAAAAAACATGGCGGCCGTGCGCAATCCTCGCATCTGCATTGCGGTTGTCTATGGTCTCAAGTTTCCCTCGCTTACAGTAGACTGTAGCGCGAAATTATCCTTACTAAACTTTGTTTATTGAAGATTTTTTTCTTTTCCAAATTCGAATTTTTATTTTCGTACTTATTAAATTCAATCTTACTACAATTTCTATGCGTTTTAAAATTGTAGTGTAATGAACATTGGACATCCTTATTAAACATTTGAAACAAGCAAAAATAAATAATTAAAACAACAATAATTTGTATTTTGTACCTAAACTTTAATAATAAAAAGCGAAACCAAAGAAATTTTAAGACCCAATAAATAATCGTATTTAAGAATCATCTGTAAGTTAGCTCTGTAATAAATGATTATTTTCTAATTCCTGATATTGTCTATAATTTTTGTGTTTTTAATAATTCTCGGCAAAAAGTATCAAGGAGCAATAGTCACAGTATACCCAGTGTCACATTTCGCGCCAGTAGGTGGTGACAAACCACAGAGCCTGTCACTAGTCACCACTGACATTCTATCAAACGGCTACAACATAATCACGGCACGCATTATTATTTCCATCGCTTATTTTATTAAAGATTAAAATGAAAAAAAAAAACGAAAAAAGAAACATAATAATTATATTATGCAACATGTTGTATGAATGCTCCTTTTTGTTGGTTTTTTTTAATCTCCAAGAAAAGCCAGTAATGCCCATGGACACTATATAATACAGGACAATATTATTATTAGTGGTTACTATCATGGTGGTATTTCATGGGGGTTGTTGCTCGTCACGCTTCACAGGCAGTTTGGCGAGCGCTGTTTTCAGAATAAAACGCAAATAATCAAAGTAGTTAATATAAAATCAAACTTTTCAGAACGAGGTAAAAATATTTTTGAAAATGCTTTAACACCTAACTGTCGAGTCTTCGACATGGCGCGGTAAATTATTGATAAAATATACCTTTAAAATATCACACGTCATTTTTTATTTTTATTACCTATTTGTTTTATAACACATTCTATGTTCAAAAGTACATTAAAAAATGGCTGATCTTTGAAAACCTGTATAATCTATGGTATAGTCCAAAGGCGGTGGTAATCGCTTACCCGGTGCATGGCCTACCATCCCATACAATCTATGTTTAATACAAAAAAAATGCAATAGATGTCACCACTATTTTTTTTTTTTTTTTAAAGATAAAGATTTATTTATTCCAAGAAATTGGTTACATAAGTTGTTACATTATTTATTTATTTTTTCGCAATTTCAGCCCATATGGACATGGAAATATTTTATTATAACTTAATATTACTAAAAGTCTAAAGGATTTATCTTATGAAATTCATGCTTAATTAAAAAAATAAAAATGTCCCTATATTATAATCATCTTAACCCCTTACATATTATGTATTTACCTTCCAACACCACATAGTATATTATTGTTAATTCTTAATATTACATCATGGCAACCTGCATTTTCAACCATATACATTAATTGGATACAACACTATTAATTAAAATGTCACTATGCAAGTTTATATAAAAGTCAACATTAGTAGGTATAAGTATAAATAAAATGTCAAGTACAGTGAATTAATTGGATATAAAATTAGATGTCATACAATAATAATTAAAATGTCAATAAATCAAAAAATAAAAAGTCATCTTAATATAAAAAATGTCAATTACAGTTTATAAATATTAGATTGAAAATATTATTATGTCATTTAATTGGAACAACAATAATATTAATCCATTTTAATTTTCATTGTACCTAATAATATTCATAAATTTGCAAAAAAAAAACAACTAAATTTAATTAATCAGTATGTCCTAAAAATTCATTTATGGTGTAAAAACACTTTTCAGCGAGCCAGTTGTACAGTCTTCTTCTAAACATGTACGTAAACTATTAACGTTTGTAAATTATAAAATGTAAATACATGCCGAATTAAGTACAAACATTGACATTAAAATAAAGATAAACATATTTTTAAGCGTAACATCACATTAAGCTAAATTCAACTCCTCAATTAAGAAGAAGATGCTAAACGTAATTAGTATTTTCCAATAGTGGCGCTAGATGGCGGTTTCCGGAATGTGCCTGGATATCGAAGAAAACAAAAATAGCCAGTCGAATTGCCAGTATTAGGGTGATGCCAATTTCTAGTACTAGGTCGTGTACCCGGTACCCGGTGGTAATGCTACATCACTGCTTGTTACTCACATGCCATCTTTGATCCTCTGCCGGTTGTGTCTGTCGTGGAAGTCCAGTAACTCGCTGATCAGCCCCTCTCTCACCATGTCATCCACTCTCGTGTTTAAGCGTTCGTCGTGCACCTTCTGAAAAACAAAATGGTCGACTATAAGTTGTTGAGTTCCACGTTCCACCTTTGTCGAAAACATTTTTTTTCAATTATAAAGCTGTGACTGAATTGTGTGGAATCTATCCGTCCGCACAAAATAGAACTCTGCGCTCACTGAATAGAGCTGAAAATCAAACACACAAGCGTCACGTTGCCAATTTTTTTAAAATATATCTATAGTTATCTGTTACTCTACTGTTGAACAGAGAATTCTATTGACTTCTATTTTCAATGCTCTGAATTTTCACTTTTCCGGATTTTGGACAGTAACATAGTCCAAATTTTATTTATCATTATACCTAATTATGTATTTAATACACGAGATGATAACATTAATTTTAATAAATTATAACTCTGATACATATAACGGTAAATAAGTCACATTCCAATTTGCATCTTATTACAGTACAGAATACTGATTCAGGATGCCATCATTAATATAACTCCAAAACAAAATGTATGGTATTCGACATTTAAGCTTCGCTAAGTGACATACGAATTCTCCTGTAATTTTGTAAACTTTATGTCAAACCCATACATTTTTATTTTCGAACTATAGGTGATAATAGCGATGCCTGTCTCTCTATTTACGTTCGATCCATACGATTTGAACCAATACAGGGTACATTCCATTCTATTGAAAAAGCGTATACAAGATGTAAAATAAATTTGTGATAATAGTTTAGACTGTGTCTCCTATGTAGAGTTTACTGTGAAAGTACCAGCGCTGAAAGACTTACTTTTGACTCTTCTATGAGAAACGCCCCAACATCATAAATTTGCCCGTACAATAATTAAAAAAAAAAATATGTGTGCGTGTACTAGTGTACACACGTAAGAAGTGAAACTTCTTTATGGCCTTATTTTTCGAAAAATGATCTACATGCAAAAAAAAAAATATAAAAAATTTATATTTATATTATATTTTTTTAAGTATTGATATATTATTTATCACGTCGCTATTGTGTTTCAGAAATAAATAAGGGTGCTATAAAAAAACGTGGCTTGACCCTCTCACGATTCTGGGTGACTGGAAGGGGGGGGAAGATGGCGCGTAACGGAAAAATGTGACGCGTAAGAGAAGTTTCACTTCAAAAATGTAACACTTTCAGCGCTGGTACTTTTACAGTAAACTCTATATACGGGACTCTATGTATGGACACACCCTAAACTAATGTCACTCATTAATATTACAGCCTGTATATAGTCCCTTTTCTAGGTACGCTTATTCTAGGATTCTTTAGGTATTATCTACTATTATTCTAGGATTCCTAGGTTTTTCTAGATCAGATAAGCTCCGGTCACGACCGGCGCAGGCGCATGTTATTAGCTGCTGTTCAATCATTACAACAGCTAATGCTATCGCGAAACGTGAGTTATTATAACTTTTAGATGTAATAACCTGCAAAGGTTATGCTTCTGTAGACTTCTTAAATATGTGTTTGATTACCTATAATAATTTAGGCCGTAATTGTGTTTTACATAAGTAAGAGACAATAGAACAAAAAGTGCTCTACGGGGTGTAAAAAGAGCAGTCACTATAACTTTGGGATATGATTTTAGGACCTTGACTGATTCTAGAAATGAATTTTTTTCATTATTAATTTTTTGAAACAAAAAAATTTTTTTGCAATTTATTATTTTAGTCGCAAGGCTGAATTGTTTGGAACAACGTTCTGCATTAAATTCTTAAATTTTATAATTTTTGCCCTAGTACGTAATGAACATCCTACGCGTGCTATTGACCTCTCAGCGTAATCAGCTGATCGTTGTGTTGTGCACGTTGTGCATTGCCTATTGAAAATTTTTAATTTTTTAAAACAGTGGATTAAAAGCAAATGACTAGTACCAATGGATATAATTCTTGCCTGGTTATTACCCCACGAAGTTATAGTGACTGCTCTTTTACACCCTGTATAATTATATATATTCTCTTCACATTATATTCGGCTTAATATATAAACCATGAATCATCCTGTATAGTTCTTTATCTCTGGCTCTTAAAGTGTGGCATTATTTATTTTTTTCACAACTTTCGATCAGTTTAGTTCATTGTAAGTTACGTTAAATACGAGAATTTAGTTGAAGTTAAGATACATTAAATTAGTTTTAAGTCTTTCGGAAACGCTATTTAAATGTATGATCAATTAACATGGCTTATGTTAACCCATATTGAACGCTGTTTGGTGAAATCAGAAAGAAAGAGAGGGGCAGATATAATATAATTACATCACGCCCTCGCTCGCAAGGCTGGTTATAATACCACAGATAAGGTGCCTTTGATGGAAAAGTGGTTTCATTAAGTAGATTTGGGGATTCTGTTCATGATTCTGCCAGCCCTGTTGATGATCATGATGTACCAACACGTGACGTCACAATTGCAGTACGTACAGGCATGTGCAGTTGATCCTCGTGACCTCAATGACATAACCGCGGTAGGGTTACCGTGGGATTTGCGTGAATGATTGTAATTTGTATGTGATATGAATGAATGCATTTACTATTTATAGTTAATGCCTGACAAGCTACAAGTATGAAACACGACAGGTTGACAATGAATCATCAGAATGCAACATGTTTATAAGTCTAGTCTTCCAACAAACGTAGCCTCAAATTGGCGAATTCTGTCGTTTACACATAATTACTACCGCGTACTCCCGAATAAATTTGTTTATTTCGATTCTCAGGCGATTGATATGTTCGGGAGTAAAAAAAAGGAACGATCTAACGAATTTCTTTATCCAGGGGCCTTACTCTCCAAACTGATTTGATTTTGATTTAGATACGATCATGCCGCGTAGTTCCTAATAAATTGACATTTGTTTATTTTGATTCTCAGTCGATTGATATGGTCGGGAGTACTAAATGTTACGATGTAACAATTTTCTTTATCCTGATTAGTTTCAAAGTAATTCACCAAATAAAATACGAAAAACCACTGATATCAAACGGATTCGGTTTTCGATTGTGTCGGGAGTAGGCCCGCTGGATAGATTCAAAGCAATCCACCAAATAAAATTCCAAAAGCATTTGAGATCGAACTGATTCGATTCTCGATTGTGTCGGGAGTAAGCCTGCTGAACGAATACTATTTAGAATTTAAATTAATATTTCTTTTGGACAACCCTAATCAAACGCGTACGTATTGGTAATTTGGTACTTAAATCTCTATTAATGGTAATAATAATAATTTGCTATGTTTATGATCGCAGTTTGTATACGTTACAACTAACCTTCAAAATATTTATCTACTATACTGCCGCCCTTATCATAAGCAATGCAATCGACATTTTTGGCGAAACTGAGTTAATAGTATATTCGGAATGACCGAAGCGAGATCTACCAGAATCAATCACTCAATGTTTAATAGCTGTCATACTTTTCATTATTCTGTTAATCAGAAACGTCTCATGTGGATCCATTCCAAACTAAGTCATAACATTATTCGCGATTTACTCGAAAGTTAGCTCCAACCAAGTGCGTTGTTTATGACGAGGACGACAGAATTGACATCCTGACTATTATCAACTAGCTATCATATTATTATGTTAGACTAGCTGTTCCGGGAAATTTGTTCGCGTGGTTTTTGAGTAACTTAAACCGTATATGCAGCGCACGCAACGAAAGTCCCCAAATGTGCATAATTTTCCCCGTTTTTGCAACATTCCTCACTGACGCTTCGCTCCTATTCGTCGCAGCGTAATGTTATATAGCCTAAAGCCTTCCTCTAAAAATGGGCTATCCAACAAAAAAATAATTATTCAAATCGGACCAGTAGTACCTGAGATTAGCGCGTTTAAACAAACAAACTGTTCCGCTTTATAATATTAGTATAGATAGTATATAGTATAGATATGTAATAAGTTTTGGCATCATTTGTGTGCCAATATTATGATGCACCAGTGGCGAACGCCGGTACTCTTTCAGAAGGAAGCCCCTAGCCTTTATAATAAGTAGGATTTTGTATAAGGCTTTTCACAAGGTAAGAGTTAAGTGAATCTGATAGAAATAGTTATAAGAACACAAGGCCAATGCGAAGCATATTATATTATGTGCTTAGGGTTATTTTAATTATCGCATCTATAATATACAGGCTGATTCATAGTTCATATATCAAGCCAAAAATAGTGTCAAGAGAATAACGCGTAGAGCATTTTTGGCACCTCATAAAAATTACTACCATGACGCGACAAATCACGATCTCCATAAAAGTCACAAAACAGAGGTCTTAGATCAACGACCAGTGCGTTCGTGTGTATAGACTAGGAGCCCGCGAGCCCCAGCATAGTAAGATTCACTCCTTGTAGTCATTTTAGACCTTTGATTTTTTTGAGTTAGGTATATTAAGTAATTTACATGAGGTGCCAAAACAAAAAAAGTTTTACGCGTCACATTCTCTTTACACTATTTTTGGCTTGATATATGAATCATGAATGATTCTGTATAATATTATACTTAGATGAGATAGTTAAAATTTCCCTGCAGCACAATATAATGTGCTTCACTGTAGCGTTGATAATAAAGGAAAGGGATAACATATTAATATGGTAACCCACAATTTGTCAAGCATCTGTTTGGAACAATGTCCAAATCTTTAACTTGAGAACCATTACATTTAAGTAGCCTTTGACCAATCATGATTTTAATGCACGCTAAAATCATGATTGGTACTTTACGCAAGATGAATTTAAAATGGCAACAATTATAAGAGTATTGAACCTAGACATTAAAATTCTAGACCGAACCCAGGTTCATAGATCTATCGAAGGCTGCTCGAGTGAGTTTCAAGTCATTCAGCAACCTTGAAGCACTAAACAATTAATCAGAACATCTAAATCTAAGGCGGAAAACTTTGTTTTTTTTCATTTCACAATTTATTTTAACCACATAATACTAGTCGAATTAATAAGAATTAAAGTTCAAAAGTCAATACAAAATATCACAGTTTTAAGTCTTAGGTCAAGGTGAGCTCCAAAAGAGACCACAATATTACATTAATAGCAACAAAAAACCATCACCAGAAAATTCTAACGATATAATTGATGAGAACCTGACAATCAAAATTTTCCCACAAAAATTTAAAATTCGAACACTAGACTTTTAAAACCAGCCAGGTCCATTCTAGGAAACCTAAAATGTAGAAGCACAGCTGGGATATTATAATAAAAATCGTATGTGAATTTAATTTTTAGTACTACTGAGAAATTAATACACAAACTCGCTGGAATGAATAATTTTAATAACGCATCGGTAATTTAAATTCAGAGCAGCGTGAAAGTATTTTTGTGGTGACACTTGAAATCGCAAATTGGTGGGAAATGCATATGTCACATACTTTTTAAATAATAAAATAATAAATGCCAAAGCCGGCGATCAGAGTGTGCTGTGGGATCCGCAGAAATTTTCGAGAAGGTCTACTTTTGGCGATTTCGTAACCGGTGCTGTGATTGTTGATCATTGACCAACCCGACCAAGGATTCTTTCGATGGACCCTTCATCACCTATTGCATCGTTTCAAAACCTTTGTTATGAAAACAGTACTTTTAC
Source organism: Celastrina argiolus (assembly GCA_905187575.2). Classification (NCBI taxonomy): domain Eukaryota; kingdom Metazoa; phylum Arthropoda; class Insecta; order Lepidoptera; family Lycaenidae; genus Celastrina; species Celastrina argiolus. The sequence goes on along the minus strand of LR994591.1, from coordinate 3,918,644 downwards.
CCAATAGTAAGTTACCTTAAGATAAGAACTATCTATTTGCATTTTAACCTGCTAAGGTAAAGAACACAATATAGCGTTTTGTTATTAAGATTAAAATTTAGCCTGAGACATTGTAGACGGTCATATAAACACCATGCAAAATTCGTATTCGAAACTCTTCTGAGTCGTGAGTTCTTTATGATAGGAAACGAACGGGGCTACCAACCTAAGCAATCGTTATAAATATCCTCCCTACATTATTTTTTTCAAAATGAATGAGCCGTTTTAGTGGAACTCCGAAACCGGTCACGCTTAATAAATTGTTATGCGTCTGTGGTAATTCCGTACGACATGGCCGACCTTGACTTTAAATGTGAATTTTATTATTAATTTTTTGTATTTCATTCATGGTATGATACAAATTATTACAGAGATGCCACAAGAATCTAAATTAGGCCGAAATTTGATGTCGTTTTGACTGCTTACAAAGGAAATCCAAAGAATCAACGTAGTTCACAGAAGATATCTTTATATACATCTAAAACGCATAACTAAATAAATATACATAAGGAAGCTAAAATATAAATAGAAGTGTTCATAAAGTGTAAATAACTCTATCGTGATCCTAATGAAGAATTAAAAACGTAAATAAATATAAAATGTCTATATCACTTAGAACTGGCTGAATGGAATTCAAATTAAGAGTAAACGTTTAGGTACGAAATTAGAATTGACCTGTCAAATTCGAAAATAGAACCCCAGAGGCGCGACAGAGTGCACCGCGACTCCGCGACTAATGGCCGACACAGAGACTAGAGACAGTAGCACACTAGTAGGTATTATGCCATCCTTTGGAAATATCTCATGTTTATTTCTAAATAAAAAGCGGAGTAAAAGATGTAACTTGATGTATGTATGTGTATGATAATATATAAAAGTTATCTGTAAATGGGCTTATGTTTGGTGATCAATTCACAAAAAACTAAATTTATACATATTCGCTCTTCTCACAATATGCCCCTAAAAAAATACGAATTAATGAGCGGTTTTTATTTTGACAGTTCTACTAGTTTAAGAAAAATGCTGATAGATGGCATTAAACCTAAGTAATATGTCAAGTCCTATGTAAAATGTCAATTACCGCTTTGTATTTTGTTTGTTTACCATTCAACTTTCTTTCTTTCACTTGCAATAGTTTATTATTTATTAATTGTGCCCTGAGAACTAAACTAAACATGGCTAGTCCATGCGTAGTACAATTTTTTAAAAATATAGGTAACCACCGCTTTCCCCAAGATGAAACTCGGAGATCAAGATGGATAGAGGCTATCAAACATATTAAAACAGGATTAACAATATGAAAAAATTCCTTCATATGTTCAACTCACTTTACGCCAGCAGATTTCAACGAAACTTAACGAAATCACAAAACACCACGCAACGAGAGCAAACAACAGAAGTTGTGTGTTGTATTTGTTTGTTTATAAAGTTTTTTTTTCATCACAGAGTTGCCAGATGGTGTTTGAAAAATTCCTTAGTCCACAAACCAATTTTATTCAAACGTTTTTAGTTTCTCTCATCATTTGTCACCTAATCATGCAAATTTAATTTGACCCACTTCCCGTTAATCGATTGAGCTAATTTAAATATATATATACCGACCACTTAAGAGTGTAAGAGTGTAATTTCTTAGAATGTAAGTATAGGGGAGTACTAAACAAGAACTTCCCGAAATCCCTACGGAAACGGGAGAAAAGTGTGATTAATTATTTGTTTGAAAAATCAAAGATATTGAAGCCAGAGACCTATAATGTATGTATGTTTCCTCGGAAGTGTAGGAGATCACTAAGAAAGGAATTTGTAAGGATTATTTTTGTGTATGAAACAGCATACCTACAGCGACTTAACCACTTTATGAATAATTTCACTACCTGAAAATGGATAATAGCTATAATCTGGCAACCCATTAACCACCCAACAAAGATCACAGATTTTTTTGACATATTACATTATGCAAGCGCCATCTTACGGTAGTCTCTGTACCTAAAAGTGACACTTCGAAAACCCCTCATTGTCAATGTGCCTTATTGGAAAAAGTACCTACCTCGGCATTATTATTAGCATATAGACCATGTTTGCTCTAAACTAAGGCCTATATTAATAAAGAAGTCAAACCTAACCTTACTTGAGAACCTATTTGACGGATAAAAAAAAAACGTTTCACTTTTAAAATAATTGAAGTTTACTTATTTTAGATAGACTACCAGATGAAACAGCAACTTTTCTGCAGAACAGCCGAAAGACGACACTACAATAAAAACGGAAGACAGAAAATTCCTTTAATATTACACCATATCCGTTTCATACGTAGTATAATAGCTCGGCGTTAAAATATAATTGAATGAATCCAATACATTTATGGAGCCGAACTAATCATAAAATGGAGAATCGATTTACTAAAATGGTGTTAATTATTATTATTAATATACTTTGAATTTTTTTTGTAACTTTCCTATATTGTCTATGGTCACTTAAAAGTACCATGGTGCATAGGATAAAAGCTGCTAAATTTAGTAATGTAGTCTAATGATTCACACGAGTTTCTGTTGCTTCCCTAGACTTAGTTTTCATTGAATAACATTAATTATTAACAGAATAATACGGTTAGTACCTATTCAGGTTATCGCACACTTGCGCATTAAAACGCTGCGTACACTGTATAGGTTTCCTACATAACTACGCGTAGTATGACTGTAGAATCGGTATTGGGATATAACTACAGATCGATATCGAGAATTCTGTTTAGTAGTAAGGTACATAATATTATACGTATTATATATGTCAATGCAATGGCAAATTCACGTTTACCTGCTCGCATGGCCCAAAGCCTTCTGCCCTCTGCAATTGATAATTATTATACGCTTGAAGTGGAAATAGTTGTGAATCGGACATATCTAGATGCGTAACGCCACGAAATCTCACGAAACTATCTGCGTCCACTTTCACACAGACCGAGCGTAAGATGCTCGGAGTTTGCCGCCTATTTAATTTCAGTCAAATCGCACATATTAAGCTGCAAATCGCACGCATCCAGCTGTAAATCGCACATAGCTGCGAACCGTAGGTTTCCAGCTGCGATACTCATATGTAATAATGCTGCGAATTATGAATTATGCGAATCCCACGAATCGCACGTGTACTTTACTACCTTACCCTACTACCTTACGCATCTGTCCAGCTGCAAAGCGCACTCAAATCTCACGTATCGCACATGTCCAGCTGAAATACGCATATGTCCAGCTGAGAATCGCACTCATATCACGTATCGCACATGTCCAGATGCAATGCGCATATGTCCAGCTGAGAATCGCACTCAAATCTCACGTATCGCACGTGTCCAGCTGCGAATCGCACTCAAATTTCACGTATCGCACGTCTACGTTCGCCTTTACACGTGGCGACCTCGGGGCGGTCGTAAAGACTCGGAATTCGCCGCATATTAAAATTCAGGAGGAAGCGAGCTCTGACCGCCCTTGACTCGCTAGAGTATTGTCCAGAGACGCAAAATACTAGACCTGAATTTGGTGAGTATATATTTCAAATACCGTTTCAAACAGTGTTTTATTGTAGAGATTAAAAGTGAGCCTTACTATTCATATGTAAGGTGTAAAATAAATGAGAGAGAGTTTACTGTGAAAGCAATAGCGCTGAAAGACTTACTTTTGACTTTCATGTTTAAATGAGAAATGTACCATCATCATAAATTTTCCCATACATCCTTACGCAAAGGCTTACCTATATTAGGAGAGAAATATATAAAGGATTACCAAATCAACCACTGAAGGTTGAAATTAATTTGTATTTCATGCGACAGGTGAAGATAATATTATAGATAGCCATATATTTTTTACGACGGAAGAGTGACCACAGCATAGAGTAATCAGCCACGATTATTATTGTTCACAAACTTTTTGTGCCCGTCAAATATATCACCTCTATAACCTAATACATACAATTAATTATTGTATTTATTGGAATGTAATGAAATTTTTATCAACTTTTTCAGAAACACAAAATTCATGTTACTGAAATTTGTCGCGTATTCATAATTATTATGAATTTAAGTGTGTATATTATTATATACTATTCACTGAAATACTGCTGTTTAGTTCATTATGAAAATAATGTATTCATAGTTTTGAAACACTTTGCTGGTTACATCGCTTTGAATACAATATGAAGATATTATTGAAATATAAACGTAGACATATTTTTATGAATGTAGATGTATCCATGTTAGTGCACGTGACTGTACAAACTATGAATTTAACATTATACATTAATTTTTTACCATGACATAGTCGGCTATAAAATCAGCGACTAGGCTTAAAACCTTCTAAAATTTTATTACCATTCGCGTATCCAACCTTTTTTTTTATACTATCATAAAAACTGTTAAGCTATCACAATCTATAGCGAAATTAATTTAAGTAACTTCAGAAAGTTGTTGGACGATTACTCTTAAGTCGTTGCATACTTTCAAGCACACGTAAGTAAAAATAAGCGGTTTCCAAAACCTGTTGTATTGGCAACAGACATCGGGTCGCCATTTTGTTGAGGTTACAATTACTACTTACAACGGTGTACACAAAAACTGATCGAAATGACTTGTTAACTTGTAAGCAATGACGGTAAGTTAATAAAGTACTACACACGATTCTGATTCAATTAAATGAAAACAAAGCTTCTTCATAAGCGGCTAAAATGTTAAAATGCTTTAAATTTTTATAACAAAAACAATAGGTAGGTACGTATGAATTTGGCCGTATTTCTTTTTGTTTACATTTATTAATTTAAAAAAAATCGACTAAAGTGAATGGAAATGTAGTACTTATATTATAATAAAATTATATACAGGCTATAATATATTAATGAGTGATAATTATAAAATATCTGTCCGTTCCTTTCTGTCTGCTAATATTCCACCAATCAGCGTTCAATATGGATCGTTGATTTGAATGTCATGTAACATGTTAGTTGATCATTCTTTGAATAGCATTCGGGAAACCGGGGGTATGAGATCTAATGTACCGTGTACTCCATCCGATTCGGGGATATAAATGTAACCAAAAATAAGAAATAGTCTAAAAAATTTTGCATTAATTGCTTTGTCATTGGTCCTTGATACTTATGCAAAATTTTCTTAATAAGGCTTCTGGTAGTTAGTTAAAATTATTCTCAAAGATTCCGTAACATACAAATTTACATACATACAACCTAGCAAAATTAAAATGGCCAAAGGATTCGACCAATTTGATATGTTCTTGTTTTTCGCGGTGAATAAGTGACATTTAAATTGGAAGAATTATAGACATGGGCGCTGAGCAAAATTTTCCGACGGCTGCGAGGTCATGGTCGGCGTGGCAGCGCCGCGTCGGCGCGGCAACGATCATCGTCTGCAGTCGCTGCGGCACAAAATACATTCAAATCTTAGTACCTGCGGTGCGTATGTACGTGCGAGTAATCTCGTTCGAATAATAGAAATAATACACGGTCATTTAGCATGGTGGTAGTAGGAATTGTCAGCATTTTCATAGAAAAAGACCACTAGAACCGTTCGGTGCGCCGAGTTGGATCCGCGGCGGCGGCGGTGCTGGACAGAATCTGGCGCCCAACTCAGCCTATACTGAGCTTCCTTCATAGTTATAGCCTATAGGGACCCTCCAAGTCTATGGAGATAGATCAAATTTAATCGAAACTGAGTTTACAGTATAAACTATAGAATTAATAATGGATTTGTCATTTAAAAGGGTTGATTCCGAATTATATAGACCTCCAAAAACCTTAAACCCTTAAAATGTAAATTGCGACAGTTGAGTAGTTGACAGATTTAGGCAAAAGGTTTATCTGTAGAATCAATTTGAAATTTGAACACTTATTTCTTTATTTGTTAGGCTGACGGGCATACTTAGATACATTTATTACTTACTTAAGTTAAGCTTGAAATAAAAATCATATATTTTCTGTCAAAATCTACTAAGTAGCCTGACTCTGAGTGTGACAGTTAGTCTTAGTAAACACCAGTTAACTTTTTATTAGATACATATAATTCTCCGTAACTAACGAGAATGCATGATCTCTAGACACATTATTAATAACGTTAGGCATGGTAAAATTTACTAATAGCTGGACACTCGAACGATACTTAAATTAAGTGATGCTTAAGTCATAAGCAGCCCTCATCATCCCGCTGCAATTTTAGTATTCGGTGGTTAGACTCTTATAGTTTCCAACCTTAGACTTACCATGTTACCGGTTTAACGTGTTAAAGACAAAACAAACAATAATAACTATTATAAACTATGGCCCCGGAGCGATGGCACATAATGAATTTTTGATGCGTCGACAATTGTGGACCAACTAATTGGGCTCACTCGCCTCATGTGAATCACAGGCAAAATGTACTAAGCCCAAAAACTACCAAAAATTTTAGGCATTTTTTTCTAATTAAGATTAATTTAACTGAAACTGAAGTTTAAACTCTATTAAAGTAGAGTATTACAAATGCAGCATACTAATAGTTTTATGTTAAAATTTCAATACCAAAAGGAGAAAGCCCATTTCAGGCCCAGAGCGGACAGCCGTCTTAAGAAGACTTAATTTCTCCAGAAATGTACCATAAAGAGACATGATTTTTGATAACATTCAAATAACCGCCACTATAATCAGTAATGTTCTAATAAAAAAAGGAATTTTATTGGATTATTTGGAACCTAAGTAGAACGTTGAGGTGAAATGTTACCCGATGATAAAACTCTAATCAGTCAATCCGAATATCGATTTATAAACAAATAAAATAAACTCATGTAAAATACAAATAACGGGTCACTGTTGGTAATTCGGTAAAGAATTAATCAAAAGAAAAGATTAATCTTAAAACCAATGTTCACGTTTGTTACTATAAACGATAAAGATTAATAATAAGTCATATTATATCGATTATTTTTTACGTAATCGATTTATCGATTTCATTTTTTTGCGACAAGCGGCAACACTGATGACTGAAATGTCATTTTTCAAACGAATGATCTCGACCGTTCGCTTGTTGCTCAAAGATGCGTTTTGTTTTGTTTTCGATTTTTTTCACCGCAATGTGGCTTTCTCGCCTGAACTTGTTTCGGCTTTTTACGTACGACTTTGACATTGTTTTACTAGTTTTGTTCTCTCCTTCTACGATTACTTAGCCCTGGATTAAAGGATTACGCTATTTGATTGTGCATACCAAAATGTCTGAAGAACATTGTATATGTTGTGGTAATAATGTTACCGAGAACCGTATTTTAGAGCCTGTAGCGGTACTACTAGCGCCACATCCTGCATCGCGCTATCGAAGTTTTCTAAGTCCGGCGCTATATATACGACATCTGAAAACAAGTACAGTGGGCTTCGGCCTGACCGAGCATACCATCTCGCTCGGTCGGAGATCTCCCTTTGGGGCTTCCACTCGTACTCCCACATTGGTGACCCCGTCAGAACACGCCTCCTTCATCATCATCACTCCCCGACCCTCCGCACCACGCCAGCCAGCTTCAGCCACTTCGGGTACTTCGTCCACTAGCCGCAACGCAGCGCGGCCTGGTCGAACCCTCATCGGCTTCAACGGGCACTCTCACTACACGACCGGTCAGCAAGCAGAGCACATCTCTCCTGGTTCAGCACGTAGCATCGGCCCGCACGGCAGCACTCCGACTCACTGGAGCCCGTGCAGCAGCAGCACAGTTCCGACTCACTGGGACTCACTGGCACTGGCGACTCAAGTTTCGACCTCCGGTCTTCGGGGGGGAGTGATGTAGCGGTACTACTAGCGCCACATCCTGCATCGCGCTATCGAAGTTTTCTAAGTCCGGCGCTATATATACGACATCTGAAAACAAGTACAGTGGGCTTCGGCCTGACCGAGCATACCATCTCGCTCGGTCGGAGATCTCCCTTTGGGGCTTCCACTTGTACTCCCACAAGCCCAAAGAGTTAAGTGTCATACAGCAGTGGGTTGCACGGCAGCAGGTAATCATAATATTATAATAAAATGTTTCTATTATTTCTTTCATTATGGTTTAATCGTTAATTACGGTTGAAAATATTTATCATTAATGTTAATATTATTAACATTAATGATAAATATTTTCATTATTATAATATTATGATTACCTGCTGCCGTGCAACCCACTGCTCTATGACACTTAATTCTTTGGGCTCTAAAATACGGTTCTCGGTAACATTATTACCACAACATAATATACAATGTTCTTCAGACATTTTGGTATGCACAATCAAATAGCGTAATCCTTTATGTTTTAGGTGTCAGGCGATAATCTTGTTTGCCACAATTGCTGGGTAGCAATAACTGCAAGTCTTGCACTACAACAAGGGCTATCTTATTATACGAGTATCTTACTATTATAAATTATTGAAAAGTCGGAAAAGGACTTGAAAATAAAATAGACAAAAAGTAAAAAAAAAAATATTTCTAAAATAATGGCGGCATTTTAAGTTTTTTTCTCAGATATCTAATACTATTAACATTCTAGAACACTCATTTTTAATGCGATTTTTTGATGTCCACATTGGGCCTGAGACACTATGGAGAGTGGGCTTTCTCCTTTTACGAATTAACATGTAATGCAATTGAAAATGATCATGGTTAAAGCACAAGCTGCGTTTTGATAATTTTAACTACTTCACAATAATCACTGGTTTAGTATTAAGCACATAAAATTAACAAATTAAATTTACATAGATAAATTATTCTTAAATAATAATTAAATGATTCGAGATTAAAGAGCTATAAAACTTAAGATATTTTTTTTTGTAAAATATAACTTATGCACCTTTGCCTTCTAGCTATTACTGTGTTCCAAATAGGGACAGCGTAGGTATAATATGATTACATGATTATGTCATTATAGTGCTATTATGACACGTGTGGTCTAGTGGTTAGTAGGTGTCGACTGAGTAGGGGAAGTGGATTCTCAAACAACTTATTTTCTAATAAGGTTTATACAGTACTAACGAGAAATAATAGATAGGGACTAGACATGGGCGCCGAGCAAAATTTTCCAAAACAGGCGCATCGATAGATCATGGTCGGCGCGGAAACGATCATAGTCTGCAGACGCTGCGGGGCAGGATCCATACAAATCTTAGTACAGAGATCTGCGGCACGTATGTGAGAGTGCTATCGAGTAATCTCGTTCGAGTAATAGAAATAATACAAGGTCATTTAGCATGGTGGTAGTAGGAATAGTGAGCATTTTCATAGAAAAAAACGCCAATTGGACCGTTTGGCGCGCCGAGCTGGATCCTCGGCGGCGGCGGTGCCGGACAAAATCTACGCGGCGCGGCGCCCATTCAGTAGGGACACATGGCCCAATCGAATAACCTATCTTATTATCTATATATAAAAGCGGATAACTGTCACATTGTATGGTTATGAAACCCTAGCTATAGATCGATGTTAGTAAAACCATAAGACAAACTGGTGGATTGTCGTCCTTATGTGATGATTACAAGAGCTGTGCGTGCACCGTTATCATTGTAGGCATCAAAATTACTGAAATAAAACCCATTTGAAAAAATATTTCTTGGTGATCAATCTACTATCGGTATTAGCGAGTCGATGTTTCCTCCTATGTAGAGAATACTGTGAAAGTACCAGCGCTGAAAGATTTACTTTTGACTTTCATGTTTGTATGAGAAATGCCCCGACATCATACAATAATTTTAAAAAAGTACCTCTTTCAGCGCTGGTACTTTCACAGTAAACTCTATATACGGGACCCATACACACCCTAAAGTATTATTAATCATTTATTTTACACCTTGCACAATGTACAGCCTTCCTCGATAAAACACAGACGCCGACGCTTGAACAAGTTCACCAGGGATACATTTTGTGTAGTAAATAAGCGAAATTGCACTCTACTGTATTATGGATAATTGCCTGTGACGATAGTAATAGTTTGCAAATAAATAAACTTCAAGAAGTTAGAATACTATTACATCGATAATTACCTATACATAGTACCTAAGTATACACAGTTTCGAATGCCCAAGGTAAAACTTACTAGGTATACAGTCTAATGACCTACCATAATAAGTATTGTGTTATTATTGTACCCATGTTGGGCCGAAGATAGGGAAATAAGTAAAAAATACAACCGACAGGTGTGCTATATACGGGGTGTGTATTAATATCGTGCTTTTTTAATCGCGGCTATAAATCCACAGATAAAACGCAACGGTCGTTATGTAGTCGTAAATTAAACCCAATTATATAAATGATAAAACATTAAAAGGTTGCACGTCACCATTTTTTATGAAATTTCATTGTGCATCTGTGCATTAAAGGGCTCAAAGTAAGTACTATAAGGTAATGTTATTTTAATGTACTATATTAATATGGTTGTCAATTGGCATTACTGTAAAACGGTTGACATACCTGGACCTCACACGGAGCTTTGTGGCTTAAATGATGCTAAAAGGCTAAATTAACCAAAAAGAGGTGGTTACGTTTCGAAGGCTAAGGCCGTGTTTCACCAAGCAATGTTAAAGTTAACGCCATGTTAAAATACCATGCCATCTCATTCATTGATAGGAAATACGAGAGGGATAACATTATATTTAACATGGCGTTAACTTTAACATTGCTTGGTTCACACGGCCTAAGTCTCGATTTCACCAACGCATGTTAGTTTTAAATGCTTGTTAAAATAGCATGCCTTCTCATTCATTGATACGAATTACAAGAGGGATAACATGATATTCAACGAAGGATTAACATTTACATTGCTTGGTGAAACACGCCCTATAGTTGATTTGTAACAGACGTAGTCTTTAATTTTTTAATATACATATTACCATTCGGAAAAAAACAGATTAATTTCTAAAATAACATCTATCAGTGGCGCAAGTTGGCTCTCCTTCTATCTTTTTCTATCTCCTATACATCTATCGCCTCCGTGGTACGTTTAAAAAGTAAGGGGTAAATGAAACCGAAAGGAGTAGAGTTATGCCAAGCCTCTTTTAGATTAATTATTATTCCGATACTTTTAACAAAAATATTTAACTAAATAAAAACAAATTCACGTAAAAATATAACAAATATTCTTAAAACAGTTTATTTAAAAATATATTTTTAATCCTTACAAAATACATCCTGTATGCAGGCTGTACAGCAACAGGTGGGAACACACGCTCGCGTGCCAGCGAGGACGAAAGTTGATTTGCTAACTGTAATAACGTCTTTGCAGGGGTTCTAAATTTGAAACTGTTTCTATAATTCTATCACCTTTGCTGCAATTGAAATTAAAAAATATGTGTACAAAAAGAAGAAGGAGGAGGCAGCTGTCATCTGTAAGGCGTTCATTTTTTAATTTAAAACCCACTGGCTATTGATTATGAGTTTCAACTTATGAATATGAGCGTATTATTGAATGTAACTTCCTTCTTTCATATAATACAAACGGTTTTAAGTTAAACTATTTAATAAGATAAGACCACTGCATTAACATACTCTATTATGATTACTTAAATTGGGCCACCTTGAGCGATATCTATAAAAGTAACGTATCTACATAAAGGGTTAGATTATACTCGAATACAATTGTAAAAAAATCTATTACAATAGTAAAATTAATTAAAATTTGTAACACGTTCACTATAAATCGTGCAGGATAATATTGTGGGGTAATTTAAGTATTACAATATTTAAAGTTTACTATTATCGATTATAATTTTTAGGGTTGCCACGATTTCAAAAAATTAAAGGTTGTAAGTATATTTCTGAAAACAATTTAAGTTCAGTGCCAAACAAATTATTCGGATTAGAAACGCAGTAAACTTTTGCACATATCATGTTTAAGCAATTAAATCAATATATTTAGTTCAGTATTGGATAGCTCATTTAATTTGAAGGCTGTAGCGCTAGACTATAGGACAAAGCGAGAGAATAATAATAATTGAAGACATCAATCGATGAAGGTGATATGTCGAAAAAAAAATGTACCCATAAAATTGGGTTCAAACTGTCATTTAAACATTTTAGCATATATGTAGTAACGTATTAAGTACATTGATTATAGAGACAGATCTTTAGATTAATGTATTTAGTAAGTTACAACGTAATCTAAAATGTTTAAGTGACAATTTGAACAACATTTTCTTGAAATCAGAATTTTTATTGCATATCAACTTCATCCATTCATGTCTTCAATTATATTATAATTAATGTCTCACTAAGGTTTTAGGTCTTACAAGAACAGAACACTAATAAGGAATGTTTATTTCGTTAGAAACACTCAATGTCACGGGCACATATTAGTTTAATCTAGTCGTTAAATTCATCATTGGTTCAACTCAGTAGTTTCTGAGATTAGTGCGTAACTGGTTCAAGCTTTATAAGTGTAGATTTTACGTGGTCGAAGTAGCTAGTTAGAATAATATAAGATACTAAATGCTTAAACTTAAACTTTGTTGAGCATACAAACAGCTTGAACTTGATCTTCTTTGAGCATTCAATTACATCGCGGAGCCAGTATATTTACCATATTTCACACCGTTTAACTTCCTCTCTCTCTCCTGGACTCCCTGGACATCCACGATTTCAAGACTAAAAATATATGAATCGGGTCAGCCGTTCTCGAGTTTTAGCGAGACTAACGAACATCAATTCGTTTATATAGAAACTTTGGCACAGAACTCCTAGGGTGTGGCAGCCCTGCGCGGCTGTTGGGAGCCCCGCGCGTGCGCAGGTAAGGTGCAGGCGCACCTGCGGCCGGCTGCTCATTATAACCTTTTTTCTAATGTCGGTAAAATTGCATCATTAATAGTAAAAATACTTCACTACAAGATAGGATTGTCTTTTTTAGATGTTGGATTCCGTTCCGTAAATACCCTAGTATTTTGCTTTTAGTTATTCAATCCTAAAATATACGTATATTAAAATTGAAAATAGTTGAAGTTTTGTTACGAATACGTTATACACTATTGGACAGTTTTAAATAACTCTTTTACCATAATATGCTAAGTTACATAGGCTTAGACACATCATATTGACAGCGAAACCGGTGACAAAAGCTAGTGAGTCTATAAAAGAACAGTAAAATTCTTATTTCGGGGAGTAATATTTCCAGATTTATAAACTATAAACATCTACTGGCATGGCGACGCGTCACGGCGTCCTGTCACTACGCCCATATACGATCTGTAGCAAGTTTTAAAACGAGGTCTTCTTCCGCTTATGTTCGTGATAAACTCAAAGACTACTGCACCGATCTTCATGCTGTTTCCACCCATGGATAGAGTAGTTCTTGAGGAAGGTTTAGTGGATTAATAGCACCCAGTAGGCGCTGCAGTCAGTGCGTGAAGAAATTGTTAAATGTTTGCTTAATTCGAAGGCAGTACATATATCGCAGGAACAACTTATACAGGTATATTAATCTATACTAATATTATAAAGCGGAAGAGTTTGGTTGAAACTACTGGCCCCTTTTTTTTTGTTGAATAGTCCATTTATAGAGGAAGGCTTTAGGCTATTATATCATTACGCTGCGACCAATAGGAGCGAAGTGTCAGTGAGAAATGTTGCAAAAACGGGGTAAATTATTCACATTTGAGGACTTTCGTTGCGTGCGCTGCATAAACGGTTTAAGTCACTCAAAAACCATGCGAAGTCACGGGCACAGCTAATGAGTGATAATACTTTGTATGGGTTCCGTATGTTTACTGTGAAAGTACCAGCGCTGAAAGAGGAATTTGTTTTTTAATTATTGTATGGGAAAATTTATGATTGGAAGAAATTTGTTTTAGAAAAAAGCAGTACCTTTGTGTCTTACTCTGTGATTTGTCCTATTGTTAAGTGTTTATTGTGTACAATAAATTGTTAAATAAAATAAAAAAAATGTTGGGGCGTTTCTCATAATAAAACACCTACGGAATCCAAGTAAACATATCAGCTTCGATCTTAACTATGTAGTTAAAGTAACTAATATATACGACGTCATACGAAGCTACCTACCCGCTGAGCAAACCGCTGATAACACCAAAGGCCCTAAATCTTTTTAATTAGGTAGGTTAAGTACCTCACGCAGTTCGTCAAACCACAAAAAAATTAGGACGCATTACCATATTGACATGGCAGATGTGGCAAAATGTTCTTAAGTAAAAAAAAATATCTTTATCAGTGAAATTTAAAATTAATTGATAGGCTAATCTAATGGTGTCGTAAAATGTCCATTTTTTATTTATCCCATCCCTCCTTGTCTATATTATACAGGCTATAATATTAATGAGTGATAATACTTTAAAGTGTGTATAGGTCTCGTATAGAGTTTACTGTGAAAGTACCAGCGCTAAAACAGATACTTTTTTAAAATTTATTGTATGGGAAAGTTTATGAAGTTAGGGCATTTCTCATACAAACATTAAAGTCTTCCAGCGATGGTACTTTTACAGTATACTCTACATAGGAGGCACATACACACCCTAAAGTATTATAACTTATTTATTTTACACCTTGTATAGGGTCAGCATACACTTAGATGAAAAGCGGTGCGCAAGCGATTCGTAATTTAATTTTATTCACGTGCCTCAGTGTGATGTAGCCCTAAGCATCGATAGGTATACTATGTTATATAATAATTTATATGGCATATCAAAATAATTTAGTTTAAAACATAATGAAACATGAAACACACCAGGGTATTGCATAGAAAGCCTTACAAAAAACAAACTTTAAACAACAAACAGACTTTACTTTGGGCTGTTTTTGGAAATTTATTGAATCGAGTGAAGAAAATCAAATAGCTTGACAAGTATGCACATTGCCTATGTAATATCGTTAATATACCTTACGATATTGACTATTTCTAAGGGTTTTCCTAATAGTAAATCTATTAAAACAGTTTTGCCTTAAGGTAAGTGCATTAAAATCAAATATACTTTATTGTGTACAAAATCTTTACAGAGTAACATATAAATATACAACAAAACATAAAATCAGACATGCACACAAGGGCGGCCTTATTACTTTAAAGCAATTTCTTCCAGGCAACCCTTTGGTTTTTGACATAGGCAAGAATCATAGACTGAAAGATAGGTTGTGTGTAAAAGTATATAATATACTTAATATAATATAATATAATATATAATATATATAATAATAAATATAACAGGTATGCATTGTGTGTTGAAGTGTGCACCTTTGCAATACAGTGTATAAAACGCCTTAGTTGACAGGAAAAAACAACAGATGGCGTTGTCAAGGATGTGCTGACCTTTAGGGCTTGGCTCAATAAAGGGACAGGGACTCCACTTCTATTATATTCGCGAAGGGCAAAGAGTAGGTGTATAGAGGGACAAGTCATTCGTCACGTTATATTTTTATCACGCTTTTTATATACCTGGGTTATATGTATATTTGGACATTATTTTCACAAATTTCCGGAAGTGTGATCAATTTGAAACTAAGGATACGTATCAAGGACCAATGACAATGCAATAATTTGGTAACCCTTAGACGTTTTTTTAGTCTTTTAAAGTATTCCTTTTATTTGATGAAACTAAATCATTGCTTTCATAATACCTACATACAGGGTGTAAAAAGAGCAGTCACTATAACTGTTTTTAGTCAAAATTAACGAAAAAACCAATAAAATGTATATTTTTAAATTTTTGTAAAAAAAATAGAGAAAAAGTAGTACCTATAATCATATCCCAAAGTTATAGTGACTGATCTTTTTACAACAGTTATATGCCTACAAGTTTCTACAGAAGCCTCGGTGCGCGAGTCCGACTCGGCGACTTGGCCGGTTTTTTCTATCTAAGAGGAGAATTAAACCTGATAAACTTAGAAAATATATTATTTATTGATGTAGGCAAACTGCACCTACAGCCTGTAGGCTACAGGGCGACATCTAGTTGTAAAAATCGTCGCAATTTATTGGTCTCAGGTTGCGAACCTCTATAATTATTGTATTCCACACTACGCGAACTCGTAAAGGGTTATAGTAAAAAGGGATGCCATAAAAAATATAAACAATAATGCATTCCTGCGCGCAGGTGAAGCGTTCTACCCTGGAAACCTTTGTTGTGATGACCAGTCGGAGACAAACTAGACTTTATAACTATGTACATAAGATTCAAAATGGCAAACCGCAAGTTAACTGACCATAGAGTACAAACACTCGCTGGCCACACCTGCCAATCTCTGCGCGGGCGCAGGTGACCGTTGTTTACGTTTTTTAACGCAAGATGGCGGCATAATTTAAATGTCGAGTTAATGACCTGCGCTTTTTTCTTCTTTTCAATAGCAAATTGGCATTAAGATAATATGCATTGGCATATATTTATGACTCTAAATTCTACGGCTACAAACGCTACTAGTAGAACGAAAACGCAAATGTTAATATGCGCAATTGAAGGATTTACATTTATTTTTTAACCTACGGTTTGAATACAGAATATTGATTGCAGTCTTGATGCGTCTATACAAAAACATATATGTATATATACAAGTTGTTATAAACCTAGAAAAACTACGTTCGAAATGTATTTCGGGATCCTTTACAAACAATCGTACACGTCGCTTGCTGCCACACACGACGATTGCATCAACATGCTACACTCATTATAATAATAGTTGGTAGGCAAATATTGATGTTTCTGCAATAGCCCAAATCTGTAAAATAGGTAGGAATATTGTTGAGGAACTCCTAAAGGTAAAAGTGAAGCTGATTGGAATTGAGTTACCTAATCCATAGGATCCCGACGCTACTACTCATGCATGGCACATGGATGGCCCTTTGATCCATAACAACAGTGTGCACATGGCACTTTCATACCTGTTCACATTTGAGCCACAGCACGTCCGCAACACTCAACAGTGGGCATATGACACTTTCATACCTGTTCGCACATGTGCCACAGGACTACTGCAACAGTGGGTACACCGTACGTGGTTCTTTCATACCTGTTCACACTTAAGCCACAATACCACCGTGGCCCCGGGAAACCGGAGCTGGCCCTCCGTCAGTCTCTGTTCGTCCAGCACCTCGCTGTGCCGTCTCCCGGTCTTCAGCCATACTTCTATTGACCTGGAACAGAAGATTAATGGTTAAAGGAAAATAGAGCCAGTAATCAGCATAGGAGTCATATTGATGTATTTATAACCTACTTTAGTTCATGACGTTCAGAAACATTTTTTGTCAAAAAATCATTCTAAATAAAATTATTTGATTTTGATTTAAATCTACACTGATTACGTAATAGTGTAAGCTACGTAATTATTATGTTAGGACTTAAAATTGTATTTTACATATTTTGTTTACTTTTTTATGTCGTTTTCGTCAGTTGTGTTTACACACTAATTTGTCGTTAACAAGTTGTAAAGGAAACAAAATAATAATTTGTCTACTTTATTAACTTTAATGATATTATGTCCTCTATAATTAAAAAATGACGAATAAGCAGATGTCTCATTAGTAAGGAGTTAAGCTTTAATCACTTACTTCCGAACCTCGTCAATAGATTGTCTTTTAATTAAAAAAAACTTGATCCTTTATTTGTTACTACAAAAAGTGTACATTGTTCCACTAAGGGTCAGTTCGCAGCGAGACGCGAATCGACGCGACTCTAATGGCGACACAAAATCCAAATTGCAAATTGTCTTACTGGTAGCGATGTATACTATTACAGCATCTTCAATTGTTTAAGTTTCGGTGTGAATAGTAGTATTACTCCCGACACAATCGAATCAGTTCGATCTCAACGGCAATTGGTATTTTATTTGGTGGATTGCTTTGAAACTAACCAGGATGAAGAAAAACTTTAAATCGTAACTTTTATTATGGCCGGGACCATATCAATCGACTGAGAATCAAAATAGACAAACGTCAATTTATTAGGAAGTACGCGGCACGATCGAATCTGAATCAAAATCTAATCAGTTTGGAGAGTAAGGCCTCACAGGCCCTACATCAAAATTCGTCATAAAGTGATATGAATGTTTTAAAGTTTATTTAAACAAAATGCAGTCATGGATATAAGCATAACATAGTAGTTGTGCCCGCGACTTCATCTGTGTGAAACAGAACATAACTTCAAAAAAGAATTTAAAACAGACTTCTACATTGGTGTTTAGCTCTTATTGAACCTTAGCATGATGATATAAGCTACATATAATATTCTTCCTCGATAAATAGGTTATCCAAAACTCAAATAATTTCAAGGCTGACCATAAGTTCATGTGATTAAACCGCGCATCCAAACAAACTCTTCAGCTCATATTATTATAAGTATTAAGTAACGATACATATCCGGTTTTTGGAATGTACCCATAACTTAACGGAGAGAGGCGTAGACGCTAATCACTAACTTAGCACTCAAAAAAACACCGCTATAATAAATCAATAAGCAATAACTAAAAGGTTGTAATAAAAAGTGCTCACAAGTGTTCTTGGCCAGACAATTAAAAAAAAAAACGGCCAACGACCTCTTACATCAGCGGGCCAAACCTCCCAATGTCTATTCGGTCAGTGGCTGACTCTGATTGCTATCTTTTTAGATAGGATTAAATTGACTTTTTCATTTGCACGTCTTAATTATTAAATTGCACCTTATCTTATAAGGTTAAAAGTAAAGAAGTGGTTAATAAGACTTAGGGCGTGTTTCACCAAGCAATGTTAAAGTTAATCCTTCGTTAAATCATAATGTTGTTCCTCTCGTAATTCCTATTACTTAATGAAAAGGCATGGTATTTTAACAAGCCGTTAACACTAACATGAGTTGGTGAAATCGGGACTTAATCAAAAAAATGTATAAGGAGCTACATAATAGCAATACTATATCATATTGTATGCTTACATATTATAGAAACAAAGTCCTCCGCCGCGTCTGTATGTTCGCGATATACTCAAAGACTACCGCACTGATCTTCATGCTGTTTTCACCAATGGATAGAGTGGTTCTCGAGAAAGGTTTTAGTGTATTAACTGGACCCGGTAGGTGGCGCTGCTGTCAGTGCATTGCAACTTAATTCGTAGGCGGTAGAAGCTAGTACAGCTAGTTTAGTAATTCATCTATTCACACTGACACGCTGTATCTATCTTGATAGCGATCCAAGTAAAACGAATTGATACACGTGTATCTTTTGTGTAGTGAATTAACCGTAACTTTGAATCACTATGTTAAAAATCTAGCTACGTATAGGTGTGAACTAACCCTAACTAATTTGTTTTCATCCCAAAATAATAAACTGGAAGTCTTTTTTGAATTTATGAAACCATTTTTTTGATACTGGCCCAATTGAGAAAAACAAAAAAATATATATTTACCGGAGGACAGACGTTTTAGAAATTGATATATTTTTTTATATAGCCTAAAACATATGCATTGTAGACCTTTTTTTAAGATAAACTTTTTTTATACAGGCTGTAATATAGACGAGTGCTAATACTTTACGGTGTGTATGGGCGGCGTACGGGCCAGTATGTAGAGAGTTTACTGTGAAAGTACCAGCGCTGAAAGAGGTCCTTTTTTTAATAATGATGTTGTGGCATTTCTCATACAAACATGAAAATCAAAAGCACTATTTCAGCGCTGGTACTTTCATAGTAATCTCTACATGTAGATCACATACATAGTACACACTCATATGTGAGGCAAAATTTTTGCAAATTGTGTCTCAATTTTTTTAACTAGTTAAAATACCATTTCAAATTTTAAATACCCCATTTTTCGCCATGTAAATAGTCGTTCAAGGCTGTATATAAAGGCTTCAATTATGAGTAAGGATGAAGTAACAAGTTAAGTTATAGATAGCTTATTCTAACCGGCTCTAAAATCAGGGCCACTGGAAGACGAAAGTAAAACGTTCAATTAATCTAATTGTTTCGCCAATCGCATTTAGCAACGATTTGGCAATTGCGCGTAATGTGCCCGTCCGTGTCTTTGTTGACTCATTACTGGCCATGGGACAGGAAGCGAGAGGAAGGAGTTCCCATGGACAATTATGTTACTCACTAGCCTACTCTACTCCAGATGATATGTAAAAAGTTACTAGCTTGTGTCGGGTAGCTGTGCCCGCGACTTCGTTCACGTTGTTGTTGGAAACACTATCGCGATAATCTTTTGATTGTTCACGTTGGTTTTTGTTATTGTGATTATTAAAAAGGAATAATTCTTTCATACATATTTTTGAGTAACTTAAAACCGTTTATGCAGCGCACGCAACGAAAGCCCCAAATGTGAATAATTTTTCCCGTTTTTGCAACATTTCTCACTGACGCTTCGCTCCTATTGGTCGCAGCGTAATGTTATATAGCCTAAGGCCTTCCTCTATAAATGAACTATCCAACAAAAAAATATTTTTTCAAATCGGACCAGTAGTTCCTGAGATAAGCGAAACAAACAAACAAACTCTTCCGCTTTATAATATTAGTTTATAATGGTTTAGAGGCTGGCTCTCGACTCCTTAAAAAGTTGCTTTCAAGCTTGTTATTGTAATTTCTTATTAAGTAAGTAAGTATTAAGAAAGATGCATACGTCAGGTTCTCTCGATAATTGTGTCGGGTAACCGTCCCACTAACATAAAAAGTTAGAAACTATATTGCCCACATACTTTGGCATTATGCTTGGTTCAAACGAAATCAACCGTCCTCTTAAATCATTCTATTGATGAAATCCGCATTTTTTTAAAGTCTTAAGCGAAGACAAGCAAGAACTCATAGAAACTCCTCTATAAAAAGCTTTTTAATTATAAATTAATAGATACTTATTATACAACTTGTTGTTTAAATATTATTCACCTGCATTGACTCATTCATTCGTTAGATCACAGACAACAAATGCACAATGAAATATACTTTTTGGCTAATCTCTCCCATTGGCACTTATCGTTTCTGTCAACTCGTAAAGTAATCAATGGACGGTTTCCTGTCATGGCGGGTACTGTCACGACACGTGTTATCTGAAGGGCGAATTACTAATTACTGTATCTGAGGTTTTTTATTTGACTGGCCCGCTCGATTCAAAATGGCGCGCGAAAAAAGTTCAATGTTAAGGCGGTTTTTCATTAAACGATTTACAAATTCGCAAAAGAACTATCTTTACAGGTTAAATTCTTTACACCTTGTATATATAGTTCTTTAGCGAATAAATCACTATAACTTTGAGAGAACAACATAATCTTGTTTTACTATTTAACATTTCTTATTTTTTTTATCGCAAGAATAACGAAAAACAAAAAGAGAACAGGTAGTAAGTATAATCATATCTCTAAGTTATAGTGACTGTTCTTTTTACACCCGTTATATATATCTATTAACAGGAAACTAAAACTTATGTGCCAAAAAGAGATGGCCACTAATAAATAACAAAAAAAATCAAAAAGAGTAAAATGAAGTCTTTCCAGCTGGCTTCTATATTTTTGAACATAACTTTAATCTCTTTATCTCAATAGCATATCAGAACTTTTGTACAAATTCCAGCTCCATAACTGATTCTCCATTTCTTTGATACTCGTAACTTTTACCGAAAGTAAACAGTGTCGCAACTTTCGGGTACGATGCAGGAAGAAATTCCGACAACATTCCAGTTTTGTTAATGGATCGAGTTGCATTCTCCTCTTTCAAAATAAACTCTCTAAATTATAAGGTTTGAAAATATTTTAAGATACAAATCACGTGGATATCTCAATGAAATGCATTAACAACCAATACATTCACATGGAAGTGTTATGGAGATATTTCGGACGATTGTTTTTATATATTAATTATTTTTAAATGATCAACTATAATATCTATCACATATAATCGCAAACAAATCACAATTTCCTTAAAGTGGCAAATTGCAAAGTAAACCTCCGTAAGTGTGCATTCACCTTAACAAGAAAAGTAACACCGATACGCTAAACAAAAGATGATATAATATTACATTTTAATGAACAAAAACACATGCTATTGTATTGGAAAAAAGGCGGTCAACGACTCCAGCCGCCAACGTTTTTTACTCTATGTCTATGGTTATAGAGTTGACGTTTATTTTTTTTAATTCGATTTTTTTCCCGCGGGTATGGATTGTCACATGACAGCCGTCAAGTCGGGCCAGGGGATAATTAATGAGCCGTCAAGTTGAAGGTGGAGGCGTGCCGGTATTATTATCATCGCTACCGCGGATCCCCGAACACTGTTGACAGCATTGGATGGTAAAATTAGGAGCAGTGAGAGAGTGTGAGTTTTGGGAGCGTCCAAGAATTATGTATAAATATTTTTGAAAATTTATATTCCGTGTAAAATATTGCTAAACTGCGAACCGCGGACTAACCGTTGCGGTTAGGGTCGCAGGTCACTGGACCCGAATTTACGTGCTGTAACATTTTTCCGTCTGGTCGCGTCTCGTTGTAAGCTAACCCCAAGTTTCAATTTTGAATTTTCATTTGTCTACTGAGATATAGGTACGTCTAATCAATTTGAACAACTTGTTATTATATTTAACGATTTTTGATTAAGAGGATGAAAGCCAAGATGTGAATTAGGCGCAGTAAGAGTGTACGCAGCCTTTTAAATTTCAATTTCGGCTTTTAATTGATTATTCAGTTATGAAATACATATTTTTGTTATAATAATAACAACTAACCACATATTAAATAGTTTTACTCAATCGCATATCACTCCATAAACATTCAATTTAGTAGAATATAAATAACTCGTTAAATATAAAAGAGATACATATCTAAAATTATTTATTGCTTTACCACATAACAAAAACCTTTTTAGTATTTACATACAAATATTGCCGGTACACTGTAACGGTCTTTGATTAGTCAGTATTTTTTTTACGAGTTGGATACAAGTTCATTGTTCATTTGTCTTGTAAATGTTACCAATTAAGTAAGTTTTTCAGGTTCTCTTGCCTTAAGTACATGCTGTATACATACGTAAGAAAGATTGACAATTATGTCCAGCGTATAGACTGTAACTATACAACGCAGTGCACTTGTTGTAGTGTGCACTGTTTTTTCATCAATTTTATACAGGCTTAATATTAATGAGTGATAATACTTTAGAGTGTGTATAGGTCCCGTATCTATACGGGACCTATGGTAGTTTCTTAGTAAAGTCTCTAGACTTTACTAAGAAACTACCAGCGCTAAAAGAGGTACTTTTTTCAAATTATTGTATGGGAAAATTTTTGATGTTGGGGCATATCTCATACAAATATGAAAGTCAAAAGTAAGTCTTTCAGCGCTGGTACTTTCTCAGTATACTCTACATAGAAAGCACATACACACCCTAGTACTATCGCTTATTTATTTTACTCATTGTATAATAAGCATTATTTACAAAATATTCAGTTCAGCAAACGTTAACTATTTAAACCTTAGCGCAAAATTTTACAATCCTCTGTTCGTACAATTAATGTAAAACTGTACCTAAAAATTGCTTCACGTCTAAATGTAATATAGATAAAAAAACTATTTAGTATAATGCTGACCAAGTAATAAATTTACCATTATACACAATGCCCGGTCATTATGAAATATTTCCAATATGAGAGTGCAATTTAATAATATACAAAGGCTTAATTTGTATCGGGCATAATACATAACTAGCTGACCCATGCCCACTTCGTTGAGCATACAAACCGTTTAAACCTTCCCTGGACTTCCAAGAATATTTCAAGACTAAAAATAGCCGAAACGTTCAGCCGTTCTTGAGTTTTAGCGAGACTAACGAATGGCTATTCATTTTTAACCGACTTCCAAAAAAGGAGGAGGTTTCTCAATTCGAGAGAAGAATGTCCACCACCTTTGGGCAGGGTAATAAAACATTTTTTTTAATAACATTTCTCATTTTATTTAAAATTAGCCTGGTGATTTTTTTTTATTATTCATATTGCCCGCATTGATCACCTGGTCCATAACATTTATACATAAAGAAGACTCACGCTAAACTGTAATGGGCGATGATTTGTCTTGTATCTTAAATGTTACCAATTAATGAATTATAATTAGGGAACGTTTGAATAAGTAGCCGATAAAAAACCGGTCGGGCGGTTATCGGTGACGTCTTGTGAAACACGGTTAAGCCCTGCACACATGAGGTGCTAATGCTAACAGGCCTTAGAGAGTTATTTCAAACAGTTGCTACCCATTATAACATAGGCGCATTGAAACAAAACGTATACCGTAACACAAAGTAGATATATAACAGAGACACGACCTAGTACTAGAAAATGGTATCACTCTAATACTGGCAATTCGACTGGCTATTTTTGTTTTCTTCGATTTTCAGGCAAATTCCGGAAACCGCCATCTGGCCCCACTATTGGAAAATACTAATTACTTACTAATTTCGTTTCGTATCTTCTTCTGAATATGAAGTTCAATTTGGCTTAATGTGATGTTATGCTTAAAAAATATGCTTATCTTTATTTTAATTTACAAACGTAAATAGTAGTGAGATCTATTGCATTTTCTTTGTGTTAAATATAGATTGTATGGGATAGTAGGCAATGATCGTAACAAGATAAAAGCGCCTCCGTGGTCTAGTGGTTCAGAGCTTCGCTCTCGACCCGGAGGTCGTGGGTTCGATTCCCGCGTTGGAACAACAAAAAAAATGTTGTTTTCAAGCTTGGTTAGGACAATGCAGGCCGATCACCTGATTGTCTAACAAGAAAGATGATTCATGCATCGGATGGGCATGTAAAAAGTCGGTCCTGCGCCTGTTCTCTCGCCAGTAGTGTCGGTTTACCGTCCCAATGGGTTATGAGAGTAAAAGGAAGAGAGAGTGTCTTTGTGTATTGCGCATACACTTGGGCACTATAAAATAACTCCTGCGTAGCTGGTAGCCTGGTTTCAATAAAATCGGCTACCGACACCGAAATCGGTGAAGGGAGCTATGCACAAGATAAAAAACAGGCCAAGTGCGAGTCGGTCGGAAAAATCACGATTGTTGTATATGTCCCTTATTATTTATTTTATTCAAATAAACGGAAATACATAGTAGCAAAAACTTTATACAAAATAACGAAACCACAGCTTAGGAAAACAATGTGCGCTCGGGCTTATATTTAGCTCTGTGAATGGGATATTTGGCTGCGCAAATTATAATGGAACTATGATCGACCAATTCGGAGTAGAATGATAATTAATGTAACCGTCCGGGTGGCCGGTTGTAGTATTTCTATAGATTTGTCAACGAAATACGCGCGCGGCTCCACTGTTGCGCGGCACGTATCGTGTCTTGTCGATACTACGACAAGGAATATCTCGTTCTACTTAATTGAAAAATATTTAGGAGAATATAATATGTGCAATATGCTGCCCTGTCCATAAAGTGATATTATTCAGAAATCACAAATCCTAATAAATGTTAGGTTAGGTTAGGTTACTCATCAGCTTACACCACATTTTACATAAGCCTGAGGCCTTTTTGGGGCCACACTTACGAGTACTTTCTAATTTGATCATATATGAGCTGATGATTGATTTACTTTGTTTGTATTTTTCCCTATGTTTTCTTTCGACACCTTTAGTTTCTACTAACTAGACATTCCAATTTAAGTACATACTTATTACTTGAAAGCTTTTACTATGCTGTCAATGAGCTTTAAACTATAGCACAGCTAGTCACGACTAGCCGCGGCGTATCAAGATGAAACGTACTCAGTTTATTAATTAGACCTCCAGCGGGCTTCGAAAAGTGTATGCAAATATGCTGTATTTTTGTGTGATTGGCATACTAAAATGCTTAGCTAAGTTCACACCGCGACGCGAAGGCGCGATGCTTGAAGATGTGCTGTATTGTTAATATTTTGTAGCGTATATTCGATTTTGACTCGTTATTAAAAAGTGCGCACCACGTCCCGCGAACTAGCCCATATAAGCGGCACTAAGCAATTATATTCTTTGAAAAAATTGTTACGCTAATAACTCCTGCGTAGCAGCCCCCTGATTCAAGATGCCAACGCTATTTATGGCTTACGAAGTTCGAAAACAAAATGTATGGAATTTGACATAAGTTTCGCTAAATGACAAGCGAATTAGTATGTAGTAGTAGGATACCATTTAAGGTGCATATATCTTGATGCTGTTGGATTATACCATGTATCCTCTGACATACAAGCCATAAGGTAACGTATTAAATGACGAGATTAAAAAATCTAGGGGTTTACCACGGAATAAACCGTCATGTAAGTCAATCAGGAACATTTGAAAAGTAATCGAATGGCAATTGTACTGTCGTACCATTTTTATTCGATAACTTCATTTTTTCGACTTTCGGCCTACTGTTGAGTCGAGAGTTATATACGAGTATTTGTACATTACGTGTTGAAGTCGTGCCGTGAGACAACGGACACTCGTCGCTAACGGAAGCACATGTGTCTCCGCGTGTGAGCCGCAGGTGGCGGCCAGACTCCGGGGTTATTACTAATTAATTATTACTCATCTAGGATTCGGATAATTACTGAATATGTATAATAAGTCCCTTTTTAATTAAACCTAAACGTAAACAAACTTTTCTATACACTTATATTATATATAAATATTATTAAATAAACACTTATTGTGCACACTTCACAATACTTCATCAATACTCACACTGGAATATTAAAGATTATACTTCATTATGCAATACATTTTATAGGAGTTAACAATATTTAATATATTTAAACATGAAATGTAAAACTTTTAAAGGAAAAATATGCCATTTTGACACTGCCGACTGTAGAATATAGCTTATAATTTTATACTTGCAAACAATAATTTTATTTTGTGATCTGTAAAATTAAGTCACAGTTTTTCTATTTTGTCTCAATAAAACTCAAAACTGTACGGTTTTCGTGGGATATGCGTTTTGTTTTAACGAAAGGAGGTAGCAGACTAGTATTAATTAAAAAAACACTTTCTATTCCATTACTAATATAAAATGGACGTAAAGTAAACGACCTCAGTAAAAGCATACTGGATGACTTTTTAAATGATTAAATATGCCTCTAGGGCTTAACCAACATACCTCATAGGCATTATATCACTGTATGCTGTCATAGATTAATTATTATTAGTTTATGTCGTGTTAACAAATAAACGGATGTCCATTTCAGTTATTTATGTCTGTTTAAAAAACTATTAGTGTAATGTTACAAATGGAGATTATTAAAATATGTCTATATTAATATATAGACATATTTTAATAATCTCCATTTGTAACATAGGCGATAATTCGCCTATAGCTATTCGAAAATATTTAAATACGTAATCAATATTTCTTTATATTGAAGCACTTCTATACTCTAGGTACTTCTCAACTCTGCTTTTCGGTACTGTTGTATAACGGGTGTAAAAAGAGCAGTCACTATAACTTTGGTAGGTAGGTAGGTATGATTATACTACCTTTTCTCAATCTAGAAATGTATTTTTTTCACAAAAATTAAAAAAAATTTTTTTTTTGTATTTGACAAAAAAGAAATACATTTCTAGAATGAGAAAAGGTAGTATAATCATATACCTACCAAAGTTATAGTGACTGCTCTTTTTACAAAAAGTATACAAATATTTCGACATATTATTTTGTTGACATGTAAACTTAAATATTCGTATACGCTTGAAATGAATGAAAATGAAATGAAAAATGAAACGCTTCATGTAAATCTGGCTAAAATGGGCATTAAGTGTGCAGTTTTTTTTAATAAATAAAATCTATAAAATTACAAGTGTCTTGTGTACGAGTATACGACATGTCGTATTGGACAGTGTGATACCACAATCCTTTCGGAATAACGAATAGGCGAGCAATCAGAATACCTTTCCGGTGATTACCGATGACATGAGTGGACAGCCGTGAAATCGTCTGATCGGACTATTGTGCTGGCATTCTCAACCTTATCTCCAGGTATTAAGGACGCGCTGTTTTGGGGTATTAAAACAATTGAAGGCTTTATGGTGTTGTTAGGATTATTACGTCACAATGTAATCGATTAAAGCGAGAACTGTTTCACACGTCGTTCTATTGATGATGCCAGAGACATGATATGGAAGGACCATAGACTAGAAACCAAAGATAACAACAGAGTAGTGTGAGGGCATATACAAAGTAATATCTTGTTCGCTAAATGTCCGTGGTGTTGGGGGCCTGGTGAACAGTAACTCAGGCTACTTATACAGACACCAGCACTTCACATGTATTTTTTTTTACACTAACTTTTAAGTAAACACTGTGAGGAGAAATAAATGAATATTATTAAAACAATAACAAAGTACACAGTAATAATACACAAATTACTTGCACTTTATTACTTATTTAACATCTTTTTTTTTCTTATCAATCATTTTTCCAATTTTTTGATTAATACTTTTTGCACAATGTTCACGAATTATTCACAAATTATAAATCTACCTACAACTGATGATGGCTTAGTTGAAACTGGTCATGAATTATAAAATTAAAAAAAATATTAGTTTATTAAGTAATTTATATGAGGCCTAAACAAAAATAGCTTTATATTTTTTTAACTCTAACAATAATTTCGAATGTTTCGATTCTGTACATTGTCTAAGTGGTATTATTTTAGACATTGTTATTTCTTTTACTTAAAAAAAACGTATCAATATAAAAACACTGTCTCTAAAAAACTTTTTTTTAGTTGAATGTTCATGGAGCAATATGGGGCCATCCATAAATTACGTCACACGTTAATAAAATAAAATAACTTATAAATAATGTAAATATAAATTCGTGGTGTGCTTGCAAGACCTATCTTTTGATAGGTACTAAACACGAGACCATTATCTTGTTTAAAAAAAATAAGTTACATTTTGAGGTAGATATAATTTTCACAAAACACAACTTTTCAGAAAATTATATAGCCTATGTTACTCGCGGCATCAATACGAATCGATTCGCACCTCATTGATTAAAATCGGACCAGTAGTTAAGATTAAAAAGAAGGAAGGTAAAAGCTTAACTAGAATAATGAAACCACAGTTTTCTATTGATATTTTTTTAATACAAGCAATTTCTTTTATTATGTGACCTCACATCAAGGGTTCTAAAAATGAGACAGCCAGACAAGAACGGGGGAGGGGTGATAAATCCTTGTGACGTAGTTTATGAACGGCCCTATTATGTAACTATGTATGTAGTCAGTAGCCACTATCGACTAATTATAAACAATTATAAACAAATGTGTTGTCATATCACTAATTACCTTTTAGTTATATTTAATTATGATTGACTCCCGCAATGTACTGATAAATAAACAGTAAAAAAGCTAATTTGTATCTTTGCCTTGTCACAATCTACTATATAAAAAGTAAGGTCGTTACACTACTAATTATAACTTGAAATGGTTCAGAATTGAATGAATGACAAGTTGATTATTCTGGATTAATTGTTAAAAAAGAGATTTAAAACCATTAAACTATTAAATTTTCTACAATACGTATGGTTAAAACGTTCAGTTTTCAGGGAAGCAAAAACCCGGCAAGAAAAACCCGGTGAGACGGATGAAGGATTGTGTGAAATGGGAAGTTTTTTTTTCGGCAAAGGCCTGCTTCGGCACGAATGAACCGCCTGTACAGGATAGCCTGGCGTTGAACCAAGTACAAAACCAAGTACAGTTGAACAAGTGACCATGATGTACACTTGTAACTACTCTAGTGTTGCAGATGTCCACGGGCAGCTCGAATGGATCGGCTCTGCATAAACACGACGGCCTTACAGAAAACCGGCGTTGAACCAAGTAAGGTCATCGAAGGCCTAAGGGGTTGAGGATTTCAAGGACCGGGAACGCACTTGTAACTACTCTAGTGCTGTCGACAATCGCTCACCAACCAGAAATCCGTCTGCTCCCATAATAAAAGGACAGGTGTAGCAACGACTGAAACAGAAATAGAACGAGAGCTGGACAGGTATACAGACGAGTGAAAGGGGTAGTGCGTGCGAAAGGGTTGGATGTATAAACAAATCGCAAATTCGCCATATGTCGGCGCCAGATGGCCCGACCGCAGCCGAGACGGGTTTACAAGAAAGTAAAAGTTTATATTTTGTTTATAAATACTGCCTAGTGAGTAGCTGTCGTTCTTACAACCACAATTAAAAAAAAACTTTAAACCCGCGTAAATTATATAGTCTACTGCCCGTGGAGTAAAAAAGTATCCTATTCTACTTCTAATACCTCCAAGAATATGTGTACAAAGTTTCATGATGATCGGTTAAGTAGTTTTCGCGTGAAAGACTAACACACATTTATAACATTTAAATAGAGATTTTTTTATATTTATATGAAAATATTATGTTGCCCGAGTTATTTAACGATTCTATTGACACCTCTATCAATACGATCGGATCAGTAGTTTAGGCTACGGTGGATCAAACATACATAGCACATAGACTGCCATAACGTTACCCCTCCTTTTAGCAAAGGATGTTAAGTAAAGTTTTTAAGAGACAAATAAAAGCTTGCATAAGCTGTAATATTTATTGACGACCTCTATAGCGCAGTGCTCAAGCTGGAGATCGTGGGTTTGAATCCCGCCGGAGTGACATAAAGTTTTCTATGTTCCTGATTCATGGATGTGTAATAAAATTGTGTATTAATATAATAAAAATCTTAAATATGTGTATAGTATAGAAGTATCAAATATATTTCCGTTGTCTTCTAATACAAGCTCATCGGAACTTATCACGGGGCTAGATTGACGTGGTGTGAAGCGTCCATAGATAATCATCATCAACATCGAAATTATTCTGTTGTAAACTCCGGTCCGATTCATTGTGATATAAATGTAAATAAAGCACAAGGTGTCTTGCTTTTAATATAGTTATCATTACTTCACGGATCTATAAGAAGATTATATTTGGCCGAATACAATTTTTGTTTATATTTTGATCACATTGTGGCGACATGTCACGTCACCTCAGACGTTCAACCTGCCAGTTTGTAAAGAGATGACCATTAAAAGATATAGACATAACACTAGTCCCATAAAAATACCTCGGCTGCCCAAAACGTGCGCAAGAGCAAACCGGAACATAATGGCGGTCAATGCACGGGGTAAAGGTGCGTGCACACTCTGAAGGTACAACTTCATCTAAACGTAAACAAAAGAATAGGACAATATGCTTAGACACTTATTTACCAAATTAAATTACACTTATCTACGGTGCAACAATAAATACAAATTTTGCCAGATATATATTTTTAAATTTAATTTCGGGTTCGTTTCGTTTGCCCCAATTTTCGTTATGATATTTCTGATTGGATGGTCAAAATACGTTAGTATAGCCAATTTTAGATCAAATATACCCTTCAATTGTGTAGTATAGCCAATTTTAGATCAAATATACCCTTCAATTGTGTAGTATAGCCAATTTTAGATCAAATATACCCTTCAATTGTGTAGTATAGCCAATTTTAGATCAAATATACCCTTCAATTGTGTTTGTAGTTGAGCGATTCTAGTAAATATATGGGATACATCTCATTTGGATTTTCAGGTTGTCTCGCTCGCGATTAGACACGATGACTAAACTGAAATTATATCAAAAAGAGGTAAAAGATTTGGGCTTCTGTTATACACTTGATAGAAAATAACCTCCTTATTAGTAGTCGGCTTATACACAGGAATAACTGCCTAATACTGAAATGTTAATTGAGGTGCCCTCCTATTAACATCCTGTCACTGCTTAGTGAAATGAAAAGAACATGTGCCTTGAGCGCTACTTAATTTAAGCATAGTTTCAGTATACGGAAGCAAAACTTAGGTAACTAATGACGGTGCTAAATAAAAGGCTTTGTAGTTAAGTGGGAACGCACACAATACGCACGAGTTACTACAAAAAATCCGTACTTTCGTAAACTGCCAGCCGTAAAAATATCTAATAGTACGTTGTTAAGTACAATTAATAAGTTTTATGCTCTTTAATAACTAGCATAAGTGTGGTGCGCTATTAACGGGATATAGTCAGGCCTCCGTCACTCCATGTACTTGCGCGCTATAATTACCTACCGCCCGACCGAGCGGTCTCGGGCCACCGGAGGCCCAAGCTCAGTGCGGTTGTCGCGAGCGAAGCGCACGGGTGTTTTTACATTTTAATTCGTTCGTACGCGCCTTACGATGCCTTCTGGTACTTTATGTGCTGTAGATGGGTGCAAATCAAGTAAAAGAAGGGATAAACACCTTTTGTTTCTCCCAAATTTTGATTCTCCCTGCCCTTGTTTCCCAAAACAATATCTAATAAAACTTTTTGTTAGATTCAGGATTTTTGCTACACTCAAATTTAATAATAGAGAATTTAGAAAGGGTAAGAAATTTATAAAAAATGATATTAAAATAAAACATATGTAACTTTAATTTTTTTATTTTATTTTACCTACACACTGACGTCTATAATAATTATGTTCTATCTAGATTGCACAGTACAGCACTAATTTAGGACTGCCACATATAAGTCAGAACATATTCACAGTTCTCAATAACATCGACACAAAAAGTTATGTTAATTTAATTTTATCAAAGAGGCAGCCCTGCGATTGCTACGTGATCGCGCGGTGCGAAGCAATCACAGCTATACGCTTGAGCATTAAGGCACAGTTTAGCATGCAGTGGTGGCTGACGCGACGGAGTAGGCTATTATAGCAGTAGGTATTGGAAATTTTCTATTGAGTGAAGTATCTGGGCCCTAATTCTCAGGCCTCGAACTTAGTTTTTACAATCGGTCTGTCCCGCTCATGCAAGTGAGATTTAGCGCACGTGCGAGCGGGATATACTAATATTCGAACTTTTTTCCACTGCCCGAGAATCATGCTCCTGGTAACTATTTAGTAATCTGTGATATAGTGGAGTCTGACGTAGTGAACTGGTGATCCAAGATTTGTTGTGATTCCTTTGCGTTATACCATGAATCACCCTATTCATGGTTCAAATATTAAGCCGAA
Organism: Celastrina argiolus; assembly: GCA_905187575.2. Lineage (NCBI taxonomy): Eukaryota > Metazoa > Arthropoda > Insecta > Lepidoptera > Lycaenidae > Celastrina > Celastrina argiolus. The sequence continues at coordinate 3,885,671 of LR994591.1, read as the reverse complement.
TTGAAGAGAATGACGCGTAGAGCATTTTTTGTTTTGGCACCTCATATAAATTACTTGCCATAATGCGACAAGTCACGATTAAAGGTCTCCATAAAAGTCACAAAACAAATGAGTTTCAATCCTGGTCAGGTCTTAGGTTCTTCTAGGTGATAATAGCGATTAAATCTTGAATAAGGACCCTGGGCTCTTATTCAATAGGCTTTCTGGGCGTTATGTATGTTTAAAAACATACATAACGCCCAGTACGTATATTTTTTCAGATTTCCTTGAACTTGGCTGGACCGAGCCGAGAAAACATTCAGATTATTCGGATTTTTTGTCACTGCTTACTTTATATCAAGCGAAAGAGACAAAACGAGCAAAGGTAGCCGACAGAGCAAAATGTATAAATTGACTTCTGGGGGAAACCCCAATAAACGTCGTTTACTGTTCAAAAAATGTCAATTGCACCACTCGCCCCCATACACGGCGATTTGCATAGGAATTTATGGAAATTATGAAAACTTGTAAACTAGGGTTGCCGGTGTATCGCGGTTGTATTATATTTTCCGTGGTTCCGTGGGTGGCGGTTCTGTTGGAGTACCGCCGAGTTTTAGTGGGTATGGCTGCGTCCACTTACTATCTTAACGGACGTAGCGAGCCCCACATACCCGTGGTAGAAATCCCCATCCTACGGATGCGGCAAGCAGCATTTCTCGGCGAAAAAAAAAAAAAAAAAAAAAGGGTTGCCGGTGTGAATAAAACTGTACAGGCAGGGTTGCGTCTAGCTAATTTAGTGCGACGTTAGGACGAGTTAGGACGTACGACGAAATATTAAATCTACATATCCTATAAGATTCTCATAGAAACATGAAAGTCAAAGGTAAGTCTTTCAGCGCTGGTACTTTCACAGTATACTCTACATAGCACATAAATAAATAAATAAATAAATAAGCCTTTTATTTTTCTTTTACATAATATCTACTTATTTACTTTTATAATATTATAATATCCTTATTACATTTCTATTAAATTTATATAAATACAATTATGTTATTATTAGAATTTACTTTATTTATAATTGGATTTTACGGATTAGTTTTTATTTACATATTGTATTTAGTTAGTATAAATTTTATTATCATTACATTTTTTATTTATTTTTTACATACATTTTAATACTTAAATTTTAATTGCAACATTTTACATATCTAATTTATTTTTATATGTTAGTTAATTTAAAATTAAACACACCCTAAATTATTATCACTCATTTATTTTACACCTCGTATAAATCATCTAATATAGAGGCCAAAATGTATTTGTGTCACATGAGATGCAGTGGTGGGAAAGTAGTGGGTAAATGCCCGTTAAAAGCCCCGCCGCGTTTGGAGTCCTGTCAAGCGGCAACCCTACCTCGATGTATGCGGTGTAAAATCCTTATTGTGTCGATAACGATCGCGTTCTGACCCCAATGTCTTATCGCACACGTGATTTACTTTGATTTCACACACAGAACAGTACGACATGTAAACTATATTGTACTACGATATGCAGTAATAAAACTCCCACACTGATTTCGGTGACGGTGGCCTGTTTCATTGAAACCAGACCAGCCACGAAGGAGTTATTCTATAGTGCCCAAGTGTGTGCGCAATAATCAGAAGCACTCTCTCTTCCTTCACTCTCGTTTCCCAGTGGGACGGATAAACACGACTGGCGGGTGATCAGGCGCTGGGGGTACTTTTTACATGCCCATCCGACGCATGGATCATCTTTCTTGTCAGACAATCAGGTGATCAGCCTGCATTGTCCTAACCAAACTTGAAAACAACATTTTTTGTTGTTCCAACGCGGGAATCGAACTCACGGCCTCCGAGTTGAGAGCTATTCTCTAAATCACTAGACCACGGAGGCGTATATGCAGTATACCAGTGGGGAAGGTTGGTCCTCCTTCAGAGGGAAGCCCTAGGCTGTCTAATAGGTAGAAATAGATTTATACAAACCCTTCGACACTGTAGTATTCTTATTTAAATAACTAGACGCTCCCCGCTATTTCATACGGGCATAAAATTCCGCGGGATTTGATGCGGGATGCGGTAAAGAGTAGCCTATGTGTTAATCCAACATGTACTACCACACCAAATGTTATCCAAATAAGTTGAGTAGTTTTTGCGTAAAATAGTAACAAACGTCCATCCATCATAACTTACAAACATTCGAGTTTATAATATTAGTAGTATTTATAATATTAGAATCATATTAAGGCTAAGGCTAAGGTAAATAGTCTGCTAAAAGAGCCCTCAAATCTCATCCCACAAAACAAGTCTAATTTCATTCCAAAATCTGACAGCCAAAAAAATCGTTACCACCAACGTAATGTGTGTTGATGGTGCGGATCTGCCAAACATACATTACATTTAAATTTCATCTTTGGAATGTTTATCTGACACGTAAAAGGTTGTTCCTGGGAGGTGGAAAGATAAAAATCGTAATAAACATTCGTTTCAATCCCTGTTATAATTAAATTTCACGCTTTGCATGCTTCGAAAATAAATCGCTAAAGCGATTGATACTTAAAACGGGGTGAACTGATACGAATAACGTAGAAAAAAGTTGTAACAATCCAGTAACTTTAATCTCGCCGCCGGTATTTCGTTTCATTTGCCAAACGGTGGTCAGTGTACTCCGGCTGTACGGCCTTTATGCCGTTGCCGTTTCTGGGAATATTTGTTATCTGTGGCGCGTATCGGAGCTGTCAAGTTTGACGTTTGGCGCCAATGGGGCTGATTTTAAAATTTTGTGTTCCTTTTGCTGAGGTAAGTTGAAGTGTTTTAAAAGGTAACTTGAGGTGTGTTATTTCTTTTTTTTGACCACGTTAAAAATGTTTTTAGGATACATTTTTAGTATTTAGTATACCTGGCTTAAATTCCAATAAAGTATCTGATGATTTGGGTCTACTTATAATTAAGGATAGGAATGTCAGTCGTTAATAATTTCGAGGTCGTTAAATTTAATTGAATATTGAATTTGCTTATCGGACAAGAATAACGAGAAAAGTACGTCGCGAATTGTCGCGAAATTTGAAATTAAAGGGCTGAGCGGGATCACTCACTATGCTTACTTTTTTTGGATATTCCGAAAAATATTAAAATCAATCATCAATTACCTACATAATTGATGACATGAATCGATGAGTTGTTGTTGTTGAGTTCAAACTGTCTCTTAAACATTTTAGAATACGTTGTAAGTTATTAAGTTCATTATTCTAAAGATCCGCCTCTAGATTATGACTAAAATTTTTTTGCGACATATCACCTTAATCGATTAATGTCTTCAATTAAATTTCGAATGATGACATGACAAAATGTAGCATCCATCTGAAGTCTCTAGATTCGAAAGGAAACTATTTTACAGCTAGCTAAATCTAGGAAGGTACATTTTGTCCTAATTCTGTGTTCTGTAACATAATATTAGTCCTTTGGTACCCCGGTAGCTGGCGCTGCTGTCGTCAACAAAATTAATTCTAAGGCGGTACTTTCGCCGGGACAGCTATTATTATCGTAAATATTGGAGTGTTTACTTTGTCAATAGCCATGTTGAAAATAGCCCTTTACATTATATTTTACGTCCAAAGGGTTAACTAGGGCTTAACGTTTAATAAATAAAGCTCGTAACAATAACAATAATCGTTATGTATACATTTTAAGTTAACCTTCTAAAATTATTTGGCAATAATTTCTCTTTTGTAGAGAAGAGAGATAAGGTTAGCTGATAAATGATGATCGCATCGAAAGAGAGAACAGTTAACGGAAATTTGGTTGACACGAGACAAAGTGAAATGCCGTGAGCCTATTATCCTACTTCACCTGTTTTTCCAGAAAATTCTTTAGTAAAGTAGAAATTTTTGATTTATAGAAATGAGATGAGTCTACTACATATTATACTAGATATACATTTATGCATTTAGAATCATAATTAAAATGTGTCTATTATCATATATTTCAATGTTAGTTCTAAATACAAAACCTGATTTAATTTTTTTTATCATTAATTATTTATCTATAAATGTACAAAAGCACTAATACATCTCGACGTAATATAAACTTACAAAAGTTTTACCAAACGCCGCGCCGTTCAGTTGTCGCTTCACATTTCGCAACTATTTACATACATTCATTCAAGTGTGTAGTAGTGTATGCGTTGTTATTATATATTGTCCCTATAATATATGATGCTCGCCAAATACATTGTGTGATCATTAAATTTTCCGCGGATTTTAGGGATATCCTATTGGATACCTATTGGATAGAACGAGATGACGATTTTGAATTTTTATAATTCTTCAAGTATATAGTGAAAGTTAAGAAAGATATCAAAAGTGTAAAATGGAAAAATTGATATTGTGGTCATACTCTCAAACAGTCAAACAAACAAACCCCTAAACATCTGATATTCTTCAAAACACACCAAAACATTACCTCAAGGTTAAGAATTCAAAATAAACAAGACGAATTCTTAGAAAAGCAATGAAAATACGTCGCAATTTAGGTTTAGACGTTCCCGGTCCTAGCTCCGCCCGCCCTCAGCCCTCCACCCTATCCCGCCCTAGCCCGCCCTGGCCCTTCGAGGTCGGAGTAACCTTCGTCGCCCTTGTCTGGTTCCCAGGCCTTGTGCCCTTTACAGTCGACATAGAGTAACCTGATTACGTATTTGTTTATCTTAAGTTCCTAAGATAAAAGTTTTGTATGTAAATTTCCGTTTTATTTTGTGTTTTTACAATAATATGATCGAGCAATATCGACACTGGGGAATGTGCACAAAATTTTATTTTAGCTCTCTGTAAACTTTGTTAAAAATCAATAATATGAGTGAAAAAATTGTTACGATACGATTAAATTCTCGACGCGATGACGTAATTTTCCAACACTTTCATTTTACGATAATTCGAAATGTCTGTGAATTTATTATAATACTAGGTTTTTTCTATTAAATAAAAAGCTAGTGTATTTGTATAGATATAATAAAAAGATGGATGTAAAAAATATTACGATATGTGGTGTAGTTTTCAAATTTTTTTATTTCGATTCTCGATGCTATGACGTCATTTTCCAGCGTCTGCTACGGGCCGCGAAATTTATAATAATTTCAAATGTCTGTAAATTCATTAATACTTGATGTTTTTCAATGAAAAAAGAAACTAGTGTATTTGTATAGATGCAAGCCCTACTGGGATCAGTTTTAACTTTTAAGCAATTTTGTATTCCTAATAACATTCTCAATTGTTCACAATAGGGTATTAGTCTCTACTCAATATGAGGTTACGTTGGGTTGGATAATGGAGCTCGAGGACGGTAGCCACCCTAGCTTAGTTAGTCCCAGCATCAGCGGTACAAGTTTAGGTTGTTGCAGTTCCATATTTTAGAACTAGCTGTGCCACTCAGCGTACGCAGCGAAAGTCCTCAAATGTGAATAATTTTCCCCGTTTTTGCAACATTTCTCACTCGCAGCGTAATGTTATATAGCCTAAAGCTTTCCTATATAAATGGACTATCCAACATAAAAATATTTTTCAAATTGGACCAGTAGTTCCTGAGATTAGCGAGTTTAAACAAACAAACTCTTCCGCTTTATAATATTGGTATAGATGGAAGTCCGGTGCTGTTCGATGTAGCCTGGCCGGCCGTGGGGAATGTGTGACATATCCGAAACACTTCCCTTTCGATGATGGCAACCCGTAGGTGATTTAAGTGGGTGAGGTGACGGGAGTCCCGCATAACACCAAAATCATGACATTTGACACTACATCACAGAATCCGCATAATATTGTCCGGTCTACCTTCAAAGGTTTGTTACTTAATGCTATACCATTATGAATTAAGCTTAAAACAATGTAATGTCAAATATGACATTTGACAGTGAAGCTTAAGATAGTCTTTATATTAGTCCTCTTGTAGAGGCCATAAAGGTGGGACCTTACCTAGGCCTCTGCAAGATATTGTATATTAAATTAAAGTGTAATAAACGTAGTTATAAAATTATTTCACGTGTATCATTGGACGTGTAAACTGACCCTAACGTATGCAGTGGCATCATAACAAGGTTGTGTTAGTAGATCCGAAACGACCGTCCGAACGAATCTTAAATTGTATTCTCTGTCGCTTCTACAAAATACTCCTCGTACAAGTCAGGTACTAAATATTCGTTCTGCGAATTCTGAACTTGTCATTAGAGGCTTAAGTGTGTTCGAGGACGTCGAGAGTACTTTATCATTTTTACCCTTTGCTAGATTATTCGTGCCCTTTTGTTCATCTCAATTAAGGTGATTCAATTTAAGTGACAATTTAATTTTGCTTTTCATTTGAAAAATCTAAGTGCTGCGTATTGGTATTTTCAACCTGCACTAGAGGTACCTAGGCGTATGAACCCTCAAAGCCTCAGAGAACTGATACATAAATTTTCGTCCACGATGAAGCTTATTTATATAGAAGGGTCACTCTACGTATCAATGTGTTTCAGGCTCAAAATATATTAGGTACACTCTAAGGCAGGGTAGGGTTATTAAATAATTAAAAAATGCATATATATCGGGTAGGCTCAATAAGTACAACAACACTAGCTAGGGGAGCGTGTGTAGTAGAAAATGTCAAACGTCAGTGAGACAAAAAACGGGAGACCATATAGAAAATGGCTGATGATAAAGAAACGGTCATCGCCCTCATCTGTACACCCGAATACCAGATGAGATCTCTTTGTTGTCTGTACCAATTCACCTTATTGCCAGACTGGTTGAAGAAAAAAAAACATTTCAGTTTGAATTCCGAATCCCTATGAAATCAAAGAATACATTAATTATATCTTACCCTATGTTACTCGGGCTAGTGATATGAATTTGATGACATATTTATCATTGCAATAGGATCAGCAGTTTAGACGATACGATGGAATATAATAATATATACAAAGACTCCCAAAATTGTAAGCCTGCGGGTAAAAAACAAGACAGAGTTTGTCAAATAAAGCTGAGGCCGGATTTTTATGCCTGTTCCTACAGGCATAAAAAAGAAAGGCTTACAATTTTGGCAGTCTTTGTATATATTATATTCCATCGTATCGTCTAAACTGCTGATCCTATTGCAATGATAGGTGATATGTAGTATAATCGTATTTCAAAGTTATAGTGACTGTTCGTTTTACACCCTGTATACATATAAAGACAAAATTGTTACCCTTTTCTATGTCTTTGCAGTATACGGGTAAAAACCAAGACGGAGCTTGTCAGACAAAGGTGAAGCCGGATTTTTGGTAAGCTACGGTTTACTATACATTAAGGCGTAGTTCGAGTACATGTGTGTGCGTGACTCTTTTAAGTGTCCCCCGCAAAAAAAAAAAAATTGCAATTTAAAAGCAGCAGGTTTTATGATTATTAAAAAAAAAAAGACTCTTTTAAGTAGTCGTATGGGGTTTCACTGTGTGTTTCGCAGAACTTTATTTGTTTTCGCAATAGTTACAGCGCGATTAATATACAATTCATCACAAAATAAACGAGTAAACAAACAAATATGTATTACGAAACGATCAAGGCAGCCAGCGAAAGCACTGATTTTTTTCATCACGTTCTTACATCAGATAACATTTGCCCTGACATGGCACAGATCCAGTTTTAGGTATACTATGATCTACATTCGTGTGTTTGATTTTCAGCATTATTGTTTTAGCCTAGAGGTCTAATTTCCGCCGGCTTTCCAAATATCCCTTAGGACCTTAGCTGATTGAAATTACTTTAATTACTACAGGGATGTTAGGCAGCTCCGTAACCGTAACCGAAACTATCGGATATTTGATATAAAAAAATATCCATAACCGCAACCGAATCCGAAATTAAAGTTTGGCTACTGTAAAAATGTAATATCCGTAACCGAAATTATCCGAAACTAATTTAATATCCTTATCCGTATCCGAAATTTCTTATCCATTTCATCTCTGCTGCGTAGATAGCTACGCAGTACGCGGGGTGAACCGGCTGGTCGGGGGAGGAGTGGCCTGTGTTATGACAGATCCAGGGCACTCCACCCAACATAAAGGTTGGTGGCATTAGTGGGTAAACCGGCCGCAGCGAGCCGGTAGTCTCACATACCCCTAGGGGATAAAAAAATTGGAAAGAGGTACGTGGAAGACTTTGGGTCGGCCTTTGCCCAGCAGTGGTATAGCATAGGCTTATCAAAAAAATAACCTGATAATAGAACGCTATGTAAATGAATGATCAGCTAACATGGCATTAAAATCAACAACCCATATTGAACGCGATTGGTGGAATATTATCAGACAGAAAGGAACGGACAGATATATTTTTATAATTACATCACGCATCTATCACGCTCGCACTTGCAAGATTTTTTAAAATTCCACAGATAAGGTTAATTCACCAAAGACACCGATTAGTTGACATACGATTTGAATCAGCGAGCGAGCGTGATATAATTATAAACTATTTGTCCGTTCCTTTCTCTCTGATAATCCATCAATCAGAGTTCAATATGGGTCGTTGATTTGAATGCCATGTTATAAAAAAAAAAAAAAAAAAGCCACGTGATGACAAGTTTCTAAATATTTTGTGTTTTTCTTTGTACAGCTTTACGTCTGACATCCATAGGGCATGCTTGGTAGAATACAAGTATTAAATACCTTCTTCTTTCTTTCGATCAGTATTTTTCATGATATCTTTTAGAAACCAATATTCCGTCCACCCTATGTTTACTCTGTTTTGGATTTCTTTAGTTGTGAGGTCCGTGGGCGATATTATTTGGCCCTGGTACGTGTAGAATATTCACGTATTCCAAATTGAAAACATGGCATTCAGCATTTCAATCTGAATGCCATGTTAGTTGATCATTCATTTGAATAGCGTACGGGAAACCGGGGGTATGTATCGAAAGTCACACAAATGCTGTTTACTCAAGAGCATCATCAGCTGATATGACAGTGCGACGAGCGGCTAGACAATTTCCGCCTACCCGCATACTCCAGCGGTCACCGCTCGGGGAATCCCCTAGCCCTTTGCCTGTCATGTTCCGGAAAAAAAAAATAAACAATCACTTTTATCCCACACTAAGGCCCGTATAAATAAAACAATCTCAAACCCAACCTCACTTGAGAACCAATTTGACAGATAAAACAACGTTTCGTTTCACTTTTAATAGTGAACAACTTTATTAATGTCACATAGTTCTATCATTTATTTTCTTTTTTGACCGTAACATTCATATTATAGATTACAGAAAACATTAAAATAGGTATAATATATATTTTTATTCTAACATTTTAAAAAAGAATAAAATTAAATTATGTAACTTAAGTAAAGTTCTTCATTTTTAAAAGTGAAACGAAACGTTTTTTTTTATCTGTCAAATAGCTTCTGAAGTGAGGTTGGGTCTGAGATTCTTCTATTTATACGGGTCTAAGTGGGATATCTAATATCTATCCTGATTGAATGATGTACCAGACTGATTTTATGGCTTTGAATCGAAGTAGGAAATGTTTAATGTGGCTTCCTAAGGACCTCAAGCTTAAAGGAACTTAACATCATAAACTACGGCAAATCAGTTATCTAAGTACTTCTGTAGTTAAGAATTTTCGAAGGCGGTGGCCGGATTCATTGAAACCAGACCAGTTACGCAGGAGTTATAGTGCCCAAGTGTGTGCGCAGTACACAGAAGCACTCTCTCTTCCGAGACAATTAGGTGATCAGCCTGCATTGTCCTAACCAAACTTGAAAAGAACATTTTTTATTGTTCCAACGTGGGAATCGAACCCACGACCTCCGGGCCGATAGTGAAGCGCTGAACCACTACACCACGGAGGCATTAAAAAATCTAAAATGCTTTCAATTTAAATGTCACTTATTTCCTACCCTAGATATGAAGGCAATGGCACATTAACTTGGTCAAATTTCACTTTTACTAGGCTCGCCTTAGTCTAGCGTAAAAGGAAGTAATATGTATGTGTTCCACAGTAGCACCTAAACACTGATTCAACTTCAATGAAAGAGGAGTCAATATCTATTGACATTTTTACAAATCTTTGTAATATTTTTCAGAGTCGGATTATTTTTTTATTTGTATATTTGGCATTTGAATCACATTTAATCGGAACGCAAAGTGCACTAGAGAGAAGCATGTTAGGGAAGAAGAAGTCTGACAGACTAAAAATGACCACTATAAAGGATACCAAACTAAAAGATATAACGGTGACAGTCAGGAAACTAAAATGGAAATGGACAGCACACATCATTAGAGGAAGGGATAAATGGAGCAAGACAATAATTCATTGGTTTCCTAATAGTAACATAAAAAACGGAGGATATCAACGCTGGACTGACGTGATTAAGGCAATGGTAGGTTGTGGGCTAGGACGGTCAGAAATAGAACTATGTGGTATCAGTTGGGACTTGGGAGAGGCTTAGAGTAAAATATTAGTTATTTAAGAATTTGTAAAGAGTGTACGTCTGAAATAATGGCTATTTTTATCAATCGGAACGCAGTATACTATACAAGTATACGACATTTACCACTAGTAATGACTTAAAATGACGTTCTTAAAAGAATCAACTCCATTCGTACATTTTAACAATTTTAACGTAATAATATTATAAACACAAAGGTAAATATTGTCGATATAATAAACCGCTTAAGCCCCTCCACAATTAAATAGGATAGGATGTAGATAATTTGGCCTCAACGGGGCCTGGGGGGTATAATTCGCCACAAATAACACTTATAATAATATTCACGTCATGTCGCCAAGGGCCGTCGATTTATGGTCGATTCCGTTTGAGATGTGGCCGCTAAACCAGCGAGCGAGGACGCTTAACTCAACAGACCGCTCCTTTGCTGAATTAGCGGTAATTTTTAATTAAGATTAACTAGGTATTAATACTATCTAACTTGACTTATTCAGAGTGATGACTCAAGTTAGATAGTATTAATACCGGTGTCCAATGATTACATATTACTTGACCATCTCATTCTATTTTCTATAGAATGAGATAGTCGAGAAATCAGTAGATCTTGGTCGATGTAAGTTATTCTGCTTATTCTCCGCTGCTCGAAAAACCTGTGGCCTTCCCTTCTTCGTGCCTAGAAATTATTTCTATGAAAACATTTATTGTTTTAAGATTTTGCCTGGGACTCCACTCGCGTTTTTCAACCATCTCAATGCATTTGAAATTGTCAGTAGTTATTGAGTAAAAAATATTAACAATCATTTATTTATCTATCTATGTACACAAATTGTCAAATTTATAAATAAATAGTAGTTGGAAAGAGTAAATTGGTTTAAAAGCGCTACATATTACACACATTATTACAGAATCATCAAGCATAGTCGCATCTTAGCCCGGACTTACCCATTAGTGGGCACAGAAATACACAGTTTTAATAATAATAAGTTAAATGTAATGAAATGGAGAAAAAAAAATTAACAAGTTTTTCCGTGGGTGTAAAGGCGAAGGAGGGATCTGAAAACTGCGTTCGCCAACCCGCCTGCCAAGCGTCAAGCTAGTATAGGCAATTACCCTCCATAAAATACTGGAAATTGTATGTACAGTAATGGTTGTCATAGCTAAAATGATGATGATGAAAATAAAAGTATATAAACTCCTCTCTATCTCGGAGATACGACTAATTATTAACAGTCAATGATGAACGTCGTAACACCAAAAATCTAAATATACCAAGGCTCGCGTTTTTCATGGCCCCACGATCCGCGAAAATATCTTCACGGCGCAAATGAAGCGCCGGGCGTGGGGTCCCGCGTGGGACGTGTGACGGGAATTCAAAAATGCAGGCCCCTCGCGCCCCTGAGCCGCAGTCGCCCCTAGGGCTATCCGACCCTGGTGGCTTCCGTAAACATACTTAATATATTAAAAATATATCTTCATTTCAGACCAGAAAGTCCATAAAACAAAAACATCAATTAATAACTTACGCGGACTAGTAAATTAGTTAGTTTTGTTTAGACATTATTAATAATATAATAATATCTATGGACGCGTTACATCACGTCAATCTAGCCCCATGCTGAGTATCCGAAGAGCTTGTGTTAGGTACCGCTCAACTGAAATATATTTAATACTTTTACACTATACGCATATTTAAGCTATTTATTGTATTAATACACACATTTAATACACATCCATGACCCAGGAACATAGATATATTTTTGTTCCTTCGGCAGGATTCAAACCTGCGTGTTAAAACCTCTTTTACTGTTTTTATTTTCATGGTCCTTCGATGTCAAACATATCGTTGTGACCTGTGCACTATTTTGGGGAAAAATCTGGGGCCCTGGAAGACTGGAGATGGACTGGCAGCCTGACGATCAGCGAGGAATTCTGCGACCGGACGAGATACTGCGACCGGACGAGGGGGCGAGGAGCAACCTGGTAGCCGGTGGCCGGAGCAGTAACTTCGGCAACAGCAGCGACTCCGGAAGCAGAAGAATCCAAGGTGCTGGAGCAGGCGTCCGTCTACACTCTGAGCGGCCGAGCCGGAACACCCAATAGTTTGTACATAGTACAAGTCCCGGAGTGAGTGATTTTGAACCCTATTCTCTCTCTCTAGTAAAGTGACATTGTCAAAAAGTAATAAAGATGGAAGCAATAGTTATGCAAAAAGATATTTTAAACAGAATTAATAAAGCTCACATCAGCTTCAAACAGTTGCCGAAGGGGAAAATAAATAGATCATTTACGGAATCGCAACTAGATAGTTTAGAGAAGTCTCGGCAAATGTTTATTTTCAACCACAAATCTTTATTATTAAATGTCAACGCTGAGGTTCTAGAGAAATCCGAATACATTACAGAGGATATATATGATCAGGTAGAAGAATTGTATATCGATTACAAGACACTATTGAAAAAGGAGTTAAGTAATGTTAAAAAATCGGTTGCAATTGCGAACTTATCGCATGCTAGAGCAACTGCTTCCCTAGTTAGTAAGTGTTGTCAAGGTCGGCATCAGATACAAACTTGTAAAGAGTTTGTTAGGGAAAGCATTGACACGCGGCGAGAGTTTGTACAAACCAATAAGTTTCAATTAGCTTCGGGACAGGATCATCACCAGTGCACAGGTACAACAAAGTGCCACAAACACAGTCTGCTTAATTTTAGTAGTAACAAAATTCTTCCTCGAGCTGAGGAGAGTTCTAGTTCTAGTTTAAAAAATGAGCCTCCAAAAATTAGTAATATTTTAATTCCAATTCCCCCAGTAGCTACATCATGTCACAGTTCTGACATTCAAGGGCAAGACATATTACTGGCTACTGCCCCAGTACAGTCAAGGAAAACGTTAGTTGAGCAGAGATCTCTTTCAGTCCAAGAGTCTCGAGCATCATCTGTAACAGAGTCTGCAGTGCAAAGGTTAGCACATAGGAAAATACCAGGAACTAATTTAGTATCAGGTCTTGACGTGGATCAGGTGACTCTAAAGTCATCTGTAGTTTATAGGATGATATCCCGTCTCGACCCCAGTCTCAGTTTAGTAGGTAAAGTTCAGGTCCTAGGTAATAATATAACAGCTCTGTTACCATCCAGTAAGACGATAGCACATAAAAGTCCGAGTAAGTCAGGAAGTTTTCATAACGGTAAGGACAAAGGCCTTGATCGTTTTTGGGAGTTAGAAAGGAAACATAGGATAGGTAAAAGAAAATATTTAATTTCCAAAGATTATAATTGTAAATATATAAATAATACAGTAAACAAAGAGAAGTTGTTGGGGCCGAGGGTTCAGTCAGGACCTAGTCCCAAATTAAAAAGTTTAGGTTCTAACTATTATAGAGTTTTACGCCACAGGTCATCTAAAAAGGAAAATAATAATAGTAGCGACTTAATAGTACACTATGTAGTAAAGAAAGTTTGTAATATAGTGAAGGGAGGAAGGCATAAGAAATATTTACATTTAGGAATAAGTTATTTTATAAAAGTATATATAGTTAAAAAGAAATATAAACTTACTGGTTTACATCCAGACGATGGACGCTTTAGTTATCCAAAGGGAAGATACAAAACATAGTGTTTAGTTAGTTATAACCATTATGTATTTAAGGTTCGTATTTTAATGATAAAGTTTACATTCAGTTCAAGGGTTTATGTTTTGATTATTTTGTTATAGGTTTAAAAGTTTTTCTACAAGTAGTAAGTTCAGTCAGTCGTTGTTTGTACAAACTCACACGCGTTTGTCGTTGCTTTACTTTTGAACTCACAGTCTAATGCAGGAAGTAACACTGTTTATTGTATATTAACGGTTTATGGTTTAATGTATATTTCAGTACCTAACTATAGTATAATGAATTTCTTAAGTTTGTTATAAGTTTTTCATAGGATTTAGTAAAGTTAAAAAAGTTTATGTTCATTTGTTAAAATAATTTCAGTTAGGTTTTATAAATGTTTTTATTTAGTTAAGATGTAGTAAGTTTTAAGTTAGTTAATTGAGTTAATTTAGGTAAGGTTTTTTGATGCTAATTAATGTTCAATAAGTTTTAGTTCAAGTGGTAAAAGTATTTAACTGTTTAAGTTGACCGCCCTAGCAAGTTTTAGTTATATATTTATTTATTATTATTATGAACTAAGTTGTTCATGGCGGCCGGTATGTTAAAACCTCTTTTACTGTTTTTATAAAGATTTTATATTTAATTTATATACGTCAAGTTTATGTCATAATTGAAGGTAAATTTTCTTGTATTTTTTCGGCTGTGGCGATGTATAGAGTTTAAGTTTTAATTTTTTGGAGATTTAATAATACAAAGTAATCTACTAGTAAAAATGTAGTTTTTATTAATAGAGAGTTGTTCACTGCGACCTCCCGTTTGAGCACCAAAGGGCTCAACCACTATATTATTGTAACTTATCCTACAAAAATACAATTATATAATATTTAGAGTTAGTAATTTGTTGCTAAAATTATTTTAAAACCTACTTCTTATTACAATAAATGCTCACTTTTCTATGGGGGGTATAACAGAAACTCAAAATTACAGTTTCCTTTCTGGTATTTCGGAGTACTTTCAAATGACTTTGTTATATGCAATACGTTATAAGTTATCAATATCTGCATTTTTGCGTAATAGTCTCCATTTAGGCCAGCTGATGCAATAGTTCAATTAATATACTAAGCTTTAACATTGTATTAACCAAAATCCTGATCTTTACGTAATCGGCCTAGTCAAATGCAAAACGGAGATTTACTTACAATACCCCGAATGTTAATTTAAGCGTCGAATGTTACTTGCAAAAAGCCGAATGTTACTTGCAAAGCGCCGAATGTTAGTAGCAAAAAGCCGAATGTTAGTAGCAAAAAGCCGAATGTTACTTGCAAAACGTCGAATATTACTTGCAAAAGACAAAGTATAGTAGGTCAAGGTACTAAAGAATATAACCGACGAAATTATGAACTGGAATAAATAATTATAGTATAAAAATGGGATGGGCCACCCTTGTCACTTAGTTCGCTTCACACTACGTCAATCTGGCCCCGTGCTAAATATCCGAAGAACTAGAACGGAAATATATATAATACTTTTATACTATACACATATTTAAGATTTTTATTATATTAATACACATCCATGACTCAGGAACATTTAAAAAACTTTTTGTTCCCTCGGCAGGATTGAAACACGTGACCTTGTTCGAGCACCAACACGTTCAACCACTGCGCTACGGAGGTCGTCAAATTTGAAAAAAATATAGTAAACCAAGTCACCAGGACGAGCCTCCAACCTTCCGCATGTAATTAATTATAAAACACTCATATTCGTCGCGTCTAGACTGAAACTTATAATATTATAATGTCACGCTGATACAAATCAATTCACAAACACGAAAATAATATGTTAATGAACGGAAAAGTTCGACAGACTTGATATAATAATGAAGTAATTAAAAACCAATGTTTGACTAGCCCCCGTGTCATGTATAATTTATTTTAAATTAAAAAAATATATGTGTGTACGCAATAAAATCTTGAATAAGTATTAGTATAAAATTATTAAGTATATTTCCGTTGTCTGCTATCACAATATTTTAACGGGGCCAGATTGACGTGGTGTGAAATCATCCATAGATATTTAATAATAATTTATTAATTACACATTTGGTCATTACACTACGTATAATATTATTATTGTTTAAATTTAAATTGATAAGATTTTGTATGTACACTTATCAAGGCCTATCTATGTATAATACCTGGTTATATAACAAAATTAAACATTAGCAATTGACGACCTCTGTGGCGCAGTGGTTGAGCGCGTTGGTGCTCGTGCGGGAGGTCGCGGTTTCGGATCCCACCGAGCTAACAAAAGTTTTCTGTATTCCTGGGTCATGGATGATAAAAATCTTAAATATATAAATATATACATACAGTATAAAAGTCAATTATATTTCCGTTGTCTGGTACCTGTAAAACAAGTTCTTCGGATACTTAGCACGGGGTATTTGACGTGGTGTTAAGCGGCTATAGATATTATTATAAAATTGGCATTCAAATTTTTCCATGCAGCCCAATGCGGAAACCGCACAAAAATTCGGGAATCTATTTTAGAATAATGTGTGTATGACACATGGTTTTATTCCCGCATCTATTAAATGTCCCGTGAGCCCACCTGTGACTCACAAATATTTTCCTTGGTCTATTGTTGGAGATATATTGCTCTATTTCAAGTAGAGAAAGAAAAAATCACAATGTGTTGTACTTTTTATGTGTATCTATCTATCTGGTTCAGGTAGGTATACTAGTTGGTTCTTCTTCAGAGGGAAACCTTAACCTGTAAGGTTAAGGTTTCCCTCTGAAGTTGATTTGGATGAGGATCTTAAAAGGGTAAAGAGCAAGTGAAGTCGATAGGAATGTAGGCCCCACGTTTAAGGCGAGGAATAACCGCAACTAGCGCCACTATTTTTAAAATAAATTTTACAACGACACAAAGATCTTATTAAAAAAGTAATCGGTTCAAACTTTAAGTAAATAGTTAAACTAATTTATTATAGTATTATATAATAGTTAAACTAATATTGTATATTATATCTTGTACGTAATAACTAAAACGGCCACTTTAGTTATTACTCACGAGAGTAAATACAGTATAGGATTTAGAGCTGTAATTAAATGCCAATAAATTAGTTTAACTATTTACTTAAAGTTTGAACCAATTACTTTTTTTAATAAGATCTTTGTGTCGTTGTAAAATTTATTGTAAAAAGAGTGGCGCTAGTTGCGGTTATTCCTTGCCTTAAGGATAGAAAATTAAATTTCGCACACTGGAACACGTATAAAATGAGGAAGGCATAGATTTTCAAAATAAAATCCCCAACAGCATGTCATTTATTTTATTCTATAATAATAATTTTTATTTTATTTATACATAAACTTACAGATATACACATCTTAATACTAACAAATTAGAGACTGAAAGCCAGAAGACAAGTTTTTACAACATTTGGTGAGTACTATAGCAGTCACATCAAAGAATGAAACAAAGCAAAGTAATAATTAATTATCAAATGATTTTCAAAATTCAAATAGATAGTTAACTTATTATCTAATTGTATAATAAAATCCAATTGAGAAAAATAAACTGAGGTCTAAATTTAAAAAACACCTATGGATTTATTTTCTCTGAAAAATTGCATATATGCAATTATTGAGTTTAAACATGTTTTCGAATGAAACTGATAGAATAATAATTATCTTATCAATATATTTGTTCGTTTGATTATAAGATAAAAGTTATACCACTGCGGGTCGTACGAAGTCGCGGGCAACATCTAGCAATGAAATAAAACGTTTTAAGGTTAAACACGAGGCGAAACTTTAGACATAATTAAATAAGATATTTGGAAGGTTAAAAACGTTATCATATTTAAGGTTAGATAGAGCTGGAATTCGTGATGTCTGTCGTATGTTAATCGTCTGCTCTAATTGCATTTAAAATATTATAATGAGTTTGAAACAACAAATCTGTATATTTCTATAGGTCTAGCTGTCCCGTACCGCCTTAGAATAAGTTTCTTGACGCACAGCGCCACCTACTGGGTCCAATTAATACTCTAAAACCTTCCTCGAGAACCACTCTATCTATTGGTGAAAACAGCGTGAAGATCGGTGCAGTGGTCGTTGAGTTTATCGCGAACAAACTGACAGACGCGGCTGCAGTTTGATATATTGATATTATTATGATTCATGGTTCATACAGCCATAATACAGCAATCCGAATATAGTGTGAAGAGAATATATTTATAGAGCATATATTTATATTTTTTGTTAGATTTTTTTATCACTAAAAAAAAGTTTAAAATGACCACAAGGAGTGAATCTTACTATGCTGGGGCTCGAAGGCTCTTATACACAACACACTGGTGTTGACGTAACACCTGACCAGGAATAAAACTGATATGTTTTGTGACTGTTATTGAGATCTTTAATCGAGATTTGTCGCGTTATGGTAAGTAATTTATATGAGGTGCCAAAATAAAAAAAGGTCACACCTTCCCTTCACACTAT
Organism: Celastrina argiolus; assembly: GCA_905187575.2. Taxonomy (NCBI): domain Eukaryota; kingdom Metazoa; phylum Arthropoda; class Insecta; order Lepidoptera; family Lycaenidae; genus Celastrina; species Celastrina argiolus. The sequence continues at coordinate 3,867,136 of LR994591.1, read as the reverse complement.
ATTCGGCTGCATTAAGGAACTGTGAATCACCCTGTATAAAAAGTAGTGAACGGTCGTTAGTCTCGGTAAAACTCGAGAGCTGCTGAACCGATTCGGCTATTTTGAGTCTTGAAATATTCGTGGAAGTCCCGGGAAGGTTTAAACGGTTTGTATGCTCAACGAAGTGGGCACGGTTCAGCTAGTCTATTATACATATCTAATTAGATATTAATTATTGATAATTTTTAGAATAGTACCGCGTCTGTCATTCGACGATACTCCACGCACTAGGATAGAAACAGGAAGAAAATAATGTTACAAAGTACAACAGACGCACATACATATGAACAGCGTAGTCTGGATATGAACAGCGTAGTCTGGGGCTCGTTGTAGGTTTGGATAGTATGTCCTATCTAAAGGTACAACGAGCCCTACTATTCGATTGGCATAATGATTAATGAAGCACAAAACTAATATGGCCATTGCCCGATTTGCCAGCACTGAGCTACATAGATCTATCTTCTAAAGATCCAGAGGTAATAAATTACTCCCTTATTTAGGGAGATAACGCAACCATTGCCGACGCTCTCGCGGCTCACTTCACATAAATAAAACCAAACTGAAGAGAGCTTCAGGCTGTTGACTGGTGGATTTGTGCCATATACTAGGGAGAATATACTTTAACATTATGTTGACATCGTTGTCTGTTAAGTACTGCTTGTACAGTAACCTAGTGAAAGTTTTTATTTTTTCTACGATACAGGTTGATTCATGGTTCATAGTATATTAAGCCGAATATAGTGTGAATAAAATGACGCGTAGAGCATTTTTTGTTTTGGCACCTCATATATTTCGGCTTAGTCACAGAGAAATTAATTCCGTGCGGGTATCACGACCGTCAGCAATGAGGAGGATAAATTTCGGCTAGTATTCAGCTTGATATGAATCATGAATCACACTGTATAGTCTTTATTATACTAGTTTTGCCATTATTTTCAGCAAATAACTCAATTAGGCGTTGAAAGGTATATATTCTTAAATACCACAGCAACGATGATGTAATAATATAAAATATGTATTATCTATATTTAAACAACATAACGTAATATGGAGCGTGTTTCCAATGCTTCTACTCTACAATTAGATTCGCCAAAGCTATTGAAAAGTATCTCTTAATCTAGAAATTATTTAACATCGATGTGATATTAGAAATATTATAACGCAACTAACGTGAAAACTATTCGACAACTATCTAAATGTAAGCAAAGATGAGTATGGTATGGACTACAGATAACAATGTCACTTGTTCAATTCAATAAAGAAAAAAAAATATTTTCAGAGCCATAGAACATCGCACGGCGAATTTTAAACGCGGAGGACGCGCGTAAGAACGCTAGCTTTCGGCGCGGGCGCAGAAAAGCAGGTACTATATTTGAAACGTCAAAATAAGTTATAAAATGAAGAAGATACATATTTTAATTTTTACCTATAATCTATATTAAAATTATTACTTACGTTTCAAAAAGGAAAAAAAAAACAATAAAATTAAACGTATGTTTTTTTCTTTTTTTTAAAAAGAGGCTTTTACCGTACATGGCATCCCATCATAACGTATGTAATATGTATAGTTGTTAATTTTTAAAAGTGAAATGAAACGTTGTTTTGTCAGTCAAATAGGTTATCAAGTAGAAATGTATAGGCTGTAATATTAAAGAGTGATAATACTTTAGGGTGTGTATGGGTCCCGTATGTAGAGTTTACTGTTTCACAGTAAACCCGTATAAAGAGTTTACTGTTTCACAGTAAACTCTTTATACGGGACCAGCGCTGAAACAGTAACTTTAAAAAAAATATTGTAAGGGCAAATTTATGACGTTGGGGCATTTCTCATAGGAACATTGTAGGTTAACAGTAAACTCTACTTATGCACATGCACACCCTAAAGTATTATCGCTCATTTATTTTACACCTTGTATACATGCTGTAAAAAGAGCAGTCACTATAAATTTGAAATACGAAATTTTGGAAATGTTTTTTTAAATATTTTTTACTTTTTACTATTTCTTATTTTTTTGTCGCAAAAATAACAATAAAACAGAAAAAAAATATTTTAAATTTTTGTAAAAAAAAAACGAAAAAAAAATACATTTCTAGAATGAGAAAAGGTAGTATAGTCAATAATCATATGCCAAAGTTATAGTGACTGCTCTTTTTACACCCGTTATACTATGAGGTAAACATAAAAACTATATTTTTATCTAGCGTGTGTATCACATCGACGGGGTCTAATATTAGAGTGGACCTAGTGACCCGGTGGCGACGCGGCGCAGCGCGCAGCGCGCAGGCGGCGGACGCGACGGGAGGAAGCGCGAGCGGGATTTATCGACGAGATGAGTCTGGCGATCGCCGCTAGACGCCGGGGTGACCATGACGGCGGGAAAGTGGGACATAGAACAGACAGAATAAATAAAATAATAAATACAGTGTGTAATAAGAACATTTACTATAACTTTTAAATTCGATTATACTACATTTCCCTAAGTTTGGAAATGTATTTTGTTTATATATTTTTTTGTCAAAAACTAAAAATTTGATTTTTTTATTTTTGTACAAAAAAAAACACATTTCTAGAATGAGAAAAGGTAGTATAATCATATCATATAGTTATAGTGACTGTTCTTTTTACAGCCTGTATACAAGGTGTAAAATAAATGAGCGATAATACTTTTATTGTAAAAGTTCCGATTGCGTAATCAGAACTTATTTGTCAAAAAAACTTGAGCGCTATGAAAGGTGTATAATTGTGTAGTTTATCAAGCTCACAACGTTTAATAAAACCGACTTCAATAACTAAAAAGCATAAAATAATACTTTTATATAATGTAGTTACAATTCATGTAATTTTTGGAGTCGGTGATATGATAATTGAAATGTATAAAATTTTAAATTTAAATAATAAACGAATGTCCCATTGCAAAACGTTACCTGTAGTCATGGACGAATGCTGTAAAGTTGGTATTAAAAAAATGATGTGTCAATCAAGACTTTTTATATTACTTTATTTTTACTTTTTTCTTAATAAAAATATTTCCCAAAATAAACAGGAAACCCCAACCTGTCCTCAATATTACCTTATTCCTGGTCACTTTCCGGCTGAGTAGTAAAAGTGATATACAATATAACGTAGGAAGCACCTCCAAGGACGGCGCGGCTGTTTGAAAATAAAACCTATGTTTGATAATTCTGCGCAATTTTGTAGAACACGCGGTGTCTGTTTGCGAAGGAATTTATTACGTAATGCTATAGCTTCAGGGATTGTCAACATTTTTACTGCAAATTTGCTGCAGTGCCGACCAACTATTAGTGCAAACTGTCTAATAGTCATCTGATCGTTGCAGGTCTGCCCAACATTTTAGATCAAGTTCACCTCAGAGCTGGTCAACTATTTAGTAATAAAAATCTAATTATTGCAGGGCTGACCAACCTTTTTTGAGTAATTTCTTAATTGGCTATCTAATTGTTCAGAGCTGGGCAACCTTTTAGTCCAAATTCTTAATCGCTCAACTAACTGTTACAGGGCCGAACATCATTTTTAATGAATGTTAGTCTATCAAAGGTGCGAATTTTATTACGATTAAGGCCCACTTGACCCCTAGAAGTATTAGACTAATTGAATGGCCTTTATGTCCTTAGAATATACATTCATAGACATAATATTATAGTTATAAACCTTCGAATACGAATATAAATTTATCAACTATTATAGCGTGAATTACAAATTATCATGAAGCTTTGTATCTCAATCAATAGGTATAATATGACATTAGCATATTTATTGACGGGTGTTCTTTTAAAAAAGGTCACATGTACCCGGCCTCATAGGTCATGTATGGACGATACTTATAGGGTCTCATACGAAGACCAAATAGGAAAGCAAAGAGGGAGCTTAGTAAAATAGAGGGTAGTTTTTATTCACTACATACATAAAACACACACAGCAATATCTCGCCTTACGAGGTAAGGTGTATTTTCTTTACATGTGTGTGCGTGAGACGGCTGTAATTACACGGCAAGGCGTACTTTAGACAGGCCTCACTACGTGGTTCTACGTGGTATTAAGGCAGAATTCTATCTCCACTTTTTATTTGGTGTAAGTGCAGATTGCAGAGTGTATGAAGTATTTATATAAGTACTAGCTGTGCCCGCGACTTCGTACGCATGGAAAAGTGATTTAGGGCAGTGTTATAATAAATCTGTATTAATAATATACATTTTTAAAAATAGACGTGCATAGGCAAAAGAAGTAGGCCGATGAAGTAATAATAATAGTTTACCGTCAAATAATGGCTCGGACATGCCATAGGATTACCCCCAATATATGTAACTATATCTTGAATAGTCAGACATAACTGCTCAGCATCAAAAAGTACACAGAACACCATCATGATTACAAACAAATGGCGCAACCGCTGAGGACTTTCGCTAATAGGTACTTGCCATTGTTGATCCCGATCCAGTTAGTGACATGCCCGGCAAGCCGCTTGGTATGTAGGGTATATTAGGTATATTACCATCCTTTCGGAGCTCAGCAAAAGAAGTAGGCCCCGAACAACACGTAGATAGTAGAGAAGTTATTCGGATAATATTATTCGGATACACATATGGTGTAACCCGGGCAATTTTTCTCGTTAATTTAGTATAGGATTTAACTTCGTGGTCCATCTGTCTGTCTGTATTGCAAAACCCTTTATCACAAAAACACGTGTAGGTATCAAGCTAAAATTCATATCAAATACTCAGAATCTATAACTGTCCCTTGAAGCTGTCATAAAATCAGACTTCTTAGCCACCGCAATATATTACATACAACATAGGATAAAGCCGTTTAAGTCGCAATTTTTTTGTCATTTTCGACACTTGCAAGGGAATCAAAACCTAAAGTGACTCTTCTACTTCCCGGGAACTTTGAATCTTTAAAGATAAATGAAGCAACAACGTTTTAATTTAGTGCTGACAAAGGATAAATTGCGAAACCATAAAAATATTATATATTTTTTACCGTTTACCGTAACTGATTTTATACAAAAAACTTTCGTAATAAAGAAAGTCAAGAAAAAAAAACTTAGATTGTCCTACCTAGCATAAAAACTAAGAAATAATTTGTCAAGAAATACATATAAATCTAAGTTATATTGACCTAACTTTTTAGTTTAACTATAATACGTGTAAATCAAAATTCAATCTATTAGGTATATTGTATAATAGTTTACTTGAAAACAAACTATCCTACGCCTATACAAAAATAATTGTTGTATTTACAAACCCTAATAATAATATAAATAAATAAATGAAATTCACTTTTATCGAATGCCATTCTCCCCCAGTGCGTTCGCTGTGAATAAAATTTGAAGCGGCGCGCGGCTCCCGGGCCGGCGCGCTTCCTACAAATGTCCAGCAAGTAAGACATGATGTTTTTAAATTGTCATAACTTTTTTATTTATGAACCGATTTACATGAAACATACACTAAATGTTAAGTGAAGCTTGCAGCAATATATTACTGAAAAGTACATCTAAATCGGATAGGCCGTTTCTGAGATTAGCGTGCACAAACCCACAGACAAACAGACAAACAGACAAACAGATAAACAGACAAACAGACAAAAATTTCAAAAATCATTGTTTTGGGTACTATTGCGTAAATAAAGGTCCCCTATGATATTTTTTCTAAAATATCTTCAATGTACAGACACGACTCCTCTACAGATTTATTATATGTATAGATGTAGGGTATGTTGGGTTATTAATGAACTAGCTGTGCCCGCCACTTCGTTCGCGTTGTTGTCGGAAACACGATCGTGATTATTTTTAATTGCTCACGTTGGTTTTTGTTATTATGATTATTAAAAAGGAATAATTATTTTATACATATTTGAGTAACTTAAACCGTTTATGCAGCGCACGCAACGAAAGTCCTCAAATGTGAATAATTTTCCCCGTTTTTGCAACATTTCTCACTAACGCTTCGCTCCTATTTGTTGCCGAAAATTAAAAAGAGGGGCAAAATCTAAAATAAGAATTAGGATGTCTAAAAACATTTAAGTTTTAAGCAATTAAATAAAATCTCTTCTTTGCAAACCGATATTCGTATGCATTTTGGAGTAATGTCTAAGGATTAACAGCGTGACGACTAGTTTAATATCTTTATTATTTTTAATGGTGCTTAAATAATTCTAGTTTTACATTTTTTATTTACCAGGGAGGGCTAACATACATTAAAAAATAATTAAAAGACCAATTGTATTTACTACATACGAGTATGGATCTGGAAAGTCAGTTTTTTCGTCTATGCCAATTGCGGTTTGAATTGTACCTAGTACCTTTTTCCACGGACATGACTCAGTTAATAACGAGTATCTACATAGATCTGGAGAGTCAGTTTTTTCGTCTATGTCAATAGCGGTTTCAATTGTACCTTTTTTCCACGGGCACGATGGAATTGGGAAAAATAACAAGGCCCTAAGTTCGCAATAAGGTTTTATGTTAATGAATGTACATTTAAGTCCCTTTATTATGTCCTTATTGCTGCGCCCCCGCCGCTGCCGCCAAAAATTCAGAGGTGGGAAGACAAAATGGCGGCGTCGTTAGGCCTAAATTAACGCCTCACTGCTATTTATAAATGGATATTACGACGGATTATTTACGATATATCCTAAGAATCTTGTCTTCCTACTAAAAGAAATATTTTTGTACGAAACAGTATCAGCTCACCAAACGTATTGTAACTTTTCCAAGCTTGATACATACATACAAATTAGTTATCACATGGCCTACCATCCTATACAATCTATGTTTAATACAAAAAAATTGCAATAGATGTCACTACTATTAACGTTTGTAAATTATAAAATGTTAATATACAAATATGCCGAATTAAGTACAAACATTGACATTAAAATAAAGATAAACATATTTTTAAGCTTAACATCACATTAAGCTAAATTCAACTCCTTAATTAAGAAGAAGATACGAAACGAAATTATTAATTAGTATTTTCCAATGGTGGCGCTAGATGAGGGTTTCCGGAATGTGCCTGGAAATCGAAGAAAATAAAAATAGCCAGTCGAATTGCCAGTATTAGGGTGATACCGTTTCCTAATACTAAGTCGTGTCTCTGTTATGTATCTACTTTGTGGTTATTATTACTAATAGGACTGGGGAAGATACTATAATACGAAGGATTTACAATAGATCCATATGTGTCGAAGTGAGGTCAGGGCCTGACGGGGACCAGCCTTAGCCTTAAAAACAAAGGAAGACATGAATGGATGAAGGTGATATGTATCAAAATTATGATTTTGAGAAAATTGAGTTGAAAGTGTCATTTAACATTTTAGAATACGTCGCAACGTATTAAGTACATTAATCTAAAGATCCGTCTCTAGGAATAATGTACTTAATACGTTAGTACATATCCTTAAATGTTTAAGTGACAGTTTAAAGTTTAAACCCTATTTTCTGGGTAATTTTTTTTTGGGACATATCACCATTCCATTCATATCTTCAAATACTCAGGAACAGGAATTACGACCTTCATCCATTCATATCTTCAAATAGGAACAGAAGAAGTAAGTTTGGCAGTATAACAATGTACCGATTAATGAAAATTATCAGCATCTTAAAAAAGTGATGACATTTAACATTCAAGACGAATCTGCTGAATACCTCGACCCTGTAACGCGATATCGTCATTAATAAATTATAATATTCATATCTATCCCGCCGTTACTAGAACGAGGGCCAGTCGGCTCGTAAAAACAATAATATATGGCGTTTAGTTTCGTTTCACGGAAACAAACGCTGTACACGCCTCCCAACTAAAACTTTTGTACGCCATACGATTTATCGTATGCTGTGAGGATCGCATGGAACATTTATTACCTACTATAATACTAAAAGACTTCTCTTTCTGCATTATTATACAGTACTTTCATAGTGGTATTTGTAGATCTCTGTTAATAAAGATAATTCTTTATACTAATACAATATTTATTAAGATGATTTAGATTTTAGACATTACATAAAATACAGTAAAACATTGACACTATAGAATAATAATAAAAAATTAAAGAAAAACACAAATAACAAGGATTTTGGCAGTTGAGCAGTTTAAGACAAGTTACAATAAATAAACATGAGTTAACTTTGTCTTAAAGAATACTGAATTAACTAATAGTGTTAGATTATAATATTATAAAATTTCTATACGTTACAAATTATGTATTACCTACATATAATTATTTTTTTAAATCGTATAAACAAGTCTCATAACGATGTATCGTATTGTAATCGTATCGTTTCATATAAAATGATTAAAACTCTAAAAATTCACAAGATTTTGCGTCGAAATATTCATAACGACTTCCCTGTGCGATACGCCTGTCTCTCTGACCTATCCGATAATATATTCTACAACATTACATATTGAATTTGTAAAAAAATATTATAAAATATTCTTCGATATTCTAAGGTTGTCTCGTTTGTACGTCATTTATTGTTACGCAACAATCTTCTCGATTTCATTGGGTATTGTTATTATTAATATAAGTCACGTGATTTTATAATAATAATATATTATTATTAAAGGTTTCATAATCTACGTCTCAATTTATTGATGCTTTGAATGAGATTATATTATGCTAGCCCGCGACTTCGTCCGTCTGAAATAGTGTAATAAAACCCGCGATTTTTAAACATTTTTCATTAGTGCTCCGCTCTTATCTGGGTCTTAGCGATTTGACGATATATTATCTATCTAATATCTTCCTCGATGGATGTTCAATCCATTACTGAAATAATCTTCAACTTTATAACAATAGTATAAACTACCTAGGATTAAATACACATATTAATATGGAGTCGAGGGACATTTAAAACTAAGGTACTTACAATAAATAAGTAAATACTGACGTAATATTACATCAACGAGTTGCAAGACGCAGACATAACTCACAATAAAAACGTCAGCAATACAACCATAGACACTAAATTATTATGTTGGCAATCCTGATTCCGAACTCCCGCCTATTTTAAATTTAGAACGCGGCTAGTCACGTGCAAAGGAAGGCCCATTCACGAATCTCCACTAGAATCGACAATGGGCCGACCTTGGGGGCCATCCTGTGATATGACAATATAGTATATACCATTCACGACGCGTATAGTAATAATTTGCATAACGTAAGACGCTACAATAGTGCCCTGTCCTACTGAATTTCAATATAAAGTTTCGCAATTGAAGTACCTATAGATTTCTAATTTCAAAATTGATTTGGCATTGGCAGTAGGGAGGGTTGCTATTGTTAAACGTATGCTCTATGAATAGACAAAATTACACCTAAAAAAGAAATTTCGGTTCATGCGATTAAAATTATTATGAGCAAATATAATATTACAGTTTTTACAGTACCCTTATTTCCCTCTGTATCCTATTGCAAGTTGAAATTGTTTTAGTAAATAGCTTATTGAGTGAAAATGCCCAGAAACGGATATATAGCGTTTGAAAATGTGTAAAATGTAGAGAAAAGAAAACCTTCATAGTGATATTTGTTTACTTTAAAGTGAAAATCATTACAGACGTAAAGAGACTCTTTAGTCTATGCAAATAAAAAATAAAATACGACTAATATATTTATTTCTGTGATTATAACAATAGTTTTTTTTTATTTTACTACAACAATTATAGTAAAAAGAGTTACACGTGGCAAATAAAAATGTAATACTTAATAATAAAATAAATTGTTTCGTTCAAAGACCGTATTGAAATAATTTATAAGGAATATCGCGACAAAAGAATATGTTAAAACAAAGATGGCCGCCGCAACAGCGCAACATAACAGACAATAGTCCAAATTAAAATTTATAGGGTATACACACATGAAGATTTTCCACTCACATGCGATCGTAAAGATTTCACAAACCAACCAAATAACTTTTCCACTATTGGTAGTTCTGCAAGAGATTTTGTTAGAACAGCTGGTTGTTAAGACGCAAATAGACCATATTAGAACAACTGGTTCTTAGTGAGCAAGACAGCAAGAAAAGTGGTCTAACAGCCGAATACTCAAAGGCTAATTAGAATTTTACTTTGTCAATGTTTGGCGCCATTTAGCTTTTGTTTTATTTGTATATATTAAACGTGTAGCAGAAGAAAAGTTTACAAAACGTAGGAAAGATAACTTGTACTTTTTGGTACTTTAAGGGCGTGTTTCACCAAGCAATGTTAAAGTAAATCCTTCGTTAAATATCATGTTCTTTCTCTCGTAATTCCTATCAATGAATGAGAAGGCATGGTAATTTAACAAGCCGTTAACACTAACATGCGTTGGTGAAATCGGGACTTAGCATAGATAGGTTAAAAATTACTGAAACTGGCCGTAAACGATCGCCGATCGTGTCCATCGCACGTGAGCCCATTAGACCATGGACATCTTTAATGCTTTTAATATATTCAAATGAGGCTTTGCGGACGGTGATTTTAAGGCCAAGTCAACGGACTAGGCTGAGGCCGCTAACATGTGGCATGAATGACTAAACGCGTCAACGTGCCAAATGACGGTTGCCATGCCAACTAAATGGTGGCACAAAATAACTATGACAAGTTATATTATATTAATACGGGAAGCAAAAACTTTAAGTAGAATTTTAGGAGTATGATTGGCACAGTTTATGTGGAGTAAGATGTGCTGTAAGATATGTTTAAATTAAGAAAAATAATAAAAAAAAACACACTACCTCAGATTTTGCACACTAGCGTACTCTTGATACAAATTTACAAACAATTCACAATTTCACAATTTAAGGCAAAAGTACCCTTTAAAAGTTATAAGAGAATAATAACGATTTTGGACAAATCCACCACAGGCCTACCTTTTTCAAAACATCTTTGTATGTAATAGTTAGTCCTGATTTTAGCAGCGAATGTTAGTGTTAACGGCTTGTTAAAATATCACGCCTTCTCATTCATTGACAGGAATTACGAGAGGAACAGCATGATATTTAACGAAGGATTAACTTTAACATTGCTTGGTGAGACACGCCCTAAATATACAAGTTATTGAAAGAAGAAATTAACAACTTCCTGTCTTTTACGACTCGCGAGGACTCACGTTGTCAATTTCTATGTTTTTAGGTCAAGGGAGAGCCCCCATCGTGTTTTGCGAAATCGTGTCATAACGATGTTGCCAATTTTAAGGCGATTTTTGCCTTTTTAATCTACTAGAGGTACCTATAGATTAAAGGTCGCCCTAGTGTCATAACCATTTCAAGTTTTAAAAACATTTTAAATTATCAAATTCAAATTTTTGAAGGTTAGGTTAGGTTAGGTATAGGCTTATAGAATATGTAAGAACGTCTTCCTGTGAAATGAAATCAGGAATTAGCCTTATTAAATAAAAAAAAATATTAAAAAACTATAACCCGACTTCGCAAAAAATGGGTCTAAAAAGGCTGAAACAAGAAAATAATTCAATTTGAAATCCAGAAATGTATAGGTACAAAAATGGTCAAGGTAGAGCCGTGGTCGCATCGAGCCTTGAAAATTTTTTTTTACTGTATTTCGATGCTTAGATTTTATTAGCGGGTACGACCACGGCTCTACCTTGACCATTTTTGTACCTATACATTTCTGGATTTCAAATTGAATTATTTTCTTGTTTCAGCCTTTTTAGACCCATTTTTTGCGAAGTCGGGTTATAGTTTTTTAATCTTTTTTTTTATTTAATATTTTTCTGTTTCCACATCAAATATAATAATTATTATATTTTTATTAAATTGTCCATTACATATAAAGTATCAACTCCTAGATACTAATTGTACATACGACCGCATTTTAAACCTTTATTTTGAATTTAACAATAAAATATAATAATAAATAAAAAATATAAATACATATTCGTAATGTGCTTGCCAAGACCTATCTTTTGATACCAAACACGAGACAAATATCTTAATTTAATTTTTTTTGGAGATAGTTTTTGAGGTATAATTTTCAAAGTCCAAAATTTTTCAAAAAAATATATAGCCTATGTTACCTGCTGCATTAATACGAATCGATTGACACCTTATTTGTCAAAATCGGACCAGTAGTTTAGCCGCTACGAGGGAACATACATACATACATACATACATAGACTGCCAAAATCATTACCCTTCCTTTTGGCTTCGCCGAAGTCGGGTAAAAAACCTAATTTCATACACCGTAGGGCGACCGTAGGGTCGCACAATTCGCGTAAAATTGTACCTAAAGTTTTTGCTTGACGTATAACAATGTCTAGTGACAATTAAAAAGACAGACGTTACTAAAAAGTAAGCACACTAACTTAAAGACTATCTTTATGATTGCCATAAAAATAATAAAGCAGACGAGTAATAGAGGAAACGATAAAATGGCGGAAAGAATTAGCATAAATTCAATAAAAAATGTTTAACAGCTTATCAGCTGAAATTGGACGCGGCCGCGAAATTCAGTAACCTTGATCTAGTGCGTGTAGCTATGGCGCGATAAACTTCCAGCCGCCCGCGCCATTGTTCCAAATTCAAATATTTTATTCGCGCGGGTTTTATTTTTTTTTATTTTAAAGTTTGAGGTCACCATCGGCTGGTTGTGGAAAAATTGGACGATACTACAATTAATTTTAAAACAAAAATTAAAACCGGCTAAGTGCGACTCGTACTCTCACACGAAGGGTTCTGTACAAAAAGGCGTAAAAATCAAATTTGTTATATGGCGGCTACCATACAACGCTCCTAAAATATTTATTGTATTTTTTTTATGGGGGTAAATACAATATCGTCTATATATTTTCAACTGTTCAGCTGTCACGGTTTAATGATACTTACCTACTGCCAGGTGACAGACAGCTAGACTATTACTGAGACTTCTCAGTCTGTTCGTTTATACCGTTTACATACGGAATTTCAATAATAAAGCATTATATTTTTTTTCGACAAAAATTGGGACACGGCTTGTTTTTCATTAGTAGTAATTTGTTACTGTCTAAATATAATAACAAAAATATGAAAACATGAAAGTCTCAAAGAAACACTATTTAAGTTAATTTAATTATATATTTTAAAGTGTTTGGTTTTTGACAAATCCATTAGTGTAATCATTATAAATAAGTTATTTTAACTTTTATGCGACTGCAGCGAAGCCCAAATGAAATGACAATGATTTTGGCCATGTATGTATGTTTGTTCTATCGTAGTGTATAAGATACTTATATAATAAATAATTGTTTAAAATAAATAAAAAACACGATCAATTGCATTGCCAGTCCTTGACACGTATACAAAATATTAAATTAACCAGTCTTCTGGAAATTGGTGCAAAAAAAAATATGTTCAAAGATTTTGTTATAAGCATACCTACTAACCTAAGCTTATAAAAGCATGATAAAAATGATCGTTGCATCATTCATATGTTTTCAACAAATTCATTGGTTAAAAATCAAGACTTGCCATGGACGATTGACGAAACTATCTATAACTTGTCCCCGAGTGGCCAATTTGTGCGTTTAAAAAATACCTACAATCGACCTAGATTCTGCCGAGACATCGGGTAGGATTAATTCTGCCCACTGACTGTATAATATTAGAATAATGTATCAAACTATTCTCGTGTGCTCCCGGCTCGCAGAGAAACGAACATTTCAATTGGTAGATATGTCTTTTGTGTATAATTGGTAGTATTTTGAATTGGCAGTTTTTCTTAAAATATCAAAATTGGGAGTGTTTCTCTAGTTTTTTGAAATGATAGTATTTCTCTACTCTTTAAATTGGTAGGGGTTTTTTCCATACAAATTGGTAGTATTTCTCAACTTATCCTAATTATATCTCTTTACTTATTCAAATTGGTAGTATTTATCTACATAATTAAAGTGGTTCCCGTTTGCTTCGAAGATTGCACCAAATAAAAATATATTTGATTTGCCTAAACAAAAGTCAAGGAAAGTAAAATATAAGTGTATATTGAATACCTGAATTGGGGCAGTATTTGAGACTAATTAATTATTTCACCAAATATTCATTCGCTGGTACCTACTTTCAACATATCTAACGGATTTCGATCTTTGTCGGGGAATGTTCGACAGGCCCATCCCGTGACGTCACGCGGCCTACTTCACAAAACCTACGGCCTGTAAATTTAGCTTAGGTCATGGTTTTGAATATAGAACGAAATGTTGTAAACTTTCCTCATTTATTTATTTAAATTCAAAGTCTGTTAAACTGGCAAATGTTACGAAGAACTTTAAAAAGTTTAAACTAGCCATCCATTCCAGGACTTTTTAGATTTTTAACCTCCATCCTTCGTACAGCTTTTTACATATTTGGACCATTTTTTAAAATATACCTAATATTATTTTAATTTTATATTTTTTTTAATTTCGTAGCGAGGGCGAATGTGATGCACACATTTTTAAATATTATGCATAATTACTTTTGCAAGTTTTATTGTTTTACTTATCTAAAGAGAAGAATTATCATTTTCTTTCAATTATATACATATACCTATAGGAAATGTTATAGGCAGCCTAAGATAAAAATAAAACAATCTCAACGCAACCTCTACTTGAAAAACTATCTGACAGATAAAACAACGTTTCGTTTCACTTTTAAACCTGAACAACTTTATTAATGTTACATAGTACTTACTTTAATTTCTTTTCTTTTTGAACCGTAATATTCATAGTATAGATTATAGGAAAATATAAAAATAAGTATAATCTATATTTTTATAATCTTCTTTTTTACGTTATAAAAAAGAAAAATATGAAAGTGTGAAATGTAAAATAAAAAGTTCTTAATTTTTAAAAGCGAAACGAAACGTTTTTTTTATCTGTCAAATAGGATCTCAAGTAGAGGTTTCGATTGAGACTGTTATATGCACGTCTGTATTCCTTGCAAAAATTAGGGTAAAGGACAGTTCTCTGTGTGAGTGTGGACTGGACGAGGGTACCCTGGATCATATATTTTCCTCTTGTCCGAAAAATCAGTGTTCCCTGTACGATCTCCTCCCTCTTATCATTCCTCGCCCTATCAATTTTAAATCTGTATTACGCTTTGTAAGTACTTCATTTATTGAAATCTTATGTAAATTTATTAGTACTAACAATATAAAACTGTAATATTAGTTACTAACCCCTAAATGTTTGTGTTATTTAACAAACCGTACCCTTGTTTGTTCATAAGACCTTTATAAAAAGCAGAGTTTTCGTCTACCACTCTGACATTGGCGAATCACCTCGGAGCCATTTAAAAGAAGAAGAAGAAGAGACTGTTATAATACGGGCCCAAAACTCTGACAACAAAAGTGAAAGATCTCGGATTTATCCAAGTAAATATCTAGAACTTCCATTTCGGTAATATCACACTGAAACTATCCTTCATAAATAATGATTTGCCGACAGATCTGTCAATTTACATAATACCCGATGACATTCGCAACAGAAGTCCCAGGAAATAGCTGGGGGAGAAATGTACCGCATGAAAAGAGATTTAGATGTTGATTTCATTTGCCAGCATTGGCTCACTACTAAATCTTCACTTATTACTGAACCCCACCGCACACTATCCACAGTAAGCCTTTGTAATTAAATATGGTAGGTGATAGAAGTGACTATTTGCGATAATTTTATCTATTGCCAGAATTAATAGTCCTGTTAGGAGGTTATAGCATTATAACCTCCTAACAGGAATATGGCAAACCTGCTTTCTTTTGATAATTTTATGTATTATCACAAATAGTCACTTCTATAAACTCCTTTTTTACTTGTTCGTATCCTTTTTTTAAGGCTATCATAGTGTTTATCATAGTAGTATCATAGTGCTATCATAGTGTTTCATGGGGTTTTATTAACATCAACCATAATAAGAACACCACCGATTTCCGTGCCGTTCGAAACTTATTATACATAGGAGTCATTTTATAGTGCCCAAGTATGTGCGCAGTCTACACAAGAGCTCTCTATCTCCATTTACATCTTTCTTGTCAGACAATCGGAGCATAAGCCTGAATTAAATATCGTTTGTACGTATAAAAATACGTGAAAACGGCATTCTTTGTCGTTCTAACGCAGAACCCACGACTTCTGACTTAAGAGTCAAGCTTTAAAGTACTAAACCGCGGAGGCGTCATCAATTTCGTCGTTTAATCTTTAATGAGAACGTACCGATCGTTATTGTTATTTAATTAGCAACAATTCTCTATGACGTATTGAAGAAAATGCGTTACATTCTGACTCAAGTTTAAAAATACAGTTATATAATAAAGGTATACCTTTATTATATAACTGTATTTTACTTTGCACACACTATAGTGTGTGCGGGCCTTACGGAGAATGTGAAAAAATATATTCCCAAGAAATCAGTGCGGGTAGTTTGTTTGTAGGTCAGTTCGTGTCAAAACACAGGATTAGGCACACAGAGACCGCAGTTACTGCGTTACCTACGCCCAGAATTGGCTACGGAAAAAAATAATAATAGCTCCCCTCACCGATTTTGGTGTCGGTAGCCGATTTCATTGGAACCAGGCCAGCTACGCAGGAGTTATTTTATAGAGCCCAAGTGTGTGCGCAATACACAAAGACACTCTCTCTTCCTATAACTCTCATGACCCAGTGGGACGGTAAACCGACACGACTAGCGAGAGAAGACCGACTTTTTACATGCCCATCCGACGCATGGATCATCTTTCTTGTCAATCAGGTGATCAGCTTGCATTGTCCTAACAAAACTTAAAAACAACATTATCCAACGCGGGAATCGAACCCACGACCTCCGGGTCGAGAGTGAAGCTCTAAACCACTAGACCACGGAGGCGCTTAAAATGTTCAAACCTTAGGGCTCACACTGAAAAAATCTGAATTGATAACCTCCTATTTGTAAGTCGGTTAAAAATCAGTTTCGCTACAACTGTAGGCTCTAACGTAGCAGTGCTACAACTCTGTAGCAAGTCTACGAATAAGTTTATTATGTAGTACATAACTACACTTTTGGTAACTAGAGGTCGCTCAATGGTCGAAATACGACCATTATTTTTATAAAAAGGAATCGCTGTTCGTTAGTCTCCCTAAAACTCGAGAACTGAACCGATTCGGCTATTTTTGGTCTTGAAATGTTCGTAGAAGTCCAGGGAAGGTTTAAACGGTTTCTATGCTCATCGAAGTGGGCCCGGGTCAGCTAGTTATTGATATAATGCTTGTTTTGCACTTTATAGGTATTATTTTGTCTTTCAGATTAATAAACTGAGTATAAAAATCTGTCAGATAGACAGACGTAATAAAATCGTAAACTACAAACAAGGCAAAACTAGGTAAGAATTTCGGAAATTTCAGATACCCAACTGAATAATTGTATAAACTTATATTTTGCTATTCTAAAAGTTGTCGCAAAACTTTATTTGCGTCTATTAAAACTAGCAGTTAAGAGTTACGAAAGATCGGCCAAGTCGGAGCGGATTCGTCGTTCCGTACAAAAATAGCCAAAAAAATGAACAACTTTACTTATGTTACATAATTTCTTTCTTTTTTAAAACGTAAAAATAAAGATTATTAAATATAGATTATACTTATTTTAATGTTTTTCTGTAATCTGTAATATGAATATAAGGGTATGAAAAGAAAATAAATTAAAGAACTATTTACTTAGTCTGGCCATAAATACTGTTACAATTAAAAATAAATAATTTACATGATTATTCATTGAGTTTTCTCATGTTGGCGCCATTACATTGTTTATTACTTTGCGATATTGAAATGGAGTGGGGTGATAAAGAGAACAGAATCGCTGTGATTGAGTTACACAAAGTAGGTATGGAGAACAATGCAATTTTAAAACTCTCCATACGCTTGGTATAAGCAAAATGTTTGTGTACCGGGCTATTAATAGGTACAATGAGACCTCCTCTGTTTGTGACAGAAAAAGATCTGGCCGTCCACACTGTGTTCGTACGGAAAAGGTGGTTAAGGCAGGTAAGAATTCGAAGAAATCCGGTTCGGAAACAAAAGATTTTATCTAGGGAGATGAAGATAGCCCCTAGAACCATGTCGCGTATTTTAAAAGACGACTTAAGACTTTCAGCCTATAAGAGGCGTACTGGTCATTTTCTAACTGATAATTTAAAAAAGAATAGGGTGCTAGAATCAAAACAATTACTGAGGCGGTACGCAAAGGAAGATCACAGAAAAATTTTGTTTACTGATGAGAAAATTTTTACAACTGAACAACATTTTAACAAGCAAAATTACCGTATTTATGCTCAAAGCTCTAAGGAAGCTTCCCAATTGGTTGAGAGAGTGCAACGTGGGCACTATCCGACGTCTGGTTTGGTGGGGTATTAGCTATGAAGGAGTGACTGAGCCATACTTTTGTAAAAAAGGTATCAAAACGTCGACACAAGTGTACCAAGATACCATTCGTGAGAAGGTAGTGAAACCCCTTAACAAAACTATGTTCGATAACCAAGAATGGTGCTTCCAACAAGACTCGGCACCAGCTCATAAAGCTCGCTCTACACAAAAGCACTCTCTCTTCCTTTTACTTTCATAAGCCAGTGGGACGGTAAACCGACACGACTGGCGAGAGAACAGGCGCAGGACCGACTTTTTACATGCCCATCCGACGCATGGATCATCTTTCTTGTCAGACAATCATGTGATCGGCCTGCATTGTCCTATCCAAACTTGAAAACAACATTATTTGTTGTTCCAACGCGGGAATCAAACCCAAGACCTCCGGGTCGAGAGCGAAGCTCTGAACCACTAGACCACAGAGGCGTTATTGCTTATTAAATATAAACCCTAAAAAGCTGCATCTTTCATTCTGCATCTACTCAAATTACAATAATATGAAAAATATCGTTTTGTATATACTTTGTAAATAATAATATTAGAATAAAGATTAAAAAATTAAGAAAATATAAGAAAAGTAGATCACTACAAAACCTAAATTATCTCATAACCTCTAGTAAAGATATGCCTTGAATATTGCAATGTGATGCGTAGAAAATATCGTAAAACGTCGTATGTACATGGTAACATTAATACATCTTGATTTACGACTGAAACACGCGAGAATATTTTGTAATTTACGGTATGTTTATGGTCCATAATACACAGTTTATAGGTTGACTTATTGTTGTGCAAATTGCATCACATGAAAGACGATATAGAATGATTCTGTTCATATAATAATAGCTCCCCTCACCGATTTCGGTGTCGGTAGCCGATTTCACTGAAACCAGGCCAGCTACGCAGAGGTTATTTTTTAGTGCCCAAGTGTGTGCGCAATACATAAAGACACTCTCTCTTCCTTTTACTTTCATAAGCCAGTGGGACGGTAAACGGACACGACTGGCGAGAGAACAGGCGTAGGACCGACTTTTTACATGCCCATCCGACGCATGGGTCATCTTTCTTGTCAGACAATCAGGTGATCAGCCTGCATTGTCCTATCCAAACTTGAAAACAACATTATTTGTTGTTCGCGGGAATCAAACCCAAGACCTCCGGGTCGAGAGCGAAGCTCTGAACCACTAGACGGACAACGGAGGCGATTGTGTTTAAGTATCTTGAATATCGTCTTGCTTGCTATATTTACTTGAAGTTTCAATCTAATATCAAGCCTCATTCTTCTTATTTAAATTTGATAACAAGGTTAAAAAAAGTGAACGTATCTGCGAATTAAAAGGAACATTTAAATCGATTACCCATAACCCACAGTGGAATAGTACAATAGAGGTTTTACAATAACTAATTATACACTACTCTGTGGTAATCTACGTAACGAAACCCGTAGACCACTCATTAAACGTAATAACGCGTATACGAATTTATTGACCCCGTGTTGTACCAATTAATAGATAATTATCACTATTTTAGGGGGAGTTAGTGGCGTAAAAATGTTTAAGTCATAATTAAGAGCGATTTTTCGGTCGGTTGGCCTTGGACAGGTGAATTACAAGAGTTACACGATAAATGGCCATTTAAATATTTTAATTAGTTCAAAATAGCCCTTCGTGGGCTCATTATAAATATCTTAAGTAGAGTCTGTCTTTAAAAAGCTTTCTTTAATTTATGATATAGTATGTTGTATGAAAAATTAGAACCTTACTCAAATCTTGTATAGTTTCTATTACAGTATCTATGATGAGCTACTTGTGAACTACATTTATCAATTATTATACAATACTAGCTGACCCGTGCCCACTTCGTTGAGCATAAAAGAAAATAAAAAAACCGTTTAAACGTTCCCTGGACTTCCACGAACATTTCAAGACCAAAAATAGCCAAATCGGTTCAGCCGTTCTCGAGTTTAAGCGAAACTAACGAACAGCAATTCATTTTTATATATAACAAAGAAAATACAAGCTGACCCCTGTCCACTTCATTGAGCATACAAACCGTTTAAACCTTCCCTGGACTTCCACGAATATTTCAAGACTAAAAATAGCCATAATATAAAAGATAAGAGATAAGATATATGTATGTTATTGAATGTACTGTAGGTTCTTGGTGGAAATTCAGGTGACACAGTAGTAGGTAATACACAAATTACTTAAAATATATTGTTTGACAGATATGTGTTCATGCGAGAGTTTATTTATATATAGACAATAATTTTTGCAACTGTTGCAAGGAAATAACGTTTTGAACGAATTTTTTTATCTGATTCCTGTTTCATTCGCCCTAAGTTCATACATGAAAAACGGAATGTGAACGAAAAAACGTTATTTTCGTTTACACTTAGTAACTGGAACGAGAGGGATTTGTATTTTTGTATGTACGTACTTAACTCAAAAAGTACTGGACCGATTTTAATAATTCTTTTTTCATTAGAAAGCTACATTATCACTGAGTAACATAGGCTATATAAAAATCAATTGCTGTTCGTTATTCTCGCTAAAACTCGAGATCAGCTGAACTGCTTCGGCTATTTTTGGTCTTGAAATATTCGTGGAAGTCCCGGGAAGATTTACACGGTTTCCATGCTCAACGAAGTGCCATTTCGTGCTCAGCTAGTAAGTAGAAAAAGTGGAAGTATTGTGTATCATTACTAGACAGTAAGTATTTTGTATAGACATACAAAATAAACTGTCGCATGAACAACGTATCTGTCAAACAATATCAATACGCATATATATTTTTATGTCTCTTAAAACGTTTCATAATATGGCAACATGTATTGTAGACAGGTTAATTACAATAATGGATCATATTGGTATTTCATTGACAACATGTTTTTATTAACTCCCGATAAAGTACGTGAGAGCTCGGTTATCGGCATAAAGGGTCAAGCTATTTTGAGCATCGTAATTGGGTTTTGTTAATTAATTACAATTGGTGTATCATTTGAATACAGCCTATGTTCAGTGGGCCGACTTTTGAACTAAATTGACACTGAATTTGACAGTTAGTCAATACACTAGCGCCAAATTGGTATGAAATTTAGTGTAAATGTTATGCAACTATTACAATCCAATTAATCGGTATAGTTTTCGAGGGAACATGATTTGACAGCATTAGAATTGGATATGATTTAATTAGTTGGATTAATTATTAGTTTCGAGAGTAGATAAGTTCCAGATATAAGTTAATCTCAACGTAAATTATATTAAACTAGCAGACCCGTGTTCACTTCATTGAGCATGGAAACCGTATAAACCTTCCCGGGACTTCCACGAATATTTCAAGACTAAAAATAGCCGAATCAGTTCAGCTGATCTCGAGTTTGAGCGAGACTAACGAACACCAATTGATTTTTATATAGCCTATGTTACTCAGTGATAATGTAGCATTATAATGAAAAAAATATTATTAAAATCGGTCCAGTACTTTTTGAGTTAAGTCGTTACATACAAAAATACAAATCTTTCCTCTTTATAATATCAGTGTAGAAGATAAGTGTAAAATATGTATTTTGTTCATGTTTACAATGCATTTGAACATACTTTAGTAAGGGCCAGCTCATATTAGCTTGCTATACGAACGCCTGCAATGAAATATGTATTCTGTTTTCTGTTGCAATAAATAAAGTAAAATTTTGAATCGCTTCTTAATTCTGCGTTAAGCAACATCTAATACGATTGTATACCGACCACCACATCTAAAACGATTGTATACCGATCCCAGGAGCCTAAGTTTTCGACCGTTTTAATTATGCAACGAATTCACAAATGAAAGGTCTTTAAGGATCAACATCGTAACCTTACGGCCTTTACGAACAATAATTAACTTTCTACCCTCGGGGTGCATTGTGTATAATACAATATGTTTATAGCCAAACAATTATGTTCTTGGACTTCAATTGTGTTGAGCTGTTTGTTTATTACCTAAATTGTAGTAAAGGTGAATTTTTGAGTAGCTTATTATTTTGACAAAACACGAAAATGCCTGTTTTGTTAGAAAAAACGCAAAATTGTATATAAAAAACGCGCCAAGTGCGAGTCGGCACCGAGGGTACAAACTTGTAGATATATAGTGTGTAAAAAGAACAGTCACTATAACTTTGCGATACGATTATAATAGCTTTCCTCGTTTTGGTATGTATTTTTTTATTATTTTTGACAAAAACTAAAAAAAATATTTTTTACATTTTACCATTTCTTATTTTTTATAAAAAAGTTAAAAAAAAACATTTCTAGAATGAGAAACGGTATTATAGTCATTATATGTATACAAAAGTTATAATGACTGTTCTTTTTACACCCGTTATACTAGGTAAAGCGTTGACTTTTTCTTTATCTGTGCTATATTGGTACGTTGTTTTGTACCAAATTTCAACATTCTGAGTTCACGGGAATTAAGTTTTGATTCCCTTGTGAGTGTCGAAAATGTCGAAAATTTGCGGCATCTTGATTGCGTTGGCTTAAAAGTCTGATTATTTCCAGCTTTTCTTTTTAGGTACAGAACCTTGAAAACATAGACTGATAATCATTTTACATGCTCTTATAAAAATAAAATTAAACCGTTATTTGTACAAAAAGACATATATTTTTTGTAGAAAAATAACAAAAAGAACAATTCAACCAAAGGCCCCGACGAGATTCGAACTCGTGATCTCCTGTTTACTAGACAGGCGCTTTAACCAACTAAGCCACGGCGCCGCACGACTACTGATGCGAATTTATACATCACATTCTTCTACGCCCCCAATCTTATCAAACGAATAAGGTCACATGTCGTCATACGACAGTATTCGATTTACATTTGTCGTACACGTTACTATTTTATAATTATAATAATAACGTAATGACAAGTATTAATAATGAATTAAATTATACTTAATACTATGCTTGTTACAAAATGTTATGAAATGATAAAAAAAAATGTCGTTACTACTTACTAGCAAGTTGTAAATAATATTTTACACCAGACTGTATACTTAACGACATTGTCAAAGAGATAAGGTTTGATACTGAGAAATGTAGCGTCAGCAGAAACAGCTGTTAAAAATATACTAATATATTTATAATATTATGTAGTTACTTTAGTAGATATTACTTTAAAAGTTTCACTTACTGTTGTATTTATTATATACCTTATAAGATAAAATTTCGTGAAATAAAATACCATTATTGTTTATGCAAATAATCATGATTTGTATAATAACGTATCAAATCTAATATTCATTAGAAGACAAGGTGACCCTAGTACAATATAAATATATTTTGAGTGGAAAAAAACTTTACGATCTACTTTTCCTCAAACACACAGACACATATTCTAAAAATAAAAAAAATAGTTTTAAACATAATAATATGCTTGTTATGAGTAGGTTCATTCACTATGCTCAATTCGAATCGGATCAGATACCTACATTCCCTGGGCGGCAACCAATAAACGCTTGTCGTGTAAGCGTTGACCAATTACCACGCGGTTAGTTAACGAATTCGATTCGAATAGGAATTGTCCAAAATATTAAATGGATATTCGGATAAAAATATACCCCGTTCTTTACTATAAGTTTATTAAGTACTGGCTACTGTATAAATAACTAAGCAACTGACTCGTAAAATAAACTGTACAACGCATGTGTAGGATTTATTAGTTACTCTAAGGACAATTTTTTTAATCGTACACCTGTCGAAAAAATATTGTTTTATTACAAAATCTGTCAAATTTATTCCTCAGGTAAAAGGTATCTGATGATTGAAAAATCAGACTTTCAATCAGACAGAATCAGAGTTAAGTTTGGTTAAAAGGTTAAAAAAATTGAGTGGTATTCTCATAAACGTCAAACGATATAAAATTAATGATATTGAGACGATGCATTTATAATTCATTGTCTGCTGTCGCTACTTGAGGACGCGTCGGGTACGTCGCGGGCGTGAGAACAGCGGGCCGGGGCGCCATTTTACATGCGTCGAACTACGAACAGAGTTCTTTCCATGAACACCTATTGGAATTAAACCTTATCTATACTAATATTATAAAGCGGAAGTGTTTGTTTGTTTGTTTAAACGCACTAATCTCAGGAACTACTGCTCCGATTTGAATTTTTTTTTTGTAGACAGTCTATTTATAGAGGATGGCTTTAGGCTTTATAATATTATGTTGCGACCAATAGGAGCGAAGCGTCAGTGAGAAATGTTGCAAAAACGGGGACAATTATTCACATTTGAGGACTTTCGTTGCATAAACGGTTTAAGTTACTCAAAAAATATGTATGAAAGAATGATTCCTTTTTAATAATCATAATAACAAAAGCCAACGTGAGCAATTAAAAGATAATCGCAACAGCGTTGCCGACAACCACGCAAACTAAGTCGCGGGCACAGCTAGTCTAGATATATTAGAGGTAAGTATTTTTGAAGGAATAATCACAAACAAACACCCAATCTTAGTAAACATTCTCTTTTTCTTTGGAGATCTTATAAGATAGGATGATTTAATCATGCGCGATAGCAGCGCCTAGAGGACTGTTCTCATGGAAAACACTCCTCCTGGTATTGTACGACATTAAACAGCTACCTGACATAAAATTTAAATAAATTATATCTAGCAATATCCCGCGAAACAATTATAACCACAACCTGCAAGCAGATGAGTGAGTGTACGCATAAGCATGCGTTTAATGCACCTCCCTCCTCCCACACTGCCTATGCGTACACTCGCAAGCAAAAAACGTGAAAACACCACCACCACACAAGCAATAATGTTAACACGATCGTGCAAAGTCCCACCACCATGCAGGTTGCAAAACTCGACGCGCGTTTCGCTCCGACCCCGGAGCATCCTCAGGATGTTGACTCTGCGAACAATGTTCGTTAAGTGATGCCGCCCGCCAAAACACCGCCTTATATTCCCTACGGCTACTACCCCCACCAAACAAGTTAATAAGAGGTGACGAAGTAAGGTTAGTTTGGTCATTCAACAATGCAATTCTATTGTTGTTCTTTACTTTAATTATTTCTAACTGTTCCAACACGCTCAGTCGAAAGCCTTTGTCACATTTATGTAATATCTTATAGGAATGACCATCTGGTATACTGTGACTACTATCTAAAAGATGTTTGGCAAAATGTGATTTATCATGATGACCATTTCTATAAGGCGCGATATGTTCTTTATACCGAGTCTCGAAGTTACGTCCAGTCTGACCTACGTATACACTGTCGCATTCAGGACAATCGATTCTGTATACACCTGATTGATACTTTAAATCAATCCGGTCTTTATTATTACATAATTGATTTTTTAAAGTATTATTCGTCCTAAATGCGACATGCATATCGTTATTTTTCATTATTTTGGATAAACGTGCAGATACCTCACCCATGTAGGTCAAACTGGACTTATATCTAACTACTTCCTTATCAGAGGTCCCTGCGTACAAAAACTTAACCAATTCCTTTTTATTTTTAATATTTAACATATTATCAATAATTTTGGGATTGTACCCATTTGCCTTAGCAATTTGATAAATTATGTTTAACTCTTTTTGATAATTTACTCTACTAAGAGGGACAGAAAATAATCTGTGAATATAACTATGAAAAGCCGCGTGTTTGTGTTGCCAAGGATGACATGAGGATGCATGAATAGTAGTATTAGTATACGTTGTTTTGCGAAAGATCCCAAAACTGTATATATCTATGGACGCTTCACACCACGTCAATCTGGCCCTGTGCTAAGTATCCGAAGTATAACTGTGTTTATTATCAACTCTAGTGATAGATAAATCTAGAAAATTTCTAGATTTATCTATCACTAGAGTTGATAATAAACACAGTTTTGGGAGGAGGGAGGTGCATTAAACGCATGCTTATGCGTACACTCACTCATCTGCTTGCAGGTTGTGGTTATAATTGTTTCGCGGGATATTGCTAGATATAATTTATTTAAATTTTATGCTATGGATTTCCGCAAAGTAACGCCTGATTCCATTAACTAGCTACCTGACAGTAAAACTTTATTATTCTTAATGCATTTCTGGGAACCAAATTTTTCATAAATCGTCCGTCGCTGCCATAAAAGTTTTGCTTCGTAGATTTTTAGAGTACTTGTAAGTTTTACTCTACCTATAGAGTAAACAAGGTGGCATGACTATTGCAGGTCTAGTACCTGTTGATGCGAGTAATGATTTAACACTTTGGCAGAAGGACTAGGAATGACAATGCGTCCCTAGTCTAGACTCTAGATCTAGAATCACTCTTGACTACGCTCTAGAGTAAAGAATGTAGATTATAAATTAATTAACATAAAAGGTTTCTTTCCAACAAACAGTGTTTTTGAATGCAGAATCTATGCACTTCCAGTATACATTTAATGCAAGATAGTAAAAATAATAAAAAGGACTAGGGACGCATAGTCCTTCTGGCAAAGTAGAATTTGAGGCAAAAAATTAATTAGCACTCGCATGCTTGTCAACATTTTTGCCAGCCGCAGCATCAAGTTCTAATTCAAAACTATGCAATTCGTAGTCAAAACGAATTATACAAATGTTGAGTAAGGTCGGCTAAGATATTTCCCCGTCTGTAGATTATGCAAATGTATATTAATATATATTACGCTTCGGCTCTAAAATACCAGGGTCGCAGACGTATTGAGATGTAAATGATATCCTCAAGGACGTCTGTGCAATTCCATTATGCAGCTCTCAGCAGGTTAATAAATTTAATATGATTATTAAGTTCGTATTATTCTTTACTTGTCTACATATTTACAATTTTCATGTAGATAACTACTTAGCAACACGATGATACAATAATTTTTCGCTCGTCGTTTTAAAAATGAAAATGAGATAGGTACACGTGACACATTATATTATAAGGAATTTTGACACAATATTAAAACATTAAATTGGCACCGTTACAGTTTTAGGTACAATTTTAATCTGATCTGCCGTGTTCTAATGGTTTGCTTTGCTTTATTTATCTATAAATCTATACTAAATATTTATATAATTAAGCTTGGTTCTCGACTCTTTGGAGATTGGACATTGTGGGTTAAATTGGGTTCAGGTGCGCGGCAAGAACGATCCGCAGGCTGATTATGTATCTTGCAACAGCAATTCGACAGGCGTAATTTACAATATCGCTGTCAAACGTATACATTTGAGAGCGATATTGTAAACAATTGTACAATTTACGCCTGTCGAATTGCTGTTGCGAGATACATAATCAGCCTAAGGGATTTTTTAACAATTAGGCGCCGATCGGGCAATTACTCGCAGTCTGTGACCCTGGCACACAGGCCACATGTACCAGGGCAGCAGCGGTACATAGGAGGTGGCGTAGCAACAGAGCACGTGTGTGATAAGGCGATAACACATTAGCGGCACGCACGTTCCGCGTACGTGAAGGTCGCGGGTAAAACGCCAATATGAGCCGAATCATCATCATCACGCTGATAATCATTTTCACCATATTTGGGCAACATTTAGCGTACATATAATTTTTTTATCAACAACAATCATTTATGTAGATAGACGGGAGCGTGCTTTGTCCGCGAAAAAAGAGAAGTTGTACATTTTGGTGCGATAAAAAGTAGCATACGTCCGCGTAGTACTATTACTATACAAACAATGATACTATGAAATATGATCATCATCACGACGGGAGCCTATCAGCGTATGATGTATTTTTTTGTATAGCTTACAAACAACATTACCAACTGAAGCAGTCTCTACATACTTTGTTCTATTATATGTATCTTATGTCTTTATACTACAACATAATATTTTAATCATAATTTATTGATATTATACTTATATTGTACTACATTCATGTTCACTTTATCAATAAATAAATTTGAATTTGAATATTACAAAGCTTGTATGTGTACGTTTGTTACTTCTTGCGTCTAGCCCAATTTCGATAAAATTTTGTATTACGGTCGCTCAAAAATACAGTACTCCCATGGGACTACATATATACGCAGGAGCCGCGGTCGAGACCTAGTAATACAATTGTAATATTAAACAAAAAACCTAAAAGGAGAACAGACGAATTATTAATAGAAGCCTGATTAATAATAGTCACATAAACGTCCGACGAGATTTGAGAGGCAAATGTCAAGGCTTGCATGTTAACAGTCGTGTGTCTGGTCAGCGTGAATTAGTGACAGCGGTTCCGTACACCGGGGCCACACTGAGGGAAAACGACGACTACGACTTGATGGCAATAATTGTACAATAAATTCTCTTATAAAGGGTGTAAAAAGAGCAGTCACTATAATCCCAAAAGATAATATGATTATATTTACTTACTACCTTTTCTCATTCTAGAAATATATTATAATCATATTTTTTTGTTATTAAAAAAAAGTATTTTTGTTTATTGTTATTTTTGCGACAAAAAAATAACAAATGGTAACTAAAATATTTAATGTTTGTATTTTTTGGAAATGTAGTATAATCGTATCTCACAGTAATAGTGACTCTTTTTACAACCTGTATAGTAAAAATAGCAAGGTGCGGTCCTCTGGTCAGCGTGAGTTTGTGGCGGCGGTTCCGTACAGCGGGGCCACACTGAGGGAAAACGACGATTGCGGCTTGACGGCAATAATTATTGTACAATGAAGTTCTCATTTATAACACCGATTTCAGTGCCAGTGGCTGGTTTCGCTGAAACGAGGCCAGCTACGTAGGAGTACTTTTTATAGTGCCCAAGTGTGTGCTACACACTCCCATTACTCTCATAGTCCAGTGGTTTAAATATGCGGCAGGAGACGCAGGATTTTTACATGCCCATCAACGCATGAATCATCTTTCTTGGTGACAATCAGGTGATCAGCCTCCTAGTCCAAAGTCAACCACTAGACCACGAAGGGTCACATGTATATTAGTGCTAATACTACGAGCTGTCCCTCCTCCGGTTCCTAAAAGGCTGATCAAACCGTCAATCAGCTAACATTTGAGTTAACAAGCCGTTCTGAACGCTCATTGGTGAACGTAGGGAGTGAGCTAAGTTTTTGCGAGTAACTTACTATAGTTTAAACTATTTCCAATAATACTGATTTGCCACCTAATTTGTCACTTTCCTACACAGTTTCCCACATCTATACGAGTTCCCGTGGGATAAACGTATAATAGTAGTATAAGTAGCGACTAAAACAAAGGCATGTACGTAGTTTATCAGTGAGGTACAGTCGTGTTGTACAGGGAACTGCTCTTAGCACTCGACAGTACACCGCTCTAAACTTTTCAAACTTTTTTGAACACATTTTTAAAAAAGAAATTTTAAAAGGCATTGGGTATTCTCTATCCGCTTAAAAAGGCGTGACTACAAGCCAAATGGAAAGTTTATATAGATTCTAGTAATTCGGTTCTTAGTAAATTATAATTTTTATAAAAGGGTAAATTATTTATCATATTTTAGATTTCAAATTACATTTTGGAAAGTTGTTACTTCCGTACTTGGAGTTTATTTTATTTATACATAATAAATATATTTTATTTTTCATAGGTCCTATTCATCAATCAATAATTTATCTAAAATCAAAAAATGTATAAAGTAAATTTAATTTTCACTGTCTTTAGGTACTGTCAGAACAAATTGTACATACGAGTAGGTTACATACAGATTCGCTTCTGTACATTATATTTCTTGGCTCTTTAACCCTTGGCATGCCTGGTGGGCAAAAGTTACACGCTATGCCTGGTGGGTCTCTCAGACCCCGATTTCAAAATACCTTTTTTTTCTATAAATTCTAATATGTAAGATGATGCAATGATTCAAGACACATGTTTAAAGGGCAAACAAGAGATAGTAATAATAATCGCATTAGAAAATGAAGTTTATTTAATTATTTCAAATATTAAACAAAACATACATTTTTTCATCAACATTGCGAGACTATAACTTTGTATACATATAGTTAGTATCAAAAGTAATGAGATCTTAATCTGACTTGAATCCAGTGTAAGGTACTATCATATACTAACACTAAATCATAAAATAAATATTCTCCATCTCTTGCATTAATATTTTGTATTGCTTTGGTTTGGTAACACTTTTCGTATTGAAAGATCGAATATTCAAGACAAATGTGATTGCAAAATGTCTCACAAATATGCTGGGTTTTGCGATCTTTTTTCACGGGACAAACGTGGCATCTGTGCTTTATTCCAGGAGTTGATTTTTTTACCGGTAGGCAAAGGCAGAAATAAATTCTTCATCCTCTGAAACAACGTCAAACTCTTCTCCACTTGAATCAAATACAACTACGTTTTTGTCTTCAACTCTTGGAATAATGTCGTCTGTCAGTTTTTTATTCATGATGAACCTGAATCTTATAAAAATATTATTATATAATGTATGAACTAATATTATTTAACGGACAAATGCCAATATTCATAAGAAAAAGAAAATAAATACTTACAGAATAAAGTCACGCCGTATGCCTGGTAGGGTCTGTGGGACCCGCACGCACTTTACGCAAGTCCTTTTACGCTCTTAAGTCGCCGCGGACAGGGAAAGCAGGTGGAAGGCATTCAGTAGTTAGTAACGGCCAGCTACTAAGAACGACGAGGCGTGAAATTCAAATTAAAAATAACTACAATGGTTCACGCGTTGGTGTGGGTCTGACAGACCCTACCAGGCATGCCAAGGGTTAAGCCTCGTACCATATTTGAAACATATTCGATAATATACTATAATAGTTCATGTAAGTTCTATGAAAATATTAATTACTTGACGAAAACATCTGCCACTGTGGTGCCACATTACAGGCTTTGACACAAAACTGCGTATCCGTGCGTTGCAAAGTCGAAACGGAGATAATTGTAGTTTGAATTACTGTAATGCAAATTTCTAGTTTTTCATTGCTAGCCTCGATTCCTCAAAGGAAATCCCGCATTTTTTTTGTAAACTCTTTCATATCTGCTTTGTAAAATTTACGAGATAATTTATTTTCTAAACTAAAAACAAACAAAGAACAAAACATTTTATATAAATTATATTAATATACATTTATAAAGAAGATTTTATAAAATTATAATTATTTACCTTCATTCATAAAATATTGATTACAAGTAGTTTTACGAAATTACTATAATTAATGTAAGTAAATTACGCGTGGCGATGAGTTAATTGAATATTTTACGCGACATCGGATTCCGCGTCGCAGTTTAGTGTGAAAACTTCAACATTATTTTATCTCGTGAAACTTTTTTGTAGTGCTTTTTAGCAAATAGTATATATATTATCTTTTATTTACACATAACAATTCCGTACCAATAAAGTCACATTAAATTGTAAACTGGGTCAATTTTTCTCTAGTTTTATATCCCTAATTGTGTCACGGCCAGTGTGACACACTTGGAACTTATGTTAAGCACCTGCCGATATCCTAAACTTGTGACACAATCACGTGTCACGGTTGTGACCCAAATACATATGGCCAAAGTGGCCAAAGTCTAAAATAAATTGCCTAGCAACAACTCTGACGCAGCCTAACGCACCTTGCGAATTATTTGCTTGGGCCTAGACACCTGTTTCAATAAAGTGACACCTTCAAAATTCAGCTGTAGGATAACCATAAATGTAACCGCGAATTCGCTTTAAAATAAAAAATATGAATAATAAAAAAACTATTATTTTTATCTAAATTCTACATTCCAACAGCTATCTTAAAACTAAATTAAATCCGACCGTTATATTTTTAATTATCTGTTTACGATACTATATTACTTCTTTATTAAAAGATAATAATGGTATATAAAAAAAGGATTATGAAATTCTTTATACCTACAAAACCGAAAATCTACTATGGGACATACCAACAAGAATAATTAAGGTGTATAAACGTCTCATCTATTCAAATGAATAGACAGGTGTTTGGCAACTTTCTAACAATATTTCGCATGGCAACAAATTGACCCATATAGCTTATGTCATCCGCGGCATAATCGGGCCATTCGTATGTAAATGTCGGCGGGTTATCGCGAAATCGTATCGGTGAATGGACAAGATGGCGGTGTTGCCAGCGACGTGTGGTGATAATCTGCCCGATAGTAGGTAAATAGCCCGGAATCGAAAGCTCAGAAATAAGTCATAAAAAATTTTCCCCTTACTAATAGAAATATTTATACACAAGACAAAGCATATTAACTTTAGAAAAGTCACTTGATAAGCAAGGACATAACATTGTATAGCTTATCCAGGGACCCACCCAAAAGACAATGTTAAAACAGCATTAAAGTTCAGATTTTTTTCAAGAGAACCAAAAATTTAATCAAAATTCGTAATATTTCAATAAAACTGTCAGTCATTCTTGAATAACCACCAAAAAATGCCATTTTTAACCGACTTCCAAAAAAGGAGGAGGTCTCTCAATTCGACCGTATATATGTTATTTATGTTTTTTTTTCCTCGTTTATATTTTACTAAATAAGACTTCTTTTTTAAAATGTTTCCTTTCAATCTTTGTTACAATGTTGAAATTTTGTCACCGATGGATAGGGTAAGCAAATTATTAAACTGTTATATTTAACGGAAAGTTAGCTTTTAAGTCTGGCAACTCACATTTTTATGAATGTTTAAATAAATCATCGTCTTAATTGAGGAAAATTTTTATCGAACAAAATTTACCGTCGCCAATTCATAACCTTGGTAATGAAAATCGAATTCCTTTTGTCTTCTCCTTCCCAATTTCATAAAATCTGCCAAAAGCAAACCAATTATCTAATCGAGAGTTCAACTATTTAAAGCTTCATAATTATTATTACTGTGAAAACAATTTTTTATGTGGTAGGCATCCAAACTCGGCAAATAGGGGATAAAAATATTTTTTTTTTATTCCTTAGATTAGACATAATTATATTGTTATGTATATGAATTGAGTACGGCAAAAACTATTTACGTATTTCAGAGTTATACAAAGTTGAGCCTCCAAGGGGGTGAAATGTTCGATTAGAGTTTGGATTAAACTTTTAATTCCTTGGACACATTTGTATGAAATTTCGTATAAATAGAGTACGACACAATATTTCCAGAACTTAGCCAGAACGTACCAAATACTATAGCTTTTTAAATATTTTGGCAAAACCGTACTTTTAAGTTAAAACCCGTACCTTTTTAGAAAGCAAGTAGTACTTTTTTGGGAAATCATACTGGCAACACTGTATTTCATTGCAAAAACGTAGATTTAGATTGTAGGTGTGGGTTGGTAACAGGCGCAACTGTTTAAACACTCAAAAAACAATTAGCTAGTAATAAAATAATACCCTGTTCTTTGTGCCTTTCTTCTCACTGGGAGTCGATAAAGTCAAAAGTCAAAAAGTATCTAATCAGCTGGTACCTAACGAAACAATAATTATTATAGTGCGAGTTTCTTACGCCGGGTAAGGGTATTCTGAACCGGTGGTAACTGGTAACTGTAATTTATTTTCAAAATTGACCTATAAGAAACTTTGTTTTAATTTTGAATAAAATCTTTTTTATTTTAGTCTTTTTGGGCCTTTGTAAACTACTTCGCATTGGGTGCAGAGGATAATGTTAATGATTAATACAAGGACTTAACCCCCGATTGCGCAGCGCATTCCGTCTGCAGCCCAGCAACCAGCTCGCCTTGAGAACTGGACTGTCTGGATACATGTAGGTTAAAAACCGTAGCTTATGGTGAGTTAACTCGAGCAAGCTTTAAGAACAAATAATGATAAGTATCGTGCATTGTACACAAAAGCATTCGTTTTGTTTCAGAATTTCTTTAAATTGTATCTAGTGTAAGTCCAGCTTGTAAGTATGGAAGGATGAATGTTTGTTACTTTTAAAGAATTGGTAGTAGTTTACATGTTGGATAAAAGCTACTTTTTATCACAGAAAAAGCTACGGTTCCCGCGGGATTTTACACGTACGAAGTAGCGGGAAACGTCTAGATTACGTATTAAATAAAAAAAAAATATTATACTCTATGGGTTTTGGGATACCTTGTAATGTTGCGAAATATACAATTTATCGATTGCCATAAGATTAAGTAAAGGTTATATGTCACTAGCTATAGTAAATATACAAGTAGATCAAAGCTTCAAATTAAGACGGTTGTAAAAAGGTGTTTAAAAAAACAAAAAAAAACACGCTTAATTAATTGGTCCAAGGTTCTTTATGCCTTTCTTCTACGTAAATCTTAAGCTTTGTTTACATTTTTTAAATTAATATTTTAACTATTATTTAATTTGCTAAGTTTCTTACAATAAACTTTAACTCTGCAAATTTTTGTTCACCACAGCCCTTTTTCACTTTATAGGTATCTATTAAACTATAATATAATTTATGTAAAGTTATACACATAAAGTAAGTTATTATTAAAGTAAACTATACTCGTATTAAGCAATTATGAGTATTTATAGATTAAAAATAATTAAAATGCAATATACATTTTTTAATTGACCGTCTACACTGAGTTTAAACGTTAAAAAGTTCCTAATTAGTTCTATCATCATTATGTAACTATATCGTCTGTGAAGGTAATTAACAAAATAATGAAGATTGAAAAAAGTGATTCAAGGTTTAACATTTCCTACTATTCTTAGAATTCTATGTTGTATTTGTGAATTGTGTCTAAAAATAATAGTTACTTTTTGTTGAAGTTATAAAGAATTCGCACTTAGGTTTGGGCAATTCATTGAAAAGTGCACAAATCTATTTAGCTAGTCTTGTAATATGTAAATACTATTTATGATAACCCTTAAACAAATACTCAATAAGTATTTTGGATGATTTTTACAGTATTCTCCAAGCGAAGTCACCAATCTTTAATTACTGTAGTGCCTTGGAAAAGTGGTTTTAAATGTCGCATGGTTGCCCAGCAGATACGGCATTCTCACAACACATTCGACCTAGTCCACAGGTATGACTGGTCAATACGTCTGGGGCCAACCATGTGCGGGTTTCCTCACGATGTTTTCCTTCACCGTTAGAGCGTCCGCATAATGTACTTGAATTCTGAAAAAGTCGCATTGGTACATGACACAACCTGGGAATCGAACCTGCACACTTTAAAGGTCCACTCAACGATCTACCCAATGTGCGCAATACACAGCAGACATTAGTTATATGTAATAGTTGTTATTGTTTCTGAATAAATACTTTTTTCATTTTTCATTTCATTCACAAGGACACTCTTTTCTCCTTTTCAACCGACTTCCAAAAAAGGAGGAGGTTTCTCAATTCGACCGTAGGTATATATGTTTTTTTTACTCTCATAATCCAGTGGGTCGGTTACCCAACACGACTGGTGAGAGACCAGGCGCAGGACCGACTTTTTACATGCCCATCCGACTCATGGATCATCTTGTCAGACAATCAGATCAACTGCACTGTCCTAACCAAGCTTGGAAACATCATTTTCTGTTGTTCTCTATCCCAGGACTCCGGAGGCGGAGGGCGGAGTATCCCATAGGACCACGTAGGAGGTCTCCCCAATATTGTCACGGGTCCACAGGTACAGACGAACCCAAGAGTACGACTAATTAAATATGTAAAGACAAAAGTCATAAAGGTGAACAAATTTACGATTCCAAGGTGAGACGGCAAGACGTAATTAAATATTATACTCCGCGCGTAGTAACCGCTAGTCGTCGACATTTGGACATAATGTCATATACTACTCGCTTTATACTGCCAGACGAATGTCAACCATATTCTACACAAAAAGAGTTCATTTTTATTATGAGATTGATCACGTAGTATTACTTGTATGGCAATAAATATGCGATAGCACCTACAGTGTAATGTTAACCCTATTTCGTACGCGTTCGAGTATAATTTCACTCGCCCGTTGCTTTATAGTACTACTTGTGCGGCATTAAAATATGCGATAAGATTATTATTTTAATTTTCACCTTATTCTACACGCGATAAGGTTCATTATAGCTTGTGGCGGATAACATGATCTTATGAATGAACCGCCCGAGTAGTATGTCGCGGATATGACGTGCGGCCGTAGGGCTGCCAAACGATAATTATTATCGCAAGTTCAAAGTTCGTTGGTATTTAGTTTCCTAATCGCTCTTAGGTATTAATAGAAAACCAATATTTTTCGCACGGCCTTGAAGGAAATCTCGAGACACGTGATTAGAACACATTATACTATCTAAATAATATTATTATTTAATATCTACGTGAGATAGAATAGTTTAAATTACATTTCTGCCTAGTTACGAAACGTTATCATCATATTATTATAGCTCCATAACGAATTGTTTACAAAATATTATGATTTTGTAAGCAATTTGTAATGAGCTTTTCAATGAAAATTAATTCAAAACTTGATGCGTAATCAAGTTTTGACATACTTATCCCACCAAAAACATTTTCATGTAAAAATGTTGTCAAGGCGAGCCTACACAGCTTACCCTGTGAAAAAGTTATCAGATATCGTATAAAACCAAGCTCTACACTACACCTTAATCAAAATCTATCAAAAATTGGTTAGATCTCATGTAGAACCAAAATTCTTGATCTATGCGCCCTTATTTCACCAGGCTTAACTTCACTTACGCTACATTGCAGTTAAAACGTGATGCTTGGCCGTTTTATTTCGCACACGATTAATGAATTCGTATGAAATGTTCGTAACGGTAGCAAAACGGTCAAGTATCACGTTTTAACTGCAATATAGCGTAAGTGAAGTTAAGCCTGGTGAAGTAAGGGCGCATAGATCAAGAATTTTGGTTCTACATGAGATCTAACCAATTTTTGATAGATTTTGATTAAGGTGTAGTGTAGAGCTTGGTTTTATACGATATCTGATAACTTTTTCACAGGGTAAGCTGTGTAGGCTCGCCTTGACAACATTTTTACATGAAAATGTTTTTGGTGGGATTTCATTTATTTTTGTAAGCTGTTTAATGGACTTTTTTTAATTTAAAGATAAACTATTTTGACCCCTGGCCTTTACTATAATAGAACCCCTTTGTCGCATCGCCACTCTTCGAAAACACTCACCTTTGTGCCAAGCCAAAGATTGGCATTCTGGGCGTCGACATTTCGAGTGTTGTCCAGTTTGGCGGTCATTTGGAGAGCAAGGCCAAAATGGCATCCAAAAAACTCGGAGTACTCAACAGGGCCAAACAGTACTTCACGTCGGCTCACCGCCTTAAACTGTATAAGGCGCAGGTGCGGCCTCACATGGAGTATTGTTGCCACCTTTGGGCCGGGGCTCCGGATTATCAGTTATCTCCATTTGACCGAATCCAACGTAGGGCATCTCGGATTGTCGACGATCCTGAACTTGCCGATCGGCTAGATCCTTTGGCACTGCGTAGGGATCTATCTTCCCTATGCATATTTTACAGAATTTACAATGGGGAGTGTTCCGAGGAGTTGTTCAATTTAATAGAAGCCGCTGATTTTCGCAACCGATCGTCTCGGCGAAACTATCATCCGCACCATCTGGATGGTTGGCGTTCCACTACTGTGCGTTTTAAAAACAGTTTTCTGCCACGCACAGTAAATTACTGGAATTCGTTGCCATCAGCGGTCTTCCTCAACAACTACGACATTGGGTTATTCAAGAAAAGAGCATATTCTCACCTGAAGGGTAGGCAACGCACTGGCGTCGCTGGTGACCGTGGGCGGCGGTGAATTACTTACCATCAGGTGACCCGTCTTGCTCGTTTGCCTCTTACATGTTATTAAAAAAAAAAAAAAAAAAAAAAAAAGAACAGTCAGCGCCTTAGCCTAGTGACGCCTAGTGACGTCGACTGATGTCACCGTCAATTATTATACCGTGTACTTAATAAACTTTCACCGCAAGTTTTAAGAGGTAGAGGCGGATTTTCAATTAAATGTCTCGTCCATAATTCTTTATTTGTTATATTATTATATTATAATTATATTATATATAAATATAAATTATAAAATATAAAATATACATTATTTTATTGCTGGAGTGAAACTTCTTATTTGGATATATTCTAGGATGCCACTAGTATAAATTCAACACTAATAATAATTCGAGAATTTGAGAATTACTTATAAATACGAGGGAGATTGCCTTTAATAAAGCATGTTGATACTAATTAAAATAATACAGTAAGTCTATAATAATATTGTATGTAGACGACGGTCACCGCCATCTGTTGGTCACTAGAGGTACTAATTCTTGTACGGCTCATAAAAACTTATATAATAATTTTTATTTTTGAAAATTAGCTATAAGGTTTTCTTTTGATTATGGCCATCTTTAAACGTCATGACGTGACGTGTTAAAAATCATATTATTATTATGTTAATAGTCATAAGATTAAACACTAAAATTATTTATACATTGATCGTGTAATATTTTCGTTTATTGTTATCATTATAACCTTACCGTCTGTTAAATGTGTTGATAAATGTGTGTAGCTACCTAAATCGCGCTATCGAAGTGTCGAACGATTTTTACATAAGATTCCCTCTAAACTCATTAATTACGTTACTGCAACATCAGCGGGAGCATAAGCCGGACTGAATTCAAGTGATCGACGTAATATTTTGTTTATACTCACTTATGATGATGATGACAACAAATTACTACTTGCTGCCTGTTAATTCTTACCTAATTTTTACTTACTAAATAAATAATACCTAATTTTAAATAAGTGGATAAAGAACTAATTTTCTCATAGATATATTTTTCATTTACGAAAAGTCGGTCACCGATTAATAATCGGAATAAAATAGAACATACTGATGTAGTGCAACGCACTCAAATAAATAAACTCGGTTAGAAATAATACGGAGCAAAAATCTGACCGATTATCGGTCCTACAAAAAGTAGGTCTTATTATTTTTTTATGTACTTGTATAATATTGTATAATAAAATATTTCTTTTATGTATTAAAGATCATATCCGTATAATAAACATATTAAACATCCATTTTGTACCGTCCACCATGTTGGATTCAAAATGGCGGCATTTATATTTTAATAATTTTTTTGTTGGTTTTGTAGCAATAACAGCTTACATAAATAATATCAGCTTACTAGGACGTCAGGAAGTACCTTATGAATTTTGATGATCTATAAATGAGTCAGTGACGAAATCTGGGGTTTTTAGACATTGATAAAATCTAAAGCATAATAGCTACAACGTTCAAACTTTGTATGTTTCATGTTTTTACTGGTGTCATTATATGTTGAAATTTTCAACTATGTAGCATCATCCAAAGCAAAGTTATGAGAGTTCAAAAAAACGACGAAACCTTTCGAGAAAAGGTAGGTAGTGCCCTTGCGCTTCGCTTGGCTCGTCTTGACGGGGGCACTCCCGTGCCCCCAGATAGAGACAGAATATTTTCTCTATTTTCATAATGAAGACAAAAAAACTCTCCTTCCGACTTCAGCGACGGTCACCGGTTTCATTGAAACCAGACCAGCTATGCAGGAGAAATTTTATAATGCCCAAGTGTGTGTGGAATACACGAGAGCACTTTTTCTTTTTTAACTTTTGTAAGCCTTCGGGATAGACGTATTATAGGATAGCAATACGACTGGCGAGGGCTTAGGTATAGGATCGACTTTTAAATGGCTTTCCGACGCATGTTTCAGATTTTTTTAGGCGACAATCAGACGATCAGCGAGGCTTGTTTTAATCAAACTTGAAAACAACCGAATTTGTATTCATAGACCGCCACTAGGGGCGTTGTTTTCTAAGGCCCTGTTCCAGTAGACGCTCTGAACGTTCAAATCATTCATAACGCTGACATTGACAGCTGACAGTGCCTGTGAAAACAGGTCAAAACGATCCTAAACAGTGCTAAAGAAACGCAAATCTGAACGTTATTTTCGTTTACTATCAGGTACTGGAACACAGGGTAAATTGTAGTTAGTAAATATTTTTTAAATGGACAAATGATCCACACGTTTCCACAACTGCAACTCCTCTGTAGCCAGGATCGACAGAGGAAACCAAAAACCCTTTGATATGGTAGGTAGGACAATGCAGGCTGATCACCTGATTGTCTGAAAAGAAAGATGATCCATGCGTCGAATGGGGATGTAAAAAGTCGGTCCTGCACCTGATCTCTCGCCAGTTGTGTCGGTTTACCGTCCCACTGGGTTACGAGAGTAAAAGGAAGAGAGAGTGTGTATTGCGCACACATTTAGGCACTATAAAATAACTGCTGCATAGCTGGTCAATAAAATCGGGTACCGACACCGAAATCTGAGAGTGTAGTGGATTTATGCCCACACACCTACACACCTACCGTCGCGTTCCTGTTAAGAGGAAACAACACGGTTGAAAGAGTGAGTGGCTAAGCTAGCCAGCACTAGCGCGATAGAGACAACTGCAACTTGGACTGAAATTACCTATTAAAAGTACCAGAAATCGACGTTTAGGGGATTCCTGTTTCCTCCTCCAACACAACCGATTTAAATATTTTTTTCTGTATTAGCTAAAAAAAGAGTTGAGCTAGGAGAATAGAGAATATTGAATATGACCTATTTTTTGCTTTTGCTGTTTATTGTAGTCAAATCAGTTTCCTAGATATTTAAACATAGCGGAGAGTCTGGCCATTTTTTTTAGGTTTTTAAACGTCCATATCTCTTTAAATAATTAATTTATTAAAAAAAGGAAAAAAATAGGGACGTACATATAATATCCATAAATATTCTGGAAAAAAATTGTAACTCTAGAGGTGTTATCCAGGGAGGATACAGGAATCCCGTAGACCCCTATTTTTGTATGCAAAATATTTCGTTGTGTTTCCTCTTAACGCGCGATTCCAATACGCTCGGTTACAAGAGCTATTATTATTTGTGGCAACCCTGCGCTAATTGTCCCCGTACCCTTGGCAGCCGGGCAGTCACCTACTTACGAATTACGATGCACCGCCGCTCAGTGCCCTCCCCCCCCCCGCGCCCCCCCCCACTCGTTACGCAAGTTATTGATTATTATTATTGTTTGTTATTGTTCGATATCGCGGGAACATCCTTGTCCACATGTGGGTTAATCGCTTGTCACATGTGCGTAAGGAATTCTCGTTGACTTTGAGAATCGCTTGGCCTGAACCCATTACCAGGTCAATTAGAGAGGGGGAGGCCAATTAAAGAGGGGGAGAGAGGAGAGGAGGGATAGCATAGGCTAATCAATCAATCAAGAGAGAAAGCTAGTCACCGAATGTTTTAACTTGTAAGGCATTTTCGTCGACTTTAAGAAATGCTTGGTCAGGCCTGAACCCATTTTCTAGGTCAATAAAAGAGAAAGAGGGGGATGTGTTAACTTGTAAGGCATTTCCGTCAACTTTAAGAAATGCTTGGTGTCAGCTCAATAAGAGAGAAAGAGAGCTACAGGGGTAAAATTTGTGTATCTAAATCTATACTAATCTATACTAATATTATAAAGCGGAAGAGTTGTTTGTTTAAACGCGCTAATATCAGGACCTACTGGTGCGATTTAAAAAAATCTTTTTTTTAGGATAGTCCATTTATAGAGAAAGGCTTGAGGCTATAAAACATTACGCTGCGACCAATAGGAGCGAAGCGTCAGCGAGAAATGTTGCAAAAACGGGGAACATTGTTCACATTTGAGGACTTTCGTTGCGTGCGCTGCATAAACGGTTTAAGTTACTCAAAATCCACGCGAACGAAGTCGCGGGGACAGCTAGTCTTAAATTAAAACTTAAATATGTGTATAGTATAAAAGTATTAAATATATTTCCGTTGTCTGGTATCTGTAACACAAGTTCTTCGGATATTTAGCACAGGGGCAGATTGACGTGGTGTAAAGCATCTATAGATATTATTATTACATAATTAAAGGAGGAAACTCGCCATAATTCGGAATGCCGCGGACATTAACAAAGTTGTTCACTTTTAAAAGTGAAACGAGGCGTTTATTTATCTGTCAAACAGGTGCTCAAGTGAGGTTGGGTTTGAGACTTCCTTATTAATACGGGCCTAATTCGCACGAGTTGGGGCCAGCGATGAGTTCTGGATAAGGAAGGGTTGCCTTCTTCTATCTCATATCTTTTATATCATATTGGGCCTATAGACATAGATTATGAAAATAATAGATGCGGCACACTTTTTTTAACAATTTAATTATGGCTACGGTTTCACCCGGATAAATATACAGAATGATTCATGGTTAATATTTAATATATTACCATGAATCATTCTGTATATTTATCCGGGTGAAACCGTAGCCATAATTAAATTGTTAAAAAAAATGTAAATATTTAATATATTAACCATGAATCATCCTGTATATTTAGCTAGTCTATACACACGAACGCACTGGTCGTTGACCTAAGACCTGACCAGGAGTAAAACTAATCTGTTTTGTGACTTTTATGGAGATCTTTAATCGTGATTTGTCGCGTTATGGTAAGTAATTACATGAGGTGCCAAAACAAAGAATGCTCTACGCGTCATTCTCTTCACACTAGGTACATTCGGCGTAATACATAAACCATAAATCTTCCTGTATATCCCAACGAAGTTCGAAAACAAAAATGTATGGGATTTGACAGAAGGTTCGCTAAATTACACGCGAATTTGTATGTCACTTTGAGAAGCTTATATCAAATGCCATACATTTTGTTTTCGAACTTAGGAAGTCAGAATAGCGATGACCCTATCCTATACCTATCTTAAATTAGGGTGCAGTCTTCTGCAATACCTATACAGTGTGACTGGTGAGACATGAGCAATACTTGAGGACGCAAGCAATATTTGGCTATTATATGAGATGAAAAAAAAATACATAAAAAAACAATATCAATTAATAACTTAGTAAATGTAGCTTAAACTTGAATAATTATTTACCCAACGCATGGACACCGCGCGCAGGTACGCGCCCGTACTATACTAGTCTTAAGTACACACATACATCTTCTTGTTGTTTATATTTCACTAGCTGTTCCGACGCACTGACACCACCGGGTCCTGGGTCCAATTAACACCTTAAAACCTTCCTCGAGAACCATTGGTGAAAACAGCATGAAGATCGGTGCAGTAGTTTGAGTTTATCGCGAACATACAAACGCGGCGGAGGGCTTTAAACTATGTGCAGACCAGTTTAGTCCACCCGCGTAATTTAATGGGGAAAAAATTGCATATTTAATAATTCTAAGTGTCAGCTGCCTGCATACCAAATTAAATCAAAACCACTCAAGCCATTCGCAGTTCGTTTCTACCGTCACCAAAATCGGTGTGGGCAGCTATTGTTATCCTTTATTATCTGGGTTGATAAACGATGATTTAACGTATATTGTAATAATAAAATGGTATTCTCATCTTCTTTCCATTCCATTCTCATGGTCTTCGAGTTTATCACGAACAAAACATGAGAACTTTATAATGTGATATTGGGGGTCGATACAATAAATATAATTATTTTTAAAGTCTTCTATCTTACAATCGCCTAACTCTTCAGCGAGGGCTGGATCTTATTACATGTGGGGTGGCGCGTTCATAGACGAAGAGGCTACAGAGTACAGGGTATAAATCATTTCATATGGATCACATTCTTTCATACTGGAGGTTGATTCTGCGATTTATCCAATTATTTATACTATGATATTTTATTAAAATGTTATATTTCACTTTGTTTTATTAATGCTATATTTATAATGAACATAGTCTAAGTCCCGATTTCACCAACGTCTAGTTAAAATATATCTCATTCATTGACAGGAAATACGAGAGGGACAACAAGAGATCAACTCGATGTCTTCAGCAGCTTGAGTATTGTGCCAACTTTTAATGGCACTTTCCTCCTTCCTTTAAAAAAATGTACTAGAGTGCCTACTCTAGTACATTTTTTTAAAGGAGGGCCTTTGAAAGTCGAGAAATTTTGAAAATGGTACATTTTTTTCAAATTTTTCTCGTGACCGTTACGATCAATCTTGTCACCCCGTTTCGGCTTGATTTTCGGCAAGATTGATAATGAATTGCTGTTCGTGAGTCACGCTAAAACTCGAGAATGGCTGCACCGATTCGGCTATTTTTAGTCTTGCAATATTCGTGGAAGTCCCGGGAGAAGGTTTGATTCATCCCAAACTGTTTCTATGCTAAACGAAGTGGGCACGGGTCAACTAGTAAATGATAAAATATCCCATTAGAATATTATACATTACTATATTACTATTCCTTGAACGACCACAAGTTTATTGGGCGTTTAACTT
This sequence comes from Celastrina argiolus, assembly GCA_905187575.2. Taxonomy (NCBI): domain Eukaryota; kingdom Metazoa; phylum Arthropoda; class Insecta; order Lepidoptera; family Lycaenidae; genus Celastrina; species Celastrina argiolus. The sequence continues at coordinate 3,822,541 of LR994591.1, read as the reverse complement.
CTTGAATGACCAATTTCCGTCCCATAGTACCTGTGAATTTGAATACAAAGGGATACATGAAGGTCGCGGTCATTTGACCACGTTAGCGCCTACGTCGGTCCTACAATAGTCATAATAATGTTAGGGATACGTGGTCAATTGTTTCTGTACCCAACTGTCCAGTTTTCCAAGAGAATAAGTACTTAAGTCTGAAAGCGTGGTCAGAGTCAGACCTATTTAAAGCTAACTGGAATATATTGACATAATTACAGACTTTAATATTAATGAGTGATAATAATTTAGGGTGGGTATGGGTCCCGTATATAGTTTACTGAGAAAAGTACCAGCGCTGAAAGAGCTTCTTTTTTTTTAATTATTGCATGGAAAAATTTATGTAGTTGGCATTTCTCATAGAAATATGATATTAAAAGTAAGTCCTTCATCGCTGGTAATTTCACGATATACCCTATGTAGGAGGAACATACACATACACAACCTAAAGTATCATTAATTTTACACCTTATATTTCCTGTCAAAATCGTTACTTTAAGAACTTGGAGCTAAAATTTTTAAAATGAACAAACCTATGAATAAAATAGGCTTTTGTAAGATATGACACACATCTAAAACAACGTAACATAAACACCAACACATCCAAGTATCCAAAGTTTGAGGAAAATACCTCGGCAAAATTTGCGAGTAAAATTCTGGTTATTTTGGAGGGAAATCCATTAAAACTCTTGCCTCGAGGGCGCTTGGCGCTCATATTGAACAATATCCATCCCAAGTACTCAACTTCACCCAGTGTCAAAATGACGTGAGGCGTGGCAGAGCCTAAACTTAGGCACGTGTAAATAAAACAATCTCAATCACAACATCCACTTGAGAACCTATTTGACAGATAAAACAACGTTTCGTTTCACTTTTAAAAGTGAACAACTTTATATGTTACATAGTACTTTAATTTCTTTTCCTTTTGGACCGTAATATTTATAACATAGATTATAGGAAAACATAAAAATAAGTATTATTTTACGTTTTAAAAGTAAATATTAGGAAAACCCTGTTTCCTCCTGTAGTGTTTCATAAGTGATTGCCTCTTTATCGCCGGAATATATACCATGTACAGGACACATAGAGTGGGGATAGTATTACCATAACCGTAGTGATAGACAGACGTGCCTGAGATATATGGTAGTTATTACTAGCGGTACACAGAGTCAATGCTTATATGTGCATACTACACCTCCTCCAAAACTTAAGCGACTTTAAGGTACTTTTTCATTATAAACTAAAAAAAGGCTTGAACTATGTTTATATGTTTAGAAAAATCTAAACATATGAACATAGTTTAAGCATTTTTAGTACTATACTAGCTGTCCCCGCGACTTCGTTCGCGTGGTTTTTGAGCGACTTAAACCGTTTAATAATACAGCGCACGCAACGAAAGTCTCCCCGTTTTAGCTACATTTTTCACTGACGCTTCGCTCCCATTGGCCGCAGCGTAATGTTATATAGCCTAAAGCCTTCCTCTAGAAATGGACTATCCAACAAAAAAATAATTCTTCAAATCGGACCAGTAGTTCCTGATATTAGCGCGTTTAAACAAACAAACAAACAAACTCTTCCACTTTATATTATTGGTATATATAAAAATATAGTACTCTTTGTTTCCTGGATGTTTAAACGCAGCCGAAAATCTGGACATACTTTTAAAGTTTTTGATCGTCCATACTTCAGACATCTTTTAATAATTAATTTATGAAAAAAAATAGGGATGTACTGTAAACATAGATATTCTGGAACAAAAATGTTGCAGCACTATCCAGGGAGCTAACGGGGGTCGCGAAACCCCTATTTCTGTATGGAAAAACGGCCGTTGTGTTTCCTCTATGATGGTACAAACTTTCATGCTTACTGCTTCAATCATTACCCTTCCTACGCCGTAGTCGGATAAAAAAATTCAAATAGTTGTGGAATCGTCCAACTATATTTGGCGCGCTTCCTTATTGCCGATGACGTCACGAATCTCTGCCTCGGTGATTGGCGTATTGTATTAGATGTTCCCATCCATTGTGCCCAGTGGGCTAGCGTGACAATATTTCCTGATACTTCTATTGTATCATCCTAATCTCCCATTCCATATAATGTATACGAGCTCTGTAGCGCAGTGGTTGAGCACCAGTGTTTTTAACGTAGACGTGGGCGCCGCGCCGATTTTGTACGGTGCCGCCGACGCCAAAGCGTTTTTTCCCTATGAAAATTATGAAAATTCCTACACTACCAGCACGCTAAATATAATATAATATAATATCTATGGACGCTTCACACCAATCTGGCCCCGAGCTAAGTATCCGAAGAACTTGTGTTACAGGTACCAACCAGACAACGGAAATATATTTAATACTTTTATACTATACACATATTTAAGTTTTTTATTATATTATACAAAAATTTAATACACATCCATGACCCAGGAACATTGATAACTTTTTGTTCCCTCGGGGGGATTCGAACCCGCAACCTTTCGTTCGAGCACCAACGCGCTCAACCAACTGCGCTACGGAGGTCGTCTAAATGACCGTATATTGTATCTATTACGTGAATGGGACTACTAGATAGTACGCTTATATACGCGCCGAAGATCTCATGTGACGTTGCACTAAGATTTGTATGCATTTAGCGCCGCAGCGTCTGCAGACGACGGTTATTTTTACGCCGGCGTGGCGCCATCGCTCGCCGCCGCCGTCAAATTTTGTTAGGCGCCCATCTCTATTTCAACGTTACCAGAGATAGTTAAGGAGCTATTATACAGTGTGTAAAAAGAACAGTCACTATAACTTTGAGATACGATTATACTACCTTTCCTCATTTTGAAATGTATTTTTTTTACTATTTTTTTGTCAAAAACTATTTTATTTTTCATTTTTTACCATTTCATATTCTTCTGTCGCAAGAATAAAAAAAGGCAAAATTAATTTTTTTTATATAGTAAAAAAATTCTAATCTAGAATGAGAAAAGGTAGTATAATCATACCCCAAAGTTATAGTGACTGCTCTTTTTACACCCGTTATTCATACGAAGCCGGAGACAGTTGGATAATCCGACTGTAAGCGTTCTTATCTTTAGGGCGTGTTTCACCAAGCAGTGTTAAAGTTAACGCCATGTTTAAATACCATGCCATCTCATTCATTGACAGGAAAGACGAGAGGGATAACATGGCGTTAACTTTAACATTGCTTGGTGAAACAAGCCCTTAGTAACACAAAATATTTTACATCGGTACGGGGACGCAGTATCTATGCTTCACGTCAATCCCTGTGCTAAATATACAGGCAGGTACTAGATAACGGAAATATATTTAATTACTTTTTATAAAAATCTTAAATATATATAGTGTATAGTATAAAAGTGTTAAATATATTTTCGTTGTCTGGTACCTGTAACACTTAGCACGGGGCCAGATTGACGTAGTGTGAAGCGAACTAATTGACAAGGGTGGCACATCCCATTTATATATTCCAGTTCATAGTTTCGTCGGTTTCAAGTAGGTACTGTTAGTTTGTTTTAATATTCTTTAGTACCTCGACCTACTCTATCCTTGTCTTTTGCAAGTAATATTCGACACTATGCTAATAACATTCTGCGCTTTGCAAGTAACATTCGCCTTTTTGCGAGTAACGTTCGACGCTTTAAATTAACATTCGGGGTATTGTAAGTAAATCTTCGTTTTGCATTTGACTAGGCTGATTACGTAAAGATCAGGATTTTGAGGATCTTCGGATACTTAGCATGGGACCAGATTGACGTGGTGTGAAGCGTCCATAGATATTATATTACAATATATACCGGGAAACAGACGGACATTGTATTTATCTGGAAACTGCGCTCGCCAACCCGAATAAAAAGCGTGACGAGGAAGCACCACGGTCTAGAGAATTAATGCCAAATAAGTATATTATATTTGTAAATTCTATTGCTGTCCTGCAACTGCCCGATCAAACGAATAGAGACAACTGCAGCTTGAACTGAAATTACCCATTAAAAGCATGACAAATCGACTATTAGGAAACAGTTCCCCCTCCAAAACTTAACCGATTTATATACTTTTTTCATTATAAACTGAGAAAAGGCTTGTGCTATGTTTTGATTTTATAATAAAATGTACTCCAATTTGTTTTGTGTATGTTGAAACACATCCATATTTATTTTAATAATTAATTTATGAAAAAAACGAAAAAATAGGGACGTACTAATAGTATGTGGTCCGTGGTCTAGTGGTTCAGAGCTTCGCTCTCGACCCGGGGGTCGTGGGTTCGATTCCCGCGTTGAAATAACAAAAAATTTTGTTTTCAAGTTTGGCTTTGACAAAGCAGGCTGATCACCTTTTGATTGTCTGACATGTAAAAAGTCGGTCCTGCGCCTGATCTCTCGCTAGTCGTGTCGGTTTACCGTCCCACTGGGTTATGAGAGTAAAAGGAAGAGAGAGTGCTTCTGTGTATTGCGCACACACTTGGGCACTATAAAATAACTCCTGCGTAGCTGGCCTGGTTTCAATGAAATCGGCTACCGACACCGAAATCGGTGTGGGGAGCTATTATTATTATTATACAACTATACTCAGGAAAAAAAATGTTACTCTAGTGGTACTATCCGGAGAGGTAACAGGGTCGCGTAGACCTCTGTTTTTGTATGGAAAAAGCTGTTGTGTTTCCTCATACTCTGAGAGAGGCTTATATCCAGTGATGTAATAGCCGAAATGATCATGATGATGATGATATTCCTTTGGAATTCCTTTTTTTTTACCTGCTGCTATAAAAATGCAGCACTCTTTTAATACTTTCATAATTTTCTTTACTATCTTTTTTAACTCAACATTTTTTTCTTGATATGGTTGGAATTCCTCATTACAATACAAAATTTAGCAAGGACAAATAGGGCCCGCTGTGAACGTGTAAGCAATAAAACACGCGTAAACTACTACGGGATGTTATGTCACGTTCTTTAAATTTACTTTAACGCAAATGTTAGGGTTTCAGGGATCCGTACGCAAAATGTAAAACGGTATTACTAAAAATCGCTGTCTTTTACTCACCAGGCGTGTATATCTAGAATAGCTAGACTTATTCTAGCCACACGACTAGATAAAGTCCGACACAGCTAAATCGGCTTACATGACATTAGAAATGCCCTTTCGAAAAAAAAAAAGTTGAAATTGGTACAAATTATTCATGAGAAACAAAAAAAAATTTTTGGGGGGGCTCCTGTACATCAAACTATTATTATTCCCCCTTTTTACTCGATAACTACAACAGGTAGGCACTTGAAGTATTTACAAAATTCTAAGTTGTATAAATACTTTAATAACAAATAATGAAATTAAAAAAATCGGCGTCCAACAATCGTGATTCCTCTGCCGTTTTATACTGGACCTTAGGTGCTCGAGCCCGACTCGCCCTTGGCCGGTTTTTATTAACATTTTACGTTTGCCGTAATAAACTTTTTTAATAAAAGGGAGTTTAATGAAAGCGGCCGTATTAAATTGAGTTGCCAAACGAGGAAAGTACAAAATGGCCGACTGAAATAACAACAGTATAACGAATTATGTATTTTATTTTGCGACCTTAACATGGATGGTTTTACATTACTATTAGTACTGTACTTTATGGTATATGGGCATTTTTGGGATTTTCTTCTTAAAGTAGAGATCAAATTAGGGTCGAAGTATAATAAACGACCCAGCGGCCCGGACGCTACATCGAGATATTCCAACTGTATGCAACTCAGAACTGCGACTGGGCCGCTTTCAAATAAATAATACAGTTGCCTTCACGAAGCGGCCGGGTCGCTCGGTCGGATGCATATAATTCCAGCTTAACATTGGAAGTGTCAAGTTTTTAACCTGCAGCACAATATTATTCTCTATTGTTACAATATTAAGGTACAAATTTGTACAATCGAAATATGGATACAAACGTAGACGCGCGTGACATACGAAGACATAACGACGCTAGGTATCATATTATATCGATGATACAAATTTGTACCTTAACATTGTTGCAATAGAGATTAATATGCTATGATGGTATTTATTACTGCGCCAATGTATTGAGCCTTTGTAAAATGTAGAGAAACACCAAAAAATATAACTCCCAGGTGGACAGAAGACCTGGAGAAGGTCGCAGGGAGTCGGTGGATCCAGGGCGACCAGTCTCACTTCAAAACTTTGAGGGAGGCTTATGTCCAGGGGATTTCCGTAACTACGAATTTTTTTTCATACAAAAATAGGGGTCTACGGGATTCCTGTTTCCTCCCTGGATAATACCCCTAGAGTAACTATTTTTTTTATGAACATCTATGTATATAATTTGTACGTCCCTATTTTCTCCTTTTTTAAATAAATCAATTATTAAAAGAGATATGGACGTTCAAAAACCTAAAAAAATGGCCAGACGCTATGTTTAAACAACCAGGAAACAGATTTGACTACATTATCCAAAAAAAAAATGATAGGAACCTAGTTAAATTCTTTTTTTAGCTAATAAAGAAAAAAATATCTAAATCGGTTAAGTTTTGGAGGAGAAAACAGGAATCCCCTAAACGTCGATTTCTGGTACTTTTAATAGGTAATTTCATTTCAAGTTACAGTTGTCTCTATCGCGCTAGTGCTGGCTAGCTTAGGCACTGCGAGACAGCAATAGATTTTATAAATATGTACCTATTTTGTATTTCTCTCAACCGTGGTGTTTCATCTTAAGCTTGAATCAGGTCCCAGTTTAAAAAAAACACCTTTTAATAACAGTGAGCACAATAATAATAATAATATCTACGGACGCTTCACACCACGTCAATCTGGCCCCGTGCTAAGTATTGGAAGAACTTGCGTTACAGGTACCAGGCAACGGAAATATATTTAATATTTTTTATACTATATTTAAGATTATTTGAGATTTTTATTATACACATCCATGACTCACGAATATTTAAACCTTTTTGTTTCCTCGGCGGGATTCGAACCCGCGACCTCTCACTCGAGCACCAACGCGCTCAACCACTGCGCTACAGAGGACGTCAATTAATCTATACTAATATTATAAAGCGGAAGAGTTTGTTTGTTTGTTTGTTTAAACGCGCTAATCTCTGCAAGTACTGGTTCGAATAGAAAAATTCTTCTTTTTGTTGGTTAGTCCACTTATAGAGGAAGGCTTTAGGCTATATAACATTACGCTGCGACCAATAGGAGCGAAGCGTCAGTGAGAAATGTTGCAAACGGGGAGACTTTCGTTGCGTGCGCTGCATAAATGGTTTAAGTCGCTCAAGAACGACGCGAACGAAGTCGCGGGAACAGCTAGTTTGACATAAGGTTCGCTAAATGACAAACGAATTCGTATCACTTAGCAAAGCTTAGTGATACGAATTCCATAATATCAAATTCCATTTTGTTTTCAAAATTAAGTGATTATAATCATTTGAATCAGGGCCCATGGGGCCTATTACAAGCTCTTAATTCCAGTCAGTTTACGCCATACAACATGGCTGCGTGGAATTATACGTGGACAGCTAGTCAGCGGACACGTGACACTTGACTTGCTTCCGAATGTCACTTGCAGACAACCAAACTAGGGTGGATCGATTTAGAATAACATGTCGTTGAAATATGAAAAAGAACAAGGCATTTTAAGACCGTATTATTGAATTGCCAGGAACCAGGCTGGTATTGTAAAATATCATAAAACGGTCCCAGTATTAAAAAAAACACCAGTTAATAACAGCGAGCACAATTCACGTAATATCGAGGAAAAGTCCACGAGGATGACCCCGAGACAATAGAAAAGAATTGTCACGTTATTAGTGCGTAGTTATTAGCGCTGTGGGTTACGGGCGCACACACACACACACATACACAGCCGAAGTTCCGCGTCTGCGGTATAATCGAGTGATAAATAATTCGGGGTTTATCGAAGGGGCCACGTTCGCGATATTAAATACGGTGACCATGACTTACTTGATTTCGCGGATGGTCCTCAAATATTATGTATCGTTATTTATATCAATTTTGTTATATTGACGACCTCCGTAGGGCAGTGGTGTAGCGCGTTGGTGCTCGACAGAGAGGTTGCGGGTTCGAATCCCGCCGAGGGAACAAAAAGTGTTCAACGTTCCTTGGTCATGGATGTGTATTAAATTTGTATTAATATAATAAAAACTTAAATATGTGTATAATTTAAAAGCATTAAATATATATTTCCGTTGTCTGGTATTTGTAACACAAGTTCTTCGGATACTTAGCACAGGGCCAGATTGACGTGGTGTGAAGCGTCTACAGATATTATTATTATTATATTATTCATTATATTTTTATATATTATTTGGCTTCCTATATTATACAGACTAAAGAAATATTTTTTTTTCTCTATAAAATGTTAAATTGTTATTTATAACATTTCAAATGTTTAATTTGTTATTTGACCTACATTTATTACGAAGTTTAGAAATCCTGAAAAATGTTTGCAACCCAAATTATTAGACTGTAAATTATAAAGCTTTATCATTTAGGTATCGTAACCATCGGATCCGATTACGGTGTCGAATGTTTATTTATCATTACTCATTTAACGCGTTATAAATTTATTCAGTGGTATTAGTTTACAATGTCTGGGGCACATTCAATTTTTAAAACAGTTCATCATAAAATCAGGACACGTCGACAGTCGATAACATAAAATACTTTATTGCAAATCGTTCATGCATGGGTTTTAACATTTATTACTTACAACCTTTTTTGACTAGTTTTTAAACGTCTAAATTAGAAAAATTAATAATATGCCACCGATAAAAAAAAAACAAAAATAAAGACATGTTCGACACTCCAAAAGCGTTTTATTTATTTATTTTATTTTATTATTATTCAAAATTTAATAACAGAATAAACAGCGAGTTAGGTGTCACAAAAACGCGTGGAATTTTTCTATCAAAGTTTCAAAACCAATTTAAGCAGTTTGCTTCGGGACTGTCCGCCAAGACTCCCTCACCATGGCCACGCTCGTAGAACCAAGGTCGAACACTGGCGAACTACGAGAGCCTTGGGCACGGTCAGAGACCCACGGAAGTGGGCGACCAGCTAGCGTGAGCCGCCGCCACCCGTCTAGAACCCCAAACGGCGAACGGAATTGCGTTCAGTACGCAAACCGGGGGGTCTGGAGCGCTGGTCGGCGGCTTTATGTCATCGTGTCACGCGGCCTTCAGTTTGGCTGCTTATGTAAATCTCACGAACCAGTTCCGATGGGACTATGTACTTAGAATACTTAGGAATCCGCCAGAATTGAGAATGCTCGCGAATCTTCTTGTCGCCTTATATAACGATATCTTCAGTATAAGCTAAATATAATTTACGATTTGATTGATTTTTTGCATTGAATAGACTTCGAGACGACTGGACGGATTTTGTTTCTATTTGACACAGATATAGAGTAGAACACGGGGAACGACATATACCACTTTTTATTGCGACAAAATGTACGGTGCCAGCGAGATTAGGTTATCTAACTATGGACGCTTCACACCACGTCAATCTAGCTGCTAAGTATCCGAAGAACTTGTGTTACAGGTACTAAGCAACGGAAATATATTTAATACTTTTATACTATACACATATTTAGGATTTATTTTTATTATACACAAATTTAATACACATCCCGGACCCAGGAAACTCACATTGAAAACTTTTTGTTACTCCGGCGGGATTCGAGCCCGCGACCTCGCGCTCGAGCACCAACGCGCTCAACCACTGCGCTACGGAGGTAAATAATAAGGATAACGTATCACACATTTAATTTACGTTAGTAACACCGAAATGAGCATGTCTCAGTTAAAATGGCGGAAAAATTCGGCGTTTTCCCTGTTTTCGCACTTCGCATGCTGAATAGAAAACAAGGTGCTAAATCTAAAAAGAACTTTGTATTTGATATACCGACGAAAACAGAGGGGTGTGGTTAGTTTGACTTGTATGTGTGCGTGTAGCTTCCAAACAGATATACTAATATTATAAAGCGGAAAAGTTTGTTTGTTTGTTTAAACGCGCTAATCTCAGAAACTACTGATTTGATTTGAAAAAATTTTTTGTTGGATAGTACTTTTTTTTGTTGGATAGTGCATTTATAGAGGAAGCATTTAGCTCTCCTCACCGATTTCGGTGTCGGTAGCCGATTTCATTAAAACCAGGCCAGCTACGCAGGAGTCGTTTTATAGTGCCCAGTGTTTGCGCAATACACAGAAGCACTCTCTCTTCCTTTTTATCTCATAACCCAGTGGGACGGTTGCCCGACACGACTGGCGAGAGAACAGGTGCAGGACCGACTTTTTACATGGCCATCCGACGCATGGATCATCTTTCTTGTCAGACAATCAGGTGATCAGCCCGCTTTCCCTAACCAAACTTGAAAACAACATTTTTTGCTGTTCCAAAGCTGGAATCGAACCCACGACCGCAGGGTCGAGAGTGAAGTTCTGAACCACTATACCACGCAGGCGTTAGCTCTATTGTATCATCTGAGAGTTCTATTTTCACGATTTGCCGGATCATACAGTACTAGCTTTAGAAGTCTATATGATTATTCCTAAACACTATACAGTCAGCTGCAGTCTGACGAAACAAGTTGCTTATTATACTTTAAGATACCCTCTTAGGGATCTATCACATACACCCAGCGGGAAAACAAAAAAAATATACACGTATACAAGGTGTAAAATAAATGAATGATAATTCTTTAGTGTGTATGTGCCTCAGTAGAATTTACTGTGAAAGTACCAGCGCTAAAAGACTTACTTTAGATTTTCATGTTTCTATGAGAAATGCCCCAACATCGTCAATTTGCCCATACAACAATTTAAAAAAAGTAACTCTTTCAGCGCTGATACTTTCTCAGTAAACTTTATATACGAGACCCACCCTCAAGTATTATCACTTGTTAATATTTTTGTATTATTATGTACGCTTTTTAATACTTGTATATATTGTGTACGCTTTTCTCTCTCCTTCCTTCTCCCAATTCCCCTACTTACCTAACACCTCACTTCCAATATCTTTGTAGTAGCCATGACAAAACCCTTCGATCTTCAAACAATGCCCTACTTTTGTGTCCTCCTCATACTTCCAGTCTCGTTCACTCATCTTTCCACATAAAAGCAATCCTTCTCTGGAATGCTCTCCCTCTTGCAATCAGATTGGCAACAACCAGAGATAGATCCGACAATGTTAGATACTTTAATCTCTTGGCAGAATCTTAATCATTTTTATACATTTATATATTTAATATGTATATATATTATATAATATATATTATATATCTGTTATTTTTAATATGTATTATTTATATTATGTATAAAATATATTTTCAGTATTGGTAATATTTGTTATATACATAAATTAGTTATATTTCCTTCTACTCTTCCAAATTATTTCACTTGTTGTTTTTGCATTTATCTCCCACAATATGATTGAGCACCTTTTCTTTTGTTTTGTCTCTGCATCACCCTATGGTTGACTGGAAGAAAATGCCCTTTGGCATAAGTCCGCCATTGTACATTGTGCATAAAGTGTGAAAATAAAATAAAAAAATAAAATATTACAGCTAGTATATTATAGTGCATAAAGTACTTTTTCCTATAAATTATTTACATGTTTCATAGATGCTCTTGTTAACACAGGTTGATAAAAATAAAATCTCCATGGCCCAGTGTTTAGAGCGTGGCCCTCGAGTCTCGACTCGAATGTCGTGGGTTCGATTTCCGCGTTGGAACTAATATTGTTTTCAAGTTTGGTCAACACAATGCAGGCTGATCACCCGATTGTCCGACGAGAAAGATCCATGCGTCGGATGGGCATGTAAAAAGCTGGGCCTGCATCTTTTCTCCTACCAGTCATGACTGGGTTACGTATGAAAGTAAAAGGAGAGATATAGACTACTCATAGGCTTTTTGTGGTGTTAAAATGTTCCCGCGGGCATTTGTTAATAGAAAGACATTAATATAAGCGCCACACAATTTCGATGACGGTCACCGATTTAATTGTAATCATTCATGATGGGATGAATCATCGATTCCAACTCTGACAAGTAATGTGCAACTCTCAAAACAATACCGATTACATTAGGTTGGAATAGTTTCACAAAATCGACGCCAAATTCCAAACCAATTTGGCGCTAGTGTCGTGAGGAACTGTCAAATTCAAACGCAATTCATGTCAGTTATGTTCTAGAGTTCAGTTATAGGTCAAATGATTGAATACATGAATTGATGAAGGTCGCAAAATATTTTTACCCAGAAAATTGAGTTTAAACTGTCACTTAAACATTTTAGGATATTTAGTAACGTATTAAGTACATTGATTCTAGAGACGGATCTTTAGCTTAATGTACAAAATACGTTACGACGTATTCTAAAACTAGCAGTTCCCGCGACTTCGTTCGCGTGGTTTTTGAGTGACTTAAGACTGCATAAACGTATGCAGCGCACGCAATGAAAGTCCCCAAATGTAATTAATTTTCCCCGTTTTTGCAACATTTCTTGCTGACGCTTCGCTCCTATTGGTCGCAGCGTAATGTTATATAGCCTAAAGCCTTCCTCTATATATGGACTATCCAACAAAAAAAGATTTTTTCAAATCGGACCAGTAGTTCCTGAGATTAGCGCGTTTAAACAAACAAACAAACACTTCCGCTTTATAATATTAGTATAGATGTGTGACAGTTTGAACAAATCCGAATTTTGCTTCATATCACCTTCATCCATTCATGTCTTCAACTATCGCATGCGTGTAGGTAAGGAAATCCGCAGACCGCAACACCGCGCGTCACTCACAAGTGCGCCGGCGGATAATATATTCAGTACTGCAAGTCGGACACATGCAATAGAGCCGTCACGGGGAAAGTTGCACAACTCCTTACACGATATGTCACCAGTCACCTCACCAGGCACAATCGTGACTGTCACCAAACGATAAGCCGAGCAAGTTGAAGACCCCGCAATTAATATGAAGAGGAAAAACCACTGGAGAAATACGAAATAGGTATCTACACTAATATTATAAAGAGGAAAGATTTGTATTTTTGTATGTAACGACTTAACTCAAAAAGTACATTACCACTGAGTAACATAGGCTACTTACGCAATGAAAGTCCCCAAATGTAATTAATTTTCCCCGTTTTTGCAACATTTCTCGCTGACGCTTCGCTCCTATTCGTCGCAGCGTAATGTTATATAGCCTAAAGCCTTTCTCTATATATGAACTATCCAACAAAAAAAGATTTTTTCAAATCGGGCCAGTAGTACCTGAGATTAGCGCTGTGAGAAATGTGGCAAAAACGGGGAAAATTATTTACATTTGGGGACTTTCGTTGCGTGCGCTGCAGACGATTTGAGTCACACAAAAACCACGCGAACGAAGTCGAGGGCACAGCTAGTATAACAATAATTTGTGAAGTACATTCCGCCTAAACAGTAGCCTAACAGACGAACATTGTAGCGACAATTAGGACCAATATGTGGGATGAATCATGGATTCCTCAGAAATGACGAGGACCAAGTCTAATGGAACAAACGGATGTAGGCAAATGAAAAAGCACTTCATACGAGGCACTTTGAGACAAGAAAAAAAAAAGAGCAGTCACTATAACTTTGGGATATGATTATACTACTGTCTCATTCTAGAAATGTATTTTTTTAAATTTAAATTGCTTTTTCGTTATACTTGCGACAAAAAAAATAAGAAATGGTAAAATAATGTTTTTGACAAAAAAAAATCCAAAATCAGGAAAGGTAGTATAATCTTATCTCAAAGTTATAGTGACTGTTCTTTTTACACCCTGTATAAGACAAAAGACAACATCGACCAGACAAAATTTCTGGTCTTTAAAGTAATCATCTATTCTAGATTGTTTGAATACGCTAATCTCAAACTCTACTGTGAATATACCTAGTCCTGCCATAAATACTAATACAAAGAAAAATATATTTTTTTCTTTTGCAAATAAAGGTAATTTCTTTTACAGTGTGTTAGTTTTATTTATAAATAAAAAGGTATTTAAAATATGAAAAGTTTATTCAAAGTGGCCGCCGTTGGCTGCAAGACAGTCCTTTAAACGTTGAGGCCAGATATCAATAGAAGCACGCACTCTTTCCATCGGAAAATTCCTCACTGCCAATCGTTGCTGGATTGCTTCAGGGAATCCAAATTGTCATGGCGTTTAGAGCAAGACATACTCTCTAAAACTGACCATAAATCGTAATCCAGCGGATTAAGGTCGGGACTAGACGATGGCCAATCTTCAGCTCTTATGAAGTCCGAAACGTTCATTTCCAACCAAGACTGCGTAGAGCGAGCTTTATGAGCTGGTGCCGAGTCTTGTTGCAAGGACCATTCTTGGTTATCGAACAAAGTTTTGTTAAATCTTTTGTTTACGAACCGAATTTCTTCGAATTCTTTCTTTTACTGCCTTAACCACCTTTTCCGTACGAACACAGCGTGGACGGCCAGATCTTTTTCTGTCACAAACAGAGGAGGTCTCATTGTACCTATTAATAGCTCGGTACACAAACATTTTGCTTACCTATACCAAGCGTATGTAGAGTTTTAAAAATTGCATTGGGCTCCATATCTACTTTGTTTAACGCAAACACAGCGATTCTGTTCTCTTTAACATCCCACTCCATTTCAATATCGCAAAATAAATAAAAAAAACAATGTAATGGCGCGAACATGACAAAACACAATGAATAATCATGTAAAAATGACAGATTCGAAATTCAAATCGAATATTTTATTTATTTTTAATTGTAACAGTATTTATGGCCAGACTAGGTATATAGCTTTTACGAATTTTACGAATATGTCACTCTCAAGATTGGTAGGAGTAGAAATCCTAGAAGTCGGGTGTTTTAATTGAAAATTTTAGTCAGACGAAGTCGCGGGCTCAGCTAACGAGTACGCTAACTTGAAACTTGATACGAACATAATAAAACTAGCACTTAGATGTCCGATGGTCTCCAATGGAACATAACAGCTGATCGGACGGGAGCTATTATTCCACAGCCAATTTAATTTTTCAATGGTTCCCGACTATTCAGTTGATATTTTCGCGAACATGTAAGTGATTGTTTTATTTGTTTCAGTTTTTTACTTAGTTTGTTTCAGTTTCTACGCAGTCGGTTTTTTATATTTTTTACTGTACTCTAATAATATACGTAAGTATTTGAATTCACAATACTAAAATTGCATATTTTCATCTAAAAAAATTAATAACCAAACCTTATTACAATCACTACTAATATTATAAAATATGTGAATGTCTGTTTCATTGTGAAGCATACATTGATAATTATTATAATTCCTAGAGCTTCTAACACTTTAACAAATCTAATTAAAACTTTATCAAAACTGCAAATAGGATTTGTATAAAAGGCGCATAAAAATTTTTGTTATTCAGCAATATATTTTCATGTTCATCCAAATAAAATTTCGTATTTGAGTAAAAAATCTGATTTTCCAATTTTTCCAATCAGGTTTTATAAACATGCTGTCACACCGAGCACTAATATCAATGTAGCACTTAAGTTCTAAGTCATAAAGTTGAGATTTCAGGGTAAACACATAAATTAAGGATTTAGGATTTAGATCCTTCGAACCTCGTTTTGATATTGGCAAATAAAAGTAGAGAGAAACGGTAGTCAAATAGGAATGTTTACGTCGCAATTTTAAAATTGTGCAAATATCTTCAAAAAAGGTTTGGTACTAAATTCATAATAATCTTGACTTTTGTTATATTATAATATAGATCAAGTTAATATCTACATATTATGTTAAAATACATTTTTTAGATTATAGTCATTATATTTTTATATATCAATATATTTTTACTTGATTAGTATCAAGCTAATTTTTTTGAGTACCTAGGTACCTTCATTTTGATGAGACGTCCAATAATTTCTTGTGGAACTCTCGAGTGTGGTAGCTAGCAGAGTTAGCTTAGGATAAAAAAAATAACTCAACTTTCAAGCGTAGGGCCGGGATAACGTACCACGCAATTTGTAGGACAATAATTATGCCCGTAAAAAGTTTCTATAACTTGACTGATTTTAATCCGCTAACTAATTGGACGTTGAGTGACGATTGTTCAATCAATGTTCGGCCTAGTCTTTCAATGTCGTCATTCGATAAAAACGCTAGTCAATCAATGAAATGGTGATATCAATTAGATGACTGCGACAGATACAAGTTGGCAAGAGTTCCCTCTTTGATCGAACCATAGATTTTGTAGGTCAAATACTTTTTCGCATAATTTAGATTATCTTGAGATTTATTGAAAAAATATAATAAATATTTTGGAATCACCAAACCCACAAACTTTATTCTTGCTATCTCTGTTAGCTACCACAAACAAGAGTTCCGTCAAAGAAATTCTTGGGCGACTCATCAAAATGAAGGTACTCACGAAAAATTAGCTTGAGCTTGATACTAATCAAGTGAAACCAATGTATGGGGGAACCCTGACTAATACTATTTTAGCCCGTCTGTCAAGAAAGGTATAATAGGATAGTTGAAATAAAAATCATTTGCAAGAAAACCAAGTGATTCTAGAATTTACTCGGCTACAGCTTTAGTCCACATTCATTTATACAGGTTGATTCACGAATCATAATATTTTAAGCCGATTGTAGTGTGAAGAGAATGATGTGTAGAGAATTTTTTGTTTTGACACCGTACGTATATCAAACAACCGAATTAATTTGGAATTTAGCATTCCAATGTTTTTAGCTATTATTTATTTTAATACGAATTCGCAAAATTGTAGTAAAACTTTGAACTCATATCATACAGTTTTTGCGATAATGATGATGATGGTGATATCTCCTTACATTAATGAAGTACAAAGCCTGTCTGTAGGTTTAAGAAGTAAGAGACTTACCTCAGCACTTTTCGCCTGTTGTTGTGGTGTAGTCTCGACGCCATTTCCGGATCTATAGCCTTCAGCCTCGCATGCATTTCTTCGTTTGTATATTTACTCTCCTCTTCTACATCCTTTTGTAGTTCTACTTTCTTCTTCGCCAATTCTTCTTCTGTGTATTGCTTTTCAGCTTCTGCTTCTAATTTATCACTTACGTTATGTATCGTTTGATTCTCTTCTCTTTTTGCCTCTTTAGCGATTTCTGGGTGATCGAAATCTCTCTTCCTTTTGCTCTTGTCCCAGAGCAGGTCTTCGCTATCGTCCGAGTCTTCTACAAGTATTTTGTATATTATCGATTCTAGGTAGTAGTTCGTTCCGCCGACGACTATCGGAGTCTTTCCTTGTGCTCTCAGATTGTCGATCTATATTTAGTATAGGAACATTAATTATTTTGTGCGTAATTTTACCTGTTTGTCCGTATTTTTAGATATGGATGTTATTAATTATTTGGTACTAACTACTACTAACTTATGTAAGGTAAATTGTATCTATCGGGTTTATAATTAACACCGAAAAACATATTGACCAGTTAACAGTTTTAATGAAATACGAGACAGGTGATTATGGTATTCGGCGACTCTAATTTACTATTAAATAATTATACTAAAAACTTATACAGTAGTAAAACGTGGTCAATGTACGTAAATATGAAAACGACGTAGTAGAAACTAAGTTATTTTTTGAATTATGTTTATCAAAATATCCCAAAGTAATTTTTTGTGGATAATTATGTTTAGTAATACTTATATACCTACCTACTTTGTGGTAATACGTATTATACGTAGTATACTTCGTCCTTATTTACTGTAATTTAAGTTAAAAAAAATCGTCAAAATTGATGTGCCACACACTATTGCGTTAAATTAGTGACATTTAAATTGGAAGCATTTTATTAACTTTACATTTAAACAGACACTGAATAAGGACGGCTATACCTCTCTCTCTTCCTAACCTACTCCCAAAAAGTAGCTCAGTAAGTCACTACAATCGCGTAGCAACAACCATTTACGTCATTCGCCAATAACCTGTTAACACACTGCCGGATTATGTAATGTGTGTCCGAAGCTGAATGAAATCTTAATTATTGCGCGGGACGCCACGTGATATATTATTGTATCAAATTAACGGCATTGTTCCTGCACTCAATATGTTTCCGAAATGTGTCGCATACCGGGCCCTGCTGTGTCAACACCGATACACGTGTAAATAGGGTTGCCACCTAAAACTGAAAAGCCGGACAGAGCCGCCAGAAAAGGCGCGTGATAAGATGAAAATTGGAGTACTTTTAAACCATCTTTATCTAGAGACACGGCAGTGTCCCCGCCAAGTTCAGCGCGGCCGTAGCATCCTTTTCTCGAAACAATTCAGGCCATTTTCGACCTCTTATAACTTCGTTCTCGATAAAACTATAAACCTGCATTTTAGCATACTAATTAGGCATGTCAAAGCAGTAAAAAAATCTTGTCAAACTTCTTAATTTTGTCACTATACATTTACCAGAGGATTATCGTTTTATAAATTATGTTTATTATATTTTTGTTTTAATATAGTAACTTATATATGTAAAGCAATACGTTATAAGCTATTTTCTATTTATATATTAGTGACGCGAGTGTGAAAATTAAATAACTATTTTAAGCAAGGCAAGACTCAGGGAACTGTCGTTATATTATTTGCGAATTTTGTCCCAAAAAAATTTAAAACGACATTTTGTAAAATTTCTTCATTCTCCGGGCGACAAACCTTTCTCGTCATACAAATAGTAGTACAAGGCCATTGGCGTTATACAAAGCCTTAAGGAAATATGGAAACAGCTAATTAACTGGCTGGTTTAAACCAGATTTTGGGGTTAAAAGGCACAGCGATAGTAAGTGGCCTTGGAAGCCAACATAAGATAAACATAAATAATACTTGTAAATAAACTTATACACGTATAGTAGCAGAATAAGTAACCTTGAGTTCACGTATTTCACAAACCTGACAACCCTAGTAGGCTAGACAGTAGCCTGTAGCGTTATTCTAATTGTAATGTGTAATCTTTCGGGTTCCTTTAATGCCCTAAGGGTCAGGAACCATCGAGATGCAAAGTTATGCGATGAAGTCTAATTTTTACACAAGCCTCACTCACAACTTATGTTACTCTGGAACTCTACATTTGGCGCCAATTCTATTTTCTTGGCATTAAGTCGCCCAAAAGTTTTGGGGTGAAACCATCAGAAAAGATCAACATTATTTTTAAATCGCGATGTTACAATTTGTCAAAGGATACAAGTTTCAGCGTCCTGTTCCTGAAGTCCACGACTGTGAACATCTGCGTAGGCTCCAAGATGTCCTGCAGGTGATGGGTGACCAGCTCCCGTTCTTGGGGTGATGCCTTCGCCGTCACTATGTCCAGACCCTTGTAGATCTGAAAAGAACATTCACGATATAGAAACCCTCAACACTAAATTTTAAATATAAAAGGACAATTTTACTATTGCAATCCTACATGTTATTTAAAGCTTTTATTCAACTTGCCCTGTTAGTATGTTAGTGTGGGACAAATCTTGCGAAATGACAAAATTAGGACCACATCCTGTCGTTTGATTAGGTTAAAATTTGGTATATATAACTTCGGTGACAATGCAATTTTATGGTACCATAAAGATGGAGTCGCTCTTAAACTAAACAAAATAAATCCATCTAAATTCGATATGACAACATGGGTCTCAAGATGGCATCGGAAGGTGACCATAGGGTCTCCTTTAGGAGTTTACTAAACAAGATTAAACAGCCAAGTTTGGACTTGTTTGAATAGTCTTGACAAGCACTCAGAGTATATAAATAAAAGCTTGTTTTTAAACATTTTTTTAATTAATATTTTAATAGACTGTTATCTGACCTTAAACACAACACTAGCACCATGTTGTTTTAAAATAGAGTGTCAACTTTGTGAAACTAATGGACTCAGAGTAAACAAATTCCAATGTAATTTCAATCGATCCATAGAAATTAGATTCAAGAGGCTTACTGGATTAAAAGGTTAATTGCCCACCAACGGAAATTTCAGGTTTTATTAATACCAGTGCATTATGATTGTGTGGTTAAATCTTTTAGGAGATTAATTGCTTTTTGGAGATACATGTCCTTGGACTTTTCGCTATCTTCATGATAATGATAATCAGGAAATAGGTCGTCCAGTATTTCGTTTACCTTACCTAGTTTACAACGCAAGTTTCTTACGGCGGTTCTTCTCGCTGAGCTAGTACCCGAACCGGTGGTAGGCAACACTGGACAGAAGACAGGACTGGACAGCTCCGCTATTTCAGCCTCGATCGCATCCAACAATAAAATGGTATTCCCTAACGCCACACAAGCTCAAACGTGGTCTTGGGTCTTTCGCGATCTACATCACTAGATTAGCTGCTTGAACATGCCATCCATGACAGTTACCAAACATTTGCTTCACCCAGGATATGACCTGGGGCGTTACTCTCCAAACTGATTCGATTTTGATTCAGATTCGTTCGTGCCGCGTACTTCCCAAAATTAAATTGACGTTTGTTTATTTCGATTCTCAGTCGATTGATATGGTCGGGAGTGCAAAAAGTTACGATCTAACGATTTTCTTTATTCTGGTTAGTTTCAAAATTAGCCAAAAAAGCCAAAGAAAAGCCGTAGAGATCGAACTAATTCGATTCTCGAGTGTGTCGGGAGTAAGCCTGCAGGTTAGTCTAGAGGCGCTGATGCCCTGAAAATTTATTCTTACCTCGAAAGGAGTTGTAGGCGTGAGATATTTAAATAGTAAATGCTCTAATTATGGTAATGAGTGTAAAATGTATGAAATGTATGTAACAGGGCCGGCCTGCCAGAGATGGCGCCACATTGATTATTCATGCCTATTGAAATTATCGAGATTAACGCGACCATATGGAAAATTTCCGCAAGGGTCACCTGTCCTTTAAAAACAGTTATTTGTGGACCAATTAACGCCACAATCCGTCATCGTGCTATCGAAGTTATTCGATAGCACGATAGTCGATTTTGGAGTTCGTAGCCTGTTATACAATTAGCGCCTCCGTGGTCTAGTGGTTCAGGGGGCATATTACAAGCTCTTAATTCCAGACAGCTTACGCCATACAACATGGCTGTCTGGAATTTTCGTATTACGATCACATAATAACTGCATGATGACAGCTAGTTAGCGAACACGTGACACTTGACTTGTTTCCGAATGTCACTTTCAGACAACCAAACTAGGGTGGATCCATTCAGTTTAACATGTCGCTGTGATATGAAAAAGAACAAGGCAGTTTAAGACCGTATTATTGAATTGCCTGGAACCAAGCTGGTATTGTAAAATATCATAATACAGCCCCCGCTTTCAGCTTCGCTCTCGACCCGGAGGTCGTGGTTTCGATCTCGCGATTGAACAACTGTTGTTTTCAAGTTTGGTTAGGACAATGCAGGCTGATCACCTGATTGTCTGACAAGAAAGATGATCCATGCGTCGGATGTGCATGTAAAAAGTCGGTCCTGCGCCTGTTCTCTCGCCAGTCGTGTCGGTTTACCGTCCCACTGGGTTATGAGAGAATAAGAATGAGAGAGTGTCTTTGTGTATTGTGCACACACTTGGGTACTATTAAACTCCAGCGTAGCTGGCCTGGTTTCAATGAAATCGGCTACCGACACCGAAATCGGTGAGGGGAGCTATTATACAGTAAGAGCTATCTGTACTAATATTATAAAGCGGAAGAGTTTGTTTTATACAGTAACAGCTATCTGTACTAATATTATAAAGCGGAAGAGTTTGTTTTATACAGTAACAGCTATCTGTACTAATATTATAAAGCGGAAGAGTTTGTTCGTTTAAACGCGCTAATCTTAGGAACTACTGGTCCGATTTGAAAAATACTTTTTTTATTGGATAGTCCATTAATAGGGGAAGGCTTTAGGCTATATAACATTGCGCTGCGACCAATAGGAGCGAAGCATCAGTGAGAAATGTTGCAAAAAAGGGGAAAATTATTCACATTTGGGGACTTTCGTTCTGTGCTGCATATACGGCTTTAAGTCACTAAAAACCACGCGAACGAAGTCGCGGGGACAGCTAGTTATAAACTAAAACGTCTGGCCAATTGGGCAAAGACAGCCTTTCGGCCATTAGCACAAGCCCTTGCGTAATAAAAAGCTTCTACAGTGGACTTCAGCCTCATACAACCTCTCTCGGTTGGAGATCTCCCCTTGGGGTTCGCACTTATCCCCGCATATTAATTTGCCACACTTGTGGGAACGGACGCTTATCAGACTGTGCGTAAGTCCCCTAGCTTAAGGGCCAATTTCACTAACAGATGTTAAAGTTAATCCTTTATTAAATATCATGTTATCCCTCTCGTATTTTATCGTATAGTAGTGAAATCTAGAGTCCCGATTTCACCGACGCTTGTTAACCGAGCCACCGAGTGTTAACGGCTTGTTAAAATACCATACCTTCTCAGTCATTGACAGGAAATGCGAGAGGGATATCATGATATTTAATGAAGGATTAACTTTAACATGTGTTGGTGAAATTGGCGCTTAGTCCAGATTTCACCAACGTTTGTGTTAACGGCTTGTTTAAATACTATGCCTTCTCATTCATTGACAGTAAATACGAGAGGGAATATTTAATGAAGAATTAACTTTAACATGTGTTAGTGAAATTGGCACTAACCGTTAAAATGGGATGTCTAACAAATCTATTGATGAATGAAATTGCGTCGTGTTAATTGTGCTAGTATATACTATTTGTTTACTAAATATGTGTGCTATGTTATATTTTGCTGATACATCTAACATTTGTTTTAAATTAGGATCTTTCCGTTCCAAAGATCTTCAGCACCAGGGACCTTTCTGGCCTCTCCAAACTGATTCTATTTTGATTCGCAGTCGATTGATATGGTCGGGAGTACAAAAAGTTATCCTGGTTAGTTTCAAAGTAATCCACCAAATAAAATACCAAAAGCCGTTGAGATCGAACTGATTCGCTTCTCGAGTGAAATTGATTTGTGTCAATGTTTATGCAATCTTTTACCTATAGGTTTTACCTATATCCACAACGTACCTCCGCAGTACTCTCTGAATCTTTGTGTTCTGTAAGTTATTGTAAATGTTTTCTCATGTTAAGTGAATTGTAAGTTCTTATGAGAAATAAATGTCTTAAACCTTATTGTGTCGGGAGTAAGCCAGCCGCTGTCTTGATGCAATCAATCAGCAATCCAAACTCTATAAAATGTAGGTTATCCTATAACGTTGTTAATATTAATTTATAAACATAACTGTTACAATGTAATAACCGAATTGATAAGACGTTGTTATACAATTACGCAAAACGCAAAAAACTAGTGATACCATATCTGGGGTCAAGCAGTTTCCTTATGACACAGTGACGAACACAAGATCAAAAATGTCACCTTGCCAGTTACATAATGTTCATAAAACATAGTTATCAAAAAGTAAAAATATAAAAAAAGAAATAAAAATATAGCGAAATAAAGAAGCGAATGCATTTTTTACGACTATAACAATTTAATTATTAATTTATTCATTACTAGCTTTACTTCACGACTTTGTCAGTAAGTATTAATTTATACTAGCGCAGCCGAATTAAGAATGATTGAAAACGATTTTGCGGTAAGTTTATTTATTTTTAAACCCCTCTATTTTACCATTTTACTCTGTGGAAACAACATTTATTGATTTCTGAATAGTTTCTAAGTTAGTCTTAAGTTGATCGACAATATTATGGAAATACGAGTAATTATACCTATATTTTTTTATAAAAATCTTTATTACCAACCCCTATATATGGTTGTGCGTTGACACAAAGGTTGGGTTTGTTTCCGTTTGGGTTAGACGGTACGCACTGTACACTACTTACTAAATAACATTTTTTTTTATTTAGGCTTGTGTCGAAACCGACAATGCCATATTAATATCAAGATTACAAAACTATCATATTGCTGAAGTTGTTCTACGCTGCGTTTTATTTAACTCTACGATGCGTAGTTAGTTCTACGCTCTGTAGATCTGTGCTACGCTAGATAATAATTATTAATTATACTCTTAGTTCTTAATAACAATAGTACAGAATACTATAGCATTAATAATAATATCTACAAAGTACGCGCTTTAAGAAATAGCAGTTTATTATTAATCTGTCATACTACATTAGGACAAAGCACCATAAACAACAAAATTGCATCAGACAAAGAAACTGGATGAACTCGTTTATTGAATCCCTAAAATAATTATATAGTTCAAATCAAAAAGAATACATTTTATTCAGAATAATTTTTTACAAAATGTTTTCTGAACGTCTACGAAACTACTTATATTGTTATATCAATACATTACTATTTGAGATGTAACAATACAAACAAGTTCTTTAATGCGCAAAAAGTTAAAATTCCAGAACGGGATTACATAATACTGATACCATGCATATCTGCAACTGACCTGTTGCGGTAGGTCGGCCAAAAAATTTGCCATTTGACCTCAAAATGGCTGCCGAAAATGGCGCGCAATATCACTGCTCGGTCACCCGATTGACACTGTTTAAAGTAGATTATCACGTGACGTTATTGAGAATATTTTAATGCAGAGTAGGTACTTTTATGCTATTATTTATATAATCAAAGTGAGTGCAATGTTACATGCCAATATTAATCAACTTTTCGGCTAAAATAAGGGGATAAGGCAGTATTATTATTACTATATAATATGCCTGTTATGTAAACTAATATTATGTAACTCACTAGTTGTTTTCTTTAAGATTCTCAATAACTTTACATTTGTAAACATTTACGAACGCTTAAAAATCTGATTAAAGTTGCATGTTTAAATGGCCGAAAAAAATACATGTATATTCAAAATATTTGGAAAGGCGGAAGATGTTGAAAATAAGGAAATTTCATTACGACTTCGATGAAACCGAGTTTATGAATGATCGTAAAACGAAACCTTCTTTAATATTAAAATTGAATTAATAAATTTTTCTTATAAATAAAGTTCTATGTGGCAATAAACTAAACATAAATTGCCTAATATAACATTATTTCAGTTAAATAAATTACTAATTTCCCTATTATTTTGCTATATACGAGTACTATCGCTAATATTTCAATTACGCCTACGGCCTTATCTATCAATAGCTATAATACAAAAAAACAGGCTATAACAATATAAATGAGTGATAATACTTAAGAGCGTGTATTGGTCCCGTATATAGAGTTTACTGTGAAAATATCAGCGCTGCAAGACTTACTTTTGACCTTCATGTTTCTTTAAGAAATGCCCCAACATCGTAAATAATATCATCATAATTCATTAAAAAAAATTGTTTCATAATTTGCAGTCGAAAATTGTAGTTTTTTTTAAACGGGCATTGGCCCACCTCACATTCCCACCACTGCAACTCCTGTGAGCCAGGATCGACAGCGGTAACCAACTACGACAAACTCTTTGATATGATCTCAGGGGTGCCCGAGGGACAAGCTAAATCTGTCTTGGGACCCACAACGAAATTAATCAGAAGAAAAAAGGAGGAGTAGGAAGTAATTCAGTTTCTCTCCCCAAGCAAGTGGGAGACAGTACAAAATTGAAATGACCCAAAAATCCAAAAAAAATTGAGAGAAAGCACCACGGGAATATAGATTATTATGTCATTGTAAGCTAATTATGATTTTGTGATTTATTCGGAGTTTATTGTGATGTCGATAAATGTTTCCAATAATAATTAAGGCAAAAACGGAAATTCCTAGCGCTGAACCCTGCCAAAATTGTACATATCATAATTATATCAGTCCGACATTTGATACTAATATAATATGCCTTCATACATCTCAGGAGTGGTTTGTCGCCGTCACAATTAGCCCAACAAACGTGGTCCCAGAGGAACCAATCAGGCAACCAATTAGAAACCCCTGGTCACTTCCGAACCACAAACCACATGTTTGTTGGGCAGTCAGCAGTCAGAATTTAGTGGAAAATTACAGGTTGAGTTAAGATTCCTCTGGGACTTATAGCACTCGTACATACTATAGAAACGGTTTGTCTCTACGGAAGAATGGACAAAATGGCAGGACCATAAAGCAATTCTATAATTTTGTCTGTAATTTTTAATTAATTTGACTTCGATTGCAATTTTATCTCGATAAAATCGCTTGTTACTATTCTATCCTCATTCATATAAATCTCGATAATATAACCGATTATTTATGATAAAATAATAGTTTTTTTTAATTATCGATTTTTTCATAAGC
This sequence comes from Celastrina argiolus, assembly GCA_905187575.2. Taxonomy (NCBI): domain Eukaryota; kingdom Metazoa; phylum Arthropoda; class Insecta; order Lepidoptera; family Lycaenidae; genus Celastrina; species Celastrina argiolus. The sequence continues at coordinate 3,796,280 of LR994591.1, read as the reverse complement.
CTTAGTACTTTCATAAGTAAAGTTTGTTTAAAAAATTATTGAAAGTTAGTTTTTGTTATGTCACATATTAAATTAAATTCAACATCAACGAAATCAAAACAGAGTATAAGATTAAAGAAAAAACTAATTAGAAGGAAAATGTGTGTATTAAAAAACAATTGATTTAAAAAATCGATTTGTTTAAATAAATAAATCGATTGTTAATAATCAATATATTTAAAGTTAACAAAATATTGACTTTCGTTGCGTGCGCTGCATAAACGGTCACTCAAAAACCACGCAAACGAAGTCGCGCAGCTAGTTTGTTATATTTGTGATATATTATCCGTCAGATACAGCAAAACGGCGGGAACTATCGGTTCAATTAAACAAACCTGCACGACATTGGTTCAACATTCGATAACGTGCACTGTAACGAATGCCCGCCACGGCAATATAGTCTCTATCACGACGCCACAAGGCCTCGCTAGCGGCCTTGGCAGATTTCTGTTATCGTCCACAGCAACATGCGTACTCGAATATTTTCACAGTGACAGGAAATATAAAATCTTATGATAGCGGCATAAGACCCTACTTGAGGGTCAGATTGACACCGACATTTAAAATTTTATGTCCTGATTTCACCAACGCATGTTAGTGTTAACGGCTTGTTAAAATACCATGCCTTCTCATTCATTGATAGGAATTACGAGAGGAACAACATGATATTTAGGGCGTGTTTCACCAAGCAATATTAAAGTTAACGCCATGTCAAATATCATGTTATCCCTCTCGTATTTGCTGTCAATGAATGAGAAGGCATGGTATTTTAACATGGCGTTAACTTCAACATTGCTGGTTAAACACGGCCTTAACGAAGGATTAACTTTAACATTGCTTGGTGAAACACGCCCTAAATCGCAGTCCAATAATATAGACCCAAATTAAATGTGTGTGATGAATTAAGACAGAACTTTGTGAGGCCACTTATACAGGCTGTAATATTTATGAGTGATAATACTTTAGGAATAAGGATGTGTCCCATACACATTCCGTATATAAAGTTTACTGTGAAAGTACCAGCGCTGAAATAATTACTTTTTTTTAAATTAAGTATTATGTTAGTAATATATGGGAAAATTTATGATGTTAGCGCATTTATCTATTCTTATTTTTTTGTCGCGAGAATAACGAAAAAGCAATTTTTATAAATTATTAAGGTAGTATTATCATATTATACAAAAGTTATTTACACCATGTACCCATACTTAAACTTTAACGCCCGGTTTCTGAAAGGCTGATCAAATTGATCAATAGACCAAATTAGCTAATCTGAACGCTGATTGGTGAACATCACTTCGTAGTCACTGTTTTCTCCAATGAGCGTTCAGATTAGCTAATTTGATCAATTTGATCAGCCTTTCAAAAACCGGGCGTAAGCGACATTTTATACCCTTCCACAAATTTTCACACACGTAACATATCAAAATTATCATAACCCTGAGTCTTGAAATAAAAAGGTTATCTTACAGTTTACACTTCACCATATTTCTGCCTCATTACACATAGGCGAGGCCGCGGTATCGGCTGCTTAAACGCCCATTTGTATAACTGATATGTAATTATTACAGGTAGAAGAGGTATGAACTATATAGCGTAACCTCCATTCGGAAAATAAGGAAGTATTTTGTAGTTTTACTACCTGTAAAGTTTTAAGCACCTAACCACTCGGTATACCGTATAACAAGCCCATTCGTAATTATGTGTTCAATTCGCAGCACGATTTCAGTCTTAATCGCACAGACATCAAATCGTACGGCGAATGAGACAAAATATACTCGTAACTTTTAATTAAATTTAAGTGTTGACATTTTTCTGTAACAATATTATTTTTTAATGACTTTATTTAATAATTGAACAATGTATAACAATGTAATAATTGAAATTATCATGCCTTATGTAATATGTATCTTTATTAGTCTTTGTATAATTATGTATAAATTGTATAACATTTTTAAGCAAGCAAATTTTTTTTTTCTAATATTACAATGTTAGGGTTTTTATAACGACTCACACACCATTATGTTACGGTAGAATGTACAGATAATTGGTTTTTTTAATATACTGCATTCTGGTGATTGAATAAATGATTAAATGATTGAACAATAATTCTCATAAGATGCGAACACGTTTCTGTCAATTCTTCGTGCTAAGTAATATTTTAATTTATAATACTCTATAGGGGACAGGTTTATTAATGGAATTAGTTTTATTCAGATTCAAACAAGTAACTTGTTGGAGTAAATTAGGCCCAACCCGTGTCATGTTCGAACAATTCTAACAATTTACAAACAAATCGAATAGGATGTGATATTTGGGTATCGACTTAATGAATTAAAAACGGTACAGTCGCATTCATTAAAACCATATATTTGTGACATAACGCCTGTTTTCTTGCGAAAAAATTGCTAACGGCAGTTCTTTTTGCTACTTTCTTACGCAGGTTTTTTCTTGCGAGTTGCTAATTCTGGTTCTTTTTTAAAGTGTCTTACGCAGGTTAGTCTTGCAAGTTTCACGCAGGTTCTTCTTGCGAGTTTTTTACGCAGGTTCATCTTGTGAGTTTTTAAGCCGGTTCATCTTGCGAGTTTTTAAGCCGGTCCTTCTTGCAAGTTTCACGCAGGTTCTTCTTGCAAGTTTCACGCAGGTTCTTCTTGCAAGTTTCACGCAGGTTCTTCTTGCGAGTTTTTTACGCAGGTTCATCTTGTGAGTTTTTAAGCCGGTTCATCTTGCGAGTTTTTAAGCCGGTCCTTCTTGCAAGTTTCACGCAGGTTCTTCTTGCGAGTTTTTTACGCAGGTTCATCTTGTGAGTTTTTAAGCCGGTTCATCTTGCGAGTTTTTAAGCCGGTCCTTCTTGCAAGTTTCACGCAGGTTCTTCTTGCAAGTTTCACGCAGGTTCTTCTTGCGAGTTTTTTACGCAGGTTCATCTTGTGAGTTTTTAAGCCGGTTCATCTTGCGAGTTTTTAAGCTGGTCCTTCTTGCAAGTTTCACGCAGGTTCTTCTTGCAAGTTTCACGCAGGTTCTTCTTGCTACTTTCTTACGCAGGTTCTTCTTGCGAGTTTCACGCAGGTTCTTCTTGATACTTTCTTACGCCGATTCTTTTTGCAAGTTTCTTTTTGCTACTTTCTTACGCAGGTTCTTCTTGCGAGTTTCTTACGCCGGTTCTTTTTGCTAGTTTCTTACGCAGGTTCTTCTCGCGAGTTTCTTATAATCACTTCACAGAATGTATTACATAATATGATAATTAGATAACGTCACTTTTACGGAGTCAAGTGTACCTGGATTCGTGTTTGGCCTACAGCAATGCCGTGACTGTACATTTTGGATGACCGTTTGTTACCATTTTTGCGCGCGACTATACGTCAATTTGGATGCTAATGTACCTGCGACCTCTGACCGCCGACCGGTTGTCATGCGGGTGACATTAAGTGATGAAATATGACAGGTTGTATGTTACCCTTCACCGAGCAGAGGTTACGAGTCGTCTGATAGTTTGTACAGCGACCGTGACCTATAGGCTACACGTTCAGACACAATTTAGATTAAACGTAAACAAAGAAAATTAAATTAGACCAAATTAATGTGTTTGTATTGCATTATTACTGGTTGTATGGTAAGTCCCGTTTAATTTTAACGTAAATAAACCCGTCTATGACACAACCATATAATAGACTAGTCAGTGATGCCAATTGGCTAATACAATACAATGATTATTGATTGCGACTATGAATCCATAGATTATATTTATATACTATATTCTAGAGTCAGCAGAGTCAAAATGGTGGTGTTTAAATATATTAATTATTGTTTAATTGATATAAAATATATTGGATAATGAAGTATGACCATTTAATATTCCGATGAAAGTGTTAATAAGTAAAATTTTCGGTATTTTTGGTTTCTTTACGTTACGGTTAAATTAAAAAGGGGCGTACTAAATTATATTTTCTTAATGTTTTATTGTTTACGGTTTGATCTGAATAGTATTTTTTTAAATAATAATAGTACAACCTGTACCTAGTTGCATAATTCTATCTTCAGTTTTTTTTTAAATTAACTACCAATTAGGTTTATTTTGTGGAGGTTATTGATGATCTACAATGACAAAAGATAACCATATCGATGTTTTGCTAACCCTTTTCCAATTAAGACTTTACCAGTAACATATTACACTATACGGAAACGCAAAGACAACAAACGCAATTGGCAATGTCAACGAGCCCTAACAATGACACTTACTCATCCATCGACGTTTCCCGCGAGTGGGCGGAGTGGGCGAGGCTTTCACCGTATCGATAAGCCCACGTCCACGCGTGGGCAAAGGTCAAGTACTTGATATGCAGAGCATTTCAGTGTTGACGCACTGCCGCGGTGGTCTCTAGGGAATATAGACTTAGCTCGCTTTTGGCTAACCTTTTGGTTAAAAGGTGGCTCGTGCGAGTTGCTTACGCCGGTTCTTCTCGCCGGGTTAGGGTTCCGAACGGACCAAGCAAACGGGGGATTGAACTTTATTTTCAAAATTGACCTTAAAAAAAAACAAACTCTATGTTTTAATTTTGAATAAAAACTTATTTATTTGTTCTTTTTTATTTTAAGCTAGCGTGGTACACACTAAAGTCCTCATAAAATAGAGATTTTTGGGCTTTGCTCGTTTAGTTGTAGAGGCTAGAGTTATCTATATTTCATTGAAATCACCAAACTTACTATTATTTGTTCTTTTTACTTTCTCTAGCCTCTACGCTCTCTATTAGAGGCTATAGATTATATTATACTTTCTAGCTTCTACAACTTAGCGACCGACTAACTTAAAATAGTTGCTTTCTAAAAGTATAGACAAAATGACAGATAGATAAAGGGAATCCGTCGTAACTTGTTACGAATACTGAAACGTAAACAAGTTATTCCCCGAAACAGTGACAGTGACAGCCTGTGAATAGGACACTGCTGATACTTAATTAAGATTTCAATATTCATCTGTAATCTTAATTAAGTATCATTATATATAAATAAAATAAAATCTTTAGGTTGTGTAATGTGTATGTGCTTCCTATGTAGAGTTTACTGACACTGAAATAGTTACTTATGACTTTCATGGTTCTATGAGAAATGCCCCAACATCATAAATTGGCCCATACAATTATTAAAAAAAACTATCTCTTTCAGCGCTGGAACTTTCACAGTAAACTCTATATACGGGACCCTAAAGTATTATCACTCATTAATATTACAGCCTGTATGATGCCTTTACCTGGTGATCATGATGATTGATGATCTGAAGGAAATATTGCCATTTTGTTGATGACCAAAACAAACGAGGAATTAGTTATTCATGGGGGAGTGGGGAGCAGACCGGCCGCAGACAATCGCAGCACCAGATGACTCACAGATGCGTTGCCGGCGTTTTTCCCTCCGGAAATGCTACGGGCCGACATTGCGAACCAGTTTGTATTGTGAGAGACAGATATAAAGAGCCAAGCGCGAGACGGAGTCGCGTGCACGGTTCCGTAGACGGCATTAACACGTTTGTTGCATTTGAGCCCCCACTAGATACTTACTGTGTTCTTATTAACTACTGAACCATAAAAAAAACGGCGCGGAACAAAGTGCTATGATTGGCCGCTGAGGATAGCGCGGAAACAAGGTATGCTGTGATTGGCCGCCGATGATTTTGAACGCAGACGCATAGAATTTTCGCTCCATTTTATACGCATTATTTTAAAATTATTAAAACCCAATGTAATTAGAAAATAACTACCGAACAATATACGCATTATCAGTCTGTTTGCTGTTTCTCTTCACTCCTCAAATAATAATAAGCATCACGCAGCCATCACCCAGCATCACCCAGCCAACCAGCAGAAACGCATAAAATACTTCAACAACTACATATATTAACGACCACCGTTGAGCGCCTTGGTGTTCAAGCCAGAGGGAACAAAAAGTTTTCAACTATCCTGGGTCATGGATGTGTATTAAATTTGTGTATAATAAAAATCTTAAATATTATGTTTCATGTGTATAGTATAAAAGTATTAAATATATTTCCGTTGTCCATAGTTATGTATACTATATTATTCTTATTAACGCCTCCGTGGTGTAGTGGTTCAGAGCTTAGATCTCGACAGTCGTGGATTCGATTCCCGCGTTGGAACAACATAAAATGTTGTTTTCAAGTTTGGTTAGGATAATGCAAGCAATCACCTGATTGTCTGACAAGAAAGATGATCCATACGTCGGATGGGCATGTAAAAAGTCGGTCCTGCGCCTGATCTCCCGCCAGTCGTGTCGGTTGTCCGTCCCACTGGGCTACGAGAGTGGAGGAAGAGAGAGTGCTTCTATTTATTGCGCGAACACTTGGGCACTATAAAATAACTCCTGCGTAGCTCTGGTTTCAATGAAACCGGCCACCGTCACCGAAATCGGTGTGGGGGCTATTATAACGGCAATACGCACCCACGGAGCATGGGAGTCCCACCATAGATAACACGGGTTCCCACAGACGGGACGCGGTCGCTTCCGCCGTGATAACCGCTCAAATTCGGCACCCGTGACCTACATATTATAATACTAGCTGTGCCCGCGACTTCGTTCGCGTGGTTTTTGAGTGACTTAAACTGTTTATGCATAGCACGCAACGTAAGTCCCCAAATTTTCATAATTTTCCCCGTTTTTGCAACATTTCACACTGACGCTTCGCTCCTATTGGTCGCTAGATACGCCTTCCTCTATAAATGGACTATCCAACAAAAAAATATTTTTCAAATCGGACCAGTAGTTTCTGAGATTAGCGCGTTTAAACAAACAAACAAACTCTTCCGCTTTATAATATATTAGTATAGAAGTAAGTAGTAAGTATTATATTATACACAAATTTAATACACATCCATGACCCAAGAACATTGAAAACTTTTTGTTCCCTCGGCGGGATACGAACCCGCGACCTCTCGTTCGAGCACCAACGCGGTCAACCACTGTGCTACGAAGGTCGTCAAACTAGAAAACTTTTAAAATTGTAAACTTCGACTAGCGGTCGATCTACTAACCGTTGTAATACAGAACCCTTTATTTGTGAGTCCAACTAACACATGCCCCTTCACCTTAAATATTTCTCAACCGCCATTGATATGGTTCGCAGAATCCGCCATCTTGGGACTACCTGGCGCTCGGGCGGCCGGGCCCCATAACTCATGGAGCTAGGTCAGGGTCTGCAACCAGTTCGTGACCTCCAGACGGAGGGGCCAACTGAGGACATACCAGATATGCTATTGTCATTTATTTCGGTCCAAGGATTATAATAACACTTTGAATCGTAAACTCCGTTTTGATTATTGACAAGTATAAAAGTTAAAGGCTTTATGATTCCTAATTTAAATTTTACTTATTAATAAATGAAAACAGTGTCACGGTAATGTGAAGGAATTTAATATCTTACCGACTTCATAAAAGGTGATTCTTAAATTTGATAGAATTTATTCTTATATTATGTAGTAGCTGTGCCCGCGACTTCGTTCGGGTGGTTTTTGAGTGACTTAAAAAGTTTATGCAGCGCACGTGTCAAAAGGAGAAAGAAAATATAATAAAATTAAAGAAAGCTAAAATATGATAAAGTAGAATGGCCAAAAGTTAACTGTAAAAATATATTAAAGTGTAGATTTACTAAAATCAAAATTCAAAGTAAAACGCTAAACTTACTTATAAGTTTTATTGTATCACACTACTTTTATTTTAATTACAAGAAATTAAGACAATTGGCAACTTAAACAGCTTTGTAATATTTTTACTGTACTAGGAATAGAATTTAAACAATAAATAATAAACTATGGAATAAAATATAATAGTTGTATTTAACAACCTGGTAATTTACTTTTTATTTTAAAGTACCAATGACATGATACTTTAGCAAATTAGAATATTTTTACAATATACCAATAATTTATCATCAAAATATATTTCCAAGTATTAAATATTAATAAATTATTTACTACTAAAACACTATAATAAAACGATAAAACGATACATAATAATATTACTTAGCTACAACATAATATAGAGGCTTTCAGAAAATATGGTACTTATCTTAAATGTGTTCACTCAATATCTGGTTCAGAACTGAAGCCAATATAGCGGACATATTCTTTTATAATAATAAATTGGCGCCATTTACACCGGAAGATATAACACAATGACAATATTATTTTAAAGCGGAAGTTCGTAGAGTAATTTACAATATTATGAAATACTGAAATTGACATACAAAAATGTTTACAATGAATGTTCAATTATTTTCACATTATTTCAGAATTTAACCTTAATAATTACATTTTTATTAAACATCAAATTATAAAATTCTAGAACCGGAAATAATATTATACTGACATAAATGTCAAAGTGACTTAAAAACTACTTTGTTAAGAATTACATAATTATTTGTGTTTATTAAATTATTCACAAAATAATAGATTCATAGTTAGTTATAATTTAAATTTGTTACAAATTGCCATATTAATAATCAAATCTGACACACGCAACGAAAGCCCCCAAATGTGAATTATTTTCCCCGTTTTTGCAACATTTCTCACTGACGCTTTGCTCCTATTGGTCGCAGCGTAATGGTGCATAGCCTAAAGCCTTCCTCTATAAATGGACTATCCAACAAAAAAAGATTTTTTCTAATCGGAAGAGAAGTTCCTGAGATTAGCGCGTTTGAACAAACAAACAAAAAAACTCTTCCGCTTTATAATATTAAGAATAGATTAACGGATAGCTTTGTAGTTTATGGACTGATTTAGATTATTATATATAAAGATAAAGTTTGTCTGGATGATTGTTACTTTCACGGGCTAGGGTTGAACCGGTGGTAGTATTTTTGTTGACTTTCCGAAAATAGCTTGTTAAGTTTAACTTGGAAATAAAATTTTTTGAATTTGAATTTGACACAAAAGAGAGAAATTGAATGAAATTTGGTATGGTCGCTTAAAGTCTGGAATAACACACGGTATACATTTTATTCCAGCAAAACGTACGGTTCCTTGTTTTATTTTGCATACAAAGTGTATTTTCATGTCTGAGATTAATTAGCCAAATCTGCAGCTATATTTCTAGCCCAAATTCCAGATTGACGTGAAGCAGGGAAGGAATGGATATGAAATTTCGGATACTGATACGTATATAAGAATAGTTCTAAATTTTATCAGGAATTGCAAGTTAAAATAAACAAGATGTGTTTCTCTGAAAACAAAGATTTATTGTTTTATTATCGTACATGTTGGCGACTGGCTGGATAGACCTGAGATTTTATACCTTTTTGATTTAAATGTTTTTATGACTTATTTTTATATTGACATGTTTTTGATAGATTCTATTTTTCTGTTCAGGAGCACGATTCTCGGGCAGTGGAAAAAAGTTCGAATATTAGTATATCCCGCTCGCACGCGCGCTAAATCTCATTTGCATGAGCGGGACAGACCGATAGTAAAAACTAAGTTCGAGGCCTGAGAATCGCCGCCCAGTTCTCTAAATACAGTTGCCGAAGCATAAAGCATTTTTCATTATAGTGTAATTATACGATATCTTCATCATCACACCATACAGTCCACTCTCACTAGTTATCAGTACACGAGAGTAATAATTGTACAATGTTATTACACAGTAAACTTAAAAATCTTACCTGAAAACAAAGAAACGACATTCAAAGTCTTTTACACTCAATTCCTTTTTATATTCAAGTATTAACAATTTTCAACTCCTTTAGTTTTTAATAACACGTATGTACACCACATGGCGGCTGTCATTGCTTTTTACATTGGCGTGACATACAGCGCCATCTATATGTTCACTAAAGAAATACAGTTTCTTTACACGTATATAATATAATATGAAATTATTTCGGATTATCCGTTTGTTTCGGATAATTTCGGTTACGGATATTATTACCTTTTTGGTTACCTTTGACAGTATAAAAACTTTTATTTCGGATTCGGTTACGGTTACGGTATATATCTAGCCCGAATTCCAGTGAAATAAAGTTATTTTTACTTCAATTCCTAACTCGACCTAAACCAACATTATACTCCAATATTGACCTACCATGTATTAACAGAACTCAAATATTGTTCTACGAGTTCCATGTATTTGTAGGATCCAGGGTCACTTTCCTGACCTTTGGTTATTATTTAGGTTCTTGGTATACCTGGGTCTGACGATCGAGGTCACGTGTGGCTTATAGTTAACTTTACCTCCATCAAAAGTTCATTTTTTATTTACCTTCCAACTGGCGAGACTATAATTACATGTTCTGAAAGATTAGTTGCAATCTAGTACTATTGTTATATGCTAATTTAATTTTATCGCCTCTGTGGTCTAGTGGTTTAGAGCATCGCTCTCGTCCCGGAGGTCGTGGGTTCGATTCCCGCGTTGGAACAACAAATAATATTGTTTTCAAGTTTGGTTAGGACAATGCAGGCTGATTACCCGATTGTCTGATAAGAAAGATGATCCAAGCGTCGGATGGGCATGTAAAAAGTCGGTGATGCGTCTGTTGTCTCGCCAGACGTGTCGGTTTACCGTCCCACTGGGTTATGAGAGTAAAAGGAAGAGAGAGTGTCTTAGTGTATTGCGCACACACTTGCACTATAAAATAACTCCTGCGTAGCTGCATGGTTTGAATGAAATCGGCTACCGAAATCGGTGAGGGGAGCTATTATATTATACTAATTATTGTGTTAGGAAAAAACTTCTAGACGTCAGCTTAAGCCCTGATTTCACCAACGCATGTTAGTGTTAACGGCTTGTTAAAATACCTTGCCTTCTTATTAATTGATAGGAATTTCGAGAGGAACAACATGATATTTAACGAAGGATTAACTTTAAAATTGCTTGGTGGAACACGTCCTAAAGAGGAAACACCACGGGTTAGAGAAATGTACAATAAGTATTTGTTAAGACTATTGCTGTCCGGCAGCTGCCCCAGCAGACCGATAGAGACAACTGCAGCTTTAACTGAAACTATCAATTTAAAGTACGAAAAATCGACGATTAGAACCTCTGTTTCCTCCACTTAATCGATTTAGGTAAGTATTTTTTCATTATATAAACTAAAAAAGGCTTGTGCTATGTTCTTATAGAAGTATGTACTCCAATTTGATAACTGAATGTTTAAAAACACAGACCTAAATCTGACCATATTTTTTATTTAATACGAAGACGAAAATTAAACAAAACTATAATAGTTTGAGATGAAATAACTAGACTTTTGAAATAGTCGCAAGTAAAACATACTAGTCTAAGCACTAAGTGAAATTTCCCTTCAGCACATTCCGATTGAGAGTTGCGATATGGAAGTGTTACTATGAAGGCTGCGCCTGCGCCGGACATCTTATTTGTAAGTAAGGATGAGCCCCAACGAACATTTTACATTAACTTTGTAAACTGTTTATTATATATATTACTTTGTCTTCTCGTGTACGTTTTTGAATATTGCGGATCGTGTGTGACCATAGACGCCGAGAGAGAAAGGTACAAGGAGACCTACTTGCACCGTGCGTGGGAATCCTGGACAAACAAAAGGAAGCTTCTTTAATAAAATAAAAATAAATATTTTTATTTTATTTAGCTTTAGCCAAGCTGGTTTGAATTGGCACTATTGTGATTACTGCTTGGTGTTTACTTGGCGAAAATTACTTCTCTGAAGGAAAAATATTCAGCTACATACCTTTACTGGCGCTAATTAGAAGCATGATTTGAATTTTGAAGAAAAATGCTGCTATCGTCGATATATGATGAAGTCGCGTTGGCCCAAGTGGGGCATTCACATTGGAGACATTTTAACGCTTACACTGGGTTTGTCCTTACGTCAGTATATATCAAAAGCAAACTTGGACAAAGGTGTACAGTTTATGGAAATGACGTTTGCACTAAATAGTATTCTATTTCTTCACAAATTTAATTGTATAAGTGCAAATAATTGTTATGCTATCATCACCTCTATTACTGGTTCATAGCGTATAAAATATATTACCAATTTAGGTATTTGGATGTTAATGTATTTAAGTTGAAATAGAAATTGCTTGCAGTGAGAGTCGTATTTTATGCTTTTGTTTAAAATAAAAGTATTTAAAGAATGCTATTTGATTGTGTAATACGACTTACGAGGTATTAGGTATTTACATCAGCAGTATTTGATTGCATTAATATTGATAAATAATTGATATTGTGTAATTAAATAATTAATAAAGTAATTTCAAAAGGATTATTGATATTATAGCCTTACTCTCTAAAATGATTCGATTTTGATTCAGATACGATCGTGCCGCGCACTCCCAAATAAATTGACGTTTGTTTATTTTGATTCTTAGTCGATTGATATGGTCGGGAGTATAAAAAGTTACGATCTAACGATTTTCTTTGTCCGTGTTAGTTTCAAAGTACCAAATAAAATACCAAAAGCCGTTGAGATCGAACTGATTCGATTCTCGATTGGGTCAGGAGTAAGCTTGCTGATTATAAAACGAATTCCTCCGCTGCGTTTGTCTGTTTGCTATAAACTCTACATCGATCTTCGTACTGTTTTCACCAATGAATAGAGTGGTTTTGGTGGTGGTTTGTTGACCAAGGGTTCCTAAAAATTCAACCCGGTAGGTGGCGTTTGATGGCTGACAGCAGTCTGGGCATCAAAGATCCGAAGTTGGCCGAGACAGCTATTCTATATTATTATATAAAAATTAATCGTTGTTCATATTATTCTCGCTAAAACCCGAGAACGGCTGAACTGATTTGGTTATTTTTGGTCTTGAAATATTCGTGGAAGTCCCGGGAAGGTTTAAACGGTTTGTATGCTCAACGCAGTGGGCACGGGTCAGCTAGTCTTATATATAAAAATGAATCGCTGTTCGTTAGTCTCGCAGAAACTCGAGAACGGCTGAACCCATCCGGCTATTTTTTGTCTTGAAATATTCGTAGAAGTCCCGGGAAGGTTTAAACGGTTTATCACAAACTGTTTCTATGCTCAACGAAGTGCAGCTAGTATATTATAAAACAAAGTCCAACGCCGCGTCTGTATGTTCGCGATAAACTCAAAGACTACTGCGCCGATCTTCAAGCTGTTTCCACCAATGTATAGAGTGGTTCTCGGGGAAGGTTTGAGCTAACCAACTTTAAATTAATTTATTATATTGTAATTTATTTCAATGATACCGTCAACCTACTATACTATACTCGTTGCTTCCTTTCCCATAACGATGAGGAAAATGCGTAGTTAATTATAACAAAACTTCCAAAGCAGTATCAAAATTGCGGTTTACACTTCCTTCCTAATCCAGATACGCTTATCAGCAGCAATAATTACACTAGTCGTGTGCGCGGTTCTGTCTGTTGACCTTGAGAGTGTGGCTATTAGAACCACAATTCTGAATCGCGCTAACATTTTCTAAGTTCGGCGCTATACAAGATGTAAAATAAAGGATTGGTAATTCTTTAGGGCGTGTATGTGCCTCCTATGTAGAGTATACTGTGAAAATTGGGGGCATTGCATAGCCTTGGCTGAATTAACTTTCTGTTTATTTTATTATTCTTTATTTTTTTTCTTTCGTCTTAATATGTGCGAGTTATTGTTTTGTTAACCTTTGGCTGTGTTATGTCCCTTTATGTGTTTATGTGTGTGTTTTATTTAAAATACCAGCTCTGAAAGACTTACTTTTGACTCGATGTCGTAAGTTTTCTCATACAGTAATTTTAAAACAGTATCTCTTTCAGCGCTGGTACGTAATCAGTAAACTATATACGGGACCTATACACACACTAAAGTATTATCACTCATTAATATTATAGCCTGTATACAAAACTGCCCTGGTAATTGAAGATCGCTGACTATAATATTCAACCACCAATAAAAAAAATCACCACCGATTTATTTTGGAGAAAATCAATTTAAAAATACTTCTTTTTTTAATTGTTTTTCTCTAAAATCGTGTGGTTTACAAATGTTTGCTGCTTCTTTTCAGATAAAAATAACTCAAGAATTACGCCAGTTAATTTTATTACTTACTTTTGTTGCACGATGTACAATGATTACACTATTTTATACAATAAAAGCTAACTAGGCATGTTTAAACGTATTAATTAAGGTCAGTTTTGCGGTAAACGGTTCCTGGTTCGATAAAAAATCGGAAACACAATATGGCCAACACACTTTGATAAACTTTTAGTTACTTCTAATTACACATATTTTGTGACAAATGTTATATTATAAAGTGTACATATACTTCGATAACACTTCTGTAGAGGAAAAATTGTCATTTACGTATTCGTGACGTTATCGAAAGAATCTCGTACAATTGTCATTCGATATCGTTACATTCGTTACGAACACGTAGGCATCAATAGTTCCTGCTTCTGTCACGATATTACTTAAATTGGTGTATTAATATTTTAATTATGACTTTTGTAGTGTGTGCCTACCTGGTTGTCTCCTTATCGTGTGCAATACTATAACTATAACTGGTGGGCAACCCCCCACCAAGGTATACAGTGTGTAAAAAGAGCAGTCACTATAACTTTGAGATACGATCATACTACCTTTGCGCATTTTTTTTTTTACTTTTTATGATTACTTATTTTACTGTCGCAAATATAAAAACAACGCAAAATATTTTTTTTTAATCTAAATTTTTGTAAAATAAAACACCAAAAAAATAAATTTCTAAAATGAGAAAAGGTAGTAGAATCATATCCCAAAGTTATAGTGACTCTTCTTTTTACACTCGTTACATGTCGCAGTCATCTGGTTGAATCTGCTATTTGATTGAATGACTAGGGCGTTCATTCAAAATTTCCAAATGTGTTTTTGAAGAATAACGCACATAAAGTAAATTAATCAAAAAATATATATTATAGTAATATATACAACACATTGCTATCTGTACGAGCTGTTTGATGCCATTAAATGACCGCGCTAGTCATTCAATTAAATAAGCAGATTCAATCAGATGACTGCGACATAAACATACTCTGAAAAAACATAATAATGCCCCCACACCGATTTCGGTGACGGTGGCCGGTTTCATTGGAACCAGGCCAGCTACGGAGGTGTTATTTTATAGTGCCCAAGTGTGTGCGCAATACACAGAACCATTTTCTCTTTCTTCACTCTCGTAGCCTAGTGGGACGGATAACCAACACGACTGGCGGGAGATCAGGCACTGGACCGACTTTTTACATGCCCATTTGACGCATGGATCATCTTTCTTGTCACACAATCAGGTGATCAGCCTGCACTGTCCAAACCCAACTTGAATACAACATTTTCTAGTTTTCCAGCGCGGGAATTGAACCCACGACCTCCGGGTCGAGGTCTGAACCACTAGAGCGAAAAAACATAACCCACCTTCTGGCGCAGTCGGGTAAAAATACACACAAACCAAGTATGATAATTATATAATCTATAGACGTTTAGTGCTACCTACAAGTTACAGCTGAAGCTGGGACGTTCACATTTCTTGTAAATACGATGTGTATCAATATTAGTGCTCATATCTGTAACCAACGCAACATACCTGAGCTCTAATTAACAAAAAACACAGAACACACAACATTAATCTCCATCCAAGAGTAGCGCAAAAACTGCGCAAAAAGTGCACAAAAACTGCGCAAAGAGTGCACAAAAAATCTGCCCAAACAAACGGCGATTACTCAACAAGGTCGTCGACCTCGTGACGTCACGCGGGCACGGCGCTGACTCGCAGTTTCAAGTTCAATGGTTATTGTAAACAAACCCTAAGTTGTAAGCGAGATCTCAGGTGTAAAGTAAAACTTAAGGTGACCCTTAGACATACAAGACATTTGAAAGCTCTGTAAAGTAACGTTAACGAATAATAATTATATGAGAAGCAGGGATGAAATATGAAATTTCGGATACGGATACGGATAATAAATTATTTCGGATTATCCGTTTGTTACGGATAATTTCGGATACGGATATTACATTTTTACACTAGCAAAACTGTAATTTCGGATTCGGTTACGGTTATGGATGTTTTATAATATAGGATATCTGATAGTTTCGGTTACGGTTACGGAGCTTAGCTCCCTAACATCCCTGATGAGAAGCATGACAGCGCCAATACAATTGGGTTGTTGAATGAATATTAAATTTATTTACTTTTGGACTCATTACGCAGAAAATCAATGAGATGTGCAAAATATAAAATAAGAATCGGTATAAGTTTTAAAACATTAGTTTTAAGAAATTAAATAAAGTTGTCTATCTCTTTCTCGCAAAACGATATTTGTACGCATGTTAGTCTAATGTCTATATAGGTTTAACAAAGTGACGTTACAATCGGTTTTCCCTTCTCGTTGGCACATTATATTTAATAGAAACTAGCTGACCCGTGCACACTTCGTTGTGCATGCAAACCGTTTAAACCTTCCCTGGACTTCCACGAATATTTCAATACCAAAAATAGCCGAATCGGTTCAGCCGTTCTCGAGTTTTAGCGAGACTTATGAACAGCGATTCATTTTTATGTATAAGACTAGCTGACCCGTGCCCACTTCGTTGAGCATAGAAACCGTTTAAACCTTACCTAGACTTCCACGAATATTTCAGGACCAAAAATAGCCGAATCAGTTCGGCCGTAACGAACAGCAATTCATTTTTATATAGAAGATATAGATTTAGAAGAGAATAATAGAGATATAGCAATACTATGGACTGACGCATTTCAATGTATTGTGCAACCAACCCTTAAGAGGAAACACCACGAAATTTTTTCCATACAAAAATAGGGGTCTAGGGAATTTCTATTTCCTCCCTGGATAACACCTCTAGAGTAACAATTTTTTTCCTGAATATTTATGAATATTGTTTGTACGTCCCTATTTTTTCCTTTTTTTAATAAATTAATTATTTAAAGAGATATGGACGTTTATAAACCTAAAAAAATGGCCAGACTCTCCGCTATGTTTAAAAATCTAGGAAACAGATTTGACTACAATAAACAACAAAAGCAAAAAATAGGAACCTAGCTCCATTCTTTTTTTAGCTAATACAGAAAAAAATATTTAAATCGGTTAAGTTTTGGAGGAGGAAACAGGAATCCCCTAAACGTCGATTTCTGGTACTTTTAATAGGTAATTTCAGTCCAAGTTACAGTTGTCTCTATCGCGCTAGTGCTGGCTAGCTAAGGCACTGCGAGACAGCAATAGAATTTATAAATACCTATTTTGTATTTCTCTCAACCGTGGTGTTTCCTCTTAAAAATTCTTAAAAGTAACCACAATTGGAAAACCAAAAGACTTGAAAGTACTGTGTGCCCTTGATTACTTTCCCAGTAGCATTTCCTGGCTTACTGATATCCGGGTCGCAAGAAATGCCAACATACGTAATTCGTTGGGACAATTTACCACAAAAAAGCGAATGGACAATATGCATACTGTTGTGATGCATTCAGTTAAGGTCCATACAAACTACCAATGATACCACTAACATAATTGTATCACTTTTTTAATTGTATACTTAGATAATATCGCCTCCATGGGCTAGTGGATCAGAGCTTCGCTCTCGACCCGGAGGTCGTGGCTTCGATACCCCGTTGGAACAGCAAAAAAATGTTGTTATCAAGTTTGGTTAGGACAATGCAGGCTGATCACCTGATTGTGACTGAAAGATGATCAATGCGTCGGATGGGCATGTAAAAAGTCGGTCCTGCGCCTGATCTCCCGCCAGTCGTGTCGGTTATCCGTCCCACTGGGCTACGAGAGTGAAGGAAGAGGGAGTGCTGTGTATTGCGCACACGTCAATGTGTGACGTTGGCATTATGTATATTGTCTAAATCTAATAGAGGTATACAATATGCAACACATACCAGGCGGCCTACTGAAGATGTCATCGCTAATTATCGCTTACAAAGTTCGATAACAAAATGTATGGGATTTGACATAAGGTACGCTAAATGACATACCAAATCGCGATCATTTAGCGTACCTTATGTCAAATCCCATACATTTTGTTATCGTACTTTGTAAGCGATAATTAGCGATGGCATCTTGAGTAGGGCCCCTTGTATGTAAATTCCATTTGCGACATATACGACGAAAGACTGCTTTAAATGTACGCCACACAAATATAGTGCACAAATGAGGAGAATCAGCAACTCTATCGGTGACTTACCACGGCCTCACAGAAAACCAGCAGGTAATAAGAGTAGTGATGCATTTGTTGTATCTCGTAGACCCTTCGGTGGCGCTGATGAACTCTTTTGGTGGGTTTAATAGGCGGTAGTCGCTTACCATTAGACGATCAGTGTCCTCCACTCCTTTGTTGGTGTATAGATAAGTAATGCTTTAAAAAAAATAATGCAAAAATGCAGAATAGCAGTATTTTTTTCTTATAACAGCGTAATGTAAAAAAACTTGACGATGTCCTGCTTTTTTGTTTCCCTAGTCCATAAAAAGTCTGTTGACCATACTTCTTGTTTCTAACGGAAATAGATGGAATATTTTTTATTCATTAGATTATCCACACAAGGCGGACAAACATACACACGTATTATACATATAATGATATCCTGTATTCTGTCGGTATGACAACAATCAGTCCGAAGGAATGCTACAGTGGTCTTTCATTAATGACTTTACAAAATGAGCTTTAAGTATGAACGTTTTAAATTTATTTCAGAATATCGGATTAGGTAATTAATTTATTCATCAATATAAACTTATATGAAGCTTTTGAGTGTCATCTACATCAATAAGAGGAATTTTTTGTATGTTTATCTGCATTGAATGAGCTCCGAAACTACGTTAGTTTCGGATGCAATGCAGATACGGTAAAAGTTTGAGAGTATATGTGTGCCCGTGCCTCTATTAATCTAGACATGAACTTTTTTATTTGATTGGTAGGATTAAAAAAAATATCAAAAATTTAATCCGACTCGTTAGATTATGGTTGGAGATGTTAAAAAGGCTCCATAACTTTGGGATATGATTATACTAACTTTTCTCATTCTAGAAATGTATTTTTTTTTTCTTTTTTTTTACAAAAATTTCAAAAAAAAAAATTTTTTGCTTTATTGTTATTTTTGCTACAAAAAAATAAGAAATGGTGAAAAGTAAAAAAAAATTTTTTGGTTTTAGACAAAAAAAAATTAAAAAAATACATTTCGAACATAAGGAAAGGTAGTATAATCGTATATCAAAGTAATAATGACTGCTCTTTTTACACACTGTATACCGGCGAAGCCATTTTGAAAAACGATCACTAACTCCTTGTCGCAATACATCCTTACATACAATCAGTCTGCTGGCGCCATACAACTCATACAAGCGGCAACAATGGCGACTGAAGCCACATTTTTCAACATTATCCGTAAAATGCCAGGCGACATGTAACTAATTACCCGTTTTGTTACTGACAGGGACGCTTTCCAATCATTATTTAGACCACGGTATTTATATTATAAGAATTAATGGAAATTGGTGAAAATTGTGCTCAAAGATTCCGTTGCATATGTTACCGGCCAACCCCGATTTAAGGACAAACTAGTTTTGCCTAGGCTCAACTAGTTCATCCTATACGCGTTAGGATTAACCAGTATAGCCTAGTCCAAACTAATTATTGTCCTAAGCCCGATAGGATAGACCAGTTTAGACTAGGCCAAACTAGTTGATTCTGATATAGATACGCACACTCTAGGATAAACTGGTATGCCCTAAGTCTAAACATTAAAATATATCAAGAAAATCAAAATAAATAGATAAACTAAATAAAATACTAGGTTATTTTGAAAAACCCTATATCAAGCAATCATACCATATGCTGATCACCTGATTGTCTGACTGAAAGATGATCCATGCGTCGGATGGGCGTGTAAAAAGTCGGTCCTGCGCCTGATCCCACCAGTCGTGTCGGTTATCAGTCCCACTGGGCTACGAGAGTGAAGGTGAAAAAAACATTTATTATTTAACAAATAATAAATGTTTTTTTTTTAATAAAAGCAATATTGTCTTAATTATATGGTAATACAAACAATCATACTATAACAAGTAATACTGATTTTTATAAAAAAGCAAATAGTCTCAACTACTTTCCGACCCCGCCAAATGTTTTAACTGTTTAGACTAGGCCATACCAGTTTATCCTAGAGTGTGCGTATCTATATCAGGATCAACTAGTTTGGCCTAGTCTAAACTAGTTAATCCTAACGCGTATAGGAAGAACTAGTTGAGCCTAGGTAAAACTAGTTTGTCCTTAAATCGGGTTTAGCCGGTAACATATACATACGAATATAAGTACTAAGTAGTAAATAGTATTTGTATAGTATAAATTTAGATTACTTTAAATACTTATATTATTGTTTATCTTAAAAACTCGCATGTAATTTTCATAACGATGTAATTTTAATACAATTTTTATTTGTTACCGTTACTTTACGGAGCATTCAAATGTTCCTGCTTGGCCTACAGTTTTATGTACATATGAAAAAGTAACGCATTACCAAGCTTCCCTACTCTTTAAATTGCAATGAAGACATTAAAGTATTACAAAATAAGCACATACCTAGTACTCAAAATTTGTCATATCCTAAAGTAATTCCAAGTATCACATTTACAAGTTATCATTAAACAATCTGACATCAGTCTGCTACCTACGTAATCACACCTATATTAGACTGTGATTCCCGCGCACTAGTATTCCGCAAATAGAATACAAACAAGATAAGAGTGACAACATAAACCACCGTTATCCTTATAACACGACGCATTCTGCGAGGTAACTGCAGTACTCTACGCGGTACTAGCGTCACTGCATTTCAATTTGGCAGGTTAATCGAGAAGCTACTACGCGGCGGAATCAAAAAGCCGTATAACACATTGGATTAAATTAAATGAGATGCATTCGAATGCGCCGGGTTATAATGACGTCACGCACATACCTTCAAGAGGAAGGCACGCGACCGGTTCGCAGAACGCACAGTTGCACTATTTATACATGTGACAAGCAATTGTGCGGTCATTCGAGGCGGGCAAGGGGATTATGAACCTTGTCAGTTGTACGTAAGGTTGATTTTGAAGTACTCTATAGTATTTATAGTAATTTATGTGTGTAAAATTTGCGCGGGAAAATGTGGCGCATACGACGCCAGTGAGTCAACCCGCTCGCCGGTTTTCAATGCATTCGTGACATAATTTTGAATTCGCCGATGGAATTTAACGTCAGTTAATCGTCATTAGATAACTTGGTCTACAAATCATTCAGCGATTCGATACTTTAGTAAGTTATGAATATAGTTTAATGGAAACTTAAGCCAGCCCCCTAATTACGTGACTTTAGTGGGCAATTCGATGTACACCTACTGCCATTTTGACGTTTGAACTTTCAAAAAACACACAGTTTTGACGTTTTAACTTAAAAGTTCAAACGTCAAATTGACAGTCGATTTCCATAAACTGGGCCCAGGGCCCTGATTACCTAACTTCGGTCGCATTCCCATCTCTCGAGATCAACTGTCATTGCAACGTTATAACTTTTTAAAACACGATTTAAAAAGTTAAAACGTCAAAATTATGACATTTAAATCGTGTTTTAAAAAGTTTAAACGTCGCAATGACAGTTGATCTCGAGAGATGGGAATGCGACCGAAGTTAGTAATCAGGGCCCTGATTACGTAACTTCTGTGGCTTTTCCGACCGTCGACATCAACTGTCGTTGTGACGTTAAATCTTTTTAAAACACGATTTAAAAAGTTAATATGTCATAATTTTGACGTTTTAACTTTTTTAATCGTGTTTTACGTAATCAGGGGGATTTTAAATTAGTTTTTTTCTAAAGCAAAATTTTCTTTTCTTTATATCTATGTAAATCTTTGAGCATAATTTTCACTATCTTAACAAATCTGATTAATTTGAAATTTTGCATACGCATCAAGGGCCAATGACAATTAGGGCGTGTTTTTTTTAAATATTATTTATTATACAGTATACAAAGCATGTTTAAGGCGGGAATTAAATGTAAACAAGAAGATCAACCGTCTACCGATTTCCTAATGCTTTGATTTAAATTCAAATTATTTTCGAGATATCGAGGGAATTTTTTTGTGTTCGTTATATTTATAAAATCCCTCCAGCATTTATTGGCGAACAAAAAATAAAGTGAATAAAAATATTTGTATCTATATCTCTGCGTGGTGTACGGAGAAGTTAAGTTAAACCGTAACGTTCGCACGTGTATTTTTTATTTTCACCCCGCAAATTGAAAATATAAAATCTGGGTAGAATATGGAAAAGGATTTACAGAATTTCGTTACCATTTCCCACGTCAATATCATTTACATATTCTTTGAAAAATTAAAGTTTTGAAAAAAGGCGGGTAGATGATGAAAATAAGATATAATAACATTGCTTTAACCCAGCAGGCTTACTCCCGACACAATCCAGATACGAATCAGTTCGATCTCAATGGCTTTTGGTATTTTATTTGGTGAATTACTTTGAAACTAACAGGGACAAAGAAAATCGTTACATCGTAACTTTTTGTACCTACTCCCGACCATATTAATCGTCCGAGAATCAAAATAAACAAACGTCAATTTCTTCAGGAGTATGCGGCACGATCGAATCTGAATCAAAATCGAATCAATTGGAGAGTAAGGCCCCTGGTCGTAGATAGTTACTGCTAGCAATGCACCGAAACTCCTAAACACATGTGACATACAGATCTTGTGATCTTGTGTTTCTCAAAGGCTCCTCAAAGATTTAAATAGCCATAAGAATAAAAGTTAAATATTTTCAAAATACGCAATACATAACTGACTGACTTTCAGATTCCGGAAAATAATTCCAGCCTTAGAGGAAAAATGGCGGTCAAAAACTATTATTACTAGTTAATAGTTATAACAAAAGGAAACTAACTAATGAGTTATTCTCATTACTTTAAAATTTTAAATTGGGTATTTTAGAAGCCTTATCGAGCGGGAAAATGCTGTGGATATCCTGAACGTTCTGATATGGTCTGCAAAGTCACAGAAAGTCTGACAAAATTAATTGTACGAGTATACACGTACAATAAATTAGTGATAATACTTTAGGGTTTGTACGTGCCTACTATGTAGAGTATACTGTAAAAGTACCAGCGCTGAAAGACTTACTTTTAACTTTCATGTTTCTATGAGAAATGCCCCAAAAAAGTAACTGTTTCAACCCTGGTACTTTCACAGTAAACTATATATATTCGGGACCCAAACACACTCTATAGTATTATCACTCATTAATATTACAGTCTGTATAGATTAAGTTGAGCGCAAAATAAATGTCTTAAAAAGAACACTTTTCCATTTCTTTGCTAAAAGAGGGTTCCGTACAAGTTTCTTACGCAGGTTCTTCTCAGGTTGGGATTGAACCAGTGGCCTTTTTTGTTGACTTTCAGACTGAAACCTTATAGTTATTCTTTTTCCATCGGGCACCTCTTTCATCTCATAACTATGTATCCATTTATGATGTTTTCAGCAATTTGTAGGCCAAGCAGGGACATTTGAAAGCTCCGTAAAGTAACGTTAACAGATAATAATTGTATGAGAAGCATGACAATCGATTACTTTACAGAACTTTCAAATGTTCTTTGGCTACAGGACGTCTTTCAAAATCAATAACAGGATCAAAACGTAAAATTCGTAATAAGCTAATATTGTGCTGTCAACATCAAATATCGCCACTTTACCTTCACAACCTCGTATCTATAAAACTACAACTTTTCAGTAGAGTCCAAACACTTAATATTAGTATTATAAAAATAGAATTCAATGAACGCTAGTCATTCAATTAAATAGCGGATTCAGTCAGATGACTTCGACATATATATTATATACAGTATACATCCAAAATTCATGTAATAATAAAATCTAAAATGATTTTATTATTACATGAATTGTGGATGTATACTGATCTTTTTTGACTCTACTGAAAAGTTGTATTTTTAAAGATACGATGTTGTGAGACATTCAAAAGTTCCAAGCATAATCCAGTAGCTATTTTGTGTCGTAGCGAATACGATAATTCTCAAATACCATATCAGTATTGTACATAATGTAGGCCCCAACCCTCGCGTCTATACATGTATATATAAGTATTATAACACATCTAAGGCTCGGATTATATTGCTCCGAATTTCACCGTCCGGAGAAAATTTTGAGTTCTGATATTAAAACTCTGCGCTAACACTCGTGTTCGACTTTGAACTCTATGGTATTAATACCAAAGTCGAACACGAGTTGTGTCAAATTTGACAATTCGATTGTCAAATTTGACACAACTCGTGCGCACTAGCTGTATACAGTGTGTCACTATAACTTTGAGATACGATTATACTACCTGTCCTCATTTTGGAAATGTTTGATTTTGTAAAAAACTAAAAAAAAATTTTTTTTTTTTGTAAAAAAATACAATTCTAAAATAAGAAAAGGTAGTATAATCATATCCCAAACTTAAAGTGACTGTTCTTTTTACACCAGTTATAATACACAAATCGGAAATCATCACCAATCCGCCTGCTAAGAGTGTAGGCAACTATCATGAAATACTTTTGGGGAGGCTTATGTCCAGTAGACTTAAGAAGAATTATTATTATTGTTAGTAAAAGTAATTAATTATATTTTTTAAATAAATTATTAGAGGCCCTTAATACTTTTAGTTAATGTTTAGGAATAGATATTTAATC
The DNA here is from genome assembly GCA_905187575.2 of Celastrina argiolus. Taxonomy (NCBI): domain Eukaryota; kingdom Metazoa; phylum Arthropoda; class Insecta; order Lepidoptera; family Lycaenidae; genus Celastrina; species Celastrina argiolus. The sequence continues at coordinate 3,771,538 of LR994591.1, read as the reverse complement.
AAATGTTGTGTATAGTAGTTATAGGGTGTAAAATGGCTTTTAATTAGGTGTCTTTTTATATTATGTACCTGTACTGTTGTCTGTTACCATATTATTGAATAAAAATAAAAGGTGAAATAAAAATACAGGATGATGATAGAAAAGTTCTATTTGCACCACTCTAATCCCGGTCTTTCCGATTCCGACCAACATAGTCTCAGCCTCCACAATCAACCCTTTGGTCGATCGAAAATCTTTACAATTCACATAATAAGGCCATATGTAAGCAAACGGGATTTGCGCACGATTTCACGCTTGACTCTGATTGGTACATTTTCTTCAAACTATTATGAATACTGACGAGATATTATGTTAATAATATTAGCTCGTATAAGGAAATGGTGCAGTGCTTCTGATTAAAACATCTACATATTGCTGGGGCAAGGGCGGAATAAATATTGTCATATTGACACTAGCCATAAGACAGCAGTTTATGGACGGGAAGGGAAAGACCGGCCAAGCGCGAGTTGGCGCGGTTCCGTACAAAACGAGCAAAAAAAAATCACGTTTCCTCTCTTTACCTTCACAGCCTATCTATATATACTTATATTATAATATATACTTATATTATAAAGCGGAAGAGTTTGTTTGTTTGTTTCTTTGTTTAAACGCGCTAATCTCAGGAACTACTGGTCCGATTTGAAAAATTATTTTTTTGTTAAATAATCCATTTATAGAGGAAGGCTTTAGGCTATATACCATTACGCTGCGACCAATAGGAGCGAAGCGTCAGTGAGAAATGTTGCAAAAACGGGAAAAATATATTACATTTGGAGACTTTCATTGCGTGCGCTGTATAAACAGCTTAAGTCACTCAAAAACCACGCAAACGAAGTCACGGGAACAGCTAGTAAAACTAGAAATTTTCAGTAGAGTAAAAAAACTTAATAATTTAAGATTTTAATATGACATGGATTTTTATTTAAATAAGGTTCAGTTAGTATTATAATTTATATCTAGCTTGTATTAACCTGAAATATATAAAAATGAAGCTTTATATACTTTAGGTTAATACTATCAAGATATTATCGAAAAAACATAGATTTTTTAGATACGAGGTTGAGAAGGTAAAGTGATGTGTATGTCTGTCTGTCTGTGGCATCGTAGCTCCAAAACGGATGATCCGATTTCAATGCGTTTTTTTTTTTGTTTGAAAGGTATATCAGTCGAGAGTGTTCTTAGCTATGTTCAGTGGAAATCGGTCCAGAGCATCAGGTCGTTTGTTAGGTGTGATAGGAATGTTACACGCTAAGTCGGGGTTTTTAATTTTTAATTTAGTTTATAATATTTGTTGTTATTGTGACAGAAATACATCATCTGTGAAAATTTCAAGTCTACCTATCACCGTTCCTGATATGCAGCCTGGGGACAGACAGAAGTCTTATTAATAGGGTCCCGTTTAGGGATTGCAGTCCAGCGGCATATTCAATACTTGCTAGATTGACCTGAATCCAGCTGGATCCAGCGCGGATCCAGCAATAAAAACACGAAATTTCCAGACAAGATACAGCACCATTTGCTGGATCCAGCATGTCAAATAAGGCGTTGGATCCAGCTGGATTGTTGTATGCTGGATCCACCATGTTAAATAAGGCGTTGGATTCAGCTGGATTGTTGTATGCTGGATCCAGCATTTGCAATCCCTAGTCCCGTATTGACAATTCGGGTACGAAACACTAAAAAAACCCGCAAAACGGACGGATGAAGACTGCCCTAGATCGGAATTGTTGGTGCTCATTGAGGGAGTCCCCTACTGAACGACGATAGGCTGACGATGATGATTTAAAAGGTCACCGCTATATCTTTCTCTCTCTCCCATACTTAACATAACCCGAGCATTTAATGGCAGGCTAATTGGCCGCCCCCTGACCATTTAGACCAGTAATTGGGCAAAAACCGGAGTTGAACAACCCGCGGGTTGCGCGGGTCGACGACCCAATTGGATAACCAGCTGAGTGCTACGTCACCGTCATGTGAGCTGATGACAATCGGACCTAGTCATTTCCGGGTTACAGTTGAAATGTTCTATAATAGACGAAGCCAACTGGACAGACAGTCTGGTGACTAGTAAAGCCACGTCGAATCTACGCATGCCTTCAAGTATCAAACTCATATAATAGCTCCCCTCACCGATTTCAGTGTCGGTAGCCGATTTCATTGAAACCAGGCCAGCTACGCAGGAGATATTTTATAGTGCCCAAGTGTGTGCGCAACACACAGAAGCACTCTCTCTTCCTTTTACTCTCATAACCCAGTGGGACGGTAAACCAACACGACTGGCGAGAGAACAGGCGCAGGTCCGACTTTTTACATGCCCATCCGACGCATGGATCATCTTTCTTGTCAGACAATCAGGTGATCAGCCTGCATTGTCCTAACCAAACTTGAAAACAACATTTTTGTTGTTCCAACGCGGGAATCGAACCCACGACCTCCGGGTCGAGAGCGAAGCTCTGAACCACTAGACCACGGAGGTGTAAAACTCATATAACCATAAACTAGCTGTGCCCGCGACTTCGTTCGCGTGGTTTTTGAGTGACTTAAACCGTTTATGCAGCGCACGCAACGAAAGTCCCCAAATGTGAATAATTTTTCTCGTTTTTAACCGACTTCAAGAAAAGGAGGATCTGATGATGGGATCCATGAGAAATCGAGGGCAACCACCAAAAATTGTATGCTCGTATGGTGTTTTTGTTACGTAATTATGTCTTACTCAGGTATATGCTTCAGGGTGTCAACATCTGATGCTGCTGTGCTGATGATGAAGCTACAGTACTCCTTAACGGTTAGGAGTTGGGAGGCAGTACTGCAATTGGTCGATGTAAACTATTTCGTAGTATGTAGGGCTAACATGTTGCTTGTGAGGTATGCTTGAATCAACATCTGATGCTGCTGTGCTGATAATGAAGCTACAGTACTCCTTAACGGTTAAGAGTTAGGAGCAGTACTGTAAATGGTCGATCGAATGTATTAGGTTACATATGAAATTGGCGTTTTGTCGTTCTGGCCACATCTTAAATATATCCTGTTTAGTTAGGAATTCCAAATTCAAATTTAAACAGCTATTTACTCATGCATTTGTGTTTTGAACACTGTAATTCATTTGTTTTATTCTCTTTTGCTTTTTTTTCTACGTCACTCATTTCACAAAATGGATAACTTAAAATATCGCATTATTTACGAGTACGAGCACCGTGGCACCAGTGCTGCAGAAACGGCTCGAAGAATTAATTATGTGTATAGGGGTGGTGTCGCAAAAGAAAACACGGTGCGTTTTTTGGTTTCAACGCTTTTGTTCTCGAAATTTCGACCTGCAGAACAAGCCCCGTGGACGGACGGAGACCAAGGTCGATAATGATGAATTGAAGGCTATTGTGGAAGCAGATCCATCGCAAACCACATCAGAGTTAGCTACAGGCTGCGGTGTTAGTGACAAAACCGTTTTAATCCACTTCAAGCAAATTGGGAAGGTGAAAAAGCTTGAAAGGTGGGTACCTCATGAATTAAGCGAAGCAAACCGACAAACGCGCGTCGACTGCTGCGTTACATTGCTCAACCGGCACAAATGAAGGAATTTTAAATCGGATCATTACATGTGATGAAAAATGGATACTGTACGATAATCGTAAACGCTCATCACAATGGCTGAACCCTGGTGAACCAGCAAAGTCTTGCCCCAAGCGAGAATAGACTCAAAAAAAGTTACTTGTAAGCGTTTGATGGACTAGTGCCGGTGTCGTACACTATAGCTTTCTTAAATCTGGTCAGACGAATATGGCTGATGTCTATTGTCAGCAACTGCAAACCATGATGGAAAAGCTCGTCGTTAAACAACCGAGACTTGTCAATCGCTCTACGCCACTGCTGCTTCAAGACAACGCTAGACCACACACGGCCCAACAGACGGCTACCAAATTAGAGGAGCTTCAATTGCAATGTCTAAGACATCCACCGTACTCTCCGGACCTTGATCCAACATATTACCATTTTATTAGAAATTTGGATATCTTCTTGCAAGGAAAAAAATTCAATTCCGATGAGGCAGTCCAAACCGCTTTCAAAGATTTCATTGGTTCCCATCCGAATGGTTTTTTTAGTAAAGGGATCAATGAACTACCTATAAGATGGCAAAAGTGTATAGATTGCAATAGTTTTGATTAATAAAATATATTTTAATATGAAAAAATCGCCTTTATGTTCCTCCAATACAAAACGCCAATTTCATATGTAAGGACTTAATATGTAGGGCTAACGTGATATTTGTAATATACCATCCAGACTCGCGGCGAGAAATCTCACAGAGAAGTCTCGCCGGGCCTTCTCGCGAGAACAAGCATTTTATTCACACTCTCATTTGAGATCTGTTTCCTATGCAGTATGGACGACATTGACGAAATTGAAACTGCAGCAGGTTTGGCTCTGTGTGCCATTGCATATTATAACTTTGTCAATGTCGTTGGGTCTACCTATGATAATAAAAAATATAAATACCTAATATGTAATATCAAACTCTTTCAAGTACCTATTAATAATAATTATAGCTTCCTAAAAATATGAACAATTCGTCAAACGGACGTTGTAATTAGTGACTATAGGTATATAATATTAAATAAACTGAAACCCTTGAGTAAATGAACTAGCATCTATTTAAGTTCACAACGCATTAGCACAACTAAAAATCGAGAAATAAACTGACTTTTAAAAAAAAAATTAAACCGACTTCAAAAAAAAAACACAAACGACAAAAACTTTAACCAAACAAAAACAGTACCTACATAACTAAAAAGCGATAAATAACCTAATTTATCTACTTAAAGCATATTATATATCTACAACTACATATTTAAATATTTACAACTAAATACCTAATACTATAACAAAGTCATCTTTAACTATTTAAATATTTACAGTTATCACTTATTTTTGAAGTCGGTGCCAGCCAAACAAATAAATTTAATTAAGAAAACTGCCCGACACTAAAATTTTTCAAATTTTCCAAAAAGAATTTTTCAAATTGGACCAGTGGTTCTTGAGATTAGCGCGTTTAAACTAACAAACAAACCCTTCCGTATTATAATATTAGTATAGATTGTATTTTGCCGTGTGTGTGGCTTTGCGTTTGCCGGCCGCGCGCGTCAAACAACACAACAGACTACGTTACCAAGGCTGCAGGCTGGCACCGACTTCAAAAATAAGTGATAACTGTAAATATTTAAATAGTTAAAGATGACTTTGTTATAGTATTAGGTATTTAGTTGTAAATATTTAAATATGTAGTTGTAGATATATAATATGCTTTAAGTAGATAAATTAGGTTATTTATCGCTTTTTAGTTATGTAGGTACTGTTTTTTGCAACATTTCTCACTGACGTTTCGCTCCTATTAGTCGCAGCGTAATGTTGTATAGCCTAAAGCCTTCCTTTATAAATGGAATATCCAACTAAAAAATAATTTCTCAAATCGGACCAGTAGTTCCTGAGATTTGCGCGTTTAAACGAACTCTTACGCTTTATAATATTAGTATAGATAAGTTTAAAAAACAAAACCCGACTTCGCAAAAGGGTTTAAAAGGCTGATACTAGAAAATACTCGTAAGTCAGATAGAAATCCAGAAATTCAAAGGTATAAAAATGATCAAGATTCGTAGAGATGAATATATAAGTAAAAGAAAACAACCATTCATATATTTTTCTGTTCACACGCGAATCGCAGCGATTAAGGGTCAGTTCGCATTGCGACGCGACGAGCGCCGTTCCTAATAGTGATACAAAATCGAAAACATACGTAGCGTCGCGTTATATAGTACTGCAAATTGCAGCATATTAAAATTTCAAGCACAATCGCGTTTCGGTAAAAAACAGGACCTTACTCTCCAAACTGATTCGATTTAGATTCAGATTCGATCGTGCCGCGTACTCCCGAATAAATTGGCGTTTGTTTATTTTGATTTTCAGTCGATTGATATTGCCCGACCATACCGACCGAGTACAAAAAGTTAATCGATGTAACGATTTTCTTTATCTTGGTTAGTTTTAAAGTAATCCACAAAATAAAACAACAAAAGCCGTTGAGATCGAATTGATTCTATTATATATTGTAATAATAATATAATAATAATAATATCTATGGACGCTTCACACCACGTTAATCTGGCCCCGTGCTAAGTATCCGAAGAACTTGTGTTACAGGTACCAGACATGAGACAACGGAAATAAATTTAATGCTTTTATACTATACACATATTTAAGGGTTTAATTATATTATACACAAATTTAATACACATCCATGACCCAGGAACATTAAAACTTTTTGTACCCTCGGCGGGATTCGAACCCGCATTGCAACCTCTCGGTCGAGCACCAACGCGCTGAACCGCTGCGCTACGGAGGTCGTCAATTGTGTCGGAAGTAAGCCTACTGTACAGAGTAAAGAGCTCTTATTCAAGATGTTTCGATATTATCACTCGCGAAGTTCGAAAACAAAAATGATTTGACATAAGGTTCGCTAAATGACAAGCGAATTCGTGTTCACATAAAGCTTAGGTCAAATCCCATACATTTTGTTTTCGAAATTCGTAAGTGATAATAGCGATAACATTTAAAATCAGGGCCCAGGTAATACTTATGGACATTGTACTCGGAAGGAAACCATTTTATTGCTCCACATAACTAGAACAGTTAAAGTTAATTGTTGTAACATTTAAAAGTAAAACCGTGTACACATGACACGGACAGGTTTGTGAACTTGATCCCAACGAAATCCAGTTTCGATAAATTCCAAATGTCGAGGACTGCGGCTGGTGGCTTACTGGGAAACCAGTGTGTCGCATTCACTGACAATATTATTCTAACACTCGACTACTTACGATTTAAATATATTATATCTAGCAATATCCCGCGAAACAATTATAACCACAACCTGCAAGCAGATGAGTGAGTGTACGCAGAGTCAACATCCTGGGGATGCTCCGGGGTCGGAGCGAAACGCGCGTCGAGTTTTGCAACCTGCATGGTGGTGGGACTTTGCACGATCGTGTTAACATTATTGCTTGTGTGGTGGTGGTGTTTTCATGTTTTTTTGCTTGCGAGTGTACGCATAAGCAGTGTGGGAGGAGGGAGGTGCATCAAACGCATGCCTATGCGTACACTCACTCATCTGCTTGCAGGTTGTGGTTATAATTGTTTCGCGGGATATTGCTAGATATAATATATTTAAATTGTATGCTATGGATTTCAGCAAAGTAACGCCTGATTCCATTAACTACTCCACTACTTACTAGACTAGAAAGTACAAGCTAGATATACTTATGATCAGGGTTGGCAACGTAAGTAAATCTTTTAAAGGGCAATGTATATGCCTATACAATAAAATCCCAGAAAACGTACAAAATTTTTCCTTCAAATGTTTGTATGCTAAAGTTTATTATAAAATACATGGTTTTGTTAATGATTGGACAGTGCACACCCTTTGGAATGGCCAACCTTTAAGGGCTGCTTATATTTATTTGCTACTAGCTGATCCATGCCCACTTTGTTGAGCATAGAACCGTTTAAACCTTCCCTGGACTTCCACGAACATTTTAATACTAAAAATATCCGAATCGGTTCAGCCGTTTTTGAGATTTAGCGAGACTAACGAACAGCAATACATTTTTATATAAAAGAAGATAAGAGAAGATTTGCTCCTGACATTTTTTTGTTAATAAATATTAATTGTTGTTGCATCCTGAATGTCCTCTTGTCGGAGTCCTGGAGGGGTTCGGGGCTAGGTCACCTTCGGCGGCATCATTCTCGACCCATGAAAATGGGAAGGTCCTTGGGAGTTTACTTCTTTTGGTGTTTCCTTCTTGAATTTTAATTCCGCGAGGTGCAGCAGTCTGGAAACCTTCTCCGGCGGTAAGTCCTTACCGGGTGAGATCACCGGTTACCCGGTGAAGACCAGCGACAGAAGCTGTTGCCAGACGCCGCGTCCTCACGAATAGATTCTCCGCTTGTCTTTTCAACACATTATTCGCCATCTCGCAACAGTTTAATAAATATTAAGATATATTGTAAACATTTACTGGCTGTAATATTAATGAGTGATAATACTTTAGAGAGTAAGAGTCTACTGTGAAAGTACCAGCGCTGAAAGAGTTACTTTTTTAATGATTGTATGGGAAAAGTTATGATGGGCATTTCTCATAGAAACATTAAAGTCAAAAGTCTTTCAGTGCTGGTACTTTTACCGTAAACTCTATATAGTAGGCACATACAAATCCTAAAGTATTATCACTAATTTATTTTACACCTTGTATAGGTATCCACACTTTTACCTCATTTGACGACTCCGTGGTATAGTGGTTCAGAGCTTGGCCATAGACCCGGAGGTCGCAGATTCGAGTCCCGCCGAGGGAACAAAAATAGCTTTCAATGTTCCTGAGTCATGGATGTGTGTTAAGTTTGTGTATTAAAATAATAAAAATCTTAAATATGTGTATAGTATAAAAGTATATTTCCGTTGTCTGGTATCTATAACGCGAGTTCTTCGGGTACTTAGCACGGGGCCAGACTGACGTGGTGTGAAGCGTCCATATATATTATTATTATCATTTCATGCTCTAATATTATATTCAATACTTGGCTATAGTTTCTAGCCGCTAGCCACAATGGGAAATACCACAGTGCCACCTAGAACTTTTACCTCATACTTTTCGTGCTCTGATATTAAACTCAACACTTGGCTATAGCTTCTAGCCGCTAGCCACAATGGGAAATGCCACAGTGCCACACAGAACTTTGAACCCGTTGAACTGAGCGCAATAAAACTGAGTACCGCCGGCGGACACCTGCCGCTAGCGAACTTTGCACGCCGCGATGCATACTGCATACATGCATTCCACAGGACAAATACTAGTGGTTATGATAAACTAGCTGTTCCCGCGACTTCGTTCGCGTGGTTTTTGAGTGATTTAAGCCGTTTATGCAGCGCACGCAATGAAAGTCCCCAAATGTAATTAATTTTCCCCGTTTTTGCAACATTTCTCACTGACGCTTCGCTCCTATTGGTCGCAGCGTAAAGCCTTCCTATATATATGGACTATCCAACTAAAAAAGATTTTTTTAAATCGGACCAGTAGTTTCTGAGATTAGCGCGTTTAAACAAACAAACAAACAAACTCTTCCGCTTTATAATATTAGTATAGATAATATATATTAATTTTCAAAATTTGTCGACTTTGAAAGCCCATCCTTTAAAAAAAATGTACTAGAGTGCCTTGGCAAGTGGCATCAAAAGTTGGCGCATTTAATCAGGGATCTAAAATGGTAGGTACAATACTAGTTAGCTTCATACTAAAAAAAACGAGTAAAAAAATAAAAAGCTCAAGTAACCCGATTTTTGCTAACCCATTTTACTCAGTTAAAATGTTTTTCGATACAACGACGACGACGGTGGCGGACTCGTATTGACAAAACATGGCTAAAATCCTGTTTCTGATTATTTTATTTACCGATAAATAATTAAAATAAATTAAAATCTTCTTACATATAAAAATGAAATGCCGTTCGTTAGTCTCGCTAAAACTCGAGAACGGCTGAACCGATTTAGCTATTTGTGGTCTTGAAAGGTTCGTGGAAGTCCAGGGAAGGTTTGAACAGTTTGTGTGCTCAACGAAGTGAGCATGGGTAGTCTAATATATAAAAATGAAATGCTGTTCGTTAGTCTCGCTAAAACTCAAGAACGGCTGAACCGATTCAGCTATTTGTGGTCTTGAAAGGTTCGTGGAAGTCCAGGGAAGGTTTAAACAGCTTGTGTGCTCAACGATGTGACCACGGGTCAGCTAGTAATGAATAAAAATAAATTACTCGACTATCTATAGTAACGTAAACAAATCAAAAACATCGAAATTTTTACATACCTATTCACTTATAAACAATTCACTTCTCATCTTCAATTTCATTCCTCGCCAGTCCTACTGGTCATTCTACCTCATTAGGTTAGGTTAGGTTAGTAATAACCCATTGGTTACAAGAGTAAAGGAAGAGTTTTCTCGTGTTTTGCGCACAGCACAGCGCACACACGTTGGCACTATGAATCAATTTCTGCGGAGCTCGGGGAGCTTCTCCCACTTTCGAAAACTTTTGTTTTATTTCACAAAAACGTGTCCTATAAGCAATTACGAGTGGAGATCAAGTTACGAGGTATTTTCGTTTGGTCAAACCTTAAATTATTATGGTTTGTCTACACACCAAAAACACTTAATCTATACGCATTTTCCGGTAGTGTGGCCCAATACACAATTGATAACTGTCGTTCCTTGCCCTTGGTAGCTGAACCTTGCTCTAACTAATGTCTGTCCCGCCTATTTCCCTAAATATCGAGCGACAGGCGATTTCTTTCCGCGACAGTTATCGCCAGCTGCCGACGGTACTATTACTCAGGGCATCGATGTACTAGAACTATGGACGTCGCATATAATAATTAGAAGACCACTGGGACGGTCATGCCTGCAGGTGGAACTCTCGTCAATTGTTTGTATTTTGTAGTCACAAATAAAATTCTTAAGTTATCTTAAAATAGACTAAGCGATATAAAATAAGCGATAGTGGTCGTTAACAACATTGTGGGAATGTCTACAGACGAACAGACGGTCAATCAATCAGACACACGTGGAGACCAAGCTTAGGTATTCGTAATGTAGGACAACCTGGGGTATGATGGAGCGATGATATAAAAAATGTGGACGGCAGCGAATGTATTGACTGCCCAAGATCGAGATAGCTAGCGCTCATTGGAGGATACGTAGGCCACAAAGTTTTCTCGCCATCTTGTTTTTTAAATATACTCTTTTTATTGGAAAACCCCAAGACAAATCGAGCCTGGAGCTACGGTGGAGCTTAAAATACCACTAGACGAACATACAAAATGGACGCGTTATATGATCACAACTAACGCAACTTTCGTTCATAACGTTAATGAAACACAACAATGACGTGTGATTTTTATAAATTTGTACATAGTGGGCAAATCAATAAAGCTCAATTTTCTATGAAAGAATCAGACATCAGCCTTCGTGCGCTATAAGATATTAAGACAAAATGTGGTGTACATGCTACGATGGTACGTCAATGCCCAGGGCCCAAGGTTCCGTCGATATGTTGGTTTGTATATCTCATTCAATTATTCACGTCATACATTATTTTCTCAACGCGAATAATACGCTTCATAAATATATCCGATGAAAAAACATATTTGTCAAATGAAAAAATCACAATATTTTTGATCCCATTGACGTAAACCACTCGCAGCTAATAATAAGATGGACTAATCTATCCACTATTTACTAATCTAACGACGTAAATTGAAACTAAAAGGTAACAACATCCCACCAAAAACATTTTCATGTAAAATTTTACTCAGAGTCTAAATAGCTTACGTTATCAGATATCGTATAAAGCCAAGCTCTAAAGACTACACGCTCTAAACCTACAAGCTCTCCACTACATCTTAATCAAAATCTATGAAAAAGTGGTCAGATCTCATGTACAGCCGAAATTCTTGATCTACGCGCCTTTACTTTACCAGGCCTACACACACTCTACATTTCAGTCAAAACGTGATACTTGGCCGTATTATTTCACACAAGATGAATGAATGCCTATGAAATCTTCGCGACGGTAGCCAAACGGCCAAGTATCACGACTGTTATCATCATCTAAATCAAAGTTGGGAGAGTTAAAAAAATGACAAAACGTTTCGAGAAAAGGTAGGTTATTATGTGTAGTGCCCTTGCGGTCAGCTTGGCTCGTCTTGGCGGGGGAACTCCCGTGCCCCCAGATTGATAACATTGTTTGAAAACTTCACTCCGAACACATTAAATATTATAGCACTATGTAACCGTAACGCTACTGTTACGAGTTAATTGACACCTCTTTCATTAAAATCGAATCAGGCTTTAGGCGCCACAGAGAAACTGAAAAATACATGATCCAAAATCATTCCCTTTCGTTTTTCTATTCTATTTATCTTTCGGCTATAATAAGTATTACTATAATCGTATACAAATAAAAGAAATGCAAATTCAAACTAAAATTGTCCAGTTTTCACTGCTTTAGACAACACTTTTTCCCATACTTATTACATCTAATAGCATTCTTGACCGTACTTATATTGCAAACTGCAGTTTAATAGCTACTAATGTTTTTATTTTTGCATATCCGCAATAGACAGATCGTTCAATTGATTTATTCATATCGACGCCTGTACGGTAATGAATTCCCGATAATTGTGCAACATTAACATATAGAAGCCGTTACATTGACGGACTTCCAGCTTCATAAGGAAAACTAGATACACTAAACTACACAGCCCACAAAATGTCACAGCCGAAACTAGACGCATAGGGATTTGAAATTTAACTTTATTACACGAGAAGATATAACTTTAAGGCTGCGTGCGCGCGATAAGAATTTGAATTTGGAATACGTTTTCCCCAATACTGGTCCTATTGAAAAATCCGAAAATAATAGTAATCTTATATTTTACTTTTTCTCGACATACAAATAGTCGTTCAAGGTATATATGACGTTAAACAAAGCCTTAATTGCATGAGCGGCACTCCACAGCCTGAACTGATCGAAAGTGAAGTGTAGCAATGAAACGTACATCTTTTGTAGTTATTTAGTAAATTAAAATAGAATAGTAAAGTAAATTTAAATCGTCTATCCTGAAAATTCAGCGCCGAGTATCACTATACAAGACACGTAGTTTTTAGGAAATAAGGAGTCAAAGTCAATATTATCAATGTTCGAAACGCACTTGTGACACCTCTGTGGGGTATGCATAAACAATTCACAAATACGTATTTGTAACTTTATCAAAATGATTGTATGGATATCAAAATAATGTCACAACTGACATTCGATGACGAAGCTGTCACTACTCCAACTAACCGATGTTTGTGATAATTGAAGACATCAATAGATGAAGGTGATATGTAATAAAATTCTGATCTCGAGAAAATTGAGTTCAAACTTTCATTTAAACTTTTTAGAACACGTCGTAAAGTATTACGTACATTAATCTAAAGATACGTCTCTAGAGTCAGAAAATAATAAACATGAAAACTGTACTATTATATTGTCTCAATAGTGACAATTATTTTACATTCGACTATTTAGTGATTACTTATATTACTTTGGAAACGTAACGAATTGAGTATATATCTTGTCAAACTCTCCCTGCACACCGCCATGATCTCGTAGCCAATGTCATCTGTCACCGCTGTCATAGGTGACACTTGTCTTCTACTTCTTTTACTTTTGGCAATAACAGTAGCAAAGGTTTTGTACTAGTCTCCCTTGTCAAATATCACTAAACTCCTTAAGCTTTTTGCAAGCTTTACGTCTCAACTCCGACATACATAGGTATATATAAACTCAATTCCGGGTAACATTTTTTGCGACTTATCACCTTCATCCATTAATGTCTTTAATTGGTATCAATCCGTCTCCTCCGTCCCACAGTCCTGCAAGCCGCACGAATGTGAACGAGCCGTGGCAGCCAGGGGAGAACCCATAACGTATAGTTCTGAGAACGTCACGCACGCTCATTTCAAATAATAATCACTATTTGCATAGCCGTTTGAGGCTTGTGTGGAATGTGTGAAAAAATGCAAACTCAGGAGAATAAAAATTGCCAAGTCACGACTTGCTATTTGTTGTTATCGTCGTGTCGAGTGCCTGTTCCTCCGCCTTTTTGGAAGTCGGTTAAAAATTAATATTCATGAGTATCATTAATTACTATGAAGGATTTTAATGTGAACACTTTTCTTAACTTTGCTATTTTATACTTTACAGTATTTGTTTCTTATCAGCAACTCTATCGAATGGTTTGTTTTCCGAAATGAAATGAAAATTTAAAAATAAGTCGGTTTGATTCCCGTCTGATAATAATTTTCCGAAAAACGAATAATGCAGTTTTAGTTTTTATCAAAATCAATGTTGAGTTATGTAATCCATTCGTCATATTTAAGGGAATTAAATTTAAGCATAATGTAATTAAATTGTTATTGTAATGATTATTGAATAAGGCTGAGAATAGCCTTTAAATAAAGAAAAAAGGCCTTGCCTTTTAGGAATTTAGAATCTTTTATAGTTTCATGATTTCGCCTATTCAATTCAACATGTATACAGGCTGTAAAAAGTAAATGACTTTTTTTACAAAAATTCTTGCGACAAAAAATTATCAGAGTAAGAAAGGTAGTATAATCATCCCAAAGTTATAGAGACTGTTCTCTTTACATCTGTGTATCAAGTATTTACAATAATATAAATTTACAAAAATAGTGATGTATCTCAATGCAAACAATCTGTCTGCGTCAGCGCGGCCTTGAGACAGTGCCGCCCACTGTTATAGTGATGGGACTTTAATAGTTTTGACCTATAAATATAAAAAAAGAAAATGACTTTAGCACAATTCAGATGTCGGGACTAGTATTATGTCCGTGAATCTACTATACACTTTGAAAGAAGAAGAAAGAAAAAAATCCTAAAGTCAATTCTAGAATAATATTTTTTGTATTTTTTATCTACTTTTTGCAATTTGCAGTCGATATAGTCCTCAATTCCTACATATAAATTCGTAATTATCAATTCCCGCCAGTACTTACTGACATTAGATCATTCAACAAATAAACTATTCTGCTTTATAATAAGTGGAAACACCACGGGCTAGAGAAATGTAAAATATGTATTTGTTAAGTATATTGCCGTCGCGCAAATTCCCGATTAAACCGATAGAGACAACTGCAGCTTGAACTAAAAATTACTTATTTAAATTACGAGAAATCGACCATTACGAGAACCCTGTTTCCTCCTCCAAAACTTAACCGATTTAGGTACTATTTCATTGTAAACTAAAAAAGGCCTTAAACCAGAAAACCAAGCCAGAAAATGTACTGCAATTTGTTTCTTGAATGTTTAAACACACAAACACAGCCGAATATCTGGCCACATTCTTTAGTTTTTGAACGTCCATATCTCTTTTAATAATTAATTTATAAAATAAGGAAAATAGGGACGTACTAATAGTAAACATAGATATTCAGAAATAAAAATGTTACTCTAGCAGCACTATCCGGGGGTCGCGTAGACCCCTATTCATGTATGAAAAAACGGGAGTTGTGTTTCCTGATTAGTCCCGATTTCACCAACGCTTCTAGTGTTAACGTCTTGTTAAAATACTTGCCTTACCATTTATTGACAGGAAATACGATAGGTGCACGTGATATTTAATGAAGGATTAATTTTAACACGTGTATTAGAAATTGGCACAAAGTATAAATACTGAAAATCAGAGTAATGTGACGGAGCCGTGGCATACCACACAATCTGATCAGCTCGGAATTGGCACAACCTGCGCAAATGGACATACTCGTGACTGGAATACCATGATTATTCCTTCATTACCTTATATAAAATACCTCATACCGTACTGCTAGCATTATAATCATGTGGCCATTTCATTCATTCAAATTTTAAGAGCTAGGGTCTTGTCCATGGAGTAATCACCGTGTTTATCGCTCCTGTGCATTATTTTTGACCTCTTAATACGACACAACGTTTATCTTCTCTTCTCTAGGTTTCTCGTAATTTTATCGCGGCATCATTAAAGAGCGCTGGAAAGAACTACACGCAAGAGACAAATCTAACATAAGCATATTACTTCTTCTTTTTATTTTAAACTTCGATGACGAAGCCCTGAATATAAGGTATGAATTTGGACGGTCAGGAAAGGTAACGGATAAGTGAGTCCTTAAGGTACCCCGCGCTGCATTGCACTGAAAACTCGACAATAGTGTGTTCGATTTTCGAATCCTTTTATCTTCTCCTCCTTCTCCATGATCCTTTTATAGCATTCAGCGCAATTTAAATTTCCAGCACTGTTACTAACGCCCCAAAATACGCCTCTTGACAGTCGGAAAATATGTTTACTTCAAGGCAAAGTATGTAACGCGAATATGCGTACTATTTTACTGCAGCTGATAATTATGATGTCAATGACGTCACAGCCAGGCCGTCTGCGATCTGCCAGCGAGTGCGGCGAGTGTGTCGCGTAATTCATTGTCACAGTCATGGCCGAGACCGAGGCTTGAACCTTCGAATACACGTGTATTTGGAGGTTCAAGGGGTACGTGTATTTGGAGGTTCAAGGGGTACGTGTGTTTGGAGGTTCAAGGGGTACGTGTATTTGGAGGTTCAAGGGGTACGTGTATTTCGAGGTTCAAGGGGTACGTGTATTTGGAGGTTCAAGGGGTACGTGTCTTTGGAGGTTCAAGCGGTACGTGTATTTGGAGATTCAAAGGGTACGTGTATTTAGAGGTTCAAGGGGTAGGTACGTGTATTTGGAGGTTCAAGGGGTACGTGTATTTGGAGGTTCAAGAGGTACACGTGTTTGGAGGTTTAAGCGGTACGTATATACAAATTCTTCGAGAACTTAGCTCGGGATTGCCGTGGTGTGAAAGGTTCTATTAAATGAGAAGATGGATCAGATGATGAACATTTACGTAACTGCATTCCAACATCCGATGCATCTTCTTTAGATAGCTTCTTGGACCTATTACCTACAACGGCGGTTTTCTCTGAGGTTACAGCGTCCTATACGTTTCTCTTGCACGAATCTTCAAACTTATCGATGAACGCAGACAGTATATCAACAATGTTCAAGAGAAATCTGGTCCAACGTCCCTTTCATCACCTCAAACATTAGAACCGGCTCATTAAAAGAACCTCTAGGTTCCATTACTTGGGTGACGAGCGGGAACTCGTGTTCACCCACGACCAGTTAAAAACTTAACAAGCAACATTTGATTCAGTTTAGTGGACGTTATAAATAAGTTTTCCAATTTTCGTCCGCACGATGAATGGGCCAGTAGGCGTCTGCGCCGGATGGAGAATGTCGCAATGCACCTGCCCACGCGACTGGTTAGGGCTGACGCACGCTTTCTTCGATGTTATTGCCTTTGTTCTTTAAGAGGAAACACTACGAAATTTTTCCATACAAAAATAGGGGTCTACGGGATTCCTGTTTCCTCCCTGGATAATGCTGCTCGAGTAACAATTTTATTCCTAAATATTCATGGATATTGTTTGTACGTCCCTATTTTTTACTTTTTTTAATTATTTAAAGAGATATGGACGTGCAAAAACCTAAAAAAATGGCCAGACTCTACGCTATGTTTAAACATCTAACGAAACAGATTTGACTACAATAAACAACAAAATCAAAAAATAGGAACCTAGTTCATTTCTTTTATTACCTAATAAAGAAAAAAATATTTAAATCGGTTTAGTTTTGGAGGAGGAAACAGGAATCCCCTAAACGTCGACTTCTCTTACTTTTAATAGGTAATTTCAGTCCAAGTTGCAATTGTCTCTATCGCGCTAGTGCTGGCTAGCTGAGGCACTGCGAGACAGCAATAGATTTTATATTTCTCTCAACCGTGTTGTTTCCTCTTAAGGGAATATGCAGGGTGTCTTACACAGGGGAGTTATTGAACGATGTGTATTAAATTTGTGTATTAATATAATAAAAATCTAAAATATGTGTATAGTATATAAAAAAAAGATTAAAAAACTATAACCCGACTTCGCAAAAAATGGGTCTGAAAAGTCTGAAACAAGAAAATAATTCAATTAGAAATCCAGAAATGAATAGGTACAAAAATGGTCAAGGTAGAGCCGTGGTCGCACCCGCTATTGGCATCGAGCCTTGAATTTTTTTTTCTACCGTATTTCGGTGTGAACTAATGCTTAGATTTTATTAGCGGGTACGACCACGGCTCTACCTTGACCATTTTTGTACCTATGCATTTCTGGATTTCAAATTGAATTATTTTCTTGTTTCAGACTTTTTAGACCCATTTTTTGCGAAGTCGGGTTACAGTTTTTTAATCTTTTTTTTATTTAATATTTTTCTGTTTCCACATCAAATATAATAATTATTATATTTTTATTTAATTGTCCAATACATAGAAAGTATCAACTCCTAGATACTACTTGTACGACCGCATTTTAAACCTTTATTTTGAATTTAACAATAAAATATAATAATAAATAAAAAATATAAATACATATTCGTAATGTGCTTGCCAAGACCTATCTTTTGATACCAAACACGAGACAAATATCTTAAATTAATTATTTTTGGAGATAGTTTTTGAGGTATAATTTTCAAAGTCCAAAATTTAAAAAAAAATTATATAGCCTATGTTACTAGCAGCATTAATACGAATCGATTGACACCTCATTCATCAAAATCTGACCAGTAGTTCCGCTACGAGGGAACATACATACATACATACATAGACTGCCAAAATCATTACCCTTCCTTTTGGCTTCGCCGAAGTCGGGTAAAAAGTATTAAATACATTTCCGTTGTCAGGTAACACAACTGTAACACAAGTTCTTCGGATACTTAGCACGGGGCTAGATTAATGGTGTGAAGCGTCTATAGATATTATTATTATTATAATCAACCACTGCTGGTGCAATTGCAAAAAAGTTGCAAAAAACAAAGCGTTGGTGCAATCGGGACGAAGTCCCAATTTCACAAACGCATGTGTTAACGGCTTGTTAAAACACCATGCCTTCTCATTCATTGATAGGAATTACGAGAGGAACAACATGATATTTAACGAAGGATTAACTTTAACATTGCTTGGTGAAACACGCCCTTAAGAGGAAACACTACGAAATTTTTTCCATACAGAAATAGGGGTCTACGGGATTCCTGTTTCCTCCCTGGATAATGCTGCTAGAGTGACATTTTTTTTCCTGAATATTTATGGATATTATTTGTACGTCCCTATTTTTTCTTTTTTTGCAGTTGTCTCTATCGCGCTAGTGCTGGCTAGCTAAGGCACTGCGAGACAGCAATAGATTTTATAAATACCTATTTTGTATTTCTCTCAACCGTGGTGTTTCCTCTTAATTTACAAAAAATAATCCTCGTTAACTGTACCAAGTGCCAACCCTACCATTAATAGCAGTGAACTATAAAGATAATGCTGTAGGTTGTAAAAAGTAATACAGCGCAGACCACCTCCGCGCGCAATTATACCGCTGTCCTGCGCCGACTGGCCAACACGACCTCACAGAAAACTGGCGTGACATAACGCTAGCATTGGATTTCAAGGGGGCACTTGGTGGTAAATGGATGCCCAATATGTTTATACTTTACTTCTTGAAGATTGCTCTGAATAGGAAATGAAGATCTTTAATCATCGGTAGGCTGATTATGTATCTCGCAACAGCAATACGACAGGCGTAAAATGTACAATTGTGTTCAATATAGCTGTCAATCGTATACACTTGACAGCAGTATTGTACACAATTGTAATTTACGCCTGTCTATGGAAAAGTATCTAAGAATATGAAATAAAGTATCAATACATAGTATAAAACAAAGTCGCTTTCGATGTATGTCTATCCGTATGTATGCTTAGATCTTTAAAACTACGCAACGGATTTTGATGCGGTTTTTTTTAATAGGTAGAGTGATTCTTAAGGAAGGTTTGTATGTATAATAAATGCATAATATAGTAGAGAAACACTGATAAATTGAAAGGTTTCTAATGTGATGTCGTAAATAAGCACGTTTTTTTGCGCTTATATTGCAAACGCTGGCTGAATCCTACGAGATAAGATTTAAAATGCAGGGTCGTAGTTGTTTGCGCCGCGGCGGTACCGACCCGCGGCCGGCCGGGGGTCGGGCGGCGCGTGCCTAACTTTTAACGTTGCAGGATTAGACTTGAGCGTTGAGTATTTTTCACATGGCCAATTATATGTCGCGCTGTCAAGAGTAACGTCTAAGCAAAACATGTTTGTATTGGCTAATGACAAAAAAGCTTAGAACGTTGTGTATAAGGACATTCTGTAGTAGGTATATTTTGCATTGCACCTGTGCGAAGCCGGGGCGGGTCGCTAGTATTCGATATAATACTTTAGGTACCTACCAACAAACAAATTTTATTGAAAACGGACTATTTGTACAGGCTAATCTACTAAACTACCAGTTTCGTACAAATAGTCAGTCACAGCAGACAAACAGACAAAGACACAAAAAATATATTTTTATTTTACACCCATATTCGGTTCTTAGCACTTTCCATGTACGTACATTCAACTTCTACAGTTTTATCATACATATTATATCGAAGAAATAAACAGATAGATAGAACAGATAGATATAGATATTCGGTGTGAGCTAACCCTAACAGTGACGGACAGTAGAACAATAGTTACAACATAACGTACACCACTGTAAACCAGTAAACCGGGCAGTAAACGTTTATTTGGCTTTGCTTTTGATCTCCGAAACAAATAAATACGCGCCGGAGGTCGCTGTTTATACATCTTCATGGCACAGTGGTTAGAACGGTTTAGAGGTAGTGGGTTCGGCAGGGTTATTACGTACCTATATTTTTTTTGCAAAAGCAAAGCAATCGCGCAAAAGTTGCGCAATTTTTGATTTTGTACTTTATCAACGGTTAAAAGGTAAATTTACGTTTGTTTATTTTGATTCTCAGTCGACTGACATGGTCGGAAGTACAAAAAGTTACGATCTAACAATTTTCATCGACCAGGTTAATACCTGGTTAGTTTCAAAGCAATCCACCAAATAAAATACCAGACGCCGTTGAGATCGAACTGGTTCGATTCTCGATTGTGTCGGGAATAATGCCTCAGCCTCGAATTTTGCGGGCAGCGGGGCGGCAGCGGCGGCGCGGCGGCGCGGGTGCGGTACTCGTTACACGTCCCCGCGCCGCCGCTGCGCAGCTGTTTTCGAGAACCGGTCCACATTATTTTACGAGTAAGATCCTGTCGCTCCCGCGCCGCCGCCGCTCCCGCCCCGCTGCCCGCAAAATTCGAGGCTGAGGGCTAAGGCTTGTCAATTTCAATGTTACACTTCTGTAAGACTTGCCGCGACGGCTGACAGTTTCAGGTGGGAACACACTAACGACGTCCTAATGTATCTCATCAGTCACAGCTCTGTCGTAACGCACTTCCGGATTCCCCGCCGGGCGGCCGGGCGGCCGGGCGGCCGGGTGACGAACACTAGCCATTGAAAGGCGGACCCGTTAAACGCCCCCGTCGCACATTATATGCTAAATATTATTTGAGTTACAATGGAATATTTAGGTATGATTGTTTTGTCAAAGGTGGTCGCTTTGAACGGTTAGCGATCTTTAGGGCGTGTTTCACCAAGCAATGTTACGGTTAATCCTTCGTTAAATATCATGTTATCACTAACATGCGTTGGTGAAATCGGGACTTACTCTACTATTTTGAACTATGTAGCGCAGTGGTTGAGCGCGTCACTGCTTAAGCGTCGCGATTTCGAATTCTGCCGATGGAACAAATAGTTTGCTGTGTTTCATGATCCACATGGGTGTGTATTAATATAATAAAATTTTAAAATTGTGCATAATATTGACGTTTTATATATATTTCCGTTGTCTAGTACCTACCTGTAATACAATACTATATTTATCACAGGGCCAGATTAACGTGGTGTGAAGCGTCCATAGATATTAATATTATTATCATAAAGTACATGTTAGCGATCACGATAGTGCTAAATCCAGAGTTATAAGTCTACATTAATATTATGAAGTAGCAACTTCGTAATATTAATATATAGACTTATACAACAAACTAGCAAGTTTGTTTACTTGAACGCGCTAAACTCAGGAACTTACTGGTCCGATTCGTAATTTTTTTTATTGTTGGATAGTCCCTTTATCGGGGAAAGCTTCATATATATTGTCACGCTATGATCAGTAGTAGTAGCGGTAACGAAGAATTATTCAAAATCGTTTTCACTTTTTCACGAAGATAAAGTATTGTTTTATTTTGAAATCAATTTTAAAGGCAGGTTTTATTCCAATTACGAAGGCAAACTCAATGGTGTCTCATTTATAACGGTTTAGAATTTCGAGTCCTTCAAATTTGAAAATCTCTACAATAGCTAAGGACAGGACATTGTTGAATACATTCGATATTTGCACAACGTTCGACGCCCCTGGCGGTAGACGGTTCGGAAACATATTGTACTAACTTGTACGGCTCTCAATACGAGGGTACCATTAAAATTTTATAATTGTTTCCAACTATACATTTGGTAGGTACCTAGGGATTTCGGAAATTTAATGTCATTAAATTGAAAATAATTATAAAATACATAGTAGATTGACTTGGCAATCGTACTAAACAATCTGATTTAATATGTATCACTTGTGAGATACCTAGATAATAATATGTAGTGTGTACGCGTATGTTTTCATGCATTTGCCAAAATCATTCTACTTATTTATTTAAAACATGAAAGGTTTTTAATGATACTAATATAATCACTATAAGATGTTAGACCGATCGACTTACCCCGGCTTGGCATCATAAGGATCTCACAACTTTTTATGGTAAAGGAACTAAGTAGCGAAACTTGGCATTATTTACAAGTTATGTTATTGATGGGATGTAGATTTCTTATGATATCAACAATTTTATTTTAGAAAGAAAATCTATAACATGTTTAACATTAATATAATATTGCCTTTATTTTCGCATTATAATATTAGTGCGATAATTGAAGGCATGAATGGATGAAGGTGATATGTAGCAAAATTATGTTTTCGAGAAAATTGAGTTCAAACTGTCTCTCAAACATTTGAGTATACGTCGTGAAGTATTAAGTACGTTAATCTAAATGTGCTTAATACGTTACAAAATATCCTAAAATGTTTACTTGACTTTTTAAACTCAATTTTCTAGATAACATTTTTTGCGACATAATATAACCTTCATCGATTCATGTCTTCAATTACTTGTTACTTTTGATCATGTCGCTAGTCTGCGCGGCGGTCAATACGATCTTAAAAAATCTAGTTCTAAAGTATCTCGTTCCACGAAAAGGCTTAACTTTTTGTTGCTCTCCCATTCATATAAGCTTTCGACATTTTCCTTATTGATTTAATTGAACCTCCGATCATTGATCATAAGACACTGGTCAATAGCTTATCTTTTATGTAGACATTGAAATAGGTATGAGTAATGCATAATTAGTCTTTTGAATTATTTATTTAATTGATGTCATTATAGGTCCCTAGCAAAAAAAAAAGTAAAATTATTCAAGTATCATAATAAATGAAACTTTTAAATATAATGTGCGAACGAGAAGGGAACAACCGATAGTGACGTCACGTTCTATCTAAGCCCTACATCTGGGGGCACGGTCGTGCCCCTGTCAAGACGAGCCAAGCGAAGCGCAAGGGCACTACCTACCTTTTCTCGAAAGGTTTCGTCGTTTTTTTGAACTCCCATAACTTTGCTTTGGATGATGCTAAATAGTTGAAAATTTCAACATATAATAACACCAGTAAATACATGAATTATACAAAGTTTGAATGTCGTAGCTATTATACTTAAGATTTTATCGATGTCTAAAAACCCTGAACCCTGAACCCTGATTTCGTCACTGACTCATTTATAGATCATCGAAATTCTTAGGTTACTTCCGGAAATCTTAGAAAGCTGAAGTTATGTATGTAAGATGTTATTGCTACAACACCAACCAAAAAATTATTAAAATGTAAATGCCGCCATTTTGAATCCAATGTGGTGGACCACCATATTAGATTCAAAAGGATGTTTATTATAAGGATCTGATGATCTTTAATTAATAAAAGGAATATATTAAGTACAAGTACATAAAAAACCTACGCCTACCTACTTTTTGTAGGACCAATAATCGTTCAGAGTTTTGCTCCATATAATTTATGTCCGACTTTATGTATGTTGAGTGCGTTGCACTACTGCAATCAGTATATTCTATTATTCATCTACAAAAAGTCGGTCACCAGTTATTAATCGGTGACCGACTTTTACCGAAGATGAAAAGTATATTATTATATTATTTATGAGAGAAAAATTTGTTTTTTATCCACTTATTTAAAATTAGCGCGAATATGCAGGCAGCTAATAGTTGTAAATTGCTGTCGGTCACAAATGAGATAATATAACTGTCGGTGTATGGAACAGGTCCGGCACAAGCTTCATCTGTTGTTAAATTTCTTTTCTGTAAAGTTCTTGGTATGCTTAGCATTATTATAATGTGATTTGTAAGAAACTAGCATGTCAGTGACTCAAAATATTCTATAGAATTCCTTGTGCTAGTTACCATCATCACTACTACTATTAGATATAAGGTACTATTGAAAATACTATCGTCGCGGCGCTGGGCGTCGGCAGGCATCGCGGCGCTGGGCGTCGGCAGGCGTCGCGGCGCTGGGCGTCGCGGCGCTGGGCGTCAGCAGGCGTCGTGCGCTGGGCGTCGGCAGGCGTCGCGGCGCTGGGCGTCAGCAGGCGTCGCGGCGCTGGGCGTCGTGGCGCTGGGCGTCGGCAGGCGTCGCGGCGCTGGGCGTCGTGGCGCTGGGCGTCGGCAGGCGTCGCGGCGCTGGGCGTCAGCAGGCGTCGCGCGCTGGGCGTCGCGGCGCTGGGCGTCGGCAGGCGTCGCGGCGTTGGGCGTCAGCAGGCGTCGCGCGCTGGGCGTCGGCAGGCGTCGCGGCGCTGGGCGTCAGCAGGCGTCGCGCGCTGGGCGTCGGCAGGCGTCGCGGCGCTGGGCGTCGCGGCGCTGGGCGTCGCGGCGCTGGGCGTCGGCAGGCGTCGCGGCGCTGGGCGTCTGCAGGCGTCGCGACGCTGGGCGTCGGCAGGCGTCGCGGCGCTGGGCGTCAGCAGGCGTCGCGCGCTGGGCGTCGCGGCGCTGGGCGTCGGCAGGCGTCGCGGCGTTGGGCGTCAGCAGGCGTCGCGCGCTGGGCGTCGGCAGGCGTCGCGGCGCTGGGCGTCAGCAGGCGTACGCGCTGGGCGTTGGCAGGCGTCGCGGCGCTGGGCGTCGCGGCGGTGGGCGGCGCGGCGCTGGGCGTCAGCAGGCGTCGCGGCGCTGGGCGTCAGCAGGCGTCGCGCGCTGGGCGTCGCGGCGCTGGGCGTCGGCAGGCGTCGCGGCGTTGGGCGTCAGCAGGCGTCGCGCGCTGGGCGTCGGCAGGCGTCGCGGCGCTGGGCGTCGGCAGGCATCGCGGCGGTGGTCGTCAGCAGGCGTCGCGACGCTGGGCGTCGGCAGGCGTCGCGGCGCTGGGCATCGGCAGGCGTCGCGCGCTGGGCGTCGGCAGGCGTCGCGGCGCTGGGCGTCGGCAGGCGTCGCGGCGCTGGGCGTCTGCAGGCGTCGCGCGCTGGGCGTCGGCAGGCGTCGCGGCGCTGGGCGTCGCGGCGCTGGGCGTCAGCAGGCGTCGCGGCGCTGGGCGTCGGCAGGCGTCGCGGCGCTGGGCGTCGCGGCGCTGGGCGTCGCGGCGCTGGGCGTCGGCAGGCGTCGCGGCGCTGGGCGTCGGCAGGCGTCGCGGCGCTGGGCGTCGGCAGGCGTCGCGGCGCTGGGCGTCGGCAGGCGTCGCGGCGCTGGGCGTCGGCAGGAGTCACGACGCTAGGCGTCGGCAGGCGTCGCGGCGCTGGGCGTCAAAAAGTCGGTCACCAATTATTAATCGGTGACCGACTTTTACCGAAAATTAAAAATATATTATTATATTATTTATGAAATCGGTGTGGGAGATATTATTATTTTAGCAAACACTAAAATTATTAAACAAGCTTATGACTAAACAACTAGCCACCCGCATAGATAAAGCACTTTCGAAAAAAAAACAAGACTAAGTATAAAGAGAGTTCAATTATAGTAGTGAGGTGTTTTATTGAAGTTCGGTGTTACACAGCCACAATGGAGCCTTATCGTTTTCATATCAACCCCTACAATATGGGTACAAATGATGAGAGAGTTTGAGAAAACAAATACAATTCATACAAGATTTCATGAATGCCGCCATTTTTAATCCAAAATAGCGATTTATCGTTTCCACAGGTACTCTCACAATATGGGTATCAAATGAAAGAGAAATACAATAAATCATCTAAATTCCAGACGAAGAATAAGGCGAAAGTAATTGCCCGGGGTCAAAATAGGTTATTTTTAAACTCTAACAAGTCCATTAACCAATTTACAAAAATAAATGAAATCCCACCAAAAACATTTTCATGTAAAAATGTTGCCAAGACGAGTCTACATAGCTTACCCTGTGAAAAAGTTATCAGATATCGTATAAAGCCAATCTCTAAAGACTACTCGCCCTAAATCTACAAGCACCTTGATCAAAATCTATCAAAAAGTGGACAAATCTCATGTAGAACCAAAGTTCTTGATCTATGCGCCCTTACTTTACTAGGCTTAGCTTCACTTACTCTTATTTCAGTTAAAACGTGATGCACCAACCTGCATACAAATATCGTTTAGCGAAAAAGATATAGATACTTATATTGAATTGCTTGGAAACATAAGGGCGTGTTTCACCAAGCAATGTTAAAGTTAACGCCATGTTAAATATCATGTTATCCCTCTCGTATTTCCTGTCAATGAATGAGAAGGCATGGTATTTTAACATGGCGTTAACTTTAACATTGCTTGGTGAAACACGTCCTAAATGTTTTAAAAATTATCCTTATTCTTATTTTATTGATTGATTTTGCTCATCCTTAAGTAAATAAATTAAATATTCATTCAATTACCCAATTGTATGACAAACATGATAGCGCCAATACAATTGACTTTAGTTTAACTTTACTTAGCATCCAAATGTTCCTGCTAAATGTATAAAAAGTGTGTTCCAGTTGCAAAGAAAATATAACCTTAATATCGATTTTTCCAACCACATTCAGTTTCTTTCGGCCTGAGTTCATACATAAAACGAGAATGTAAAAAAAAAAATCTTGCTCCTAGAACGAACCCATGCATACGTAATGATTGGCGATATATGAACGTGACTGACCGGTGTCTGTGCGATGATTTAAACTTGTAGGCCGATAAGACATGAGTTTTTGTATTAGCTTCAACGGGGCGAGCCTATGTAAAAAGAAGTTACCATTGCTGGATCACAATGGTGTCATGATGATCGATAGGCGACGTCTTCGTCAATCATCAATCGCAATAAAGCGTTTACTATACTCACCTGAATATACGGAACACGAAAATTTCTGTATAACTTCATGGCCTTTTTAGCCATCAGCGAAGTAACTATATAAGTACTGTAGAGCCTGGGAGAGG
Organism: Celastrina argiolus; assembly: GCA_905187575.2. Lineage (NCBI taxonomy): Eukaryota > Metazoa > Arthropoda > Insecta > Lepidoptera > Lycaenidae > Celastrina > Celastrina argiolus. The sequence goes on along the minus strand of LR994591.1, from coordinate 3,744,321 downwards.
CGGTTTTAAATGTCGCAGGGTTGTTCAGCACATACGGCATTCTCACAACACAGTCGGCCTAATCCGTAGTAAATAGAGGAATGACTGGACAATACGTCTGTGGCCAGCCATGTGCAGGTTTCTTAAAGCAGGTTGTTTAAAAGGTCTCGTTGACACACGCTACAACCTGGACATCGAACCTTTGCCGTCTCGATTGACATCAGCGGTCTACCCACTAGGCCACTAGGATCAATATCGAGCAAAAAATTTTGCGTACCCTTTAATATTTCTTTTAGGCTCAGCGCAGACGGAACAGAACGCAGTGGAGAGGATTTTATTACCGCACTAGAAAATAAACTTTAAAATTATTACAATAAAATTTCCCGCGTATATTCGAGGACGTGCGAGGATTTTTTGTCAGGTTCAAGTATTTATGCACTTTATTGTTATAATTTTAAAGTTTATTTTCAAGTGCGGTAATAAAATCCTCTCCGCTGCGCTCCGTTCTGTCTGCGCTGAGCCAGGCTTTGAGTTGTTGTTTTAGAGGCATCAGAAATGCATGAAACGTAAAATGTCAACTGTCTTTCTATGTTGTACACGCAGAAGTTTACGAGATACGTCCTGGTGATGGACAGATGGACAGTAGTCATAGTAATAAGATCCCGCTACAAGCCCTAAAAACGCAAAAACTTATTTAAAGTCCAAAAAGTTTTTAATTATCTGCCATAAACTTAGTATCGCGATAATAAAATATATTATCTGTATTTAAACAATTAAAATGTTGAAACCGTTTGACGTCAGAGGCCATAAACCCTGCGCATCGGTTTACACAGGAAACGCTTACGCAACTCCTCAAGTATCGCACATTTTGCATATTTCGGTGTCGGCCCAAATCGAACTGCGAGCATAGCCCTTTCCATAGTTCGTTGTTCGACTTCAATGAGCTATGATAGGACAAATAGCAGAAAGGGCTATGTTCGTTCTTCGGAGTCTCTCTACACGTAGAGATCAGGGCGGCGATTCTCAGGCCTCAAACTTAGTCCCGCTCATGCAAATGAGATTTAGCGCGCGTGCGAGCGGGATATACTAATATTCGAACATTTTTCCACTGCCCGAGAATCGTGCTCCAGGGCCCTAATTATCAGGCCTCGAACTTAGTTTTTACTATCGGTCTGTCCCGCTCATGCAAATGAGATTTAGCACGCGTGCGAGCGGGATATACTAATATTCGAACTTTCTTCCACTGCCCGAGAATCGTGCTCCAGAGGCCTTACTCTCCAAACTGATTCGATTTTAATTTAGATTCGAAAGTGCCGCGTACTCTCGAATAAATTGACGTTTGTTTATTTTGATTATCAGTCGATGGATATGGTCGGGAGTATAATAGTTACGTTCTAACGATTTTCTTTATCCTGGTTAGTTTCAAGGTAATCCACCAAATAAAATAACAAAAGCCGTCGATATCAAACTGGTTCGATTCTCGACTGCGTCGGGAGTAATCCTTCTGGGGCCTATTACAAGCTCTTAATTCCAGCCAGTTTACGCCATACAACATGGCTGCGTGGAATTATCGTATTACGATCACATAATAACAGCGTGATGACAGCTAGTTAGCGGACACGTGACACTTGACTTGCTTCCGAATGTAACCTCTTAGTCAACCAAACTAGGGTGGATCCATTCAGTATAACATGTCGCTGTAATATGAAAAAGAACAAGGCAGTTTAAGACCGTATTATTGAATTGCCTGGAACCAGGCTGGTATTGTAAAAGATCATAATATGGCCCCATAAATGAGGAAATCCGCTCCACAGCAAAAGGTGCGTTCCAGTTGCAAGGAAATACCGATATTAATGAAACCTTAAATCACATTATGTATTTAAAACCGTTTATTAAACTTGCCCTTTTAGTATGTTAGTGTGGGGCAAATCTTGCGAGTTAAATTAGTACCCCTTCCTGTCGTTACATTAGGTCGAAATTTGGTTTAACAAAGTAACTACGGTGACAAATGACAATGCAATTATATGGTACTCAGGGTACCGCCGCGCGCCGGCTCCTAAACTAAACAAAATAAATCCATGTAATTTCGACTCGTTTGAACTTAACAAGCACTATTATGCTACATGGCCACATGGGTCTCAAGCAGGGCCGATTTCACCAACGCTTGTTAGTGTTAACCGCTTGTTACAAAACCATGTCTTCTCATTCATTGACAGGAAACCCGAGAGGGATAATATTATATTTAATGAAGGATTGACTTTAAACCATTATAGCAGAAAAAATCGTGTATAGTGGGACACGTAACTTCATAAAATGATAATTACTTAAAAGTGGAGGGACCGCCAATTAGCGTGATATGCATACCAACTGATAAGACGAAATCTTTTGTGCATTAATTAACAGTTACTAACCGGAGCTCAGTGTCACAGGTCAGTATCAACACAGAAGTCACGTCACGCTCTATATCGAATTGATAATTTCGGTGCATTGTAATAATAATGCCTCGCACACCGATTTCGGTGACAGTGTCCGGTTTCATTGAAACCAGGCCAGCCAGGATTTATTTTATGGTACTCTCTTCCTTCACTCTCGCAGCCCTGTGGGACGGATAAGCGACACGACTGGCGGGAGATCAGGCGCAGGACCGACTTTTTACATGCCCATCCGACGCATGGATCATCTTTCTTGTCAGACATCCAGATGATCAGCTAACGTTGTCCTAACCAAACTTGAAAACAACATTTTTTGTTGTTCCGATGCGGCAATCGAACCCACGACCTCCGGGTCGAGAGCGAATCTCTGAACCACTAGACCACGGAGGCGATCAAGGCGGTGCATTATACTGAGAGAAAAGCTTCGGCACGAATAGATCGAACGATCGCATTCATCACCCTAGAGGGGTTTCCTTTTGTAGTGGTACTCCCTTACCATCACGAACTTACCAAACGACTGAATTTTAACGAAAAACGATCCTATACGCTAGACAACTATACAAAATAATGAGTGATAATACTTTAGGATGTGTATCTGCCAGTTTACTGTGAAAGTACCAGCGCTAAAAGACTTACTTCCTCTTCTATGAGAAATGCCCCAACAACATAAATTTGCCCATACAATAATGCAGAAATTTTTGTATCTGGACGTTTACCCTGGACTGTTTTGGGCAACTTCCTATATGTCTACGTTTATATTTCAAAAATATCTTCACCGTGTTGTATTCAAAGCGATGTAACAAGCAAAGTGTTAAAATAACACGTATCTTAATGCACGCGACTGTACTATCAATAAATGCCCGTTTCCGCTCGGTGCATCGCCTTTAATGCAATTTCTACAGCTGTTTAACATATTAATCTAGTATTCAGATTTTATTGAGTCTTAGATAAAAATGTAGGTTAATTTTATTCATTTTTTTCTGGTGGTGAAAATATGAAATATTATATCCACTAATTCATTAAGTAGCTGTTGCTAAATGCAACTGTAAAAGACTTTCGAAATGACGAATATGAATATGATTAACTTATATGACGTTATCAAATAAATTAACATATTATTGTTATTTTTAAGCTACAACACACATATATGCAGATAGACCTCACCGATCTATATCAAGCCTCTTAGCAAATCTATACTAATATTATAATATTAGTATAACAAACAAACTTTATAATATTAGTATAGATAATTATCTATACTAATATTATAAAGTTTGTTTGTTTAAACGCGCTAATCTCAGGAACTACTTATCCAATTTAAAAAAATATTTTTTTGTTGGATAGTCTAATTATAGAGGAAGGCTTTAGGCTATATAATATTACGCTGCGACAAATAGGAGCGAAGCGTCAGTGAGAAATGTTGCAAAAAACGGGAAGACTTTCGTTGCGTGTGCTGCATAAATGGTTGCGAATTCAAGAACCACGCGAACGAAGTAGCGGGAATAGCTAGTATACAATAAAAAGCGATGTATAAGTTTCAAAATAGAAAAACTACAATTCCGAGTTTTTACGGTTGTTCTAGGCGGGCAAGGGTTGAACCGGTGTTAGCATTTTTGACTTTCCGAAAGTATAGTCAGGGTTCCCCCATACAATGTTTTCACTTGATTAGTATCAAGCAAATTTTTCTTGAGTCGCTTTATTTTGATGAGACGTCCAATAATTTCTTGGACGGAACTCTCGATTGTGGTAGCGAACAGAGTTAGCATGGATAAAAAAATATCTCAACTTTTGAACGTAGGGCCGGGATAACGTACCACGCAATTTGTAGGACAATTATGTCTGTTGAATTACATTAATATTAACTAAGTAATTAAACAAAATCAGCTGGATACTAATAATTCAAGATGACCTCGTTATCGATACAAGGCAAGATTGAACTCATCGATGAAACCATAGATTTTGTAGGACAGATATTTTTTCGGATAATTCAGATCATTATCTTGAGATTTATAAAAAAAAATGTGGAATCACCAAATCCACAAACATTATTCTTGCTATCTCTGTTAGCTACCACAAACAAGAGTTCCGTCCAAAAACATCTTGGGCGACTCATCGAAATGAAGGTATTCACGAAAAATTCGCTTGATTACTAATCAAGTAAAAACAATGTATGGGGGAACCCTGACTAGTAGCTTAGTTAGTAGCTAAGTTTTATTGGGAAATAAAATAATTTGATTTGATTGGATTTGATTTTAGGTAGATATGTTGTACGTTTCGCGTCTGCCACGCGCACCGCGCCGGCTCATTAATCTACTCACCTCCAATCATAAGGCCTAGCAAAAACTATGCGGTACAAAAAATTTCTCCCACACTCGCTGGGACCGGTCGGTTTTTTGCCCCCAAACTAGTCTTGCCAGTCGCTGGCAGACTCACTGGCAACATGTGAAAGGCGATGTCATCATGATCGACCACTCCCCGTTAGGTTGAATGTGAGCAGAGAACGTTCACACCACGTGTATCTAGCCCAGTGTTAAGTACACAACGAACTTGAGTTATGGGTACGGGACAACGGAAAATAGATTTCACCCCTTGAATTAAAAAAAATACTTTGTATCCTTTGCTTTAAAAGGAATCCCATCAAATATTAACTTGTAAAAAGTGCCAAGACTCGCTACTTAGTTCCTCGAAATTTGAAGTATACCGTGTTTATACAATTAATTTATTGTATATTATTTTTTATCGCAAGGATATCGAAAACGCAAAAAAAAAAAAACTAAAAAAAGTACATTTCTAGAATAAAAAAAGTAGTATTATCATATCCTTAAGTTATAGTAACTATTCTTTTTACACACGTCATTTACTGTAAGTAGACCGACTTAGCCGCTTTTCAATTATCTTACTTATGAAGATTTCCAGACAATGTATTTTCTAATCAATTTACAAAATATCCATCTCTCTAAATTAATATTGAATCATGGACACAAAATAATACTATCAATGTGTATCTACAAATAATTCAATTTTAAAACTCTAAACGTAAAGTAAAACAATTTTAGAATGAAACGTTAAGAATTAATTAGAATTGAACCCGGGGGGCGGTTATGAACGGTTTAACATTAGGGCCCAGCCACACGATTTAGGGCCCGCACGCACGCGCAGGTGTGACCAATTAATTCTGCACGAAGCCTTAACTTTATGTGGCTATTTCACTTTTTACAAAGGTTACGAGAATAACTCTTTTAGCTTTGCCAGTTCCACAATATCTAGAATAAGTATTTACATGTTTTGCCACGCAAAAACTACTGAAAATATTGCGCTTAGATTTGGGATGGTAGTTTAGGCTATGAATTAAAACATAGGCTACGTATCATGCCGAAAAAGTACGTTTCCTTGTGATACTGTAACTATTGTTGTTGTATAGTTAATCCACTAATAATAAAGCTATGATCTTATGTATAATAACATAGAAAAAACGGCCAAGTGCGTTTGTTGTATAGGAGCTTACTAAAATAAACAAAATAATATTTTTTATTTTATTTTATTTACAATATTTGTTGTTATAGCAACAGCAGAAATAAATAATTTAGGAAAACTTAAACTGTCAAGCTGTGGCGGTTCTTGGCCATAGCGAATACTGAAACGATAGTTAAATTAATTGACGCTTAAAAGACACCCTATCCTTGACATTTCCCTAAAGAGTGACAGTGACAGCCTGCGAATAGGAGGACTCTTAACTTAATTGGCGTTTCAGTATTTGGCCATAAGTCCTTTATAAATATAATACCCTTTGGAAACGGAACCCGAAAATTCAAACTGCAAGTTTTCTGCAAGCCCTTTGAATTAAGGTTTATTTTGCCACACACACGATTCTGAAAGCTGGGGCCTTATTCTCCAACCTGATTTGATTTTGATTCAGATACGATCATGCCGTGGACTTCCTTGTAAATTGACATTTGTTTATTTTGATTCTCAGTCGATCGATACTGTAGGTAGTACAAAAAGTTACGATTTAACAATTTTCTTTATCCTGATTAGTTTCAAAGTGATTCACCAAATAAAATACGAAAAACCACTGATATCGAACGGATTCGGTACTCGATTGCGTCGGGAGTAGGCCCGCTGATTGGTGAACATCACTTCGCAGTCACTGTTTCCACCAATGAGCGTTCAGATTAGCTGGTTCGATCAATTGATCAATTTGATCAGCCTTTCAGAAACCGGGGGACATTGTTTAAACTAATAAATATTTACATATAAGAAGGGAGTTCATAAAGTTATACAAATCACAAAATAATGACCGTATCTTATGCTACAATAATGAGCTTTTATACTTATGTGACCGTGTGTGGCGGTTATAACCGAATTACAACAATTTGTATGTTAAACAGTTAATGCCCAATTTAACTTAAAATATTATGAGTTATGCTATAAGGATATCCGACATACCTTACTCCTGACCGATAAGATATTCAAATGGCAATTAATAATCTACTTAAGTGGTTCTACAAACGGCTACCGAATAACTTCGAACTAGCAGGTTCCTTATCAATTATTATAAAATATAATTATAATTATTACTGGGACCCTCAACGTACAGTATAAACTTTCCTTGGGCCTCAATCAAAACTGATTCGAATTTGATTCAGAGTCGATCATGCCGCGTACCTACTCCGGAATAAATTCACGTTTATTTATTTTGATTCTCAGTCGATCGATATGATCGGGAGTATAAAAAGTATCGAAATAATGATTTTCTTTATCCTGGTTAGTTTCAAAGTAAGCCACCAAAATTTTTATGTAACTTTTTGCTATTTATTAATATATAATAATAACAAAATAAAATAAAAATAGAATACATTTCTAGAATGAGCAAAGGTAAAATACTTTTACTATTAATATTATTACATATTTATACAGGTTGTAAAAAGAACATCTATAATAACTTCGGGATATGATTATACAACCTTTTCTCATTTGTGTATTTTTGTTGCTATATTCTTGACTAAAAAATAATAAAAAGTGAACAGATTTTTTTCGTTTTTTACGAGATTTTTTTAGAATGAGAAAAAGTTAATCACGTCTCAAAGTTCCAGTGTTTACAGTCTGTATAATTAAAACACATTTGAAATTCTCGAAGGGCCGACGATGGGTCCTAATCAAACTGAGATATAATCGCCCAGATACTTCCTGCAGACTAAACGCTGGTGTCAATATACCTGGTGATTAGCATCTTATTACGGTGTATGAGCATTTACCGACCATGTCGACCAACCACGGTGGCGCCACAATATATTACACTTGTATTATACTTGTATTGTACTTGAATTATACTTGTATACTAAGTATACTAAAGACGGAACGTTCACCTGTATAACATTAGGTTAGACGACCAAATTTTTTGCGTTATTTGAAGTTTTATTTAAAAAATTACTTGACATACACAGACTAAATATTGTATAATTATATAGCTTATACAGTTATTCATTTATACTAATACTAGCTTACCCGTGCCCACTTCGTTGAGCATTTAAACAGTTTATGATGAAATTCATGCAACGCGAAAATAATTAAATGACGATTGAACAGTTATCGACCGGGGATGAAAATTGAGGATTGTATGTATTTTTGTATGTTGTATCATAAAAAAATAGAAATTAATAATTTTGTCTAAAAAATAAAAAAAACAAATTTAGGGATGGACTACCCCTAACATTTAGGGGGATGTAAAATAGATGTTGGCCGATTCTCATAGATACCGGATAAGTACAAAAAATTTCATCAAAATCGGTCAAGCCGTTTCAGAGGAGTATGGCAACGAAAACTGTGACACGAGAATTTTATATATTAGATTATAAGGCGGAAGAGTTTGTGTGTTTGTTTAAACGCGCTAATCTAAGAACTACTGGTCCGATTTGAAAAATTCTTTTTTTGTTGGATAGTCCATTTATAGAGAAAGGGTTTAGGCTACATAATATTACGCTGCAACCAATAGGAGCGAAGCGTCAGTGAGAAATGTTGCAAAAACGGGGAAATTTATTCACATTTGGGGACTTTCGTTGCGTGCGCTGCATAAACGGTTTAACGCCCGGTTTCTAAAAGGCTGCTCAAATTGATCAATTGATCAAATCAGCTAATCTGAACGCTGATTGGTGAACATCACTTCGCAGTCACTGTTTTCACCAATGAGCGTTCAGATTAGCTGATTTGATCAATTGATCAATTTGATCAGCCTTTCAGAAATCGAGCGCATGTCACTCAAAAACCACGGCCTGTAGACACGGCCACTTGCTGTACGTATACCTATACAAGTTTTAATAAGTCCAGTTATAATAATTTTGGGATATGATTATACTGCCCTGTCTCATTCTGGAAATGAATTTTTTTTGTAACTTTTTGCTGTTTATTTCTATTTAATAAAAAAAATATATTTCTAGAATGAGAAAAGAAAGTCATATCCCTAAGTTATTATAACTGGTATTTTTACCTGTATAATGGAATGGTTTATCCCTCGCCACTACTAAATGAAGTACTACATCCTATTCGGTCAAATCGTGTCTTCAGCAACAGCCCAAAAACCGTTGTTCTGGAGTCTGAACAACGCACAGAAACAAACAAAAAAGTTTTTTGTTTGCCTCAGTGAAAAAACCCACATTCATATTTATTTAAGCATTTTTTACATTGAGTTTATATTTACGGGTTCATTGTAGACAGGTCGTTAAATTTTGATTTCATTTTAACTCGGTATTCACGGTCGAGTTAATCGCCTTTGATCCGCCGACACGTTGGCAAACCTTACACCATAAATAAAGGTGTCAGCGCCTATAACGCTACCGTATCATCAAGAGTCAATTTATGGCTTACCACGCCATGGTCACAGCCCCAAGTTGTTCGCCGTCGTCTCAGCCAGGGATGTTAGGGTGCTCCGTAACCGTAACCGAAACTTTCGGATGTAAAATTAATCCATAACCGTAACCGAATCCGAAATGAAAGTTTTACTACTGTAAAAAGGAAACCCAAATTTTATATCCGTGACCTAAAGTCACGGAAGATCAAGCGCCTCGGCTCTGCCGTGGTTATGCTTGAGTGGCTTCCCTTTGAGCCTGTAAGTGGGCAATGCACAGCTGGTCTTCTATGCAACTATTTTGCCATTTAGTTTTTTTTTTTTTTTATGTTTTTATTTTTAGATAGTTTTGAAGTTTACTTATATATAATTTTTTTTGTTTTATTGTTTTATGTTTATTCTCTTCGCTGTGCTTTTCTGTCCCTTATGTGCTTAATAAAGCTATTTTTATTTTTATTTATTTAAATTATCCGAAACAAACGGATAATCCGAAATAATTTAATATCTATCCGTATCCGAAAAATCATATTTTTCAATCACCAAATCCATTTCATCGCTGGTCTCAGCTTTGACGATCCCAGCTCATAAGCCTCCCACAAAGCATTTCTAGGGGGGTAATTGCCTAATAAATAATAAATGAATAAATAAAATCCATTTATTTCAGGCTACATGGCCCATATTATAAATACCTTACAGACTAACATACATACAAAATATACTTAAAACTACACTTAAACTACTTAAACTACACGTGTTGTCGGCGACGTGTAGCGCGCTTCATTCCGGAGTCTCCTATACCTACCACGCTCGGGATAGCGAGAGCAGTTTCAAAATGATAACAATGTCCGCAGAAACGGTCCTGTCTATTTCTGGATATAAAGGGTGAATCGTGGGTCATATATTAAGCCGAATATAGTGTGAAGAGAAGTAGAGCATTAGACGCGTAGAGCATTTTTTGTTTTGGCGCCTCATATAAATTAGAATTACTAACCATAATGCGACAAATCACGATTAAATATCTCCTTAAAAGTCACAAAACAAATGAGTTTAAATCCTGGTGAGGTATTAGGTTTACCACCAGTGCCTGCTCGTGTAGGTATGGACTAGGAGCCCGCGAGCCCCAGCATAGTAAGATTCACTCCTTGTGGTCATTTTGGCCTTTGATTTTTTAAATTACATGAATAATTTACGCGTCATGCCAAAACGAAAAATACTCTACGCGTCATTCTCTTCACACTATGTTCGGCTTAATATATGATCCATGAATCGTCCTGTATATTCCGACTGTTGCCTATTACGACGCCCACGGTAAAGATGGTTGATTGCTATTCTTACTCCAGATATTGGCAGACTACCCGAGACGCGTTACGGAATTTTTAGAAGCCTTTATTTACCTACTGCTTCCAGTCACGGTTGGTATACTGAAATCTATGCACATTAAACCACTTCCTCTAATATTAGTAGTTTAATAGGATCTAGGATCTAGGAAATTTCCCAAGTATTTGGGTGTTGGGGAACAATTGAATACATGAATCGATGAAGATGATATATTAAAAAAAAATAGAAAATTAAGTTTAAAAAGGCACTTACACTTTTTAGGATATTTTGTGACGTATTAAACACATTGATACTAATGTTTAGATTAATGTACTTAATACTTTATGACGTGTACTAAAATGTTTAAGTGACATTTTTTGAAGACATGAATGGATGAAGTTGATATGTAGCAAAGTATTGATTTCGAGAAAATTGACTTCAAACTGTCACATAAAAGATAAGAGCAAGCAGGAAAACTTCCACTTAAACCTTTCACCTACATGTTTTGATTTCATATGTGGTCTGTACAAAAACCCGTGTCAGACCATATCCGGGGTCAACATGGTAAGTGCTTACCGGTTGAGGTTAGCGGTTGGACAAACACACTTGATGTTGTTAATGAAATCAGGCGGTACTTTGCGCAAATCCATAGCATAAAATTTAAATATGCTATATCTAGCAATATCCCGCGAAAAGTGATAACCACAACTTGCGAGATTTGCTTGCAGGTTGTGGTTATCATTTTTGCGGGATATAGCTAGATAATATACTCTTGCTGTGCCCGCGACTTCGTTCGCGTGGTTTTTGAGTGACTTAAACTGTTTATGCGCGCACGCAACAAAAGTCTCCCCGTTTTAGCAACATTTCTCACTGACGCTTCGCTCCTATTGGTCGCAGGGTAATGTTATATAGTCTAAAGCCTTCCTCTATAAATGTACTATCCAACAAAAAAAGAATTTTTCTAATCGGACCAGTAGTTCCTGAGATTAGCGCGTTTAAACAAACAAATAAAGAAACAAACTCTTCCGCTCTATAATATTAGTATAGACTAGTATAGATTTAAATTTTACACTTGATATTGGAAACAGTGTGTCTAGCCACTAGCGATAATCAGTACCCGACGTTATGTAAGTGAAAATTGGAACATATTATTGCAATAAGGCACACGTTATACGAAATGTCGGTCAGAAATAATCTTTCCGATTATTGGTCCTACAAAAAGTAGGCCGATCCGTAACACTATAGGTTTTCAATTATTTTTGAAGTTAGGTACTGTCCGATTTTCTTTTCCTAAAGACTTATTACCATGAGAAATTGCTAGTTTCTTGCTCTTAGGGCTGATTTTTCAATCGTCAGATAACTTTTATCTAAGGAATAAATTTGTGACTTTGGCAGATTTTGTATGGAACAAACGTCAAAGTCATGTGTTTATCCAACAGATAAAAGTTATCTGACGATTGAAAAATCGGCCCTAAATATGTTTATTGCAATCAGTATGTTCTACCAATATTTATTTTACAGATTATCGGACCTGCAAAAAGTATGTGGGTGGGCAGCCTTAATCGATTTTATTGATGTCATTTACTCGAAAAAGGTAATGTATGAAAACTTGCATGTATTTAAAATACTAAAATGCACCAGACGGTTTAGTATTTCGACTTTAAAATTAGCCTCTCCAAAAGCTAATTTTACCAAAACACAATCACCGCATTTGGTAACAACGTAATGCAAAACCCACACAAACATCCAAATTCATTTACGATGCAAAACATCGCCGAATTCGACAAAATGCAGCGTTCCTGGAATCGTTGTCGAAAGTTCTCAATTGATACCGCGGGTCGATGACCGATTCCGCGCACACGTCATCGTGGTGCATACGAGTTATGGGGTTTGTAGGACAACACTTAAATGTTTACTTATTATTTAGGGCGTGTTTCATAAATCAATGTTAAAGTTAACGCTATGTTAATATATCATACCTTCTCATTCATTGACAGGAAATACGAGAGTGATAACATGATATTTAACGAAGGATTAACTTTAACATTGCTTCGTGGAACACGCCCTTAGTTTTCTAATACATTGTCAAGTTCGACGCCAAATGTAAGAATTTATAGTTACGACGAAGTTATAAGTTTAACGTGTCTGTGGAATCGTAGCTCCCGAATGGATTAACTGATTTTGATTTAGTTTTTTTTGTTTGAAAGCTGACGTTATCGCGGATGTTTTAGCTGTAATTCATCAGTTACATCTACTAGACACTCCGGGGGAATCTTAAAATATTTTTTTTTTTCATATATTATTAAGGGCCGATTTTTCAATCGTCAGATAACTTTTATCTGTTGAATAAGCATGTGACTTAGACATTTGTTCCATACAAAATCTGCCAAAGTCACAAATTTATTCCTTAGGTAAAAGTTATCTGACGATTGACAAATCGGCACTTAGTATTTTAATGTATTATGAACTTACTTATTATGCTGTATATGCAACCTATTTAATTTATCCTGGTTGCAATTTGCAGCCACATTAAATGCACGTTTTGATATCTCCACTTGACGTACTTTGTGGTTTGAACGTTGACGCACACATTTAGCTCGACTAAGCCCACAATCCGACAGAATCCTATCACGTGGTCACCACAGCGATTCGTCTTAATCACTCACTGACAACCTGCGCTGACAGGATTTTAGTGACACGCTAGTTACTGGCATGCGAGTTGATGGCGTGATTGCGCATGCTTGTATGTACTGTGCGAATTACTAGCTTGTGTGTCTGCGCTTACCTACTAGCAGGAATTATGCAAGTATACTTCGTTCTGATTCAAAGTGATATATGAAAAGTAAATCCTCAAATTTTGGCGGCTATAGTGGAAATAATTCAAATGTATTTTACCGCACAGCAAAAAAATTCATTTTTCGTTAACGTATAGCATGTTTGCGCACTATCAAAACATTGTTACTAGCATTTCTCTCCTACTAGCAGGAATTATGCAAGTAAGGATTAAATTTGCTATATTGTTATTACTACAACACTCGATAACTATTGGCTTTAATTACTTACCTTTAGACACTCATCCAAACCCACACCTAATTAATATACTAGGGCTAGGGTTTCCCTCTGGGAGGACCAGCTTTCACCGCTCCTAGATAATATACCTTTTCTCATTCTACAAATGTATTTTTTTTACAAAAATTAAAAACAAAAAAATCTTACTACAAAAAATAAGAAATGGTAAAAAAAATATTTTAGTTTTAGACAAAAAAAAAACATTTTTTAAAATGCGGAAAGGTGGAATAATCGTATCTCATAGTTATAGTGACTGTTCTTTTTACAACCTGTATAGCAATAACATACCTTATTCCCTCGTGAAGCTCCTCAAAAGGAATTGAACGAAACTTGTTAGAAAGTTTTACCTGAAAAAAAAACAATTAGATTCAATTTGCGTGCCAGTAAAGTACGTTTTAAATTATAATAATATTTTACTACACTAACGGTACTTAGTCCTTATTATGCACTTTTGGGTTTTCTTTTTGATTTTCCTTTGCTTTCCAAATGCAAGTAAATTATTTTATTTGACGAACTTATAAATAATTCTGCTTAATTAAATAATAAGGGACAAAATTTATTAAATGTGCAGTATGCATTCTACTGGGAACTTAAAAAGGTTATTGTCAATTATTTTCTTTGCTTTCTTAAAAAATGTATTTTTAATAATATATATAAATAATATAATATATTACTTAAACATAATTAACATATTAAGGCCAAAATTATTTGTCTGCCTACCTAGCCATGAATTTATTAAAGTTTTTATACAAATTACCTTAATTAGTAATAATGACCCGTGCCCACTTCGTTGAGCGTGGAAACCGTATAAACCTTCCCGGGACTTCCACGAATATTTCAAGACCAAAAATAGCCGAATCGGTTCAGCTGATCTCGAGTTTTAGCGAGACTAACGAACAGCAATTGATTTTTATACAGCCTATGTTACTCAGTGATAATGTAGCTTTCTAATGAAAAAGAATTATTAAAATCGGTCCAGTACTTTTTGAGTTAAGTCGTTACATACAAAAATACAAATCTTTCCTCTTTATAATATTAGTGTAGATATAGATATATAATAATGAAAATGTATTATTAAACCGTTTAAAGTTGTTTGTTTTCTTAGTCTTAGGAGTAACAATAAGTTAAAATACTTCAGATAATAAATTACAACTAGAATTATTGAAAAATGGTCAAGCGCCAGTCGGACTCGTATGGATCGGGATCCGTAGAACTTCTAATAAGTTTGTTGTATGGGACCCTTTATAATATGTAGGTTTTTTTTTGTATTAGATGTTAGTGGAAACAGGAAAACTCATGTCATGTGTAAAACTATCAACTGTCTAGCAAACACGGTTTGCCTACAACCTTTACTATCGGAGCCTTCATCAGAACCTGCAATTATAATATACAAATATATGAGTAATATAATATAAGTATGTAGGTATATGGTATAAAATAATTTAATGGTTAAGTATATTTAGTTTGTAAGGATATAATGGGACTGGCATAGTGAAACGCCACTTAAAGTCCCTAATTAAAAATAGAATAAAAAAAATATAAAAAAAGCGATACAGCCTGATGACAAACAGACGGACAGACGGAGTCTCAGGAATTTTGAACCCAAAATATAGATGATTGAAAAAGTCTCTCGAAGCCAGCCTTATCCAAGCCAATCAATCTTTATAGTTATTTATGATCCATTGAAATTCGCCGTAAGTCGATACAAGTGACAAGTCACATAACTATTGAATGCATTTATTTCTACACTTTTCTATTATTTTTATTTATTACTAACTGACCTGTGCTCACTTCGTTAAGCATATACTCGTAGGTAAATAGTTTTACACAATCCTTCCTGAACCCTCAACGCGGAACCCGCAATGTTCCTTGTCTTATTTTAACAGTGAAGTTTTTGTAAGTTTTTCTGATAGGTAGGGTTTTCTGGATATGGCAGAATTTAGTTTATTATTTTTTATTTTATTTATCGATTTGGAATACTAAATATTAATTTATATTAGTTTAAACTTATACAAATGCGGTGTTTATATCATTTCATAATATTTATTTTTCATTTGCAAACAATGCTGCAACCATGACAACCGTATCTTATAACGACGTAAATGGTAACGACGGAAAAGATCTAGTTCATGTTCAAACCCCGGTGACTATTACGTTTATTTTCTTACTTTTTCTATTTTTTTTTAATATAATATTGCCTATATTCAGCGCTGATAGTGTAGCTTTCCAACGGCGAAAGAATTTTTCATATTGGTTTAGTAGTTTCAGAGCCTATTCCATTCAAACAAACAAATAATCAAATGTTTCCTCTTTATAATATTAGTATAGATTTCTCAAACATTCATGGGAAACAATTACAAAAATGTCTCGAATTTAAATATATTCTATTTTGATGTTTATCTTTATGAAATAACTCAACACCAGAAATCCTCAACCTTTTTATTAAAACAGACTTTTAGCATTTATTTATTATATATTTTTTTATTATTCAGGTGGCTTACATGCTAATAACAATCCCACCAAAAACATTCACAAGGTAAGCTATGTAGACTCGTCTTGGCAACATTTTTACATGAAAATGTTTTTGATGGGATTTCATTTATTTTTGTAAGTTTTTGTAAGAAGCTAAGCCTAGTAAAGTAAGGGCGCATAGATCAAGAACTGGTTCTACATGAGATTTGTCCACTTTTTGATAGATTTTGATCAAGGTGCTTGTAGATTTAAGACGAGCATATTGGATGATCCAATAGGATTCAAAAGCTCAGCGCCGCGACGCCCAACGCCGCGACGCCGACGCCCAGCGCCGCGACGCCTACTGACACTCAGCGCCGCGACGCCTACTGACACTCAGCGCCGCGACGCCTACCGACGCCCAGCGCAGCGACGCCTACCGACACCCAGCGCCGCGACGCCTACCGACGCCCAGCGCCGCGACGCCTACCGACGCCCAGCGCCACGACGCCTGCCGACGCCGAGCACCGCGACGCCTGCCGACGCCCAGCGTCGCGACGCCTACCGACGGCCAGCGCCGCAACGCCAAGCACCACGACGCCTAAAGACGCCCAGTGCCACGACGCCTACCGACGCCCAGCGTCGCGATGCCTGCCGACGCCGAGCGCCGCGACGCCTGCCGACGCCCAGCGTCGCGACGCCTGCCGACGCCCAGCGCCGCGACGCCGAGCGCCGCGACGCCGAGCGCCGCGACGCCTGCCGACGCCAAGTGCCGCGACGCCTACCGACGCCCAGCGCCGCGACGCTGAGCACCGCGACGCCTACAGACACCCAGTGCCATGACGCTCAGCACCACGACGCCTGCCGACGCCCGGTGCCGCGACGCCTACCGACGCCAAGCGCCACGACGCCTGCCGACGCACAGCACCGCGATGCCTACCGACGCCAAGCGCCGCAACGCCTGCCGACGCCCAGTGCCGCGACGCCTGCCGACGCCCAGCACCGCGACGCCTGCCGACGCCCAGCGTCGCGAAAAAAAGTAGGTCGTAGGTTTTTTATGTACTTGTATATTATATTCCTTTTATAAATTAAAGATCATCAGATACTTATAATAAACATCCTCCAATCCAATATGGTGGTCCACCATATAACATAAAAAAATTGCAAGTTGCAAGTTGGATTCAAAGAGCCATTTACATTTTAATAATTTTTTTGTTGGTTTTGTAGCAATTACAGCTTACATACATAACTTCAGCTTTCTATGATTTCCGGAAGTAACCTAAGAATTTTGATGATCTATAAATGAGTCAGTGACGAAATCAGCTACGACATTAAAACTTTGTATTATTCATGTATTTACTGGTGTCATTATATCTTGAAATTTTCAACTATTTCGCATCATCCAAAGCAAAGTTATGGGAGTTCAAAAAAACGACGAAACCCTTCGAGAAAAGGTAGGCCCTTGCGATTTGCTTGGCTCGTCTTGACGGGGGCACGACCATGCCCCCAGATGTAGTAATATCTTATAGATATATGGTAAACAATCTAAACATATCGCTAGTTACAAGCCTCTACATAACACAGTGTTTAACCGATAGTATTTTAACTTAATTTTAAGATGCTGTCATTTACTGGCACAGATCATGCTCTACATACGAAACCATTGAAATGTTTATTTATTAGCAGTATCTCAGATATAATACATAAGCAAGATAAAATTCTTATGGTATGTAAGGTCTCTGTTGGGTCCCTGATGGCAACCAGGGTCTCAGATCGTGTTGGGTTCAAATCAGTAAACTAGCTTCAATACAGACGCCGAACACGGATTCTCCTATGAACAGCGTATCACTGTCACTGCTTGACGAAATGACAAGGATAGTGACTTGAGCGCTATGTAATTCAATGATAGTTATATAATAATATCTCCCCTCACCGATTTCGGTGTTGGTAGCCGTTTTCATTGAAACCAGGCCAGCTACGCAGGAGTTATTTTGCTTCTCAAGCACTCTCTCTTCCTTTTACTCTCATAACCCAGTGGGACGGTAAACCGACACGACTGGGGACTTTTTACATGCCCATCCGACGCATGTATCATCTTTCTTGTCAGACAATCAGGTGATCAGCCTGCATTGTCCTAACCGAACTTGAAAACATAATTTTTGTTGTTCCAACGCGGAAATCGAAACCACGACCCCCGGGTCGAGAGCGAAGCTCTGAACCACTAGACCAAGGAGGCGATATTTAACTATAGATATTTCAGTATTCATCTGTGTAGTGACTATTTCATGTATCTAAGACATCAACATTGAATATCTAATCTAATAGTGTAAATTTAGTAAGGGGTTAAACTATTAGTTAAATTGCGCCACTGGTTGGTGACCCATTCTATATAATATCATATAATAAGGCGGTTTGTATGCTGGACGTATGTTAGTAGTTAACATTCAGTACGTATAATTTTTTCTTACTTTCTTTTTCCTTACGCTGGTCAAACTGTTACATACAATAATTATTAGAATCATAGTGAACAACAGCTTTAGCGAACGCTTATGTTTTCCACAAATTTGGCTCATAAACGTTTTTTTTTTTACTTATCAAAGTAAAAAAATCATAGGCCAATGTATCCCAGAAAACGTTCAAAATTTTTCAAACAATTAGTGTAAGATAGTAGTCAAAGAAAGTTTGTGTGCAAAAGCTTACTATACAGTATTATATTTATGGATGACAACACACCTTGGGAATAAAGTAGCCCTCTGCAAGGCTATATTTATATACTATAAAATTATGGTAGGTACTTTTGTTATTTAGTTTTGACATTTGTAAATTATATAAATGGCGTAAAAAGAGCAGTCACTATAACTTTGGGATATTGTTATACTACCTTTTCTCATTCTGGATTTTTTTTTATATATTTTTTTTACAAAAATTAAAAAAAAAATGGCTTTATTATTATTTTTGCGAAAAGGTAAAAAGAAAAAAAATTTTTTTTTAGTTTTTGACAAAAAAAAATAATACATTTCCGAAATGAGGAAAGGTACTGGTAGTATAATCGTATCTCAAATTTATAGTGACTGCTCTTTTTACACACTGTATGAAAAGAGAAATTTTCCATCTTTTTAGTAAAAGGTACTAGACTAGGTATAAAGCAAGAAAAATATGAATGATGAACATATTTTATTCAGATCTTATGGAATTGCAATTGATACAATTTTTAAAAACATCCAAGATCTGACTTTTTTCAGGTCCGCTTGATATGAAATGCCTCACATGTTATAAGTTCAAGTTCAGTTGGGACAATGTAGCCTGATCACCAGATTGTCCGACAAGAAAGATGATCCATGCATCGTACAAGTAAAGGGTCGGTCCTGCGGCAATCTCCCATCAGTCGTGTCAGTTATCCGTCATACAGGGCTACGATAGTGATGGAAAAGAGTGTTTCTTTGTATACACGCTTAGGAACTATCAAAATGATGTACTCCTCTGGCCTGGTTTCAATGAAACCAGTATACAGTTTCCATGAAACCAGTATAGTACAAGAGACTTGTACCTCCACGCGAATATCGACATAACAACTAAGAAATCATGAGTCCTGTGCGGGATAGTACAGGAGCTTGTGTCGTATGCCTTAGAGGACAAGAGACTATAGTATAAAAGACCTCCAAGCAAATATCGACCATATCGACTAAAAAATCATGAGTCCTGTGCGGGATAGTACAGGAGCTTGTGTCGGTTAAGTATGCCTTAGAGGACAAGAGACTATAGTATAAAAGACCTCCAAGCAAATATCGACCATATCGACTAAGAAATCATAAGTCCTGTGCGGGATAGTACAAGAGCTTCTGTTGGTTAAGTATGCCTTATAGGACAAGAGACTATAGTATAAGAGACCTCCAAGCAAATATCGACCATATCGACTAAGAAATCATGAGTCCTGTGCGTGACAGCAGGAGCTGATGACGTCACCGTCTGCCGGACGTCCGGAGGGCTACGACCCGGCTCTGGACCACTCGGAATACTGATGAGCTTTTTTAACTCCCATTGTAATATCTATCAGTAGGTTCGAGAAGAAAATACAATATTATTACATAAGACGTGTATATAATACTGGACTATATAATACTAGACTAGATATTTCAAACAATGTTTGCAAATCGTCGTTTTACCTTCACAACCTCGTATCTATTTATTTTTTTATCTATTTATTTATTTAGGGATTTTGACCCAAAGATATGTCAATCCCATTGTACCCAATACAGTATTAATTTACATAGTTATCGTCGATATTGGCAAAAATACGGATCAATGAAACAGCTACGTCTGAAATTGGGTCGGAAAGAATAGACTGTACAAGCCCTACCGAACCTCGTACTCGTATCTATAAAAATACAACTTTTCAGTAGAATCAAAAAACTTAATAATTTTAGATTTTATTATGACATGGATTTTGATATGTATACTGTAATTACTGTACATAACTGAAACTCATTTAAAACAAAATCCATGTAATAAAAATTTATAAAATTATTAAGTTTGAGAAGGTAAAGCGGCGAAATGAGCTTTTTTATTTCGTATGAACGGGAATCTGGTACCCGTATTAATAAACAAGTCTCAAGAATTGCGATCGCGCCTCTACTTGAGAACCTATTCGACAGATGCAACAACGATCGTTTTACTTTAAAAAATTACATCTTTACCTTAGATGTAACATGAGTGATGTGCAATATTCAAGCTAATTACCTGTACTTTACACGATTAAATAAATTCCAAAAAACAGCCCAGAACAACATATATTGCATTGATATTTTCTACAAATTTATAAATCTAGCAGATCGGGACGTATATTTAAAAAAAACTATGCTCATCCCAAAATGTTTATGAGTAATAATACTTTGGGGTGTGTATGGGTCCCGTATAATTATAGAGTTTCCTGTGAAAGTACCAGCGCTGAAAGTGGTACTTTTTTTTAAAATTATTGTATGGGAAAACTTATGGCATTTCTTATACAAACAAATCAAAAGTAAGTTTTTCAGCGCTGGTACTTTCACAGTCAAGAGAGGTGGCACCTACACAGTACACACCCTAAAGTAGAATCACTCACTTATTTAACACCTTGGATAGATGTATATGTCGCAGTCATCTGATTGAATATGATTATTTAATAGAATGACTAGCGCGGTTATTTGATGGCGTCAAACAGCTCGTACAGATAGCAATGTGTTGATATATCTTTTGATTAATTAACTTTAATGTGCGTTATAATAGTACACATTAGGAAATTATCAAGTTTAAAAATAAAATATTAAATGGCTGCACTCTCCGATTCATTGAATTTGTTAGTAAAAACAGAATTCAATGAACGCGCTAATCATTCAATAAAGTAGCACTAGATGACTGCGACATATATATCTGCTTTTTTTCGTCGCAACGCCTTACCATAATATAATTAATTCTACAGCCAATTCCAATTTAATATTAACCCGTCCACCGCAAGTTCGATCGGATTGCGATCTAACCCAGCTGATCTAATTAACAAAGGGTTCATTAGCGGAATCACTGCTGCAGTCAGCGGGGGTCTCGCGTTACAAAGCCGACGCTGGTGCCGCTTCTAATACCTTGTAAGCTCTTTTGCAAAACAACATATCTGTTAATTTATATGTGGGCATGTTTAATCAGTAGTGCCACTTATATTTAACCCACAGTTCGACCCTATTTTGGCACAAGTCCCTAGAGTTACATTCATTTTAAGGAAACCCTTCAAAATGAATGTACTAGGACTTGTGAAAATCGGGTTAAATAAGGCATACAAGTGTGCCACATGCACAAGCATTTAATAACTAATGCCTTTATGATAACTTTCAGGGACAAATTAGAATATATTAGTTTTTAATATAGAACAGTTTATGAGCGAAGTAATAAAATAACTAATTAGTAGATTATTACGCATCCTCCAGGGAGTCCCCTAGGGGTATATGGGACTCCCGGCTCGCTACGGCCGGTTTACCCACTAAACCACTTGTGGATTGCCATCAGCCGTTGAGATGGGTGGAGTGCCCTGGATCTTTCAACACACAGGCCACGGCCCCGATGGAGTTCAGATTTTTTTATTTTATTTTGCGAGGAAAATGGATTACGCAACCCCCAAGGAGGGTCCCCTAGAGGTATGTGATATGTAGGCTCTAGGAGTTCAGACCCTGAGCCAGTATAATTTAATCCTCAAAACTTACTCTTCTCACGAAATAATAGATAACGCTACCAATAAATTGTCAACAGATGTCGCTTGTTCCGATGTCGCTAATGCCCCATTAGCTGTCCATATTTAATCTGTGAACATCATGCGGCCATTTACACTTATTTATGACCACTGGAAGTACTTGACCAGGTTTTTAATAGTCCACCTTATCTTTAAGTCAAGCGCCTGTCGTATAATCAAACGGTACTTAAATTAAGGGCTTCTTATACAGAATATCAAGGTATCTTCTCCAGATCAGCAGAATGAGAAAGATAACAAAAAAATGAAACAAAATAGTCTATTTCCAAATATTCACAATCTGTTCGCTGGAGGAATCGGCATAACAACTCGCACGGAGCCATCTATGAAGACCCAGATAGAATTTTTTTCCAGCGTGTTACTTAAGAGCTTCTCAACTTTAAAAGCATTTTACAAGCAAGTTACAGACATACGCTTTTCATATTAGTCGGTTCCTAGGTTAATAACGTTAATTAAAATGAAATTTATAAAATTACTAGCTGACCCGTGCCCACTTCGTTGAGCATATTTCAAGACCAAAAATAGCCGAATCGGCTTAGCCGTTCTCGAGTTTTAGCGAGACTAACGAACAGCAATTAATTTTTATTTATAAGAGATTAGCTGACCCGTACCCATTTCGTTGAGCATACAAATCGTTTAAACCTTGCCTGGACTTGTACGAATATTTCAAGACTAAAAATAGCAGAATCGGTTCAGCTGTTCTAGAGTTTTAGCGAGACTAACGAACAGTAATTCATTTTTATATAAGATAAGATTACTTTCGATGTTATGGTTTATTTTTTAGTTGCCATCATATCAAAGTTACATAATTACTACTATTCATATTATAAATTCCAACTACTTTACCTACAAAGAGGTGTATTAGTAAAATATTTGTGGAGATAAAACCGGCAGATCCACTGAAAACCACTTTTGATTTCGATAAACAACTTCTAAACTTAAAATAAACTTTCCACTTTATTTACTATTGAGTAATCTGTGATACCGTGAGCTTAAGCAGGAGCGATTCACAACAACGTCTCTACACTAATATTATAAAGAGGAAAGATTTGTATTTTAGTATGTAACGACTTAACTCAAAAAGCACTGGACCGATTTTAATAATTCTTTTTTCATTAGAAAGCTACGTTATCACTGAGTAACATTGGCTATATAAAAATCAATTCCTATTCGTTAGTCTCGCTAAAACTAGAGATCAGCTGAACTTCGTGGAAGTCTTTTTTACACGGTTTCCATGCTCAACGAAGTGGGCAGCTAGTTAGTAATATTTTCGAATCGTATCGAAAACTTTGCGCTTTTGCAATTTTGATTCGATAATAGTAGTACGAATTCAAATGTGCATTCGTAACCGTTAATTAATTGTATAAAAACATACATACGGTCGAATTGAGAAACCTCCTCCTTTTTTGGAAGTCGGTTAAACAACACGATAGCGCTCCTTTCAATTAAGTTAGGCATTAAGTTTTTTTTTTTTGAACTTAAATTACTTATATCTACCCAAAATAATATAATATCTTACACAATCTAATTAATATCTAAGTAATTATACGAAATACAAAACTCTATAGAATAAAATACTTATCATAATACAAATCTGTTTACTTACATTAACAATCTTACGTGCTTGGATTTAGCATATATAGGCTATAATATTAATGAGTGGTAATGCTTTAGGGTGTGTATGGGTCCCGTATATAGTTTCCTGAGAAAGTACCAGCAGTGAAGGAGGTCCTTTTTTTTAAATATGTATGGACAAATTTATGATGTTAGGGCATTTCTCATACATCAAAAGTAAGTCTTTCAGCGCAGGGACTTTCACTGTAAACTCTACATAGGAGGCACATACACACCCTAAAGTATTACCATTTATTGTACACCTTGTATAAATATTGTACGAAGGAGGAAATATCGAAAATTGTCGCTCGTATAATGCTGTGTACCAAATCTCTGGCGATTAACCGACGTGTAAACACAATATTTGTCAGTTATGTCAGAGGCGTGAAGGCGCTATGTTGACCGTACTGAGTACAGTCAACAACAGCGCGAACACGAGACTCCTGTCAATATTTACCACTCATTATGGCGAATATATTCCCAAAACAGGCTCAGAGATACAAATACAGTACATGGTAGAGGTAAAACTAGCTTATTAACAAATACCCAAATCCGGGTTATTATTGGTATCTACAAGGTGTAAAATAAATGAGTGATAATACTTTAGTGTGTGTATGTTCCTACTATGTAGAGTATACTGTAGAAGCACCGACCCTGAAAGACGTACTTTTGACTTTCATGTTTCTATGAGAAATGACCCGACATCATAAATTTTCGTATACAAAAATTTTAAAAAAGTAACTCCTATAGCGTTGGTACTTTCACAGTAATGTTTGTTTGTTTGTCATGTTTTTTCCCATTGTG
This sequence comes from Celastrina argiolus, assembly GCA_905187575.2. NCBI lineage: Eukaryota > Metazoa > Arthropoda > Insecta > Lepidoptera > Lycaenidae > Celastrina > Celastrina argiolus. The sequence goes on along the minus strand of LR994591.1, from coordinate 3,719,546 downwards.
TAGTGTAATGTCCGTATTGTTGAATAAACGTTTATTTATTTATACACATTTTATTATTTCTGCTTACCACAAGTCAATTTGCGACTGATAGTAAGCAGGAACAATAAACAACCACGTATTCATGAAATTATCGAATGTCAATGAAATTCATGAAATTATCGAATGTCAATTCACGAAATTATCGAATGTCAATTCATGAAATTATCGAATGTCAATTCATGAAATTATCGAATGTCAATGAAATTCATGAAATTATCGAATGTCAATTCACGAAATTATCGAATGTCAATTCATGAAATTATCGAATGTCAATTCACGAAATTATCGAATATCAATTCATGAAATTATCGAATGTCAATTCATGAAATTATCGAATGTCAATGAAATTCATGAAATTATCGAATGTCAATTCACGAAATTATCGAATGTCAATTCATGAAATTAACGAATGTCAATTCATGAAATTATCGAATATCAATTCATGAAATTATCGAATGTCAATTCACGAAGTTATCGAATGTCAATTCATGAAATTATTGAATGTTAATTAAATGGGTGGCTTTCAACTGTCCCTGCTTGGTCTACTGGACTTATTCCAAGTAACCAGACCCCACCCTCCTCCCCCCTCCGTCCACAACTTCGCTTGACTTCTCATGCCTTTTAAATCGAGTAGTATAAGTCAAAAACCCCGAGTTCCTGGTAACATTTTTGTAGTTAACATATAATTACGGACCGTAGCATATACCACGTATAAATCATACAGGATTTCACTTTTTCTAATAATTTATGTTTTATACTAATGATGAATGTAATTACCATAACATATAAGAGCGATGCCCCAGTGCGTTGCGTCGCCGCAGCGTCGTGCGTTGTTTCATGGCCATGTTATAAAAAATATACAGGCTAATTCATGGTTCATATTGTAAGCCGAATATAGTGTGAAGAGAATGACGCGTAGAGCATTTTTTGTTTTGGCACCTCATATAAAGTACTTAATCTAACACAAAAAAATATAAATCTAATTTAATGTACTATTCTTGGTGGAAATTAATGTTCTTAATAACACACAACTTTTATTAACATTTTTATCACCTGATGATGATTTAATCGAAACCGATCGTGTTTTTGTTAAAAACTTATTAAAACGTAATAAAAAGTGGAAAAGTGTAAATAAAAGTTGTGTGTAAGTATTATTATTTTGTTATTGTAAGTATTATTGTGAACTCAAAAAAAATCAATGGTCTTAAATGACCACAAGGAGTGAATCTTACTATGCTGGGACTCGCGGGCTCCTAGCCTATACACACGAACGCACTGGTTGTTGACCTGAGACCTGACCAGGTTTGAAACTCATCTGTTTTGTGACCTTCGTGGATATCTTTAAGCGATTTGTCGCGTTATAGTAAGTAATTTATATGAGGTGGCAATACAAGGCAAAACAAAAAAATATCTACGCGTCATTCTCTCGGCTTGATATATGCGACGACGCAACGCAGCGCAATGCACTAATGGGACCTTACCCTAAGTTAAAAACTACGTACTCATAAAGTTTTTGAATGATGTCATAATTTTCAGTACATTTCGCTAAATCAGAAGTCCTTGGCAGACGATTTTCTGATCATGTCAAAAACAATAAAGTGTACTCTACTACTACTAACTATACTTACGCCCTTTAACGGTTTTCCCAAACGACCCTTAAAAATATTGTTATATTCAATCAACTGAAATGGTATATAGTACAAACTACTTGCACTTTTCATCAGTTAGCTGATGATGACTATGTCGAAAGCGGTCGTGTAATTTAAGTAATAATAAATGTAAAATCTATACTAATATTATAAAACGGAAGAGTTTGTTTGTTTAAACGCGCTAATCTCAGGAAGTACTGGTCCGATTTGAAATTTTATTTTTTTGTTGAATAGTCCATTTATAGGGGAAGGCTTTAGGCAGTTTTTACGCTGCGACCAATAGAAGGGAAGCGTCAGTGAGAAATGTTGCAAAAACGGGGAGACTTTCGTAGCATGCGCTGCATAAATGGTTTAAGTCGCTCAAGAACCGCGCGATCGAAGTCGCGGAAACAGCTAGTAACAAATAAAGTGGAAAGTAGTTTTTTTTTTTTTTATTGACTCACCAACAGAACAACATTTGGTACATAAATAAAATATAAAAACAAAAAGGACTTAAAGATAAAATGAGTTTTAATGATAGGTGAAGTACAACATGCGTTTGCGACAATGAATATGTTTTACTATATAACATGAATTTCCACCAAGATCCTACGGTACATTCAATAACAACTGAAACAGTGACCTTTTCCGCAAGGATGCTAACTAAGGAGAACCGTAACCGAAACTATCGGATATCCGATATAAAAAAATATCCGTAACCGTATCCGAAATGAAAGTTTTGCTACCGTAAAAAGGAAACCAAAATTTAATCCGTAACTGAAATTATCCGAAACAAACGGATAATCCGTAATAATTTAATTAAGTAAAAATTTCATCCCTGCTTTTCAGTTAGATTCTAGATTACGAGTATTATTTTCGATTTAATTTTTTCTCTGCCTTAACTTCTTTACATAGGCACTTAGTCAGTAAATACTAAATACATTTCCTCAAAGTTCAGTAATTGATTTTGCAAAACGTTATATAGGGTAAACACAACCTTGAGAACATTAATGTTTGTTACGATCTAAGGCATGCTACACACTGTCTCAAATATCCCTAAAGGAAATTTTTGTCTAAAACAATAGCATCAGTATATGCAATGCTCCGATGATCTATTTTATTACTATAACTATACTACTAAATTACTATTTTTCGATGTATGAACTGGTCATACAATCTCTTGGGCTATACCATTTGTATCTGGCTGATTTTTGTATCATTAAAAAGTTTTCATTTTACAGAAGACAATTCCAAATTCAAATTAAGTAGGTTAAATGTAAGATTTTCATTTGTTCTTCTTAATGAGTGATTCTAATTGAGAGATTCGGTACATTTTAAATAAATTGAAGATAAACTTTATGAAAAACCTTTTGAATTTTTATATGAAATGCGAATAAACCTTTTCCCCAACCTAATATATCGCAAATTCCCTCCAACATTTAAGTCGCGTATGTAGACCGTAGTAGTATGTAAGTAGCCTTACGCCCAATTTTTATATTTCCGCCGAAATTCCCAAGAACTTTTTACATTAGCATAGAAAAAGAACACTATGAGCTAATTAATATTTTAACTCGTAACCTGCGGGCGTCGACCTCACGTGCCGGTAGGGCTGCCAAAAACTAATTATAATGTCGCAAAAAACGCGGGATACGGTCGCTATCTACTGCGTACATCTGAAAGGAAATCGGAAGTCGACAAGATAAGACAAGTTACTATTCTTAGATGTTTGGCGAATTCGCGTGTTGTTCGATCATACTCCTTCATGGTCCTCCTTTTTTTATACACTGAGAGGACTGGTTTAGGGCCCTTATTCAAGACTAGCTGTGCCCGCGACTTCGTTCACGTGGTTGTCGGAAACACTATAGCGATTATCTTTTGATTGCTCACGTTGGTTTTTGATGTGAATAATTTTCCCCGTTTTTGCAACATTTCTCACTGACGCTTCGCTCCTATTGGTCGCAGCGTACTGTAATATAGCCTAAAGCCTTCCTCTATAAATGGATTATCCAACAAAAAATTTTCATTTTCAAATCGGACCAGTAGTTCCTGAGATAAGCGCGTATAAACAAACAAACAAACTCTTCCGCTTTATAATATTAGTATAGATATAGATTAGTATAGATTCCGTCGGTATTTATCACTTATGAAGTTCGAAAACAAAATAGGGCATAAGGTTAATTGACAAGCTAGCTAATTCGTTTGTCACTTAGCGAAGCTTATGTCAGATTCCATATCTTTTGTTTTTGAACAACGTAATTTGCAGGGTTTGTCGTGGTTGGTTACCGCTGTTGATCCTGGCTTACAGGAGTTGCAGTGGTGGTATGTGGTATGTATGTGAGGTAGACCAATGCGCGTATTCGATTACACTGTATTCAATCCCCGATTTAGAATAAAAAAAATGATTCCTGATTTTTAGTTATTGTTATTTGTTTGTATGACAAGAAAGATTAACTATGCATCGGAACACGATCACGTAGAAAGTCGGTCCAGCGCCTGGACCCTTATTCAAGACGCCATCGCTATTATATTTTTTTTTTAAACGAGCATTGGTCCACCTCACATACATACCACATACCACCACTACAACTCCTGTAAGTCAGGATCAACAACGGTAACCAAGCACGACAAACCCTGCCAAGAACGATGTTCAAAAACAAAAGATACGGAATTTGACATAAGCTTCGCTAAGTGACATACGAATTCGCTTGTCAATTAACCTTATGCCCCATTTTGTTTTCGAACTTCGTAAGTGACAATAGCGACGGAATCGTGAATAAAGGTAAACTGACCAGTCTGGTCGGTCATTCGTCATTTTGTTACGAGAGTAAAGGTTTTTTAAAAAACTTTTACATAATATTTTAAAATCGAAACTAATATAGCTCGAACCTATTGTCGTGTCATGATAATTTCAATGTCATCATCATCCCGTGATTTTACAGGATCTCGAGAGTGTCAGCCCTGGACAGATGAACGCCATATAAGGGGTTAGCCAAATGGATCATCGTGTTGATCAATCAGCATTCAGTCGATCGTGATCCACCTATGTATGTACATGTATGTACTGCGCAGCTGGCCAGACTTTTGACCCCAACAGTAATTAGACTGACCAGTCACGGATATTATAATATCTATAGTATCTATAGACGGTTCATTCCACGTCAATCTGGCCCTGTGCTAAGTATCCGAAGAACTTGTAATTAAGGTACCAGACAATGGAAATATATCTTTAATAATTTTAAAGTATAACACATTTGAGATTTTTATTATATTAATACACAAATTTAATACACATCCATGACCCAGGAACGTTGAAACCTTTTTGTTCCCTCGGCGGGATTCGAACCCGCAACCTTTCGGTCGAGTACAAACGCGCTGAACCACTGCGCTACGGAGGTCTTCGTAAACTTTTAAAAGGCATGTCAAATAGTATACACAACCAAACTAGCCCTAAAATATACAAACATATATCCTAGTGATATTATAAAAGTTTGCAAGTATGGATGTTTGTTCCTCTTTAACGCAAAAACTGCTGAACGGATTTTGATGAAATTTGGTATGGTGGTAGTATATATGCTGTAATAACACATAGGCTACTTTTTATCACAGCTACGAGTACACGCAGTAATGTTTCAATTTGCGCGTACGAAGTAGCATGTAACATCAAGTTTTTTATATGTTTGTACAACATCATGTGTTCAACTAACGAAAAATTGCTTGTATTCATAGATACTTATCACTTAAAAGCATCGCGTGAATATATATATATTTTATTTATATACAGGCTATAACATTAATGAGTGATAACACTTTTGGGTGTGTATATTTCTCATATATAGAGTTTTCTGAGAAAGTACCAGCGCTGAAAGAGGTACTTTTTTAAATTATTGTATGGGAATATTTACGACGATGGGCATGAAACAAAATGAAAGTCAAAAGTAAGTCTTTCAGCGCTGGTACTTTCACAGTAAACTCTACATAGGAGACGCATACACACCCTAGAGTATTATCACTCATTTATTTTACACCTTGTATAGCTAGTTTTCGATAAGACAACTGTCTATAATATAGTATTACCATAATATACATCAAAGCTGATTGTTAAAACAACTTCCTCCATTGCAAGGCGGTTAACACAACTACCTGTCGATTTTACGCTTATTGTCATAAAGAAAGAAAGAAAACATAAAGTCTAAAATCATAAGGTCCAAAATCGCATGCCGGTCATACAACAAAACAAAAACATATTTAAATAAAACATTAGTGAGGTGTGAGCACGTTGCTCTATTCATAATCGCCGTGTGATTAGCCGCAACACGTGACGCGAACGCGTAATAACCAACGTGCTAAACGCTACCCTAGCACAGGGCCAACACTCTCGTGCCTCGTGCAATCTCAGTCTATCCCGCTCATGCACGTGGGATATAGCGCGCGTGCGAGCAGCCCAGGTAACAGTTGAAAACACCGCAAGGAAAAAAGTTAAAAACACTTGGAACAAAGACAGACCCTTGTGACAGCCCTGACAGGATACTTTATTGTGAGACAAAAACAACTCTAACAGAACTACAATTGGTGTTTACTCAAACTTGAATACGTTTAGAATTAATCCATTATTAATAATTATGAAAATCAGTGACGTGATGGACAACTTGGCTTAAGTAATAACTTGCGAAAACATATATAATCCCTGAAACAAAGCAAACAAGGAGATAATAAAGAAAACGGACGAATGTAATTGAATAATAATTAAAAAGTATACAAAATATAAAGCTTATATTACGAATCTATTGAAACTTTCTTCAATAAAATCACATCAGTAGTTTTAACAAACATACCTATTACATACCAGCGGCGAAGGCTGGTTCATCTTCAAAGGGAAGCCCTACCCTATATTGTGCCTAGAATAATGAATTTTAGATAGGTCTTCAAGAAAAAACAAGGGGTAAAGGAAGTCTATAGGAATTAGTTCCTATAATAGGAACCAGAGGATTCATGCCAGTCATGGAATCCTGGAGGCAAGATGCGTCTGAACTGACTATTATATGCTGGCGAGCAGTGAAACTTAAACTATTAGCTAAGAAAAAAAATTGGGGAAAATTTGCATGTTAGCAAGCTGATAAAGTAAAAATAAATAAACATTAAATTTAAAACAGACAGGCATGCGAGAATAAAAAAACAAAGAAAGCATCAATAGAAAAACATTTATGTGTATAGTATAGAAGTATTAAATATATTTCCGTTCCTTGGTACCTGTAACACTAGTTCTTCGGATTCTTAGCATTCGGGCCACAGGCCATTTCACACATCGGGCCAGATTGACGTGGTGTGAAGCGTCCATAGATATTATTATTAATATTATTAATACTTTAGGATGTTTATAAGTCCCGTATGTAGAGTTTACTGTGAAAGTACCTTAGCTGAAAGAGGTACCTACTTTTTTAAAATTCTTGTATGGGCATATTTATAATGATGCATTTCTCATAGAAACATAAAAGTCAAAAGTAAGTCTTTTAGCGCTGGTACTTTCACAGTATACTCTACACACGACGGACATACACACCCTAAAGTATTATCACTCATTTATTGTATACCTTGTATAGCTCAGAACACTAGAGTTAGTTTCTAACACAGTTGCCCTGGAGATAGCGATAGTCCCAGATTTTAGTAAGGCCTATTCAAACTATTAAATAATGTCTTTCACCTATTTAAAAATAAAACCTGTTAATGCGCATATTACACAGGTTTTAACAGGAACCGGTTTTGGTGGTTTAAATTCAGGTTGTGTATAGCGACCACTTTTAATAGAACTGTCGACGTACGATGTGCATATTAAGCGTTCATTGAGTGCGTGTCGGGCCGGTGATCATGAAAACCAAAACTTATTGGACAAAATGGAAGCTCACAACCAATAAGTTATGCTCAGAGTGCTCAGACCAAGTATCAAGTGAAGACAGAGGCCCCGTATTAATAAAGAAAACCCAACCTCACTTGAGAACAAATTTGACAGATAAAAAAAACCTTTCTTTTCACATTTAAAAATGAACTTTACTTATGTTACATACTTTTTTAAAACGTAAAAATAATATTATAAAAATATATATTATACTTATTTTAATGTTTTTCTGTAATCTACAATATAAATATTACGGTATAAAAAGAAACGAAATTAAAATAATATGTAACATTAATAAAGTTATTCACTTTTATAAGTGAAACGAAACGTTGTTTTATTTGTCAAATAGGTTCTGAAGTGAGGTTGGGTTTGAAACTTATTTATTAATACGGGCCTGAGCTTGGCCAAACAAGAACTGAGGTTTAATTGTGTGTAGTACATAAAACATGCACTTCATACAGAAGAAACTCCACACAGGAAGTCATAGAGTAGTATAATTAATGAAAACAATACACATTACCACACACTATCACGCGTTTGTACAATAACAGAAGGTTTAAACAAAATATAAATTAAATGTTAATTTAACAATACGGACTTAACACAATGGAAAAAACAGATTATTATAATTATTACATAGGCCAAGACATAGAAGAGACTGAGACAATAACAGAAGGAAAACAACATCATAGAAAAGAGGGGAGGCAAAAAAATATGAAGAAGTGCAATGCGCCGGTCGCCGAAATGGTATCTACTCAGAATAATGACTCAGAATAATTAATCTGCACAGTCCCTGATATGTGGACGCACCTATGGTTTGAAATATTTGACAATCTTCCCTTACAGATTCCATAAACAACATTTATTTTTTAACTAGCTGTGCCCGCGACTTCATTCGCGTGGGTTTTGACTGACTTGAACCGTTTATGCAGCGCACGCAACGAAAGTCCCCAAAATCTTCCCCGTTTTCGAAACATTTCTTACTGAAGCTTCGCTCCTATTGGTCGCAGCGTAATGTTATATAGCCTAAAGCCTTCCTCTATAAATGAACTATCCAACAAAAAAGAATTTTTTAAATCGGATCAGTAGTTCCTGAGATTAGCGCGTTTAAACAAACAAACAAGGAAACAAACTATCTATCTATCTACTATCATTAAATCTGTTCTCCTGCTGATCCTGCGAAAGACATTTCACACGGATCTCCAATATTTGGCGTGCGAATTAAAGACGTAATATGCAGTAACGCGTACAAATGAATATGGTATAGAGTATAGACAGGTGAGCGGCGGGCGAGTTGAAGGCCAGACGTTTTTGTGAGCTCCACGACCAATGAACCCCTTCTTATCACACAAAAACGGTGAGGCCTTTTAGGATTCCGTATCACGAGCGTTCACTTAGGTAACACGTAAATACTTGAGTCCTTTCCGTGAGAGAAGTCCTTTAGGACGCATTGCTGTAATTACACTTGGGATTTAAGCCCATTGAATCTCTTCTCAAGCTAAAAACACGGTGAGGTGATAAAAGTCTTCTAGAACGCGACTCTGTGATCCCACAAGGGAATGTAGATTTAAAATACCATCCCTTATTTCCTCGGGGGTCTTATATGGATGAGTAAATCAACCAATTGAACCTCTTCTCAAGACACAAAAATGGTCAGATCAAAGAATTCTTCTAGAACGCGACGTTGTGATCACACTTGGGAATGTAGATTAAAAATTCCATTGCTTACTTTCTTCGGGGTCTTATAGGTTAAGTTAATCAAACAATTGAACCTCTTCTCAGGACACAAAAATGGAGATAAAAGAAGTCTTCTAGAACGCGACTGTGAGTGATAGCACAAGGGAATGTAGATTTACAATTCCATCCATATACAAGGTGGGTTAATCAACCAAGGAACCTCTTCTTTATTACATAAACGGTGGCGCCTTCTATTCTAGTAGCGTTCACTTAGGCAATATAATATAAATACTAGATTTCTTTCCGTGAGAGAAGGCGCTGTAATTGCACGACAGTTCAGAACTGAACGTGGAAGCATCAAGGGCAGCTTAAGACAATACCTAGGATACAACCAATACTAGAGGTCTTTCTTTTAATGACTTCTTTCACAGGAAGGACCATAGATGATCATCTGTCCTTTAAAAAAGTGCTAAAAGATAATTTTTACTGAAATCGGGTGTTTTTATTTATCGGCTATTCCTTCTTACAGGGTCATCTTACATCAAGACGAGGGGTGACATTTTAAGATGGTTCTTTAAAATCTCGTCTCAGTGTGTCACTGACGTTTAGGGTAATACTAGTATTTACATTTACATCATATAAATAGGGCCCCACGAATTTAATTCTTGTAGTAACGACGACCTATGGACCTTGCCAGAAAAACTGGTGTATTGCCTGTACACGCCTCCGTGGCTAACGTCATAGAATAATTTACCATGCACGTCATTTTGACGTGGAGTCTGAGAATCCGTGGTCAAAAAAATTTTTACTTTAGTTTGATTCATCAACGACAGCATCTTAAGGATACAATGTATTGGGGCACTCCAAACTGATTCGATTTTGATTTACATTCTATCGTGCCGCGTACTCTCGAATAAATTTGGTTTTTTTGAGTCTCAGTCGATTGATATGGTCGGGAGTACAAAAAGTTGCGATCTAACGATTTTCTTTATCCTGGATAATTTCAAAGTAATCCACCAAATAAAATACCGAAAGCCGTTAAGATCGAACTGATTCTCGATTGTGTCGGGAGACAGATCCTACTGTTCGGGATAAATTTAAAATTGATTCAGCCGTTTGCGCATGATGAAATAGCACAATAACATTCACCATTATTAGTGTGCTGCAAATACTTCATATTTTATGGCGATCGCTTTGATTACGACGAACCAGGGAACGTAAAGATTTTTACAGTCAGTGTTTGTTACCTCGTAGCGATTTATATACTGTTCTGATTTTACCGAAAAAAGGTGTCAATTGATTCGTTATAATGCCATTTACCATAGGCTAATAATGGGCTACATTTTTTTATAAAATTTTTGGTAATTTAATGTGACTACAAATTAACATTTAACGCTCTAAACCACCATTTTCAACCATTTTCAGCCAATATGACCCCGGCATTAGAATATGAACCTGACATCGACACACAGACCTAGACACACTTTGATTTATAAAATAACAATAAGTTTGTCGTCACTACTTAACATAAGCGACGTATTGTTTAGAATATTATCATTTTAATTATTGCCGTTGGAAATAGGCGAAGGCTAAACTAGTAACTTGAACAAAACTATTAATATTATGTATGAGGAAGGCTGTCCAAACTACTAGACTACTAGGCTACTAGACTACTAGGCCCTACAATGACCTACATGCTATGTAACAGAGCACTGTACCCTGCTAACACAACATACCCTGCTAAGTAGCAATTTGAAGGTTCTTTCGTTTGTATACGATCTGAGAAAGGTCGCAAACAGACAGCGGATGTAGGCTACGTAAGTCCAGTTGCACTATGGGTAGGAAGTGCAAGACTTCGCAGGGTAGCCTTAAACCAGGGGCCTTACTCTCCAAACTGATGCGATTTTGACTCAATCGTGCCGCGATCTTCCCAATAAATTAACGTTTGTTTATTTTGATTCTCAGTCGATTGACATGGTCGGGAGTACAAAATGTGTCGATTGTCTTCATCCTGGTTAGTTTCAAAGTAATCCACCAAATAAAATACTAAAAGTCGTTGAGATCGAACTAATTCGATTCTCGATTGTGTCGGGAGTAAGCCTGCTGGTGTCCATCTAGAGGAAGGCTATCCTATACCAGTTGCGACCTTTCTGACCAAACGATCTCAGGTCGCAGTCAGTTATACAGGTTCAAGAGACCGGTCGCGGGAGAGAAATGTTTTAAAGAAAATCAAATTTTAATTAAAAGTAACTTTAAAGTGAGAGGCAAGACCGCGACTCCAGACCGCCATTTACAAATGTTCATACATAACTTAATTCACTGTTCATCCACGTTCACACACCCCCGGCACTGAGGCACTGACAGGCGACATGACGGTGACATTTTAATCAGCACCAAACACATGCGAATATCAATCGGAACGTTATCGGAACAACGTCGATCTACTGTATCAACGACCACCGTCTTTTAATACACCAAAACAGTCCTTTAAGCGTTAATTAGTGTATTGTATTAAGACGATCCAATGGTTATAGCTTGACTATCTACTCGGAGGTCGTAGGTTCGAATGCGTTGACATAACAAAAATGTTAATTCATGTTTTGTTAAATCTGATTGTCTGATAAGAAAATTTTTCCATGCGTCGGATTGGCGTATAAAAAGTTAGTCAGCTCTACCGAGGCTGAGAATAAAAGAGTGTATTCCGCACATTTTGGGCACTTTATAATGACTCCTGCGCATTAGGCTGGTTTTAACGAAAGAACGCAAAGACCAAAAGCGGTGTAGAATATAGGCAATCTACATTAAAATTAAAACTAGTGTGATGGTGAAACAAATGTTATTAAAGGACACAGGATAAATTGCATGTTAACATTGTTCCAATGCTTATATAATATATTAAAGCAAAGCATTATTATTGGAAATATGACTGCATAACAAAATAATCAAATGCTTCACTTAAACTAATACTTGTGGAATTTTCCTTATATAAGTTAACTGTGTTTTACTTAGTAAATTACATAAAATAATACACAATCTAACTTCTAGCTAACCTACCGACTGCGCCAATTGAATCAAAGCATTCTGGAAAAAAGGGTATCTAACATTCGACTAAACATAGTCGAATGTTAGATACCCTTTTTTCCTTAGACGAAAATGTATTATGTAAAGGAACACCTTTACATTTTCGTCTAATAATATCTAATTACACAAGCGACTGTACCAGACTTAATAAAAATAATTTAAAAACATAACTTTTCAAAATATATTTCTCCAATTTGCGAATAATATTCAGATTTATACAACTTGAGAGGTCCTCGCTAACTTAAACACAATCTAAACAACCTAATTCTACTCATTTTCATTTCACTTTCCACTTCACAGTGTGACAATTACAGATAGCTAATTATTTTTTAACCGACTTCCAAAAAAAGGAGGAGGTTCTCAATTCGTCTGTATGTTTTTTTTTATAGACTTTTTTAGATAAACTTAGCAGCTACACAACTGAAGTTATCTTAACATAACTTTTAGTCCCGTGGGCGATTCTATTTCCATTGTCGTCCGATTTATATCTGACGGCTCACTTCCGTGTGCCAAGTAATGGCTTTTATTGATACGTTTAGGAGGAAAACAAGCCTATTTCCTTAATAACTCAACCAATTACATAAATTCACATTAATATTAATATGGCACATGTAAATATGTATTTGGGGGAACCTTCGGGTATGTTTATGGCTGAAATACGCATATTCCGGCGACATGCGTTATCTATACGAATATTATAAAGAGAAAAGATATATTAAACTAGCTGGCCCGTGCCCACTGTGCCGTTGAGCATAGAAACAGTTTGTGATGAATCTGTGATGAAAATGAATGAAGTGTTTAAACCTTCCCGGGACTTCCACGAATATTTCAAGAAGAAGATAGCCTCTGTAACTACTGGGCAGGTTTTGATGAAACTTGCTAAAGATATGGAGCAGACCACGGGCAATTACATAGGCTTCTTTTTACTGTGCCAAAATTTATGATTTCTTCGTGACGTCGCGTGAATAATACATCTATTTTAGATTATTTTTATTTATTTATTTACAATACAATCAGTGGCGTGGGGTTCCTGCAACTCCACTTCTCTCGGCTTCACACACCTCGTTTTCAAGACCCTCATCCAAAACCCTTACCTCTTCTACAGGCTAGAGCTTCCCTCTTAAGGAGAACTAGTACTTATACACGAGGTCTTACTCTCTAAACTGTTTCGATTTTGATTCAGATTCAATCATGACGTACTGCCTCCGAATAAATTTACGTTTGTTTATTTCGATTCTCAGTCGAATGATATGGTCGACAGCACAAAGAGTTAAGATCTAACGATTTTCTTTATCGTGATTGTTTCAAAGTATTCCACCAAATAAAATACCAAAAACCGTTGAGATCGAACTGATTCGATTCTCAATTGTGTCGGGAGTAACCCTGATGCACCGTTGAAAAATGCATGGTGCACATACCACCGTAGAAATGCGTTTTGTAGACCAAATGTCAGATTTCCTTTATCAATCTATGTATGTCTATTCTTCTATAGAAATAAACCATTACGGCCTTTCCAACTGATAGAGACAGATATTTTATTTCGACAAAAAATTAAATAGTCTCTTAAAAATATATTGAAACTAAAATTTTCTAGCTGTCAAAGATACAATATTTTGTTCTGAAGGTTGAAGATACGAGTATGAAGCGTCTGAAAAGTTTTGCAGCGTGTGCGGTTTGCAGATTCCATTTTTTGTGTTTTATCTTCGTTCTTGAAACATAATATCTCAATATTTTCTGTAAATGCTGCAAAAATTGTATGTTGCCAAAAGTTGCAATAGAGATTTTACCCCTGGCTTTGTCTGCAGCGGTAAGACAGTAATATCTTATATATAAAAATTAATTGCTGTTCGTTAGTCTCGCTAAAACTCGAGAACGGCAGAACCGATTCGGCTATTTTTAGTCTTGAAATGTTCGTGGAAGTCCAAGGAAGGCTTAAACTGTTTGTATGCTAAACGCAGTGGGCACGGGTCAGCTAGTACATTATAATTATGAACCTTCCGGCTAAAATCACCCTGCTAAAATAACCAAAATTTATTAAAACTTTTACCCGACTACTCAAAATGTTATTATGTTGCTCGGGCTAAGTCAAATATTTTTATTCAGAATAAATTTTATAAAAAATGTTTTCTGAACGTCGTTTCCATAATATGATATCTACTACCGGTTCGGGTACTAGTCCAGCGAGAAGAACCGGCGTAAGAAGCATGCAAGCAAGCATGAGGACATCTTTTACCATTAAGATGGAAATTCATTCATTCAGGCGCTACAGTGGACCAAACATACATATGTATGTATGTTTAAGTGTGTTTAGTTAAGAAGCCAGAAGGGTAATTTGGCTACATAGCCAAATTACCATTCTGGCTTCTCCGTATTCAGGTAAAACAGAAGAGATAGACCACGATAGAGATTGACAAAAATGACCCGTGGGGTGCCACCGCAAGAATAGCACCTCCTCTTTCCCATTTCTTATTTTGCAAGAATAACGAAAAAGCATTTTTTTTAATAAAAAAAAACATTTCAATACAAAAGTTATAGTGACTGTTCTTTTTACACCCGTTATATTATATTTCAATTTTACACATCCTTACGTAATAAACGAATGACCCAACATTGTGTTTCTTTTCCTGGCGTTTTGTGTCATTTTCCATGTAAACAAAGCCGAATTCAATTACGATCAGTTTTATTGTCCCGAGGCCAGAACTCTTTCTTTTATTGCACAACAACGGAAGCGGCCTTATTACAATGTAAATGTATGCTAATCCGATACCTCACCTGCGACCCTTGGGTCTGTTCACGGTCATAGACGAAGCAATTGAGGTTTAATGGCGAACAGACTAATCGTCTAAAGGTAACTTCGATTATCTATGCACATGTAGGGGAGCCGAAGAGGGGATTTTTGAGACTCGAGCGCGTCAGATTAGGATAGTATGTATCATGCCTCTGGTATGATAAAGTTTTTTTTATTTTATTTGATTGGTGGGATTGAAATAGTATCAAAAAATCTATTAGATGCGCTAGATGTCAAAAAAGTTCCTACAGCAGTGACGATTTGAAAGTCGGGTAATAGAGACTTATGTAAAAGTTAAAAAGTAAATCACTTTGTATTGAAAGTGTTGCAACACATAAGCACTCTCTCTTCCTTCACTCCAGTGGGACGGATAACCGACTCGACTGGTGAGAGATTGCCGTAGGACCGACTGTACATGCCCATCCAACGGATCATCTTGTCAGATAATCGGGTGTATTGTCCTAACCAGACTTTTAAACAATTTTTTGTTGTTCAAATCAAATTAATCGGTAATCGAACCCACGATCCCTAGGAAAGATGCTCTACAGCACAGGACCACAGAGGCGTTACAAATACGTCAATGTCAATTGAAGACATTATTTACCCAAAAAACTGTCGCTTAAACATTTTAGATACGAGTATGTAGTAACGTATCAAATACATTAATTCTTGAGACGCATTTAATGAACTATTATTACGTTACGACGTAATCTAAAATGTTTAAGTGACTTTTTGAAGTCAATTTTCTCCAAATCAGAATTTTGCTACATATCACCGTCAAAGAAACTTCTGTAATCGTATTTGAGTTAAAAATAAATGGGAAAGGAAAGCCGCATTCATTGATAGTATGTTTTGTTTAACTGCTAATTATTACAGATATGTTTAACATTAACAAACCGCATGAGGGTATTCCACGAGCGATATTCGTCACAGATTTTTGTTAGCGAAAAATAAAACATACTGGGGCCTCCCCAAACTGATTCCATTTTGATTCAGATTAGATCGTGCCGCGAACTCTCGAATAAATTGACGTTTGTTTATTTTGATTTTCAGTCGATTGATATGGTCGTACAAAAAGTTACGATCTAACGATTTTCTTTATCCTGATTAGTTTCAAAGTAATCCACCAAATAAAATACCAAAATCGTTGAGATCGAACTGATTCGATTCTCGATTGTCTCGGGTGTAAGCATGCTGATCGCAATAGTCAGTCACATAAATAGTCGGTCAGGAATATTATGGAGAAAATAACTATTACGGGTCTTACTTACAGTTTCATACGTGTACTTTTCTAAAACTATTACCATTAAACCACTACTAGAATTCCTTAAGCTGTCTGTCTCGTGATCCGACGATATGAGTAGACGATAGTGCTGTAGACACTATAATAGTCTCATAAAGACAAATTCGCTATTTACACTTAGGGACATAATAGTTTCAGACACAAACGTAATAAAAATGCAATTTAATCCGTCATCAAAGCACACGTCAAATGATAAGTCGATCAGTAATAATATGGAAGAAAAATCTGTCCGATTATAGCGCCTACGAAAAGTATGCCTTGCGAACACCCAAAATGCTTTCAAAGTCGGGAAAGAAAAAAATCGGTCAGAATTATTACTCGTGGAGGGCACGGGCTCCCTTATTTGTAACGTAAATAGGATACAGTTTGAACAAAAACTCAACAACCCTTTCAGATATAAAAGTATGTCACTCAGACATTTACAATAATTAGGAAGTATAAAAATACCCCATACAAGGGGGAAATACATAAATATTGGCAACACTGCTAAATAATGCAACATGGCGGATGTCGGCCATTACTTTTTATTTTACGGGACATTCGATGTTGGTTTTTCGTTATCACATAGGGTCTTTATGGGACTCCATATTGGGTTTCACATTATAGGTCCCCTTAAAATTTTACAAACCTAAATTAATTTTAATTTTATCTTTCTCGGGATTTGCTTGGCTTTGCCGTTAGTGTAATGTTTAATCCCTTTAGGGTCCCATTTCTGAATTTTGGCATGATGATTGAAAAGTCGGTCACCGATTATCGCTTGTCAACCATAGGTTATGCTAAATATAAATAACTTCCCAAACATCTTATCAAAAAACTATTTTAGCAGATCATAAAACGAGTATTACACGCACTCTATTTTGGTTATGTGCTAAAATTCGAATCCGCCATATTGAAAAAGATCACAACGTCATTTCGCCTTCATAAATTCAGTAATAGCCTCGTAAACCGACATTTTGGCCTTGTCGGGTCGTTGCCGTAACCTAAGACACTACGTCATCATCTATTATTCGCTAGCAACAAGACGTTTTCCACAAGTCTAGTGTAAGTAAAGCGGGGCTGCCATTGTTTCCGCATTTGCCTGAATCTGGGAAAATTTCAGTTGGTCTTTGATGACAGATGTTAGTCCGATCAGATCTTTAGTTGAAATTTAAAAGCTCAGTTACGACCACAACCTCAACGCCTTTCGACAATCGTCTTTTTTATAAATTGTCTGTCATTTTGATAGAATAACGAAAATTAACGAGGGCTATTACCACAATAGATTTACTGTAATAAATAATCTTTAGTTGTTAAGTGCTTACAATTTTCTAGTGTTAATGCGACAAAAATTATAATATTTTACAATTTATATTTACATTACATGAACCATGTTAATTGCAAGGCACAATTTAAAGTCTGATTATTGCCTGCAGTCGATTTGCCAATAAGTTGTCTAAGTAAATACATCAACTCATTGTGCACTAGCGACTAGGCAGTAATTTGGTAAAACTGGATTTCCGGTTATTAAAAGCCTGCGTACTGAGTAATAACTGCGCTCATTTTAATGGTTCTAGTTAAGTAGGTCATAGATTAAAATACAATTTATCATTGAAAGTTACGATTTAAAGGACAGTTATAAAATCTGTTGATTGCGATATCGCTTAAAATGTTTACATACAAATTTTTTTTGCGGTTTCGTATACATTTTGCGCTAATATGTTACTTTACATCTTATAAGCATCTAATCATATTAAAAACTTTATGTCCCTTTCAACGCCCTACTTCCTCATTAAAAGCCTACCAAACTTCAGGGTAAAACAAAATTTAAGCTGGCAACACCACGGTAAGTTAGTACCGCTTGCGTCATCTGATTAAGGTGTAGGAAGCGCGATAAGGGGAATCAATCATTTCGGCCGGGTTAACGGTCCTCATATCTTTATCTATATTTGTCTGCAAAGATTGGTCGATAAATAAATCAGTTCATTTACTTGAAAGATGCGTGAGACTCGCGGGAGTTTTCCGCCATTTTGGATATTTCTTGCTAGTATTGAATATGACAGCTGTTTTTTTTATTTATATTATGTATGGTATTGGCTTTGAAGCGCAAAAAACTTTTTTTCATCCCTTATCCCTTATGGGACAAATGTTTAAATAACGTTATTTCAATTACATTTTTGTTTCTTTTTTTTTTGTTTTTCGAATTGTTTCAATAAGTTAATAAATACCGATTCTGTGGAACGTTTGTTGCGCAGTCCTGGGCAAATCCTCTAAGGAAAAAATTAAGTTTTCGATGTAACTTTTAATGACTCGTTTGCCATAATGTTCGTGCAAATACTGTATATGCCTACTTATACGATATAAAAAAATGGTTTTACTGTATTTATATTACCCTACCAAGAACTTAGGTATAAAGATTTTCTTATCTCTCACGTAATTCCAACTGGTTTTATTTCGTTAAAGTGTAACTGAAATTATTATTCCCGATTTGAACATTAAAATTTTAATACAACAACTAATTTAAAACACGCATTCAAAAAACATTGCCAATTTTTTACACACTTTGAATGTTAAATTTAGAATGAAAAAAAAAACATAAACAAATCCGCCTACGATTTGAAAATGAAAAAAAAAAACATAAACAGAGGCCATGCCTAATGACCTGCCAAGGCCGGTACACAATGGCAGGTCAGCGTTTCACTTTCTACCGTCATCGTGTGCGACCCCGCTTACGGTGTATACCGTTCTGTGTTGCCAGCACGTTAAATGCTAAATACTACCCCCAAGAGACATTTTCCACATTTTTGGTAAAAGTTGTCCCCATGCGAATTTCTTACGCTGGTCTAGTTCCCGAACCGGCGCGGTGGAAGACATCATATAGAAATTAGACGACGTACAGAAAACATTTTTGAAAAAAATTTTTTTTTTACTTTGACATACATATTAATACTTCAGTCTAATTATGTTAAATAGCTTTAGTTTTTAGATCTAATATAATGTAACGTAAACGAAGAGAACAAATTTTCCCGTACAATAAGTAATACGGGATACAATAAATAAAACAATAAATAATAAATACAAAAAATATAAAAAATATAGAAGAAGAAAAAGGATGATATTGAGGCCAAAAGGAAACGATAATTATAATTTCGGCAGTCTTTGTATATTGTATGTATGTATTGTTCCTCCGAAGTGAATAAACTACTGATCCGTTAACGAAAGTATTGTCAATAGATTTGCAATAATATCCCGAGTTTAGGCTACATATATAATACGTTTAAACTTTTCCAGAATCATTTGGATATTTATAAAAAATGGCCTACAATAAAAGTCAGTCATAAATCAAGTCACAACAGAATCAACGTGCACTATAATGATAGTAAATTAAGGAGTCTGATTCCCGATTTTTGACATAAAATTGAAAACAATTTTTATTAGCAGTTGCATGCTAGGGGGAAATTTGATTTGGTAGGTTTCTGAAATGGCTGGCCACACGGAGGTGCAGTCACGAAAAGGGATGAATTGAACTAATTCAATTTATTATTTCTGGGAAATAAAGGTTACTCATACATTCACATTTACTTCCATGTTTCAATTCATCATCATCAACCGACAACACCCCTAACTGCACCACAAGATTCTTCTCAAATCCTTGAATTGAATTATATAAACAGTTTAATTACCATAAGTCTATGCCAGTTTAAAAGGCTAATCAAATCTAGGTTGATTTAAATCGTATGTCAACTAATCTGTGACAATCTTAATTCACCAAAAGTGAATTAAGCTTATCTGTGAAATTTTAACGAGCCTTGAAAGTGCGAGCGTTATGTAATTATATCTGTCCCTCTCTTTCCCTCACATGTTTCATCAATCAGCGTTTCATATGGGTTGTTACTTGAATGCCTCGTTAGTTGATCATGTATATTTTATTAGCCTCTCAGAAACCGGTCGTATGAACGATTTAATCTAAACATAAGCAAAAAGATTAAATTAGATCAAATAAAATGTGCCATTGCACGAGTATTTATTTCTTTATTGCAAAAATTCTCTTCACTTATTTACGATGCAAATAAGTGTCATTTAAATTGGTATCATTAGAGTGCGTGTTTGTTATTTTATTAAATTAAAATGGCTAGACAAATTTCGTTAATTTGTTTTAATGCTGGAAGCACCCTGGATTAACACATAGGCAGACCCGGGAAATACAGGCAAAGCTAAAATAATTGTGAATACAGTTAATTGTGTAACGTGTTGACTAGCTAACTTCATGGTGTCGGTTTTTCGTGTCAATGTGCGCGCGCGTCGTTAAAACTGCAACCATTCCCTAGCGCAGCAAAAGAAGTAACTTTACAAAACCTTTTCCTGAATACACGGCCTGTCCTGAAATTGACTTTGCAAATCGGTAACGCCATAACAAAGTTTGTTGGTAAATCGGCGACGTTAATACAAGTTCTGAAAACTCGATCGTTACAGCTTCCTGACGTCACAGCACCCACATTGTTCTCGCAGATATTTCTCTGAACACATTACAATTGTCGCTATATCTACATTATACACGTTTTGTGAATCTAATTCTAAAGTATGTAGTGTGTTCAACTGAATACAGCCCTTTAAAGACACTGCTTATCATATATTCTAGGGCCCGTATAAATAAAACAATCTCAAACCCAACCTCACTTGAGAAGCTATTTGACAGATAAAAAAAACGTTTCGTTCCACTTTTAAAAGTGAACAACTTTTATTTACTTGGTAAAATTCACCACCTCCCATGATAAAGTCTACACTGAGGAAAACTAACCAGGCTTAACCAGATGATGTTTCCCAGACGGACAAAAACTACTACAGAATAAAATTTACAATAAATGTATGCTGAAGGCTTACAGTTTTTGATATCAGGCTGTTTTTATGCTCAAATCATAATTTCTAATTTTACGATTAGTACCTAATATGCATAATAAATTAATTATAAAATAAAATAGTAAAATAGTTTCATGTTTTATTTTGTAGATGAACATAAAATGTCTGCCATACCTGAGTGCATCATAATCAAAATATGTTTAATTCAATTTAGTTACATTAGAGTAATGTTAATATAATGTAAATTATAATAGTCATATTATATTTGTTAATTATTCAACTTTTCTTCTATTTTTATTACATACATATTTTAATTAGTTTTTTTTAATTCAAAATGTAACTGTAAGCAGCAAATTGATTAAGAACCCGCGAATAATAACATCCGATCTTAGCAAATATTTTTCTTTGGTGATCTTACAGGAGAAGTTGATTTAGCATTCCATCGCCAATCCGAGCGTACTATTAACTAATTAGGAATGTTGGAATAACCCGCAAATAAACATCCAATCTCAGTAAATACTAACTTTTCTTTGGTGATCTTATAGGATAGTAGATTTAGCATTGCATCGCGCGATCACACCGCGTCTAGGGTTTTCCGTGGGGTGCCGCTAAAAGAAAAGCACCTGCCCACCCACATTTATTATCGTAGAAGGCGACAACGGGAATATTATATCCGGATCCGGACAGCAGCGTTTCCGCGGACATTCATCTTTCATTTATTCACCATCTGAAAACTGCGCCAGCCTGCCAAGCGTGGCGGTATCAACAACTACCCCCACTACTTTGGAGGAGGCATCCAGTAGTGGACGTCATAGTTGAAATGATGATGATGTATCCATGTTGTGCTGCGTTAGAGCCATTGTTAGATTAGAGTTTGAATATGTGAAACCATTCTTGGCGGATTCTTAATACTCCTTAAACACACTCGCGAAATTGGCCCAAGAATGAATCTAATGAATAATGCAATAAATTAAAATTGGTCCTCCACTTGGGCACCGCCTCACGTACAATTTGGTGCGCAATTATGCAAATCCACGACACGTTGTCCATTCGTTAGACAATTAGTGATCATTGTCCCATACCTGATATGGACGTGGGAAAGTGGACAAGATTGGGGTTTACAGATTGGAGCTGGGCTTTAAGCCGAGGTGTCACATTTTTTTAGATATTCCCATAAATCCATGGTAGTGGCTACAAATGGTTTTTCTTCAGAGAAAAGCTAGCAGGCTATGCCTGTATATTAAGTAGGAATTTGGATCGTAGACGTCAATGATGAAAGGTTACATAACGGTTACTCTTGTTTTCGAACTTCGTCATTGCAATTTACGGTGGCAAAAGGCTGAAGGCTCTTTCAGAAAACAGTTTCAAGTATGCAACATGAATTGATAGCAGATTCCGAAGTCATCATTTTCGCATTGCATTGCGTGGGAAATCAGCCTGAGATTTTATAGCCAGTCGGTTTACTGAGATTTTTATGGGGAAATAGCTGTTATAATTAATCCCACGGGAATTTTTGTGGAATAAAAATGATTCATCTACATCCAAAAACGATTACGCGCAAGTTCTATGAGCTGTTATTTGGAGTTTGGGAGTACTTTTGAGAGTGTTAGGTCAAATTTTAGAAATGTAATATAAATTATTATTATAGCAAATAGCTGTATTAACTATTTATTTAGTAACATTTATAATTTTAGGATTTTTGAAATTGGCAATACTAAAAGCGTGGTTTAATTGTATAACTTAACTATGGTAAAAATGTAAACTATTATTTTTAAGAAAAGTTATTAAACGGTAATTATTGCATAATTATTTGGTGTGGATTATGATTTTTAGAATGTTTTATAAGTCTTTAAATGTATTTGATTAATAATTTGTTTGTTAGCGAAAGTGACAAGATCAACTATATAAAAATTAGGAAATATCATTATTAAAATTATGTAACTGTGCAATATTTATTAAGACTGTGTGAGGATTTTTATACTATTGTAAACTTAAAAGTACCTATGATATTCTCATATTTGACTTATATTTGACTTCCTTCAGAGAGTTAACGCTGATACCAGTTGGAGGGAACAGGCAGGGGTTTTAGTACAAAATAGGGAGTTTGAGCCCTGTGAGTTCAATTCTGGTATCAGCGGTGGCCTCAGCAGCTCATTGGTAAGTCATAGTCTCTTTTATAAAATGGTTAATATTAATATTGTTAAGTAGATTTGCTGTTCAGTATTAAATGTGTTATTTGAAAGATTTATGTGATTATAATTAATGATTATATAATGTTAATGGAAAATGTGATAACAATAAATATTAGTAACCAGTGATAATTTATTAATATGGAAATTAATGTTATAATAGAACATATTGTATGTAGGTATGTTTAAAAATATTTGAGTTATGATGAATAGATAATTTATAATAAATACACTATGAGAGATCTGGAGTTTTACTACAAGAGGTACGCACTAAATACAGACCTCCAATATTATATGTAGACAAAATTAAATTCCACATATTATATCCGCGCATTTGCTTGTTACAACAATATAGCTCGCAGAACTGATGGCCACTGGGGCAGAAAGGGTCTTGAGTGGAGACCGCGGATGGGATGACGATACGTTAGTTGGTTTTCAGGTCACCTAGTCACGAGGTCGACAGGTCACAAAGGTCGCAGATTCAGTGGATGTTGGCCGCGAGCGAGCGAAGTCACTGAAAAACTTTGGCGGATGCTTTCATCTTTCATTCATTCTACGTCTGAAAACTGCGCCAGTCTGCCAAACGTTTTGGTATGAAAACTACCCCTATTACTTTGGAGGAGGGTTTAATCCAGCAGTGGACGTCCTAGCTGAAACGAGAATATCACGGGAACTTTTTTCACGGAATAGACTGTGGGAGTACGATTACCACCCTGCGTAGCAATTTGTCGGTGGGTTTATACCGCCACAAGACTAATGGTGAAACGCTAGTTAAAATAAGGGAACGTGCCCAAACGAGGCCCGTTTTTCCATATTTTTTACCCCCAAAAATAACAAAAGACGCATTAAGCCCTAGAATGCAGATATTCGAGACAGATGTAATCACTCTTAATATTTTACTACAATCCCTAATACCTTTTATCGATTACGTTTCCTGGTCTTTAAACTTTATGATTCGTCGTCTGGATAATTAAGTCGTAAAAATTCCGTTTCGTATTTAATAAAATACAGTCGTTACAAGGTGCAATTACCGTAGTCCTGAAGAAACAATAAAAATTGCAGGAGAAGAGGGTTGAAACGAAGTAAAGAAGGCGTAATTGGGCTAGAGATTTTTATACAATTTCAACAGATTGAAATTGAAGTTTGACAGGACAGTTCCCTAATTTCGAACGTCGCTAGTGCCATTTTGGATTGAAACTAAGTGTCAATTGTATAAAACAAAAAGGTGTTAAATATTTTGCGGATTGTTAACTTCTGTACGTCTCGAAAACGACCCCTCCTAATATCAGTGTGATTGTAAACAAAAAAAGTACATTGGTACACAAACACAAAAGTATGTGGGCGGAGCAGCGTGCAAAAGCTGTAGTAACTACCAACTAGTTACTGAAGTTCGTAATGGCGTCATTTCGTCTGCCTTAAAATAGGCTCTGGCATTTTCCTCTGCGGTTTAGCTCCTAGTTTTTTGTAGTTAGTACATAGGTAGACTTTGTAGTCGACCATTATAACCTACGTATCTATAACTAGGGTTTGAAACCAAACAATGTGAACATCATAAGTTATCTTTCGATAACAGCTACGGCAGAATTAAGTGTTGTTTTCATGTCTGATTAGGACAATGCATTTCATTGTCTGGTAAGAAAGATGATGCGTCGGGTGGGCATGTAAATACTCGGTCCTGCGCCTGTTCTCTCGTGAGTAACTGGTAACATCACTGGTTTATGAGACTAAATGAAAAAAGCGTTCCCGTGGATAAATTAGGTAGGCACTATACATATGACTAGTGTGTAGTGTCTTGTGAACTTGACCCTAGTCACATGAAGCCCGTCACTCGCCACCTGGCTAGTAGACGAAATTGATCCTCCACGGTCTTTTGACAAGTGCCACAACAAACAAAAAATATAATTTAGCATACCAAGTGTGTAATACCATTTAACGCGGCGTGCCATCAGCTGATAGGGTTGGCTCATTTGAGTTTCTTATTAAATATATCTACTTATTTATTTAAAAGATTATTAATAATATTGATTCTGATCACTATAAGATGTTAGACCGATCCACTAACCCCTACTTGGCATAACATGTATCTCACAACGGTAGAAGAACTAAGTAGCGAGACTTGGCACTTTTTACAAGTTATGTTTTTGATGGGATCGAAATCTCATAAAATAAATTTAAAAAAGGCTTTGTTGTCTTGCTTACTTATTGTTTGCAAGCTAATTCCTCAAAATCACCTTAAAAAAAATGGGCAAGCAATGAGTTATCTAATGATGATGAAAGCTGACAATATGATGATCATATTGGTGTACGATTATTATGGTAATGTTTAAAATTATTATTAAAGTATCAGATTTCAACTTCACTGTTTACTATTCACAAAAATAGAGATCCAAAGTATCCTAGGTGACTTTACGCGCAAATCCTCGGACCGAACCTAGTGAAGCATAATGGACATAGCACATTAGTTTTATGCTATTCTACATAGACAGGCCACATATTTGCATAACAAGAAACAAGATGGCGATCAATCAGTCTCGCGACAACCCTGACAGGGCAGTCACCGGGCGGAATTCGACTGACATCATAATATGCCAGTGACCGAGCGAGGCCGCGATAGTTTCCGTGGCCGAATACTCTTGACCTTACTTCTTTTTGCGCAGTAGGTTAAACAAACGTTTCTATTGCTGACATACGATTGGTGGGTTTAGGGGTGCCATATGAAGCCATAAACCCACCAAACTTGTGCCCTATTACCTAAATAAAACATTCTGATATCTATCCGAAATTATCGATACAATTAGATGGTAAGTAACTACAGAACTTCTTAACTTAGTGTATTTGTCACTTGGAAAGTCATTTGACACAAAATGACAGAGGCAGTGAATAAAGGGGAGTCCTACTGGAGTCAAATTTTACGACATTGAGACTTTATTCCACCTTTAATAAGCATAATCTCAAATTTATAGAAATGTATATTTCTTAGTCACAGACTGCCAGCTGAACAGACCTCAGCAGGACTTGACAGAAACGATCATATGCTATAATATAATAGTTATTAATCTGAGTACAACACTTAATGTACGTAAACTGTAAAGTAACTTTACCTTAAAGTGTCTTAAACATAATACTTATCTTCCGATTTCACCAACGCTTGTTAGTGATAACGGCTTGTTACAATACCAAAAAACGCCTTCGTGGTCTAGTGGTTCAGAGCTTCGCTCACGACCCGGAGGTCGTGGGCTCGATTCCCGCGTTGGAACATCAAACATTTTGTTTTCAAGGGCCGTATTATGTTCTTTTACAACACCAGCCTGGTTCCAGGCAATTCAATAATACGGTCTTAAACTGCCTTGTTCTTTTTCATATCACAGCGATATGTTATACAAAATGGATCCACCCTAGTTTGGTTGTCTGAAAGTGACATTCGGAAGCAAGTCCAGTGTCAACTGTCCGCTAACTAGCTGTCATCATGCAGTTATTATGTGATCGTAATACGAAAATTCCAGGCATCCATGTTGTATGGCGTAAACTGGCTGGAATTAAGAGTTTGTAATAGGCCCCCAAGTTTGGTTAGGACAATTCAGGCTTACTTACCACCTGATTGTCTGACAAGAAAGATGATCCATGCGTCGGACGGGCATGTAAAAAGACGGTCCTGCGCCTGTTCTCCCGCCAGTCGTGTCGGTTTACCGTCCCACTGGGCTACGAGAGTGAAAGAAGAGAGAGTGCTTCTGTGTATTGCGCACACTCACACAACTCCTGCGTAGCTGGCCTGTTTTCAATTAAACCGACCACCCTCACCGAAATCGGTGTAGGAAGTATTATTATCATTATTACAATACCATGCCTTCTCATTCATTGACAGGAAATACGAGAGGGATAACATGATATTTAATTAAGGATTAACGTTAACATAGTGAAATTGGCACTTAAGATAATTAGAGGGTCGTCGTTCGTCGTTTCAGCCTTTTACTGTCCTCTGATGGACATAGGCCTCTCGAACACATTTCCAGTGCGACCGGTCTGTGGCGTGAGAATATTTATAATCCGCCACTACTTACTTATTCCGCTTCCGCTTGTGTACCTGGGACGGCGCCTCGAGACCGGCCGGTGTGTGACGTAGACGACGCGGCAGCCAATGTCCGCGCGCCCTCTCAAGCCACTCCGCTATTAGCTTTCGAGCATACCGCGCGCGTACCTTGCTAATCAACTCTTTAATGTTTTTCTTGTTTGTCATTTCATTGTTATCATCTTTCATTCATATTAATAAATCGTACATCAGTCATATATCGTTCATCTTTTAATTCACATCCGAATCATACAATATTTATTCTACAGAGGACTATAATGTGTAAGTAGCTGGAGTTAGGTATCACCATTATTCCAGCTGCCCACATCTGGTGACCCACCGACGAAGCCAAGCGAAGGATTGGTAAATATTGGAACAACGCGTCGTTTACTGAAAAACACGTGGCAGGAATACTCTTAGTAAGGTGTTTATCTAAGGTGGTGGTCCAAGGAAAAAACGGTGAGCGATTTTTTTTCTCTAACATATAATTATGGAGAACGTCAAATCTAATGATGCCAATGGCTCTGAAACTGGCGCTGAAGTGTTAAGAGTAGGCATTAAAGTGCCGCCATTTTGGCCTGAGGAGCCTGCTCTGTGGTTTGCTCAAGTCGAGAGCCAATTTGTGTTATCTCGAATAACGACCGATGACACAAAGTTTTTTTATTTGGTATCGCAACTAGACCATCAGTACGCTACCGAAGTGAAGGATGTTATAACTAATCCACCCGAAAGTAATAAGTACGCTAAATTAAAAACAGAACTTATCAAACGTTTATCGGCATCTGCAGAAAAACGAATAAAACAATTTGTAATGCATGAAGAAATGGGTGACAGGAAACCATCACAGTTTTTAAGGTACCTCGAGGGACTGGCAGGCCCATCTGTTACGAAAGAATTTTTATCTAATGTGTGGTCACAAAGGCTACCACAAAATATACAAACTGTTATTGCCTCACAAATGAACCAACCATTAGAGCAGTTAGCTGAATTGGCAGACAAGGTGTACGATATTGCCCCTCCATTACCGCAGGTGGCAAGTACGTCTGCCGCAGCACCAGCCTCGACGTACGACAGCTTAGCCAAACAAGTTTGTGAGTTGACAAGGCAGGTAGCCAATCTCACTGCACGTCTAGAAAACAACAGCCGCTCTCGCTCACATTCACGTAGATATAATCGATCACGTAGCCGTTCCCGGCCTAAACAACCACCACCTAACCACCCACATTGTTATTATCATTTCACATTTGGAGAAAAGGCGAAGAAGTGCAAGAGTCCCTGTAGTTACTCGTCGGAAAACCACCAAGGCAGTCGGAAGTAGCGGCCTATGACTGCCTAACACCATCATCTACAGGCCGTCTTTTCGTTACCGACCGCTACACCAAAATGCAGTTTCTAGTAGACACTGGCTCAGACTTGTGCGTTTTCCCACGGTCAGCGTTAAAGACGCCTTTTAGAAAATCTTCTTTCGAACTTGTTGCTGCAAACAACACAATCATAGACACATACGGTCCACTAAAACTGCACCTAAATTTTGGACTACGACGAGACTTTGTGTGGAGTTTTACCGTAGCGGATGTTAACCGGCCAATTATTGGAGTTGATTTCCTGAAGCATTACAATTTGCTTGTTGATTGTAAGCACCAGCGCCTGGT
The DNA here is from genome assembly GCA_905187575.2 of Celastrina argiolus. Classification (NCBI taxonomy): domain Eukaryota; kingdom Metazoa; phylum Arthropoda; class Insecta; order Lepidoptera; family Lycaenidae; genus Celastrina; species Celastrina argiolus. The sequence goes on along the minus strand of LR994591.1, from coordinate 3,690,400 downwards.
CGATGGTATAACTTCCCTTTCAGTACATGCTGTTCAGTCGGTGCCATCTGATGACATCGCATCAATTAAAACTGTCTCAGGTAAAACCGAGTTTCATGAGATTCTTCGCCAGTTTCCAGAAGTTACAAGACCAGCTGGTATTAGACACACAACACAACATTCAACACTCCACTATATCCGAACCACATCTGGTCCACCAGTCTCTTGTAAACCGCGACGTCTTGACCCTATTCGGACGCAAGCGGCTAAGAAGGAGTTCGACGAGATGTTGGTAAGTGGTACAGCCAGACGCTCCGAAAGCCCTTGGTCGTCAGCTCTTCACTTGGTAAAGAAAAAGGATGATGGATGGAGACCATGCGGTGACTATAGAGCGCTGAATGCTAGAACCGTTCCAGACCGGTACCCCATTCGCCATATCCAAGATTTTTCTTACCAACTTTCGGGATGCTCAATTTTTTCTACAATCGATCTCGTGAAGGCCTATAACCAGATTGCTGTAAACCCACAGGACATACCTAAGACTGCTATCACGACGCCCTTTGGATTGTTTGAGTTTCCTTACATGACGTTCGGTTTGAGGAACGCCGCTCAAACATTCCAAAGGTTCATCGACGAGGTTTTGTCAGGCCTGAACTTCTGTTATGGATACATCGATGACATACTAATATTTTCCTCAAATAAAGAAGAGCATAAGAGACACTTACAGCAGCTGTTCGAACGTTTAAAACATTATGGCATTCTAATAAACACTTCGAAGTGCTCATTTGGCAAAGATGTTGTCGACTTTCTGGGATACCGAGTCTCTGCTGATGGGTCTAAACCTCTCGATGTAAAAGTTCAGGCGATTGAGGAGTTTCCTGCCCCTAGGACTGTTAAGGAACTTAGGCGTTTCTTAGGGATGCTAAATTTCTATCGGAGGTTTATTCCTAATGCTGCTAAGCTCCAAGCGCCATTGAATGAAGTTCTACAGGGACCTAAAATAAAAGGTTCTCATCCAGTGGAAATGACACCAGAATTATTAAAATCCTTTAATAACTGCAAAACATCACTTTCCAAAGCCACACTCCTTGCTCATCCAGATTACTCGGCAGAAATCGCAATTGTCACAGACGCCTCGGACTCAGCAATCGGAGCAGTGCTGCAACAACGGAAGACTGGGAAAGCATGGCAGCCTCTAGCATTCTACTCTCACAAGCTGTCAGCTACACAAAAGAAGTATAGTCCTTACGACAGAGAACTTTTAGCAGTATACGAGGCCATTAAATATTTCCGGCATATGGTTGAAACTACTATGTTCACGATTTACACAGACCACAAACCACTTACCTTTGCCTTCGCTACAAGTAAGCAAAATTGCTCACCGAGACAATTCCGGTATTTGGACTTTATCTCCCAGTTTAGTACTGATATAAGATACATACCTGGAAAGGAGAATGCCGTCGCCGATGCTCTTTCTCGCGTCGAAGAAATCACAACCATAGACTACCAGGCTCTTGCAGAAGCTCAGGACAAAGATCCAGAACTGCAACACCTTCTTCAATATGGTTGTTCTCTAAAACTGAAAAAGATACTGACGGAAGGTTGTGATATACCACTGTACTGTGACATCTCTCTGCAGTCACCTAGACCTTTTGTAACTCAAGAGTTTCGAAAACAAATCTTTCATATGATACACAACTTACACCATCCAGGAAGTACAGCTACAATACGACTAGTCACTCAACGATTTGTTTGGCCAGGGATTCGTAAAAATTGTAGAGAGTGGACCAAGCAATGCATAAATTGCCAAAAGTGCAAAATTTCCCGCCATACCGTTACTCCCCTCTCCTCTTTCCTTACCCCTTCCTCGAGGTTCTCTCATATACACCTCGACATAGTAGGGCCATTACCTATTTCTTCTGATTACAGATACTGTCTCACCGTCATCGACAGATTCACTCGGTGGCCTGAGGCATTTCCTATCAAGGAGATAACGGCAGAGTCCTGCGCTTCAGCCCTGGTGTCTGGTTGGATCGCGCGGTTCGGCTGTCCAGCTCGGGTGACCACAGACCGCGGCCGGCAGTTCGAGAGCCACCTGTTCAAGTCTCTCACTGCGTTGACTGGCTCTCATCACATTCGCACCACATCGTATCATCCAGCTGCTAACGGACTCGTCGAGCGTATGCATCGGCAGCTAAAGTCAGCAATCATGTGCAATAACTCTTCTCAGTGGACTGAAGTTCTTCCGCTGGTTCTCCTCGGTATGCGCAGCTCCTGGAAAGACGATTTGAAAACGTCACCAGCAGAATTAGTCTACGGCGAACCCCTCAAGCTACCTGGCCAGTTCATATCACCGAAAGAAGACTTCACTGCAGCGGATGTTACCCAATATGCCATACGCCTCCGTTCTCACATGTCCAAGCTCACACCAAAACCTACTTCATGGCACATTCCGAGCTCATCACCTTTTTATATTCCACGTGACCTATTTTCTTCTACCCACGTCTTCTTGCGACAAGATCGAGTTCGCAGTGCCCTAGAACCTCCCTACGTCGGCCCCTTTAAGGTCATTGAGAGAAAGCCGAAGTACTTCATAATAGACGTTCAGAACAAAAAAGTCAACGTCTCTGTCGACAGGCTGAAACCGGCGTATATGACCAGAGATACAAACGTGAAACCAGTTCCAATTGCTACTAGTGTGCCAGCAGAGAAGAAGACACGAAGCGGGCGCACCGTCAAATTTCCAGATTTTTATCGACCATAGTCACGGTCTGGCCAGGGGGAATATGTGGCGTGAGAATATTTATAATCCGCCACTACTTACTTATTCCGCTTCCGCTTGTGTACCTGGGACGGCGCCTCGAGACCGGCCGGTGTGTGACGTAGACGACGCGGCAGCCAATGTCCGCGCGCCCTCTCAAGCCACTCCGCTATTAGCTTTCGAGCATACCGCGCGCGTACCTTGCTAATCAACTCTTTAATGTTTTTCTTGTTTGTCATTTCATTGTTATCATCTTTCATTCATATTAATAAATCGTACATCAGTCATATATCGTTCATCTTTTAATTCACATCCGAATCATACAATATTTATTCTACAGAGGACTATAATGTGTAAGTAGCTGGAGTTAGGTATCACCATTATTCCAGCTGCCCACAGGTCCATTGCCACCTGCATCCAGCGAGACCCGGCAGTTTTCACCAGGTCGTCGGTCCATCTGGTAGGTGGCCGTCCCACACTGCGCTTGCCAGTACGTGGCCTCCACTCTAGGATTTTTTGCCCCATCGACTGTCCAATCTTCGTGCTATGTGGCCGGCCCATTGGCACTTCAGCTGACTGATCCTACGGGCTTTATATAATTAATTAGAGAGTACAGAATGCAAATATATCTTTGAACAAAGCTAAAAAATACCCAAAATTAATAAAATAACAACAACATATCTATGTTAATTAATTAACATTCAATAATATGTCACACAGTTTGGTGCCAATAACAAACAGTTAATACCAAAACCTGTTGAGTTCTAATGTTGTTTTGATGTTATATGACGACCTTTCCGGGTTGAGGGGATAGGTATTTAGTTTACATGGAAGTGATCTTTCGACGTTTTCTAGGATGTCCACAGCTATGCGAAAATAAAAAATGCCCTAATTTAATTCTCTTCACACTAGTATTCGGCTTAACACAGGGTGTAAAAAGAGCAGCCACTATAACTTTGATATACGGTTATACTACCTTAACTTATTTTGGATTTTTTTTTGTCAAAAACAAAAAAATATTACACTTTTCACCATTCCTTTTTTTTTTGTCGCAAAAATAACAATAAAGCAAAAAAAAATTTTTGAAAAAAATGAACCATGAATCATCCTGTATATTAATGTCATATTCAATTCCGAAGATCGTCATCGTAATTGACGATAGCATGGTGGCTAAGCCCTCTCTTGACGTCAAAGGCATGGATAAAAGATGCAGTAACCAACTACAACAACTCAGTAGGAGGTCACCCAAATACCTCAACTTTTTATGGCTTATTCACCAGTTTTCCTCAACTATTGTTGGTAACTCATAGAAAAACTCGGTTGCGTAAGGGTGGATCTACACTGTTCTGCCTGTCGTTCAATGGTATTCTGTCGATGGGATCTGTTAGAGGCTGAGTACAAGTTATTGTTAATTCTTGTCGTGAATGAGTTTATTAAAATGGTAACTAACTAACTTCTACAGCCGGCAGTAAGAAAAAAAAGTTTGTACCTCGGGATGCCTGACAACGTCCGACAGAAGTGATAAGTTAATACGGCTCGCTCGGTGAATAAGAGTGAGAGGAGGAGCCAGAAAGGGACAGACAGGCTGGCGCCGTAACGCGAAACGTAACAAAGTGGTTTACCCAAAAAAAAAGTTTTTTTCTTTAATTTCTTTATTTATTATCCAAATTAAATTACAAAATAAAGAGCGAGCTCGGTTTCCCATAAACCCGTGGGGTTTGTCCGTACACCGGCGCATCTATTATCAAATGCGCAAACATACAAACAATAAGTACTTCAAAGCTTATTAACTACTTGACTTACATGAATAAGATTTAAAAAAATAAAAATACATAATATGCATAATGAAACAAAGTATGTAATAATTTTGAGTGATAATTATCACTTCAAAGCTCGCAATACACTGACTATAGTTAACTGCAGATTGGGTCAAGCCTGCAGCGTCATGCCAAATGTACAGACGGAGGCAAAATCTGGTTTTCCTTCTGGGTAAACCCAAGCCTGTATTAATTATAAAAGTACTAGCTGACCCGTGCCCACTTCGTTGAGCATATAAACCGCTAATCCATCCCTGGACTTCCACGAATATTTCAAGACTAAAAACAGGCGAATCGGTTCCGTTCTAGAGTTTTAGCGAGACTAACGAACAGCGATTTCATTTTTATATATAAGATAAAAGATATATGAGGTTCTTCACAAGGTAAGGAGTAAGTGAAGCAATGGAGTCATAGGCACCCTCACTGCAGTCTAGTGTATAGCCACACTAACACTGTCCGTCTGCCAAGTAAAAACGCAGTTCATTGATCGAGTTTGATGGTTATATTTAAAAGAAGTATACTCTAGTACATGTCGTATACTGTTTCACCCACAGACATTTAGTGCCAACAAGCCAACGGAATTTTTCATAATCTATTATTTGTTTTCATAGTCTAATATTAAAGTCCCTATTTACAGAGCACTGCTTGGCGGAACGACATGAACTGTGTGTGACTTAAGCGCCACTTAATTTAACTATCCTTTCAGTATTCGGATGTTAGTATTTTAAAATGTTTTACATAACCCTTTAAATGCTTATTGTCACCTACATTTTGTTACACTTTTTGTAGGTGCAAACAGAATACCTATACCGATTTCAATAGTGCAACACGTCATACGAAAACAATCTGTGTGTTTAATTCTGACTTTTAGGAAACTTGTGTTCTAATCCCTATCATCATAATCATCATCATCAGCCTGAAGACGACCACTGCTGAACATAGGCCTCCCCCAAGGACTTCCACAACGACCGGTCGTGCGCTGTCTGCATCCAACTAAAAAATGCTGCCCGCGGCTCGGACAAGTGCCCTAATTCTCAGGCCTCGAACTTAGTTTTTACTATCGGTCTGTCCCGCTCATGCAAATGAGATGTAGTGCGCGTGCGAGCGGGATATACTAATATTCGATTTTTTTTCCACTGCCCGAGAATCGGGCTCCAGGGGCCTTACTCTCTAAACTCATTCGATTTTGATTTCTATCGTTCAGAGATTCTATCGTGCCGCACACTCTAAATTGACGTTTGTTTATTTTGACTGTCGGTCTATTGATAGGGTCGGGAGTACAATAAAAAAAAGTTAAAAACTATAACCCGACTTCGCAAAAAAGGGGTCTTATAGTTTTTAAGTTTTTTTTATTTTATATTTTTCTGTTTTCTCATCAAATATATTTTTTTTGGATATAGTTTATGAGGTATAATTTTGAAAATCCAAAATTATTCTATAAATTATTATAGCCAATGTTACTCGCGGGACTACTACGAATCGATTGACACCTTATTTATTAAAATCGGATCAGTAGTTTAGCCGCTACGAGGGAACATACATACATACATACAAACATATATACATACATACTTATATACATACATAGACTGCCAAAATCATTACCGTTCCTTTTGGCTTCGCCGAAGTCGGGTAAAAAGTTACGATCTATCAATTTTCTTTATCCTGGTTAGTTTCAAAGTAATCCACCAAATAAAATAGCAAATCGATCTAATTCGATTCTCGATTGTGTCGGGAGACCTTGTGGGGGGGGGGGGGTGTAATCCCTATCGTATCCTACATTTTCGGCCACTTCAGCGGGCATTATCCTACAGTCTCAGATCTTGGGGCACACTTTTCCCCAAGTCTGGCGACTCTGTTGACTATTACTCACTGTTTGAGCACCGTCTGGCGGATTATGTCAGCGATCGTTTTACCTGCATCAACACGACTTATTAACTCTTTATTACTTTTAAATATCGTTGGATGCAGGTGGCAATGGACCGGTCGCACTGGAAATGTGTTGGAGAGGCCTATGTTCAGCAGTGGACAGTAAAAGGCTGAAACGACGACTTTTAAATATAATAGGCATTATATTAGCGCCTCCGTGATCTAGTGGTTATGAGCTTCGCTCTCGACCCGGAGGTCGTGGGTTCGATTCCCGTGTTGGAACAATAAAAAATGTAGTTTTCAAGTTTGGTTAGGACAATGCAGGCTGATTACCTGACAAGAAAGATGATCCATGCGTCGGATGTGCATGTAAAAAGTCGGTCCTGCGCCTGATCTCCCACCAGCCTAGTCGGTTATTCGTCCCACGAGTGAAGGAAGAGCGAGTGCTTCTGTGTATTGCGCATACACATGGGCACTATAAAATTACTCCTGCGTAGCTGGCCTGGTTACAATGAAACCGTCCACCGTCACCGAAATAAGAGATGAAGTGGTATGTAATTAACTAATCTGAGCACAACTTGAAATAAAATTTATTCATCTTTATTTAATAGTTAAATGACTGTATAATAAATAGCACTTCAAATTACAATAGAAAAAATATTTACATAACTAATTTAATCTGCTTATCGACTACCACATTTAATCCTTATTTGTGTTAACATTAATTTATTTTTACATCTATATATATAAAAGAAAGTCGTGTTTGTTACAACACTTATAACTCGAGAACGGCTGAACTAATTTTCATGGTTTTTGATTCGTTGGATTTGTCTCCTTCCCGAATAGCAGAATACATATTAAAAATAGTGAAAACTTGATGTGTAATTAATAATTAATCATATAAATAAATGCTCATATTTTGTTCATCAAATGTCAAACATTTGTTGTCAAATGATGTAACAACTATGCGTTCAGAAATCTATTAATGTATGCGTATTGAAGTGTCAGTTTGTAGCAACGTTTTTCTAAAATATGCTTAAGACATTTTAAACGATATTTTCTTCTTTTTTTTGGCATTGGCAACGATATCTAGGTACTAAAAACGAAAATGCAATTTAAAAAAATGTCTGTCTGTCACCGTGTCTCTTTGCTCCGGCTAATCTCTGGAACGGCTGGACCGATTTTAACGAGACTTTCACTGGTAGATAGCTAAAGTTACAAGGATTAATTAAGGCTACTTTTCATCATCATCATCATCATCATCATCATCATCATCATCATCATCGTCATCTAACTAATGATCACCGAATCGGCTGGACCGACTGTGACGGGTTCCGGGTTCCCGCGTTGCGGGTTCCGGGTTCCAGGTTCCCGCGTTGCGTGTTCCGGGTTCCGGGTTCCCGCGTTGCGGGTTCCGGGTTCCGGGTTCCCGCGTTGCGGGTTCCGGGTTCCCGCGTTGCGGGTTCCGGGTTCCGGGTTCCGGGTTCCCGCGTTGCGGGTTCCGGGTTCCGGGTTCGAGCGTTGCGGGTTCCCGCGTTCGGCGTTCCGGGTTCCCGCGTTCGGCGTTCCGGGTTCCCGCGTTGCGGGTTCGGCGTTCCGGGTTCCGCGTTCCGGGTTCCGCGTTGCGGGTTCCGGGTTCCCGCGTTGCGGGTTCCGGGTTCCCGCGTTGCGGGTTCCGGGTTCCCGCGTTGCGGGTTCCGGGTTCCCGCGTTGCGGGTTCCGGGTTCCCGCGTTGCGGGTTCCGGGTTCCCGCGTTGCGGGTTCCGGGTTCCCGCGTTGCGGGTTCCGGGTTCCCGCGTTGCGGGTTCCGGGTTCCCGCGTTGCGGGTTCCGGGTTCCCGCGTTGCGGGTTCCGGGTTCCCGCGTTGCGGGTTCCGGGTTCCCGCGTTGCGGGTTCGGCGTTCCGGGTTCCGCGTTCCGGGTTCCGCGTTGCGGGTTCCGCGTTGCGGGTTTCGGGTTCCGCGTTGTTTTTTTTTAGTTGAATTTTATCATAAACTCTTTTTATGCTCAACGAAGTGGGCAAGGGTCAGCTAGTAATATAATAAATTAACTTAATCTTAAATGTAAAATTTAATGTAAAAAAAAAGTAAAATTTATATTTAAATATTTAATAGGCGACCACATTTAAGGAATTATTACGCAGCATGTACCAGAACTATTTCAAAGTTTTAACCCGGTCAGTGCCGGTTCAAATTAGTGCGCCCAGTTCAGTAGGTGTTAATTGTGAACTCATGCACCCGGGTGAGTGACACAAAAAGTTCACTGACGTCATAACTTCTGAGAACTTTCTAGAACATAAGAGTTTAAACCCTAAGTAAAAAAGGGATAAGCAATTTTATAGGCATTACAGATCTTGTGGTCGAAAATCTCTTGTCGGACAATCCACCTGATTGTCAATCGCATTGTACTAACCAAACTTGAAAACAAATGGTTTTGTTGTTCCAACGTGCGAATCGAACCCACGACCTCCGATTCGAGAGCGAAGCTCTGAACCATTAGACCACGGAGGCGATTTTATGTAACCCTTGCCTAGCATGAAGCGAGCTGACGATAGTGAATTTTAGCTAATACTTTCGATAACGTCAACATTTTGTCACAGAACCGACAATCAAAATCGGTTTATCCGTTATTTTTATTTTTATTCATTAGGTATAGTATAGGTATAGTAACAGACAACAGTGCAGGTACATAATATAAAAAGACACATAATTAAAAGCCATTTTACACCCTATAACTACTGTACACAATATTTGATTAAATATCTATACATGTTATTGAATGTACTGTTGGTTCTTGGTGGAAATTCAGAGTTCTACCTACACCTGATGATGACTATGTCGAAACCGGTCGTGTATTTTAAGTAATTATTAAGGTGAAAAATCAAATAAAGTGGAAAAAAGTGCAAGTAGTTAGTGTTTTACTATATATAAATATCTATACCTTAACATTAACTTAAAGTATAAAGGGCTTCTAATAATTTACAATTTAAAATGTAATTACTTACTTTAAAAACTAACAATCCTTATTTATTGATGCATTAGTTTTACAATAAATTATATGTTAGGGAGGAACGCTGCCGTCCATATGACATATCATAAGCAACGCACTTGCTTGGAGGTCACTTTCGAGTAAATCGCGATCTAAGTTTTTTCTATATTTTGTTGTCTCCATGAAACTAATAGGAAATTATTTTGTTTAGTGCCTTTTATTGTGGACTTTGCATGTGCGATATTTTATGTACATATTTAGTAAATTTATGATATTTGTTATGACTAGTTACTAGTTTCGAATGGATCCACATATTCAATAATATAACGATAAGTATAACAGCTATTAAAAATTTTGTGATTGATCCTGGTTCCAGGCAATTCAATAATTAAATTGCCTTGTTCTTTTTCATATTACAACGACATGTTATTCTGAATGGATCCACCCTAGTTTGGTTGTCTAAAGTGACATTCGGAAGAAAGTCAAGTGTCTCGTGACCGCTGACTGGCTGTCAATAAGCATATCAATATGTGATCGTAATACGAAAATTCCAGGCAGCCATGTTGAATGGCGTATACTGGCTGAATTAAGAGCTTGTAATAAGCCCACTGGTAGATTTCGTTGCGGTGATTGGAAATAAAGTATTAACTCATTTTCGCCAAAAAATGTCAATTGCGTTGTCTATACTAATATTATAAAGAGGTAACGTTTGATTGTTTGTTTGTTTGTTTGTTTGTTTGTTTGTTTGTTTGAATGGAATAGGCTCTGAAACCACTGAACCAATATGAAAAATTCTTTCACCGTTGGAAAGCTACATTCCTAGCGCTGAACATAGGCTATATTATATGTTTAAAAAAAGTAGGGTTCCTTACAAAAACCCCAAAAATGTAGCCCAAAGTGTAAAAAAACGACCTCCAAAATTTCTTACATCGTGTGCGCTTCGACAACGGCTTGACCAATTTCGCAAATTTTTTTACGGTATGTTCGTTATTGTTACGATAAGGTTATTATGAAAGAAAATGTTGAAAAAAATAAGCAGAAAATTAGAAAAAAGAAGAAAATACGTGATGGTCACGCGGGGTTTGAACCTGGGCTCGATCGATTCACGTCGTTGGCAGTTTATATGACACGGCTGTCATGGCAACGTCATTATTTACAAATGGAAAATAAAAATTATGAAATGCTATAAATACCGTTTTTATATCAGCTTAAACTATTTGGATTAAAAAAATTATTAGGATTAACAAAAACATGAATCCAAATAGTTTCAGCTGATATAAATACGGTATGTATAGCATTTCCTAATTTTTGTTTTCCATTTGTAAACAACGCTGTTACCATGGCGACCGGTAGACGTTATAGACGTTTGGCTGCGTTTCCATTGACGCGGGGCGAGGCGGACAGGAGCTTGCGGTACCCGAATTGACCAATCACTATGCTCGAAATCTCTGCTCCACTCCGCTTGGGAACCACTAAGTTCCTATGCGCCCCGCTCCGCGTCAGTGAAAACGCCAAGATTGGAGAAGTTTTCCAAATCTATACATCTATACAAACAAATAAAATTGAAGTGTCAGTAAGTATGTAACTTTCAATTAGCAACGTTTTTCTAAATACATAATATGACATTTTAAACGATATCTTCTGCTTTTTTTGCATTGGCAACGATATTTACTGAAAACGAAAATGTAATTTAAAAAAAAATGTCTGTCAGCGTCTCTCTTTGCTCCGGCTAATCTCTGGAACGGCTGGACCGATTTTAACGAGACTTTCACTGGTAGATAGCTAAAGTTATAAGGATTAATTTAGGCTACTTTTCATCATCATCATCGTCGTCATCAAACTCATGATCACCGAATTGGCTGGACCGACTGTGACATTCACCGGGCTTAGCTTATGTTAGTAGGAGTAATCTATACATCTATATGTATAAAAGTAAGTCGTGTTAGTTAAATTATTTATAACTCAAGAACGGCTTTATCGATATGGCTGAAAATTGGTGAGGAAGTAGCTTAGAGCAAGTAGACGGACATAGGATACTATTTATTCCATATTATGTCAGCGTTGCGGGTTCTGTGTTTGGGTTTCGCGTTGTGGGTTCCGCGTTGCGGGTTCCGGGTTTCCGTGTTGCGGGTTCCGGGTTCCGCGTTGCGGGTTTTGGGTTCCCATGCTGCTGGTTCCGCGTTTCGGGTTTCGGGTTCCCATGCTGCGGGTTCCGCGTTGCGAGTTCCAGGTTCCCGCGTTGCGGGTTCCGGGTTCCCGCGTTGCGGGTTCCGGGTTCCCGCGTTGCGGGGTCCGGGTTCCCGCGTTGCGGGTTCCGGGTTTCCGCGTTGCGGGTTCCGGGTTCCCGCGTTGCGGGTTCCGGGTTCCCGCGTTGCGGGTTCCGGGTTCCCGCGTTGCGGGTTCCGGGTTCCCGCGTTGCGGGTTCCGGGTTCCCGCGTTGCGGGTTCCGGGTTCCCGCGTTGCGGGTTCCGGGTTCCCGCGTTGCGGGTTCAGGGTTCCCGCGTTGCGGGTTCAGGGTTCTCACGTTGCGGGTTCCGCGTTGCGGGTTCCACGTTGCGGGTTCCGCGTTGCGGGTTCCACGTTGCGGGTTTCGGGTTCCCGCGTTGCGGGTTCAGGGTTCCCGCGTTGCGGCTTCCGGGTTCCCGCGTTGCGGCTTCCGGGTTCCCGCGTTGCGGGTTCCAGGTTCCCGCGTTTGGGGTTCCGAGTTCCGCGTTGCGGGTTCCGGGTTCCCGCGTTGCGAGTTCCGGGTTCCCGCGTTGCGGGTTCCGGGTTCCCGCGTTGTGGGTTCCGGGTTCCCGCGTTGCGGGTTCCGGGTTCCCGCGTTGCGGGTTCCGGGTTCCCGCGTTGCGGGTTCCGGGTTCCCGCGTTGCGGGTTCCGGGTTCCCGCGTTGCGGGTTCAGGGTTCCCGCGTTGCGGGTTCAGGGTTCTCACGTTGCGGGTTCCGCGTTGCGGGTTCCACGTTGCGGGTTCCGCGTTGCGGGTTCCACGTTGCGGGTTTCGGGTTCCCGCGTTGCGGGTTCAGGGTTCCCGCGTTGCGGCTTCCGGGTTCCCGCGTTGCGGCTTCCGGGTTCCCGCGTTGCGGGTTCCAGGTTCCCGCGTTTGGGGTTCCGAGTTCCGCGTTGCGGGTTCCGGGTTCCCGCGTTGCGAGTTCCGGGTTCCCGCGTTGCGGGTTCAGGGTTCTCACGTTGCGGGTTCCGCGTTGCGGGTTCCGCGTGCGGGTTCCGCGTTGCGGGTTCCGCGTTGCGGGTTCCGCGTTGCGGGTTCCGCGTTGCGGGTTCCGCGTTGCGGGTTCCGCGTTGCGGGTTCCGCGTTGCGGGTTCCGCGTTGCGGGTTTCGGGTTCCCATGCTGCGTGTTCCGCGTTGCGGGTTCCGGGTTCCCGCGTTGCGGGTTCCGGGTCCCCGCGTTGTGGGTTCCGGGTTCCCGCGTAGCGGGTTCCGCGTTGCGGGTTTCGGGTTCCCTTGGTGCGGATTCCGGGTTCCCGCGTTGCGGGTTCCGCGTTCCCGCGTTGCGGGTTCCGCGTTGCGGGTTCCGCGTTGCGGGTTCCGGGTTCCGCGTTGCGGGTTCCGGGTTCCGCGTTGCGGGTTCCGCGTTCCCGCGTTGCGGGTTCCGGGTTCCCGCGTTGCGGGTTCAGGGTTCCCGCGTTGCGGGTTCCGGGTTCCCGCGTTGCGGGTTCCGGGTTCCCACGTTGCGGGTTCCGGGTTCCCGCGTTGCGGGTTCCGGGTTCCCGCGTTGCGGGTTCCGGGTTCCCGCGTTGCGGGTTCCGGGTTCCCGCGTTGCGGGTTCCGGGTTCCCGCGTTGCGGGTTCCGGGTTCCCGCGTTGCGGGTTTTGGGTTCCCATGCTGCGGGTTCCGCGTTCCCGCGTTGCGGGTTGCGGGTTTCGGGTTCCCATGCTGCGGGTTCCGGGTTCCCGCGTTGCGGGTTCCGCGTTCCCGAGTTAGGGGTTGTTTTTTTTAGTTGAATTTCATCATAAACTGTTTTTATGCTCAACGAAGTGGGCAAGGGTCAGCTAGTTTATGATAAGGGCGGCAATACTTCGCTTTTAACTCCCGAATTGTTCGTCGAGGGTACAATAAGAGAACCTTGGATTTTAATATGAATAAGCACATATCGATATTTCGTTTCTCGCTTTTCCATTGAGGAAAATCGCTAATTGTTCTCAGAAACAGCATAACAAATCGACGAGTGAGCTCATTAATTATACAGTTTACGATGATCCTTCACGCCGCGCCGCGTCGGTTCAAATGGTGTGATTACGAGCGGCGTCGCGCGCGACTTCAACCGGCCAAGTGCAAGTAGGACTAATGCTCATAGATCAGGGTTAGGGAGCTCCGTAACCGTAACCGAAACTATCGGATATCCGATATAAAATAACCGTAACCGAATCCGAAATGTTTTGCTACTGTAAAAAGGAAACAAAAATTTAATATACGTAACCGAAATTATTCGACACAAACGGATAATCTGAAATAATTTAATATCCGTATCCGAAATTTCATATCCATTTCATCCCTGACATCTAAAATCATGTTTGGTTCGATACGAAACAAAAAATGGTGTCTTCTAATAGTGTCGATATGGTACGAAACCCGTGGTACGAAGTCCAGTTCACACTTGGCTTATTTTTAAACCCCGAAGCAAAAACGACGGGATGTTATAAGTTTGACGTGTCTGTGTAAATGTGTATGTGTCTGTCTGTGGCATCGTAGCTCCTAAACGGGTGATCCGATTTTCGAGTCGATCCGAGTCGAGAGTGTTCTTTTCCACCAAACATAGCTAAGTGTGGTGGAAATCGGTTCAGGTCTTCAAGGTTTGTTAGGTGTGACATGAATGATGTACCATGCTAAATGGGGTTTTTTTATGTTTAATTTACTTTGTTGGTAAATAATACCACACACAGATATGTATATATGTATACAGGGTGTAAAAAGAGCAGTCACTATAACTTCGTGGGGTAATAACCAGGCAAGAGATATATCCATCTATTGGTACTAGTCATTTGCTTTTAATCCACTGTTTTAAAAATTTTAACATTTTCAATAGGCAATGTACAACGTGCACAACACAGCGATCAGCTGATTACGCTGAGAGGTCAATAGCACGCGTAAGACGTTCATAACGTACTAGGGCAAACGTTATTAAATTTAAGAATTTAATGCAGAACGTTGTTCCAAACAGTTCAGCCTTGCGACTAAAATAATAAATTGCAAAAAAAAATTTTTTTTTTCAAAAAATAAATAATGAAAAAAATTCATTTCTAGAATCAGTCAAGGTCATATAATCCTATCTCAAAGTTAAAGTGACTGCTCTTTTTACACCCTGTATATCAGTCTGTCATCGTTTTAGCTACACCGTCCACTGCTGCGACTTAATACTCCTCCAAACTTTTTGTTTGGAAGCTGACATGATCGACAGTATTCTTCTATTTCATGATCATCAGCTCGTTTAATACCTGACAATGACAGCTACATGAAATGTTATGTCAGTTTTACCACAACCTGAAATTGTAACAAATTACTGAGATATCCCAACGAACAGAATCGCGTTGTGACAGTACCAGACAATTAATAATTTTTCCCATCCCTATAAAGTATGGAAATTTGAACCAAGTCTGGGCGCGCTAGGCATGTGACTCACGATGAGATCATGTCGGTACGCCCATTACGAACAGGTGTCGTCTTTCTTTGGACACTGTTAGACTAAATTAAAAAAATCATTAACACGACAGAAAAAGAATCAGTCAATAGTTGTCTATGGAAAATATCCACCTGCAACTCCTGTATAGCCAGGATCGACAGTGGTAACTAGCCTCAAAAACCCTAAATGATCTAGGGGGTGCCGAGACAAAATCCTGGATCTATCTAGAGCCCCATAAATTCTAAATGGCCAAATTTAAAAAATATTTGGCCGAATAAAAAAAATGTATCGAATAGCCGGAATGACTGAAATAACGGAATTAAATTAAAATTTAAATTAAAAAAAAAACGACTCAGGGCGTGTTTCACCAAGCAATGTTAAAGTTAACGCCATGTTAAAATACCATGCCATCTCATTCATTGACAGGAAATACGAGAGGGATAACATGATATTTAACATGGCGTTAACTTTAACATTGCTTGGTGAAACACGGCCTTAGCGTATAACATTACTATCCCACCTAACAAACGACCTGATGACCTTGAAGACCTGAACCGATTTCCACCAAACATAGCTAATAGTGGAGCGCCTGGGGCGTTAAAAACCTAAAAACCTCGAACTTGAGCTAGAGTGAATGAAATTTAAAAATTTAAAATGGAATGTTTAGCTACTAATATATATTAAAAAGTTTACCAATTTAAAATTTGTGATCTTGATAAAAAAAAAAAAAGATAATTTACATAATTCAAACAGTATATTCAGACAGTTATCGGGGAAAAAAGTAAATGAAGGAAAATTTAATAAAAAATGAAAATTATTAATAAAAATTGTTTTTTATTTGAAGAATTTACATTTTTGTACATAATATTAAATATTTTCTTCGACTTCATTTATTTCAATAATAGGTTGAGTATTTAAACAGTTGTCGTTGCACTGTAGACTACACTACAGTATAAGCCACTTTTCCGACATCCACAAGCAGCTCCACATCCCTTTTTACAATTACAAAATAACATTTGTAGTAGATTATCCGGAGCTGGTAATTGAGTCATTGTTACTGGAATGAGCATATTTCGGGAATACTTCCATCCCCAATTCTCAATATTTACGTCATTACCTAGCCATATCTGAATTTGCAAGTACACTCTTTTCAAGTGTTCAAATGCTGCATCTGTTGTAGGAGGTAATGATGATAATACGACACTTGTTTTTTTTGCCGTTGCTTTTATGAAAGAATTGAACCTCAACGTATTTAAATCTTTAATTTTTGCTGGAGCTCCATATTTATAAACCCAAAATACATGTTATACCCGCTTCAAATATATTATTGGCGTCTTCGTTAACATTTTTGAATACTTTTGCTGATTCGTGTAAATCATGACGTTTCTCAAAATCTTTAATACACGACGATCTTTAATACATTCAGCCCATTCAGGTAACTTCGAAATATGTTCTTCTATGCCTATTTTAGTCAAATGAAACGTATACATAAAAATAATATTATTTAATTAAAATTTATATGCTCAAATATTTTTTTTTATATTTTTCCGTTTAAAAAATTAAAAAATCAAAAGCACACAAAAAAAAATGGTAAACATTGCAATTTATAGTTTAAAAAATAAAATTCCACTTCAAGCATAAAAATTCATTCACTGCAGCAAAAGTTCGAGGTCAAAACCCCCAGGCGCTCCACTATAAGAACACTCTCGACTGATATACCTTTCAAACACATGAAACCGCATTAAAATTGGATCCGTTTAGGAGCTACGATGCCACAGACACATTTACACAGACACGTCAAACTCATAACACCCCGTCGTTTTTGCGTCGGGGGTTAAAAAATGAACAACACAAATAATACTGTAGCAAACATACCGACTGCCAAGAAGTTACAAGTGCGTTCCCGTAGCACTACGCCAGATTTCTATCAGGCCGTGGTGGCCGTGTGTCTATCCCACGATCGGTTAAATTATATTCTGAGTGCATTAATTAATTCGAAAAACAATGTCACTAAAGCGATGAATAATTCTAGATTGTAATGTTTGTAATTTATATGCATTTATCATTATTAATAGGTCACAAACTCACAACGTGTGAAGTACACTAATGAATTAGTCATACTAATTATTGTGACATAATCTTCGTACTACTATGTATGTAAAAGAATGGATGTTTGTGTCACTCATGTATGATCCAGGGATGTCAGGGACCGTAACCGTAATCGAAACTATCGGATATCGGATATAAAATATTATCCGTAACCGAATCCCAAATAAAAGTTTTGCTACTGTCGAACGGTAACAAAATTCAATATCCGTAACCGAAATTATCCGAAAAAACGGATAATGCGAAATAATTTAATATCCATATCCGTATCCGAAATTTCATATCCATTTCATACCTGGTATGGTCACTATGATGCAAAAACTACTGAACGGATTTCGATGAAATTTGGCAGAATACCCGAAAAAGTATCTACAGTAAAAATATATTTTGCTAAACCACTATTCCCCCTATTATGTAGGTACAGTCTACCAGTGGCGAAGGCTGGATCTTCTACCGAGGGAAGCCCTAGCCTATAAAGCCTTTTTTTTCTCGAGGGGAAATGTGCATACATCTTGGCAGTGCCACTACCATGCCCCCGCACAGATATCAAAAGATAGAATACAATAATTTTGGCACTCTATATATGCATTTATATATGTATAATTAAATCTGATTCGAAAATGAGATGTCAATAAACTCGTATAATGGCTCGTGTAACATATTATAGCCTATAATATATAAGTAGTTTTAGTTTTGTACTTTCAACTATTATTAAGGAAATTTTTTGCTTAAAAATGTTTTATGGAATGTTCATGGCTCGCTGTACACACACAAAGGCAAGCATTAACACGGTAAAGAATACCTTGACCGTGGCATTAAGTACCCTCGGCGGCATTTGTTGAAAGAATTGTCCAGGAGTGAATAAATTAAAGTGGCAAACAAACATCCCATTAGTTTCAGCATTTCTGAGCCAATCGGGCGTGCGAGATTTGTGTAGAAAAGGTAACTTACATGAAGGGCAT
This sequence comes from Celastrina argiolus, assembly GCA_905187575.2. Taxonomy (NCBI): domain Eukaryota; kingdom Metazoa; phylum Arthropoda; class Insecta; order Lepidoptera; family Lycaenidae; genus Celastrina; species Celastrina argiolus. The sequence goes on along the minus strand of LR994591.1, from coordinate 3,672,284 downwards.
ATTATTAACAACTAGCTGTGCCCGCGACTTCGTTCGCGTAGTTTTAGAGTGACTTAAACAGTTTATGCAGCGCACGCAACGAAAATCCCCAAACGTGATCAATTTTCCCCGTTTTTGCAACATTTCTCACTGACGCTTCGCTCCTATTGGTCGCAGCGTGATGTTATATAGCTTAAAGCCTTCCCCTATAAATGGACTATTCAACAAAAAAATAAAATTTCAAATCGGACCAGTACTTTCTGAGATTAGCGCGTTTAAACAAACAAACAAACTCTTCCGCTTAATAATAATAGTATAGATGATAGCTCCCACAGCCATTTCGGTGTCTGGCTTCGGCACGAATGGCCGACAGGATAAGTACCATGGCCTCACAGAAAACCTACGTTTCGTTGTAATGATTTCGAGAATCAGGACCCATTTGCAACCTCTGGAGTTAGGGATCCCGTGGACGGCGAAACCGCTAACGATTATATCGATCGATATAAACGATCGGGGGTTAGCAGAGACAATTGACATCTTCGTATTCGTACATTATCCAAAGTGAATGCTATGAAAATTATTAAAGTGCTGAATTATTAGGCATTATTACACAATTGAAATTAGATAACTTTACGAATACTGTATGTATGTTTCACCGTAGCGCCTGAACTAATCCGATTTTATTTACAAAGGCATATTTTTTTTGTAGTTGGGTATGGTTGGGACTTGCAGAACGTTCTGAAAACTGAACCTTCTCGTCCCAATAAAATTCCCTTCACTCAAAGTATAATTCTGGATTAATATAACAGGGTTTTAAATTTTACACTGACATTTGACCCCACTTTCGTGGATTCTATTTTCAACTCTATTATAATAGCCTAGAGTTCTATTTTCAGTGAATATTCAGAATAAGTCAGAGCCTTAGACCCAGTTTCGCCAAACATTGTTGACTGGCTGGACTAAGTCCCAACTTCACCAACGCTTGTTTTAATGGCTTGTTAAAATACCATGCCTTCTCATTCATTGAGAGGGACAACATATTCAACAGTGTTCAGCGAAACTGGGACTGAGTCCGGATTTCACCAACGCATGTTAGTGTTAACGGCTTGTTAAAATACTATGCCTTCTCATTAATTGATAAATACGAGAGGGACAACATGATATTTAGCGAAGGATTAACTTTATCGCCTCCGTGGTCTAGTAGTTCAGAGCTTCGCTCTCGTCGTGGGTTCGATTCCCGCGTTGGAACAACAAATAATATTGTTTTCAAGTTTGGTTAGTACAATGCAGGCTGATCACCCGATTGTCTGACAAGAAAGATGATCCATGCGTCGGATGTGCATGTAAGAAGTCGGTCCTGCCGCCTGCGCCTGTTCTCTCGCCAGTCGTTTCGGTTTACCGTCACGTCCTTTAACTCTCATAACTATGAGAGTGTGCGCAATACACAAAGACGGAGTGTATTTGTGTATTACGCACACACTTGGGCACTATAAAAATAACTCCTGCGTAGTTGGCCTGGTTTCAATGAAATCGGCTACCGACACCGAAATCGGTGAGGGGAGCTATTATTATTTAGCATTGCTTGTAAAACCAGCGGTTATCATTGTCCAACAGCCGAAATACCGTCTGAATTGTGTTTATAAATATGGCGATGGAGAAAAAACGGGCAACCTTGGTGGCGCGTTCAACTCGGGGCCCCAGGCCTTGGGCCGAGCGACGACCCAGTGCAAACACTTGTCGACACTTGCCGAAAATCGCGCATTCCGACCGGGTTTTTATACGTTTAAGGCTCTATTTGTATGGTGGCCGTTGCGTATATACGTCTAATTATATTATTAGTTGACCCGTGCCCACTTCGTTGAGCATACGAACCGTTTAAACCTTCCCTGGACTTCCACGAATATTTTAAGACCAAAAATAGCCGAATCGGTTCAGTCGTTCTTGAAATCATTGCAATTTATTAAGTGTAAAACATTTTATTTTTTATTTCGCAAGGGAAAAGCGTTACTCAACCCCTGGGGAGGGTCCCCTAGGGGTATGTGGGACTCGCTGCGGCCAGTTTACCCACTGAAACCACTTGCGGATTGCCATCAGCCGTTTTGTTGGGAGGAGTGGCATGGATCTGTCAAAACACAGGCCATTCCCAGGGTGTCATACATTATTACCAGGGATGTTAAGGAGCTCCGTAACCGTAACCGAAACTATCGGATATCCGATATTAAGTAATTATCCATAACCGTAACCGAATCCGAAATTAAATTGTTTCTGTAAAAAGGAAACCAAAATGTAATATCCGTAACCGAAATTATCCGAAACAAACGGATAAACCGAAATAATTTAATATTCATATCCGTATCCGAAATTTCATATCCATTTCGCCCCTGATTATTACTCCCCAAGCTAGCTCAAGCAGGAACATTTTAAAGATCCGTAAATATAATCGATTTTCAATCGTATAAGCGCTGCTATGCTCTTCACACAACATATTATTCGCTCAAGTTACTTTACATACAATCCTGCTTGACCTATTGGTAGGCAAACACTAAACAGTGGAATTTTTCCTACGATTTGCACACCCGAATTATCAAGTTTGAAGTAAGTCAGACGGCCATGACTGGTTTATATCGGTTATGGGCTTCGATGTGAAGGACAGCGGCGCGGCGGCCGGTTTGTGACTATAGTTACATTAGTATTTACGTTAGACTCACTGGCTACTAATAACACGATATTCATATATTAAAATAATAAATTAAAATAAAAAACGTTTTATTTCCAAATGAAACTTAAAAAGGTATTTTCGGAAAGTCAACAAGAAAAACAAGCTACCACCGGTTCAACCCTAAGCCGCCGAGAAGAACCGGCGTAAGAAACTCGGACGGGGCCATCTTTTAGTAAAAAGATGGAAAATTTATCTTTTTTAAGAGTTTATTTTTTTTTACAATGTAACTTAATCTATAGTCTATACATATTAATAATATAAAAATTAGGGTACATATAGTAAATAAATATAAGCAGCCATCATGGTTATTCCCAGGGTGTGCAATCATTAACAAAATCAGTTATCTTCTAATAAGCTTTAGCACACAAACGTTCTTTAACTACTTTTTTAAATTTATTTATGGAAAAATTTTGAACGTTTTCTGGGATATGTTACATCTTATTATTATCTATATTCTATATAATATATATAAAAATGTATTGTTGTTCGTTAGTCTCGCTAAAACTCGAGAACGGCTAAACCGATTCGGCTATTTCTATCTATCTTCTTATATTTATAAAAATTTATTGCTGTTCGTTAGTCTCGCTAATACTCGAAAACGGCTGAACCGATTTGCATATTTTTGTTATTGAAATGTTCGTGGAAGTCCAGGGAATGTTTAAAAGGTTTTTTTTTATGCTCAACGAAATGGGCACGGCTCAGCTAGTATTTTAAATTTAGATACTATAATATTATGTAGTTGATATTTTTAAATTACTATTTGTACTGTTGTTATAATGAATGGATAGTGGTGATATGTAGCGAGATTATGATTTCAAGAAAAATTGAGTTCAAACTGTTACTTAAACATTGTAGAATACGTCGTAAAGTATTAAATACATTAATCTAAAGATTCCTTAATATAATCCTAAAGTGACAGTTTAAACTGTAAACGTAAAATTTTTGAGACATATTCATTCATTCATTTCTTCAATTAAACTTGTAAATATAGAACATAATTAAAATGAAATTAAACGCAGTGCTTGTGTAGCAAGCAGGAACAAATGGCAACTACGTATTTGTTCACCATTACCTTCATCGATTCATGTCTTCAATTATTATACGTACTACGTACGCTTCACACCACGTCGATCTGGCCCCGTATAATAAACGGATTCCAGTCACAAACAATTTCATACGCAGTTTCACAAAAAACACTAGCGTTACAACTTTCCGACATGTAAATTAAAAAGCCAGACATAATGCGTATTAAAATGTTCAACCTTCACAACTACGCATTTTGTTAGATTCGCCAATTTCCGTATCTGAATGTTTGTCTACAGTCTATTAATATTGAATAGATATAAGACCACAGTCCCACGATATAGCGTCGATTAGTATACCGGTTTGCAAGTCGATGGCGATGATACGCATCAGACTCTCTTACTCCCGACCAGGGATTTTTTTATTTATTTATTGACTGACCAACAGAACAACATTTGGTACATTAATAAAATATAAAAACAAAAAAAGGGCTTAAAGATAAAATGAGTCCTAATGAAGTGCAACATGCGTTTGCGACAATTAATATGAAATATGGGATATATATGATGAACTCAAGATGAAGTAACATGGATGATGATGATAATAAAAAAAAGGGATGAAATGGATATGAAATTTCGGATATGGATATTAAATTGTTTCGGATTATCCTTTTGTTACGGATAATTTCGGTTACGGATTTACATTTTGGTTTCCTTTTTACAGTAACAAAAGTTTCATTTCGGATTCGGTTACGGTTAATTTTTTATATTAGTTTCGGGTCCGGTTACGGAGCTCCCTAACATCCCTGCTCCCGACACAATTGAGAATCGAATCAGCTCGATCTCAAAGGCATTTGGTATAGATTTGGTGGATTACTTCGAAACTAATCAGGATAAAAAAAAATCGTTAGATCGTATATATGTGTTCTAAGTTTTGTGTATGTATGTGGCATCGTAGCTGCCAGACGGATGAACCGATTGTGATGTAGTTTTTTGCTTGAAAGCTGACGTGTTGGGCCGGCTGATTACGTAAAATATCAATACAATGAAAACTAATCGCTATTATATAAAATAGAGTGTATAAATCGGTACATAAATCGGTGTATAATCAGTATATAAATCGGCAAATATACTTCCTATATACAAAAAGGGATCAAAAAATAACATCAGTAACTACCGGCCTATATCAATGCTCAGCACTTTTTCCAAGATATTTGAAAGTTTGATTTGTCCCGCATTAACTCACCATTCTAAATTTATAATATCTGATAATCAACATGGCTTCCACCGGGGTCGCTCTACCGTAACCAATCTAGTTAATTATATATGCGACATATCAAAGTGTTTGGACAATCGTCATCAAGTCGATGCTGTCTACACCGACTTAAGTAGTGCTTTTGACAAAGTAGACCACAAAATACTAATAACCAAATTGCATGGATACGGAATTCACGATCCTTTGCTCACGTGGTTTCGGTCATACCTCAATAATAGAGTTCAGGTGGTAACAATCAGTGGCCATTCCTCAGACCCCTTTCTCGCCTCATCTGGAGTCCCTCAAGGTTCCCATCTTGGCCCAATCCTTTTTTCTTTATTTATAAACGATATTACCCTCAAAATTAAGTTTAGTAAATGCTCTTTGTATGCGGATGATCTTAAAATATATCGGGTAGTCAAGTCGCTGGAAGACCGCGACTTGCTTCAAAGAGACCTTAACTCTATCCGGGTATGGTGTGGCGAGAATGGAATGTGTCTAAATGCATTAAAATGTGCTCACATAAAATTTTGTCGCAAAAGAAAAATACTTGGCACTTGCTACTTTATTCACGAAGAGCAACTCCAAGAGGTCACAGTCATTAAGGACTTAGGAGTCATGCTAGACAGCAAGTTGACATTCGTGGAACACCAAGACCTTATAATTAATAGAGCATGGACGTTACTTGGCTTTATTAAACGCAATACCAGAGATTTCCGGAATGCCGATAGCATTAAAACTATTTTCAATTCCTTAGCACGCAGCATCCTGGAATATGCATCTGCAGTCTGGAACCCCCACTATAAAACTCATATTCAAAGAATCGAGAGGGTTCAACGTTCTTTCACGCGTTACCTCTCTTTTAAGGATGGGTCATGTCCATATAGAGCAAGCTACGAAAGACGCCTAGTTCATTTTAATATATGCTCCCTCGAGTGGCGTAGGCAAGTTGCTGATCTGTGCACTTTATATAAAATTGTCAACAATAAATTCGATTCAACGAATCTATTGAATTTAATTAATTTACATGTACCTAGACGCCTTCCCAGACTCCAACCTAAAACTTTTCAAACTAGCCCTGCTAAAACCAATCTAGGCAAATACTCCCCATTGAACCGATTAACTGACTCCTACAACAAACTCGCCCACCAGGACATTGACATTTTTCACGACTCTTTAGCGAACTTTAAGAAAAAATTGTATAACATAGTAATTAAGGACAACATCAATTAATATTGTGACCTTAATTTGTTCTTGTTGACTGTGTGACTTGTCACCTCTAGAAAATAATAGGTACTTATATTTTAATTTTATTGTATTAATCATTTTTATTTTATTGATTTTAATATGCATGATAATGTAATCCAAATTCTAGTACATAAGTTGTGTTGTAAATTCTAACATGTAATTGTCCTCACTTTGACATATTTTCATATTTATATTCAAATTGACATTCATATACGATTTAATATTATTTATTTAATTAATTAAAGTTAAAGTACGCTTATTGGAATGAAACTAAATTAAATCTTAAACTGACTACTAAAAATGTTTTTGTTAAATTTTTATGGAGATCTATCTTTAAATGCTGTGTACACCTGTAATTAACTATTGTGATAGAACTATGCAAACAGTATTAGATTAAGTTATCAATGTAATTAGCAATAAGTTGTTGGTGTATCTATTGAATAAAATAAAAAATAAAATAAAAAATAAATAGAGAGCAGTTATTTATTTTATTATTAATTAATAGTTCTATAAATAGTTTTAACTATTAATTAAATGTTACGTCGGGGATTGTCCATTTTTTTTATTTTGCCCATTACAAAAACATTTCGAGGAATAAAGTCAGTGATCGTTTGCCTGTTTATAAAGTAAAAAAATACCCATTAGTTACTTATATTTTTAAACAAATATGTTTAACTTTAGTATGACTTTCAATTACGTCATCACTGGAAGGCATAACTATCTTTACTTCATTCCGTATTTAAAAAAAATGATTACGTTTCGAACTTTTGGTTTTCTCGAATCAGCTTTCACATAAATAAGAGAACTTGCGTTTGGCGAACCAGCCATTACAAATAGGTAAGATTGAAAGGAAAATTTACTAAACAAATATAAATAAACACGGGGAGATGCAGGGACTTGAGGTTAGTATTTCTTATGACAATGTTCTATTTTTTTAATTTTTATGTATTCAATGCTGGTCTTGCCGGCCGACGATGACGTCATAGATCCGAAAAAAACTAGCCAATGAATTTCAAAAATATTGAATTTATATTCATAAAATACCTTATTTAATCGAAAAAAAAGTACATGTGATTTTTTTTGGACAATGCCCAAAACTATAAACTGCTCTCCTGTTCAATTTGAAAATAAAAAGGAATTTACAAAAACGGGGAATTAACTCAAAATTTTTATTTTCTTTATAGTACTTATATTACAGAAGAACATATTTTAAAGCGAAAGAAATATATATATAGGTACTCCTTAATTAAGCTTATGTAGGTACTAGGTACTTGAATTTAAAACCACTCCTTTTTTATTCAAAAAAACATCTTCACAGATATTGAAATGACATTTAAAACGATATCATAATAATTTCAATTTAATAAATTCAAAATATATTTTTCATAAAATAGATAAAGGAAAACACGGTCAATGAATATTATTAAAAAAAATAACATTATATTTAAAAAATCGGGTCAAGTGCGAGTCGGACTCATGCACTGAAGGTTCCGTATAAAACGCAAAAAATTTTATTGCATGGGGCCACCGTAAATTTAACCTTAATTTTTTTTGCTATTTATTGTTATAGCGGCAAACAGAAATACTTCATCTGTGAAAATAACAACTGTCTAGCAATCGTATATCCCCTCGTTCCACTTGCTAAGTATAAACGAAAAGAACGTTTTTTACGTTCAGATTCGCGTTTCTTTAGCATTGTTTGGAACCATTAGGATCGTTTTGAACTGTTTTCACTAGTGTTCCACACCCAGCTGTCAGTTGTCAAAAACTGTTCAAATCGCTCAGAATGTTCACGCCATTTTGCTTATTTCTACTCAGCTCCCTACATGAGGCAAAATGTACATTTTTTGACGTTTACTTGGAATGACAGCTTTCACTAACCTCGATGTTATTTTTAGGTTATCGTGGAGGAAATTTATTAAGGATTTTTTTGTATTATTCATGAAATTGATAATTTTAAATATAATAAGAATTTAATAGATAAACGAGAAGTGTCAAAATTTAACATCTGACAGTCGTTTTACAATATTGTGCTAAAGAAACGACAGCGATATCAATTATCTGAGCCTTCAGAGTAAAACAAGCGTTTAAAAGAACACACAGTACATTGACATACACCCAGGTGACAGACAGACAGTCAGCAAAATCTTCCCATCCCATTGGGTACGGAGCCCAAAAGAATATAATAATAGCTCCCCTCACCGATTTCGATGTCGGTAGCCGATTTCATTGAAACCAGGCCAGCTACGCAGGAGTTATTTTATAGTGCCCAAGTGTGTGCGTAGTACACAGAAGCACTCTTTCTTCCTTTTACTCTCATAACCCAGTGGGACGGTAAACCGACACGACTAGCGAGAGATCAGGCGCAGGACCGACTTTTTACATGCCCATCCGACGCATGGATCATCTTTCTTGTCAGACAATCAGGTGATCAGCCTGAATTGTCCTAACCAAACTTGAAAACAACATTATTTGTTGTTCCAACGCGGGAATCGAACCCACGACCTCCGGGTCGAGAGCGAAGCTCTGAACCACTAGACCACGGAGGCGATAAAAAAATATAAAGAGAATACAATAACTAATAGCCATCTAGTTTTAATTTACGATCGTCTTTTATTTATTAACCAGTTCACACAATATATTTCAACACTTTCTAGACTTTTATGTTTCAAATTGTATGTTTTGGCCCAAAAAAAAATACTTTAAGGCCTTTTATGGTCTACTCCTGAATACTTAAGATGTTATCTACACTAATATTATAAAGAGGAAAGATTTGTATTTTAGTATTTTTGTATGTAACGACTTAACTAAAAAAATACTGGACCGATTTTAATAATTCTTTTTTCATTAGAAAGCTACATTACCACTGAGTAACATAGGCTATATAAAAATCAATTGCTGTTCGTTAGCCTCGCTATAACTCGATCAACTGAACTGATTCGGCTATTTTTTTTGGTCTTGAAATATTCGTGGAAGTCCCGGGAAGGTTTACACGGTTTCTATGCTCAACGGGCACGGGTTAGCTAGTCTTATATAAACGACGCTCTAATATTTATATAATTTCTTTATGTAGTTGGGCTAGTGCTATATTAGTTAACATAGTATAGTTTACATAGACATACAAGTTTACATAGTACTATACTATACATAGTAGCACTATACAAGTTTAACGCCTGACAAAAACAGGTGTTTTTTTTCCAAAGTTACATTTACATTTAAATCATGCAGCCCACCAAACCGCGTAACTATGTGTCTGTGTGCCTATCTGTCTGTCTCTTCGTACCTCCCAAATGGATGAACCGATTTTGATTCAGTGTTTTCGCTTGAAAGCTGATGTGATCTGGACTGTTCTTAGCATGATATCGCTCAATACTTTACAATTTCAGGGTTGTTTAATTTTTTTTTATTTTGTCTAAAAATATATTATATAGACTGGTTTAAAATCCTATTCTGCTATAATATTCTAATAAGCCACACTACTAATAGGTCAACTTATAATAGTCATTAAATTAATTCGACTCCATTAATTCAACTGCAATGAAAAATTCATAGACTAGAAAAATTCATAGACTAGAAAAATCCACAGACTAACCTTGAACGAGTGTAACCACCTCGGACAATTTCCGCCATATTCGCCAGCCAGAATACAGGAATTTTAAAATTAGACCGCAAAAAAGTTCTAAATTTAATTTGCAAGTGTCATAATCAAATGACGTTTGCGTGTGACGAAATTAGATTGTAGCTGTCAATTTTGACAGATCGTATACCTACCTTAAGTACAGTTTAATCAGCGTATTCCTTTACGCTTTTTTTTTACAAAAATGCACAGATCATTCTTATCGCAAATTGTCGTTTCTTTAGCACATACATATTATGAAATTTTCAAGGTGTGGAATACAGGGAATTTACAACAAAGTCATTTGCCCCATCTGTCTGTTCGGGATGAAGTCAAAAACTACTGCAGCATAATATGCTTTAATAAAACAGAATAAAATAAAAATATTTCTAAATTAAACAAAACGAGCATTTTTTGGAAAGTAATAAAAATGGATACCACCTGTTTAACCCTAGTCCGCCGAGAAGAACCTGCGTAAGAAATTCGCACGGATGTAACAAAATCATCTATCTATACTAATATATAAGTACTAATATCATAAAGCGGAAGAGTTTGTTTGTTTGTTTGTTTAAACGCGCTAATCTCAGAAACTACTGGACCGATTTGATAAATTTTGTTGGATAGTCCATTTATAGAGGAAGGCTTTAAGCTGTATAACATTACGCTGCGACCGATAGGAGCGAAGCGTCAGTGAGAAATTTTGCAAAAACGGGGAAAATTATTCACATTTTGGGACTTTCGTTGCGTGCGCTGCATAAACGGTTTAAGTCACTCAAAAACCACGCGAACGAAGTCGGGGGAACAGCTAGTTTATCTTATAAGCTAACGTTCTTTAACTACTCACTATTTATTTATTAATACAGTACATAATACAACGTCTCATCTCCATGGTCCATTTGGAGACTATTGGACAGAATATTGTGTAAATAAAAAATAAAAAAGTCAAACTATGGCAAGTGGTGTTGTTAAAAAGTCAGTCCTGCGCCTGATCTCCCGTCAGTCGTGCCGATTTTCCGTCCCACTGGGTTGCGCACACACTTGGGCACTATAAAATAACTCCCGCTAAGCTGGCCAGGTTTCAAAGAAACCGGCCACCGTCACCGAAATCAGTGGGGTAGGTATTATTATTATTATGTTTTTGGACATTAGTAATAAGTATAAGAGAAAAATTTCTTACTGCCGAGCATTTTGAGCATGTTTATTGGAGCGTATTAGCAAAAATAAAAAGCAAGCACTTTGATGTCCGCGCACATAACAGCTGAAGGTCGGGAGCTATTATTCGACAGCCAATTTAATTTTCCAGTGGATCTCGACTGTTCTGTGTGAATGTGATGTTCGCGGTACCTTAGTGTTTGTATTTTCTTTTCAGTTTTTTTTTGTATGTAATATAATATCTATGGACGCTACACACCACGTCAATCTCCCGTGCTAAGTATTCGAGGAACTTGTGTTACGGGTGCCAGACAACGGAAATATATTTAATACTTGTAAACTATACACGTATTTAAGATTTTTATAATATTAATACACAATTTTAATACATGACCCAGGAACACAGAACGTTTTGTTCCTTCACCGAGATTCGAACCCGCGAAATCCCGCTCAACCACTGCGCTACAGAGGTCGTCAAAAAGGTCTGTACGAAGTTTGTTTCACTTTTTAGTCAGTCGGGTTAAATTTACATTTTTATTTAATTGTATAATTTATAAGTATAAGTTGTGTTTAATTGTATAATTTATAAGTATAAGTAATGTATAAGTTGTATAACTTATAATTTCAATAAAAATAAAAATGTAAATTAGCGTAGAGCATTTTTTGTTTTGCAGAAAATGCTCTACGCGATATTCTCTTCACAAAAAAATCATAGGTCTAAAATAGATTTACAAGGAGTGAATATTACAATGGGGTCTCCTAGTCCTGACCTAAGACCTGGGCCCTGATTACGTAACTTCGGTCGCATTCCCATCTCTCGAAATCAGCTGTCATTGTGACGTTAAAACTTTTTAAAACACGATTTAAAAAGTTAAAACGTCAAAATTATGACATATTCATTTTTTTAATCGTGTTTTAAAAAGATGTGACGTCACAATGGCAGTTGATCTCGAGAGACGGGAAAGCGACCGGAGTTACGTAATCAGGGCCCAGGATTTAAACTCATCTGTTTTCTGTCTTTTTGGAGATCTTTAATCGTGATTTGTATGTAAGTAATTTATATAAGGGGCCAATACAAACAATTCTCTACGCGTCATTCTCTTCACACTATATTCGGCTTAATATATTATGGCCCATGAATCATCCTGTATAGTAATTATTGAAACTTATTATCCCGAAGATTCCTAATACTTATTATGCAAAATTATTCCCGTGTGCAACTATGCACAAAAACAGTCCAGCAAAATTTAACCTGCGTTTAAACTGCAAAGGTCAAACAGTTTAAAAGGTTAACACACTCAGTTAAATTTTATTTCCCGAAATAAGTGTATCGAGACCAATTAACATGTGAAACATTAATATAATTTATTTAATTACACCTGTTAACAACAACATAAATATTATTTATTTAAAAATAATTCGTTTAAATAAAAATTTTGGTTTTCCTCTGCTTGAATTACTCATTTAGAAAATATGGCAAATGTAACTTGACTAGATGTTGCCCGCGACTAAGACCGCGAAAAAGGATATCCCATGGGTACCGCACATTTGACGACCTCCGTAGCGCAGCGGTTCAGAGCGTTGGTGCTCGACCGAGAGGATGCGGGTTAGAATCCCGCCAAAAGAACAAAAAGTTTCCAATGTTCCTGGGTCATGGATGTGTATTAATATAATAAAAATCTTAACCATGTGTATAGTATAAAAGTATTAAATATATTATATTTCCGTTGTCTGGTACCTGCAACACAAGTTCTTCGGATACTTAGCACAGGGCCAGATTCACGTGGTGTGAAGCGTCTATAGATATTATTATTATTAGTGGGTACACCGTACACGCCACAATCTAAGTGTGGCTACGTTACTACGATGTCTATCTGGGGCATAGTAACTTCCAAACGGATACACCGATTTTGATGTAATTATTTGTTTAAAAGCCGTGAGCTTTCGATCGTATTTACAGCTCCATCATCAAATCACTCACTGCTTCACAATACGGAGTTGTTTAAAAATATTGTTTTCCGTAAAGCTGGTGATGATGATAAAGGCACAAAAAACGTGAGCGGCGTGACACTACATTTAGAAGTGCGTTTACGCATTGCGTGCACTCGTCCATTTACCACATAAGTTCGCGAAACAACGATAATTAATTTCACATAAAAATTCGTAGGCATGACTTGATTTGACCGCCTGACACATGGTCTGTGTGAAAATTGCGTAGACTTTGTTCTTCTCATATATTATTTACAGCTGAGGTATCACATGACACCGCGGCGCCGCTGTCGTCGTGGTGTCGTGTAAAAACTACTTATACAGTATGTTCCTGTATACGCTCTGAACGCTCAGATCATTCATAACGCACACTCTCGTTTCTTTAGCACAATAATGTAAATTTTGAAATTTTCGATCTGATCGCTTTACTGCTAGTGGAACGACTGACAGAAGTTAAATTTTGACACTTCTCGTTTATCTAATAAATTCTTATTATACACTGAGCGGCATGGAATCCCGTCCAAGCACTTTTTAGGCGATTTCTTAAATGTTAACATTTTTAAACCATTTTTTCTTATAAGGGTACTATGGAAAAATACCTATCTTTATTTTCAGAGGGAAATTAATTATATTTTAAAACATATGCGAATAGAAATTTAAATTTTAGTCGAAACGCGTCTCTCAACGAATTAAGTTCGTAATTTTAATTTAGTTTTGTGTAAGTGCATCTTTGTCCTTCTGATTCTTTTGACATTGTTGAGTTCATTTAACTTTAAACTGCACCTAAAAATTAAAATAATGCCTTTAGAGCCTGAAATAGTGGCACAAACTGTAGCCTTAATTGACTAAGGACTGACACAGCGCGAAGTAGCTATTGCGCTCAATTTACCTCGTTCATCAATCCAGTAAGACTTAAAATGATACTAAGAAACTGGTAGCTTCTCAAGAAGACCAGGCAGTGGGGGTGTCAGTTGCACAACGGCACGGGATGACCGTTTTATTGTCCTAGAGATCTTACGGAATCGGTTCCTTACTGCAGTCGAGGTTCGTCAGCGGTTCCAAATTGCGACAGATGTGAGTGTTAGCGAGCGTACAATAAGAAGACGTATGGAGGAAGCTAATTTAAAGGCACGTAGGCCAGCACTAGGACCTGAACTGCTCAAACAACATCGAGATGCTCGTCTACATTTTGCACGTGATCTTGCTTACTGGACCCATGAAGAATGGAGTCGAGTGCTGTTTACTGTCGAATGTAGGATTTCTTTACGAGATCGAGACGGTCGTTTACGAGTGTGGCGAAGAAAAAAAGAACGGTATTTACCCAATACGACTGTAAATACCGTCTGTTACGGTGGAGGCTTTATAATGGTGTGGGGAGGAATAAGTTCCACCGCTCGTACAGAATTGGTTGTCGTTGACAATCGATTAACTGCGACACGATACATCGAAGAAGTTATCCCGAAACACGTTATGCTCAATTCGGGGTTTATAGGGTATGACCAGTTTCGTTTAATGCACGATAATGCACGGCCACAAGTAGCTCGTTGCGTAAATGAGTACCTTCAAAGTCTCGGTATACAAAAACTGCAGTGGTCTGCCCGCAGTCCAGACCTGAATCCTATAGAACACATCTGGGAAATGCTCAAAAGAATAATAAAAACATCCCCTAACCCGCCAGCAACCCTCGGACAGCTTCGTAGCGCTGCGATTAACTCTTGGGAGAACCTATCCCAAACTGAAATCAAAAACATTATCTAAATCATGCCAGACCGCATGCAGATGGTCATCAGAGCAAGAGGAGGAAATACCCCATATTAAAATGAAAAAAAAATTGGAAAACTGTTATTACTTTTGAATTCAGAGTGTTTTGGAAAAAATTATTTTATGCTTAGAAATATAGCGATTTTATTAAAAACTTATTTTTAAATTAAAAACCATGTCAGTGGCTGTAAAATTGATCAGGAAACACGAAGAAATGTATTTTTTATTGTCTGACATTAATTTCATTACAATACAGGCAAATTTGAGACCATAGATAATATTTGAGACGTTTAGACAAAAATAACAGGGTGGCCAAATTTCCATGCCGGTCAGTGTAGTTAAAATTATCAATTTCAAGAATAATACAAAAGAATCCTTAATAAATTTCCTCCACGATAACATCGAGATCAGTGAAATCTGTCAAATCCAAGTAAACGTCAAAAAATGTACATTTTGCCTCTAGGGAGCTGGGTAGAAATAAGCAAAATGGCGTAATCATTCTGAGCGTTTTGAATAGTTTTTGACAGCTGACAATGCGTGTGGAACACTAGTGAAAACAGTTCAAAACGATCCTAAACAGTGCTAAACACACTCTGACACTGGCGACTCACTAAGGAGCCATAAATAAAAAAGAAGAAGAAGAACAGTGCTAAAGAAACGCGAATCTGAACGAAAAAAAAAACGTTCAAATCGTTTATAATTAGCAAGTGGAACGAGGGGATATACAGAAGTACTGTCAGAGAAAGAATAGCAAACCCCCCACACCATCTTTCTCGTGGGTGTCGTAAAAGGCTGGGGGAGTATATATCCGGAAATGGACAGCAGCGTTTCCGCGGTCATTGTTAAAACGGCGCTCGCCAATCCGCCTGCCAAACGTGGCGACTGGCGAGTATAGGCATTAGGCAGTTGCCTATGCCCTGATTAAATACTTTGGGAGAGGCTTATGTACAGTCAGAAGATACAAAAGTACCCTATAAGGCTTTGCCGCGACCCTGCCTGTGCTACGGTATTCGACGGGAACACTACTTATTTGTTTGTTGGTAAATAAAAATGATTTGCTGTTCATTAGTCTTGCTAAAGCTCGAGAATGGCTGAACCGATTCGGCTATTTTTAGTCTTGAAATATTCATGAAAGTCCCGGGAAGGTTTAAATGGTTCATCACAAACTGTGCTCAACGAAGTGGTCAGCTAGTTTGCCAAAACATTACCTTTTCTATTTACTTCGCCAAAGTCGGTTAAAAAGTAGCATATGACCAGAGCTCAAACTACCACCGTACTATTCATCCTACGAGTACATCAATCCAATCTTACAAACTTTCACTTATAATATACATATATTATGTAGTTTGATTTCATAAAATATTCACAGTGGTGCATTATGTATAATACAATGTAATCATGGTTCTTTTAGGGGATTAAGTAACCTTTAACTAACGTTAATATCAAACTTACCTATTGCCCGCGGCGTGTAAAGAGTATCCTATTTCTCCAGGAATATGTATACAAATTTTCACGATAATCGGTTAAGTATTTTTCGCGTCATAGCGTAAAAAACAAACGGACATTCACATTTATAAACATAAAGATTTATTTATTCCATACATAATAATAGTAATGATGTAGATATGTGTCTTTTTTAAAGTGCAGTGTTCATTGTGTAATCACTCAGCTAGGGTGTGCATTTGCACTGACGTTGTGCAATACTACACCTACTTCTGCAACTATTACACAACATTGCACGAATTTCATGTCAGCTTGATCACGATGACGTGGCTTTCCCCTTACCCACGTCCCCAAAACCCCATCTTCATGTCACCACCATTCCAGTTGCCTTCGAAAGACAACTGTCAATTGTTTGTCATAGTACAAACCAATGAATAGGTATTATACTCCAGTGCTGTAACAATGCTTTAATTATAATGAAATTATGTTAAATGATAGGATGAAAAAAAATTGTTTCAGC
Organism: Celastrina argiolus; assembly: GCA_905187575.2. Classification (NCBI taxonomy): domain Eukaryota; kingdom Metazoa; phylum Arthropoda; class Insecta; order Lepidoptera; family Lycaenidae; genus Celastrina; species Celastrina argiolus. The sequence continues at coordinate 3,655,580 of LR994591.1, read as the reverse complement.
TTGTAGAAGATTAAAATTCCAACATTTCATTAAAAAAAGAATTAAAGCAAGCATTATGAAACTATCATATAACAAGTAGTACTTAAATAATAATACCTAAGTACTATTTAAATCTTTTACCATACACATTTAACGAAAAAAAAAATGTTTTATTTCCAAATGAAACTTAACAAGCCTTCAAGCTATCGCTTTAAGGTTGGCCATCTTATTCCAAGTGTGTACAATCATTAACAAAATGAAGCTTCTTTAATTATTATAAGCTCTCAAAGAATATTCTTATAATACTCTATACTTAAAACAAATGTTTAATTTCCGTAGCTCCGATAGACAAGAGTTGCGATCTTGCACGAATCTTCTCCTAGACATCCCTATTAATCACACAAGGTATTATAACTCTTCTTTCACTGTTCAATCTGTTCTACTCTGGAACTCCCTTCCTATTTACATAAAACAAGCAAAAACATTAAATTCTTTTAAATCTCTTTTAAAAAAGTACTATATAAGTATGTGTCAAGTATAAATTATGTATATTTTAAGATTTGTACATTATCATTTATTTTATAGTTTTATAGTTTATTTATTATATATTATAAAAAAAAAACATTATTTAAAATTATTTAGCTAGCACAATACTCTTGTCCAGCAATTTAATCCTATCTTTCAAAGGTTGTCTGGAAGAAATTGCTATTATAGTAATAAGGCCGCCTTTGTGTACTGTCGTGTTTCTGTGTTGTTTGTTTTCTTTGTATGTGTAACTTTTGATTGTGTGCAATAAAGTATATTTTCATTTCATTTCATTTCATTTTTCAATATTATTTGCACTCTTCTTAAACCAAGTCTGATTGAATAAAACCAAAACAAGTTGAAGAGAGAAAAAAACATGTTTAATAATTAAATTTACAACATTGCTTTTGGTTTCTAATTCTGATGGTTTAAGAATGATCACAAAAACTTTTGAAACCTATATTTTTTACATACTGAAAAAGTCTTACATTAATTATTTCATTTAATTTTATTCACCTCAAATGCTACTTTAAATTCTTAAACAAATAAATATTCATATTGATAATTTATGATATGTGTATGAATAAGGTTAATTCATGGGGTAATTATACCATATAATTATCATGGGCTAATGCCACAGACTGACAAAGTTCACTCTCGGACATACACCAGCAGGCTTACTCCACACACATTTACAGTTCGATATAAAGGGTTTTTGGTATTTTATTTGGTGGATTACTTTGAAACTAATCAGGATAAAGAAAATCGTTAGATCGTAACTTTTTGTACTCCTGACCATATCAATCGACTGTGAATCAAAATAAACAAACATCAATTTAGTCAGAAGTATGCGGCACGATCGAATCCAAATCAAAATGGAATCAGATTAGAGAGTAAGGCCCCAGGTATCATAGAAAGATAAATTTTATATGCATTATTTAAAAACAAGCACTTAAACAGGCTTAATGCTTGTACACTTTTAAGTCAGAAATGACATTTTTTTATGCTAAGGATACATATATTTCCTACAATTTTATGAAAAGATATAGAATTGGCCAAGCTTGTGGCGGGCCTGCCAACGGAAGGTAATATTAGTTTATGAACAATATTGCAGAAGTTACAGTATTATTCTAAGCACTTAATTATTATGTGTTTAAATATAGGTAGTCCTTGATAATACCGGAATGTATTACTCAGAATAAGGTCTACTGTTTTGTCCTATTGACACATTCAGCAAAATTATGATGCATTAATATAATTATAATATAATTATTAAAAAATCACAGCTATTTTTGAAGCCTATACTCATAATTTTCCCCATTCCATATCCAGAAAAATATTTCTGTATTTTAAACAATTCATTTTAATTAAATTTAAGCTACATGTCAAACTCTTATTAGATTATATTCACATTTCTATACAATAAGAATATTATATCCAATCTGAAGCCATTGTACCTTCTTATAAGACAAATATCTCATCTTATAAAAATGAGGTAAGTAAATATAGTAAGTTCAATCAAACTTATGAGAAATAATTTGTAAATCAAATGCCATACACTAGTTTAAATTATGCACGGAACGATATTTTACTCAGAAAACCTACCATATTTTGACTAAAAGATGCAAACTTTATATAAAATACCAAAGCAATACCAACATATTTGATGCTATATAAACGGTCATTTTTGGTTTCAAATAAGAATAAAACCGCTTTCTTTGACCAATATATAGTACTTAAACATATATTTAATGTAATATGTTACATTTAGGAACAATAATTTACAATAAAACGGATTTTTAAAACCTAAATCACAAGTTTAGAGGTTAGGATGACTTACCTGCATCGAGTCGGCGCTAATGATTTCTGAGCCAAATCTTTGTGCTAGCTCCACCCCCAGCTTTGTTTTTCCAGTTCCTGTGGCACCTAAAATTATCACCATTGACAATTTTGAAGCCATAACAGTTCTAAAAGCCATTTGGTTTTATGAAAACATACACAGCACAAACTTCACTCACTAATTGCTAACTTCACTATTGTTATGAAAATTGACAGTTCCGTCAAGATTGGCGAGTTACGTCACTCACGTTCCATTTCTTTTAGACAAGGGATATTTTAGGATGGAATGAATTGAAATGAAAAATTTCCTGTTTAGTCCAGTCATTTTAGTAAGTTCACCTCGGAATTCAAGATACCCAGCTGTAAATCTGTAAATACTTGTATAATGACACCCTAAAAGTTGTCTCAAAACCTACATATGGTAGGGTGTGCGCAACTATTAAATTTCAAGGGTCAAAGGTCACAAAAATCGGTTTTTTTGTAAATATCTCATTTTCTATGGGTTTTTGCTATTTGCTTTCTTTATAAATATTGTAGAATACAAAATTCTCTACAAGTTTTGTTTAAAATTCTTTTCATACGGTGTACCGTTTACGTGACAGATGGCGGAGAGCGCGCGGTCACAGCATCACTTCAGGTCAACCGGTGCCTTCGGTCGAAAACGCGCGATATATATATATAATCGATAACTCAATTATTATAAATACTTGTAAATTTTTATTAACCATTATATTATATTTTATATTTTTTTTTCCTAACATATCGGCTTTTTTTTTTCAGTAATAATTTATTTGACAACATTTACCTGCCCATGTAATTGCAGAATTGTTAATGAAATTATAGGAATTATATTTGAATTTTAACCTAATTAATATTAATAACATATTTATGTCGCCTATAATGTTCGCCCCCCCAAAGCTAAGGTAAAAACTCTTCTTCAAAGAAATTTCTCTTCGATGAATATTGAAAGCCTAGAGGAGGACGCACATAACATAGACTGGTCAAACTTACTCTCAGCTGATTCCATTAATGACAAAATTGATATATTTAACGCTAAACTTAAATCTCTTTATGATATTCATGCACCTGTTAGGCCCGTTAAAATCAAACATCTTCCCGCTCCCTGGTTATCAGACGAAATCAAATCTCTGATAAATGCTAAGCATGCAGCCAAAGCCAAATTTAAAATAAAAAAGACAGAAGAATATCGTAACAAATATATTAAAATCCGGAACCGCTGTAATATGATGTGTCGTGACGCACAAAGACGTCATATTCACGCCTCCGTTGAGAACGGGGATCCGGCTAAAACATGGAAATTTCTCAAATCCCTCGGCGTGGGCAAATGCTCTGAACCGCAAGACTCTCATAATATAGATATAGATTCACTTAATAACCATTTTACTTCCTCTTTTAATCTCGACCCCAAAATTAAATCACAAATGTTAAATTATATTTCTTCGCTACCTATATTGAATTCTGATCCGTTCCTTACTGTTCCAGTTTCCGAGTGTGAGATTAAAAAGCACATCCTTTCCATATCGTCAAACGCAGTAGGAGATGACGGTATCAGTCGTAGAATGATCACACCAATATTAGATATAATTGTTCCTGTTCTTGCACACATTTTTAATTCATGTTTAGAGTCTTGTACCTTTCCTGATGCCTGGAAGGCAGCTTACATAATTCCTTTACCTAAATCCTCCTGTCCTAAGACTGTGTCTGACTTCCGTCCTATTTCCATCCTACCCTTTTTATCAAAAGTTTTAGAGCGAATCATTCATCACCAGCTTACGCAATTTGTTACCCACAACAGCTTACTCAGTCCGTTCCAGTCCGGTTTTCGCACTGGTCACAGTACGACTACCGCATTGGTAAAGGTAGCTGATGATATACGGTCAGGTATGGATGATAAAATGCTTACTATTCTCACACTTCTGGATTTTAGTAATGCCTTCAATTCCATAGACCACGATATTCTGCTAGCCCGGCTTGCATCTTTAAATCTTTCACCATCAATAATTAATTTAATTCGTAGCTACCTTGTAGGACGACGGCAGAGAGTTAAATCATCTGATTATTTCTCCGATTGGAGTTATATCTATGCCGGCGTGCCTCAGGGTGGTGTGCTATCTCCTCTTCTGTTTGCAATTTTTATAAACCCTATAACAATATCGATTTCATCATCCTACCACTTGTATGCGGACGATCTTCAAATATACACACAGTCTCCTTTGGACAATCTGAATTCCGCTTTTGATCTAGTGAATCACGATTTGTCGAATATTTGTGAATGGAGCAAGAATCATGGACTTCTTATTAATCCTATTAAAACTCAATTAATTGTAATTGGTAGCCCCGGGCTAATTTCTAGAGTTGACCATGATTCTTTACCTCCTGTCCTTATAAATGGTGTAACAATACCTTTCAGTAAAGTGGTTAAAAACTTGGGAGTGTACTTTGATGAACATTTATCGTGGACGCATCAATTGCAAGAGATTAGTAGAAAGGTTTTTTCTACCTGGCGTTCCCTAAAACGTCTACGATATGTTCTTCCGATACCCACTAAGGTAGTTTTGGCTGAATCCCTACTCCTTTCCCATTTAGATTATGCGGACGCTTCTTTCACTAACTTGACGGAGGAACAACTGAACAAATTGGAGCGCCTTCAAAACCTGGCTTTGAGGTTTGTTTTCGGTTTACGTAAATTTGACCATATCTCCGAGTATCGCCTCAAGTTAAAGTGGTTGCCAATCCGCTACCGCCGTGACTCTCGTGTTCTCTCCTTCCTTTATAACATCCTATTTGACTCCCATTGTCCCACTTATTTAAAAAGTAATTTTAACTTCCGTACCTCTGACAGACTGGAACTACGATCTATATCTAATCTTCTTCTTGACATTCCTATCCACCGCACTAAATACTTTAATTGCTCTTTCATTGTAAAATCCATTTCCCTTTGGAATTCTTTACCTATCCATATAAGGCAGGCTGAAACTATACATCGCTTTAAAACTCTTATAAAAAATCATTATCTGGAATCATATTGTGTCAACCCTTAACTTATGTAACTAACACTTATTATTATAAATTAAAATATCATGTAGGTTTATCTATTGTATATATATATATATATATATATATAGATATATATATTATATTATATTGTATACATATATTATATATTTATTGTGTTTATGTATTATTTTATTTTATTTACTTTTATTTTATTAAATATACTTTTGCGCAACTCCCATTCTCTAGCATTGTTTTCTCTAACACCATAAGGTTGTCTGGAAGAAATTGCTATCTAGTAATAAGGCCGCCTTTGTGTGCATGTCTGATTTTTGTAATGTATATTTTTTTTTTTTTTTTTGTTTTTTTTGTAACTTGTTGTGTGCACAATAAAGTATATTTGTATTGTATTGTATTGTATACCATATAATTTTGATCATATTCTTCCTCTTTTACGTCGTCTTCCGGCTGCTGGTAAATTACAAACTGGTCTTCATAATCGTCTTCAACGACATTTGTCTCAAGTTCTTCCATAATTTCGGGGTCAAAGGTTCCATAAACCGCTTTATAAACCGGTTGTGGTTTATAAACCTTTAATAAACCTGCGGCGCTTTCAAATATTCCACCAACAAGTGCAGCTGCTCATCAACATTTCAAAAGTGTATATAATCGAGTTCAAACTTGGTAGGGCATGATTTGGAACCCAGGTATGGGGTTGGCCAATGCAAAACGATTTTCGGGAGCCTATCATGACAATTTTACTACTTGCTCCAGAATATTTGCTAAATACAATTTTCTACAACTAATAGAGTGGTTGTGGTTCACGAGGCAGATGCAAGAAAACGGGCTTGCAATGCTCTTTAGCTTGTGGCCAATGTAATGGGCAAGCTTGTCTCAATGCTCTACCATTAAATCAGATCAGATCAGAGCGACATTAACTGTCTGCGATATCAAATGTCGTTGAAGACGATTATGAAGACCAGTTTGAATTTACCAGCAGCCAGAAGACGAAGAAGAGGAAGAGGATAATTAAAATTATATGGTACAAATATAGTAAGATTTTATTAATATTAATTAGATTAAAATTAAAATATGATTCCTGTAATTTCATTAACAATTCTGCAATTACATGGGCAGGTAAGTGTTCTTAAATAAATTAATACTGAAAAAAAGTGGATAGGTTAGGAAAAAAAATATAATATAGTAGTAAAATTTACAAATATCTATAATGAATGATTTATCGATAGTTCATCAACTGTGACCGAAGTCGGTCGGAAGAAGCGGCACCGGTTGACCTGAAGTGATGCTGTGACCGCGCGCTCTACGTCATCTGTCACGAAAACGGTTCACCGTATAAAAAAAATTTAAACAAAACTTGTAGAGAATCTTGTATTCTACAATATTTATAATGAAACCAAATAGCAAAAACCCATAGAAAATGAGATATTTACAAAAAACCGATTTTTGTGACCTTTGACCCTTGAAATTTAATAGTTGCGCACACCCTACCATATGTAGGTTTTGAGACAACTTTTAGGGTGTCATTATACAAGTATTTACAGATTTACAGCTGGGTATCTCGAATTCCGAGATTCTTACCTAATTTAAGCTTAAATGACTGGACTAGTTTATTTAATTATGTAACGTAATAAATATATCTACTACAATTTTAGTTATGTGAGCTAAAAAGTTAGACGGTTTATTAAATAATAATAATATTACAGATTTCCTTCCCTATAGTTATTTACTGACATTATAGTAAGTAAAATATGTAATAAAATCGTCAGCTCTGACGATTTATGTCTTTCAGTTATCTTAATATTTATGTAGGTACTAAAATAAGCAACTAAATAGATTTCTTGTATTCCAGTAGGAAGGTACGTACTGACCAAAATTTTTACCCGACTTCAGCGAAGCCAAAAGGAAGGGTAGGTAAAAGGATTTTGGCAGTTTAGATACTGGGTGTAAAAAGAGCAGTCACTATAACTTTGGGATAGGATTATAGGACCTTGACTGATTCTAGAAATGAATTTTTTTCATTATTTATTTATTTAAAACAAAAAAAAATTAATTTATTATTTTAGTCGCAAGGCTGAACTGTTGTGAAACAATGTTCTGCATTAAACTCTTAAATTTTATAATTTTTGCCCTAGTACGTAATGAACGTCTTACGCGTGCTATTGAAACAAGAAAATAATTCGATTTGAAATCCAGAAATGCATAGGTATGAAAATGGTCAAAATCTAAGCATCAGTTCACACTGAAATACGGTAGAAAAAAAACTGGAAAAAGCATTTGTCTGCCGTTGCAAGGTTCGATGCCGATAGCGGGTGCGACCACGGCTCTACCTTGACCATTTACGTACCTATGCATTTCTGGATTTCAAATTGAATTATTTTCTTGTTTCAGCCTTTTTAGATCAATTTTATTTTATTAAAATAAGGGACCTACATGAAGGTAATTATTAAGGCTTAGAAACAAGGTTACTCAGTTTCCTATACTTCAAGTTTTATCTATACTAATAATATATAGCGGAAGAGTTTATTTGTTTGTATTCACATTCTTGGAATTTTTTACACCTACGTATAAGTAATTTTTGTAATAATATTATCGTGTTACGTTAACGATGAAAACAATCGGATTTTAACCGATTGGATCATGTAATGTTATTATTATGTGGGCTAAATTCACGATCTACTGTTAATAACTTGCCATTTATGGTACTACTTATGAAATACTCACTATATAGACTTATTAACTATAGTCATTAGCATATTAATATGAAGACATTGTACCTATTTAAAAAAATGTCAACCACCTGCTAAGCTCCACCACACATTTTTGTCCATTTTAATCCACATCGTAAACTCTGTCAAATTTCATTAAAAATAAATTATAATAGTAGTAGTTAAGTAAATAATAATAGCAGAAGGATTTTATATTTTGCACATATTGTGTTAATGTCAAACTAGGTAAAGTTAGGTAGGTACTTCTCAGCCCTGTTGTATTATTAAATATACTGTAACAAATTCTTATAAGCACCTTAATAAGAATTGTGAAATCTAATAGATAAAAAAATATTAATAAAAGAAAATAGACAAAATAATACAGTAGATAATAGGAATTAGCCTTAGGTAATAACTTAATTATTCTTTATACTTGTATGTTTTACTTTAGTATTTAACTGGAAATAATATTATTGTTTTTAAACTTGATAAAGTAATAATCTTTGGTAAGAATTTTTTATTTAAGGTGAAAAGGGAATTAATAATTAGGGGTAAATAATAAGCACTTAGTTTTTTTTCGCCAAATAAAGCAGAGTTTAGGAGACAGTGACCAGCTTGTACCTCACAGGTACAAAATAAATCACAGAATCTGAATGCTAATTTCGCTTAACTCCATAACATACCAATTAGTATAAAAATCACAATCTAATATCGCACTGCATCCTAGCCCTGCATATCTGGCAATGTTTATTATATTTAATCATTATCTTAATGCTTTCGATACATAATTAAGGAACAAAAACCAAAAAATCGTTTCTTTACAAATCAATAGTATCCAAAACTCGGTAAGTACAATATTAACAACGCCGCTTCAAAGATTGCAGAATGCAAGTTTAATGTTAGGCGGAATCTATTTCGCACCCTGCATTCTCTGTAACGCCGCGGAAACCCGCGCCTGCGAACGTGTGAAAACGGCTTAAACAAGCCATAGACAATTTTTTCTTTTTTCACGCGTTGCAGGCGAGGATCGGGTGTTACTCTTACAAACGGATACTATGTAGAAATAGTAATAAAAATTAAACTATAACATGACTTAATCACCCAACCTTATTTAAAAACATACAAACAAAGTAATATAGATTGCTTCCATTTTTTCATATTGTTTTTATTTGGCAGTGGTGGAAATGTGCCTTGTCACAATTTTATTATATCTTCCGGTACGTTCCGATTTGTCTACTGATTATATAATATAAAGCTGTCATTCCTTATCATATACGATTAGCTACTGACTCGACCCAACTATTGTCTATTTCCAACTGAACTTCGGGAAACCGATTCAAGTTTCGAACAACTAAAACATTATTTTATCATTTATGTCAAGTTAAACAAAAAAAAATAAATGCAGGTACAACATTCGAGAATTCGTAACTCTCCAGTTATGAAAAAAATTAAACAATCACTAGAAAAAAACTTGTTATAAAAATGATGATATATATCTACGAGCTATGTCCTATTATTTACATTACAGCTAGTGGAAGATAAACTGCGAATCTTTAACAAGATAACTCTAACCTCTCGTGTACCTCTACTTATTGAACGACGCTATCCCTACTTATATATTTCACAAAAAAATATTTCTTGCAACTAATTCGAGTATAAACCTAATATTATTTCTATATATGTACATAGCAAGGCACATTCCGCACACAATTAAAGCCTTCACACTGCTGACCATGTGCTTGATAAAACATCAACCTTGGTGCCTGACCACAAAAAAATAAATAAACGTCACCCTGGAACGAATTTATTTTTTAAATTTTGCTGCTCAGGCTTCAACATTCCACATTAATCCTAACGCGAGTACATTACTAACTTACTGCAGTAAAATATTATATAATAAAGAAAATGCACAATTTTCTATCAGTAGGTACTATGAGGAACTATTTTGTGGTTACTTTAAAATGTTAAAAAAATCCCTAAACCGGGCTGTATTCGTAGGTTTTGATGTTATTATCAAAATACACAGTCTATTATAACGGCCACTGAGATTACTCTAAATAAAAATCGTGTAAAATAAGGTTTCTGCCACCTCGATCTGCTACATTATTGATACACATAGATTAAAACCAGATTACTTAAAGCGGTTAACATAATGTATGACGTGCCAATTTTTTTTCGCATAAAATATGTTTTAGTCGTTAGGCGTCATATATTTTATGCGGTATTTTCTTACGAATATCATAATGAGTAATGAATTAAAATATCATGTTCGTGCAATTTACTTATATAAAATCCAAAAATGGTCCAAAAATGCTTAAAAGATGTTAGGTAAAACAGTGATCCAGTTACATCGCGATTAAATATAAAAATATAATTGTTAAAATTTACAAAATAACAAAAAAAACACTACAAAAACCGTAAGCAAACTAACCTAGTATACACTTATAATATCAAATTAAATCTTATTGATATCACTACCCCGCTGTATTTTGATACGCGACGGGGATGAAAAGTAATTCTACGAATAGGGCCGAAAACATATAGAGTGGCCAGCGCCTCCTGAGCTATTCGCGGAGCCGGAAAGTAAAACCGTGTCCAGAAAGCGCGAACTTACCGCGAAACGCACCTTAAGCAAACGCGCGAGTCGAGGTCCCCCCCCCATACATCGTCCGGACGCGCGTATTATTTTACCCGCACGAGGTACCCCTATACGCACGTAAGTTCCGGCCCGTAACTCGCCTTTCTGGACAAGGTCATATATTTGCCAGCCTGCTTTAAATTCTAGACTACCTTCATACTACCAATTTTATTTACATTAGTTCAGTAGTACGCAAAGTACTGAACATATTTTATCCTTACATTATAAGTAAAATCCGGTAAAAATATCCTAATATTCTTCGAAATAACATAATCTTAACTTTCTCATACATCAACATGGGGTAAATCTGTGCCTTAAGTCAACTAAGTTTTTTTTTCAAAAACAAGAGGTATAAACCAGTCTACTAGTTACCGAAGCAGTCTGTAGCTATTGAATAATTCATTGAAGACTTAGGTTCCCACAGTTTTATGGCTCACTTTGGCACTGCTAAATATCGTCTGAAAACAAATTCCTATCCATAATCACATCGATACACACTTGCACAGAAGCCGAGTAAGCCGTAAAAGCTGACCATAAACTAGGATATTGATAAACAATGCTTTAGAACTTTCTTTCGATTACCCGTTATGAACCTTTCACTTGGAGGGTAGTTTTAATTTTTACATACCAAAGAGTTGTCAGCTCTCGAGCATCGCACCAAGAGTACGTCGACTCTTAACTAATGACCAAATTTACAGATCGAACGCTCAAAATTGACGACACCGTTTGGCGGCAGTGACGCGCAGCTTTCGAAGTTTAATGAGCAATTTGTCTTGTTTCTTTTTCAACTGATCTCTCTCGAGCTCCTCCTCTCTCAGTTTGCGGCAGAGGACGGCGGCCTCGCGCAAAATGACGACCTTGGGGGCCCTCTCCTTGTCTCTAGTCGCCGGAATCTGTTTCTTGAGCTCATCGAAAAGATTCTTGAGCCCGATACGTCGCAAGCGCTCCATATCATTGTGTATCGACCTGCGTTCGATTTCGGGGGATTCGGCCTCGGAATCCGTGTCGGTGTTGGGCCTCCCTCGCCTGCCGGGCCCTCTCCGCCGCCGGGGCACGGAGGCCGTTATGTTCACCGGTGGTATTAAACGCTTCCTCGCCACGGTAGGTCGGGGTCTGTGTGACGTCACAGTGTCTACGGCGCGCTGGTGGTGCTTCTCCTGGACTGGAGACATTCTCGTGTACTCCGGGCTGTACTCGAGAGTCTGCGTCGGCGTCACCCCACCGTTGAAAGTCTGGGTATTGCCGACGGACACCACGTCGATTTCCTCCTCTGTAACAAGGGAGAAAACGTTTAGAACATGCGAAACTGCGTTTCATTGCGAGTAATTATAGAGGTGGGTATTATTTCTCGATTTTAAGTATCGGAGCACGTACGCTTTTCATTGTATATCTCGCATACTTTCATTCATAAAACGTTAATTACGTTCGCATCGGTACAAAAGGCACGCGATTGTCATAGAACCTATAGGTGTACCTAAGTGCGGGACTAAATGTAGTCGGGCCGGGATGCGATTGCAGCAGTCAGGTGGGAGGCGAGGGGGGGAGGCCGTCGACCCCGCCGTACTACCGCAGCGTCTGTCGACATCGATCCAGACGCCTGACGTCACTGCCGTTCGCGCCAAAACTAGAGCGCGTGCGCGATTTCTACCGCATCGTCCGCACTCAATGGACGGTTATCAACCGGTGGATACGCTTTCCGGCGTCACTAACAGAATTTAGTTTGCGACGACTGCAGGACACGCCATCGTGACATTCCATATTTCACCTTAAGCACTAGATTAAAATTCATGACGCAGTACGGATTCAGGCTTAGCGTAAATTTGGCGCAATTTAAAGGATTTACGATGAAATAATGTACGAGACGTACGGGGTTGGTGGCGTCAATCGTGACTGCCTCAACACGGGCGTCTCCTCATTAATGTACCTGCTTTTTCTAGAATCAAGGCCACATGACCAGGACTCCCAAATGAGCAGGATAATTATTTCCCTATTTTTTTTACAAAATTTTACTCGCTGAATTGGAGTATTGGAAGCATGGAATGGCATTATACGTGATTATACTACAGTCGCCGTAAAGGACGCACTCGGCCGTATCGAGTTTTCGCTGCTCCGCATGTTTCGCGGAAATCACAATGTCTATCCGGTTGCATTAGCGAATAATTATGTCAGCAGTACAATGCTACGAGCTAAGCTCAATTCCCTATACCCGCTAACCGGGAATTTCCGATTACCGACTAGAAATAGAAACAAGATACGTGGGCAGCTGGGCTCGCGAAACGGCCACGATTCAGGGACGCCCGAGTAATTTGTTCCACGAGATAAAGGTATAATACACCAAAGCGACGATAAATTTACGCACCAACGCAATCTTTTTATTTGATTTCCGCATAGTTACGAGCTTATCGCGGTACGTCGATCTAATTCTGTCGTATCGGCGCCCGTCTTCAAATACGGCTCGCCTGACGTCTAGATGTAGGCGTGGATTGTGTATGGGCTCGATTTTCACGTGACCATTTTCTCTTTCTGTGGCGCCAGTGCGATTAGCTGCCACCGGTCTGGAGTGTTTGTTTCAGCTGAGTGTAAGCGACACCGCCGGTATTGTTTATGTATGCGTATATATCTCCGATGTATGCGTATGTAATATGTATATCGACCTCAGAAGAAAACCTTTCTCTGTCCGACAATTTGAGACCTAACTAAACTATTCTAGATTCGCCGATACCAAAATGAGTGGCTTTTATTCGGGCTCTCCCACTTGAAACTCGATTAGTCATAGCATCTACCTCTCAGCCGTGAGAACAGCGTGACTCATTTTGCAGATCTATTTCGTCTAGATTCAGTTGTTGAACTCTCCAACTATTAATGAGGTGAAAACTGATTTCGAAGGAAGCACCCGTTGTCGACATAACTTAATAATTAGACGAAAGTTTTCGAATAAGTTACTCCAATTAAGGGGTGCAAAGTTTCCTCATTTTGCTACCTATTGAATCCGTTGATAACATTTAAGTACCGTACTAGACGGTGAAAGGACCAAAGTTTTGGTGAAATGCATTTATGCAACATAAGAGTACATAGTATAACATTATTATACGGCCTGATTTGATTATTTAATCTGACGATAGCAAATTCCAACTCCAAAGGTTATTAATTGGCAAGTCATCGATTAAAACACAAAAAGTAATTTTTCTAGCGACATTGAACTTATAGAACTTGAATTTACATGAATTCTATTATGTTGGGCCTTTTTTTGGCAAATTACATTATATTATCACGTATGTCATAAAAATTCGGCTTCCGCGTTTGTGACGCAACGCGATAAGTTATCGACATGATTTTTGTTGAAGTTAACACGTGTAATATACTAGTAAATCCACCATCGCCATTTTGATAGAAGCTAAAGCATCTAAATAAACAATTTATTTCCGTTTTTGAGGATAGTCAAATAATTGGGTACAATTTGGTCGCAGCAATTAAAAAATAGCCGAGGGATACTTCAGTGGGTTACTAGTGAAGTAAACAGGCCTAGAGATGTGCTGATGTCGTCACTCGTCAGGTGTGACCCGTCTGGCCTACGCTCCGCTGCCCACGAGGCCAGGTTCACTGGCATTTGTGAGCGATAATTAAAAATTATCGTGACGCGCTCGCTCACGCCATCTTATACAGGTTGTTTGATAGAGCCGGCTTTTGAAAAACCGTCCGTTCCTTGTGTTAAGCGTAATGGACTCGAACCTAAGAGGAAATGACTAAGCGCTTTCGATCTCGGTTTAATGGAATTAAATGTTTATTTTTGTGATTTCTTTTTCGAAAACAACTAATTGGTCGTAAAAAATCGGTGAAAAGTAACGTAAACGCTATTTCTACTTCGTAACTGCAAGAAGCATAAAATATGATTCGCAAAACGTTAACGACCTGTATAATAATGATTGTAAGCGGGAATGCTAATTAGTTTGTGCAGGAGCTGTGTTAATTCTTCTAACTTTCTCATTATCCCACAGCGAGGCTGGTGAGCCCGGCGCGTCGGTTAACCCACTTACGTGTTACGCAAGTAATGGAGGTATGGTTTGGGCATGGCGGATGTTATGGCGGATCGATTGGGCCGACCTTGGCGGTGTTTCACGCAAGTTCACGGGCGTGCGAAACGTCAAATGCGTAATTACGCACCTTATGGTTTCAATCATCGGCCAACACTTTGAATTTCGAACGATGACCTACTTTTTGGGCGCCATTTGCGTTCGCGCCAATTTTTAAATGCCAATAACTACCTACGTGAAATGTTACAGAAAATTTGTATTTTAACTGGATTGCCGTGTAGTTTTTGCTTTCGTTCGCTACGTTCGCAATTATCCAGGTATTAGAACGTCGTACGGGGAAATATGTGCTAGCTAGTATCCGTTTGTAAACCGGCTATATTACGTCATGTGTATCGATTCCTGCTGTTACTATGTCAACGCCACACCCATCTCGCCAGCTGTACAGCATCTCAATGAGTAGCGCAATCTTTAAAAGACTTTATTCTCGTTGTAAAATATTTAATGCTAAATATTCGTAGCAGTAAAGGGTGTTCCAAATATAGCATTGTCGGCGGAATTGTAAGACGCAGTTGTGCGTACGTAATAATAATAAAACTATGGTCGTTTCGCCAAATTCATTAGTTCCGTGGAATTTTCCATACCTTCACAATCGACTTCGGTATCAAGGAAGTCAACCGATCGGGTGACACCTGAATAATAGATGAGCCCAAAAGTCTCACGGCAATATTGACAAATATGCAAATATATTGGGACATTAAATATATAAAACAGAATTGTATAAAAAACTCGAATTATTTTAATAATCTTGTTGCCGTGTCGTTATCGAGTCGGAGTTAAGACCTTTTTCGTGATAAGACAATTCAAATTTATGCTAGTGTGATACGTGTTATCAACTTTGATAGCTCACCCAAGGTCGCAGTGAGGCGCCTTTTATTACGCGCCATTCTTACCTATACGTATTACGACATTAAATCATTATTGTCAACTCGAATTAACAATCCTATGCGCAATTTCATTTATCATATAGATAAGGCACAATAAACCTTAGCTCTTAGCCTGTCTTAAATCGCAAAAAAAGTTAAGCTGTAAATTTCTTGTCTATGGTCGGCGAAGTATCAAACACATCCAATCTTTACTTTGATTAACAGTAAAGTATCAATTCTGTAATAGTCTATTATAGAACCTGATTGCAAGTGACATACGTTAAAGTCGTCAGCAATATTAGTTTGGACTTTGGATATCGTAACGACAGATTCCAGTTGCCCGTGTCAAAAGAATAGCGATATAAAAATATATTATTAGTGAATAAATTGCTTTAGAACGTTTCACAGTAGGCTAAACAAAGAAAAATAAGTATTTTTTGCTAAAACATTTGAACAAGTTTAAAATATTTATAAAGGAATCGCCTACTGACCCAGTATTTGAGCCATTATCTCCCACAAGTGCTACCTATCTATCTATCTATAGATATCGACAAGGCCGTTCCTACTACGTTTTATACATTTCACTAGCTTTTTACTCCGACTTCAAAATATATTTCCGCCATTTTTAATCAGAGATTCCGTTGAATATTTCACTAGAAAATTGAACACTAGCGATAACTAAAATGGATGTTTATATAAGTAGTAGTAGTTCAACTTGTGTATATTTCAGAACTTATGATATATTCAATAACATGTGGCCCAGTTATTAATTCTGAATTATATAGTATAGTTTCACAAGAACGACAAGGCTAGTAGGTAAGTATATTATGTGCCGGTTATAATTTAGTTTGAAACATTTGTGCCGTTAAATCACTAACTTTAAAGGCAGGCTAATTATAGTTTAGGTCGCCTAGATCAATACATAATCAATATCGCCTCGAATCTTATTAGAAATATTATGAACTAGGTATATATACCTATATGTTTGATAAAAAGAAGTTATACAAAATATCTTTAGATAAATATTTGATATGCATACTATAGGTACTTAATATGATTTAAGAATATGCAAATAAAAATGCCTATCTAGTTACGCATAACCAAGTGTAGATGGCGTTGCTCGGTGTTTCGCCAGTTCGGCACATTCGAATGCACGGGGAATAAAAAACTTAAAATGTCCTTAAAATCAATATTGCGATTGGAATGTGCGGCTGCGGTGTTCGGTGCGGTCGCAAACCGGATTGTGCGACCTGAATAACCCTCAAAGGAACTTACAATACAGCCGCCGCCCTACTTAACTTACCTACTTACTTAATGAGATCTTAAATGCTGTTTGCCAACTCGCAATCTATCATGATAAAACACGGGTCAAAAGCACCTAGCGCCTTATCAGTCCCCAGATAATTAGGTTAGTAGTGGCGTTTAAAACATTGCGTAATCTATTATAATTCAAAACTATTTATTTTATATGCGAGCATTGTGTAAAAAAAACTTGGCCCAATAAAAAGTCTATAGGCAAAATTACGTAAATTCTAAAATAAAAAAAATATATTTGGAACAAACACAACGTACCAATAGATTTTTTTTATAAGTTTATCGTTCCAAATACATACTTTATCTTAGATAAGGGGCCTAAAAAATCTTGTGATAATGTATCAGCGAGGTGTCGATTGTGTAAATTGGCGCGAAAATGTAACTTTTACGTGCTTAGCGTAGTTGACTGCGCATGCGTGTTAAAATTTTCCCGCGCAACCGGCGCGACTTTTTCGGAATCGATATATTTTTTAAATACTTTGAAGCTATTAAAATTACTATAATGGTTAGTCGACGAGTAATTTATTAAATTGTCATCCGGCAGATCTAGACTCGACTGTTCAGAAAACCGGTCCAGCGAGCTTCTCCACTTCAATGAAATTCCTTTTCGTTCCGTTGCATTCTTACACAAATAACGGGCTAGACCTCAGTCTCTAGACTCGGGCATTCGGTATGCACTAGGCGGTCTAGGTGCAAATGCAAAACATTATGTATAATGCCCATGTCCGTTACGACCTTTCTGCTATCTGTGACTTAGTTACACAGTAATTATTAGTAAACATTGTACATGTAATATTGTTGCGTTTATGGTAGTACGTAAATACACGAGGTCATTATGGTACTAACATCGCGTTGCGATGAAACATAAATAAGGGCGTTGTAGCGTTTACTCCGTGACTTTCAGTTTTATAATTAGCACATACACCGCCTCCGATTGGGTCGACTAGCCATATTTGAATGATCCGAGTCTCGAGTATTCATAATTCTTAATGGACGTCCAGACGTAACGTGTTAACCCTGTCAATGTCACGGGTCGTTTCGGACGGCGGTATAGCGACCTCCGGAGATCCAGATAAAATCCCGGATAATTAGAGCCGTCAAGATGGGAGGGTTTTCGCGACATTAAGAAAGGTTGGGACGTTCAAGGTCGAAGGTTCCGGAAGCGGGTGCGTCTAGACGAGGGGGGCGCCCCGGTCGATACGCAGTTTCCCGCGCTCTCCACGCCACGCCTGCGTCCTGCGACCAGCTTCATCTTGTTCTTATATTACGATTTACGACGCTATGGGACAACTTTTAAAAACGAACAAACGATATTTTTTTCTCTTTGACTTTTCCGATTTATCAATATTGTCTACGAGCTGTCAAAATCATATTTACACCGAGAACTAACTACCTACATAGGTACACTATGAAAATTAAGACGGTACCCAGAGTAAAAAATCTAGTCGTAAAGTAATTATATGTACCTGATTCTCCAGAGTCGGAAGGTGTCTGCACGCCGAGATAATCCATGTGCTGGCGGGCGAGGGTGTAAGAGTGGTCAGCGGCGACGGCTGCAGAGTCGCGAAGCAGGCGCAACGCAGTACCAGCGACATCCACAGCATGCAGAAACTCGGGCACGTCATCACCGTCCACCGATGGCGGCGTCTCCGGTCTCGGTGGCGACGCGTCACGCCGTAGCAGGCTCTGGCCAGGGGTGGCGACCATTAAGTCCGACGGTACGAAAGTGTTGCTATTGCGTACAGTGTCGGACCCTGCCCACATGCAGTCGTGATGGACGATAGAATCCTTAGGAGGATCCTCGGGAGTTTCTGGTATCCGCCAGTCCAGGTCGTTGTCCAGCTCATCAGAGTTGTCGGCTGGTGGTATCAAGTCTAACCGATCCGCCTCGTACTGCACCTGAGTCCAGAACTCTGAGGTCCGAGTCAATTCCATAGTTTCCTGGTCCATCGTTTCCCAAACGTCAAAATTAAATACGTTGTCGATTAGCAGCGACATTTTTATTTATATTATTATTTCTAATTCCTAACTAGTTTTAAAGCTAAGACGAATTCGCCGATATCACAGTGTCCTCTTATCACAAGGACGATGCGCGCGACGTCCTTCCACGCACACCGTCTGTAACAAAAAAAGTAATGTCAAGTATTGTTTCAATTATATTTTATTTGTATAAAAAATAATTGTAATTATTAGAAAATATAGGAAATTTTTATCCAATATTTGGAAAAAATATTGCAAATAGAATGTACACAATATAATTACATATAAACTAGCTTTTAAAATACAAAAATAATGTATTGGATATTGCAATAAAGTTCACTAATAAAAACTATTTCTTTTTTGAGGAAACCATATAAAAAATAACCTTTTTTAATTAAATATTTGCCAGATATAAATGCTAGATGACGACACAGTTGACATTCAGTTAATCACTTGCGAAGGAAAGTTAACTTTTCAGCCAAAATACCAAAAGAAAAAAAAAGAAAAAATTAAAACACTAAAATCAAATTTTAAAAATCAAAGGGTTGTTGACACTTCAGTATTTACAAACAAATTTACGCTTTGAAATAAATACATTAATTACGAAGTATCTTCCTTCGTGCCCGAACCTAGACTGAACCTGGGATGCTAACACCAACAATTTTAAAGGGACCATCGACCTTGAGTCTATCCCAATTTTACAATTTAGTAGTCATTCTCAAGTCAACCACCCTAGCAATTTTACCTGCAGTGCACGCATTCGGAGAAATTTAGAACCAGGTAGACCGATTTATTTGTTTACAAAATGAAATGGCGCGAAAATTTGTTTACTATAGTTACCTATTATTTCACAATACAAGTGCAATGTCGATTGTTTAGCACTAACAATGCCTCGGGTAAGAACTACGAGTTAAATAATGAAAGTTTTTTGTTAAAGACTTCTAAAAATATTTCTTTCTTTCATTGACCATAAATTTTTATTTACCGGACTTTGAAATTTAATAATAAATACCTAAGTTTATTATAACCGTATTGACTAAATTTCGTACAGCTAGAATTTTACGTACGAAATTTCGTTAAAGTTGTATATTTCAGCATAATTAGTAATTATACGACAACGATGTTATGAGTATTTTAAAACAGATTTAAGGCTATGTTTAATTTTTTTTTATTAAAACGAAGTAAAATTTATAATTGTTAAGTACCTATTATTTTAAAAAAATATTTCTTACATAAAATATAATATTTTTATTTTGCGTGGTTTCCATTTTAAGGAAATAAATAAAAAACTAGAATTTCCTAGTTTTTTTTGAAATATGAAAACAAATTGAACGAAAACTATTTTTTGTCGAGTTACGAGTTACGACGTCTTACCTACTGACGGAGGTAGTAGTACAGTACAAATATTCATTAAAAAAGTTTTAAGTTTTTAAGTAGTAGTATATATTTTAATTCACAATTTTAGGCTATTAATATTATTATACATTTTAAATATACATAATAATTTTTGTTATCATTCTTGCACAACATTTGTTTGCTGTGCTGACTACTTAATATCGATTTTGCAGTATTTCACAACTTTGTGTTATTACTTAGTTACACTCAACTCTAATGTGAACATTATTATAATTTAATTCATAGGATTATTAAAATTTTGTCACACGATAAAAACATAACATAAGTTTTTTTTTTGTCAAAAAGATAATACCTTACTAGTAAAGAAAGATTAAACACTCGAAAAGTATTTACACAATAAAAAAGAAATCATTTTTTTTTCATGTACCCACTAATAGTGAATATCGATTTATCTAGAAAAGTGAACACTGTAATTTATTTTTTGCAAGCGAGTTAATTGAAAAACGTCAACAAATATTACAAGAATTTGGGTGCCGGCATTTCGCAGAAATGTCCACCGAGACGCGATTCGCGACCGGCAACGCCCCGCGACTTTCAAACACCATGGAGTAATTTTGTTCAAAATCTACCCGATAACACTACACGACAGTGCCAAATAACGCCGATTCTACTACAACAGGAGCTCAAATAAATAGTACTCACCAAAAAGTTTGTGCAAAACGCGATCCTGCCTCAGCCGGCGAATTACACAATTTAACACAAGATTCTTCAGAATCTTCGACAAAGTTTTTTCCGTACACACTGGGTAACACTCACTGAGAATATGCGGCTAGGTAAACGGTGTAAATTAAATACGGTACTTCTTCCGAGACCTCCGATTGAGTTTGTCAAACACTGAAACATTATTCGGGTGCCGGCCGGTTCCAAGGAGAGCCGCGCGTGCTTTTCGAATGACGCCGTGAACTCGACTAGCCTGAGAAGCGGACAAATCGCGCGGCAGCGAGCGAGTCGCCGTCGGCTCACTCCGCACTCGCCGGCCGCGGCGCCCCCCTCCCCGCGCCGTGCCGCGCCGCCCGGCTAATTTGATGTCATTCACGAAATATCAAATCTCTGAAAATACGCAATGGTGCCACTATCGTGCGATACATACGTGTCGAACTCTTTATCTAATTCGGTTTTTAATATAATTCGACAGTCGGCGACGTTCGGAGGGCTCCTATTGTACGATATTCGACGAGTTGGCCGGCGGGCGTCTCGCGGGGAGGGGGGGGCGCTCGAGGAAGGAATCAGCGCAGCGGCATTCGACACAAACGTGAATGTGTGTGAGGTTGGTAGTACTGACGCGATTTGTGGGTGGAAAATCGAGCTAGCTCGCTAGGTAGGTTCAAACTTCAATCGGCGGCCGGCGTCGGTGCGGGTCGCCCGTGCGGCCGTTTTCCCCGCGGCCGCGGTGGCATCTCGGCTCGTCCGCCGACATTCCTCGGTCGGCGTTTATGGCGCGAGGCAGAAATACTTCACTGATTCTGACTTGTAATGAATTATTGCGCATTGTTTTAAATAACCGTTTACAGAAACCATAACATTACAATATGAAATATACAACTACTATAGTACCTATGCCGTATGCACTCTGAAGTAACATTTAAAAATGTTAATCCACTTTAAAAATTTAATTAAGTATGTTAGGTCAGTTCTAGGTCGACGATGCAAAAAGCATATTAGGTACTTAATTTACATGGTTATTAAAAATTTGAATATTAAAATAGTATAGGTATACCACGAGTCACGACAGTGTAAATAAGTACATATATATATATATGTACTTACGTACCTAGATATCAATGAAATTATAAACCTCTTGTTTTATTGAATATCATTGCTAGTTATAGGTAATAATATCTATGGACCCTTTTAACACCACGTCAATCTGGTCCCGTGCTTAGTTCTCGAAGAACATGTACCCATTACCCACCTTACTTAAGAGCCACGGAGGCCTTTAAAGTTAGCTTAGTTTTATGGTAGGTAGTTAGGTACCTAGTTAGCTACCTAGTTAGCTTTAAGATAAAAATGTAAGTTGTAACTTATTAACCATTACAGTTTACTTTGTACTTTGTAGGACATTAAATGATTAAATAAAGTTTTAGGAAATGTAATCATAATAAATAATAATTTGATATCTCACAAGTATAAGTGAACACCTTGTGTGCAAAAGCTTACTATAAAGTTAATGATTATATGAATGATAGCACACCTTGGGAATAAAGTAGCCCCCTACAAGGCTACTTTAATATTATATAGTGCATTATATGTTATTTAGCCTAAGTATTGCAATATTTATATGTAAAATGTAAATTTATACTTTTTTTAAAAAGAGAAATTTTCCATCTTTTTGGTAAAAGATAGCCCCATGCGAGTTTCTTACGCCGCGCCGCGCCGGTTCTTCTTGCTGGGCTAGTTCCCGAACCGGTGGTAGGCAATAGGCATCATATAGCAACGACGTGCAGAAAACATTTTTTTGTAAAATTTACTCTGAATAAAAATATTTGATTTGATTTTTCATTTAAACCACTTTATCAATTACTGAGTAGGCAGAAAGCCAGGAATTTGCTAAGTAGCACAATTTTTGATTCAAAAAAACTGATACGTAATAGGTAATCTGTATTTGCAAGACTGTAACAATACAGTGACCAGGTTGTTAATGTCTCTCGGATTCGTCATAGTATTTCTTTGACATTGACAGATGTTTGAAAATGAACGATTCCCAAGTAATGCTACCAATTTGAATGTCTAAAGGTAATCAAGACAACAATTACCTTTTTCTTTACGTTTACATTAATTACCTACTTACATCTGAATCGAGTGAGAGTAGTCAGTACCTACTTGAGTAGACTAGGTAGGTATACTAAAATGCTAATAAAATTATAAAAATATTAGTAGGTACATAGGTAATTCAGTAAATATGAAATACCTACCTGTCCGTCATAGTTCCTATACTGGAATGTAAATATAAACAACAACAATAAATACCTACGAGTAATAACAAGAAATAACTACAAGCTAAATTAAAATTAATTTAAAACTTTATCAGTTACTTAAATATTGCCCATTAATTATAGGTATTAGTCCATCGTTTTCATTTTAGTAATACCTAATCCATCTGTTTCTAAATAAACATTTAGAACTATTTTTTTAAATAACAACACACAATTTTTATAACCTATGCACCGATGACCGAACTCAGTTCAATGCCCTCGTCGCGGTGCATTCCATTTTCAAAAACCTCATCATGTCTGCAAAATATCTGTTTACCGCTTATGAAATAATTACTTGTATTGTAGGTATTATGTCTACGTCCGTCGTTGAATTACTTATTAACAAGTAAATACCTACGTCTCGGCAAGGCACGGCCTACATTTTGTATGACTGATAATATCAGGTAGATTTTTCCTACTTTTTTATTATACTTATCTTACTGACATTTTTTTTAATAATATTTATTTAAGGTCGGAACTGCTAGGGTTATCAGCGACCACCATTATAATATTTGAGGAATGTATAGCGTGTGTGTTGCAATAATGCCGTAGTATCGACAAATAGTCGGTCACCGATAATCGCTCGTGAGGAGTTAATATAGGTACCCAGGCCCCAGGGTACCTACTCAGTACTCACTAACTCGTAATTTAAATGGTTGGTACTAGAATCTAAATTTGACTTAATGAGCGCCAAAGGAATCCCACGGGAACCGTACACTTTAAAAATCCTATTTCCCTATTCTCTTCCCATATCCCTATGGTCCGCTCTAGCCTCTATATCTATGCCAGATTTCATCAAAATCGGTTCAGTAGATACGGAGCTAAACTAACCTTCAAATAAATATTCTCTATTGTATTAGTAATTAGTATATACCAGTAATACCTACCTAGTACAAGCTATCCAACTCGTAAAGTATTTCAAACTAGGTAAAAGTAGGCGATAACTAGCCTATGTGTCTTCTGTCTAGTGCCCCGGTATTCCCACGGGAAACACATTGAAATCAGGATTCAGGAAAGTCACAAGTTCAAATCCTAGTTGGTGAAATAGAAATAAGGAAACTATGAATAATTAATAAGCAGGAAGTGAAAGAAAGTACCAACAATGTGCATGCGCATCTTTTGTTAGGTCTACAGAACTAGATCACTTCCCCAAGGGCGGCACCCTTCAGTGCCCTACAATTAATTTCACATTCATAGCACCCTTTGAAAAAATAGACACGGGAAGAGTAACTAGTTGCGATTTTTATTTCAGACTCTATTGCGTGGGCATAAGGTCCATTTGATAGCCCGTAATTAACACGCGGAATCCGTCATAATCCTCGCTAATCGAATGTATTTATTTAGGGTCGCCACTGACTTATGTAATTTGAATGACGTTTTGATAAATTTTGACAGGTTGTCGTTTTTTACACGCAAAGGGTTAACTGGTTTCTTATTTGGCCATCCAAATAAAATATAGTTGTAAATATTACGATAAAATTATACAGCTGTAAAGATAATAAAGCCATAAAATGTGTTTTCAATTTATACGTATCCAGTTTGAACTCGTACTACACTATTTACTATAGTAATTATAACACTGCATAATTTATATGCACAATTATTAATGAAACAATTATTGATTATTAATCAGCAAGCAGAGTAAAAACACTTGCACATTATCGGTCGTTCATAACAGTCATAATATTATTATGCAACTACAATAATAATATATATGAAAGTTAATAAATTACATAGTTCAAACATAGATGGCGCTAGCAGTATGTCGCTTCAATTATTTAATTAATTTTCTTTGATTAAAATTCAGATTTATCATTAATTAATTATTTATTTGGTAAAATTAAATAGTTTATTCGATTTCGCTCACTTACTACGTTATAAAATCTTTCTTTTATATGAATGTTTACGGAAAGTTTTATTTTCAACATACATTTTCTAGCTCTGCATATTGTCATTTCACTCAAGGCATTTCAAGGAATTTAAAATTGTTAAATGTTATTATAATTTTTATTAAGTTAATTTATTTTTTATAATTTAACATACAATGGCTTAGGTACAGTGCTGGTAACTATAACGCGAAGGACTCGCAATATAATATATCGAATTGGTTCGGAGTAATGCCAGGGTCTACTTACAACCAGCCTTCGATTAATAAAACAAAAACATTTTATTTACAACAAATTTTAACAAAATGTTTTCTGAACGTCGCTCGTCGGCATCACATAGACATAATTATGATGCCTACTATCGCTTCGAGAACTAGCCCAGAATCTATAAGGGTTTTGTTATTTGCCACTTGGCTACGGAATCCTATAAAATTTAGAAAAACCCTCGACTTAGCGTGTAACATTTCACACCTAACAAACGACCTGATGACCTTGAAGACCTGAACCGATTTCCACCAAACATAGCTAAGAACACTCTCGACTGATATACCTTTCAAATAAACAAAAACGCATTAAAATCGGATCATTCGTTTGGGAGCTACGATGCGACAGACCATACACATTTACACAGACACGTCAAACTTATAACACCCCGTCGTTTTTGCGTCGGGGGTAAAAAAGACGATAGTCTGTCTGTCAGTCTGTATTCTCTAGTAGGCATAACATATAAACTTGTTTAATATTTTGGACTATGCAGGCCACAGCCTTCAGTGGCAAAGGCTGATTCTACTTTAGAGGAAAGGCCGTATAGGCATAATTGAGGGTCTTCAGAAGGTAAGGGGTAAGTTAATCATCATTATTGCAGCGCCTCTGTGGTCTAGTGGTTCCGAGCTTCGCTCTCGACCCGGTCGTGGGTTCGATTCCCGCGTTGGAACAACAAAAAATGTTGTTTTCAAGTTTGGTTAGGACAATGCAGGCTGATCACCTGATTGTCTGACAAGAAAGATGATCCATGCGTCGGATGGGCATGCAAGAAGTCGGTCCTGCGCCTGTTCTCTCGCCAGTCGTGTCGGTTTACCGTCCCACTGGGTTATGAGAGTAAAAGGAAGAGAGAGCGCTTCTGTGTATTGCGCACACACTTGCACTATAAAATAACTCCTGCGTAGCTGGCCTGGTTTCAATGAAGTCGGCTACCGACACCGAAATCGGTGAGGGGAGCTATTATTATTATTATTGCAGCTGTGACATTCACTAATGTATGCCTCCCCCAAAGTATTTCGTTGGGTTGCCAGTCGCCAAGCTTCTGGGCAAGAGCAGTTTTGAAGTGGTTTTCTCGGCAACGCTGCTGCACATATTTGGATATATTTAAATTCTCTCCGTCGCCTTTTACGACACTCACGGGAGAGATGGTTGACGGGGTGGTGATATTCTTTCTTTGACACCGCACGGATAAGTTTTTTTTTATTTATTTATTTTATAGAGGCTTGTAACCTACAGGCTATATCAGCCTCATTTATACGCCTATATTATAGGCGACATAAATTTATGGGTCTCTTAATTTTAAACAATTATTTACAAATGTTACTACAGTGTGAAAGTCATTAACCTTATAAAACTAAACACAAAACCCACGTCATACAAATTAACTCAAAAAACTTAAACAATTTTGATCTTAAGGCTTCGTACCGAACACACTCCACAAACACATGATGGACATCCTCAGCAACACCACATACTACACAATTTGGAGATGCTGACTTCCGCATCAAGAATCCAAATTTGTTTAAAGGAATATGTCCAGTACGAATTCGAAACATATTTACTAATTCACTCCTGGTACAGCTTAAATCTATAAACCAAGGTCTAATGAGAGGCTAAATCGGATAAGTTATGTAATGGAGTATTCGAAACCCCCCCACTTCCATCCGCATATCATCAGGAAAAGCCCATTGAGTATATTTGTAAATCACGACGCTTTTATTAGTGCCATTAGCAGGCACACACAAATTATTGGCACCTCGAGACGTGTGCCATTTAGATGCCGTTACTTTAGTGGAGATGCGATTTTCCATACAATTAATTAAAAAGTAAAAAATTAATAGTTAAAAAAAACTAGAAATACGCTTTACATAAAATTCAACTAAAATATAGAAATTAAATTTACTAAAAAATCGTTTTTTTTGTTGAAATAAATTTTAAGTAGTTACCTACTTAAAATTTATTTTCAATTTTTAGTGAAATTTTTATTTTAGTTTTTTTTTATTATTTACTCAATTTTTTTTAATAATGGAATAATATTATTAAATTAATGTATTGTCATCAGTCCTCGATTAATCTGCAAAGTTTGAATCAAATATGGCCGTTTAATGTCAAAATCACGCCCAAAACAGTCGGTAACAAACATACAAGTGAAGCTTATATGAAGCGTGTAAAACAGACCTACGCGGCAATAATACTAAGGGCTGATTTTTCAATCGTCAGCTAACTTTTACCCATGTAAAAAGACTGTCTGTATGTCAGTCTGTATTCTCTTGTAGGCATAACATATAAACTTGTTTAGTATATTGGACTATGCAGTAGTATGCAGGCTGCAGGTCACAAGTGGAACGCACTATAGCCAAGTGCCAAAGGCTGATTCTTCTTTAGAGGGAAGGCTGTATAGGCATATTTGAGGGTCATCACTCTTCAGAAGGTAAAGGGTAAGTAATTCATCATCGTTTCAGCTATGAAATTGTATGCCTCCCCTAAAAGACTTTGTATGAAAAAAGCCAAAGTAACATATTATAAATTCGACATCTGTCGATTATATGGGATGCTAACGACTTTAAAATAACCCTTAAGTTTTACAAGCATGAAATTTATCTCTATTAACTGTAGTAGAAGTTTGAAAAAACAACGCTCGTGTACTCAATATGTAAATAGTTAATCTTTGAATTATTTTGTGGGTTCCTGCCAATTTGTCGGATTAGGGGATTAGGGTCGCTTATCCCTATTCCCTATTGTAGGTCCTGGCCCTTGTAGGTCCTGGGCCCTTGTGGGAACTCGTTACATCATTGTTGATGTGACAGACAAACGTTTGTTAGTTATTGATAACTTCATATTAAAGTAGCTTTTGTACATCCGCGTCGAAAACACACACATTTAATACGTATAATTCCAAGGGAACATTATAGTTTTTCGGGATAAAAAGCAGCCTATGTGTTAATCCAGAGCCTAAACTGCTACCATGCCGAATATCATCAGAATCCGTTTCGTAGTTTTAGCGTGAAAGAGTAACAAACATACGTCCTCACTTACTTATGCGACTATAATAATAGTAAATTTGAGTGATGGGACTCGAGTTGCGTTTCAGTCGAGTGTTACTCGAACTCGAGTAAAATTTTTGACAACTCGAGTTTCGAGTTTTTCAACTTCTTTTCATTCATTCATCATCAGTTCACTCATAGCTGAACAATTTGGGCGTCATATTACAGTCGAATGATATCTTATTTAGCCCGTGATTCACCAAGCAATGTTAAAGTTAATGCTTCGTTAAATATCATGTTATCTCTCTCGTATTTCCTGTCAATGAATGAGATGGCATGGTATTTTTAAATGGCGTTAACTTTAACATTGATTGGTGAGACACAGCCTAAGGCCGTGTTTCACCAAGCAATGCTAAAGTTAACGCCATGTTAAAATACCATGCCTTCTCATTCATTGACAGGAAATACGAGAGGGATAACATGATATTTAACATGGCGTTAACTTTAACATCGCTTAGTGAAACACGCCCTTAAGCTAATCAATTAGACAGAGCTAGAAGCAAATCATAACATAAAGGATGATTCAATAAAGCTTACAACGTGATAGCCTAATGCAACAAAAGTAATAATTTAGTATTTCGTAACACTTGCACAGTAATACGAGATGATAGAGTTAGCCATTACTCAATGTTTTGTAGTTTATATTTCGTGGGGTAAGCACGATTTTCAACAACATTTTCGTAACGATATCAGTTATTGAAAAAAATAGGGTACCTACTACCTACTTGCATCGGTTTTTCACATAAATAAATAGTAAAATGCATACATACATGGACTAAAAATCATTACCATTCTTTAATTTCGTTACAGTCGGGCAAAACCAAGAAAGAGAACAGAAATTAAATCGTTTTATTGTATAATGTGAACTATTTTACATTTTGTTACAAATGCACCTAATTAAAAAACTACACGAAAAATGCTTATATTAGTTTTATCAAGTTGTAAGCAAATATCTACCTAATATTATACATATTATATCGACGTCTGTAGCGCAGTGGTTCAACGGGGGAGATCACGGGTTCGAATCCGCCGAAAGCCGAAGGAACAAAAACATTACTGTGTTCATTAGTCATGGATGTGTAATGGTAATATAATTAAAATCTTAGTAGAGTAGAGTAGGAAGTATTCCAGTTTCCCTTCCCTAACAATGCGGGATACAGCAAAATTGTAACGATAAAAAGTCGCTATTGAAAAGGGTTATTTAGACCTGTCTTGTCCTACAATTCTTACGAAATCGTTACGAATACGTCGTGGCCTTTTGTTCGCGCTAAGCCTATTTTCAATCAGGTAAGTTAATCCACATGTCAGTATCGGAATAACATCTTGTGGAATTCTCACGCCCACAATGTAAAGGATATGGTCGCAAGTGTACGAGCTACAAATTATGTTCTATGTACATCTGCCATATTGCGGAGTACAGTCGAGAGCACAAGTACAACTGTCAAATAAATAAAGTCGGTTTGCGGTCATAGACATTTTAAAACTTAAAGGATATCAATGGATATTACACAACAAATAGTTATCCACTTCCTTTTTGTGACGAGAGTCAATTATGAATGCGAAAGTGAAAAACTTCTAAAAAGCAGTACTGAAACTATATAAAAAAAGTATCGTCAAATATGTATTTTATGGAAAATCAATTAAAACACTCAAACAAACACTATTTACTTGTTCTTTATTCCATCCGATTACCTTCATTAACAGCTTTTCAAATTTTAATGATTCTTTGAGGGCGCATAAATTCGTTACTAGGCATAAAAAAAGAAAAATAAGGACGTACATTTATTCAGGTATTATGGAAGTCCAATTATGAACAAAATCCAAGACCTGACTTTATTTTTCTTGCCCGTTTGACGTAAAATGCCCCAAATATCAACGTACACGCTGGTGTGATAGTTTATTGTGAGAGCTATCTATGTGTGTGGTAATTTCGAAATCTTTCGTCCGCGCAATTGTCTTAAAAAGCGGTACCTGCATGGTTTTTGTTTGACGTATAGATTTTGTAATGTATAATTTCTAACGTTCCAAGTATTCATATATGCACAATTTATCTACTCGTAATTTAGCATGTATAAGAAAATACAGAAATACCAACTCTATTTAACTGTATTGAAGGACGGAAGCGGCAGCCGTTTGTCAGCACTGGCACTTAGCAATAACCTAACTAATCTATAAGTATAACTAATTAACCAATAAGTAGGTTCGTAAGTGCTAGAAAGAAATACGATACAGGATGCTAGCTAGCTAGTACTAAATATTTTTATGACAAGCAAAAATCACGATTACATAATGCCAATATTATAGCTCACCGAATTCCGGTTTCAGAAAACACCTAGTTATTTATACTGCCCAAGTGTGCGCAATACACCCTAGCACTCTCTTTTCTGTTACTCTCATCTGGCGAGTGAACAGGCGCAGGACCGACATTTTGCATTTCATGCACATTCGATCAAAGGATCATATTTCTTGTCAGACAATCATTAGATCAGCCTAATCACACTTGAAACAACATTTTTATTATTCCAACGTAGGGATCGAATCTGTGGCCTCCAAAATCGAGAGTTCTTAACTACTAGTCCACAAAGGTGTATAGTCATACAAATTCAGAAACCCCGGTTAAAAATAAATAAATAAAAAACATAAAACAACATGGGCATAATATCTCGAAATGTTTATTAACGTTACATCAGTATTATCACGATGTTAATAAAAATATAGGATTTTTATCTATGTTAAATCTTTTTTATTTGGCAACTCATTATCATATCTAAATTCAAACTAAAATTTAATTGTTTATAATATTGAATGTACAAAAAAAAATGTATGTAATTAATTGTTGTTGTATGAAAAACAAAAATAAAAAAATTTTGTATTTCTCAAAATGTATACGGCTGAAGGACTTGTATCCATATGTCACGAATAAATTAATAAAAAAAAAATCTAAATTCAAACCTACCCAGGTTTCTTTTTACAAAATATCATTGTTACCATTTCTAGTTAATTGTGCAAGAATTTATGTCGCATTATAATTTATATGTTATGATTAATTTATTATTTTACTATTTATTAATTAATGTAATTTATTCATTTTCTGTTTACATGCTTTCGTCTAGTAATGCATCTACTTATTTTTATTTCTAAATCACCTAAAGGTTGACTGGTAGATAATGCCTTAAGGCATTAAGTCCGCCTATGTACAAATGTGTATGATGCTTAAATTATAAAAAATAAATAATTATAACTTAGACTAGTAACCTACAGCGGGGCTATTCACAATGTTGTACCCCACACAATGGGTTCTAAAAAAGTTTCATCCCACCCAATTATCTTATGGTGCCAAGAAAGTAAGTCTACATGAAATTAATAACCGTTTAAATTTCGTCTTACATTCATAATTGAAGACATGAATCAACGAAGGTGATATGTCCTTAAAAAATTACAGAAAATTGAGTTCAAACTGTCGCTTAAACATTTTAGGATGTGTAGTAACTACTTATCAAAGAAATTGAAAACTCGTTTACTAGATGAAAAGTGGTTTTACCTAGAATATATTTCTGGGGATTCCGTTCAGAGCTCTTACTTTAATTAGCGTTTAAGTATCCGTTTATCATCGCCAAATAACTTTCATCACTTATACCCACAAGTGTACAAGGGTAAGTGATGAAAAACACCCGCACAGAGTTAGTACAGTTACCTTACCTGGACTAGACAAAGGTTTATGGAACAATTGTTCGGCTTACACATAGGCCACTTATACGTACTTTAAAAAAAAATAAGCAAATAGTCTAAATACATAAATGAAGCCGATGGTTTTTGTTTTAGGGCAATATACCAAGGCATTGTGCCCATGTTTTAAAAAAACTAAACACCCGGGCGATGCCTAGACAGGGCCCTTAATACGAGTATTATCACTTACAAACTTCGAAAACAAAATGTTTGACATAAGCTTATGTCAAATCGCATAGTGTAGATATATTTCCGTCGTCTGTTACCCGTAACACAAGTTCTTCGGATACTTAGCACAGTGCCAGATTCTATAGATATAGATATCAATATATAAAACTGAATCTCTGTTCGTTAGTCTAACTAAAACTCGAGAACGACTGAGCCGATTCGGCTATTTTTAGTATTGAAATATTCGTGGAAGTCCAGGGAAGGTTTTAACGGTTCGTATGCTAACGAAGTGGGCACGGGTCAGCTAGTTATTATTATTATAAACCAATCTTAACAATTTTTCTGATATAGCAACAGTATTATACAAATATGTTATATATTATATCCCGGAAGCGCGCTCAGGGTCATAGCCTTGATCCCACGATGGGCGACCTTGGGCGCTATCGATCCTGCCAGCCCTTCGGGACTTCCGCCCACATTGCCCAATTCAGACTTCAGTTGTAATGAAACCGCCTCTGACTCATGCCGCGTCTGTAAACGCTGTAAATTATTTGAATTATAATTCCTGCTATTTTAAGTAGCTAAATACATAGCGAAAAAATCTAACCCTACTTTTATAGAGCAAAGTAATAATAAATTAAACAGCTAATTAAACAGCTACTTCGATTTCCATTTAATTAATTATATTTTGACAGTAAACTCTATATACGGGACCCATTCACATCCTAAAGTATTATCACTCACTTATTTTACACCCTGTATGGCGACGACCTCTGTAGCGCAGTGGCTGAGCTCAATGGTGCTCGAGCTGGAGGTCGAGGAATCGAATCCCGCCGAAGTTTTCTATATTCCAGGGTCATGGATATGTATTAAATATGTGTATAATATAACAAAAATCTAAAATATGTGTAAAGTATAAAAGTATTCAATATAATATTATGACCGTTATCTGGCGCCCGTAACACAAGCTCCTCGGTTACTTAGCACGTGCCAGATTAAAGTAGTGTGAAGCGTCTATAGATATCAAATAATATTATTATTCTCCTCCGCCTCCGTGGTCTAGTGGTTCAGAGCTTCACTCTCGACCCGGAGGTCGTGGGTTCGATTCCTGCGTTGGAACAACAAAAATGTTGTTTTCAAGTTTGGTTAGGGCAATGCAGGCTGATTGTCTGACAAGAAAGATCATGAGTCGGATGGGCATGTAAAAAGTCGGACCTGCGCCTGTTCTCTCGCCAGTCGTGTCGGTTTATCGTCCCACTGGGTTATGAGAGTAAGAGGAAGAGAGAGTGCTTCTGTGTATAGTTTTAATGAAATCGGCTACCGACACCGAAATCGGTGAGGGAACTATTATTATTATTATTCTGTTTTGTGGACCTAATTAAATGAAAAAACTTTTTATTGCTAGCGGTCTATCTAGCGCCTATTAAAATATATTCATTGACCGTATCAACAAGTTACAAAATATCTACAAAAACGGGTCCATACCCGTGATAATTGTTAGTTTACTTTTGGTTTCTAATTTCTGTGGATTTTATCAACTTATTTATGGACAAGATGTTATCGTAATGAGGAACTTAACATTATGAAACTGATATCTCGTATATCGGAGTAAGTAGTCACTCATAGAGCAAGACATTAGAAGGGTCAGTCGAAACCAACTAGATTACGAAAATTTGGGATAAAATACAACTTTTAAAATATTATTGTTGAGCTGAATTCTTTATGTTTTAAATTGTCATATTTGACTTAGACTTTCAATTATTCGTTTTGATATTTTAATAAATTGTATTGTTGTGACTAAATTAGCAGAACTACTGTTTGAATGTTTTTTTGATAGTTTTATACTAAGGGTCCCGTGCCTACTTCATTGAGCATACAAACCGTTTAAATCTTCCCTGGACTTCCACGACTATTTCAAGGCTAAAAATAGCCGAATCGGTTCAGCCATTCTCGAGTTTTAGCGGTACTAACGAACAGCCATTCATTTTTATATTATATAAGAGAAGAGAGAAGATTGGGGGAAAATAAAATTACTTAGTTTTCTATTGTGTCATTCTCTGAGTTAGACCTAGTATTTTTACTAGCTTTTCAACCGACTTCAAAAAAAGGAGGAGGTTCTCAATTCGACCCGTATTTTTTTTTTCTATGTTTGTTACGCGATAACTCCGCCAATTATGAACCGATTTGAACAAATCTTTTTTCGGCGTATAGGTAATACCTCAAGGGTGGTCCCATTTTAATTTAATAATAAAAAAAATAACCCCCAAGGGTGGAAAATTGGGGATGAACTTTTTTATATGCAATATCTCCGCCGATTATAAACCAATTTGAACGATTATTTTTTTTGTTGAATAGGTATTATCAAAAGGGTGGTTTCATGCAAATTTGAAGAAAATATTTCACCCCCAAGGGTAGAACTTTAGGGGTGTACCCTTATCTCTGCGATATCTCCGCCGATTATGAACCGATTTGAACAATTCTTTTTGTGTTCACGCATTTGAAGTCGGTTTTATTTTTTTTAAAAGTAAATATTATTATTCTATTAGTTTTTATTTATTTTAGGTAAAAATAGTGACTATTTTTACCAGCGCACTACCATGCTACCCCGCTAAAAGGAAATAGGTATAATCATAGTGGTTAACTACTATAAATTAATCTATTTTACGCTTCTGCACGGTTGTCTACTTGTTGGACTGTAACAGGTTACAGAACCAAAATGAACTAACGTATTTTTAGATTTATTGATCTCGTATCAATATGTTATTTTCTAATCTATGGTTATTAGTTACGTAATAGACAAAAATAATGGAGTGAGCTTTCATTATACCGCTCCTTTTAAAAGATGTATTTAACGTGCGATTTATTTCTTACGCTTTCACGCAGAGAAGGAGTTTTTCTCTTTGCTTCTTTGTGTACGAAAAGGACAAAAAATATTTTTTATAAAGAGAGTTTAAGGGTCAATGTATGCGCCTGTAGGAAGGTGTAGTTATGAAATAAATAGTCCGTAGTAAACAGGAAGAATTAATATAGTTTATTGTGCACACACACTGCAACAGTAAATCATAATATTATATAGGTATAGGTATATAGGTAATAAAATAAAACAGAAGGAGAGGAGGAATACAAAAGGATCCCAGAAAACTTTCAAAATATTTTCAAACAATAACTTTAAGAACGCCAAAGAACGTTCATATGCAAAAGCTTACTATACAGTAAAATATGATTTTATGAATGACAGCACAACTAGGGAATAAAGTAGCCCTCTTAGTTTTGATATTTGTAAATTTTATATGAAAAGAGAAATTTTTCAATATTTTTGGTAAAAGATGGCTCCACGCGAGTTTCTTACGCCTGTTCTTCTCACTGGGCTAGTTCCTGAACCAGTGGTCGGCACACCGCATTTTGTAAAAAAATATTCTGAATAAAATGTTTTGATTTTGAATTTTTGATTTTAGAGGTACCCTCATCTCAAAAAACGTACAATCTCAAAAAACGAAACTAATTTCTAGTCCGTCCGTCGTTTAGCATCCTGGTTACACATGAACGAAGCAAAACTTTTATTTTTTCCTTACTGCAGTTAATATATTAGTTTTGCAGATACGCCAACAGACAACTCGAGCTTATCGCTGGAAAAGTTATAGCAATATGTACACATAATATGAAATCTAGCAAAACTTTCCACGCAGTTTTATTTATATTGTTCACGGATAAGACTCAGTTTACAACGAGACGCAACGCAACGGGAATATTTTTCTCTTCTCTACTTCATTCTTATATATAAAAATGAGTCGCTGTTCGTTAATCTCGCTAAAACTGGAGAACGGCGGAACCGATTCGACTATTTTTTTCTTCTTTTTTTAAATACTTATTCATCGTAACATTATGTCAGCCAAATTCGGCTATTTTTAGCATTGAAATATTCGTGGCAGTCCAAGGAAGGTTTTAACGGTTTGTATGCTCAACAAAGTGGGCACGGGTCTGGAAGTTTTCTTTAAAAAAAGGGTAAACTTCAACTTCTACCAATTTGAAATGTCACTTCTGAGTGTAGGAATAGAGTTCTAATTTCAACGTCGTGGAATTGGACTCCAGCCGGAGTAGCTGAGAAAACCTTAGTTTAATAAAATACATGGACATTGCGTTCTCTTTCTCATTGGTTTTTGCCTTCAATCTTTTTTAAACAGATATTTACAGCTACGATTTTAGCACTCCTACCATATACTTGCTTAAGTAGGATATAGCTAATCGATATTAATGATAACGACTTATAATTCGAAAGCCGGCTGCATGCACGAAAATGTTTGACGCATTGTTACGTTCCGCCTGAGCTGATGAGATGAGATGGCGAGAGCGCGATGTATATTGTATAGTAAGACACCGGCAGCAACTCGTGTACTGTTTTGTTCACCAAGCAATGTTAAAGTTAATCCTTCGTTAAATATCATGTTGTTCCTCTCGTGATTCGTCGTCGTCGTTCGTCGTCGTCGTTTCAGCCTTTTATTTTGTCCACTGCTGGACATAGGCCTCTCCAATACATTTCCAGTGCTACCGGTCCATTGCCACCTGCATCCAACGTGACCCGGCAGTTTTCACCAGGTCGTCGGTCCATCTGGTAGGTGGCCGTCCCACACTGCGCTTGCCAGTACGTGGCCTCCACTCCAGGATCTTTTTGCCCCATCGACCGTCCAATCTTCGTGCTATGTGGCCGGCCCATTGCCACTTCAGCTGACTGATCCTACGGGCAATGTCAGCAACCTTAGTTCTTCTACGGATCTCCTCATTTCTGATTCGATCACGTAGAGAAATACCGAGCATTGCCCTCTCCATAGCACGCTGAGCGACATTGAGCCTTTTGAAAAGATCCTTCGTGAAGCACCACGTCTCAGAACCTTAAGTCATCACTGGTAACACACATTGGTTGTATACTTTTGTCTTAAGGCACTGAGGTATTTTGGACGAGAAGACGTTGCGTAATTTACCGAACGCTGCCCAGCCGAGCTGGATCCGTCTACTGACCTCTCTCTTAAAGTTGGACCTACCTAATCGGACAGCCTGCCCTAGGTATATATATTCGTCAACCACTTCAAGAGTAGAGCTCCCAACAGTTAGTGCGGTGGGTGCAACATGGACAGTGTGCATGATCTTTGTTTTGTCCATGTTCATTTTAAGACCCACTTGTTGAGAAACTCTATTGAGGCCACCGAGCAAGCGCCCCAAATCTTCCAGCGATTCTGCCATGACTACTATGTCGTCGGCAAATCGAAGGTGAGTGATGTATTCGCCATTGATGTTGATGCCAAGTCCTTGCCATTCCAGGAGCTTGAAGGAATCCTCCAGAGCAGCGGTAAACAGTTTCGGGGATATGATATCCCCCTGTCTTACTCCTCTCTTTAAAGGGATATCCTTCGTGCAGTGCTCCTGTACTCGGACTGACATGGTGGCGTTATTATACAAACACTTCAACACTTCGATATACCGAAAGTCAATACGGCAACGCTGGAGAGATCTAAGGAAATCAAAGGCTTTCTCATAGTCCACAAACGCCAAGCATAATGGCCGATTATACTCTTCGGTCTTCTGTATAATCTGCCGCAGCGTATGTATGTGGTCTATGGTACTATAGCCTTTTCGGAAACCGGCTTGTTCGGTAGGCTGAAAGTCATCCAGCCTGCGTTCGAGACGCATCGTGATAACTCTCGAAAACAGCTTGTAGACATGGCTCAGCAGTGTTATGGGCCTATAGTTCTTCAGTAAGGTTTTGTCGCCTTTTTTGAAGAACAGGACCACAACACCCCTGTTCCATGCCTCTGGCGTTTTCCCATCGAGTAAGGAGGAATTGAAGAGTTTCTGAAGGACTTTTAGTACCAGCGTGCCGCCCGCTTTCAGAAGCTCTGTAGTGATTCCATCCTCGCCCGGAGCTTTGTTGTTCTTAAGCTGTTTGAGAGCTACCCTAATCTCGTACAGGCTGATGTCCGGGATGTCTTCGGTATAGTGTCGTGTTAGCCTGGCTCTTGGGTCTGCAGCTAAACTAGCAGGTTCAGCTGAGACCGAGGTATACAGCTGTCCATAGAACCTTTCTATCTCCCGTAGTACCTCGGACTTATTTGACGCTACGCGTCCATCTTCGGTCTTCAGCTTTGTCAACTGGCTTTGCCCAATAGATACGTCTCTTGCAAACACTTTGGAGCCTTGGTTCCGCTCTATTGTCTCTTTAATACGCTGGGTATTAAAAGAACGGATATCGTGTCGCAAGGACTTCGTAATCTGTCTATTGAGCTGCCTATATGACTCAGCGTCACTCGAAGTTTGGAGCGTCATTGAACGTCGACTAGCCATGAGGTTCCGGGTTTGGTCGGATAGTTTCTGAGGTCTATTTGTACGGTGGGTCTTGAAAAATTTTGACCCCACCGTATGGACAGTTTCTGCCAGCCTGCTATTTATATCGTCCACTGATGCGCAGCTGTCTAGCCATTGGAAGCGATTTGACAGTTCAAGTTGAAAGCTCTCGGGGTTTTGGATATGGGCATTCGACGGTCGGAGCGTAGACTTCATCAGACGCGATCTCTCAAGTTTGACGTTGATATTCAACATGCCTCTGACGATTCGGTGATCACTTCCGGTCTTAACCCTGTTGATCACAGAGACATCGTTGAATATCTGCCGCTTGGTGCTCATAATGAAGTCAATCTCGTTTCTAGTTACACCGTCGGGACTCAACCAGGTCCATTTCCTCTGCGGCGGCTTTTGGAAGAAAGAATTCATCATGAAGAGTCCTTCTTTCTCCATAAAGTCCGCCAGCATCTGTCCTCTGGGATTCCTCTGCCCAAATCCAAATGGCCCCACTTTCAGCTCATCATCGCTTCTGCAGCCCAGCTTCGCATTGAAATCTCCCATAACAACTGTGAAGTGTGTTTTAGGGCTACGTATGGCCCTACTGACGTCCTCATACGTAGCTTCTACTTCATCGTCTGAATGTGTTGACGATGGGGCGTATACCTGTACAATCTTCAACGAATATCGTTTTGAGATTCTCAGTACAAGGTATGCAACCCTATTTGACACACTCTCGATGGACACAATGTTGTTGATGAGAGATTTGTGGACGATTAACCCAACACCACCTTGGGACTTCTGTTCTCCCTCCCGGTAGTAGAACAAGTAGCCGGACTGTAAGGTTATCGTATCCTCGCCCTCTCTTCGGATCTCCGATAAACCAATAATGTCCCAGTGCAACTTGTTCATCTCCTCTTTCAGCTCTACGAGCTTCTCGTCCAACCTCAAAGTGCGCACGTTGTGTGTTACCAGGGCCAGTTGTCGTTTAGAAGGGGGGTGGTAGCCGGATCTCTTCCGGGGATTCTTAGCACCTCCCGCCCCGCCGTTACCGTGGCCGCTACCGTAGCCAGGAATAGCGGGGCCACCGGGGACTAGGGGCCTGGTTTTCTGGTGCGTAATCATTAGGAGGAAGTTTAGCCTACTGGTACCACGCTGGCTAGACGGGTTGGTACAGGGTTTTGTTTCGAGTTTTCCTTCTCTCACACTAGCTGTTGATGTTTGTGTGTTTCCTTTTAGTCGCCTCTTACGACTCCCCTAGGATAGTATCGGGGGTGGTGATAATTGTATTCTAATGCCGTCACCACACGGCATTAGAATACAATTATCACTATTTTTAAAATGCCGTCAATTATTCAAATGCCGTCACCTCTCGTGATTCTTATCAATGAATGAGAAGGCATGGTATTTTAACACTAAGATGAGTTGGTGAAATCGGGACTTAGTTTCCTTCATCTATATTTTAATATGACGTTATCACGTAAAATCATCATAAACAGACTTACAAATGATTAATTTGAATGCCTTAAAGATATTATTTTTTTTTGGTATGGTAAAGAATTTGTATCGTCACAAATAAACAAGTACAGTTCCGAGCAGTGTATCAGTTTTTCTTATTTGGTCTTGCCTTTGTTAAAGTTCTTGACTAAATTTTTCTTAGAACCTTCGGCTCGGGTTGGGTATACTGTTAATCCTACTTCACTAACTTTTACTGTTAACTTTAATTCGCAAGTTTCTTAGTTTTACTCCACTACTACGTTTAGTCTACACTAATATTATAAAGAAGAAAGATTTGTACGAGTATTTTTGTATTTTCGTATTTAATGACTTAACTCAAAATGTACTGGACCGATTTAAATAACTCTTTTTTCATTAGAAAGCTACATTATCACTGAGTAACATAGGCTATATAAAAATATTTTTTTTTGTCGCAAAAATAATAATAAATCCGATTTTTTTTTTAATTTTTGAAAAAAAAAATGAAAAAACATTAAATTTCTAGAATGAGAAAAGATAGTATAATAACATCCCAAAGTTATAGTGACTGCTCTTTTTATACCCGTTATATTGATATTCACGCAGGCGACGCCGCGGATGGCTCCTAGTGCTATCAAACGGTTGTGGCTTGCAATCGATAAGCTAATATTTGTGGTAGCCGGAAACCAGGAGTGGCTACTGATAAAGGGTCGTTCATCGCGCGTCAATACCCCGTGGGATATGCAGACGAGCCGCCGTACAGACGAGTCTATTCTACGGAAGAATAGAAATAACAAGCTATTAGATATAGATGAATGAATCAATTAACGTGATTATTGAATAACGAGTACTTACTGTGAACGACAAGAGAGAAATTTATTTTCTTTAATCTTCTTCTCTTATATATAAAAATTAATTGCTGTTCGTTAGTCTCGCTAAAACTCGAGAACGGCTGAACCGATTCGGCTATTTTTAGTCTTGAAATATTCGTGGAAGTCCCGGGAAGGTTTAAACGGTTCATCACAAACTGTTTATATGCTCAACGAAGTGAGCACGGGTCAGCTAGTGTTCTTTTAAAGAACGATCGCCATTGTTGTCTACTTTTAATGGCTTTGGATGAGGATGAAGGTAAAGTGTACTCCTTACGGCTGCCCTAAATTTAAACCTAGTAAGGGTAAAAAACATTTTACAGGAGAGCGCTTAAAGTAAAAGTGGTAAAAGTCCAGAGACTAGGTTTTCGATATGTTTACAGTTACTTACTAGGTTTCAAAGTGGTAACATGGAAGTTGATAATGCACTTGCTAGGTTTCGATGCTTTAATATTTCAGTTCATTCGTGAGTTTTCGACTCGGATGTATATATCTATACTAATATTATAAAGCGGAAGAGTTTGTTTGTTTAAACGCGCTAATCTCAGGAACTACTAGTTCGATTTGAAAAAAAAATTTTTTGTTGGATAGGTAGTGTGTGTAAGTTTTGAAGTCTACCTCTGACTTAAATCTTATTAAATGATTGTCGAAAGAACAGGTCGTGTCTATGCGGTTAGTTTTCTCCAGTGCTTGGGACTAACACGGGAACAAGATAGGACCAAATATGAAATCACTTATTTATTTGAAGGCATTTAGATTTTAGACTTTTATGAGCGCCACGCCACTGCAGGCGGTTTCTTTTGTCGTTGCGTACTATATTATCCAGTCATATATATGAGTTTCAGCAACTATTTACCAACAGCATAGTTATCTGTAATTTGGGTAACTATTATTTTCTGTTGTTGATGCGTTCAGTTTTATAGTATTATAATACTGCACATCGATACTAAAATGTCACAGATTGCTGATACTTTACGATAATTTTAGATATACAGGCTGTTATGTTAATGAGTGATAATACTTTAGGGTGTGTCACGGGTCCCGTATGTAGAGTTTACTGTGAAAGTACCAGCGCTAAAAACAGTTACTTTTTAAAATTATTATATGGACAAATTTATAATGTTTGGGCATTTCTCATAGAAACATGAAAGTCAAAAATAAGTCTTTCAGCAGTGGTACTTTCGCAATAAACTCTGCATAGTAGGCACATACGCACCCTAAAGTATTATCACTAATTTAATTTACACCTTGCGCCTGTATGGCCTGCGCTTTATACGCCTACGGAAACATAGTTATGAGGATATTCCTAATGAAAGTTACGTCAATTAGAGTAGAGTATTGTTTGCGTTTGTTTTTCATCTAATCAGACTAAAACTACGGTTGTCACCTTTATAATATATAACATAGTATTTCCCTTTAAAAATGTAAAAAACATAGCCTTTTCGGAATTCAAAAAAAATAGACTCCACTAAATATACTAAGTCATTTTACAATAATTAAATAAATTTTAAGTCTAGTGATATCATACGTGGCCTGATTATGGAGTAAAAATTGATAATTCGATCGATAAACTTTAATACTTGTAATTTATAGGTAATTGGGTTACGATAACGATAGGCGATTACCGAAATTGTACAGCAATTACTCACGTGCAGTTACAATAATAAACAAACAGGAGAAAAGTAATAAACAAACAGGAAAAAACTTCAGCTTGCGTTTCTGAGTAAATAAAAAAATGGGTGCGTGTACTTATGTACGCGCGTGAGAAGTTATACTTCTTGAGCATCATTAAAAAATAGTTAATAATTATTTATAGATATATATAATATATATCTATATATAATTTTTTCGAGACTTAATGAGCGGTTAAGCAGACGACTTCATACTGTTAATTTTGTGTCACAGGTGCGCGCGCATCTTAAAATTTCACTCTCATCCTTTTTTTTATAACGCGCCTAAAGAAGTATAACTTCAAAAAGGTTTTAATTTAGCACCAAAACCCGCCATCTTGTTTTTATATATCCTGCAGTGTCACTCTCAATCAATATAATGACACCTCTCAAGCTAAATCGAGCTGTTCAGGCTACAGAGCGTGCCAAACATACATACATAACCTAACTCTCATTCTGGCACACTGCGGAAAACGTCTGTTTACCTATCGACTGTTGAGATTGATTATGCCCCATGACATCGAGATTTTTTTTGACTAGGGACTGACTGGGGACGTCGGCAGGGTTATGTAGAACTTTCCTGAGTGCGAGATAAGGAACGCACTCAGGGTTACCGCACTGAAGAGGTGTCTTTCTATCTTCGGTAGATAATAACAGTGTCATACACACGCAAGTAATCAAGCAAGAGTGCCTATTGCTCTGACTGGAAACACTTCAGAAGATTTGGGCCCTATGCCTAGGGCACCACTAAGGCAGGCTTTATTATTTATAAAACTGGTACTTTATTCTTCTAAGTCTCTTTACGGGTAAATGGCTCATACATTCCCACCACTACAACGTCTGTATAGTCACGCAATTAGTCAAGTATATGCCTATCAAATCAAAAAAATAATAATCAAATCAACGCCAAATTAACTAATCAGTGTTCAAATCTCCTGTCGAGTTCTTCTTCTTCTTCTTCAAAAATGGCTCCTTAGTGAGTCGCTAATGTCAGAGAGTAAATTTCGTAAGGGACGTACCTTATATTTAAACATTGCTAATATAGGCCAGTCAACACATTATAATATTTAGGCCTATAACAGTCATCTGTGCGTGGGATACGATACAGGAATAAGTTTATACCACGAAGTCAGTATTACAAATGTGATAGTACTAATTCTGAAGCAGATAGAATGTTCCTTTAATTTATAGTTTAAATATTTTTAGTTTTTTTTTATTAAACATCGTCAAATTTTTGTACAAAAATCACTTGAATTATAAGGATTAAAAAAAAATTAATAGCATAGGCATACTTTTAGCGACCGACTTTCTGAAGGTTTTGATTATAATATGTATTACATTAAAATATTATAATAATATTGATTATAATTATATTTATACTTTTGTGTTGAACTCATAACGCTGCCGGTGTGCATCTGTCGTTCGACAGACAACTGGATCTACAGAATACCAGGGATCGTGGTATCGGTATTGTGCTATGCCGCGATCGTATACCTGGACTCCAATTTCCAGTTGGAACAAACATACACACAAAGACATACAAAGTCTTGGCTTCGCTGTAATAGTGTAAAAATAAAGAGGTTGTTTCAAATAATACTATTCCGGACGGAGCCGCGGGCGATAGCTAGTGTTGAATAACTGGGATTAAGTAGTAACAGTTCGCAATAATTAATACTCCTAGAACACAATTTAATAATGTAATAATGGCTTCCACACTTGTACACACA
This sequence comes from Celastrina argiolus, assembly GCA_905187575.2. Classification (NCBI taxonomy): domain Eukaryota; kingdom Metazoa; phylum Arthropoda; class Insecta; order Lepidoptera; family Lycaenidae; genus Celastrina; species Celastrina argiolus. The sequence goes on along the minus strand of LR994591.1, from coordinate 3,611,068 downwards.
TGTGCCAACATCCCACATAGAGTAGACGGCCACAACAGAGGCGAAACATTAACATATGATACACAAACTACTTGGACTTTTATCACTTTATTATTTACTAGCTGACCCGTCGAGGTATGGAAACCGTGTAAACCTTCCCGGGACTTCCACGAATATTTCAAGATTTTCAAGACCCAAAATAGCCAAATCAGTTCAGCTGATCTCGAGTTTTAGCGAGATTAACGAACAGCAATTGATTTTTATATGAGCCATATGATACTCAGTGGTAATGTAGCTTTCTAATGAAAAAAGAATTATTGGGAAAAAAGAAGGACTTGTGTTACAGGTACCAGACAACGGAAATATATATTTAATTCTTTTATACTATACACATATTTAAGTTTTTATTATATTAATTCACAAATTTAATACACATCCATGACCCAGGAACATTGAAAACTTTTATCTCCCTCGGCGGGATTCGAACCCGCAACCTCTCGGTCGAGCACCAACGCGCTGAACCACTGCGCTACGGAGGTCGTCAATGGCCTTATACACATCACTGCAACACTTTTATAGCCCGGATGGACAGATAAACCAATCTTAGAGTGCAATCTATTATGAAAAGGAAACATTTCATTGTTTGTAAAATTTGGTACATATATAAGGATACAGTAAGGGGAAATATTGTATACTTTTATCACGGCAAAATCGGCGATCGTATCGTCAAAATCGCATCAAGTAGGTATATATACTACTACTCTCATATTATAAGTTAGTCTATGACGAAACGAGGCCACGATGTTCTATAATTTAAAGGGTTTGATGACTTCGTTAATATTTTTTGTTTTAATTGTTTTAATTTACATTACGATTATACATTTAGGTATGTAATATATACATTTAAAGTCCCAGGCGAACTTACGCCTTAGGGTTCCATATAAGACCCAAAAAGTCACGTTCGTTGTATCTTCCTTTCTCATAGCTCCTTAAATTTTTATTTTATTTTAGGAATTTTTGATGTAGTGGCAACAGCTTTCTGTTGCCGCTACATCAAAAATTCCTTATGATAAATATGTTATGTCAAATTTATGAAAAAGTTCACTGCCTGTCTCGGTAGTCGCAGTTCTTGAGACAAAAATATAAGAAATGATTGTTTTCTAAATCTGTCGTTTCGATTCCCGTTTAGGGAAATTAATTTATTAAAAATCTAATAATGCAGGCTTAGGGCGTGTTTCACCAAGCCATGTTAAAGTTAATCCTTCGTTAAATATCATCTTATCCCTCTCGTATTTCCTGTCAATGAATGAGAAAGCATGGTATTTTAACATGGCGTTAACTTTAACATCGCTTGGTGAAACACGCCCTTAGTCATTTATAATAATAATAATAATAATATCTATGGACGCTTCACACCACGTCAATCTGGCCCTGTGCTAAGTATCCGAAGAACTTGTGTTACAGGTACCAGACAACGGAAATATATTTAATACTTTTATATTATACACATATTTAAGATTTTTATTATATAATACACATCCATGACCCAGGAACATTGAAAACTTTTTGTTCCCTCGGCGGGATTCGAACCCGCGACCTTTCGTTCGAGCACCAACGCGCTCAACCAACTGCGCTACGGAGGTCGTCGATGATAAATTTATAATTTTTTAGTCGCAAGAATAACAAAAAAACACAAATATAAAAAAAATACATTTCTAGAATGAGAAAAGGTAGTACATATAATCATATCCCAAAGTGATTGTTATTTTTACACCCTCTATGATAATGACGAGTTAAATCAAAGAAAACGCGCGGGTCAGAGTAACCTTATTATAAACCTTAATACCCCCTGGCGACGAGGGGCGACGGCAGCAGTTCCATGGTTTCCGAGTGGGCGCGACGCGACTGCCAACTGGGTCACAGCGTCTCCGCTCCTCTGTACCACGACGCGACCATAATACACCACGCGGTGCATTGCTGGAGCAGTATGGGTGCTTTAAACACGGGCAACGGAATCAATGCAACTCCTGTGGCCCTGGATTGAAAGGATCGAAACCTTTGATATGATCTCGGGGTTCCAAAGGGACATGCTTTGGGCAACGATTAATCCTAATACCTAAACCTTAAAAACCGTGATGGTATTCATAAGCAAGAATTAACTTTTGTATTAATTAAACGGATCTAAATCGATTCAAGCTACGTTACTTTGTAAATGTGTGTCAATTCTATGGAGCAAAATGAAACCAGAGTAAGCCAATGCAATCCCAATGTTCCATTAAAATTAGATTCAAGACACATAAACCTGAGATTGTACGTTTGCATGATATAAATAAAACTACGAATTAATGTCGCTTGTTATTATCCATCGTACACACATAACAGTTATCTTTGAAATCAGGTAGTACTGCACCAGTAATGTACATCGTGCACAGTGTGAGCACCGCGATTGCCGCATCCCGCTACGCTATATTTAGAGATGGCCACTATTGTGTCTGTCAGTAATTACGCAATGTAACATATTTCCCTGAATGCGGGGAAATGCGATCATTGTTGCGAAAGTCAACGCACGAGATATTTGAATGAGGGTGAAAATGAACTTTGAGCGTTTTACTATTTAACTATTTTAACGTTTTACTATCAACGATCAGGGCCCTGATTCAAGATGTAAAATAACGGGTGTAGAAAGAACAGTCACTATAACTTTTGTATATGATTAAATTATACTACCTTCTATACTATTCTAGAAATGTATTTTTTTTTATTAAAATTCTATATTATCGCAGCTATGTCCTCCACTACTGTACATATTTCGCCAAAGTATTTCATGAGATGCCTATATCGTCACGCTTGACAGGCGGGTTAGCGAGCGCGGTTTATAGATCTTGGCTAGCATCTAGCAAACAATATAATTAGTCATTAGGTAATTACCCGCAGGCTAGGGTTGCTAATGATGACTGAGGTCTTAAATCTCTAGTCTAGACCAATTACCGGCGGAAGTACAGGCAAAGGGCTATATGGGAGTATGGCGTGCGCGCGCGCAGTGTAGATGTAAGTTGTAGATGTGGTAGATATGGCGTGAAGGCATTTTAAGAAGTACGTTTATTTTTTAACCAACGACGAAAACAGAAGATATGTCTGTGTGTGTTTTGGGTGAGAGCGGACGGGATCGAAAGTACACTTCATACATTTAGGTATAATTCATTAATTTATCAATACACATTGCTTGACAATTCGTGTAATTTTTTTTTAATTCACAACATTCTACATAAAAAAAATCAACGTATTCGTTACCTTGTTTTACGAGAATTGTATGAAAATGATGAAAGCGCCTGCATAATTTTCATTTGGTAATAAGCAAAAAACCTTTTTTGAAGTATAGACAAAAATACTAGAAGTAAAATATCTAGGTCATCATCAGGTGCCGAGTTTATTTTACGTTGTATAAGTCCATTAGATTTGTCCCTATCCCCGTTCTCATTTTACTTACATATCGTCAGTCCCTGGACCCCATACGAAATATAGAAAAACTGGCCATATCTGTTCATACCTAGGTCTATGACAGACGCTAAAAAAGTGGTAGTTTTTACGGTTTACGGAATACTACGTTTATGTATAACTACCGCCATGTTTAATGTTGTATTACACTGAATTAACTAGGTATTATACTGTAATAAGGCGAGGAATAACCGCAACTAGCGCCACTCTCTAGACACAAAGATCTTTTTAAAAAAGTAATCGGTTCAAACTTTAAGTAAATAGTTAAACTAATTTATTGGCATTCAATTACAGCTCTAAATCCTATACTGTATTTACTCTTGTAAGTAATAACTAGGTATTAAAGTATCCACCCACTTTTGTTGAAAGTGAAAAATAGAGTATACTGATTGCAATAGCAAAGCACACATACATTATACCGGTCAAAAATAATAGGTAATCAAACTGTATTAACTAGATATTAGGTATCTAGGTTTTGTATAACGCTAGTGACCTTGAACGACTTGTTCGAAGTTCGAAAACAAAATGTATGGAATTTGACATAAGCTTCGCTAAATGACATACGGATTCCCTCGTCATTTAGCGAAGCTTATGTTAAATTCCATTTTGTTTTTTTAAGTGAAACAAAACTTTCAAATAGGTTCTCAAGACAGGTTGGGTTTGAGATTGTTTTATTTATACGGGCCTAAGGGTCAGTCGACGCGATGCTGATATATTATTATCGCCATTTTATATTGAGGATAGATTAATCTAAACTAATATTATAATGAGGAGTTGATTTGTTTGAACTCGCTAATCTCAGGAAGTACTGGTCCGATTTGAACAATTCTTTCAGTGTTGGATAGCCTATTTAGTCTAGATCATATAAATGAATTACTTAATTGTTTATTAATTAAGATAATTGACGTAATGGACTGATTTTGATGTAATTTTGTACAGATATAGTAAAGAAGAGTAATACATTTAATTTTAATCGTGACAAAATGTACTGGGGGTTAATTGTTCGACATACTTTTCTACTTACTTCTAGTATTAATTATTATAATTAAAACGTTGAGAGCTTAAGATATCAGCTATAAAATTTAACTAGATACCATTATATACTATAAATTAAAACCGTGATAATACAAAAGCTCATACATTACAGTTCCGAAATTCCCTAATTATAAGTTTGTCGACCCTTGACTATTTCTGTTTTATGGCTTTTCCTGTACACCCCACATTATAATAATACCTCGTCGGTATAATATTATGATAATTCATTACATGCTCCTCATTAGAGTTGTGTTAACGGCCGTCATTATTTATATATTTATTTGAGTGTTTGTTTTAACGTCCTACTGCTATTTTATTGTGTTGTGTGGAAGTTTGTGATTGTTTTACGCAAATACTGAATGTATTTTGTTGATAAAATCAAAATACCTTATTTCCAAATGAAACTTAATAAGTAATTTTCGGAAAGTCAACAAAAAGGCTACAGGTTCGACCCTAGCTCGCCGAGAAGAACGCGGCGTTCGAAACTCGGAATGCTTGTAGTTAAAACTCTAGAATCTAGATTAAAACATACTCGACTAAATGTAACGTGGTGTAATGTCCAAATGTGTTATGTAATAATAATAATAATATCTATGGACGCTTCACACCACGTCAATCTGGTCCCGTGCTAAGTATCCGAAGAACTTGTGTTACAGGTACCAGACAACGGAAATATATTTAATACTTTAATACTGTACACATATTTAAGATTTTTATTATATTAATACACAAATTTAATACACATCCATGACTCAGGAACATTTAAAACTTTTTGTTCCCTCAGCGGGATTCGAACCCGCGACCTCCGGGTCAAGAGACAAGCTCTGAACCACTAGACCACGGAGGCGTCTGAATCGTCGTATGTATAAATTATATATTATTATTATTATTAAATTTTATAAGCAAATAAAAATTTGTCCATCTCTCACAATACGATTTACGTCACAATCTGCTACCGCCATACATTTGTCGTTAAAAAAGTATTTTATTGCCTATTTTTCTAATTGTAAATTTAAATTGTTTGTAAAGAGATGGTGTAAAATAGCCGATATTTTAAACTGTTCAGTCATTTAACACTGGCTGGTCCTATAACCATAGGCACTAGTAAGTAGTAACTATAGCTCACAGACACCAAGAAAATAAGATGTGCCAGCTAACAATTACAACAGTGCATTGCACCGTGCGCCTGCGCAGGGCGCGGAGGGGGGGGGGGGGGGGAGCGCAGACGTCGTCCAGACGCTAGCGCCATTTTTAAATTGCTCTTCCTGTCATAGGGAAGCCTCAAGCCACAATTTCTGTATCTATGGACGTTTCCACTAAACATCATGGAGTGTGTCAATTAATATATATAAAAATAATTGCTAATTTTTGGCACTACTAGCCGTGAAGATAATAAAGAAGAGTGTCCGTTGCCTAGTGGCAACTTGGCAGTCAAACGGGTGCAGGTTCGATTCTCAGGTTGTGGCATGTACCAATGAGACTTATTTAGATCTGAAGTACATACGGACGCTCTAACCTAACTGTGAAGGAAAACATCGCAAGGAAGCCCGCTCATGGTTGGTCCCAGAGGTATTGACCACTCATTCCTCTGCGACTGTGTTGTGAGGGATGTTAAAGAACTCCGTAACCGTAACCGAAACTATCGGATATAAATAATTATTCGTAACCGTAACCAAAATAAAACTTTTGCTACTGTAAAAACGAAATCAAAATTTTCCGTAACCGAAATTATCAGAAAGAAACGGATAATCCGAAATAATTTAATGTCCATGTCCGTATCCCAAATTTCATATCCATTTCGTCCTGTCCGTTTGTGAGAATGCCGTATGTGCTAACCATGCGACATTTGATACAGCTCGTCCCAGACACTATAGTATTCAAAGAGTGGTTACTTTGCTCGGAGAATACTGTATAAATCAACCAATAACGAATCAAATGCCTTCTTTTTTGGTTGGATCTGAACAGCGAACATCCTTTACAGGAAACCGACTTATAATCATTACTTCGACTTCATGACATCGACAACCCTATGCCCGTTAAGTCATTATGTCAGCTGCGTCACGTCGCGTCATCAGCGTCATTCCCGACACGTCGCGTGTCGCGAAATGCCTTCCTCGAACTGTTTGGGCAATGTTCTGTCTCCAAGACACCTATTTTGAACCTTATTACCATAGTCATAAGCTCCAAATACCCTTCACGAAATATTAGGACAATGTACTGCCTCCAAATCTTGGACCTTATCTCTATAGTCATAAGAGCGAAATGTGTTTTCCGATATGCCTTACAAATTCGTAATGAGTAGAATGGGAACTCACGTAGTTCTCGCGAAATGTCCAGGGCAGTAGCCCAAGCAGGAATAATTAACAACTACGTATCGTTTTCCAGTGTCAGTTGTATGGGCAAAAAGAGGAACTAAATACTATCAAGATGAAATAATTAGAGAGAAGAAGAGAATATATTATAGGTATTTAACTGTATATTTGTAGGAATGTCACCAGCCTGACCTTTCCACAGATGATAATAATAATAATATCTATGGACGCTTCACACCACAAGAGTCTGGCCCCGTGCTAAGTATCCGAAGAACTTGTGTTACAGGTACCAGACGACGGAAATATATTTAATACATTTAATACTATACACATATTTAAGAGTTTTATTATAATATACACAAAAATACACATTCATGACCCAGGAACATTGAAAACTTTTTGTTCCCTCGGCGGGATTCGAACATGCGACCTCTCGCTCGAACATACAGACTTTGTTTCATCTAATTATGTATAACATTCTCGTGTCACAGTGTTAGTTACCATACTCCTCCGAAACGGTTTGACCGATTCTTATGAAATTTTATATGCATATTCCGTAGGTTTGAGAATCGGCTACTATCCATAATAGCTCCCCTCACCGATTTCGGTGTCGGTAGCCGATTTCATTGAAACCAGGCCAGCTACGCAGGAGTTATTTTATAGTGCCCAAATGTGTGCGCAATACACAAAGACACTCTCTCTTCCTTTTACTCTCATAACCCAGTGGGACGGTAAACCGACACGACTGGCGAGAGAACAGGCGCAGGACCGACTTTTTACATGCCCAACCGACGCATGGATCATCTTTCTTGTCAGACAATCAGGTGATCAGCCTTCATCCATCCATGGATCAATTAGTGATCTACGTACCATAAATTGATGGTGTAGTGATCTACGGCACCGTGGTGTGTAAGCCGAGGTCGGCGGAGGCCTCATGTTGGTTGTTAGCACTGTCTGTTAACAGGCGTTTAACCGGCTTTCACACGATATCCACAATCCGCATTATTTATTGCGGTTATAAAATAACGTAACATTTTATAACCGCAATAAATAACCGCAGTTCTTATCGCATGGATTACTGTAAATAGTGTGGAAAATACGAATTAACGTTTATCTTTATGTAATAGAATATTTCGCAACCCATAAATATGGTATTGACAACAGGACTTAGGCTGGTTTAAGTCACTAAACACTCGTCTACTTATATGAAATTCTAAGAAAACTTTGATAACTGTATAAAAACTGTGTATCAACTAAGATCCTACCAATATTATAAACCCGAAAGTTTTTAACTAAAGATGGATATACATATATGTATGATTGTTACTCTTTCACGTATAAAGTACAAACGGATTTTGATGAAATTTGGTATGGCAGTAGTTTAAATGCTGGATTAACACGAAGTATTGTGAAACATCTAATATTTCATATATTTCGGTGTCAGCGCTACACGCGACGATATTTAATCAGTCCAATTACATGCAAATCTTTTGTATCATTAAATAGAAGCGGCCATGGTAAAATCCGTCTGCATTCAAACCTTCCTTGAAACCGCATCCAGATATTCATATTATGATATAATTCTTGGTTATTCACGCACTTACATAGATCTTTTTACGATTTTTCCTTTTTCTACGCATTTTACATTCAAATGATATTTCATGACCGGTTTCACTTAAATCATGCACTAGTGTGAAAGCTCTCCTTGAAGCGCGGCGTGACGAGCTGTTTACGTCGTATATTACAAAACTTTAAAATGCCGATAATTCAATTACAGCTAACTGTAACTTCAGCTGCGTAATCTGTGTTTACTGTGATGCGTAATCACTAGCCCTTGCGTTTTCGTTTTAACTATAACAATAACACTGTATAGGTTACTAAGCACGCATATAATTAAAGACTAGTAGTTATTATTTTACGAATAATTGAATCGTTTTTGTAATAAAATAATCGGGAATTTAAAATACATTAAATAATAAAAAAGTACACCATTGCATCCGTTATGGGGTGATTTATACAGTACTAGCTGACACGTGCCTGAGCTTCATACTTGGCTTTTGAGTTCAGGTATCGCTAGCAAGTAGCGACCTGTAGAGCCGTATTAGAATTGCCCATTTACGCCGTACATTCTGATCAGCGTACAGATAAACTAATTGAGCACTAACAGCAGCGCCACCTGCCGGGTCCAATTGGTACGTTAAAACCTACCCCGAGAACCACTCTATCCATTGGTGAAAACAGCATGAAGATCGGTGCAGTAGTCTTTGAGTTTATCGTGAACATACAGACGCGGCGGAGGACTTTGTTTTGTAATATGTAAGGACTAGCTGTTCCCGCGACTTCGTTCGCAAGGTTTTTGAGTGACTTAAACCGTTTGTGCAGTGCACGCAACGTAAGTCCCAAATGTGAATAATTTTCCCTGTTTTGCGACATTTCTCACTGACGCTTCGCTCCTATTGGTCGCAGCGTAATGTTATATTAATAGCCTAAAGCCTTCCTCTATGAATGGTCTATCCAACAAAAAAAAATATTTTTGAAATCGGACCAGTAGTTCCTGAGATTAGCGCGTTTAAACAAACAAACTCTTCCGCTTTATAATATTATAGTATATAGTATACATTCATTCGAATCTAGTTTCAAGCGTGTATGTATACGCGCGTCAACACCGCGTCCTTTGCGCGTTTAATGTTTAAAATACTCCGTGTGGTACCGCTCTTAACGATTTCGCTTTTCGATGTCGCTATTACGATTACGAAATTCGCACCTGATTCAACTTTCTCAAACGCGAGATGGCTATCAGCGGTAAGTTGTATTTAACGATATGTTAACTTTGACCCTAATTGAACAGTGTCACCGCGCCGTGGGAGACCCGCCTGGGAATCTCCAAATGTATTGTCTGTGGCTGCATCGATATACAGCTGTAGGAAGTGCTAGATGTGACAGCTTTTGCTTTCAGCAAACATGGATTTAAAGAGATGAGGAAAACACCACCAAAGGGCGGCTTTACCACTTTTTCCCATGTGTACACGAATGACTCTCCGAGCACTGGCTTCATATTTATTCATAATTCCTGACCGGCCATGGTAATTTTAAAAGCGAAACTATACGAATTTAAATTGGTAGAATCACATGTGCTCAATATTAGTTTCCCTATAAGCCGATCAGAATGTACGGCGTCAATGGGCGATACTAATACGCTCGGCTCTTAACGTTGCACTTTGTTAGTGATACCTTAAGTTTGAAACTTTAAACTTCAAACTCAGGAGTGACAGAGAATTTGTTCTAATATTCAAAGTTCAAATATTGACTCTTAGAACAAGTACCTGAAAAAGGAAGAACAAAGTAGCGAGACTTGGCACTTTTTACAAGTTATGTTTGTGATGGGATGAATCGCTTTAAGATTACAATATCAACCCTTTCTAGTTCTTCTTAGGTCTACCTTGTGAATAATACAGGGAAAATATGACTAGTTAGTCATAGTCTTTATGCTTCCACCACTACCGTTGCAAGTTGCAACATTACGATAAAAATGAAAAGCTACATACAGTTTTAAAACGCAAACTTAAAATGTTACATTTTTATCACATTCAGAAATTGTTAGGTTTAAAGAACAAAAGTTTAGTTGACAAAATACCAAAGAATACATTAGAATGCAGTATACTAACCTAAATTGTGCACTAAAATCAATAAAAACATATTTTATATTTATTTGTGAACAAAAAACCTGGCTAATTGGGTAAAAAGAACAGTCAATAAAGTTTTGGTATATGATAAGTAGGTGAATTTAGTGGTAGACTGTTAGTATTTAAATGGATGTTCAAAATACTGTAAGTATTGTGCTTGTAGAAATAAAGAGATATTACTTAAAATCTGTAAACTACGCCTTTTAATAAACTTTAATAAACAATAATAATAATAATTTCTATGGACGTTGCACACCACCTAAGTCTAGCCCTGTGCTAAGTATCAGAATAACTTGTGTTACAGGTACCAGACAAAGGAAATATAATATTTAATATTCTGCGATTGCCAGTTTCTCAATGCTTCCTTTTATTATTTACCCAGTTTTTTACAAGCTGGCTTATGTTGGTTGAAAACTGGGTTGTGTAAGGCAGAGATTCGGACTCCTAGTTACTATGAGATTGATAATAATATCTATAGATGCTTCACACCACGTCCATCTGGCTCCGTGCTAAGTATCAGAATAACTTGTGTTACAGGTACCAGACAACGGAAATATAATATTTAATATTCTTATACTATACACATTTTAAGATGTTTATTATATTAATACACAAATTTCATACACAACCCTGATCCAGGAATACAGGAAACTTTTTGTTCCTTCGGCGGGATTCAAACCCGCGACCGCAGTGAATTATCTAATTCTCATTGAAAAATAAACGTCTAAAACGTAAATATTTCCTCAGAGTAGCTTGTTAGATACAATTTGTCTCAAAACAAGTAATATTTGTAAAAATATTCAGGTAGAAAACTATTATAAGTAGGAATATTAAAAAAATATACCAATTCAAAAACCCAATCGCAATGTACTTTCACAGTACAAGACAATTGGTCGGCGGATTACTTACTATTCATATCTTGGGATTGTATAGAACAATGAGTATTCTGTAATCACTGGTTTTGTTTATTTTGAGAAGGACAGGATAAAAAAACTTTAGGATATCTACAACTTCGTAGTAAAATACGCAGATAAGGATGGCAAAAACGTCTAGAGTAGACAGACTGGGATTTATTACAAAATACTTTGTATAGTTTTAATACAGCGATCGATATCCTAAGGGTGTCTTTCACTAAGCAATGTTAAAGTTAATCCTTCGTTAAATATCATGTTATCCCTCTCGTATTTCCTGTCAATGAATGAGATGGCATGGTATTTTAACATGGCCTTAACTTTAACATTGCTTGGTGAAACACGCCTTAAGTAAACGTTTTTAACTTTTAGTCATAGATAGCCCAATACTTAAATAGTCAATATTATAACGATTTCAATAGCCTGTCTTCAACTAACTAAAATTTTTTTTTGTTAGAGATAGATATATTTTTAAAGCTGACAAAAAGTTTTTACATATTAACTATACCTGCCATACATACGGAATTAGCAATGGCTTTTTTGCTAATTCACTTTAGTATAAACTCCAGAAAGTGATATTAGCCATGTTGGAAGTAGGCTAGCTACATGCTATTCGTTAGTGGGTACTGGGTAGCCACTGCTTGGCTAATACAGCCGCCTGATTACGTAACTTCAGTGGCCTTCCTTCGTCCAACATCATCACCAAAATCGTCTGTCATTTGCTTGTCATTGTCTAAACACAGTCATATTGACGTCAAAATTATAGACGATTTTCAGAAACTGGCCACTGTAGGTACGTAATCAGGGTCCGGTGTAAAGCTTACTCACACCGAGGAGATAGATAATAAGAAAAGTGGGAAGTACAGTTTCGTTATGTCGTTGATCATGATTAAACCTTATACAAACCTTAGTCTAAATTAAATTGAATTCCTCACAGAAAAGACAATCCACAATCCAAACATATTTTTGTAGATTAAGGGCTGAATTCTCAAACGAAAGTCGGAGGTCCCATAAATAACTCTGGCAAAACGACAAGGACAGACTGTGATTTGAGTGTATCTAAATTTAAGTAGCGCCTGAGGACAGCTCTTCGGCTGGCACTATATTATAATCCGGAATATTTATCCCCTGTTTCTGAAAAGCTGATCAAAAAGTCGTTTAGCTAACATTTGAGTTAACAAGACGCTCATTGGTGAACGGAGTGGTTACGAGCGATGTACACATTGGAGTATATGACCGATTTTATGATCGACGAAAGCGTTCAGAATGGCTTGTTAACTCAAATATAAGCTGATCGACGATTTGATCAGCCTTTCAGAAACCGGAGGTTAGAGTATCTGAATATAGAACTCTGCGCATGTAATATAGTTGAATATCGAACACAACGTTCAGTCAAGACGTTGAACGTTACATTACACAACTTGCCGAGTTGTCCTTTAGTAATTCAATTAAGTTTCGTAATTTCATAAACCCACCAGTCGTTCAAATACTGCAGATTCAATCAGATGTCTGCGACATATCTACTGTAACAAGTATTGTCCTAAAATAAAACAGGTAAGTTCATACCCAGTTCCTACCAACGCTTTTTGTAAGTTATTAATTACTGTAATATTTTAATTTTGCTCTTTGTAAGCGACTTTTTGTAAAAAAAACTAAAATTCATGCTTAATTGAATTGTCATTGGTCCTTAATTCGAAATTTGAAATTTTGCATACGTAACGCAAAATTCAAATTAATCAGACTTCTGGAAAGTGAAAATTATGCTATATACAAAGATTCCGTTATATACATACATAAAGTATATAATAGATACTTCGTAAAGATTCTTATAATATTTTTTTGTTTTGCTGTCTTGTAAAAACTTGTAATAGGCCTTCTTGCTATCCTGTATGATCTAGCTGTAAGTTTTTCTAAATAAATAAAAAAAATGATACATATATATATATAAACATAGCTTATAAAAGCATGTTATAGAACATACTAATTGAAATAGCGCAACGCATTACGCATATGTAACACAAAAAGTTGATCATAAAATCGGTCATATAGTGAAACAAATTGCGGCAAAATTGTACTACAATATGCCGACGGTGGATACCCTAAAAATATATTTAAAATTGTTACACAATGAGCCTACATACCTGCATATTGGCGCAGACAGTGTTGACATAAGAATGAATATTGTTTTAATTATAAGGCCATCTTTGACGCATTGAACATACATTTTCGTGGAAAAGCTGTACAAACACTGGCAGATTTCCGCCGAAATTTTCAACTATAAAGTTGGTACAGTACTAATTGATACTCATGTAGTTTTGTGCCTACAGTAACATTACATTTTGACCCGCATATTAAATTATTTTTGGCATTTTCGCATTGTTGAACTATTGGATTAGAGTTACGTTAGAGTTAGGTTGTCTCGGTTGTATAGTATTTCCCGTGGCTCCGTCTGCGGCGGTCGGAGTACCGCCGAGTTTTAGTGGGTATGGCTGCGTCCACTTACCATCTTAACGGACGCAGCGAGCCCGTCATAGGAAACCCCGTCCTCCATGGCATGCAGCTAGTATTTTTCGGCAAAAAAAGGTTAGATTGAGGTTAGAGTTTTACATTCTAAGACGTAGAATTAAGCTTCTTGATGTACTGACAGCAGCGCCACCTGCCGGGTCCAATTGATACGTTAAAACCTACATCGATAACCACTCTATCCATTGGTGAGAACAGCTTGAAGATCGGTGCAGTAGTCTTTGAGTTTATCGCGAACATACAGACGCGGCGGAGGACTTTGTTTAATCTAATTATAACATTCTCGTGTCACAGTGTTAGTTACCATACTCCTCCGAAACGGTTTGACCGATTCTTATGAAGTTTTATATGCATATCCCGTAGGTTTGAGAATCGGCTACTATCTATTTTTCATACCCCTAAGTGATAGTTGCCCAACCTGGGTGGCAGCCACTGCTCTGGCTGGAGATCCGCCGTGGGAGCTCGAGGCGTCGGTGCTCGCTGAAATGCACCTCTTCCGCGCTGAGAAGAGGTTGCAAGGTGAGGCGCCGACTTGGGAGGAGCTCTCACAATTACGGAGGCTGGGGCAACAATGGTTGCTGCGGAGGTGGGGTGAGGTTCTGGCGCAGGCACCGTATGGTAAACATACGGCCATTGCACTGCGCCCAGTCCTTGCGGCGTGGATGCGCCGCAAGAAAAAGCCCCGCACCTTCCGCCTTACACAGGTACTCACCGGACACGGATGTTTCGGTGCGTACCTGTATAAGGTTGCCAGGAGGGAGCCTACGCCAGCCTGCCACGAATGTGACGCTGCGGAGGACACGGCCCAGCACACCTTAGAGGTGTGCGAACGATGGGACGTGCAGCGCCACGATCTAGTGGCAGTGATTGGGCGGGACCTCTCACTCTCGAGTGTGGTTCGCTGCATGCTCGAGAGCGATGAGGCCTGGCAGGCGGTGGTCTCCTTTTGCGAATTCGTCATGTCGCAGAAGGAGGCCTCGGAGCGGGACAGAGAGACTGATCCTCTCTCTCTTCCGCTTCGCCGGCGCAGGACGGGGATGCGGAGGCGTCGCTATGCGGCCCTCCCATCTCACGTCTAGTACGGGGCTCCGGGTAGAGGGATGGGTAACCTCCCCGGCTTTGTCAGTCTCGGCGCCGAGGAGAGCGCTTCAGTTTGCCGGAGCGCTCTCTTAATTTGATGGAAGTCCGGTCCCTGTAGAGGTGAACCGGCCGGTCGAGGGAGGAGTAGCCTGTGTTTCGACAGATCCAGGCACTCCACCCAACATATCGGCTGATGGCAATCCGCAAGTGGTTTTAGTGGGTAAACCGGCCGTAGCGAGCCGGGAGTCCCACATACCCCTCGGGGACCCTCCCGGGGGGATGCGTAATGCATTTCCCTTGCGAAAACAAAAAAAAAAAAAAAAAAAAAAAAGTTGCCCAACACTAACATTTTAAAAAAAAATTTTTTGTTTTATTTTTATAACGTGACATTAAAAAATACATGCAACCCTAAATTTTCACTCTTCTATCACTAACCCCTATTTTCTAATTGTTGCTTATGGTTCTGCGTTGCGGGTTACGCGTTGCGGGTTCCGCGTTGGGGGTTACGCGTTGCGGGTTACCAGTTGCGGGTTACGTGAATAGTAATCGAATTTCATCACAAACTGTTTGTGTGCTCAAAGTAGGCACGGATCAGCTAGTAATATATTAGGACATATTTTAATATAAGTACCTACACATAAAAAATATGAATACTCATTGATTTTATTACTTCGTCCACGAAACATTTACACGAAACACCCACTCGACGTGGCCACTTAAATTTTTGTTTATACGAATTTGTTTACAAAAAGTATTAAAAGTGCAAATTTAGGCTCCCATCCGTTTGCGAGGTACATTTGCATTCGCCGCTCGGGTGTGACTGTGACTTGACTTTGAGTGAACTTTGTATGGAACAATGTTGCACTGTCGTAGTACGAACAAATGCCAAGGTTATATACCGGGCGACGAGCAAACGGACCGCCTCATGGTAAGCTGGACCCTGATTCAAGATGCCATCGCTTACGAAATTCGAAAACAAAATGTACGGGATTTGACATAGCTTCGCTAAATGACGAGAAAATTCGTATCTCATTTAGCGAAGCTTATGTCAAGTCCTATTTTGTTGTCGAAATTCATCTTGAATCATTACTAAATAATATCGATCGAACTGTACAGCAGGACTAACAATAAAAAAATATCATAATTTTTAACACTCCAATAATGAGACAAATTATGAAAGTCTTCGATTTGTTCGAGGACCAGTCTATGTACAAACAATCGTTTAAAAGAGGATCAAGTATTACATAAATTACCAATCAATTAAAAATGATGATTAACATATATACCAATTACTTATTTAAATATTTCCTCCAATCTATTTAGTTCTTCTATAGATTAATGATATAAGTATGGTACACGTACTACTAGTATCAGGTGTATTCATCTACTTGGTTTACCATGAAAAGGCTGCTCTAAGCATGATTTATTATTTTAGTCATGGGAATTGCAGGGTTCATTATCCTGGGTTATATGTGTTTGTATGTCTGTCTGTCTGCTCGTCGTGCTGGACACGTGTGCCGGAGAATCGGAGGAAATCCGCACACGACGGTGAATATCTGATCACACAATACACTCATACATACAATTAAGATTGATCACATTGGATACATTTATCTACAACAATTAGTTACTATTTTCAAACGAGCAAATTATTAAACGTCACTAATACTTTAGTTAAAAACGATCAACGAGAAAATATACGTGATAAGTCAATTAGAACTCAATTTAAAATGCGTTCGAAATTCAAGTCTATACCGGACTTTAACACATAATATTATAATATTATCGTCTAAAAGTCTGTTTGATATTTGACTTTCGAACGCTAATACTTGCATACATAAGTTGCGCCACCGAACATAAAACTCTATTAAGATTTGAGAGTACAAAAGTTACAATGTTAAATATTCCATGTGATAACTAGGTACAGAAAAAAAACATAACTGTCAGTGAAAATTCTCTAAAGACTTTGAGATAAGACAACGTGGCTGTATACCGTAGTACCGTTTATTGTAATTCTTACTTAAGAGTAAAATACCCGTCTTAGACCTTACAAAAAAAATATTTACATACTAGATAAGCCATAGAGTACATTGTCTAACTCTATTAAGATTTGTGAGTACAAAAGTTACAATGTTAAATATTCCATGTGATAACTAGGTACAGAAAAAAAACATAACTGTCAGTGAAAATTCTCTAAAGACTTTGAGATAAGACAACGTGGCTGTATACCGTAGTACCGTTTATTGTAATTCTTACTTAAGAGTAAAATACCCGTCTTAGACCTTACAAAAAAAATATTTACATACTAGATAAGCCATAGAGTACATTGTCTGATATTGTGTTACAAAAGTCACTTGGCAGACAAGGGCAAAACATTGTATAAATAAACATCCTGATTATATATTTTTTTATTGGTATGGGGGTATGAGTTGCCGACTTGTAATTTAACCAGTAATAATATTATGTGATCACCTTTTATTTTAGCTCCCACAATTACATGTCGTAAATCAGTTTAAACGGATTCTAATAAATCCACATGTTCCATATTTAAATTTTACATTTTTATATCGTCCGGAAACGGTTTTTTAATCTGACGGCGAAAACTTTTTGTATTCAGCCAGCGATTTGATTCATGAATTAAAAATACATTATTTATATTGCATTGTTCTGTAAAGTGTGATAAAATTATTTACATTGCCACATCAAGACAACATTTTATGGTGTGTTTACAAAATGTGTCGTGAAACTTATGTCATAATTTAAACCAGCGTTATATAAGTATAAAATATTTATTGTATATTTCAAAGGACATCTAAGAAGTCGGTCTGCGCGTGATCTCTCGCCAGTCGTCTCGATCATCTGTCCCATACGTTTCCGAGAGTACAGAAAGAGAAAGTGATCTTTTGTTTGTGCACACACTTGGCCACTATAAGATTACATATGCGTAGTTCAATAAAACCAGCCACCGTCACAGAAATCGTTTTGAAGAGCTATTGAAGGGATTGGGAGGGCAAACCAAAGTAACGCGTTACGGCGCCAGCTGGTGTTCCTTTCTCTCTGGTGCTCCTCCATCACTCTATTCCTCAGCGCTATTATCACCTCTGCCAGGCATCCTGAGACGCACACTTTTTTATTAGTATCCATTCAGTAATAGCAGTAGGTAGGCTACATATATTTAACAGTCTCGCCCTTATTCCAAGTAGCTACGATAAAATCGCAATCGATTATTCCGATTGTAACAATCCCGAGAACTCGCAACAACGGCGCAAACATCGATTTTGCGAATCGTATCTGCGTGTTGCATATTGATAACGCTGTTGGCCATCCACTGCTGACTTTTGCAGCAGATTCTTCCATATTGTTTCTGACCTACTTTTGCATGACGTCTGCATTGCTATTTGCTGTTTGCGTTGCTACTTTTCACATACAGAAAAATCGGTCACCGATTATCGCTTGTGGGGGCACCCTAAGTTAGCATCATAACACCGAGTCGCGACGCGGCGCGCAATTGCTATCCGACTACGGAAAAATGGAAGGGTTAGGTATGTATGTTACACCGTAGCGTCTAAATACTATTGAATTATATTTACTACACATAAACATTAAAGTAAGAAAAAAAACATACAGGATTCATTGCAAGTGTATGATTTGCGAGCCATTGAGTGTTAATGTAGAATATTAACTACTACCGAACCTAATTTTGCTAAAATCTGTTTAATTGCAGGACAGAGCAACAAACATACATACATGCGTGTATATTTATATTCTTACAAACTTTTGCATTATTTATTATCGTTGCATAAACAAGAAACGTTTATTTTAACGTACACGAAAATATATAAAAGTTCAGCTATAAATCTACTAGGAACAAAAAAAAACATTCGAAGAACAAACTCGTAAGCGAACCTTAACTTTGAAAATCGAAATCTAATTTAAAAACCTGTCTTTTGCATTCTAGGGCCTTAAGACCGCCGATCGTCTACCGAGGCTATTAATTCCTAGCCCCCAGCGGGTCTTTATTAAAAATCTATTCCACTGACAGCTCAAGACAAAGAATTTCGCAGACAACTTAAATTTGCTTAAGCAAAAACTGCGTTTCCATTTTCAAATGTTTGAATTTAGAATACTTAGACATGCGTTTTTATTAGCTACTTGTATTATAGGTAATTGTATAGATATAATATACCTACCTATTTTTGTTTTAATTATTAGATATATTAAACTAAGTAGGTACACATTAAAGTATTGTTACTTTGTAAACATATAAAATTTACTTTCTTTGTGTAGTTTTGAAATGAGAATAGCATTAGAATTTAGAAGTATTATATCAGTTTAGTATATTATCAGTTTTTTATTATTTTTTCTCTTTCTGCTAACTTTAAGTAATAGGTACATAACTTTTTACAACTTTTTGCAATTATCAAAATTGTGTTTCTACTGATTTCGCGCTAATTCCTTCCTAAAATAATATCTTGATTAGTTCACGATATCCCGTAGCCCTCATATAGTGTGAATTCCAAGATAGATAATAATACAGTCGCTCAAATAATTGACATTTAAATTAGGATGTTTCTTTTACTTGAATAGAGTAGTACAGTAATATTATATTATAGTGTAGAGTAACCGCCGAATACTCTTCAGGGTGTAAAAAGAGCAGTTACTATAACTTTGGGATAAGATTATAGGACCTTGACTGATTCTAGAAATGAATTTTTTTCGTTATTTATTTTTTGTAAAAAAATTTTTTTTTATACAATTTATTATTTTAGTCGCAAAGCTGAACTGTTTGGAACAACATTCTGCTTTAAATTCTTAAATTTTATAATGTTTGCCCTAGTACGTAATGAACGTCTTACGCGTGCTATTGACTTCTCAGCGTAATCAGCTGATCGCTGTGTTGTGCACGTTGTACATTGCCTATTGAAAATTTTAAATTTTTAAAACAGTGGATTAAAAGCAAATGACTAGTACCAATGTATATATCTCTTGCCTGGTTATTGCCCCACTAAGTTATAGTGACTGCTCTTTTTACTCCCTGTATAATAACGACGTAGACTATAACTACGTCCTGTCACGGACATTTCGCTAATCAGTGACAGTGAAAGCCAATGAATAGGGGATTAGACTTTAATAAGCGTTTCAATGTTCAGACGTAATATATTTTCACTCCAGCGACCAGAGTGAGATATTTTATTTGAGTTTAGTAGAATCTTTCTTTCTCAGTGTACCTAGTAGAGTGAGTAAGATATTTTTTACCCAATTATAGTAGTGTAAGACTTTTTAATACGGTTACAGCTCTTCGGATCGGACATACGGATCAACTACAGTAGAGTAAGACATGTTTACTCGCGAGTAATAGAGTAAGATATTTTTACTCGAGTGTAATAGAGTAAGGCATTTTTGTACCCGACTGTAGTAAGGTGTTATGGGTTATCACACGATAGGTAATCTGGCAACGCCGCCGGCGCCCGCGCTGATACCACAATCTGAATTACGTGTGAGTGATTCAACTATTTACACACCGCATAGTATTTTCCTACCTACCATTTTCCTTGAAAACGCATCTGTCTATTGTTTGATGTGACTCAATATTGTATTGTACTGAGTGAACATTTAAGATGGTACCTAATAAATCTATATTATTGTTGTATATCGCCTCCGTGGTCTAATGGTTCAGAGCTTCGCTCCCGACCCGGAGGTCGTGGGTTCGATTCCTGCGTTGGAACAACAAAAAATGTTGTTTTTAAGTTTGGTTAGGACAATG
Source organism: Celastrina argiolus (assembly GCA_905187575.2). Classification (NCBI taxonomy): domain Eukaryota; kingdom Metazoa; phylum Arthropoda; class Insecta; order Lepidoptera; family Lycaenidae; genus Celastrina; species Celastrina argiolus. The sequence continues at coordinate 3,590,286 of LR994591.1, read as the reverse complement.
CAGACTGATCACCTGATTGTCTGACAAGAAAGATGATCCATGCGGATGGGATCGGATGGGCATGTAAAAATTCGATCCTACGCCTGATCTCTCGCTAGTCGTGTGGGTTTACCGTCTCACTGGGTTATGAGAGTAAAAGGAAGAGAGAGTGTCTTTGTGCATACACACTTGGTCACAATAAAATAACTCGTGCGTAGCTGGTCTGGTTTCAATGAAATCGGCTACCGACATCGAAGTCGATGAGAGGAGCTATTATTAATTATTAATGTCGTGACACGATTATTTTCGTATCTGCCATGATCTGCATTAGTAGTTCTAAATTGTAACTAACCCTGTTTTTATGTTCATTGATGGTAAGTTTTTGCTTAACTTTAGGAATTCAAAAATTTTAGAAGTAAAAACGTAATACAGTATTCAAAAACTATTCTTATCTAACTAATGACTTCGATTTTGTAATATTGTGACATGTAATTTGAGAAAAAGGTTTCGTTTTAAAAAAAGACGTGTGTGGCCAGTTAGAAACAGTTGAAACAGACCTGAAGTTGCAGTTTTCGATATTCAAACGATCAAAACAATTTCGTCACAACATTCCACACCTAGTTTCGTGGAAAACGCACGGAACGCACAATTTTATAGATATAAAGAGCCCTTCACATCTTATCGCCTTAAGTCAAAGTTTAAAAGTTTTTTTTTTACTGTTTTTAGTTTTATTTTATGTGTATGGACTATGAAGTAAGTTCAAAAATTCTTTGGATTAAATGTAATAAAAAATCCATATTATCTTATTGCGCAATGAATAAGTGAAATTTAAATTGGAAGCAGCATAGTGTGCTTTTGTTGTTTAAATAACACTGGATTTAATTTAAATATTTGTTTATATTGAGTTATAACACTTTAATAGTAAGGTATCTATGGTTTACGTATTTGACGCATGTTCCAAAATTTTTTTTTCTGAAATATTCTTTCATACAAATATACAATATAATACAAATTTTTATATTACACAAGCGATAATTGTACTGCTGATATCACTTAATACAAATAGTATAGGAAATCTACAAACATAATTATTCAAATTTAACAATATATTATGAAAACAAAACATCTTTTGCATTGTTGTGAATGTTGCTCGCGAGTGTGAAGCCTCCTCTACGAGTTGCGCAAGCGCAGTGCGGAGTTCAGCAGGAAATGGAAGACGTTGACACGCGGCAGTTTCGATCAAAAATAAACATCACTAAACAAGCGGGCTAATCGCCTGATAACGATAACAGCGGCGCAGGGCAAGGGTGTAGTAGGGCAGGAGGCGACTGATGGCGGAATACTGAAGTATAAGTTCAGCAGAGTTTCCCCGGACATGTTTTTTAACCCCCGACGCAAAAATGACGGAGTGTTATAAGTTTGACGTGTCTGTGTAAATGTGTATGTGCCTGTCGCATCGTAGCTCCCAAACGGATGATCCGATTTTAATGCGGCTTTTTTTGTTTGAAAGGTATATCAGTCGTGAGTGTTCTTAGCTATGTTTGGTGGAAATCGGTTCAGAGCTTCAAAGTCATCAGGTCGTTTGTTAGGTGTGATAGGAATGTTACACGCTAAAACGGTTTTTTTTTTAAATTTTAATTTAGTTTTCATATTTTTATTTCCTAAAAACTGCTCTCGCCAACCCGACCGCCATGAGAACTCATGAAATACTTTGAAGGCTGAGATGATGATGTTGATAAATTTAAGCCCTCCAATTCACAGGTTGTCACTGTCATACCTTGGCAGAAAGATAAAGAGAGCATGTGACTGGAGCGCCACTCAATTTAACTATCGATCCTGTGTTAGGCCGTTGTGCAAAAGAATAGGGGATGGAAGAGCAGACAGCAGCTACTTCTTTGAGTCCAAAAGTCCTCTGTGGTAAAGTGGTTTGAGCTTGGCTTGGAGTCGTGGGGCCAATTCCCGCGTTGGAACGACTAAAATGTAGAAGTTTAGTTAGGTTAGGCTGATCACCTGTCTGGCAAGATGATACATGCGTCGGATGAGCATGTAAGTATATCCTACACTTGGGTTATCAAACCAAAAGAGGAAGTGTCCTTGTAGCGCACACCAAAATATTCTTTCGTAGCCTTGTGTCAATGACACCGACTACTGACAAATCATTTTTAGTTGTTCCAAAAAGGGATTCGAACCTACGGTGGCGTTAATTAAATTATCTATCGCTCTTGGGTTATAACTACGTTCCCCTAAGGCTGCGTATCCACCAGAGCTGTGCTTTGCTGTGTTGCGAGGAATGTGTTTTTCAGAACCAATAGAGTCGCTTGTCAAGGGCCGCGCTGTCCGATGCGTGATAAATGAAGTGATTCTATTGGTACCTTAAAACATTCCTCGCTACACAGCACAGCACAGCTCTGGTGGATACGCAGCCTTAAAGCCCTGAGACTTGACTTACTATAACACGGTCCTATGTCGCCACTAGTTAGTTGAGTGCATTTTCCCTTGAACGCTGCCGCGCTTATCACAGAATAACTGTATACCTGATAACAGGTGTGTTGCTTGACGTATTTCGGTAACTGTGGGAGGATATCATAATGTAATTTATTATACGATATACTGAAGATGTACAAGGAAAATGCGGGGAAAACGCATATTTTGATGTTTAGTAGATTTCCTTTGAGATGGTATGGGTATGTTTCAGACGAACTAACACGATGTACAAGCAGTTTGGCAAGTAAACAAATCCTGTTGTTTCCCGTAGATACCTGTTTGCCAAACGGCGCCTGCGCACGCTATTATCAAAACACTCAATATTGATAAACTTGTAAAATGTTGTGAAAAAGTGTTAAAAGCTTTAACACCACCATTTGTATCAAATATGTCTATGTAAAAAGTTCAGTATTTTGTGCCTCTTACGGTTGATTTTTAATCGTCAATAACTTTTTTCTGTCGAATAAACATGTGACTTTGACATTTGTTTCATACAAAATCTATGAAAGTTATATTTATTCCACAGGTAAAAGTTATTTTTTTTTACGAGTGAAAAATCAGCCCTAAGGGATGTAGTCAGACATAAGTGTCAGTTTATATATTTTTGTCTCTAACACACAACATCAAATAAAAATACTAGATACAGGCCCGAAATAGAGTATTTTAACCGATTTCAGAAAAGGTTACTCTCTTCTTATAAAAACTTTAAATGTCCACAGATTGTAGTGAGAAGATTATAGGAAGGCCATTTGAAAAAGATTTTGACCAAACTGACGACAGATAAAAGTTATTGATAGACCTCCGTAGCGCAGTGGTTGAGCGCGTTGGTGCTCAAACGAGAGGTCGTGGGTTCGAATCCCACCGAGGGAACAAAAAGTTTCCAATGTTCCTGGGTCATGGATGTGTATTAAATTTGTGTATTAATATAATAAAAATCTTAAATATGTGTATAGTATACAAGTTTTAAGTATAAGTATTTCCGTTGTCTGATACCCGTAACACAAGTTCTTCGGATACTTAGCACGGGACTAGATTGACGTGGTGTGAAGCGTCCATAGATAAAAAAAAACTATACTCTACTGTAGTACATACCACACAAGCATAGTCGACTACACAAGTATACTCGACTATAGTACATACAACAAAAGCATAGATACTCAACTATAATACAAACTACACAAGTATACTCAACTATAGTACATACTACACAAGTATACTCGACTATAGTACATACAACAATAGCATAGATACTCAACTATAATACAAACTACACAAGTATACTCAACTATAGTACATACTACACAAGTATACTCGACTATAGTACATACTACACTATACTATTAATCTATACTGGGGATTACCCTCAATACATCATGTGTTATCGCTAATCGCCAATAGTGAGGAAGTCTTCGCTCCACTCCTACCACTGATAATGTGACTGGCAATTATCAAACGATTTTAAATAATAAAGATTAAAAAACACACGACAATGTTTTTCAATTTCGATAAGTATTATTAAAATCGATAGCATAAGTAGATCGCAGTAGATAACGCTTAGCAACAAGTGGTCTTTAATTGAATGAATAAAAAAAAATACATGTAACACTGAAACTAACTGTGACATTTAGGGCGTGTTTCACCAAGCGATGTTAAAGTTAATCCTTCGTTAAATATCATGTTGTTCCTCTCGTAATTCCTATCAACGAATGAGAAGGCAAGCTATTTTAACCCATATCCCAAAAGTTCGACTGTTATTTTTACATCATGGATATTCCTTTTTTATTTGATACGAGATGCAAAATAATAAATTCTAGTTATTGCTGCCAATACCAAATAATGAACTGTACATTTTGCAGCTACTGCTACTGCTAAAAGGATATCCGCATATATCGTGAATTTTGCCGCTAAATATATCATTATCACTTTATAACCATAATTAATTTGCCATCAGTAAATATCCCCTCTATTTTGCCAACCGTACATGTTGTTGGTAGAGACAGGAGAGGCAAATTTGCCCAGCGAGACCTTCGGGTCATTTGCTAATTACCAAGATGTTTGTTGGGGAAAGTCAACAGATTTGCTGCCTACCTCGTTGGGCAGACATGATGAATATGGAGTGTGGACACAGGAGATGCCAACTTGCCAAGTATGTTCAACGCACGTCATATGTTAAAGGTGAATTTATGTATATTATAAAAAGGAATAATTTTTATTTTAACCGACTTTCAAAAAAGGAGGAGGTTTCTCAATTCCACCGTATGTCCCATGGTTCATATACCAATTTTTTGTGACTTTTATCGCGATTTGTCGCGTTATGGTAAGTTATTTTAAATTTATATGAGGTGCCAAAACAAAAAATGCTCTACGCGTCATACTAAAGTAGAGTGTGACACTATATTCGGCATGGTATATGAATCGTGGGACACACTGTATATTATGCTTTTTGTATGTTTGCTTCCTATAAGCTGAAAAGCTACAGAACAAATTAGGCAAATTTAACATAGGCTTATTTGAAATTATTAAGAGTGTAAAATCCAATTTATTGCGAAGCTGCGGACAAAAGTTAGATAGTAAAAATATACTTTCTCTATACCTAGTCGAAACAAATCCTATATATTATCTAGGTAACAAACATTAAAAGAATCGTGATAAAAATCCTGTTGACAACCTCATCCTTATTTGAAGTCAGTTAAAATATTCCAATCATTATCATATTTTTATAGTTTGGCACTAGGAGCGATTTTTAATGCCGTACAAATTGTAGTCGACTTCCTCACCGTGAGCAGTGACAAAAACTCGTACTAGCCTTACTGATAAATTGCAAAAAGTACAATCGGGAGCATAATGAAGACGTTCGTTGTACAGTCGGGTGCGAAAGCGCATAAGGTCAGACATCCATCACGTGCAGACGCATCACCAAAAAGCCGCGGGCAAAAAACCGTGCACATGCAGTATGCATGTTTGCACTAAATTAGCGGTGACGCCCGCTCAGTTTCCCACAGATACCGCGGGGACGGTCGGCAGACAAGGCGGGATATTAAGAGGAAACATCACGCCTGTTTCACAAAAATAGGGGTCTACGGGATTCCTGTTTCCTCCCTGGATAATGCCGCTAGACTAACAATTTTTTTACTGAATTTTACTGAAATCTATATCTATACTAATACGAGTATTATAAAGCGGAAGAGTTTGTTTCTTTGTTTGTTTGTTTAAACGCGCTAATCTCAGGAACTACTGATCCGATTTAAAAAAATATTTTTTTGTTGGATAGTCCATTTATAGAGTATAATTATTATTATTACATATAATATTACGCTGCGACCAATAGGAGCGAAGCGTCAGTGAGAAATGTTGAAAAACGGGGAAAATTATTCACATTTGGGGACTTTCGTTGCGTGCACTGCATAAACGGTTTAAGTCACTCAAAAACCACGCGAACGAAGTCGCAGGGCACAGCTAGTCTATGTATATTATTTGTACGTCCCTTTTTTAATATATGAATTATTTAAGAAGATATGGACGTTCAAAAATATATAAAAAAATCTGACTTTTCACTGTATTTAAACATCCAGGAAAAAAAATTGACGGCATTATACAATAAAATTAAAACATAGGAACCTAGCTCAAGACTTTTTTTTAGTAGTTATATATTGAAAAAAATATCTAAATTGGTTAAGGTTTGGAGGAGGAAACAGGGTTCCCCCAAACGTCCATTTCTTGTACTTTTAACAGGTAATTTCAGTTCGAGCTGCAGTTGTCTCTATCGCGCTAGTGCTGACTAGCTAAGAGATTGCAATAGATTTTATGAATACCTATTTTGTATTTCCCTCAACCGTGATGTTTCCTCTTAAGAGGAAACACTAGGCTAGAGAAATAGTGAGACCCGGTCGTCCCCTCGGTCAAGGAGCATGCCTCGTTACCGAATAACCTCGTCCCCAGAAAAGGGTTTGAAAGAGAGAATACAGTCGCTAGAAAATTCAATATTAGTATTTGTAAAGGCTATTTCTGTCCCGACACTGCCCGAGCAAATCGATATTGGTACTTCATTATATTTAATGTTTCTTCAACAGTTTAAGTTTTGCATTATTTGTTTATCGGGGGACTATAATAACGTCAACTAAAAATAACATTCAAATTACTAATTTTACTTATCTTTTATTTCCAAATAGGTTAGTAACTAACACTTTTAGAATTGTCCTACATGATGACCTATCACCGGTTCGGGGACTAACCCGGCGAGAAGAACCGGCGTAAGAAACTCACTCGGTGATATTGGGATGAATGGCGATCATTGAGAGAATCCACTGTTCAGCAGTGGACGACAAGAGGCTGATGAAGATGATGACGATGATAAACTTCTAAAAACACACACTTCTAAAGAATTGAAAATTTACTAATATACCGAAAACGGGAAGAAATCTATTATTTTAATGAAATCTTACTCACTCAGAATGATTTAAAACACTTATATAATTGATCTTGTACGATATACTTCTAAGTCATAAATTAAACAGCATATATACATAACCTTGGAATTTTGCTGATTTCTTATCAGCCAAACCCAGAAACTGGAAATAGGTCGGCCATTTGACAGCAGCAGTCAAAGGGACCTTCTAAGGGCAATCGGCCTCGCCAATTTATCAGCTGATAGTGTTGATAAATTCGATTCAAAGTCGGTTACAACATTTCATTATATTAATCTTCAATTTCGATTTTATCAACATTTGCCCCCCTGATTCAATTAAATCAATCAATTATGATTTGTATAATCTATAGGGGCACAACTCACAATTTTGTATTTCGAGTTTTTATATTATATGGGCATAAATGCCACGGGTCTACCTAATGCTTATGACAGAGAGAGTTAGATTTTGTGAAAATACCCCAGATATTTCACAAAATCGGTAAAATTAATTAATTTAAAAAAACAAAAAAATATATTAACGCGTAACCCAACAATCATGCTTTTTTTGAATTATGCCCTTATGTATATAGTAGGAAAGGTGCGATATATGCACGCTTTCACACACCACGTCAATCTGAAACAAAATTGACGTTGGAAATTTGAAAATGAAAAAAAAATCGGAATTGCATTTGAATTTGACAGTTGCTTACCATGCAACACCAATTTCGGGGGTTTATCAAAATTGTTATCATGTTTATAGTTACAAGGTTATTTTGACAATTATTAGCACTTAGTTAACTCCAGAATAGGGACTAACTCTAGGTTATTAATTTGACCTTGGCTGGCGTAAAAATTATTACATTTTTTAGACTCTCTAAAATACATCCCATTTAGGATTTTGGCACGTATTTATATGTTTGTTCCAGGGTTCGTAATAATAGCCCGGGTAACATAGACTATATAATTTATATAGTTAGATTAATATATATTTAAATTGTGATAATTTGCACGGGATTTTTTTGCCGTCTGTACGCCGACAGGATGTTATTTCATTTCTCATTGAACACTTGAAAATAAACTAAGACATTCTAGCGAATAATGAATGGTCGCTTCTGCCGTCTTCCACTTAATTTGTATGTGTTTGTATGGAATGTGTATGTATGGATATCAAGTTTACGTGTTTGCATTAATTGTGGATGATTTCATGTTTCAACGGCTTTTATGAGTTGTATGATTTGTACGGTACAAGATTCCAATGATTTTCAATCTAGGGAAGAGCACCAAGGATTATTCATCATTTAATATGGACGTCCTACTATTTATCTTGCAGTAGAAAGATGGAAAGCAGTGCGTGCCCCATTGGGGCATTCGTGTTTGATAAATTTTACTAGTATGCCCTTATAACATGATTAATGACCAGATTAGTGGATAGCGACATTTAAAAAAATGCGTTACCTCATTCATGCAAGTAAGGCTACTTTAAACATCCCTACTTCACAATAACTGTCTAAAGCACAAGACATATAATGTGATCATCATAAGAAATATCCTTCGAGTGTATAATTTGGAACTAGATCAATCGCAAATGGCGGACATAAATTGATTTTACATATTTTTTGCTTACACTTCTTGTTCCAGTGTCAACGAACCGTATCTGCGTGTCTGTACTGTGTATGAAGTATGTATGTGCTGTGTATGTGCGAAACGTTTATAATAAATATAATTATCGATTAACGTCATGATCATCGCTACATCACTATCAGATTAGAGGCGACTTCCTCATCGTTATGTAACAGCTAGTGACGTGACAAAATTATCGAAAATTGGTTTTTTATTCAACAAGATGTCTGTACATATAGACTGAAAAATATAATTACCCTTTCTCAAAAGAAAGGGTAATTATGTGTGTTCAACCGTAGCGCCTACTTCGTGTATAGTAAAGTGAATGAATAAATAAAAATAGAGATACACTAATTATGATATTGAATAAATAGTGTTGTCATTGGAACAGATATGGATCATGTCAATCAATTGTAATAATTCAATCAGGTACAATACATTATCAGCGCAGTTCCGATTTCATCTAACATAAAAATGGTATTCTAATGAACTAAATATTGAACTAGTTCAATAACGAATTTGAACCAGTTTATGATAACAAGACAATCCATTTATAGTCTACCTATGGTTAAAAACTAGAACTGCGCTTCAGGTTAAAGAAAAAAAATTTGTAGGAAATGATATTAATAAAATTAGGTAACGAACGATTTTGCTTTCAGAAACGACAGTTAACAATTATCACCTTCCAAAGACAATTAAACTCGTGATGATGACATTACCAACTCTCTCTTCACAAATAAAGGACATGAAAACTTTCATCACCAAAGCTTCGGTGACGTCCCGTGGTGATAATTTGTGACCCACGATCAAATAACAAGGAACTAGCATATCACGCTAAGTAAAGAGCGGGACTTAGACAAACGACCACTAAAGTATCTATATCGATATGTCAAATGATCATGTTTGGTTTTATTTACGACTTAAATAACTTAATTTATTTAAGCCCAAAGCGCTGAAACATTTTAGATTTAAAGACAGGTCTTAAGCTCTTATCGATGCGTTGGATGGACATTTCTCTCGCCATTCGTGTCATTCGTCTTGTTAACAAGAGGGGACAGTGTTCTTGTGTATTGCGCACACACTTGGGCACTATAAAATGTGTCCCACGGTTCATATACATATCCGAATATAGCGTGAAGAGAATGACGCGTAGAGCATTTTTTGTTATGGCACCTCATATAGTGTTACTATGCTAAGGCTCGCGGGCTCCTAGTCTATACACACGAACGCACTGGTCGTTGACCTGACCAGGGTTGAAACTTATCTGTTTTGTTACTTTTATTGACATCTTAAATCGCGATTTGTCGCGTTATAGTAAGTAATATGAAGTGCCAAAAAAATCCTCTACGCGTCATTCTATCACACTACATTCGGCTTGATATATGAACCATGAGACACGCTGTATATTAAAATGTACCACTTCCTTAAAGTTCCTTGAACTTACATTATTCAGTAAGTTTATCAGTGAATTCGTTCATTTATAAATGCCCCGGGTGGGCTCAATTATACCGCACTATACTTTCCTCAGATTATTCCGAATTCCTCAGATAAGGGAATCGTTACGAAATAAGTGATAACAGGAGTACCACTTAATTAGTATAATGGTTGCCAACTGATAGGGGTGAAATTATGACGGTTAATTGTTGGTTAAAGTGACTAGACTTAGTACAGTAAAAAAAATGTTTAAGACGAGGAATAACCGCCACTAGCGCCACTCTTTTTAAAATAAATTTTAGAATGACACAAAGATCTTATTAAAAAAAGTAATCGATTAAAACTTTAAGTAAATAGTTAAACTAATTTATTGGCATTAAATTACAGCTCTAATTCTATACTGTATTATATCTCGTAAGTCATAACTAAAACGGCCATTTTAGTTGTTACTCTCGTAAGTAAATACAGTATAGGATTTAGAGCTGTAATTAAATGCCAATAAATTAGTTTATCTTTTTACTTAAAGTTTGAACGGATTACTTTTTTTAATAAGATCTTAGTGTCATTGTTAATTATATTTTAAAAAGAGTGGCGCTAGTTGCGGTTATTCCTCGCCTTAAGGGCCAATGTATACGCCTATACAATAGGATCCCAGAAAACGTTCAAAATGTTTCAAACAATAAGTTTAAGAAAGTAGCCAAAGAACGTTTGTGTGCAAAAGCTTACTATACAGTTAATGATTTTATGAATGACAGCACACCTTGGGGATAAAGTAGCCCTTGCAAGGCTATATTATTATACTATAAAATTACTGTATTTTTGTCTGATTTTTGTAAATTCTTATATGAAAAGAGCAATTTTCCATCTTTTTGGTAAAAAACGGCCCCAAGTGAGTTTGTTACGCTGGTTCTTCTCGCTGGGCTGGGTCCTCTCGGTTTGGCAGACGATGCGCGGCGTGTGGAGGAGTGGAATCTCCGGTCTCAGGGCCGGTTCAGGTCTAGCCTTCCATGGCTCTTCGGTGTCGGTAGCCGATTTAATTGAAACCAGGCCAGCTACGCAGGAGTTATTTTATAGTGCCCAAGTGTGTGCGCAATACACAGAAGCACTCTCTCTCTTCCTTTTACTCTCATAACCCAGTGGGACGGTAAACCGACACGACTGGCGAGAGAACAGGCGCAGGTCCGACTTTTTACATGCCCATCCGACGCATGGATCATCTTTCTTGTCAGACAATCAGGTGATCAGCCTGCATTGTCCTAACCAAACTTGAAAACAACATTTATGTTGTTCCAACGCGCGAATCGAACCCACGACCTCCGGGTCGAGAGCGAAGCTCTGAACCACTAGCCCACGGAGGCGATAGCATGCGAGCATATACTCAATACTCTTTATTACGATACGATTATAGTAACTGTCCTCGTTTTGGAAATGTTTTTTTTTGTCAAAAACAATTTTTCTTTTATTTTTACCATTTCTTATTTTTTTGAATAACAAATACAAATATCTTTATTTCAGACTTCTATGGTCCATTCATAAAATTTCATAACGAGAAAGTAAAAAAAATACATTTCTAGAATGAGAAAGGGTATAATCATATCCCAAAGTTATAGTGACTGTTCTTTTTACATTCGTTATAGCATCTATAAATAAAATTGGGAACTCCAATAATACATAATAGTCACAACACAACTAGAAAAAAACGACGCTAAAAAAAACAAAACAAACATTTCTTTGAACCATTTTTCAGTTCCAAAATTACACCACCAAAATGTCATGTGGGAGAAAACCTGTCAAATCCCACTTTTAAACCATCGCTACTGCACGTCGCCAAATATACCTCGGCCATGTCGTTGAACTGTAACACGCCACCTGACGCGGCGTGGGGACACGTCACGTGTTTGTTTATTAGACTACATTACTCAGCGCAGCTCAAACCACTTAACGGATTGCACGCACCCATCTACGGGACGTATTAATAAAGAAAATAACCCAACCTCACTTGGGAACCTATTGGACAGATAAAACAACGTTTCGTTTCACTTATAAAAGTGAACAACTTTATTAATGTTACATATTATTTTAATTTCTTTTCTGTTTATACCGTAATATTCATATTATAGATTACAGAACAACATTAAAATAAGTTTCTAATAATAATCTTACTATTTATTTTTTTGTTTAAAAATTAAAAAATAGTAAAGTTCTTCCTTTTTTAAAAGTGAAACGAGGCGTTTTTTTATCTGTCAAATAGGTTCCCAAGTGAGGTTGGGTTTGAGACTTCTTTTAAGAGCTTAAGGGCCGATTTTTCAATCGTCAGATAACTTATTATCTAAGGAATAAATATGTGACTTAAGGCAGATTTTGTATGAAACAAGTGTCAAAGTCACATGTTTATTCAACAGATAAAAGATATCTAACGATTGAAAAGTCGGCCCTAAGAGAATAAATAAAACGCGCATCAGCAAAGCGCGCTGTAAGCGCCTAATTTGACGACCTCCGTAGCACAGTGGTTGAGCGCGTTGGTGCTCGAACGAGAGGTCGCGGGTTCGAATCCCACCGAGGGAACAAAAAGTATTCAGTTCCTGGGTCATGGAAGTGTATTAAATTAGTGTATAATATAATAAAAATCTTAAATATGTGTATAGTATAAAAGTTTTGAATATATTTCTGTTACAGTCTGGTATGTACATATAACACAAGTTCTTCGGATACTTAGCACGGGCCCAGATAAAGAAAAAAAATATTTGTACCAGCTCATATTAAAGATTTTAAAGCTAGTCAATGTTATGATTAATTACTATAACACGCGTTTAGTTTCGTCGTGTGTGGTGACAATGTTTTGACGTATACTCTAAATAGGTACTCTAAATTAAGTCGTCGACCTAATCAGTAGCACATAGGCAGTTTTACATTTACACTGTTAACTTACAATGTTCTACACTTATTAAAATATGTAAAATATGAAATAAGTAATGAATTATTTATTTATTTGACTCCAACTTATAAAGTGCTTATGAATTTTAATACAAGGTGTCAATGAAATTAGTTTTGGAGGGTCTCGCTCAGGGTCAATATCATCATCATCACCGACAGATCCACATTGAGGATGGGTCTGTGGTTAAGTCTTTGAAGTGAAGGATCACTAGGAGGGTCGTGGGTTCGAGTCGCGTTGGAACTTTGAGCACCAAACAAAATGTTCGAGCTTTGGATGTAACAACCGTTTGTCCTGTGCTCTCTACTGTTCATTATTATTACGTCATCAGTATAAAGGAACAAAGACTCTCGTGTACTGCGCACACACTTTGGCACTATAAATGAACTCCTGTAGAGCCGGCCTGGTTTCAATGAAAACACCGCTAGGGAAATCGTTGTCGTTTCAGCTATGATGTTGCCGAGTGCAGTATTAAGACTGAAATCGATGTGTGAGCTATTATGGGTCTATTAAATATGAGAAGGATTCGGTAGACCATCAGCTGAAGAATTTGTTTAAATGAACTTGGTAATTCTGAAAAAATTGTATGTTACAGTTAGTAGACCTAAAATACATTTTTTTTTGTAATTAAGCACTGTATTTATTGTTTACACATCAATAACATCCAATCTAAGTTTGTAGACTACACATACATTATTTGTTTAGTCTAGATTTGGTGTTTTATCTGATTATGCGTTTTCCCGCCATGACAATAGGCAGCCATCTTTGATTGATGATTGTATTGTCATTGTCAAAAAGTGTTCTAGATGATGACGATATCTTGTCAACGATATTTAAATAATGATGTTGGAATCTAATAATGTTTTTGTTCGTAGTTTGTTAGTAATGTAAACCTATAATGATGTTTTCTTGATAAAGATTTCATAAATCAATTTATAGAATTTATACATACTGTGAAAGTTACCAATAGTTTTTTTTTATATCACAATTTGTGTATTATTAAGGTAAATTATTGTACGAATATGTGCATGATTAAAATACTTAATTTTTTTTGTATTTGAAACAACAACTCTACCGACCTTATCATAATCATCGCAATCGAAATTTTTTGGTGAAATCGAGTTAATAGTAACTATATTCGGAATGACCGAAGCGAGATCTACCAGAATCAATCACTCAATTTTTAATAGCTGTTATTTTCATTATTTTGTTAATCAGAAACATCATATGTGGATCCATTCCAACATTAATTGCGATTTACTTGAAAGTAACCTCCATGCAAGTGCGTTGTTTATGATAAGGACGGCAGAATTGTTTATCAATTTGTTTGTTATCTGTATATCCATTATAAAAACGTTAGGTTATACAACTCTGTAAGCTCCTATCCTATATAAGTTGCTGCTCGTGTACACCGGTAGTGTACGAAATGCCTACGCAAAAACTAAGCCATCACCCGGACTAAGATAAGATCAGGTGAGCTTCGGTCAACCAGCGCTTAGACTCATCTGTCAACGTCGTTATTACTCGAGAAAAAGCGTCAGCAAAAAAGGTATTCGCTTATTAAATCCGCAGTATCTATAGGCAGATTGAACTCTGACGAGCTCTCTTTCTTGTTATATTTTTTCTCCCTCACACCTGTAAGTAGTCAAATATTATATAATATACATGTATAACTAGCTGTGCCGGTGACTTCATTCGCGTGGTTTTTAAATGATTTAAGCCCAGAGCACGCAATGAAAGTCCCCAAATGTGAATAATTTTTCCGTTTTTTGCAACATTTCTCACTAGCACTTCGCTCCTGTTGGTCGCAGCGTAATGTTATATAGCCTAAAGCCTTCTACTATAAATGTACTATCCAACAAAAAAATAATTTTTCAAATCGGACCGGTAGTTCCTGAGATTAGCGCGTTTAAGCAAAAAAAAACAAACTCTTCCGGTTTATAATATCTATACATATAATAAATCTGTAGAGGAGTCGTGTCTGTACATTGAAGATATTTGAAAAAAAATATGATAGGGGACCTTTATTTACGCTATAGTACCCAAAACTATGATTTTTGAAATTTTTGTCTGTTTGTCTGTTTGTCTGTTTGTCTGTTTGTCTGTTTGTCTGTGGGTTTGTGCACGCTAATCTCAGAAACGGCTTATCCGATTAAGATGTACTTTTCACTAATATATTGCGGCAAGCTTCACTTAACATTTAGTGTTTGTTTTATGTAAATCGGTTCATAAATAAAAAAGTTATGACAATTTTAAAAGATCATGTCGTTTTTGCTGGACGTTTGTAGGAAGCGCGCGACGGGTCTGGGAGCCGCGCGCCGCCCGGCCCGCGCCGCGCCGCTTCAAATTTTATTGTATTCGCAGCAAACGCACCGGGGCCGCGGGGGTGACTTTTATTTGTTAGTTTTAGGCTTGCTAGGTAGGGACAATCTAAGATTTTTTTTCTTGAGTTTATTACGAAAGTTATTTGTATAAAATCAGTTAGTACTTTTACTGTAAAGTCCTTTGTGATAAGTAGGTACTGTATACATATTTGTTAGCGTAGGTTAGTAATAAGTAAATAAATAAAAACCGGCCAAGTGCGAGTTGGACTTGCGCACCGATAGCTCCATACAAACCTGATTGACATAGAATTTTGATTTGGTTACAGCTTGAATATATTAGAGACCTAAGTATTTGTTATAAGTTTCAATTATACACATTCGAGACAAACGGTACTAAGTTTAAAAAAATCAAAATATTTTTACTATCTATATAATGTTACTAAAAACGTATGGTTTTAGACGTTGCTTGGTTTCAAATTTTATGATTTTGAGTTCACGGGAAGTAACCTTTAGGTTTTGATTCCCTTACGAGTGTCGAAAATGACGAAATTTAGCTTAGGTTGCATTGGCTAAGAAGTCTGATTTTTTCACTGCTTCAAGGAACAGTAGGTATCCTGAGTATTTTATATAATTTACCTACACGCGTTTCTGAGTAAAAGGGTCTTGACAGACAGACGGACATGGAAATGATCTTATAATATCTGTTCAGTTTTTTCCTTTTGAGGTACGGAATTTTAAAAACAGTTTTAAGATTTTCATAAATATATTGCTCTTTTTTTTTGTTTTTTCTATTTTATACTCGTAATATATACGTTAAAAAACATCTTGATAGTTACTAAACTGTGTTACAGGGGAAAACTGTTGATACAACTCGATTCCAATCGAGATACCTTTTGAAATTCTAGCCTTTTGCGGCCTGTCCTGGATATGTGTTAACAGATTATTATGGGTTTTTTTGCCAAATATCATAATATTGATAGAGTATTCTCATATACAAATCTATCTTACAAGCGATAGCGCGATGCAGAGCAGACCATAATAGCGACATCTATACGCCAAATGCCGTACTTTTAATACAATTATAGCAAAGTTGAGTAGGTACCTACATTTATACAATACGTTATCCGAGAGTTATACTCAGCGTGCATCATTAGCAATGTATAATATTATTTTGCATTGTATATTATAGTTCTCATTCCGTCCGTTAAAATTCATACTACAGCCTACTATTACTGTACATTTTTATAGTCTTCTTTGTCCAAATTATGTATTCGATAACTGCATAATACATAGAATTTTGATTAACATAAGTATTGTGTTTACAGTTAATCTAAAAAAGTTATGTCAATATAAGTTAGATTTATGTTTTTCTTGATATTTTTATTTCTTAGTTTTTATTATGGACCGAATGGTTTTTATGTTAGGTACAACTTAGGTTTGTTTTCTTTCTTTTGGGACTTTCTATATTTTGCTACTTTTCTGTATAAAATCAGTACTTTAACAGTGAAGTGATTTATAATCAGTACCTACATGTTTGGTTATTAATAAATAAAAAACCGGGCAAGTGCGAGTCGGACTTACGCACCTAAAGGCTAAAAGACCGCAAAATTTTGCGGCGCGCTGTCTTAATATATCATTGTCGCCACACCAGCAGCGTCGGCGTGGAAACGATCATCGTCTGCAGTCGCTGCGGCGCTACTAGATGTTCGTCGTGTATGACGGTGTATGTGAGCGTACTATCAAGTAGTCCCGTTCGCATTATAGTAATTGTACACGGTCGTTTGTCAAGCTGGTAGTAGGAATTGTCAACATAAAGTAGTTTTTTAAATACCTCGACGACAGTTTTTATAACTAAAAATATTTTTAAAACAGATTTAATATAACACTGCCCTAAATTACTTTTCCACGCGTACGGAGTCGCGGGCACAGCTAGTTATAGTATAAATTTATATAAATAGCTTTATACAAATAGAAAAGGAAGTACCTGTCAACCGTTTCGTCTCACTCATTATGCCATTCCTCCCTACTATTTCCGAATATCCATATATTTTAATTTTACGATGTCTAAACACATACATTAAAAGTAATGGACGCTTGTTAGAGTCGCTTCTCAATGGTTGATTATATGAAATGAAGGTACCGGAACGAAGTTTGGGGCATTTTGTTTTAATACACAGGTTTAATTGATAAATGTCACCGCAAAATTTAAGGCACAGTTAGTTTATAATACCTCTAGCGATATTGTAAACTGTCGAGAAATTGAAAAACGGATCTACTAACAATTTAAAGTTTTTCGATTGTACACAAGAAGTAAAATAAATAAGTGCTAATACTTTAGGGTGAAAGTACCAGCGCTGAAAGACTTACTTCTGACTTTTATGTTTCTATGAGAAATGCCCCCACATCATAAATATTCCCAAAAAAAAAAAAAAAAAAAAACTGTTTCAGCGCTGGTACTTTCTCAATAAACTAACTAAATACGGGACACATACACACCATAAAGTATTATCACTCATTATTACAGCCCTTATAAACTATCGAAGTGATTTTTTTCATTTATTTAATAGAGGCTTGTATTGTAACCTACAGGCTACATCAGTCTCATCGTAACATCTATATTCTATACAAATATTATAAAGCGGAAGAGTTTGTTTGATTAAACGCGCTAATCTCAGGAAGTACTGGTCCGATTTGAAAAATTCTTTTTTTGTTGGATAGTCCATTTATAGAGGAAGATTTTAGGCTATATAACATTACGCTGTGACTAATAGGAGCGAAGCGTCAGTGAGTAATGTTGTAAAAACGGGAAAATTATTCACATTTGAGGACTTTCGTTGCGTGCGCTTCATAAACGGTTTAAGTCACTCAAAAACTACGCGAACAAAGTCGCGGGCACAGCTAGTGCAATATCAGCGATATAAATCTATGTATCTTTTTAAACCACATGTAACTACAATGTGAAAGTCAGTAAGCAACCTCATAAAACTAAACCCACATCAATACAACCTTTTAAAACTTAAACCATTCTGATCTTAGAGCTTCTCACCGGACACACTCCATAAACAAACGATTTTTGACGACCTCCGTAGCGCAGTGGTTGAGCGCGTTGGTGCTCGAGAGGTCGCGGTTTCGAATCCCGCCGAGGGAACAAAAAGTTTCCAACGTTCCTGGGTCATGGATGTGTATTAAATTTGTTATTATACACAAAGTTTTATTATAATAAAAATCTTAAATATGTGTATACCTAGTATAAAAGTATTAATTATATTTCCGTTGTCGGGCACCTGTAACACAAGTTCTTCGGATACTTAGCACGGGCCCAGATTGACGTGGTGTAAAACGTTAATAAAAAAACGATACCCTCAGCAACACATACTTCACAAGTCAATGACGCTACCTTCCTAAAGTTAAATCAGTAGTTTAGGCGCTATATGGAGAAAATATACATAAACTTCCAAAATCTCCTACACCCCCTTACCAAATGAGAGAGTTAATGAGATTGGACATGACACACCAACAGATTGCAGCCGCTCATTAGGAGTGAGGTCTGCCCCTTGCGACACATCCATTAGGGTCTATAATCTAGCCGTCGACCTTTTGCGAGATTAGTCTGAGCTAGACAAACTAGTCTTTGTCTGCAGATAAAAATACAGAACCTTTCAAGTGGATTTGGTACAATAGAATACAATAAAAAATACTTTACTTGCACACACAACAACTATAAATCTATAAAAACTCGAAACCAATATTTTTTGTTGTTTTTTACGCGGGAATCGAACCCACGACCCCCGGTCGAGAGCGAAGCTCTGAACCACTAGACCACGGAGATTCGGGATAGGATGATTTCATTACACACAAGGGCACAGCTCCACAAATAAAAGCCAAATTGTCTACACATCGCCTGTCGGAAAGCGATTACCATGGACCTGAAGAGATCAAACATGCCGCGGTCAAATTTTTGAATACTTAAAACAAATTTGTATGTCAAGGAGCTTGTGACTTCTAAATTGGTGTTCGGTGCGTCTTGAGGTACGTATCCTGCATCCAGGGCCTGAAGGCAGTATTACATGCATGCGATACATATTATACTTTGTTCGACAATAAGTTTAAATGCAGTAACAAAACAATTAAATAAAATACGTTTATTTTAGCCAGAAACAAACATTTAATCTGTCCAGATTAAATTTAACCTACCTATTATAAAAAGTAATTTAGTACACTACTAGCTGACCTGTGCCCACTTCGTTGAGCATACAAACCGTTTAAACTTTCCCTGGACTTCCACGAATATTTCAAGACTAAAAATTGCCGAATTCATTGAGCCGTTCTCGAGTTTTAGCGAGACTAACGAACAGCGATTCATTTTTATATATAAGAAGATGAAAAGAAGAAGATAATTCTACTATAAAACCACGGAAAGCCGCACATGGTTGGCCCCAGACGTGTTAACCAGTCATTCCTCTGGACTAGGCTGACTATGTTGTGAAAATGCCGTATGTGCTTACCATGCGACATTTAAAACCGCCCGTCCCAGGAACTACAGCATTTAAAGAGAATACTGTACACTTCACTCGGAGAATACTGTATATAAACCATCTAATATTGGATACAAAGGCCTACTTTGAATAGTTAGGACATTCGCAGTAGGCAATTACATCAAGGCTCGTATTAAGTCAATTTCAAATTAGTTCTTGTCACTTATATATTATATGAATAGTGAATCGTCCTCATTTATTAGCTGGACCTACTTAGTTACCCAAGCTATATTAAATTAACTATTTCTTAATAAATTGATTTTACATGTCGCAATCATCTGGTTGAATCTGCTTATTTGATTGAATGACTAGCGCGGTCATCAACAGCTCGTACAGATAGCGATGTGTTGATATATTTATTGATTAATTTACTTTAATGTGCGTTGTAATAGTACACATTCAGAAATTTTGAATGGCTGTGCTTGTCACGAATTCATTGAATTTGTTGGTAAAAATAAAATTCAATGAATGCGCTAGTAACTCAATCAAATTGCAGATTCAACCAGATGACTGCGACATAATATACATTTAATATTTGGCAACATCGTAATCACTTTCAGACTTTTGTTACATACAATGATTATATAGGATTCGCTTGTAAAATTTCGTTTTTTTGATACATGGTATAAATGTTTAAATAAAAATAGTTTGTTCAATAACGATTTTTATATAGGTACTCTACGTTTTTTATTGCAATTGTACTTACTTATGTCGTTAAAAAATGGAAAGGCCCTTGAAAGTTAGTGTAATACACTCCATGTTTTTGTTTTATGGCAAAAATTACCACAAGATAATCAAATCAGGTAATCAAATGTTACCATAATAAACTTTTTCAGCTCCCATGTGTGCATCTTGTCGGATTACTTTGGAAAGTGTAAAAATTATCAAAATTGCTTAATCGGTATGCGAAAATAAAATTGCAGTCTTTCACGGAGGTCTGAGGAGTTTCATACAGAACGCGATCTTACGAGTTACTGCGTTTTCATATTACCATATGCAGATGAAAACGCAGTACCTAATATCGAATTGCTTAAAAAATCAGGGTTTTTTCTATATTTCCTATTTTTATATTCCCTATATTCGGGGTGAAGAAAAATTTTGTTATTTATTAAACGAAAATATATTTGACAATTTCTTTTTTTAACGTATTACGACTAAGACTACGTACATAAAGCATACGCGAAAATCAAGGTACATATTAGGAGACATTGGGTCCAGAAACATGCGAGTATTTCTTAAAAATACAAATTTTAAACGCCCATTTGGTACTAGACTGCTATACATTGCGTCGATGCTATACGCTCGTACGCTCTCTGGACAAGGTCTACATATTTTGTTATATTAGATAAGTCACAAACGCGGATCGCATTAAGTGTGAAGGTACACGGCGCGGCAACAAGCTAAACGCTCAGTTATTACGTAATCGGCCGGTGCTGCAAAATTGGCAGAAATTGTCTGACCGGACGTTTACAGACATTAATTATTTACTTGTTTTAAGCAGATCACTTATGTTATACTAATATTATAAAGATGAAATATGATTTTGATGAAATTTGGTACATGGACCACGAACTTCGATCGATACTTATCAATAATAAGATAATATTACAATACACCTGATCAGGGATATTAGGTAGCTCCGTAACCGTAACCGAAACTATCAGATATCCGGTATAAAATATTATCCGTAACCGTAACCAATCCGAAATAAAAGTTTTGCTACTGTTAAAAAGGTCCCCAAAATTTTATATCCGTGACCGAAATTATCCGAAACAAACGGATAATCCGAAACAATTTAATATCCATATCCGTATCCGAAATGTCATATCCACTTCATCCCTGCACTAGATAACGTGTCACATACAAAAACAAGGCTAAAATCTCTCCGCGTGATATATGCCGATAGACATTTGTGTAATAACAAAAAGAGACAAAAGGTTTTAAAACATTTGGTGTTTCCTTGTGTTCCTGGAGGCGCTCTGAACGTTCAGAATTTCAGATCATTCATAACGCTGACATTGACAGCATTTAGCACTGTTTTTTCTTTAGCACTGTTTAGGATCGTTTGGAACAGTTCAAAACGATCCTAAACAGTGCGAGTTTCTTACGCCGGTTCTTCTCGCTGGGCTAGTTCCCGAACCGGTGGTAGGCATCAAATAGTCTCGACGTTCAGAAAACATTTTGTAAAAATTTATTCTGAATAAAATGTTTTGATTTTGATTTGATTTTGATTGAGTGCAAAGAAACGCAAATCTGAACGAAAACGTTCAGATCGTTTAGAGTTAAGAAGTGGAACAGGGTCTAGCACTGTTTAGGATCGTTTTGAACTGTTTTCACAGGCACTGACAGCTGTCAATGTCAGCGTTATGAATGATCTGAACGTTCAGAGCGTCACCTGGAACAGACCCTTTGTAATTAATTGACACTTAATTTTCGAAGTAACATAATAAATTTAAATCAAGCATTGTGAAACGTTTCACACTTGTCCCAATGCTTGGCAGTGTTCGAAGCAAACTAAATTAAATAACAGCGCACTTCTCAATTGAGCTGATATTTGCCGAGACCGACTTCTTGTGCTGATACGATATATTAAGTATATTGTTGATCAAAGACCATGGGCTACTCTGCACGATTTCGATCTATGCACCCATGACGGGGTAACATCTAATAAGTTATTATTGACTGAAAACTTTGACAACTTCAATAATTATCGTTATATTACAACCTCTTTTCTCTTATATATAAAAATGAATTGCTGTTCGTTAGTCTCACTAAAACTGGAGAACGGCTGAACCGATTCGGCTATTTTTAGTATTGAAATATTCGTGGAAGTCCAGGGAAGATTTAAACGGTTTGTATGCTCAACGAAGTGGACATGGGTCAGGTCGTCTTATATATAAAAATGAATTGCTGTTCGTTAGTCTCGATCTCGCTAAAACTCGAGAACGGCTGAACCGATTCGACTATTTTTAGTCTTGATATATTCGTTAAAGTCCGGGGTTGGTTTAAACGGTTTGTATGCTCAACGAAGTGGGCGCGGGTCAGCTAGTGGTCTATATGGAAGCAATACTATCTCAGCCGATAAGCGACGCTAGTCGGAGGTCGTATTTCTAGTTCAATTCGCACTAAGAAAATCGTGTATCAAGTGAATAAGAAATATGTATATTATTAGTTTTGCATGAAAACTTTATTGTAGTGACAATACTGATATGAGATTGCGAGTCCTAATGGTTTGTTTTGTTGGACTTCGTGGTTTTTACACCTCAGTACAGAGTCGTTGCCAGTATACCTTTCATCATGCTATTTAGTAAGACATGTTGCAGTTCTAGGTTGAATAACATCAAAATAACACAGGGGCCGTATTATGATCTTTTACAATACCAGCTTGGTTCCAGGCAATTCAATAATACGGTCTTAAACTGGCTTGTTCTTTTTCATATTTCAACGACATGTTATTCTAAATCGATCCACCCTAGTTTGGTTGTCTGCAAGTAATTCGGAAGCAAGTCAAGTGTCACGTGTCCGCTGACTAGCTGTCATCGTGCAGTTATTATGTGATCGTAATACGAAAATTCCAGGCAGCCATGTTGTATGGCGTAAACTGGCTGGAATTAAGAGCTCGTAATAGGCCCCCAGGTCTGCATAACTGAAATGCAAAATATTTTCAGCTGCATTAGATATTTTTGCTGAAGCATGTTTAAAACTACGCTGATTTCAAAAAAGGCTTCTATTAATCTCTACCACCTAAAGGTTTGTGCAAAATAAGAACATAATAACGAAAAAATCAACAATTTCATACAAACACGCAGCATATTATTGATCAAACCTAACTATATTATGTTTTTACCTAAATTTTTACACAATATTATGTTTACTCTTATTCCTTATGAAACCTTTTCTGTTTTCCTTTGATGCTCCTTCGAATTGGTTTCCTTCTTTGGTTTCTCGCTTAAGCAACCAACCTATTTAATATTGATAGAAAATTGTTGTCAATAATAATTGGAACAATATATTTTTGAATAACTTATTGCGACAAAATTAATTATAATATTTGCCTACAAATCCAAAATTTTTTGAAGTCGGCAACGTTAATCTGCATAATGTTTGTGAAATCTTTTCAATTTACCCACAAAAGTTAAATATTTTTTCAACTTACACCTGATGATGATTTAACCGAAACCGATCGTGTTATTTTGTAAAAACGGAATAAAGTGGAAAAGTGGAAAAAAAAAGTTGTGTATTATTATTGTAAACATTTATTGTCAAATTATCTATAAGCAGTAAGCACATTCTACTCTTTTTTGTTGAGCGATACGAAGCAATTTTTCATTCAATTTTGATGCCAGCAAGACAAGATGGCGCACATATTAAACAGGCCCGGACTCCGATACGATCGGGCGCATTATATAAATCATCTACTGATACGAACATTTGCGAGACGAAAACCTGCGGTCTAATTACGTGACGAGCTGAACAGGGACATCAGTCTTACTCCCGACATAATCGAGAATCGAACCAGTTCGATCGCTTTTGATATTTTATTTGGTGGATTACATTAAAACTAACCAGGATAAAGAAAATCGTTAGATTTTAACTTTTTGTACTCCCGACCATATCAATCAACTGAGAATCAAAATAAACAAAAGTCAATTTATTCGGGAGTACGCGGCACGATCGAATCAAAATCAAAATTGAATAAGTTTAGAGAGTAAGGTCCCTGGTTGCTGGATGATAACTCAATATATTCTTAATACATTATATGATGGACTTTTAGTCATTTGGTGAAGAACTTGTCAGTCAATAGAGTGCCAGGGAAAGAATATCACCTCCATCAACCATCTTACCCGTGGATGTCATAGAGGAATACAGGGTTAAAAGAATAGTCAACTGTCCTCATTTTGGAAATGATTTTTTATTTGTCAAAAAACTTTTTTTACTTTTTACCATTTCTTTTTTTTTGTCACAAGAGTAACGAAAAGGCAAATGAAATGTTCTCTATCGATGTGCAAAGAATGACATAGGCGCACCATCGAAGCGTCATTAAGTACAGTACAATATTCTGTATGTACCTACCTACATTCCTATTTTACAGCCACAGTACAAACATCTAGTTTTATAAGTGAAAAAAACTATAGTGCATACTTAGATTATAAAACTATAGACTATAGACAAAAACAGCGCATCGAGAAGGAATATAGAAGTTTTTTATTTCGTTTATTTTTTGTATAAACAATAAAAATAAAAATTGTTGGCAATAATTGCGCTGCTGCGCTTATCTACTAATAATATTAAACAAAAAATAATACAACTTAAATGTAAAATAACAAAAAATAATATTTTATTTTAACAAACAACAAGCAAATCTTTAAAACAATACTTGTGATATATTATAATAATTATTATGATAAGTGCTATACCTAAATATTATAAATTCACTTTTATTTAATGAATAATAATTTTAATTCTTTCTCTTTAATTTAATTTACATTAACGTAATTAATTATTTATTGTCTTTCGGGAATCGTCGATTTTATTGTGAAATTGTTGCGGTTTTAATTTTGTATTTGCTTAAGTGTCTTCACCCTGATTTTCGGAGTGCTCTGTCTGCCTATAGTTTAGTAATCTGACTAGTGTTCATTAAAAAAAAGTACATCAGTAGATTGTTAAAAGTAATGTTGATTTATACAACAGATTACAGAGCGTGTTGTTATGAAAAAATATACATTACATTTCGCTTTTACCTATACATAGTAATTAAGCTTTTGTAATCTAAATATAAGTAATACTTCGTATTCTCGGAAACCAAAACATTCGAACCCTCTCATACATAACATGTATACCAATATAACAAAGCTGCAGAGTTTGTTTGTTTGCACGCGCTAATCGCTGAAACTACTGGTCCGATTTGAAAAATAATTTAACTGTCGGATAGCCAGTTTATCGAGGAAGTCTGGGGCCTTAGTCTTCAAACTGATTCGATTTTGATTCAGATTGGATCGTGTCGCGTACTCTCGAGTAAATTAACGATGGTTAATTTTGATTCTCAATCGATTGATATGGTCGGGAGTACAAAAAGTTGCGATCAACAGATTTTCTTTATCCTGGTTAGTTCCAAAGTAATCCACTAAATAAAATACCAAACGCCGTTGAGATTGACCTGATTCGATTCTCGATTGTGTCGGGAGTAAGCCTACTGTAGGCTATATATCGTCTCGTATATATCGTCACGATAAGACCAATAGAAGGAGAGTACCAATGGAAAATGTTTAAAAATCGGTGGTTTTTACGCGGACAAAGCGGCGGGCACACCTAGTATTATATAAATTATAATTAGTATTGCACCATAGCTTCATGGTGTGGCAATTAGTCAGATTCACCAAAATACTTGTTTTTGCCTCGTTAACTCGAACTGAACCATAATATTCTAATTAAAAACTGGTTTTTTGCGTGTCTATGATTTTTAACAACCAAGTTATTTTCGTTATAAAAATAAAAAATAAAATAAAATAAAATGCATTTATTTCGGTCTAGGAGCCCATAGTGTTAGTAACAAATTATAATAATAATAATATCTATAGACGCTTCACACCACGTCAATCTGGCCCTGTGCTAAGTGTAGTGTTTGGCTAAATGGTGATCTCTATACCGTGGACAATATAAGTACTATAATTGGTGGGGGGCTGCCCCACTCAAGCAGTATTAAGACAGACGTACTAAGAGTAAGACGTACTAGAATTGTTGACGGTAAAAGGAGCCCGCCTTTCGTATAATTTAGTGCACACTACAAATGGCGACGAGGATAAACCTATAATACTAGTAAGTCAGTAATAAGGTCAGTGAAAAAAATAATTAATTTTGTAAATCACGTGCGTATTGAAAAACTAAATTGAAAAGGAAGGATGAGCTCATTGACACCTAAAGTACACTAAAGTATCATGATTATAAACTAGTTTAACTGGCGTAATTGTATTGCATTTCATAGGAGTTTAAAAGATAAGAAAATGCTTAATTGTTTAGTAAGAATGTTCATTACACCCTAATACGAGTCTATTAAACTGGGCACAAAAAGTGTATCAGGATAAGGGGTTAAAATCATCCGTTCAAATAAGTAATATTCTACGAATATGATGAATTCAACAGTGAGTAATAAAATAACAAAGTTATATGGTTGTCTAAGATGGCGAATTCGTTATTGAAATTAAAGGTTGACGTGTAAAATAAATGACATCTAAAGTTCTAGCTCCTCTAAATGTCGAAAAATTAATAGTTAAAACACGTTTGTATAAAAAAAGATGAAGATGGCGGAAGCTGCATAATGCCCGTCTAAGGGTTCATCGGGATTTTCAATATTACACTGTTCTCACAAGTGCAAGCACGATTTTGATACGATATTCCTCATGAAAGGCAATGATAGGCAAGAGCCTATCTCTCGACTCCATCATCACATCAGTTCGACAGTATCATATTGTTCAGAACTACATAAAGTTGCCGTTCTATAACGCAGCGATAGTTGGAAGATGGATAAATTAGTTACTTTCCATTACAATATTAGTTATAAACAGACCAACAAATAAAAGGGTTTTTCCAAAAGTGTAATTACATTGCACTAAAATATGTGCGTATAGTGGATCTTGACAATACTCTAATACTAGCTCAGTTCATATTATTATATGGAAAATTTAAACTTGATCTTTAAATATTTATTATAATTATGGTAATATCGGGTCGATAAGGCATCCAGATTAGAGAACCGACAGTTAGTTATAGTATACGTATGTAGTAAACTATGATGTGTAAAATGGAAATATAAACTTAAATTAATAGTTTAAACTTAAATTAATACAGCATAGATAGGCAGTGTCTATAAAGTCCACATCAATTGTTGTATTGTGCGGTGCACTTGCAACTGTAATAGTTATACTGTAAAAGGCGCAACAGCTATTACTTTTTAAGCAAAAACATGTAGTCTGTCCTTGGTTTTGTTGTTTATATTATATCTCTTAATACAAAACATAATCTAAGACCAACAGGTTAATTATTATTATACACCATGCATAATTGGGATTCCTTTAATTTAAAAAAATAATTAAGGTTTCATTATATGAAGTCACTTGAAATTTCAAGTAATATATGAATAACTCAAGGATATTGTAAGCCCCTTACAAGACTGGCTGGCTGGCTTACTTGGTTTATTGAATTTGTTAATACATAGGTATATAGCAGGTTGTAGTGAATAAACAGAAACCTTTAAAAACCCTTCTCATAAATACTGTCTTTGTATCTTACAAGTGACTGCAAGATGAAATAGATTTATATGTTAGTTTAATCGCATTAGATATGGGTTCTAAATCAGTAATTAACCGTGACCGAAAACTATAAAAATGTGTTATTCATTTCTGCGAATAAGTACAACCCATATTCAAAATTAGAAAAAAAAAGAAGTTTCAAATACTATGTAGCTTTGGGTGGTACAAACTGTCTGAAGCGAGTTAGTATATTGGATATTATTATAGAACAATGCAAGGAAAATTTATCTAGCTCCAATATTGCAATGCTACGCAGTATTTTAAAAAGCGTCTGCTTCAGAATGAATTATTTAATTATAATATGAATATGAAGTTGTTACATACAATGCAGGAATTAAATCTTTGACAATTACAGCAATGCAAAGCTAAGCCAAGATGTAGGTACAATCTTAATTTTCATATATTTTATTATTAAACAATATTAATGAAGGATAAGGTTTACATTGATATCAGAGTCATTGCTACCGGTGTATAATTAACAAAAAACATGGTAAATGCACAAGTTAAGATGTAAATGAACTATTCTATTTAACTAAGACTTTTCTGTTACTTTGATTGAATCATAACTAAAGTCTCTTGTGCATTTTTAACTGGGTTTTGAGGACTTACAAGACTTATTTGGCGTCTGTGAGAGTACTGTTTTATATATCTCAGTACTGGGTTGTATCTTCAAAAGTCGAAACATACAAGAGTCTAAAAATAAACTTTGTTGTGTGCTATTAAATACCACCAGATACTCATTATTACACATATTTCAATATATTAGTTATATTCTAATTAACCTTCTATCTATAATAATGTTATGCTCTAAAGACATAATATTAACATTATAATATGGTGTTGAAATACTATGTCAAATAAGTCAGTATCTACAAATTACCGAGTATGAAAAAACCTAATTAAACAATAATTACTTGACAAAAGGATAGAGCTATAGAATGTAGGTATGTACATTGTACATATTATAAGACAGTGGAATTATGGTAAGTGGATTTTTTAAACTGCCTATTGCTTGTGTATTGCATACATATTATATTCAATTCTACTCGAATATTATATATTGATGTGGTTGAATGAGTTTGAAAATTAAGCTTTTATTAGGATTAAAAGTTTAGGCCTTTCCTCGTGCTATATAATCTACTACTATAATCTATATAGTATTCTACGAGTGAGAACTACTTTAGAAATATTTTATAATGTAGTGCTTGGAAAGCGGTGACCAATGATGGTTTTAAATATTTTTTTTGAATTCTCATAAAATGGTCGGCCAATTCGTCTGGAACTTAGAGGTGGTGGGTGAGAACAATGGACTTCCGCGTAAAAAAGAAAAAAAAAGTTGTTTTAAATTGTTTAGAGCAATACGGGCTGATAACCTGACAGTCTGAAAAAGAAGATGATCCATGCATCTGACAGGTGTGAGGAGGGTTGGTTCAGGTTGGTTCAGCGCCTTATCTCCCTCCAGCCGTGTCAGGTGTCCGTTCCACTGGATGCGATGTTGAGGGATGATGGATTACTATTGTGTATTGTACTTGACCTTTTTAAAGATGGCTCCGGCATAGCTGGCCACTGGTTTGAATGACTGTTACCGGAATCGGATGGAAAGCAAAACAAGGCGTCCGTAATATACGATAGAATCTGGAAGTATCTCATTGGTATGGCTACAACCTGGGAGAGGGAAATTTGCCATCATAGTTCTTAAAATTGATATTTATATTGTTGTTATATTTTAATTATTATTCAAAATACTCAGTAGCACTGATAAGAACTTTATATTTTACGCTATGGTAATTGAAATGACGTGTCATATTTTATTACTTTATTATTTATTAGAAATAATAAAGTAATAAAATGTTGTTCTGTGAAGAACATGAATAACGTAGGTAGGTACAAATCTAATCACAACTTTTGAGTACAGATAATGATTACGACCTGCGAGCTAAGCAAGCCTTAATGGCTAAAATCTACCAAGGACTTAGAGCTTCATTCATATCTTCTAGAATCTCTCACCGTCTCATCCCTTCTACTATAAAATACTGGCAGTACGAACCCGGATTAAACTGCGAACCGTGCATTGAATAGGAGCACGGATGATCAAAAGCAGTATGTGCCTTCAGTCTCAAATGAAAATCATACTTTACCTGTTGGTAACCAAGGTGTACAAAGGCAGTATGAGCCTTCAGTCTCAAATGAAAATCATACTTTACCTGTTGGTAACCAAGGTGTACAAAGGCAGTATGAGCCTTCAGTCTCAAATGAAAATCATACTTTACCTGTTGGTAACCAAGGTGTACAAAGGCAGTATGAGCCTTCAGTCTCAAATGAAAATCATACTTTACCTGTTGGTAACCAAGGTGTACAAAGGCAGTATGAGCCTTCAGTCTCAAATGAAAATCATACTTTACCTGTTGGTAACTAAGGTGTTGAAAGGCAGTATGTGCCTTCATTCTTAAATGAAAATCATACTTTACCATTTGGTAACTAAGGTGTTGAAAGGCAGTATGTGCCTTCATTCTCAAATGAAAATCATACTTTACCAAGTGGTAACTAAGGTGTTGATAGGCAGTATGTGCCTTCATTCTCAAATGAAAATCATACTTTACCAAGTGGTAACTAAAGTGTTGAAAGGCAGTATGTGCCTTCATTCTCAAATGAAAATCATACTTTACCAAGTGGTAACTAAGGTGTTGAAAGGCAGTATGTGCCTTCATTCTCAAATGAAAATCATACTTTACCAAGTGGTAACTAAGGTGTTGAAAGGCAGTATGTGCCTTCATTCTCAAATGAAAATCATACTTTACCTAGTGGTAACTAAGGTGTTGAAAGGCAGTATGTGCCTTCATTCTCAAATGAAAATCATACTTTACCAAGTGGTAACTAAGGTGTTGAAAGGCAGTATGTGCCTTCATTCTCAAATGAAAATCATATGTTACCGAGTAGTAACCAAGGTGTCAAATGACAGTATGAGCCTTCAGTCTCAAATGAAAACCATAATATGGTACCGAGACGTAACAGAAAGTCATTAAAGGTAGGATGGGGAATTCATCATAAAATATTATTATACAATTAAAACACCAGCAAAGAGAGACAATCTGATATCTGATATTGAAACAAGTATTGGAATTTGTTCTAGATGGCGTTTTACTGTTATAGATACTAGTAAACCTGTTCGTTCGGTGGCTGGAATTAAAATGGTTGAATTTTATGGAATCAATATCTTATTAGATAATTAATGTAATAAATAAAGGTCAGAAACATTAGTTATATCTATGGCAATTTGCTTGCGTACTATTTTTCAGCACAGCATATTATGTTACATACGTGAGCCTCTTTACTAGGGCTCGGCGTTTCGATGCCGCGATGTAGGAACAGCCTAGTGTCATCTGTATGACTATTAGCAAACAGTTAGTATCATGGAATCGTCCTGACATGTCACTGATCTCTGTGAAGTTTTACATAATAGAATTGTAACTAAATCGTTACAATGTATTTGTATATTCTGTATCTTAGTCTTTATTGTCATACATTACTGGATAGTAACAGACTTTGTTACTAATATAATATTCCTTATGTTGGAATTTAAAAGCTAATAAATAAGTTAATATTATATTACATTATCAAAGTTACTTATGGTCTTAATTTTTTTTAAACTAAGATTTTAATGAGTTGATCATTGATGTAAATATTATATACATAGATGTTCTTTCACCAAATCAATTAAAAAGAAAAGGAAAGGGAAAGGCTAAGTATAATTAAATTTATAAAAAAAGGCTAAGGATATACAATGTATAATGTACATTACTGGATAGTAACAGACTTTGTTACTAATATAATATTCCTTATGTTGGAATTTAAAAGCTAATAAATAAGTTAATATTATATTACATTATCAAAGTTACTTATGGTCTTAATTTTTTTTAAACTAAGATTTTAATGAGTTGATCATTGATGTAAATATTATATACATAGATGTTCTTTCACCAAATCAATTAAAAAGAAAAGGAAAGGGAAAGGCTAAGTATAATTAAATTTATAAAAAAAAGGCTAAGGATATACAATGTATAATGTACAAGGTATATTCTGTATCTGTGTCTTTATTTGTCATACATTACTGGATAGTAACAGACTTTGTTCCTAACAAGAAGTATGGGCCTTAAATGTTTAATATAATATTTCATATGATGGAATTTAAAAGCTAGTAAATAAGCTGATATTATATTATACTATCAAAGTTACTTTTGGGCTTAAATTTTTTAAACTAAGATTTTAAAAGCGTTTGATCATTGATGTAATTATTATATACATAGATGCTCTTTCACCAAATCATTTAAAAAGAAAGGGAAAGGAATAGGCTGAGTATGGCTATCATACATCGGGAGGAAATTAAGTTATTCTTATGGTTAAATCTGAATATGCATTTTGACTAGGTTTGATACTTGTACTTTTCTATCTTACAACTGTAGCTTAGAGTTATTAAAATATACTTCTGAATAAGGAAGGGATGTAGTGTTTGGCTAAATGGTGATCTCTATACCGTGGACAATATAAGTACTATAATTGGTGGGGGGCTGCCCCACTCAAGCAGTATTAAGACAGACGTACTAAGAGTAAGACGTACTAGAATTGTTGACGGTAAAAGGAGCCCGCCTTTCGTATAATTTAGTGCACACTACACTAAGTATCCGAAGAACTTGTGTTACAGGTACCAGACAACGGAAATATATATTTAATACTTTTATACTATACACATATTTAAGATTTTTATTATATTAATACACAAATTTAATACACATCCATGACCCAGGAACATTAAAAACTTTTTGTTCCCTCGGCGGGATTCGAACCCGCAACCTCTCGGTCGAGCACCAACGCGCTGAACCACTGCGCTACGGAGGTCGTCGATTTTTTTACTTTATAATTATATAGTTATAAAGTAAAAAATAAACAGTTATAAAGTATGTATCATAGTAAAATGGAAATATTTACATAATATTGTATATTCGAATTATTTGAAAAAAGTCGTAAAATTCTAAATATTCATTCATATTTTTTAACATTTGGATACTTGAGTAGTATTATTTTTAAATATTTTATTAATTCTAATTTGAATAGCTTTGTGTTCCTTTACCGAGGCACGACGGGTCCAAAGCTGAAATTAATTCATAGAAATAGAAGCTGTAAATCAAACTAATTGTACTTTATACACATACCTGATAAGTCAGGCATTTTGTGTACTAGATAAAATACATAACGACCTGAGTAATAAAATATGTACACACTGGATAAGCTTTAAAGTATTTACATAATATCTATGGACGCTTCACACCACGTCAATCTGGCCCCGTGCTAAGTATCCGAAGAACTTGTGTTACCAGACAACGAAAACATATTTAATAATTTTATACAATGCTCATATTTAAGATTTTTATTATATTATAGGTACACAAATTTAATACACATCCATGACCCAGGAACATTGAAAACTTTTTGTTCCCTCGACGGGATACGAACCCGCGACCTCTCGCTCGAGCACCAGCGCGCTCAACCACTGCGCTACGGAGGTCGGCAAAAATGTTCAATTCCAAACCATTAGTTGTCGGTATAAATAGTAAACATACTGTATGTGCATACATAATGCATACAATCTACCTCTATAGTCTATAGCCTGCAGATAATTTGCTCGATGGCGCTGCATTCCGCGGCCTCTGTCCCACGGAGCTGGGCCTTTTTTCGCGCCGGGACCAGTTTTGGGGGCCGATGACCCAGGCCCAGGAATTTGGGCTGATTTCGTTTCAGAAATCGCACTCCATTACTTTGTTTTTGCCTCCGCATTAATAATAACTGGATCACTGCAGGTGCCAAGCTCGAATATGGCGGAGTGGTTCCGTATCATTTTGTCTTTATTTGTATTTAGAATAATTATAATTAAAAAAAATAGGTAGTCTTATTCAATACACTCTGACACGGCAAATCACCAAGGAGCCATTCCCAAAAAAATGAAGAAGAAGGAAATGTTTTTTTTTTAATTTTCATTGACCTAGCGAATAGGACTGACGTACTTTAATTGATATGGAATGGTTAAACCAGCAGATAGATTACCTGATAAATGAAATGATTGCAACAATTATTTAGTTATTAAAGTCACAGGTTTAGCATTTTCCTTCATTGTTCTATTCATAAAATGGAAATGTGGTTACCTACCAAGATTTATCTATTTAGTCGTGTTAAAAATACTTTCCTTATATCTAACCTACTAGCTGACCCGTGCCCACTTCGTTGAGCATGGAAGCCGTGTAAACCTTCCCGGGACTTCCACGAATATTTCAAGACCAAAAATAGCCGAATCAGTTCAGCTGATCTCGAGTTTTAGCGAGACTAAAGGACAGCAATTGATTTTTATATAGCCTATGTTACTCAGTGGTAATGTAGCTTTCTAATGAAAAAATAATTATTAAAATCGGTCCAGTACTTTTTGGGTTAAGTCGTTACATACAAATATTTCCTTTTTATAATATTAGTGTCGATGTAGAATAACTTATTAACTTAATAAAATACTCTACTGATCCATAAAACAAATTTAAAATATTGCGAAGTGCATACTCTTACATTTATACACCCTTTCCGAAATTGGTGTTATGCTCATAAATCGCGGGGTTCCCACGGCGGCGGCGCCCGCGCTGTGCCCGGGGTCCACTTCATTCAGTCGTGTAAACATGTCAATCGCCCTTAATTTACACTGCAATTTATACTTCGACGGCATATAAATTTTGCGTGCAATCTTTTTAAAAATGTCGAAATTACGTCACGTGATTAATGGATGATTCCTTAACTGATTGTAATATGAGACATTTTATTTAAATATAATATAGTCTAGCCGTGAAACGAGGTTGGAGGAGTGGAGGAGTCAAAAGACATAACTTCTCACTACGAGCCGTCTCAATAACCTATCTATCTAAAACTAAGGTTAAAAACCATTCAATATGACAGCGTATCTCGTAGCGTAGTAATGTAATTACATTGTTTAAGTTTCAAACCCTAGATATAGATAAATAGCTTATTAAAAAGGGACCATTAATTTCGAAAAAGTGTCTGTCAAACTCTAGAATCTGTCAAAAACAAACCTGACATTAAGGCCTTCTAGTCGGGTAAAAATCTCCGGTTTAATTACTTTCACATATTCCGTGAACACTGCATGCTCTTTTATTATCTTCGAAATACTCTGTACCGCGTTTTTGGACATCGCGGTTTTTGGGCACTCATTACACTAATATAAACGGACCGCCGCGTGCCGGGGGCCCTTCGCGGAATGGCGGAGCAAAAACGGTGCAGAGGAATATAGACAATACAGACACACACTGCAGACAGTCTGCGGTACAAAGTACAGACAGAAGGTCGATTGACGATCGAACTGCAAATTGGTATTCCTATAGATAAACGTCATTCAAGCATCAATTCTATAATAATATTATATAAAGCGGAAGAGTTTTTTTAAACGCGCTAACTTCAGGAACTACTGGTCCGATTTGAAGAAATCTTTTTTTGTTGGATAGTCCATATAAAGAGGAAGGCTTTATAATATATAACATTATGCACCGACCAATATTTAGGAGCGAAGCGTCAGTGAGAAATGTTGCAAAAACGGGGAAAATTATTCACATATGAGGACTTTCGTTGCGTGCGCTGCTTTATGCAGGTCACTCAAAAACCACGCGAACGAAGTCGCGGGCACAGCTAGTATGTCATACGTGTAGTAGAATAACTAGAATAACATCTGTTTACATGTTTTCGTCTGTACAAGTAATGCATCTACTTATTTTTATTTCTAAATCACCTAAAGGTTGACTGGTAGATAATGCCTTAAGGCATTAAGTCCGCCTATGTACAAATGTGCATGATGCTTAAATAAATAACGACATGGGTCAGTCTATTATACTAAGATACATTTGTAAGTAATTGAAAGTTAAGTTAAATACGAAATTTGGGATTCTGGATACAGAACCAGTGAGGTATACAAGCTGTAATATTGAGTGATAATACTTTAGGGTGTGCATGTACCTCCTATAAAGAGTTTACTGTGAAAATACCAGCACTGAAAGAGTTACTTTTAACTTTCAAGCTTCTATGAGAAATGCCCCAACAACATAAATATTCCCATACAATAATTAAAATAGAAAACCTCTTTCAGCGCTGGTACTTTCAAAGTAAACTCTATATAGGAGGTACATACACACCCTAAAGTATTATCACTCATTAATATTATATTTAGCCTGTATAGTAGACATGAGTTGGTAAAAAAATCATTTTCGAGATGGAAATAAGGTTCTAAATAATAGAATACCTGGGACCAAGGGAAGATGGAATCCGCAAAATTTTCATCACCTTGCAATACTTGCAAAGTGCGAACGGCAATCCCTCTGCTAGGGGTCATCATCAGCGGAAGCTAAGCTGACACCAGCTAGTGTCCTATTACATATCCATTATCCACTTTGGCCCACCAGACCATAGGTGCTGTCCTCTAATTACTCCTAATCTATCGCCACATATTGTGATAATGTTCCACCTGCTTATTAATAAGATACTCTAATCTAATTATAAGCGGGTTCGTCGTTATCACATGTTGTGTGTATTATAAATTATAATATTATTGTTATTATACACGAACGATTAATGTGAGTTCAGGCTTACGACTGACTTCATACATGCATGGGACAAATGGACCTTTGTTGCCAAACAATAAGGTATTCGTAATTCGGAAGATGTCGGAACTTGAAAACAACTTTTTTTGTTGTTCCAACGCGTTGATCAACTCATGACCCCGTGTCTGAACCAAGAACCAAGAAGATCACTCTCCAGTCACTAAAACAACAATAAAACAAGGCCAAGTTTTTCAATGTTCACATTAAAAAACTTTCGCAAATTCCCACAGATATTCATTCATAAAATGTCCCCAGTGTTATAAAAATATTTGATCGGTTTATCGAGAACGAAATGTCTGAGCCGATTATGTCATAAATAAATTCCCGCTAAAAGAAACTCACGAATTTCTCGAGTGAAAGGACCTCTTACTTTATCGAGATCTCAACTTTGTAACTCTGTAATATCAGTAGGTACATAATAACTAATAATATCATTATAGAATCGATAACGTGTGGACTTTGCACAATTAAATCTATAGCCTTTTATAATTCGATTTAAAAAAGTGAAATACCATAAACAAACAGCAATGACTTATGGCAACTTCTTCGATTTAAAATTTCAAATTGAGAATCGCTCGGGTGTAAAATCTGAAATGTTTTTTTTTAAATCGAATATGATAATGGTATTAGCGGCAGCAGGCGGAGCGTGGCTTTACGGGTGATCGGGGCGCCGTGAAAAAAGTACTACACTAGTGCACGCAACGTCTATACCTATACTCTATAGTCAATGGTCATACGAGTTCTATGTTTGACATTTCCTAAGTTATCCTTTGCGGTTGATCAAGTACATAAAAAACAGTGTATTTAAGTTCATGTACCTAACTAATGCCTACTACTTTATTTGTCGTAGAAAAACCTAAAGTAAAACTTTTACTTTTTACTTCGCCTCTTTACTACCTTGTCTGAGTAAAGAAACACACACGGTGTCTCATAAATCCAAAGTATCAGTGCCAAAAACTTACAGTATGAAACGAAGGACGAATATATAATACTCGTATACTCGTAAGACCGAATATTTAGATCACAATAATCAAATTTCAAAGACAAGTTCTAAGCAGAAAGTTTGAATGAGAGCCACCGCTTGACTATTGCGTCTCGTTTCAACATTTTATTTTTAACATTCAAACTTAATTAGAAAGGAATGCAAATAAATGGCGCCTCTCCTCGTAATTAGTTTAGCTGCAACAACGGTTAATCTTAACAATTAATGGTGTAGCTATAGGAAAACAAAAAAGTTTGACATCTGCCTAATGGCGCGGCGGCTACGGAATTACCATGCTAATGTATGGCAAAAAATAAAAATAGTTTCAGATTAAGATATGTATCCAACCAGAAACGCTAAAAAGGTTACCTCATTAGTATGCGTAAGCGCATAATTTGTTTATTTTTTTCTCCTGCGCAGTCGGATAAACGTTAGATAATCATTTACGAGTTTTTACGCGACTCATTAATAAGTTAAAAAATAATCTACAACATTGTAACGTTGCATATTTTCAGTTATTTAAAAGCTAATGTAAACATTGAACCATAGGTATGTTTACTTTTCGGACATGAGATCTAAGATTAATAGATAATATTCTTAATAGTCTATCTCCTTAGTTTAAATAACCTTTTCGTTACTCTGATTTTCAAATACGTTTTTGCGTGAAATTGCAACAAACATCCATCCATTCTCAGTTGTTCTGTCACGACTAAACCACTGAATATATTGTGTGAATAATGAATGTAACTGTTCCAACACGGCGCAGTCGAGTGTCCGGCGGAGGAAAACTTCGCGTAATGAGATATTCAGAACCCTGGTTACCATGGCAACGGTAAGGTCGCCTACACACCGCACGATTACAGTTTTGTGTTCGGAAACAATTAAATATTGAAATATGTTTATTTGTTGCAATTAAGGAGCATGACGAATGTAAGCGACTTTAAACTATTATTCAAGGGTTCTCTCTGTTCTTTTAATAAGATTTTAACGAAAAATACAGATTTTCATCAAGGGTTTGTTATCGTGTGCCCTAAACGATACCAAAAAGGGCTACTCAAAGTGCACTTTGCATTTAATCGAGGTGTCTCATCTAAATAATATTATGCCTATGAGTAAAATGTCTGTAGTTACTGCTCTTTAGACCTCACAGGTAGCGAGCCGCAATATACCTTGTGGTCGCGGGCGTTCTGTGACCACTGAACCACACTATCTTCCAAGGATTTAATAGCCAGACCCGGCTAGTTCCTCCATCTTGTAAGACAAGGGATAGTAGTAAGTACGTAGTAACCTAACACTACATAACCACTATTTTGTTAAAAATCTTCAACCTGACTACATAATATAATCGCCGTAAGCATGTGTTTGGCGAGATTGTACAGTATTGTTGTAATACATAATTTGAGACAATTAAAAAATAATAAACAGCTATGTACCCGATGTTTCGGGGTTTTATTGTGAATCTACTTTCACCTTTAATAACAACCGGATCAGTAGTTTAGGCGCTACGGTGCCGGTGGTACAAACATATTATATAGAGACAATTAGCCTACCCTTGGGCATTGCTGTATTCGGGTAAAAAGCTCTGCAGGGGTAAGATCTTACCGCCAGTTCCTTATGTCGTCAATATAAAAGGGTACAAACACACCCCATAATATATTCTTCAAATTGTTACATTAAGGCTCGTGCCCCCGATATGCTTAAAAATAGAGTACTTTAAAACCTTGCTCAATATTGGTCTTGTTGGAAAATCCCAAAAATGTAAATTAATCTTCATTATATTTAACAGAGGATAGTCGATTTATAAATTGATACTTTTATTCGTATATACGAGTAGCTTAAAACAATTTGTAAAGTACACCCTTTTTTCTAAGTTATAACCTTTTTTCTCTTTATACATTAGTGATGCGAGAGTGAAAATGACATCAATATTATCAGTGAGGCAAGTCTCAGGGGACTATCTTTTCAATGTTTTGCAAACTTTGTCCCAATTTATTTTTAATCGAGTATTTCAAAATTTTATTAAATATACCCCATCGGTCAACAGACAGTCGTCCAAGGTCCCGGCTTTTATATAAAGCCTTAAAACTTTGTCTAGTAGCCTTTAGTTGTTACGAATACGTAGTTGTCCTGCTAAGTCCACAGAAAGGTGAACTAGCACGTAGATTCTCAACGCGTTGTATGGGGGGAATGGAAGCCTAGTACGGAGTGCCTCGCGATGTAATGCGTCTTAACTTTTTAACGACCCGGAATTTCTGTTATTTTCGTATTCAATTTTCCTGCTCGCGTTACTTTAATTATTGATTTAGTTATTATCAAGCATAAGGAAAAACATTATTAAACCATAATACTCGTTAGACGTATGTTGGTGAAGGAATACAAACACTCAAATTATTCCTATTGTATAATCGAAATATTTTTAAAGCAGAAATACAAACCATAGTCAATTATGAATAAAACTATTTTGACAATATGTATTTTGCTATATGTTCCCTGGGACTTCATATGGGCAAAAGGAAAACCTGCGGAAGCTATATGATTAAAGTAGTCTATGTTCTCCACCGTCTATTCTATATCTGTGCCAAATTGCATTAAAATAGGACCTGCTTTTGGTTCGTACTTCAGAGCCTATTTAGTGCAATTTGAAAACATATAAAAAAAACAAATATTTTTTCTGTATTATAAAAGTAGCATAAATGAGATCTTTTAGAAATGTTTACTAAAACCACTAATTTACCTTACTATAATGTATCATTATCTACCTGTATAGTTATTACTTATTACACATAAACGTTCATTAAAATGAGAGCAAGTTATAAAATTACTGTAATGAATCCGAAATGCTTCCAAAAACCTCAGCGCGAGTTCCAAAACCCAAATCAAAAATAGAGGAATGCATTTCACCTGTACCGAGCACTCAGTCAAGACCGCACAGAATCAAATAAAAAAAAACATCTTACATCCCTCTCTACAAGGTCGGAGCGAGCGAGACAACGAATTTTGGCACGCCATCAGTCATACTCAGTGTGAATTTAAAATATGGCGTCGGGACTCAGGTTCGCGGTTTTTTTCCAGCCTTAATTATGACAGTCTGCATAACGTTAAGCCGCGAATTATTACTAATTGTATTTTTTGTTTTGTAATTAAGATCGCGCGATAAGGAGACAGGTAGGTTTTATGTTCCATGGTCTACGTGAATTCAAATAGACGGTATATGCAAATTGTTAGTATTTTACATGCCTCCATTTCCGAAAATACTTTAAATTATTCCTTATCTACTAATTAATAACGACAGTATTATGTGTTACCTGTTCGTGTACGTTAAATTCATTCAACGTCTTTTCGCACTTAACCTAAAAAGTAAAAATATATATTTTTTTTATTTTCTTTGTAGTGCTTATTAACTTAGATTATAAAACAATAGACACTGAACATCTGAGTGAAGTCATTCAATCTAAAGCGGATACAATTTTAAAATGAGAAACGACAATTTCCAAAAGACATTAGGAAGATTTAAAATAGAAATAGAACATACAAAATCTACGATGTCATTTGGGAATCGCCGATTTCCATTATGAAATTGTATGTTTTGATTGAGTATTAGCTATAGTGCCTTTCCAGATCTTCGATGCAATCTATCTGCCTAGTCGTTTACAACCAGCAGGCTTACCTCCCGTCTCAATCGAGAATCGAATCAGTTCGATCACAACGGCTTTAGGTATTTTAATTGGTGGATTACTTTGAAACTGACCAGAATAAAGAAAATCGTTAAATCGTAACTTTTTGTACTCCCGACTATATAAATCAACTGAAAATCAAAATAAACATAAGTCAAGGTATTTGGGAGTACGCGGCACCATCTAATCTGAATCAAAATCGAATTAGTTTGGAGAGTAAGGCCCACTAAATATTCGAGGCTCACACTAACCAATAGTAGTTGTATATTACACAATCATGTTGAATCATCAATCTGTTAAATTCAAGCTTACAAGTGAATATAACCAACTCATGATTCAAGCACTTAAGCAGCCGATCGAAGTGAAACCTTTAAAATATTCCTCTCAACAGCTATAGGAATTCTTGATCGCCAGAATTATAATTTGACACTTAAATTACTTGTAGTTTGTAAAGTATACTAAAAAGTTCAGACGAATAAAATGTAGATATAATCTATTTATCAGTGGCGGCTCGAATATGACATCATCTCGAACCCTCCTTTGTAAGTCGGTTACAAATATTGTAGCAGTGGGTGGCACTGGGTGAAAGAACTCGGAGCAAAAATAAAACTAATCTCCTGATCTCATCGCTGGGCTATTTCAGTGAGCCTTTGGGCTACTAATCAATGGGTGACGATTTTTTTAGAAAGCTTAGTTCTTCCTACACCTAGACTGTTCTACATTTTATCCTCCTAA
Organism: Celastrina argiolus; assembly: GCA_905187575.2. Classification (NCBI taxonomy): domain Eukaryota; kingdom Metazoa; phylum Arthropoda; class Insecta; order Lepidoptera; family Lycaenidae; genus Celastrina; species Celastrina argiolus. Next base: position 3,548,183 of record LR994591.1, on the reverse strand, counting down.
ATAAACACTGACATTCCCACAGAATCACATATATCTATCGATATAGCGATCTTTTAAAGCAGTTCTGAAAGTTGTTTTTGCTGTTTTCAAATACTAGACAAAAGAGTAGGTATAGGTACTTTATTTTGTGTCAATTATTTTTTTCACAGGAATTGGTTTAATGATGAAATCAGAAACCTATTGATGTCGAAAAATCGACTTAGACACAACCAGTTTGTGTCAAAATTGTAAACACTTCCTAAAACATTTTGTATTATTTGTCTCCCTACGTATTCAGTAAACGTTCACCATCAATATCGACCCTAAGACACGGATCTCATAATTGCATAGCCTACGGCGGCTCATTTCACATTAAAAAGTTAAAGACCAAAAATCGTTCAACTTTCGAAAAATCTTAAATAATCAAAAAAGTGCATCGGTATTCCGGTCATGCCCAAACCAGATTACCAAAAAACAGATCATAAGAATCAAAAATTTAACGATGAAAAAATCGAGTGCAATAACGAGGTCTGGTCCTTTTGGTCTCGGCTTGTCTGGCTGGTCCAATTATAAGGACCGGTGAAGAATGGCCCACGAATGTGCTCTCATTAAAATTAGCGCTTGTATGGTGTCCACTTACCGAACATGTATGATATGCGCGACGCAACAAGGCGCGCGCGTTCCCAAAACGGGAACTGTGAAGCAATGGCGAACGGTGCTAAAAACCCTAGAGCCCATATATTAAGTAGGGATTTGATTATGAATCAGAGGATTAAAAAGACAAGCCATTAGGAATGGAGTTATGGAAGCCCTACGTCGCTGCTGTAAATACGATATTCTAAAAACTGTATCAAGTAGACTAGATAAAACATACTATAAATTGTACTCGGAACTAATACAGATAATAAAACATGCCGTGGATGACGTGAATGCACAAAATAACAAGCAGTTCACAAAACTGCTTATCATCTTATCGCGGGGAAGTTCCAAATGTTCGGATCAATACACACCGCCATCTTGGAAAATACAGAATGTGTTGAATGAGATATTTGTCAAAGTAATAACCGTTCATTATCTAAAAATAATCCGAAGACTCGTCCATTAACCGCGTCGACAAGTTTAGAGCCCCAGCGCCCCGCGAGCTGTCACCTCACACATCCCAGTACGTAACGCTCTTAAAGACTTTATGTTTGGATGCGTAAGGGCTTTTCCTTATCGAAAATTGCTTGCGACAGGTGATTTGGAATTAATTGGTTACTTGTCAGATTACCAGAGTTTAAAGCAGATACATGGCCCATGCGAGACCTTTTTGTTTTTTACATATTCCTTTTTTGGCTTAAAGAAGATGGTGGTATCATAAAGATGCCTTTAAATAAAGATTAAAAAAAAAAGATGGTGGAACTGGATGCACATCAGCCAGTGGTCAGTGGTGGCGCAGGAACAAGAAGAGGAAGACTTTAGGGAAGGCCTTTGCCCACCAATGGGAAAGAATAGTCTATTTTTTTTTTCAAAAATAGTTGGGGACGAGAGTTCTAGAAAATAAAAATAAATTTTCTCGCATCATCATTTAGCGCGCACCCTGTAGTCCGCCGAAATACCTGCTCCGGTTATCGACCCTATCTTAACGATGTGATTGATCTCTTTCGCGATACCCACTACCAAATACCCACTACCCAGTGAAGCTAGCAGGAACAATTGACAGCTCTGTATTCGTTACGCTATAGAAATTCGAATGTCAATTGTATGTGCGCTGGCTATAACACAATTGAAGACATTCATGGATGAAGATAAAATTAAAATGTCGCAAAATTTTCATTCAAGAAAATTGAGTTTAAACTGTCACTTAAACATTTTAGGATATGTAGTAACTCGTAACGTATTAATTGAATATAATGACGGTTAATGTACTTAATACTTTACGACGTATTCTAAAATGTTTAAGTGACATTTTGGTCTCAATTTTACGAAATCAATATTTTGCGACATATCACCTTCATCTATTCATATATTTAATTATCTTTTGATAATGCTACGAATACCTAGCTGTCAATTGTTACTGCTACCTCACAGTACACTATACCTATCACATACAATGTATTGTGCATTTCTAATTCTTGTGAGTCAATGGGCTTAGTTTGCATACTCGTTCTGGATCATGCCAGATGTGACTAATTACTACTAGTCATTAGGCAGTAGGTGGCTGGGTGCTTTTAGAAGTAAACTTTTACTATTGACGTCAACATACATTAGGATCAATTCACATAGGATGCGACGCGGCGCGGTCAAATGCAGCTCGAAAATACAACTCTTGCAAAGACACGTATACGGGCTATAATATTAATGAGTGATAATACTTTAGGGTGTGTATGGGTATATAGAGATTAGAGTTTACCTACTGTGAAAGAGGTACTTTTTTTTACTTATTGTCTGGGCAAATTTATGAGTTGGGGCATTTCTCATAGAAACATGAAAGTCAAAATTAAGTCTTTCGGCGCTGGTACTTTCTCAGTATACACTACATAGGAGGCACATACACACCTTAAATATTATCACTAATTTGTTTTACATCTATTCTAATATTATAAAGCGGAAAAGTTTTTTTGTTTATTTGTTTAAACGCCCTTATCTCAGGAACTACTGGTCCGATTAGAAAAATTCTTTTTTTGTTAGATAGTCCATTTATAGAGGAAGGTTTTAAGCTATATAACATTACGCTGCGACCAATAGGAGCGAAGCGTCCGTGAGAAATGTTGCAAAAACGGGGAAAATTATTCACATTTGAGAACTTTCGTTGCGTGGGCTGCATAAACGGTTTAATTCACTCAAAAACCACGCGAATGAAGGGCACAGCATAAATAAAGATCAATTATGATCGCTCTTCAAAATGCCGCGCTACGTCGAGTCACTAACCATTATATGACTTTAAGTTTACGTTTGTATAGGATATCGATTTCGAATCATATTCCAATAACTTTAAATTTCCATTACTCCATACATACATTCAATTGTTATTTAGTATGTTCTATTTACTACCCCGTCAGTCGTCAGTCAACATAAATATTTACTTCGTGATGTAATAAAAATGTTAAATCATTAACCAGTTTCTATGATCTATTTCATCGTTTCTGGGTTGACGAAAAATATTTATCATTTCGCAGAATTTCCCCGAAGCGTAAATAAAACATTCAAAATGGCGGGAACACAATATAACAATCACTATTTAAATCTTGGACAAACTAGCATGTAAGTGTAACGACTTTTTAATAAGCTCCGCCATTTGCAACTCTAGTGGTATAAACATAGAGTTCACTATAGACGGTGCGCCAAATTAGTTCAAAGAACCTACTCCCACTGTGTTTTCATTTTTTGCTGAACATATTTTGATAATGATGTATTGCTATAATGAATACACCCTGTCGCTATTAGGAGTTTTGGTTTGTACATGCGAAACTAACGTAAAATATATCAACTGATATCAAATATAGGTTTCTGAAAAGCTGATAAAATTGATAAATTGATCAAATCAACTTATCTGCACGCTCAATGGTGAAAACAGTGACTGCGAAGTGATGTTCACCAATCAGCGGTCAGATTAGCTGATTTGGTCTATTGATCAATTTGATCAGCCTTTCAGAAACCCGGCGTATTTGTTTAGGTTAATTACTATTATTATCAGTACTACCCATAGTAAATGTTACTGTATATTTTTTACTAAATAATATATGATCGACTATTATCGACTTTTATAAAACGACCTGAGAAATCAATTACAAATATTTTCAACTTTTACTCTTTACGCTAAGTTCATTAACCTTATAGAAACAGCTGATTTTTAAGGAAACGCAAAGAAGAAGCTTAAATAACATCAATAGAATCAGCTGTGTGGGGTCAGTGAACTACATAGTCTACATAGCAGCGTGAAGAGAGTTGTAAATTGTAAATGATATTTTGGTGATTTTTTTTAATCATTTTTTTTTCTACATGATTGTCTTTATTATATCTATATACGCTTCACACCACGTAAATCTAGTCCTGTGCTAAGTATCCGAACTTGTGTTACAGGTACCAGACAACTACAACACCATATTTAAGATTTTTATTATATCAATACACAAATTTAATACACATTCATGAGCCAGGAACCCAGAAAACTTTTGTTCCTTCGGCGGGATCTGAATCCGCGACCTTCATCGCTCGGGCACCATCCAAGTCAACCACTGCGCTACAGAGGTTAGTTAATATAATTACAGTAGCTCATACGCCTAAGATATTACTAATTGACTTTTCATAAATAAGTCTCTGTCATAATCTCAAACTAAATATGTCTGATATAAAATTTGAACTACAGCATCACTTATTTTGCGATGAAAAGTAACCTATGTCCATCCCCGTCTAATCTAATCTACATATAGAACAAAAGTAGGACATAAGGAAAATTTCACTAAAATCGATCCAGTTGTTTAGGAGCCAAAAGGCTTAATGCCAAAAGGCAAAAATGACTGAATTTAATATAAATAAGTTTGCATTAAATATAATGCAAACCAATATTTTCCTCAATAACATTAGCACACTTAAAACAACAAAAAAAACAATAAATGATTACTAAGACACAAAAAAACCTAACTGGATATATCCAGTTAAGCTGACCAAAGATCTAGATCGTGATCGATAAAAGATAGAAATGCAGACAAAAAACTAAAAGCTCTCTCGCCAGTTCTAGGTATTTTTTACATCCTAGCCTAGATGTGTCATACGGTTTTTGCACGTATCACTTGTACACATATTAGTTTGATAATTGAAATCCGTTACGATTAGCGATGATTAATTTAAGTGTCGATTACATTTATCTTCATTAATACAAAGTAGTTTTTCTATATATTACAAAATAAACTCAAAAACTAGCGGACGGATTTCTTTTACTATAAAATGCTAAATTCATGTGTAACATAGGATATATACAGGGTGTCCCAAAAATCAACGATAAACCGAAAACGGGTGATAGGCCAAGTCATGACAGTTATGAGAAAAATGTGAAAAAAAATCTTTGTCATGTATTTTTCACATTATAAGGACTTTTAAAAATATCGGAAAAACTGACACCCTGTGATGGTCTTTCATGTCCTAAGACTACAAATATTACTTTTTTGTGATTTTTTTTTCGGTATTGTAGTCATGACTAACCCTTCTGTAAATCACAATTCATAATTTAAACATACCTGCCTCAGTTTTCAATAAAATGGTGTGTTTTGCCCAAGATTAAATTCAAAATAATTACTACACCCAACTTTAATCGTCTGTACTGTAAAAAAAAATTACTACAGTATTTTGGCAAGTAACTTTAAAAGATGGCGCATTTAATCTGGATTCCAAAATGGTATGATACTTGCTGGATTACTTCTTTGTTGAGGAAAAAAAAATTTTTTTAACGGAACCGGATGTTAGGCCAACTCTGTTTAAATTTTTAAAATGATGGTATTAAGTTGTTATGTGACGACGATGAGTGACGTCATCTTGTCTAGAGTGAGCGAGACAGACAGTGACACTAAGTGCGGGTGCTTTTTTATTAAAAAAAAATTGTATTGCAGTGTAGGCATTTTTAAGACTTCAATTTTCAGGTATGAATACAACGCTCTTTTGAAAATGTGAGTGGTTGAGATACAGAACAGACGCCACCTTGTTATCAAGTATGTAATTAGTTAGTTTTAGGTGCAAGTTCGAAATAAAAGTCAGTCAATGGATTTCATCAGTTATTACTTTAATTTACAAAAATTTACAGCAAATGTTCGAACTGTTTGCCTTCAGCTCTAATGCAAGCCCTACATCTTCTTAAAAATGATCGCGTAATAAGACGGGCGTATCTTCTTGAATTAATGTGTTCAGCAGCTTCTGTAATTTTTTGGCGCAGCTCGGCTAAATCTCGAATTGGTTTAGAATACACTTTTTCTTTTATTGTTCCCCAATAAAAGAAATCAATGGGATTTAAATCAGGTGAACGGGCAGGCCACGAAATTGTACCACCCCGCCCAATCCACCTATCGGGGTATTCTCGGTCGAGAAACTCTCGTACTGTGCGAGCGTAATGTGCTGGGCAGCCATCTTGTTGGTACCACATGCTGCCGTAAATGTTTAGTGGCACTTCTTCCAACAAATCTGGTAATTGGTTCTGTAAGAAGTCCAAATAAACCTCGGCAGTTAAGTTCTCCGGTAGCTCAAATGGACCAATAACAGTACCATTCAAAATTCCCGTCCACATGTTCACCTTAAACCGGTACTGCGATCTGTCTTCCCGCATCAAATGTGGATTATCCACGTGCCATTCGTGCAAATTATGGAGGTTCATGTAACCATCTTTTTTAAACGTGGATTCGTCAGACCACAGAATTTTTTCAAAGAATCGCGGATCATCTCTGTATCTCTGCAACATCGTTTGACAAAATTGCAATCTCTCTGGGTAGTCTCGGGGTAACAGGCTTTGTACTCGTTGTACATGGTAAGGATGAAACTGGTTCTTTCGCAAAATACGATGTGCAGTACTTTTGGGCACTCCGATGTTCTCTTCAATCCCACGTACTGAGATACTCGGGTCTTGTTCGACCGCCTCGAGCACTTCGTCCTCGTAGGGTATGAAAGGCCTTCCCTCGCTGGTATTTTGATTAGGGAATCGACCCTCTAAGAGTGACCGATGCACGTTAATAAATACCCGATAATCAGGATGACGCTCAGCGTTTGGGTATCTCTCACGATACATTCTAGCTGCAGCATTAGCGTTGCATAAGCATTCTCCATAGATGAGATGCATATTGGTGTATTCTTGTGCGGTGTATCGAGATGGCATGATAACACACTACAATGGAATCACACACTACAACCGAAGATACGACAATAAAACAAGTCCAGGGTCGTCAGAAACGGGGCAGATAAAACCAAATCACAAAGCAAATCAAGTCCAATAAACAGAAGCACAGTTGTAAGTACGAAGTCAATACGGATACAGAAAGATGCGCAATGAACGAAAGATCGTAACGTACTGCAGTTTTGCACGTTCATCACTGTGTTGTCGGGTTGGCGTCACTATCTATCTCACTCGCACTGAGCGTCACTGTCTGTCTCGCTCACTCTAGACAAGATGACGTCACTCATCGTCGTCACATAACAACTTAATACCAACATTTTAAAAATTTAAACAGAGTTGGCCTAACATCCGGTTCCGTTAAAAAAATTTTTTTTTCCTCAACAAAGAAGTAATCCAGCAAGTATCATACCATTTTGGAATCCAGATTAAATGCGCCATCTTTTAAAGTTACTTGCCAAAATACTGTAGTAATTTTTTTTTACAGTACAGACGATTAAAGTTGGGTGTAGTAATTATTTTGAATTTAATCTTGGGCAAAACACACCATTTTATTGAAAACTGAGGCAGGTATGTTTAAATTATGAATTGTGATTTACAGAAGGGTTAGTCATGACTACAATACCGAAAAAAAAATCACAAAAAAGTAATATTTGTAGTCTTAGGACATGAAAGACCATCACAGGGTGTCAGTTTTTCCGATATTTTTAAAAGTCCTTATAATGTGAAAAATACATGACAAAGATTTTTTTTCACATTTTTCTCATAACTGTCATGACTTGGCCTATCACCCGTTTTCGGTTTATCGTTGATTTTTGGGACACCCTGTATATCGAATTTATTTAATACTAGCTGTGCCCGCGACTTCGTCCGCGTGGAAAAGTGATTTAGGGCAGCAGTTTAAATACATTTTTAGTTTATGAACAGTCGTACTTTGGGACTTTACGTTTAAAGTACTAACTTCCTTAAGACGACAAAATAACAAAAGTCCAAAAGAAAGAAAAAACCCAAGTCGTACCTAGCATGAAAACTAATAAATAAAAATATCATGAAAAACATAAATGTTACTTATATTGACATAACTTTTCTAAAAATTTCAATTTTTTTTTAATATACCTATATATATAGTTCATCGTTAATTTTTTAATATACCTATATATATAGTTCATCGTTTAATTTTTTAATATACCTATATATATAGTTCATCGCTGCTCTGGCGTGAGCCAGCGAATTTTTTTAATATACCTATATATATAGTCTATCGCTGCTCTGGCGTGAGCCAGCGAATTTTTTTGATATACCTATATATATAGTCCATCGCTGCTCTGGCGTGAGCCAGCGAATTTTTTTAATATACCTATATATATAGTTCATCGCTGCTCTGACGTAAGCCAGAGCAGCGCAAAATTTTCTAATATACCTATATAATATATAGTTCATCGCTGCTCTGGCGTGAGCTAGAGCATCCGCGAAATTTTTTAATATACCAATTTATATAGTTCATCGCTGCTCTGACGTAAGCCAAAGCAGCCCAAAATTTTCTAATATACTTATTTATATAGTTCATCGCTGCTCTGGCGTGAGCCAGAGCATCCGCGAATTTTTTTTATATACCTATATATATAGTTCATCGCTGCTCTGACGTAAGCCAGAGCAGCGCAAAATTTTCTAATATACCTATATAATATATAGTTCATCGCTGCTCTGGCGTGAGCTACAGCATCCGCGAAATTTTTTAATATACCAATTTATATAGTTCATCGCTGCTCTGACGTAAGCCAGAGCAGCCCAAAATTTTCTAATATACTTATTTATATAGTTCATCGCTGCTCTGGCGTGAGCCAGAGCATCCGCGAAATTTTTTAATATACCTATATATATAGTTCATCGCTGCTCTGACGTAAGCCAGAGCAGCCCAAAATTTTCTAATATACTTATTTATATAGTTCATCGCTGCTCTGGCGTGAGCCAGAGCATCCGCGAAATTTTTTAATATACCTATATATATAGTTCATCGCTGCTCTGACGCAAGCCAGAGCAGCACAACATTTTCTAATATACATATATATAGTTCATATCTGCTCTGGCGTGAGCCAGAGCAGCGCGAAATTTTTTAATATACCTATAGGTATGTATAGTTCATATAAGAAGAAAAGTTTATATATAGATCAAGTAGATTGACTATAAAATGAGATACAAATTTTCAGAATGTTAATGTCGGTACCAGCCAATCTCGATATTATGAGTTCTATAATAGAACTCTTTTATTATTTTTAGTCGGTTTACATTCTTTTATTTGGCTTAAAACTATTTTTTCTCCTTTTTTAAAACTTGCCTATTTCATCATATTGTTATGATGGTATATATGGATACCTACTATCTGGTGAAGACAGGGGTGGTGAAGTGATGACTACTGTAATTGATAATATATATATATATATATATTGTAAATGACATAATAATATGCTTGCAGTATAAGCGATGTCGAAATTTCCAAACGTATATCTTCTAAGACTAAATAGTAGTGGTATTACATTGATAATAATTGATTCAAAATTATGTTTTTAGTCGGATATGCTTATGTTACTCGAAACAAATACAAAATTACTATGAGTGTCCCTATAAATTTCGAGATGTTCCCTCGATTCCTTACGACGCCATCATCAGGTCTCCACTTTGATAACTATGAGACCAAGTTCGAATGTAATTGACGTAGTATATGCTTATGACGCATATGATTGCATTCCTTTAAACAACGCTGAAATCTTCAAACCTGTATCTCTAAGGACTCAGAAGTTCTGTTCAGTACTTTTAGATCAAGGATATGGTGCAGTAACATATGCTTAGACTACTTCAGAAAAAATCAAAATCAATATATTATTCCATATAAATTTTGAGGATTTCCCTCGATTCCCCACGGATCCCATCATCAGGTCACCATTTTGGTGAGAATGGGAACAAATTTAAATTATACCCTACACAATACAAAGAAAATAATTAAAATCGTTTCATAAACGATGAAGATACCCGCGAAGAAACATAAAAAAAAAAACATATATTTACGAATTAAACCTCCTCCTTTTTTGGAAGTCGGTTAAAAATATTGTGTTGGTTATTTCGTGTTACAATCTACCTTTATGCCAAGTTTCATTTAAATACATTGAGTAGTTTGGCTAAAATACCGTCAAATAGGTAGCTACAATTTTTTGAAGATCCCGCGGGAACCCTTTCGTTTTTTGGGATAATAATTTCCAGTAATGCTCTTCAGATCATAAGCTACCTGCCTGCCAAATTTAATTAAAATACGTTGAGTAGTTTGGCCGAAATACCGTCAAATAGGTAGCTACAACTTTTTGAAGATCTCGCGGAAACCCTTTCGTTTTTTGGGATAATAATTTCCAGTAATGCTCTTCAGATCATAAGCTACCTGCCTGCCAAATTTCATTAAAATACGTTGAGTAGTTTGTCTGAAATACCGTCAAATAGGTAGCTACAATTTTTTAAAGATCCCGCGGGAACCCTTTCGTTTTTTGGGATAATAATTTCCAGTAATGCTCTTCAGATCATAAGCTACCTGACTGCCAAATTTAATTAAAATACGTTGAGTAGTTTGTCTGAAATACCGTCAAATAGGTAGCTACAATTTTTTGAAGATCCCACGGGAACTCTTTCGTTTTTCGGGACAATAATTTCCAATAATGCTTTTCAGGTCATAAGCTACCTGCTTGCCAAATTTCATTTAAATACGTTGAGCAGTTTAGCTGAAATACCGTCAAATAGGTAGCTACAATTTTTTGAAGATCCCTCGGGAACCCTTTCGTTTTTCGGAGTAACAATTTTCAATAATGCTCTTCAGGTCATTAGCTACCTGCCTGCCAAATTTAATTAAAATACGTTGAGTAGTTTGGCTGAAATACCGTCAAATAGGTAGCTAACTTTTTGAAGATCCCGCGGGAACCCTTTCGTTTTTTGGGATAATAATTTCCAGTTATGCTCTTCAGATCATAAGCTACCTGCCTGCCAAATTTCATTTAAATACGTTGAGCAGTTTGGCTGAAATACCGTCAAATAGGTAGCTACAATTTTTTGAAGATCCCACGGGAACCCTTTCGTTTTTCGGGATAATAATTTTCAATAATGCTCTTCAGGTCATTAGCTACCTGCCTGCCAAATTTAATTAAAATACGTTGAGTAGTTTGTCTGAAATACCGTCAAATAGGTGGCTACAATTTTTTGAAGATCCCACGGGAACCCTTTCGTTTTTCGGGACAATAATTTTCAATAATGCTTTTCAGGTCATAAGATACCTGCTTGCCAAATTTCATTTAAATACGTTAAGTAGTTTGGCTGAAATACCGTCAAATAGTTAGCTACAATTTTTTGAAGATCCCACAGGAACCCTTTCGTTTTTCAGGATAATAATTTCCTATAATGCTCTTCAGGTCGTAAGCTACCTGCCTGCCAAATTTCATTTCATTCCATACAGTGGTTTTAGCGTGATGCGACGACAAACATTCCCATATGGACAGACAGACAGACAGACAGACAGACAGACAGACAGACAGACAGACAGACAGACAGACAGACAGACAGACAGACAGACATTTTTTTCAAAAATGTTATTTTTAGGTTCTGTGGCTTATATAGACCCCCTTTTTTTAATTTTCACTTAAATATTCTTAATGTACAGACATGACCCCTCTACAGATTTATTATATGTATAGACTAGCTTACCCGTGCCAACTTTGTTGAGCATACAAACCGTTTAAACCTTCCCTGGACTTCCTCGAATATTTAGAGACCAAAAAAATCCGAAACGGTTCAGCCGTTCTCGTGTTTTAGCGTGACTAACGAACAGCAATTAATTTTTATATATAAGATTAAAATCATATCGCGGACGAAGCCGCACACAAAATCTAGTTGCAGAACCTTTATGCAGAAAAAGGCTAACCTGCATGCAATCTGCATATTTTATAGCTTTTTAATGCAGAAATAGAAAACATCAAATTACTTTTAAATGATTGCAACGTATATGCAAAAAAGTTATCACACAATTATAGGTCACGATATCTTAGGTATTAAATAGTATGTGATAAGCGTTATCTATATAGAGTATTAAAAATTACGGAGAATCCTCAGTTACCAGTACCTACCTAAAGTCAACACATTTGGCGTCTGCAGTATGACGAATTTTAGCCTACTTTGCCAAAAAGAGCTTGATTTAGCTACCATTAGATAACTCTATCTTATCTGTAATTAGCGTATCTCTGCAGTAGATACAAAAATTCTAGTCTACTAAAACAGTACGTCGATTCTGCTAATTAAGGGCGTGTTTCACCAAGCAATGTTAAAGTTAACGCCATGTTAAATATCATGTTATCCCCCTCGTATTTCCTGTCAATGAATGAGATGGTATTTTAACATGGCGTTAACTTTAACATTGCTTGCTGAAACACGGCCTGAGTCTCACAGAAATAATATATAGATAGGAGGAAAATAATGCTTTCGAAAAAATTTAGTTGAAACTGCCACTTAAACATTTTAGAATACGTCGTAAAGTATTAAGTTCATTAATCTAAAGATCTGTCTCTAGAATCAATGTACTTAATACGTTACTACATATCCTGAAATGTTTTAGTGACTGTTTAAACTCAACTTTTTAGGTAATTTTTTTTGCGACATTTTTTTCATCGATTAATGTCTTCAGTTATGGCGCAGTCTCGATAATATGTTAAAGCAAAATTGTTTTTCCATAAACATTAATGCAATTTTAAAATAATATCAAGACGGTTCATTTATACATCAATGAAGGTAAACTTAGACCCGTATTAATAAAGAAGTCTCAAACTAAACTTGAGAACCTATTCGACAGATAAAACAACGTTTCGTTTTACTTTTAAAAGTGAACAACTTTATTAATGTTACATAGTACTTTACATCAGGATACCTTACCTTTGTTACCATTATTACGAATCTATTGACACCTGTTTCATTAAAATAGGATCAGTAGTTTAGGCGCTACGATGGAATATGCATGCCCTTCATGGCTTAGCCGTATACGGGTAAAGATTACGCTCTTATTTCTTTTAACATCTAAATTAATTTACCAATATCTCTATTACCGCTTCCAGAAATAGGCTACTTTTTAATTTTACGACGATAATAAACGATTAGTCTTTGTTTAACAATAAATTTGGAGCCAAAAAACTGACCGATAACCAGCCTGTCAGTCACGAGAGCAGCTGCCAACTGCGGTCAACGACCCCCAAAAGTAAATAAAAACCATGTCGTGTCACAAACTCTTTCGCTCTGCGTCAAAAGATCAAAGATTAGTTTTATGTTAATTACAGTTCTACTTTTAACTGCGGAAAATTATTGGCTCAAAATAGCCACTACGATTACAATTTTCTTTGGTAATTTGAGAGGAACCGGCACGACGCTTGCCCAAGGGTTTGGGGGTCCTCATTTATTAAGATGGGCCTTTTTATATTTTTTATAGCTGTACCCGCGACATCGTTCGCGTGGTTTTTGAGCGACTTAAACCGTTTACGCAGCGTACGCAACGAAAGTCTCCCTGTTTTTGCAACATTTCTCACTGACGCTTCGCTCCTATTGGTCGCAGCGTAATGTTATATAGGCTAAAGCCTTTCTCTATAAATGGACTGTCCAACAAAAAAGAATTTAACAAATTGGACCGGTAGTTCCTGAGATTAGCGCGTTTAAACAAATAAATAAACTCTTCGCTTTATAATATTAGTATAGATTCCAAAAAGGTACTGCGTTCCCGCGGGCGGACTCGCTAGCAATGACTCGTCCATACACAAACTCGGAGTTCATACAACTATCGATTTTGAATGTAATTTGTATGATTGTATTATTTATTGGCGGCCATTAATTAAACTAATAAGGCGGCGTGGCGTGACGATATGCGCCGGTCGGCGAGGGCGAGCGGAGAAATGGCCGACTATTTATCATTTTTTTTCTTTATTTATAGTTTTGGGTTCGTCGTTTGTTTTACTAATTTTAGTCCATAATTAAATTTATTGGTTTTGTATTTTCGGGTTATGTTATGTACAATAACTTGAATAATGCAGTGGTTTTGGCTTTTCGGTAATGCCTTTTGTTTACGCAGGCTATACCTACTTAACAGGGGGTGTACCACAAGGATACATTACCTATTATAACTAATGAAGTTCGAAAACAGAAACGATTTGACATAAGGTTCGCTAAACGACAAGCGAATTCTTATGTCACTCTGCGAATCTTGTGTCAAATTTAGTTTTAGAGCGATAATAGCGATGGCATCTTTAATCAGGGTCTAGTTCTTTTTCGATTGTTTTCGATACTATTGTATCGATTCGGTCAACGCGTATATTCGTGAGTGTGCAGGTGGGCCGCTTGAAAATCCACACGAGAGCCGATATTAACGTGAATTGCCCCAATGATCCTGGGGAAGGATTCAAAAACTATAATATACCCTTAATACAAATGAGCATTATTTTGCTAGTGATTTTTCGATTACGTTATGTGCCTCGAAACACATAACCTAATCGAGGAACAGACTGGACAAAATAAATAATATCTTCAAACTTTTTGATACACACGCATCATCTTAATAGCTGCTAGTGTGGTTAAAAAAAAACAGCTCTAATATTATAAAGAGGAAAGATTTGTATTTTTGTATGTAACGACTTAACTCAAAAAGTATTAGACCGATTTTATAATGTAATTATTTTTTCATTAGAAAGCTACATTATCACTGAGTAACAATAGGCTATATAAAATTGCTGTTCGTTAGTCTCGCTAAAACTTGAGATCAGCTGAACTGATTCGGCTATTTTTGGTCTTGAAATATTCGTGGAAGTCCCGGGAAGGTTTACACGGTTTCCATGCTCAATGAAGTGGGGTCAGCTAGTAATAATTAAGACACTTATGCGACAAAGCAAAATGTACGTTTTCCGCGCGTTATTGGGATTTCTGAACAAAGTCGCGGAGCTATGCCCTATCTCGTTTAATGTCTATATCAATTACAGGGCTCGATAATGTTGTAAGACACAAGAAAATCGTGTCCAAGTACGGAGAAAACATATCACACCCAAACCGGTACAGGGGAAAGTTTGCTGATAGCCCACAATGGTATTGTTACTGGTACCAGTTGTTACTGGTATGAGTGACTAATCTGATATAAGTCGGATTGTTTAAGCGTCGGTTACATTCAGTCTGCAGAAGAAAATAATATTACAATTGGCGAATAAGGTCCGAAAACTACTTTTGTACTATACTTTTTAAGTCACATTGAAATCGTATACCTATATAAAAATGAATTGCTGTTCGATAGTCTCGCTAAAACTCGACAACGGCTGAACCGATTCGGCTATTTTTAGGTCTTGAAATATTCGTGGAAGTCCAGGGAATGTTTAAACGGTTTTTTTGTTATTTTTATGCTCAATGAAGTGGGCACGGGTCAGTTAGTCTTATATATAAAAATGAATTGCTGTTCGTTAGTCTCGCTAAACCTCGACAACGGCTGAACCGATTCGGCTATTTTTAGGTCTTGAAATATTCGTGGAAGACCAGGGAAGGTTTAAACGGTTTGTATGCTCAACGAAGTGGGCACGGGTCAGCTAGTATGATTTTATAATTATGTTTGATAAATCCTCATAGTGACATACCGGGCATTTCAGACCTGGTTTTTGGCGATAGACTGGGCAGCCATGTCCTTTTAGCTGTCTACGGCGAACCAAAAAACCGGCCAAGTGCGAGCTTCGCACACGCAGGGTTCGGTACAGTACTGATTGTTGATTGAATAAAAGGTAAATTACGGTTTTACGATTTATAACGTATTGAAAAAAACGAATTATTAGATCTCGGTCAAACCAATTTTCGGTGGAAGTTTGCATGGCAATGTACTATACATACTAATCGTATATTATTCTAACATTTGTCATTCCCTTACTTTAGGAGGAGGGACACATTTTTGCACGTTTGAAGCGTTTGAATAGTCGCATACTATGAGAGACAATATCGCATATATATGAGAGACTGTTCTGATTGCGCAGATCCGAAAATTGGTTTGAACGAGATCGAATAATTCGTTTTTTCAATACGTTATAAATCCTAAACCGCATTTAACCAACCAATTCAATCAACTCAAATATTACTGTATTAATCTTAAAAAAAATGATATTAGAAACCTCAATCATTTTTGACGACTTATCCATAGTAATATACCACACGTATGGGTGTGATGAAGAAAAATTGAGATTCAGTTCTTTATAGACAGCTTTTTTAAATTTTTGTGTTAAAATCTTAATGCGGTTCACCGAATACATTACCAAGTTTGAACAGTCTTATAGGTCTTATAGTTTCGGAAAAAAGTGGCTGTGACATACGGACGGACGGACAGACATGACGAATCCATAAGGGTTTTTGGCATTTGGCTACGGAACCCTAGAAAAGGGTCTTTTGGGGTTTTTTGGTAGTCGTTGTTCCAATCCAATCCGATCCAATTTTAATTAATGAGGTGTAAATAGATTCGTAATAACAATAAGTCAATGACATATAACATAGAGTAAGCAATAAGTTATTTTTAATTGTAGTTGTTTTAATTAGCTTACGCTTATAATAATAATTGTAGACAATTCTTAGTGAACATTATTATTATTCGATTTGAATGAATTATAATATGTAAATGTTTCTTTCCGTCTCACATCAGATAACGAAATCCCATAGCTATATTTTAAATATAATTACAATTAGTATAATGGCGCGGGAGCTTTATGACTTCCGGTGAACGCGACATTTTGAATGAACTAATTTTAATCTACCTCCATTCATTGTCAAGCGTAAGTTACAGGTGAGCGAGGTGATGATGATAAATCGAATCTAGAGGGTTCTTAGCTCGATCACGACACTTTAATTTTCTAAAAACAAAATCGATTCCTCACGTTCCTTCGGCGGGATTCAAACCCGCGACCTCTCTCGAGCACCAACACGCTCAACCACTGCGCTACGTCGTCTAAAATTTTAAAAATCGAAGATTGTATTATATCGTTCATCGATAGAATACACATTATAGATACACATTAAGCCTAGTTTCATTATAATAGCATATTATCAAGCGCTTTCTTCAAACATATGATCTAGTTACAGCTACATTGTAGGCTAGACCGGGCTAGACGCAGGCTAGACGCGGATAAGATCTAGCCTAGCTCTCTAGTCTCCAATTAAACCAAATACGTATGTTAAAGCTTTCACAATACAGATTTATGTAAGAGGTTATCTTGCCTACATAGTAGATGATAGCATCGTATATCTTCAGATGGAGCAAGTTGGTCCATGGCGAATGATGGTCCTTACCAATAAAAAACCAAAGACCAATAAACATGGTTCATGGGTTCAGATGGTCCATGGATACAGATGGCGCATGGGTAAAATGGAAGATAGGTAAAGATATAGGTAACGAAAAATGAAAAATGAAAAATCTTTATTTCAGCAAAACCAGAAAAAATGTGTTTACAATTTGTTCATATTGACAGTAATATTATTATAAAGCTTCTATATTGCTGTGTAATTTACCAAGAAGCTATATTAACTAAAGCTCTCACACTAGGATATCCTGTGTTGTGAGAGCTAGTGTGGTTTAACAAAGAAGTTTAATATCGGTATCACTACAATGATAAGATAATTCATTAAAAATAATAAAAAATTTAATAATTCCTGGGTTCCAAAAATGGTCTATGGATAAATTTCCATGAGTAAAGATGAGCCATAGGTTTTATTTATGGTAATTGTGTGTACCATTGCCTATAGATATACCTACTGGCTTGCAGGTGAGATGTCAGCTGTAGTAAACCTGATAACTAGTCGAAAACAGTAACGAAAACGCATGTTAAAGTAAATCATTGTTAAATATCATGGAAGGTATGATATTTTAACAAATGATTTGATGAATTATGATTTTTACATGCGTTGGTGAAATTGGCACTTAGGGCGTGTTTCACTAAGCAATGTTAAAGTTAACACCATGTTAAAATGCCTTCTCATTCATTGACAGGAAATACGAGAGGGATAAAATGATATTTAACATGGCGTTAACTTTAACACCGCTTGGTGAAACACGCCTTCAGCGTACTATTAGTAGATATTCCGTTTAAAATTCAGATCCAATTAAATTTAAACGTAAATAAAAAGACAGAGTGGTGTATACCCAACGATAATAAAGGGAGCTCGACAGCACTGGCCTGTTTTTCATTAGTAAAACAAATAACGCAAGCAATTGACCAAGGATTATCTGTGGCTGCGGTTTTTCTCGATTTAAGTAAAGCATTTGATTTCGTGAACCATAAGCGTCTTTTAGATAAAATGGAAAAAATTGGAATCCGAGGAAATGCATATAATTGGTTTGAATCGTATCTTACAAATAGACAACAATGTGTAGAAATAAGTAACATTGAAAACGATAAAGAGGTTTCTTACCGATCTGAATATAAGAACATTGATTGTGGGGTACCACAAGGGAGTATTTTAGGTCCAACCATGTTCCTCATTTATATTAATGAATTGCCTAATGTGACCAAACACGAAAGTTTCATGTTTGCGGACGATACAACGTTACTTATTAAATGTTTAAAAAAATCATTAAATGACGAAGTGCAAAACGAAATAAATAGGGTTAGTATCTGGTTAAATAATAACAATCTAAAGGTTAACTTAGAAAAAACAAAAGTTATAAAATTTCATAAAACAAATCTCGATATAGATAAAGATCTAGAGAGTATTATAAGCCCGATAAAATGTGTATCATCTACAAAATTTTTAGGGATCAACATAGACAAAAATTTGAATTGGAAAGAACATATTGATAATATTTGCAATAGACTAAATAGGTTCGTATTTGCGCTAAGAAGAATACAAAATATTGTATCTCAAGAAGCTGCCTTGGCATCCTATCATGGCTATGTCTCATCAACTTTAAGATACGGTCTGGTATTATGGGGAAACTCAGTAGATGTTAATAGAGCATTCATTGTCCAAAAGAAATGTATTCGAGCTATGGCAGGAGTAAAATATAATATAACACATTGTAAACCGCTCTTTAAAAAATTTAAAATACTTCCCCTGGCCAGCTTATATATATTAGAAGCATGTTTATTTGTTAAAAAATATAATTTTTTGTTTGATAAGAAAGATGATGAAACAAGTACTAGACTTAGACGTATTAGAAATAAAATTAATATACCCACACAAAAATCGGCAATTAACAGTAAAAACGCGTATTGCATGACAGTCAAAATATATAATTATCTTCCTGACAAAATAAAAAATGATAATAATACATATAATAAATTTAAGATAACACTCTCTGAGTGGCTATTACAAAAAAGTTACTATACAGTTCAAGAATATTTTAACGACATAATGGTTGCAAACAAATTTAAAATATAAATTAAAATGACATTCATACAGGTATTATACAAATTCTTATCGTCTTTTTTGACATTAATTATGTTATTTGGTTATGTGTAAAGTTATTAATAAATATGATAATATAATGGCTGGACATGGAATAGTACGATTATTGTTATTTAACTTTTTAATTTCTTACTGCTGTTGACATTGTATCTGAACTTAATATTATTTGACTAAGAAATTGTTGTGACACGTAGATTAAATTTTGACATTGCATGTATATTATTTTGACGTTATAAAATTAGAATAATATTATTGATTTAAGTTAACTAGAAGCTTGTAACAAAAATGTATTTTAAATGTATATCATGTATTGAAAAATATTAGTCCTCGACACAATGAATTTGTAAAATTATTGAAGTAATTATGAAATATGTATGTACCTAACAGTAACTTAGCATGCACAATTTTTGAACAATGTTTCCACGCCCAAGAGGCAGAAATTTTGAACACTACTAAATAATTGTAAGACCTAATTGTACAAATTTCTTGGAAATAAATGAATTATTATCTTATTATTAACGAAATAATATGCAACCCATTTAAATATCACTTAAGGTAATTAAGTGATATTTAAATTAGAACAAACTTAAACTAAATAATAAACGAATATGATCGTTTTGTTTACGTTAATTATTAAGCTACTTGGCTACTGAACAGAAAACTGACTGGGATTAAAACGTCTTGTCTGTTCATCTTTTGGTTTATATAACACGACGCTGTCTTGTAATAAGCTTGTTTTATAATCTTTATTAATTGGAATCTTCGTATGTATTTTGTATATCATATCGAGATGGAAATGTTCTCCAAACGATTCAGGTTTTTTAAGAAAATTAGTACCTTGTATTCATTAGTCCTGTCAAATTAGTAACTCAAGAATTTGAGTTACCCAGCTGAATTTTTGTACAAAGTAAAAATCGATTTTTGTGACTTTTGATTTTAAATTTTAAGAGACACGGGCAGCCAATGTGTTTGAGTCAACTTGCCAAAATACACATATTTACAATTCTGCTGGGCATGTCAAATTATTATCTAATTTTGAGTAATTGTCCTGAGTGGTCTCCTTTTTGACGGTCAGGCATTTAACTACCGACCCTTGGGCTTAGGGCGTGTTTCACCAAGCAATATTAAAGTTAATCCTTCGTTAAATTTCACGTTGTTCCTCTCTTAATTCCATTCCTATCAATGAATGAGAAGGCATGGTATTTTAACAATCCGTTAACACTAACATGCGTTAATGAAATCGGGACTTATTGTGTCAAGTTTGTTTTATGTCTTTTTTTCTGAGTTAAATTCCTTATATGTTATTTTGTAATATTAAGGTCGTGTTTCACCAAGCAATGTTACAGTTAACGCTATGTTGCAATACCATGCCCTCTCATTCATTGATAGGAAATACGAGAAGGTTAACATGATATTTAACATGGCTTTAACTTTAACATTGCTTGGTGAAAAACGCCCTAAATCCCGATTATTTTGTAATATTAAGTACCGAAATAACGCGTGAAATAAATGTTTCTTATTACTTATTTAATTTGAATGAAGTCCATTGAGTTGCAAGCCGAAGAATATTAATTAAAGTAAATAATATCATCTATGTAGTATGGACGTTTTCACACAACGTAAACCTGATTCCGTGATAAGTTTTCGTGAAACTTGTATATATTTAAGCCACTTAACCACAGTCGTCAAGATGAAGATTTCATTAGGTTTATGGTATAAGTATAAATCGTATGTTAATATGGCGGCGCACGGGAGCGAGACCAAAGTAATTTATATTAAACCCTTTTAATCTCGAAATTATACACATTACGTTATTATACAAATCAAATTGAACCAAACCATAAATTACATGTTAAATACACGGACAAAAAACACTTATATTTATTTAATAAATGCATTTAATTTAATGTGTAACTCAAAAGCTAAATATAAAATAATTATGACTCGTGCAAGATGGTTTATGGGTTAACGATTGCCACTGCCATACAAACATTTTTGATGCCGTAAGTAAAGTTTAGGTAAAAAGTATCTAAGCAATCTTGCCTAAACTTCGTTGCATTAAATTAAAAAGTAAAACTTAGACCGTGACTACGAGTTATATAGCTTTATATTATCCGGGCCATTGTTACATAAAATCAGGAAATTAGGCACTACAGTGGAACATCCATACATAATTACATATACAACCATAATCGCTTTTTTTGGGCTTCGCCATAATCGGGTAAAAGAGGAAAGTGGCAGATTTCTACCTGTAGGCACCACGCGCTTAGTTCCTTCGGATTCGAACCCAACCTCCACCGACTGGTGTTGTGTTTAATGTTAACCATTAAGCCACAAGGATCATCAAATTAAAATTAATATATGCCATTTAGTGCCTTGTAAAGCGCTAACTAGTAATTACATCAGATTGTTTGTAGTCGTTTTGACAGCTCTTTGATTGGTGTTCGTATGTTGCGTGTTAGCTGTTCCAGTCTAGACTAGAGTCTAGATAATGTAGTCATTTATGAAGTACTATTATAGCACACGTGCTTAACCAGTAATTAAATAAATGAGAAAGTTTGGCCACATGTTACTCAACTACGCCTAGATTGCTATTGTAACACAATGGCTCAACGGATTTAATCTTATAAAATATAATCTTTATCAAATTTTCACAAGATTTTATTTAGTTTCACCTGACCTTCTGCAAGTTGACTTACTTCTGGGTGTCCGATTGAGCTGATATTTTGCATGTCACGTGACAATGCAATGTGATCTGATGCTGGAAGGTGACTAAAGGACTCCACAATAAATCTAAACAACATCGAACGTGGGCTCGTTAGATTCGTATTAAGAAGTACCATATCGCCACCGTGGTCTAGAGGTTTAGAGCTTCGCTCTCGACCCGGAGGTCGTGGGTTCGATTCCCGCGTTGGATTAACAAAAATGTTGTTTTCAAGTTTGGTTAGGACAATATGGGCTGATCACCAGATTGTCTGACAAGAAAGATGATCCATGGGCATGTAAAAAGTCGGACCTGCGCCTGTTCCTCGCCAGTCGTGTCGGTTTACCGTCCCACTGGTTTATGAGAGTAAAAGGAAGAGAGAGTGCTTCTGTGTATTGCGCACACACTTGGGCATTATAAAATAACTGCGAAGCTGGCCTGGTTTCTATGAAATCGGCTACCGACACCGAAATCGGTGAGGGGAGCTATTATTATTTATTAAGAAGTACTTTACCAGAAACTGATACCAACCCATGATGATGTTGCCTTCGTCGTCTCGTCTTTAGATAGTATCCAAGAACATCGGAAGCAGAAGGGCGCCGTAGGAACTTCATTACCCCCCCCCCCCCCCCCACTTAGCGTGTAACAATCCTATCACACCTATCAAATGTCCTGATGACCTTGAAGTTTGAGTTATACAAAAAAAACGCATTAAGATCGGATCATACGTTTGGGAGCTACGATGCCGCAGACACATTTACACAGACACGTCCAACTCACAAAACGTCTTTGTTTCGAGTGTTAAAAAAAGGTTTCATTGAAAGTTTAGCCAACAAAAATTTGCTGTTCAAGATTTATTATTAAGGACACTTAGATGCATCTACAATAGTACCAATTTACCACCACTTTTTATCTCAAAAGAACATGTGTTCATATCTCGTACAATGACTTACCATGAAGTACAAACTTTTCGCTTTTCGCAATACCTCTTTCTCAGGCCCCAAAGGTCCAAAAGGTCTCATCAATAAGTCGATACTTGTTAATGTCGATAATTTGGAGCCAAAAGTGGACATAAGGTGCGCCGGCGTATTAAGCATGTGATCGACTTACTTCTTAATATGTCTTCTTTAAGTTGACGATCATAGGGTATTTTTTAAACATACCCACAACTGCTACACCTGATTCAAGGTCACATCGCTATTAGTCGCTTCTTCTTCTTTCTTGAGGGCTCCGAGATGATTCGCCAATATCAGAGTGGTTGACGAAAACTGCTATATATACAGGTCTTATGACAAAACAAGGGAACGGTTTGTTAAATAACGAGGTCTGTTGAATAAACCTATTTATCGCTTACGAAATTCGATAACAAAATGTATGGGATTTGACATAAGCTTCGCTAAATGACGAGCGACTTTGTATGCCACTTAGCGAACGTGACATAAGCATCGCTGTGATATTTCAATTTTAGGGTTTAACGATGCTTATGTCAAACCGTACATTTTTACTGTCGAACAGGCGATCTACTTACTTCATAATGTGTCTTCTTTAGGTTGAAGATAATTAGGGCATTTTTGAAATGGGCAAATGGTCCATCACACATACCCACAACTGCAACATCTATATTGTATCCAAATCCCTGATTCATGATGCCATCGCTAATTATCGCTTACGAAATCCGATAACAAAATGTATAGGATTTGACATAAGCTTCATTTAATGACATACGAATTCATATATCACTTATCGTATCGACGGCAACTTATCTATGGTTAGTCCCTGATAAATTTAACCTAAATGTAAACAAACCGAAAACATCGAAATTTTGCCCTTATTCACTTATTGTCAACACTTTCACAGGTATATTAAAGGATTACACTTCATTATCCAATACATTTTATAACAATTAAACAATAATTAATATGTTTAAACATCAAATGAAAATCTTTCACAGAGAAAATACGCCATTTTGACACTCCCGATTGTAGAATATAAGCCTATAGTCTATGGATTCATAACATACAAAAATCATTGTATTAATATTGTCCAATTGGCATCTCTGCCTAGTCTTTGGTTGTGTCATAGACGGGTTTGTTTACGTTCAGGTTAAATTTATCTCGGACGTACTATACTAGCTCGTCGATCACTCACTTAACGTCCTTCGGTATTCGCGATTTCCGCAACGAGCCGGCCGCGCAACTTTTATTTCGCTTTCGCTTACGTGATAATTTATTGGTTCCTTTACATCTATTTAATGCCCAAAATTAAACTAGGCTATGGAATATTTTGAAGCCATTCGAGTAGTTACATAAGCCAACCTGTCGCTAAATGCTTTGCATGGTTTTGTGTCAAATAACTACAATTTTTATAAAAATAATTAAACCAACTACGTGAATGCCTATTTTTATATTTATATAATTACTTATCTCTTGATGTCGTTTACTGTCGTTAAATCGGATCAGCAGTTTAAGTATTACGATGAAACCATCATAATATTATTATGTATGTTACAACATCATCAACATAGACTGCCAAAAGCCTCTGTGGTTTAGTGGTTCTAAGCTTCGCTCTCGACCCGGAAGTCGTGGGTTCGATTCCCACGTTGGAAGAACAAAAAATGTTGTTTTCAAGTTTGGTTAGGACAATGCAGGCTGATCACCTGATTGTCTGACAAGAAAGATGATCCATGCGTCGGATGGGCATGTGAAAAGTCGGTCCTGCGCCTGTTCTCCCGCCAGTCGTGTCGGTTTACCGTCCCACTGGGTTATGAGAGTAAAAGGAAGAGAGAGTGCTTCTGTGTATTGCGCACACACTTGGGCACTATAAAATAACTCCTGCGTAGCTGGCCTGGTTTCAATGAAATCGGCTACCGACACCGAAATCGGCGAGGGGATTATATTTAGACTGCCAAAATAATATGTACATATAAACATACCTACTTACAATACTACATCTCCATACAAAACTACCAGAATCTACGTACGCACACTTAGCGGCTTTATACGTCCGCTGATGATTGAACTATATTTATACACAGCGTAAAAAGACCTATTATAATAATCATTATGAAAATATGTTTTTACCTTTTTTTTTTGTCGCAAGAATAAGAAGGAAAAAAATGGTAAAATACAATAATAAAAAAATTTCATCTAGAATGTGAAAAGGTACCTATTATTACCATATCCCAAAGTTGTTATAACTGGTATTAACCCTGTATTTAGAACAGTGAAGTTTTATAGCTGCGTATGTGATCTTGGACTATATTTTGTTGTATTGGATTACTATAATTTCTAATCCGCTTATGTTCTATTACTTAAATGAATTTTAGCAACATTAACCATAATGGTGACATTATCTGGACGCTTCAGGTATTCTCTACATTGCCTAGGTATTGTATAGAATACCGCAATATACATCTATATCAGGTAATAGGCAATTAGGCACTTTTATCTATAACTAAGTACACAAAACGGTAATGCAATCGGTTTGAGATTGTTATCTGTCTTAATCTTATTACTTTTGGTACCTAATAATTGAAGACATGAATCGATTAAGGTGTCGCAAAAAGAAATTACCCAGAAAATTTACTTTAAACTGTCACTTAAACATTTTAGGATTCTAAAGACGGATCTTTAGATTAATTTACTTAATACTTTACGTACATTAATCTAAAGATTATTTATAGATTGAGACATTCGTCCCGATTTCACAAATGCATATTAGTGGTAACGGCGTGTTAAAATACCATGCATTCTCGTTCATAGGAATTACGAGAGAAACAACATGATATTTAACGAAGGATTAACTTAAACATTGCTTGGTGAAACACGCCCTTAAATATTTAAGTGACAGTTTAGAGGTTTAGAGCTTCGCTCTCGACCCGGAGGTCGTGGGTTCGATTCCCGCGTTGGATTAACAAAAATGTTGTTTTCAAGTTTGGTTAGGACAATATGGGCTGATCACCAGATTGTCTGACAAGAAAGATGATCCATGGGCATGTAAAAAGTCGGACCTGCGCCTGTTCCTCGCCAGTCGTGTCGGTTTACCGTCCCACTGGTTTATGAGAGTAAAAGGAAGAGAGAGTGCTTCTGTGTATTGCGCACACACTTGGGCATTATAAAATAACTGCGAAGCTGGCCTGGTTTCTATGAAATCGGCTACCGACACCGAAATCGGTGAGGGGAGCTATTATTATTTATTAAGAAGTACTTTACCAGAAACTGATACCAACCCATGATGATGTTGCCTTCGTCGTCTCGTCTTTAGATAGTATCCAAGAACATCGGAAGCAGAAGGGCGCCGTAGGAACTTCATTACCCCCCCCCCCCCCCCCACTTAGCGTGTAACAATCCTATCACACCTATCAAATGTCCTGATGACCTTGAAGTTTGAGTTATACAAAAAAAACGCATTAAGATCGGATCATACGTTTGGGAGCTACGATGCCGCAGACACATTTACACAGACACGTCCAACTCACAAAACGTCTTTGTTTCGAGTGTTAAAAAAAGGTTTCATTGAAAGTTTAGCCAACAAAAATTTGCTGTTCAAGATTTATTATTAAGGACACTTAGATGCATCTACAATAGTACCAATTTACCACCACTTTTTATCTCAAAAGAACATGTGTTCATATCTCGTACAATGACTTACCATGAAGTACAAACTTTTCGCTTTTCGCAATACCTCTTTCTCAGGCCCCAAAGGTCCAAAAGGTCTCATCAATAAGTCGATACTTGTTAATGTCGATAATTTGGAGCCAAAAGTGGACATAAGGTGCGCCGGCGTATTAAGCATGTGATCGACTTACTTCTTAATATGTCTTCTTTAAGTTGACGATCATAGGGTATTTTTTAAACATACCCACAACTGCTACACCTGATTCAAGGTCACATCGCTATTAGTCGCTTCTTCTTCTTTCTTGAGGGCTCCGAGATGATTCGCCAATATCAGAGTGGTTGACGAAAACTGCTATATATACAGGTCTTATGACAAAACAAGGGAACGGTTTGTTAAATAACGAGGTCTGTTGAATAAACCTATTTATCGCTTACGAAATTCGATAACAAAATGTATGGGATTTGACATAAGCTTCGCTAAATGACGAGCGACTTTGTATGCCACTTAGCGAACGTGACATAAGCATCGCTGTGATATTTCAATTTTAGGGTTTAACGATGCTTATGTCAAACCGTACATTTTTACTGTCGAACAGGCGATCTACTTACTTCATAATGTGTCTTCTTTAGGTTGAAGATAATTAGGGCATTTTTGAAATGGGCAAATGGTCCATCACACATACCCACAACTGCAACATCTATATTGTATCCAAATCCCTGATTCATGATGCCATCGCTAATTATCGCTTACGAAATCCGATAACAAAATGTATAGGATTTGACATAAGCTTCATTTAATGACATACGAATTCATATATCACTTATCGTATCGACGGCAACTTATCTATGGTTAGTCCCTGATAAATTTAACCTAAATGTAAACAAACCGAAAACATCGAAATTTTGCCCTTATTCACTTATTGTCAACACTTTCACAGGTATATTAAAGGATTACACTTCATTATCCAATACATTTTATAACAATTAAACAATAATTAATATGTTTAAACATCAAATGAAAATCTTTCACAGAGAAAATACGCCATTTTGACACTCCCGATTGTAGAATATAAGCCTATAGTCTATGGATTCATAACATACAAAAATCATTGTATTAATATTGTCCAATTGGCATCTCTGCCTAGTCTTTGGTTGTGTCATAGACGGGTTTGTTTACGTTCAGGTTAAATTTATCTCGGACGTACTATACTAGCTCGTCGATCACTCACTTAACGTCCTTCGGTATTCGCGATTTCCGCAACGAGCCGGCCGCGCAACTTTTATTTCGCTTTCGCTTACGTGATAATTTATTGGTTCCTTTACATCTATTTAATGCCCAAAATTAAACTAGGCTATGGAATATTTTGAAGCCATTCGAGTAGTTACATAAGCCAACCTGTCGCTAAATGCTTTGCATGGTTTTGTGTCAAATAACTACAATTTTTATAAAAATAATTAAACCAACTACGTGAATGCCTATTTTTATATTTATATAATTACTTATCTCTTGATGTCGTTTACTGTCGTTAAATCGGATCAGCAGTTTAAGTATTACGATGAAACCATCATAATATTATTATGTATGTTACAACATCATCAACATAGACTGCCAAAAGCCTCTGTGGTTTAGTGGTTCTAAGCTTCGCTCTCGACCCGGAAGTCGTGGGTTCGATTCCCACGTTGGAAGAACAAAAAATGTTGTTTTCAAGTTTGGTTAGGACAATGCAGGCTGATCACCTGATTGTCTGACAAGAAAGATGATCCATGCGTCGGATGGGCATGTGAAAAGTCGGTCCTGCGCCTGTTCTCCCGCCAGTCGTGTCGGTTTACCGTCCCACTGGGTTATGAGAGTAAAAGGAAGAGAGAGTGCTTCTGTGTATTGCGCACACACTTGGGCACTATAAAATAACTCCTGCGTAGCTGGCCTGGTTTCAATGAAATCGGCTACCGACACCGAAATCGGCGAGGGGATTATATTTAGACTGCCAAAATAATATGTACATATAAACATACCTACTTACAATACTACATCTCCATACAAAACTACCAGAATCTACGTACGCACACTTAGCGGCTTTATACGTCCGCTGATGATTGAACTATATTTATACACAGCGTAAAAAGACCTATTATAATAATCATTATGAAAATATGTTTTTACCTTTTTTTTTTGTCGCAAGAATAAGAAGGAAAAAAATGGTAAAATACAATAATAAAAAAATTTCATCTAGAATGTGAAAAGGTACCTATTATTACCATATCCCAAAGTTGTTATAACTGGTATTAACCCTGTATTTAGAACAGTGAAGTTTTATAGCTGCGTATGTGATCTTGGACTATATTTTGTTGTATTGGATTACTATAATTTCTAATCCGCTTATGTTCTATTACTTAAATGAATTTTAGCAACATTAACCATAATGGTGACATTATCTGGACGCTTCAGGTATTCTCTACATTGCCTAGGTATTGTATAGAATACCGCAATATACATCTATATCAGGTAATAGGCAATTAGGCACTTTTATCTATAACTAAGTACACAAAACGGTAATGCAATCGGTTTGAGATTGTTATCTGTCTTAATCTTATTACTTTTGGTACCTAATAATTGAAGACATGAATCGATTAAGGTGTCGCAAAAAGAAATTACCCAGAAAATTTACTTTAAACTGTCACTTAAACATTTTAGGATTCTAAAGACGGATCTTTAGATTAATTTACTTAATACTTTACGTACATTAATCTAAAGATTATTTATAGATTGAGACATTCGTCCCGATTTCACAAATGCATATTAGTGGTAACGGCGTGTTAAAATACCATGCATTCTCGTTCATAGGAATTACGAGAGAAACAACATGATATTTAACGAAGGATTAACTTAAACATTGCTTGGTGAAACACGCCCTTAAATATTTAAGTGACAGTTTGAACTGAATTTTATTGAAATCATAATTTTGCTACATATCAGCTTCATCCATTCATGACTTTAATTATTTATAAGTGTAAAATACTTTTGCAAATATCAATCAGTTGCATAATCAGTATTAAGACAGATAGCCGTTTTATCTCAACATGAATTAATATATTATGTCGAGATCACTTACAAAATCAATCAAGTAGTTTAAATTATGTAATTTTTTTCAATAAACGACTACTGAATTGTATTTTATCGTGAGTTTTATAGATATTTTAATTGCCTCAAAAGTTACAAGGACTTTGGACAAGGGTGTTTGTTAATTTCCAAATGAATGAATAACAACAAACATCTATTTTACAGCGTCCTTTGATCTAATGTCGTTCATTCGTATTAGATTGAAATGCAATCTCTTGTAAAAATATTTTATAACCCGTCCGTTGCTCAATCGTGACCGAAAAACATCATTTTTGTATTTGAACTATTTCAGACTTAGAATATACATCTCTAACACAAATATACGATAATCTTACTTACTTCATACTTCCTACGATCATTGTTTATGTACCTAAAGCAAGTAAACTAACGATGTTAGTTTATTTAACAAATTAACTTTTAGATGTATCTTATTAATAAACTGCACGTAAATCTTTAAGATTTTTACTATTATCTAGTAGTTATAGTATAATTTATATTTTCAGAAATATTAAGGTATAACTGTTATTTATACCTCAATATTTCTGGAAATATAAATTATACTAAATATCTTACATGTAGTCATCATCCCTATTGTGCGGTTGAAGGCCTCTTTGTCTCAGTGGGTAGCGCGTCGGCGCTGTAGCGGATGGTTGCAAGTCTATTCCCGCCAATGAACAAAATTATTTCTATGTTTCTATTTATTAGCTAAGTATATACTTCGGTGGACCGGTACCCACAACACAAGTTCATCAAGAATCGGCACGCAGCCGATTCGACCGGTCCAGATTGATGAGTCGCGGATGTATGTAGGTAATGTGACCCCGTGGTTCCGCCAACGGCAGTGTAATGGAGTGTCGCCGAGTTAGTGGGTAGAGGCTGCATCCAGTTCACCAGAGGCTGCATCCAGTTCATCTCTTCGGACGCAGCGAGTCCCACATACCCGCGGTAGGAGTCCCCATCTGCCTCGGAATGCGTAATGCATTTTCTCGGCGGAAAAAAAGGGTTCAGATTGACGTGGTGTGCAGGCGTATATTTTTGAACTTGTCTAAAGTTGAATGGCCTCAAAGATCTATCACACGGATATTAATTATCGTGTTCACGGGAGATTAGCACAACTATGTCGACATGGGATATTCGAAAGTACCATTTCGCATAGCCACATCACGTGTCTATAGTTAGACGAAATATCTGTGATTATATAATGTAATACGATTAAATCAGACGTCACAGTTTTGAGACGGAGCATTAAATTTTTACAAATGTACATTTGTACATTATAATGGAATAATATTATGCTATAGGTGAAAAACATGAACCTATTGCTCAGCGCTATTGGTATAGTTGGCCTTAAATACTCTTGTATCTCAAAGTTTACAAACTGTTAAACATTTACTAAAATTAAACACGGTACTATCATAATTACCTATTTATCAATTTGACGACCTCCGTAGCGCAGTGGTTCAGCGCGTAGGTGCTCGCGGGTTCAAATCCCGCCGAGGGAACAAAAAGTTTTCAATATTCCTAGGTCATGGATGTGTATTAAATTTGTGTATTAATATAATTAAAATCTTATATAATATGTGTATAGTATAAAAGTATTCAATATATTTCCGTTGTCTGGCACCTGTAACACAAGTTTTTCGGATACTTATCCATTACTTAGCCAGATGGACGTGGTGTGAAGCGTCTACAGATATTATTATACTCATAGTAACTAGGAGTCCAAATCATGCCTTACATACACAACCCAGTTTTCAACCAACATAATCAGCTTGTAAAAAACTGGGTAGATAATAAAAAGAAACATTGAGAAACTCGTAATCGGCAGACGGCATAACAATGCTCGGGTACAAACATTCCTCCTACGTGGCGATCCACATAAACCGCGTGGTAACAGTTTACTGCCGACATATAAACTGAAATCAGCTGCGCCCCACTGACACCGGCGTGGCCCAATTTTAAAATACACACGAGTTATAGACGAAACACGTCGAGCGAGCAACTGTACAAATTTGCCGAGAGTCTACGTCTCCGGCGACCCAAAATTGCGAGGACGCTAATTAATTTGGCGGCGATAAGGTGCACTATCGCGCGGCAGATGTCCCACTGGCCGAGGACGTCTGTCTTGTCCTGGTGACATTGGACCAATTGAAAGATGACATTCGCCGACCTCCGCGCGATCGCAGCCGCCGTGGGAATTCGGGATAATGAAACCAGCGACTCGCAAGATAATATTTATTACGCACGATCAATAATCACAATTAAACATTGACAGATTGCATGATCAAATTTTTCACAACAAAAAAACTAGAATGCAATCCCGGGTATTGCCATGCAGGAACTAAAACTCGAATTTAAGTGATGATTCGATTTGAACCTAAAATCAAGTTTTATGGAGCAAGGCGCTGACGATATGATCTCGCTGTACACGGTTGAAGTAAACATTTGATAATCAGAAATTACACAATAATTAAATCGATTACCTACACATTAACATGTCATAGCGTATTGTCTCACTATCAAACAAAATAAAAATAAACAAGTCATGCACACTCGCGAGTTGATTTGATAAAATTAAATTAGGTCATGCGTTAGAAAATTTAGTATTTGTTAGTCAACATAATTCAAAATAACTCAATAAATATTATATTTTTCATTGAAATAGATCGCGTGAACGTATGAGGCTCCCGGAGGAAGCGGGAACAACGTTAAGCGTATCACCGACGGTCAGAGAACTTAAAGACTAGAGAAGCATTCTTCCTCCTCCCTCCGACACCTTATAAATAGTATAATTCATATATTCTTAAATATAAATAAAAATGGTCCTTAATGTTACAAAGTCACAGGGAAATAATGAAATTTTAGCGTAACACCACCGTTGTGAGATGATAATAATATAGATGATAATAGTTATATAGTTCGTATCAATATAGTGTTGACCGCAAATTTCACATATCCAGTTCAAAATGGCGCTAACACTTAATTACACATTGTAACACAAAGAACTTGTGGTGGTGGTAATTCATCAGCTGGATTGGAGGCCGCAGATGCATCAGAAGAGGGTTGTTAAAATCTGAAACAAAGAAAACCAAACTGAGAATTTGAAAAATAAACAAAAAAAAAATACAACTAAATCCTGCATCCATAAACCTAGACTAAAACATATCGCCGCACAATAGAAGCAAAGTATAAATAAGTCGACAGGCAAAAAATAACAATACATAATTTACGATCATAAAAACGAAAAACTACTTTTGTGTACACGACAAAAAAAACGCGAATATAGAGATCACGGCTTGGAGTACTTTCAATGAGCAATTAAAAGTAAATGATATTGCAGATTTTGGAGAGGTCTACGCCTTTGTGGGGCCCGTTTAATGGCGACTTGTGTTGGAAGAGATGAATAAAGTGAGCGCATACGGGGTGCGTACCGAATTTCATAATGAAATCAATGAGAGGGGAGCGGTATATGATTAATGCGTTGGCGATGACAAGGGAAAAGTTTTTGGGAAGCGCGAGAGAAGTTGCCATCCTCTTCCACTGATTATAACATCAATATCAAAGGGTTATTATTAACAAAGGGTTAAGTACTAAAATTCTATATTAAATCATGAAAAGGTCTAAGTCTCTTGATTGGTGATCTGAGGCATCTAGAACGGATGGATTTCATTGACAGTAGTTTATCTACTAACTTCCTGTGTCACCAGTCTCTTCTCATCGTCTGATTGGACTACATTTGGCGTTTGCTATTGCGATGAAATCCCACAATCACTATTCATGTACTTATTAACAGCACAAAATACATAAATACACGTAAATAAAGAAAATGGGGACGTGACAGAAATTTAATTGTTGGCACTTTATTAGAAATTATAATTACTAGATGGGGGCGTGGGAGGCGACGCGACGCGCGACGTGCCGCGAATGTACAACGTACAGTCTCCCCGTGCACCAAATAATCGATTTTAAAACGCTCATCTAAAACGCCTTGGAGAATTAATAATTGATTGGAACACCAAGTAAGTTCGAGCGGCTCGCAGAAATAGGCAATGAAAGAAAGGACCAACAATACTCTTATCATCTATTGATCAGTGATCACTCACTTTTCTGTCTAAACTATACGTATCTAAAAATAAAAATATACAGAAGAACGTAGCTTCACTGTGTTCTTTTTCTTTTTTAAATGTTCTTAATTCGCTTTTGATTTGTGTTTTTGCTCTAGTGGATTTACCCAGACATTTTCTGCGCTCTGTCTATATTATTTTACAATTAGAGGTCCTGAAGTATGTATTACAATACCCATTACGGATATGAAAACCCTAGCAACAGACTAATATTGCCCCAACATTAATTTTAATTCCTGAATTTACAACAGTCATTAAATTATATATAAAGTAGCGACTACTACATAACATAGATACGTTATCAAAATAAATATAGAGCCGGTTATCAGTCGGCCTCGATTCAGCGGCCAGCGATAGCGCAACAATCACTACCTTTTCTTAATCCTAGATATATATCGGACGTTTTCCACAAATTACGATAACGACTCGGACTTTTCAGTTTACAATGTAGGAGAGCTTCAGTCGAACTGCGTTGCAACGCGCGGTCCTTGTTACAAGCCTGAGCTTTAACGCAACTGATTCCATAAAATTAACCGCTACCTAATCACATCACCCACATTGACTTTTCAGACTAATAAAAGGTTGATATGATCACCTGCACTGAAAGTTTTACTAGTCTCTGCAAAGGCTCGTATTAATCAAAAACTGTTGTAAACGGCAAAGAGTAACCTATAACTTTTATTAGACGCCTCCGTGGTCTAGTGGTTCTGAGCTTGGCTCTTGACTCGGAGGTCGCGGGTTCGAATCCCGCCGATGGAACAAAAAGCTTTAAATGTTCCTGAGTCATGGATGTGTATTAAATTTGTGTATTAATATAATAAAAATCTTAAATATGTGTATAGTATTAAATTAAGTATTAAATATATTTCCGTTGTCTGGTACCTGTAACACAAGTTCTTCGGATACTTAGCATAGGGCCAGATTGACGTGGTGTGAAGCGTCCATAGATATTATATAACTGTCTTCATATCAGAATTGTGAGGACCCTAATCTAAATTCCTACCTAGCCTCCCTCTGAAAGAGAACTAGTCTTTGTCGATGCTAGACAATAGTCTTTCGAAGACAGTATTGCTCAGTCAGTCTACTAAATCTATTGTCCCAGAGCTGATTCTCCAACCGGTACATGCCTACGCGTGCAGTTTCAATGACTCGACTTTTTTACTCCATCGCCCACAGTATGTGAAAAACTCTGACAGACAATGGGAGCGCTCTCAAATTGGACTGGATCAAATGCCAGTGGGTATGTAAAAACTGAACCCGTTCGACACGACAAGGTTAAATCAAGAGATATATTTCTGATTTGATTGTTTTTCTATTACATGCCTTTATTGTGGCAAATAACTTTGGGTTTTATGTATGTTTAACTCTCTGGGTTAAACACAGACGTGTGATACAAGTAGGCCGTTTTACATTTCAATATTCGTTCCGTTTTTTAAATATAAATGAATGTAGCCGAAATCGCATTCGTGGTTCGTATGAAACGCCCAAGAGTAAACAGCAAAATCCAGCAGCAAAGTATGATTTTTTCGACAGTTTGTATACGTATTATTACAAGTTTGTCCTCAATATAAGTTGTTGATGGGGTTTTGAAATGCCGCCCGCGCGTAGGAAACTTTAGTAATATTCTAAAAACACACTCAGCTTACCTAAATAGAACGACAGGTCGATATCTATGAGGCATTTTTCCTTCTCGAAGAAATAAATCTTTCAGTTAACCGTTTTCTTGTATGAAATTCTCAAATGCGTCTTAAATTGACAGGCTTTTTTTCACGCTCTGGCATTATACTAAGCAGGGTCAGTGACGGTAAGTAATTTAAAAAGCCTTTAACTCAAAAACCCTCTTGTGAATTCAGCCGTTTGCCCATGTATTAAAGTATCATCATCATCATTTCAGTTTTGACGTTCACTGCTGGACAAAAACTTGCCCCAAGGTATTTTATGGGGGGTAGTTAGGCATATACATATTCTCCAGTCTTGGCAGGCGTATAGCGGGTAGTTAGGCATTGGTATAGTCGCCACGCTTGGCATGCGGTTTGTCGAGCGCAGTTTTCAGAAAAACAAAGTCCTCAGAAACGCTGCAGCCAATTTCCGGATATAAATTCCCCCTGCCCTTTACGATACCCTCGGGGTTGATGGGGTGGTACTATTCTGTCTCCAGCATCCCACGTACAATTTGATTTTTGTCTATGGACAAATGGACATTATGGATAGAACATTAGACTGGACATAGTATATGGTCCACGCGGCCTACTTTCGCATAGATATGAATATAACAATACTAGCTTACTTAGTTCGTTCGCGTGGTTTTTGAGTGACTTAAACCATTTATGCAGCGCACGCAACGAAAGTCCTCAAATGTGAATAATTTTCACCGTTTTCGTAACATTTCACACTGACACTTCGCTCCTATTGGTCGCAGCGTAATGTTGTATAGCCTAAAGCCTTCCTCCATAAATGGACTATCCAACAAAAAAAGATTATTTGAAATCGGACCAATAGCTCCTGAGTTTAGCGCGTTTAAACAAATAAACAAACTCTTCCGCTTTATAATAGTAATATGAATAAAGGATAGATATAATCCTCGTTGCGGATAGCAACAACGAATAGCGAAGTAAAGATAAAAAATATGTACGTTCGAATTGTATCTATGGGCGTACCTACAATATTACTATTTATATTACTATCTCCCGACACAATCGAGAATCGAATCAGTACGAACTCAACGGCTTCTGGTATTTTATTTGGTGGATTACTTGGAAACTAACCAGGATAAAGATAATCATTACAACATTTTGTACACCCGACCATATCAATCGACTGGCAATCAAAATAGACAATCGTCAATTTATTCGGGAGTACGCGGCTCGTACGAATCTGAATCAAAATCGAATCAGTTTGGAGAGTAAGGCCCCAGTAGTGGACGTGGTGACTGTATGCTGATGATATCTAACTCTGCATCACACGCTGCAGTGCCACCGCGTGACACAATGGCTGCGCCGGCGCAACATGACAACTCGGTCACGCGAGCGAACTTCATTATCTCCTCTATGTCAAGGACCCGCGCTTCTCACATATTCTCAGCATTTATCTGCAGCATTATCATCGTCATCATCGCCGTTATTATCAATTGTTATTTGTTGCGGATGAACAACGGATTAAGCGGATGTTTGTTAAGTACAACCTGGGATTTCCTATTTTTTTTATATATTTAAAGACTAGCTGTGCCCGCGACTTCGTTCGCGTGGTTTTTGAGTGACTTAAATCGTTTATGCAGCGCACGCAACGAAAGTCCCCAAATGTGAATAATTTTCTCCGTTTTCGTAACATTTCACACTGACACTTCGCTCCTATTGGTCGCAGCGTAATGTTGTATAGCCTAAAGCCTTCCTCCATAAATGGACTATCCAACAAAAAAAGATTATTTGAAATCGGACCAATAGCTCCTGAGTTTAGCGCGTTTAAACAAATAAACAAACTCTTCCGCTTTATAATAGTAATATGAATAAAGGATAGATATAATCCTCGTTGCGGATAGCAACAACGAATAGCGAAGTAAAGATAAAAAATATGTACGTTCGAATTGTATCTATGGGCGTACCTACAATATTACTATTTATATTACTATCTCCCGACACAATCGAGAATCGAATCAGTACGAACTCAACGGCTTCTGGTATTTTATTTGGTGGATTACTTGGAAACTAACCAGGATAAAGATAATCATTACAACATTTTGTACACCCGACCATATCAATCGACTGGCAATCAAAATAGACAATCGTCAATTTATTCGGGAGTACGCGGCTCGTACGAATCTGAATCAAAATCGAATCAGTTTGGAGAGTAAGGCCCCAGTAGTGGACGTGGTGACTGTATGCTGATGATATCTAACTCTGCATCACACGCTGCAGTGCCACCGCGTGACACAATGGCTGCGCCGGCGCAACATGACAACTCGGTCACGCGAGCGAACTTCATTATCTCCTCTATGTCAAGGACCCGC
Source organism: Celastrina argiolus (assembly GCA_905187575.2). Classification (NCBI taxonomy): domain Eukaryota; kingdom Metazoa; phylum Arthropoda; class Insecta; order Lepidoptera; family Lycaenidae; genus Celastrina; species Celastrina argiolus. The sequence goes on along the minus strand of LR994591.1, from coordinate 3,510,315 downwards.
GCTTCTCACATATTCTCAGCATTTATCTGCAGCATTATCATCGTCATCATCGCCGTTATTATCAATTGTTATTTGTTGCGGATGAACAACGGATTAAGCGGATGTTTGTTAAGTACAACCTGGGATTTCCTATTTTTTTTATATATTTAAAGACTAGCTGTGCCCGCGACTTCGTTCGCGTGGTTTTTGAGTGACTTAAATCGTTTATGCAGCGCACGCAACGAAAGTCCCCAAATGTGAATAATTTTCTCCGTTTTTGCAACTTTTCTCACTGACACTTCGCTCCTATTGGTAACGCAGCGTAATTTTATATATCCTAAAGCCTTCCTCTATAAATGGACTATTCAACAAAAAAAAATTTCAAATCAGACCAGTAGTTCCTGAGGTTAGCGCTTTAAACAAAGAAACATACAAACTCTTCCGCTATATATTATTTATTAGTATAGAAAATAAAAGGCTATTCTTTTTACAAAAAAATTAAACACCCGCACATTTTTTTCGACAGATTTACTATACAGATATAGACAGATAGACAGTAATTGGAATATTTTTTGATGCGATATGCACCTTTAGAATTAAAGTGACCTAACTCAAAATTGTATACATCACACGACTCAGAAACATGTTATCTACCGGTTTTCTTTAAATGGTTAATTAATAAAGGTTCGAATTAATTTAACTCATATTTTTGACAAGAACTCAATGAAACAATTCGATACCTATAACTAATAACAAAAACTCTAACTCAAAAATCACATTTTTGCCATTTCCCAAAAATTAAAACATTTGGATTAAGCCAGTTCAATTGTAAAGGTGCAATACTTTTTTTTACATTAACTTACGATAAAAAGGCAATAAAATTTTACTGTAAAATTTTATTATCCCTTAAAACTATGTGTTTACTCCTCGTTTGTATTAAAAGTGCTTATTTAAGGAGTATAAAAGAACTCAAATACAAAAACAGCAAGCAGTTTTTCCTCTATTCATCAAACGTTCTCTCAACTCTTCCTGAGCGTACGATAACAGCTATCAGAGCAATAACTCACTGTCCCGGGAAGTCCACTAGGACATAACCTACCTCACCGATTTTGGTGACGGTGGCCGTTTTCATTACCCAGATATTGACATTTTGAGGTGTCCAAGTGTGTGCGCAAAGCTCTACGAGTGAGTGACACGATTGGCACGAGGTCACGCAGTTTACGCTTTGAATGCCAAACAAAAAACATCCTTTTTCGTATCGCACCGTGTCACCAATCACCATAACATGTCTGATACCAGTTTTTAAGCTTTTATTAAGTACTTGGCAGTGGCTAAGGCTGCTAAGGAGCAATTGAAGTAGAATAGTGCCCCAGATATAAAAGGGAGACAAATAGGTTCCCTAAATAAATGTTTCTGGGTTTCGATATATCGAATACGGGAAAGAGGAGCAGGACGATACTGTACATGGATAGCAAGAGACAGAATATCGTGGAGACCACTTGGGGAGACCTACGCTGGAGACCAGACAATCATAAAACCTCTAGCAAATAAGTTATGTACGCCTACAGTAATTATTTTGCGAACATTTTATAATAACAGAAGTAGTGTCAAAATTGCGAATTCGATTAATAATAAAGGCTATTTTATTTTTTGTTTAATCTTTTCCGTGAGCATTGTAACTCGTAAAAGGCGACAGAGGGAATATAATATAATATCCGGAGATGGCCAGCAGCGTTTCCGTGGACATTGTTCTGAAATCTGCGCTCGCCAACCCGCCTGCCAAACGTGGTGACTATAGGCAACTACTAAGTACTAACCCCGTGAAATACTTTCGAGGAAACTTCTAGTACCTAGTCGACACGGGTGCCGAGCAAAATTTTCCGACGGTGGCGCTCCGACAGACGGTCGACACGGCAGCGCCGCGGCGTTAAATTCATACAAATCTTAGTACAGAGATGTTCTGATGATTTTTATCACACAACCGTACCAGTATCGTACCACAGTGTGGACCTATTTCGTACCTTATAAATTATACTGGTAATTCATTTTTAATACAAACTTTAGATTTTAGAGAGAGTAGACTACAAATATTTTGAAAAATACCTTACTTTTAAGTTAGAACCCGTACCTTTTCAGAAAGCCAGTCGTAATTTTTTGGGAAATTATACTGGCAACACTGATTGACAGCATTTTCATAGAAAAAAAACGACACTAGATCCGTTCGACGCGCCGAGTTGGATCCTCGGCGGCGGCGCCCGCGCCGAGCAATTCGGTGAGGCGCGGCGCGGCGCCCATGTCTAGTACCTTAGTATTAAAATATTTCAAAGTAGCGAACAAGAATTGTGTCAAAATTCAACCGTCCCATATAGGAAACATCACGGGGGCGCCAGATAGAGTAATCTCTTATCAACATTCTCACGTGTTGATAAGATTGTGACCGAGGTACTGGGGCCCCGATGCTCGAGAACATCGTTTCGAATCGCAGTCTGTCCCGCTCGTGCACGTATAGTATGACGCGCGTGCGAGCGAGACAGATCTAATAGACAATCGAGTAACGAGAATCGGGTCTCTAAGCACGTTTTTCGTAACGTTATCTAGCAACAAATTTATCAACCGATAATGATAGTAAAACAATCACACACTTTCCGAGGCGAAATTTTAATTACAAATTTAAAAAAAAAGGTTTTTGATCTGAACACAACTTTTTTCTTAGCCGAAGTAAAAATTGTTTGGCGACCTCCGTAGCGCAGTGGTTTAGCGTGTTGGTGCTCGAGCGAGAGGTCGCCGGTTCGAATCCCGCCGAGGGAACAAATAAATGTTCCTGGGTTATGATTCATGGATGTGTATTAAATTTGTGTATAATATAATAAAAATCTTAAATATGTGTATCGTATAAAATTATTAAATATGTTTTATTATGTATGTGATTATAACACAGCCCCTTTAATCTATACAATATTGGTGGATTACTACTATTATTATAATTCGTTTTATGAAATAAGACTTACCTACTTACAATACTTACAGGCTATAATATTAATGGGTGATAATAATACTTTAGATTGTGAATGTGTCCCGTATATAGAGTTTACTATGAAAGTACCAGCGCTGAAGCAGTAATATTTTTAAAAATTATTATATAGTCAAATTTATGATGTTGGGGCATTTCTCATAGAAACAAAAAATCAAAGTCATTCAGCGCATAGTAGGCACACATCCTAAAGTATTATCACTCATTTACTTGCATATACTAAACGTGAAATTCTTACCATCATTGCGTGAAATGTCCGTCGACCCGATCCGACTCGTACCTGTAAAAAAAACAATAAAATTATATTACAACAATAACATAAAAACAACGTGTATTAAAAACCACTTATTCGTTCGCGCGGTATCGAGATTACGATAACCGCCAAAATATATGGCGCGTAAAATAAGCGACATAAAAATATTCAATAAACGCACACGCGCGCCTCCATTCATTAATGCACGCACACAATGCATGCACGCAGTCACTCACTCACACACGCACACAATGCACGGACGCAGTCACTCACACACTCACATAATGCATCGACAATCGACGTACGAGTACTATAAGCGGCGCTTCATTTTCCGACCTATATTGAACTTGCACATTCACAGTGCAATATAAACCTTAATACCATACAATTAAAGATAAATTTCCTTTGTGTTACATCCATTAATTTTCGTCAATTGAGTTTCAGCCTTAAACTTCAGTGTTAGAGTGTATAATCCATTGCGTTTGTGTTTTCAGAGGTGGGATTGCGTCCGTTCTCAGTCTACCGTGTCAGACGCGTCTATTTATAGATCACTATTAGCTCGGCATTCCATAGAGCACGGCAGGAGTAGAGCGTCCGTTATTCACGACATTATTGTCTATTGTTGCTATGGGGGGATCATCATCATCAGCCGCTACAGCACTCAATGACTCGGGTGTAAACCACAACTAAGAAATTGGCATCTATGAGAGATGGGTAGAATCAATATACATAGGGCAAATGTAGAATATCCAAAAAAAAAAGCTTTATACCTAAAATAATAACGGACGCTTTCACGCCACGTCAATTTGGACCCGTGATAAGTTTTCGAAGAACTCTGTTACGAGGATCAGGCAAAGTCAAATATTTGATACTTTACATAATATTATAATAATTTTATTTTGTTTACATTTAGTTCACACTAGCTGACCTGTGTCCACTTCGTTGAGCATAGAAACCGTTTAAACCTTCCCCTGGACTTCTACAAATATTTCAAGACAAATAGCCGAATCGGTTCAGCCGTTCTCGAGTTTTAGCGAGACTAACGAACAGCAATTAATTTTTTTATATCTATACTAATACTAATATTATAAAGCGGAAGAGTTTATTTGTTTGTTTAAATGCGCTAATCTCAGGAACTACTGGACCGATTTGAAAAATTCTTTTTTTGTTGGACAGTCCATTTATAGAGGAAGGCTTTAGGCTATATAACATTACGCTGCGACCAATAGGAGCGAAGCGTCAGTGAAAAATGTTGCAAAAACAGGGAAAATTATTCACATTTGGGGACTTTCGTTGCGTGCGCTGCATAAACGGTTTAAGTCACTCCAAAATACTCCAAATCCACGCGAACGAAGTCGCGGGCACAGCTAGTATAAGATAAATGGAACAGAGTATAGAACGCGTCGCCACGCCACAACGTCGTCTCATCTATCTGGAATCTCGGTATCTAGCTGAAATCTAGACAGCTGTCCCACATTCCGGTTGCGCAACCACGCCAGCACAGGCGCCGCGATAGCGCCACCAGCTGAGATCTGCGTTACCAACTCAAAAAAATAATCTCCCACAATTTATGTCAAACACCCGTAAAATATAAAAAGTCTGTTGAAGGTTCATTGAAAAAAATAATTAATTATAACTAACATAATATATATTAGGTATGCCTAATAGGACTGGGACCTTACTCTCCAAACTGATTCGATTTTGATTCAGATTTCACACATCATACCGCGTACTTCCCAATAAACTAACGTTTGTTTATTTTGATTTTCAGTCGATTGATATGGGCGGGAGTACAAAAAGCCGTTGAGATCGAACTGATTCGATTCTCGATTATGTCGGGAGTAAGCCTGCTGTATCTACAAGTACCACTAAATATTGATCATTAATAAATTCATAAATATTTAATAGTTCAAATCGGTAATCAGCTACTTGAAGGCTCTGACTATATACACGACAATAAGCCAAAGGGAATGGGTGGGAATCGAACTTATCCCTAAATGTGGGGGAAATCCCGTATCCTGGCAACCCCGAGCGATCGACCAACTGGAGCAATGTTTACATCTTTATCTACGTGAGTCAACTGTGACAACACTGCTCTGTCACCGAGAGTGAGGAGAGCTTCGTGGCAATTCATCTTATTTTAGTAGGATTATACTCGCTCCCCCATGTAAATATTGAGCTAAGAAATGTCATATTCGTAGGTGTTAGATGCTCTAAGCCCTCTTGGGCTCAACTACCATTTTTCGTGTTCGTAATTTTTCCGTGTATTCATTAGAAAAACGCGATGGGACGCTATATCATCGTAATTTCTACCTTCGTAATTAGTCTAAAAATACCACAAGGAGTGAATCTTACTATTCTGATGCTCGCGGGCTCCTAGTCTATACACGAACGCACTGGTCATTGACCTAAGACCTGATCAGGATTGGAACTCATCTGTTTTGTGCCGTATAATGAGATCTTTAACACTGTTTACCTCCGTTGTGCCCGCGACTTCGTCCACCCAGATTTTGAAACATTCTTCATGGGTCATTACTCCTGTTGGACTAAGGCCGTGTTTCACCAAGCAATGTAAAAGTTAACGCCATGCCATCTCATTCATTGACAGGAAATACGAGAGAGATAACATAGCGTGTACCCTTCCTAAATAAACGGGCTATCCAACACATAAAGAATTTTTCAAATCGCACCAGTACCTAGTTAGATTAGCCAGTATACACAAACAAACTCTTGAGCTTTATTAACATTAGATTTATCAAAAACACAGTAACAAAAGCATACAAACGCCGATTTTCCAAATCCAACATGGCGTCCTATTAATTTGTAAGGCATTTACACTGTACAATGGGCGAACAATTTAATAGTAAGTCGCCTGTAAGTCACGGTGGTGCCCGCACTAACTGCGGATGCATTGTCGGCGGCGACGCGGTTTATGAAATTATCGAATCACTATACTGTCATTGAGAGCATACAATGTGTACAAATAATACTTTTTATTTTGTGCCGGCGCGCGGCGTGTGAACTCGTCTATGGTCTATTTCCCCCTATTAAGAGGAAACGCCACGGCATTTAGGAAACGCAGAAATGAAAAAATCGGCCGTTGTGTTTTCTATTAACAATAATGTTTATAAACCCCGTGGTCTACTCTTTTAGAACCTAGCCTAGTAGTAGATCGTGAACAACAAAAAAAATGTGTTTTCAAGTTTGGTAAGGACAATGCAGGGTGATCACCTGATTGTCTGACAAGATGATCCATGCGTCGGTTGGGCATGTAAGAAGTCGGTCCTGCGCCTGTTCTCCCGCCCGTCGTGTCAGTTATCCATCCCACTGGGCTACGAGAGTGAAAGAAGAGAGAGTGCTTCTGTGTATTGCGCACACACTTGGGCACTATAGAATAGCTCCCGCGTGGCCTGGTTTCAATGAAACCGGCCACCTTCACCAAAAACGGTGAGGGCGGCATTATTAACGTTTACACCACAAATAGTGTAAGCCCATGTTGCTGTTTATCAAGTATTTTTTAAGTAATTTACCACCACAAAACGGTAATATAATAATATGTAAATCAATTAGTATAATATATTGTTGTCTCCTAGGTCCGTGTTAATAATCAAGTCTCAAACTCGGTCTCAAGAATTGCAATCGCAACATCTACTTGAGAACCTATTTGACAGATGAAACGTTTTGTTTCACTTTTAAAAATGTATTACTTTATTTATGTTTTCCCCCTTTTTATGTCCCTAGTTTTTATATTTGTCTTTAATAAATAGTTATTAAAAGAGATGTTAAAAAACCTAAAAAATATGGCGAACAGGCTGTGTTTAAACATCCAGGAAACCAATTAGAGTACGTTTTATGATAAAATCGAAACATAGGAAAATAGCTCAAGACTTTTTTTAGTTTATAATGAAAAAAGTACCAAAATCAGTTAAGTTTTGGAGTGGGAAACTGGGGTCTTCGAATCGTCAATTTCTCGTACCTTTAATAGTTAGTTTCAGTTCAAGCTGCAGTTGTCTCTATCGGTTTGATCGGGCAGCTGCGGGACAGCAATAGACTTTACAAATACTTATTTCGCATTTCTCTAGCCTCTTAATTGATGTTTCCTCTTAAGAGGAAACACCACGGTTGAGAGAAATACAAAATGGGTATTTATAAAATCTATTGCTGTCTCGCAGTGCCTTAGCTAGCCAGCACTAGCGCGATAGAGACAACTGCAACTTGAACTGAAATTACCTATTAAAAGTACCAGAAATCGACGTTTAGGGGATTCCTATTTCCTCCTCCAAAACTTAACCGATTTAAATATTTTTTTCTTTATTAGCCAATGAAAGAAATGAGCTAGGTTCCTATTTTTTGATTTAGTTGTTTATTGTAGTCAAATCTGTTTCCTAGATGTTTAAACATAGAGGAGAGTCTGACCATTTTTTTTAGGTTTTTGAACGTCCATATCTCTTTAAATAATTAATTTATTAAAAAAAGTAAAAAAAAGGGACGGGACAAACAATATCCATGAATATTCAGGAAAATAATTGTTACTCTAGCAGCATTATCCAGGGAGGAAACAGGAATCCCGTAGACCCCTATTTTTGTATGGAAAAAATTTCGTGGTGTTTCCTCTTAATTGCATACCGCGTAGCCCAGTGTGAGCATGCCCTAACACGCCGCTAAGTGTTTCCAAACCTAAGTCTTATTTAACGTCCCTTTTAATTGTTTCTGTATGATAAGAGTTTATGGTTTATAAAAATTCCATTGCCCGTTTATGGTAGCAATAATATGTGAAAGTCTCATTTGTGCAGTAAACTTATATTATGTTATTGAATGTAGGTACTGTAGGTTCTTGGAGGAAATTCGTATGTGTGTAAAAAATACACAACTACTTGCACTTTTCTTCATTTTCTTAGTTATTTTACATCATTTTTATCTGAATACACGACCGGTTTGGAATATGATACCAATTGCCATCCCTCGCTTCTTCTTCTTTTGTTTATGCCTTAGTGAGTTGCCAATGTCAGAGTAAGTAGACTTTGCTCTTACTATTGCTGGTGCGGTGAAGTAACAAGGGTTTAATTATTTAATATTTTACAGAACTGATGAATTATCTAAAACAAACACGAACACAAGTTAGTATAAAGACATCACAACTTTATATTGTTAGAAAGAATATATGTACATAAAATTTCAATAAAAGGAGTATTTACAAAACATAAAAGGGATTTAAAATTAATAGGTCGAGGAATCGAGTTAGGAAGGAAGTCATAAAGAGAGGGCTGATTTCTAGGGCAATTGAAGAAAATATGGTCTAAGGTACCCTCGTCTAGGCCGCACTCACAAAGAGAATTGTCCTTGACTCTGATTTTTGCAAGAAAGACAGGTGAACAGCAATGACCAAGTCTCACTCGGCAGACTGTTGAACTCACTTGTTTGCTGCACCGTAAATATTTGAAAAACCTATTTATCGCTTACAAAGTTCGACAGCAAAATGTATGGGATTTTGACATAAGCTTCGCTAAGTGACACATTTATTTGCTTGTCATTTAACAACAAAATATAGAAAAAGACTTTGATCGCGATTTCGACAGTACCTAACCTCCAAGCGAAACTGAATAGCATTATTATACATTCTTTACATTTAAGAAATCTAGACATTGTTAACTAATGTGTTGATAAGGCCGGCTTAGGGCGTTTTTCACCAAGCGATGTTAAAGTTAACGCCATGTTAAATATCATGTTATGCCTCTCGTATTTCCTGTCAATAAATGAGATGGCATGGTATTTGAGCATGGCGTTAACTTTAACATTGCTTGGTGAAACAAGGCCTTAACAGAATTAAAGATTAAAAAAAAAAACCTCCAAGCAAGTGCGTTGTTTATGGGACGACAGAATTGCACTCACCTAAAGCCCTAAAGCTGCAAATAGGATCTACAAGTAATTTGAGTATTAAACATACATACATCCCAAATTCCACAGGCGCGAGGGCAACTCGGAGTGGTAAATGAATATGCTAACAGGTACGCTTGTTGCCGTAAACGTATTAACCCTTATGCAAATGTGTATTGTTGCGCGGTGCGAGTCGCGAGGTCAGCAGTGCCAGGTACAGGTTACATTCCGACGGGCTGTAAAAACTGTCTAAACTTTTGACGAGGTTAAAAAAAATTTTAAGAAGAAAAAATTTTTTGGAAGTCCTTCTTTTTTTTACCGACTTCCAAAAGAGGAGGAGGTTTTTTTAACTATGTACACCGATGACCGATCCGATTTGCGTGATTCTTTTTTTCTTTCACGCAGAATAGCTGCCCGTAAAAATTTTACCTTGAACTTTTTATTTTCTGAACATATTTCTATAATTTCCATAGGTGGCACATATTTCATCCTCAGAGAGACCACGGAGCCTCCATGAAGCCCACAGACATGCGTAGGTAACAAAGTACTGTATACTAAGGGCAGATGTTTTCAATCGTCAGATACCTTTTATCTGTCGAAGAAACCCTTTTAAACATTTGTTTCATACAAACTGTGTCAAAGTCACATATTATTTTGTATTCCTCAGGTAACAAACGAACGAACTTTTTTCCTCTCTAACGATTGAAAAATCTGCCCTTAGTATAATACTCGTATGTAAGTATATTATATTCTTATGCCTACAATCACTAGTTATTTTCTCAATTAATTTAAAAACAATTATAGTAACAATATAAAATATATCAACATGGCAAAACACGAAATACAATTACGTTTTGCGATCGCAAAATTGACGTGAAATTGTAAACGTAAAATAATCCGATTCTCGGAATAACTGTCAGTATATAACGGTAGACAACGAGACAAAAAGAAACATGGAAATCGGTTCATTCATAACGACAATCCCTCAATCATCGTCAGTCGCGCGGTGGTCTGAAGAAGAAAAAAACTAATAAATCTCTCAGCGCGTAGAAAAAAATCCACTTAGCACTCGAGACGTTAAAATATCTCATTTGGCTTCGTAGAACAAGAGCGTGAGATGTATCCCCGTGTGCAATACACTGCTGGTCGTGAACCGAACGAGAGATTTGACCTCGGTACTAAACCCGCAATTAACAAGCTATAGTTTCAAATAACCACGATAATAGACGAAAAGTGCATCACGATTGGAGCGGCACAAAAAGTGTAAACCTCTTATTTATTGCTGTTACATGTGAATATGTCAATTTGATTTGATTACTATTGAGAGTATTAAGTGACTGAGAGCTTAGGGTCAGATTACATCGAGACACGCAAGAGTTAGGATTTCGAGCGCTGCGCATAGCGGTGCAGTTCAAGCGGTTGCAATTAAATGTGTTAAAGAGATATCTAGTAAATAAGGATCAAAAAATTAAGATGACTTGTTTTATTTCCAAATAGGTTAGAAACTAAAACTTTTAGAATTGTCCTATAAAATAATTGCTGACATACCACGGGTTCGAGGACTTACCCGGAATTTATTTACTTTTGGACAATGAGTTGTCGAAGAAAATCAAAAAGATGAGCAAAATCTAAAATAAGAATTAGGATAAGTTTTAAAAAAATAAAGTATTATCACTTATTAATATTACAGCCTGTATATATAAGTGCAAACACCTAAAAAGTTTAAACCCCTGTCAATTGATACATTTTCAGCGCCATCACGAAGGCACAAAAAACCAAGTGCGAGCTGGGTTACTATTGTAGGGTTCTGACAGAAACTTAACACAAATTGACGAATGAGGATACAATATCCTCATGTTTTATACTTTTCTAGATTCGACTGAGAGAGAGATAGAGAGAATGAGAAAGAGAGAGAAAGAGAGCGAGCTATTCTGTAACCTTCTTTACCCATACAACATTAACTCAGGAAATTTGATAGTTCGGTAAAATAAAGTAATCGATTGTCAATGAGGGCTTTTCGAAGTGTCACTTTTAGGTACAGAGACTACCGTAAGATGGCGCTTGCATAATGTAATATGTCAAAAAAACTGTGATCTTTGTTGGGTGGTTAATAGGGTTGCCAGATTATAGCTATTATCCATTTTCAGGTAGTGAAATTATTCATAAAGTGTAAGTATGCTGTTTTATACACAAAAATAATCCTTTCAAATTCCTTTCTTAGTGATCTCCTATACTTCCGAGGAAACCTACATACATTATAGCTCGCTGGCTTCAATATCTTTGATTTTTCTAACAAATAATTAATCACACTTTTCTCCCGTTTCCGTAGGGATTTCGGGAAGTTCTTGTTTAGTACTCCCCTATACTTACATTCTAAGAAATATACATGCCAAAGGAGAAAGCCCACTCTCCATAGTGTCTCAGGCCCAATGTGGACATCGAAAAATCGCATTAAAAATGAGTGTTCTAAAATGTTAATAGTATTAGATGTCTGAGAAAAAAACTTAAAATGCCGCCATTATTGTAGAAATATTTTTTTTTTACTTTTTGTCTATTATATTTTCAAGGCCTTTTCCGACTTTTCAATAATTTATAATAGTAAGATATAATAAGATAGCCCTTGTTGTAGTGCAAGACTTGCAGTTATTGCTACCCAGCAATTGTGGCAAACAAGATTATCGCCTGACACCTAAAACATATTAACATTAATGATAAATATTTTCAACCGTAAAAGATTTAACGATTAAACCATAATGAAAGAAATAATAGAAACATTTTATTATAATATTATGATTACCTGCTGCCGTGCAACCCACTGCTGTATGACACTTAATTCTTTGGGCTCTAAAATACGGTTCTCGGTAACATTATTACCACAACATATACAATGTCCTGCAGACATTTTGGTATGCACAATTAAATAGCGTAATCCTTTAATCCAGGGCTAACTAATCGTAGAAGGAGAGAACAAAACTAGTAAAACAATGCCAAAGTGAAAAGCCGAAACAAGTTCAGGCGAGAAAGCCAGATTGCGGTGAAAAAAATCGAAAACAAAACAAAACGCATCTTTAAGCAACAAACGAACGGTCGAGATCATTCGTTTGAAAAATTACATTTCAGTCATCAGTGTTGCCGGTTGTCGCAAAAAAATTAAATCGATAAATCGATTACGTAAAAAATAATCGATATAATATGACTTTTTATTAATATTTATCGTTTATAGTAACAAACGTAAACATTGGTTTTAAGATAAATGTTTTCTTTTGATTAATTCTTTACCGAATTACCAACAGTGACCCGTTATTTGTATTTTACATGAGTTTATTTTATTTGTTTATAAATCGATATTCGGATTAAATGATTAGAGTTTTATCATCGGGTAACATTTCACCTCAACGTTCTACTTAGGTTCCAAATAATCCAATAAAATTCCTTTTTTTTATTGGAACATTACTGATTATAGTGGCGGTTATTTGAATGTTATCAAAAATCATGTCTCTTTATGGTACATTTCTGGAGAAATTAAATCTTCTTAAGACGGCTGTCCGCTCTGGGCCTGAAATGGGCTTTCTCCTTTCAGCCTGCTGCCGAGTATTTTCGACTCTTAAGTGGTCGGTATATTATATATATTTAAATTAGCTCAATCGATTAACGGGAAGTGGGTCAAATTAAATTTGCATGATTAGATGACAAATGATGAGAGAAACTAAAAACGTTTGAATAAAATTGGTTTGTGGACTAAGGAATTTTTCAAACACCATCTGGCAACTCTGTGATGAAAAAAAAACTTTACAAACAAATACAACACCTAAGTACCTAACTTCTGTTGTTTGCTCTCGTTGCGTGGTGTTTTGTGATTTCGTTCCTGTTTTTGCGTTTATTTGTGATTCTCTCGACGACTTTTGCCAGCTTACACGGACCCTGAACCTCTTCTTGATTGAACTGATTTCCTTGACAACTTTTGCACGCTTTCGGACCCTGAACCTAGCCTACCCGATTTACCTTCGCTTGCCCACTGGAACTAGAATTTTAGACTCCTTCAGTTGTTTGTTACCAACATGAGTAAAGATTACGGCTCGTGGTCACTCGCAGACCTTAAAAGCGAACTCAAAAAGCGAAGCGCTAAAGTAACTGGGAAAAAAGCAGTGCTCGTCCAAAGGTAATAAATATATATTTTTAAATTACTGAGATAGGTACTCAGGTATTAATAAACTGTTATACCTACTGATTTTATTGACAATTGTTTCAGATTGGAGGATTACGACAAGCTGTTTGGCCCACTCATAAATTGTCCAGAAATAGCTTACAAGATTGTGCTACCAAGCCCGGAACATTTCCGGGATATCCACAGTGGATCTCAAATGCCTCTGTTAACTACAAGTGAATTGGAATCGTTTTGCTTGCTTACAGGGAGAGATAATCTCATAACTTCAAGCAATATGTATGAAGAATGTTTTCTGATTTCGTGCCGCTCAGCAAAATTGAATCAAGAATATTATATTACTGGAGTGTGTGCCTCTGAAATGAGGAAAAATGTCACTTACAATGTGACTGTGAAAGTCAAAGATAATATTATATTAGAAGCCCAGTGTGAGTGTGCTGCAGGTGCTGGACCATACGGTCAGTGCAAACACATTGTCATTGTAATATACGGCATTGTAGACTTTAATAAAAATAAAATTATCAAGTTGAAACCTAGCACTACAAGTGTGCTTCAAAGTTTTCACCAGCCAAGCACAAGCTATTCTGGCAATCCCATTCTGGTGGAAAACTTAACATTAAAATTTAAAAATAAAAAAATGAAAGAAATTAAAAATTTTGATCCTAGACCAAATGTTGAAAGCGTAGACAAGTACAGGGAAAATTTCCGAAATTTAGTTGCCAACTACTGTGGTGGAGGGAATGCAAATATGCCCATCGCTCAGATACTGAAACCTGCCAATAAGCAGGCAATATTTCAAGACCATTCATATTTGGAAAAGACTGCAGAAGAAGATTACTTCAGCTCTTTAATATTAAATGAAGAAGAAATAAATAAATTAGAAGCAGAAACTAAAGATAATAAAAACAAACATTTAATTTTTGAGCAAAGAAAATTGAGGTTGCATAGCTCGTCTTTTGGAAGAATTTGCAAGCAAAAAACTAATTTAAAAAATTTAGCAAAGAGTCTTTTAAAAACCAATGTACTTCAAACACCTGCTATAAAACATGGCATAAAATATGAAAATGAGGCAATAAATAAATTTGAACAAGTAACTGGTAAGCCAGTTACAAAATGTGGCATTATAGTCCATCCTGAAAATCAATTTCTTGGGAGTATACCTGATGGCCTAGTAGGAGAGACTGAACTGTTAGAAGTCAAATGCCCGTACTCAGCAAAAGAGAAACAAATTTCTGGGGATACTGTACCCTATTTGTATTTATGTGAAAATAGTGGTGTATTTAAATTATGTGAAAATCATGAGTACTATTTTCAGGTACAGGGTCAAATGTTGTGCGCACAAAAAGCTAATGTGTATTTTTTTGTATATACTCTGAGCAATTATTGTATTGTCAAAGTTAAAAGGGATAATGAATTTATTGAAGAAATGTTAAAAAAACTGAAATCGTTCTATGATAATTATTATAAACAGGCAATGTTAGAACGGTTTTTGTACAATAAAAGAATTTAATTTTACTAAAAAACATGGCCTTTGATTTTATCTTATTGTAATAGCAGTCTGCATTGACGGACAGATCAACATTTCCTTAGTTTGAATTTAGACCTTATTGCGTTGAAATAGTGTGCTACTCATGGATAGGTTGGCCAGTGCCGTAACTAGGGCGGTGCCCCGGCACAGGATGCAGACCCTGGAGGGGCGCAAAAATAACCAGACCAGTATCTAGAGGGGCGCAGTTTTAAAAGCTCGCACCAGGCGCATAAAAGGCTAGTTACGGCACTGAGGTTGGCCATTGTGCCATATCTGGGTTTATTACCCAGATTTCTATTACCTGTCGGTAATAAGTGAAATAAATGAAAATGAAATGAAAAATCTTTTATTTCCAAATAGGTTAGTTACTAACACTTTTAGAATTGTCCTACATGATGACCTACCAAAAAAATTAGTGAAGTGTCATCGGCAAAAAGTACTATCTCATGTTTTTCCTTAACTAAGTAAGTAACAGTCTGATAGTTCTAGAAATTAACCATTTTTATCTATTATATTTGATCTAAAATTAACCAGCATTGCTATAATTAAAACAATATCACTTGCTAGCATAATCTCAGTTTGGTTCATGGGTTGTGTTAGAATTTTAAATGTCTTTAACATGCCAATTACCCTCTCCACATGGACTCTTTTACTGGCAACTTTTCGGTTGGAAAGTAGAGTTTCAGATTGAATTTGGTTACCCTTTTTAAAAAAAGCTGGCATATTCACTTTTACTCCATATGGTACTAGTATATCTTGCACATTGATGCCTTTGTCGACCATGATCTCATCATTATAATTAAATCTCTCTAAGATCGAGCTTCTTTCTAAGATTTGGCGATCTGTAGCAGACCCACCGTAAGCTGGAGATATATAAGTTATAAGGCCACCAGGAGCTATGCCAAGTAAAAATTTGATGGTGTTTCTATTTTTATATGTGGAAAATGTGACTTGTTGTGCAAGTGGTAATTTTGGCTTCTTAATGGGACACTCAGTAGCATCAAGGATGACTCTCGTTGAAGGGTATTTATCAAAGAAATCAAATGGTGTGTTTGCTGTAATGTGATCTCTGTCAACCCATAAATCAAGGTTTCTCCACGTGAGGGCCATGAGACGAATCCATGTAATAAATACACTGTAGACATTTTTAAGTGTTATTTTAAATAACATTGAAATTTCTTCATATGTTGAATGCCTACGTAGAATAATCAATGTGATAAATAACTGATCTAAGGCATCAATTCTTGCAGGGGGAGGATCATAAAAATATTTTAAATGATTAATATGATCACCCAAGGAGTGGAACACTAGCATAATCTTGTCAAAATTTTCTAGTCCTGTGTAAAAATGAAGGCATTTATCATCATTTTTATAATCATATATTGTAAAACCTCTTGTCACAATATGTCCATGTGTTTGGGTGTGAACTGACATTGTCCTAGGTTGTGATTGAACACTGTCTTCTTGTGTTTGAGTTTGTACTGATGATGTTCCTATTTCAATAAGTTCTATCTCTTGGAGGAATGGTGGCGGTGAATTTTCAAGATTGTTTATCTCTATTTCTTGGCTGTCTGTGGTTATTGGCACTATAATTTCTGTATCACTGTTTATTGTTATATCCAAAGGGTCTATGATTTTGTCCTCTCTAACATCACTTTCCAACATAGGTGGCATCTCAACGAATGCAACAGGAGGAGCTGTAACAAAATATTTTGTAAGTAAATCAGAACAAACAGTAGGTATGTAAATTATTATAAAAAAAATATATGTATCCATAGAGCTTCTACAGAATTATACTTATAGTATTATATTAATTCGTTACATACTGCGAGAATATGTAGCCTGAACTGCAGTTGGATTGAACATTGGCTCTGACTGCTGCTGGAGCTGGTTAGCTTGCTGACAAGCTTCATTCCATGGGAAAATAGAAGGAACAGCTTTTCTTTTCAGTATTTTTAGGCGATGAGCTGCAAACAAAAGTTTGGTTTTTTAGGTATGAACTCCTAAGGTACCTACTGTAGTATGTTTTCATTAAGTTATGATACCTAACATAGGTAACAAACATAAAGATATACTTATATTTAGGTTAAGAAATTAAAAAAATGTAACTGATTTAAGTCTAATGTCAATAAACTTTATTATTATTTCTTATTGCACGCTAAGATAAATATTTTACCTCTTGGGGCTCTTGCCAAATGTGATGACGGAGAGATGAAATCTGCTGGCGTAAAGTGAGCTGAACATATGAAGGAATTTTTTCTTATGGTTAATCCTGTTTTTTTATATTTGATAGTCTCTATCCATCTTGATCTCCGAGTTTCATCTTGGGGAAAGCGGTGGTTACCAATATTTTGACAAAATTGTACTACGCATGGACTAGCCATGTTTAGATTAGTTCTCAGGGCACAATTAATAAATAATAAACTATTTCAAAATGAATTACAGAAAGTTGAAAGGTAAACAAATTACAAACAAAAAACAAAGTGGAAATTGACATTTAACACAGGATTTGACATATTACTTAGGTTTAATGCCATCTATCAGCATTTTTCTTAAACTAGTAGAACTGTCAAAATAAAAAGCCCTCATTGTATTGGCGCTGTCATGCTTCTCATACAAATATTTTTCGTTACTTTACGGATCTTTCAAATATGCCCGCTTGGCCCACACTGCCGCCTTTATCATAAACAACGCAATCGACATTTTTGGCAAAAATGAGTTAATAGTATATTCGGAATCACCGCAACGAGATCTACTAGGATCAATCACATTTTTTTTATTAGCTGTAATACATTGTGTTATTATGTTAATCATAAACAAAAATACGTGGATGTATTGCAAACTAATAACTAGTTATAACAATCATAAAAATATCATACATATAATATCGCACAGGCAAAGTCCACATTGAAAGCCACTAAACAAAACAAAAATATTGGGAATATTCCTATTAGTTTCCTTGTGACAACAAAATATAGAAAAAATCTTTGATCACGATTTACTCGAAAGTAACCTCCGAGCAAATGCGTTGTTTATGATATGGACGGCGGTATAAATCTCGAGGGTAACTAATAACTATACTCGTTTTACTTTGAATCATACAACAATGCTACTAAATTAAGTGTCAATTACATCAACGCATGTTAAAGTTAATACTTCGTTAAAACTCATGTTGTTCCTCTCGCAATTCCTATCAATGAATGAGATGGTATGGTATTTTAACACTAACAAGCGTTAGTGAAACCGGAACTAAGTTTGTTTAGATTAAATTCAGCCGATTCCTGATGGCTGCTGTTCGTCAGACGTACTTTATCATCTGTACATCCCTGGACATTTCCTGCGGACCCCCAGAAACGGTACCGAACCCACCTTTTGGTGTGCAGTAAAAAGCCTCGTTCTCGGAAGCGCTTCGCTCGTGATTGAATCTCCCGCCGGTCGGACAGATGGAAGTAAAACCGATCTATTTTTTGTCCCCGGCCGACTTATTAGCTTTTTGCCGGCCGTTGTCCGATGCGTAATGTTATAATGTGTTCATTTACTTCTACTGGTGGACTGAGCTTCGATTACATGCTGTACGCGGAGACGATTCAGTAACAGTAGTCCGCCCGTAAACAAATAATTATATTCAACCAAATTAATGTAAGTGTCGTTGTTTTTCGCTATCGGTGGATAAGTGAGATTATTATTAGTGTCCGGCCGAAAGTTCGGTTTCGGCCGAGTCATCAAGTCACCAAAATCAAGTTTCGGCGGCAGTTTCGGTTTCGGCGGCAGTTTCCGTTTCGGCGGCAGTTTCGGTTTCGGCCAAAATTAGTCGAAACTTTTGCCGAAACTGAAACTGATTTCGGAAGTTATCGTGCACGCTCGCCTAATTTCGTTTCACGGGACAATAGATTGACGGACGGCGGCGGCCCTGCAGGCTTACTCCCGACACAATCGAGAATCGAATCAGTTCGATCTCAACGGCTTTTGGTGTTTTATTGGTCGATTACTTAAAAACTAACCAGGATAAAGATAATCGTTATTTTCGTCGTCATCGTCGATCGTAACTTTTTGTACTCCTGACCATATTAATCGACTGAAAATCAAAATAAACTACTAACGTCAATTTATTCCAGAGTACGCGGCGCGATCGAATCTGAATTAAATTTGAATAAATTTGGAGAGTAACCCCCCTGTAAGAGTAGTCCGTCCGTAAACAAAAAATTAAATTCGAAATGAATTAAATTGTCGTTGTTTTTCGTTGTTGGTGGATAAGTGAGATTATTATTATAAATTAGAAGCATTATATCCGCATTATATCCGCAGCATATTTAGCCTTGTTTACATTAAGTCACATTCAATCGGAACGGATTTAATGTTGAACGGATGAAAATTGATTCCTTTTCGAAAATCTAAATCTCTTTCTTCTCATCATATTATTTGCCATGATAACAATAATTAAGGCACTAACAGTCGGTTTCTGAAAGGCTATTTAAATGTAAGATTAACATATTAATTCTTAAGTCACGTTAATGAATTAAGCTTACGAGTATGTAACATTAATAAAGTTGTCCACCTTTAAAAGTGAAACGAAACGTTGTTTTATCTGTCTACCTATCTCAAGTGAGGTTAGGTTTGAGACTTCTTTATTAATATGGGCCTAAGCGCCAGGCCCCGTTAGTGCGTTGCGTCGTCGTAGCGTCGACGCTGCGGTGTTTCCCGTAGCCCATGTCTTAAAAAATATATGGAATTCCAGGCAGCGGCAATGACGCAACGCAACGCACTAATGGTGCCTCGCCCTTACTCCTAACTGCGTCATAAATCTACTCGTACTGTGACTATACATTTTATTTCAAACCAAAAATATTCTTTTCAATAAACTATTTCCAGCTCCACTCAACATTTAAGCATCCCCTAAATCAATAAAATAATGATACCACGAAAGGTTTCAATACCACTCGTGTGATGTACCTATAAGATTCTATTTCTTAAACTCTTCCCAAGTCCACTCATCATTTAAGCATCCTCTACAATTCAATAACATAATAACACTAACGAAAAAGCTGGTATAATATAACCTTGTTTGAGTTTCTATTCCGTAAACTCTTTTTAACCCCACTTATCATGTGAGCAACCCCTATAATTCAATAACATAACACAAAAAGGGCCTATTATGTAACCACTCGATAATGCCGATAGTGCGGTATTATCGACATTCGAACAGATCATTTCGAACTACTGTATCTCGGCGGATGTCCGGGACTCGAATCCCACGCCCCGGGCCCATAAAAACCTTTTTTGATTCAATGTAACCTTTAAAAAACCTTTTTTTTTTTTTGGGGTTATCAGATAGCATTGCGAGGACACAATGAAATTAACATAATCGGTAAAAAAAAAACGAGTACATTATTTGGCGAGGATAGATCCTTCCGTCTTATGACAGAAGGTTGTCGGAGTATCGAGTTACGTGTTTTTCGATCCGTTAAAAGGACTTGTAGGTACAGTGTCACCCTTTTATTAACAAAGTAAACAGATAGGCTTGGTTGGCACAAATGGAAAATTATTTTGCTTTTATTATGATCATAATTTAGTGCTATTTCACACTTACAATTTTACCTAGATACTTATAAAGGTTGATTCATTTTTCATATATTAAGCCAAATATAGTGAGAATGACGCGTAGTGCAGTTTTTGTTACACAATTAAATATCTCAATAAAAGACGAAAACAGATGAGTTTCAATCCTGATCAGGTCTTAGATCAACGACCAGTGCGTTCGTGTGTAAAGACTAGGAGCCTGCAAGCCCCAGCATAGTAAGATTCACTCCTTGTAGTCGCAAAAAACTCAAAGATCTAAAATGATCTTTGAGTTTTTTGCGTTATATTAAGTGATTGATATCAGGTGCTATATCAAAAAATGCTTTACGCTTTATACTATATTCGGAATAATAAATAAAACCATGAATCACCCTGTATTCTTAAGTGAAAGATTTGTTTATTTTCCATTAAATAGGTTCTGAGACAATTTTTCAGATTTTAATGAAATTTGATTTGAGTCCAATAGAATAGCAATATACTAGCTATCCCGATTAGGTGCCTTGTTCCCGTGGGATACTATTTTATTGGTATTTTATTTGGTACATTACTTTGAAACTAACCAGGATAAACCCATGTTAGACTCCCGACCATATCAATCGACTGAGAATCAAAACAAACATACGTCAATTCATTCGCGAGTACGCGGCACGATCGAATTGGAATCAAAATCAAATTAGTTTGGAGAGAAAGGCATGAAAATATTATTCATAATTCGTGAAAAAAGGTTGGGAATCCCTGACTACCGAAGAACATTACAAGCTCATTTATAACACCTATTTAGAGCGTCGCCGCCCATCTATCTCTGTTGTCACAACACACACACACACACACACACACACACACACACACACACACACACACACACACACACACACACACAACACACAACACAAATCACATTCGACGCTGACCGCCGTAACTTCCGGTCCTAAGAAAACATCGGATATCGGCTGGGCGGTGATATTAAAATAAATAAAAATTGACACAACGTACAGCTTATCCTTGGGCTGGCGGAATAATAATAACACCTCCCGTCAACCATCTTCCCTGCGTATTTACGTGTTATTCCTCCGGACTGGGCAAACAGTACTGTAAGGATGCTGTATGTGCTGGACAACCATGCGACATTTAAAACCGCACTACAGTATTTAAAGAGTGATCACTTTGCTCGAAAAATACTGTAGGTATATATCAGTGTTTTTCAATCTTTTTGAATACGCGACCCTTTTAAGGGTTTGTAGTGACCCCCTAGTGCCATAGAGAGATAAAAAGTTAAAAAGTTATGTAAAGACTAAGTGTATATTTTTCTCTATTTTTGGTATTAGCTGTCGCCGCTTCATACAGAATGTAGGTTCTGTAAGAAGCCGCGACGCGACAGCTCTGAGAGTATGTACGAAGTAAGTTAGTAAGGCTGCGTGAGACTTTGATTAGACGCCAACTTGTTTTTTTTTCTTTTGCCGGTGACCTTCCGAGTAAGGCTTCGCGACCAATTATGGGTCGCGACCCGCAGATTGAAACATTAAGATTAAGTTAAAAAATATATACTTAAAAAAAAACAATTTTCCATCTTTTTGCTAAAAGATGGCCCCGTGCGAGTTTCTTACGCCGGTTCTTCTCGGCGGGTTAGGTTTGAACCGGTGGTAGCTTGTTTTCTTGTTGACTTTCCGAAAATAGCTTGTTAAGTTTCATTTGGAAATAAAACGTTTTTTATTTTTATTTATTTTATTATATTTACACTGGTATAAATAATCCAATAACGGATGAAAAGGCCTAAGTTGAAATCATACTTCTTTTAATTCCATACACATACAAGTTGAATCAACATTCAATCGATATCATAACCCAAAAAGTGTAAAGTATTCAAAAAGGAGTTTTTTGCTCTTAACTTAAAAACTAAAGGATATTGGACTATAGTTCCCGCACTAGAAAATGATCGCATAGACCGACCCTATCCATCTACAAAATGCTTACACTCATCCCCAAAACACCCTGTAGAATTATAAACATTATTTTGTGACATTATTAACCTAATAAAAAAGAAACTACTTAAAAAAACCCGAATACAACAACTAAAAAGTATAAAATAATACTTTTATAATGTAGTTACAATTAATGTTCTTGTTGATGTCGGTGTCAGCAAAGGCGAGTATCAATTCAGCAACTTTAGGATGTTGTTCTTTTAGCTGACGTTTTGGTTTTCTTGATGTAGTTCTATTTTTTATTTTTTGTTTCACTTTTAACACAAAATGAACGACTTTACTTATGTTACACACTTTCATTATTTTTTTTTGTTACATTATACTCATAATAAAGATTATTATTTGACGAGTGGCGTAGTGGTTGAGCGCGTTGGTGCTCGAGCGAGAGGTCGCGGGTTCGAATCCCGTTGAGGGAACTAAAAGTTTTCAATGTTCCTGGGTCATGGATGTGTATTAAATTTGTGTAAAATATAATAAAAATCTTTCAAATATATTTCCGTTGTCTAGTACCTGTAACACAAGTTCTTCGGATACTTATTACGGGGCCAGATTGACGTGGTGTGAAACGTCCATATATATTATTATTATAGGAAATATTTAATATAATAATTTATAAAATACTGTAAAATAGTGTCTCAAGTAGGTAAGTTGCGATTGCAATTCTTGAGACCGAGTTCAAGATTGTTTTATAAATACGGGCCTTAGACTCTGGGGCCTTACTCTCCAAACTGATTCGATTTTGATTCAGATTCGGTCGTGCCGCGTTCTACTGAATAAATCGACGTTTGTATATTTTGATTCTCAGTCGATTGATAAGGCCGGGTGTACAAAAAGTTACGATCTAACAATTTTCTTTATCCTGGTTAGTTTCAAAGTAATCCACCAAATAAAATATCAAATGCCGTTGAGATCGAACTGATTCGTTTCTCGATTGTGTCGGAAGTAAGCCTGCTTATCTTGAGAAACGGAGGCTTAACTGTTTTATTTTCTAAAGCTTAGAAGAATAATATAAGCGAGACAGTACAATTCGATTCGGGGTCCAATTCCCGCTCACCCGAGATCCGCATTACAAGTGCGTGTGCCGGATACGTCGATGTGCCACTCGTTAAAATTTCAATAATTCTACCTACAAACGTGTAGCGAGAAGTGAACGGTAACGAAAAAATGGCAGCCATTCGAGCGAAGAAAGCCGATATATCTAAAATGCGCTAAACTGGTTGCGGGAGCTTTCACACGCGCGGCGGCCGATTCGTCGCAATTATTGTATTGTACACTCCATCTCAACTTCGCATCCTGTCGCGATCGAAATTTAATTCTATACTTGTAGACGCTTAGGGTTGCCAACCAAACTATACTATGATATCGCACTATATTTTAGTCGATTGTAATCTATACTAATATTATAAAGAGGTAATGTTTGATTGTTTGTTTGTTTGAATGGAATAGGCTCTGAAACCATTGAACCAATATGAAAAATTCTTTCACCGTTGGAAAGCTACATTCCTAGCGCTGAACATAGGCTATATTATATGTTTAAAAAAAGTAGGGTTCCTTACTAAAACCCCAAAAATGTAGCCCAAAGTGTAAAAAAACGACCTCCAAAATTTCTTACGTCGTGTGCGCTTCGACAACGGCTTGACCAATTTCGCAATTTTTTTTACGGTATGTTCGTTATTGTCACGAAAAGGTTATTATGAAAGAAAATGTTGAAAAAAATAAGAAGAAAATTAGAAAAAAGAAGAAAATACGTGATGGTCACGCGGGGTTTGAACCTGGGCTCAATCGATTCACGTCGTTGCCAGTTTATATGACACTGGTGTCATGGTAACGACATTGTTTACAAATGGAAAATAAAAATTATGAAATGCTATAAATAACGTATTAACATAAACTTAAACTATTTGGATTCATTAAACTATTTGTCCACCACTAATAAATAGTCGGGTCATTTTAATAGGTAACATTTGACAGTTTATCAAAAATGAGCGACGTAACGTTGTAACGACGACATAATAAAATAAATATTTTCTTTTTGTTAAAACTGCAGAATTTACTAAACTTTATTTAATAATTATTAGATATTTATTGTCAACATAACCAATATGAGTTTTTTTACGATTTGCTTTCACTGATAAACGATCTTAATATAATATACAAATTATGATTTAATGAAATAAACGTCGTGATAATGTTACGTCAGTTAACACTTTTTCTTATTAAACACTAGAGACTTACTCAAAAAATCGATTAATCTTTTAACAACTATAAATATACCTATTTAAAAAAAGTACTTAACTTATAAGTTGTAATAAGAATAATATATTATAAATGTTAATTTAAAAATCAGATCGAAGGAGTTAGATCCATGGTCATAATTCACGAACAATTAAAAAAAAAATCGAAAACGTCATGATATGACGCCACTATGTCGTCATTTGTCTTTGTGCGAAGTTAACGTCTGTCTGTTCTGTCTTTTTTTTTTCTTGCTACTGAAAACGAAAATGCAATTAAAAAAAAATGTCTGTCTGTCTGTTAGCGTGTCTCTTTGCTCCGGCTAATCTCTGGAACGGCTGGACCGATTTTAACGAGACTTTCACTGGTAGATAGCTAAAGTTATAAGGATTAATTTAGGCTTCTTTTCATCATCATCATCGTTATCTAACTAATGATCACCGAATCGGCTGGACCGACTGTGACGGGAGCATTCACCGGGCGTTAGCTTATGTTAGTTTCATCTTTACATCAGCTTTTTGTATTAAAGTAAGTCGTGTTAGTTAAATGAATTATTTATAACTCGAGAACGGCTTTATCGATATGGTTGAAAATTGGTGAGGAAGTAACTTAGAGCCAGTAGACGGACATAGGATACTATTTATTCCATTTGACAGCGCAGAACCAGCAACGTTCACGGAAGGGTTTGGCGTTGTGGGTTCCGCGTTGCGGGTTCCGGGTTCCCGTGTTGCGGGTTCCGGGTTCCGCGTCGCGGGTTCAGGGTTCCCGTGTTGCAAGTTGCGGGTTCCGCGTTGCGGGTTCCGCGTTGCGGGTTCCGGGTTCCCGCGTTGCGGGTTCCGGGTTCCCGCAACGCGGGTTCCGGGTTCCCGCGTTGCGGGTTCCGGGTCCCGCGTCGCGGGTTCCGGGTTCCCGCGTTGCGGGTTCCGGGTTCCCGCGTTGCGGGTTCCGGGTTCCCGCGTTGCGGGTTCCGGGTTCCCGCGTTGCGGGTTCCGGGTTCCCGCGTTGCGGGTTCCGGGTTCCCGCGTTGCGGGTTTTGGGTTCCCATGCTGCGGGTTCCGGGTTCCCGCGTTGCGGGAAAGAAATAAAATACAAAATTCTAAAAATAAGATTAAAACTACATGGAAGATAATAGCTGGTGAGACTGGAAACGTCACCTGTCGTAACACAAATTATGAACTTAGTTTTGAAAATAAAAAAATAACTACAGATCTAGAAGTTGCGACGGTATTCGAAAAGTTTTTTGCTGACATTCCGGTCTCAACTACAAAAAGTCTAGATTCGTCTCCTGCAGCTGCTGAAAAAATACTTAAAGATAATGTAAAGGAATGTGATGTCAATTTTAAGTTCAAAGAAATTGATTCCAGAGAAATTGTTAATACATTTAAGATGTTAAATATCAAAAATACTGCTGATCTCTGGGGCATGTCTACAAAAATTATGAAATCAATAATTGACATCGTAGCTCCTCATTTAGCAATGATTTTCAATGATTGTACAAAGAGTGGTGTTTTTCCTGACTTAATGAAGCATAGCAAGGTTATACCCTTATTTAAAGCTGGGAATAAATCTGATCCGACAAATTACAGACCTATATCGATTTTGCCGACTTTTAGTAAAATATTTGAAAAATTAATTTTAAATCAGTTATTAGTACATTTTAATATAAACAATCTATTACATAATAATCAATATGGTTTTACTAAGGGTCGATCCACAACGGACGCTGGTATAGGTCTGCTTTGTAATATTTTTGAAGCTTGGGAGAGGTCGCAGGATGCGTTGGGTGTGTTTTGCGACCTTTCCAAGGCTTTTGATTGTGTTGAGCATGCTACATTGATCAGGAAATTAAAGCACTATGGCATAAGGGACTCAGCCCTCAGCCTTTTGAGTTCTTATCTTACAAATAGGATTCAAAGGGTGGAGGTAAATAGTAAACGGTCCACTGGGACTAAAATAGAATTAGGTGTCCCACAGGGATCCATTTTAGGCCCATTTCTTTTTCTCATCTATATTAATGACTTACCTTATCTAGTTAAAGATAAACATGAGATAGTATTATTTGCCGATGACACTTCACTCATTTTTAATGTGAAGCGACAACAGTCAAATTATGACGAGGTAAATAGTGCTCTCTCAAAAATAGTACATTGGTTTAATGTTAATAACTTATTATTAAATTCTAAAAAAACTAAATGTTTAAAATTTACTTTGCCCAATGTTAAGCAATTACAAACCAATATACTATTAAATGATGAGAAAATGAAACTAGAGGATTCCACTGTGTTCCTGGGTATAACACTAGATAGTAAATTACAGTGGGGTCCTCACATTGCCAATCTTGCAAGTAGGCTCAGTTCTGCAGCATATGCGGTTAGAAAAATTAGAGAAATTTCTGACGAAGACACGGCGCGATTAGTATATTTTAGTTATTTTCATAGTAGGATGTCTTACGGCATTCTCTTATGGGGAAATGCCGCCGACATTAACACAATATTTGTGCTGCAGAAGCGGGCAATACGTTCAATTTACAAAATGTCCTCTTTTGAATCTCTAAGAGAGTTTAAACAAATTGGTATTCTTACCGTTGCTTCTCAATACATTTTAGACAATGTGTTGTACGTTAAAAAGAATTTAAGTAATTTTAAAATGAAAAGCGACAATCACAAAAGGAACACTAGAAATAAGCACAAGCTAGATATACCGGTGATCAGACTGAGTAAAGTTAGTAAATCATTTAAAGGTCAATGTATACGCCTGTACAATATAATCCCAAATAACGTTCAGAGCCTCCCTATCAATAAATTTAAAATTGTAGTTAAAGAACGTCTTTGTTCTAAAGCTTATTATAAGGTCAATGATTTTGTTGACGATTGCACACCTTGGGAATAAGATGGCCACATGCAAGGCTACCTCAATGTACTTTATGTACTCTGTCTTTTGTTATAATATATAGATTAAGTTTTTACATTGTTAACATATTATGTTTACACTTTTTAAAAAAAGAACAATTTTCCATCTTTTTGCTAAAAGATGGCCCCGTCCGAGTTTCTTACGCCGGTTCTTCTCGGCGGGCTAGGGTTGAACCGGTGGTAGTATTTTTGTTGACTTTCCGAAAATAGCTTGTTAAGTTTAACTTGGAAATAAAATTTTTTGAATTTGAATTTGAATTTGCGGGTTCCGGGTTCCCGCGTTGCGGGTTCCGGGTTCCCGCGTCGCGGGTTCCGGGTTCCCGCGTTGCGGGTTCCGGGTTCCCGCGTTGCGGGTTTCGGGTTCCCATGCTGCGGGTTCCGGGTTCCCGCGTTGCGGGTTCCGGGTTCCCGCGTTGCGGGTTCCGGGTTCCCGCGTTGCGGGTTCCGGGTTCCCGCGTTGCGGGTTTTGGGTTCCCATGCTGCGGGTTCCGGGTTCCCGCGTTGCGGGTTCCGGGTTCCCGCGTTGCGGGTTCCGGGTTCCCGCGTCGCGGGTTCCGGGTTCCCGCGTTGCGGGTTCCGCGTTCCCGCGTTGCGGGTTCCGGGTTCCCGCGTTGCGGGTTCCGGGTTCCCGCGTCGCGGGTTCCGGGTTCCCGCGTTGCGGGTTCCGGGTTCCCGCGTTGCGGTTTCCGGGTTCCCGCGTTGCGGGTTCCGGGTTCCCGCGTTGCGGGTTCCGGGTTCCCGCGTTGCGGGTTCCGGGTTCCCGCGTTGCGGGTTTTGGGTTCCCATGCTGCGGGTTCCGCGTTCCCGCGTTGCGGGTTGCGGGTTTCGGGTTCCCGCGTTGCGGGTTCCGCGTTCCCGAGTTAGGGGTTGTTTTTTTTAGTTGAATTTCATCATAAACTGTTTTTATGCTCAACGAAGTGGGCAAGGGTCAGCTAGTATAATATATTTTGAATCATAATACAGTATGAAAGCTTAGTAGTGTGAACGTCTCGCCCCATGTGTAATTCTACAAAACGATACAGTAAATTTTGCCAATGTGAAAAATAAATGAGCATTAATTCTTTAAGTTTCCTAAAAGTAGGTAGGTACTATATTTTTGGTGCAAAATATTTTTTTTCCAAAAAAGGTGGCAAGAGACATCCCTATAGAAACTATAGTTACTGCAATAACCCGGCAAAATTGAGAAGCGCCAGGACGCCGTTCAAAGATAGGTCACGTTACTCAGTCGGCCAGCAGCAGGTGAGGTGCGGACACAAAGACCCGGCCACCTGCGGCGTAGGCCCACGACAGCGGCGGAGAAAATCGCGCCTTTCTAAAGTACAAAAGCGCCAGAACTAGTTATGACACGTCTGCATTGAAATCGCATATAAATTACGCGCAAACATCTGGTCAGTTTTAATTTATTACAGTTTCCGTCGGAGAAGACCCTCGGTATTTTTGGCAGTGGTGTTCTTCATCAGTTCCGGAGTTAAAAGGAAGCCGACACACAGCTGTTGTAGCGTCGTCAAGGGTTACATTGAAAATGTATGCGGCAGGTCAGTGGCAAATGGCCAGTAGCGCAAGACCGTTCCTATACCAGCAGGTCGTCTGCTTATCAAATCTTAAAACAGTTTCAAAGATGTTGATTTACCTCCGGGTCGAGAGCTAGCTAGGTCGTGGGTTCGATTCCCGCGTTGGAACAAGAAAAATGTTGTTTCCAAGTTTGATTAGGACTATGCAGGGTGATCACCTAATTGTCTGATAAGAAAGATATGCCATGCGTCGGACGGGCATGTAAAAAGTCGGTCCTGCGCCTAATCTCCAGCCAGTCGTGTCGGTTGTCCGTCCACTGGGCTACGAGAGTGAAGGAAGAGAGAGTGCTTCTGTGTATTGCGCACACACTTGGACACTATGAAAATGCTGTGTAGCTGGTCTGGTTTTAATGAAACTGGCCTCCGTCACCGAAATCGGTGTGGGAGGAATTATTATTATTACTTTGAATAAAGTAGCGGGCAATTTAGTACAAAATATTATATTCCTAGAAGTCACATTCTGTCTTCATCCTGTTTATATATATTTTTCGCAAACTTTCTTTAAACGCGCTAATCTCAGGAACTACTAGTCCGATTTGAAAGAATCTTTTTTTGTTGGATAGCCCATTTATAGAGGAAGGCTTTAGGCTATATAACATTACGCTGCGACCAATAGCAGCGAAGCGTCAGTGAGAAATGTTGCAAAAACGGGGAAAATTATTCAGATTTGGGGACTTTCGTTGCGTGCGCTGCACAAACGGTTTAAGTCACTCAAAAACCATTCGAACGAAGTTGCGGGGCACAGCTAGTATAAAATATTTGTCTGTTAATCAACATCTTATACTTTATACACAACTCGATGTAGCAGTGATTATGTTACCCAAAAGCCCCCTTGAAGCATCTCCAAGGAGGCACTCGAGCGGGCGATTGAGGTCACGGCCGAGGTCGAGTGCTCCCCCGGGACTCCCGGAGCAAGGTCGACCTGTGTACCTGTTACTACCCGACCTCTTTACGCGGGGTGTGATTTTAATATACAAGGTGTAAAATAAATTAGTGATATTATTAGGGTGATATATTTTAGGGTGTGTATGTGCCTCCTATGTGGAGTATACTGTAAAAGTACCAGCGCTGAAAGACTTACTTTTAAATTTCATGTTTGTATGAGAAATGCACATACACACAAAAAAGGGTTACCACTCATTTGTTTAAATCTTGTACATGCGTCCTACGCGTTGACACTTGATTATGCAAACGCTATGGGATTTCTCATATCATTTCAGTCGTCACTAAATAATAATAGCTCCCCTCACCGATTTCGGTGTCTGTAGCCGATTTCATTGAAACCAGGCCACCTACGCAGGAGTTATTTTATAGTGCCCAAGTGTGTGCGCAATACACAAAGACACTCTCTTCGTTTTACCCTCATAACCCAGTGGAACGGTAAACCGACACAACTAGCGAGTGAACAGGCGCAGGACTGACTTTTCACATGCCCGTCCGACGCATGGATCATCTTTCTTGTCAGACAATCATGTGATCACCAGCATTGTCCTAACCAAACTTGAAAACAACATTTTTTGTTGTTTCAACGCGGGAATCAAGCCCACGACCTCCGGGTCGAGAGCGAAGCTCAGATCCACTAGACCACGGAGGCGTTTCACTAAATAGGCCACCCACGGTATTGACCTACAGATACCGGCGGTGGGGACTATAAAGATAAGACCTATCGGCAGCCGCTTGGCGCTATAAAGATAAACTCATTCTAGGTACCCTACAAACGTTCTTTAGACCACAGCCGCGATACACATTGGCATTTCCTGTGACGATTCCCACAGAACAAAGCGCGCGAATTCCTTACTTATTTTCTTTTTAATTTCGCAGTATAGCATAAAATCGTTAAAGTTAAAATGGAGTTTTCGTAAAGCCGTTTTTAGATTTCTCTAAGAGACTCCGTCCGTCCGTCTGTCACCAGGCTGTATCTCATGAACTCTTACTGAGTTGCAAATATTTTTAGATGATTTCTATCTGTTGCTGCTATTAATATTTAAGATAGCTTTCATATAACAAACATGATAATTTTGCTCCTTTTGTACGGAACACGCGCGAGTATGACTCTCACTTTATTTTTATTTCTATACAATTGTAAAATAAATGATACTTTAGGGTGTCTATGTGCCTACTTTGTAGAGTTTGCTGTGAAAATTACCAGAGCTAAAAGACTTTTACTATTGACGACGACTACCGTCTACTCAGAATTCCGCGCAATCGCGTTAATTTGTCGAGCGTGTCGGATGGCGGCCCTCGCGGATCCCATCATATGTCACGTCACACGTCACCGCATGTCACTCGTCAGCAGAACGCCGCGTCAGCTGCTTGAGGTTTGTTTAGGACTTGCGGGTGACTTGCGAGATATCCTCTCAATGGGAATCGTTCGTGCCTGATCCCTGATTCAAGATGCCATCGCTATTTATCGTAAACGAAGTTCGAAAACAAAAATGACAAGCGAATTCGTAAGTCACTTAGCGAACCTTATGTCATATACCCTACATTTTGTTATCGAACGTCGTAAGCGAGTTCAGTTTGTGTTAATGCCCGCAAGTTAACTACAATTTGTATAGCATCGAAACAGCGCCCCTAGTGGTATCTTAACAAGCCTTGCGAGTGCGAGCGTAATGCAATTATCTGTCTCTCTCTTTCCCTCTTCTAAGTGTTTTACCAATCAGCAGCGTTCAACGTGGATTGTTGTCCTTATATTCTTTGAACGAAGTTACGAATACGTAGTAGTCAATTGTTCCTGCCAACCCCACAGATCGCAGACTACTTAGCATTATTCCCGGAACGCAACTTAATCATATTCTTAATAACAATCTCGAAATCGTATTTATGAATGGGAAGTCCGCGAGTCACGCCGCTGACGTCACTTCCTACATTATATCGGTCTGGATGTGTGACTCATACTGCGCACTAAAGGTCCCCTTTGCTACTAAATACTAATATACACGGTGTAGGTTTAGGGTGTGTATGTATGAAAGTACCAACGCTGAAATACTTACTTTTGACTTTCATGTTTGTGTGGGAAATGCCCCAACATCATAAATTGTCCCATACAATTAAAAAAAGTACCTCTTTCAGTCCTGTTACTTTCACAGTAAACTCTATATACGGGACACATACGCTCTCTAAAGTATTATCACTCATTATATTATAGCCTGTATACTGTATCAGTAAACTAAATTCCAAGTTTTAATTCACCCCCCAATAAAAAAAAACGATAAATTATAGATAAGAACGCTAGTGATCACGTAGCTTTAAAAAAATCTGAATCGGTTCGTCTGTTTTGGGAGCTACAACGCCTCAGACATACACACAGATGGAGAGAGATAGAAACACTCGAAAAACTTATAACACCTCTCTGTTTATAACATTAATCTGAATTAATAAATTAGTTATGTTTTGCGGTAGAACACCGACGAAAAATATTTCAAAACCGCGGATTTTATTTTAAAAGCTACGGCTGCGCTAATTTTTTATTACAAATCCTGAAGTCACTATTTCACAGGGCCAAAGTAACGGTCACAGCCAGTTTAACTACAAGTGTCATAAGTTTTAAATGCGCAATAAAAAAATTATACTGAAACCAACATAATATTTTTACAAAATCACTCAAGTAGCATCTGTTTTATTGCAAGAACACGAACAATAAATCGTCTTCTAATACCATAATATAATACAGGTGCCAGACCAAAGTTAATACCATCAGTATTTGCAAATTATAAAACAACATGGACAAGTTGATAAACATCGCCTAATCGAGGAGCCAAGCTGCGTGTGGTGCACCTGGCCCTCTGCAAATCGTTTAATCTATGTTATTTCGATCTTACCACTTTAAGTTATAACTAAGTATTCTTAGTATATAAGTATATTAGAATAAGTAACGAACAGAAAGGCATTATGTTATTATCTACGGATTAAGCAATCCGTATGAAAAGTTATCCCTTTGGGGTTGTGTAGTGTTTGTCTAACTGGTTGTCTCCTTATCGTGGGCAATATATATACTAAACTATATACTTTTGTGGAGGTTGCCCCCCTCTCGGTCAGCCATAGAATGGACGTGCTAACGGACAGACGGTAGACGGAGCCGGCCCTTTTATATAATTTAATGCACACTTCAAAAATCTTTAGCAACATAATGTGACATACTTGTGCGAAATTTCAATTTTTTAGCCCTAATGATTCCTTGTTGATACATTAGTCAGTCAGCTTTGCCTTTCAGAATACAGATTTGGTCCTATGACTCAAATTAGGTTTAAATTTTCAAAGGACTGTTTTGGACTGCGAGTTTCTTACGCCGCCGGTTCATCTCGGCGGGTTAAGGATGAACCGGTGGTACTTTGTTTTTTTTTGTTGACTTTCCGAAAAAATCTTGTTAAGTTTCATTTAGAAATTAAACTCATTTTTTTACCCCCGTAACGGGAGCGGCGCCCATGTCTACTACCACCCAATACAAGGCGCCATTATACCACACACATGTTAACTATGGTCTAATTGTTTATTTATGTGTGTGAGATAGTTTTATAGATTACACGTTATAATAAAACTATAACTTTATTACGTTGTAAAACAAATCTTCACATCGACTGAGCAAAGTAATTTTTAATCATGATTATAATATAATAGTCATAAAATTCAAATCTAGTACATAATCATTATTTACTAGCTGTGCCCACGACTTCGTCCGCGTGAGATAAAACTCCCGATGTAAAAACATACTTCACTGGTGTTCTACGAGCCTACTCCCGACACAATCGAGAACCGAATCCGTTCGATATCAGTGGTTTTTCGTATTTTATTTGGTGAATTACTTTGAAACTAATCAGGATACAGAAAATTGTTAGATCGTAACTTTTTGTACTCCCGACAATATCAATTGACTGAGAATCAAAATAAACAAAAGTCAATTTATTAGGAAGTACGCGGCATGATCGTATCTAAATCAAAATCAAATCAGTTTGGAGAGTAAGGCCCCTGATCCTATTAGTTTAACGTGCCGATAATAAAAGGGGGTAATTTTTCACATGCGACATTTATACTTAAGTTAAGAGTTCACTATAAGGTAAGCAATGACAATATACATAAACAGGATTTTTCTTTATTTACTATATAAATAACATGATTAACTTTCTTTAAAAATTTCGATTCGTTATGTGCGACGACTTGCAATCAGCCTTTGACGCAATTGAATAGACGATCGCCGCCAAAGTTATAGTGATTGTTCATTTTACACGAGCTCTCCGCGATAAATGCTACTAGTGAATGAATTTTTGAAATAGAACCAGTATTTCCTGTTTCCCTGTGTTCCTTAACTTTATAAGGACAACATGTGATTTGAGCGCAATTTAATTTAAAACTATTTTCAGTATAACTATTTCAGTAGCTAGCTTGCTAAAATAATAATTCTAAACCCCAGTTAAGCTCAACCGATACAAACATAAAAGACCATCGTCTGTAAAACCGAAATCTTCTCCATCTACCCTCCGCTATCGATGGCGCTTATCTATTAGTCCCGTTGCCATGACAACGTCGTAAACGTCACCGCCGCGACCCGTGAAAACGATTTGTATTGACACAGGCTTATCGGGGGAGATAACAGCCCGGCGGTCAGGACTCGCGAGATAACGGAACCTCGAAAATATTTGTAAAGGGTTCGAAGATTGAAGATCAATAGTTACAAATTTAGCCCCAGTTTCTCGAACGCTATTCAAATGAATGATCAACTAACATGTTATTCAAATCAACGACCCATATTAAACGCGATTGGTGGAATATTATCAGACAGGAAGGAACTGACAGATATTTTTTAATTACATCACGCTCGTTCGCTAATTCAAATCGTATGTCAACTAATCGGTGTCTTTGGTGAATTAACCTCTCTGTGGAATTTTAACAAATCTTGCAAGCGAGAGCGTGATGTAATTATAAAATATCTGTCTGTTCCTTTCTGTCTGATAATGTTCTACCAATCAGCGTTTAATATGGGTCGTTGATTTGAATGCCATGTTAGTTGATCATTCATTTGAATAGCGCTCGGGAAACCGAGGGTTACGCCCGGTTTCTGAAAGGCTGATCAAATTGATCAAATCAGTTAATCTGAACGCCGATTGGTGAACATCACTTCGCAGTCACTGTTTTCACCAATGAGCGTTCAGATTAGCTGATTTGATCAATTGATAAATTTGATCAGCCTTTTGAGAAACCGGGCGTTAGTATTTTATTTAACGTTTGGTAAATTACAAAAACCAATGTTGACTACGACAATAGCAGCGACATTTCTAATCTTAATCTTATATATAAAAATTAATTGCTCTTCTTTGTTAGTCTCGCTAAAACTGAAGAACGGCTAAACCGATTCGGATATTTTTATCTTGAAATATTCGTGGAAGTCCAGGGAAAGTTTAAACGGTTTTTTTTATTTATTTTTATGCTCAACGAAGTGGGCACGGCTCATCTAGTCTTATATATGAAAATTAATTGCTGTTCGTTAGTCTCGCTAAGACTCGAGAACGGCTGAACCGATTCGGCTGTTTCTTGAAACATTCGTGGACGTCCCAGGAAGGTCTAAACTGTTTATATGCGCAACGAAGTGGACACGGGTCGGCTAGTAATATTATAGTTATGTTGAGAAGTGCGCTGCCAGTTAACATATTAATTCATCACAAGTTAAATTAATTGAGATGAACAATTTGTATCCGCCGACGAGTTATCTCTCCAGAAGCGACAGAGTTCGCGGGCGCGTGACAGCGTCGACGTGATATTTATGACGCACGCGGTACGGGGTGTTCAGATAATGACAAGAATATAAAGTAACCCATACCTCATACAGCATACCGCCCAATCGGCATGTCAAGATTGATCCAATAGGCATTTAATACACCATAAACCTATTACTGTCATATTAATATTATTTACCAATCCATTGCATACAACTAGTTGTATGCAATGGATTGGTAAATAATATTAGGGTTGTCATCCGTCCCTGATTTCCCCGGATTTTTGCTAGTTTGAAAGCCGTCCGGGGAGCGTCCGGGCGGGGTTTAAGTTGCGGTCCGGTTAAAAAACTACAACTTGCCCGTGCCCCCAAATTTGAATCAAGATGTAAATTAATGAGAAAAGTACTGAAATATCCGGGGTGAAAGCTCCAAAATCCGGGAAAATTACAAAACGCCTCCCGTCCTAGGAAACAGGTTTTAGAGATGGCGGACCTACACACAACCAATTATAACATAACAGCGGAACGACAACACATTTTTCTAAAAAGAAATGTCATAGCAGCCCGCAGCAGCAGTCTTACAAAGAAAGATGGGATAAAATATAGCAGATAGAAAGCTATGCTATGTCCATCTTCTACCATCAGCCAACTGAACTATTCACCGCCATGCCGATTACATTATAGTCTAACTATTGAATGCTCTTACTGTTTAGACATTAATAGGCCTGATTTGTAACTGTTTAGGGAGCAGCTAAATTAATTTAAAAAACTTGATTGTCTAGTACTTTTGTGTAACGTCTTCGCTTACCAGAATTTATATTAATTCTGTAATATTAATGAGTGATAATACTTTTGGGTGTGTAATGTGTATGGGTTCCGTATATAAATGGTTTACTATGAAAGTACCAGCGCTATAATAGTAACTTTTTTAAATTATTGTATGGGAAAATGTATGATGTTGGGGCATGCGTTTGATGAACACTCATTTGCTTGCAGGTGGTTATACTTTTTATATAAATATTTTTAAATTTTATGCTAAGGATTTCCGGAAAGTAACACCTGATTCCATGACAGAGTTCCAAGCCAACTGAATAACAGCTTATTTTTCAAATGAGCTAATGTTCGCCGAGACGGATTGTTCTGACACGATATCAAGTGCATTTTTTTATCTTTATTAAGGAGCTTTGTCAGAAATGACCGAGCGACATGGCCTTGGAGTTATCACTAGTGCATTGTCGATCGAAGATTTGGCCCTCCAGATACAACACCCTGTGTCAATATCTCCAGAACATGAAATCTTCTTCCTCGTGTGCGACCGATAACCCGCCTTCCTATACCGCGACCCGCGATAACACGATATCCTCCAAACACCCGAATTGTCAATGGAAAAATACCGGGTTTATCAATGAAACACTCGAGTCGAGGTTGGGGTGACGCGTATTATCAACATCATCATCGTAAAAACTAAAATAGCTCCGCCGACCGATTTCGATGTCGGTCGCCGATTTCGTTGAAACCAGGCCAGCAACGCAGGAGTCATTTTATAGTGCCCAATACACAGGGACACTATCTTCCTTTTATTCACTTTCTTCCTCTCATAATCCAGTGGGACAGTTAGCCGACACGACTGGCGAAAGAACAGGCGCATACATACATACCCATTCGACGCATGATCTTCTTGTGTGGTGATGATGAATTATATCTAAGAACATTCTCAATCACACCAGCTTTCAAACAAAAATTAACTAGATTCTTCCCTTTGAGAGCTACGTTTGCACACACAAACAAAAAAATTGAAGTTAACTTGTTCACAGCAATAAGTGATCATATTATAAATTGTAACTTCTTCACGGCGAACAGCGACATAAACTCGCACTGAGCCGATGAAGTACCTGCATTGAAGCTTTCAATTGTCTCAATAAAACACAGAACGTACTAAATTACATACGTAGCTTACGTTATAATGTCGCATTTAACGCGTTAACGGCAGACAATAAACGTAACGTTCCGGTACTCCGATTCTCGCTCAGATACATACGATTTCTCTTGTCACTTAGCGAATTTAATTTATTGATGAAATCTATAATACGTATTGCGTATGTAACTGAAGCAATATTGTAAACTAAAAAAGCTTTTAAATGATGTATGTACATATAACTGACAATATTTGCACACTAATAGAATATGTAGAACTCAAATAAATGTAAACACCAACTGTACCATATTCTTGGCAAATAAATAAACGAATGAAATGAATGAATGAATGAATGTTATATCAAATCTTTCGAACTTCATAAGTGGTAATTGTGATGGCATTTTGTGTCAGTTCAACATGGATTTAAACAAGAGATAAATAAACAACTTACAATTATTGTCGTCTCGTGTCGACGGCTGTTTGTTTACCTGGAAATAAAACACAATAATATTAGCTATTTATGTAGAGATAAAAAACTCTTTTAGTTTTGATATACGTAAGTATTGAACTGTAGTCCATCACGTATATTAATTTATTAATCAGCGAAGCGCTGTCACATTCTACATTCAAATTTCAGTTATAAATTGATATAGACTAAGATCCCAGAGCAATCAGACATAACTTATTTTCACACGAATGAGACCTGAAGTTTTCAGTAGTAGTAGTAGTATATAAAAAATGATAACCCCAAATATATGCTACAAACTTATTTGCTTTAATATTTTTTAATAATTTCCTTGTTAAAGTTAATTTTGTTGAAATAAAGATGCAAAAATCTTATCAATAACATATTAAAAAATCAGACGTGTAAAAATAAGTAAAGTTCATATTTTATTTTTTGGGTAGTTTAAAAGCGTCTGACTAAAGCTCTGGTCAATCAAAAGTGTCTGACACTTATAATATTACTTTAAAATAATATTATACATAACATATATGAAAATCAGCCATGTGAAAATAAGTTAAATAACTCTTATTTTAAGTTACCTTTCTCATCTGGTACCTGCCCAGGTGTCACTCGGCAAGTTACACGAAGCGCGTAGGTATTCAAGGCACACGAGACGCTACTGAAAACTTCAGGTTTCATTCGTGTGAAAATAAGTTATGTCTGATTGCTCTGGGATCTAGGTCTAATAGGTTATTGAAACGGGCCTTAAGGCCTGAAACTGTGTTAAACGGGCGCCCGTCGCGGGGCCCGTCGCGTGGCCCGTCGCGTGGACCGTCGCGTGGCCCGTCGCGGGGCCCGTCGCGTGGCCCGTCGCGTGGACCGTCGCGTGGCCCGTCGCGGGGCCCGTCGCGTGGACCGTCGCGTGGCCCGTCGCGGGGCCCGTCGCGTGGCCCGTCGCGTGGCCCGTCGCGGAGCCCGTCGCGGAGACCCGACTTACGCAGTGTCTCCAGTTTAATTTTAACAGTTTGCATGTACGTCGTTCAACAGTCGTATCGATGGAGAACTTAATATTATGATTTTGCTGCGTCACTGAAATTTTCGAAATTTTCAAATAGGTTTTAATTATTTGCAAATTTAGAGCCATGCTGCCGTCCGCGCGCCTTGGTCTTTATATAATTCATTCGCCTGGTTCCAAATGACAGGGTGAGGATGTATGTTCGTCTATAATCTGCCAAGTTAAGCACGGTCGTACCCTCCTTTTCTCGAAGCAGTTCAGGCCATTTTCAACCTATAACTTATAACTTTGTTGTGGGTTAAACGAGAAGCCTGCATTTTTAGTTACGGTCTAATTTCATTCAATTTGAAACAGAAGTTTAAGAATTATAACTTGTCAAACTTAATTTTGTCACTAACTCACTCACTCACTGACCGAGCATCAAAAGTATTATTAGGCACTTCTAGCAGACATAGAAGCTTCAAATTTGGAATACAAGTAGCGTTTAGTATAAATGACGGAAAAACCTAAACATTTTGGAATTTCTGTCTAGTTATCTAAATACGCTAACTGCACAATTAACTTTGTAATCCCTAATAAACCTATAGGATTACAAAGTTATATTTGCACTTTTTAACAAAAACACGCGTTTTAGTAAATTTTCTACAAAAAGAAATCAGTTCCTATCAAAAATATATCTTGTAAAAAGTGCCACTTCACGTCACGCTCATCGTTCTTCTACCGTAAAAAGTTGTGAAATACATGTTATGACAAGTAGGGGATAGTCGGTCGGTCTAACAACATCTTATAGTGATCATAATCAATATTATTAATAATCTTTCATATTTAAAATAAATAGTAGATTGACTTGGCAATCGCACTAAAAGATCTGATTTAATATACGTATCACTGTGAGATAAATATTATGTTGTTTTCATGCGATTGCCAAGTCAATCTACTTATTTATTTGAAACATGAAGCGGGCACCCGCGCGGCTACATACAAAAGTGACCCGCGCGGGTGCCCGTCGCGGGGAGACGGGCTCAGTAGCGCGGGCGCGCGGCCCGCCTTCCCGCGACGGGTCTCCCGCGCGGCTTTCCGCGACGGGTCACTTTTGTATGAAGCCGCGCGGGTGCCCGCTTAACTCAGTTTATGCCCTAAGACATCTAATATTGTCTAGTTTATACATATAGATCAATGTATCCACTTTCACTACACATTCCTGCGGTAAAGGGGTCAACATATGAAACCATACATTACTGTCTACGCCGCGTGTGTATGTACCTACCTGTGTATGTACGTGGTATGTACGGCGCGACACGCGGGGCCTAAAGGATATAAATACCTAACACGGCCTCGGTGACCATAATACACGTTTGAAGCAGGAAAGTCTTGACTTATATTGTAAGGGCTCTTTCTGAAAATAGATAAATCTTACTGCAGGTTTACTCCCGACACAATCGAGAATCGAATCAATTCGATCTCAACGGCTTTTGGTGTTTTATTGGGAGGATTACTTTGAAACTAATCAGGATAAAGAAAATCGTTAGCTCGTAACTTTTTGTACTCCCGATGTAAACGTCAATTTATTCGGGAGTATGCGGCATGATCGAATCTGAATCAAAATCGAATCAGTTAGGAGAGTAAAGCCCTTGAAGTTGCTGTAAGTAAGGAACAGAACAGCTGTCATGTAAAAAGGATCTACCTATTAAATAGTAGCTTCCTTGGTGTGACAATTAGAATATTTAATAAAAATCCAAATAAAATGGCTCGAATAATCAACCGGTCCAGTCTTCCAAAATGCGTTTGTCGCTGTTGCATATTTCATAAAAAAACATACCTACTCGTTTTAATATCTAAATGAGAACGCCCTGACATGTTTAATATCTTATTGTAATTGTTCTAATCTTTAGGCGTTTATATTTTATCAAGTTTTGATATTGTTTACTATTAAATATACTACTTTATCGAAGGTGAAATTGTAGTGAAACTAATAATTAAGTTTAACACCACTGAAATAGCTTGTACATGCATTTATAAATATTATTCTATTCTCTCCCACTTAAAAGTCCTCACAAATCAGTGGATCATGGTGTCCACATCGCGGTGATATATTGCATAATTGATATGAACGCCACGACCGGGCAAGGATCGCTTACGTCATCTAGACGCGACCAGCCCCACATCATTATCACCACCGTGCATTACACTCCATTCAGGAGGCTTACTCTGAAGAATAATTTCAGTGCCGATCCAAGACGAATCTGATTAAAATGCTGCCAAGTCATATTCTACTCTCAAAACAATACACTTGGTTGCGAGTAGTACCATAAAATCGACACTCGATTTCAAACCAATTTGGCGCTAGTGTATTGACGAACTGTCAAATTCAAATGCATTTCCAATGACAATTTTGTTGAAGAGTAGGCTCACTTATCCAATTTAGGAGCGGATTCAGGAAAGCTGATCAAATCTTTGATCAACCAACATGGCATTCAAGTTAACAAAATATATTGAACGCTGATTGGTCAAACATTTATCGGAGAGAAAGAGAGATACAGATGTTATGTCTATACTAATATTATAAAGCGGAAGAGTTTGTTTGTTTGTTTAAACGCGCTAATCTAAGGAACTACATGCCCGATTTGAAAAAATCTTTTTTTGTTGGACAGTCCATTTATAGAGGAAGGCTTTAGGCTATATTTATTATTATACATTACGCTGCGACCAATAGGAGCTAAGCGTCAGTGAGAAATGTTGCAAAACGGGGAAAATTATTCACATTTGGGGACTTTCGTTGCGTGCGCTGCACAAACGGTTTAAGACACTCAAAAACCACGCGAACGAAGTCGCGGGCACAGCTAGTAATTACTATTTTTACAACAGTTGTTACAGAACTCCGCCGACGTCTAATCCGACATACCTACTACACATAGGATATTTTCAGAAATTTGCAAATCACGACACCAAGTATAGGCACTATTCGTAAGTCATCTAATCTACATCTGCAATGACTAAAACTTCCATGAACCCATTACGTATATCACATGCATAAGGACACAAACCAAATGGACATAAAACACAAACGGTCCATATTTTACATCGTTATAGCGATCCAAAAATAAATATGACGCGATCGGCGAAACTTATCAATGAAATCCCATGGCGTTTCGAATTTCTTAGTAGTGGCACAGACGCTCATTCATGTTAGTCATGTGGACGGCCGTGACTCACGGAGGCGCCTTATGATTGCGAGTGTCGTGTGGCTTATCTATTCAATTATCTATTCATTGTGAGTTGACAGTTTTTGGAAGGTCAATTTTGAAGACATAATTGCTACAGACGACAAAGATACAACTGAAGCAGCAGTTTGGTCACGATACCCAGAGCCCTTATCGCTATTATCACTTTCGAAGTTCGAAAATAAAATACATGGGATTTGACATAAGCTTCGCAAAGTGACAAGCGAATTCTTATGTCACTTAGCGAACGTTATGTCAAATCCCGTAGATTTTGTTTTCGAACATCGTAAGTTATAATAGCGATTGCATTTTGAATCAGGAACCAATATTATCCTCATACTAGAACTAAAACGGAATAACTTCAAAATATTAGAAGCGTAGTATAGAGCGCTTTAATGTGCGTGCCCCTAGGCGTTTCAGGAAGGAAAGGAGCTAGTATTGCGCACACATTTGGGCACTATAAACCACTTTCACCAAATTCGGAGTGGGAAACTACTATCACTTACTTACATTGTGCAATAATAATGCTCAAACCATGAACCGACGAGCTTAAATAGAGCGTATGCTGTACTTGTGATTCCGCCAAACAGTGTCGATGACAACCTGTGACGGAGGAGGGCTGGTCACTTTCATTAGCTTATCAGTATTCAACCGTTTGCTGGACAAAACGACGAGGATTTGAGAGGGTCTTAGTTAAAGTAGCGTTTAAGTAAGTATAAAGTAAGCGAAAATATATGATTTGTATTCCTTTTTCCACGACCGCTTCAGTATCCGTTTGCTTTGAGAGCTTTTTATTTAAAGAAGCGTTTGAGTATCTCTCACATCATTTTATTTATTATAGAACTACTCTACTTACTTACTATACAGAGTGTAAAAAGAACAGTCACTATAACTTAGGCATATTATTATTATACTCCTTTTTTGCACTAGGCACATTGACGATTTCTCATTTAGGAAATGTACTTTATTAAAAAAATGTGAAAAAATTGTGTCCTTTTTTTATTACATAATTAATTATAGTACAAAAGTACCTTTGCATTTCAACGCCCAAACGTATGACACAACTAACCTACATAGGCAGGATTCGGGCCATTCCGCAGAGGAACCGGCCATCAAGTGACACATTTAACTATATCAAATGGCCGTTATCTCGGCCTTTCGCAGCGCCGGCGGCCATAAATATGCCACTTTTGGCCGTCGGCCGTAATTGTGTCTAGTACAAGGCCGCGAACTTGGCTAAACAGGGCTAATTAGTGGAAATATGCGGCGGCGGGGCGCGGCGCGTGTCAACTCGCAGTACCGCCGATTGTATGAAAATGGTGTACTTATAATCAGGGGTGTTACGGATATATTATTTCGGATCCGGATACGGATAAAAAATAATATCGGTTTCAGTTTCGGTTATGGATATGTTTCTTATTTCGGATATCCGATAGTTTCGGATACGGATATTGATAGTTATAATCTATCTAGGTATACTCGTCTATATCTACAAGGTGTAAAATAAACGAGTGATATTAATTCAGGGTGTGCAATGTGCATGTGCTAAACACTAAAGTATTATCACTCATTAATATTACAAGCTGTATACGAATATTGTAAGTTAAGTAAGCTGAAGAGTATTTTGTTTGATGGAGCACGGTAATCATTAGGTAGTGCCCAAGTGTGTGTGCAACACAGGAGCACTCTCTCTTTCTTTACTCGCGTAGCCCAGTGGGACAGATAGCCGATTTGACTGGCGGAATATGCAGGACCAACTCTTTACATGCTCATCCGACACATCGGCCAAGCAGGAACATTTCAAAGCTCCGTAAAGTAACGTTAACGAATAATAACTGTATGAAAAGCAATACAATTGACATTCGATTACTTTACTGAATTATTATAAGCTACAGGTGATCAGCGTGAATTGTACTAACTAGACAAGGAACATTACAATTATTTTGGTGTAACGCGAGAATCGAACCCACGACCAAAGCCTAGCTCAGACTGTCCCACGGAAGCGACATTTGTATGATAATGCGAGTACTAACATGGCTGGTAGTACCTACCTAACCTACTACCACTAGAACTGTTAAATGACAATGGCAGTATAGTCTAATATAGGACACAATAACAACG
Source organism: Celastrina argiolus (assembly GCA_905187575.2). NCBI lineage: Eukaryota > Metazoa > Arthropoda > Insecta > Lepidoptera > Lycaenidae > Celastrina > Celastrina argiolus. Next base: position 3,465,797 of record LR994591.1, on the reverse strand, counting down.
GTATATGACGTAGGACTCGATTGTGTCCAGATGAAGTCATGAAGCTATATGTAAAGTATGACGGGTCTTTAACAGTGTCGAAAAAGTAAAGAATAAAGATGTTAACTCAGAGTCTTTCTAATAATAATATCTATGGACGCTTCACACCACGTCAATCTGGCCCGTGTATCCGAAGAACTTGTGCTTCGAACCCGCGACCTCTCGCTCGAACACCATCGCGCTCAAACACTATGCTACGGAGAAATTCAGTATATCTAAGAGCGAAGCCCCGTTAGTGCGTTGAATTGCGTCGTCGCAGCGGATCAACGCATTGTACTCGTATGCCATACATGAGTTGTGTTGACGCTGCGACCAACGAACTCAATAGCGTATGCGGCGTGCAGCTGCGTCTCAGTTTAGTCTGCGCAATAGATCCCCCTTTGAGGTCCCATTAGAGCGGGGCTGGGGCCTTTTTTTTTCGCAAGGGAAATGCTTTACGCATCCCCCCGAACGGGTCCCCGAGGGGTATGTGGGACTCCCAGCTACACTACTGGGGCCTCGTCTTTTAGCTGTGAACCACTGTCTGTTGTCGCAGCGGAGTTCCGACAACGCGTCATATCTTGTTCATCGGACCATTCAAACGCGCGACGTAGTCAGTCAGCAGACTGACTCCCGAAACAATCGTGAATCAGTTCGATCTCGACGGCTTTTAGTATTTTATTTGGTGGATTACTTTGAAACTAACCAGTATAAAGAAAATCGTTAGATCGTCACTCTTTGTACTCCCCGACCGTATTCAATCGACTGAGAATCAAAATAAACAAGGGTAAATTTATTAGGAAGTACGCGGCACGATCGAATCTGAATCAATATCGAATCAGTTTGGAGAGTAAGGCCCCAGATGGGGCATGTCATAAAAAATAGATGGTAAACGCACCGTCGACGCTGCGACGACGCAACGCACTAATGGGGCTTCACTCTTATGGGGCCTCGCTCTAAGTTTATATCAGGGATGTTAGGGAGCTCCGTAACCGTAACCGAAACTATCGTATATAAAATATTATCCGCAACCGTAACCGAATCCGAAATTATAGTTTTGCTACTGTAAAAAGGAAACCAAAATTTTATCTCCGTAACTGAAATTATCCGAAACAAACGGATAATCCGAAATAATTTAATATCCATATGGATATTAAATTATTTCGGATTTTGTATCCGTATCCGATATTTCATATCCGTTTCATCCCAAGTTTATATTTAGACCATAATAATATTAAATTACGTTAAAATACTTTCTATGTTTCATATTAATCGTCCACTTCATTATCAAAGCGGTTATCATTAATCCGAGTTTCCGAGAAGACCTATCGTACACATTCACACATTATCTGATCATTATTAAAACGGAAACGCCGAAGCCTGTTAAAAGGATTTCTCCCAAGAAATTGGCAATTCATCAAGTGGTCATATCAGAAATGGTTCGTGGTAAAATATCCTGTACGTAGAAAAGAAATCGTTCTATGTCGTAACGCTAATAAAATTGTTTACAAATGAACTCAAATCATATAATATTATTCAGAATAAATTTTAAACGACTGTTTTCTGAACGTCGTGTCTATGTGATGCCTACCACCGGTTCAGGAACTAGCCCAGCAAGAAGAACCGGCTAGAAGACATCATAATAAGAATTTAAACTTTCAAACTCATACAAATAAACAGTAATCAAAAAACTAATACATATCTCTAAAATATTAATAATAATAATTGTCTAAAATTAGGAGGAAAAAAGTTAAAGTAAAGTTGTTCATTTTTAAAAGTGAAACCATTTTTTTTATCTGTCAAATTTTCTCTCAAGTGAGGTTGGGTTTAATAATATAATATCTATGGACGCTTCACATCACGCCAATCTGGTCCCGTGCTAAGTATCCGAAGAACTTGTGTTACAGGTACCAGACAACAGAAATATAATATTTAATACTTTTATACTATACACATATTTAAGATTTTTTATTATATTATACACAAATTTAATACACATCCATGACCCAGGAACATTGAAAACTTTTTGTTCCCTCGGCGGGATTCGAACCCGCGAGTTCTCGCTCGAGCACCAACGTGCTCAACCACTGCGCTACGGAGGTCGTCAAATAACCGTATTTTTAATATTCATATTTAGGTACCTACTTATATATATATATATAATAATATATAATATAATATAATATATATTTGTGTTATGGTTTTTTTTATTGTTGTTAGTAATAGTAAGTATCTAATCTAGATTATTGTGTAATCTGTTTTGTTTTAATGTATTTTTTTTATGTCATATCTTTGCGTTATTGTGTGTAATTCGGTGTGTGTAATGTAATGTCTAAATCTTTTGAATAAATGTTTTTTTTTTAAATCTTTGTGGGTTTGAGACTTCTTTATTAATACGGGCCTTGGTGTTATTCCGTAGCTCGCATACCTATCGCTAGCCGGTCCCCTAGCAACACGAGGCGTCTGATAGAAAGTATACGCGTCTGTGGAACTAGTATAACCTGTTCGCGCGCGGCCCTACTGGGCCAAGGCTGACGCTTCACGTGAAACCGGGCATTATATCATAGCAGTATAGAGATATCATCTGATGGAGTTGTTGGAAAATATGAAAACTACTGTGGTTTACGAGTGATTCGTCTCTTTATGAGCGAGCGTCAGTTCACAGTTCACGCAGGCACGCGGCGCGGCAATTTTCTTTTAGTACTCAATGATTCAAAATTTTTGACGACCTATGTAGCGCAGTGGCTGAGCGCGTTGGTGCTCGAGCGAGAGGTCGCGGGTTTGCGGTATCCCGTGAAGAACAAAAAAGTTTTCAGTGCATATAGCACTAAACATCTACATATCTACTGTGAACTGGCAAATTATTCTATCTTATTTTTCAAGATTTTTCAGGAAACAGAAGAAACGTAACTATTATTACAAACGCTTTAAATTTTATAAAATATATAAAAAAAACAGTTGACTTTAAAATTGAATATTTATTAAAAAACTAGCTGTGCCCTGCGACTTCGTTCGCGTGGTTTTTGAGCGACTTAAACCGTTTATGCAGCGCACGCAACGAAAGTCCCAGAATGCGAAAAAATTTCCCCGTTTTCGCAACATTTCTCTCTGACGCTTCGCTCCTATTGGTCGCAGCGTAATGTTATATAGGGGAGACCGGGGATGGTTGGCTATAGGGGCAGGTAGACTAATCAGCAATAACTCGCCACCGTCAAGTATTTTACATCAACAAATCATGAACAACGATGCCTCCCCGCATCCCTCTAACCTGTGCGAAGTGAGCCGCTGCAGTCGCAAGCCGTTCATAAGTGGTACCACAAGTTGTATTTTTGGTCTCGGTAAGGAGTTTTTTTCGTCAATACATTTTTTGTTATTGTGCTTATGGAACTGTTAGAATCAATGTTGTTGTTATGCCAAATTTAAATATGATAGTTTTATTACATATTGCACAGTGTTGCTTCCGTGTCAGTGCTAGAGTTTGCATATGATACGCAGAAAATTTTCAAAATGGCATATGGGGTTGGTTGACAAATTTTGTTCGGGGTTGGAAGACTAATTAGTCAACCAATCGTACACTAAGTGAAGATGTAATTTTACCTACGTATCATATGCAAACTCTGACAGCAACATAAAATGTTATACGTACTTAAACATTTTATACCTAGTTTAATGAATTGTGTGGGCTATTTGTTAATTTTCATCATTAATGTAAACACTATTATGGTTCTTTCTCACACACATACCAAGTTACAGTTCTATTTTTACAGAAAATAAGGACGTACAAAAGAAAATCTTTAAGGGATGATGTACATTTTAGCGACGACGAAGAAAATAAACTGGAAGCTTATTTCAAGACGGCTGCTGATGCTTAAAAATATTATGAACTAACACCATATGAGACACGCAAGTTATTTTTTCAATTCGAATACGTAAATATGATCAATAAAACTCAAATACAAAATAACTTAATAGAATTTTTCTAACATTCAGTAAATTTTTGTTTTATTTCATACTAATCCTCTTTATCTACATTAATATGCCTAGATCTACCTGCCCCATCCTTATGGTCAACCTACCCCGGATATGGGGCAGGTTGACCAAGCGTCAGAGGTTTAGCAAATCAACTAAATAAGTATTATAATGACAAATATAAGATTTAAATATTAGTATTTTAGGTACCTTAATAGCTCTTCTATCTTTATCAATTGTTGTTATTATTCTATTAAGTCAAACATCAGAGATATATGGACTTAAGTCAAAAGTTAGTCAACCATCCCCGGTCTCCCCTATAGCCTAAAGCCTTCCTCTATAAATGGACTATCCAACAAAAAAAGAATTTTTCAAATCGGACCAGTAGTTCCTGAGATTAGCGCGTTTAAACAAACAATCAAACAAACAAACTCTTCCGCTTTATAATATTATAGTATAGGTTAACCCGATATTCTTCTGGCTGAATAATTTTAATTAGATAATTGAGATAAGACATTATACATCAGCTGCATCTAAATTTCAGATACGACATATTGCCGGTTCACAGTCGATATTAGTTTAGTGCTATAAAGTATAATGTATTAGTCTAAATATGTAATATGATTTATGGTAATTGGACTCAATGAAATAACCATCGGGAAACAAGGAGCTTTAAAATAATTTTTATGGTCTCATTTCATAAAAAATATCAATATGCCTACTATACTTTAATTAATTTATTTTATTCAATTTAAGCACACATAAAAAGCGGCAATAAAAATATGAATTAACATAATTTCGTATCTACAAACATAAAAATATAAACTTTACGATATTAATTTACCGAAATATTTATTAAACATCGACGGTGCGGTGCGGTTCCGTTTTTACGACGGACCAAATTATCAATGATGCATACAGTAGGTACGGTTTACGAGTGTGTCCCTCTATTTACTACAGGCATCAGTCACGTTGCCATGGCGACGGGTCGGTAGCTAGAGTGACAGGTAGGCGGGCCCTGCGCCTCACATGCGATCGTCGATCATAACTCACGGTTAACAAGTCAATCGCACGTGCAGTACTCGTATGTTTGGGTTAAAGCATGATTTACTACTTTGTCCAACTTGTAACGTTACTCAGGCCCGTGGTCTAGTGGTTCAGAGCTTCGCTTCTTCCCGGAGGTCGTGGGTTTGATTCCCGCGTTGGAACAATAAAAATTTGTGTTTGGTTAGGACAATGCGATTGTCTGATAAGAAAGATGATCCATGCGTCGGATGGGCATTTAAAAAGTCGGTTCTGCGCCTGTTCTCTGGCCAGTCGTGTCGATTTACCATCCCACTGGGTTATGAGAGTAAAAGGGAGAGGGAGTGTCTTTGTGTATTGCGTACACACTTGGGCACTATAAAATAACTCCTGCGTAGCTGGATTCATTCATTGAAATCGGCTATCGACACCGAAATTGGTGAGGGGAGCTGTTATTATTATTAGGCCCGTATTAATAAAGCAATCTCAAACTCAGTCTTAAGATTTGCGATCGCAACCTTTACTTTAGAACATTTTTGACAGAATTTTTTTAGTTCAAAAGTTCGTACATTAATCCTTTCTGGACTCTGAAGTTGGCAATGAGGGGCATATGCCAAAAAAAAAGAAGTTTGAAGAAGAAGTTCTTACATTGAAATAAAAGTATTTTGGGTAAGTTATTAAAGCTTGTTAAGCTTTAATAATTAAATACTTCAGTCTGACTTGTGAAAATATATATATTACCCAAGATATCTTGTATAAATTATTTTGTTAAATATAATTTAATTATATTTAAATAAATAAATTGTTGAAAACCCCCAAAAAGTTGAAACTGCCACTTAAACATTTTAAGATTTAAATGCGTAACGTATAAGTATATTTATTCTAGAGGCGGATCTTGTGATTAATGTCAGTTCATTAATGTACAAAATACATAACGACGTATTCTAAAATATTTAAGTGACAGTTTGAACTAAATTTTCTCGAAATCAGATATTATTCAACATGTGTTGAATAATATCTCGTTCCATACAATATTTACCAAGTTCCACGCTATAAAAACATAGATAAAGGACAATAGTTGTAGATACGTTATCGTAGATATTATGAGAACCTCTCAAATGCTACTTCTCATGATTATTCGAGTGTAAACATATTCGACAGTTAGGACCAGAAGCAATCTAGACCAAAACTAGTTTTCTACTGTGAGAACTACATTTGATGGATATTGAGGAAGTTAATATGACTAAAAATATATCAATGTAAGTTCACATGACTAAAAATATAGTAATATACTATCTTTATTGGGTCATTTAAAATATTTTAAAGTAACTTTCACGCTAGCGTCACTATTATATAAAGAGAAAAAAGATTACAACGTTAAAATGGGTGTATTTTCCATATTGTTTTAAGCGACTACGACGACTTCCGTAGCGCAGTGGTTGACCACGTTGGTGCTGGAGCGAGAGGTCGCGGGTTCGAATCCCGCCGAAGAAACAAAATGTTTTCAATTTTCCTATGGAATTGGATGTGTATTAAATTTGTGTATAATACAGGGTGTCCCAAAAATCAACGATAAACCGAAAACGGGTGATAGGCCAAGTCATGACAGTTATGAGAAAAATGTGAAAAAAAATCTTTGTGATAGGTGGATTGGGCGGGGTGGTACAATTTCGTGGCCTGCCCGTTTACCTGATTTAAATCCCATTGATTTCTTTTATTGGGGAACAATAAAAGAAAAAGTGTACTCTAAACCAATTCGAGATTTAGCCGAGCTGCGCCAAAAAATTACAGAAGCTGCTGAACACATTAATTCAAGAAGATACGCCCGTCTTATTACGCGATCATTTTTAAGAAGATGTAGGGCTTGCATTAGAGCTGAAGGCAAACAGTTCGAACATTTGCTGTAAATCTTTGTAAATTAAAGTAATAACTGAAGAAATCCATTGACTGACTTTTATTTCGAACTTGCACCTAAAACTAACTAATTACATACTTGATAACAAGGTGGCGTCTGTTCTGTATCTCAACCACTCACATTTTCAAAAGAGCGTTGTATTCATACCTGAAAATTGAAGTCTTAATAATGCCTACACTGCAATACAATTTTTTTTAAATAAAAAAGCACCCGCACTTAGCGTCACTGTCTGTCTCGCTCACTCTAGACAAGATGACGTCACTCATCGTCGTCACATAACAACTTAATACCAACATTTTAAAAATTTAAACAGAGTTGGCCTAACATCCGGTTCCGTTAAAAAAATTTTTTTTTCCTCAACAAAGAAGTAATCCAGCAAGTATCATACCATTTTGGAATCCAGATTAAATGCGCCATCTTTTAAAGTTACTTGCCAAAATACTGTAGTAATTTTTTTTACAGTACAGACGATTAAAGTTGGGTGTAGTAATTATTTTGAATTTAATCTTGGGCAAAACACACCATTTTATTGAAAACTGAGGCAGGTATGTTTAAATTATGAATTGTGATTTACAGAAGGGTTAGTCATGACTACAATACCGAAAAAAAAATCACAAAAAAGTAATATTTGTAGTCTTAGGACATGAAAGACCATCACAGGGTGTCAGTTTTTCCGATATTTTTAAAAGTCCTTATAATGTGAAAAATACATGACAAAGATTTTTTTTCACATTTTTCTCATAACTGTCATGACTTGGCCTATCACCCGTTTTCGGTTTATCGTTGATTTTTGGGACACCCTGTATAATGAAAATAAATATAAATAAAATGTATTAAATATATTTCCGTTGTCTGGTACCTGAAACACCAGTTCTTCGGATACTTAGCACGGGACCAGATTGACGTGGTGTGAAGCGTCCATAGATATTATGTTTTAAACTATATTAAAACAATAATATAATTGAACTATATTAAAACAATAATATAATTGATTAAAACTATATCTCTGATAAATAGAATGAAGATTAATTTATCAGATATTTTGGAGTTTTTAAGAAGAAGAAGAGTTAAATAAGCCCAGTATTGAGAAAAAAGGTTTCAAAATACTCCAATTTTCAGCTCGCACGGACGCATGCCTTAAAACCCTTCGATATCCGGTATCCCAACTCGATGAAACAGAACGAACTATTTCATGGCTGCTGTCTCGCTCTAGTCGACCCATTAGACCCGAAGTACTCTCCCACGGTATTATCATAATTCGGAGGAAGTCGGAATGGCGTCAGCTGTATATGGGCCGGACCACGGAGATGCCGGAAGTAGCTATGTTTATTGATGACCATGTTAGATGACTACCGTGACATCATCGGATTGGTACACACGAGGTGCCCAGTACTGTGTGTAGACGCCCTTACATGAACGATCATCATCGGCGACTTGGCCACAGATCCATTGTACCTAAGTAAGATTAGGATTCAGTGCATTTCTACTGCGGATGGACTGAATCTAAACATAGCTGGTTGACATATGTTTCAACGAACAAACTAAACACTAAGGCTGCGTTTCCACTGACGCGGAGCGGGGCGGAGAGGAGATTAGCGGTGCTAAAATTGAGCAATGAACAATGCTCGTGCTGTTTCCGTGGAAACGGAGCGGAGATTTCGAGCATAGTGATTGGTCAATTCGGGCACCGCAAGCTTATCTCCGCCCCGCTCCGCGTTAGTGGAAACGCTTTAGAGCTGGACTATTATGTTATGGGCACTAAGAAAGGATTTTCCAAAATTCGACCTCAAATGGAATCGATCGCGGGCAAACCCGCGCGGCAAAAGCTAGTGTAATATAATTATTATCATCATTCTGGGCCACCTAGACAACACACCTTATCTAACCCCCCACGACGTGTTTGTAAACCAATCTGCTATTGCACCAGAAATATCTGTCACCGTATACTTGTTAGCACCATAATTATAATGTCCATTATCATCGAGAAATTACATACTATTGTAAACTATCGAAGTGAAACCGTCAAATTGTGAACTGAAATACAACGGAAAGCACCTCGTGTGCTAAATTGAGCGCTGCCATATTTGTTTGTTAATGCATTTTCTGTTAGAACGACAAGGGACTTGTTCAACCAACGTTCGGCCTAGTCAATCAATGAAATGTCGTCATTCAATAAACGCGCTAGACAGTTAATCAAATAGCTGATTCAATTAGATGACTGTGACATACACAACGACACCTATCTCGCGACCTATGACCCCGTGAGTCAGTCGGGTGATTCCTAGAACGCTGTTCACATCCCATCCAACGCGTCGTCCGGTTACATATCATTACCTACACTGGTGAGTCCATCAGCAGTTTCCCGCGATTTCGCCCACGCGAATTGAAGAGGAAATACGACGGGCTAGACAAATGCAAAATAGGTAAAAGTCTATTGCTGTCCCGCAAATGCCCGATCAAACCGATAGAGACATTTTCTATTAAAGGTACGAGAAATCGACGATTAGGAGACCCCCCTTTCCCTCCCCTCCAAAACTTAACCAATTTATTTCCTATTTTTATTATTAGCAAAAAAAATCTTGAACTATTTTCCTATGTTTCGATTTTATCATAAAACGTACTCCATTTGTGTCTGTCCGTGTGTCGCCAGCCTCGCTCATGAACCGTGAAAGCGATTTAACAATTAGAAATGTTCACAGATAAGTGTTTTGGTAGTTATAACATAGCTATGTCGCTATATATTTGTAATATAGAAATCAATAAATATTTAATACTATACAAAAAACTATTCCGTACAAAACTCGTACTATACTACGAAAACCAACTGCTGAAGAAACCTGCATTGATATTTTTCACTGCATATCTAAAGAGCAAGAAAGCTGGGCTTCATACTGATGATAGTGAATAAACAATATGAAAACTCGTAAAATGTGAATATTCCCAACCAATGCGGCCGCGATATAATCGATTAGTATTATGTTTGTACAGCACATTCCACTTTAATCGCGAACAGCCTCCGGCAGGGCTGGCGAAAAACACAATTTTTATAAAAAAACTATTATAAAAAAAAACAGTCAATTTCATGGTGTTTCATGGTTCATAATATATCAAGCCGAATATAGTGGGAAGAGAAGGACGCGTAGAGCATTTTTTATCTTGGCACCACATATAAATAGCTTACCATAACGAGACAAATTACGATTAAAGATCTCCATGAAAGTCACAAAACAGATGAGTTTCAATCCTGGTCAGGGTTCAGGTCAACGACCAGTGCGTTCGTGTGTATAGACTAGGAGCCCGCGAGCACCAGCATAGTAAGATTCACTCCTTGTAATCATTTTAAGTCTTTGATTTTTTTGAGTTTATTAAGTAATTTATGGGAGATGCCAAAACAAAAAAAATGCTCTACGCGTCCATTCTCTTCACACTATATTAGGCTTAATATATGAACCATGAAACAGCCTCTATATAGCCTATATACTATAATTTTACGTATCTTTTAGGTGGAATATAATATATCCGGAAATGGGTAACAGTATTTGCGCGTACATTGGCACTGGCAAGCGTGGCGAGTATAGGCAACTACCCCCCCATGAAAAACTTTGGGGCAGACTTATAGCAGTTGAAGTCATAGCTGAAATGACGACGACGATATATCAATCAAATCAGCAGGCTTACTCCCGACGCAATAGACAATCGAATCAGTTCGATCTCAACCGCTTTTGGTGTTTTATTTGGTGTACTTTAAAACTAACCAGAACATAGAAAATCGTTAGATCGTAACTTTTTATACTCCCGGCCATATCCATCGACTGAGAATTAAAATAAATAAACGTCAATTTATTCGATATTATATCGAGTATGCGGCACGATCGGATCCGAATCAAAATCTAATCAGTTTGTAGAGTAAGGAGTAATCTACTACTAGTAAAATCTTTCCCGTCCGGTAAAAAAAACAGTCAGCCCTGATATCGGTAGCAAGTGGCAACCATAACCATCACGCTGCAGAAAAATCGATTACGCCAACCGTGGCCGCCCTTGACAACGAGACATTATGCAAACGCACGTAACAACAGGTTGTTTGGTAGACATTTCACTAACAACGTTGACGTCATCATCATCATCACAAATGTCGACGAGATGATAAAATGGATGATACTTAAAACATCTTCGCGTGACCTTGAGACCCTATTAATGTTTTTTACCTTGAGGTTGAATAAAAAAGGAAAACCAGCGTTAGCCATCGGTCCACTAAGAAATAATGATGTTAAATCATTATTTCTTAGTGGACCAATGGCTAACTAAAAATGATGTTAAATCATTATTTCTTAGTGGACCAATGGCTAACGCTGGTTTTCCTTTGAAGACAACCGTAGCCTATACATTAGAAAGCCAGTTATTTTGGATGACGGTCTTCGAAAGGTAAGTCTTCGCACTGCTGACAACAATACAATTTTCGATACGCAGTTTGATTTGTTTCTCAGACATCTATAGTATCTATACTAATATTATAAAGCGGAAGAGTTTGTTTGTTTGTTTGTTTAAACGGGCTAATCTCAGGAACTAATGGTCCGATTTGAAAAAATATTTTTTTGTTGGTTAGCCCAATTATGGAGGAAGGCTTTAGGCTATATAGCATTACGCTGCGACTAATAGGAGCGAAGCGTCAGTGAGAAATGTTGCAAAAACGGGGAAAATTTATTACATTTGGGGACTTTCATTGGGTGCGCTGCATAAACGGCTAAAGTCACTCAAAAACCACGCGAACGAAGTCGCGGGAACAACTAGTAAGTAATATTAGTTACAAAAAATTATGCGTATATGTATTTAACGTCTCAGAATATGGCCACACAGCACGACGCACATAGAAGTCATAAGTTATCCAAAAACGTAAACTAGCACAAGTAAATAATTCACGCGTTAATATGGGTGATAACTGTCAACACTAAATTGACTCGAGTCGACCGAAGGGCACAAAGTAACGTCGGCAAGAAACTTTACCAACTCAATCATTACTCAACATTAGGGCCTCCCTATATAACAAGCATATGTGCGAAGTACAGGAGACAGACAGAAGAGGAACAGGCAGTTCTCAAGTTTGAAGATGAATGGGCTGAGGTTCCGGAACACCAAAACAGGTGACGAACGGAAAAGCAACTGGATCTGGTTGTTCAAATGACAGCATGTGGCTTACATAATAATTGGCCGCAAGCCAATTACAAATGCCACATCTTTGAGAACGATATTATGGTAAAGTCAGCATGAAATCGAGTCTCTTTCTCGACGTAGGGGGAATGACTACTAATTACTACTGCGGCGGGTTAATAGTTTTTATTTTACAGAAGCTTCTCAATTTTCTCAGACAATGGTTTCCTCGCGATGTCTTTCAGAAACATTTGAGCATCCGTGTACTAGCGGAAAGCGACGTGCACTGCTATAAGGGTCCCCCAAAGTATACCATAGGGGGTAGTTGCCTATATTCGCCACGCTTGCCGGGCGGGCTCGCGACAAAATATTCAAATAATAACAATGTACGCGGAAACACCTCAACAATATGCATAATTGGTTAATGCTACAAAAGGTCCGATCGACCTACTCTCTTCTAAATGCATCTACATAAGATAACGAATTATGAATGAAGGGTCCATAGTACCGTCGACAAAAACCTTACGCCCAGCATCCTTGAGAACGACATTAGCAAAATTGGCCAACAGCCATATTAAAATACCAACATGGCAATTTATTGGTTCTCATAGTAACCTTGTGTCGTTTAGGCGCTGAGTCAGATTGCCTACGCGACGCACTGCCATATAAGTTCAAATATTGGTGAACGGTACCACTGCTGGATTCATTACGTCATAGTTTGTTTAAGGTAATTTGTTATGACATAATCTCAGAAATGGAGAGGTATGTCCGAGACTATATCAAAATATGTAGATACGTGTGATTCCCAGGCCCCATAGTTGTTCTAGAAGCTTTTCGCACGTAATTCGCCTCACTGGAAAAGGTCTACATTGAATCCGAAAGATGGTCGTGGCTGAGCCCTGACATAAACCCAAGAGATCTATTGGAACTAAGGCAAATGTTTTGAACAGTACATAGAGCCATATCCTGCGGCGGACCAATGAGCGCAATCAGTTCTGAATCGAGCTATCAAAGTAATTTCAATACGACAATCAGAAATGGTCACAGTGGGCTTCGCCGGACTGAGCATACCACTGGTCGGAGATATCTCCCATTCTTTCCATTCATCACTATTCCAAATATGATGGAATATCATATTGACATAATGAAATTTACCAACCTAAAAGTTCTTCCAGAATACGCCACTGGAAATTTGTACCTGGGTGACATTTCACGTCAGTTCATCGAGTTTAGTACTGCGGGCGTAGGCCCGCAGTACTAAACTCGATTGTGTCGGGAGTAGTCCCGGCACAAATTTGTACCTGGGTGACATTTCACGTCAGTTCATCGAGTTTAGTACTGCGGGCGTAGGCCCGCAGTACTAAACTCGATTGTGTCGGGAGTAGTCCCGGCACAATCGAGAACCGAATCCGTTCGATATCAGTGGTTTTTCGTATTTTATTTGGTGAATTACTTTGAAACTAATCAGGATACAGAAAATTGTTAGATCGTAACTTTTTGTACTCCCGACAATATCAATTGACTGAGAATCAAAATAAACAAATGTCAATTTATTAGGAAGTACGCGGCATGATCGTATCTGATTGAAAATCAAATCAGTTTGGAGAGTAAGGCCCCTGGGATGAAAAGCAAAGACTGTTAATAGCTCCCACATTGGTAGCGGTGGTTTCAGTAAAACCAGTCCAGCTACGCAGGAGTTATTTTTGTACTCTTTGTTTAATACGTTGGAAAAGTAATTTTACAGAAAAGGTTAAGGACACTTAAATATACTAATCAATGGTTTAATTATTTTTATTAGTAAGGGGTAAGTGTACCTACGTGTGTGCATTACATATACTCGTACAAGCACACCCTTCTTCTTTACTCTTGTAACCCTGGGATAGATGACGAATACGACTGGCGAGAGACTAGGGACAGGACTGCCTTTTTGCAGGTCCACGTCCAAAAATATGATCCATGTCCCAGGCATGGATCTTATGTTTTGCCCGGCAACCAGTATAGATGATCACTGCAGTGTCCTTACCATATTATATAGATAAGTCAAACGATTCTACGTATACTACGTCAGTCCCTTTTTTCACTAAACCTAGACGTCTAAGGAAAAATACATGCCCATAACAGGATCAACAGAATCAACCGAACTTACGCCTGCCACTCATAAAAGCATGCATAATGCCCTTCTGGAATGCGCAACGAAAAAACCCAGCAAAAACCTACGAGAAATCGGGATGTACTTAGACAGAATGAATAACTAGACTTCGAAGACAGAGACTTACTCTGAGACTTCATTCCAATATCAGATTACAGCGTTTTCGTATCTAATACAGACAAACATATCAAATTATTTTGCGAGAATTATTCACGACCCCTAGCTGACCCGTACCCACTTCGTTGAGCATACAAACCGTTTAAACCTTCCCTTGATTTCCACGAATGTTTCAAGACCGAAAATAGCCGAATGGGTTCAGCCGTTCTCGAGTTTTAGCGAGACTAACGAACAGCAATTCATTTTTATGTATAAGAGAAGACTAGCTGAGCCGTTCGTTGAGCATAAAGAAATGAAAAAAATATCGTTTAAACATTCCCTGGACTTCTACGAATGTTTCAAGACCAAAAAAAGCCGTTCTCAAGTTTTGCGAGACTAACGAACAACGGTTCATTTTTATATATCTTAATATATATATTTCTTGTGTGCGTGTGTATGTGACTGAACTCCTCCTAAACGACTGGACCAATTTTGATGAAATTTTTTGTGTGTGTTCGTGGAGATTCGAGAATGGTTTAGATTTACAATTGGAACCGATAGGTGGCGCTGCAGTCAGTATGTCAAGCAATTAATTAATAAGGCAATACGAAGTTTGCCGGGACAGCTAGTAAGATTATAAATATAATTGTAAGTCGAGTACATGGAAACCGAATAACCTTCGGAACAGAATGGAACAACTGCTACATTGTAATTTGTAACACCACCACGAGTTTTCTTTTCTTTGGAACTCATAAGGTTTGCTTATAATAACAGGTATTTTATTACTGTGCTACAAAGTAGAAGTTCAATATTCTGTAATAAAGAGTGAAACTGGCACCTTCGTGGTGCTATGGTTATACCTTGGCTCTCGACTCCAGAGGTCGTGGGTTCGATGCCTGTGTTAGAACAACAAAATATGTTTGTTTTTAATTCTGGTTAGGACTATTCAGGCTTATCAAATCATTGCCTTACATGAAAATGGAACCATGCATCGAACTTATAAAAAATTGCTTCTTCTTCTATCAATAAAGTGTATTATTCAAAACCTTGAACACTTTCCTATTAAAACTACTTTTGAATCGATTGTGCCAATTATCACGAAAGCTGTTGCCTAATATTGGCTTACCGTTTACATAATTTATTCAAATAATATTAACACTTTCGTAAAAATTTACATCTTTAAGCAATAGTTTCCAAATCTGGATCTCGGTGAATTACCAAAAGGCTCTACCAATTCATATCTACATCCGGTCTCATTATTGTCAATAAAAGAATAGACCAAGAAATATTTAGATGGAATTGATATCATTATAATACAGGACATACCGTGTCAGAAAGCGCGCAGACGAGACGCGAGACGAGAGTTTTGTCTCTTTCTAAAGTCTAGACTCTAGGCTACTCTAGAGGCTACCAGTGTGTTACCACATAATAATATAATTAGCCTTCACACCGACTTCGGTGTCGTTGACCGATTTAATTGAAACCAGGCCAGCTACGCAGAAGTCATTTTTATAGTGCCCGAGTGTGTGCACAATATTCGCATTCGCATTCGCGAATATCCGCATATTTTTCAATATTCGCATTGCATTCGAAAAAATTATGCGTGTAATTATTCAGCAAATGTTTTTAATAATCAAAAAGGAAATTATTATATTATGCATGCATTAGAAATAATAATACAACAGATTAACACTTAGGGGGCATTTCACGTCAAGCGGGCCAGAAAAATAAAGTCAGATCTTGGATATTGTTCATTATTGGATCAATTGCACTTCCATAGGACCTGAATAAATGTACGTCCATATTTTACTTTTTTATGCCTAGTTACGAATTTATGCGCCCTTTAAGAATCATCAAAATTTGAAAACCTGATTTTTCGAAAGCTGTTAATGAAGGTAATCAGATGGAATAAAGAACAAGTAAATAGTGTTTGTTTGAGTATTTTGATTAGATGAAAGATAGTATGCGCTAATAATCGCACTACGACGCACTAACAATAATCTGTAGTAGGTAGGTACTTCTACCACCCACATACTTTAGTGCGTGTATCTTCTAAACTATTCGAGCAACCATTATCATATTTTTTACATAATATTTTGATACCACAGGGCATGTTTAAAGGTTAAAATAAAAAAATTCAATTCCGCCAACATTCAACGCCTAATTAGAAAAAAATCTAAGTTTAATATTAACCGGTTTATTATCCCTACATCGATATAGGGAACGAAGTTACATGGACCTACAAACCTCGAATTCGAGAAACTAGCGCTAAACCACTGACGGATGCGTTAGAGTAACTACAAGAGGCTACAAGAGGCTACAAGAGCGCTGCGCCAAAAATTCCTGGTATCACCCTAATACTGGCAATGCGATTGGCAAAGGGTGAGGTCCAGGCACATTCCGGAAACTAATTACTAATTTGCAAACGTTAATAGTAGTGACATCTATTGCATTTTTTTTTGTGTTAAAGATAGATTGTATGGGATGGTAGGCCATGCTTATGGTCAAAGATGTGTCTCCCGAGTGTTTTCGTCCATCGCATATCATAGTCACCTACACCACAAAAAGCCAGAGCAACGCCCGCACTGCCCTTGAACTTGCCACGTGCACGTACCGCCAGCAGCCACCTGCAGTACAGTGAGCAAAACTGGTGCAAATACGATCGTGGAGATCCGAGATCAAAGGCTTACTCGGGCACAATCGAGATACGAATCAGTTCGATCTCAACGGCTTTTAGTATTTTATTTGGTGGATTACTTTCCAACTAACCAGGATACAGAAAATCTAAATCGTACCTTTTTATACTCCCGACCCTATCAATCGACTGAGAATAAAAATAAACAAATTTATTCGGGAGTACGCGGCACGATCAGCTCTGAATCAAAATCGAATCAGTTTGGAGAGTAAGGCCCAAGTTGATAGCTAAGTGTCTTTGCGAGAGCGAGAAAGACGCGAAACGTGAATATGATGATGACATGCGGTGTACTAAGAACTTTTTATCAAGGTAGGTATGTAAGGTAAGGGAAGGAGATATCACAAGCATAATGTGTATAGTTTTAAAATATTTGGCGACGATGCACATTTTGACTTTCGATTTTTGGCACCATATTCACCTACCTATATTATATTTAATTTTTTTAAAGTCATGGAACTTTGACTTCTTGGACCCTCAACCTCGTCATATCTAGTCTATAGAAATTATTTTGCAAACCCTACGCCGCAAAAACATTACACCTTTGCGCGGCAACCGGCAAGGTGTATTAGAAATTATTGAAATTCCTCACAAGTCGGTTACAAAAAGAAAACCAATTACGAGTTTGTGTGATGCACCATCGATCTTACGCGAGCCCTTGTTAGTGCCATCGAGCTGTCAAATATCTGACAAGATTAGCATTGCTAAGCGCCGTCGGTGTTGCATATTACAAAGTTGCAGTAACCCGTTTCAAATAAAAAAGATAATAGACAGATATTATGTAGGAAATAAAAGTAATAACTACAAAAGCTATAATCTCATCTGATAAACACATCGCAATAATAAATTAATTAATATGTATGGACGCTTCACACCACGTCAATCTAGCCCTGTGCGAAGTATCCGAAGAACTTGTGTTACAGGTACCAGACAACGGAAATATATTTAATACTTTTACACTATAAACATATTTAAGGTTTTTTATTATATTAATACACAAATTGAATACATAAACATATTTAAGATTTTTATTATATTAATACACAAATTGAATACAAATCCATGACCCAGGCACACAGAAAACTTTTTGTTCCTTCGGTAGGATTCGAACCTGTGACACTCCCGCCCGAGCACCTACGCGCTCAGCCACTGCGCTACGAAGGTCGTCAAGAAGCCAAGCCAAAACGTGCAAAGTATGCTCGAATCGACCTACTTTTTGTAGGTGACAAATGGAACATGGGGCCGTATTATGATCTTTTACAATACCAGCCTGGTTCCAGGCAATTCAATAATACGGTTTTAAGCTGCCTTGTTCTTTTTCATATTACAGCGACACGTTATACTGAATGGATTCACCCTAGTTTGGCTGTCTGAAAGTGACATTCGGAAGCAAGTCAAGAGTCACGTGTCCGCTGACTATCTGTCATCATGCAGTTATTATGTGATCGTGTGATCGTAATACGAAAATTTCAGGCAGCCATGTTGTATGGCGTAAACTGCCTGGAATTAAGAGCTTGTAATAGGCCCCATGATTAGCAATAGCAACGCACACGCCATATAAAAAATCTGCCCGATTATTATCGGTCCCACAAAAAGTAGGACGTCCCATAGTTACCCTGCGGAAGACTAAAAATAGGCCAGGAGGCCTATTACAAGCTCTTAATTCACAGGCAGTTTACGCCATACAACATGGCTGCCTGGAATTTTCGTATTACGATCACATAATAACTGCATGATGACAGATAGTCAGCGGACACGTGACTCTTGACTTGCTTCCGAATGTCACTTTCAGACAACCAAACTAGGGTGGATCCATTCAGAATAACGTGTCGTTGAAATATGAAAAAGAACAAGGCAGTTTAAGACCGTATTATTGAATTGCCTGGAATCCGGCTGGTATTGTACAAGATCATAATACGTCCCCAGTATCACACAAAAGTAACTCTTGACCCAAAATCAATATAAACTGTGCCGCTCTTGCGCCAACTAACCTTAACACTTATCTGACATTGAGCAACCTGCATAGTTAACTATTATGTAACCCGACAAGTTCAATGCTAACAACTACCACCATGCGTTCAGATCAATAAACCTATTATGTGAACAAACATCAAGAACCGATCATTAGAAAACGACACGGTCGCACAGATACGGGGTAAGGAACGACCACGACAACGAGCAGGCTTACTCCCGGCACAATCGAGAATCGAATCCGTTCGATCATAACGGCTTCTCGTATTTTATTTGGTGGATTGCTTTGAAACTAACCAGGATAAAGAAAATCGTCAGATCGTAACTTTATGTACTCCCGACCATATCAATCGAATGAGAATCAAAATAAACAAACGTCAATTTATTGGGATCAGTTGGGAGAGCCCAGCTTAAACATTAATTTTATTTTGTATGGTCCCATTTTAACTCGGGTACGGGAAACAAAAAAGTGATGTAATCCTAAAATGTAGATAGCTTTTCGCTATCTTATATGCTGAAAGTTGCAAGCCCGATTTGGATAAAAACTAAACATCATTCCAGTGTTTCTGGTAAGAAATAAATCCCAATTTTACCTTGTATACAGAAAATATTTAAAAAAAAGTTAAATGTATACAGAAAACATTCAGATAAATCACATAATAAAACGTAAACTCGTTTTTTAAATAAACTCGTTATATGCGCAACATAGTCCCGACTCATTACTTTTGCTTTTCTAGAGCTTTCAGCCGAGCTTTTTATATGTTTTGTATATTATTACAAGCAATTAACGCTTTTACAAGATGCCAAATGTAGATATTTATAATTGGTTCCTAAAACACGTTTTTACCTAATTACTGTGCTGTAGGGATTGTTGTGTGCGTTAGTTACGCACTTGTTAGTAATATTATTCAAATTCATATTATAACCGCTCGACACGTGAGGGGGGCCGGAAATTCATATTATAACCGCTCTACACGTGAGGGGGTACTCGATAGACCGTGTAAAAGGTCCCTAATGAACAAGTGGCGACGACGCAGTTCTCTATATGGACATAAGCATTCCTCTGGTCAACATGTGCGTTTCGTACATGGATATAGGCTATTTTTATCTCCGCTACGTCAAGATTCCTGCGACAATTGGATAATTCTGCATGAGCTTTGAGAAATATGTTAAGTGCATTTCCAGGAGCGAGGATAAAAATGCAAAATACAGTCAAGGTTACAACATGCGTTGTAACCTTGACTGTATTTTGTATTTTTATCCTACTAATATTGAAGGTATTTTTATCCTACTAATATTGAAGACATGAATCCATGAAGGTGATATGTCGTAAAAAAATTTACCGGGAAAATTTATTTAAAACAGCCACTTAAACATTTAAGGATATGTAGTGACGTATTAAGTACAAACATTCTAGAGAAGGATCTTTAGATTAATGTACTTAATACAGTTTGAAATAAATTTTCTTAAAATCGTAATTTTGCCACATACTTATCACCTTATTGATTGTCATATGTCTTTTTTTTTGACATGTCTTTTCCTCTTATTTAAGGCTATTCTTATTTATTATTCGTGCTGGAAAATTGTGACATACCACTTACTAGGTAGCAATGAGTAACTTTTAACACACCCAAAACTTAATTACCAAAACACAAGCACATTCAAAAGGTATACACTCGCGAAGCACCTAAACATTTCAGCACTTTCATTTTTCCTCTCGCATCGTGCTCTATCTAGACCGAGTCGGGCATCGAACCCGGAAGTAGGCTCAGACGCGACGCAAACACTAGTGCGCACTTTTTGCGAGGCTTATCGTGTTGTCAAAACGCGATCACAAAAACCTCGTTTAATCTGACGATGGTGGTCAATCTTGCTTCTATCAGCAATGTTTTTAGCTCATCATACAATTCTAAGGGAGTGTTTCACCAAGCAATGTTAAAGTTAATCCTTCGTCAAATATCATGTTATCCCTCTCGTATTTCCTGTCAATGAATGAGAAGGCATTTTAACATGGCGTTAGCTTAACATTGCTTAGTGAAGCTCTGAACCACTAGACCACGGAGGCGCTCTCGACCCGGAAGTCGTGAGTTCGATTCCCGCGTTGGAACATTAAAAAATGTTGTTTTCAGGTTTGGTTAGGACAATGCAGGCTGATTGTCTGACAAGAAAGATGATCTATGCATCGGATGGGCATGTAAAAAGTCGGTCCTGCGCCTTTTCTCTCGCCAGTCGTGTCGGTTTACCGTCCCACTTGGTTATGAGAGTAAAAGGAAGAGAGAGTGCTTCTGTGTATTGCGCACACACTTGGGCACCATAAAATCAATTAAATCGGCTACCGACACCGAAATCGGTGAGGGGAGCTATTAAAAAAAAATTGCTTGGTGAAACACGGCCTAAACCCCACTTTTTTTACAAAACCATAGGGGCGTTATAAGTTTGAGGTGTCTGTGGCATCGTGAATCCTAAACGGACCATTTTGATAAAATTTTTGAATGAAAGCCGACGTGATCTAGAATGTTCTTGGCTATTATTCATCTATATCAGATCGCTTACTGCTTGACGATTCGGGCGTTACTTATTTTAAACCTCCGACGCAAAAACGACGGGGTGTTATAAGTTTGACGTGTCTAAATGTGTGTGTGTCTGTCTGTGGCATCGTAGCTTCCAAACGGATGATCCGATGTTAATGCGGTTTATTTTGTCTGAAAGTTATATCAGTTGAGAGAGTTCTTAGCTATGGTTGGTGGAAATCGGTTTAGGTCGTTTGTTAAATGTGATAGGAATGTTACACGCTAAGTCAGGAAATTTTATTTTATTTTCTATATTTTATTTTTATTGAGTTTTTGGTTATGCAAAGTTATTATATTATGTCACAATCTACCTATGTACGACGTTTCTTCCAGGCCTTTCTTCTTTTTTTTTTTTGGTTTGTCCAAAGCCTTCGGGAAATCCCCGAGATGAGATGCAATTTTAGTTATATAGTACGAACTTCTAGGTTTAACTGAAGTTAAACCTAGAAGTTCGTACCTTTTCAACAAAACATCGAAAGTAAAATATACCTGTTTCGGGCTTTGTCTGGTCGATCCTAGAAGCGACTGGCGGATTTGAGTCAAAGGCCAAAAAACTTCAATTAATTGGTTGACGTTGTTAAGACAAAAATGCGCTTAGACAAGTCATACCTATGAACGCTCATTATTTATATTAACTTAAATAACTGCAGTGCTAGTCTCTAAGAATGTTATGCGTATCTCGACAGCTGAATCCGTTGTGAAGTTTGTGGAGAATAAAGGAGAATGAAGTTGGACACTCACCGCGGATTCAGCTGTCGAGATACGCATTACATTCTTAGAGAATAGTAGTACTGATCGACGACCGGCTGGCAGTTAACACAATTCAACAGCCCGGGATAGATCACCCGCTAGTGACACATCCAGTCTCCACATCCACACCAAGCCAACGACCGGGTTTTTTTAACCGTTGGCCGCAGCTAATGTTGGCAAAACTTTACATTATCAAACAGACAGTTTATTTCCAAGTCACCGAATATAAACTACGCGTAATGCTCTGAGTCACTACCAAAAATAACAAATTATTTGGTATACACAGTATCAAAAAGACTTGTATAAAGTTTTACCTTTAGGTACTCCATCTGAATCATCCGAAAAAAATGTGCAATATATAGAATATAGTATAAAGACATATCTACTACACCCAGAGTCAGTTAACGGTTATAAGGAGTTACGCCACTGTAGTCTAGTGGTTCAGAGCTTCGCCCGGAGGTCGGGGGTTCGATTTCTGCGTTGGAACAACAAAAAAAGCTCTTTTCGAGTTTGGTTAGGACAATGCAGGCTGATCACCCGATTGTCAGACGAGAGAGATGCGTCGGATGGGCATGGAAAAAGTCGGTCCTGTGCCTGATCTCCCACCAGTCGTGTCGGTTATCCGTCCCACTGGGCTACGAGAGTGAAGGAAGAGAGAGTCCTTCTATATATTGCGCACACGCTTCAACACTATAAAATAACTCCTGCGTAGCTAACATGGTTTCGATGAAACCGGCCACCATCAGGCATTATTATTATTATTATAACGAGTTACGTAGTCAGGTTAGGCTTTGATATATGAAACTCTACGAGGTCGATTTTTACCAAAAACATGTGGCTAAGGCGTGTTTCACCAAGCAATATTAAAGTTAATCCTTCTTTAAATATCATGTTGTTCCTCTCGTAATTCCAATCAATGAATGAGAGGCATGATATTTTAACACGCCGTTAACACTAACACGCGTTGGTGAAATCGGGACTTAATGTCAAAAAATCTCTAAATGCATGGTCATGGTTTGTAGTACCTCCCAAACGGGGCTTTCAGAAACCAATGATGATCATGAACTTTCGCGTAGGACACCATTATTCCATTCCATTCAATCCAAAAAAGACATCAACAGGCAAATAAACGTAAGTACCTTGTTTGCCAAATCATCGTGACAAAAGTAAAGTTGGAAAACCTTTATTTGTTTAGCCGGTTCACGGTTCAGTTGCTAACTTAATTAGCGTTAGGATAGGATTTACGACAGCGCTAGTTTCAAAAGGAAGGATAATGATTTTAGCAGTCCAAGTCCTGATTTCACCAACGCATGTTAGTGTTAACGGCTTGTTAAAATTAATTGTTAGGAATTAGGAGAGGAACAATATGATATTTAACGAAGGATTAACTTTAACATTGTTTAGTAAAACACGCCTTAAGACCCGTATTAATAAACAAGTCTCAAACGCGGCCTCAAGAATTGCGATCGCAACGTCTACTTGAGAACCTAGATTATTGGAAAATAATCTATATTTTTATAATCTTTATTTTTACGTGCCGAAAAGAAAGAAATGAAAGTATGGAACATAAGTAACATACATGGGTAATTTCTAAATGTCGTTAGATGTGTTGTGAAAGGGACAATCCATATGGAATCTTGGGAGATTAGGAACATTATACCAAAAATAGTAATGCCTCCCACACCAATTTCGGTGACGGTGGCCGGACGCAGGAGTTATTTTATAGTACCCAAGTGTGTGCGCAATACACAGAAGCACTCTCTCTTCCTTCACTCCGCCACGACTGGCGGAAGATCAGGCGCAGGACCGACTTTTTACATGCCCATCCGCATGGATCATCTTTCTGGTCAGGTGATCAACCTGCATTGTCCTAACCAAACTTGAAGACAAAATTTTTTGTTGTTCCAACGCGGTAATCGAACCCACGATCTACGGGTCGAGAGCCAAACTCTGAACCACTAGACCACGGACCACGCCTCCGTGGTCTAGTGTATTTTGACATACCAACAAATACTACATAATATTATGTAGCTTTATTTTACTACATCTGCCAACATTGAGGATAATGCGATGCTCACGTGATTAATGGATGCTGAATGAGTAATGCCGCCGATTCCTCTAATCAGGTGGGCACCAGACGTTGGCCCATAGTGGCTCACCTTGAGCGACCGACTCCATTATATTTGTCATTTTGCTCTAAACAGTTCCCACATAAATTACTATAAGGTAGATAACGAATTTTCATCCCAGTTTTTGTTTATCTTTGGCTTAGTCCCGATTTATCCAACGAATGTTAGTGTTAATGGCTTGTTAAAATACCATCCCTTCTCATTTATTTATAGGAATTATGAAAGGGACAACATGATATTTAACGAAGGATTAACTTTAACATTGCTTGGTGAAACACGCCCTTAATCGACTATACTCTGCGGGAGAACCACGCTAATAGGCTGATAGGAAGGTACCAGGCTCTTGGTGAAAATCGTCTTGAAACAATGCGTGCTTTGTGTTACATAATGCTATAGCATTATTAATTAGGCTTTAAACAATGTAATGTCAAATATGACATTAAATTTGACAGTGACGCTTGAGATTAGGACCTATGTATGTAGTTATAAGACTTATCATATATATTATGTACTAGCTAATACAAGTAATTCATCAACCAAAGTGTATTATTGGACGTGTGGATCCGAACCATATGCTATAGCATCTGAACACTTTCGTGTTACGCCAAGTAATAATAGCATCGAAGGCCTAAGTAAAAAAAACCTTTCCTTTAAGAATAGTCAAAGACAACCTGACACTC
This sequence comes from Celastrina argiolus, assembly GCA_905187575.2. Taxonomy (NCBI): domain Eukaryota; kingdom Metazoa; phylum Arthropoda; class Insecta; order Lepidoptera; family Lycaenidae; genus Celastrina; species Celastrina argiolus. The sequence goes on along the minus strand of LR994591.1, from coordinate 3,440,690 downwards.
TAATTTCAGATTATATTAGTCTACGAGGTCCATCGCTCAGAATGACTCCAGCCTTGCAGAATTGTAGACATGAATGGATGAAGGTGATATGAAGCAAAATTCTGATTTCGAGAAAATTGAGTTCAAACAGTCACTTAAACATTTTAGAATACGTCGTAACCGTCGTAATCCGTCTCTAGAATCAATGTACTTAATACGTTACTACATATTTTAGACAGTTTAAACTAAATTGTCTGGGTTTTTTTTGCGACATATCACCGTCATCTATTTGTGTATTCAATTATATGCCCGCCACAAGGTTAAAGAGTGTGCCTACCGATTTATTTGGGTTCGAAATGGCCGGATATATGTGAGAAAAAATCAGGACTCGCAGATGATATTAATCAAAAGCAAGGACAGTCTTGATCTAATTAATTAATTAATTTTTAACTTTCTCACATAAATTGTTTTTTTTTTGTTAATTTGTTATAAATAAATAATGGCTTTATCAATTTATTACCAAAATGTAAGAGGTTTGAAGACAAAGGTGGTTAAACTTTTTAATGAAATTCTAATTTATAATTATGATATTATATGTTTGTCTGAAACTTGGCTAGATGACTCTGTATTTTCCCCAGAATTAATAGATGATAGGTACAATGTTATACGCAGGGATCGAAGTGGAATATTTCTTAATCACTATAATAAACACCACGGTGGTGGTGTATTGATTGCAGTGTCAAAGGATCTCGATTTTGTTGTTCGTAATGATTGGCAGTGTAGTTTAATGGAGGATCTTTGGTTACAGATTAAGATTAACAGAAGTACAACACTAAATTTATGCTTAGTTTATATTCCCGACTATATTACTTCTGATGTAGTAGGAAAATTTGTAGATACTTGTGAGGAGGTTTTAAACACATATAAAACTAATCACTTAACATGTATTTTAGGTGATTTTAATTTGCGAGATATTGTCTGGTCGTTGGATTCTGGTTGCCCATTGAGTTTTACCTGTGAAAAATCTAAAGCTATTTATAATCTTATACACGGTACAGCCGTGCGTCAAATAAATTCGATACTCAATTCGAATAGTCGGCTACTGGATTTGGTGATTACAGACTGTGAATCATATAATATAATGCCTGCTACACCCATTGTTTGGCCAGATTCACATCACCCCCCTTTTGAACTTTCTTTAAATATAGCTATATTTAAATCTCTGAAATTCAATTCGGCATTTGAAAATTTTTGTTTTCGTAAAACTAATTTCACTCAATGTAATGAAGATCTTTGTAATGTAGACTGGTGTGGTCATGCTTTATCTCTAGGATGTGATGAATTTGTGCATCTTTTTTATGACACTCTTTACGCTTTAATAGAAAAGCACACACCCAAAACTAAAACACGGAGTTATAAATACCCTGTTTGGTTCTCTCAAGGCCTTAAAAAACTAATTAAAACTAAAAATAAATATCATCACAGATTTAAACAATTTAGAAATCCACGAGATTATGATACTTTTTCAATGTTAAGGTCAAGAGTTAAATATCTTATGGAAGAATGTTTCAAATCATATATTAAGCAAGTTGAAAGTGACATGATAGTAAATATTAAATCATTTTGGCGTTACACTAAACTAAAAAGAAAAACTCATGATATTCCCCATAAAATGTATTTTGAGAATCGAACAGCCAACACTGGTGAAGATATTGTTAATTTATTTGCTGATTATTTCTCTTCGGTTTATGAAAATAGTACAGTAGTGAATTACAAACCTAATTTTAACTCTTCTCATTTATCAGCATTTAATTGTAAAATAAACCTAAGTGATGTTTTGGAGAAATTGAAGGCTATTGATTTATCTAAGGGAGCAGGTCCAGATGGCATACCACCTATTTTTATAAGATTCTGTGCGCGGTCTTTGGCATTGCCTTTAACCTTAATATTCAACAAATCTTTGTATGAGGGTTGTTTCCCATCGTTGTGGAAAATTGCAAGGATTACACCTATCTACAAGGACGGTGACAGAGAATTAGTTTCGAATTATCGCCCTATTAGTATACTTAGTTGGTTTTCGAGAATTTTAGAGAGCTTCGTTCATAAACACATTTACAACCATTTTAGGCATATTTTAAGCTCAAATCAACATGGATTTGTAACTAATAGATCTACTAACACTAACTTATTGACTTACACGGTATACATCAGTAACGCCTTTAATGACAGAGCGCAGATTGACTCAGTTTATACAGATTTTTCTAAGGCATTTGACCGGGTTAATCATGATATTTTACTTGCAAAAGTCAAACACTTAGGCATACATGGTAATTTGCATCGGTGGTTGTCTTCTTATCTTAATAATCGATCGCAATTGGTTGCCTTAAGAGGATATGACTCGGTCCCCATTGTGGTTACTTCTGGTGTACCACAAGGTTCTAATCTTGGCCCTTTGCTGTTCCTTATATTCATCAACGACTTATTGTGTGGGTTAGTGAGTGAATGTCTGGCATACGCTGATGATATAAAGATATTTCGTCGTATTAATAATATTAAAGACTGTTTAGCTCTACAGGAAGATATAAACACCGTGGTTGGTTGGTGTAGCTTGAATCACATGTCACTTAATATAAAAAAGTGCCAAGTAATAACTTTTACTAAAAACAAGAACTCGATTTCATTTGATTACACGATTTGTAACACTGCAATGACTCGTGTTGGTGTGGTGCGTGATTTGGGTGTTGTATTTGACTCATCGTTATCGTTTAGATATCACTATGATTACATATGTAGTAAGGCGAATAAGATGCTATCATTTGTTATCCGCACTGCTAGGCCATTCCAAGATACTAAATCATGGATCATACTATATGCTGCGCTGGTACGATCTGTCCTTGAATATTGCTCATCGGTCTGGTATCCCATATATTCCAACCATGTTGACAGGATAGAATCAATTCAGCGCAGATTTCTGAGACTTCTATGTATGAAGTGTGGGATAAGAAAGAAGTTACCTTTGTATGAAGAAAGACTTAACAGGTTCGGTCTAATGAGTCTGGAAGGGCGAAGGCAAGTCGCAGATTTATGTGCTCTGCATGGAATAGTAAATGGCACTTTGGACACGCAGATTTTAAGCGAAATCACAATAAAGATTCCTACCCGATCCGTGCGTATACCACAACTCTTTGACATACCTCGATACAGAAATAATGTAGCAAAAAATAATCCCACGGTTAGAATGTGTTCTTTTTATAATGATTTATCTTCTGATTATGACATATTTTTTAACAGTTTGCCGTCTTTTAAAAAAGAATTAATGAGAATAATAAAATCAAAATCATAAATAAATAATGAGAAAATCTGTAATAATTTTATTCCTATTGTACTATGTAATCTTAAATTCATTTTTTTTTGCTATTTCCTATTTCTATGTTTAAATAATTTCATGAATTGTAATGACATTTTAATTGATTATTATTTCATATAATTTATTGTAAGAGTAATGCGTCAAATAAGAATTATTATTATTGTAAGAGAAAGTAATTATATATATTTATTTATTTTTTTAATTGTAAATTATTAGGAGCTTTTTTATACGTGTAGTTAATGTTTAGTAATAGATATTTAATCAAATGTTGTGTATAGTAGTTATAGGATAGCAGTGTAAAATGCCTTTAATTATGTTTCTTTTTATATTATGTACCTGCACTGTTGTCTGTTACTGTACCTAATGAATAAAATAAAATAAAAAATAAAATAAATATTCGCCCCAGTCTAAGGACAGGTTTCAGCCTTTCAGAATTATATCGTCCATAGATATTATTATTATTTTTATTATGTCTAGCTTTAGACAGGTATAACCATACGTTTCTCCAGGAAACGTATCAAGCCAAATCGAGCAAAGGATGTTCGAGTTAGAATCATACTCGTATGTAGGTAGGATTCCATTGTGATATGCTCAGAGCAGCATTTGGCCGGCAGCCAGAACTTCAGAGCATATTATAAAAAGAAAACATTACATAAGTACATTAACCCCTTAAATTTTACCCAGGATATTATTCAAATTTTATTGGTACTGTGGCGTGGCATAAAATGCCCACGCTCGAATGACAAAGAAGAGGAGGAAGACGAGCTGTCATGTAAAATGACAGCGGGGTTTCTTCCTCTCTCTGCTCCCGCGTGTTTGGTGGCACGGACTGAAATAAACTATATCTATGAGTGTTCTGATGATACGAGTTTCATTTGGGGAGTCTCCGGTCGACCTTCGCCGATTTCTCCTGCCCCAAAGTACCTACCTCCTCCATAAAAATCGGAACAGTAGTTCTATATCAGGGCCCTAATTCTCATGCCTCGAACTTAGTTTCGAATATTAGACTGTCCCGCTCGCACGCGCGCTGATTGCATTTGCATGAGCGAGACATACTATGATGATAGTAGAAACGAATTCGGGGCATGAGAATCGAGGCCCTGATCAGAGTTCAGGCTCCACGGTGAAATACACAGGCGACTGTTAAATAATTGCCCTCACAAGAAATAAATAAAATATATATACAAACAATTTCAGTTTATATTTAAATTGAAATCAATTAGGTATATTAGAGAGAATATCAAACGAGTCTACCAAGACTAATTTATCTTGTCTATTTAACGTTTTTTGTTCAAAATTGTATTCAAATGTAAAACATTGCGATGTAGACCACGTTAGACACTATATTATAATTAATTAGAATCCATTGAATAAAATTTGGAGCTGGTTTTACGAATCGATAAGGAATGTCGCAAAATGAACAGGTTCCGTGGGACCGTGCCATCCGACCTAAAGGTTAGGGGTCAAAGTGTCAACAAAACGATTTGTCTGACCCGTTAAGATTGTTTTTACAAGTTATTTGTGTCTGGTTGGTCGGTATATTAGTTTATTATGACATACTAGCTGACCCGAGCCAACTTTTGCATATAAACCGTTTAAACCTTCCCTGGACTTCCACGAATATTTCAAGAATAGCCGAATCGTTTCAGCCGTTCTCGAGTTCTAGCGATACTAATGAACAGCAATTTTTTTTTTTTAACTAGACGACCTCCGTAGCTCAGTGGTTGAGCGAGTTGGTGCAAGAGCGAGAGGACCACGGAGAGGTTTTTTAATGAGTAAAAATCTCCCCATACCCCTAGCTCTTGTCCCCTGGAGAGCTTAGGATGAACTTTTGATGATTTTGCCCTTCGAAAAAAAAAAATACTTGCTTACGTATTTGCAGCAATTAATTATTTGACGGCAAAAACACCCGTATTTCGAGTGTAACAAAAGTGAAATTTCTATCTAAATGTTGCAGATACAAGGTTGAGTAAGTATAGCATCGAAATAGCCTGATATCTATGCTATAGTTACTGAGGTATAATCGATAACTTTGTCACTGGTTACCGTATACAGTGCGACAGAGACATGACATGCGAATAAGTTATCCAACGCTTAGACTGGAATGTGAAACAGAATCTTACAGCTACCGAAACGAGAGTTAAATTCTGCGGCACTCACTTGGTCCTTATCATTCCGCCAAGCAGCGTCAGATACCGCCTGTGAATAGGCCTTAGGCCCCTAACTTTGTTTAGTATTCGGAATATATACAAAGAATGCTACAATAAAACATAAATAAAATAAATACCAAACCAAACAACCATACAAATATGCTCCTATGTATGGTACATTAATTTAATGTCTGTTCACCCTTTACTGTATATCATTAAGAAATATTCCATAAACACGTGAAGTACTAAACAGGAAAAAATAAGTAAAAAAAAAAAATGTTAAAGTTTGAATAGCTGAGAGTCCAGACGTATATACCTTATATTATTATATGTAACGTAATTAACATTCGCATTACAGAAGGCAATGGAACTCTTCAAGGCTATATATTTTGTGATATCTGCCTTCCAAACTCGTAACGGCCCATCTAGATATCGCAGTCGAGCGAATACGGACCCTACTACACTGGTGTACGGCTCTTAATCGAACACCAGGGCGCGTCGGTTGGGCCCGAGGGCCTTGGGCGAAATTCGGGGCCCGGTCAAAGGCGCGACCTTCGCAAGGGACGCCCAGAATGCCCTTGACCGTGTCCCACGTGATGGTGCGAACTACGCACATGCATACACCCAGCGGCTAGGTCGTTAACCGAAATGCCCGCGACCGATTGTGACCCCTACGCCGTGGGCATACACGCCACAGTCGCGCAATAGGAAACCGGCGAGGAAGCCCACTTCCCCTTTTACTAATGTATAGTTATTGTCACAAGGTGTTCCGTAGGATCGAACAGGTGAAGTCGCTCCCCGAGGTCACTAACTCCTAGACCTTGGGCGCCACAGATCATTAATTATTGCGTCAGTAAATAAACTCCGTACTCGATTCGACAGTTTTCTTTCACTGTTTCCTGTTCGACTTCCCGCCGTTTATTTATCGCTGTTGCGTAATAAACATAAATATTGACTTTGCTTCAGCGCTACACTTTTAAGATCAAGAAAATATATTGTGTACAAAAAAACTAGTTGTATATTCCCGGGATTTTCGATACCGAGAAATTCCGGTACTTGTTTTACATAGGTAGATATTGCTACAAATAATCTGACACATTTTACTGATACATTGTCAGTTATTGTAACCCACTCACACATGTTACGCTATACATTGTCAGATAATGCTGCACATAATCCAAGATTTTACGTAAGAACTAATACAACAGACATAATACCAAAACGCTTATCAGCACTGGGGCCTTACTCTCCAAACTGATTCGATTTTGATTCAGTTTCGATTGTGTCTCGTACTCCCGTATTCGGGAGTACGAGACAAAATAAACAAACGTCAATTTATTAATTGACGTTTGTTTATTTTGACTCTCAGTCGATTGATATGGTCGGGAGTACAAAAAGTTACGATCTTACGTTAGTTTCAAAGTAATCCACTAAATAAAACACCAAAAGCTTTAAGATCGAACTGATTCGATTTTCGATTGTGTCGGGAGTAAGCCTGCTGATCTCTGATGATTAGTGTGCACGCACAGATGCTCACGTCCACTCCAACCACATCTACAGTCGAAGCGGTCATCTTATATTTCTATATTTTGATGCATCTTTCATAAGACTAGCCAAGCAAGAACATCGCTCATACTATAGGTACCTACAGACATACCGTCTTTGGAGACCTTCGAAATTCCTACATCACCGCAGTCATTAAGAGTCGGTCCGCGTAGCTGGTGCCTTCAGCAGTCGATGGGGTCACATTATGTATATATTTTGGTGCATCTTTCAGAGACTAGCCAAGCAAGAACTTTGCTGATACTGTGCCTACAGACAATGCGTCCTTGGAGACCTTCGAAATTCCTAAGTACAGTCATTAAGAGTCGGGCGGCGTAGCTAGTGGCGGTGCCATGACCGAGCCGGAATGCGGCGCGCCGGTGTCACGCGACGGTCATTTTTCAATCACCGAATCTACTTGTATATTGGTGATACGTGATCAATACATTCACCTAACGCTGGATCCGGTTCCCCGAGTAGAGATCCCGATTTGAGAAGGTATTTGAATATGACAACTGTGGTCCAAGCCTTAGAGAATCTCGGTAACAGTGAATTTATCGTATTAATGTCTCCCACAGCGATTTCGGTGACGGTGGCCGATTTCATTCAATGATACCAGGCCGGCTACGCAGGAGTTATTCTATAGTGCCCAAGTGTGTGCGAAATACACAGGAGCACTCTCTCTTCCTTCACTATCGTAGCCCAGTGGGACGGATAACCGACACAACTAGCGGGAGAACAGGCGCAGGACCGTCTTTTTACATGCCCATCCGAAGCATGGATCATCTTTCTTGTCAGACAATCAGACGATCTGTCTGCACTGTCCCAAATAAACTTGAAAGCAACTTTTTTTTGTTGTTCCAACGCGGGAATCGAACCCACGACCTCCGGGTCGAGAGCGAAGCTCTGAACCACTAGACCACGGAGGCGTTGAGAGTTTACCGAATGTCAACTGTATTGGCGCTGCCATGTAGTCGCGTGCACTAACATGGATACATCTACAAATTTGCAAAAATAGGTCTAGTTTCATATTTCAATAATATCTTCACCATATTACACACCATACTGATATCGATACTGATATCGAAATCAGAGTAATGTAGGATGAGTAGGAAGTGTTCCAGCTCCGTATATGTACAGCGTATCGCGTGCACTAAATATCGTAATTTTGAAACACTTTGCTGGTTAGTTTCGCTTTTAATACAATATGGTGAAGAAATTATTGAAATATCAAACTGAAGCAACCCTGAGTAACTAGTAACTCAGGATGAACTATTCATATCAAAGGGTTTTTGCGGTTAGTTACCACTGTCGATTCAGGGCCCTGATTCGAGATGCCATCGCTATATATCGCTTCCGATGTTCGAAAACTTTGTTGACATAAGGTTCGCTGACACACGAATTCGTATGTCATTTAGCGAAGCTTATGTCAATTCCCATACATTTTGTTTTCGAACTTCGTAAGCGATAAATAACGATGGCATCTTAAATCAGGGTTTTGGCTACACAGAAGCTTCAGCGGTATATGTACCTACTGAGCTATTTGTCATAATATTGTCGTGCAATGTCGTAGACGTAACACGTGTAGACGTCATAATATACACAATATTGTAAACAGTACCAGTCTTCATGTGAGTCGTATAGAATCAAAAACAGCAATCTATATGACTCATGTATATAATATGTAATCGCGTTATACTTGAGCGGACATTTCCCATTTTTGGGCTAGTGTCGTCAATTAATGCGAGATATTTCGGTCGATCGATGGATAACGAATTGTGATCAGTATAGTATTTAATCTATATCTATGTTGTAGCTCTGACACTGTCAAATGTACAAAATAGTTCTTTTAGAATTGTACTTTACAGTCAAAATCATTCTTGTAAAAATCCCGCATTCACTATGCTTCTATATAAATAAGCTAGTGTGTTAATCCAAAGCCTGGGGCCCTACTCTCCAATCTGATTTCCTATATTATATAGATATTCCTTTATCCTGGTTAGTTTCAAAACAATCCACCAAATAAAATACCAAAATCCCGTGAGATCGAACTGATTCAATTCTCTATTGAGTCGGTCAGTAAGCCTGCAGATCTATTGTCATACTCGATTTCGGTAAAACTGCCAGCAGATCTTGCGTCAAAGAGCAACAAACACAACAAGATACTCACAAACTTTATCAATTAATTGATAAGATTCAACTATGTCAGTCAAACTGTCGAACCATAACTACATTTACACTTAACCGTAACTATCACCCCGAGAACACAACAATAATAATCAAACACAAAAAAAGGTGGAACCGTCGATTGTTTAAACACCATAACCACAACAAACCATAGCATATCCCATATCGGGAGTTAGTTTATTGTCCGCCATTTCTAGTGATAATTTCCTAATTCTCTCCACATGAATGAGCATCGACTTGACAGGGAGGGAAAAACTATGCAATAAAATGTTCGACACAAGCTCTACAAGCAGATGTACTAGGTACGGTTAACAACAATCTATGTAAGAAACTACATACCATGGTTCCGTTCAATGTGATCTACAAGGTGTAAAATAAATTAGTGACAATACTTTAGGGTGTGTATGTGCCTCCTATATAGATTTTACTGTAAAAGTACCACCGCTGAAAGACTTACTTTTGACTTTTATATTTCTATGAGAAATTACTCTAAATTTGCCAATAAAATAATTTAAAAAAAGTACATCTTTCAGCGCTGGTACTTTTACAGTAACTCTATATACGGGAGTCATACAGACCCTAAAGTATTATTACTCATCAATATTACAGCCTATATAGTACGTCCATTTTAAATTCACACTAAACGTAAACAAACCGAAAACACCGCAAAATTTTCGCACACATTATTGTGCAGACTTATCAACACTTTCACCGGAATATTAAAGTATCTTACTTCATTATCCAATATATTTCAACATCAAATGAAAAACTTTCACAGTAAAAATACGCAATTTTGACACTGCCGACTGTAGAATATAGTCTATAGTCTATGGATCATAGTCGCAATCAATAACCATTGTATTCACATTACTAACTACTCTATGGTTGTGCCATAGACGGGTTTGTTTCCGTTTGGTTTATAATAAATGGGACGTATTATTAACATATTATAGCCGGCTATAAAGCTTCCAATTTAAATGACACATGTAAGAAATTAAAATCGACCAAATGAATCGATTTATTACGATTAATCGAATCGAATACAATTTTTTGTTACATTTAGATGACATTAAATTGTAACGGAGTAAATCATATAAATAGAAATACGCAATTGGATTCGCTTCACTGTAATTAATTTATTATAACTGGTGTAAAAAGAGAAGTCACTATTACTTTAGAATATGATTATACTACCTTTTCTCATACTAGAAATGTTTTTTTTTTACAAAAATTTGAAAAAAAAAATTTTTTTTGCTTTATTTTTATTTTTGCGACAAAAAAATAAGAAATGGTGAAAAGTTAAAAATATATTTTTTTTGTTTTTGAAAAAAAAATATATAAAAAAGTACATTTCCAAAATGAGGAAAGTTAGTATAATCGTATCTCAAAGTTATAGTGACTGCTCTTTTTACAGCCTGTATAAATTATAGAACTATAAAAAATAATGGCACCTTTCAATAAACCTATAACAAAAGATAGATTACCATAAAATGTGACAGCGGAAAGCTAGGTTATTGAAAAGGGAAAAGAGAGTTTATTAAAGGAATATCTAGTAAATTAACAATCATCATATTTTATATCAACAGATGATTAAAGGTTCCTGATATGGAGCCGCATTAGGCACAGCACTTACTTACTACATATACCTATAACGGATGTAAAAGGAACTGTCATCATCATCATCATTTTATAAAATTAATCCTTTTTCGTTATTCTTGAGACAAAAAAAAACAAGAAATTGTAAAAAGTAAAAAATGTTTTTTTTTTCAGTTTTTGCCAAAAACTACAAAATGAGGAAAGTTAGTATAATCGTATCTCAAAGTTATAGTCACAGCTCTTGTTACACTCTCCATTTAACACAACTACAGTACAGTACGAGCCTATACTTTTAACATTTCCCACCAACTAAATAAGACCATCTACATTGCCGACGCTACCAGCAGCTACAAACGAGTACAAAAAACAGTCTGCCTTACAATGAAGAGCTGGTAGGGCATGTATTAATTACCGCGGGCGCGTGCGCAGCGCGGGCCGTCGCCGCGCGCCGCCGACACGGTTCGGGGCTTATGCCAACATTGTTGGACCGATGACAAAGTAAGAGTAATCATAGGGCCAGAGGATTCACTTAAACATTGTAGCAAAAGTATAAAGCTGAGGCCTTACTCTCAAAACTGATTTGATTTTGATTCAGATACGATCATGCCGCGTACTTCCTAATAAATTGACATTTGTTTATTTTGATTCTCAGTCGATTGATATGGTCGGGAGTACAAAAAGTTACGATCTAACAATTTTCTTTATCCTGATTGGTTTCAAAGTAATTCACCAAATAAAATACGAAAAACCACTGATATCGAACGGATTCGGTTCTCGATTGTGTTGGGAGTAGGCCCGCTGATCCATGCATCGAATGGGCATTTAAAAAGTCGATCTCCCGCCAGTCGTGTCGGTTAGCCGTCCCACTGGGCTACGAGAGTGAAGGAAGAGAGAGTGCTTCTATGTATTGCGCACACACTTGGGCTCTATAGAATTCCTCATTTTGGAATTGTATTTTTTTATGTCAAAAACTAGATATATTTTTTTACGTTTACCATTTCTTATTGTTTTTGTCGCAAGAATAACGAAAAAGCAAACATTTTTCTTTGTAAATTTTTTTTAAATAAAAATACATTTCTAGAATGAGAAAAGTTCATTTTACACCCGTTATAACAATTCTCAAACACGGGCAGTGGGTTCAACATTTGATAATGTGCATATTTAGTACATCGACCGTTAGATATTTGAATAAAGCGATAAGTGCCGGTTTGTAAGTCATTTAAAAGCACTAAAATGTTTACAGTGTTTATCACCCAAATACTAGGGTATTCGAGAGTTGACTCTACTGAAGGTAAAAAATGAAACTACCGACTTCAACAAATAAAAAGCATACAGACATACTGACAGACACTATAACACCACCTCCTTTTTGTGTCGAGTATTATAAAAAATCAAATATCTATCACATCTGGAAATTTGTTAAAAATATGTTCATAAAATAAAAAGTATAGGGCCAAACTATGTAATTTTTTTAAGAATCACGCAAATCGGATCATTAACCTCAAGAGTAATTACATTTATTTATTTTTCATATCAATATCAATTACAATAGTAGCATACATTTAAAAAAATCCCCCGAATTAAGAACCTCCTCCTACTTTTTGAAAGTCGGTTAAAACATTTGGAGCTATGTGGTAGATTTATAGATTCACAACAAGGCTGACTATCATCATCATCATCATTTAGCTATGTTCACTGCTGGACATACGCGTCCCACAAAGTATTTCATGGGGGACATTAATTGCTTAGGTACCCGCTTGTCAAGCGGGTTGGCAAGCTCAGTTTTACAACGATGTCCGCGGGAATTCTGCTGCCCATTTTTAACCCCCGACGCAAAAACGACGGGGTGTTTGTAAATGTGTATGTCTGTCTGTGGCATCGTAGCTCCCAAACGGGTGATCCGATTTTAATTCGGTTTTTTTAAAGGTATATCAATCGAGAGTGGTCTGTTTAGTGGAAATCGGTTCAGGTCTTCAAGGTCAACAGGGACCTTTCAATTCGATCGTGCCGCGTACGTTTGTTTATTTAGATTCTTTCATCATTTTGAATTTCAGTCGATTGACATGGTCAGGAGTACATAAAGTTACGGTCTAACGATTTTCTTTATCCTGGTTAGTTTCAAATTCCACCAAATAAAACATCAAAAGCCGTTGAGATCGAACTGATTTGACTCTCGTTTGTGTCGGGAGTGAGCCTGCAGGTCGTGTGTGATAGGAATGTTATACGCTAAGGCTGCGTATCCACCAGAGCTGTGCTGTGCTGTGTAGCGAGGAATGTGTTTTAGGTACCAATAGAATTGCTTCATTTATCACGCATCGGTCAGCGCGGCTCTTGACAAGCGACTCTATTGGTTCACATTCCTCGCTACACAGCACAGCACAGCTCTGGTGGAAACGCAGCCTAAGTCGTGGATTTAAACAAATATATATATTATAGGATATATATCCCTGCCGTTTACCCACGGGAAAGATAGGTGGTATTCCTACTCCGGCGCTCCTCAGCCAAGTTCAATTACCGGTTATGATCTTTCCTTATGAAATAACCGTAAGTGCAGTGTTTACTTTCTACATATTCATATTGCCATTGACTCCGTTAGGGCGCCATATTAGGAGAGACGCCGGTGCAATGGCGCTACGGGTTTTTGTGAGTGAGCACGCTATTTAGATACAAACAATAACTATACCGGTTTTTTTTTATTAAGATAACAACAACCTTATTCTACTCATTTTAACTTACACTATAAGGTCAATTATTATAGTTATCCATTTGATACAACTAGTTTAAAGACATATTCAGATACTTAACTAAGTATTTTAAAAAATATACATAATATAAATGTAATAAAAAAGCGCCAAAAAAGCAGTTTAAAGTTTTAAAATTCAGAAAAAAGAATTTGAGGTCAATGTTTAATTAATAGTTCCTATGATTGCCACTAAATAGTTTTTGGCGCTAGTGTGATAAAAATGAAGCATCGCGCGATTTTTTCTAATCGCTATCTTTACTTAATCAGTTTGGCGTTTTTGTGTAGTAATAGTTCTGGCCACCGATTAAAGATGCCATCGTTATTTATCGCTAACGAAGTTCGAAAACAAAAGGTATGCAATTTGACATTTAAAGCTTTCGCTAAATATTATGAAATCGCTTGACATTTATCGAAGCTTACGTCAAATCCTATACATTTTGTTTTCCAACTTCGTTAGCGATAAATAGCGATGGCAGCTTGCATCAGGGCCAAGGTTAATAATTTTCTACTTGCTCTATTGAAAAAACTTAAATAGTTTCAAGAAGAAAAGTGATCATTGTGTAAACACAAGAAACAAGCATAATCTATGTATCAGTGTTTACACTTAGCAAAGTACGTAAACGGGCACTGTACATTTTGGATTTTCATTAGCACGATTGCCAGCAAAATCTAAATTTCTCGCTGCGTAAAATACGCTTCGGATAAAATAAAATCCCGACTTCAGAGTAAAGTTTACTTGGAAAACTTTAATTAAATTCAGCAAACGCCGACTAAGGAGTCCTGACGAATTTAGTTAGCTGCGAGTTGAGACGCTTATAGAATTAGACACTTTTTGCTGATTCCAGTCTAGGTATAATTTAATCTCATCGAGTGGACACGCTACCAACTAACTTTTAAACGCATTAGTAGGTATTTACCCTAATTATGTTCTAAACTAAGTAGTAGGTACAATATCGGCTAAGATTGGATTCGCAGTGGTTCAGTGCGTTGGTCGACCGAGAGGTTGCGGGTCCGAATCCCGAAAAGGGAACAAAAAGTTTTTCAATGTTCCTGGGTCATGGATGTGCATTAAATTTGTGTATTAGAATAATAAAAATCTTAAATACAACAATTAAAGTATAAAAGAATTAAAAATATATTGCGTTTTCTGGTACCTGTAACACAAGTTCTTCGGATACTTAGCACAGGGTAAGGTATTGTGAAATACAATCAAATCCCAAGTTCAGAACTTTAAGCTCGGCTTACCTAGAGCCTCGTTTAGTTTTTGTTGGTGAAATGCAATTCCGAGTTTTAAGTGCGTTTAAACGCGCAAAGCGAGTTTAACGTATACTAAGCCAGCTTAATTGCATTGGTGAACCCCTTAATACTGCAGTGGGTCGAGTGCCAGAGAGAATAAACCTGCCACCGCTGCCATAGAAGAAAGAGACACACTGGCGCCGCAACGCGTTACGTTACAAATAATTTTGCCCTCCTATAAATAGTTATTCTTTCATTTAAATCTTTTACATCACCGCAATCACCCGATTCGTTTGCCTGTTCTAACTTAATAGTTTAGATGTAAATTGTGTTTTCGCTGTGAATGGTGATATCGCATCTGACGCCCGGTTTCTCAAAGGCTGATCAAATTGATCAATTGATCAAATCAGCTAATCTGAACGCTGATTGGTGAACATCACTTCGCAGTCACTGGGCGTAAGTTATCATTTCAGTAGTTAATACTAATGACTGTTTTCACACTTGTACCCACACTCACATTAAGCTCTTTTCGCATGTCCGACCAAGTGTTAAAGCTACGACGCACGTGCGGAGGGCGCCTAGCGAGCCTGACGGGGATACATGCCCTTAGCTTCCAAACTAGCATACCAGCTCCTTGCACGTGCCAGCTACTGTCATGTTTATACGCCACTTGGCATGCCTATAACGAGAATACAAGTACCTAGCACAACACTTGATTTACTTGCATGCCAGTTGAACGTCTCCGTGGTCTAGTGGTTTAAAGTCTAGCGATCGACACGGAGGTCGTGGGTTTTATTCCCGCGATGGAACAACAAGAAATGTTGTTTTCAAGTTTGGTTAGGACAATGCAGGCAGATCACCTGGTTGTCTGACAAGAAAGATGATCCATACGTCGGATGGGCATGTAAAAAGTTGGTCCTGCGCCTGATCTCTCGCCAGTCGTGTCGGTTCACTGGGTTAGGAGAGTAAAAGCTAGAGATAGTGTCTTTGTGTATTACGCACACACTTGGGCACTATAAAATAACCCCTGCGTAGCTGGCCTGGTTTCAATGAAATCGGCTACCTACTCCGAAATCGGTGAGGGGAGCTATTATTATTATTTCATCTTTGGTATAGCAGTGTGCGTGTGGCTTTGTCTTTCATCAGGCGTTTCCTTATTCGTCTTGTTCCATAAAAAACCTTTGGACAGGTGATTCAAAATTGGTTTGTTTCTAACCGCGTGAGGTAATTAAAAGGTATTTAAGAACCTTACTACTAATTAAGGGTCAGTAAAAAATGACTGCCCTATTGTCCCGACATCAAAAAACTAACCAGTAACCAATTATATTCTATGTAACCATCTGCATAGTTTTATCACAGATTTTTTATGCCATCCATCTCTGACTACCGACTGATTTATGTGACATTTACACTACTGTCACCTGTTCCGATCCCTATCGCCGACTATAATGGGCGCTGTCAACCCCCAATTATGGGTCGAGATTACAGATTTTACTTCCGATTTTGTGCATTCCTTTGTCCCATTTGTCCAAATTATTTTTATGGCACTTACTTAAAAGCCTCTTCTGTGATGGACAAAAAACCTGTCAAACGGTATAACAAGCAAATAAGTGTCCTTGATGAATGAATGATGAATTTTTTGTATTAAACACAGATCGTATGGAATGGCAGGCCATGCTCGCAATAACTTCGCTCACTCACTACGTTCATCAATAATCAAAATGTGTTGTGTTCTAGCGATTGTTCTAGCTCTATGTCCGTTTGATGTAAGTCTATACCTCTAACTTTCGTTTACACTAAAAGATTACGAAAGAATGCTCTTGTTCTAGCTCTAGCTCCACTTGATGTAAGTCTATACCTCTAACTTTCGTTTACACTAAAAGATTACGAAAGAATGCTCTTGTTCTAGCTCTAGCTCCACTTGATGTAAATCGATACCTCTAGCTTTCGTTAACACTTAAAGATTACGAAAGAATGCTCTTGTTCTAGCTCTAGCTCTATGTCCGTTTGATGTAAGTCGATACCTCTAACTTTCGTTTACACTAAAAGATTACGAAAGAATGCTCTTGTTCTAGCTCTAGCTCCACTTGATGTAAGTCTATACCTCTAACTTTCGTTTACACTAAAAGATTACGAAAGAATGCTCTTGTTCTAGCTCTAGCTCTATGTCCGTTTGATGTAAGTCTATACCTCTAACTTTCGTTTACACTAAAATATTACGAAAGAATGCTCTTGTTCTAGCTCTAGCTCCACTTGATGTAAGTCTATACCTCTAACTTTCGTTTACACTAAAAGATTACGAAAGAATGCTCTTGTTCTAGCTCTAGCTCTATGTCCGTTTGATGTAAGTCTATACCTCTAACTTTCGTTTACACTAAAAGATTACGAAAGAATGCTCTTGTTCTAGCTCTAGCTCCACTTGATGTAAGTCTATACCTCTAACTTTCGTTTACACTAAAAGATTACGAAAGAATGCTCTTGTTCTAGCTCTAGCTCTATGTCCGTTTGATGTAAGTCTATACCTCTAACTTTCGTTTACACTAAAAGATTACGAAAGAATGCTCTTGTTCTAGCTCTAGCTCCACTTGATGTAAGTCTATACCTCTAACTTTCGTTTACACTAAAAGATTACGAAAGAATGCTCTTGTTCTAGCTCTATGTCCACTTGATGTAAGTCTATACCTCTAACTTTCGTTTACACTAAAAGATTACGAAAGAATGCTCTTGTTCTAGCTCTATGTCCACTTGATGTAAGTCTACACCTCTAGCTTTCGTTTACACTAAAAGATTACGAAAGAATGCTCTCGTTCTATCTCTAGCTCTATGTTCGTTTGATGTAAGCCGACCTTTACATATTTGAAACATTAAAATCGAATACGAATAGTCTATACAGCTACAGATGCATCGCCTCGCTACATCGCATACTTCACATCAAACATTTTTCTATCTTCCTTTTATTTCCACAAACAAAATAATTCCATTACGTAACGATGTTGGGCCGTTAATTGATGCCGTTCAATCTCCAATTACTGACGCGCTAAAGCCGTCGGCGAGTTGGGACAGATATGGCGGTAGGTGTTTGTTACGGTGCGCGGCTCGAAATATACCGGGACGCGAGTTACACCGACGCGCAACAATTACTATGCTTTAACTGATTCGATTTTGATTTGAATTCGATAGTGCCGTGTACTTTCGGATAAATTGACGTTTGCTTATTTTGAATCTCAGTCGATTGATGTGGTCGTGAGTACAAAAAGTTGCGATTTTCTTTATCCTGATTAGTTTCAAAGTAATCCACCAACTAATGCCAAATGCCGTTGAGATCGAACTGATTCGGTTCTCGATTGTGTCGGGAGTAAGCCTGTCAAGTTACTTTTCCAACGTATCAGTCAAAGACGGAAAGAAATAATCCTCATATTGAATTGTTAATCAGTTGTCTGAATATTTTCATTAATTGGTGAGATAGCATATAAACGTTACGAATTGCAAATAAAAATTTATAGGTTAGGTATAATTATGTTTTCAGTTTTCTATTTAATATTTACAATATTGTCTCGTTTTATCCTTATGCAATGAATAATAATAATAATGAATAGTGTTGTTTTTGATACATTGCTCCAAGTGACAGAACGCCTCTGTGGGTCCATTGGTTCGCGCTTGGCTCTCGACTTCTTGTCATTATTTTTTGTTTAAAATAATAATATCGGTTTCGTTCAAACTATATTTTCAACGAAACCGATATTATTATTTTAACGCAGTTTTAGGTAACAAGTATGTATCGGTGTGACGGCGCTCCAAGTTGGTGCGGTCGTCGTTTTGTGACAAGTATACGGACAGTCTAAAGCGGGCGCCGCCCGGCTAATTCCGGAGACTTCCTCCTGCGCTCGTGTGCGCTTGTGCAACCACAACAATTGATGACTAACTTGTTGAACATACGTGTAAAGTTGTAAGCAAACGGAAAATACTAAATTAAATACTATAATAATATCTATGGGCGAATCTAACCCTGTGCTAAGTATCGGAAGCTTACGAGTTTGTGAAGATAAAGCGACGATATTCTACTTTTTATTCCGAAGAAGCACAGTGTTGTCTCGTTACTGAGCCTATTTTTACAAGCGGAGACGCAGACGAGCACTAGTAATAAGTTAAACACCTACAAAACGCGTTGATGGCTTTATTAATACAGACAGAAAAACATAAAACTGTCACTGATTAAACCATTAGTTAAGTCGAGACTGAATAGAAAGAAGGGAATTGAGTCATAACTTTTATTTAAAAAAAAAACTTAATAAATCAATGCTTATATGACTGAGTATTATTTGTTTAACAACATAACCGTCAGTGTATTAAATATTAGTATAGAAACAGGTTCTTTGGAACTGCTGCATACCAGTAAACAATCTATATTCTTCGCCGGTTCTTCTCGCTGGGCTAGTTCCCGAACCAGTGGTAGGCATCAAATAGTCACGACGTTCAGAAAACATTTAGTAAAAATTTATTCTGAATAAAATGTTTTGATTTTGATTTTATAAAATTTGTGTTAAATATGTAGGTATATAAGTTGTTGAATCACTTTTACGAAGTTTGATAACATAATGTATTTGACATAAGCTTCGCTAAGTGACAAATGAGTTCGCGTGTTATTTAGCGAATGTTATGTCATGGCCTACCATCCCATACAATCTATGTTTAATACAAAAAAATGCAATAGATGTCACTACTATTAACATTTGTAAATTATAAAATTTAAATACAAATATCAGGTACAAATATTGACATTAAAATAAAGATAAGCATATTTTTAAGCATAACATAACATTAAGCTAAATTCAACTCCATAATGGAGAAGATGATATGAAACGAAATTAGTAATAAGTATTTTCAAATAATGGCGCTAGATGGCAGTTTCCGGAATGTGCCTGGACTTCACCCTTTGCCAGTCGCATTGCCAGTATTAGGGTGATACCATTTTCTAGTAATAGGTCGCGTCTCTGTTATATATACATATATGTATCTACTTTGTGCTTATGTCAAATTCCATACATTTGGTTTTCGAACTTAGTAAGTGATAATGGCATATTATATAAGAGCCCAGAATTATTATCTTGAGCCGCTTGCGTTATTATCATAGGATCACTTAGGTACAGGTCAAACCCGTCATCACAAGATAGAATCTGCAAGCAATTACAACGTTCGCCGTGCAAACATGAAGGGTGACGAACCGACCTGGAGCCTTACTCTCCAAACTGATTCGATTTTGGTTCAGATTCGATCGTGCCGCGTACGCAAGAATAAATTGACGTTTGTTAATTTTGACTCTCAGTCGATTTATATGGTTGGGAGTACAAAAAGTTGCGATCTAACGATTTTCTTTATCTTGGTTAGTTTTGAAGTGATTCACCAAATAAAACACCAAACCGTTGAGATCGAACTGATTCGATTATCGATTGTGTCGGGAGTAAGCCTCCTGGTCTTCACGCTGAGGATACACATGTCAGCAAATTTACGCATGTACGTAAGTACAGAGTAACTGACACGCTGTAGATTTGCAAGTAATATTGGTATGCAAGTTGTGTCCTTCTGCCCGTAGTCTGTTCACACGTATCACTTAGGCCCCCTCGTCTCTTCTCTCTGGCATAATAATAATGCCTATCACATTGATTTCGGTGACGGTGGCCGGTTTCATTGATACCATGCCATCTACGCAGGAGTTATTTTATAGTGCACAAGTGTAGTAGAGTACTCTCTTTTCCTTCGCTCTCGTAGCCCAGTAGGACGGATAACCGACACGATTGGCGGGAAACCAGGCGCGGGACCGACTTTTTACATGCCCATCCGACGCATGGATCATCTTTCTTGTTGGACAATCAGGTGATCAGCCTGCATGTACAGAACAACAGTTCCAACGCGGGAATCGAACCCACGACTCGGGATCCGGGTCGAGAGCGAAGCTCTAAACTACTAGACAAAGATGAAAGTAACAAGGTACTTAAATTAGCGATCGCCCACACGGGAGGGAGGTGCATCAAACGCGTACACTCACTCATCTGCTTGCAGGTTGTGGTTATAATTTTTTCGCGGGATATTGCTAGATATGATATATTTAAATTTTATGCTATGGATTTCCGCAAAGTAACGCCTGATTCCATTAACTATTAAAATTTAGAATTTAGTAGGGGGTACGAGTGTAAAGCCTCTCTCAAATTAATGAAAGTCAGAGTTCAACCAAACGGAATTCAAGACTAGACGTTAGAAGCATCACGTTAGCCTACATCGCTGTGCTGGTATTCAACGTCTGCAGTTTTTACGGCCCGACCAGTTGATCTAAATACTTCACCTAATGAAGCATATCACTTTCTCTCCGATAAGAATTAAACCACAATAGATCTGTGATAACACTTGTGTAGGAATAATTACCATGTAACTGTGACAGGCGATGTACGATTAGAAGCCTGGGGCTTAAGCTAACGGAGACTTTAAAACAGCTTATTTCCAAGACGTCTCGGAGACAACGTCATATTTTTTATATGCGACATAGGTTTCGTTAAGTCTACGAAGTCGGTTAACTCTTGAGGCTTATAAGCTATTGGTAATAAACTGGCAACTGAAACGATACTTAAATTAAGAGTCGCTCAAATCACATGCCGATCTTGCCATCAAGCAGTGACAGCCTGTGACTCTTAATTTTTTATTATTTACAATATTTTTGTCAAATATGGGTGAATTGCATATGCCTGAAATATTTTTTTTCATTTTATTTATTTAACTTTGATTAGCGTACTTTGATCAGTATTCGAAAGTCTCAAAAAACGGAATAGTTTGCATTCAATTTAATCATGCAGATAACATATCTAACCATTTCAAGCTTCAGTTACTATTGCAGATTACACAAAGGTCTATCAAAATTTTTAGAGACAAGGGTTCAAAGCGTACGATAACGCGGTCAATAGATTCCTCGCCTTACTGGAATATCGCAAATCTAGTGGAGTGACAGTGTGAAGGCCGGCCATTACCCGTCTGAGTTTGGGCTCGGGTCAAGGTCACCTCCCTCGGGTGCCTAACCGGGTTAGAGGAAGCCTCGGCGAGTTTACACAAGGCGGTTATGGCAGTACGGTCCAACATAAACGGTGACTCGCACGAGTAACAGTTTAGACCAGGGATGTAAGGAAGGTCCGTAACCGTAACCGAAACTATCGGATATCCGATATAAAAATTATCCATAACCGTAACCGAAATGAAAGTTTTGCTACTTTAAAAAGGCAAACCAAATTTAATACAAGTAACCAAAATTATCCGAAAGAAACGGATAATCCGAAATAATTTAAGAGGAAACAACACGGTTGAGAGAAATACAAAATAGGTATTTATAAAATCTATTGCTGTCTCGCAGTGCCTTAGCTAGCCAGTACTAGCGCGATAGAGACAACTGCAACTTGGACTGAAATTACCTATTAAAAGTACCAGAAATCGACGTTTAGGGGATTCCTGTTTCCTCCTCCAAAACTTAATCGATTTAAATATTTTTTTCCGTATTAGCTAAAAAAAGAATTGAGCTAGGTTCCTATTTTTGCTTTTGTTGTTTATTGTAGTCAAATTTGTTTCCTAGATATTTAAACATTGCGGAGAGTCTGGCCATTTTTTTTTAGGTTTTTAAACGTCCATATCTCTTAAAATAATTAATCCCACCAAAAACATTTTCATGTAAAAATGTTGTCAAGACGAGTCTACATAGCTTACCCTGTGAAAAAGTTATCAGATATCGTATAAAGCCAAGCTCTAAAGACTACACGCCCTAAATCTACAAGCACCTTAATCAAAATCTATCAAAAAGTGTTCAGATCTCATGGAGAACCAAAGTTCTTGATCTATGCGCCCTTACTTTACTAGGCTTAGCTTCACTTACTCTACATTTCAGTTAAAACGTGATGCTTGGCCGTTTTATTTCACACACGATATATGAATGCCTATGAAATCTTCGTAACGGTAGCAAAACGGCCAAGTATCACGTTTTAACTGAAATGTAGAGTAAGTGAAGCTAAGCCTAGTAAAGTAAGGGCGCATAGATCAAGAACTTTGGTTCTCCATGAGATCTGAACACTTTTTGATAGATTTTGATTAAGGTGCTTGTAGATTTAGGGCGTGTAGTCTTTAGAGCTTGGCTTTATACGATATCTGATAACTTTTTCACAGGGTAAGCTATGTAGACTCGTCTTGACAACATTTTTACATGAAAATGTTTTTGGTGGGATTTCATTTATTTTTGTAAGTTGCTCAATAGACTTTTTTGAGTTTAAACATAACCTATTTTGACCCCGGGCAATTACTTTCGCCTTATCCTTCGTCTGGAATTAAAATAATTTATTGTATTTCTCTTTCATTTGATAACCATATTGTGGAAGTACCTGTGAAAACGATAAATCGCTATTTTGGATTAAAAATGGCGGCATTCATGAAATCTTGTATAAATTGTATTGTAGGGGTTGATATGAAAACGATAAGTCTCCGTTTGTCGCTGTGTAACACTGAACTTCAATAAAACACTTCACTACTGTTGAACTCTCTATATTCTTGTTTTTTTTCGAAAGTGCTATATAACTATCCGGGTGGCTAGTTGTTTAGTCATAAGCTTGTTTAATCATTTTAGTGTTTACTAAAATAATAATAATAGTAATCCCTCCCACACCGATTTCGGTAACGGTGGCCGGTTTCATTGAAACTAGGCCAACTACGCAGGAGTTATTTTATAGTGCCCAAGTGTGTGCGCAATGCATAGAAGCACGCGCTCTTTTTTCACTCTCGTAACCCGTTGAAAGTGGGAGTGGGACGGATAACCGACACGACTGGCGGGAGATCAGGCGCAGGGCCGACTTTTTACATGCCCATCCGACGCATGGATCATCTTTCTTGTCAGACAATTAGTTGATCAGCCTGCATTGTCCTAAACAAACTTAAAACGTGTTTCCAACGTGGGAATCGAACCCACACGACGACCACAGTCGAGAGCCAGGCTCTAACCACTAGACCACGGAGGCGTAATAACTAAAATTGTATAAATAAATTGATCGTGTAATATTGAAACTTATAAAATTTAGTCATGCGCAATTCAATTAAAAGTTGATTAATTTATGGTCACTAATTTCTTTAAGTATCGAAGTTTGTACAATTTTAGACTTAAAAATCTACGCTCTTGGAGTTTTATGTATCGTTTGTTTTTCGTTTATAGTTATCATTGTATTATAAGTTATAACGTTACTGACTGTTAAATGTTTGTGTTTAGATGTTTCAGAGTTCTAAATATAGATGTCACTGTTAGACTTCTGCATCGCGCTATTAAAGTGTCGAACAATTTTTATATAAGATTATATGGATATAATATCAACATTTGCTTAATTTTTATTCTCACATCACATTGTTGTTTTATTTAACTACAAAGGGAGCTTGTGCCGGACCGGTTTCATACACCGACAGCAATTTACAAATTTACTTTACTATTGTATATATTCGCGCTAATTTTAAATAAGTGAATAAAAAACAAATGTTCCTCTCATAAATATATATTTTTCATCTTCGGTAAAACGGTCGGTCACCGATTAATAATCGGTGACCGACTTTTGTAGATGAATAATAGAATATACTGATTGCAGTAGTGCAACGCAATCAACATACATAAAGTCGGACATAAATTATATGGAGCAAAACTCTGACCGATTATTGGTCCTACAAAAAGTATGTACTTGTTTACCATATTCCTTTTATGAATTAAAGATCATCGGATCCTTATAATAAATAAACATCCATTTGAATCCAATATGGTGGTCCACCATAAGGGATTCAAAATGGCGGCATTTACATTTTAATAATTTTTTTGTTGGTTTTGTAGCAATAACAGCTTTCATACATAACTTCAGCTTTCTAAGATTTTCGGAAGTAACCTAAGAATTTTGATGATCTATAAATGAGTCAGTGACGAAATCCGGGGTTTTTAGCCATCGATAAAACCTAAAGTATAATAGCTACGACATTCAAACTTTGTATGTTTCATGTTTTTACCGGTGTCATTATAAGTTGAAATTTTCAACTATGTAGCATGATTCAAATCAAAGTTATGAGAGTTCAAAAAAACGACGAAACCTTTCGAGAAAAGGTAGGTAGTGCCCTTGCGCTTCGCTTGGCTCGTCTTGACGGGGGCACTCCCGTGCCCCCAGATTTATTAAAAAAAGGAAAACGTACAAACAATATCCATAAATATTCAGAAAAAAAATGGTTACTCTAAGAGGTGTTATCCAGGGAGGAAATAGAAATCCCCTAGACCCCTATTTTTGTATGGAAAAAATTTCGTGGTGTTTCCTCTTAATATCCATATCGGTATCCGTATCCGAAATTTCATATCCATTTCATCCAGCTTTAGACATGGTTCAGTGCTTTACGATCGGTATGCTCATACAATACAAAAGCGAAGGATCACTTACTCATCTCAAAATCACGGAATCTACACCAAATTTTGCGTTGGAACCCCCATGCTATATTTTAAACATTATTCTCTCCGGTTGGGCAGATAGATGTAGTGC
Source organism: Celastrina argiolus (assembly GCA_905187575.2). Lineage (NCBI taxonomy): Eukaryota > Metazoa > Arthropoda > Insecta > Lepidoptera > Lycaenidae > Celastrina > Celastrina argiolus. The sequence goes on along the minus strand of LR994591.1, from coordinate 3,415,322 downwards.
ACTTTCAGAATATAGACAACTAGGTGCTCCATGATGTATCATGAATTGCCTTCCTTTCGACTATAGCATAGTAAAGTCGGATAAAAATCTTCAAGGACTTAAGAAAAATCCTTTTATCCTTTCAAAAATCAAAATCAAGACACATAAAACTAAACAAAACAGATGCCAAAATATTGAATTAGTAAACGGTATAGGGTTTGGGTTGTTCCCGATGTGTTGTGAACCCAAACGACAACCATCTAATAATGAACGGTCCCGTTTTTTGTGCGGTACCGTTATCCCGACACACGACCCTCCACTGGGATAAAAACTACTAATATGATACTTGTCTTAGTGACATGTTAAAACAGCTTTAAAGTGATAATGTATTTTATTGTTCTGTTAACCGCTTGGAAGGACAGTTTTATTAACATACACATTCTCCAACTTCAAGCTAAGTTTTTACGTCACATACCCATAGCCGGTACTGTTTACCTCTCGCCTTTATCGTTGGTTCGATATTAAATAACACTTATAGAATTGAAGACATGAATAGATGTAGCAAAATTGTAATTTCCAGAAAATTGGGTTCAAACTGTAGTTGTCTGGTACCTGTAACACAAGTTCTTCGGATACTTAGCACGGGGCCAGATTGACGTGGTGTGAAACGTCCATAGAAATTATTATATTACTAGCTGTGCCCGCAACTTCGTTCGCGTGGTTTTTTAGTAACTTAAACCGGTTATGCAGCGCACGTAACGAAGTCCCCAAATGTGAATAATTTTCCCCGTCTTTGCAACATTTCTCACTGACACTTCGCTCCTATTGGTCGCAGCAAAATGTTATATAGCCTAAAGCCTTCCTCTATAAATGGACTATCCAACAAAAAAAGAATTTTCTAAATCGGACCAGTAGTTTCGGAGATTAGCGCGTTTAAACAATGCCGCTTTTTAATATTAGTATAGATTATACATTCATGTCGTCAATTGTCCTACATAGTGAACGTCCTAACTAATATGATGATGATGTATAGTTCGTCCCTGAAAATAATTTAACCTAAAGGTAAACAAACCTAAAAATCGATATTTGCACTTATTCACATATTGTGCACACTTATCAACACTTTCACAGGTATATTAAAGGATTACACTTCATTATCCAATACATTTTATAACAATTAATCAATAATTAAGTCGGATTACACTTCATTATCCAATACTTTTTATAACAATTAATCAATAATTAATACGATTAAACATCAAATGAACATCTTTCACAGAAAAAATACGCCATTTAGACACTGCCGATTGTAGAATATAAGTCTATGGATTCATAGGAAACAATAATTAATCATTGTATTAATATTGGCTAATTGGCATCACTAGTCTATGGTTGTGTCTATTGGCGGATTGACTGATTAAATTCGTCTCGGACGTACTATACATAGTGAACGTCCTAGCCGAAATGATGATGATAAACCTACTGCACTTTTTATGCGTCCACAATGTATATTTAGTCTGGCACGAATTTACCTTATACATTGGCGGAGGCGCCGCGCGGTTCTCGGAAGGGATTCCAATCAGGTGAATCAAATCCGCCGCAAGTATCGTTCGGACTTCTACTACTATAGGTAGGTATAGTGGATATTTGCATATTTTCCTCGGTCCAAAGTCCCACGTTATTAAAACGTAGGTGGTATCTCCGGTCTAGATTCGTGGAGTTAAAATGTCATAGTACGTAAGATACTATTTTTGTTTTCATAGTAAAGAACCATCCATAAATTACGTCACACGTTAAGGGGAGGGGGGGGATCGAGGAATTGTGACATTCAATGACAAGGGGGTGGGAGAGTATGGAAATTCGAAAATATAATTTCTAGAAGTAAAATTACGAAATATGTGACGTCACACTAGGATGGGGGAAATCTCACATATTATGTGACCAACTATGGTGGACAAGGGCTAAAAAAAAAGATGAAATTCTTGTGACGTAATTTATGGATCGTCCCTAATGTGTGTTGATAGTATACTACTGTTAATGATAGTCGTATATAAAAAGCTTTTTCTTTTCAAATTCCTATAACTTGCCATTCCGACTACAATATAATTAAAATAATACCGACAGGTAATCTATTTATGAATTAGTGATGAGTAAAATAGGTCTTAGTCTTGCAATTGCTTTTTTGCAAGATTAAGACCAAGACCCATACTATCCTTAGTCGAGCAAGACCAAGACTGTCCAAGTATTGGTCTTCCGTCTTGCTTTGCTTATCACTATCATGAATAAACCAATATCTAAACTATCATAGATCCATCAAGGCTAGCTACTTCAATTAAATTCCGTGCCACATCTCAAGCCACAGGCTATAATAATAATGAAAAAATGGTAAATCTTTGAGTACTCTTGCCAACCTTACATGAATGCGCGTATGATCTGCGAGTATAAATTCCAATGAACACAATGAAAGCTTGAACAGAGAATTGCCGAACTCACCTATCAGTCGGCACACCCATTAGGTGCAATTTCCATCAATTATTTGCGTTTCGGCGAACCATTTACACTATCCATTAACAAATTCGTGGCAACGGCCCGATACAAAATCCGCGCTCGGCGTTCACAATCAAAACACAATTTCGTTGCGTCCGCCGTTGCAGTGAAAAAAGTGAAACAAAAAACGCAACAAAAAATGAGATCCAAAGGCGCCAAAAAGCCGCCGCCATTCTGAGAAAAGGAATGAATGAAAAAAGTACCTCACAACGAACCGAAGAGTCGATAACTAAAATTGTTTGGAGATTGTAGGTACGATCTTTTTTTTTACACCGAATGCACGTATCGCTAAGCAAAGATTTGTGTGCCCAAGTGATATTTTAAGATACGAAAATTTGTAAGGAGGGTTAGTTAGCATGTTTGAACTGTTTTACACCCAAATCATTTATGGGATTTCAATTAAAACTAGCATACAGATAGTGTACGTTCCGTACGTACGAATCAGTTCCATCTCAACGGCTTTTAGTATTTTATTTGGTGGATTGCTTTGAAACTAACCAGGATAAAGAAAATCGTTAGATCGTAACTTTTTGTACTCCCGACCATATGAGATCGAATTAGAATCAAGATAAATAAAAGTCAATTTATTCGGAAGTACGCGGCACGATCGTATCGGAATCAAAATCGAATCCGTTTGGAGAGTAAGGCCCCAGTAAAGTAACTTGGCCGTGTAAAACGCTTGTGTGGGTGCGCTGATTGTTACATGACATTATGAAAATCGTTTCTAAATACAGGTTGTAAAAAGAGCAGTCACTATAACTTTGGGATATGATTAAAGTGATTTTTTTTCATTATTAATTTTTTAAAAAAAAAAAATTCTTCTATTTATTATTTTCAGTCACAAGGCTGAACTGTTTGGAACAACGTAATGCATTAAATTCTTAAATTTTATAATGTTTGCCCCTGTACGTAATGATCGTCTTACGCGTGCTATTGACCTCTCAGCGTAATCAGCTGATCGCTGTGTTGTGCACGTTGTACATTGCCTATTGAAAATTTTTAATTTTTTAAAACAGTGGATTAAAAGCAAATGGCTAGTACCAATGGACATAAATAACTCTTGCCTGGTTATTACCCCACGAAGTTTAGTGACTGCTCTTTTTACACCCCAAATATGTAAAAATATATTCTAATATATTAGATAACAAAGCCTTCTGTCGCGTCTGTCAGTCTGTCTGTTCGCGATAGACTACTTCACCTGCACTTCATGTTACCAATGTATTTATCTTTTTAGGACTTCTGGAAGAAATTTCTTTTAGAGATAAGCGGTCCTTTTGTGACGTATTTATTTCTGTTTAATCTGTTAATTGTTATGTACACAATCAATTGTTGAATAAATAAAATAAATAAATGGATAGAGATGGGTTTTAATGTATTAATTGGACCGGCCGGCTGATAACGTAAAAATATCGATTAGCAAAAATCGCATAAAGCTTCTTTTTGCTATGACACGAGCATCAAAAACAATTTAGTGACAACCATAGGAACTATTAATTGAATGAAACGTATATCTTGCAAAAGACGCATTTTTTTTTACTAGTGAACTATATAGATGATTAAAACTTAAAAGATAATTATAGGGCATACGCGCCAAAACCAAAATTAAACAGTAGAGCTTAAAGATAGTTTTAAAATTCTGAAAAATTATTTGGCGTCAGTGTTTGTTTGACGTAACATTTAATTAATAGTTCCTATGGTTGCCACTAAATAGTTTTTGGCGCTAGTGTCATAGCAAAAATGAAGCATCGCGCGATTTTTGCTAATCGCTAGCTTTACGTAATCAGCCGGCTGGCCAAGTCTACCATCACCAATCTACTAGCACCAAGAGGTTTAATAACGCACATCACGTACAAATAGGGAATTCACTTTCACCCCCCAAACCTGAAGATGCGACCGCAGATAAGCCATATAATTAAGTCGTAACGTGTCGAATCTGTCACAACAATTAATATACGCCGCGATACGATCACAATATTCGTCCCCCACCCTTGAGGACACAAAAACTTGGGGTAAAAAGGTTGAGTGATGCCCGAATTGGGAGATAGGCGGAGTACGTGTGGGAGTCATTAACCATGGGAGTGCCATCTGCTTACACAAACCCAAGTCGTTACTCCACATTATAGGATAAACCAGCCGGTAATTACTTTTACTATTAGCACTTTAAATTAACATCATTATACCTCAGTTCGTCCTTTTTGTCTCCTTTTTTTAAATTTTATTCACTTTCACCTGTTCCCGTGTGTGTAACGAAATCTTACACGTTAAATATGACCCACATTACGTTGGGCGTTTGGGTTAATTTTGCACATTCCTTGACGATGCAATATCACAATGACACCGAGCTGATCTGATGCTGGTGCTGGAAGGTGGATAGGAACTCGGCTATGATGCGACACAACTCCATCGAGTTTGGACTCGTTAGATTTGTATTGACGAGTACTTTGTCCATTTACTATAAAAATATAGATACAAATAAAGGTGGTTAAAACAAACACAAAAGTTTGTTTTGCTAAAAAAGTATTTTTTTCGGCTTGTAATGACGAGTAATGTCTAAAATACCAATATAATATAAAATACCTACCTGTAGTAGGGTCTCATAATAAATAAACTAAATAAAAAATCAAAAAAAACCCCGACTTAGGGCGTGTTTCACCAAGCAATGTTAAAGTTAACATCATGTTATCCCTCTCGTATTTCCTGTCAATGAATGAGATGGCATGGTATTTTGACATGGCGTTAACTTTAACATTGCTTGGTGAAACACGGCCTTAGAGTGTTACATTCCTATGACCTATCACACCTAACAAACGACCTGATGACCTTGAAGACCTGAACTGATTTCCACCAAACATAGCTAAGAACACTCTCGTCTGATATAAAAGGAAGAGAGAGAAAATTAGCCACCGTCACGAGAATCATTGTGAGATATTATTATTATTAATTTTTCGCCGCTTGTACACAATTTTCCGCCGTACACCTACCAGCGTATTTTCCTAATATAAAAACTACTGACGTTATATACCATTTACGAAAAACGATCTTTATAGTAAAATTAACATTTTTATGGTTACGTGGAAAAGTTTTGACATTTCCTTGTTCACATTCTTGATTTGTGAGGTGGCCTTGAAATTACTTGGGCGTTCGTACTACACTATTCTTCAAGCTTAGATGTTTTTATACAGCAATTAATATAGTAAAATTATGACTTACACAACATTCATTTTTTAACCCCCGACGCTAAAACGACGGATGTGTAAATGTGTATGTGTCTGTCTGTGGCATCGTAGCTCCTAAACGGATGATCCGATTTCAATGCGGTTTTTTTGTTTGAAAGGTATCAGTCAAGAGTGTTCTTAGCTATGTTTAGTGGAAATCGGTTTAGGTCTTCAAGGTCATCAGGTCGTTTGTTCTGTGATATGAATGTTACACGCTAAGGGCGTGTTTCACCAAGCAATGTTAAAGTTAATCCTTCGTTAATCGTATCATGTTGTTCCTCTCTTGATTCTTATCAATGAATGAGAAGGCATGGTATTTTGACATGCCATTAACACTAACATGAGTTGGTGAAATCGGGACTTAGTGTTTTTTTTTATAATATTATTATTTATTTATATATAAACATATGCCGAAAGAAAGTAGTGATTGAAAATTTAGGAAATGCAATTTCCTTGCAACTGGAACAGACTAGTAGGTAAGGATTTGGATGAAGACTTCAAATGGTACAGAAATCGACGTTTGCTAATTTTGATTCTCAGTCGATTGATATGGTCGAGAGTACAAAAAGTTACGATCTAACGATTTTCTTTATCCCGGTTAGTTTCAAAGTAATCCACCAAATAAAATACCAATAAAAAGCCGTTGAGATCGAACTGGTACGATTCTCGATTGTGTCGGGAGTTCATTCATTCAAATCTTAAGAACTAGGCTCTTGTCGGTGGAGTAATCGGCATGTTTCTCGCTCCTGTGCTTTACTTTTGACCTCTTGATACGACCCAACGTTTATCTTCTCCTTTATTTGTTCTATATAACTTCTCCTAGGTCTTCCCCTTCCTCTTCTCCCCTCTACTTTTCCTTCCATAATATTCTTAAGAAATTCGTTGTGTCGTATCAAGTGCCCAACCATCTTTCCTCTTCTGTTTTCAATTGTTTTAATTATATGTCGGGAGTAAGCCTGCAGAATATGTGAAGGCGATCGGAGAGGACTTAAAGTACTCACCACTGGTATACGGCGTCCGGGAAGACATTTAAGATTACATTTCCGCGCATTCAACATCAAATCAGTGCGCAGAAGAAGCTCAGGTGCACTTTTAATATAGACAGACATCGCACTCTTTCAAATCCATTGCATACTCGAGAGAGCAACAAAAGATCACCAAATCAAGTCCGTTCCGAGAACATCGGGTATTGTGCGCATTGTTGTCTTTGTCGGCCCTCACATTGTCTGGATCACATTCACAAATGTACAAATGTACGGTCGCCAACAGATCCCTTATACCCTTTTCGATCATATCACGTAGCGGTAAGGTCCAAAAGCGAACAGAATCCGTCGTCGGTCGTACAAATGACAATGCGAGCGTTTTTACTTAGGCCACATAGAATCTTTTGTGGAGTAAAACAAACACGCGCACCTGGCTGCAAAGGTGTTGGCTTTTGTTTACTATAATTATAACAACCACCTGCCCTTGGTCCTTGGTGCGTAATTATTTCTTACGCATAAAACAGCCTATGTGTAAGTATATGTTATTGAATGTACTGTAGGTTCCTTTTGGAAATTCATGGTACACAGTAATAATACACACTCATATTAACTAACATACACTATCGCGATTATCTTTTGATTGCTCACGTTGGTTTTGTAATTATGATTATTAAAAAGGAATAATTGTTTCATACATATTTTTTGAGTAACTTAAACCGTTTATGCAGCGCTTGCAACTAAAGTCCTCAAATTTGAATATATTTTCCCGTTTTTGCAACATTTCTCACTGATGCTTCGCTCCTATTGGCCGCAGCGTAATGTTATATAGCCTAAAACCTTCCTCTATATATGGACTATCCAACAAAAAAAGAATTTTTCAAATCGGACTAGTAGTTCCTGAGATTAGCTCGTTTAAACAAACAAACTCTTCCGCTTTATAATATTAGTAAGTATAGATCCAACATAAAATAATTAAATTTGAAATCCAGAAATGCATAGATACAAAAATGGTCGGGACTCAGGGTAGAACCGTGGTACTTTGCCCTTAAAATGCTTGCATAATATATAGATATAGACCTAATTGCAATATGTGTGTATGTCTCTAAAAAACTTGCAGCATGTCCGGTTCACAGCCAAACCTTTAGATATCTAGGTAGTAGGTACAAGGTTCTAACCCTGTATCAGTTCTACTTTTACCTATGACGAAATCTGAACTTAGTTACTATGATTCATTCAATTATCTAGAACTAGCCCAGTCATGCGTATTTTCCTACTTTGCCTACATGCCTAGGCCCTAGTACACAGTGTGTAAAAAGAGCAGTCACTATAACTTTGAGATACGATTATACTACCTTTCCTCATTTAGGAAATGCATTTTTTTTATTTTTTCTTTTGTCAAAAACTAGAAAAAAAAATTATTCTTTTTACCAATTCTTATTTTTTTGTCGCAAAAATAATAATAAAGCCAAAAAAAAATTTTTTTTACATTGTTGTAAAAAAAAATTAAAATAAAATACATTTCTAGAATGAGAAAAGGTAGTAGGTATAATAATATCCCAAAGTTATTGTGACTGCTCTTTTTACACCATTTATAGATCATATCCAAGAGTGTAATAGATACTCGTATGTAAAGGGTATACCATAACTTGAAACATTTACAGAAAAACTTTTTTAACCGAATTCCAAAAAAGGATCAATTCGGCCTCTTCTTTTATGTATGTACACCGATTACTCTGAGGTTAATGATCCGATTTTGGTGTTTCTTTTTTTATTCGATACAGAAAAGCTGTCATTTGGTCCCATAAAAAATTTACATAGTTTGGCGCTGTAGTTTCTATTATATGAACATATTTCTTTTAGCTGACATCGACTTCAACAAGTACATTATTTCTAAATAAAAGTGTTATTTTATGCTTTTTTGTTGTTAGTGCCGGTTTTTTTATCGTAGTTTCTTTTTTTAATAAAATAGCGTGCAAAGCTTCTAGACACATCGATCTTAGTCGTTGAACCTGCAGAGGTCAGTACTCAGGGGCCATATCGCCAAATCTCGGACAGTATACAACGTTAAAAATGTAAAATTTCAAAACATTTAAATTAAAATATAAACGAAGGTAATCGGGGCCAATGGTGTGTCGGAACATAAAGTAAAGAGTTCTTTTTTATATCAATTGAAATTTGAATAGACACACTTAGTTTGTATACCTACCTACAGAAACTGCAATACAGCACGGATATTTAGCATAAGATATAACGGGTGTAAAAAGAACAGTCAGTATAACTTTGGAATATGATTATACTACCTTTTCTCATTGTCGAAATGTTTTTTTTTAATTAACAAAATAATTTTTTTTCTTTTTCTTTGTTTTTGCGATAAAAAAAAAAGAAATGGTAAAATGTTAAAAAAACATCTTATTTGGTTTTTGACAAAAATGAAAAAAAAAAACATTTCTAAATTGAGGAAAGGCAGTATAATCGTATCTACCTTTCCTCATCGTGATATCAACTGTTCTTTTTACACACTGTATAAGAGTATGTTTTTAACCTCCTAATGAAACCTGACACCGATTTTACACACGACAAAGGAGCCCTAAAACCTTTTTAAAACTTTACACCAAAGATAAAATCAGAACGATGTACTGATATGGAACGTAAAATACCCAACAGGCGAAAGTAAAACGTTAAACATTTTATTATGACATTAAAACGAACGAGTGTTTGTTATATTGAGATCGAATCAAAATCGTAATGAGCCGGAGCGCAAACACTTAATTAGAACACAAGATGTCATCGCTGTTAAAACAAAAATGTAAGGCATCTGACGCAAGGTTCGCTAAATGACGAGCGAATTCGTTTCTCCATACATTTTATTTTCGAACTTCGTAAGTTCGAGCCCTCATGTTTTGCACACAATTCAGGCCCCTGATTCAAGATGCATTCGCTATTATCACTTACGAAATTCGAAAACAAAAATGTATGAGACTAGACCTATGGTTTGCTAAATGACAAGAGAATTCGTATGTCACTTGGCGAACATTCTGTCAAATCCCATACATTTTATTTTCGAACTTCGTAAGTTCGAGCTCTCATGTTTTGCACACAATTCAGGATGCAATCGCTATTATCACTTACGAAATTCGAAAACAAAAATGTATGAGATTAGACCTATGGTTTGCTAAATGACAAGAGAATTCGTATGTCACTTGCCGAAGCTTCTGTCAAATCCCATACATTTTGTTTTCGATCTTCGTAAGTGATAATAGCGATTGCATTTTGAGAATCGGGGCTCTGATTCGATAACATTACGAGTACGTTATTAGTGCTAACTGTACCTATGTTACTATTTAAGTGCAGCACAAAGTAGATATATATAGCAGAGACACGATCTAGGACTAGAAAATGGTATCACCCTAATACTGGCAATTCGACTGGCTATTTTTGTTTTCTTCGATTTTCAGCCACTTTCGGGAAACCCCCATTTAGCGCCACTATTGGAAAACACTAATTTCTAATTTCGTTTCGTATCTTCTTCTTAATTATTAAGGAGTTGAATTTAGCTTAATGTGATGTTAAGCTTAAAAAATATGCTTATCTTTATTTTAATATCAATATTTGAACTTAATTCGACATATTTACATTTTATAATTTACAAACGTTAATAGTAGTGACATCTATTGCAATTCTTTTGTATTAAAGATAGATTGTATGGGATGGTAGGCCATGACTGCAGCAAATAGGTATTCGGTGTCTTAGAAATGTACTAGTTATGACAAAAACTATAGCAAATAATACAATTTAAGTCAACCATCTGAGTAGTTAAGTACAGATTTATAACATTGTCATCGTTCGAGTACCTATTGGCTATTTTCTATTATTTTTTTGTGTCTTTGTGTCACTACGTGGAAGTAATATATCAGGTGGGTTTATGACACAAGATGTCAGCGCAGTCGGCGGTGCCGTTACCTGCAGGACGCCATTGTGCGTCATCATGACATAAGTTACGTCAAAATGACACAATTTACATTTTGGAAATAGTTATAATTAAAAAAACTTTTTTTGAAACAAATGCCTATCCCTATTCCTTACATATTATACCGCGTCAGTCTGTCTGTTCGCGATATACTAATAGATATAGATAGACATAGCAACTTATAATGTACTGCACCGATCCTTATGTTGGTTTCACCAATGGATAGGTACCGTCCCTTCTCGAGGAAGGTATTGAGGGTGGTAAGTGCCGCTACTGTCAGTGTTTCAAAGTACAAAGTTTGCCGGGACAGCCAGTGTTATTATAACTACCATTCTGAAACCCACAATAATTTTGTATTCGCTTCGGTAGCATTACCGATATTCGGTGCCTTGGTTAATCCAACACTTTGTATAATTAAGAAAACTATACATTATTAGCATCTCATAAATTTTTTAAACTAAAATCGCAGGGCAAAGCTATATCTTAATAGCTCCGACAGGTGGCGTCTTGATTCTCTTAATGAGGTCTTAAACATTTGTTAATGTACCCGCAATGTGTTTTTAATATCCCGCCGGCTATCTTGGGGTATTTTTTACCCCGTTGTCCCTCACAGGGGTCTATTAGACAGTAAATTATAGGGCCAAGGGCGCAGGTGTCTTTGTGCCCTTCTCTGCAGAGACAATCACAATAAAATTTACATTTTGTTAACAATCTATGGTGCCCTCTTGTTTGACGTCCTTTAACGGATCCAAGATGGCGCCGGCTTTATGACGTTTGGACATATTTAAATTTGGAACGTGTTAAACTGATTTTGTTGTTGTTAGATAGATTTTTAATTATAATTATAATATGACGATGGTTAGATATGTATAAACGCTGAAGTCTACTTAATCAATATTAACAAACCACTAAAGAGGGCTCATCTATACTAATATTATAAAGCGAATAGTTTGTTTGTTTGTTTGTTTAAACACGCTAATCTCAGGAACTACTGGTCCGATTAGAAAAATTCTTTTTTTGTTGGATAGTCCATTTATAGAGGAAGGCTTCAGGCTATATAACATTACGCTGCGACCAATAAGAAGCGAAGCGTCAGTGAGAAGTGTTGCAAAAACGGGGAACTCACTTTTTTTACGACGATGCAGCGCACGATTCGTCACGTGCGCTGCATAAACGGTTTAAGTCACTCAAAAACCACACTAACGAAGTCGCGGGCACAGCTAGCTGACTATAATATTGTACGTTTGAACGTAGACATACATCAATAAAAAATGCATATCCCGAGAGGGTGTAAACGAATTATTTAATCCTTATGGGGTTTGACCGATATTGGACGACGATATTTCTGCCATTTTGTAGTTTTAACATGATACGAGTACTATCATAATCAAACATCGAAAATATCAATTGTCAAGGTTAATTTTACTCGTTATACCTATTTTTATTAATCACCTTGATAACTACATCATTTTTATGCGACTATTATGTTAATAATCAAAATAACTGTACCTATTGTGAGCAGGAAATAAAACCGTACCTTTAATCTAACACCTATCGGCCCAGTTAATAAAATGTCAAGTTACCATTATTATAGGGTTTATAGCACGTGTGCTTATAATTGATTTCGAAAACACTGAAGAGTTAAACCTTATATTGAACGTATTAGAGTTCACAATCGAACCAAAAAAGTGGCATGATATGTCAATGGATTACAATGTCGCTGCACTAAATTCCGTTATAGACTTTATGTCGTCGGCAATAGAGTGTAAATTACACTGTTTAATAATTATTAGGGCGATCCAAATGACTAAAACCAGTAATTTATTGTAATTCGGGACCTCGTTATATCAAAACTCGAACACCAAACATGTTGTTTAATTATACACAATTTTTGTTTTGTGTACACACACGGGTATTTCGTTGGACGCGATATAATTTTATAATAATCTTTTGCTAGGCAAAATATAGGAGTCTCGGTTGTATAGTATTTCCCGTGGTTCCGTCTGCGGCGGTTCTGTCGGAGTACCGCCGAGTTGTAATGGGTATGGCTGCGTCCACTTACCATCTTAACGGAGGCAGCGAGCCCCACATACCCGTGGTAGGTATCCCCCGCCTCCACGGGATGCGCCAAGGAACATATCACGGCGAGAAAAAAAAGGCAAGATATGAGTACTTAATAATAAAATCTAAGGACACTTTCACACATATCAATATGTTCCCGTTCTTCAAGGACTTGTGTTGTGCACCTGACATCAGAAATATACCAACTAAATACTTCTTTTATACAAGCCATTTATTTAAGACTAGCTGTGCCCGCGCATGGTTTTTGAGTGACTTAAAACGTTTATGCAGAGCGCGCAACGGAAGTCCCCAAATGTGAATAATTTTCCCCGTTTTTGTAACATTTCTCACTGACGGTCGCAGCGCAATTTTATGTAGCCTAAAGCCTTCCTCTATAAATGGACTACCCAACAAAAAAATATTTTTTTAATCGGACCAGTAGTTTCTGAGATTAGCGCATTAAAACAAACAAACACTTCCGCTTTATAATATTAGTATAGATTTTACTATACCTACACATAAATGACCTTGACCATGAGGTACACAGAAAACTTTTACGTTCGGCGGGATTCGAACCCGCGATTATGTCTAGCACCGACAGTACCGAGTGCCGACAGACCGTGCTTTATTTTCGCGCTCAGATAACTACACTAATGTAATTAACTTAACATTGTTTAACCCGCCATTGGTGACGTCAGTTTGACTTACATCATTGGTGACGCCGGTCTCACGGACCAGGATTTTCGACCTAAGTCTTTGCCAGTAACTAATTATATATATGACATATAGTTAATTTAGTTTTAATTATATATATGTATATAGCAATAAAACATAAGAATTTCATAAATCACAATTCGTTTATTATGATAATATATAATTACACTAAGGACACTAAAAATCAACACGTGTATTTCCATGTGTTTTATAAAATATCAAAAATTAACAATCTTAAACATTTACGTATTAAATCAGCCTTTGTCAGTCTTATGACATTATAAAGTCTTGGAAATTAAACAAAAATAGATAATCTTCTAACAAAAAATAAAAATATACCTCGTCAAAAACTACTCTTCTTGTACCGTCTAACAGGTACTGCAACAAGGCACTACGTGCTCAAGGCACAAATATTTCTTGCATTTGTGACATAAATATTTGCTTTTTCTATTTTTTTGCCAACCACACTCATTGCATCGACCGTTTCGTGAAGGACCAGCAATGCCAGGTACATCATTTATCTTCAAAATTTCAGATACTCTATGCCTCAATACTCTAGGCCTGTTCATCTGTGCCTGTCGTTCTCTAATATGAGGTTCAATCAGTTTTGTTGCCAAATTCTCAATAAAGTGACGGCTTTGTAATTTTAAGTTGTGATTATTAGCTGTATGAATTACCTGGCTGTTTATTGTACTAACATTGAGCATAGAGTAAAACACTACCATAGGTCATCTTGTAGCTCGAGCACAATTATAATTTGTACATAAACGATCTACGACGTCGACCCCGCCCTTGGTGGCATTGTAAACTTACTAAACTAGACATTCAGCTTCATCGCTATCCAATGATGTTTGTCACAGAGCTTTATCGGATGGTGTGACTTCTTGTAGAAGCGCTTTAAGACGACATGATGAAAATAACAGTAAATGTAGCACTTACATTAATTATTTTTAGAGAAAGTTAAAAAAATATGAAAATTAATTTTGAATAATTTACTTACGTAATTAGTGACGCCGGTCTCACGGACCGGGTTAAGGGCAAAAGTCTGAAACGCGCATCCGTGGCGATGTCGCGGGGAGAACTAACGGAGGGGGACGTAAAATGAGGCAGCTACTCGAAATCGCAACACGCGTCGATAGTGGGTCAAAAAGTAATTCGACTTTTTCTAATCACCCGGTCTCACAGACATACACGTCACCAATGGCGGGTTAATGCTAACATTAATAAAAGCACCAAAAAGCACTTACCGCGTACAATACTAATATTAATAATAAATGCACTATAAAGTATAATAAAGTTTACTGCCGTACTTAACTTTTATGTCTGAGTGTTGAACCCTATTTGATGTTAAAAATTTACACAATCTTTTGTCAGGGAGAACGATCAGTGGAGTCTTAGGGTGGCCACCCACGGCATACTTTTGTAGGACCGATTACACTGCACAACAAAATTGCAACTTTTGTCTGATGAATGACTCTTAATATTTGATGTTTACTAATTTGACGTCGCTGATTCTCGATATTCCCTCATTTTTTTTGTATCAGCTCTTGTTTACTAGTTATAGCTTTCAAATAAATATCGACGTATAACGGTGTTAGTTTGCTGATAATTTATAAATTACTACGTTTTCTTAGTATAATTTGATATGGCATCGTCAAGAAGAGTTCGTGTGAATGATCCGAATCATATTTGTTTCATTTGCGGAGAGTATATGTTTAAAAAATACCGTTTGAATGTGATTACGTTCGTAACCGAGGCTTACAAAAATGACTTTCGTCACCCACTGGAAATTAAATACAAGCCTTGGATTCCGCAAAAGTTATGCAAAACATGTGTTGAGTTTCTGCGATTGTGGACAAATAAGAAAAGAAATATATTTAGGTACGTAACCGCTATGATCTGGAACGAACCCGTGGATCACCACGATAACTGTTATTTTTGCTTGGTGAACATAACTGACATTAATCGAAAACTCGAGCCAAATGGGTATATCCTTCCATACGGTCAGCACATAGACGTGCTTTGAGTCCTAAAATATCACCTGAACCTCAAGCTGGTCCTTATCACGTTTTTGGCAAATAAGAAGAGTTTGGAGTTTTCTTCACGTGTCGAAGCCCTGATGAGTCACTTTCAAAGGCTCAAATGTAACATGAGCATCAAGTTACACTTTCTTCACAACAACTTGGACTATTTTCCTGCCAATCTAGGCGATCTAAGTGAAGAAATGGGCGAGCGATTCCACCAGGACCTTCGTACAATGGAAGAACTCTACCAAGGCTACTGGAACGCACATATGATGGCTGACTATTATTGGAGCATTCAGAATAGCTCTCTGCCTTCAACTTCAGCAAGAAAATCAAATAAAAGAAAGTTTTTTTCAACATAAAACTAAATAAATTAGGTTCATTTCTAAATTTAAGGTGTTTTTTTACAAAAAGAACAATGTGTTATATTTTTTTAACTAGAGCTGATACAGAAATTTCAGTCACAGATTTGAAATCGTTATCAAAAATTGGACTAATATCATGTAACATAACCCAATCATCAGAAACACTGTTGTGCAGTGTCCTGCCCGATAATTATCGGGCAGGAAAACCAAAAAGAAAAAAAAAATTCTGACTGACTTCATGTACGTGTGTGTTGCACTATTACAATCAGAATGTTCTATTTTTCACCGATAAAAAGCCGGTCACAGATTTTACTTGTTGAGTGTGATTGAAAGAGTACTTATGACAGACTTATGTTTTACAGTGTTTAGATGATACCAAACCAACACGTCCCATAGACAAAAGTTTCGTTTCAGTCTGAACGTCCGGTTTCTGGGACGCTATTCAAATGTTCATCAACTAACATGGCATTCAAATTAACAACCCAAATTAAACGCTAATTGGTAGAACATTTATCAGAGAGAAAGGAAGGGATAGATATTTTATAACTACATCACGCTCTCACTTGCAACTTGCAAGGCTGGTTAGAACTCCCCTGATAAGATTGATTAAAATCCGAAGTCAACTAATCGGTGTCTTTGCTATCATAAAAAAAATTGAAAAAAAATCTAACGGAGTTTAAAGTTTTGCACTGTTAAAGTTCTGATTGATGATGTTCAAAAGTCACATAGCTAATATATTTTACAATGATGCTTAAAACTACATGAAATTAACGAAACGTGGAGTGCCGGAGTAACAATAACACCTACACATCTTTCCCGTGAGTGTCGCCAAAATATATTCAGAAATGACTGATATATCCGGAAACAAGCCGCAGGTTTCCGCGGACATTGTATTTTAACCTCTCACCAAGCCGTCTGCCGAGCGTGTCGGGTATAGGCAACCCAGGAAATACTTTAGGGTTTTGTCCATCAGTAGACGTCATAGATGACATCTCCATGACGTCAACACCACAGTGGAAGGTTTATATGTCCACCAGATAATATAGATAGAAGCCTATCAGTAGACGTCATAGATGAAACGATATCTCCATGACGTCAACACCACAGCCGGAGCTGGAGCCGTCCAGCCCGCTGCTGGTTGGCAGATTAATTACGCCAACAAACATGGCCTCCCCACGGAACCGAGTCGTTCGCGAACGCACCCGCTCTGATTTACCGCCACGTACGCGATATTATCGACGTTGCAACCCGCCCTGCGACCAGCGATGTACCATAGTCCGTAATAGATGCACACAACACAGTCGAGATTTAGGTATATTTAGTACCTAATATAATTGCGAAGTAACTAACTTCTAATTTATAAATTTCCTAATTTATAAACCGCCTCCGTGGTCTAGTGGTTGAGAGCTTCGCTCTCGACCCGGAGGACGACCTCCGGTGGGTTTGATTCCCACGTTGGAACAACAAAAAATGTTGTTTTCAAGTTTGGTTAGGACAATGCAGGCCGATCACATTGTCTGACAAGAAAGATGATCCATGCGTCGGATGGGCATGTAAAAAGTCGGTCCTGCGCCTGTTCTCTCGCCAGTCGTGTCGTTTTACCGTCCCACTGGGTTTATGAGAGTAATAGGAAGAGTCTTTGTCTGTCTAAGTCTTTGTGTATTGCGCACACACTTGGGCACTATAAAATAACTCCTAAGTAGCTGGCCTGGTTTCAATGAAATCGGCTACCGACACCGAAATCGGTGAGGGAGCTATTATTATTATAAATTTTAGCTTATTTAGAATATTTATGCCTCTTGCATACGCAATATCTTGTCTTACTGTTGTAATACAACGCATGCTAGTGTAAGTGAGCTAGTTGTGATTATTATTTTCGTTAATTTTAGGTAGGTAGCAAATATTACCAGTCTTCCCGTCTAAATTAACCTAACTGTACCAAATTTAACAATCCTATTTTTGCGCAATAATTGTCATAGCAAAAACTTTTAACCAAATTACAAATTGAAAAAAATGTAACATTCCTATCACACCTAACAAACGACCTGATGACCTCGAAGACCTGAACCGATTTCCACCAAACATAGCTAAGAACACTCTCGACTGATATAAGTACTTTTCAAACAAAAAAATCGCATTAAGATCGGATCATCCAGGAGCTACGATGCTACAGACAGACACAGAAACGTCAAACTTTAAACACCCTGGCTTTGTTTCGGGGGTTAAAAACTTGACGTAAACGTGAAAACTGTATGTAAATTGTTTTACGTACCTACCTATACAAGCGTGTCAATAATATTTCCGCATTACTGGAATAGGTAAACAAATAATATATTTTAGCAATTCAAATACCACGTGGGCTTAGATTCAACAACAACACCTAATTAATACGAGCCGCGATAAAATACTTTTCGTGTTATACAATATTTCCCTTTGGTCATTAAAACACGAATATTATATTATATTTGGAATGTTTAAGTATAGATTATAATCTATATTCTATACATTAATACTTGTAGAAAAAACGTTAAGTACCTACCTGCCTAAATTTTTACGAGAATCGTGCGAAAAGACTTGAGCAGAAGTTTATGTGAAGGAATAAATAATGCTTAGAAATGCATAAAATGGTAAAATAAACACCAAAACAACACACTGCCTTTAGTCCCGATTTTACTAACGCATGTTAGTAGTAACGGCTTGTTAAAATACCATGCCTTCTCATTCATTGATAGGAATTACGAGAGGAACAACATGATATTTAACGAAGGATTAACTTTAACATTGTGAAACACACCCTAAGGCCGTGTTTCACCAAGCAATGTTAAAGTTAACGCCATGTTAAAATACAATGCCATCTCATTCATTGGTAGGAAATACGAGAGGGATAACATGATATTTAACATGGCGTTAGCTTTAACATTGCTTGGTGAAACACGCCCTAAGGCTGCTTTCACGCGATAAGCTAAAAATTGGAGTGCTTTGTAACCTTTTTTCTCAATACTGATCTTATTGAATCCCTAAATATATATGTTATTTCATGTTATTGCCAAGTCAATCTACTTATTCATTCAAAACATGAAAGATTTTTATTGGTATTAATAAGATCACTATAAGATGTAAGACCGACCGACTAACACCTACTTGGCATATCAGGTATCTTACAACTTTTTACGGTTGAAAAACTAAGTGGCGAGACTTGGCACTTTTTACAAGTTATGTTTTTAAGAGGGAACACCACGATTTTTTTTCCATACAAAAATAGGGGTCTAGGAAATTTCTATTTCCTCCCTGGATAATACCCTTAGAGTAACTATTTTTTTCATGAATATCTATGTATATTGTTTGTACGTCCCTGTTTTTTCCTTTTTTTAATAAATTAATTATTTCAAGAGATATGGACGTTTAAAAACCTAAAAAAAATGGCCAACAATATGCAAAGCATACCGTTTTTAAAAGTTACAACCTTTTTTATCTATACTAATATTGTAAAGCGGAAGAGTTTGTTTGTTTGTTTAAACGCGCTAATCTCAGGAACTACTGGTCCGATTTGAGAAAATCTTTTTTGTTGGTTATTCCATTTATAGAGGAAGGCTTTAGGCTATATAACATTACGCTGCGACCAATAGGAGCGAAGCGTCAGTGAAAAATGTTGCAAAAACAGGGAAAATTATTCACATTTGGGGACTTTCGTTGCGTGCGCTGCATAAACGGTTTAAGTCACTCAAAAACCACGCGAACGAAGTCGCAGGGCACAGCTAGTCTTTATATAAAAGTGGCGCGAGTGTGAAAATGACTTTTCTATTTTGATTAAGGCAAGTCACAAGACTATCGTCTTAGTTTTTGCAACTTTTGCTTATAAAAAAATTTAACTAGTTTGCACGATTTCAATAAAGTCCGGTCGGCGAATACCCCTTTCTTGCTACACAAATAGACGTTCAAGATCACATACTAACGCCCGGTTTCTGAAAGGCTGATCAAATTGATCAATTGATCAAATCAGCTAATCTGAACGCTGGTGAACATCACTTTGCAATCACTGTTTTTACCAATCAGCGTTCAGATCAATTATCAGCCTTTCAGAAACCGGGCGAAAGCCTTAATACTCCCATCTGCTTCTTCTTCAAAAATGGCTCCTTAGTGAGTCGCCAATTTTCATACAGTTTAACGTTGACGTCTGTCAAACCGAATACAAGCCACAAGACATTACTTATACTTATTTCTATTTAAAAAGCAAATGAACCATTAAAATGTCGAAACATAAAAAATATACGATTTATATTACATACGTTATTGATATATTTACTTAATGTACTGTTGAAGGTCTCCTTGTCTAATCAACCACAACTAATAAGTAAGGTTGCTACAATTTAACAGTAATTAGTGTGTAATTAATAATAATTACAGTAAAACCATGTCGGTAATCGCCCTCGGCAACCATAGGGTTTCCATGTAAATGACAGACGATTTATAAAAAACAATTGTCTAAAGTCATTGAGATCGTGGTTATAATGTACATGTCGCAGTCATCTGGTTGAATCTGGTATTTGATTGAATGACTAGCGCTTTCATTGAATTCTATTTTTACCAACAAATTCAATGAATCCGAGAGCAGGACAGCCATTTAATATTTTATTTTTAAACTTCTAAATTTCTGAATTCATTATTATTAAACGACAACGTAAATACGTTGTCTAAGCCCTCTGTATCTATGATTACAGCACATCGCTGCACGTCGCCCCCGCGGTGTGCACAATATCAAACTGCAGCCATTCCGCATGTGATGTATGAATTTGATTGAATGATAGCCTGGCTGCACTAAAATATGGCGCACGCACCGGTCAATAAGTCAAAATGTTCGTTATTGCTACTCAAACAGTATGATGAATCTTATTTCAATGGATATAGGTAATTTTTTGGTTGGTTGGAAATTGTCGTTTTTGGGTAACTGCAGTGTGTAAAAAGAGTAGTCACTATAACTTTGAGATACGACTAAACTAACTTTCCTCATTTTGGAAATGTATTTTTTTTGTCAAAAACTCGAATTTTTTTTTTACTTTTCACCATTTCTTATTTTTTTGTCGCTAAATAAACAATAAAGCAAAAAAAATTTTTTTTTTGAAATTTTTGAAAAAATACATTTCTAAAATGAGAAAGGGTAGTATAATCATATCCCAAAGTTATAGTGACTGCTCTTTTTACACCCGTTATATGAAAACCGCGGGTTGAAAGATCTGTCAAATTGTGATGGCAATGTCCATTGAAATTAGATTCAAGAGTTGTCACATAAGTGAACTGCAGTGGCGTGGTTCCTCCAATTCCTCTACGTCTTCGCCTCCGTGGTCAAGTGGTTTAGAGCACCTCGACTCCCGATTCCCGCGTGGGAAAAACAAAAAACATTGTTTTCAAGTTTGGTTAGGACAATGCAGGTTGATCACCTCATTGTCGGCCCTGCGCCTTATCCTCTCGCCAGTCGTGTCGGTTATCCGTCCCACTGGGCTACGAGTGCTTCTGTGTACCGCGCACACACTTGGGCACTATAAAATAACTCCCGAGTAGCTGGCCTGATTTCAATGAAACGGCCAGCGTCACCGAAATCGGTTTAGAAGGCATTATTATTATTACGTTTTGATGATTCTTATCCAAGTTTGTAACAATCACACAGGTTAGGTTTTCCCTCTAAAGGAGGTTCTCGCACTGGTGTACTTTGCAGTTTTATCGTTGTCATAAGCGGGCATAAGAAAACAGGCACTTAACAACTTTGTCTCAAAATCAGCGGCCCCAAAAATATAAAGAAGGCGATAAAAGGTCGTAACACCAATAACGATCCAAAACATTTTACATTTTACACAGATAACATAATATGCAACCGGCACTGATAGCGAAATTATATGAAACACTGTTCTGCAGAAACCGGGTGGCAACATAATATAGAAGTAACATACTTGCAGAATAGTTGATGAAATGTTTTCCGAAGTAAGGATAGGCCTATCGGAAATATTCGGAATACTTGATTTAATGTGAAGTATTCCAGTATACAAGATTGTGTTAGTTGTGATGTTGCTTGTTTTGTAAGATGTTATCGTTACTTATATGAATTAATTGTTTAAATAAAATAAAAGTTAAAAAAACTATAACCCGACTTCGCAAAAAAGGGGTCTGAAAAGGCTGAAACAAGAAAATAAATCAATTTGAAATCCAGAAATGCATAGGTACAAAAATGGTCAAGGTAGAGCCGTGGTCGTACCCGCTATTGGAATTGTATAATTGCAACAGCAGACGAATATTATGATTTTTGATTTGTTAAACGGGTCCGACCTCGGTCTACCTTGACCATTTTTGTACCTATGCATTTCTAGATTTCAAATTGATTTATTTTCTTGTTTCAGCCTTTTCAGACCCCTTTTTTGCGAAGTCGGGTTATAGTTTTTTTAACTTTTATTTTATTTTATATTTTTCTGTTTCCACATCAAATATAACATTATATTTTCATTAAATTAACGTTAAATTAACCCATAGAAAGTAACCAAACAACTCCTATATACTACTTGTGCGACCGAATTTTAAACGTTTATTTTGAATTTAACGATAAAACATAATAATGAATAAAATATTTATATACATATTCGTTATGTGCTTGCCAAGACCTATCTTTTGATACCAAACACGAGATAATTATCATAATTTAATTTTTTTTTGAGATAGTTTTTGAGGTTTAATTTTAAAAACCAATTTTTTTTTGAAAATTTATATAGCCTATGTTACTCGCGGTGTCATCACCAATCGATTGATACCTCATTTATAAAAATCGGACCAGTAGTTTAGCCGCTACGAGGGAACATACATACATACATACAAACATACATACATACATACATAGACTGCCAAAATCATTACCCTTCCTTTTGGCTTCGCCGAAGTCGGGTAAAAAGAATATTCACATTAGACAATTACATTTCACACCAGAGTATAATATAAATCATTCCGAACTTTGTATCAGCAGATTTTTAGTATGAAAATATCGGCCAATACCGAATCAGTGTCTGCGCACTTTCATGATTAGGAATGTCTTCGATCTCTTAATCGCGTTTCGTGTACCTATATCGGCCCCAGTGGGGCAGACATATTGGAGTAATATAAACACGTCAAAGGCCCTATCCTTATGCTGGCAACACATAACGATATGCCTATACGAAAACCGCGTAGCAACGCGAAATTCTAGCAGATTATGATATGCCCCGCACGTAGCAACTATCAACAAAAAAACTGTAATACTCACGTTATCTACGGTTATCGGCTACTGAACCCGGCGAACCTGAAACAGACGGAATATCACTCAGTATGGGGTTTAAGGGTCACGTGATAGCATGTGATTTGGAGGTCTCAAATATCAAACTTGGTTGGGAGCGATTGAAGCGACCTTTTTCTTTTTAGTGCGTTTGATAGTGGCGAATGAGTCTTAGTAATAATATGAAAGATATGCAAAAACTGAAAAGAAATTGATACTTTTGTCTCGTTTTGTTTGTCTTTGACAGTATTAAACCTGAACCGTACTTTATTATATTACTACGTCCCTACATACTCGTAGGTACACCTTGGTACGAGCAATTATTATCCCTACGACCTAGTAATTGAAGGTTTAGATAACTTCCCAATATCATACAACACTACAACATTAAGCATAAATGATAATATTTATGCTTAAGTTTTAGAAAATATTTTCTAAACAAACATAATTCTTATAAAAAAAACTATAACCCAACTACATATTACATTGATTGCCCACGTTTCTCTGTTATTACGAATCTATGTCTATACACATCCTTCATTATAATCGGATCAGTAGTTTAGGCGATAATGTGGAACAAACAAATGTACGAAGACTGCCAAAAACCCTTCCATTTAGCTTTGCCGTAGTGTAAAATACTGGTGCAGTCGATGCACTGGAAGTGGTATACAAGATGTAAAATAAATGAGTGATAATACTTCAGGGTGTGTATGGCTCCCGTATATAGAGTTTACTGTGAAAGTACCAACGCTGAAACAGTCACTTTTTTTTACTTATTGTATGGGAAAATTTATGATGTTGGGGCATTTCTCGTGGAAACATGAAAGTCGAAAGTACACGTAAGTCTTTCAGCGCTGGTACTTTCACAGTATACTGTACATAGGAGGCACATACACACTCGAAAGTATTATCACTCATATATTTGACACCTTTTATAAGGTAATGTAAATGTAAAAATACACAAAAAACTATAAGTACCTACTCTAACTTAACGCCGCTTCTTCTCGGCGGGCTAGATTCGCACCTGTAGCCTTGTTGTTGACTTTCCGAAAATAGCTTGTTAAGTTTCATTTGGAAATGAAATATTTTGGTATGAATGCGTTGCGCATAGCAACACTAACAATTTCTACCAACTAATTATACAACATATCGATAGCCGCTCCAGCGTTCCCACCAACACACCGACCGCTAGCAATGAACTCCTTTGCATAAAAACGCACAAAAAACGGCCACCAGCCGAACCTGTCGTCATCGCGGTTCAACAACCGATATTGGGTGTGTAAAAAACTTGACGTCGTACGATTGAATCGTGATGGATCGGGAGACTAGCTACAATGACCCGCGATATTCGAGCGGGGGGTATCTGCGCAGGAGATCTACGTCGATACGAGCGTCACATCACTAATGAGAGTTGTACCGTTTAAATGTAACCATCACCGCCGACTGTGATTACAGCTCGAACTACCGAACGGATTGTGCTAAAACTTGTCCCATCCTAAACCTATCTATCGGTCCTTGAAGCAATCCTAGAAGCGTAGAGTCGACAATGCCCATACCAACTAACTGCGTGAGAAAGCCTTCTCGGTTCGCTGTAGACACTTAATCTCTACACTTTAGGCCGATCACCTGAGTGACAAGGCACATAATCCATGCGTCAAATGGACATGCAAAAATAGACCCCTGGACGCGATCACCCGCCAGTCGTGTCGGTTATCCGTCCCACTGGGCTACGAGAGTGAATAAGAGTGCTTATGTGTATTGCGCAAACACTTGGACAATATAAAATAACTCCTGCGTAGCTGGCCTGGTTTCAATGAAACCGGCCACCGTCACCGAAATCAGTGTGGGAGGCTTTATTATTATTATTATTATACTTTTCGCAAAGCAGACCGAGGAAGTGCTCCGCGAAGTAATAAGTTCGAAATTCGTGACACGAGTCAAAGTGTGTGCCAATCGCATACAGCCAACTTCAGCCTACTACACCAGCAGTCTGAATTGGGGTCTGTTTTAAACACATCGCGTAAGCTTTGCAAAGCAAGAGACTAAAGCTAGTCAATTCTTCTACAATCTACACTAATACTATAAAATGAAATGAATTGATTATTTATTTTGTAGGGACCGTGTATGTGTGAATGTGCGAATGTCAGCGGTTTTATGTCTGGAAGGTAAGTATGTTTGCGACGGCGGCCAGTCACTGCGTAAGGCCTAGTCGGTATGAACGAGAGTTTAGTTTCGGGATAATAAAAGGCCATATAAATCGACTGATGTGTTTTAATTGAGTGACCAGCAAAAGGTGTAGTGAACATTAAATAAAGAAGAATAGTGAGACTCCTACAATTTGTTTGCATGTAATAGCCTCCGATACCACTGTAACTGATTAAAATATGATACAGATAGAGTACACCAAGGCCATAGGCTACTTTTTATCCCGGCAAAATAGACGGTTAACATTTACTTTTGCCGGCAACATCTAGTTTAGTCATAATAAAATATGAAAAGAATACACTAACTATCTCTTCCGTTCACAAACCCACCATGGGAAACTAATATATTAAAATGAAATACTTACAAAATGCTAATCACATTCACAATTACACGAATATTTGGACTGATAAGCTTCAACTTAGCCGGATTCGACCATGACTAATGACCATAGACTAATAAAAATTCGATTTAATTATTTATTACAAGTCTATATCTACACTAATATTATAAAGGGGAAAGATTTGTATTTTTGTATGCAACGACTTAACTCAAAAAGTACTGGACCGATTTTAATAATTCTTTTTTCATTAGAAAGCTACATTATCACTGAGTAACATAGGCTATATGAATATCAATTGCTGTTCGTCAGTCTCGCTAAAACTCGAAATAAGCTGAACTGATTCGGCTATTTTTGGTCTTGAAATATTCGTGGAAGTCCCGGGAAGCTTTACACGGTTTCCATGCTCAACAAAGTGGGCACGGGTCAGCTAGTTATTAATATCTTGTATTTGCATGAATCTTCCAATTCTATATCTAAGACAAGTTTTTAGAAACAATTAAGAGGAAACACCACGAAATTTTTTCCAAACAAAAATAGGGGTCTAGGGGATTTCTATTTCCTCCCTGGATAATGCTGCTAGAGTAACATTTTTTTTCCTGAATATTTATGGATATTGTTTGTACGTCCCTATTTTTTCCTTTTTTTAATAAATTAATTATTTAAAGAGATATGGACGTTTAAAAACCTAAAAAAAATGGCCAGACTCTCCTCTATGTTTAAATATCTAGGAAACAGATTTGACTACAATAAACAACAAAAGCAAAAAATAGGAACCTAGCTCAATTCCTTTTTTAGCTAATACAGAAAAAATATTAAAATCGGTTAAGTTTTGGAGGAGGAAACAGGAATCCCCTAAACGTCGATTTCTGGTACTTTTAATATGTAATTTCAGTGTAAGTTGCAGTTGTCTCTATCGCGCTAGTGCTGGCTAGCTAAGGCACTGCGAGACAGCAATAGATTTTATAAATACCTATTTTGTATTTCTCTCAACCGTGGTGTTTCCTACGTGTGGTCGAAATTGCAAATCTCTTAAAGAAATCATTAAGATTAAAAAAATATATTTATAAATGGCTTCGATTACTGAATTCTTCGTGAGACGTGACAAAGTTGCAACAAACAAATTAACTTCATAAAAACAAAACAATAAACTAATTTAAACAAATTCCCGTGCTAAGTTGTCCACTTAGCTCATAAGTAACCACTTATCTAACTTTAGTTCTTAGACGAATAAAACAAGCTCGAGCTTATCAACACTCTGTAGGGTTCAGTAGATAAATTAACTTTGTAACCACCGACGTAAACGGAGTGCAGTTATAAGTCTGCATGTGTCATCATAGTTCCCAAACGGATGAACCGATTTTGATGTAGTTTTTTATCCACGGGAAGGTAGAGAGAGATGGACAGAAGAGAAGATGATGGGGAGATACTATTATTTCTCCAGCACGAAACAGATGATGTGGTCTCACTCAGTGCTCAGAAATTTCCGGCTGTCCAGAGCATACAGGCTAGGTAGCCTTAAATATAATACTGTCTCAACTAATACCGCTTTATCGATATTACTGTAAACTAAAGACTTAACTAACACGGATCCCTAAAATATCATCAGAAGTAGAGTTCGTCGACCCACAGCGATTCGTGCTGATAATTGGCACAGGGGTGGAACCTACAAAAAGGGTTAAAAATTCGACAAATCGCTCCGAAATATACCTCCAAGTCATATAACGCCGATAATGGTGAGTCGTCGACGTTCAATGTACAAGGACGTCTCACTATCATCAGTTAAGAGACATGCTTGAGAATCTTATAACAACTTTAATAAATATAATATGACAACGTATTCAAAAGATTATGGGAGTCTATCTGTCGCAAAGCATGTATTTATAAGACTAAGGGATGATTTTTCAATAGTCAGATAAATTTCATCTTGCGAATAAATACTCGTATGTGACTTTGACATTGTTTCATACAAAATCAAAGGTGCATTACTTTTAAACTTTTGTAAAGGTAATCTGACGAATGAAAATCAGCACTAAAACATAAGAAAATATTGTGTTGCAATTTTAATGTGGCTGGGACAATATTATTATGATCCGGAATCCGGAAAACCGGAAAAAATTCAGAATTTTCAGAAATAATATAGTTAAAAATATATTATCAGTTTCTTGATTTACGTGATAATATTTAGGGTGCGGCTAGGCCGGTGTTGATCGTGTTGTAGATATTAGCAAAGTTACGCCATGTCATGCCACGTAGGTACATAATATTATGGTGAAATATAATGCAAAATTCAATAAGCGTTGCGCAATGTTGCCCAACAAAAACACAATGTGTAGAGTGTAGACAAACAAAACACCCGAGTGCACCAACGTATTCATTGAAAAACAAAATCAAAAAAATTAAGTAACTCTGAAAAGCAGTGAGAAAGCAACTGGTGAATTATATATTATAGATAATATTACTCTCGCTCATGTCAGCTTTCAAACACATAAAATAAAAAAAAAAAAGTATATCAAAATCATCCTCTTGTATGCTATGATGCCATGGGCACACACACCTACTGTTTTCGTCAGGGGTTAAAAATATGTACATTTCACAAGTCATAAAGAACGTATAATGTAAACAAAACCTACATTTGAGGCATTCTATTTTTAATTTTTACTAATTTGAGGCACTTGTAAAACATTCGCTATACTTGGGTTCTTTATGGTGGGATTTTTATATGCCCATACGTCAGATTAAAAAATGCGAGATCCGCGGCCCATACGTCGATGGCCCACAACGATCGCCTGCAGACCTGCATTGCGGGCGGCTTGCGGACTTGCGGCGCGAAGTCGAATGCCGCAGACCGCCATTTTAAGGACGCAGCACTCGCTAATACATGATAGAGCTGTTGCGAATTTCATTTGGAATGCAAAAGTTGGTTTACTTTTCGTGCAGTTACATTTCAAGATATGGGAGCCGGGAGATAAAGCTTGAAGATTGTATGCTTGACCGTGTGTGGCGATTACACTGAGGCACAAAAGATCAAGCAATTTGATTGGTAAGTTTGCCAAGCCGCGATGAGGTACAGAGGTCGTCAAAAATTAGTAACCTCCTCCAATTCATATATTTTTATAACTATTTGTAAAGAGACAAGCTATGAAGATACTTACTATTTAAGTGCACCCAATTCCTGGAATTAAAAAAATACATGACGCTAGTCACATCCAGCGAATAGGTTCCTAACTTTAATCAACGAGCGCAAGTCTGATAAAATTACAGAATAGGATGGTTCCTATAATTTATTATTATTAATCTTTCCTTAGGTTGTGTGAATGCGACAGCAGACTATGGTTAGTCTGTTGTTGCATTCACACACGCATCGAAGGTGCACGAGCGGCAGCACTGAAACCGAACGCGAACTGCCCCCGGGTTCAGCGTTTCGTTGCCAACTCCTCTCGGTCATTTGCACATGATAATGTGTTTGCTTTGGCTTTGTATCCGTCTGCGCTGACGCAGGTAACTATACACCGCGTATGTTAATGTTAACTGTACCTACTGACGTTAAAGAAGCACTATACTTTTTATGACCAACACTGGGCATTTCACTATGGTACAATGCGACAAAGGATAAAATTTGTAAGGTTGGCCAATACTCTGACATATTATCCATTTATTGATTGTAATTACATGGATCAGAATTAGGATAGAAATGTAATGTGAATAAAAGTATTGGCTTTCAAGTTCACAACTTTTTTTAAATATAGTAATCTGCACCTATAGTCACTTCGGTGTCCCTGGATAGGCAATGCCTATAGACAGCGGCGTGTGGTTCCTATAACTCCATTACTAAAGGCTTCACATATTTAAAGACTCTCATCTAAATTTCTATTGTACCTACAGACTAGGGCTTCCCTCTGAAGAATTCATTGGCGGCTAACTCTTCTTTTCTCTCGGAACTCTTATTGCATTTATTCATTGCAGTTATTTTCCTAAAACTGCCGAGTGCGATGCACCCTTCCAAACCGCTTTATTACAACAGTAGCACATAAAGTACATTAGTACGCACTCCGGCGATAATAAAATTACATTTTTAATGAAAAGCATCGTAAGGCAGAGGGCACACAAGGGGAGTGCATTGAACTCGGTTTCCCAGAAAAGCTAGGAGAAAAAAACTGACAGGAGCGGCCGTCTTGAATTAGCACGAATAGAAGATGTCGGATCCAATTCATGTGTCACCTCACATTTCATGGGAAAACTGTGCCATATACTGGCTGGCTGATTATCTCAATCTTTGGCCTTGTTACTTAGTCTTTGGAACATTTTTAATTCATATTATTATAGCCTCCTGGTAAACAAATAATGTAAAACTAACATTATTTAAGTACCTACCATTAAAAGTAATGAAGATATTAAACTATTCAATTTAATGTGTGAACGAGAAGGGAACAACCGATTGTGACGTCACGTTAACTCTACATAGACATTACACCAACCTGAATAAATTTCATATTCATTCAATAGCCCAATTGTCCGATTGTGTGGTGCAGGTAAACATAGTCAGAGTTATACAAAAAAGTATCTGGCACTAGGTAGTTACTTCTGGCATGATCTGGTTAGTACTAGTAAAAATATAAGCCCTTCTTGCATAAACTGACTTGCATAAAATGGATGTACGTATTTTTATTCTTCCACGCGTCTTCCACCATCGCAAAACGGATTTATTATGAATTTAAGCACACATAACGTCGTAAATAACGTCGTATATCTGGAACATTCTATCACAGCAAGATATAATATTTCCTTGGACATATTTTACTTATGTCGCGAAAATACTCTAGAATCTAGATCAGAAACCCACCAAAACGAGCGAAAAACCTAACGCGCAGTTACTAAGGACATAAAAATTCCGTTGTGTTCGGGCAGTTTTCATGCTAAGCGACGTTTTTCACAAAATATTAATGCAGTGACGCACAGAATACATTAGCGGACCCTGCCAGTTGTCAGTTGCCACACATTGAGTGCGTCTTAACGTATTAAAATGTTTAGATCCCACAGCGACTAACTATAATACAAGGAAATGTCACAGCATAAGGATAGATGATGTCTGTGATATGCCAAATGATCAAAGAAAGTGGACTTATTATGTTTACGCAAATATTATTCATGGTTTTAAACACTGACCTATTGTATCGAACTTCTCTTTAATTCTCTTTTCCGACGTTTCGGCTTCTTTCCGTAGCCATGGTCACGGGAGTACTGAGGTGTCAGGTGTTCTATTTGTGGTGTTACCTAATTGTTAGAGGAACCTATGGTCCATCAAAACAGGGGACGAATAAACCTTTGCACGTATTTTAGCGACCCAAACGGCAATAGAATAGTTATAAAGTCGATATAAAGTCATGACTTTATTAATGCAAACTCGAAGCTCGCATCGTTTCGTACCCATATTTTCCATATTTGGAGCTAATAAGCTGTAGATAGGTTTAGGGTTCAAGGTCTTTGAACTTTAGTGCGAGCGTCCTTAGTGACGTCACAACCTAAATTGGTTTACCGCTGACCGATTAGCACCCGTAATCGCCTTACTAAGTTCGCTCGCCTAATCGGTCAAAACGATTGCGGCCGGCATTTTAGGAACACTAGTGTCTAGTTACGTCATACGGCTTCCTAGTGGTTGACCTTCGAAATTGTAAGCACGTAATTATTACATGTACCGGACAATGACTCTAAAAGCCTTGTGAAGGCACACGAGCATTAACATAGACACACGCGAAAAGGACAATGCCAATTTTTCTATGAGAGTTGGGCTATTGTTGCGTCTTAACCAAATTAACTGTAAAACATTGAAAATGTACTCAGGATTCATATTTAAAAAAATCACTTAGATATTCGATGGGAGTTTTGAGAAATCTGAATTTAAAATGTTCCGAATTTTGAGGTTAAGTTATGCATTCAAAAGTGTAAAATATAGTATCAAAAGTAATTTGCAATATCTAACGACATACACTTATAGTAAATTAATCGACGGAGGATTGCACGACTCAACGTTGAAGTAAGACTTTTAATACACTTTGTTGGAACACTTTGAATAATAATTAAAGAAAACAAACACTTCTTTCACACACACTATCAAAAAGTCAAATTCATTATTCACCACAGATTAAGAATTAGTTACTACGTAACAGATGCGACAGCTATATTTTACCGAGTTTCCAGTTGTTACGTTTTGGCAGCACTGTAGCATCTGTCATTTTGACCGCACACCACAGACCATAGCACATCACAGACTACAAACACACATTGTATAAGTGGTTGAATAATCGAGTCCAGCTATCGATACTTTAGTGAGGTATCGATTTTTTTTGTAGGTAGGTTTTTGTAGTTCAGGTAATTTATTTTTATAATAAGTAATACAAAATAAAAACAGGTTACATTTATCATTTATTTATTGATTTTTTTTCTGAATTTCTAATAAGCCCTGATTGATATAGCAAGAACATTAATATTTAACAGAATATTTTTTTAATAATATTTTAATAATTATCCTAATAAAACTCTCTAATGTCGTAATCCAACCATCTAGTGATGGTAACACACAAGTCCAGGTTTTCCTGTTTCTAAGGCCACTTGCCTTACTTGAAGTGTGCTCATATTTCAATTGTTTTCATTTCTTTGATGACACAAAAGTTGATCAGTCACTTCTGTAAATAAATAACACAATATTTAAGATGAAAAAACAATACATATGTTGGCCGGTCACTTAGTCCGGCCATCAACAACAACAAAACAAGGAGAGTTTCTAGTAAAAACTATAGTTAATTAGCAAAAATAGATTAACTAGTTTTGTCCTTCAGCACTATAAGTTGATTACCCTAAATAAAACTGCAATAATATTCTGCTATAAAATATGCTTAAACTGCCATAACACTTGTTTAACATTTATGAAAATACCATCTTTTCATAAATGTTAAACAAGTGTTACATAAATTTTTTGTTGTTTCAGTGAAGTTATTGATACCCACAACCTCCAATTCCTGAGCCAAGTTCCAAACCACTAAACCTTGGTATTTCACAAAAATAAAACAATTTCAGTATCTTTTGATATGTTAAAATATCATATAGAATGAGTGTCAAAATGCCATAGTACTTAATACATACCCGCTCTTCCAATGACCAACATTTCATCAGAAGCATTTACATCCTCATTGGAGTTCTCTTTGTAATAATTGTTATCACTAAGGCCTAGGGGTATTTCTGTCTGAAACAAATGAGTACAGTTTAAGATTAATATTGATATACAAAAGCAAAAAACATTGGCAAACTTAATGAGTCAAAGATTAAGTATAATTATATTATATTGTTCATACTTTATATTACACTAGCTCTAACTATAACGTGTTAAAAGTAAAACTCACCTGTGAACTAATAGTTGCGTTGCAACCGCCGACACAAGACTTAAATAGTCCCTTAAAACGAAAAATTAACAATATTTACACTAAATTAATTAACATACTATAAAAGATTGATATAATGTATCAATAATCTGCGGAGTAATTGAATATTTTGGATCAAATCAAGCAAGAAACGAGGATAAACAAAACACTAACAAACTACACGCGGCCATATTTGAGTTTTGACAACAAAATTACTCTAATCTATGTTTGACAACATAGATCATATTTTGACACTACAAACAGGAAACAGGAACTTTACGTGTGTGACGTCACAAAACGACGCCATTTTGCTTTCGACCGCAGCGCCAAAACGTAACAAATGGAACTACACTGTCAGCCCCCTGTTATTCACGTCACACAAATGTCAATAGTACCATATGGTTAGGGCTGCCAGTAAAAAAAAAAATGTAGCCTAAAATAGTTTTAGAAAAAGAAAAAATAACTTTATTATATTTCTTATTACTTTCAATTAAAAAGAAAAACATCATTAGCATTATTTTATAAAGTAATCTTAGACTAATGTTCATTATGTTAAATAGAGTTGGTGTGGGTTTCTTTCATTTATTTCATATTACTATTCTTACTATTTCACTTAAAAACTGGTATTGGCAATAAACTGGCATCATTTAGCGGTTGACATACAAAATGGCGGTTCCGCTAATTTCTAATTCAATATGGTTACTTTTTTTTTATAACTTTTAAACCCCCATTCGCTTACAACTAAAATTAATATACATAACATAATATTTCAAAAGACGAATATTTATATATAAATGGTTAAGACGCAAGAGTGACGCAAAATAGCCCAGTTTTCGGCATTCTCCTTTCAATGTAAGTTAGTACATTTTGGAACCTGGACGAAAAAAGAGGGCAGCTGTTTTCAGGTTGACGTTCTTGTGTTTCGCTGCTTATATGTAAGTCATTTTTGTTGCTGTTTTCTCCAGTTGAAAGCGGATAGGCTCGCGATAGTTTCTGTCTATAGCTCATCTGTTGTTCTCCTTCAGCTGAAAGGATGGATGTGTTGCCAGCTAGCTACATCTCGTCATCATCTCGCTTATTAGCGACTCCAGAGTAATAACTTTCAATTGTCTTCTAGAAATCCGTTTGTTTGTAGACAAGCTGTTTATATTAGCTTATACCAAATGACTGTTTTCATGTCTGGAGAGGTGGTTACGCAAACATGTGAGGAGTAATGTATACACCGACCCATTATAAACGCCGCGGCTGCGGGAGGTCAATATTATGCGTCTTCCTCGCACCGGGAGTTACGCAGGTGACACAATCAGAACTCAATTTTTTGTACCTTTACTGTAACCTGCGTAAATACAGTATCCTGAGAGTTCACTGTCTTTCAGGGCGAAAATAATAATATATCCTAAGCCTAGAACTACTACCATTTTTTTTAACAATGGGAAATACTTTATGGACCGGGGTATATGAGACACACCCAGGTGGAACGCGCCTGAAGTTTCACATTAAAACCCATTGGTGCCACCTCCGCTTGGCGTTGGCCTGCCGGACCCGTCTAAGGCGATATCTGCAGATGCCCAGTCAACGGCATTTGCTTCAACTGCAGATCCTCCGCAGCAGCCTATCGGTGACAGTTGCTATTCCTCCGGAAGAGCAGTCCGAGGGATACTAAAAATACTATATGAAAATTGATCAACATCCGTTGAGAAGTCACAAGAATCTATCCGTTCTTCTAAGCTTCCGCATTTATACACTGACCGGCATGGAAATTTGGCCACCCTGTTATTTTTGTCTAAACGTCTCAAATTTGCCTGTATTGTAATGAAATTAATGTCAGACAATAAAAAATACATTTCTTCGTGTTTCCTGATCAATTTTACAGCCACTGACATGGTTTTTAATTTAAAAATAAGTTTTTAATAAAATCGCTATATTTCTAAGCATAAAATAATATTTTCCAAAACACTCTGAATTCAAAAGTAATAACAGTTTTCCAATTTTTTTTTCATTTTAATATGGGGTATTTCCTCCTCTTGCTCTGATGACCATCTGCATGCGGTCTGGCATGATTTAGATAATGTTTTTGATTTCAGTTTGGGATAGGTTCTCCCAAGAGTTAATCGCAGCGCTACGAAGCTGTCCGAGGGTTGCTGGCGGGTTAGGGGATGTTTTTATTATTCTTTTGAGCATGTCCCAGATGTGTTCTATAGGATTCAGGTCTGGACTGCGGGCAGACCACTGCAGTTTTTGTATACCGAGACTTTGAAGGTACTCATTTACGCAACGAGCTACTTGTGGCCGTGCATTATCGTGCATTAAACGAAACTGGTCATACCCTATAAACCCCGAATTGAGCATAACGTGTTCCGGGATAACTTCTTCGATGTATCGTGTCGCAGTTAATTGATTGTCAACGACAACCAATTCTGTACGAGCGGTGGAACTTATTCCTCCCCACACCATTATAAAGCCTCCACCGTAACAGACGGTATTTACAGTCGTATTGGGTAAATACCGTTCTTTTTTTCTTCGCCACACTCGTAAACGACCGTCTCGATCTCGTAAAGAAATCCTACATTCGACAGTAAACAGCACTCGACTCTATTCTTCATGGGTCCAGTAAGCAAGATCACGTGCAAAATGTAGACGAGCATCTCGATGTTGTTTGAGCAGTTCAGGTCCTAGTGCTGGCCTACGTTCCTTTAAATTAGCTTCCTCCATACGTCTTCTTATTGTACGCTCGCTAACACTCACATCTGTCGCAATTTGGAACCGCTGACGAACTGCTCGACTGCAGTAAGGAACCGATTCCGTAAGATCTCTAGGACAATAAAACGGTCATCCCGTGCCGTTGTGCAACTGACACCCCCACTGCCTGGTCTTCTTGAGAAGCTACCAGTTTCTTAGTATCATTTTAAGTTTTACTGGATTGATGAACGAGGTAAATTGAGCGCAATAGCTACTTCGCGCTGTGTCAGTCCTTAGTCAATTAAGGCTACAGTTTGTGCCACTATTTCAGGCTCTAAAGGCATTATTTTAATTTTTAGGTGCAGTTTAAAGTTAAATGAACTCAACAATGTCAAAAGAATCAGAAGGACAAAGATGCACTTACACAAAACTAAATTAAAATTACGAACTTAATTCGTTGAGAGTTTCGACTAAAATTATGACTAAAATTTAAATTTCTATTCGCATATGTTTTAAAATATAATTAATTTCCCTCTGAAAATAAAGATAGTTATTTTTCCATAGTACCCTTATAAGAAAAAATTGTTTAAAAATGTTAACATTTAAGAAATCGCCCAAAAAGTGCTTGGACGGGATTCCATGCCGCTCAGTGTAGTATAAGGATGGATAAAGACAGTAGATAGGCGTTTCGGTCTAACGATTAGAAGTAACTGTAAGCCTGTCATCCGTTCACAAGTAGGTTACCTAGCTGAAAACCTGCTTGGAAAGAAATATAACTGAGACATGAGAGAGAAAATCCCAAAAAGGCAACAAAGTAACCTTATTAAACAAGCACATGCCCTTAGCTTATGGCTCTTAATAACGAA
Source organism: Celastrina argiolus (assembly GCA_905187575.2). Taxonomy (NCBI): domain Eukaryota; kingdom Metazoa; phylum Arthropoda; class Insecta; order Lepidoptera; family Lycaenidae; genus Celastrina; species Celastrina argiolus. Next base: position 3,378,680 of record LR994591.1, on the reverse strand, counting down.
TGAACCGTTTGCCCTTACGGCAATGAAAATATAAGAAACGGAGCCCTTCAGCCTGAACCCTAGCAAATTTCGCCTCATTGCCCTTTGGGACTCCCTTACCAGCAATTTCGTCCCGTAATTTTACACTCATTCATTATTCTAATTTTATCGAGTTTCCACAACAAGCACACACTTATCCTAAATAAATGATGTACCTAAAATAATATTGGAGTTGACTTGTAAATTATGATTAAGAGCGGTGCGCTTGGCACGTACGATTGACGGCAACTTTTTCGGAAAATTAAGACATGAAAATGTCCAGTCATGATTTTCATACAATCATCATTCGACAAAGATACGAACAAGTTGATTGTCAATTCTTGCTAAGGCCAAAAAACTTTTTTATTAATCATCATTGGTTGAAAAATTGTAAGAACGATTAGTAATTTATTTATAGAAATAACAATGGACGAAGATAAAGTTTTGCTTTGTTTTAGCAGTCTTATTTCAAGAAATCAACATCGATAGTACAGTCATGTATAGCTTCATCTGCACACGCTTGGCATTCAGCAATCTACACACGCACATACACGCTAGACAAGCAGCTTGGGGAGTTGTGAGAGAACCAAAGAGTAATTGCTTTCTTTTCAAATCGCATGCCTAATGTGTAAATCTAGCACAATATAATCTAACTACGCAAATTCCACAAACAGACATGATAAGCATCATCATTAGCATTATCACTCAACCCTCTGGCGTCCTCATCTAAGTGTAATCCGGTTTGTATTATGGTAAATTCTAAGGGCCCGATCGGCCTCGGGGCGGTGTGTAGCCAGCCTAAGTGGCCGACAAGGTCAATGTCAAGCGATTGAATAATGTATAGACGAAAGCGCGTCATAGCTGTGCGGGAGGCCTACTTTCTGTTTTTTTTTGTTTTGCACCAGGTTGCATATCGTTACCACTTGCATTAACGAGATGTTTTCAGCGGCTTCGTACGCCTAAATATCCGGAACCGGAATAATCTGGAAACCGTAGATATTCCCACGAAGTATCATATAGGATACTTCCCGTAATCTACTCTATATCTGTGCCAATCTTCATCGACATTGGTCCAGTAGATTCCTAGCTTATTTAATGCAAACAGAATGCGAGTAGACAGTGAAATGGTATTTGAACGGGAACTTGCTTGTAAACAGTGTCAGTCTGGTCACGGATTAACTGATCAAATAAGCTAATTTACGTAGCGTGAACGGTCAAAGGGCATACCGATGGTTCCGTTTGATTATATTCTTTGCCGGGTGGTGCAAGTCGATAGCCACGCAGCGGCAGCAAAGGACCTGTCGTCGCCACCCTTTAGGTTTCTATGTATTTCTATGACATAATATCGTTCGTGTGGCTTGCCATGGAGGGAATTTCATAATAATAATAGCTCCCCTCACCGATTTCGATGTCGGTAACCGATTTCATTAAAACCAGGCCAGCCACGCAGGAGTTATTTTATAGTGCCCAAGTGTGTGCGCATTACACAAAGACACTCTTTCTTCCCTCATAACCCAGTGGGACGGTAAACCGACACGACTGGCGAGAGAAAAGGCGCAGGACCGACTTTTTACATGCCCATCCGACGCATGGATCATCTTTCGTGTCAGACAATAAGGTGATCAGCCTGCTTTGGCCTAACCAAACTTGAAAACAACATTATTTGTTGTTCCATCGCGGGAATCGAACCCATGACCTCCGGGTCGAGAGCGAAGCTCTGAACCACTAGACCACGGAGACAATGGGAATGGAATTTCCTAGTAATACATATAAACCAGCACTGTGGCGACACCACGTTTGCTGTTGCTTGAGTTGAGTGAGCAAGGTAGAAGCGGAACCCGCTTCTACCTTGCTCACTCATTTATTTGCCAACGGACCCGAAACAATCCAACGCAATACATCACAATGTCATGCCAAAAAACTCACAAGTACAATCCTTAAAGCGTTCCGAGGACGATTGTAAGTGACCTTGTCTAACCTTAACGCCAAGCGGTGAATATTATTACAATAAATGTTTATGGCTCATAGATGATACCATCAGGGGGGTATTTAAAGCTTGTAGACGTCTAGAAGTTAGAAGATCTGGGTTGAAAACGTGTGGGTCCCATATGGTCCTGAAGTCCAAGAATGAAAAAATTGTAAGTATTACATTTGCGTAGCTACTTTAACAGGTATAATATAATCGGCGTTTTCATTAAAAGCCAGACTTACTACTACTACTACTAGTAAAGGAAGAAAGTGTTCTACTGCAGTATTCTGCAGTAGAACACTTTCTTCCTTTACTAATGACCGAAGTGGCTGGCAAGAGATCAGGCGCCGCCGACGCGAAAGATTACTTATTACACAGTCCGGTGGTCAAATCATCATAATATTAATATGCAGTAAGTACCTAAGCAAAGTTCAATGAGCAGTCCGTCCTTTTTTTAACCCTTCAGCTGTGACAGATGACAAAGAGCAAACTAACGGCAGCACGTGCGCATATGACAAGATGGCGCGTAAAATTCTTCTTTGTACAAATAATGTAATAACTTTACAACCACACCATATTTTATGGTTCTGTAAAAAACATTGTAATAGCTGTTATATTTTCTATCTATCAAGCCATCAAACTATAGTATTTAGTCTGATTTCATATCCGTTTCACAAGTATAAACTTTGGAAACTGTGTTGCTGACTGTTTCTGTATGAAATAAATAAATGCTATATTATAATCTAAAGAACAGGGACCTATTCTTTCTAATTATGTAAATAAATCGACGAAAGAACTTGAGATGCTTACAAAAAAAGTACTTGAGTTGTGACACTACAACAAATAGAAACTACTAGGGATGTCCTCCACTGCGATTTGATTTTATCGATAGTTTTACTTGTTGTGAATAATTTACTCTATTGAATAAAAATACAATTTTATACAACAAAATTTTTATTTACATCCTTTGATAATAGAAAAAACATACATTTTTACTATCAACATATATATATATATATATTCGATTTGATTTTGTCGATAGTTTTACTTGTTGTGAATAATTTACTCTATTGAATAAAAATACAATTTATTACAACAAAATATTTATTTACATCCTTTGATAATAGAAAAAACATACATTTTTACTATCAACATATATATATATATATATTCGATTTGATTTTGTCGATAGTTTTACTTGATGTGAATAATTTACTCTATTGAATAAAAATACAATTTATTACAACAAAATATTTATTTACATCCTTTGATAATAGAAAAAACATACATTTTTATTATCAACATATATATATATTTCCAAATTCATAAAGTATGTAATACTTTGTATCTAAATAATCTATGTTGGGTTTCAATTTATAATAAGTAATTGGAATCCAAAATAATAACATGATTTTATCATGAGTCAATTATAGAATTAGTATTAGAATAATAATTTTTTTATTAGTTTTTTTTAGAAAATTAATATTAGAATTACATAACTGGTGTTATGTTTTATAAACACTGTAAAAATACAATTTATTACAACAAAATATTTATTTACATCCTTTGATAATAGAAAAAACATACATTTTTATTATCAACATATATATATATTTCCAAATTCATAAAGTATGTAATACTTTGTATCTAAATAATCTATGTTGGGTTTCAATTTATAATAAGTAATTGGAATCCAAAATAATAACATGATTTTATCATGAGTCAATTATAGAATTAGTATTAGAATAATAATTTTTTTATTAGTTTTTTTTAGAAAATTAATATTAGAATTACATAACTGGTGTTATGTTTTATAAACACTGTAAAAATACAATTTATTACAACAAAATATTTATTTACATCCTTTGATAATAGAAAAAACATACATTTTTATTATCAACATATATATATATTTCCAAATTCATAAAGTATGTAATACTTTGTATCTAAATAATCTATGTTGGGTTTCAATTTATAATAAGTAATTGGAATCCAAAATAATAACATGATTTATCATGAGTCAATTATAGAATTAGTATTAGAATAATAATTTTTTTATTAGTTTTTTTTAGAAAATTCATATTAGAATTACATAACTGATGTTATGTTTTATAAACACTTGTTATAGTAATGGGTATTTGTGTATAATAATTATTGGGATTGAACTATTTTTGTAGGACTTAATGAGATGTAACTTACAGTTACTACTGGAAAAATTACCTTCATATCCATATATTGGATTAGGTATGTGTATATTAGAAAATAAAACTATAGTGAATCTTCAACCGACTGATTTGAATACAACTACACACTAAGACAAGACAAAAGATGGGAGAATGAAATAAAAGCAACGGGAGGAACAACATGGAGTAGGCATTTGACTACGAAGAGTTTAGGGGACAAATTTGCCAAAGTGCAATCAAATAGTAAGACATACATTATTGTAAAATAAACTAGGTCCTGATTCAACATGCCATCGCTGTTATCACTTGCGAATTTCGAAAACAAAATGTGTGGGATTTGACATAAGCTTCGCTAAGTGTCACGGGAATTCGTACGTCACTTAAATTTTGTCAAATCCCATACATTTTGATTTCGAACTTCGGAAGTGATTATTGCGATGGCATCTTTAATCAGAGGTCAGGTGCCTTACTCTCCAAACTGATTCGATTTTGATTCAGTTTCGAACGAACCTCGTAGTCCCGAATAAATTGACGTTTGTTTATTTTGATTCTCAGTCGATTGATATGGTCGGGAGTACAAAAAGTAACGATATAACGATTTTCTTCATTCTGATTAGTTTCATTAATCATTTAACAAACACATTAATCCACCAAATAAAATATCAAAAACCGTTGTGACCGAACTGATTCGATTCTCGGTTGCGTCGGGAGTGAGCATACTAAATACATATTTACATACTAAGTACTGTTGCTAGAACAAAGCTCATTTCCCAAAAAATAAACGCAAGCCGTGCGTCCCATTTGGCATTCCCACCAGGACTGCTGCCAATGGCGGAATTGCCAAATGCAAGATGTCGGTTAGTTTTATCCAGGCCAAGAACACCCAGATCTATTTAGCTGGGACGTTAAACTAAAGTTGCTGATATGATTTATGATACTTTAACAGTGACATGATAATAATAATAATAGCTCCCCTCACCGATTTCGGTGTCGGTAGCCGATTTCATTGAAACCGGGCCAGCTACGCAGGAGTTATTTTATAGTGCCCAAGTGTGTGCGCACACAAAAACACTCTCTCTTACTTTTACTCTCATAACCCAGTGGGACGGTAAACCGACACGACTGGCGAGAGAACAGGCGCAGGACCGACTTTTTACATGCCCATCCGACGCAAGGATCATCTTTCTACCTAACCTAACCTAACCAAACATGAAAACAACATTATTTGTTGTTCCAACGCGGGAATTGAACCGACCTCCGGGTCTAAAGCGAAGCTCTGAACCACTAGACCACGGAGGCGATCCAGTGACATGTTATACAATATACAAAATCAGGTTAAAAACCGGCCAAGTGCGAGTCGGACTCGCGGACGGAGGCTTCCGTATAAAATGGAAAAGATCGCGTTCGTTGTATGGGAGTGGACTTAAGCGCCATGCCTGGTATTCCGCGCAGCCGCTGTGGATCCCACCACGGCGCAAGTGGCATTCATTTCCTTCTGATAATACTGGCAATTCCTATACTACCAGCACACCAAATTACCCGTATATCTTAGACTATCATTTAATTTATTTTTAAATTTAGTTAAAATCAAAGCAAATATTTTTATTCAAAGTAAATTTTACAAAAAATGTTTTCTGAACGTCGTTTCTATATGATGCCTACCACCGGTTCGGAAACTAGCCCAGCGAGAAGAAACGGCGTGAGAAACTAGCATGGGGCCATCTTTTACCAAAGAGATGGAAAATTTGTCTTTAAAAAAAATTACATAAATATGTCAATGCTAAAACTAAATAACATGAGTACATTCTATATATAATTAGCCTTGTAGGGGGCTACTTCAAGTTACCCCCATACGCTGAGTAATAAGCTTAGTGGGTGGTGTAGGGTTTCTATAACTCGATTCCTATCGGCTCCACTTACCCCTTTCCATTTGAAGATTCTTTTAAAAAAATATATTTAGGCTAGGACTTCCATCAAAGGAAAACGAGCATTTGCCACTGAAGTACACCTACTTCAGTGGCAAATGCTCGTTTTCCTTTGATGGATTTACATGGGGATATATTAGTATCCTCAGTGATACTGGACCCAAGACAATGTCGTAGGGTAGTTAGGTAGGGTAGTTAGCTAGGGTGTTGCACAGTTACTAAGGGTGTCGCATATTTACTAAGAGATATTAGCTAACCTACTTTTCGTAACCATAGAAATGTGGTGTAGGGGGATTGGAATTATTTTTGATATAAGTGTAATTGGCATGACAAAATTTGTATTGTTATAGTTAATCTACAATGTCATTAATAGCTTTCAAGTACCTACATAAGTAATATACTGAGCGGAGCGCCTACAAACTGCTAGATCAGTTTGGCGTAATACATGACGGTGTATGAAGAGGAACTTAAATGAATAAATCATTAATAAAATAAAAATAAAATCTATGGTATTTTTTTTAATGAGCTGCATAGATACTTTACAGCCTCTTCAATTTATAGATCTAATCACACCGCGACCAACATTCAGCGATTTAATACTGTCCGCCCACGGTTTAAAAATGGTATCGAAAGAAACCCATTCATAATAGTTCAAAGTAGCATTCACCTTTCCGCACATCCGTAACATATATACCTTGTTAGCTTATCGCTTTGAAGTGGAACCAAAATATCTGACGCTATATCATCACGTCTACAAGTCCACCCACCAATTTATCCTGATCAGGGATGAAATGGATATGAAATTTCGGATATGGATATAATATTATTTCGGATTGTCCGTTTGTTACGGATAATTTCGGTTAGGAACGGATATAAATTGTGGTTACCTATGACAGTAGAAAAACTTTTATTTCGGATTCGGTTACGGTTACGGATATTTTTTTATATCGGATATCCGATTTTTTCGGTTACGGTCACGGAGCTCGCTAACATCCCTGCTGCAGATTCTAATCTAGATAATAGATAATATATCTAGATATCAATCTAGATAATAGAGTAAGGGCATTTTTCACCGAGCAATGTTAAAGTTAATCCTTCGTTAAATATCATGTTGTTCGTCTCGTAATTCCTATCAACGAATGAGAATGCATGGTAGTTTAACAAGCCGTTAACACTAACATGCGTTTGTAAAATCGGGACTCAAGTCACTTTCGAAAAAAATGATCACACAATTTTTAGCACAGTTTATACCTTTTCAGAATAGATAGAGAACCTAGCAACGCCCCTTACACTTCACCTGTAGGCTGTAGGCCTACTCCCGACACAATCGAGAACCGAATCAGTACGATCTCAACGGTTTTTGGTATTTTATTTGGTGGATTGCTTTGAAACTAACCAGGATAAACAAAATCGTTAGATCGTAACTTTTTGTACTCCCAACCATATCAATCGACTGAGAATCAAAAAAACAAACGTCAATTTATTCGGCAATACGCGGTACGATCGAATCTGAATCAAAATCGAATCAGTTTGGAGAGTAAGGCCCGTATAAACTATTAAATAAATTAAAAATAAAAAAAAACTCCCCACTTAGAGTGTAACATTTCTATCACAACTAAAAAAGTACCTGATGACCTTGAACCGATTTCCACCAAATATAGCTAAGAACACTCTCGCCTAATATACCTTTCAAACAAAAACCGCATTAAAATGGGATCTACGATGCTGATGATGATAATATCTAAAGTGAACTTTTCTCTATCGCATGAGAATCACACTGTTTCCATATTCTATAGTGCTGTTTCCCCTTCAGCTCGGGTTGTTTTCGGGCTTTACATTTATCGGTATGGTGGAATCCTCAGAATTAGCTATTATCATCCGATATCTCGCCATAGATAAGGGTGTTGTGTGTGAACATCGATCTTGCATAATTTAGACTCACTTATGTAAAAAGAAACATTTTATATACAAGATTTTTGTCAAATTTTGGTTGAATTGCTGATGGAATAAAGACATTTTTTTCATTTCTACTATCAATTTGTAAACTTGTGATAAGCTTCATTATATTTATAAAACATTGGGTCTTTACCACATGTTAGTAGATAAAGGCCCAAAAATATTCTACTCTAATTTCGACAGGTTTCTGAAAGGATAATCAAAAGGGTAACTAACACGGCAGTCAAGTTAACAACTCATGTTGAACACTGATTGGTGAATTATCAGAGAGAAAGAGAGGGACAGAAATTATATAATTTAACCCGTAAAGTACGGGTTAAATTATGTATAGTTAAGTGTGTAGTTTTATCTAACGCAAAAATTGTTTTTGGATCGGGGATTGGGAATGGTATCACACAAGAAGTACCAACTTTAACAAAAACATTCAAAAGTTCGGAAGAAACAAACATTATTTAAAAGATCGAGACCCTCCTTTTCGACGTTAAAAACTACTCAATCGTGAATCTACAATACAACATCTACCATCCAACACATTCGCCGGGTAACGAAACACAATGTTCTAGGAAGGCGGTATTTACGTTCCCCATTTCCGGTACATCCCTTTTTTTCACCCAAAACATCCGTGTTTTCGCATACAAATGTGCATTATAGTGAGAGGATTAACAACTTTTTGTTATTAAACAGAAAGGTTGTGCCAGTGTTGTGATAGAAACGGAACTACCGGGAATAAAATATTAATAATGATAAGCTATCTGTAATTTCTACTTTAAAGTTTTTAGTTTCGTCGTTCTTTAAAAGCCATATCGGCTTTTAAAGTACGACGAAACTAAAAGGAAGGGTAATGATTCTGTCAGTAGGTATATGTATGTACGTGTAATGTGCACGTAACTAAACTTATCTCTCCAAACTGATTCGATTTTGATTCAGATTCGATCGTGCCGCGTACTCCTGATAAAATTGACGTTTGTTTTTTTTATTCTCAGTCGATTAAAAGTTACGATCTAACGATTTTCTTAAGTTTCAAAGTAATCTCCCAAATAAAACACCAAAAGCCGTTGAGATCGAACTGATTCGATTCTCGATTGTGTCGGTAGTAAGCCTGATGTTAGCCTGGTTAAATATAAGCTAATAATTATGTAGCCTTAGTTTTCGTTATTTATTTATTTATTTATTGACACACCAATTTTATATGACAGTCTTATACATACATAGTTTTATGTGTCTGAATAAATTTGATTTGATTTTCATCTTGATTCTGTTCTTTCGGTGGTCTGAAGGACCGAGAAGTTAAAAAATTACCAATTACCTACCTACAATATGAATATGTTTTACTATATGTATATGCAATAATTTCTTTCTGTATACATCATAAATGAAGACCAGCATTTTATATTTATCAATACGAACAGCCAATTATACTTAATAATATTTATAGAGTCATATAATGAGACAGTAAATAAGCGTATGATTCACAAGCGAGTGGGGTTAACATTGCGTATGTTAATTGATAAACCGAATTGTGATTCATGCAGTCACCCCAAAGCCATAAACACTTAACATGCAAAACGTATCGACTTAAGCGCTATTGTAACCATAAGATAAGTGTAACTTATATGATAGCTCTAAAAATAATTTCAATTTTTATTAAATTGCCAGAGTAAAGAAAGAAAGAAAGAAAATTTATTTGGTAAACATATAAAAACAAAACAAAAAGTAAAAACATTAAAGAAAAAAAACAAAATTTACCAAATTGGTGTTCACTCAGCATAATGTTGCGAACATAACAATTCGCAACGCTGATTTTCAGTGAACACCGTAGACAAGTAAAAGTTATGATAAACTAAATAGAAGTTATAAAATAGTGTCATACATTGTGTGATAAATACATTAATTTAAATTACAATAATTTTACTTAAACATCAATCTAAAACTATTTAAAACAATAATAGATGCATGGTTACAATTTAACAAAATTAACAATTACAACTTATTAATAGGAATAATAGGTCTTATTTTCACATACCGGGGCTATTATTAAGAATCTTTTAACACCTCTTAATTAAGCTCAGACCAGTATTTAGGACCAGTATTGTATTTTTTTCTTTCTGGTATTGTCTGTAACTTTGTGTGTAATTTAATGTCTAACTTTGTCGAAAACAGGTTTTTATTATTATTAGGAGGAACGGTGGAACAAACATACATAAATATATTGCAATAATCGTTACTCTTCCATTAGCCTTCAGCGCAGTCGGGTAAAAATTTACGTTAAAAAAGTTAAAAGCTACTAAAACACTAAAAAGTTACACAACAATAATATGACAATAATTCTATAGACATATACATATATTATAGTAATAAAATAAAACTCGTGTTTATACATTATTAACAATTACTCAATTTAAAATCCATTAAAGCTCAAACATTTAGTTGTAAATTTAACTTGTTCAGTTATTATGTAAAGATTGGAGAGTAGAGTGGGCCACAAACGATCCGATATCGACAAACGGTCAACATGCGGGTAGTTATTGTTTTGTATTACAATAACCATAATGACTTCATAATGCCCTGGTAATGTCCCCTATTCGTTATGCTTTTTAGCCCGTAGGGTGGGAACAGGATTTAACGATTAGTAATACGCACGAGTAAATTGGCTAAAGCAGAAAAAACGCTCAAAAGCTTTCAGCGTGAGTCCCCATCTCACCAACTTCTATTAGTGTTAATCGTCTAACCACCAAGTTTGTTAAATATCATGTTATCCCTCTCGCATTTCCTGTCAATGAATGAGATGGCATGGTATTTTAACATGGCGTTAACTTTTTTAAACACGGCCTAAATATCATTACCTCTTTCATTTATACGAAGAACGAGCGAGATAACAGCAGGCTTATTCCCGACACAATCGAGAATCCGTTCGATCTCAACGGCTTTTGGTATTTTATTTGGTGGATAGCTTTTAAACTAACCAGGATAAAGAAAATCGTTAGATCGTAACTTTTTGTACTCCCGACCATATCAATCTAATCTATCTAAAAATAAAATATTCTCAAATCAAAATAAAAAAACGTCAATTTATTCGGGAATACGCGGCATGATCGAATCTGAATAAAAATGAAATAAGTTTGGAGAGTAAGGCCCAGGATATTTAATAAACTTATGACTTTGGTGAAATTAGCACTACATCTTGTAACTATCATACATTTTGGAACAGACAAACATTGACATTAGAATATATTGAAAGGTATTTTTTTTCGCAATTAAAATAAACCACACCATCAATTTTTCCCTGTAGGGAAAAGTCTACTACTAGTTTCTTAAATGTGACTAGAACGCCTAACTTATTTCCTACTTAAAAATCCAACCGTATCATTCGAAAAACAGCACACGAGTCAATAAATTATAGTGCAACGCTCCCCGTTCGAATAGCATTTAATCAAATCCCATAACATACAAAAAACGCGGAACCGTTTCTCATTACCTCAATCGGGATTATTAAATTACAAATTACCCCAGATCGGTGGTATTACCAGTCCCATCTGGCCGATACAAGACAGATGGGCGATATCGTTACGAATCCAATGTCTTTACAAATTAAAACTCATATTTTTTCCTTTTTATCGCTTTTCTTTTGTTTGGTACTTTGTTGGGGCTTTGAACGGATTTAAAGTAAGATTTTTACCTCGACGTTTGTGATATTCAATTAGGGAATCTTTTGATAATAAATAATGTTTAAATTACGCCCAGCCCACCCAACATGCGAAACGTATGACTTTTCGTTCTTTCGTTTTTCGTTCAATTATGAGATCAGTTACCTACCTTACTAGCTGACCCGTACCAAATGGGCACGAGTCAGCTAGTTGAGCGTATATAAAGTATGTGATAAACCGTTTAAACCTTTCCTGGACTTCCAATATTTCAAGAATAAAAATAGCCTAATCGGTTCAGCCGTCCTCGAGTTTTAGCGAGACCAAGGAACAGAAATTCATTTTTATATAAAAGAGAAGACAGATATCATATTTTACGCTCATACAGCCCAATGGTTAGACCACGGGTCTCGCTTCGGAGGTCGCGGGTTCGATGCCCGCATTGTATTGAAGTAACATCTAAAAATGTACTACAATGGTCACTATAAATATGACTATTGCGTAGCGTGGTGTCAACGAAACCGGCTAACAGTACCGAAATCGGGGCTATTGTTATAACATATTTCAGTCAAAATTAAGTGTAAAGTTAAACGTTAACTCGGTGTTAGTAACCGTGCATAAATCATGTTAATTATTACGAAATACGAATAACTGTACGTTAATCTCAATATTAAAACAAATATTTAAACATCAAGGTGTCTATGCATTTGCATTTTAACTGTTTCTTTTGATTTTAACTGTTAACTTTCGTATTGCGTTATTGTGATAATAAAACAATAATAGTATGTTACTAGGTACTTACTAAATCAAATATTTATTATTCAATGAAAATTAAAAAATCTTTTATTGTAGCTTTGAGTAGGTAAATTATATTCTACGGTAACCAAAAATATTAAACTATTTTTATTTAATTAAAAAAAAATATTATTTTTATCTACCTAATTGATATTAAAAAATTTAACTATTTTTATCTAATTAATATTACAAAATTAAACTATTTTCAGCGATTTCTTGTCTACCGATGTTGGTAGTAGCTAGTAAGTCAGTAATGTACCTTTCCATGCGTCGGATGGGCATGTAAAAAGTCAGTCCTGCGCCTGATCTCCCGCCAGTCGTGTCGGTTATCCGTCCCACTGGGCTACGAGAGTGAAAGAAGAGAGAGTGCTTATGTGTATTGCGCACACACTTGGGCACTAAAAAATAACTCCTGCGTAGCTGGTCTGGTTTCAATGAAACCGGCCACCGTCACCGAAATCGGTATGGGAGGCATTATTAGTAATGTACCTATACCAGCACGCTTAGCACGACCACTGTAGAAATTCGTTTTGTCTAAACAAGACTAGAAATAGCGACAGATTGTGGTGACAAAATATAACTTTTATGAATGTGTCATTTAACATTTTGTCTATTCCTCGTTACTACTGTACAGTAAATCTGTCATACGAGTGCAGTCAAATTTACAATGAGAATATTACCACTGCAAAAATTACTTTAGCCACAACAAAAGCACGAAGACACTACACTAACGGATTATCCAATTATATTTTTACTCGCAAACGGCGAAATATTTTCGTGCATTGTGGCCGGCAGTCATTGAGCTAAAACAAAAATAATTGGGCACTTCCTCCAGCAGCGTGGCAGATACCATCTACTGTCTTATTACGGGACAATTAAGTGCAGACTGACACACACAAACACAACTTGCAGTGTAAAATGCAATGCAACTATCAGACTCAGAAGGCTCATATTTACCGCGTATCCGCACGCATATACAGGCTATGATATTAATGAGTAATACTTTAGGGTGTGTATGAAATGAAAGTACCGGAGGAACTTTTTTTTAAATTATTGTATGGGAAAATTTATGATCTTGGGGCATTTGGCATACATACATGAAAGTCAAGTTTGTATGCCAAATGCCCCAAGCTCATAAGTAAGTCTTTCAGGGCTTTTACCTTTCACAATATACTCTATGTAGGAGGCACACACCCTAAAGTATTATCAGTTATTTATTTTACACCTTGTATATGTTATGGACCAAGTAATGAATTAAGCATTATACATCATGCCTGTCCTGAAAAATGCCCATAATAGGAGTGCAAAACTAAGCCAGATTTAGTACCTATATTTTTATTATTCAATTTTAATTTTAGGACTTTTATAAAAAATAGGTACATGACATAAGTTAAACTATAATATTTAGGTACATAATGTGTATATGTATAATGTATATATAAGAAAATTTTACTGCCTTATTCTTATATAATTACTCACTGCCAAGAGATTTAGTAGTTACGGCTTTGGATTAACACATAGGTAACTTTTTATCTCGTAGGTATTATAATTTACTGATGTGTTAATTTTTACCACACCGTACCCTGGCATTGCGCCGCGTGTTTAAACTAGTTTTTGTGCATTCATTTAATTAAAAAACATTTTTTAAATGAAATGAACGCAGAAAAACGCACATTAAATTTTGCCACAACTGTATATATTCTCAGAGGGTTCAACTAATACCACTAATAATAATAAATAATGCCTAATGAAAAACCCACGATTATGCTAATCCAAAAAAAACATCCACAAATTAGGTCTGGGGCGGGGAGTTCTTTGTTTTTTATACAAGTGGAGTAGGTGCAAATATTCCTTGCGAACCCCGCGGGTTCAACCGGTGTAAAATGCCCATAGGGTTAGGGTTTAACCGGTGTAAAATACGGTTGTGCATCGGATTATGCACCCGGGGCGGGCGGGGCGTGCATAATGATGCATGGTGTTGCCATCGATTTATTTATGCCATTATGCAGTGTGCTTTTTATTAAAATGGGAGATAAAGGTGACCGCATACTCATCCCAGCCGAACGCGCTGTACGAAGCGAATTTTCGAGTTATGTGTTATATTTATCAAATCAAATATACTTTAGTGTGCACAAATAATTATAAAAACATACACAAAACATACAGAAAACAATTACATTAAATCGGACATGAACACAAAGGCGGCGTTATTACTATAAAGCAATTTCTTCTAGGCAACTAGGATTTTTAAATATTGGAAACAATGAAGCACAGGATTATTTATTATAAATTAAATATATTATAAATTAAGTTAAAAGATAAAAAGGCGAATCGTTCGAATCTGGGTACTGAGTGCGGATTTTTATAAGTCCTCCACGTAACAAAGTTAACTACAATTCTTATGACAACCATTCAACCCCTCTACTGTCGACAATGACTAATTAATTCGATGCCATACAAATAGTCAGCTGTATCACGTCGAGTAGGAATAAAAACACAAAGAACTCCTGAAATTCAGTCGAATCGATCGATGCGCTCGCACAACGCATTCTATCAGTACACTGTGCGGAATTTGCGAGACCATCGCTGCGTTCGGCTCGGATAACTGTGCGTTCACCTTATGTACCATTTACAAAGCGTTTAATGTTCGGGTGTTTTATTAATCGCTTCTTTTGATTCTTCCGCACAACTGGTCCACGTGTAGGGGACCGAGTATTTGGCCCAATTAATCACATTTTGTCTAATATTTGTTCAAATAGACGATATACAGAGCCGCGCTGCGAGGCAATGAATATCAGACGTTTACAAATGACCATCTACAAAGGCGAACTCTTAGCAGTACATTTGGAGACGTGACAATGATAGTTACACCAGTACAGTTTCAGCCATTTGTCACGAGGGACGCGGTCGGAATGGCAAATGGAGGTGCAATTGTGTACGACATACGGGACCCTAAAAGGGCATTATAACTACGAATTCATCCCTTATGGGACAAGAACGAAGAAACATTTATACAACCACCACATGCGACACCTTCAGTCATTTTTAACTTACCTGGCAAGTTATCATACGAATATAAATGCGTTTGTGGGTGTGTATGTTTGTTATTTATTCACACGCAAACGTCTGAAACAATTTTGGCATGAAGAATCATGTTATCATGTAAGTGGCATCTCGCTTTTGATGATAATAAATATCTTTAAACCTAAACCTAAGAAAACTTACACCCTGAATCAACACATTGTGTACTTTTCATCCCGAAAATGTATAGTGTTCCCGTTAGTATAATTACATACTGTACTAGCTGCCCACTTTGTTGAGCATAGAACCGTTTACCCCTTCCAGGTACTTTCACGTATATTTCAAGACTAAAAACAGCCGAATCGGTTCAGCCGATCTCGAGTTTAAGCGAGACTAACGAACAGCATTTAATTTTTGTACATAACATTTACGCAAACGAAGCCTTAGGCAAAAGCTAGATAATAGATATTTAAAACATTATCTACCCTTCTTTGACAATGTAAAAAGAGTAGGATGAAAATTGCCAAATAAAAAGAACACAATACGCGCCTAAACATAAAAGACCACTGAGAGGTAGTGACGGAGATTTGGAGCGATAAGGTGCCTTTTATGGCAATTTTGTGATGACAAAGTGCTTTGCCGATAACACCATCCATTATGGAATTAAAGGGCAAGAAGTGAATGAATACGGTACCTAATTATTATTCGGAAAAAAAAAAACCCCGACAACGTTTTTGCACGTTGCATTAGATTTAATTTTTTATTATTTAAATAAAATTTATTTAAAAAAATATAAATAATTTTAAATTACATTCAAGATGTAACCGATTCCTTTGGGCGCGATTTTGACCCACTTTTAACGGCCAGATGTCATTCAAACTGCAGATTTATTGCAGACCGATTACAATACACTAATTTGACAAGATTATTCCATTATTATTATTAAATCTCTATTTTCAATTTAAATTAATTAAAATTTACTATCCAATTTTTTGTTTAATTTTATATAGAGCGTGTTTTTTAGTTTTTTTTAACTAATATTTATTTATTGTGTATATATGTTACGCTAACAATAAACAAGAATCTAACCACACCTATCAAGCTAAAATCCATCTAGCCGTTTATGTTGCACAGCGTGCCAAACAATGTATGATACATACAAATATCTCACATAAAACATAACCCCCGTCTGGCGCAGTCGGGTAAAAATAACTACCACGTAACTCTATGTACTTCCCGACAATACGAGGCAGCTTCACAAAAATGTACGTACCTGTAACAAAAAAGGTTTCAATTAATATATATATAAAAGTCACAAGATTTTTAATAATAATAACCATCATAATTTTATAAATAAAACTTTAACACCTATACCAAAATTATTATTATCCAATGTTACCCGGGCTATTAAAACGAATCCATTGATACCTCTTTAATTAAAATCGGATCAGTAGTTTTGGCGCACCGGTGGAAATTAAATAATTTTAAATTTAAAAAAACCGGGTCAAATGTACATGGGTACTTTTGACCTAATTCTGCAACAGCTAGAATGATTTATACCTTTCTTTTATTTTCTAAGTATTTTTAGTTTGGTGTAATTAGATTAAGGTATGATTAACATCGTCCAATTTCGTATATAGGTACACCTGAAATAATAAATAATAAACTAAAAACATTTTATTTTAAGACGCCATAACGTCATATTTATTAAAACACCCTTTAAAATATTGGCAATTTTTTACGTTTCGTTCAAGCAGATATTTTGACAGAAAACAGAATATAAAGGTCTAAAGCGCTTATTTTGAAAATGCTTGTTGTGATGTACCTATTCAAAAAAACTCTCAACGGCAAATTCTTTTCGTTTCCTCAAACATTACATTATTCCAATTTTGACAGTTAACTGCAGACAATATAACGGTCGCTTATTTCGAAATGCTTATTTTCAAAATTTAACGATTATTTATGAAAATAAACTTTAATAAGCGTAACATTATCCGTCCTAATCAGTTTCGTTTCATTTTCCTCAAGTTGGGCCGCGCTTTAATTACGGATCACAATTTCATTAAAACGTTTAATACAACAAAAACATCCTATTCGGTTAATTAGCATAAATAATAATGAGCACAATCTTCGGCTGATATTGAACGTAAATTAAACAGTTTAGTTGAACTCATTTCTGCTTTAATTAAATATGACCATCAATTTGCGAGGAAGCCTTCGCGTTGTATATCAGTACTAGCTGTCTCCGCGACTTCGTTCGCGTGGTTTTTGAGCTACTTATAAAATCGTTTATGCAGCGCACGCAACGAAAGTCTCCCCGTTTTTGCAACATTTCTCACTGACGCACGCTCCTATTGGTCGCAGCGTAATGTTATATAGCCTAAAGCCTTCCTCTGTAAATGGACTATCCAACAAAAAAAGAATTTTTCAAATTGGACCAGTAATTCCTGAGATAAGCGCGTTTAAACAAACAAACAAACTCTTCCGCTTTATAATATTAGTATAGATTCGTTTGAATGCTGGTATACAACGCGAGACTAATCTTTGTTTTTACGCGACCACGGCGTAGCAAAAAGAAGGGTGAAGATTTTTCTATTTTTTTTCCTTTGTAGCGTATACTACTAGTCTACTACGCTAGTAGTATTCAAAAAGACGAAATGACCTAACACTACTTACGCGGTAACAGGCGTAGGACCTTCTTTTTAGATGTTTGACGCATGGATCATATTCGATAAGAAAATCAGCCTGCAATGTCCTAACTAATTTTGAATACAAAATTTTATTTGTTCCAGGGCAGGAACGCACCCACAACCTCCGAGTCCGGGGCCAAGCTACTAGCCGGGGGCAAGTTTAAACGGTTCATAACAAACTGTTTCTATGCTCAACAAAGAAGTAGAAATAGTTTGTGATGAACCGATAAACCTTCCCTGGGCTACCACGAATATTTCAAGACCAAAAATAGCCGAATCGGTTCAGCCGGTCTTGAGTTTTAGCGAGACGAGCGACCAGCAATTCATTTTGAAGAAGAAGAAGAAGAAGATTGTACGCGCTTTATGATGTTGGGGTATTTCTTATAGAAACATGAAAGCCTTTCAGCGCTGGTACTTTCACAGTAAACTCTACATAGGAGGCACATACACACCCTAAAGTGTTATCACTCATTCATTTTACACCTTGTATACAGTGTGTAAAAAGAGCAGTCACTATAACTTCGTGGGGTAATAGCCAGGCAAGAGATATATCCATTGGTACTAGTCATTTGCTTTTAATCCACTGTTTTAAAAATTTAAAAATTTTCAATAGGCAATGTACAACATGCACAACACAGCGATCAGCTGATTACCCTGCGAGGTCAATAGCACGTGTAAGACGTTCATTACGTAGTAGGGCAAAATTTATAACATTTAAGAATTTAATGCAGAACGTTGTTTCAAACAGTTCAGCCTTACGACTAAAATAATAAATTTAAAAAAAAAATCTTTCAAAAAATAAATAATGAAATAAATCTTTTCTAGAATCAGTCAAGGTCAAATCCTATCCCAAAGTTATAGTGACTGCTCTTTTTACACCCTGTATAGGTTGTGTATCTGCAAAGCATCAAACAGCGAACGGAGCCACGGGCTAAAGCTGTACAAAACGAATAGTGCCCCATCAGTCGGCCTAACCCGAAAACAATTTTTATTGTGCAATTCGGGGTATCATGTGACAGGGGAATTTCGTGGGTAGTTTAATAAAAAATGAGACCCTCAAGTGTGTGCGGACGCCAATAAAGTCCGCGACGTATCGTCCGGGGTGGGGCCGGGTATACCCGGGGCGCGGGACACCCGGGACAGACGGAGGTCATTGACATATGTACCGTCAGCATACGAGAATAATGAAGATATGAATGGATGAAGGTTATATGTCGCAAAATTTTACTTAAACGGAAAAAATATTTTATTTAGGTATTTATTTATTTCTCCCATAACAACATACAACAGTATAACAAAAAAAGCTAAAAGTTACATTTACAATTTTTTTGCAGTCGAAATGTGGGAAGCAGGAGTCCATACTAGGTATACGAAAAAATTAAGTTCTGTAATTAAAAAAATATTTTCGTCGTACCGTATTAACTTAATAATTAAGTACTTGTAAAGACGTCTCTTAAGATTAATGTACCTACTTGTTACGTTACGACATATCCTAAAATGTTGAAGTGACAGTTTAAACTCAATTTTCTCGATAAAAATTTTTTCGACACATCACCTTATTCCATTCATGTCTTCTATTAAATTAATTTGGTACATGACAAAATAATGTTTACCTTAATTAGGTAAAGGTGGGTTTACACCAAGCGAATGTATCTATCCACAATCAATAAAATTCATTGTAAACATTCGTCAAACATTATTTTGTTGTTATCTTGTAACTAGGAGATCATGAAACTAAGCTCTTGTTCTAGATCTAGGTAAGAGCTTCTCTCAAACTTGGTGTAAATATCATTTTCCTTGGGTGAAGCCCACTCAACTTTCTTCAATTACTCTTTCTAATATTATCCTACACATAACCTAATTAACCTTAGAGGAATATACACAGTAATGGACGCCTCCGTGGTCTAGTGGTTCCAAGCTTGGCTCTAGACCTGGAGGTCGCGGGTTCCAATCCCGCCGTGGGAACAAAAAGCTTTCAATGGTCCCTGGGTCATGGATGTGTATTAAGATAATAATTTTTTTAAATATGTGTATTGTGTATAGTACCAGCATTAAATATATTTCCGTTGTCTGATACCTATAGGCTGTTACACAAGTTCTTCGGATACAGGGGCCAGATTGACGTGGTGCGAAGCGTCCATAGATATTATCTTCTTCTTTATAAATAAAAATAAAGAAGAAGATAATATCTATAAATAAAAAATTGTTGTTCGTTAGTCTGACTAAAACTTGAGAACGGCTGAGCCGATTGAGCTGATTTTGGTTTTAAAATGTTTGTCGTAGTCCAGGGTAGGTTTAAACGGTGAGCAAATAAGGAAAAATTGCGAGTAAGATAGAGTAAGACGACAATTCCATTTCCCCATATAAAAGTTGACCACTTACTTTCTGTCAAACATTTGACGGTATTTGTACTCTCAGTTCCACTCGAATTGAAGAACCCATTAAAACAAGACTTTTGAATCGACAACATAATATCAACATTGCCCTTAAAAACATCGTGTATTTAAATTTCAAAATATAAAAATAATTAATGACATGTGTACATACATACTTACAGTGTTACCAACTCTCAAAAATATTTTTATTATAATAATAATAAGTGTATCCGAACGTTCCATTGTTTTGTCCATAGATTTAGAGACTTTTTGCTGCGCTTTAACATCATTGGTTTTGTCATCTCATGTTAAAAAAAAACAGAGAAATACTGAAATACTATATAATATAAAAATGGATCGCAATATGTGTTGGTAAGCGCATAACTCAACAACTCCTGGATCAATTTGGGCAATTCTTTTATTGTTGTATTTGTTATGGTCAGGATTAGGTATTATGAAATAAAATGTTAAAATAAATAAGCAAAAAAAAAAACGCGTTGCAGGGTCCGGTTTTACGGATTCCGCGTTGCGGGTTCCGGGTTCCACGTTGCGGGTTTGCGGGTTCCGGGTTTTTGTTTTTTTTAAATTAAATTTCATTACAAACTATTTGTATGCTCAATGAATTGGGCACGGGTCAGCTAGTCTTATATATAAAAGGAATTGATGTTCGTTAATCTCGCTAAAACTGGAGAACGGCTAAACCGATTCGGCTATTTTTAGTAATGAAATATTCGTGGAAGTCCAGGGTAGGTTTAAACGGTTTATATGCTCAATTATTATATTAGTAATAGGTACGTAACCTAGTCTTGTGGATGACATAATGATAAACTATTTATAATTTCGCGTTGTGCAATCGTTGAAATAATATATTATTATGTCAATAAAAACTGACCCATTAACATACTGGCAATAAGATTAGAATACAAGATAACTATGTTATAAACATAGTAAGTAATACAATATTTCTAAACTATGTACGGAATTTATTTATAATGTAGTTTTTTTTAAATCCATATATGCTTTTTTTTACTAGATGTTCTTCGATACTTCTTACGCGCAAATGGAAATCCCACGGCAGCCGTAATTCGCTGCGATAAAAAGTAGGCTATATGTTAACCCAGCATATAAACTACTACCATACAAAATGTCATCAAAATCCGTTCATAAGTTATTGCATGAAACAAAACAAACATCCATACTAACAAACTTTCGCGATTATAATAATAGCTCCCCACATAGATTTCGGTGTCGGTAGCCGATTTCATTGAAACCAGGCCAGCGACGCAGGAGTTATTTTATAGTGCCCGTAACCCAGTGGGACGGTGAACCGACACGACTGGCGAGAGAACAGGCGCAGGACCGACTTTTTACATGCCCATCCGACGCATGGATCATCTTTCTTGTCAGACAATCAGGTGATCAGAATGCATTGTCCTAACCAACTTGAAAACAAAATTTTTTGTTGTTTCCAACGCGGGAATAGAACCCACGACGCTAGGCCACGGAGGCGCTTATAATATTAGTAGGATGAAACGTATTGTTCACATTCCCATCTTGTGACAAGTCGTTACTTTTCACTTGAGTTAGGGGTACGAACTTTCCCAAGCTAGGAGGTCCTTCACGATCCCTCCAAGGCCCCATAAAATGTTTTACAGTTCGGCCACTAGCTTAGTGGATTTTAAAATGCCACGTCAATCATTTCACCCCTCACTCTCACCCCCGTCAAGGGTTGAGGTTGAAATATTGGCGACCAATAATTGGAAAACGAACCCTTCACTCGTTCTCATTATGTAGCATTATTTTTTACGTTCGAAACAATTTGAGAAGATTAAACGTTTCGTTAAGTAATATATTCTAGAGAGTTTTAAAATAAAATAATGTGTGTATAACAGGAACGAAATGGATGTGAAATTTCGGATACGGATATTAAATTATTTCGGATTATCCGTTTGTTTCGAATAATTTAGGTTACGGATATTAAATCCTGGTTTCCTTTTTACAGTAGAAAAAGTTTTATTTTGGATTCGGTTACGGATAATTATTTATATCGGATATCCGATAGTTTCGGTTACGGTTACGGAGCTCCCTAACATCCCTGGTGTTGTAGGTACTACATAATTGAATGTTTTCATCAACAGAGTAATTCAAAGAGGTATTTATATAATATTTATGTCCCGCTCCCACGCGCGCAAAATCACACGTTCATAAGCAGGATAGAATGAGATTCGAAACGAAGTATCAGATACGAGAATTGGAGCCCTGGTGTCTATTATAAATAGCAGGCAGACTCTGATCAAAGTCTATTCTAACATTCTGGTATGTCAAATGTAATTCAATGTTTATAGATAACGATGCGACCTCCAGTTTTAGATAACCGACTGCCGTTTTATGAGATTCTTGTGTTTACGCCGGTATCGCGTGTCACATCTGACATTGTGGGTCATCTCAGCCTGGGTCACTGTGACACACCGTCCTATATTACGATTTAATAATAATAATAATAATACTAGCTCCCCTCACCGATTTCGGTGTCGGTAGCCGATTTCTTTGAAACGAGGCCAGCTACGCAGTAGTCATTTAATAGTGCCCAAGTTTTTGTGTGAAATACAGAGACACTATCTCTTCCTTTTACTGGGACGGTTACTCGACGCGACTGGCGAGAGAACAGGCGCAGGAGCAGGACCGACTTCTTACATGCCCATCCGACGCATGGATCATCTTTCTTGTCAAGACAATCAGGTGATCAGAATGCATTGTCCTAACCAAACTTGAAAACAACTACAAACATAACAAATATTCCAATGGAAGTGTTGATAAGTGCACGCTTATACAATAAGTGAATATGATAAAATGTCGGTGTTTTTGTTTAGTTTATGTTTAGGGTAAATTAAAAAAAAACGTACTATACAGATCTAGGAGCCAGGAACATATAAAACATTTCGTTCCTTACCGAACAAACCCGCGACCCCCTTAAGAACCGACGCGCTCAACCACTGCCCTACAGAGGTTAAAATTATTAGTTATTATTTAACCCAGACTGGCGCGCAAGTGGGCTTTGAAGTATGTTAAAGTAGTTGAAGCCGATATTTCGTTAAAAACAGAGAAACTATCCACTTAGTAGAAGATCAAGAATACCACAATGCAGTTCGCAGAACTTGTAAGTTGCTTACAACACTTTTAACACAACTAAAAGTAT
This sequence comes from Celastrina argiolus, assembly GCA_905187575.2. NCBI lineage: Eukaryota > Metazoa > Arthropoda > Insecta > Lepidoptera > Lycaenidae > Celastrina > Celastrina argiolus. Next base: position 3,354,911 of record LR994591.1, on the reverse strand, counting down.
GTGGTGTTGTTAGTTGTTTCTCACTATTAATGTATGTGTATTCGTATTCGCTATTTTCTATAGATTCGGATGTAGGGGTTAGTCGGTCGGTCTAACAACATATCATAGTGATCATATTCTATATTATTAATCTTTAATTTTTTAATAAATAAGTGGATTGACTTGGCAATCACATGAAAACAACATAATATTTATCTCATAAGTGATACATATTAAATCAGATCCTTTAGTGCAATTGCCGAGTCAATCTACTATTTATTTAAAACATAAAAGATTATTAATAATACTGACTATAATCACTATAAGATGTTGTTGTGAGACTTGGCACTTTTTACGAGTTATGTTTTTGATAGGATAAGATATACTACTTCCTGTACAAATTACTGCCCATGAATCAAAGTTCAGTTTATTAAAAACGACTGTTATTACCACAGATAATATGATTAATGGTTTAATTCCCCAATGCTAAGTGATTAACAATATAACAGCTAAAACATCAATAAATCAGTATTAAAAATTAATATTACCAAATGTTTCTTTTATAATTACTAGTTACCGCCCCCAAGCTTGGACTAAAAACTATAATGCTACTGGACGTTTAAAACTTTTAGGAAAAAACTAGCTTGAGTTAAGTAGGTACAATACAGGTTTACTTTCATGTATTACTAATAATATAAAGCAGAAATGTTTGTTCGTTTGTTTGTTTACTTGAACGTGCTAATCTCAGGAACTACTGGTCCGATTTGAAAATTTTTTTCAATGTTTGTTAGCCTATTTATCTAGGAATATATAGGCTATACAGCAACGCCTCCCTGGTCTAGTGGTTCAGAACGACTCATTTTGACATTCTTGTTTCTATTAGAAATGCCGCAATATTCTAAATTTGCCCATATAATATTGAAAAATATATATACAGCGTTAGTACTTTCACAGTAAACTCTAATAGACGGGACTTATATACGCCTTAGGCCTCAGCCTCCTAAAGTATTATGAGGCCTTAAAGTATTATGTCTACAGCCTGTATACATAATCATCATAATATGTTTACATACTAAACGAAAATAAGATGAAATTTTACTTCGATACAGTTTATGATAAGCAGTGAATTTAATTAATGTTATTTACAATAAATATTAAAAAATGGATTAAATTAAAATTATATAGAGATAAAAATAAAATAATTAAATTAATAAACTAACATTACATACACACGCTGCCTTACATTAGTAGCTAACTAATAACTTGCCTACACTACACTACACTTACAATGTTATGCCACGTGTACCAGTAGGTATATTATTCATTACGTAAACGTATTTAAGGAGGCAAAATAACCTTTACAAATATAAAATTCAAACTTAATAATAATTTAATTATGATGGAATTTCTCCACTAGGTTACCACATGTACTTTTTAATAACTATCTTACCTGTGCACACTTTGTTGAGCATTTTAAAACCAATTTATGTAAATTGGTTTTAAATTCACACTTGTGAATAAGTTCATTTTTTTTAACTTGAATTTGTTTAGTTATTTACCAAAATTTGTAATCAAATTATATACATAACCCTCTCTTGATTCTTTCATTATCTACTGGTTAAAACCGCATTTAAATCGGCTTAGTGTCTTCTAAGATTATCTCGTACCAACAGAGGGAACTAGAACGATTTTCTTTCATGATAGGTATGTATCTACACTAATATTATAAAGAGGAAAGATTTGTATTTTTGTATGTAACGAATAAACTCAAAAAGTGCTGGACCGATTTCAATAATTATTTTTTCATTAGAAAGCTACATTATCACTGAGTAACATAGGCTACATAAAAATCAATTGCTGTTCGTTAGTCTCGCTAAAACTCGAGATCAGCTGAACTGATTGGGTTATTTTTTGTCTTGAAATATTCGTGGAAGTCCCGCGAAGGTTTAAATGGTTTCCATGCTCAACAAAGTGGGCACGGGTCAGCTAGTTAATAATATTTACATACATATTTAATTATTTATGTAAAACAAAAAAAAAATCATAAATAACATATTTATATTTTCAAATTTTATGCTATGGATTTCCGCATGGTATATAGCCTGATTCCATTAACAATAACTTATCGTCAAATTTCAAATAGAATTACCACAGTTACCTAACACATGCAAATAATAGGAAAATCCATAAAACAGTTTATTTTTAGTTTCCTTATTGTAAGTTGTAACAGATATGCGTTATCCTCATTGCATATATTGTGTACCTACCAAATATATAGCTAATTATTCATCACCAGTCAGTTAGGAATATTAAAACACTAGCTGTCTTGAAGAACCTCCTACTGCCTTCAAATTAGGTTTCTTGGCGCACTGACAGACGCGCCACCTACCGGGACCAATTATACACTAAAGCCTCTCTCAAGAAGCACTCTATCCATATTCCATACCAATAGATGACCACCAGGATTCGCCAGAAAACATATTCTATTCGCAACTCAAAAGAAACTCAGAGTCAAAAGAAGTTTTTGAGTTTGTTGCGAATAGACAGACGTATCAGTGTAATTTTTTTCTCAGGTCATACTTCTGTTTTTTCTTTGTCAAGAGACTATTAACCCGTAGATATCGCACACATACGAATATAGAAAGACCGCCGATTTAGCCCTGTGCATATAAATAGCTCGTGTCTTTAAACTTCAACTGCGCACGGATTTAGATTTGACATTTCGAACCGTCCTTAGGTGATCACTGTCTCATAGGTATAACACTGTCGCAGTGTCACTCGTCGTCTCTGTACGCTTATAGATCTTTTGAAAGCGAATTTTTGTTGCAGCAAAAGACGGAGTGGTTTAAGGCGAGGAGTAACCGCTACTAGCGACACTCTTTTTAAAATAAATTTTACAACGACACAAAGATCTAATTAAAAAAAGTAATCGGTTCAAACTTTATTTAAAAAGTTAAACTAATTTATTATAGTAATATATAATAGTTAAACTAATATTATGTATTATATCTCGTAAGTAATAACTAAAACGGCCGTTTAAGTTATTACTTACGAGAGTAAATAAAGTATAGGATTTAGCTGTAATTAAATACCAATAAATTAGTATAACTATTTACTTAAAGTTTGAACCGATTATTTTTTTTAATATGATCTTTGTGTTATTGTAAAATTTATTTTAAAAAGAGTGGCGCTAGTTGCTTTTATTCCTCGCCTTAAGGCTTAACTCACACTAGCGCAGAATCGTAATTTTTTCACCTGAAGCTTATGCTTCATGTGAAAAAATTACGATTCATCTTTATTTTCTGACATTAAGGTATGTATTGTGGATATTCATTATGGTAGCTAGTGTTGACACGTCTACGTTTGTCACCATATTTTATTAATACATAATACAAGGAATAGAGATAGAAGAAAATGGGCCTAAGATCCTGTCGAATAAAATACCACAGTACCTACTACCTACCTACCTCACACCTACTCACATTTATCAAACATACACATTATACTTGTTTTTTACACAAGGTCATTGGTGATAGGACACTATTAAAGGGGAAGGATGGTTCTTCGAAGGCTGAAGGGCAACCAACTTTCGTCTCTAGTAGCTAATGGATTATTGAGATGTAATAATATATTTTTATAATATTATACAGCTAGGCGCAGTGGTTGAGCCCGTTGGTGCTCGGAAGTGAGGTCGCGGGTTCGAATCCCGCCGAGGGAACAAAAATTTTACAATTTTCCTGGGACATGGATGTGTATTAAATTGACGTGCAAGATTGACGTGGTACGAGTATGAAGCGTCCATAGATATTATTATTTTTTTACTAATATTATTATCAAGCTATACTATTATTACGAGAGTCATCAAAAGCGGTAAATATAAATGGAATTATAGAAAGCCCACGCCACTGTTACCTACATACATTTCGACAAAGTTAGCGCGTGGCTATAATGCCCTTCTATAAATGAACCTACAGTACCGACATACAAGTCCCCTCGACAGTAAATCGTTTTACGTACTTAGAGATATCGTAAAAATTTTATTGAACCAGTAACTCAGGATTTACATAACTTACCCGGTACGTAACTTTATACGCGATATAGTAATTTGAGGGACTACGCTGAATCTAAGGTACCGTCAACAAACTTGACTATGCGTTTAAGAAATTTGTAATATGTTGACCATATGTGCTCGAGCGGGATATCGTGGGTTTGAAATCCTGCAGAAGGAACAATGTAATATAAACACAATAATTAAAGTTTAAAATATGTTTCCTTTGTCAGGTTAACACAAGTTCTTCTGATACTTACCACTGGGCCAGATTAACGTGGTGTGAAGCGCTATAGACATTATTATTATAGTTTCTTTACTTGATGTATGGTAACATTTAGTATTTAACACTAACACTAAGGCCGTGTTTCACCAAGCAATGTTAACGCCATGTTAAAATACCATGCCATCTAATTCATTGATAGGAAATACGAGAGGGATAACATGATATTTAACATGGCGTGAACTTTAACATTGCTTGGTGAAACACGCCCTAAGTAATAAGTAGAGTTGAAACAAAAATCACGCGTTAGACGCGCAACCGACTGCTGAACGTCAAAAAAATAATGCCAATACTGAATATTAGCAAAAAAATAATGCCAAAACCGTAATAAATCAAGCGATTTTCAACCTCATCGATCAAGAACACGCCGCCAAATTGGGTGGTGGGTTCGTTGCGTTTCGTGGAAGCGGAGATATGGGATCTGCAAATTGGCCGCGCTATCTCCATGCTCCATTGTAGAGTGACCATGCGGTTAATTTTAGGTCAGATTATTCATTTAGCTAAATATGGCTGAGTGACGAACATTATATAATATTAATATTGACTTCAAAATACCCAACCACAATTTCTAATCGGCAAGTAACATAATAATATTAACTAGTTTATGTAGGAAAATAATAAAACTTCACAATTTTTTTTCCTTTTATCAGTCGAAAAAATAGGTAGGTATTAGTGGCGTCGGGTTAATAAACTCATTTATATCGAATTCCCATACGTTTTGAAGGTCCTCGCCTAAATCCCTACCTGAAATACATTATTCTAGACTCAATACAGGGGCCTTACTCTCCAAACTGATTCGATTTTGATTCAGATTTGATCGTGCCGCGTACTTCCGAATAAATTGACATTTGTTTATTATCTCATATTCTCAGACGATTGAATAATAATAATCAGCCGAGTATATTACTGTAAAAGCTCGAAGTACAGTGTATTTAAGAGTAAGATTTAGGATTTACCGACATGCGTTGGTAACATGTAAGGCTATATGAAAGTGGGACAATCTTTTTGTGGTAAGTCTTACCACTGACATCTATCTAGTAAAAGTTGAATTCTGATCATCGTATATTTGTCGATACTTCAAGTATTTCCGTGTCAAGTACTTAATGCAACCTTACTGTTTACCTGTACCTTTTTTATCTAATTTTCTATTGTTTTGTCGCTCTCTCTGTCTATGTTGTGTTACCATACCTTTTTTCTTGTCTAGTGTAATGTACAATACTTGAATAAATATCTTATTATTATTACTATTATTATTTTCTCACACGTTATCCAAGCCAAAACATTCTGTAGATTGTTGCAAATTGCAATGAAAACACTATCTAGAATTTCCCCCCCTATCGGCCCCTTCGATCGTATCACATAAACTGACCCCTGCAGTATCTATCACGTGCGATCGCTATACGTCATTAGCCGGCTGCCGTCCGCAGACCGCAGGTAAACGTAGACACCCTAACTTATGGGAAATTAAAAATATTCCATTCAGATTTTAGATAGCATACCACAACAATTTGGAAAGTACCTATTTGACTTATTTTTTTACAAAAATGAATACCCTTTCGTTTCAGCAATGGCGTAAGCCTCCCCCAAAGTATTTTATGGGGGTAGTTGCCTGTACTCGCCACACTTGGCAGGCGGATTGGCGAGCGAGCGATATTCCCTCTGTCGCCTTCTACAACACACACGGGTAAGATGTTGTCTTTGGTCTGAGATCTGATCAATCAAAATAATATATATATTATTACTTAAGTATTATCTATAACGTACCTACTTTACACATTCATCGTTAATATTTCATTACTTTCCTCTACCCGTGGTTGCCTGGAAGAAATTACTAAATAGTAATAAGGCCGCCATTTGATTTCTTAATTGTAAAATTCTTAAAGATTGATGTTAATTTTAGAACTGTTTAAATATGTGCACACAATAAACGCTGTATGATTTAATCATTCATTCATTTATAGTGCTTAACTCCGGCAATGAACGAAAATTTTACGTGCTGTACATTCAGAAATAATAAGGTTTGACGTGGTGTGAAGCGTCCATAGATATTGTATATTATTATAGGTATTATTTATATGTAAAAGTTGGCAACGCCTACGATGAGTCAACATTACGTTTACACTTTACGACCAAACTTAACGAGTTTATTAATAGACGTTCATTCACGATGCTCGTCCGAATCCATCGAGTAGCACGTATTATGACGTAGAAAAGTTAGTTTCGATAAATCTATAATTAGTAGCCCAAGCAACATTTGAAAGTTCCGTAAAGTAATCGATTGTCAATTGTATTTGGCGCTGTCATTTTCATACAATTGAAGTAAACAAACGTAAACGAATATAATAATTGAAGACATGAATGGATGAAGGTAATATGTAGCAAAGTTCTGATTTCGAAAAAATTGAGTTCGAACTGTCACTTAAACATTTTAGAATACGACGTAAAGTATTAAGTGCATTTATTTAAAAATCCTTATCTAGAATCAATGTACTGAATACGTTACAATTTTCGGGGAAAAATTTTTTTGCGACATCACCTACATCATGTCTGCAATTGAGGTGCCAAAATACGATTATTGTATTTAAAGACATCCTTACACCATGTTGTGGAAGTCCTTGGGTTAGGCCCTATGCTCAACAGTGGCCTTCTTCAGGCTGATGATGACACACCATGTCTATCTATGTATGTATTAGCAACATGCTATCTCACTCACTCCACTACAGGGTGTTGATGATTGTTTTCCCGGAAAACTCGCACCTATACAATTATACACCATAGCTACAGAAGAAACATTAAGACGGAGCTAAAATTAGAGATGACTGACGATGCCCACTAATTAGTAGGCGCCGGCGTTTCGGAGAGGAAAATGTACGGCCGGTGTTGCTAGCGCAACGAAAGTACCACTGAAACTGGGAGATCGCAGGTACCTATTTCTACCAACACAGAGACACACTTGGCAATATACCCGATTTACGAATATGTGAACTGTAATAGCTATTATAAAATATTCTAGTTGTTTAAGCTTGTCTAGTTATAAATAGCCTATTAGACATGATACAAATGATTAGGTTTGATACTATGATCAGCTGGTCTGCAACTTTCAGCAAGTTGTCTTTTCAATACCCATTTGCAACAAACGCTAGGAATAATTATTTAAGTTATTTTTTGTGTACTTCTCACACAAAAACTACCAAACGATAAAGCGTTATCGTAGGTAATACATGTTAAAGAACGCGTAAACCCCAATTTCAAGCGGGCGAAGCCGCTGGAAAACGCCTGTCATTGTCGTTTCAGCTAGGATGTCCTTTACTGGACATTAGACTCCCCTAAAGTTTCTGCATCCACAGACTGCCGGCTCTTCAGGTCGTTAATAGCTGCAAGGTTATCTATACTAATATTATAAAGCGGTATAATGTTTAAACGCGCTAATCTCAGGAACTACTGGTCCGATTTGAAAAATCCTTTTTTTGTTGGATAGTCAATTTATAGAGGAAGGCTTTAGGCTACATAACATTACGCTGCGACCAATAGGAGCGAAGCGCCAATGAGAAATGTTGCAAAAACGGGATAATTAATTACATTTGGGGACTTTTACTGCTTGCTGCATAAACGGCTTACTTAAGTCACTCAAAAACCACGCGAACAAAGTCGCGGGCTTAGCTAGTAATTAAATATCTGGCAACACCATTCCCCCGGTCTATTCGTCCGCGCCCCACTGGCCGCGATGCGCCAGCGCCGGTGTCGCAATCACGTGACGAATCTACGCGGTCACGTGATCATAACTATTACAGGCAAATGAGCAGTAACGCCACCCAATGGCAAGTACCGTGGACAGGTTGACGCGCATACCGAGGTGGGTTAGTTGCCAGCTTTCTAAGATGTGTTTTTTATAAATAGATATTTGATACCAACATTTAACAATTGAACTGTGTATCAAAAAACGGCAGGGATAACGTATATCTTGCAAAAGCAAAGGAATCGCAATTTTTTTTACTTTTGAACTGTATTCGACAGGCATACCTAAGCACCAAAAAAACATTCAGCAGTTTAAGGGCGTGTTTCACCAAGCAATGTTAAAGTCCATGTTAAATATCATATTATCCCTCTCGTATTTACTGTCAATGAATGAGATGGCATGGTATTTTAACATGGCGTTAACTTTAACATTGCTTGGTGAAACACGCCCTAAAGGTTTAAAATTTACGAAATTGAATTTGGCATCAATGTTTGTTTGACGTAACATTTAATTATAGTTCCTATGATTGCTACTAAATTGTTTTTGGCGCTATTCAAAATGGGTACACAATAATCACGAATAATTAAAAATATGATCTCATTGTAAGGGTAGCCGTACACTATAAAGTTTGCACTCGGGATGTTTCATTTATTGTTTATTAACTATTGAACTATTAAAATATTGTTTAACAATATTTTGTTATTTTTTGAGTAATAATAGACTTAGTAGTAGAAATTATACATTTCATGCTGAAATATGCTTGGAACTTTTACTTCAAATATTGAAAAAAAAACAGTGTTTTATTTTTTAAACTAGTACAAGAGTCATTAAAGATACCAATATAACTTAAGGATCCGTAAATTTGGTTGTAGCTAATACATATCTATAGGTACTAATATTATAAAGCGGAAGAGTTTGTTTGTTTGTTTAAACGCGCTAATTTAATTAGGAACTACTGGTACGATTTGAAAAATTATTTTTATGGTTGGATAGCCCATTTATAGAGGAAGGCTTTAGGCTATATAACATTACGCTGCGACCAATAGGAGCGAAGCATCAGTGAAAAATGTTGCAAAAACGGGGAAAATTATTCACATTTGGGGACTTTCGTTGCGCGCGCTGCATAAACGGTTTAAGTCACTCAAAAACCACGCGAACGAAGTCGCGGGCACAGCTAGTGTTTGATACAGGAGAATGTGTAACGGGCATGCTAATTCCATAACAGGAAAAAATAACTAAGTTTCTGCCGCGGCGCCGCCCGCATAGGGCCTGTATAATAACCCGCATCACACAATTACTGGCCCTTGCTAAATATTACGTTTAAGTGATTTTAACTGCATTAACATTAGATAACTGCTCGTTGTCGATTTCTATAAACGGTAAATTATGCTAAATGGGAAAATCCTGTTGCAATTTCACTAGTTGCAATTTACCCGAGCGGAAAATTGTTGACAAACGCAACACCAGAGGATCTACAAGTGCAACACGTTTATACATGTCACCGTATAGAGGCTGTGATATTAATGAGTGATAATACTTTAGGGTGTGTAATGTGAGTCCCGTATATAGAGTTTACTGTGAAAGTACCAGCGCTGAAACAGTTACTTTTTTTATTATTGTATCGGCAAATTTATCAGTAACTTTTTTTTTTAATTATTGTATGGGCAAATTTATGATGTCGGCGCATTTCTCATAAAAACATGAAAGTCGAAACTCGAAAGTAAGTCTATCAGCGCTGGTACCTTCACTGTATACTCTACATAGGACGCACATATACATTACACACCCTAAAATATTATCACTGATTTATTTTTCACCTTGTATATTATGGAAGGACAGTTAGTTAATCTCTCTAGCGATATTGTAAACTATCGAGAAATTATAAAGCGGAATATACTAATTACAATTTAATGCGTTATTTTTCGTTAAGATTGTAAATACGACAGTGTAAACGCAACGCAACGCAGGACATAGGTACAAAAATCCGCTGCGACAACGCGATACCCTTAGGCATTAAATTTTAGGCAAATGTAATAATATTAATTATCTATGGACGCTTCACACCACATCAAACTGGCCCCGCGTTAAGTATCCGAAGAAATTTTCATAATAAATAAAAACATTGAATTTTAAAATACACTACAAAAATAATTTTACTAAACGAGCCACCATTTATAATTTGGTAAATAATGAGTCCGACATGATTAACAGCTCGACACGATAAAGAAATCTACCGTAACATAGCGATATGTCAACGACAAGGCTATGTCCAGATGCGCGTATTTATCGCGGAACGTTTCTTTATTAACACGCGTATTATCCCTCATACAGACAATAATAAGATGCCTCCCACACCGATTTCGGTAACGGTTTAATTGAAACCAGAGCTACGCAGGAGTTATAGTGCCCAAGTGTGTGCGCAATACACAGAAGCACTCTTTCTTCCTTCACTTTCGTAGCCCAGTGGGACGGATAACCGACACGACTGGCGGGAGATCAATCGCAGTACCGACTCTGTACATGCCCATCCGACGCATGGATCCATCTTTCTTGTCACGATCAGATAATCAATCAAATCACTGCAGTGTCCTAACCAAACTTTGTTTTCAAGTCAGAAAAAAGGTTTAGCACCACCACTGAAAAAACGGATAGGCTGTGCGAACGTGGTTTGTGTGCGTATTGTTAGCCGAACACGGCCCGACAGATTATCTATACTACTATTATCTATACTAATATTATAAAGCAGAAGAGTTTGTTTGTTGAAACACGCAAATCTCAGGAACTACTGGTCCGATTTGGAAAATTCTTTTTTGTTGGATAGTCCATTTATAGAGGAAGGCTTTACGCTATATAACATTACGCTGGGACCAATAGGAGCGAAGCATCAGCGAGAAGTGTTGAAAAAACAGCGAAAATTACTAACGTTTGGGGACTTCAGTTACGTGCGCTGCATAAACGGTTTAAGGTACTCAAAAACAAGCGAACTACGTCACGGGCACAGCTAGTAGCATATATACTAGCTATATCATAGCTAAAATAACGCGCGAATTTGCGGACGTAATTCGTCTATCTGCACAAGGTCTTATCTTAAAATCGCGGATTTTATTTAGCCACAATCCCTGAACTCATTTCGAGCAATGAGCGATGTGGCGTAAAACTTTTTTAGAGATACAGTTGAAACTTTAAAAAAGCTCCTTCATCATGTCACAGAAGGAATAGTTTCCTCATTTTTTAACTTTAGCAAAAGTTTACTGAAAGTTTCTCGGGAATAAAAAAACACTAAACCTACCCTTTTTTTAAAAAGTAAGCAAAAGTCTCAGACTTTTTTGCATACCAAAGAAAGTTGTTTGTGCACGGACAAGGAAGTAGATTGATATACTTCCAAAAAATAGCCGTGGTATTATTCCTCAACGGTTATAGGTACTATCTGTGTCCCGCTATTTCGTACGCGCAAAGTGAAACCCTGAGGAAACCGTAGGTACATTTTGCTGGATTAAAAAGTAGCGTATGTATTAATCCAGCATCATCAAAATCAGTTCAGTAGTTTTTGCGTGAAAGCGAAACCAATAAACATACATCCACAATTCCACACGCCCACACCCACACGATTTTTTCGCATTTATAATATATTACACAGTAGGAAATTACCAGTATCGAGAAGGAAAAATCGGTAATCATTAATTTTCCCTAAACCCAGTACCTACTGGGTGAGCCTTACTCTAAAATTTATTCGATTCTGATTCAGATTCGATCGTGCCATGTATTCCCGAATAGATTGACGTTTGTTTATTTTGATTCTCAGTCGATTGATATGGTCGGAAGTACAAAAAGTTACGATCTAACGATTTTCTTTATCCTGGTTAGTTTCAAAGTAATCCGCTAAATAAAATACCAAAAGATTCGATTCTCGATTGTGTTGGGAGTAAGCCTTCAGTTTAGTTTGCTACCGATTTTCCTCAAGCCTCCGCGACAAATGGGGATTCCTGTACAACCCGCGTTTCGTATGCTCCGTCACGCGTAATCCGGCACCAGCTGAATGACAATGCGAGTGGTACCAGGCACTGACCACTTTCACGTGACTTCATTCATTCATTCGATGTAATGCCAAAAAAACATCTGACTCACGCCGCAAGTTTGCGCGCATAAGGGTCAAACACTGCCTATTGACGATGTCCATAGCGTAGTGGTTGAGCGCGTTGGTGCTCGAGCGAAAGTCACGGGTTCGAATCCCGCCGAGGGAAAAAAAAGTTTTCAATGTTCCTGGGTCATGGATATGTATTAAATTTGTGTATACTAAAATAAATATTAAATATGTGTATAGTATAAAAGTATTAAATATATTTCCGTTGTCTGGTACCTGTAATACAAGTTCTTCGGATACCTAGCACAGGGACGTGGTGTGAAGCGTCCATAGATATTATTATTATTATTGCTAGGTTTCCCAAATCTAAAGTTTGGCGACAAGGACAAGATGCATGACCCCGAATTTTATAGCCCAGAACCCATGCCAATATGAGTCGGTTCATCGCGGCGTGCGGGGAGTGCGTCTGTCAAAAACGGGCTAAGACTTAATTTTTCAAAGCCCAGTGTGAACGGTTCAACTAAAACTTTGTAGTTACTACACTAGAAATGCTTGAATTTATTAAAAATATTTAAAATACAAAACAATTAAAAGGCAATATCTTAAACAGAACAGAAAATAATTACATCAGTTTCTAACAGAAATACAACTTATTTCAAACACTAAAAAGCCTACATAGGGTCCATCACACCCGGATTACAAATAAAAACCCCGCCCGAATGCTTCCCGGATTTCTAAACTAGGACAAAACCCGAAAGCATGGCAACCCTACCTATTGTTTAATCGGCGTGACTGTTAAAATACTACAAGAGATCGTCCTAACCCGAAATCAGATTATAGTTGAAATATTAAACTGTAAGGATTGCAAAAACTATTGCACAATTCTCTCGTAAAATTGTACGTGATGTTTTTGCTTGACGTATTAATAATATATAGATTTGTGTAAAATCGTCAAGGTGCATGGCAATCGTAGAAAAAAAGCTTTCTGCGCATCTTCCTACACACAAACATGAATCTTTAACTGTGTAATTTCATAGTCGTCCACTCGCGCAATTCTCGATTCTGAGCCCTCCTATTCAGAGGCAATAACTGCTCGGCGGAATACTACATGAACCAAGACAGAAAGTAACATGAACGCCACTCATTTTAACTACAGTTTAAGTGGGCGTACTTAAACTATAGTTAAAATGAGTGGCGCTGTCAGCCCGCTATCAAGTAATGTAATAAATCTAAATAGAGGTCATTACATAATATTAAGATCGCACCGACAGTCATGGAGATATATTACTTTAAATATACGAGAATTATACTAAACGGTCCTTGAGTTTGTTAGAGTCGCCGACAGATCCGGCATAGCACTTTGAACCTTATGGCTACGTGATAAGGGCGATCGAATCGGGAGAAGACCGTACCTATTAAAGATGAATAATATTGTATTTAAGATTTCGATAAAATCTATTAATAGAATTACAATTCTCAAGATGATTGCAAAAGAACTTTTATGGATTTTATTGCATGTCATCAATGATATTCAAATTCAAAATATTTTATTTCCAAATGAAACTTAACAAGCTATTTTCGGAAAGTCAACAAAAAGGCTACCGCCGGTTCAACTCTAGCCCGCCGAGAAGAACCGGCGTAAGAAACTCGGACGGGGCCATCTTTTAGTAAAAAGATGGAAAATTGTTCTTTTTAAAAAGTGTAACATAATATGTTTACAATGTAAAAACTTAATCTATATTATAACAAAAGTCAGAGTACATAAAGTACATTGAGGTAGCCTTGCATGTGGCCATCTTATTCCCAAGGTGTGCTATCGTCAATAAAGTGTGTGTCTGCCCGTGGCATCGTAGCTTTCAAATGAACGAAGAGATGGTGATCTAGTGTTTTGTGATCGTAACCGCCGATTTCTAGAGCGCTATTCACATGTATTCTCAACTAACATGGCATTCAAATTAACAACCCATATATAACGCTGATTGGTGGAACATTTATCAGAGAGAAAGGAACGGACAGATATTTTATGATTATTCTCGATTGTTTCGGGAGTAAGCCTGCTGGTTAAAATTTCACAGATACGGATTAGTAAGTGTTTTTTATCTGTAGTTCATCAATTGGCTTACCAAGGACAGAAGCTACTTAATTAGAAGTCACCTGTTTGTAGTCCATCTTGAAGTTTTGGCTACATCACAGAAACTGGAACAGCATGAGGCCAATAAGGTGATGATGATTGTCATAATTTGGACTACATAACATCTGAAGATTCATGAATCACGATTCACGAGTGTTTAAACATTCTGCTCTACTTTTCACAGACCACAAGGTCTCGCTGAAACAGTTATTGTTTCATAAACAATCAGATATTTCCCGCGATCTTGCAAAATCTCGCAGAAATTGTACATTCTGCCGCGATAAAAAGTAGCCTACGTTCTTCTCGGTGTTGTACTATATGTATGTGCCAAATTCCATGTAAATCGATCAAGTTGTTACTCATACTGTTCAATACAAACAAACGAACAAATTCTTCCTGTTTAGAACATTAGTAAAGACAGTAAAAAGATCGTTTTGATTGTTTTACGGTGATCGACGAGCAACGTTGTGCTATTTTAACCTTTATTACTGTCTAAAAGAAAGACGGGTTTAGCGTGGCGTGAATCAGGGAAAGTGATGCCACAACATTATATCAGACTTGACTAGATGCCATAATATCCCTCTCATGTGTGTCAATAAAAATAAATGTCTAAATGTGGCGAGGCTAATAGCTTCCAAACCTAATGTGTCTACGTTATATCTTCTCATACTAGGCGGCACTAGTGTTTACTTTTAGTTAATACTTAGGGAAATTTTGCTTTCGTACTTAGGTTTAGCTTGCTCTAGTAACCACTATTATAAAACTAAAAAGGCGAAAAATGTTCATTAAAAAAATAACAATGATAAGACTAACTGAATTAAAAAATAATGATAAAGTGTATAAAAGTTGTAACCGTAGCCTTATTATATACGCCTAATTTCCAAGGTGTGTAATCATTAAAGAAATAATTTACCGTATCTTATCTATATTATACAAAGTGTAAAATAAATTAGTGATAATACTTTAGGGTGTGTATGTGCCTACTATGTATAGTTTACTGTGAAAGTACCAGCGCTGAAAGACTTGACTTTTAAGATTCTATGAGAAATGCCCCAACATCATAAATTTAAAATAAAATAAATTTATTTCAGGTATCTGCGACCCGTATCAACAAATAATTATTACATTACACAAGAAATAAAAATTAGTTAAAAATTCATTACACAAATTCAAGACATTAATTTAAAAATAGACAGTATTGTTAATTAATTTAATAAAATTTGTCCATACAATATTTTTTTAAAAGAGCTTAAACAGTTACTGTTTTTAAGCGCTGGTACTTTCTAAGTAAACTCTATATACAAGGTGTAAAATAAATTAGTGATATTACTTTCGAGTGTATGTACCTACTATGTAGAGTATACTGTGGAAGTACCAGCGCTGAAAGACTGTAATATATGTATATATTACAGTCTTTCAGCGCTGGTACTACCGTTAGCACATAAACGTTCTTTAGCTACCTACTATTTAAAATATAGTGACAAGACTCGTCGATTACTGACAACTAAGTCGTCGCTACTCAATAGTCGCCAGTCGTCACTACTCACTGCCGGTCGCGGTCGCTACTCGCTACTCAACGGAGACTCAGCCGGCTATTCCCGACCACGCTCCACCGGTTAAGGCGAGGCACCGCCGCCGCATACCGGTGCAGAAATTACTCTCATTATGCTTCCTTTCTATCTCGAAATTGGGCTCGTCTATGTCGTTTCCTAGTTTGAGCGGATGCTAGTTTTTAACCGACTTTAAAAAAGGAGGTCTCCATTCCACTGTTTCTTACCTCAGAACTATAGTCTGGATTAATCCATTTTGATCATTTTTTTTTATTTGAAAGCTACGGACGTATCCATTTGTTCATTGAAAGTGGGATTTCATTAGGTCACAAATTTAATATGCCATTCCCTTTCGTTGTTGATGTCTATTCTACGAAAGCTTCGTACTTTATTATGAGTAACTTTGTAAGTAATCTTATCGTAGACATAAAATAAGGTAAGATTTACTTTACAATGTAAGTAAATTAGAGACTTTCAATTCGCATACTAAAATCAGCTACTTAAACCATTACGATGGTTTAAGTAGCTGAATGGTTTAAGTGACGTCATAAACCCGTAGCTTTACGCTTTATATAGCCAAACTGATGAGTGTAATATTTAGAAAAGAACGTGTTAAAACTAAAAGCGTTGCCATAGTTACACACAAAGTATAATAATCTACGAGTTGGACGTTATATGAAAATAAACTTCTGTTACATTAACTGGGTGCGTTCACCTTATCACTTAAGGGCCCGCCCTCACTGCTACCATAACATTCGTCAAACGATCATTGACATACCATCGAAGGACTTCGCATTATAATTATTATATAAAGTTTGTATGTTACTCGTAGTCCGCGCAAAAGAAAAAAATCCCGCAGGTTTTGTACTTATTGTCGAAATCAAAAGTAGCATATATACTTTCCCTGTGTTCTAAATCGTTACCAAAATCTGTCAAGTAGTTTCTAAGCTTATTCAACGCAAATAACAATTAAATTTTACCACTTTAAGGTACCGAACCCAACACTAGATAATTTTGATAAAACTCTTTATCTTTTGTACGCTTATTTATACTCTTGTGTTTATTTGAAAATATTTTTTGAGTTGTTTACTTTTTTAAGTTTGTCAATTTTAATTCATCGCGATAGTTTCGGCTCTGGTTGTGATAAATAAAGTTTGACTCGTAATAGTCGTAATTCTGGGTTCCAAACGGTACCATCATAATATTAGCACAGATGTAGCTGTTGTAAAAGCCGATTGAAAACAATAACATTTTTAACGGAAATAACTTTTAATCTTCTTCAAAATCCCTCATGTGTGCTCACCCACGATTTCATAAGAGTTGTGACGTCCCTATACCCGTACGTCGATGTACAATGGCATATTTTGTAGCATGATAGAACAATCGTAAATAGTCATTTAACGATACAAAGAGACAATATAAACCTACCTTCATTATAATGAACACATTTGCATAGATAGGTAAATAATTTTAATTTAAATATTACGATGTATATTATGTTGATATTATCGTCTTGTGTATTATTGAAATTAAAATATTTAATGAATTAAGTACCTGCTTAAATAATTCATGAAAGAAAACGTATTTTGGATGCGAGGAATAATTTGTTGCTTTTTTAATAAATTTAAAATGCACCAAGAAAAATAAACACTAAAATTATAAAAAAAAATTACAGCAAAATCATATTGATAAGAGCTATCTATAGACAAGATAAGATGTATGTATGAATTGTACGCAGGTAGTTATTTTTTTTACTAGGGACGACAATACGCCTGTACTGTGATACTAAATGTATTTTAATAACAGTTATGTTTTACTACGAATGTCGACTGTTGTTTAAAATAAAACCTGTGATAAATACGCACCACATCTAGAATGAAATGCAACTAGAAAAACACATCGAGATCGTGGTCGTACTGTACATTATTTATTCTACTTACGATAGATATTTTTTCTTCTTTATTACCTAGGTATATTTGGGTGTTTGGAAGCATAATTAAACACCACTTAATACACCAAACACATTTTTAATACGATAATTAAGTGTTTCTCAAGCCGCAAGATCTGCCATTCTTCCAAGTAGGGATAGTCAGCCTGTGATTAACTTATACTTAGATATATATAACATTTGACAATTGCGTCAGTCATATTTAGGGAGTCTATATCATTCCTAAACTATAATACGGCCATTTTAAATGCCATCTTATTAACCGTGCAATAAAGAAAAACACACTAAAGGCCGATTTTTCAATTTTTAGTTAGATAACTTTTATCTGTTTAATAAACATGTGACTTTGACGTTTGTTCCATACAAAATCTGCCAAAGTCACATATTTAATCCTTAGATAAAAGTTATCTGACGGTTGAAAAATCAGCCCTAAGTGATCCATTCTAATTTGAAGATTTATTTACATTTATCATAATCGAACTACACTGTTAAAAATGCGTGTTCACTGATCATATTATGCAACAAAAAAAAACTACTTAACATACGCGTCGAATTAAGGACCTCCTCTGATTTTATGTCGGTTAAAAAGATTAAAGTGGACTATAGTAAAATGACTTCCCCTTAACATATATTGCACGTGGGACGAAATGGAGACGACTCGGTTCTTTTATTTGGAGCAAATCGCGGAATGCGGAATACCGTCGCGGTCGGAGATAGGCTATTCTCAGATAGGCTATTTATAGCCTACACGTGTAGTGATGGACTGTTTACCTCGGCCGAAGGCAATATAAACTTATCTAGACGTGTCGGCGACACAGCTTATAGGGTTCCAATGCAGGCTGATCACCTGATTGTCTGACAAGAAAGATGATCCATGCGTCAGATGGCCATGTAAAGTCGGTCCTGCGCCTGTTCTCTCGCCAGTCGTGTCGGTTTACCGTCCCACTGGGTTATGAGAGTAAAAGGAAGAGTGCTTCTGTGTATTGCGCACACACTTGGGCACTATAAAATAACTCCTGCGTAGCTGGCCTGGTTTTAATAAAATCGGCTACCGACACCGAAATCGGTGAGGGGAGCTATTATTATTATAAGGGTTCCGTGGGTACGTCAATCAACTCAATCGACGAGCATTTAAACTTCAAAAACTTTATTATAATAACTAGCTGTGCTCGCGACTTGGTCGCGTAGTTGTCGGAAACACTACCGCGATTATCTTTTGATTGCTGACGTTGGTTTTTGTTATTATGATTATTAAAAAGGAATACCTAATTCTTTTCTACATATTTTTTGAGTGACTTAAACCGTTTATGAAGCGCACGCAACGAAAGTCCCCAAATGTGAATAATTTTCTCCGTTTTTGCAACATTTCTCACTGACGCTCCACTCCTATTGGTCCCAGCGTAATGTTATATAGCCTAAAGCCTTCCTCTATAAATGGACTATCCAACAAAAAAATATTTTTTCTAATCGGACCAGTAGTTCCTGAGATTAGCGCGTTTAAACAAACAAACTCTTTCACTTTATAATATTACTACCTATATCTATTAAAAACTTAAATCGTCGATCAGCTAAGATTTGAATTAAGAAGTCAACGGTCACATATTAACTATTAATTCGCAAGTCAACATCACTCGCAACAACTTAACTTACTCGCTACGTTCACCATGCTGATCGCCGATTTGAGTCTAAATCGTGATTTCTTAAAAATCATTGTACCATGTAACTAGCTCGGTAAAATTATAACTTATTAAAAAAATCAATCAAAATAAGTATTTAATTTCCAAATGAAACTTACCAAGCTATTTTCGGAAAGTGAACAAAAAGGCTACCACCGGTTCAAACCTAGCCCGCCGAGAAGAACCGGCGCGGCGTAAGAAACTCGGACGGGGCCATCCTTTAGCAGAAAGATAGAAAATTGTTCTTTTAGAAAAATGTATACAATATAATTTGTAATGCGAACATGCCACGAATTGACCATGATGTTCTAAGCTAACCTCAAAACAACAGCTTTATGTGACAGTTGATTGTTCGTATTTTAATGTTCATTTATTGCATGTCCTTAAGAGCCAAAATGGTGAAACAAAATTTAAACATTTTATTATTTAAGTAACAACTTAATATAACCAATTTCTTGAAATAAATAAATCGTTATATAAAATATGTAATTAGGTATAAAATTTTAATGCCGAAAGTACCTATTACCTCTTCGCATCGAAGCTATGTGTGAGCTGACCCTAACAGGTTATTAAAATATCTACTTCTGTAAGTTTGACTAGTAACTAGGTTTGTAGGTAATAATTCAAATATTATTTACATTTATTAGGTTAGTAACAATAAAAACTTAGTGCGATACATATAGAATGTATTAGATAGTAAATACTACTATCTAATACATTCTAAATTCTAATGCTACGGAATACCAGAAACAAGCAAAGTTAAAAAAATCAGTTCAAAAGTTTTAGGTCTTCCAACACTGATTTGCATTGACGTCAAACCGTCTTCCGGTACATAAAAATATAAAGTTGCAGTGTTTGTTATTTATAAGTTATTGTACAATTAAAATTACAATTGTATTAATTAAGCAACATTATGGTTCAACAACACCACACATCAAAGCAATATGTCGCGTCAGCATTATAAACGGCAGTAGGTACCATCCAGCGGGCTTACTCTAGACACAATCGAGAATCAAATCAGTTCGATCTCAACGGCTTTTGGTATTTTATTTGGTGGATTACTTTGAAACTAACCAGGATAAATAAAATCGTTAGATCGTAACTTTTTATACTCCCAACTCAATCTACTGAGAATCAAAATAAATAAAAGTCAAGTTATTCGGCAGTACCCGACACGATCGAATCTGAATCAAAATCGAATCAGTTTGGAGTAATGCCTCTGTTCTCGATTACATATTACTAATAAAAACATTTACACAACTGATTAGCTATTTGATGTTGTCTCTGGCAGTAGTATCCTCTGGCCCACAGCAGAGAAATGTAGAAGATAGTACAATCTATTATCTAACTCGACGTTAATTTCATCCACATTTCATAGATGAATATCACTTCCACCGTACAACATGGTTATAGTAGAGATAAAATCTAGTGTGGTCGCGACTCTCGACATATTCCCCAAAAATACTAAGAATGGTAACTGTCTATTGTCTAAACTACAGAATCAAATCTCTCCATTACAAACGATAAATCGACAAGAAGATTGACAGAGAACATATTCCAGAAAATACTAAGAATGGTAACTGCCTATTGTCTAAAGTACAGAATCAAATCTATCAATTATTACAGTCGATAAATCGACAAGAAGATTAACAAATTGGCAATTCAGTGAAATGATCCGACCAATTTTTCAGTGGAATCAGACAGCGATGAAAGTTCACATTACATTCTTGCAACTTCTCAAATTCACTATTAAAATACTTTTACAATAGTCGGATATTTCAATAGATAGTTTCACTGAATGGGCAATCACTCTAAATCTACCTGTGTTTTCCGATCTCAAACAATCTAGAAAAGTCTATCCGCCGGGAGAAGCGAAATGGTTTTTCGTTATCATCCGTTTTATTTAGTGAACGGGTACCTATTCAGTACCAAGTACGAACAATTGACTACGATGTATTAGTAACGTTATCGAATTAAAATGGTATAGGCGCTGTCTGGATACAATTCTAATTCGATAACGTTACGAATAATGTTGTACTGAGTCCATTGTTTTCATTTACCTGTAACTTGAAAGTTGCAATTATGTAATTAATGTTTGTGCTTGTGTATTTAAGTTAATTTTATTTTACTGTTTTGTATTTAAGTACACAAATACTTTGTAAAACAAATTCACTTTTTCTGTGACTCTGTCTATAAAAGGACTATAGGCAGCTTAAATAATTAATTTATGAAGGAAATTTTGCAAAAACTAAAACATTAGTCCCCTGAGTCTTGCCATAAAATACTAAAATAATTCTCACACTCGCCTCACTCATAATATTGAAAAAAGGTTATTGGGTATAAAAGATGTACTGGTTCGATTTGAAAAAATATTTTTTGTTGGATAGTCCATTTATAGAGGAAGTATTTAGGCTATATAACATTACGCTGCGACTAGGAGCGACGCGTCAGTGAGAAATGTTGCAAAAACGAGGAATATTATTCACATTTGGAGACTTTCTGTCGTATAAAACGGTTTAAGTCACTTAAAAAACCACGCGAACGAAGTCGCGGGCACAATTAGTTTATTTACAAAACGATATTCCTTCTGATAAATATTATGAAGAATTTTTCATTCAGTACTGAGAAAACTTTAAACACTCCAATTTTCAGCGTATAACGGGCACGCAGCCTCAATCAGTAATCTAGAACAACGCATCAAAATCAATCAGCCGAAAAGCTACTAGGAGCGCAGAAAGTACCGAGAATACCAATTCATATTGTAAACACGGTTTAACGACGGGTTTACGGTTTAGCTGTCCGTTTGTTGTGACTGGAGCTATACTAACGCCGGTACTAAAGCTGGCAGTTAAACACCCCCTACACTTGTCTAATTGCGTCCGACTATTGTTATTGATTAAAGCTCCGGTACATTACTTCGTATTTAATATAATATCTGGCCCCCGTGCTAACGCCCGGTTTCTGAAAGGCTGGTCAAATTGATCAATTGATCAAATCAGCTAATCTGAACGCTGGTTGGTGAACGTCACTTCGCAGCCCTTCGCAAACCTGGCGTAAGTATCCAAAGAACTAGTATTACAGGTACCAGGGCGGCGATTCTCGGGCAGTGGAAAAACGTTCATACTCGAATAAAACAACGACATTCGGAAATTTTAAGAACGATGTACACTTGGTGTATTCTCAGAACACACTGAAAAAATCCGTTTATTACTTATTTAATCATAAGTGTGGAATGAGCAAAGAATAATCGTTCTTAGGCTGCCGGCATAAGTGTGAAAATTCTTTGTACATTTTTAAGTGATAAGAGTTCATTTTGTACAATATGCTTACGCTTATTTCGCTGCTAAGAAAAATCGTTCTTGTTAGAGGGTAATAAGAGCAAAAATTCTTTACTATTGCATATTACTTTTATAAGTAGTTATATTTTAAACGGCTTATTTTGTACTTGTTAGAACTTGTTAGTTGCGTTTTGCAGGTCGATGAAGTAACGTGTTTTCATTATTTTACTCGACGAAATGTTTCGTATTGTTTGTTTGTTTTGGTGGTGCGTTTAGGTTATACAATATCGTTGACTTTTAAAGAGTCAATAATACTCGTAATTAATCATTTTTGTTGTAGACGTAAATATATTAACTATGTTTGTTTAATTTTTTAGTTCACATTAATAAATTATATAAATACTAGCTGACCCGTGCCCACTTCGTTGAGCATACAAACCGTTTCGCCGAATCGGTTCAGTCGTTCTTGGGTTATGCTGACCAACATATTTTGCGATCCATTTTTATATTATAGAAGATGTAAGGTTTACTTCGACAGTTCGATTGGTAATTGTTCTATTGGTACCCCAGAATACGTGTTTCATGAATCGTTCGAACTTTTCGCTAGTAGAACGGACAACTTCATACATACGGTGGCGGCTGGTAGGTTATCAAATTGGTGGTGCACTTTTCTTACTTAGCTTTAAAAAAACTTAGCGTTAAAAAAACGCTATGGGAAACTTCAAAGACATAAAGTGATTTTCTTGTAAATATTGTTGTTGTTTATTGAAATATTAATATTTTAATTACCTAAGTATAATATTATGTATTATAAACGTATCAATTACGTATTTCGTCAATCATAGATAGTTAAAATAATTTTTACCCGACTTCGGCGAAGTCAAAAGGAAGGGTACATGATTTTGGCAGTTTATGTATGTATGTAGCTCGCAGCAGCGAAACTACTGGTCAAAATCCAAAAATTCTAAATTCAAAACTTTTTATTTCCATAAAGGTTATTAAATAACACGTCTTATAGAATTATCCTACAATATGATGCCTACCACCGGTTCGGAAACTAGTCCGGCGAGAAGAACCGGCGTAAGAAACTCGCGCGGGGCCATCTTTTAGCAAGGTCCGATTTTAATGAATGAGGTGTCAATCAATTCGTATTGTTGCCGCGAGTAACATAGATTATATAAATTTCATTATCTTAATTGATATTTTTAGAATATAGTTTTTTAAGTTTAATTTTGAAAATCTAAAATCGTTTTTTAAACATTACACCCACTCTCAATAACGACAACAATTTAGTAATAAAAACTACTTTTTAAGTTGCTAAAATAAGTAAAAACTGCACAGCTGTGTATGGTCTTTTGTCGCTTTATGATATTAGCCCGCAATAAACTTGACTGTCGGCATCATGCATAGTGAACTTTCTAAGAAATTCGTTCTTTTGTTTACAAATTGGGACTTGCACGTGTTGACTGTTTTTGACCATTACTAATAAGTAGGAGTCATGGATTATCTATACGTTAACATATTCTTAGTTGCTCACAAACTTTCAAACTGTAAGCATGGCTATTAAAAGAAAATCACAGTGTATTGACGAAAAAGTATTACTGATACGCGCAATAGAAACGGAACATATGGGACATATCTACTATCACTAATCTGAAATAAACTTTTTTTTCACATACATACATACATACATACACACATACATACATACATACATACATACATACATACATACATACATACATACATACATACATACATACATACATACATACATACATACATACATACATACATACATACATACATACATACATACATACATACATACATACATACATACATACATACATACATACATACATACATACATACATACATACATACATACATACATACATACATACATACATACATACATACATACATACATACATACATACATACATACATACATACATACATACATACATACATACATACATACATACATACATACATACATACATACATACATACATACATATGTACATACATACATACATACATACATACATACATACATACATACATACATACATACATACATACATACATACATACATACATAGTGCATACATGCATACATACTTACATACATACATACATACATACATACATACATACAAACATACATACATACAAACATACATACATACATACATACATAAATACATCAATACATATATTACATACATACATAGACTGCCAAATTATTTATTTGTACATGTGGATGCGGACATCTACCGGTCCTTACCACTCGTTGGATATCGGGGACTTTTACACGATTTACTTCGACTGTGAAGATCTGAGAATACACATGTGTTTATCGTTCTTAAAATTTCCTAATTTCGATGTTTTATTCGAATGTGAACTTTTTTCCACTGCCTGAGAACCATGCGCATAACGTGTTTTATAAACCGCTCGAACGTTTCGGTAGAATGGAAAAAATCATGAAAAAATGTCATGCGGAAAATGTTCTAATAGCGAGAATCGCCGCCCAGACAACGGAAATATATTTAATACTTTTATACTATAGGTACACATGTTTAAGATTTTTATTAATTAAAGACACTTCTCCACAAAACCTTTTAAAGTCTTGGCCAATTATAATGGACGTAAAATCGACAGTTTCCTAAAAACGCGCACCTACATTTTACACGTCTTAAGTTTTTACTTTTACCTTGGTAACTATTGCTTGTCACATATTATCATCATAGATATTATTTATAATAATATGTAAATGGATAATAATAGCTCTCCTCACCGAATTCGGTGTCGGTCGCCGATTTCATTGAAACCAGGCCAGCTACGCAGGAGTTCTTTTATAGTGCCCAAGTATGTGCGCATTACGCAAAGACACTCTCTCTTCCCGATGGGACGGGTAAACCGACACGACTGGCAAGAGAACAGGCGCAGGACCGACTTGTTACATGCCCATCCGACGCATGGATTATCTTTCCTGTTAGACAATCAGGTGATCGGCCTGCATTGTCCTAACCAAATTTGAAAACAACATTTTATGTTGTTCCAACGCGGGAATCGAACCCTTTTTAACGACCTCAGGGTCAAGAGCGAAGTTTAGAACAACTAAACCACGGAGGCGCTTAAATGGATACACAGTATTAATATTAGAATAACCAAAGCATGATCACGAAGGATACCCGGTAACCCGGAGGCAGGTAGACGCCAGGAAACCATCGGGACATCCGGGGCTCTACGTGATGATTGACCTTAATACTTTGCTGGCTCTGCGGTTTGTCCATCAAATATTAATGAACATATCCATGGTCCATTGGTTTAGAGCTAGGGTTTTAACATCGGATTTGATTCTCGGAAGGAAAACAACTTGTTTTCTAAAGTTTTTAGCGTCCGTGGTCTAGTGGTTCAGAATTTCGTTCTCGATTCAGACTCGATTCAACCGTTGGGCCAAAAAAAAAGTTGTTTCCTGTAAAAAAGTTTGGTTAGGACAATGCAGACTGATCACCTGATTGTCTGATAAGAAAGATGATCTATGCGCCTGTTCTCTCGCCGGTCGTGTCGGTTTACCGTCCGTCTTCCTTTTACTCTCATAACCCCACTGGGTTGAGTGAGTGAGTGAGTGAGAGAGTGTCTTTGTGTATTGCGCACACACTTGGGCACTACAAAAACGACTCCTGCGTAGCTAGCCTGGTTTTAATGAAATCGGCTACCGACACCGAAATTGGTGAGAAGAGCTATTATTATTATTATAACCAGGGCCGAATTCCCACCTATTATTGTAGGCTAAGGCTTAAATCACTGAAAAACCAGCTCGCCACTGTAAGCTACTATATCACAAAGATTACATTAGATACCTTGTATAACTACAACTTATAGCTATTCAATGTTTATTATAACAAAACTAATTTAGTTAACTGCCTTCTAAACTGCTCGACTGTAATAGACTAATGTATCAAGGGCCCCAATAAAAAGGTTAAAAAACACAGGCAACGACAACATTAATACGTCTAGACCTATTTCTGTTTGGTAGTTTAGGAGATTTACAACACAACACAAGGTGAAAAGTATGAAAATGCGTCTACGGTGGGGGGGGGCGTCGCGATTCCGTAGGGGAGAATGATTTAGTAACGCATTGTCGAATCGAGTGCGGGGTGTATTAAATAAAGGTAGTACTTTATAGACTTATATTTACTTTATATGGGCGTATTAAATTTGGTCCTTGACTGTTGGCCTTATTCGTAAGTTTCTCTGCGGGACAGAATCCGAAACGAGGATATTCGCAGTAGATGTAAAGTAACCGACATAGCTCGTAGAATCAGTCAGCAATGGGCAGGCCACATCCCTCGGAGAACAGACACCAGATGGGGAAGGAAAGTTCTCGAGTGGGCGGATTGGAAGACGCAGCGTAGGGCGGCCCCACACCCGGACCGACGATCTGGTCCGAGCCGTGGGCAGCCGTTGGATGCAGACAGCGCACGACCGGTCGTTGTGGAAGTCCTTGGGAGAGGCCTATG
Organism: Celastrina argiolus; assembly: GCA_905187575.2. Lineage (NCBI taxonomy): Eukaryota > Metazoa > Arthropoda > Insecta > Lepidoptera > Lycaenidae > Celastrina > Celastrina argiolus. Next base: position 3,327,666 of record LR994591.1, on the reverse strand, counting down.
TTCAGCAGCAGCAGTGTTAGTTAAAAAATACTAAGATTGTTATGTAGGTAACAAATTCATACATAGCGCCAATCTAGGCAGATAAATCGTGATTACTACTTTAGTCATTTATGAAAATATTGTCCAAGTAAATGGTACAGATTAATACAAACAAACTTTTATTTGCTACTTAAACTAATAACCATGTTTGAGGGACCTAAAATAAATAAATTTAAAAAAAACCTTCAGTGACAAGCTGCGACCGAACCACCACAAATACGATTCCGATTCGATTACAATGGGCTCCACAAATCTCATTTCCCGTCCCCTCGGCGGAAAAACTTCGGGACAATCTCATAACTATTTTTAACTCCCTTATAAGTGTTCATAAAGTCATTTGGACGGTTATAACATACGTGGCTCGGAACTATTAGGGGATCGGGCTATCAGGGCTAAGGGACAGACTTATATGTAGGGGAGCCCAAATGGGAATTTTTGTAGAGGCTCAAGCGCGTCAGATCATAATAGTATCATAATATATGTGTCCCACATTCCTCTGGTAATCTAGGCATGAAAATTAGTTTTTTTTTTCTTTTGTTCGGATGGTTAAAAAGTATTAAAATATGAAATTCGACGCGTCACATTAAGGTTGGAAATGTTATGTAGGTGTCAAAGAAGCTCCAACCTCAAAGACTTAGAAAAGGTTAACTTATAAGCTTACCTGACTTTCAAACCGTTAAATGACTGATTGTTGTTTTTAATTTTAAATTGAAAATAAATCACTGTATATTTAAATAATATATTTTCTCAGACATTTTATTTTGGACTCACCGTAATACTCATGTCAATCTTCTCGAAAATCTGATGATAAATAACCTTTCATCAAGCTACTATTTCGTAACATTTGCTTTAAATTTTAATAAGTCATTCCATCACTAAAATAAAAAAGAACCGTCATATATATTTTTCCTCCTAATGTCTAATCACCAAACCTACTAGGTCTCCTCGACGCTCCCCGAGTCCCCTACTACACGTTTAGCATCCTGGGCTCCCCCCCTATTAGGGCTATGAGTCAGACAATATTGTCGAGAGATGACGTTATACCACCCCCATCGATGAGTCTAGTCTAGACTGAGTTTAGTCCTCGAACATTTTATCTTTATTGCGTATTTATTGTATATCTAATACGCTAATGGGGGCATAAATAATTAGAATATTCTATGGGGTTTCGAGTAAATGGAACAATAATAGGTAATTGGTTCGTATCTGACATCTAAAAAGCACCTAATGCCTAATGGAATTTGTATAACGACATGTCTATTGCCATATACATGAAACGTGTACAATACATACTGAGATAGGTAACTTCTATTTAAATAACTAAATTTTTTGTAAAAAATCCAACCATTATGTCACTTGAAATAGAGAAAAATTGCCTTTTTCAATCAAAGAGTTATAAAATTTGCTTGTATGTTACTACAAGTTTTTTACCAAATACGGTGAAGCCAAAAGGAAAAGTAATGATTTTGGCACTCTATGTGAGCTTGTTCTAGTGTCTAAACTACTAGTCTGATTTTAATAAATGAAATATCAATAAAATCTTCTACATATTAAAAAGAATCCTTCACCGCATGTGTGTGTTTGTTCGCGATAAACTCAAAGACTACTGCACCGATCTTCATGCTGTTTTCACCAATGGATAGAGTGGTTCTCGAGGATGGTTTTAGTGTATTAATTGGAGTAGGTAAGTAGTGCTGCTGTCACCTGCTCACCGGGACATACAGCTAGTAAGCTATAGAATGTATGTCGAGTTATAGTTTTTTATATTGTAGTTGTTAAACAATATTCTACCTAAAGCTCAATTCAGCTTTATTTCTGATTTCGCAAGGGAAATGCATTACGCAACCCCCAGGGAGGGACCCCGAGGGGTATGTGGTACTTCTTGCCACTTGCCGATTGCCATCAGCCGTTATGTTGGGTGGAGTGCCCTGGATCTGAGCTCAATTTGTGATAACTGGTATTAACTAACACCCAGTGACGAACGCTGATCCTCCTTCAGATGAAATCCCTAGCTGGTATAATTAGAAGAAATGTGGATGAGCCTTTAAAGTGAATAAAAGATAGAAACGGACTCATAGGTACCCCACGCCACTGCAACACGCCATATACTTATAAATGCGTTACAGGACCCTACATCACTGCAACATCCCATATACTTTAATAGTACACTTTACAGAGCAGACTGCCTATTCGGTTCGCCGGTCACGTTCTGTGCACAATTTTTGACGGATTTGCCGGGGCGATATTAATGATCGCGGAATGTGGGGGATCGTAAAACTTCGGTTATGAAGTTTCGCGATGTGGCGCCGGCGTACCGTCTGTCAGCGCGGCGGTTAGATAGTACTAAATTATTTTCAAACGATTCAATAAAATATACACCGTTGCAATATGATTCAAACGTTAAAAATAATATTAGATGAAATAATTGATTCAATTTACCGAAAGAGTTGGAGATGAAACACTAAAATAATTCAACTGCTCTAAGGCCCGTATTAATAAAACAATCTGAAAGTCGATATCGAGAATAGCGATTGCAACCTCTACTTAAGAACCTATTTGGCAAATAAAACAACGTGTTGTTTTATTTTAAAAATGAACAACTTATGTTAGGTACATACTTTATTTTTTTCTTTTTGAAACGTGATAAGTAATAAAGTTTAAAAAAATATAAACAGATTATACATAATATACTTTAATACATTCATATAAGTTCTCTATATTATCATTTCAAATTCTGGTTTAAAAAAAGTATACAGTAACAAAAGTAATGTAGGTACCTACATGTAGTTAAATTGAGACCGAGTTTAAGATGGTCTTATTAATACGGGCCTAAGTCCACATATTACATGACATGGCATCAAGAGTTATTACTCTTCATTCGCATGGTGCTGCAGCAAAGCGGCCAATGTGTACCAACTCAAACAACATCGAAACTGGCACCAACAAGACACCAGGTAATCTATCATAAATACTCCATAAAATCACGTACAATTGTCTTCCATAATCCGAACAAAAAGTTCCCACAAACCGGGATTACGTCTTGTGAAATTACGATCAGAAACGTTCAAAATCTTAGAATTCCCTACAATACAACAATACGTGTTACAATGGAGATTGAAATCAGTTTTGGTGCAAAAAATTGTAAGAAGGGCAATTGTATAGCTACATCTGCCGCAGCCGGCGGCGCATCGCCGGGTCACCACACGTCGGTATATTGCGGGATATCATTTCACATTATTGGCGTTCAATTTTATTGCACGACAATTTTTTTTTTTGTGGTTTTTCGTGATTGACGTGGCATCGTTGGTAAGAGGTAAGACGCTAGACGCGGTGATAGTTTAAAGAGTACTTTTCTCCTGAGAAGCAGTCTTATGCCTCTCATATTCGCCTTGTATTGAGAAGATAAACGATCCCTTGACGAGAGAACGTAACATTGTTATATCTACTCTTACTACTTTCGAGGGTACGAAAGGAGAACTACAAAAAAGTGATTAGAACTCATATTGAGAACACCATCTCTAGCAGAGGTAACGTAAAGTCGGTGACGATTGACTGGGCAGATCGTACATAACAGTCTTAAAACTATTCATCACAATATCTACTCTTATTCGAGTTGAATATCTTTAAATGCACCATTAGATCACTTTATTTCATTTATAAATCTAATAATCAATACAAAATCAAATTTAGGCACCTACGTCCTAACACATACCAATCAACCACTCATTCCAACTTGCAGGACATTATTCATAAAAAATCTCGCAAATAACCGAAAAAAAAATCAGGGCACTATCCTACAAATGTCTCAACTCGTGGCCACTCGCCCAAGTTTCCTCAAACAAGTATCGGAACAGCCCGCTCCGTAATTTCTCCAGACAGCACGTGTGTAGCGCAATTTATGGACGACGGACCCTCGCGATTAATACTTCATCCCGATTCATCCCGATTCATCTCGATCCATCCGATTCCAACAAAAAATGATCCAAATCTTATGACATGTATTAGAAATGCGTGTCACGATGATCGCACAAAAGAGACTTTGAAACTGTCTTTTATATTTCTTTAGATTTGTATCTTTTTTAACACGCTTTTATAAGCTTGGATTGTAAAAGTATGTATGTAATCTTTAAGCATTATTTTCGCCAATTACCAAAGGTCTGTTTTATTTGAAATTTCGCATACGTATCACGGACCAATGAAAATGGAATTAAGCGTGTTTTTCAACTAGTATTTATATATCGTATTGTATCTTACGGTAGGTGTATATTTACCAGCTAGAACAATGCGGCTGCTTGTTAAAAATGTGAAAGATTGTGAGGATGTATGTTACTCTTCTAGCACGGTAGTGTTTAGACTATGAATTTAATAAGCGTCTTCATTTTTTCCGAAAATGTACACAGACGTTGCCGTTGGAAAAAATATATAATTTAGAAATGAAACTTAAAACTATATTCGGAAAATCAAGCAGTAGTAGTAGTGAGACTGTTCTATTAATACAGGCCTTAATTACCCAATTCTGGTTATAAATATTCTGTCCGGATAGACTAAACAAGTATACATATGTACGTTATACAGCTTAACGTAACAGGATACAACCGGAATAGAATTGTTTCACAAGTCGTAACTCATAGGCGCCTCACCCATCTGAATAGAATGCGGAAGCCTGCCCTAGACGACAACAATAAACCAGCACAGTAAAGTTACACTACCTATGTAAAAAGTTATATTTTCTTATATAATATATATATATATATATATATATATATATATATATATATATATATATCATATATTCATGGTGTTTCTGTATTGTTGTCTTTTATTCGCAAGCCTGTCTGTTTAAAATGTGTGTTTATCTTCTTATTTCTTTTTATTAATATTACATGGTGTAATGGCCAAATATGTGATGAATAAATGTTGGATGTTGGATGAATTTTGGATGAATAAATGATGGCTGCTTAACGCGAACTGGTTAAATATAATGGAAATTATAATAACGCGTGGCAACGAAACGCTGGCAGTGCGAAACATGATGTACGGTACAGTCGACACACTGTTGACCGTACACTATTACTATTTATAATAATGAGCTCCTTGCTTGAAACTATGAAAACAAAACCGACCACGGACATCGAAATCGGTGTGCGGAGCTATTATACTAGACCAAATTTATCTGTTACACAGCCACCAATGCAACATCAAGTTACTTGCATTTGCGTGCGCCTTATCGAGTCAAGTATGAAGATGTAGTACCTACTGTATATATTATATCTGCTATGACCTAACTCTGCAGTTTTTTCGATGTCTAATGCTATGGGGTACGATACCGTTTTCTGTCACTTCCTCAACCCCGAAACTGTCAAAAATTGTTTATTGCCTCTATTCGTGGCATCCCTTATCAGTGTTATCTAATTTATGACTTGGGATAAAATGACTTGTAACATCCAGAACGGAGTCAGTGAACTTTTTTTAGACTTCTATTCACACCGGGCAATTTAGTAACTCTTTCTATTTTTTAAGTTCTAAAGAGATTCCACAGTTAGAACTAACTAACATATCATGTCTGTCAAGAGTCCGTTGCCTAAAAAAGAACCGGGAAAAAGTGAAACAAGAAAATTAAAACAAAAACAAAGGCGAACGACCGCCGAATATAGCCGGCAGTATATAACAAACAAACATTATGTAGCAATCAGTCAACGACCGTCGCGTGTATCCGAACGTTCCGGTTTTGACGTGCGATCTGACAAGTCGGGTTCGCGCCCAAATTCAAAAAGAGAACGCGTGAGAAGTCGCCCGCGGCATACTTTTTTTTTAACGTTCTGATACCTATAATGAAGCCCATTTCGAGAACTGCAAAAATATTTTGGCGAATTGAGTTTTCGCGGTAAATTCGAGAACGATTAGCGGGTCCGAGGTTTTTAAACACCGTGCTTGTGACATTGACGTTAATTAAGTAAATTGCCGGTTGGCAACATCAAATGTACCGCAATTTCGGACTAATTTCGCCCGAATGGGGAGCATATAATAAGTTTTTAAGCATTTTACCTCGAGTGGAGCTCGAGTCGATCGTTCGAGTTGGGAATCGCTAATTTGGAAGGGGTTTTTGACCTGACAGAATTACCATACCACCCAACAACTAAAACTCAGAAAAAAAAGAATTCAATTCATTTATTTATTTCTCCTCACAATTCATAATCTTATAGGTAGTTAACATTTTATGGTGGTTGGCAAAAATGCCTGTGGTACAGATCACCAGGTCCTCACCCATGGAAAATGGATCTATAGCGAGTTTAAAATAACCATGCGATTTACCTACATAATAACTGTTAAATTAAGGCCAAAATACCTAAATACTATGGAATTCACATTTAAACCGCGTCAAGATCGAATCCAACCCTGACCCGAATAGCCGACACTTAAATCAGTGTTGGTTTCTAAAATAATTATCGGACACATTAAACAATCGACTCAAATCGATTCCGAGCTGATCCGATTAGTCGCGTCAAACGAATTCAATATTGCGTTAATCGTGTCGCGACGCCGCGCGCCGGCCGGTTCAAAATAAACGCGGTGTGAAGGCTGGGCCAAATGTTAGGGTTGCCAGCGGCGATGAAACGAACCAGGGCCCTTATTCAAGATGCCATCGTTATTATCACTAACGAAGTTCGAAAATAAAATGTATGGGATTTGAGATAAGCTTCGCTAAGTAACGCACGAATTCATATGGCACTCATAAGTGACATATCAAATCCATTACATTTCATTTTCGAACTTCGTTAGTGAAAATAACGATGGTATCATGAATTAGAGGCCAGGGCCCTTATTCAAGATGCTATTATCACAAAATGAATTAATATCGAAAACAAAATGTATGGATAGTTAATGGAATCAGGCGTTACTTTGCGGAAATCCATAGCATAAAATTTAAATATATTATATGTAGCAGTACCCCTTGCAGGTTGTGGTTATAATTGTTTCGCGGGATATTGCTAGATATAATATATTTATATTTTATAAAATGTATGGGATTTGACATAAGCTTTGTCAAGTGACTATGTCACTTAACGAATCTTATGTCGATTATTTATACATTTTTACTTTATACTTATCTAGGACCATCATTTTGCTTTCGAACTTCGTAAGTGACAAAGCTAGGGCATCTTGAATAATGACTAAGTAGCAAGTAGGAGCAATTGAAAACTACGTATTCGTAACGATAACGAATGTCAAATGAACGGGCGCATAACTCATAACTATCAGGCTCCTTCGACAACGTAACGAATACGTAGCTGTCAATTGTTCCTTCGTTCTTCTTTATAATAATTAATTACATTTTGAGACGCAATTCAAAAAAATACAGGTAAACAGGTAATATATGTAGGGGTCAACTCAAATTAATTTAAGAAAGATACACACACTTTAGGTACTGAGCCCTACGAAGGAAGCTGATCCTATCCCTAAATGATTAAATGAAAATAGCATAGCGGTATTACGTTCAGTTTCAAATAGTTTTCTGAGGGCAATAAGGAAAAGGACAAAACCCTACTGTGTCGCAAGTTTATGAAATTCGGAAATTATTTAATATATTTGCCTTCATCTGCTGTAAAAATCCAAATGCAAAGGGTTTTGGCCACAACATTATATTGCTATCTAAAGATAGCAATATAATGTTGTGGCAAAATATAGGTACTATACTAAGTAGGAAGGGATAAATCCCTTCCTACTTAGTATAGTACCTATATTTTTTTTTACATTCCCACCACTGCAACTCCTGTGTACCCAGGATCGACGGTGGTATCGATCCTATAAAAAAAAATGATATTCAGATTCGATCGTGCCGCGTACGCCCTTTTTATTTTGATTCTCAGTCGTCGACGATCTATCAATTGACGATCAATTGACGTCTGTTTATTTTGATTCTCAGTCGATTGATATGGTCGGGAGTACAAAAAAGTACGTTCTAACAATTTTCTCTATCCTGATTAGTTTAAGTAATCCACCAAATAAAATACCAAAAACCGTTGAGATCGAACTGATTCTATTCTCTATTGCGTCGGGAGTAAGCCTGCTGTCTACCGCAACGAAACTAGGTATTACTACTAAAATATTACTTTTGTTTAATATTAATACAGGCGAAGTAAATTTACTAATTAGGTACTACAAATTCATTAACCATATTACAAACTTCAATATTTCACGTATTAATGTTAACCGTTCGCATAATTTAACCCTCAAGCACAAAGAACAGGTTACGAAAAAAAACCAGTTTTCATACCGGAACTGTCAACCCTAACCACCTAGCGACAATTGTATTACCATAATGACCCGGTTTAGAGGTTCTATCATTAACATTTTGGAAAGATAATTTGACACAACCAGTTACTGTTAGGGCCCTAACCAATCTCGACTTTTGTGGCGATACTGCATACCTATTAACACGCGTAACTCGCATTAGCGCTAAACACAAAGTACCTTAACAGAGACACGACCTAGTACTAGAAAATGGTATCACCCTAATACTGGCAATTCGACTGGCTATTTTTGTTTTCTTCGATTTTCCAATGGATAAAGCACGGTCACACAAGTCCAGGCACATTCCGGAAACCGCCATCTAGCGCCACAATTGGAAAATACTAATTACTAATTTCGTATTGTATCTTCTTCTTAATTAAGGAGTTGAATTTAGCTTAATGTGATGTTATGCTTAAAAAATATGCTTATCTTTATTTTAATGTCAATATTTGTACTTAATAATATTTACATTTTATAATTTACAAACGTTAATACCTAGTAGTGACATCTATTGCAATTTTTTTGTATTAAACATAGATTGTATGGGATGGTAGGCCATTGCGATTTGTGCTACAGAAGCAATGTCGACGCGCTACTAACGCGCTACAAATCGCGAAAGTATCGATGCAAACCCGCGACCGCATCGGTCGACATCGGGGAAACAATGGAGGGAGCGCTACTGAAGTGCATCAACAGAATCGCGACTGTACCGCGACTGAATGGTGGTTTCGATGACACACTATATGATGCAGTAGCGATGCTGCCACTAGGTAGTGGGTGCATCCCTGCAAAAAGTCGTAGTGGGTGATACCCTTAGATTCTTAGTCGATAAATCTCCTTTATAGTTACAGTGCAACTAAGTTGTTACTATTCGATCGCCACTCCTGTTGTTGCCTTTTGAATTTGCTTAAGGCTATTGATACGTTATAGAGTTAAAAAAGCATAAATGTCAACGGCACTGTGGGCTTAACACGAAAAATTGACAACAATATATTCGTAATGTTATCGAATGAGAGTTGTGTGAAAACCATGATAGTGGCATGTCTTATTCGCCGTAACAAAATGCTGGCGGATTTTACTGTCAACCATGGAATAAAAACTTCTCATAAAGTCCAAAGTCACATACATAATATTTTTTTTTCAGAATAAATTTTACAGAAAATGTTTTCAGTATGTCGTTTCTATATGATGCCTACCACCGGTTCGGGAACTAGCCCAGCGAGAAGAACCGGCTTAAGAAACTCGCAATGAATATAAAAAACGCATATACAGGCTCTTTCATTCAAATCTAGGCTAGGCTCTTGTCGGTGGAGTAATCGCCATGTTTCTCTGTCCTGTGCTTTACTTTTGACCTCTTGATACGACCCAACGTTTATCTTCTCCTTTATTTGTTCTATATAACTTTGACTAGGTCTTCTTCTTCCTCTTCTCCCCTCTACTTTTCCTTCCATAATATTCTTAAGAAATTCGTTGTGTCGTATCAAGTGCCCAACCATCTCTCCCTTTGTACAGGCTCTTATGTAATCTATTTAATTTTTACACAATGTACATTGTAGTTACAATGGTGTACCTACTTGCAAAAGGGCATTCTCTCCCTGTCAACCATAGGTTGATACAGAAACAAAAATGATAATTAAAATACAAAAACTAATAATTAGGTACCTACATACTTGATTATTTTATATATTCACAAAAACCTTGAGGTTATTTAGTGTATTTAAATAAAACGGATATAAAAAAGTCGTATAAAAGTTTACAGGTCACAAGTAAATTTGACCCTACCGTCTCATGAGAACGGACGTTCAAATCTGAGTACAAAAGTATCAAGTTTTATTTGACGATAATAGACCTTAACATGTTTTTACTATTCACATTATCTGATTAACTTACCTATAGCAATTGTAAGAACAATGCTTAATTAAATTAAGTGAAATGGCTCAGGTCAGCTCACATCGAGACGCGAAGTCGCGGCGTTTTTATGATACCAACACAAAATTGAAATTAGCCTACATCCTCGACAAACGTGCTATCCAACTTTTCGGGATTCGGAAGTAGTTTCTGAGATTAGCGCGTTCATACAAACTTTATAATACGGTGTGTCCCACGGTTTATATATATACCACTATATTAGCGATAAATAGCGAAATAGCGATGGCATCTTGAATCCGGGCCCAGGAATGTGATTGCAACTTCGGTAACGTTACTTGCAACTCAAACGCACCTCATAAACAACTAGCTGTGCCCGCGACTTCGTTCGCGTGGTTTTTGTGGTAACACTATCGCGATTATCTTTTGTATGCTCCCGTTGGTTTTTGTTATTATGATTATTAAAAAATTCTTACATACATATTTTTTGAGTAATCAAACCGTTTATGCAGCGCACGCAACGAAAGTCCTCAATTGTGAACAATTTTCCCCGTTTCAGCGTCAGTGAGAATTGTTACAAACATTTCTCACTGACGCTTCGCTCCTATTGGTCGCAGCGTAATGTTATATAGCCTAAAGCCTTCCTCTATAAATGGACTATCCAACAAAATAATAATTTTTCAAATCGGACCAGTAGTTTCGGAGATTAGCGCGTTTAAACAATCAAACTCTTCCGCTTTATAATATTAGTATATAGATGTGTTATTATGCATCTACATTAAAACCTCATCTTTACTCACACGCTAGTAGTACTAACACCAGTAGCGGGATCGGATGACCCCACAGCGATGTCGCCGGACCGCGTCGGCCGCGGGTTGGCGGCAACCAGTTCCCACCCCGCTCGACGAGGGTTAAAAACCCGACTTCCCGTCTAGACGGCTCCGTGACCCATCTGTACTTGACGCTCTATAAATATCTCAACCGCTGGATTTATAATCCTTCTAGGTAGCAGATACCATTGTTAAGTTTCATTTGGAACTAAAATAAGATTGCGAGTACGTTTGCAATTGAAGACATGAATGGATAATAATAATAATGAATGTATTTCTTCCACAAGGACTACGATAGTATAACAAATAAGAACTAAAAATTTGAACAATTACAATTTCATGGATGAAGGTCCGATTTCGAGAAAATTTTTAACTCAAACTGTCACTTAAACATTTTAGAATACGTCGTAAAGTATTAAGTACATTAATCTAGAGAACCGTCTTTAGAATGTACTTAATACGTTACTACATATTATCCTAAAATGTTTAAGTAGGTATCAGTTTAAACTCAATTATCTCGATTTTGCGACATATCACCTTCATTCATTCATGTCTTCAATTGTTTTAAGCAAAAACAACTTAAGAGATTTCAATCAACTTTAGTTGATTTTTTTTTTGTGTTTACTTGCTAATAAAAGATGTCCTGACATTACAGTTTGTTACATGTAAAAAGATAATTCAAATTTTTTTTTTAATATTAAATATTGTCTTTTTAAATTAAAAAAATTAAAAAGACAATATTTTTATTCAGGATAATATTTTGAAATTTTATCACAGACTCAAATAATCTGGCTCTTTTCATAAATCCCATGATTTTCTTTCCTAGACGAAAAACGTTATTTTGCAATCAACCCCGGTTTCCGAAAAGCAAATCAACTAATGAGTGTTCAAATATCTTGTCGAGTTTAAATTCAGTGCCGAATTTGCCAGCAAGGTATTTTAACAGCGATTAGTTAATATACGATATCAAGCGTCCTAACATCTTTCCTCTTCTGTTATCAATGTTATTTAATATCTCTTTTTATTAACTAACTATTATGGATGGACAACATACCAAAAACCTCAAGTTTACCAAGAAGAATGTACCTGCAACACGTCATAAATATGCAACACGTCGGCGCGAGCGGCCTGGTGTAGCACGCGCGATTAATGTGCCGAAACAAATTATCGCCGGGGCTGCTGCTGATTAAGGCTGCGGGTATGTTGGGTGAACGATTAAAAAGTCGCTCGACTACGCTACGTGTACTAGAAAATGCGACAGTGTAACAGTCCGTTTCAATAACCTATCCTATAGGACTCGTATACAAAAGCGCAACGCATCGCAATTATATGCGATCGGATCGATGTTAAAGGAGTGTAAAAATAATACGGCATTTGTATCGCATCGCATCGCGGTTTTGTGTGCAAGCCCATGAGGCTATTGAACAAAAAATATCCAATTGAAAGCCACTCATTCCAATCAACCTTTTGGTATCTAAGATAGGTTATTGAAACGGCCTGTTAGTATAGCTACTAGCATCAGCGATAATTCCATAAAACATAATATATATATCGTAATCCTTTTTTTTTTTTTTTTTTTTTAATCTTTATTATTTTAAGGGATTTTTGTACACAATTGACGAATCCTAATACTCCTAATAGCGACTAAGGAGTAAAGACTAATCCATATATATTTATTTGTTTATTCATTATTTTATAATAATGAATAAACATATACCTAAATAAATATAAATACTAACAAATTATAAACTAAGTAATAAGCAACACAATATACATATATAAATTACACTAACTAACTATAGAAGAATATTTCACATTACCATAAGGTTAGTGTCACCGCACGGTGCCATATCACTAGCTTACCACCGTTCTACTGAAAATGTGTACTGAACACCGATCCAGCAGGATAAACGTCATAAAATTATGTACACAGTTACCCCTTTTAAATACACACGATTTAAAAAATTAAGCATCTTTTTTTTACTAATTTTACTGCTAATGGAAAGTACTGAAAGTGTACGCTCCAATTTTGTCGCGCGACTCCAATACGAGCCCTCCGCCAGTCGCCATTGCTTTAGCAACAGGTATGTTTTGTTTTTTTAATACTATAATGATGTTGTAGCAAAAACCTCAAAACATTCCATCTATATTTAACCGTGCCCCACATTATATTTCTTGCGCATTGTAGTAATCACTGATGATTGTCTCTACACCTAGGAAGATATAATCTATACTTAGTTATAAAAAGAAAAAAAAAAGTAAATTAGGAAGGTTTGATGTTGCACATTTACAGAAATGTTGTTTAAGGGGATTTGAAATATAGGTATTTGATATAAGTGTAATTGGCATGACAAAATTTGTATTATTTATGTTATTGTTAATGAACAATCTCATTTATAGCATTTAAGTACCTACTTATGTAATATACTGAGCGGAGCGCCTACAAACTGATGTAGCATGAGTATGATGAGGAACTTAAATTAATAAATCATTAATAATAAATAAATAAAAAATATTGCAGGGGTTGTATATTTTTCGTAATGTTTTCGTCCCAAATACCTAAAGAACAATAAACTTCGTGTATGTTCGGACGGAATGTTTTTACTTCTATAGAGAACAAAAAATATGCGTGTTCAGAAATCAGAATATAAAACCGAAAAATGTTCAATGTATTTTACCTAGTGATTTAAATGAATGCTGAAGTTATGAGAATGGATGTATTGCAACTCTTAAGTTTCGGAAAATGATTAATCTTTATAAATTAATTAGACAAATTATAGTATTACTTATAGTATAATGATTTTATAGTGGTCGCTAATGACACGGATGTTGAAGCGATATTAAACAAATGAATAAATAATTATATAAAATTATAACCGTTTTTATTACATTTTTGTAATGTAATAATGTACAAATTCACAAAATCGCTGATACCCTACTTTTTTCCATCACAAAAAGTTGTCTATGTTCCTCAATGCGCGCTTTCAATGAGTAGGAACCAACTAAGAATCCTAACCAGAACCCTAACCGGGCACTGCAAGCTAAACAAACACCTTCACAGGATAGGCATAGGTGACCAAATTACTTGCAGATTCTGCAAGGAGAAAGACGAGACACCCCTCCACCTTCTTCTTGATTGTCCAGCTCTTCATATAAGCAGGAGCAAGTACCTCGGGCTGCATGAATACTCTACAGCAGAGGAAATCCGCGGCGTAGACCCCCACCATATAGTTCGCTTCATGAGCAACATAGGACTGGGGATGGTACTTTAAACCGAAGGAGTCACAATAGATCCAAAAGGGTCGCAGTGACGTCAGGACCTGACAAGGCCAGCCTTCAAAAAAAAAAAAAAAAAAAAAAAAAATGTTCCTCAGTGGTGTATCGCTATCGTGAAAAATTTAATCGAAAACAGTCTAGTAATTTCAAATTTTATTCAAACCTTTCCTCCTAATTATAATGGCAATACGTATTTAAACAAATGATACCGGTATATGTTGTTCTTGACAAAGTTGGAACAGCTGGAAGTAACCTATTTACAAATGTATCCCACGAACGTTTCGTGGTTGAAGACGGACAGTGAATAATTAAGATAAGTTTGGTAATATTAAAAATATTTAGACAAATGTGAGACCTGCTTCCTAAAACGATTATGTTATATAATAATTATCTTATACTAATCTATATTAGGCCCACACACTGATTCCGGTGATGACGATTTAATTGACAACCAGCCCATGTGTGTGCTCAGTACACAACAGCACTATCTTCCTTCACTCTCGTAACCCAGTGCCCCGGCAGACCGGCAGGACTGGCGAGAGATTAGGCGCAGGATAGACTTTTTTACATTAATGAAAGAAGGTGATGAGAAATTCAGCCGGACAGTTAGTACTATCTATGATAAAAAGCTTTTAAATAATAATAATACCTATGGACGCTTCACACCACGTCAATCTAGCCCCGTGCTAGGTATTCGAAGAACTTGTGTTTTAGGTACCGGACAACGGAAATACATTTAATACTTTTATAATATACACATATTTAAGATGTTTACTATATTATACACAAAATTAATACACATCACCCAGGAATATTGAAAACTTTTCCGCGACCTCTCGCTCGAGCACCAACGCGCTACGGAGGTCGTCGGTAAAAACTCGCTCCACCTACCCAAGTATCACATAGCCCAATATCATTAGTAACACTGGCTGGCCACCGTATTAGGTTGTACACGGCGCGGGAATCCGCGAAGTGAGCGCGCGGCATTCGGCGCGGGCGTCTGTGGTGCCGACAGCTACGCGGAAATACCATAAGACGCGGTTACACGGGTGCGATACGGCAGAACACCGCGTAAATCCTGTTTAGAGTTCGGAGGTTTTGAGGTGTTCAACAAAAGTGTACAAGTCAGAGGACAATACAGGCCCCAAGGTAATCTATGGGCGTATAAAAAGTGTCTTCGCCTATTCTCTCACCAGTCATGTCGCTCTAGGAAGTAAGAGTGCTCCTGTTTTTGCTCACATACTAGGGATCTATAAGACAGACAGAGGAGCTATTTAACAATCTTTAGCCTAATCTGCACTAGCGCTTACTATTTTCTCTAGTATTGCGATTTTAGGGTTACACCGGGTAACCCTAAAATCGCAATACTAGAGAAAATAGTAAGCGCTAGTGCAGAGCTGCCAAGGTGTGCTGTGTAGGCGCAGCCTTTCATGCCGGTGCGTCGCGAGGCGATCTACAAAGGAGATTAGATTTACTTCATGTGTCTACGGTGTTGCCAGAATTATTTTATTATACACATATCAAGGGCTACGTCACATTAAAATAATGTTTGAGAATAAGGTTAATTATTATTCGAGCAAAACGAACATAATTTAGATTCGTTATATTAAGAAATAAACGTAATAACCTATCTAAATGTAGACGTATGTGCTAAGCATAACATTATGTATACCTAATAAGCAAACTTGGCACATATCATTAGCTGCCGCAACCGAAAAGGTTTACTAAAATTGATTCAGAAAAATCACCAAAACCTGCAAATCGTGCACGCGTAATCGAGCTCTCGCTTAATAGCAGGCTATCATAACATTAACTGTTGGTCGTTAATTGTTCGGAAACCGTACATGTTGCGTCGCGCTTCGTTGACGCCGGTCTGGCTAAACCTGGCTTGAGACCTAGATGGACTATCTTCAAGTTCCAGTTCGTCATATCTGATTCTATACTCTGTTCAGTGGGCTTACTTCTGGAATCTAAATTCAATGGATAGACATATAGCAATTGCATTGGAATTTTAATTTGACTGTCTTTAAAACTGTCTTATCAAATTGGCTAAAAAACAAGCCGTAACAAAAATGTAACATTCACCTAAATCAGTTTAATGTTGGATCAATATATTGATATAATAGTTTTTCATATATCTCTTAATAAAGGAACAAAGGCTCATTTGTCCGCTGTTTTAATTAACTTATGCCCATTCCGACAAACGTCAAAGTTATCCGTCTCGATCTTGGACAGAGATATTTGGCCAGTTTTTTAAATGGCCATAAATTACCCGCTGCGGCCATAAATCGTGGGCCAACCCCCTCGATAAAATACTGGAATCAATTGAAAAAACAACGCGTAAATCAATATTGTCGAAAAAGGTTTAGGTGTGTTCAGATAAGGCATAATTAAAGGTAGGCGGGAGGTCGTGTCGACTTCTGTTGGCAGGTGTAGACAATTGCCTAAAAAAGGGAGCAAAGGGATTTGGAAGTACAAAAAAGTACACAGTTGTTAACAAAAAAGGATCACGCAAGTCGTAAAAAGGACAAGAATTATTCTGGGCCACAAGGCGAAGACTGGCCAATAAAACAATTCTTATCTAACTATGTAGGCGAATTAAAACTGAATTCACTTTGAAAATCCTGTAGGACTACTAAGGCCGGCTACTTGAATTGCTGGTCCAAACTTGTATGGAGCGTGATCCATGTCCTTTGATGCAATGATCAAAGATGTTTGCACAATCACGAGTTTCAGTTCAAGTGTTCAGTAAGAATAGTTATTATTAATAACGCTGAGTGTACCTACTGTTATGTAATACATCAGTATTTCATAGTTTCTTAATATTTCTGTTTCTCATTGGTGGATCCGACCGGCCGGAAGTCGGAACACATAACCGTATCCGTTCGGAAGTGAATTCCGAATTTGAATTCAAAATATTCACAGGGTTCATTAGTGATTAACGTTACATTCTCCGGACAGTCGTAAATCCGATAATTAGCTCAAAATACCTAATAATTAACCGATAAGTTATTTAAAATGTATCAGTTATTAATAGTTATGTTGCAATTTTTAATTAAGAGTGGATTTTGCAAAGCTTTGAAAGTAAATACGCAACTACCCTCAACCTTGGCGATGATAGCTAATATTATATATTAATTAGTAGGTAGGTACATATATACTTTCGTCCTCTTTATTTGTTTCAAAAACATATTCAGTTTGATTTTGTAACGTAGTTAGTCAGACCTACATAATTAAAATATTATAGGTAATTATTATAGGTACCTACTTATAATATAAGTATTCATGTACACCAAGTCTTTCATAAGATTTTATCTACACTGTCCAAAACTCGTTCATGTACCTAGTATGTTTTAGGAAGGAAATACAGACGCATATACCAACATAGCACAATAAGAGAAGAAACAAATAAGGGACTGACCGAATTGCATAAAATTATGAATAGGTAAGCTATTTGTATTAAAAAAAAATAACCTATTCAAAATTAGAGCACATTCGGTATTCGGTATATTTTTGCAGAAATGTAACAAAGGAAGACATTCGCGATGGTGTCATTGTTCAATGACGCAACTTCCGTTGGCAATATTGTCTAGTCCTGTCTATTGTGAAAAAAATAAATTGTTCCATTTTCAAAATTTTCACTCTCGCATTGTCTATGCCTCAGGTGTATTTGAAGACACCGGTCGCAAAAAAAACCTGCCAAATTCATTCAACTCGACAAAATTGTTAATAGAGGACAATAGGCATGTACAATAAATTCAAAGAGTGATTGACTAACTTTGTTGTGAAGTTATTCAATCATTTTTGAAAGAACACCTTGAAAGAATGTCAAACAATGAAGCTCCAAGCCAATATTATTTTAGGATTAGTTCTATCATTTCAAAGAAACTTGTGCCGTGGTTTCTAAACAATATGTTATAATTCTTGAAAAAAAAAATGCTATTCATCTTGTGCAATGCAATCCGACATTCGTCAAGCGTTTGGATTATAATTTTGCGATGATAAGGGGCATGCTTGTAACTTGTACCTGGTTAATAAAACTTCGTGGGTTACAATTAAAGACATCGAGTGGATGAAGGTGATATAGGTACGCAAAATATTGATTTCGAGAAAATCGAGGTCAAACTGTCACTTAAACATTTTAAAATACTTCGTAACGTATCGAGCACATTAATCTAAAGATCCGTATTTAGAATAAATGTATTTAATACGTTACAACATATCATAAAATCTTTTAATGACAGTTTAAAGTATTTTTTTTTGGGTAGAAAATTTTTGCGACATATAGATAACCTTTATCCACTTATGTCTTCCATTACGATATTCCTGTCATAAACATTTTCCTTTACATTGGGACGCCTCAATAGTATGTTTTAGGGCAACGGAAGTGGCCGCATAGACTGCTCTTTAATGATTTAATTTCTTAGGACGTTGGCATATTTCATGCAATTATTTTATATTATAACTGTTTACAAAGTCCATCACTGTTTTGTCATTTTCTTGCAAACGAGGTTGAGATCCGTATTTAGAAGTCAGCATCAGTGCGGGTGCACGATTTATCAGCGCTGTTTATGCCTGGTCGAGCCAAAAGTTGCTCGATAGCTGGTGTATACTAATACACTAACAAAAAAGCGTAAAGTTAAGGTACCATACTTCCATTTAGATACATAGGCAAATGTTGGACATTTGCCTATGTATCTAAATGGCCTACAAAAATACTCTTAGTATTTTGAAAACTGTTGATGTGAAAAGGAACGTATGAATTAGACGAGTTTGTAGTAGATACACATAAAGTGATGATAAAACCCTGTTTTTAACAATTCGTCCTTTGAATATTGTTAAAAATCCTACTTTTGTGTAAAGAATAATTAGTCCGTTCCACATAACCCCTTGCAGATGTTTGGGTATAGACAATATGCAGATAATCCCTGTCACAACATATTTGTAAAAGAGTTTGTAAAAGAAGAGACCGCTCTGGTCGAAAAAAAACGCGCGCAAATAAACAATCGAAATTAAAGCCGGCACGCGACCGAGGACCGCCGACGGTTGGCGCTACAAAACATTTAAAAATTCGAATCGCATTATACTCTGCACGGGCGGTGTTGCCAGCGGTCGAAATGAAAATCTGACAGCTGAACGTCTAATGCATATGCACCAGTTCTTGGCCCCTTTTCGCGAGACGTTTTTGTGCAAATCCTGCATTGTACAATGAAACCTTACCTCACCGAGATCGCACCTGGCCCCTGCCCCGGTGCAAGAAGTGGGATCCGCCGAAACCGTTCAGACATAAATCACCTCTGTCCCCCAATAAATAAGGGCTTAATTGCTCAATACGGAGGTCCGAGAAAAAAACGAACAATCGCGTCTTCCGAGACATTGAGCTACGGGATCTATGGGGTCCTATTTTGAGACCGAGTGCAGGTGATGTTACTGTTGTTGAATGAAAAAAAGAAAAATTCAATTATTTGCCTATTGACAGTATTTGGGCCGCCTTTAATCCGGTCGCCGGGGCGAGGGTACATACATTACCACCGTCTACCCATAAACGGGGCACTTCTACAAATTGGTCGTAAATTTTACGACTTATAGAATAACAGTTCGAGTGTCTCGCGAGTTATTGCGTTTTTAAGTATCGAAAACTATCGGTAACGAGTGTTTGATTTACAAATTGTGTGGTACAATGCCACCGAAAACTAACACCACGTTAAATTGAGTGGCGCTCAAGTCCTTGTCAATCTGCCAGCGAGTGACAGTGACAGCCTATTCACAGTAGGACTATCGGTTAAGTATCGTTTCAGAATTCAATGAATTAAAAATGCATCGTCTTGTTATCGTAAACAGATATAGGTAATTATATATAGTTCGTACCTGATAAATTTAACCTACAGGTAAACAAACCGAAAACATCGAAATTTTCCCTTATTCACTTATTGTGCACACCTTATCAACACTTTCACAGGTATATTAAAGGATCATACTTTATTATCCAATACATTTTATAACAATTAAACAGTAATTAATATGTTTAAACATCAAATGAAAATCTTTCACAGAAAAAATACGCCATTTTGACACTGCCGATTGTAGAATATAAGCGTAAAGTCTATGTATTCATATCAAACAATAATCATTGTATTATTATTGGCCAATTGGCATCACTGACTAATCTATGGTGTGTCATAGACGACTTTGTGTACGTTTAGGTTAAATTTATCTTTTTTATATTTATTTATTAAGTTGCGATAATTTGCCACTCGATCCAATATCGCTGCAGCACTTGAAAAAGATTCCATTCAACACACCGCTGCGTAAACTGTATAAGATAAGAAGAGGAAAAACATGAATTTTTAATTATCTCGAGTCTTTACTTAGTGACATTATCAATACGCCAAGAAACGACTTATCAACTTCCCCATTCGATAAAGTCATAAAAACGTTTGTCGATTTAGATTTTGGTATGTTACACAAAGTAGATATTATATATAACACACGACCTAGTACTAGAAAATGGTATCACCCTAATACTGGCAATTCGACTGGCAAAGGGTGAAGTCCACGCACATTCCGGAAACCGCCATCTAGCGCCACTTTTAGAAAATACTAATTACTAATTTCGTTTCGTATCTTCTTCTTAATTAAGGAGTTGAATTTAGCTTAATGTGATGTTAATTGTTATGCTTAAAAATGCTTGTCTTTATTTTAATGTCAATATTTGTACTTAATTCTATATATTTACGTTTTATAATATAAACGTTAATAGTAGTGACATCTATTGGAATTTTTTTTGTATTAAAAATAGATCGTTTGGGATGGTAGGCCATGCCAATACTGAACCGCTGATAGAAGTTATTAGTCCTATTATCGCAGGCACATGATAGTCTTAAAATAGGTCTAGGTCGTATATCATGTTACCTGGACCTACTCTTAAATAAAATTGACACCTCGTCGCGACACTAGCGCCAAATTGGTTTGAAATTCAGTGTCGTTTTAATGGAACTATTCCAAGGGCCTCACCACGAGTTATAGCAGTATTGCGTTAACATTACTTTTGGATTTTAAGCAAATAAAAATGTATTTTCGGTTATATAAAATTAAGTGTGTTGTAAATAAATATGATATTTATTTACAAGACATTCGTAAGGAATGTTAAGTAATGCTATAAGATGTCGTGGTAAAGCGCCAAACCGATCTCGACCTCCGAAGCGGTTGAGCGCGTTGGTGCTCTTGCGAGAGGTCGCGGATTCGACTCCCGCCGACGAAACAAAAAGTTTTCAATGTTCCTGGGTCATGGATGTGTATTAAATTTGTGTATAACACAGTAAAAATCTTAAATATGTGTATAGTATAAAAGTATTAAATGTATTTCCGTTGTCTGGTACCTGTTACACAAGATCTTCGGATACCTAGCACGGGGCCAGATTGACGTGGTGTAAAGGATCCATAAATATTATTATTGTAATTAATCTCGAAAACAATATGAGGACGGCATTGTTTCATGCACGTCTCTAGACAGCTTTTTTAAAAATATATGTACCCATGTAAATTGTGGGTGCGACTTCTTTTCCCTATCGTAGACAAGGACAATTTTTTAGTTAATTGATTTTTACACTTTTTTATTTAAAAAAAAATTAAATTTACATTTTATATTTATTTACACTTTTTTACTCATGTTTCATTCTTTCATTTTTATTTATTCTCTAGACAGCATTGGAATCGGGTTAGTCTTGGATTAGAATTAAATTCCACGAACACGCTTTTTACGTCATAACCACTAGGTATATGTACTTATTAATATTAATGTCAGAAACAATAAATTACCAAGTCATCAACCCTTTGTCCAGTTGGTCATGCTCATGGTTTTTGTAACCTACCTACTCTTTAACCTAACTACAGCATAAAAGGTATATAAATATATTTTTATTTTAGACTTATTTTGTGTCCATATCCTTGTTACAATTAGATCAAGGCTATGTTAGTAAATGTATTATGTATAATTTTATTTTAAAAATCAATAATGATTTAATTTTGTAATGATTTTGGAAATGAATTAAACCTACCTATACTACTGAATCGATTTGAAAGAAGCAGAAATTATAATTAAAGTGATCATTTCCAAGCTTTTTATAAAAATTGTATTATTACAGGGTCAAAAGTTACCTACCGACGCATATATAATTTATTTTAATAAGTAATATTACCTACTTAATTTTAATTTATCTCCATGTAGGTATTTTATCTTAAAGTTAAATATTAGATTACTTAGCTTAGGAGTAAGTCTATATTATAAACATTTTTTTAAATACCTACATAAGGGCGTAAAAATGATTTGCTTCGTGAAACTTGTATCATAGGCGTCGATTTTGCAAATTTACAAAAATAATGATAGTTAAATATAAATATATTATCACTTTAATACTAGGTACTACGTAATAGGTACATTGTACACAAACGTATTTTAAATGGTGTAATTAAGGTATAATAGTAATAAAAGTAATTAAACACTCGTTATAACCAACCCTTCCGCAACACAAAGTGAGTAGTGACCTATTACAAGTTTAATAACAACGAAATAAATCACAATTAAAATGTAGTAAAAGACAAAACAACACCGGTCATTGTAATTATGGAAATAACTTTCTAAGTAACGATCGAAAAGATTTACAATTGTGGGCCCACCTAGTAGGTATGAATTATAATTTTTTTTTATATTTTTGATCTTTTTGACTTCGTAAAAACCCCGATTTTATTGAAGACATGAATGGATGAAGGTGATATGTAGCAAAATCATTTGAGAAAATTAAGTTCAAACTGTCACAAACATTTTAGAATACGTCGTAAAGTACCATTAATCTAAAGATCCGTCTCTAGAATCAATGTACTTAATACGTTACTACATATCCCAAAATGTTTAAGTGACAGTTTAATCTCAATTTTCTGGATATATATTATTTATTTGCGACATATCACCTTCATCGATTCAACATGCACTCACACAGTGTGTTCCTTCAAACGCTTCTTTTACTCTGAACGCTCAGATCATTCATAACGCACACTGTCGTTTCTTTAGCACAATAATGAAAATTATGAAATTTTCGATCTGATCGTTTGTAGCAAACTTTACTGCTAGTGGAACGACTGACAGATGTTAAAATTTGACATTTCCCATTTATCTCATAAATTCTAATTAGGTAGGTATATTTTAAACAATAATAACTACCTACATTTCATAAGAATCTAGAATAAATTTGCTCGATCCATAACTTAAAAATAACATCGAGATCAGTGAAATATATATGAAATCTAAGTAAACGTCAAAAACAAGCTGGGTAAAAAAATGCAAAACGGCGTGATCGTTCTGAGCGTTTTGAACAGTTTTTGACAGCTGACAGCTGCGTGTGGAACACTAGTCAAAACAGTTCAAAACGATCATATTGATGATAAACAATGCTAATGGAACGCTAATCTGAACGAAAAAAACGTTATTTTCGTTTACTATCAGGTACTGGAACACAGGATATATCTCTTGTCAGACGATCGGGTGATCAGCCTGCATTGCCCTAACCAAGCTCGAATACAACATTTTCAGTTGTCCCATCCAGAATCGAGTCCACGATCTCAGAGTATAGTACTAGCCGCGAAGACCCGATGGTCAGTAAACCCATCTCTCGTCACCGGCGTCCGGTCGCGCTAACCCCGGCTTTGTTTGTAAATAACATTTCAATATTGACTCACTGGGTGAAGGACAGTTCAGATTCACTTAACAATAATAACAATACCTATATATTTTACTAGCTGTGCCCGCGACTACGTTCGCGTGGTTTTTGAGTGACTTAAACCTTTTGTGCACCGCGCACGCAATGAGAGAACCCAAATAATTTTCCCCGTTTGAGCAACCACCTATTGGTCGCAGCGTAATGTTACACAGCCAAAGCCTTCCTCTATAAATGGACTATCCAATTAAAAATATTTTTTCAAATCGGACCAGTAGTTCCTGAGCTTAGCGCGTTTAAACAAACAAACTTCATGATGTTAGTAGAGATTAGTATAGATATATAGAGGGATTTGATGACATTTGAGACACATTCCTACTGCAACTTCTGTGCAGTCGCAGCCTGCAACTGCAAAGTCAGACACTTACTCCCGGTCCCATCGCTATTATCACTTGCAAAGTTCTATAGCAAAAATGTACGAGTTTTTGTTCGCTAAACCACAAGTGAATCCGTATGACACTAAGCGAAGCTTATATGAAATCGCCTACATTGTGCATTGTGTTTTCGAACTTCGTAAGTGATAAAAGCGATGGCATCTTGAATCAGGGCCTTTTACAAGCTCTTAATTCCAGCCAGTTTACGCCATACAACATGGCTGCCTGGAATTTTGGTATAACGATCACTTAATATCTGCACGATGACAGTTATTTAGCAGACACGTGACATTTGACTTGCTTCCGAATGTCACTTTTAGACAACCAAACTAGGGTGGATCCATTCAGAGTAACATGTTGTTTTAGTATGAAAAAGAAAAGAACAAGGCAGTTTAAGGCCGTATTATTGAATTGCCTGGAACCAGGCTGGTATTGTAAAAGATCATAATACGGCCCCAGGATCGACAGCGGTAACCAACCACGAAAACCCCTTTGATAAATCTCAAGTGATCCCGAGGGCCATGCAAGTATCTGTCGTAATACTCGTTATGTCCTCCAACATCAGAAGAATTTAAAGGAGTAGGAGTAGTGTCTTTTTTTAAGAAAATGATCAAATGATTGAAATTGAATAATGATAAGAGTTTAACAACTATTTGAGAACTCATTCGCCAGGTTTTTAATCGACTTCCGAAAAAGGAAGAGGTTTCTCAATTCTGCCGTGTATGTTTTTTTTTAATCTATGGGCTGAGTATGATTTTTTGTCACGACGTAAATTATTAACTTCTATTTGCTTGGCATCGAAACAACGACCCTAATGAAGGACAAATTCGATTCAACATAATATGTTCTTCTGATATCACGACACCAGATTGACATTATGAGAAGCGGTAATAGATTTAAAAAATCTTTTTCTTCCTCGGTAAGCTTGGGTTGAAGTGTATACCAGTGGTAGCATGTATTTATTAAATTTTCGAAAAAACGTATAAAATATTAAAATTTTTGATTTTAACCAAATATAGTTAACTTTTTCACTTCGAGTTGAGGCAAAACTCGTACTCGGCACACATTAAACGTTATGTAAGTAGCACTAGCGGTAAAAAATCGCGCGGATTAAAACCCGCGAATTCCGCCCCGCAAATGCGGAATCCGCGATCGGAATATAATCTGTTGCGATAAAAATCGCGCGGTGAAATACCGGACGTCAGACAATAATTATGACTGTAATCCAGTAAAGTTTACCAAAATAACATAATTCGTCGCTTTACGTTCTCAACCTCATAACTAAAAAAACCGAATGTCGGATCTGAAAAATCAATGTTTTCTCGATACTATAAAACAAAATTTTTGTATACTTTAGGCCAGTTAAAAAGTTGAACATCGTTTAAAAAAAATCCATGTCATAATAAAATTTAAAATTATTAAGTTTTTTTACTCTACTGAAAATTTGTAATTTTATAGATATGAGGTTGTGAAGTTAAATCGACGATATACTCTCGAAAAACATAACCCGCCTATCACAGTCGGGTAAAGATGTCTATCTATGAGTGCAGTGCACGCATCACAGAGCTTGCGGTCTACGGAGCTTTTACAACTTCCTCTGTAGACGCTTGAATATAAAATATGACATTGTTTAATGTTTTTTTTTTTTGAAACAATAACCCGCGGCTCTCGAGTCCCCGCAACGCCCGTGACACCTGACATCGCATGTAAATGCGCTCGTTTGTGTATATCAATTGTAATCAACGGCTCTACTCTTGAACAAGAGTGACTTTGGCATTACATTTTTTTTTCATAGTGGTACTAAAATTTTTGCTATTCAACACTCCAAAAACTATTTTGTTTGTCCGGAGTAGACCAGTATTGTACAATAAAAGGATAGATATTTAAATAAAAATAATTGAGACATGAATGGATGAAGGTGATATGACGCAAAAAAATGATACCCAGAAAACTGAGTTTAAACAGTCACTTAAACATTTTAGGATATCTAGTAACAAGTACATTGATTCTTTGAGGCGGATCTTTAGATTAATGTACCTACTTAAATACTTTCACGTGACATATTCCAATGTGTTTAGGTGACATTTTGAACTCAATTTTCTCAAAATCATAATTTTGCTACATAATATATCACCTTCATACATTCATGTCTTCAATTATTATAGCTAGTTTCAATTTGACAAGTCGAACTAGCGCTAAGCTTTTTTTGAGAATTGATGATGATGGTGGTAGGCATCATCATCATCATAAATATTATTTACTGACGGACATAGAAATAAAATTCTATAATCTAAGATAAGAACAAAATGCCTTCGGTACCAGACGTCTACGGTAGTCGGGGAGAAAGACAATAGCTTTTTCAAGAAAGTCGTGTTTACTTTTATATGGCATGATATTCGTATTATTATTATAATATAATTTTTGTACTATGTAGGTACCTAGTAGAAAAAATGTTTCAAAGTTAATGACTATTGAATGATAATATTCAGTTTGTAATTTTATTTAATCACACGAATATAATTAAACGTGCTGAGTCACTGTGTATGTTATTCTAACGGTATTATTTAATATTATGAAATTACGGTAAAACTATAAATTATTCAATTTCTAACTTAACTAAAATCACAAACGCAGCGCCATCTAGAGAAATAGTGGGAACATTTTAAAACTTCTACTCGACACTAGATGGCGCTACGCAAGCATAAATTATGTTGTCACTTACCAGCGCCACCTAGTTGCCAGTAGCTGAACTAGCTCGTCATCTCGGCAGCAATGATTTCAACAACGCCATCTATCGAGGAACACTGCATCCAAAAAGCGCACTTTTCAAAAATCACAATTCTTCTATCCACTTTTACACTTATTATTAAAACATCACGTTTTTGAGCCATCGTTTCGATGTTGGATATATATTTTTAGCACTGAATGAAAAATTGTCGCACTGATATTACACTTGAACACATGGTGTTGCATCATTGCTGCAATCTTCTGAAACAAATAAAAGGTACATATTAAATTCATATTTCAAATATTGATACATTAGGTAAAAAATGAATGTTTTATCCAGTAATTTATGAGGATGCTTAAAAAATTGTATGTACTTATATTATGTAAATAGCTTAATTTTTTTTTGTTAAAAAAATATATTTGAAATAAATATCACGGTTTTGATGGAGTATTTATCGTCAAAGGCATAATTTCAATCTATTGCTTTTACCTTATTTAAGCTGTGCTTACAAACAGACTAATATTGTCTAATTCATTTAAAAAATATTACTACTTTAAATTCTTAAAATTCATAATAAAAAAAGTTTACACCAAATTTATTTATAAGAATTAATGCCAGTAGTTTGCTTATTCATTTGCATAGCCAACATACTTTACTTACTTTACTTTAAAGGAATACAAAACATATTTCTGGTAAGACATTTAGCAAGGTTTAAAAACTAAGACTGATTCATATAGAATAAGTAGCAGAACAAGCTATATCAGTGTCATAATTATATATATATATAAACATTTTCTTTGCGCTATAGTTCCCATCTGAGGGGTGCGGGATTAACAATAGCACCTCCCTGTCTATCTTTCCCGTTGCTGACGTAAAAGGCGACAGAGTGAATACATATATCAGGTAATGGGTACCTTGGAGGCAAACTACCCAACTACTCTTCAAGAAAGGGAAAGTTATGTCCAGCAGGTAGACGTCATAGCTAAAATAATGATGATGATGAGTTCTGGCACAATATTATACAGCATTTTAAGTCATACTAGTCCATCATAATTCAGATAAAGTTTAAAATTCTATATTTCCGACACAGACCTGGCTGCCGAGCCATTCCAATATCTCAGTAAACAAACCTTAACTTAAGTCTTGACTTAAGATAAGTACCTATAATATAAACAGACTACAATAATTAGAATATTCAGATATAATGATAATCCCAGCTGGGCCAAGTGAACATTTTAATAACACTTATGTTTAATTTAATAATGATATAAATAATTTTATTGTATCAAGTGAAAAGGGAGTAATATATTTTTTTATATAATTATAAGGACCATATTATTTGATACTTTTTTAAAACTGAAAAGGAAACAGTTTCAGTAATAATTAATAAAAAAATATATTGATTTATTTTTTGAAGAAATGAACTTGTATAAAAAAGATACAGAAACAACAAATATTAAATTATATAGGTACTTGCTCATAGTCTGTCACATAATTAATGGAATTTCTAACTCAACCGGTCAGCTGATTATATTTTTCTCAGAAAATGACTGCCAGCTTATGGTATAAGCTATAAAACAATATAATAACAGCTAAAATACGATTAACATTTCTTAAATAGTTAATTATAATGATTAAAGCTTTAGTTTCCTAGGGAAGCATTACAATCAATAGATGTTTAATATGTGAAAAAAATGGTAACAATACAGACTCTCTGTCAACCTGTGCCATTTTGTTTACATACAAAATTCTCACTGTACTGTATGATGGAGGACAGTATGCTAGTACTATTCTAAGCAGTGTTTAGTTAAACAATCAGCATGCACTTAATGAGTTCATTAAGTGCACGCAGACCGGCAAAGCATTTTAAATGACATGCCGAGCCTCATCGCTGTATCTCTGTAGGTACGTATTGTTGAACTTTTTAAGCCAGAAACAAATGGGTTAACCATACTGAATAACTAAAGAACATATTAACTGAATAGCATAAAACATAATAAATTTTATTTAAACACCATGCATTAGCAAGAACATAACCTTTCTTTCCATTTCATATGTCCTACTTTCTTCAAAGACACACCCTGTAGCTAAGATTTTTAACAATTTTCTCATTTATACTGCAAAGAATTCTTTCATATTTTAGGTCAATTACTTATAAGATCTACTTACTGAAATAAATTACTGAAAGAAATATAAGAAGAATGACAAATTAGGAAATTAGACAAGAGAAGCACATGTGTTTATTCTGCATGACACAAAATTTTGAATATAAAAGTATGGGTACAAATAAACAAGTATATTAGTTATGATATAAAATAGGCCAGAAACTAATATTTTGCAAAAGACGTATATGACTAGGGTAGAGACATAGTAGATTAAGTTAAATATAAGCATAACAACAAATATATATAAGTTGAAGATGTGGTTATAGTGCAGTTTTTGAAATTTAAAAAAGGAATAATTATATGCTATCTAATGTTAGTTAGAGACAAAATGTGTATATTATTAAAATGAGGTTATATGTAGGTAATGTACTCATTATGCTTAATTTAGTTTAAGAGATCTAATAATACACAACTAAAATAGAATCCAAATTGTTATTAGGTTCATACTTATGCCCTTCAACATGACATACTATAATTACCTCAATTTAATAATATTATTTTAATAGAAATCACTTATTTAACTATTAATTAATTAGTTATACGTACCACTATCACTTTATTCCTCATTTTGGAACCACTAAAACAATTTTCCGTACACAAAGTTGAAAAAAATATAACCAAAGTGCAGTTCTTCACTTAACTTATAACATAGTTTAAAACTCGTTTTTCGAGCAATAAATCTCTACTTAGGGCTTCTAAATTTAATAAGACCCTAGAGAAAACAGTTACTTTTATTCCTAACGCGAACAAAGGTCATTTAAATGACTGAAACTTCAGAACTAGCCTGAAAAGTGCAAGCACGTGCATTCATAAATGCATCTAAAGAAACCTTAAATTTTGTCACTGAAATAAAATTATTTACACCGTTACCACTGACTTTATGAAATACGTGGATGATAAAACCATGTATCTAGAGTATTATAGATTAGTGAAAATCCTAATTCGAATATCAGCGGCTGAAAAAACTATACAAAGAAAACATATGATCGATCGAAATAATTTGAAGTGCACATGTAATTGTCTATGGAAATCTTGTAGCTGTCAACTCAAATGTCATTCGTCAAATTAAGACTCAGACAATAGACAATCGTACATTGCGATTTTTCGGTCCCGAAACGACTCGAAGACAATTCACCAACATTTTAAAGTCAGTTGAATTTGGTAATTAGTACCTATATTGGGACATCACCCGTAACGAAAATAAAATTTTAAAACGAAGTATCATGTAGTTCATATCTTTAAAAGCTGCCGGAAAAATGTGTGTTAGACTAAAAACTTAGAAAACTTATAATCAAATACATAAAATCTTACCATTCGTTTTGAGATTATGGCTAAAACGTGGTAATAGGAAGGCACTGTATCATTTTCGTCAATGTTTTGATGTCAGCAATGCCTGAAACATAATATGTTTGTCTTTAGATACTTTATATTAATGCAATTATAATATAACTAGGGTTAATATACCCAGCTACTTAAGAATAATATTATCAAACTCAATTATTCATAGTATCAACTTACTGGCTCGTCTTCTACCCACAGGCTTTCAAATTCTCTCTCGAATTTCTCAACAATCGTAGGATGAGAGGTTACAATAACACTTTCGTGGTTAGCAGCCATCGCTTGTGTGGACCAGTTTAATGATCCCGACATAACAAAACCTTTAACTTGCTTTATTTTAGATTGATGATTTTCGTCCAGTCTTGTATACTTTGCATGTATGTTGAGTTTCTCTGCGTATTGTTTTAGAATAGCTTTTCGTTTTAATGCCTTTGGGCCGTCAATTATACAAAACTTGTGATGCATCAATATGGGCTTCTTATTTGTTTGCACCCTAATAAAACCTGTTTAAAATTTATTGATTAATTAAAAAATGTGAACCAATGAATCAACAAACTGTAGAATATCATTTTTGTTCCTTATGTAATGAAAGGTATAAGACCATGCCTTATGTATTCCACCTTAGTAAATGTAAAGTAAAGTACTAAAGGTTTTAATACTTTTAAGTGATATACCACTAGATCATACACATTATTGACATTACACATATATGGACGAGCGTTGAAAATCTAGGGATACATTGTCATAGCATACGGAATAAACCATTTTACATCAGTAGGCTTACTCCCGACACAATCGAGAATTGGTTCAATCTCAATGGCTTTTGGCGTTTTATTTAGTGGATTACTTTGAAACTAACCAGGGGCCCCACTCTCCAAACTGATTTGATTTTGATTTAGATATGATCATGCCGCGTACTTCCTAATAAATTGACATTTGTTTATTTTGATTCTCAGTCGATTGATATTATGGTCGGGAGTACAATACATACAAAAAGTTGCGATCTAACAATTTTCTTTATCCTGATAAGTTTCAAAGTAATTCACCAAATAAAATACGAAAAACCACTGATATTGAACGGATTCGGTTCTCGATTGTGTCGGGAGTAAGCCCGCTGGATACAAAATCGTTAGATCGTAATTTTTTGCACTCCCGACCATATCAATCGCCTGAAAATCATAATATACAAACCTCAATTTATCCGGGAGTACGCGGCGTGATCGAATCTGAATCAAAATTGAATCAGTTTGGTGAGTAAGGCCCCAGTATAAGATCTAAAATGTGATCTATTGTAATTATTTATAGGATTACATGACGTGTATGAGATTGGCTCTCCTACAGTTGAAATATTCTATTTAACGTGGACACTACTAAGTACTATTGATTTATTAAATTAAAAACAATCGATTCATACTTACTATATTCTTGTAACTTCTTTATTTGTGACGGGGGTGTGAACGCCATATCACTATCTACGACTATTCTTACCACAACGTGTCTTTGTCCTAATCGAATGATGTGTTCGACTATTTCTTTGCTCGTTATTAGGTACATACACACGTCTAAAGTTTCACGCGCTGACTTGATATATTTTATCAATTTGAAACAGTTTATCTCTCTACTTTCACAAATTTTCAAGCCTTTATTCGGCATTACTCTGAGATGGTGGGAAGCTTCATCGGAAAATAATATGACGTCGTTTATTTCACGATTTCTTAAACTCATGATATCATTGCACGAATCATGAATGTCCTGGTCTCGATCTGCATGTTTCAAATTGTACAAATACTTGCACATCTTTTTCACAACTTGGGAAGCTACTACAGCAGCCGTTGAAGCCAAAAGAATCTTTGCGTATCTCCAATTCATCATGACGAATAATTTTAACTTATTTAGATAAATAAATACTTATTTCACAAAAATTTAATACAAATTTACGAAATTATTGTACCACCATGTTTAGTCCACGCGTTTAATAAAAGATTCGAATTGTATAGTCATATTTTTATAGAACTACCCACATGTTTCGTTTTCGATCAATCATGTACACGACTACAATGTTTAAACTTTCATAGACCGTGCACACACAGTTATAAAATATGTGTTATAACTTTACTTGATATAATAATCTTTTATTAGTTTGCGTTTTATAATACTACTTTTATCGATTTGTGACTTCTAAATCAAATCACACACTTGACATTGTTGGTCACTGCTGCTCGGTCTCGAAAAAAAAAAAACCTTCAAAAATATTGTCTATGTTAAAAAGTGCAAAAAAATGCATTGTTGAATTTCTCGCTTGTTTGTTTATTTATATTTTATTTGAATAATAAACGCCTGTTACAATAATTATTTCGTTGTTACTTTTTACACAAAAACTCTGTGCAAGGCGTATGTGTGATGGTAGTTGACATGTCTTAACTATAAATAAAATCTTAAGTAACGTAATAATACATTTCTATAAAAAGATCGTGAGTGGTGGCGCATTAGGTTATTAAATAATAAAATGTCTAAGGTACCTTATAAAGCAGAACCGCCTAAAGAAAATGATGACGATTACGAAATTGTATCGTTTGAAGACTTTTGTGATAAGTCGCCTAGCGCGAAAACAGATTTGCTCACCCTAAATGATAACATAAACTACCGTCTTCACTACGAAGGAGATAAGAATTTTAAGTACGAAGAAGATGGAGAGCCTTCCAGTAAAAATGTAGGGACTCACACAGAAACTTCCTTGAATGGTCCCAAGAATGCTACATACAAAAGAAAGCTGTCTTTTGCTCCGTTTGGGCGGACAGATAAAATATCGCATAGCTCTTTGTTTAGTGGTGTTATACCAAAACCTAAATCTGATGGAGAATCTTCAAGAGAACACAGGTTCGTATTTATTTATAGGTTTAGTTGGCACAAAACTAAAATGTGATGATAGTAACAAACAAGTTCTTTACCAGCCAGCCAGTTTTTATTCATATTGGATTTGATTATTATGAAAACAGACTTTATCAGTACAAGATATTAATGATAAAACATATTTTTAGTGAGCTGATTATTGGTGTGGGCTTCTCACAATTCTATTCCTAATGACTTCACAGACCCCTTTAGAAGACCTTCATACATTAGTTCATTTCTAACATACAGGCTATCCCTCTGAACAATATTGGTGTAACTACAGTGTCTTTGCACTAATATAATCTGCTAGTTAAACCCCAATGATCATCAATGTGGTTTAACTAGCAGATTATAATAATTGGTTAATGGGTTAGGATCTAATGGGCACTAGGGTATAAAAAGACTCTTATCACTAGTTTCTGAAAGGCAAATAAAACCTCTTGAGAGCTGTCAAATTTGACAGTTATAAGAGTCTTTATACCCTAGTGCCCTTCAGATCCTAACCCATTAACCAATTATTATTAATAAACACATTTTCAAAATAAGTGCAGGATAATTTGTGTATATGATTATAATAATAATGTATCCAATACCAGTTTTGGTGATAGTGGTCTGTTTAATTGAAACCAGACCAGCTACGTAGGAGTTATTTTATAGTACCCAAGTGTGTGTCCAAGCAATGTCCAAACATAAAATGAGATCATTAGCAGGACAGACATTTTACATGTGACTGAGGCATGGATGATCTTCCTTGTCAGACAATCTGGTGATCAGCCTACATTGCCTTAACCAAACTTAAAAACAACATTTTTTGTTGTGGGAATCAAACCCACAACCGGTCAAGAGTGAAGCTCTCAGCCACTAGACCACAGAGGCGCTTATCATTATAATAATAGCTTTAGTAATGAATCATAACAAAAACTAGTTTTGATATTTGATAAGTTCGAAATCATAATAGTTCATAGAATAAATTTAAATACGAATACTTACCTTGTTATTGAATATCCATATAATCAAAAGTATAACTAGTTTTCTAATGTAAATAGATGAATAACATAAATATTTAATTTGGATGCATACTACCAGAGAAGGTTATCATAATTGTGACCTTTTAGTTGGCATCATCATATATTAGATGATGCCAACTAAAAGGTCACAATTATTATTTTATTATATTAGAAATATAATATGACACTCATATTATAGTTCCAAAGTGCGGACAAAGCAGTTCCTTTGTTTTCTAACACCAAAGTAGGGTATGTGTGTTCAGACTTAATTATAGTTCAATAACATTGAGGTAATTATCATTTGTATTCCTAATTGCACACTTATCTTTTGGGAGGATTTTTGTTATTAATGTTGTGCGTTGCAAGGAAGTGGCAACATGTCTAAGTAAGAGATTTTGTTAATTGTTCTTGTCTAACTTCGAGTTTTATATTATTGAGTTTTTAAATGATTCATTAGTAAGATGCCCAGGTTTTTACCCATTTCAAACAATATTTCTTTTATCTTGCATGCTTGTTTGAAAATTATTTGAAACTACTATATTGAATATGAAAATACTATTATTTTAAATACTACTAGCTCACCCGTGCCCACTTCGTTGAGCATACAAACCGTTTAAACCTTCCCTGGACTTTTACGAATATTTTAAGACTAAATAAACTCGAGTTTTAGAGAGACTAACGTAACGTAACTTTAATTAATTAATACTTTAATAAACATTTTGTATGTCGCTTAGCGAACCTAATGTCGATTCCCATACAGTTTTGTTTTGCGAACTTGTCAAGTGATAATAGCGATGACATTTTGAACAACATAGCACAACACATTATCAATTTTCTCTAAACATTAAGCCAGACGTTTTGTGTCTTTTAATAATCCTTATCTTACTTACAGATACGAGCGGTTCTCTCCTCGGCGTGGCTGGTTCAGTCGGGTCTGGGAGCGCATAGTATACACGTTCCCTGGTATACTGGCCATCATGTTGCTGTGTGCGCTGTGCGTGGGCGCGTGGTGGGCCGCCACCGGCGCGCTGGGCGGCGGTTGGGGAGACGATCATTATAGGTGAGACATTCTCTTTCAAAATAAAAAAGGTGGTGCAGTATTTGGACGACCTCTGGAGGTGAACAGTCCGGCATGCTGGTTATGTATCTCGCAACAGCAATTCGACAGGCGTAAATTGTACAGTATCGTTGTCAAACGTATACACTTGACCACGATATTGTACAGTATAATTTACGCCTGTCGAATTGCTGTTACGAGATACAAAATCAGTCTACGGGTCCGAATCCCGAAGGAATAGGAAAGTCATCTGCGTACCCGGGTCATGGATGTTCATTAAGTTTTGTACATCTCTGGATCATAGATATGTAATTGCATGATTAAATTGTATCCCCCGATTTTGAAATCATTAGCTTTTTTTTGGCGCCTCTATGAGAGCAATAATTTGCTTTTCTGATTAATGATGAATTTCTGATTAATGTTTTACAGAAAACTTTGGGAGCGCGTTCATCCAGAGGATGTGAAGAAATTAGAAGTTGTTGATAAGGTAACGAGTTTCGTAATGTTTAAATTTTTAATTTAGTTTATTTATTTTATACCTCAGTTTTGCCTGTTTTGCAGAGTCCACTGACCGAATACCGTTACCACGATCACAACAACCTGTCGACGAAGAACAAGAGTAACTCCACCGATATGACGCGGAAGAAGGATACAAAGAAGAATATGTATACAGAGCGGCCGACGGACATTGTGAAGGAGTTGTGTGCGCATGTTATCGACGACAGTATGCGCTTTGACTGTTATCCACAGTACGGTGCTAATGAGAACGGATGTATTGAACGAGGTAAGATTAATATTGTGCCCTGGTAATTAATAGAGCAGTAAGTTAGAAAAGGCGGTTTCTGGAAAATGGTAAAGCTTTATCTTTAAGTGCCATTTAGTGTGTGCGCAATACACGGAAGCAGTCTCTCTTCCTTCACTCTCGTAGCCCAGTGGGACGGTAAACCGACACCACTGGCGGGAGATCAGGCGCAGGTCCGTCTTTTTACATGTCCGTCCGACGCATGGATCATCTTTCTTGTTAGACAATCGGGTGATCAGCCTGCATTGTCCTAACCAAACTTGAAAACAACATTTTTTGTTGTTCCAACAGAAGGTCAAGAGCAAAGCGTCCATTAGTACAGTTGTTGGATCAGTATTAAGCACAAAGTAGATATATAACAGAGATACGACCTAGTACTAGAAAATGGTGTCACCCTAATACTGGCTATTCAACTGGCTATTTTTGTTTTCTTCTATTTCCAGGCCGGTTTCTTCGATTTCCGGAAACCTCCATCTAGCGCCACTATTGGAAAATACTAATTACTAATTTCGTTGCGTATCTTCTTCTTAATTAAGGAGTTGAATTTAGCTTAATGTGATGTTATGCTTAAAAAATATGCTTATCTCTATTTTAATGTCAATATTTGTACTTAATTCGGCATATTTACATTTTATAATTTACAAACGTTAATATATGTTGCAATTTTTTTGCATTAAAGATAGATTGTATGGGATGGCGGTATGCATAAACATTATACAATTTTTCCAGGGTGTTGTTGGAAGGCATCTGCGATACCCGGCGCCCCCATGTGCTACTACCCGCCGCAGTACGACTCCTACCGCTTCGACAACAGCACGGAGAACAAGCACGGGCTGACCGTGTACTACGCGCACGTGCGGGACACCAAGTACCCCGGACAGTTCGCCAGCGTGAGGGTCGACTTCTACTACCTGGCGGACGACATGCTGCAGATCAAGGTCAGTGCTGCTGTACCCGGCGACCACAGGGGCCGTTATAAGATCTTTTACAACACTAGCCTGGTTCCAGGCAATTAGATAAAACTTAAACTGCCTTGTTCTTTTTCATATTACAACATCATGTTACTCTGAATGGATCCACCCTAGTTTGGTTGTCTGTAAGTGACATTCGGAAGCAAGTCAAATGTCACGTGTCAATAAGTGATCGTAATACGAAAATGCCAGCCAGCCATACTGTATGGCGTAAACTAAGAGCTTATAATAGGCGCGTGCAGAGAACAGACATAGGCTGACAGCAAAATATTCAGTTTACGCTATATACAGGCTATAATATTAATGAGTGATAATACTTTAGGGTGTGTATGGGTGACGTATATAGAGTTTACTGTGAAAATACCAGCGCTGAAAGAAGTATTTTTTTTTAATTATTGTATGGGAAAAAGTCAAAGGAAGTCTTTCAGCGCTGGTACTTTCACAGTATACTCTACATAGGAGGCACATACACACCCTAAAGTATTATCACTAAGTTATTTTAAACCTTTTGTTGATATGTATAAAAGTCAGTTGATATTTTAATTCAAACCAACAAACGATTTGTACATAAGTCTAGCATTACTTATCGTTATTATCCGACTACGACGAAATCAAAATAATGGATTATGGAAATCTATGATGTATGTTTGTTCCATTGTAGCGCATTAACA
Source organism: Celastrina argiolus (assembly GCA_905187575.2). NCBI lineage: Eukaryota > Metazoa > Arthropoda > Insecta > Lepidoptera > Lycaenidae > Celastrina > Celastrina argiolus. Next base: position 3,289,591 of record LR994591.1, on the reverse strand, counting down.
AGAAGCTGATTTTAACTAAGGTGGGAGTCAATAGATTCGTAATAATAGCCCGGGTCACATAGGCTATATTATTTAGCGTGATGTTAGGGTTGCCATCTTCAAAATTAAAAAACCGGGACATAACGCATCAAAACCCGGACTCTGGAGCCATAAACCAACAAATGTACGCCTCACCAAATTCCAAAAACTCTAAATACTAAAAAAATCTAAATTCGGACATCAGCCGTCCGGTCCGGACGCCCTTAAAAGTAGGACAAACCCGGACGGATGGCAACCCTACGTGAGGTCATAGTTTTCTACTTTTATTTTTCATAAACTGCGTTTAAAAATGTACCTATCCTCTTTTTTTTATAGATATCAGACGCGGACAATCGCAGATTCGAACCCCCGTACCCCGAAATACCGACCGTCGCGGGTCCCCTGGTCCACATGCAGTACCGGGTGATAGTGGACAGCGCCAGGGTGGGGTACAAGGTTGTGCGGACCAAGGACAATGTTACCATGTGAGTACTGATGATGATAAAAAATCTGTATATTTTTTTCCATATGAAACTAAACAGGCTTTTTTCGGTAATTCAAAATCTACCACCGGTTCAACCCTAACCGGCGAGAAAAACCGACACGCGTGAGAAACTCGCATGATGTTGTTGATGATGAACTAGCCGTAGAGCGTAAGAAACTCACGTGGTTCAGAAAATATGGAAATTTGCTGTTATCAAATCAAATTTACAAATGTCAAAACTAAAACTTGCAGAGGGCTACTTTATTCCCAATATGTGTTGTTCATAAAATTATTTACTGCATGGTAAAATTTGGATGAACAAAACAAATGAACAGAAAACTAAATAGAAAATGTGTGTAATCCACCAAATAGAATACTAAAAGTAGTTGAGGTCGAACTGATTCGATTCTCGATTATGTCGGGAGAAAGCCTGCAGACTGGCACCGTAACGCGTTACGAAGCGGTTTGCTTCGTTACGTAACGCGCACGATCTCATAAATAGTTATCACTTCAAAAAAACAGAATAACACAAATAGAAAATGCCTATTATTTATTCATAAAATTTTCAGTGTCGACACGACAGTAGGCGGGTGGATACTGTCCGACAAGTTTCTACAAGTGTCGTCGCTGCTGCCGACCCCGCACGTGTACGGTCTCGGGGAAAAGCGGGGCAGATTACACAACGATATGAACTGGAACACCTTCACACTGTTCAATAGTGACCAACCGCCGGCAGATAATGTAAGATGAATATGTTTTTATGTACACTAAAAAGGAAAGATGAGAAATGTGAGAGAAAGATGTTTGTTCGCATTGAATAGGCTCCGAAACTACTGGACTGATTTTGATAGAATTTGGATCAGTTATAGACTAACCACGGTGAATAAAGTAGGCTACTTGTATTAGGGCAAAATCTACGGTATTCTGCGGCCGAATTCGCGCGCAACTTTTATTGTGATATATTTTTGTAAATAAAATATAATGGTTTTGGCTGTATATATATATTTTGTTTGTTCTACCGTAGCGCCTAATCCGTGCTGCGTGTGATATATATGTTAAAAAAGAATTCGACCAACTTAATGTATTTCTTGATAGAGTGGTGTATAAGTGTCATTGAAATTAGTAGCAATGTGTTCGTCCCTGATAAATTTAACCTAAAGGTAAACAAACCGAAAACGTCCAAATTTTTACTTATTCACTTATCAACACTTTCACAGTTATATTATAGGATTACACTTCATTATCCAATACATTTTATAACAATTAAACAATAATTAATATGTTTAAACATCAAATGAAAATCTTTCACAGAAAAAATACGCCATTTTGACTCAGTCGATTGTAGAATATAAGCGTATATCTATGGATTTATATCAAACTAAATAATAGTGGCCAATTGGCATCACTGACTAATCTATGGTTGTGTCAAAGATGGATCTGTTTACGTTTAGGTTAAATGTATCACGGACGTACTATAGTCGTGCACATTGAGCTTTATTTACATTTGTATCGCATCGAATCGAATATTGATGATGTAATAAAAGAGATTAATAATAATAGCCCGGGAAACATATGCTATATAACATACTGCGAAGTCGGGTTAGAGTTTTTTTACAAGAGCAGATTTTTATTATCTGTCAAATATGTCATGTGACTTCGACATATTTTGTTTTATACAAAATCTGTCTAATCACATATTTATTCTTCGGGTACAAGTTTTCTGGCGAATGAATAATCAGCCCTAAAAAGTGGTTTCTATTTCACATTTTATAAATATATTAAACGTTAAAATGTTATATTTTCAGCGGCCGTTATATGGAACTCATCCATTATATTTGGCATTGGAAAAGAGCGGTGACAGTCACGGGATGTTACTACTAAACTCTAATGCTATGGGTGAGTATACTATCATCTAACTTCTATCTTCTTCTTTATATAAAAATAAATTGCTGTTCGATAGTCTCGCTCAAACTCGAGAACAGCTCAACCGATTTGGCTATTTTTAGTCTTGAAATATTCGTGGATGTCCCGGGAAGGTTGAAAGGGTTTATCACAAACTGTTTCTATGCTCAACGAAGTGGGCACTGGTCAGCTAGTATGTTATAAAACAAAGTCTATTTATATTAAATAGACTTTGTTAAATAACATACATTTTTTTAACATACATTTATAATATATTAAAATATTGTCTATTGAATACGAAAGACGGATAGTTTGAATGAATCGAATGAATAAATTGTTTTTTTCAGTCAGCTTTTTCAATTCTATAACAAACAGCTGTTATTCCAGCTAGTATTTTTTGCTATAATAACAAGTAGAAAAGTTATGTTAGCATTGTGAGCATGAATTTCCGTCAAGGACCAACAGTACATTCAATCATTTCTTTAATATTTCCACTTTACAGACATAGTCCTGCAGCCGTCTCCGGCCATCACGTACCGCACCATCGGCGGCGTGCTGGACTTCTACGTGTTCCTCGGCCCTTCTCCCAAGGAGGTGGTGTCGCAGTACACGTCCCTCATCGGTCGGCCCTTCATGCCCCCGTATTGGGCGCTGGGCTTCCATCTGTGCAAGTGAGTGGTTATAATTAGTACTATATAGTATATATAAATTATATATATTATACACAGTGTGTAAATAGAACAGTCTCTATAACTTTGGGATATGATTATACAACCTTTTCTCAATCTAGAAATGTTTTTTTTTAATTCAAAAAATCTAGTTTTTGACACAAAAAATCATTTCCAAAATGAGGAAAGGTAGTATAATCGTATCTCAAAGTCATAGTGGCTGTTCTTTTTATACCCTGTATTTTGGTTAATACCTAACCTCCTACGCCTCCTTGCTTGGCTCTCGACTAAGAGGTCGTGGTTCGATTCTCGCGCAACACCAAAATCGGTGTAGGAGCTAATTCATAACTAGAATACAGCTATGTAGTATATTATTATATAGTTAAAAAATTGGCCGTGTTCCTTTTTTTCGACGGTAGCGAATGATACCACTTGCCCTCTAGAAATAGTAGAATTTTGAACAGAGTATAATATATTTTTATTTTTACATACATAATTAGGGAAATTGTTGAGTTTTTTTTTAATTTTCAATAAAACTGCAAATTTTAAGCACTTGTGTGTCTTACAAACATGCCCCATAATACTGCTGCTTAGAAATGTATGCAGATATGCACAAGATTTTTAATAATTAAACACTAACACAAGAAAGTTGTATACAGAGAGGCATGCGAGAGACAGAAAAAAAATATGAATTAGTTCTCTCTAGTGTGAATAGATTTAACTGATAAATTTGGTCGTACGTTTAGGTACAACTATGGCAGTCTCAACGCAACGAAGGAAGTGTGGCAGAGGAATAGAGATGCAGGGATACCATTTGTGAGTTGTTTTGTCTATGGTCTATAACGTCATATGACCTTTAAAGCGAAAAAGAGTACTATTGAATGCAAACTGTTTGCATTGCTTACGTAATGTTGAAGCCTAATGTTAGGTAAATAAAACCTGCATAATATCCAATAAGTTAGGAAGATATTTTGCAAGTAAACGTTGGTTTTTTTTAAAACATATTCCCTTAATATCGATACAGATTTTCTGTTCTTATTTGTCTTTTCAAACTCAATATTTATAAGTGTACTAGCTGTGCCCGCGACTTCGTTGGCGTGGTTGTCGGCAACACTATCGTGATTATCTTTTGATTGCTCACGTTGGTTTTTGTTATTATGATTATTAAATAGGAATAATTCTTTCATACATATTTTTTGAGTAACTCAAACCGTTTATGCAGCGCACGCAACGAAAGTCCTCAAATGGGAATAGTTTTCCCAGTTTTTGCATCATTTCTCACTGACGCTTCGCTCCTATTGGTCGCAACGTAATATTATATAGCCTAAAGCCTTCCACTATAAATGGACTATCCAACAATAAATGATTTTTCGAAATCGGACCAGTAGTTCCCGAGATTAGCGCGTTTAAACAAACAAGCTCTTCCGCTTTATAATATTAAGAATAGATATCATACTTTACAAATCATTTCTCTCCCAGGACGTACAATGGAATGACCTCGACTACATGAGCACGGCCAACGACTTCACATTCGATCAGGTCAAGTTCGCCGGGCTGCCTCAGTTCGTGGACCAGCTGCACAAATACGGCATGAAGTATGTTATACTGTTTGGTGAGTAAAGTTCAAAATTGTCGTGTGTTCGAAGTTATAATTAACTAAATGACCCGTGCCCACTTCGTTGAGCAACAAAACAAACAATTAAACCTTCCCTGGACTTCCACGAATATTTCAAGACCAAAAATAGCCGAATCGGTCCAGCCGCTCTCGAGTTTTAGCGAGACTAACGAACAGCATTTCATTTTTATACATAAGATTAAATGAAACTTATTAATATTAATACTATTTTTTGTGGCCAGTTTTCAGATATGTTATTGATTGTACTGTAGGTTCTTGGTGGAAATTCATGTTATATAGTAAAACACAAACTACTTGCACTTTTTTCCACTTTATTTGTTATTTTTCATTAATTATTACTTAAAAGACACGACCGGTTTCGACATAGTCATCATCAGGTGTAGGTAGAATTTAATAAATGAAGTGGAAAAAAGTGCTAGTAGTTTCTGTTTTACTATATAGCCAATTTTCAGCTACAGCATTTTTTTATCATTTCAGACCCCGGAGTGAGTGCTGCGGAGAAGCCCGGCACATACCCGCCGTTCGACCGCGGATTGGAAATGAATGTGTTCGTAAAGAACTCCACTGATCAACCGTTTGTTGGAAAGGTAATTCTGATAAATAATAATCTAACTGTTCATTATGCTCTGGCAAACAAGACGTTGGTTCGGTAAGTTAAAAAAAAGTGTCTGTTCAGCGATGGCATCTTGAGTAGGCCCCCAGATTAGTTTGTCTGTTCGCGAAACTGGAAACGACTCTTTATGCTGTTTTCCCAGTAGTTACGGCCCGTTTCTAGTTGAACATAGATTTGATTAGCCTTTTAGAAACCGGCCCACCGCATTGTTCTTCTTCCTTCCTTCTTGTTTTCGTGTAATAATTGCACAGGCAGCCTTATTACGTATATCTTGCAAAACCAAAGCTAAGAAAAATTGCGCAATTTTTGCGATCGTACTTTATCGACGGTTAAAATACGCCCCAAAAACCAAATTAAACAGAAAAGCAGTTTGAAGTTTTAAAATTCAGAAAAAATAATTCGGCGTCAATGTTTGATTTATAGTTCCTATGATTGCCACTAAAATGTTTTGGCGCTAGTGTCATAGAAAAAATGAAGTAAATGTGCATTCAAACACAACAGCGAGCGATTAGCTCTATTTTTTGACGTTCAGCAATCGTTTGCGTTTCTATTGCGCCATTTCTAGCTATTTTTAGTTGGTGGGTAGGTGGCGCTGTTGTCAGTTAGAAAAAAATTGCTAGTTATTATATAAAACTGTGTACGTTTCCAAGTTAACGTGGTGTATGTGACAGGTGTGGAACCCGGTGTCCACCGTGTACCCGGACTTCACCCATCCCAACGCGAGCGCTTACTGGAGGGAAATGTTCGCTGACTTCCATCAGAAGTTGAAGTTTGATGGCGCTTGGATTGTGAGTATTAGTTCAAATATTTACATATTATGTATGTTATTAAAAGTACTGTGGGTACTTGGTGGATATTCATGTTATACAGTAATAGTACACAAACTTGCATATTTTCTACTTAATAAAGTAAATTTCAACTAATAAGTTGAAGACATGAATTGATGAAGGTGATATGTTGTAAAATTCTGATTTCGAGAAAATTGAGCTCAAATTGTCACTTAAATGTTTTAGAATACGTCGTAAAGTATTAAGTTCATTAATCTAAATCCGTCTCTAGAATCAATACGTTACAGTACAGTACTTAATATGTTACTACATATCCTAAAATGTTTAAATGACAGTTTAAACTCAATTTTCTGGTTTCGCGACATATCACCTTCATTCATTCAAGTCTTCTGTTATTTTACATTATTTTTTAATTCATGATCGGTTTCTAATATCCTACTTTATACCTACCCTGTTATACCTTCAAATAGTTTCAGTTATTTTTGAAAGTTACACACTCAACCAAATCGAAAAGGCAACCTCTTCCAATAATATATTTTTTTATTATTTTATATTAAAGTTAATAGACTTATAACGATCTCAATACTAAATTACAATCTGAAAATATTCTACCTTTTAAATGATCCGTTAGAAATTTAGTTACATGCTATCCTTGTCCGCCAATCAGTGGCACTGCTTTTGAATAACTTATTTTCGTTTTTACCTACAATTAATCTTTTTTTTCAGGATATGAACGAGCCATCCAACTTCCTCTCGGGGCCAATACACGGTTCCTGTGCCCCATTAGATCTTCCATACACACCTAAAAACTTATACGCCGAGGGTATAAACCACAAGACGGTGTGCGCGGACGCCACGCACGCGGCGGGCGCGCACTACGACGTGCACAACCTGTACGCACTGGCCGAGGCGACGCACACGCACACGTGAGTACGCAAGGAAATGGAGGAGGGGGGGGGGGGGGAACCCGCACTAATAATAATGCCTCCCACACCGATTTCGGTGACGGTGGCCGGTTTCATTAAAACCAGACCAGCTACGCAGGAGTTACTTTATAGTGCGCAATAGACATAAGCACTCTCTCTTCCTTCACTCTCGCAGCCCAGTGGGACGGATAACCGACACGACTGGTGGGAGATATGGTGCAGGACCGACTTTTTACATACCCATATCCGACGCATGGATCACCTTGTCGAGAATGGAATCAGTTCGATCTCAACGGTTTTTGGTATTTTATTTGGTGGATTACTTTGAAACTAATCAGGATAAAGAAAACCATTAGATCGTAACTTTTTGTACTCCCGACCACACCAATCGACTGAGAATGAAAATAATTTGTTTATTCGTCTTTTTATTCGGGAGTACGCGGCACGTTCTGAATAAAATCGAATCAGTTTGGAGAGTAAGGCTCCAGTGATGGCCCAGTGCTGGCCGTATTAAGTTATCACTTCTGTTCCGTCCCGAAAGTCACACTAATTTTTGTTTTTTTTAATTGTGATGTTTTTAGCGCCATGGCGGAGATCCGGGGCACGCGGCCGTTCGTGATATCGCGCGCCTCGTTCCCGGGGCTCGGGCGGCACGCCGGCCACTGGAGCGGCGACATCGACTCGTCCTGGGACGACATGCGGATGTCTATACCGGGTACATATTATAATCCCATCAAAAACATTACTTGTAAAAAGTGCCAAGTTTCGCTACTTAGTTCTTCTACCGTAAAAAGTTGTGAGATACGTGATATGCCAAACGAAAAATGGGACGACATGTGGATGTCTATATCGGGTATATTATAAACTAGCTGTGCCCGCGACTTCGTTCGCGTGGTTTTCGGCAACACTATCGCGATTATCTTTTCATGTTGCATATAATCCGGTACCTAATCTACTATACTAATTTTATAAATCGGAAGGGTTTGTTTGTTTGTTTAAACGCGCTAATCTCAGGAACTACTTGTCCGATTTAAAAAATATTTTTTTTGTTGGATAGTCCATTTATAGAGGAAGGCTTTAGGCTATATAACATTACGCTGCGACCAATAGGAGCGAATCGTCAATGAGAAATGTTGCAAAATCGGGGAAAATTATTCACATTTGGGGACTTTTGTTGCGTGCGCTGCATAAACGGATTAAGTCACTCAAAAACCACGCGAACGAAGTCGCGGGCACAGCTAGTATATCCTAAAACGTTAAAACTCGATTTTCTGGGTAAATGTTTTTTGCGACAATACACCTTCATCCATTCATGTCTTCAATTGTTTCTGAGTGGCCTACAGCATACAGTAGTATTTATTTATTAACGAAGCCTATCCTAAATGGGTTAACATTTTTTGTGACGTTACAGATATACTGAGCTTCAGTCTGTTTGGCGTGTCGATGATGGGCGCCGACATCTGCGGGTTCCGCGGCGACGCGACGCCGGAGCTCTGCCGCAGGTGGATGCAGCTGGGCGCCTTCTATCCCTTCTCCAGGAACCACAACTCGGACGAGTCCAAGGTACAAGCTCAGTCAGATCAGAAGTGCATAATTTACTCATAATAATCTTACCTTCAACCATGGCCTACCCATATTGTTTAATACAAAATAAATGCAATAGATGTCACTACTATTAACGTTTGTAAATTATAAAATGTAATAATATGCCGAATTAAGTACAAATATTGATATTAAAATAAAGATGCTTAAGCATGTTTTTTAACCATAACATCAAATTAAGCAAAATTCAACTCCATAATTAAAAAGAGAATACGAAACGAAATTAGTCATTAGTATTTTCCAATAGTGGCACTAGATGGAGGTTTCCGGAATGTGCCTGGAAATAGAAGAAAACAAAAATAGCCAGTCGAATAGCCAGTATTAGGGTGATACCATTTTCTAGTACTAGATCGTGTCTCTGTTTCTACTTTGTGCCCTCAACCTACCTTTTTTTTTATTTCGCAAGGGAAATGCATTACGTATCCCTCAGGGAGGTCCCCTAGGGGTATGTGGGACTCCTAGCTCGCTACGGCCGGTTTACCCACTAAAACCACTTGTAATCCACAAGTGGTTTTAGTGGGTGGCCATCAGATGTTAAATGGGGGGAGTGCCCTGGATCTTTCAAAACACTGGCTGCGCCCCGCCGAACGGCTGGTCTACCTTATACTACCTTCAACATACCTAGCCTAACCTACAATCCACACTACTACGAGTTATAAGTTGCAACACACCTGACTTTTTTATATATAAAAATATGTTGCGTCTCCACCCTCCAGCCTCAAGACCCGGCGTATTTCGGCGGCGCGGTGGCGGCGGCGTCGGCGCGCGCGCTCCGTCTCCGATACAAACTGCTGCCGTACTACTACACGCTGTTCTGGCGAGCCCATCTCTTCGGCGAGACCGTCGCGCGCCCCCTGTTCATGGAGTGAGTACGCCCCTGTTTATGATGAAGGTGTCATGGACCAACTAGCGTGGAATATCTGAATACTACTACAGTAGGCTTTGGCCCCACCGAGCATACAACTTCGCGCGTTCGAAGATCTCTCTTTGGGGCTTCTACTTATCACACATCAGTAATGCCCCGTGGTACAGTGATTTAGAGCTTGGCTGTCGATTCCGGAGGTTGTAGGTTCGATCCTTGAAATGAAACAACATTCTTTTTATTTTGCTTCATGATTCTCGTCAGACAATCAGGTGTTCGTGCCTGCATTACCCTAACCAGATTTGGTCGAACGCAAGACCTTCTCGAAAGCCAAGCTGCAAACCGATAAATTTACTATATACATTTACCAACTAAACTAACAATTAGTACATTTCAGATTCCCAAAGTGCGACAAAACCTACGAGATCGACACCCAGTTCCTCATAGGTGCACACGTGATGATATCGCCAATACTGGAGCAAGGGAAGAACACCACCAAATCGTTCTACCCGTGCGGTAGACCGTGGTACAACATCAACACTGGGCAGCTCCTGACTGCCGGGGGAGCGTGGCTGGAGATCACCGACCGGGATATGGTGGCTGTGCGGGTAAGGATACTTTGAATAGGCCCAAAAAATACTCTTTAAGTCGGTCTACCCGTGCAGTAGACCGTGGTACAACATCCACACTGGTGTCTGCGCGGGTAAGGGTATCAATTATTACGGGAGGATATACAGCTTCGTAACGTAACGCGTGACGCCCGTCTCAAGCTTCCCTTTGACGCGTAGCAAGTGATAACTTCGTTTGGGAGGGCGTTACGTAACGTGTTACGGCGTGCACGGCAAGGCGTGCAAGGCGTGTACGGCAGCGATACGCATGATCCCCTCGTACCCACAGCGTGTTATGTGGGTTAGAGTAAGACTACGAGCAAACCACCTGATGGTAAGCGATTACTGTGGCCAATATACTCGAAACACTAGAAAAGTTACAAATGTGTTGTCATATTTTGTAGTGTTGTAGTATTTTGACGTTTGGAATCTAGCAACTAACTTTGGTGAGACGATGACGATCTATATTAACATTGATATTTTCAGGAGGGCGCCATCTTGCCGCTGCAGACGGCACGCGGCCCCGCGCCCGTTAACACGGAGCGCGCGCGCAGCGGCCCGCTGCAGCTGCTCGCCGCCGCCGGCGACACTGCCGCTGCCGGCGAGCTGTACTGGGACGACGGCGACAGCATCAGTGAGTGTAGATATGACTATATATACATCAGGGGGCTGATTCAAGATGCCATCGCTAATTATCGCTATTTGGTATGTCACTTAGCGTACCTTATGTCAAATCCCATACATTTTGTTATCGAACTTTGTAAGCGATAATTAGCGATGGCATCTTGATTCAGCCCCCTGATTCAAGATGCCATCGCTATTTATCGCTTACGAAGACCGAAAACAAAATGTGTGGGATTTGACATAAGGTTCGCTAAATGACAAGCGAATTCATGTGTGTGTACACACACACGGCGACAGCATCAGTGAGTATAGAATATGACTATATACATCAGGCCCATTGCAGCTACTCGCGGCCGCCTGCGAGCTGTACTGGAACGACAGCATCAGCGTGCGTAGAATACGACTTCATCCGGCCCGCTGCAGCTAACTGATCAAATAAAAAATAACGTGCGGTTACTGTTCGAAGGACACAGCCCGTCACTGTGGCACATTCGCGACTGTCCACCTGCCGAGATTGCGACTGCAGTGGTGGACCGACTGCGTGGGTATAGCTCGCGCTTTCTCCATTTATATGAAGTTACAGTACTGGATGATGATATTATTACCGTGTTGACGCCCTCACCGTCATGATTGATGGCTCGTCCACAGCTTTTTTTTTCTTTTGATCAAATTCTTTTTCAAACAAAAAGAATTTGATCAAAATCGGTTTACACACGCGGACCCACATGTCCAATTTTATGACAAAAAACTATCTGACATTCTGACTCTGATATCATAGGTTGTGAATGAAGCCCTTTTTCTATTTGCATTTCGCAGGCGGGTATAAATAAGTTATGTTCGAATCCCCTTGAACTTGAAAGTATTTTTATTTAATTTAAACCTTTATTTTGCTCAACAGACAGCTACGAGGAGAAGAAGTACAGTCACATAGAGTTCGAAGTTGCCGACAACGAACTCCGGAGTACTGTGAAGTGGTGGGGCTACGGGGTGCCAGCCGTAGACACCATCACAGTACTCGGCCTCGCCAAGGTCAAGTCGGTCACCATCAACGGTGAGGCGGCAAACTTCACGTACGGGGCGAAAACGCAAGTACTCAACATACCCAACATTAACTTGGCATTGGACAAGAACTTTACTGTGAAGTGGATGTAGAAGAAGAAGAGAGTCGTGGACACGGCGGTGTGGAAAATCAACATCATGAGATCCCCAAAAATTAAAAAAAATTTAGTAACCCCCGAATAGTAAAGCTGTGAACTCGATCACGACGATCTTTCAAACAAAAACTAGATCAAATTCGATACATCCGTTTGGTGTTTTCGTCGGGGGTTGAAAAAGAGTGAAAGGTTATTTACTGAGATCGGGTGGTTCCCGCTAATAGTTGAATTACCTCCGATATATCTAGATAAGATTTAGTGCCACTAATTGCCGCGGGACTTCTTTCGCGGATTGACTATGGGTGTGAGACCAAAAGTTTTTTATTAAAGGTGCGTTCCAGTTGCAAGAAAATAAACATTTTGAGCGGAATTTTCATAACATTCTGTTTATGTATGAACTCAAGGGCGAAAGAAACAGGAATGTGATTAAAAATATCATTCAAAACGTTATTTCTTGCATATGGAACCCACATTATGTCGTGTCTAAATGACGTTATTTATATCTCACGTTTTTTATAATCTAGATGTCAGACTTATAGTTACGACTTATGAAGATGTGATTGTGTTTTTAAATATCCTATCTCAGGTTGGGGAGACCTGCCCACATTCTTTTATATTTCGGTAATCGTCGTTATTCGACTGTCATTTTTTCAGATACAACCTTTTTTACTTTTTTATTTACCGGACAAGTTCGGTGTCCGTTACCCCAGCCAGATATTGTGGATTTTGCTAACTTTTTACCTACGCTCAATTAGAGCATTGTCTTCTCTAATTGAGCGTTATATTTTCGTAATTTGCTTGATTATAGTTTTCTTGAAAAACGCAAAAAACAAATCCGGCTGGAGTAACGTTTCCAAACGTTACTCCAGCCGGACGTTTCTTTAAATAATAATATTTTCAAGAAAATTTGATGCGGATAATTTGAGCGTTCCGGGGCTGTAATTGAGCGTGCAAAAATTTCATTTGTATCTTGATCCGTTGTGAAGATATTCAAAATCCTGCTGAAATGACGTTTGGTGATTTCCTATATCTCGGAAACTGCTGGGTGCAGTTCAACAATTTTTGGCACACGGCTTCGCCTGAATTTGCTTGAATTTGCTTGGCAATTAAAAAATGTTAATAATACACCATTTCAAAGTTATTCGATATTTTAGAAAAACTACTTAGCACGGCCTTACACTTATATTAATCGATTTAGAGACCTAATTCAAATCGTATATTAAAGCTCATATCGGTCTTCAATTGAGCGTAGCTTTTCATAAAGATCCAAAAGGTAACTATCCAGTTATGAAGAAATTTACCCAGAAAAGCGCACAATAATAGTGAGAATCTTTAAAATCATTATTATGCACATTTCCTATTTTTTGATGATACAAATAATTAGAGCGTTGCTTTAATTATATACAGGTAAATTTTTAGATGAAAACACTCAATATATAAGGAGTTATGCGAAATAATAACAAATCAATAAATAAGGTTAACAACCCGACCAAGCTAAGATGGTCACAAAAAAGCGGCCGTTCTATACATTAAGCTGTCATTCTGAAATGTATTGTACATTATCGGCTAGGAAAGTACAAGTATGTAAAAAATGTTTATGACATTCTCCATAATATCCTAATATAATCACATTTTGACATTTTAAACAAATTTTCAAATAAGTTTTCCGTAAATACGGGAATACTTATTTCAAATAATTATGTACTTAAAAATCATTACATATTAACAGTTGGTAAATTTAAATTTTTACTAAATACCTAATCAATACAAGGGCAGCCTAGTATTACTATAGTGTTACTATGATATAAGGGAATAGTATTTTCTATACTAATTAGTTTTTTTAATAGATACAATTTTAGGATGTTTCTTAAACTTGCTCTCGTAGTAGGTATAGTACAATTTTAAATTGTTTTATTTTATGACATAAATCGTCGTACACATTAGAATATCTTTTGAGGAACTGGAATTTAGTTATTTTGTAAATAACTTTTTCTCGCGACATCGTCCGAACGACATAAAACAATTACATTTTTTGCCACAAAATATCACAATTCTCAATAAGGTTCTGCTTCTGTTTGTCGTAGTAATACCTTTAGGCTACATGGATAAGGATATCGAACACTAAGATTTTTTTGAAATCTGAGCAGAAATTATAATATCAGTATATATTATAATTTCTGCTCAGATTTCAATACCTTTTGCCCGCGACTCCGTTCGCGTGGAATTAGTTACTACGGCAGCTAATAAATAATCTGTTTATTTTGTGTAGTGAAATGCCTCCCATGTTGGTACTCCGTCGAATTGAACTTCTCCATTGCCGCTCCACATTTAAGACACGTCTTCTTTGCTCCACATATTTAAAGATAAGCCAAAAAAGTGGAATTGAAAAATGTTAAGAGAAAATTAAAAATGATTCTTAAATACTTATTTGATGATACTCCAATTGATATTGTATGGTGCCCAGTAATCGCCAAATTGAATTTTCACTAATGTCACGTCTTTAGTGAGACTTGCTGTACAAAGAAGAATTGATTGATATGGAAATTATAAAAATCGGCCCAGCGGTTTGGTCTGTATAATGCTTTAAAGGAACATACGTACAAACACAGGCTGTTAAATACTATACCACTCCTTTGCGTCTCACAGTCGGGTAAAAAGGATAGACCAATATAGTGTCTTATATTTTATGTTTATTATACTCCCTGTACATTGCTGATAGTTGTGAACTGAGAAGTCTTTTTTGTTGTTACCTTCAATAAACTTTATAACTCGCTAAGACCTTTAATTACTTATTAGATTTTGTTTTATAAATTTTCCCTACCTTTTTTGGATTGTTTCATTTAATAAAGTAGAGTTTCATAATATCTTAGTTTGTAATTAATTAAAATTTTAACACTTTTTGCCATACTTGTACCAGTACTATCCAATATATTTCGGAATGACAGCATAATGTATAGAACGGCCGCTTTTTTGTGATCATCTTAGCTTGGTCGGGTTGTTAACCTTATTTATTGATTTGTTATTATTTCGCATAACTCCTTAAATATTGAGTGTTTTCATCTAAAAATTTACCTGTGTATATATAAAGCAACGCTCTAATTATTTGTATCATCAAAAAATAGGAAATGTGCATAATAATGATTTTAAAGATTCTCACTATTATTGTGCGCTTTTCTGGGTAAATTTCTTCATAACTGGATAGTTACCTTTTGGATCTTTATGAAAAGTTACGCTCAATTAAAGACCGATATGAGCTTTAATATACGATTTGAATTAGGTCTCTAAATCGATTAATATAAGTGTAAGGCCGAGCTAAGTAGTTTTTCTAAAATATCGAATAACTTTTAAATGGTGTATTATTAACATTTTTTTATTGCCAAGCAAATTCAAGCAAATTCAGGCGAAACCGTGTGCCAAAAATTGTTGAACTGCACCCAGCAGTTTCCGAGATATAAGAAATCACCAAACGTCATTTCAGCAGGATTTTGAATATCTTCACAACGGATCAAGATAGAAATGAAATTTTTGCACGCTCAATTACAGCCCCGGAACGCTCAAATTATCCGCATCAAATTTTCTTGAAAATATTATTATTTAAAGAAACGTCCGGCTGGAGTAACGTTTGGAAACGTTACTCCAGCCGGATTTGTTTTTTGCGTTTTTCAAGAAAACTATAATCAAGCAAATTACGAAAATATAACGCTCAATTAGAGAAGACAATGCTCTAATTGAGCGTAGGTAAAAAGTTAGCAAAATCCACAATATCTGGCTGGGGTAACGGACACACATATTTATAACTATGTTACCGAGGTACATTAAGAATGGGGTTGTACTGTAAAAGCGTGTGCATCTTTGTTTTAATGTTCTAGTTAGTAATCTAGAAGTGAGCATTATTTGACATTATTGTAATTAAAATTTAGATAAAACTAGAATACTACATTATGATGAGACAGTCATGATAATCTATAGAATATAATGTATTACAGATACAGTTAGAAAGCAAATTGTTGAAGGTTTCACTTGTATCGCGTTTATTAAAATGCACAGTTTATCAATTGGTAGTCCGATGCGGATAAGGTTATATTTAACTAGTCTAAACTCAAGAAAGCTTTTTGTATATGAATTAGTTTATCATAGAAATCGTAGAAACGGTATGTTTATGTAATATTTAATATATTTAGGAAATAAATATGTAAAAGCGGGAAGTTGTTCAAATAACTATTTGAAGAGTTTTATTGTTATAAATGGGATTTGAATGACAATTCACCTCTGTTAAAAGATACTCTCACAATTTTATGTACTTAGTAACTTAAGAACTTTGACAAGAAAAAAAAGAAACTAGATACAACAATGCTTCTAAAAATAAAGCAATAATATCACTTAAGATTCATAATTTTTATATAAAAAACTAATTCGCTTAGAGCGTTTGGCTAAGTCAAATTATAGAAATGTGTACAAGGGTTATTATAAAATCTATACCATGCCAATAGGTAATCTCTATCAATTTTTATTGATTCTTATATTTGTGTTGACTAGTGTTCTATATTGTGCTCTTCCAAGTAGTTCCTAATTTAGTTAAGCATATATTGTTTAGTTTTTGTTGTGATTTAAGGGCTCCCACACAAAACCGAGAATTCTTATTGTATTGCAAATATCCAAGATTGGATTGATGTTAAATGAGAGTTTTGTGAGAGCCCTTATTGTGTGATCTCAATAATTTGACTGCACTAACCAAAACACATCAGGACGATAAGGTTAAAAAACGTTTTTACAAAACAAAGATAATGTGATATGATTTTTTATTTAGGGATTAAGTATTATGTGCCATAAACAAAAATATAAATGGTTCTCATTATTTATGTATAGTCCATCTTAGGCGTAATATTATGTGTATATGTTATGGACCAGGTGATTAATGCGGGCATTATTAATAATGCATGGGCATTATAAATAATGTCTAGCTCTTTTGGGCAAAGTGGTTAATAACTATACAAACTTATAAACTCCATTGTTTATCACATTGCTCGTACATTATTATATTGGTACTGGACCATTCCATTTGATAATGCCCAAATGGAATGATATCATTCCTAGACAATTGTAATCTTTGAATAGTTATTATCAAATTGCACTCTCAAACATTTTTCATAATAACCGGCTATTATGTATAATGCTTTATTTATTATTTGGTCCATAACATATAATATATGTTAAAAGAGTGGATATAATATATTATATTATATATAATATATTATATTATATCCACTCTTTTAACTTCAAGTATAGTTGGCTATTACTAGCCATTTACTAATAAAAATATTTACATGTGGTATAAAGCTATGTTTTTCCTTGTCTCATGTGTTAGAAAGTCACTTGACAGACAAGTAGCAAAACATTGCATAGCTTATCCAGTGTATAAAACAATGAATATTTTTATTAGTAAAAGGGTTAATGTTTTAGAATAAATGATAATTTACTGACCCACTCATAGGAATTGATTTGTGATAAATACACCGGTTAAATTAAATGACAATTTAATTGTTTGAACATTTTGAAATATTTTTGTTTACAATATACTACTTAGTCTATTTCAAATGCACTTAAATAAATACATATTGCACAAATTGTGTTTTATTTAACTTTAATTAGATTCTAGTGTAGAAAATTGAAAATAGACCTTTGGGCTAATACAATACAGCAACTTAAATAAATACATATTGCACAAATTCTGTTTTATTTAACTTTAATTAGATTCTAGTGTAGAACACTGAAAATAGACCTTTGGGCTAATACAATAACACAAGGGTTGTTAAAAGTTGTCAAATAGGATAACTTGAAACTTGTGTTAGAATTTTTTACAGTATTTTATTAGTGCAGAGTTCTGTTAATATTGCTCTGAATGTTCACTGGCCAGGGAGATTACTGCCAATACAGTCACAGCCTAAAGCTTTTTTTTTTCAATTAGAAAGAGAAACAAAGTAAAACATTTTTGCCACTTGATAGAATCATAATATATAAATATGATTCTATCAAGTGGCAAAAATTTCTAAAAATAGTAAGTCTTTCCTAACTTTGATGTTTTTTACCTTTAGATACTAGAAGTGAAGGTTTGAAGACTACTATTATATTATTGAGAATTAATGTTCTTTTTCTGCATCTGTCTTTAAAAATGTTTCATAATCAGTCTCACTCATCAGTTCATTTAATTCCTCAGATTTTGTTATTTTGATTTTAAATAACCATCCCTTATCATAACATGAAGAGTTTATGAGGCCAGGTTTCTTCTCCAATTCATTATTTTTCTCTACAACTACACCACTGACCGGCGAGTATATTTCACTAGCTGCTTTCACACTTTCTAAAGCACCACATTCATCACCTGCAGCTATTTTGGTATCTAGCTCTGGAAGTTGGGCAAACACGATGTCTCCTAGAGATTCCTGTGCGTATTTCGTGATTCCCACTGTGCCGACATCCTTCTCAATAGTTATCCACTCATGTCGATCTGTGTACTTGCGTGCCTTGACTTCGCTACTGTATTTTTGCCCTATTTCGCAAAAACTCAAACGATTCTTCAATGTAGACTGCAAAATACATTGTCTGGATAAGTAGCTTCTTGTTTGTTGTAGTACTAATCTTTGGATAGCCATGTCTAAAAAGAAAAAGACTTGTTTTAACAGAATCAAACTGTAATGATGCAGAATAATATTATCTCAGGGTAAGTAAACCTCATATCGTATGAGATAAAATATGAACTATGAACTTAATAGAGATAGGAAAAATAAAGCAATTGCTTAAAGTACATTTTATGTTGTTTATACAGGCGATAAGGTTAATTAATTACTAATTATGTGAGAATTGTAATATCTTTAAAAACTATAATATAATATACGATAGACATATTTTTGACACGTTTAATTTATTCAACAAACCTCATTTAATTTAAATATAAAAAATAGAATATTTGCAAATTGCAGGAAATACTAGGTTTTTTTCACAGACGGTTTTTACTTTTTACTTCTACTTCTTCAATAAATCTTTGACATTTTGACAGTGACATGTGACATCCATCCAAAAACAATTTTTATATTATGGTTCCGTTTGACGTCCAAAGTCCTTTATGAGAGTACATCGCTTGCTACCGATTACAGCCCATAGATGTCGTACCGTTACCGCTCCCAGCGCCACCTTCCGTTAAATCTGTGAACTAAGTGAAAGCCACAAGCCGCCATCTTTGATATATCAGATCATTGTTGCGTCGTTTTTGCAACCATGCAGTCGCTAAAAACTTACTTATTTAAGTTATAAATTTAACTTAACTTTTAATTCTAAATTCTATTTAAAACAAATTTTTGAGTTTTATAAAGTCGTAAAACCGTTACTGATCGTCAATAGAGTTCATTATACAGTTTTTTACCGCGTATCGGGTAGACGTAAATCACGCGATCGGGATATCGCGGTGAAAAGTTCGTCGTTTTGAACTCGTTATTGGCGGTTACTGTAGAAGATGGAGCAGAAAATCTCTTCGCCGTTTGAAATTAGGATCGAAGCAAAAGGTTTGCAGCCGCATTTGGTGAGTGACATGATAAATTTTCACGATTATGCGGTGGGTACTAATGATCTACTTCTTGAGATCGTGCCTAATTCGGTGACCTGTTTATCATAGCGTGATATCCGAATATATATAAAAGTAATTAATTAACAAAAAATGCTATTTTTAAACTTTTACGGCTACCGCCATTTTTGGAACGGAGACGTATTACCTAAAATGTAAACGTATTCATACAATAAACCGCTGTCTTTTACATTTCAAATGGCCATGTAAATGTATTAATACAAATATTTCATTACTAAATCGAATTTTCCATCCGTTAAATCATTTACGTTTACTTCGCGGAGGGTAGTAAAATATTTTTTGCGAAGTTGTTCAGCTTTTTTCTATTGCTAATTGAGCCAGTACGTACAGTTCTGCAGATATTTAGTTTAAAATACATTATACTTATAACATTTCTGATCGAAATATATCGATGTTTACACTTGTAACATTTGTGATCAAAATAGATCGATGTTTACATTCATAACATTTCTGATCCAAATAGATCGATGTTTACACTCATAACATTTCCGATTCAAATAGATCGATGTTTTCACTCATAACATTTCTGAACGAAATAGATCGATGTTTACACTTGTAACATTTGTGATCAAAATAGATCGATGTTTACACTCATAACATTTATGATCCAAATAGATCTGTGTTTACACTCATAACATTTCCGATCCAAATAGATCGATGTTTTCACTCATAGCATTTCTGAACGAAATAGATCGATGTTTGCACTGGAAGTACCTACAACTTTTCCAGACCTTCTATAGGTACGTTAAACGTCTTGACTGTTCGGTTCTAACAGTAGACGCCTGAAAATATTTTTAATAAACATACCCTAAGCCTATATAATATAGCTTAGAAAATTCATGTTTATGCATACGCAGATATCTAATGCTTGACAAGCCTAGATAAAAAGTAGGCGGACTGGATAACATACATTCAGGTTACGAACACACAAGTTCTCTGGAAGCCATCCTCACTCCTTAAAAAAGAAGGGGGGGGGGGGGGGGATATAATATATTATATAATATGACCACATAATATATAAGAGATCAAAACTTTACTGATTTTAATATGACTTTAATAGAATGATTTCAAACTGAGACAAGTGATCGAATAAAATGTACAGTCGGTAACCTCACATAAATTATCATTTTTTAAAAAGAGGTATTGTTATGAATTTAAACTATGTACAGTTGACGCCATCACGAATATTATCAATAAAGTGGTAGAAATCCATTGTACAGTCGACGCCCTCGCGATATTAATCAAAGTCATTAGATTTGCAAATCTCGTTCATTTTGTAGTTGTGGCTAAAATACTATTACCATTAAATATATAACACAGACTGTTGGTATGCTTGCTATATAAATATCGATCGAGATGATGAAATACATGGCCTTCTAGTACAGTACATCGAACCAAGAATCAGGCTTCAACAATTCTAAAGGTTCTAAACTTTGGCTGGTTTTGAACTATAAATGTCAGCTTACCGAGGACATTAAAATTTATAAATAATTGTTGACTATTACATAATACCAACTGCAGTAGTTCAGGCTATAAATTAGCTTCTTAACCTAGATCTTCCGCGCAGGGAAAGGTCGTATCACCTCGCAGTCAAACTGCAAAGTCAATATTTATGGTATACAATACGCTATACAAATTCCCTGTTCAAAAAGTCAGTAAATACAGAAGGGTTATTACAATACATTAAGTAACAGCTGACAGTTTAAGCTGGTCTTCTACCTCTTGGAAGTTAGGACTATAATATCAGCTTCGAAACTGAAAAATTTGCCTCCTAACCTTCGTCTCCCGCTGGGACAGGTCGTATAGTCGCGCACTCTCACTGCAAGAGTAATATTTAAGGGACACAAAACCTATACAAATTCCCTGTCGAAAGTCAATAAGTACAGTACAAATTCATTACAATATATTGACTAACAGCTGACAGTTCAAGCAGGTCTTCTACCTCTTGGGATTTTGGGCCATAATATCAGCTTCGAAACTAAACAATTAGCTTCCTAACCTTCATCCCGCTGGGTCAGGTCGTACAGCCGCGCACTTACACTGCAGGAGTAATATTTAAGGGACACAAAACCTATACAAATTCCCTGTTGAAAGTCAATAAGGACAGTACAAGTTCATTACAATACATTGACTAATAGCTGATTGTTCAAGCAGGTCTTACTCCTCTTGGGACTATAATATCAGTGTCGAAACTATTTACCTCCGGGTATAGCAGGATTGCTGTTGGCTGAAACGCCAAACATTTGCGCCTATTTACTTTACGTATACCAGGTCCTATGAAAATCGGGGCAGTGGTCTGTTTGTTGCACAAACGGATTCAGCTTTACAGAGTATAATATTAATATTATATCCACTTTGGCCTTCGAGTCATTGTCGACGCGTGCTTTACCTATGTCCAATATACAAAGTCTAAAGTTTTATAATGGCACACATCATAAAACAGATTTCTTAACGATGGTATAAAGTCAAGATGTTTATAAGGGCATACATCCTA
Organism: Celastrina argiolus; assembly: GCA_905187575.2. Classification (NCBI taxonomy): domain Eukaryota; kingdom Metazoa; phylum Arthropoda; class Insecta; order Lepidoptera; family Lycaenidae; genus Celastrina; species Celastrina argiolus. The sequence goes on along the minus strand of LR994591.1, from coordinate 3,267,576 downwards.
ATACAAATTTCCTATCAATTATATAAATTCAAGAGATTTATAATGGCATAGGTACATTCTAATACAAATATCCTGTTGATGATAGAAAGTGGAGATGTTTATATTAGCACATATTCAAATACAAGGATTGATGATACACAAACAATATGTTTATAATAGCACACGTTCTAATACTAATACAGGGATTGATGATACGCAAACAAGATGTTTATATGATGGCACACATCCTAATATAAGGTTTCTATTGATGGTATACATTCATAAGCTTTATAATGGCATACATTCTAAGACGAGGTTCCTGTCGATGAAACGAAGACAAAAGTTTCTTAACGCAGATACAGACGCACATCCAAATATGTTGTATTTATTGAAAACCAAGATATTGCAGACGTACTAGAACTCAGGGTCTCTTGTCTGTAGTCGACTTTGGGTCAAAATCAGTCCTAGACTTAAGGGTCGAAAGCTCGCACATTACAGCTTCAAAGGCTACATAAAGCTCGGGACACTCACCATGACACTTTAATAAAGTTTTATTGAAAAAATAGATACTGTATATGTGCTAGAGTTTATGGAGTTTCCTGTGCAGCTGGCGGTTGGTCCCTCATGCAGGTCTCGCCTCATAGGGTTTATCAACTTTGCAACCTTCATCACCCCAATCGGGAAGGTTGCTTGCCTAACGCTGGCACGCTACAGCTTCAGTAAAAGTATATGGAACACTAATCGCAACTACGAAGTTCCTGTCAAATGTAAGACACTGAAGACGTGATGCAGCTTATGGACATCTATTCCCTAATTGCCGGTCGGTCACCTAGCAAGATCTTTGCGACGATTTCCACAGTCCTGGAAAGGATCAAAGGCGACATAGTCGGTAATATTTATCTTTAATTCTCAGGAATAAGTCTAGATTTGCAGAGATGTTCTATTACACTAGTACATAGCGTATAGTACTTGTACCATCCAGGTAATATATTTTATTCATAGAACCAAAAGTGTCACACGATGGCATCGAATAGTAACTAACTTTTTAACTTTGCAAGACGTTTTTAATTGCATTCAACCCTTACTAGTAGCGGACTCGATGGTGCTAAAATTTTGTGATACCCCAGTTGCTTGGAATATAAACTAATCCACACTGGCGGTGCCATATTTGTATCTTGGTGAACGCCTCGGGTACTTTTACAGTTTTCCTCTCAAAATACGTATTATGTTATAAAGATATATATATATATATATATATTTTTACGCTACGCCTGGAAACTTACATCAGCAGTAATTATTGTGATGTCGGATTACGTGAACCAAAATATATTCTTAAATAAAGAATTAAATACTCGACCAGTCTCTTGACACACAGTACTACTTGATAGGTGATATTGTGATTCTTTTATTACTTTAAAACTTTATCACATTGTTGCATTATTCACAAGCCACCAGGAGATAACAAACACGTCTCTCATAAAGGACTTTGGACGTCAAACGGAACCATAATATATACATTTTACCTTCCAATAAAATGTGTATTATGTTCCTTAACGTCCAAAGTCCTAGTAAGGGCTTCCTGGTGTCCACCCTCATCATTATGAGACACTTACAATGATCTGATATATCAAAGATGGCGGCTTGTGGCTTTCACTTAGTTCACAGATTTAACGGAAGGTGGCGCTGGGAGCGGTAACGGTACGACATCTATGGGCTGTAATCGGTAGCAAGCGATGTACTCTCATAAAGGACTTTGGACGTTAAGGAACATAATACACATTTTATTGGAAGGTAAAATGTATATATTTCTTTATTTAATAGCACTGGCCAAAAGTTGAAACTATTGAACTGCACTTTTGTCTCCATTTGATTCGTGATACTTTTCTCGCTGCTTTGACCGAAAATCATCATATTAATTCTCAATTTGTGTACACAATCCTATAGGGTTTTTATTATTATTATGCACACAAATTGAAAAAAATATCGGTATACCGATGTTTTTACTTGTGCATTTTAAAAGATAAAAATAAAAAAAATGTTATAATGTCAAAATCAAAAAGAGTGAAATCTGGAACGTCAAAATAATTTCATTGTTTTTTTAACCATGACTGAAAGATGTCATGCTAAGTTTATAGAGAAAATAAATAATCAAAATTATATTATTTATACAGGAATAGTAGGGGCTTTTGTTGCTATTTTATATTTCTACAGGTAAAGACTAAAAACTTTTGTATCATACATCATTGCATTACAACATTGTTTTAACATAAACGGTTTTCAGATTTCACCTAGTTACAATAATATTTAGCTATGTGTTGGGATGTTTGGCTTGTTATTATGGACTAAACCTGCGAATTTTACAAAGTTTTTTGGAACAAATTGCGTGCCATTTTATAATAAAACCTTTGGAAAAGGATGAAGTTACTACCCCTGTCAAAGTAAGTTCCATAAAAGTTTATTGACGTTAATGCTATTATCCTGTTATAAAAATAATGGGCCATTTGTAATTATCACCTAATTACCTTTTGAAATATGGCAAAAAATAATAGTTGTTTATTCTGATGTTGTAACTTGTAGCAAAACATAATATATGATCTGTTTATGTTATTAAAACATATTTTCTCTTTATTAAGCTTTATTCTATAGATGCAAGTAGATGTTAACTCTGAATATTTCTTTGTATATTTTTGATTGGTAAAAATATACAAAGGAATATTAAAATAAGGTTTCAGAATATAATATTATTATATATATATTATATATTATAAAGCGGAAGAGTTTGTTTGTTTGTTTAAACACGCTAATCTCAGGAACTACTGCTCCGATTTGAAAAATCCTTTTTTTGTTGGATAGTCCATTTATAAAAAAAGGTTTAAGGCTATATATAGGCAAGAAACTGAATCTTATAGAAAAGTTAATCCTGAAAAAGTGTTTGTGAGATACTGTATATAACTGGGCAAATACACAGCCAAAACCTATTGAAATATAATTTACTGTTTATTATTATTATATATCTTTCTCTGTGAGTGAAAAATGTATATGAAATCTTTTTATTTTCAGGGTTGTAATGCATGTGGTGTGAAAGGCTGTGATCGCCATGACCCTGACATGGCTGCTGAGCCCTGGAACGGGTTACTGGTACATAAACAGTTGGATCAAGCAATAGAAGATGTAAATATAATATATTTCCCATTTCTATGCATATTTAGTGTAAATTTAACCAATTACTGTTACTATTAATCATCTGTCTAAATAACCATGCCCTTTCCCTTTAATCGCTACAATGAACAAGGGAGATATCATGATACATAATCGACTATAGTATGCTCCTTATAAATTTAACCTAAATATAAACAAACCAAAAACACCAAAATCTTCACATATATTCACTTATTGTGCATACTTGTCAACACTTTCACTAGAATATTGAAGGATCATACTTCATTATCCAATACAATTCATATCAATTAAACAATAATTAGGTAGTGTATTTAAACAAGAAATGAAAAATTTTACACAGTACATATATGCTATTTTGACACTGCCAACTGCAGAATATAGTCTATAGGCTATGGATTTATAGTCGCAACATTATTAATGATTGTATTGTATTTGCATCACTACTGGTCTATGGTGTCATAGATGGGTTTGCTTACATTTGGGTTTAAATTAAATGGGATGTATTATAATAAAAATTACAGAACTGATTAGTATTCAGTGGTCCTGTCTTTGTCTAATATATTGGCACTTGATAGAAAGTTGTCCTCAGTCTTTCTGAATTAATTTTATAACTAATCAAGGGTTTTATTTATCATGTGACATTATTCTTCTCTTCTATGAACATTAAGCTGGAATGTTGCATATTATATTCTTTTCTGCAATAGCTATTTTCAATGTTAGTACTTATGTCAGAATAATTAAGTTTATCTACACTAATATTATAAAGAGGAAAGATTTGTATTTTTGTATGTAACAACTTAACTCAAAAAGTACTGGACCAATTTTATTCATTCTTTTTTCATTAAAAAACCTACATTATCACTGAGTAACATAGGCTATATAAAAATCAATTGCTGTTCGTTAGTCTCGCTAAAACTCGATTTGAGCTGAACTGATTTGGCTATTTTTGGTCTTGATGTATTCATATTCGTGGAAGTCCACGAATATGAATACATCAAGACATGTTACACGGTGTCCACACTCAACGAAGTGGGCACGGGTCAGCTAGTATATAATACAAACAACATTTTTTTATTGCAGTTTTATAATACTATTTTGGAACAATTTATAAATACATGGTATAGTAAAATTACACTGCAGCCATTTTTTGTGGATGAATTAAGACACCAGCTCAGATATGCTTCAGCATCTCTTGTGAGAAGAGCATTGAAGGTTTGTAATAAAAAACATTTTAAGTTTTATTTATCTATTTTTATATTCAGTATACAGGGTGTTTTGGGGATGAGTGTAGGCATTTTGCAGATGGATAGGGTCGGTCTATGCGATCATTTTCTAGTATGGGAACTATAGTCCGATATCCTTTAGTTTTTAAGTTAAGAGCAAAAAACTGCTTTTTTAAATACTTTACACTTTTTGGGTTATCAAACTAAAAAATAGACACAGTTTCATATTAAATACAGTTTTTTTATTATTTGTCGATTTAAACACATAACACACGATGAATTAAAAGTCTTACAACTATTCCGATAGCAAAAACAATCAAATTGTGGTGAAAAGAAAATAATCATAAAACAAATCTTAGTGACTTTCATACATTTCGATGTGTATTTAAAAAAAAATATGGGACTATAGTTCCCATACTAGAAAATTATCGCAAAGACCGACCTTATCCATCTGCAAAATGCCTCCATCATCCCCAAAACATCCTGTATATATAAAATATTTGAACCTTATTTTTGTTTTTCCTTCTGATGATGACACAAATAATTCTTCTAATATATAGATATAGATAGAAAAAGATATAGATATCTTCTTTCTTATCTTATATATAAAAAAAAATCGCTGTCCGTTGGTCTACTAAAACTCGAGAACGGCTGAACCGATTCGGCTTTTTTAGTCTTTTTTAGTCAGCTAGTACATTATAAATCAAGTTTCTGTAACAATCCATAACCTTTTTAATACTGTTATGTTTAATATAGTGCATTGTGTAACAGATAAACTACGCACGTTTGATTATCGATAGACTGGTGCCGTGTGCGTTGAGGCATTGTACACTGAGCACGGATTGTGAGCGGCCGGTACACGTCGCGGCGAGTAATAGGAACGCTGAGCTCAAGTACCTGAGGTGTCTGACCGAGACCGTACTGCCGCATCTGTTGAGGAACCCCGAAACTCATGATCCGTAAGTACTTTTCTATTATTAAGATGAAACATCACGGTTGAGGGAAATACAAAATAGGTATTTATAAAATTTATTGCTGTCTCGCAGTCCCTTAGCTAGTCTGTACTAGCGCGATAGAGACAACTGCAGCTAGAACTGAAATTACCTGTTAAAAGTACAAGAAATCGACGTTTGAGGTAACCCTGTTTCCTCCTTCAAAACTTAACCGATTTAGATATATTTTTTTCATTATATACTAAATAAAGGTTCCTATAAATGTTATTTCATAATGCTGTCAAATTTGTTTCCTGGATGTTTAAACACAGCGAAAAGTGACAGTAAATAATAAAAACATTTTGACATTAAAATAAGCATAACATCGCATTAAGCTAAATTCAACTCCTTAATTACGAAGAAGATACGAAACGAAATTAGTAATTAATATTTTCCAATAGTGGCGCTAGATGGCGGTTTCCGGAATGTGCCTGGAAATCCAAGAAAACAAAACTAGCCAGTCGAATTGCCAGTAAGGGTGATACCATTTTCTAGTACTAGGTCGTGTCTCTGTTGTATGTCTACTTTGTGCTATTAACAAATGTCTGTTGTAGAGTTCTGAAGGTGCTGGTTCGTGAGATCGTCTCCGGGTGGGTGCTGCTGCCACTGACGGATACCCTGGCGGACCCGTACATACTGAACACCCTCGTCATCCTCGCCACCAGCGATGAGACGATGGCGTCGCTGCCCGCCACTCCCAACTATGAGGTTGGTGGACAATATTTCATATTGTTTTAATTAGGGATGTAACGGAGGGCTTCTAAGGAACGGAACTATTTCTTGCGGAAATTCCACAGTAACGGAGGTGGAAGCGATGTTCCGTTACAACCGTAAGTGACTTATGAATTCGCTTGTCATTCATCGAACCTTATGTCAAATCCCATACATTTTGTTTTCGAACGGTCCCAGGGATCTGGTCATATACACATTTTTTTAGTTATGTTTGTGTGCAAATAACGAGTGTATAAATACTTTTATAAGTAAGGGGGTACAAAATATATGTTTACAGGTAGAATTGCTAGAGAACTTTGTACGTCAAACCGACTCGGTGTACAGTCAGAGGCCCAGGTTGCTGCGGATAGACCTGGAACTGCTGATCTCCAGCCAGGACTACTTCTACACGTTCATGCAGCATCTCAAGACAACGAATAATATATATCTGTTGCAGTTCTATAAAGATATTAGTAAGTATTTTTAATTGGTAAACTTTTGACAAACACCGTAGCGCAGTGATTGAGCACATTGGTGCTCGAACCGCAGGTCGCGGGTTCAAATCCCGCCGATGGAACTAAAAGTTTTCTGCGTTCCGGGGTCATGGGTGTGTATTAAATGTGTGTATAACTAGCTGACCCGTGACCACTTCGTTGAGCTCATAAAGAGTTTATGATGAAATTCTATTAAAAAAATCTTTCAACGCGGAACCTGAACCCTCCATAGATATTATTGGTAATGAATAATATACAACCATAAAGTTATTTGAAGTTGGCACTAAAGCATTTAAGAATAACTTATCGAATAGGTAAAAACACATACAACAATCATAAAGCAATAAGAGGAACTGTAAAATAAAGTCTTACTACTTACAGCAGTCTCTTTTTAGACATTCACACATTTATTCGATAGATTAAAGTCATCTCGAAAAGATCGGCCCTAAGTTGAACTACAATAATAAGACACAACTTTTTATTTCCAATTTTGCACTTTTATTACGTTTTTATAAGTTTTTACATAATAACACTACCGATTTCGATTAAATCATCATCAGGTGTTTTTCAGGAGATTTAACCAATACAGGTAGTGTTATTTTGTAAAAACTTATAAAAACGTAATAAAAGTGGAAAAGTGTAAATAAAAAGTTGTGTCTTATTATTGTGAACATGCATTTCCATCAAGAACCAACAGTATATTCAATCAGTTATATAAGTTGAACTAAACTTTTCCAGAATCATTCCAAAGTCAAATCCTCAATCCTGAGCTGAGCTCGGCCGAGCAAGCGAGCCTGTACTCGGAGGCCAGGCGGCTGTACCAGCACTATCTGTCCACGGACGTGCCCCGAGTGAACCTGCCCCCGACTCTACTTCTAGAGCTGCAAGAGTTGTTGAACGCTGGCCCGGACTGTGTTAAAAGGTAAAGATTAATGGTACAATTAATTGTTATATTACCAATTTCACCATTTTTTTTTTCGAGAGGAAATGCGTTACGCATACCCCGCGACCCCGGGGGAGTGTCGTGAGGTTATGTTGGACTCCCCAGTGCTTCGCACTGAGTTTACCAACTAAAACCCTCTGATGTCCTTCTTCACGCTTTTTGGCGGGGCCATGGGAACTGCTATACTACCCAACCCCGTTGGGTATTGCCTCATCGGGCATCATCTTATCATAGATGACGGCGATGCTGCCATCTATCTTCGCCAAGAGTTCCCCGGAAGATTGGAAGTATTCTTTAAGTTTATCGGAAGCAGACAGACAAACAATTTATTTCCCTTGTTGTCTTTACATGTATTTCCCTTGACGCCTCCGTGGACTAGTGGTTCAGAGCTTCGCTCTTGGCCCGGAGGTCGTGGGTTCGATACCCGCGTTGGAACAACAAAATAATGTTGTTTCCAAGTTTAGTTAAGACAATGCATGCTGATTACCTGATTGTCTGATAAGAAAGATGATCCATGCGTCGGATGAGCATGTAAAAAGTCGGTCTTGCGACTGTTATTTCGCCAGTCGTGTTGGTTCAACGTCCCACTTGGCTATGAGAGTAAAAGGAGGAGTGTCCTTGAGTATTGCGCACACACTTGAGCACTATAAAATGACTCTTGCGTAGCTGGCCTGGTTTAAAAGAAATCGGCTACCGACACCGAAATCGTTGAGAGGATCTGTTTTATTCTGTCTTTGCACCCTATCTATAAAGGCTCTTTTGGCATTAAGTCCGCCATTGTACGTTGTGCAAAAAGTTTATAAAATAAATATGTTGAAATTTTAAATACTGGTCAAAATCCTTTAAACCAGTGTTATATTATGTGAAACTGTCGCGGTGTGTTGTTAATATAAATAAAATAAATAAAAAACATTTATTCGACAAATTTAGACATCACATTACATACACTTTAGAAAAAACAATTGCAAATTAAAATTCATACACAGTAAGATTAAAATTAATAAAATACATTTAACTAAAACAAAGATAAAATATATAAGGATGCGTGCGGGTCGGAAACTACGGTACGGAATGTAATGCCTATACTCTCGAAATGGATACCACTCAGGCGTATTACCGTATTTATGATAGCATAGTACAAAAAATCTATAAGGTCTATAATCCAGGCATATTCGCCCACTGAATCAATTGGAAAAGATGACATAACAAAGATTGAAAATTTTTACGAAGACCTACAAACCGGCAAATGCATCTAAAAACATAATAGTTATGGGTGATTTTAATGGACAGATTGGCAAACAAAAAAATTAAGAAGAATATACCATAGGAAATCATGGATTTGGTAAAAGAAGTAAAAACGGCTCACGACTAGTATCTTTTGCTATTGAAAATAATTTAAGCATCCTTAACAGCTTTTATAAAAAGAAAGAATCAAAGAAATGGACTTGGATCTCGCTTAATGGTTGTCAAAAAAACGAGATTGACTTTTTTTTTTTTTTTTTAATCTTTATTAAAGGCATTACATCTTATAGATTAAGTCTGCCTTGACTTTATTATGTCTAACAATGTAAAAGTTTTTGAAGATTTATCTGTTTTAAACAATTTTAATTTTAACACTGACCATAGAATGGTTCGAGCAAAATTATCAGGGACTTGCACTAAAAGAGGCCGAAAATTTCACAATAATATGAAAGCCATCAAACTTACTGATAGCACTGATTTACTTCTAACCAACCTCGAAATATCCATAAATAGTGGCAAATAAGAAGGTTTATCAACACAGGAAAAATACTGCAGATTGCTCAAACAGTTAAAAACAGCAACTAAAGAAGTAAATATGACTAGCAAGACAGCAGTATCATCCGAAAGTAAGAAATTATTACAAGAACGAAAAAACTTATACAGAAATTAGCAAAAAGATAAGCGAACAACTTAGAAAAGAACGGAAAATAAAAAGATTAACGACATTAAGAAAGCATATAGAGAAAACATACAGGAAGCATTAAAAGAAATAAAGATAGTAGGAAGACCAGCAAAAGGCCAGAAATTCTAGGAATAGCCACAGAATACTACCGAAATTTATACCAAAGTCGTAAAGGGAAACAAGTAAGTAAGGAATATATTTTAGTGAATAATGAGAATATCAAACCCATTTTAAAGGAAGAAATAATAAAATCCATTGAAACTCAAAAATTAGATAAAGCTCCAGGATCAGATTTAGTTACAAATGAACTGCTAAAAACTACGTTACCTGTGATAGCACCACGACTTACAGACTTATTCAACGAAATCCTCGAAACAGAAATCATCCCGGAGGACTGGACTAAATCAGTAATCATACTGCTGCACAAAAAAGGAGATAAAGGTGATATTGGTAACTACAGACCGATCAGTTTGATGTCCAATATTTATAAAATATTTTCAAAAATCATACTTAACAGAATTACCAATACACTAGATGAAAACCAATCTAGGGAACAAGCTGGTTTCCGGAGCAAATTCTCAACTATAGATCACATACATATCGAGAATATAACAAAACGTATTACATAGGGTTTGTCGACTTCAACAAAGCGTTCGACACATTGGAACATGAGTACATGTGGGAAGCTCTGGAAAGACAAGGGGTGCAAGCAAAGTACATACGAATAATTAAAAAGGTATACACAGCAAGTACAGCCCAAGTTAAACTTGAGTCCGCAGGCAATGAATTTCCTATTAAAAGAGGGTTGTGTCAAGGAGATCCAATATCACCTAAACTATTTTCAGCGGTATTGGAGATGATTTTCAGGAACCTAAACTGGACCAACATTGGCCTGAATATAAATGGAGAAAATCTCAATCATCTACGCTTTGCATATGATTTGCTTCTATTTGCAGAGGACGCAGGAACTCTGAGACTAATGCTGCAGCAACTAGCAGATGAAAGTATTAAGGCAGGGCTAACAATGAATTTATCCAAAACCAAAATTATGTCGAATTCAAAAACAACATTAACAAAAGAACAAATAATAGTTAATAATGAACAAATAGAATATGTAAATGAATATATATATTTAGGCCAACTTATCTCTACAGAGGATTGTATGAATAAAGAAATAGAACGAAGAATAAGTAATACTTGGAAACGATTTTGGTCTCTTAAGGAAATAATGAAGAGTAAAGATATGCCAATGCAAGGAAAAAAGAAAGTATATGAAGTATGTATTATGCCATGCTTACTGTACGGGTGCCAGACATGGGCGTTAACGGAACTACAAGAAATTAAATTAAAAATATGTCAAAATTCGATAGAAAGGAGTATTTTAGGTATTAAAAGAAAAGATAGAGTGAAGTTACAAGAAATTAAAAAAACAAAATTTAAAAATGTACACACAGCTTACAGACAGCTTAAATGGCGTTGGACGGGACATATGTTAAGAGAAAATATAGAGAAATGGACTAAATTAGTGACAGAATGGTATCCAAGAGACACGAAAAGAAGTAGAGGTAGACAAAATAAAAGATGGGAAGATGATTTTAGGAAAATAGCTGGTCCTATCTGGACACGATTAGCAAAAGACAGGAATACGTGGAAATCTTTAGAGGAGGCCTTTGTCGACAGACAAGCTGTTCCACATAAACAGCCAGTTGCCGATGATTTAGAACCATAGATTAATTCAATTTAGTTTGTTTGTATATAGGCATGATTTAACTGTAAAAGAAAGAAAAACAGCAATAAAGGCTATTTTATTTTTATTTTTTTATTTTATTTTTATAGTACAAAAAACTAGCCTTTTTTGTTTCGTCTGAGATCTAATATTGGTTATTTTCAGATTGCAGACTAGCAGAGCTCTATATCAAGCGGCTAGACAGTCACATTCCGCCCTAGAGAAGTTTATGGTGCCAAAGTTTTTGCACAGTGAGGAGGTAGATAATATATAAATTGTAGACAATAAATATAGTCATCAACATATTATTTTAAGCCCTTATGATGACTCGTAATATTTTCTGTATTTACAATTTCACATTCTATTCTTACTTTTATTAAATATAATATGATAATACCATATAATTATCTAATTCCATACCATACCTATTTTATTAAATATGATAATATAGTAATAAAATAGATATGGTATACCTAGACAAAGCTGGTAGTTTTTCAAGCATAGTAAAATATATTTTTCTTTAATTTGCAGTTTTATAAACTCTTTATTGGAGAGAGAATACCTACTGGGTATCAGAAACAAATGACCAAAAGGTATGTACAATATATATTACAAGTATAAACTAAGTTTTATTAATTACTTTAGTATTAATATTTTAGCTTGGTTAATTTTTCAAATCTCAGATAATTTTTATCTGTTGAATAAACATGTGACTTTGACATTTGCTTCATACGAAATCTATCAAAGTGACGATTGAAAAGAACTAGAGTTTTCGCCAAACAGTCAGAAATTGGCAAGCCACTCACTACTGAGCCATATTATAATATAAAGAAGAAGAATGGACGATTGAATAATCACGGAAAAATCAGCCCGTATATTATATACATTTTACCTTCCAATAAAATGTGTATTATGTTCCTTAACGTCCAAAGTCCTTTATGAGAGTACATCGCTTGCTACCGATTGCAGTCCATAGATGTCGTACCGTACCGTTACCGCTCCCAGCGCCACCTTCCGTTAAATCTGTGAACTAAGTGAAAGCCACAAGCCGCCATCTTTGATATATCAGATCATTGTAATTTGTAAGTGTCTCATAATGATGAGGATGGACACCAGGAAGCCCTTATTAGGACTTTGGACGTTAAGGAACATAATACACATTTTATTGGAAGGTAAAATGTATATATTATGGTTCCGTTTGACGTCCAAAGTCCTTTATGAGAGACGTGTTTGTTATCTTCTGGTGGCTTGTGAATAATGCAACAATGTGATAAAGTTTTAAAGTAATAAAAGAATCACAATTACACCTATCAAGTATTACTGAGTGTCAAGAGACTGGTCGAGTATTTAATTCTTTATTTAAGAATATATTTTTGTTCACGTAATCCGACATCACAATAATTACTACTGATGTAAGTTTCCAGGCGTAGCGTAAAAATATATATATATATAGCTTTATGACATAATACGTATTTTGAGAGGAAAACTGTAAAAGTACCTGAGGCGTTCACCAAGATAGAAATATTGCACCGCCAGTGGGGATTAGTTTACATTCCAAGCAACTGGGGTATCACAAAATTTTAGCACCATCGACTCCGCTACTAGTAAGGGTTGAATGCAATTAAAAACGTCTTGCAAAGTTAAAAAGTTAGTTACTATTCGATGCCATCGTGTGACACTTTTGGTTCTATGAATAAAATATATTACCTGGATGGTACAAGTACTATACGCTATGTTATAGTGTAATAGAACATCTCTGCAAATCTAGACTTATTCCTGAGAATTAAAGATAAATAAGTTATAATATTACCGACTATGTCGCCTTTGATCCTTTCCAGGACTGTGGAAATCGTCGCAAAGATCTTGCTAGGTGACCGACCGGCAATTAGGGAACAGATGTCCATAAGCTGCATCACGTCTTCAGTGTCTTACATTTGACAGGAACTTCGTAGTTGCGATTAGTGTTCCATACACTTTTACTGAAGCTGTAGCGTGCCAGCGTTAGGCAAGCAACCTTCCCGATTGGGGTGATGAAGGTTGCAAAGTTGATAAACCCTATGAGGCGAGACCTGCATGAGGGACCAACCGCCAGCTGCACAGGAAACTCCATAAACTCTAGCACATATACAGTATCTATTTTTTGAATAAAACTTTATTAAAGTGTCATGGTGAGTGTACCGAGCTTTATGTAGCCTTTGAAGCTGTAATGTGCGAGCTTTCGACCCTTAAGTCTAGGACTGATTTTGACCCAAAGTCGACTACAGACAAGAGACCATGAGTTCTAGTACGTCTGGAATATCTTGGTTTTCAATAAATACAACATATTTGGATGTGCGTCTGTATCTGCGTTATAAAACTTTTGTCTTCGTATCATCGACAGGAACATCGTCTTAGAATGTATGCCATTATAAAGCTCATGAATGTATACCATCAATAGAAACCTTATATTAGGATGTGTGCCATCATATAAACATCTTGTTTGCGTATCATCAATACCTGTATTAGTATTAGAACGTGTGCTATTATAAACATATTGTTTGTGTATCATCAATCTTTGTATTTGAATATGTGGTATTATAAACATCTTCACTTTATATCATCAACAGGATATTTGTATTATAATGTACCTATGCCATTATAAACCTCTTGAATTTATATAATTGATAGGAAATTTGTATTAGGATGTATGCCTGCTCTTGACTTTATATCATCGTTAAGAAATCTGTATTATGATGTGTGCCATTATAAAACTTTAGACTTTGTATATTGGACATAGGTAAAGAACGCGTCGACAATGACTCGAAGGCCAAAGTGGACATAATATTAATATTATACTCTGTAAAGCTGAATCCGTTTGTGCGATAAACAGACCACTGCCCCGATTTTCATAGGACCTGGTATACGTAAAGTAAATAGGCGCAAATGTTTGGCGTTTCAGCCAACAGCAATCCTGCTATACCCGGAGGTAAATAGTTTCGACACTGATATTATAGTCCCAAGAGGAGTAAGACCTGCTTGAACAATCAGCTATTAGTCAATGTATTGTAATGAACTTGTACTGTCCCTATTGACTTTCGACAGGGAATTTGTATAGGTTTTGTGTCCCTTAATTATTACTCTTGCAGTGTAAGTGCGCGGCTATACGACCTGTCCCAGCGGGATGAAGGTTAGGAGGCAAATTTTTCAGTTTCGAAGGTGATATTATAGTCCTAACTTCCAAGAGGTAGAAGACCAGCTTAAACTGTCAGCTGTTAGTTAATGTATTGTAATAACCCTTCTGTACTTACTGACTTTTTGAACAGGGAATTTGTATAGCGTATTTTATACCACAAATATTGACTTTGCAGTTTGACTGCGAGGTGATACGACCTTTCCCCGCGCGGGAGATTTAGGTTAAGATGCTAATTTATAGCCTGAACTACTGCAGTTGGTATTATGTAATAGCCAACAATTATTTATAAATTTTAATGTCCTCGGTAAGCTGACATTTATAGTTCAAAACCAGTCAAAGTTTAGAACCTTTAGAATTGTTGAAGCCTGAATCTTGGTTTGATGTACTGTACTAGAAGGCCATGTATTTCATCATCTCGGTCGATATTTATATATCAAGCATACCAACAGTCTGTGTTATATATTTAATGGTATTTTAGCCACAACTACAAAATGAACGAGATTTGCAAATCTAATGACTTTGATTAATATCGTGAGGGCGTCGACTGCACAATGGATTTCTACCACTTTATTGATAATATTTGAGATGGCGTCAACTGTACATAGTTTAAATTCATAACAATACCTCTTTTTAAAAAATGATAATTTATGTGAGGTTTCCGACTGTACATTTTATTCGATCATTTGTCTCAGTTTGAAATAATTCTATTAGTCATATTAAAATCAGTAAAGTTTTGATCTCTTATATATTATGTGGTCATATTATATAATATATTATATCCCCCCCCCCCCCTTCTTTTTTAAGGAGTGAGGATGGCTCGCAAAGTCTTGGATCGCCAGTATAATTTTTGTTCGAATACCCACGATTTATATATTAATGATGGTTCCAGAGAACTTGTGTGTTCGTAACCTGAATGTATGTTATCCAGTCCGCCTACTTTTTATCTTGGCTTG
Organism: Celastrina argiolus; assembly: GCA_905187575.2. NCBI lineage: Eukaryota > Metazoa > Arthropoda > Insecta > Lepidoptera > Lycaenidae > Celastrina > Celastrina argiolus. The sequence goes on along the minus strand of LR994591.1, from coordinate 3,252,279 downwards.
TCAAGCATTAGATATCTGCGTCTGCATAAACATGAATTTTCTAAGCTATATTATATAGGCTTAGGGTATGTTTATTAAAAATATTTTCAGGCGTCTACTGTTAGAACCGAACAGTCAAGACGTTTAACGTACCTATAGAAGGTCAGGAAAAGTTGTAGGTACCTCCAGTGCAAACATCGATCTATTTCGTTCAGAAATGCTATGAGTAAAAACATCGATCTATTTGGATCGGAAATGTTATGAGTGTAAACATCGATCTATTTGGATCAGAAATGTTATGAGTGTAAACATCGATCTATTTTGATCACAAATGTTACAAGTGTAAACATCTATCTATTTCGTTCAGAAATGTTATGAGTGAAAACATCGATCTATTTGAATCGGAAATGTTATGAGTGTAAACATCGATCTATTTGGATCAGAAATGTTATCAGTGTAAACATCGATCTATTTTGATCAGAAATGTTATGAATGTAAACATCGATCTATTTTGATCACAAATGTTACAAGTGTAAACATCGATATATTTCGATCAGAAAGCTAAACAACTTCGCAAAAAATATTTTACTACCCTCCGCGAAGTAAACGTAAATGATGTAACGGATGGAAAATTCGATTTAGTAATGAAATATTTGTATTAATATATTTACATAGCCATTTGAAATGTAAAAGACAGCGGTTTATTGTATTAATACGTTTACATTTTAGGTAATACGTCTCCGTTCTAAAAATGGCGGTAGTCGTAAAAGTTTAAAAATAGCATGTTTTGTTAATTAATTACTTTTATACTATTCGGATATCACGCTATGATAAACAGGTCACCGAATTAGGCACGATCTCAAGAAGTAGATCATTAGTACCCGCCGCATAATCGTGAAAATTTATCATGTCACTCACCAAATGCGGCTGCAAACCTTTGCTTCGATCCTAATTTCAAACGGCGAAGAGATTTTCTGCTCCATCTTCTACAGTAGCCGCCAATAACGAGTTCAAAACGACGAACTTTTCACCGCGATATCCCGATCGCGTGATTTACGTCTACCCGATACGCGGTAAAAAACTGTATAATGAACTCTATTGACGATCAGTAACGGTTTTACGACTTTATAAAACTCAAAAATTTGTTTTAAATAGATTTTAAAATTAAAAGTTAAGTTAAAGGAGAAAGCCCATTTCAGGCCCAGAGCGGACAGCCGTCTTAAGAAGACTTAATTTCTCCAGAAATGTATAATAAAGAGACATGATTTTTGATAACATTCAAATAACCGCCACTATAATCAGTAATGTTCCAATAAAAAAAGGTATTTTATTGGATTATTTGGAACCTAAATATAACGTTGAGGTGAAATGTTACCCGATGATAAAACTCTAATCAATCAATCCGAATATCGATTTATAAACAAATAAAATAAACTCATGTAAAATACAAATAACGGGTGACTGTTGGTAATTCTGTAAAGAATTAATCAAAAGAAAACATTTATCTTAAAACCAATGTTTACGTTTGTTACTATAAACGATAAAGATTAATAAAAAGTCATATTATATCGATTATTTTTTACGTAATCGATTTATCGATTTCATTTTTTTGCGACAAGCGGCAACACTGATGACTGAAATGTCATTTTTCAAACGAATGATTTCGACCGTTCGTTTGTTGTTCAAAGATGCGTTTTGTTTTGTTTTCGATTTTTTTCACCGCAATCTGGCTTTCTCGCCTGAACTTGTTTCGGCTTTTCACGTACGACTTTGGCATTGTTTTACTAGTTTTGTTCTCTCCTTCTACGATTACTTGGGCCTGGATTAAAGTATTACGCTATTTGATTGTGCATACCAAAATGTCTGAAGAATATTGTATATATGTTGTGGTAATAATGTTACCGAGAACCGTATTTTAGAGCCCAAAGAATTAAGTGTCAGACAGCAGTGGGTTGCACGGCAGCAGGTAATCATAATATTATAATAAAATGTTTCTATTATTTCTTTAAATAAGGTTTAATCGTTAAATCTTTTCGGTTGAAAATATTTATCATTAATGTTAATATGTTTTAGGTGTCAGGCGATAATCTTGTTTGCCACAATTGCTGGGTAGCAATAACTGAAAGTCTTGCACTACAACAAGGGCTATCTTATAATATCTTACTATTATAAATTATTGAAAAGTCGGAAAAGGCCTTGAAAATAAAATAGACAAAAAGTAAAAAAAAAAAAATTTCTACAATAATGGCGGCATTTTAAGTTATTTTCTCAGATATCTAATACTATTAACATTTTAGAACACTCATTTTTAATGCGATTTTTTGATGTCCACATTGGGCCTGAGACACTATGGAGAGTGGGCTTTCTCCTTTATAACTTAAATAAGTAAGTTTTTAGCGACTGCATGGTTGCAAAAACGACGCAACAATGATCTGATATATCAAAGATGGCGGCTTGTGGCTTTCACTTAGTTCACAGATTTAACGGAAGGTGGCGCTGGGAGCGGTAACGGTACGGTACGACATCTATGGACTGCAATCGGTAGCAAGCGATGTACTCTCATAAAGGACTTTGGACGTCAAACGGAACCATAATATATTATATAGCCTCGTATATACAAGACTTAAATTTGCTTGTTTTTTTAAACGAAATATACATATAGATTATAGAAAAATGTTCAAAAAAATACAAACTATATTTTATAATATTAATTTTTACGTTTTAAAAATAAAAAAAATAACGGATGTGATATAAGTAAAGTTGTTTATTTTTAAAAGTCTTAACTGGAGCGACACACGCTTAATAAATACCATATCCGATTTTCAGAATAAAATAATAAATGGTAAGCAAGACATTTTTTTTTTTTTGGTTTTGTCAAGTCAGCAGGGCAATCGCGCTAAAAAACTTTAGCTGAAACGCAACCGAAACGTGAACGTTACTCGACTTTATGACGTATTCGGTATCGCGCTAACCTTTTGACAGCTAGGTGAGCACAGATTAAGAATTAGTTACTACGTAACAGATACGACAGTGATATTTTACCGAGTTTCCAGTTGTTACGTTTTGGCAGCACTGTCGCATCTGTCATTTTGACCGCACACCACAGACCATAGCACATCACAGACTACAAACAAACATTGTATAAGTGGTTGAATAATCGAGTCCAGCTATCGATACTTTAGTAAGGTATCGATTTTTTTTGTAGGTAGGTTTTTGTAGTTCAGGTAATTTATTTTTATTAAGTAATACAAAATAAAAACAGGTTACATTTATCATTTATTTATTGATTTTTTTTCTAAATTTCTAATAAGCCCTGATTGACATAGCAAGAATATTAATATTTAACAGAATATTTTTTTTAATAATATTTTAATAATTATCCTAATAAAACTCTCTAATGTCGTAATCCAACCATCTAGTGATGGTAACACACAAGTCCAGGTTTTCCTGTTTCTAAGGCCACTTGCCTTACTTGAAGTGTGCTCATATTTCAATTGTTTTCATTTCTTTGATGACACAAAAGTTGATCAGTCACTTCTGTAAATAAATAACACAATATTTAAGATAAAAAACAATACATAAGTTGGCCGGTCACTTAGTCCGGCCATCAACAACAACAAAACAAGGAGGGTTTCTAGTAAAAACTATAGTTAATTAGCAAAAATAGATTAACTAGTTTTGTCCTTCAGCACTATAAGTTGATTACCCTAAATAAAACTGCAATAATATTCTGCTATCAAATATGCTTAAACTGCCATAACACTTCTTTAACATTTATGAAAAGACCATCTTTTCATAAATGTCAAACAAGTGTTACATAAATTTTTTGTTGTTTCAATGAAGTTATCGAAACCACAACCTCCAATTCCTGAGCCAAGTTCCAAACCACTAAACCTTGGTATTTCACAAAAATAAAACAATTTCAGTATCTTTTGATATGTTAAAATATCATATAGAATGAGTGTTAATATGCCATAGTACTTAATACATACCCACTCTTCAAATGACCAACATTTCATCAGAAGCATTTACATCCTCATTGGAGTATACCTAGGGGTATTTCTGTCTGAAACAAATAAGTACATTTAAGATTAATATTGTTTTATACAAAAGCAAAAAACATTGGCAAACATAATGAGTCAAAGATTAAGTATAATTATTTAATTATATACTGTTTATTAAGTAGTTAGATTAAGTATATACTGTTCATACTTTATATTACACTAGCTCTAACTATAACGTGTTAAAAGTAAATCTCACCTGATTCACAGGACGATAGAGGCATGCCGTGCTCTGTATTTTATCATCCGTAAGGAGAAATGGATTAGAATGTTTAAATATCTTGGCCTTCTTCGTCAAATTGATATTTATGAAAGTGTTTTTCAGTAACAAGTTTTCGAAGTTGCTCTTTAGAGAGATCGATGGATAGTTGGCACCAGGAAGGACAGCCACAGGTTTCTAAAATTAATGTTCTTTGGGAAAGAAAAATGCCGTTTCATGAACTAATAGTTGCGTTGCAACCGCCGACACAAGACTTAAATAGTCCCTTAAAACGAAAAACTAACAACATTTACACTAAATTAACTAACACACTATAAAATATTGATATAATGTATCAATAATATGCGGAGTAATTGAATATTTTGTATCAAATCAAGCAAGAAACGAGGATAAACAAAACACTAACAAACTACACGCGGCCATATTTGAGTTTTGACAACATAGATCATTAGCATAGATCATTAGACACATAAACAAATAGACCATAGACGTGTGTGACGTCACAAAACGACGCCATTTTGCTTTCGACCGCAGCGCCAAAACGTAACAAATGGAACTACACTGTCAGCCCCCTGTAGGTGAGACGAAGCTGGACCGTAGTTGAAACTCAAACGCTGTCAAACAAAAAGTTCATACATAGCAAGTGTAACTCGCACGCAGCTCGAACGTTTGGAACAAAGTGACCGTATAAAAGTTAAGTTTTTGAATCTAAATTGTGTAAAGGAAATAAATACTAGTAAATTTATTGAATATTATTTTACCATAAGTAAAATAATAGACAATCTTAGGGGTGAATCCCTAATGTCTGACAAACAGTTTCGTCTGAGGTTAAGTAGCAATTGGAAGGTTAGCGCGATACTAAAGTTTGTGAGCTGGATTGGAAACGAAACGCAGCTGAAACACAAACGAAACTAAGTTGTACCTCAAATGAAACGTTGTACAATAGCGCGATTGGCCTGCAGGAGCCGCCTCTGTTTACCACATTTGGCCCTTATTACTATCGATATCGGTCTAAAGGTCCAATGATGATACATATATACCGGATCTGTGATGGTGTGTACGAAAATGTATCTAAAGATTGGTTTTCATTAAATTAAAATTTCAGACCGCAAGACAAATTCAACCTGTCGAAAATCACCAACCGCATTCGGAGCACGAGGAAAGACCTGGACGGTCAGGTTTTGGAGACGGAGGACGAGCCCGACATGGACGTGGATATTCTGAAGTACCTGGACTCGCTGGCGGGCGAGGACGTGGGGGAACACGACCTCGGCTCGTTCAAAGTGGTGCTCACCAATGTTGAGTGTAGAATGGTATGATGTCGTCGTTTCAGCTATAGTACGTCCGAGATAAAATTAACCCAGACGTAAACAAACCCGCCATAGATTAGTCAGTGATGCCAATTGGCCAATATTAATGCAATGATTATTGTTTGCTATGAATCCATAGACTATAGGCTTATATTCTACAATCGGCAGTGTCAAAATGGCGTATTTTTTCTGTAAAAGATTTTCATTTGATGTTTAAGCAAATTAATTAATGTTTAATTGTTATAAAATGTATTGGATAATGAAGTATGATTAATATACCTGTGAAAGTTAAGTGTGCACAATAAGTGAATATGTGAAAATTTCGATGCTTTCGGTTTGTTTACCTTTAGGTTAAATTTATCAGGGACGAACTATATATATAAACTGCATGTTGACATCCCAAAATGATTGCCAAATGATGCACTGACTACCTATTATTCAAATAAACCAATGTCCCGTTTTGAGTCCAAGAATAAAAGGTCACGTTAGCTATGCACAAAGTGCATGACAGTAAAGAAAAAAATATTTTTTTTTATTCATCCAGCAAGCGCCCCCGCGCCGCGGACCGGTGCGCGTGTTCACGCTGGGCGTGCACCGCGCGAGCCCGCACCCGCGGCTGTGGGCGGCCGAGCGCTCGGAGCACGACTTCCACCTGCTGCGGAGCAAGCTGCTCGAGTTCCACGGCGAGGGACCGATGTCTGACCTGCCGCTGCCGTCCCGGAGGTACTGTATCTATTTATTTCTTTATTTATAGCCTTTATTATAGAGCTTACCATACTAAATTAACTAACAATGTGATACTTAATTCTAGTTTACTTTTTCTTAATTTTTTTAAATTTTACAATAATATATATCTTTCTCCCTGTCACTCCGTGTGCCAGTGCACGAAACTGTATCTATTACCTAGTTACAAAGTTATAATACAAGCGCCTCTAACTTTTTTAAAAAAGGTAACAACAAGGGCATAAATGTTTGAAAATAAATACAGGATTTCACTAGACCCACAAAAGCAGATTTACACAAAAGCATTTTCATAGTGGCAATTTGCCAAAGGTGCTCTTTTAAATTTAATTAGAATTGGTCAGACAGAACGTAAACCGTAGTTCTGCTTTCATAGTATCCTACGATATTTGCCGTCATAAAGCGTCTGTAATGCAACGGTAAAATGTTTTCTATGTAAACAACGTTTTGTTTATACCATTTTGTTTATATGGACATGGCCTACCATCCCATACAATCCATCTTAATTACAAAAAAAATGCAATAGATGTCACTACTATTAACGTTTGTAAATTATAAAATGTAAATATGTATGCCGAATTAAGTACAAATATTGACATTAAAATAAAGATAAGCATATTTTTTAAGCATAACATCACATTAGGTGTATCGTATTGTATTATATTGTATTGTATTTGATATATTTTTACAATATTTCTATTGACTTAAACTTTTTCACATAACCTATCATTCTCCGCATGTTTCTGTCCAATGTCAAAAATCCAAAGGGTTGCCTGGAAGAAATTGCTTTCAAGTAATAAGGCCGCCCTTGTGTGCATGTCTGATTTAATGTATTGTAATATATAGTACACAATAAAGTATATTTGTAAGATTTGTAAGATTAGGCTGAATTCAACTCCTTAATTAAGAAGAAGATATGAAACGAAATTAGTAATTAGTATTTTCTAATAGTGGCGCTAGATGGCGGTTTCCGGAATGTGCCTGGACTTCACCCTTTGCCAGTCGCATTGCCAGTATTAGTGTGATACCATTTTCTAGTACTAGGTTGTGTCTCTGTTATACATCTACTTTGTGATATTATGGAAAATGTTTATACATCGCTGTATCTTAGCCGTTATCCTAAAATTGAGCTATAGGCAACTTCATGGATAGATGATTATTTCCCATTAATATATTCCAGAGACAACAGCCCACTAGAGACGTTAAGATACAAATATGAGGACTTCATACAGAGGCTACTCAAGATAAGTCTACTACAAACTAGCGAGCTGGTCTACTCGTTTCTGACAGTGGACGGCGATTTTTCACTGGCTGTCCAGGCGTCTACTCTAGCTACAGGGCCGGATCTAGGCAACATCTATCAGTCGGTCGCCCACAAACTGAGGAAAGAAAAGGGGCAGCATCTTGAGAGTTTTCTGAGGAATTTCCTAGTGTCATCCGACAAGGAGAGATATCAAGCGTTGTAAGTTTATTATACTACTTATAATTCTTTATTTAACTATGTTGTTTCATTAAAAGAAACATAGACAAATACATATATGGCAAGAGGTGTCCGCACTTTGAGAATTTTCAAAAAGGATTGATTTAGGGCACTCGGTTTAACATATTCATCATCTTAACATTATATGTCATATTAATTACAATACTTGATAATGTTGTGCGAAGATTTTTTTCTCGTACAATCTTTGTGTAATTTAATTAAGGCCCGTATAAATAAAACCAACCTCACTTGAGAACCTATTTGACAGATAAAAAAACGTTACATTTCACTTTTAAAAATTAAGAACTTTACTTATGTTACATACCTTCATTTTTTTCTTTTTTTAAACGTAAAAATAAAGATTATAAAAATATAGATTATACTTATATTAATGTTTTCTGTAATCTATAATATGAATATTACGTTATTATAAAAAGAAAAGAAAATAATGTACTATGGAATATTAATAAAGTTGTTCACTTTTAAAAATGAAACAAAACGTTTCATCTGTCAAATAGGTTTTTAAGTGAGGTTTGAGATTGTTTTTTTTAAACGGGCCTAAGATTACGAGAGTATAATTTATTGTTTATTTTCTTCTTCTACTTCTTTTGGTCATCGATTGTACATAGATATTTTGCCAGTGTTCTTTTTTTGTTTTTTAGAAAACTGGGAACTCGTGACATAGAGGAAGCGCAAGAGGTTAATGAGGATGAAACCATTCACCAGAGCAAGAGGGAGAAGCACGCGAGAAATATACATGACACAATACACCAGAACAACTTTGATATTGAGCCTGTGGTTTTGGATATAGACAGGGACTATCAAACCACTGTTGTGGGCTTTACACAATGTGTTATGTTTATATGTAAGTACTTTTCGAAGTTATATTTTTATATAATAATTATAAACCCGTCTCTATAAATGACAATGAATTGTTTTAAAGTGTGAATTTTGTGAACTTATTTATTTAATAAACTAAATTAATAATTAACCCCGACTTAGCGTATAACAGTCATATCACACCTAACAAACGACCTAATGACCTTGAAACGACATGAAGAACTGAACCGATTTCTACCAAACATAGTTAAGAACAATCTCGACTGATATACCTTTCAAACAAAAAACGCATTAAAATACAGACAGATATATACACATTAAACAACAGACACGTCAAACTTATAACACCCCGTCGTTTTTTGTTGAAAAATAATAAATAAAAACAAACTTATATTAATTGGAATAAGCTATCCGACACTTATTCAAAGACCGTTAAACAAAAAGTTTATTTTTTCAGTGGTAAAACTAGTGAAAGCACCCGCTTTCATAACCGGCATCATTGGGAGCTTATTGAGTATGACCAAACTTCTAGTGGATGAGGTTTTCAACATGTTACTCAACAACACACTGCGGGACTTACTCAACGAGAGGCGATTGGCACACCTTATACGGTTAGGGCATGGTAAGTTTCTATCCTCTTGTAAAATATTACATAAAACGTTGCTGTCGCAGAAGGTCTCAACCTCGTATCTAAAAAAAATCGGAATCTCGGATCTGAAAAACCATTTTTTTCTCGATACTATAAACTTAATTTTTATATACGTTAGGACAGTTAAAAAGCTAGATATAATACAAAACTGAACCTAAAAAAAATCCATGTCTTATTAAAATCTAAAATTATGAATTTTTTACTCTACTGAAGTGTTTATTTATTTATTAACACACACAAATATCTATTTTTACAGGATACCTAATACAATAGATAATTAAACACAATATAATTTAACAAGATAAAAACTTAAAAACTTAAATAGACTTACTTTTTAGACTAAGACAGAGTTGTAGTTTTCTAGATACGAGGTTGTGAATGTAAAGCGACGATAAGTTGTTTTCAAATTCAAATTCAAAATATTTTTTTTATTTCCAAATAAAACTTAAGCTATTTTCGGAATGTCAACAAAAAGGCTACCACCGGTTCAACCCTAGCCCGCCGAGAAGAACCGGCGTAAGAAACTCGGACGGGGCCATCTTTTAGCAAAAAGATGGAAAATTGTTCTTTTTAAAAAGTGTATACATGATAAGGTAGACCAGTATATGACTTAAGGACGCAAAATTTCATTTTTTAATGTTCCATTTTAATTACCATCTTATTTCAAAGAACTGTTAGTTTTTTTGTCAGCTTTTTAGAAGTCATTAAACAAATGAACCAGTATTTTTACTTAAACAATGGTTGAATAAAAATAAAAAATAAAATAAAATCTACTATTAGAGATTTAGTAGTTGACCATAAAAAAACTAGTAGATTACCATATTTTGCATCAGTAGATGACCATTAGGATGCTTGAGTTTTAATTGGGTTGGTTGCTAATTATTAAGCAAAATAAGAGAAATTTACGTTTTACAATAGTTATTAATATTTACAATAGTTTATTTTAATTAATGCTGCTCTTCATATGTTATTTCATACAGTATAATAACATGGTAAAAGAAATATCAGAAGTTGACCATCATGTTCAATTACTAGACATTCATGGTAAAACGGAATCAGTAGTGGACCACCCTCGTATTTCAATCTTAACAAAATTTTAAATATCTATTATCATTATAAGTAAACTTTAAGCGAAAAGAAAGGAATAAAGTCTTACCATCAACTAGGTGACAATGTTACTAATATTTAAAATCAAACTTTTTTAATCTTTAAGAAATATGTAAAAAAAAACGAATAATAGATTTACGATGCATCACTCAACAAACAACTCGCGGCCATTAGGAATATTTGAAGCGCTTCGTTGGCCAGATGGCAGCCCTGACTACTTTATATGGAATTTGTTAAAAACATTGCCGCGAATTCTTATTTTATCGGTTTATGTGCGTTAATGGTCAACTACAGGTATATGGTCTATTACTAGTGACTTTACATTATGTTTACAATGTAAAACTTAATCTATATATTGTAACAAAAGCAACGTACTTAATTTTCTATTCAAATTAAAGAAAGTGGTTGTTCCCTTCCGTTTGGCTGCAAATTAATCAGATAGAAAAAACGAGTGCATCACAGGGCGGAGGTAATGGTGCTGTTTACCAGCGGCATGGGGTTCCTATACTTACTATATGTAGTACGTCCCCTTTAATTAACTATAGTACGTCGGAGATAAATTTAACTTATACATAAACCAACCAAAAACACCGAAATTTTCACATATTTACTTATTGTACACACTTATCAACACTTTCACCGGAATGTTAAAGGATTACACTTTATTATCCAATACATATTATAACAATTAAACAATATTTAATATGTTTAAACATCAAATGAAAATCTTTCACAGAAAAAATACTCCATTTTGACACGGCCGATTGTAGAATATAGTCCATGGATTCATAGCAAACAGTTATCATTACCGATTAACTATGATAGAACAATAAATCAATATTTCTGTTTGTTTCCCAGGTTTACTATTCGGCAAGAAGTCCATACCGCGCGCCGACGCGGAGACGCAGCGGCAGCGGTCGCTACGCAACCTCACCGCTGCGTTGCCGGCGGTGACGCGCGTCTGCGGGCTGCACGCGGCGGTCGTGGACACACACCTTCATCTACAGAACGCGGCGCTCAATAAACATGTACAAACATATATTATGAATATAGTTATTCAGTAGTAAGTGCTCGAGAGTTAGGATTGCGGAATATAATAAAGAAAAAATAATCATGTATTGTATTGACCAATTGGCATCACTGATTATGGTTGACGGGTTTGTTTACTTTTGGGTTGAAATTAAACTGGATGTACTTTATTTAGTATTCAAATCTTCAAGTTTAAATTTAGTACTGAATACTACAACTGACTAGAGGCTTGAACACTGAATATTTGATTTGATTGTTGATTAGTTTTTCAGAAATCGGAGTTATAACTCTAAATCTTGGAGATTATCAATAAATAAAATACTATAGTAAATTACTTTTCCATTTCAGTTGGTGTATTGTCTGTTGGATCTTTGTGTTTTGGAGTTATTCCCCGAACTACGAAACAACGCAAGTGAAGTGAAGAGGTGATTTCTTCAGAAGAAAGAGATTAGCTTTGCAATCTATTTATTTAGCTACTATTTTTGTAAATTACGAGTGATATCAGGTGGTATTAGTGATTTTATTTATTTATCCATTTTTAAATAATTACCTATAATAAATTGTAAATATATTTAACATATTTTTATATTAGTTTAACGGAATGAGTATAGCAACTTTATTATCTCGAAATAAGACACCAAAATAAATTATTTTTTGTATTATCTTGTTTTATTTCTTTAATACTTGCTTTGATTGTCAAAGAATTTTTATTGATAAAGTTAAACCCACGCCAAAAACAGACAGGTATTATGGTTTTTTTAATCTACCCTCAAATTTGTTTTTTTTTGCATCTACCCTCAAATTTGTTTTTTTTTTTTGCGTATACCCTTAAATTTGTTTTTTTTGCATGTACCTTCAAATTGGTTTTTTTTGCATCTACCCTAAAATTGGTTTTTTTTTGCATCTACCCTCAAATTTGTTTTTTTTTCATCTACCCTCAAATTTGTATTTTTTTGCATCTACCCTCAAATTAGTTTTTTTTTGCATGTACCCTCTAATTTGATCTTTTGCATCTACCCTCAAATTAGTTTTTTTGCATGTACCCTCAAATTGGTTTTTTTTTGCATCTACCCTCAAATTAGTTTTTTTTTGGCATCTACCCTCAAATTTGTTTTTTTTTCATCTACCCTCAAATTTGTTTTTTTTTGCATGTACCCTCTAATTTGATCTTTTGCATCTACCCTCAAATTAGTTTTTTTGCATGTACCCTCAAATTGGTTTTTTTTTTGCATCTACCCTCAAATTTGTTTTTTTTTCATCTACTCTCCCTCTAATTTGATCTTTTGCATCTACCCTCAAATTTGTTTTTTTGCATCTACCTCAAATTTGTTTTTTTTTTGCATCTACCCTCAAATTTGTTTTTTTTTGCATCTACCCTCAAATTAGTTTTTTTTTATCTACCCTCAAATTTGTTTTTTTTTCATCTACCCTCAAATTTGTTTTTTTTTGCATGTACCCTCTAATTTGATCTTTTGCATCTACCCTCAAATTAGTTTTTTTTGCATGTACCCTCAAATTGGTTTTTTTTGCATCTACCCTCAAATTTGTTTTTTTTTCATCTACCCTCAAATTTGTTTTTTTTTTGCGTCTACCCTCAAATTTGTTTTTTTTTGCATCTACCCTCAAATTAGTTTTTTTTTGCATGTACCCTCTAATTTGATCTTTTGCATGTACCCTCAAATTGTTTTTTTTTTGCGTCTACCCTCAAATTTGTTTTTTTTTGGCATCTACCCTCAAATTTGTTTTTTTTTATCTACCCTCAAATTTGTTTTTTTTTGCATGTACCCTCTAATTTGATCTTTTGCATCTACCCTCAAATTAGTTTTTTTGCATCTACCCTCAATCTTGATCTTTTGCATCTACCCTCACACTAGATCTTTTGCTTCTATCCTCAAACTTGATCTTTTGCATCTACCCTCAAACTTGATCTTTTGCATTTTGTATCTTTCACCCCCTTGGGGATTGAATTTTGATCCGTCGCCACTTCCGGTTATAGCGCCGACGCTTACCACTGATACATAAGCCCTTAATTAATTATCATCATCAATCGACTTCCATGTTGGTGACCGATTTCGTTGAAGCCAGACGCAGGAGTAATTTTTATAGTGCCCAAGAGAGATATATTATATAACTAGCTTACCCGTGCCCACTTCGTTGAGCATTTAAACAGTTTATGATGAAATTCAACTAAAAAAAACAACCCGCAACGCGGAACCCATCAACGCGAAACGCGCAACTAACGCGGAACCCGCAACGCCGAACCCGCAAAGCGGAACCCGCAACGCGAAACCCGCAACTAACGCGAAACCCGCAACTAACGCGGAACCTGCAACGCGGAACCCGCAACGCGGAACCCGCAACGCAGAACCCACGACGCGGAACTTAAATGACGATTGATCAGTTATCGACCGGGGATGAAAAATTAATTCAAAACTCAAATTTGTTTTTTTTTGCATGTACCCTCTAATTTGATCTTTTGCATCTACCCTCAAATTAGTTTTTTTGCATCTACCCTCAATCTTGATCTTTTGCATCTACCCTCACACTAGATCTTTTGCTTCTATCCTCAAACTTGATCTTTTGCATCTACCCTCAAACTTGATCTTTTGCATTTTGTATCTTTCACCCCCTTGGGATTTGAATTTTGATCCGTCGCCACTTCCGGTTATAGCGCCGACGCTTACCACTGATACATAAGCCCTTAATTAATTATCATCATCAATCGACTTCCATGTTGGTGACCGATTTCGTTGAAGCCAGACGCAGGAGTAATTTTTATAGTGCCCAAGAGAGATATATTATATAACTAGCTTACCCGTGCCCACTTCGTTGAGCATTTAAACAGTTTATGATGAAATTCAACAAAAAAAAACATCCCGCAACGCGGAACCCATCAACGCGAAACGCGCAACTAACGCGGAACCCGCAACGCGGAACCCGCAAAGCGGAACCCGCAACGCGAAACCCGCAACTAACGCGAAACCCGCAACTAACGCGGAACCTGCAACGCGGAACCCGCAACGCAGAACCCACGACGCGGAACTTAAATGACGATTGATCAGTTATCGACCGGGGATGAAAAATTAATTCAAAACTCAAATTTGTTTTTTTTTTTGCATGTACCCTCTAATTTGATCTTTTGCATCTACCCTCAAATTTGTTTTTTTTGCATGTACCCTCAAATTTGATCTTTTGCATCTACCCTCAAATTTGTTATTTTTTGCATCTACCCTCAAATTTGTTTTTTTGCATCTAGCTCAAATGTTTTTTTTGCGTTTTTTTGCATGTACCCTCAAATTTGTTTTTTTGCGTCTACCCTCAAATGTTTTTTTTGCGTTTTTTTGCATGTACCCTCAAATTTGTTTTTTTGCGTCTACCCTCAAATTTGTTTTTTTTGCATGTACCCTAAAATTGGTTTTTTTTTTGCATCTACCCTCAAATTTGTTTTTTTTTCATATACCCTCAAATTGGTTTTTTTTTGCATCTACCCTCAAATTTGTTTTTTTTTGCATCTACCCTCAAATTAGTTTTTTTTTATCTACCCTCAAATTTGTTTTTTTTTCATCTACCCTCAAATTTGTTTTTTTTTGCATGTACCCTCTAATTTGATCTTTTGCATCTACCCTCAAATTAGTTTTTTTGCATGTACCCTCAAATTGGTTTTTTTTTTGCGTCTACCCTCAAATTTGTTTTTTGTTCATCTACACTCAAATTTGTTTTTTTTTGCATCTACCCACAAATTATTATTTTTTTGCATGTACCCTCTAATTTGATCTTTTGCATGTACCCTCAAATTGGTTTTTTTTTGCGTCTACCCTCAAATTTGTTTTTTTTGGCATCTACCCTCAAATTTGTTTTTTTTTTATCTACCCCCAAATTTGTTTTTTTTTGCATGTACCCTCTAATTTGATCTTTTGCATCTACCCTCAAATTAGTTTTTTTGCATCTACCCTCAATCTTGATCTTTTGCATCTACCCTCACACTAGATCTTTTGCTTCTATCCTCAAACTTGATCTTTTGCATCTACCCTCAAACTTGATCTTTTGCATTTTGTATCTTTCACCCCCTTGGGGATTGAATTTTGATCCGTCGCCACTTCCGGTTATAGCGCCGACGCTTACCACTGATACATAAGCCCTTAATTAATTATCATCATCAATCGACTTCCATGTTGGTGACCGATTTCGTTGAAGCCAGACGCAGGAGTAATTTTTATAGTGCCCAAGAGAGATATATTATATAACTAGCTTACCCGTGCCCACTTCGTTGAGCATTTAAACAGTTTATGATGAAATTCAACTAAAAAAAACAACCCGCAACGCGGAACCCATCAACGCGAAACGCGCAACTAACGCGAAACCCGCAACGCCGAACCCGCAAAGCGGAACCCGCAACGCGAAACCCGCAACTAACGCGAAACCCGCAACTAACGCGGAACCTGCAACGCGGAACCCGCAACGCGGAACCCGCAACGCAGAACCCACGACGCGGAACTTAAATGACGATTGATCAGTTATCGACCGGGGATGAAAAATTAATTCGTTCACTACAAAATAAATTTAATTAATTTTATAGCGTCAACAACACCCACGTGTTGTTGACGCTATAAAATTAATTAGAGATGTAACGGATATCCGTTAACTATCCGGTATCCGGCCTTGTTTTCACTATCCGGCCGGTAGTGATACAGTATCCGGCCGGATACCGGATAGTAAAATTTTAAAAAATCTTATTATTTTATAAAGGCAAATCATACTCCAATAGGTTGTACACCGTTTATTTTTTAATCGCACATCAAAAATGTTTGTTTTATTAATTATTAGTATAATACTCAAAATTAACTAGTGACAAATAGTGATGAATAAAATATACCAAATTTTACGCGAAAACACTCGAACGCCCCCGAGTCGACCCGATCTCCGGTTACGTGCGACCCGAATACGCCTGAATATTTCCGATCTCGTTCACCGCGCCAATATTCAAATCAAACTTATTATTATATATTATCAAAAGGGCCGAATATCCGGCCGCCGGATATCCGGCGCTCCGGCCTAGTAGCTTGCCGAATATCCGGTATCCGGCCAAACTACTATCCGTTTCATCTCTAGTAATTATGCTGTTAAAATGTAGCATAAATGACACGTTCGTAGATTTACCATAGCAGCGCCATCTATTGATTAGTTACTCAACCCAGTCGAAAGGTATCGACATCCGTTAGAATCATTTGGAGTTAACAGATAATTGTGACTGTCAAATAATAACAGACAAATAATTAGCAATAAATTAAAATTGCGACTATAATTTGAGATTTAAACTATCCTATCTCTCAAGTTGGATCGAACTGCACATGGTGTGCGAATTTTATTATAATCGGTTAAGTGGTTTAGGAGTCCATTGAGGACAAACATTGTGACACGAGATTTATATATATTAAAAGATATTAGTTTAACTATTTACTTAAAGTTTGAACCGATTACTTTTTTTAATAAGATCTTTGTGTCATAGTAAATTTTTTTTTAAAAAAGAGTTAGTAAATGTATTATTTAAGGCGAGGAATAACCGCAACTATGGCGCTAGTTGCGGTTATTCCTCGCCTTAAATAGATAAAATGCTTTGGGAAGTTGCACTGCGGCTGTGAGGTTAAAATAGTGTGCGATATGATAACAGAACTCATATTATGTTTGCTTACAAAGTAACAAGGTACCCAGGTACCCAATATAACCATATTAGTAGATAAAATGCTTTGGGAAGTTGCACTGCGGGTGTGAGGTTAAAATAGTGTGCGATATGATAACAGAAATCATAAAATGAAATCAAAAAATGATAACTGTTGATAAAATATCGATATATCGAAATATCGATATTATTATTTAGAAATATCGATATTTATTACTAATATTATTTTGGGCGATATATCGATACTTCGATAATGAAATATGAATATCGACGGTCGATATTTTCTTACTGAGAAATATTGGTATGCATAGTTGTTTAATAAAAATTCAACAATAATTGTTAAGAACCTAACATTTTCATACATTTATAATTTAATTTGTTTAATAAATATACTGAATTAAAAACTGTAAATCATTTCTGAGCCGACTTAGGATTGTTTTTTTTTTAAACGAAGCCTATAAAATAAAATAAAAAAAAATATCGATCTATCGAAATATCGATATTTTTTTTCGATATATCAAACTCCGATATTGATTTTAAAATATCGATATATCGAGAATACGATATTTTAAAAAATATCAACAGTCCTAACTCATATTATGTTTGCTTACAAAGTAACAAGGTACCCAGGTACCCAATATAACCATATTGGGTACCTGGGTACCTTGTTACTTTGTAAGCAAACATAATATGAGTTCTGTTATCATATCGCACACTATTTTCGAAATAGTTGTTGTATGTGGCAAAAAATATGCTTACTTACTAACAAAATCACTATTTTTTGCACAATAGATGGCAACCGTTAGTCTATCTATTTTGTGTAAATTATCTAATTGCCCTTTTTCATATCATTCATCCATGTTGAAATAAAATAACAAATGAAATAAAGCATGTCTCAGGACGTATAAAAGGCGCGCGCGGGCGGCAGGAGCTGTACGACCTGTGACGTCACACTAACACTGCGCCAACGCGCGACAATTTTAAATTATCGAGATTTTTAAATGTCTATAAAATCTAAACTAATTGATATTTTGGCATGAAACAAAAAGTAATGTATTTATATTCATATAGGCTTTACTGTGACAAAGTTACAACCAATTTCGCATACCTAGTAACATTCTCCATTTGTAGGACAATTATGTCTGCTGAATAACATTAATATTAACTAAGTAATAAAAACACAATCAGCTGGTTACTAAATAATTTAAGATTACCTCGTTATCGATACAAGTTGGAATCACCAAATCCACAAACTTTGTTCTTGCTATCTCTGTTAGCTACTACAAACAAGAGTTCCGACCAAGAAATTCTTGGGCGACTCATCAAAATGTAGGTACCTAGTTACCTACTCACACAAAAATTTACTCGATACTAAATCAAGTGAAAATAATGTATGCGGGAACCCTGACTATTACCAATCGATTCACACCTTATTTATTAAAATCGGACGAGTAGTTTAACCGCTACGAAGGAACATACATAATCCGTCCTTCCTTTTAGCTTCGCCGAAATCGGGCCAAAATCAGCTTTTATACTATAACTTGTAGGTACCTATTATTTATATACTTGTAAAGTTGTAATAAATTTCTTGAACTATTAAGTCCCGATTTCACCAACGGAAGTTAGTGTTAACGGCTTGTTAAATTACCATGCCTTCCCATTACTTATTTGATAGAAATTACTAGAGGAACAACATGATATTTAACGAAGGATTAATTTTAACATAGCTTAAGGTAAGGGCATAGAAATAGGATATAATATATCCTATTTCTATGCCTAGAGTATAGTGTATAGAGATAGGATATAATATATCCTATTTGTTTTAGTTGTCGATAGGTATTGAAATGACAAACTCGAAGGTGTGCATAACTCAAAAATCACGAATTTTGAGTTAGCTCCCTTTTGATCATTTATAAAGTGTGCAGGTGTGCATTAAAGTTATTAATCTGAGGGTAAGAGGTTGCCACCTTTCATGGTGTCGTGTCACAGTTAGTGTAATTTTTTATAACATTCTGTAGGTAGGTAATACAAAAAAATCACACTTTATAAATAATATTATACTTTAATGGAACAAACGATAATCAATCAAAATTATTAATCTGAGCGATATATATCACGATATCTAGTAAGGGGGGCCAACTTAAGGGTGAAATTTGTGCTATTGATTATTAATAAACAAAGAACGAACAAATGATTTTTACATTCGAAGAATCACGAACAAACAATTAAACTTAAAAAACCAAAAATCGATTTAAGGGCGTTCGCTGCGTTGAGCGTGTGCCCGGCGCGGCTACCCGCCGGGGGTGCCCGCGCCGTGTGCCCGCCTGCACCTCTATTAACAAATTACTCTAATCTATGGCCTGCACGCCGCGAGTGGCCGCGACGATTTCCTGTCACTCGCGGTGGCCAGTATCACAGATTAAGTATTAGTTACTACGTAAGCCAGTATAATGTCAATCGCGCGGGGGTGTACCTACAGTCGATACAGTATGGATTTTTTATTGACATATTACCTAGCCAACAGACGAAGACGCCGACATGTAGTGCTATTACGCACTGTCGACTTGTCGCCGGCAACTGTGAGTTACTGTAGTTTTGATAGATGCTTACACACTTGGTCGTCAGTCGCCCGGGTGATGCGGCGACTCGCCGCGTTGTGGCGACCCTCTATTAAAATAATTAATATAAGGTGGCGACGACAGGCAGTGTTGCCAACTTTATTTTTATCAACCCACCAAATAAGGCCGTATTAACCACCAGAAAACCACTAAACTTTGTCGGGCTCTCAAAACTCCAGAATTCCACTAGAAATTACAGTGCGACACAAAATATTACTTACTCATGAGCGCCAAACATCTGCGATACTTGTGAAATGTCGCGAGCTCAAGCGTAGCATGCTAGTCTACTCTGTGATATGCCTCCACCTATTGAATGTTGATATTTCGGAGGAAATCTTACCAACTGTAGTTCATACTCCCAAGAGTATTGAAATTTGAAATACTCGGTTCCAGTGCGGGTGTACTGTGGCCTAGGCATAATTAATTAAATACCTACTATGAAATCAGTTTTCATTCAAGTAAGATTAAGAAGTACGTATTCTCTATCATAACAATAGCAAACTGTACTGTACTGTTTGTTTAGTTTACTTTACTTACTGAACTGAACTGATCAACTGATCTGACTAAGTACCTATATTTTTAAATAAAATAACCAAGGTACTTTTCGGGAATCAAATCAAACTTAACCCAATAACCGTACAAATAACGTTCATAATCGTTTATTCAAGAAGTTTGTAGACAATAATCCCCGACCCGACAGATTTGATTTGAGCAATGTTGAATATATATCCTTTAACCGTGTTTGAAGTTCCGGGCCTAAATGCTCATTTTTAACTATAACATATAAAGAGCATTTTATGAATCACACTAGTGGTTAAATTACGTAAATTACCACTAACTGGAACAATCTAATCCACATAGATAAAAAAAACGTTTCGTTTCACTGTTAAAAATGAAGAACTTTACATTTTTAACAGTGAAACGAAATTTTTATACTGCGAGCCTGTGGACCAATTATACACAAAAAAGCCTGGATAAAATTAGAGTTCAGTACAATAATGGCTTTAGGATACTTTTGGGTCTCCCGCGTTTCTGCTCGGCGTCGGGTATGTTTGCAAATGAGCATACCGATGATTTTTATGCCATTATAAGAAAAAAGACATGGTCCCCCTTGAGCAGACTGCGATCGAGCACCAATAGTATCCTGAAGATGTTGGTTGATAAATTAGATTCGCCGATACTAGAACACTTTATGAGAGTTCTTGTAAGGTGAATATTACTATACAAAGTGTGTTCCAAAATGAAACTAGAAATATTCTACTAACATAGTTTTAAGTCAATTGTAAACTAACAAAAATTTGGGCCATAGTTGCTCCTAATAAAACATTTATTATTTATTATTTATTTATAATATGTTATATGCAATATTTTTTTTCTTTTTCAAACGTAAAAGAAAGATCATACTTATTATAATATTTTTCTGCAATCAATAATATGAATATTATAGTATAAAAAGAAAAGAAAATAAAGTACTATGTAACATAAACAAAGTTGTTCACTTTTAAAAGTGAAACGAAACGTTGTTTTATCTGTCAAATAATTTGACAGATTTGACACACAGATGTTTGAGTCAAACCCGTCAAACCAATTATATTATCTTTGTCATTTTGTTTTGTGGTGATAATAAGTGATTATAACCTCATTATATGATTCCCTCCCTCCTACAATTCCTCGCCCTACCAATTTTAAATCTGTTCTGTGTTTTGTAAATACTCCTTTTATAGAAACTTTATGTACATATATTTTAATTAACAAAATAAAACTGTAAGGTGAATGGTACTAACCCTAAATGTTTGTGTTTGTTTTAGGCTTTTCAACAGACTTTTCTCGGATCACCGTACCCTTGTTTCCTCACAGAACCTATTCATAAAGCAGAGTCTTCGTCCACACACTCAGACACTGGCGACTCACTAAGGAGCCATTAACAAAAAAGAAGAAGAAGAAGTGATTATATTCTCTTTGATAGTAATCTTTGTTTGTGATTGTTGACACAATTTACTGATTATTTGTTGAAACAAAATTACTAAAATACTTGAAAATCATGGACGAAGTATACTTTATCCTAGCTTGAAAATACCACAGGTTCTCAAAATATGAGCTTGGTTCTTTAATATTACGGCCCTTTTAATATGAATAATATTATTACTTGTTTGGCCGACGGGTTTGTATACGTAAGGGCTTTGCGTTTGGGCTAAAATTAAACGGTTACGTAGGTAGCTACTATTGCTAAGTCTGTGTTAAACGTACTTTAAGCTTAGATTATATTGTATGATCTAAGATTTTATGTCATAATATTATTATGCCTTCTTGCACGGTTATTACGTGCAAAAACAATAGTAGAATAAACACTTTATCTTGTGGAGGTGTATCATATCATCGGTAAGTGGGTACTAATCAGTAAACTTATTTATTACTACTAATAATATAAACGCGAAAATTTTAAGTGAGGATGGATGGATGTATAGTACTCTTATAAGTGAAAGCTACTGAACGGCTATTGATAAAATTTGGCATGATAGTAGTCTACATGCTGGATTATATAAAGTGATATATAATATTACTTATACATACTTTTTATCTCAGCAATATGTACAGTTCCTGGGGTATTTCAATTTGCTCATACGAAGTAGTGGGAAAAATCTAGTTTTTAGTATTGTTGTTATAACCTACCCAACTAATACTACAAAATTGTATTATTGATCCATCACAGTATCTTAATATTATTATCTATAAACAACATGGTAAGAAAGCTGAAAAGGAAAACTATTGTCATCAAAAATGCTATGATGTAGTAGGATAAATTGTAGAGATGTAACGGATATCCGGTAACTATCCGGATTCCGGCCTATCCGGCCTTGTTTTCACTATCCGGCCGGATACCGGATAGTAGTACAGTATCCGGCCGGATACCGGATAGTAAAATTTTTAAAAATCTTATTATTTTATATAGGCAAATCATACTCCAATAGGTTGTGGACACCGTTTATTTCTATAATCGCACATCAAAAATGTTTGTTTTATAAACAAGTGGCAAATTGTGATGAATAAATACCAAATTTTACGCGATAACACTCGAACGTCCCCGAGTCGACCCGAACTCCGGTTACATTACATGCGACCCGAATGCACCAGAATATTTCCGATCTCGTTCACCGCGCCAATATTCAAATCAAACTTATTATTATAACGGGTCACGGGTGTAAAAAGAGCAGTCAGTCACTATAACCATAGACCAATTACATGTATAATTGGTCCATGCTATAACTTTGGGATATGATTATACTACCTTTTCTCATTCTAAAACGTATTTTTTTTTACAAAAATTAAAAAAAAAAATTTTTGCCTTATTGTTACTTTTTCGAAAAAAAAAATAAGAAATGGTGAGAAGTAAAAAAATTTTTTTGCAGTTTTTGACAAAAAAAAAATCATTTCCGAAATGAAGAAAGGTAGTATACTCGTGTCTCAAAGTTATAGTTGCTCTTTTTACACACTGTATATTATCAAAAGGCCGGATATCCGGCGCTCCGGCCTAGTAGCTTGCCGAATATCCGGCATCCGGTATCCGGCCAAACTACTATCCGTTTCATCTCTAATAAATTGTAATAATATCTTTTAAGAAAATAATATCATTTTCTAATTAATGTCATATGCAATGAAGCTATACTTTTTGTGTGAAAAATGCAATACATTTCATAGAAAGGTGACATAGATATAGTTCTTAAGAAGTATATATTTCAGTTTTCCTCAAAATCCGCTCATACGGGAAAAATGGATACATGCTACGGGGAGGCAAGACTGGATGCCATCAAAATCAAGCACAATATGCTCAGAACATTTTGATGTGAATGAAAGTATGGACATTTCCAAAAAAGGTTATAGATTATTGAAAGACAATGCGATACCTACTAAGAACATTTTATTATTTGTGGTATGATTGATCTTGAATTATCTAGTCTATAAAATTTTATATAATATTTTCATTTTTCTCATCATGCTCTTGTTGCATTCTGATACTGTATAATTTAGTTCTATTTCTTTCCAAATTATTGTTTAAATTATGATTTGTAGGATTGTAACAATGAAGAAGAAATTCCAGGTCCTTCAAGGCAACAGCTCCAAGTATCCCCACAATTAAGAAATCCTATTAAAGAGATGTATGCGACACCATCAAAGAAAATATGCATCGCTTTAGACCCTGCATTGATTCTCAACAACAGTCCTGCAAATCCAACTTCACTGAGAAGACAACAGTTACAGTTGTTTAAAAATAAAATCATCACACAAAACTTAAAAATCAAACAATTGCATACTCAAAATGAAGAATTGGTTAGGAAAGTTGAGAATATGGAAGAACTTCTAAAATCTCTAAAAAAGAAGTATGACATAAAAGATGAAGACCTACAGCTTGATAAAAAAGTCCTGGTGGCGTTGAAGGATGAAACTTAAAACTTTTAAAGCTTTTACCAATGAGTAAGCTAAGTAAAATACGTCTTAAAGGCCAAGTCTATTAATAAGAATTTGTTGCAGCTAATGTTACAAATCTTTTGATAGTCAAGAAATCCTATTGTGCTAAAAATTCTACACTATGCACTAAGTATATAATTTTTTTTGGCATTGGCATTTCCTATGCTGGATCTTCTCAGTTGGTGAGGTAATGAAGAGGTCAGGTGGTAGGAATTGTGCATTGATCTTCCATAAATGTCTTTGTAAATGGAATAAAAACTATTATTATTTGTTTTTATTTTTGGCTTTCGTCGTATTCCCCAGATGGTGCTTGAGATATAGTCTCTTGATGTTACTATACCATTAAATCTTGAAGTTGTACTTATTAATAAAGAAGGAAACATTCATCAAAATATGTTTGTAATGGTAAAAAAGTAAAGAAGCTAAAAAAGAAACATTTCAACTATACATAAATTTTAAAATAATGATTTCAATTTGAACAAATATTATCTGTAAACTGACGACAATTGATAATTATTGGCGTGCAAGCCGTATCAACATAGGCGAGAAAGAACTGATAGATGGAGAAATGGACGAAGGAGAAGATATTCCATCGGAAGAGGAAGTCACAATCATGATGAAGGAAGTGAGGGAACCCTGGGAAGAATATCGGAAATCGGCTCGTTTGTCTCCAAAGATGAAAACGCAGTTAGAGGGGTTTATGCTGTACCTTTTAAACTCGTCGCTGTTCATTGCCGAACACGAAGAAGACACCTTATCTACGTCAGTGGAAATAGACAGTGGGGATTTAACAACAGACTGGGAAGGCTTATTCGATAAGGACAATACAAAAATAGGTCTGTTGCCTGTCTCACTTGTGTACGCCAGTATCTTTATTCTGGGAATGGTCGTTAAGTCTTACAAGATGTTCTCAGTGAAAAACATTTAAAAATTGCTTAGTGCGTATAAGTGTGGGTTGGACGGCGACGATACCTGGCAAAAAGTGACATATCAAATTGACTGCAAATTGACTGTGCCGAAAGGGGAAATTCAATATTTACTAAATTCCAAATTTTGTCCAATAATAATCAATTTGGTTTCAGACATGGAACATCTACCGAAGATGCAGTCCTTGAACTGACAGAAACAATTAATCATGACCTAAATTGTAAATTTAAAACTATCGGCATCTTCCTAGATCTATCTAAGGCTTTCGACACTATCTCAATTCCCATGCTATTCTTAAAATTCGAACGTATAGGCATACGTGGTTTGGCCCTACAACTATTTAAAAGCTATTTATCTAATTGTAAACAATTAGTCAAAATAGATTACCTGAGTAATCAGTGTCCTGTAGACGTGGGAGTCCCTCAGGGGAGTGTGCTGGGCCCAACCCTCTTTCTGATATATGTGAATGAGATGTGCCAACAACCATTGTATTAGAAAATAGCAAAATTATAGTTTATGCAGATGACACAGCTCTTATAATTCACGGGAGAGAACTGGAACGATGTCCGTCAAAATGCTGAGAAATCATTGAAGACTGTTATGCACTGGTTGATTGAAAATACTTTAACAATTAATGTCAGCAAAACTAAATTTATCACCTTTTCCTATAATAAAGCAAGTCAACCATCGGGTCCAATCGATATTTGCGCTCACACCTGTCAAGGCTTGTCGTGACTGTCTTGCAGTCGAACGTACAGAGACCATAAAATACCTAGGAGTTACTGTTGATAGGTACCTATGATGGAAGATACACATAAACTCTGTCGCTGCACAATTAAGAAAATTAACCATTGTCTAAAAACTTAGAACTGCAGGGCAATCGCGCTAAAAAACTTTAGCTGAAACGCAACCGAAACGTGAACGTTACTCGACTTTATGACGTATTCGGTACTACCGCGCTATCCTTTTGACAGCTAGGTGAGACGAAGCGACCAGTGTGACCATATGTGGCAGGATCCTGCATTTTCGGCAGGTTTGACCCTGCATTTTACTCTCTGGCATATTTGTTTGACGTTTTAGAAATTTGGCAGGATTTGGCAGTTTAAAGCATTATAGGGTTTTTCCTTTTTTTATTTGGCAGTGCAGACTTTAAAAGAAGTAGGGAGCATTATCTACAAGAGAATTAGACACATAAAACTTGATAAACATGTTAGTTATTAATTAGAATATGTTGGAAGTAATGCATAGCTAATTCTAAGGGTTAAACAATTTTGAGGTGCGGTTGGCAAAATCCGAAACACAAATGAAAACTTAAATTGTGTGAATGTTTCTAATTTTGAAAAAAGTTTTTTGTGTTTGCCTATGTCGAATGCTGCTTGTGAAAGGATATTCTTGCAAATGAACCTTATAAAGACAACGCGAAATAGATTTATTAATAACCATGTCGACTCTATTTTGCATGTAAAACAGTGCATTGGTGAATATGTGATTGTCTGTTTTATTCCAGCCAACTGAAGAAATGATCATAAAAATGACAAAAGCGATGGGCAAAGTTGTCAAGAAGAATACGTTGCTAATTTGTGTAATTTGATCTAATATGACTTTCAGTTCATTATTTCAAATAAAAATATAAAAAATTGGTATCATTTATTTTTATATTTTAAAATGATAAAATGATAGGCATTATTTCGGCATTTTGTGTAAAAGAGTTTGGCAGGATTTGTCAGTTTTTTTGCAAAAGCAGGGCAGGATCTATAATTTGTAGTTGGTCACACTGGAAGCGACCGTAGTTGTATCTCAAACGCTGTCAAACAAAAGTTCATACGGAGCTAGTTTAACTCGCACGCAGATCGAACGTTTGGAACAAAGTGATCGTATATAAATAAGTTAAGTTTTAGAATCTAAATTGTGTAAAAGACCAAAAATGTTCAGCTCGATTGGAAACGAAACGCAGCTGAAACACAAACGAAACTAAGTTCAACCTCAAATGAAACGTTGTACAATAGCGCGATTGGCCTGCTGTTGCAGAATTTGAAACCTTAATTACGGTATATCTTGCTCTAGGACAAGCTAATATAGGATACTGTATATTGGTTTGGGGTGCTGTACACAAGACCACAATGCTTAAAGTTGAGCGTGGGCAAAGGGCTGCTTTAAAGGTTCTAGCTGGGAAACCTACACTCTTTCCCACTGCGGAACTCTTCGCTTCCTGTCATGTGTTATCATCGAGGCAGCTGTACATTCTTCGTACTGTACAAAAGAAACACAGTCAGCTCTTTTGTGACCCTACGTACCAAAACAAACGTCGATTTGATACAGTTCGGTATTTCCTCGAAAAACAGATGTAGCTAGTAGACATTATATAATAAGGTGAACAAAATACTAAATATATACAGGTTGTCTGGATATAAATAAAAAAAGTATTTAGATAAATGGTTAAAGTCAGTATACAGGAAAAACTTCTTATATGTGATGCTCTCTAGTTTTAACAACTACGTATATTGTAAAAGTCATCGGTGGCTGCGCTGCAGTTTTAACCTTTTGCAGCTACCGGTGTCTTATTTTAATTAATCTGAGTATGTCTTTAATTAATTAATATATCTATATCTATCTATACTAATATTATAAAGAGGTAACATTTGATTGTTTGTTTGTTTGTTTGTTTGAATGGAATAGGCTCTGAAACCACTGAACCAATATGAAAAATTCTTTCACCGTTGGAAAGCTACATTCCTAGCGCTGAACATAGGCTATATTATATGTTTAAAAAAAGTAGGGTTCCTTACTAAAACCCTAAAAATGTAGCCCAAAGTGTAAAAATCGACCTCCAAAATTTCTTACATCGTGTGCGCTTCGACAACGGCTTGACCAATTTCGCAATTTTTTTACGGTATGTTCGTTATTGTCACGAAAAGGTTATTATGAAAGAAAGTGTTGAAAAAAATAAGCAGAAAATTAGAAAAAAGAAGAAAATACGTGTTGGTCACGCGGGGTTTGAACCTGGGCTCGATCGATTCACGTCGTTGCCAGTTTATATGACACGGGTGTCATGGTAACATCATTGTTTACAAACGATACGGAACGATGGAATGGTGGATGCAGTTATTCAAGCCAATGACGATAACGCTTCAGGATCCAATGGCAGGAATCAACACCAAATAATACGCAGCGAGACAGGGCAAGTTCTGGATGGACGGAAAGCTGGTCTCCGGCATTCACAGGATTAACACCGGAGAAATTAACTGCGATAATAGTCGAAACTCAAGTATTATTATCGTTTTATTCAAGAACGGTGCTTTCGAAAAAGCGAAGCTGATGAGAATTGCAAAGTCAAATAAAGGGATTAACTTTATTTGCTCAAAGCAGTATAAAACTAGAAAAAATCAGTACATCGGTATTGCGAGAATTCTGGTATTTCAAGAATCAGTGAAGCAGCGTTTCGAACGAGCCAAGTAAAGCTGAAATTTGAAATGTACAATAGACACTTTATGATGAAAGAGTATCAAGAGGAAATATTGCAAAAATATTGGAAGGATTGCAGGCTGAAACTGATTGACATACTGGAAAAAAACAAGATGTGGAGAGATTTTTCCGATTGACGTTTGATCACTTTGTGGGAAAGTGGAGAAAAAAGGATAATCTCTTCTTTGCGGGTCCACCGAGCACAGGAAAGACAATGCTGATGACTTCGTTGGTGTATCATTTCAAGTATTGCCGCTTGACGGGACTGATTCCCAATTCAAGTTTCAATTTTAGCGGGCTGACACACAAACGCCTGTTTCATTGACTGTTGATGGATGGTTGACGGAGAATCAGTTTGAGCAGTGGAAGCTGTTGGTGTCCGGATTGCCCATGTCGACGGACGTGAAGTATAAGGATAGATGCAACGTGAAGAATTGCGTGTTGTACACCTGCAGCAATTATATTATAATAGCAATGTACTGCAACGCGCCGATGGCCGACGAAGCTGTAAAAGAGCGAACGATAACGTTCCAGACTTGCGAGCGCTGTCCTTATTTTATTAAGATATCTCCCCATGTATGGGAGAAGTGCTGGATGCTGTACGATTTACATAATATATAAAGGAACAATGTATACGGTGGTGGGTTTTTTAAATAAATGTATTCAAAGGATTTTCTGTTTGATTCTGAAACCTTATTTATATGGGCTCCGAAAGATAGAATTATAAAAAAAGGGGCCGCACACTCAATAGCGCACGAGCACAAGGCGCATGTAATGACGCAATAGTCATGTACACAACATAACAATTCAACCTATCTTTGAATAAAAAATAAAGAGTGACTCATGTACAACATAACGCAACATGAAACAACAACCAAATTATATTATTAATAAATTTTAATATAATAAACATACATTTAAAGCAGAATGTGATTGTGAATTTTGTTAGTAACGCTCTAATAGATTATTAATTGGTCTCAGCGCAAAGCGACCAATTATTAATCTATGGTAACGCTATTTGCTTGTACCTTGAAAACACAATAAAAACGAATATTTTATAGTCTGCCCATCATTATCGAAATTGTTGCCATCTGATACGGATTCTCCAAACTATATTAAAAAAAGGAAAATTACACATTACACCTTACGTTTTAGCAAATTAATATTGTTGGCAAAATATATATCTAAGTTTTTAAGAAGAACAACAAGAAGTTAATTATAGTTGTCAAGTGTCAGATTGCTGTCAGCTGCCATTTTGTCAATTACAGAATTTAGATTTTTTTTATTTACAGTCGCGAGAAAAAGGTTTCGAGTAGGGTGTGTTTCTTTCCGTTTTAGGTTTTAGTTCGTTTGATTTATTATCAAAATTAGTGTAACGTAAAATTTATAAATAGTGTGGCGACTTCTCTCTCCTAATACAACCTTGCTCTTCAAGTTCATATCAATCAGCGTAAATAGTTGTGAAAAAATTATTTGCTTATTGCTTTGTAATGAGTTATTTATTTTAGAAACTATTTTACAACTGTAATCACCAATCAAAATTCAATCATGTACTTTATGTACTGCGACGATAGTGTTTTGTTTAACAAATCACTTTACAAATTTACGGAGAATGAATGCAAATATTAACAACATTCTGGCCTTCTCATCATGTCGTCGCCGTGCCAGAAAGGTGGAATGCGCCTCAGCGACGCTTTAGATAACATACAGCTCGCGTATAATCCAATTACAAAACAACTGCATTTCGTAAGCCCCAGGCCTGAGAAGAATGCAGATAGTGATGATGTAGATAAATTATCCAAAAAGAGTAGTTTCAGTGATGAAGGAAACTTTTCTATATCTACATGTGAGAAAAGTGATACTAGTGAAACAAGTGATTCCCCAAAAAGCACTCTACAGTGGGGTGGAAGTGTGAGTGGTCATAAGCGAGGGAAGGATGGTGGTTCCTTCTCCAGCACAGTCTCGAGTCTTTCCGAGTGTTCGCTAGGCTCTAACGAGTCTAAGGAGGACTTGGGAGACGCCAATGCGGTCAACGAAGCTAAATTGAAGAAGAAGGGACTGTCAAGTTTCTTTAGCAGGTTGGTATTTTTTTTAACACCTCAATTTTTTTTTAATCTTTTATTGTTGTAGGAGGTTAGTCAGCGACCGACTATGTCACCCCCATGTGACTTACAAACACATATAAATAACTACTTATAAACAATTTTCAATAAAATTTATGTAAACATTCATAAGTGGCCTCCCTTGAATTAGGTGAGGCCAGAATACTATTATGTACACAATCGTACACCTCAAATTAGAAACCAAACAAAGTAAAATTATCATTATTTATAAGTCTATGACAAAGACAAAAATACTTTTCAGTTTCACATTGACAGAATTATATTTTATATATGCCCTTCAACTAAAACTAACCTTTTCTTTCCTTTCTTTCATAAATTCAAAATAAATCTATAAAATAATACTATAAAATATCAATTAAAGCAATCAAATTTAACAAGTGAAAATTACAAACTTTACGGCCGCGGCATGACTGCAAGAGAGAAATGTACTTTCTCCTGGTTTAATATTCTGTAGTTACTTGAGTTGAATAATCAGTGTTGACTGTAATTCTAACTCTGGCTTGTGATCTGGTTAATTATATAATAACAAAGTCAGGTAAATGACCTTTTTGAATAAGTGAACTACATTTGAATGTATTTGCTATTTTTGTTTTGATAACCTATGTGGCTCATCGTTTTGATGCTGAAGCCAGTTAAATCCTGTCAGAGGACCCGAAGTTTCTGTGTTCAAAAGTCTTGGATGTGTGTAGTATAATAATAAAATTCTTAAGTAGGTATTATATTATTAGAGCATATAGGTATTTTTAAATATTGCATTGTATGTTATGGGTGCCACATAACATAAGTTCTTTAATAATGTAGCACAGGATGTTGGGATGTGATGATGATCAATAAAGCACTTACAAAAATCTGTCCTTGAGGTTTACTTAAATGGAAAGTTGTTTAATGCAATAAAATATTCTAATGGTCTTATCAAAAAAACAAATCTCATTTATTGTAGGCAATAAACCCATAAAATACAATTTATAAAAAGATTATAGTTTATCAGTCTCACCACATTGGTACATAATTAATAAACAAAACTGAGTATTAATATTTTATTTTAAATATATTTTGTGAATAAATAGGAAATTTTTTAATTAATAAAATGTTGCTACTGTTTTCCATACATTTCTGCATCTACGCCAACTAAGTCGCATGAAACTTGAAACAGTTTTTGTTGGTGTTCTATATTCTTTGAAAATCTATTGCTAATACCTTCTTGGCAGTTACTAATGTACAATCCTCCCTTATTGAGTATCTCATTATTGAAACAAGCAAATAAAATTGATATGGCCCCTTTCTCCGGAGTCTTGAATAGTGTTTTTGTTACCCAAGGGAGTTTGGAAAACATTGTGTTGTCAAAAAGGCCAGTGTTTACAATTCCAGGATGTACAGAGTAACATTTCACATTCTCGCCGGATTCTTCTAGAAGTTTGCTCAGATATCTCATTATCATTAGCTGAAACAATCAATAACATAAATTAAAACAATTGTACAATATTTGTACAAAAAAATCTTCTGAAATTGTTTTATTATTACGATCTGCCTAGGCAGGTATACTTTTAGATTTTATTGTTGAGGAATTTCAATAACCTTGATCTGCTTTCATATTTTGAAATTAACATATTCATAACAACTAACATTGAATCTAAAACTTGCCAAACATTGGTAATAAACTATTTTGTATATTATATGTACACTGTACATGCATTGAGCTATATATAAATAAACAATAATATTTGCTACCATTTTAATTGCAAATATGTTCAAAGCACTTTCTTTAGACATACAATTTTTCATAAAAACCATCAAATTGTTTGCACTATTATGTACATTATTCTTACCTGTGCCAACTTGGACTGGGCATATGCTGTAACAGCATCATAATGTTTCTTAAAGTTAAGATCATCAAAGTGTATATATCCAGCGTAGTGAGCACATGATGACACATTTACTATTCTTGATGGACAGTCTGCTTTGCCACTTTTTTTTAATGCTGGCAACAAGAGGTGTGCCAAATAGAAATGACTAAAGTGATTTACAGCCATATGTGTTTCTAAGCCATCCTCTGTTTCCTTATAATCAACATACATGACTCCAGCATTGTTGACCAATAAATGCACTTCTGGGTACTCATTTAAAACATTTGCCGCAAATTCCTTCACTGATTTCAACGACTGCAGGTCCAGGGGAAAAGCTACTAATTTTCTGCCATTCTCCATACTGTCCTGAAGCTTCTTTATCGATTGAGGATCTCTCACTCCCATTATGACAGTCATCTTTGCTTTAAGCAGTCCTCGCACCACTTCCTTGCCGATTCCGCGAGCGCCTCCCGTTATAACGGCGATTTTTTCATTAGCTTCTGGCAACACTACATTGTTTCGTGATATATTTACCCAGTCGTCTATGAGGCCGGCGGCGCCGCATCCTTGCATGTCGAGGGCATACCGGAGGTCCCTCAGGAAGTATTTGATCGGCTTGTGCCTGTTCATGTACCAGTATACTGCGAACGCCACGGTAGTCACTGTCGTTATAATAAATAGCATTTTGAGGTTATATTGCTCGACGCGACTTCACGGCTACACTGCGCGCTCGCTACTTTCACACATTTGAAATCCTCTACGCTTTCCCTCGATGTTTGCTCGGTACCGTTAGTCCTGCCCAGAATCGTTTAACTGTATCGCAATACCGATATCTGTGACTAATTTTGTTGTTCTTGTTTATATGTTTCTAAAACAAAATCAAAACACACTATCGGTAAAAATAATTTACTATTTCTAGTAATCTACAAACCAACTTGAACAATAAATTCTACATACCCGCAGTTTCGTTTGTATTTGGAACAATTTGGAACCAGTTTTTTGTTTGTTTTGACATTTGACGGCTGTCGGCACTTGGCAGACGACTGGACACGAGCGACTTGCGTCACAGTTTGTATTGCCATGTACGTGGATATACGATTTCTAATTGCGGTAACGTTCGATAAATCAATAGTTATGATGTATTGGCAATAATAATTAGCAGGTTTGTGCATTAGTTATATTTATTTGTAACATGGTTACTATCATCAGCTTATTCATCACCAATTCGAACTATGTAACATATTGTGAGGATGCATGTTTGTGACTATTCCACGTAAACCAACACAGTTACACATTTTAGCAAAGGGATACTTTTTGCCCAAAAAAGTACTGATTTCGTGGGATACTCTTTACTCGGTGGTCCCCTAATATTATCCATTTTTAAAACCATCTCGACATAATGACACAATTGCCCTACAAACCCTTTAATAACTAATTAGCCTGTACTTGTAATTGGAGTTCATAGTTATTGCAAGCTAGAACGGTAATACGATGTTCATTACTGCCAGACTGTACGAGACGTTTCATTCCGGTTTAATTGACCTCTAATCTGTAGTGTGGGTGTAGTTTTATAACTGTAACCGTTAAAATTCCTTAGCTATAAACATTTTTAATCGAAAATACAGCGGAAATGTTACTTGATCAATGTCAGACTACATTTCTATTAGACTAGGCTGATGGTTGCAGACTGGTGGACGCACCCTAATCGAAAGAGACTGATGATACTTGTGCTAGTATCGCAGACTACTAAATTGGATTGTTGAATGAATATTAAATTTATTTTCTTTTGGACTCCATTACACAGAAAATTAAACGCAAAAAAGTGACGTTTTTTACGACAATTGGTTGCTCCCTTCTCGTTCACACACACATTATATTTAAAAGATTAACATCAAACAACATCTTAATAAAGACTATTATTATTTATTAACATGACCGCCATAGAAATGGTTTCTCATTACCGAACAGACAAAATGTCAGATTAAAAAAAAAACTCGGCAGCTAGTGGAACAAAATCTGGACAAGATTTTGTTTCACTAGCTGCCGAGGGACTTCTTCATTGACAAGACAAATATATTAAAGGGCTCCTTACCTACTCTCCAAACAGGATTCGATTATGATTCAGATTCGATCGTGCCGCTTACCTCCGAATTAGTTGACGTTTGTTTATTTTGATTCTCAGTCGATTGATATAGTCGGGAGTACAAAAAGTTACGATCTAACTATTTTCTTTATCCTGGTTAGTTTCAAAGTACTTAAGTAATCCACCAAAAAAGCCGTTGTGATTACTTTAGAGTACTGATTCGTGATTCGATTCTCGATTGTGTCGGGAGTAAGCTGTCTGCACAGTGCACACGACATGCGACGATGCGGTGATGATGAATTGGCGTAAATGTAGTACTGAGCGAGTGTTAGCAACCGTTGGAACCTTGATAAGCTATCAGCTTGCATGCTCATGGCTCCACTGTATTGAACTTTGATATCAATTTTAAAAATTCATGATTTAATCACTAGCTCTTCTTCGCGGCCCTGTTCGAGTTATAAGAATAATGTTACAAATATGTATACGGTTAGACTATATAATAATATGTACCTATATTATTATGGTTGCCTATAACCAATGGCACTGCAAAGTTGTATAATTCTGGGACTGAATTGTCCAAAAACCGTCCGAAGAAAGTCAGCTTCGCTAAGTGACACGGGGATTCGTATGCCGCTTATCGAAGCTTATCAAATTCGATATTTTACTGTCAAGCAAGTGATAATAGCGATGAATAAGGGTCTAGAGTGCTGAAAATAAAACTCTGCGCTAATACAATAGAGTACTATTTTTCAAGCTCAAAATTTTCTTCAAAAATCCAGGGCCCCGATTCTCGTAACTCGAACTTTGTTTCTACTGTCAGTCTGTCCCGCTCGTGCGTGCGTCAAATCATGCGTGCGAGACTGAAATACGAAACTACGTTTGATTCTGGATCAAAATTCAATTTACACTTTAACCAAAGCTCAGTTGACGTCTAAGACATTATTATTTATCTTTAAAACGCGCCTTTTAAACTCTTGACATTTGTGATTTTTTACTTGGATAATGGCTTCCCTTGAGTACGTTAATGTTCAAACAATTTTCTACTCTGTGTAACTTCAAAACTTTCGAATGGAAATCTATCCTTGCTTCGTACCAAGGTTTCTATACATTATGTTCGCACACGGTTATGTAATCCACAATATGATGTTTGAGTTCACAATTCACATCTCACAATGGTAAAGGACAAATACATTTATGGGAAGTGTGTACATAGGAAGCATGTAATGTACTTGTGTATAATTTCAAGTACTTATTCTACAGCATTATAATATTTATAATATTAAATGCCAGTTTACACTTTACAGCGAGTGAACAATATTCGTAGGGTTCCGCAGTAAAAATAGCACTTCTCCATAATTTGCGGGAGTGTCGTAAAAGGCGACAGAGTGAATATAATATATTCGGAAATCGGAAGTGAGCAGTAGTGTTTCCGTGGACCTTAAAAGCGTGTTCGCCAACCCGCCTGCGTGGCGACTGACGAGTATATGTAACTACCCCCCATGAAATACTTTGGGGGAGGCTTCTGTCCAGCAGTGGACGTCATAGCTGAAACGATGATGATGATGGAATAGTCAACTAAATTGTACTCGAAAGCGTTGAGGGAATTAAAGATATTACCATTATTCCATCAACGCTTTAAGAGATAAGAGCTGTAATAACAGCTCTTATAGATTTTAAATATACAGGTACTAACTCTGGGTTTATTTTTTAACCCAGGTTCCAGACTCGCTCGAGTAGATCTTAGTTTTCTTTTACAAAACAATATGCAAACAATACAAGGCATAAAAACGTGTAATTGTTCTGTAATCAAATTCGAATTATAACATAAAAAAAACTATAACCCGACTTCGCAAAAAGCGGTCATAAGAGGCGGAAACAAGAAAATAATTCGATTTTAAGCCAGAAATGCATAGGTACAAAAATGGTCTAAGTAGAGCCGTGATCGCACCCGCTATTGGCATAGAATATTGCAACAGCAGACGAATACTATGCTTTTACAAGTTCTATTTCTTGCGCTAACGCTCAGATTTTATTAGCGGGTCCGACAACGGCTCTACCTTGACTACCATTTTGAGAGACGGGCTCAAGTGAATGAGGAGAAAAGTGATGTCAGCTGTGTTAGAGTAGCAACTTTTGTAAGCAAAGTTAGTCTTAAAGATGTTCTGTCCTTCGTACACTAAATAACGTCTACCTCTAGGTTATTATTACAGAACCAAACACTTAAAAACTCAGGAATTTCAGATAAAAATAGTAGTTTGATGTTTAGCATCCGTAACGGTTGATGAGAGCGAACGAGTTACGAGTTCTAGCGATCTACCGGCCCGGTGCAGCTGGCATATAAACTACTAGACATGACAAGCTTCACTCTTTAAACTTATTTTATTTTTTATTTAATAATTTATGTACATACATTTAATAAAATGAAAAAACAACTGAAACTTAAATGAAGACACAGATAATAAGTACAAAGGTGCTACTTATTCCAATTTGGAGTTTCCAGTAGACCTAACAAAAGAAAAATTTAAACTTAACTTAATTAAAGTCCAATCCAAAAGCAATCTGATTCAATAGTTAATCTAGCTGTAATGTCAATTGCTACTCTTGAAACCAGTATTGTAAATACTACACGCCTGCCAAAGCAAATACAATCTCGCCCCAATCCTTATGTTTAGTTCCATAGAATCGATACTCAATTTTAAGCCATTTGTCGCTTGTTAAATACCAGCCAACTGTCAAATTCCGATCGATTCGAATTAATTCCAAGCGAGCAGAGTCGCTAATTGCGACGACAAAGTTCGAAAGACAAAATGTATGGGATTTGACATAAGCATCACTAATCTATCCTCTTCTTTTTCCTCTATATCTTTCTGCTTTTCTTTCTTTTTTCTTATAAACCTATATATAAAAAAATGAATCGCTGTTCGTTAGTCTTGCTAAAACTCGAGCTGAAGAGCTGAACCGATTCGGCTGTTTTTAGTCTTGAAATATTCGTGGAAGTCCAGGGAAGGTTTAAACGGTTTCTATGCTCAACGAAGTGGGCACGGGTCAGCTATTTATGTCTAAAAACTCCAGTTGCGAAGGCTGATTGTCTGTCAGAGGGAAGCCCTAACTATAGTTTATTAGGAGGGGATTGAGATGGGGGTCTTCAAAAAGGTAAGGGGTAAGGGAATCCGATATGAATGAAGTTGTAGACACCCCATGTCACTGAAAGGCTTAGCATGTTCACGTCGCATGGCCACCGATTGTAGAGACAACAGATTCGCTTTACAACCTGTCATTTTGTCTATTCTTCCGTAGAAAGAAAATATTCCTATGTGCTTTGTTGTAACTCAATACAAGGGTAGGGGATACAATGTGATTCTAATGCCTACCGTGTAATTAATAATTACCAATTACAAATTACACGCCAATAAATTACTAATTATCCTTGAATGTGGCAGACGGTTACCCCGGCTCCACACTACTCGCAAAGTTGAACGAAATTAGACGAATAGGATAGTGTTCTATGCACTTCGGCTTACCTCGTCACACTTTACTAGTACTTCGCCGTACTTCGCCGAGGAACTTCGCGAGTAGTGTGGAGCCGGGGTTAAGGTTACGCAGTTTAAATGGCGACTCGGACTGTTGACATATCGACCACTGACAAATTGTATGTAAAAACCTTCGAGCTTGTTGTTTTCGTGTTACTTTAAAACACAAGGTTTCCTATTATCATTAACTAGCTGTGTGCATACATATCTATACTAATATTATAAAGCGCAAGAGTTTGTTTGTAACGCGCTAATCTCAGGAACTTCGGGTCCGATTTCAAAAATTATTTTTTGTTGGATAGTCCATTTATAGAGGAAGGCTTTAGGCTAACATTACGCTACGACAAATAGGAGCTAAGCGTCAGTGAGAAATGTTGCAAAAACGGGAAAAATTATTCACATTTGGGGACTTTCGTTGCGTGCGCTTCATAAACGGTTTGAGTCACTCAAATACCACGCGAAGTCGCGGGCACAGCTAGTATTCTTATATTCAGACGAGCGGAAAGACTATTGGCCATGTCTACAACTCTTCCTGGATCTATGGCTATCCCCCAGACCCGTTATCAGTGAAGCGTGATGCTGTAGAGTTACAAACAAGTATAACCTGCTACCAAATTTGACATTCTGTTGAATATTTAGAGAAAAAAAAATACAATAAACAGAAAAAGTGAAGATTGATAATAAACCACACAGTGAGCCTGGTGAAACGTGTAATTACACATACACACTCACACACACACAATACACAATATATAACGGAACTACGCCTTATCTTGTAAGTGTTGTGGTCTTGATAATATATTTAGTGCGTAGCCACTAGCCACATAGTATACTTATATTATATAATATATATGTATAGTGCGTAGTGTTTAATTTTAACCCAAACGTAAACCAACCCATCTTTGACAACATAGATTAGTTAGTGAAGAGAATACATTTTTTTTTTTTTTTTTTTTTATAATCGAAGGCTGGCCTTGTCAGGCCCAGACGTCACTGCGACCCATCTGGATCTATTGTGATTCCTTCGCTTTAAAGTACCGTCCCCAATCCTATGTTGCTCATGAAACAAGGGAATACAATACAGTGATTATTGTTTGCGACTATGAATCCATAGACTATATTCTACAGTCGGCGGTGTCAAAATGGCGTAAAAGTTTTCAAATATTATTGTTTTTGTTTGATTGTTATAATTATTATGTATTTCATAATGAAGTATGATCCTTTAATATCCCGATAAAAGTGTTGATATGTAAATATGTGAAAATTCTGGTGTTTTTAGTTTGTGTACATACGTTTAAGTTAATATTTAAAAGGGACGTACTATAGCACGGTATAACCGGCCTATTTTGTTTGATAAAGCTCTGTCTTCACATTTTAATTTAGTCTTACTCCCGACACAATTGAGAATCGAATCAGTTTGATCTTAACGGCTTTTGGTATTTTATTTGGTGGATTACCTACTTTGAATCTAACCAGTATAAAGAAAATCGCTAGGTCGTAACTTTTTGTACTCCCGACTCCCCGACCATATCAATCGACTGAGAATCAAAATAAATAAACGTCGATTTATTGGGAAGTACGCGGCACGACCGAATCTGAATCAAAATCGATTCAGTTTGGAGAGTAATGCTATAATAGGTAATTAATAATACAACTTCTATCTCCTCAAAAAAATCGCCTCCGTGGTCTAGTGGTTCAGAGCTTCGCTCTTGACCCGGAGGTCGTGGGTTCGATTCCCGCGTTGGAACAACAAATAATGTTGTTTTCAAATTTGGTTAGGACAATTCAGGCTGATCACCTGATTGTCTGACAAGAAAGATGATCCATGCGTCGGATGGGCATGTAAAAAGTCGGTCCTGCGCCTGTTCTCTCGCTAGTCGTGTCGGTTTACCGTCCCACTGGGTTATGAGAGTAAAAGGAAGAGAGGGTGCTTCTGTGTATTGCGCACACACTTTGGCACTATAAAATAACTCCTGCGTAGCTGGCCTGGTTTCAATGAAATCGGCTACCGACATCGAAATCGGTGAGGGGAGCTATTATTATTATTATCTCCTCAATGTTGTGGCAAATATTTATTTAAGAATATAAAATTTCTCACAATACGGAAGTCTAGAAGAAGGAATACCTATTTATGTATTTAAATTAATAATTGGTGTATGATTTATGAATGTTTTATTTTATTCAATTGCTCGATAAACATAGTACCTACGATATTTCATATTACACAAGAAATGCGCGTGACTTTGTTAATTTACAATAGAATTTTTTGAATTCCGATCTCTATTCAATATTCATTCCACCACTTTGACAAAGATACGGCGATTCACTGTAAGAGCGTAATTCGGAAGACCGAAGAAAATTAAGTGCACTGAAAATATAACTCTGGGCCATAATGCAATAGAGTTGAATATTGAACACAATTGTAAAGTTGTCAAAATATGTTAAGGCCGTGTTTCACCAAGTAATGTTAAAGTTAACGCCATGTTAACACCATGCCATCTCATTCATTGACAGGAAATACGAGAGGGATAACATGATATTTAACATGACGTTAACTTTAACATTGCTTGATGAAACACGCCCTTAATTAACTATGGAAGAGTGAGGTTAGGTTAGGTAGCTTGTAGGCCAAGCAGGAACAACTGAAAAATAGTTAATCGTAAAGTATCGAAATTGATTGATACATTTCTCTTTGTATAACTTTACGAATAGGTACGTAGTTGTTAATTGTTTCTTATAACCCCACAGATGATGACGATTATGTTACTGTTTATTGTATATTATGTCAAACATAATGTTCGTCCACTTTTCGGCAGCGCGAGGAATATTATGCCGCTTAACCAATCAGCGCGGGAGAAAATTCGACGGTTTCACTTCGACAGTTTATGGGCGTGTTCCTTTAAGCGCTCTTTTTACACTGAACGCTCAGATCATTCATAACGCACACAGTCGTTTCTTTAGCACAATAATGAAATTTTCGATCTGAACGTTTCAACAAACTTTACTGCTAGTGGAACGACTGACAGATGTAAAAATTTAACATTTCCTTTTTATCTCATAAATTCTATTTATATTTTAAATTAACATTAATAACTACATTATAAAAGAATCTATAATAAATTTGCTCCATCCATAACTTAAAAATAACATCGAGATCAGTGAAATCTAAGTAAACGTCAAAAACAAGATGGGATCATTCTGAGCGTTTTGAACAGTTTTTGACAGCTGACACCTGCTTGTGGAACACGAGTAAGAACAGTTCAAAACGATCATAATGATTCTTTAAAGTGCTAAAGAAACGCGAATCTGAACGAAAAAAACGTTATTTTCTTTTACTATCAGCTCCTGGAACAGGGTATAATGTAACGAAATAATGCGTTAAATTGAAAGTAATAATAATATGTTCCTCTTTATATCTCGCTATTCGCCAGGTATGTTTATAACATACCTAGCGAATAGCGAGTTTACTAACGGTGAGTTATACAAACTAAATGCATGGCGATCTAAACTCTGGAACCACATCGAAACACAAAGAGCTATAAAGTCGTGAGTTCCAAGTCCAGGGTCCAGTTGAGAACAGGTTTCAGAGATTCACTAAAACGATTAGTCTAACAAACAATGTAACACGAGTTTCAACCTTATGAACCAGTTATTAGGAGCTAAATTAGCGTATATTCGAGTGTTGTTTATTTACTTTTTTTTTCTTTAGCTGCAGACTCGTCCAATCTCGATTACTGGGAAGCTCGCAAGTTACATACAAATTAGTCTCTTATAATTAGATAGGATCAGCATCACTTTGTCTGTAGTCTGCTGTACTCTGTACCTGGGCGGCGATTCTCAGGTCTCGAACTAAGTTCCGAATATTAGTATATCCCGCCGTCTGAACTTTTTAGAATGCAATTTAAAAAGTTGACATGTCAAATTGTAGACTTTTTTTTGTAGACAATTTGTAATTTAAAAAGTTCAAACTTCAACAAAATCTTTACATGAAGTGACGAGTTTCCAAAGACGTTTTTTCATAAAATGCTGGGTCTATGTTATTGTCCCGAATCCGAAAATACGGAGATAATTCTTAACACTCAAAATAGAACTTTGCGCCTGTAAAATGAGAGTTGAAAATCGTTTACAATATTTAATTTTTAACATTTTTATTTCCGAGGATTACTGGCTTGCAATTAAAGTAAAGATTCTGCAAGAATTATTAAAAAAAACAAGTAACTAGTGTTTTCTGACTCATGAAATGACTTGTTTCTCAGCAATTCCTAGAAATCTAATCTAATGTTATAACTGGAGCTGGACCTGACCAATACAGCTTGTGAGTCAACTGTTTTACATTACCATGTAAATTTGGAGGTCTTTGCCACATGATATTTCCTTAATCACATAATATATTTGCATGTTTTAACTTTTATACGACAACCTGTGAATGTTGTAAATATTATCACATAGCTGAATGTTTGTAAGTATGTTACTTTTCAAACTGATTCATTTTGATTCAGATTCGATCGTGCCGCGTACTTCCCAATAATTTGGCGTTTGTTTATTTTGATTCTCAGTCGATTGATATAGACGGGAGTACAAAAAGTAACGATCTAACGATTTCCTTTATCCGGGTTAGTTTTAGAACAATCCACCATATAAAATACCAAAAGCCGCTGAGATTGAACAGATTCGATTCTCGATTGTGTCTGGCGTATGCCTACTGTTAGTACTCTGTATAGGTATCAGGAATTTCGATAAAGGTATTCAAATGGTAAAGAGTAATAAATTAGTGATGGCGATCGGAGTTGACCTCACGCCTCTAAACGCATACTTACTTTAGGTATACAGAATATCTTCAAAACAAGGATATTAAAAAAGCGCAATAGGTTGTAAAAATAAATTAATACCTACTACCTAGTTTAAAAACACTAGAAACTAGAAAGGCACGTTTCAAAGTTTATTTCGTGGCATTTCTCACAAGTGCAAACACGACCATGATACGATATTCTATCATGGAATGCCATTGCCTATCTTCCGGCTTCATCATCAGACCTTGAAACCTAATCGTGGGTAAAGTTCATCAGTGGGTAAATACAAAAATAAAACTGAACCAATGGAACTGATCAAGAAAATGGTTTAATCTGTACCTAATCAATAATAATATCTAAGCAGTCCTCATTAATGCTGATCATTATTATTATCTGCACGCAAAAACGAATGAAATTGTTATAAACATTTAATTACTTACTTGCATCACCAAATCACACAATATTCAACTCTATGACGCCTCCGTGGTCTAGTGGTTCAGAGCTTGGCTCTTGACCCGGAGGTCGCGGGTTCGAATCCCGCTGAGGGAACAAAAAGTTTTAAATGTTCCTGAGTCATGGATGTGTATTAAATTTGTGTATTAATATAATAAAAATCTTAAATATGTGTATAGTATAAAAGTATTAAATATATTTCCGTTGTCTGGTGCCTGTAACACAAGTTCTTCGGATACTTAGCACGGGGCCAGATTGACGTGGTGTGAAGCGTCCATAGATATTATTATTATTATGGTTTTTAGAAATTTTCTTTCCTCCCTTACGGGGGTCTACTGCAGTTGCGGGCTTGTGGCCAAACAACTTCAGGTAAGATGACAGTGTTTCAATTTATAGCTAAGAATTTGCGGACAATGCGGCATGTATTGAGTATGACTGCTTTTTGTATGGTGATGTATGTAAGTGGATGTATGTCAAGTGTTTTGAGTGATGTGTGAAGTGTTTTAGGTATGATGCCAGTGGTCGAAATTATTATAGGTATTGTTTTAACTGTATTAACTTTCCATTGCGATTTAATTTCTATTGTGAGGTCTGTATATTTAGTTACTTTATTAGTGTGTGTGGTAGTGAGGTTGTGTGTATTGGGTATGGCGATGTCTATAAGGTAAACTATTCTTTTTCGTTTATCATGGAGTGTTATGTCAGGTCTGTTGTGGTGTACGGTCTTGTCTGTCAGTATTGTTCTATCCCAATAAAGTTTATAATCCGATGAGTCTAGTATGATTTGTGGTGTGTATTTGTAGTATGGTGTTTTGTCTGTGATGAGGTTGTGGTTAAGTGCGAGTATCTGATGTATGATTGCTGCTACTTGGTCGTGTCTGTGTTTGTAGTCTGTTTGTGTGATGGATGAGCAAGCGCCGGTGATGTGTTGAATAGTTTCAGGTTGTCTGTGGCAGTGCCT
Source organism: Celastrina argiolus (assembly GCA_905187575.2). Taxonomy (NCBI): domain Eukaryota; kingdom Metazoa; phylum Arthropoda; class Insecta; order Lepidoptera; family Lycaenidae; genus Celastrina; species Celastrina argiolus. The sequence goes on along the minus strand of LR994591.1, from coordinate 3,207,931 downwards.
GCAATGGTCACTACCTGCACTACTATCTCGTATAATATATTTTCTATAATTTTTCGTGTCTATGACCTGGTCCTGGATTGCTATCATAAAGCCTTCGGTCTCTGGAAACAGCTCGCCTCTCTTTAACCATGTGTTTGACGCTAACTTGTCAACATTGGTGTTGGTTAAATCCATACGATGGCGTCCGTGTAGAGACTTCTGGGTCCATGCGTCTATTTTTTGTTGGTTCGTCACAAGTGTGTTTATTTTAGATTGATCTGCGAGTAAGAGTGGCGTAAATGAGTCTGATTGGCATACGGCCTTGTGGATTGTTGATTCATGTAAACGGTTATAAAAATAAGATCTGAGGAGAATAATTTGTTTGTTGTGTAGGTTAGTAATATCTATTAGTCCTCTACCGCCCTCAATTTTAGGTAAGGTCAATCTTTGGACACAAGCTCTTGGGTGGTGTTTCCTGTGTTTCGTTAATGCTGTGTTGATTGTTGTTTGAAGAGCTTTGAGGTCGGTTTTGCTCCACTTAATGATTCCAAAAGAGTATGTAAGTATAGGTATAGCAAAAGTATTTATGGCTTTGATTGTATTTTGTGAGTTAAGGTGTGTATGCAATATTTTATGAATTCTACATTTAAATTTGTCTTTTAGTATCTTTTTTGTCTCCTTGTGTTTTATTGCTTGTGTCTGATTATATCCTAAATATCTATATCCTTCTGCTTGGTCGACTGCTCCTATTATTTCATGGTTTTCCAGTTCGTATATTGTGTTTTCTATTTTGCCTTTATTAACTGATTGGGTCTTACATTTGTCTACCCCAAATTCCATGCAGATATCGTTTGAAAAAGATTGAGTTATGTCGGCAAGGCGATGTAAGTCATTGATTGTATTGGAAAAAAGTTTAATGTCCTCCATGTACATAAGGTGAGTGAGACGGGTTTGCTGTGAGTTGTGTTTAATTGTAAATCCTATTTCAGTAGTGTTGAGGAGAGACGACAGCGGATTAAGTGCTAAGCAGAACCATAGGGGACTCAAAGCATCGCCTTGAAAGATGCCTCTTCTTATTGGAATGAAGTCAGTCTCAGAGGTCTTATTCATATTGTCATTGCATATTTTTAATTTGGTGTTCCAGTGTGGCATAATATTTTCCAGAAAGCTAACGATAAGTGGATGTATTTTGTATAGTTTCAAAATGTTTATGAGCCATGAGTGTGGTACGGAGTCGAACGCTTTTTTATAATCTATAAACATAGTATGTATATTTCGTTTTTCTTTAAGCGCTTGGTTCGAGGCAACGGCGTCTATTGTGAGCTGTTCTTTGCATCCCTGACTATGTTTACGGCATCCTTTTTGTTCTTCTGCTAATATATTATGTTCTTGTGCATGTTTGTATATAGATTCACTTAGGCAAGATGTCATGATTTTATAAATATTTTGAAGGCATGTAATTGGACGATATTTGGCTGGGTTTTCAGTATCTTTTAAATCTTTGGATAGCATGTAGGTTATTCCTTGTGTTATGTAGTGTGGCATTTTGTCCGGAGAGTGGATGAATGTATTAATGTGTTGGTGTAAAACATTGTGAGTGCATGTGAGTTTTTTATACCAAAAATTATGAATGTTGTCAGAGCCCGTAGCTTTCCAGTTATGAGTTTTAGCTATTACTGTTTTGAGTAGACCTAATCCTATGTTTTCGAATTTCATTTCTGTTATATCTTTAAGTTTTTCTTTTTCTTCTTCTATCCAGTAACCTTGTTTGTGCTCAATAGGTATAGACCATATTTTTGACCAGAACTCATGTAACGCTTGTGGAGTAGGTAGGGCTTTATTTTCTGTCGAATCATTATTTTCTTGTTTACATAATTTTCTGTAGAATAATTTTTCGTTATTGTGAAATTCCTTGTTTTGTATTTTTCTGTCCGTCGTTTCCCTGTATCTTCTTAACCGGTTAGTGTATGTATTAAGTTTTTGCTTTAAGGTGTCAAGGTAATGTGAAATTTCTGTGTTCTGAGTTTCATGTTGAGAGTGTATTTTAATTTTTTGTTTAATATTATGTATGTGTTTATCTAATTTTGACGATCGTACTCCTCTTATATGTTCTGTAAGTCTTCCTATATCCGCTCTTAAATTACTTATTCTATTTTCCAATCGTCTTTGCCACCATGGATCTTTAGTTTTTTTATTTATCCTATCTGTATCTTTAAGTATTCTAGCGCCACTAAATTTGGCTATGGTATATGCTGCACTGTATATTATAGTTTGCAATGTATTATAGTCTGTATCCGAATTCAAAATATTTGGTATTGTTTTAGAGTTTAAATGGCTTATAATAATTGATAATTTTTTAGAAGTTTTTAGTTTAGGTATGTGTGGTCTTTTGGTAGGCTCAATCATCTTAAATTCATTAATAGTTTCTGTGAACATTTCTTCAAGTTGTATGACCATTTCAGGAGATAGATTAGGAGTATACGTGTGACCCGGTTGTATTATTTCTGGCGTTATTTCATAATTATTACTATCAATTGGTATCACACGTCGTTGGGTATTAAAATTTTGCGTTTGTAACTGGGATAAATTGATATTCAATCCGGTTTCTGCTTCTTCTATAAAGTGTTGATTACTATTATTGCCTAGTTCAATTCGTACTTCTTCCTTTATACGGTTAAGGTGATCTAGGGATAAGAGTCTGTTATTAACGATTATTCTGCGTTGATCTGCTATTCTTTGGATGGATAAGTGAGAAAGCTCTGGACATTTAAGAATAATATCTTGGTGTAGGAGTGGTCTGTATGTTGTAAGATTATTATTATGTCTTACTAATAAGGTGGTAAAATCAATGTGCAGCCGACGATATGTTGCATTCTAAATACATATCACAATAATATACGCTATGTACAACACATACGGTCGTATTTAGTGCACCAGCTAATATATTTGCTCTTACTCAATTAATCAAACAGTAATCAACTTTATGTGGTTAATATAAAGTCGCATTTGGTATGAGCGTGGCATAACATGCGGAGACTGCATGTCTCACCTGACACCTGACATCTGCATCGCGCCGCATGACTCTCGAGAAATTGATTCTGAAGCGTAGGTACTCGTGTTTAAATTTAGAACGGGAAAGTTTACGCGCCAAAGACGTACGTCGGTAGAATATTCGAAGAAACTACACAGAAATACGAATGCTCAGCTGAAAACGAAAACAGAAATTTAGGGTGACCACTGACCAGCCACGAGAAATAATCGGTGGCAGACTATTTGTAGGTGCTAAATAGGACATACTGATTGCAATAGTACAACACACGACAACAAGTCGGTCAGAATTAATAATAATGGAGGAAAAATCTGCTCCATTATCGATCCTACAAAAAGTAGGCCGTAGGTATTCGTGTTTCTGTTTAAAAGGAGAAAGCCCATTTCAGGCCCAGAGTGGACAGCCGTCTTAAGAAGACTTAATTTCTCCAGAAATGTACCATAAAGAGACATGATTTTTGATAACATTCAAATAACCGCCACTATAATCAGTAATGTTCCAATAAAAAAAGGAATTTTATTGGATTATTTGGAACCTAAGTAGAACGTTGAGGTGAAATGTTACCCGATGATAAAACTCTAATTAATCATTCCGAATATCGATTTATAAACAAATAAAATAAACTCATGTAAAATACAAATAATGGGTCACTGTTGGTAATTCTATAAAGAATTAATCAAAAGAAAACATTTATCTTAAAACGAATGTTTACGTTTGTTACTATAAACGATAATGATTAATAAAAAGTCATATTATATCGATTATTTTTTATGTAATCGATTTATCGATTTCATTTTTTTGCGACAAGCGGCAACACTGATGACTGAAATGTCATTTTTCAAACGAATGATCTCGACCGTTCGCTTGTTGCTCAAAGATGCGTTTTGTTTTGTTTTCGATTTTTTTCACCGCAATCTGGCTTTCTCGCCTGAACTTGTTTCGGCTTTTCATGTACGACTTTGGCATTGTTTTACTAGTTTTGTTCTCTCCTTCTACGATTACTTAGCCCTGGATTAAAGGATTACGCTATTTGATTGTGCATACCAAAATATCTGAAGGACATTGTTACATAATATGTTGTGGTAATAATGTTACCGAGAACTGTATTTTAGAGCCCGAAGAATTAAGTATCGTACAGCAGTGGGTTGCACGGCAGCAGGTAATCATAATATTATAATAAAATGTTTCTATTATTTCTTTCATTATGGTTTAATCGTTAAATCTTTTACGGTTTAAAATATTTATCATTAATGTTAATATGTTTTAGGTGTCAGGCGATAATCTTGTTTGCCACAATTGCTGGGTAGCAATAATTGAATCTTAATTATATCTTACTATATCTTAATCTTATTATATCTTACTATTATAAATTATTGAAAAGTCGGAAAAGGCCTTGAAAAAAAATAGACAAAAAGTAAAAATATATATATTTCTGCAATAATGGCGGCATTTTAAGTTTTTTTCTCAGATATCTAATACTATTAACATTTTAGGACACTCATTTTTAATGCGATTTTTTGATGTCCACATTGGGCCTGAGACACTATGGAGAGTGGGCTTTCTCCTTTTGATGTTGGGGCTACAAAATGAAGTAGCCCCAAAGAAAGAAGTCTGAGCAGTTTTCAACGATCACAAGGCCTTACTCTCCAAACTGATTCGATTTTGATTCAGATTCGGTCGTGCCGCGTACTTCCCAATAAATTGACGTTTGTTTAATTTGATTCTATGTCGATTGATATGGTCGGGACTCGGGATGAGAAGTACAAAAGTTATAAAAAGTTATAAGCCTGCAGTTGACCCACTCTTAAACCTATGGAACTAAATTTAATCAACGGGTAGCCTGATTTAATTTACAGCTGTACTTTTCGGGGTAAAGGGTACCCTGTGTTACCAAACCATACCTCATCGTAATCCGTTTTGCTGTACTCATAGGGTATCCGTTCATCCTCACAACATCCACGCAAACTTACAAATAGAGTTAAACTTCTTAGTTACATAATGACTGTGAATTTATATTAGGTATGCCCAAATAGGGTAGTATATTAATTAACGAATTAGCAAATTGATTAGACAAAAAAGTAATTATAGCCATCTTAAAACTTGGCACGAACAAAAGTACCTACTTTTCAAATAATATAATGATTTTGTTTTTATTTTTCTTAAGGGAGATCACAGGGTCTTTATGGGTAATGTATTTACAACTTTAACATTATCTAATTATATAATTAGACTCTAATATTATGAAGATAATAGTTTTGTTTGTTTGTACTGCGTCTTTTTTCATAGCTCCAAAAACTGGATAGATTTTGATGAAAGGGAGATAGATACTGGACATAGGTTACTTATTATCGCAAAACTTTCTATTATAATATAGATAACTCGTACACGCACGAGTCGAGTAACAGTCCGTTTCAATAACCTATCTATCTATAACAAAAAGTTGAGTTTCGCACAGCCAATCGTCACATTGTATGGAACTTAAGTTTTGGTTTACATAGGTTGTTGTTGAAACGAGCCATGCATGTGCGAATGAAACAGCAGCAACGACCTCCGTGGGGCAGTGATTGAGAGCGTTGGTGCTCAAGCGAAGTTCGAATCCCGCCGAGGGAAAAAGAGAAAAGGAAAAAGTTTTCAATGTTCCCGGATGTGTATTAAATTTGTGTATAATATAATAAAAATCTTAAATATGTATACACACATTATATAAGATTTTTTTTATTATATTTTACACAAATTTAGTACACATCCATGACCCAATATTAAAGTTTTTATTGCCTCGGCGGGATTCGAACCCGCGCCCTCTCGCTCGAGCACCAGCGCGCTCAACCACTGCGCTTCGGAGGTCGTCTACAAAGGAAATTTTTGTCTTACTTCGTCCTGCATTCCGAGTTGTTGAGATAATTTCACGCTAATTAATGCTTTGTGGCCGGCGAGTGACGCAAACATACGGTACAGTCACCGCTGCGGAAGTTACTGATTATGCCTGCTACAAATTGTGCAGAATATTTTGTCATCATTCTAATAGTTGTTTTATTACAATCTATATATTAATACGTGAAGCAACTCAACGTACGATTTCACGAGAATGGTGCTAACAGGAGATTGTGAAATTTCGTACACTTATATTTCTTATATTGGAGGTTTGACTATCTATCTTCTTCTTCTTATATATAAAAATGAATTGCTGTTCGTTAGTCTCGCTAAAAGTCGAGTACGGCTGAACCGATTCGGCAATTTTAGGTCTTGAAATATTCGTGGAAGTCCAGGGAATGTTTAAACGGTTTTTTGTAACAAAAATTATGATAATAACATCAGCGTTGTAGTGTTGCACAGCAGTCGGCACGACCATCATGATCCATGACCCAGGAACACGGGAGGTTTTACAGACATACTTTAAACCGGGATAAATTAGAGGTAATTTTCCTAAACAAGGCGGTAAGGCCAAAACGAAGGGTAATGTATTTATAATAAATACTATTTGCAAATATGTACAAGGGAACGTAAAAACAACTGCTATGTATGTAGTAGTACTTACTTATTTATGGCAATGTTTACACGAGATTAACAAATAAAATATCTACAGCCGAATAGATAAATATTGAATGAAACAGATCAGATGTCCTTCTGAGACACAAAAATATCAAATAGCGTATATTCAGTATTCACCCATACATCTTTTGGTCAGTCGGTTAAAGATTAGTCGTCATGTTTATTACTTTATTGTTATAGAACCTCATAACTTTTTCTACCTAATAACGCGTATCATATTTTCAAGTGCATACTTAAAATATTCGTAAGTTTACTTCCTAAATATTTTGTGTTTAATGGCGTCTTTATGTAATTTTGTATAACGTATGACGATTATACTAATATTATACGACCAAACAGGTCCTCACTTCCACCTACTGCGTTGTATAAGTATGTTACATATTTGGAAATATCACCCGGATATTTTTTAACATAGGTTCACACGGTTAGTAATACCTGTAGATTAGAGCTTTACGAATATGTTTAAGTGAATCGATCAAATCTGCTGTCTAAGACCCACTTGCGCCAAACTTTTTAGCCCGTTTGCTGCTGTTCTGGTGCTTGCATGCTGTTCTGCTGCTTGCATGCTGTTATGCTGCTTGCATGCTTTTCAAGACTGTTCAAACGAGTCCAAACTTGACTTGGGTTTTATTTTGTTTAGTTTTGGAGATCCTATGACCACCTTCCGTCGCCATCATGAGACCCATGCTGTCATGAAGCATGAGAGTACTTGTCAAGACTATTCAATGGAGTCAAAACTCGATGGATTTATTTTGTTATGTTTAGGAGTTCTTATGTACCTCTCGACTATATCTTGTGACCAGCTTCATGTTACCATATAATTGCATTGTCACCGAACTTCCGAAGTTACGTTAGTAAACCAAATTTGAACCTAATCTAACGACAGGAAGTGGCTCTAATTTAACTAGAAAGATTTGTCCCACTAACATACTAACAGGGCTTGTTGAATTAGCTTTAAAAATATTATTCAGTAGTGCTCCGCTCCTCTGTACGAGCCTGATGCTATAAACCTTATAGCCTTCCTTAATAAATGGGCTATCCAACACAATTTTTCATTCGCGCGTTCAACTAAACAAACTATTCAGCTTAATAATATTAGTATAGATATAATAAATGTAAGGTTTAGTAGCTACCTAGGAATGTTATTTTGCGAAGATAATAAATCATTGATACATAAGTATACACTTACAGAGTATAGAAAGTCTACAATCGTTCAGAGGTAATGGAAATCGAATGAACGTACAAGATTAAATGAATCTAAATCGTGCGGCGCTTTCATTCGTTCTTGGTTTGAACTAATTGCGTTCATTGAGATTTGATCTGGAGTCCTAAATAGACCGATTTCGACCATTCTTGTTATGAATAATTGAAGACATGAAAGGACGAAGGTATGGATATGTCGCAAAAAAAAATTACTTCATAAATTGAGTTGAAACTGTCACTTAAACATTTTAGGATACGTCGTAACGTATTAAGTATGTACATTGATTCTAGGGACGGATCTTTATTGAACTTAATACGTTGTGACTTACGACGTATTCTAAATTGTTTAAGTGACAGTTTGAACTAAATTTTCTCGAAATAAGAAGTTTGCTATCGGTCAAGCCGTTTCGGAGAAGTATGATAACTAACACTGTAACAGAATAATTTTATAGGTATTTATGGTTAAATTCCCCCTGTCGCCTTTACGACACCCAAGGAAAAGATGGTTGACAGCACCGCACGGATAATAACTCCAGAGTTATTATTATAACCCCAGTAATTAATATCGTTAACTGTAGGTTAGTAAGTATAGCCTCGCCGAAGTCGAGTGAAAGTCCCATGGAGAAACGGTTCCGTGTGAACTTCAATTACCTATATTGTGTAATGTTAATTATTATACATATCACATACACCCACATAATGTACATATTATAATAACCGGGAAGAAAAGAAATTTAGGTGTTCCACAAGGATTTGCCTTGAGCTCTCTATGTTTTATTAGGTTTCTTAAGTGATGTAAAGTGTTACCAGGGAAGTTAGGGAGCTCCGTAACCGTAACCGAAACTATCGGACCGATATATAACATATCCGTAACCGAATCCGAAATGAAAGTTTTGCTACTGTAAAAAGGAAACCAGAATTTAATATCCGTAACCGAAGTTATCCGAAACAAACGGATAATCCGAAATATTTAGTATCCGTATCTGAAATTTCATATCCATTTCATCCCTGGTATTTACTACATTTCTAATGTGTGTAAATGCATGTTTTGGTTGAGCTGATTTTTAGCACAATATACTTAAAGCAAGCGGGAACATTGCTTTATAGTTTATGCTTATGTTAAATTCCACACATTTTTTCAACACGCTTTTATATGCTTCAGTTGTATGTTTATTGTATGTATCTATGTAACAATAACCCGTTTTTGCAACATTTCTCACTGACGCTTCGCTCCTATTGGCCGCAGCGTAATATATAATATGTTTCTTACGCCGGTTCTTCTCGGCGGGCTAGGGTTGAACCGGTGGTAGCCTTTTTGTTGACTTTCCGTAAAGAGCTTATTAAGTTTTATTTGGAAATAAAATATTTTGAATTTTGAATTGAATTGAATTTTGATGTATAGCCTAAAGCCTTCCTCTATAAATAAACTATCCAACAAAAAAATAATTTTTAAATCGGACCAGTTGTTTCTGAGATTAGAGTATTTAGATTATCAAACAAACTCTTCCGCTTTATAATATTAGTATAGATAGCGAGAGTGGCCTAGAGACGCTCAGCGGCCTTACTCTCCAATCTGATTCTATTTTGATTCAGATTCAATCGTGCCGCGTACCTACTCCCGAATAAATTGACGTTTATTTTGATTCTCAGTCGATTGATATAGTCTAGTGTGCAAAAAGTTACGATCTAACGATTTTCTTTATCCTGGTTAGTTTCAAAGTAATTCACCAAATAGAATACCAAAAGCCGTTGAGATTGAACTGATTCGATTCTCGATTGTGTCGGGATTGTGTTGCTGTTCTCGCGTCGTTACGATCTAGTTTATCGGGTTTTTATACATGCTACTATATTATCTAAGCTGTAAGAACGTTATATGAACAGTTATTTGTATCGGCTACCGAATACCAGCCCACCGCATATATTAATAACACTAGCTGTGCCCGCGACTTCGTACGCGTGGAAAAGTGATTTAGGGCAGTGTTATAATAAATCTGTTTTAAAAATATTTTTAGTTATAAAAACTGTCGTTGAGGTATTTAAAAAACTACTTTATGTTGACAATTCCTACTACCAGCTTGACAAACGACCGTGTACAATTACTATAATGCGAACGGGACTACTTGATAGTACGCTCACATACACGACGAACATCTAGTACTAAGATTTGTATGGATTTTGCGCCGCACCGACTGCAGACGATGATCGTTTCCACGCCGACTCTGCTGGTGTGGCGACAATGATATTAAGACAGCGCGCCCCAAAATTTTGCGGTCTTTTCGGTGCCTACGCACCGACTCGCACTTGCCCGGTTTTTTTATTTATTAATAACCAAACATGTAGGTACTGATTATAAATCACTTCACTGTTAAAGTACTAACTGATTTTATACAGAAAAGTAGCAAAATATAGAAAGTCCCAAAAGAAAGAAAACAAACCTAAGTTGTACCTACTTAACATAAAAACCATTCGGTCCATGATAAAAACTAAGAAATAAAAATATCAAGAAAAACATAAATCTAACATATATTGACATAACTTTTTTAGTTTAACTGTAAACACAATACTTAAATGTTAGTAAAAATTCTATGTATTATGCAGTTATCGAATACATAATTTGGACAAAGAAAACTATAAAAATGTACAGTAATAGTAGGTTGTAGTATGAATTTTAACGGACGGTATGAGAACTATAATATAGAATGGAAAATAATATTATACATTGCTAATGATGCACGCTGAGTATAACCACAGGTATAACTCTCGGATAACGTATTGTATAAATGTAGGTACCTACTCAACTTTGCTATAATTGTATTAAAAGTAAGGCATTTGGCGTATAGATAGATTTGTATAAGAGAATACTCTATCAATATTATGATATTTGACAAAAAAACCCATAATAATCACACTGTTAACACATATCCAGGGCAGGCCGCAAAAGGCTAGAATTTCAAAAGGTATCTCGATTGGAATTGAGTTGTATCAACAGTTTTCCCCTGTAACACAGTTTAGTAACTATCGAGATGATTTTAACGTCTATCTTATTAAATAGAAAAAACAAAAAAAGAGCAATAAATTTATGAAAATCTTAAAACTGTTTTTACGATTCCGTACCTCAAAAGGAAAAAACGAAACACATATTATACGATCATTGGAAATGTCCGTCTGTCTGTCAAGACCCTTTTACTCAGAAACGCGTGTTGTGATGAAAATTATATAAAATACTCAGAAACTACTGTTCCTTGAAGCAGTGAAAAAATCAGACTTCTTAGCCAATGCAATCAAAAGCAGTCGCTTATGTCGCTAAATTTCGTCATTTTCGACACTCATAAGGGAATCAAAACCTAAAGGGTACTTCCCGTGAACTCAAAATCATAAAATTTGAAACCAAGCACCGTCTAAAACCATACGTTTTTAGTAAAAAAATTTTGATTATTTTAAACTTAGTACCGTTTGTCATTAATGTGTTTAATTGAAACTTATAACAAATACTTAGGTCTCTAATATATTCAAGCTGTAACCAAATCAAAATTCTATGTCAATCAGGTTTGTATGGAACTCTCGGTGTGCAAGTCCAACTCGCACTTGGCCGGTTTTTATTTATTTACTTATTACTAACCTACTCTAACAAATATGTATAATACAGTACCTACTTATCACAAAGGACTGTACAGTAAAAGTACTAACTATTTTTATACAAATAACTTTCGTAATAAACTCAAGAAAAAAAATCTTAGATTGTTCCTACCTAGCAAGTAGCAAGCCTAAAACTAACAAATAAAAGTCACCCCCGCGGCCCCGGTGCGTTTGCTGCGAATACAATTTGAAGCGACTCGCGCGCGCGGCGGCGCACGTCTCCCGGGCCCGGCGCGCTCTTCCAAACGTCCAGCAAAAACGACATGATCTTTTAATATTGTCATAACTTTTTTATTTATGAACCGATTTACATAAAACAAACACTAAATGTTAAGTGAAGCTTACCGCAATATATTAGTGAAAAGTACATCTTAATCGGATAAGCCGTTTCTGAGATTAGCGTGCACAAACCCACAGACAAACAGACAAACAGACAAACAGACAAAAATTTTAAAAATCATAGTTTTGGGTACTATTGCGTAAATAAAGGTCCCCTATCATATTTTTTTTCAAATATCTTCAATGTACAGACACGACTCCTCTACAGATTTATTATATGTATAGATTAAGGAAGTAGAGCATTATTGTGCACATTAACATAACGATACACTTTTCCGAGCTTTTTTATTATGTAACTCAACATACGTAATTTATATCTTATTTCTATGGAATAAGGTAGTATATTGCTTAACACAATTATAAGTTTACGAGAGGCCGTTTTAGTACTACAGGAAATTGCTCTACTAGAGTTTACTGTCTTAATTTACTAGAAATAGAAGCGCACATGGAGTTTAGGAATGTACTAAAACAGAGCATAACTTGTCCAAGGAATTGTTAATGTTTATAGTTTAAACACTAATTTTCAACCCTCGTCCCTATAACATTACGTAAGACTCCGTGGTCTAGTGGTTCATTGCTTCGCTCTCGACCCGGAGGTCGTCGGTTCGATTCCCGCGTTGGAACAACAACAAATGTTGTTTTCAAGTTTGGTTAGGACAATGCAGGTTGATCACCTGATTATCTGACAAGAAAGGTGATCCATGCGTCGGATGGGCATGTAAAAAGTCAGTCCTGCGCCTGCTCTCTCGCCAGTCGCCAGTCGTGTCGGTTTACCGTCCCACTGGGTTGTGAGAGTAAAAGGAAGAGTAAAAGAAGATGCTTCTGTGTATTGCGCACACACTTGGGTACTTTAAAATAACTCCTGCGTAGCTGGCCTGATTACAATAAAAATCGGCTACCGACACCGAAATCGGTGAGTGGAGCTATTGTTATTAATATTACGTAAGACGTAGTTAAAATAAGAAATGGTAAAAAGTAAAAAAATATATTCTACTGAGTATCTTAAAGTAATAGTGACTGTTCTTTTTACACGCTGTATAACCTGCGCCTTTCGAGTGCTAACCAACGGTTTACCTCCTGGCCACGGACGCTCAATTTGACCGGGAAACATACTCTAAAATGATGTATTCAATTATAATTTTATAATTATTATAAAGTTCTTGTCTACTTGTAACAGGAAAGAATTGAGGCATAACAGAGATCTCAGACACTGAATTAACTGATGACAAAACAATGACGTAATTAAAGAAGTTCAAAGATGTTACGTGAGTGGTCATTGACCATAGCGCTTAATTAATTAAGGTTTTGTAATCAAATTAATTTATCTACTTAACCTAATTGTGTCACTACGTTCGTTATAACCAAAATAGCCCACAGTTGCTTCATTGTTATGTATGTTAAAGCATAACATTCTTAACTGGAACTTGATAATCTTGATATTATTGATGCGCCAATCAAGAACTTGTTTTACGAAAATGTAGAGTTGTATCGTCGTTTGACATTTCAGCTGTAACGATTGATCTCCACTGGACATAAGCCAGTGTATCAATGTCCCCCAAAGTATTTCATGAGGGTAGATACTTGTTACGCTCGTTGCCCATTTCCGGATATAATATAGGTATTTCCTAGGAAATTTGGGAAAAGATGGTTGATTGTGCAATTCTTACGGTCGCAGTTGTATGTTTTGGTCCAATTTACGTCCGCGAATCCGATCTAAATAAAGACTTATTATTATTAGTATCTATTAATACAACCATTTCAGCCTTGGTTTCTTCTGACAGGGCAACATTGCTGAGTTGCCCTAGAGGCCAAAATTTCAGCTTCGTCAGGTTACCCTTACTGGGGTATCTACTAAACAATGAGACTTTTTAGTATCCAAATGAAAATATCCGATAACCACCTTTAGCAAGTCGGTTAAAAATATCTTTGTCCAATGACTAACCATTTCGTTGGTTAGTAGACCTTACATCCTTACAATTTTCCGCAACATCGGTCACAAAAAACACCGGCATTCGTCACCTGCCATCGGCCATGCATCACGATTCACAAACACAACTGTTGAGGAATGCTTTGCCGTTTTTTTTGAATATCTTAAATCTATGCCTCTAGTCGAAATTCAATTTTTTGTCTACATTTACATGATATATTGAACCGGAGTATAATTGGACAAATATTGATTCAATTCAAGCTCATTATCGCTAACAATACTTTTCAAATAAATAATATATTCTACAAATAGAGCATTGTTGTACCCAGTGTTTCGACCTACGTCACTTGTTTTCAAGTTATAAATACAATACATACGTCAATTTGACTTCGGTCGATATGTCCACATGATAGGAAGACGGAAGGTCAGCTTCTATTACAATGTTCTTTACCGCAATGTAATGACTATTGTAATAGATATTGTTCTGATGTAGTCCGTAGATTGCTGGAGTAGATCATCACCAACTAAAACTGTCCTTCTGTCAAGCGTGGCGAGTTTATGCAACTGTTCCCCGTGAAATACTTGGGGGGGGGGGGGGTGGGGGGGAGGCACATCTTTAGTAGTAGAGAAGAAGAAGGGTTATGTTTATTTTGAGGAGACGTATGTATGTTTTGAATGGACTTACTTGACTTTGAGATACCGAGAGTTAGATTCGTATTTACTTTGAGAGTATAACTGGGTACATATTATAAAAAGAAAGAAGTCAGATTTTTGTTTACTCGGAAGTAATGTCGCTGGTTACTTTGAGCGACAGATATAGATCATCGAAATAAACTATCTGATACTTATCAGTAGATTGTGGAACGGATTGAAAGTAGATATTAGTTCTTTAGTTTGTTTGACCTACTTATGGAATATAGTAGTTTTAAATCTATTTGTTACTTTAAAATTTTCATACTTTCCTCTGGTCAGTATCAGGCGATTTTGTACCTATACAAGGTGTAAAATAGGTGAGTGATAATACTTTAGGGTGTGTATATGTGCCTCATATGTAGAACATAATGTGAAAGTACCAGCGCTGAAAGACTTACTTTTCACTTTCATGTTTGTATGAGAAATGTACAATAATAAAAGTAGCTCCCCTCACCGATTTCGGTGTCGGTAGCCGATTTCATTGAAACCAGGAGGAGTTATTTTATAGTGCCCAAGTGTGTGCGCAATACACAAAGACACTCTTCCTTTTACTCTCATAACCCAGTGGGACGGTAAACCGACACGACTTTCACAGTAAACTCTATATACGGGGCCCATACACACCCTAAATTATTATCACTCATTAATATTATAGTCTATATATCGCGCTTTAACGAGGTAATTCACACGTGTCGACTGATTTTCGTATGTTTGTCTCCAGTCATTAAAATGTAAAATTGGATTACAAGATTGTTGAAATTAATTAAAATTTTAAAACATGTATGATGTAAGACGGTACAATATCGACAAAGTTCCTGCTCGACAGGTTTCTATATATTTTGGACGATATATTTTAAACACAAAGGAAATGACCGCATCGACTAGAGAGTAGAGACTGTAGTAGCTCTAGCACTAACTTCTTGTGAAGGTGGTATGATAATCATAGCGCCGCATATTATTGGTGCATTTTTCTCATAATATTGGAAAACCTCCAGCAGAATTGAAATAAATAAATATGCGTTTATATGAGTCTTAGTCCATAGTCTGTTACTAATTAGGGGTATATAATATACCTACACTTCCTCTCCTACTGCTGCAGGCGGCGGTCTACTCTCCCTGCTCCCTGCGTCTTACGAGTTTTCGATCAGGTCACGTGTCCTGGGCCCTAATTCTCAGGCCTCGAACTTAGTTTTTACTATCGGTCTGTCCCGCTCATGCAAATGAGATTTAGCGCGCGTGCGAGCGGGATTGCTGAGAATCGCCGCCCTGAACGCTGCCGTAAATTCTAATAAAATATTTTTACTTCTTTGTTTTTATTCGTACTTGACGTTTTCAGGATTAAGCGTTAACGCCTAAGGCGATACCTATATAATTTTGTTAATAAAAAATTGTGTATAAGTAGTAAGTACGTAACACAACTCGTAAGTAACACACAAGTAACTCACTTTTCTACTGTTATTTTATTGGAACCAGAAAGCGTTACGCACTTGTATTGTTCGCGTAGACAATGTGATTACGAATCTGTGTTATGTCTACAGGTCGTCATTTGGTCGAAATTCGAGCGTAATTAATATATTTATAAGTTTTAATGATTTTGCATCTTAGGTATTATGCAATAAAAAAGTTAGTGTTGTCTATGGAATGTGAAATAAAGATTTATGTCCTAAATGTATAACACAAATATATGTTAGGGTTATTATTTATATAAATGTTATGTATTTCTCAGCTGGATTTTAAGAAATGTTAGCATTCTGCACTTCTGCTCTGTGATAATATAAATTAGATGCTCCACTTCATACCCCTCTGTTCGTAAATGATCTCTGCAATCATGAAGCATACTTGTAATTATTCTTATCTATCACCTGTTGATACTCTTCTCTCCGGGAGAGTTTAGTGTCTTTGATAGTGGTGTTATTTGCCACGCAGGTTTCGTCTTGATGTTTTCCTTCGCTGTTTGAGCGTCCTTTCCACGGCTAATTTGAGTCCTTCGAACTTCGTTTCGAATGTAAGTCTGTTCCGTTCGCACGCGCTTAAAAAGTTCAGGTACGAGAATCAGCGCCCAGGCGCAGGTATTTTTACATGCTATCCGACGCATGGATCATATTTCTTGTCAGACAATCAAGTGAAAACCACATTTGAAAACAACAATTTTGTTGTTCCAACGCGGGAAATGAACCTACGACCTCCATAGTCGAAAGCCAAGCTCCAAACCTCTGGACCACAGTTAATGTAACTAGTACACACTATACAACACTAACTTGCATCGATCATGGGCTAAATGTCACTTAGCGAAGCTTATAAGCTTACATAAATGTAAAATCCCATACATTTACGTTTTCGAACTTCGTAAGTGATAATAGCGATGGAAATCAGGGCCCTGCACATTTTTAGACACCTACGAACTACAACTAGGCATATCTTGTACCGTTTAGTAATTAGTAAGTGATTACTAATTAGTAAATAGAACACGGCCAACGCCCAGTAGGTAAAATATTCACGCCACACGCATCGCTTCTATAAATAAAACCTCTTACCGGATAATTGAGTACTAACAGACTCGCTGCAGGGATCAATTCTCATTTTTACCACGAGCGGCTGAATCTCAATAGAATATAAATATATTGAATTGATTCTTATTGCGTAAGCTCCAAGTCACTCAACGAGCTATGGAGAGAGCTATGCTCGGAGTTTCTCTACGGGACAGAATCCGAAACGAGGATATTCGCAGTAAATCTAAAGTAACCGACATAGCTAGTAGAATCAGTCAGTTGAAGTGGCAATGGGCAGGCCACATCGCTCGGAGAACAGACACCAGATGGGGAAGGAAAGTTCTCGAGTGGCGACCACGGATTGGAAGACGCAGCGTAGGGGGCCCAACACAAAATAGACCGACGATTTGGCCCAAGCCGCGGGCAGCCGTTGGATGCAGACAGCGCACGACCGGTCGTTGTGGAAGTCTTTGGGGGAGGTTTATGTTCAGCAGCGGACGTCTTCAGGCTGATGATGATGATCACGATTCTTTAAAATGTAATGATGAAGTAGAATGGACCAACGGATCACGTTGTACTAAACAAACTTTATTTTCTGGTTGGATGCCTTTGTCTTACACCTGGTGGTCCATCTAAGATTCTTGTTTTTCAAAACCATCGGTAGGCTGTTCATTGATCCGAGTTCCGACTTCCGACAGTCAGTCGTTCAGGACAAGGGATTTCATACAGTACATGGATAGGTAGGTAGTCGAGGCATGAGAATCAGTCTATCCCGCTCGTGCATGCATGATTTGACTAGCGTGGGACCGGGATAGACTGAGATACGAAACGAAGTTCGCGTCACGAGGATCGGGGCTCAGATCATTTTTCTACTTTGTAAAGGAAAAGAGAACGCTATTGAATCTACTGCCCACATTATAAGATCGTAAATAGTGCTTTAAAAGTGAACGGATTTTAAGACTATTTTATTGTTTCTGTAATGAGTAATCTATTATTGAAACGCAACACTTTCAACAATAGAATGCAAAGGTTAAGGCTTAGTTAATACGTCTTGAGGTGTTGACGTTCAAAGTTTAAGTTTAGAAGACAATGATTGTCTACGTAGTTTAGAATGATGATGAAACTTTACAATTAGGATTTAGAGCTATCTTGTTCACATTGTAAATGTTACTATATTACGTCAAATATAAATTTTCACATATTTACTTATTGTACACACTTATCAACACTTTCACTGGATTTTTAATGAATTACACTTCATTATCCAAAACATTTTATAACAATTAAACAATAATTGAGTTAAAAACCGTCACTTAAACATTTTAGGATATGTACGCCCGGTTTCTGAAAGGCTGATCAAATTGAGCAATTGATCAAATCAGCTAATCTGAACGCTGATTGGTGAACATCACTTAGCTCTCACTGTTTTCACCAATGAACGTTCAGATTAGCCGATTTGATCAATTGATCAATTTGGTCAGCCTTTCAGAAACTACCTACATTAAGTACATACAGTTGATTCTAGAGACGGATCTTTAGATTAATATACTTAGGGCGTGTTTCACCCAGCAATGTTAAAGTAAATCCTTCGTTAAATATCATGTTGTACCCCTTGTGCCTACCTCTCGTAATTCCTATCAATGAATGATAAATGAAGGCATGGTATTTTAACTAGCCGTTAACACTGACATGCGTTGGCGGGACTTATTATTTTACGACGTTATTCTCAAATGTTTAAGAGACAGTTTGAACTCAGTTTTCTCAAAATCATAATTTTGCTACATATCGCCTTCATCCATTCAGGCCTTCAATTGTATTGACTATTGACACAACCTTTTCGCAACTATAGCAAAACTATACTATAATGTAATCATGGTCATGTGAATTCATAACAATTCGTTG
The DNA here is from genome assembly GCA_905187575.2 of Celastrina argiolus. Taxonomy (NCBI): domain Eukaryota; kingdom Metazoa; phylum Arthropoda; class Insecta; order Lepidoptera; family Lycaenidae; genus Celastrina; species Celastrina argiolus. The sequence goes on along the minus strand of LR994591.1, from coordinate 3,189,165 downwards.
CGTTATGTATCGGTATACTTTTACTTATTGTATTCTAAACAATATGTCCCATGCATACCAACGCGTGGTATGTATCTGACCTGCATTTAAACCCCCTACAACTGATTGACTATTCAAATCAATCTTTGTCTGATAAAGGACGAGGACACAGTAATCAATGGTTTTAATATTGTTACTAGCTGTTATATGCCCACTCCGATAAGCGTATAAACGGTTTTACTTGTAATGAAATTCAATTAGGTTATTGAATGAATATTTTTATTTACCTACTTTGGGACTCCTTACGCAGAAAATTAAAACGATGAGCAAAATATAAAGTTAGAATTAGAAAACTTATCGTTTTAAAACGTTTAAGTTTTAAGAAATTTGCAGTCAAATAAATTTATCTACCTATATCTTTCTCGCAAAACGATATTTTTACGCAGGTTGGTATAATTTTGCGTTGCAAGGATATGACTTAGAAGTAATTTATGTACCTGGTAAACATATGTATATTGCAGACACATTATCAAGAGCTTCACTCAGTGATACATATATACCACGATATGAACAGGATTTACAATATCATGTCAATTCAATTTTTTCTAATATTTCAGTATCAAAGTCATATTTAGAGTCAATTTTAAGGGAAAGTGGACAAGATGAATCATTAAATTTGCTTAAATCTTATCCCACCAAAAACATTTTCATGTAAAAATGTTGTCCAGACGAGTCTACATAGCTTACCCTCTGAAAAAGTTATCAGATATCGTATAAAGCCAAGCTCTAAACACTACACGCCCTAAATCTACAAGCACCTTAATCAAAATCTATCAAAAAGTGTTCAGATCTCATGGAGAACCAAAGTTCTTGATCTCTGCGCCCTTACTTTACTAGGCTTAGCTTCACTTACTCTACATTTCAGTTACAACGTGATGCTTGGCCGTTTTGCTACCGTTACGAAGATTTCATAGGCACTCATATATCGTGTGTGAAATAAAACGGCCAAGCATCACGTTGTAACTGAAATGTAGAGTAAGTGAAGCTAAGCCTAGTAAAGTAAGGGCGCATAGATCAAGAACTTTGGTTCTCCATGAGATCTGAACACTTTTTGATAGATTTTGATTAAGGTGCTTGTAGATTTAGGGCGTGTAGTGTTTAGAGCTTGGCTTTATACGATATCTGATAACTTTTTCAGAGGGTAAGCTATGTAGACTCGTCTGGACAACATTTTTACATGAAAATGTTTTTGGTGGGATTTCATTTATTTTTGTAAGTTGCTTAATAGACTTTTTTGAGTTTAAACATAACCTATTTAGACCCCGGGCAATTACTTTCGCCTTATCCTTCGTCTGGAATTAAGATGATTTATTGTATTTCTCTTTCATTTGATACCCATATTGTGGAAGTACCTGTGAAAACGATAAATCGCTATTTTGGATAAAAAATGGCGGCATTCATGAAATCTTGTATAAATTGTATATATTGGGTTGATATAAAAACGATAAGTCTCCGTTGTCGCTGTGTAACACTGAACTTCAATAAAACACCTCACTACTGTTGAACTCTCTATATTCTTGTTTTTTTTCGAAAGTGCTATATAACTATCCGGGTGGCTAGTTGTTTAGTCATATGCTTGTTTAATCATTTTAGTGTTTACTAGAATAATAATAATAGTAATCCCTCCCACACCGATTTCGGTAACGGTGGCTGGTTTCATTGAAACTAGGCCAGCTACGCAGGAGTTATTTTATAGTGCCCAAGTGTGTGCGCAATGCATAGAAGCACGCGCTCTTTCTTCACTCTCGTAACCCGTGGGAAGTGGGAGTGGGACGGATAACCGACACGACTGGCGGGAGATCAGGCGCAGGGCCGACTTTTTACATGCCCATCCGACGCATGGATCATCTTTCTTGTCAGACAATTAGGTGATCAGCCTGCATTGTCCTAAACAAACTTAAAACGTATTTCCAACGTGGGAATCGAACCCACGACGACCACAGTCGAGAGCCAGGCTCTAAACCACTAGAACACGGAGGCGTAATAACTAAAATTGTATAAATAAATTGATGGTGTAATATTGAAACTTATAAAATTTAGTCATGCGCAATTCAATTAAAAGTTAATTAATTTATGGTCACAAATTTCTTTAAGTATCGAAGTTTGTACAATTTTAGACTTAAAAATCTACGCTCTTGGAGTTTCATGTATCGTTTGATTTTCGTTTATAGTTATCATTGTATTATAAGTTATAACGTTACTGACTGTTAAATGTTTGTGTTTAGATGTTTCAGAGTTCTAAACATAGATGTCGCTGTTAGACTACTGCATCGCGCTATTAAAGTGTCGAACAATTTTTATATAAGATTATTTCTATATTTGCTTAATTTTTATTCTCACATCAGATTGTTGTTTTATTTAACAACAGATGGAGCTTGTGCCGGACCGGTTTCATACACTGACAGCAATTTACAAATTTACTTTACTATTATATATATTCGCACTAATTTTAAATAAGTGAATAAAAAACAAATGTTCCTCTCATAAATATATATTTTTCATCTTCGGTAAAAGTCGGTCACCGATTAATAATCGGTGACCGACTTTTGTAGATGAATAATAGAATATACTGATTGCAGTAGTGCAACGCAATCAACATACATAAAGTCGGACACAAATTATATGGATCAAAACTCTGAACGATTATTGGTCCTACAAAAAGTAGGTCGTAGGTTTTTTATGTACTTGTATATTATATTCCTTTTATGAATTAGAGATCATCAGATCCTTATAATAAATAAACATCCATTTGAATCCAATATTATGGTGGTCCACCATATTGGATTCAAAATGGCGGCATTTACATTTTAATAATTTTTTTGTTGGTTTTGTAGCAATAACAGCTTACATACACAACTTCAGCTTTCTAAGATTTTCGGAAGTAACCTAAGAATTTTGATGATCTATAAATGAGTCAGTGACGAAATCCGGGGTTTTTAGCCATCGATAAAATCTAAAGTATAATAGCTACAACATTCAAACTTTGTATGTTTCATGTTTTTACCGGTGTCATTATAAGTTGAAATTTTCAACTATGTAGCATGATCCAAAGCAAAGTTATGAGAGTTCAAAAAAACGACGAAACCTTTCGAGAAAAGGTAGGTAGTGCCCTTGCGCTTCGCTTGGCTCGTCTTGACGGGGGCACTCCCGTGCCCCCAGATATAAAAAATGGTTGGCCAACAAGCAAAAACAAAATTAACGGTTTGGTAAAACCATATTGGAATATTCAAAGTGAAATACATATAATGAATGATTTACTCTTTAAGGGCAATAGGCTCATAGTTCCAAAAGCTTTACAAAAGCAAATATTAGAGAAAATTCACTGTGGTCATTTAGGTATAAATAAAACACTTAACATTGCTAGGGAAACAGTTTATTGGCCCAATATAAATGCAGACATTAAAAATTTTATTGAACAGTGTCTGGTATGTGCTAAATTTAAACCTAGCACGAATAAGGAACCTTTGAAATGTTATGATATTACTCAACTCCCTTGGGAACGAGTAGGGGTTCACTTATTCTATTTTGATGGGGAGAATTACCTTGTCTGTGTAGATTACTATTCTAAATATTTTGAGCTAGCTTCTTTACATAAGAATTACAACGTTGATAACGTGGTGAAAGACTTGAAATCATTCTTCGCTCGCCATGGAATTCCACGATCATTAGTGTCGGATAATGGTCCACCTTTCAACTCATGTAAGTTCAAATCCTTTCTGGTTGAATGAGACGTGGAGCATATAACCACGAGTCCTTATTATCCTCGAAGCAATGGGTTTTCGGAGAGCGCTGTCAAATTATGTAAAAACATACTATGTAAGTGTGCTCAGGATGGTTCTGATGTGTATTTAGCATTGCTACACTACCGTAACTCAGCTAAAAGTGATTTTCCCAGCCCAGCATCATTATTAATGTCTAGGAGTTTACGTATGAATATGCCTGTCCTGTGTAAGAAATTAAGGCCGAATTTAGTAAAATTTTCTGTTTACAAAAAATGTCATGAAAATAATAAAAACAAAATGACATATTACTTTGACAGATGTGCGAGGCAAAGGAATGAAATCTTTAAGCCTGGAGATGACATTTATTTAAAAAAAAAACCCAAAGATTTTTGGACCCCTGGTGTAATACATAGAAATCTAGATTGTGGTAGGTCTCATTATATTACCGATATGAATGGTGTTATATATAGGAGAAATAGAGCGCATATTATACATAGGAAGAATAGTTTAAAAAAGATAAATCCTCCTTCCTCTTTTGCGGGTTAAGGAAAAAGAATTTTTAAAAAAATAGATGATACGCCTTCTTCTATTACTCATGATACGCGCAATATATTTCCCATAAATCCTAGTTGTTTCACGAGTGAAAATTCTCAGGATATTAGTAGACATAATGATAACTGTGTGCCTGTGGAAAGGCAAATAGGTACAGATTATGTTACCAGATCTGGTAGAACTATAAAACAACCTAAATTGTACATACATGAGAAATTTAATTAGTAAGTTATAGTTTGTAATCATGTATATTGTATGCATTGATATATTGTAAGCGTTTTTCGAAAAAAGGGAGATGTTACATAACGCTGTGTCATTTATGTATTAGCTTTAAGATAACATTGTGTCAAAGATGACATTGACATTGAAGCCTAAGATACGAGGCCCTTCTAGGTTAGATCTGTGTATCTAGTTATTTATAGCTAATGTATATTATAATATAATATACGTGAATAAATCCAAATACGATTAACTAGAAGTGTTTATTATTGGACGTATAGTTGGATCCTAATAACAATAACATATGCTGTGGCACTAAACAGTATAATATACATATATTATATGTAGAGTTAACAACGTGACGTCACAATCGGCTGTTTCTTTCTCGTTCGCACATTATATTTTAATAGTTTAAAGTTAATGTCTTGTACTTTAATAGGTATCGCTCTATCGCGCTAGTGCTGAGTCTGCTGACTACCTAGGGCACTGCGAGACAGCAATAGATTTTATAAATTTTCTCTTAACACTTTTCTACGGTTTTGGAGATGAGTCTTCGAGCAAAACGACATTTCTGTGACCTCAACCAGTCCTAATTGCTCATGTCATTCACTCATGTCGCAACCGGCAGATCCGTCTCATCTCGCAGCCACACCGGAGGTTGGGCAACCTTGCCCAACGCTGGGAGCTGGGACGTGTCGTGAACCCGCGCTGTTGCGACACCACTCAGTGTATTCATTAATCTATGTAGAAATTGGTATTTGCATAGATATTAGATTCAAAATATTGTATTTAGGAAATATTATATTGTTTGTGAGAATGGACGAATGTTTATGATTATTGGTTGGTTGGTTTCCGGAATGTGCCTGGACTTCACCATTTATCTATTGGAAATCGAAGAAAACAAAAATAGCCAGTCGAATTGCCAGTATTAGGGTGATGCCATTTTCTAGTACTAGGTCGTGTCTCCGTTATATACCTATCTACTTTGTGATACTAGTATATATTACATTTTCGAAAGTAAATAAAAGTAATAGTATCCTAGCGCGATCGCGAGATCGGTATCAAGGACAACGGTATTGGATACGGCGATTATACACCGGAACCGCGGTGTCCTGTTCGACGGGTGAATGTTGTTATGACAGGTCGGCTGTGATGCAATTGTTACGTCACTATGACAAGTGACAGCCCGAGGAATGTCACGTCATTTTTGCATTTTGTGACGGTACTGACTTTAGCAGATTAAAATAAATGAGTAATACTTTAGAATATCTATGTGTCTCCTATGTAGAGTTTACTGTGAAAGTACCTGCGCTTTGACGCAAATTTTGAGTTTCATGAGAAATGCCCCAACATCATTTTCAGTGTGACCATATGTGGCAGGATCCTGCATTTTCGGCAGGTTTGGCCCTGCATTTTACTCTCTGGCATATTTGTTTGACGTTTTAGAAATTTGGCAGGATTTGGCAGTTTAAAGCAATATAGGGTTTTCCTTTTTTTATTTGGCAGTACTTTAAAAGGAGTAGGGAGCATTATTTACAAGAGAATTAGACATATAAAACTTGATAAATATGTTAGTTATTAATTAGAATATGTTGGAAGTAATGCAAAGCTAATTCTAAGGGTTAAACAATTTTGAGGTGCGGTTGGCAAAATCCGAAACACAAATGAAAACTTAAATTGTGTAAATGTTTCTAATTTTGAAAAAAGTTTTTTGTGTTTGTGAATGTCGAATGCTGCTTGTGAAAGAATATTCTTGTAAATGAACCTTATAAAGACAACGCGAAATAGATTTATTAATAACCATGTCGACTCTATTTTGCATGTAAAACAGTGCATTGGTGAATATGTGAATGACTGTTTCATTCCAGCCAACTGAAGAAATGATCATAAAAATGACAAAAGTGATGGACAAAGTGATCAAGAAGAATACGTTGCTAATACGAATGCGTAATTTGATCTAATATGACTTTCAGTTCATTATTTCAAATAAAAATATAAAAAATTGGTATCATTTATCTTAAATTTTAAAATGATAAAATGATAGGCATTATTTCGGCATTTTGTGTAAAAGAGTTTGGCAGGATTTGTCAGTTTTTTTGCCTAAGCAGGGCAGGATCTATAATTTGTAGTTGGTCACACTGATCATTTTGCCCATACACTAATTTTAAAAAAGTAACTCTTTCAGCGCTGGTACTTTCACAGTAAACTACATATACGGGGCCCATGCACTCATCTGTACTTCTATGCTATAATATTATATAGCGGAACAGTTTGTTTGTTTGTTTGTTTAAACGCGCTAATCTCAGGAACTACTGGTCCGATTTGAAAAAATCTTTTTTTGTTAGATAGTCCATTTATAGAGGAAGGCTTTAGGCTAATATAACATTACGCTGCGACCAATAGGAGCGAAGCGTCAGTGAGAAATATTGCAAAAATGGGGAAAATTATTCACATTTGGGGACTTTCCTTGCGTGCGATGCATATACGGTTTAAGTTACCCTAAAACCACGCGAACGAAGTCACGGGCACAGCTAGTTAATATAACAGCCTGTATAATATCCTCAAAGAAAATGGATGTTTACATTTGCGCATTATACATACAAATATCTATATCTATACTTATAATAAAACTGTAGAGAGGTCAATTCTGTACATTGAATATTTTTTCAAAATACATATTGGAGGATGATTGGCGATCGATACTGATGCCAAAAATGCAATTAGTAAAATTTTTGTAAAATTTTTGTCTGTCTGTCTGTCTGTCTGTCTGTCTGTCTGTCTGTCTGTATGTGCGCGATGGGAACAAAAACTACTGAAGGGATTTTAACCAAACTTGGTACGATTGTAGCCCATATTCCTGGGCAGGTTATAGGCTATATAACATAACGCTACGATACATAGCAGCCGAGCAGTGACGATAAATTGGAAGCAAGTCGGATGAATTTCGCGCGCGCGGGCTGCGGACGATCGGTTCATGCGGGGGGCGCGGGGGGATCGCTTACACAGTGACGCGAAGCAATAGAATGTGGCACTAAAGTAGATTAGAACTTGAAATAAGTACCTAACTAACAGATTTTTTTTTCTGAGAAGAGTGTTTCCACAGTGCCATAATAATAAAAAAATTGTATTTTTGAACTTGCTTCACAAATTGAAATAAATTATCATTTATTGTATAAATCAACTTAATTAACTGTATTATTAAAAGAAAGCCTTTCGCGATAATCTAAAAAAACGGGCAATTAAGCGGTTTTTGGTAAACTATTTATACCATCACGGTATTAATCCTTATCATTTTTAATACGTTAGTTGGCTTAAGCATTTCATGAAGACTATATTTGTCCTTTATACCTAGCAAGTATAATTAATAGTTTAGGAGATAATATAGCAAAATTAAAATCGTTTGCCGTGATTCGACCGCCGCATCGCGGCGCCGCGCGATACAGGCTGATGCGTGACGTCTTTTATCCGAGTCGGGGTGTAGTGTAGGTATCAGATGCTGGTAGGTAGGAATTTTGGCGAAGGTCAACCAAAGGAACTCCACCCCACTGCTGGGTAAAAAATACTATTAAAATGTGCTAACAGGCAGTACCGGTAGTATGAATTTAACCACGCACAGCCGCTAACTGTGCCCCCAGTAATAATCGTGTTAAAAGTACGGCGTATGGCGTATAGATGTCGCTTTGATTTGAAGATATATGACAATAAAAAAAATACTGGACGTTTGTATGAAGCGCGGCGGGAACCGCGCTGCTTCAAACATTCAAATTTATTCTTTTTTTATTTTATATTTTGTTTAAAACAAAATTTCATTTATTTATATTATTATTATTATACTTAGGGTAGGTTATAAAAAACGCTACTAAAGCCGATCGGCGCGGCGCGCCGAGCTGGGGCCTAACTCTCCAAACTGATTCGATTTTAATTCAGATTCGATCGTGCCGCATACTCCCGAAGAAATTGACGTTTGTTTATTTTTATTCTCTGTCGATTGATATGGTCTGGTGTACAAAAAGTTACGTTCTAACGGTTTTCTTTATCCTAATTAATTTCAAAGTAATCTACCAAATAAAACACCAAAAACCGTTAAGATCGAACTGATTCGATTCTCAGTTGTGTCGAGAGTAAGCCTGCTGGATCCTCGGCGGGGCGTGCCGCTGCGCCCATGTCTAACCGAGAGTTCCGTTTTAAAGACCTTAGTAATTGCAATATAAGTTTAAATTTAATAATACTTCAAAACATTAATGACAAAAACGGTAATAAGTTGAAATAATTGAAAATATTTTTATGGTTTCGCAATTTATCCTATGTCGTTTAAATTTGATATGAAGCAATGTTTTAATAGTGCACGTTGCTTCATATCAAATTTCTATTCCCGGGAAGTACCCTTTAGGTTTTGGTTCCCTTTGGCGTGTCGAAAATTACGAAAAATAGCGATATAAACGGCTGAATCTTTGGGTAGATGTGGCCAAGATGCCTGTTTCTTTTCACAGCCAGAAGGGACAGTAGAACTGAGTTTTTAATATGATTTTTAGCTTGATACCTACACGTGTTAAAGTTTTGACACCCAGACAGACAGACGGACATCGAAGATAAATACTTTACTAAATTAACGTGAAAAATTGTCTGGGTCTATACGGTGCATTCGAATAATATTATCCTAACTTCGAATACCTTTGCTGACTTCTACATATTGTTCGAAGGCCTACTTCTTTTGCCGAGCTCCGAAAGGATAGTAATATCGAGGGTATAGTGCTAAAACCCAATAAATGTGAAGTTGTTACTTTCGAGATATTCAATGTTAAAAGTTCAAGAACAAAAATACATATTTATTTCAAATAAAAACAATAAAATTAATATTTGTTATAAAAGGGTATATATTTTGTTAAAATAGAAAGATATTTTTAAGTCCATAAAGTGGTTAATTTTTTTATAAAAAATATATAACTTTCGTAGGGTACCGACTTATTGGGTTATTGACCAAACAAATAAGACACATTTTGTATTTTAATCAATCTATTTTAAAGAAATTTAACAATAAACAACAATACTTATTACTCCTCCTCACTCTCAAAAGCCGGTTGTTGGCTGTGTGTTTTCATATCTCGTATCCACGCATGGAGCTCTTCGGGTATAATAAGTTTTTCGCACATTTTCATGAGATCTTTCTTTTTTGAGATACTTATAGGAATACGAGTAGAATATAAAAGCTCAATTTCAGGTAATTCTTGTAAATTAACTGAAGGCGGGTTTGAATATAGTTTTGCTCTGGTTTTTGGTGTGTTGACATAATTCTTCGAAATATCAATACTTCGAAAATTGTTAGACATATCATAATTATACAACTCTGCCTCTAGATCCTTCAAGAGGGTCTAGAGGGTATCGCCGAGGCAAAGTCGGAGCACATTGGCAGAATTGGCGAGAGACTAGTTCGCCTTCCTTCGGGAACGCTTGCGTTCTGGTCTCTCGCCAAGGCTGTCTTAGGGAACTTCTGTCAGCCTTCCCTTTCAACTCTGCACCGGTGTGATGTCTCGCTGGCCCATACCGCAAAGGAGAAGGCCGATCTTCTAGGCTCCCTTTTTGCGTCAAACTCGACTCTGGATGACCAAGGAAATCCACCTCCTACTATTGGATGGTGTGATACTCTCATGCCGGAAGTAAAATTCCGGCAGAGCTCTGTGCGAAAAGTACTTGCCTCCTTGGACATTCATAAGTCGTGCGGGCCGGATGGCATTCCTCCGATTGTGTTGCGTACATGTGCTCCCGAGTCGGCACCGGCTCTAACGCGTCTTTTCCGGCACTCTTATTCCTTAGGCATAGTCCCGAATTCATGGAAGACAGCCTTAGTCCACCCGATCCCTAAAAAAGGCGACCGCTCAGATCCATCGAACTATAGGCCTATAGCGATAACGTCCTTGTTCTCTAAGATAATGGAATCTATTATCAACTGCCAGCTCCTAGGTTACTTGGAGGAGCTGATAAGTGACCGGCAGTACGGTTTCCGTCGGGGACGCTCAGCTGGTGATCTTCTAACATACCTTACGCACCGATGGGCGGAGGCAGTTGAGAGCAAGGGGGAGGCGTTGGCCGTTAATTTAGATGTAGCGAAGGCCTTTGATCGGGTCTGGCATAAGGCGCTTCTTTCGAAGCTCCCTACCTACGGGCTTTCCGAGAGATTATGCAATTGGATCACCAGCTTTTTGACAGATCGTAGCATCAAGGTCGCTGTTGACGGAGCATGCTCGGACCCCAAATCTGTCAAAGCTGGTGTTCCACAAGACTGTGTGCTATCTCCGACGCTGTTTCTTCTGCATATCAATGACTTGTTGCAAATTGGTGGCATTCATTGCTATGCGGATGACAGTACTGGAGATGCCTTTTACACAGGCCGAGCAAATATTTCTCGGGAACATGTCAACGAGTGTCGGAACAAACTTGTGTCTGCAGTCGAAACTTTGTTAACTAAAGTCTCGGACTGGGGCCGACTAAATCTAGTCCAATTCAACCCTAAGAAGACTCAAGTTTGCGCGTTCACCGCTAAAAGAACACCTTTTGTCGTATCTCCTCGCTTCGATAACACTCCCCTATTTGCCACAGCCAGCATCGGAATTCTTGGAGTTGACATGTCGAGCGACGTTCAGTTTCGCGGTCATCTGGAGGGGAAGGCTAAACTAGCTTCCAAAAAGCTGGGGGTTCTCAATAGGGCGAAGCAGTACTTCATACCTGCTCACCGCCTGCAACTGTACAAGGCGCAGGTTCGGCCCCATATGGAGTACTGCTCTCACCTTGGGCGGGGGCTCCCCAATACCAGCTCCTTCCATTTGACCGCATCCAACGTAGAGCGGCTCGAATCGTCGACGACCAGGCTCTTTCCGAGCGGCTTGACACTTTGGCCTTGCGTAGAGATGTCGGTTCACTCTGCATCCTCTATCGCATTTATCATGGGGTGTGTTCCGAGGAACTGTTTGGCTTAATACCTGCAGCTACATTTCGACATCGAAGCTCGCGCCGGAAGTTTCACCCACATCATCTTGATCTCCACAGATCAACCACCGTGAGATTCTCAAGGCACTTCCTGCCTCGGACCACCATCTTGTGGAACCAGCTGCCACCCACGGTATTTCCGAACCGATACGACTTAGGAGCCTTCAAGAGAAGAGCCTACCTCTTCGTCAAAGGCCGGCAACGCACCTGCAGTTCCTCTGGAGTTGCGGATGTTTATGGGCGTCAGGATTCACTTAACATCAGGTGAACTGCCTGCTCGTTTGCCCCCTTTTTCCATAAAAAAAAATTAATAAATTTCATTGCGAATGAAAAGTAATAAAAGTACTAAATAAAGTGTGATTTTACCTGTTATTAGCTGTGTATTGCAAGCTAGCTGCACTAGTCTTCTTCCTCGATCACCCATCTTATGTTTGAAAAAAAATAAACAGCACTAAACACAATAGTTATTACAAATAATTCGCGCGTCACTTGCCCGTGTACGATGCTCGTCGCAAACTGTCAAATCTTGCCCGTGTATTGTACATCAAACCGTATTTATTGGGTTCTTCCTCAAACAAGATTTAAAGAAATTCGGTTGACGAAGCGAGCAAGAACCGTATATCTAAACATTAGCTGTAAATTTTGAAACATAATTAAACAGTTAAAGCCGACAAATATTTTTATTGGGTTTTAGTATTTTTGGTTTGTGTGTTGTCTAATCTATTTAACTAAAGCTAAAATCCAATAAATACAAATAATGGTAATACTACTTGAAAACTGTAAATACTAAATACAGATAAATCATATTTTGTGGTTTTATCTCAAAGAAAAAAAGGGACTTAGAAAGTTAACACGCGTTATAGTGTTTTAGTTTTACAGTCATGCCTAAAGAAGGGAAATTTATTGGGTTTTTACCTCAACTAACTCTCTTTACACTGTGAATTCTGCTTATTTGATTACACTACTAGAAAGAGCGCAAAAAACTTATCAAGATGGAGTAAAAAAGCAATTTTTGATTTTTTTACACTTATTGGGTTTTAGCACTATACCCTCGATATATTATTATTATACCCTGCATACCAAGAGGCTTGCCGGGTACGTGACTTGCTGGATCGGGATCAACACTGGGATGCACTGGGAAGTACCTATTAGCGAAAGTTGTCAGCGGTTGCGCCAATAAACTAAAAATATACCTATTTAAAAATACTAAAGTGCCCTAAATCACTGTTCCACGCGTACGAAGTCGCGGGCACAGCTAGTTTAAATCACTTGCTTTGTGGGGTTTGAAGAATCAATTGACAACTACGTATGTATGTATACCTGCCTGGTCGGGCTACTGATAGCAATTTACAATGGAAAATGTTACTACGGCATACAAAATTGATTAAAACAGTAGGGCCTGCATCTGTACAAATAGACTAGTTTTTGTTTCATTGAAAAATACCAAGACGTATTGATGAATTTACAGACATTTGAAATTCTTGAAAATTTGCAGACGTTGAAAAATCAATCGTTATATGATCCTAACTTTTTGTACTCCCGACCATGTCAATCGACCGAGAATCAAAATAAACAAACATCAATTTATTAGAGAATATGCGGCACGTTGGAATTTGTGCATCGGTAACTACACTACGTATTTTAATATTTTTTCAGACATATTAATTATTTTCAACAAAGTTACTAGAGCTAAAAATTTAAATTACTGAACATACCTTATTATCGGTGTGATTAACAACATAAACGTTAAACGTCAAAAGACAAGTCAGTCAACTGGTTTTTTCAATATATTTATAGTTCTATCATAAGAAGCGGGTACAATTTACATAAATCAGTGTTCGGTCCCTTCCAGTCTCGACCGATATCTTCACGGTAAGTTCAAATTGTCGGCAGTCGGACGGACAGAGAAGGTCACACGGAATACGATGTAATAGATGGACAGGGTACAGTTCACAAGATATATGATTATGACGATTGTACTACTGAAAAATCTGGGATTTGGGGTGCCTCGGATTTTTTGTGATGTAGGTAGTAGGTACTAGGTACTGTAGCTTGTAAAATAAACCAAATGTTTTTTTATTGCGATAATGCACACTGATCATTGTCTGAGACGAAAAATGATCCATGCAGCCCTGATTTAAGATGCCATCACTATGATCACTTATGAAGTCCGAAAGCATAAATGTATGGGATTTGGCATAAGGTATTAACCTCTTATGTCACTTATTCGTTAAGTAGGTAACATACTTTAAGTGCTTATGTCCAATCCCAAACGTTTCACGCCGATTTCCCTACTTGATATAATAATCGGAATTATATTCGATTATTATCAGTCTCTACCGCGACACACTGTAACCGATATTTGATGTACGAGAATCGGGATTCTGCACTTGTTATCGCAATGAAATTTTGATTCACTTTAGTCTGGTAGCGTACCGGCGCCGGCTCATTGTGTTGACATTTCGACAATAACTTGTTAAGTTTTATTTGGTTTTTTTTAAATTTTCATTGTCCCAAAGCCAACTCTTGTTCCACGACATTTGTGCGTTTCATTTTATTTTAATGCAAACACACGTAGAAGTTGATTTTATTTCAATTATGTATTTATTCTCCCGACTGTACGTACCATTAACTCAGTATTCACGGCGCGGACGGCCAATAATATTCAATTTATTTTTATAGCAATGGCATTCTGTATACAGCCATTGTTCGCTCACTAATGTACAATAGAATCGACAGGGTCCTGAATCCTGATAAGCCAAATGTATAAAGAATCGTGAATGAAGTTTAATGTAAAAGTATGAATATTGTATAGATGGTAAATTAAATAAACTAGTTCGTAAAAAGTGTATAAGTTTATTTTACATTATGAAAAAAAAAACAAATAAACACGTTTGTTGTTTGGGAGTCTTATTTCAATTTTAGAATATTCGAATATTTCGAATGTCCTATCTCTGTTTATGAAATACAGCCTTGTGAGTTTGTGAAGTACTGAAGTATGGACAGTGGAGTTTTATACTTAGGGGAAGGAAGCCTAAAAGTTGGTAAGAACACGGACAAGTTATTGAAAGTTATTAAGAGACGGACGCCACAAAAAGTTTGGTTAGTAACTTTCATGGCCCGAGCTAAGCCATTTCTTAGGATATTAGACGGTCAGTCAATTCAATCATGAATTACGTTTGATTATTTGACTGACCGAATTAAAATCGAGTAGAAAGTTTCGGCTGATCGTCAGTCAAAACACGATAGGTTATTTGTAAACTTACAGCAGAACCTAGCGTGTCATGGACCCTTTAACTTTATATTGATACAAAATTTCAGGGATGAAACGGTTACGAAATTTCGGATACGAATATGGATATGCAATTATTTCGGATTATCCGTTTGTTTCGGATAATTTCGGTTATGGATATTAAATTTTGGTTTCCTTTTTACAGTAGCAAAACTTTCATTTTGGATTCGGTTACGGTTACGGATAATTTTTTATATCGGATATCCGATAGTTTCGGTTACGGTTACGGAGCTTCCTGACATTCCTAACATTCCTGCAAAATATTGGTAAACAGTAAAAACCTAATGAACTAGTGAAAGTCAGTTTTATAATGTCAATGTCGATGTTGTATCCGTATTAGTACGTGTTGCAATTCTTGTTTGCTATTCACGTTTGGGAAAACTGTTATTTTTTTTATCAAATACCATATGGAAGAATATTCGTTTTGCACACAATATTTAGTCAACGATCAAGTTTAAATAGGTGAAATTGGCTCTTAAACTCTCAATTACGAACAACTTGGCACACTTTTTGTAGGTGACATAGAACATACTGATGTCAATATAGTGCAACGCATACGCCATACAAAAAGAAGGAGCATATTCGGCTCATATTTGAATGCTGTGAAAATCTGCGGGAAAATCGATGTAAATTGGCCTACAAAAGTAGGCCGTGATAGTGCACCCTAATCCTGTATGTACATTCTTGGTACATAGATATGCCAATATACAATTTGTATATTCATGAATCGTGATTCGCGAGTTGTAATGATTGTAATCAAATAATTGGTGTTAGATGCGTGCAGTGTAGAATACAGTCTGCTAAATAAACTATGATCCTGTCGAGTTATTACGAACAATAATTGAAAATAAAGTATTCGAGTATTCATATCATTGAATGAAAATTTCATATCTCTCATATGAAAATCAGGACAGCGCATTATAGATTTTATTAACAAGCTTTTATTAGGTCGACCTGGGGGATGATTACGTAATTTCGGTGGCTTTGCAGTTTCTGGTAATTAACTGTCAATTTGACGTTTGATTTTTTTAAACACGATTGATTTTAAGAAAGAATTTTAAAGAATGATAATTGATTTTATGAAAGAAAAAGAAAAAATATATATATTTAACTAGCTAGCTGACCCATGCCCACTTCGTTGCATAGAAACAGTAGGTATGTGATGAACCGTTCAAACTACGAATATTCCAATATTCCACTGATATGTCAAGACTAAAAAAACCGAATCGTTTCAGCCGTTCTCGAGTTTCAGTGAGACTAACGAACAGAGATTCATTTTTATATACATATAAGAGAAGAAGAGAAGAATTAGTAGTCGGTCAAGTTCGATTGTTGTGTAATCTCGGCCCTGTATGTAACTTTGTAATGGATAAATGTAACCATCTCCCAAGGATCTACTACTTTAATTCGGTACTGTCGGACTGATTTGATGCTGGAGCCGAAAGATATGAATTGGATCTTTACGATGGAACATCGATTGTAGGCGTTTTTGGATTTCTTAGAAAAGTCTTGTAATGAAATTTGACTACGATATACCATGATAGAGTATCGTATCATAATCGTGTTTGCACTTGTGAGAAAGGCCACGTAATGAACTTTGAAGCGTGTTTTTCTAGTGTTTTTTTAACGATTTATTTATTTTTATTCTATTTATGTACATATGTCGCAGTCATCTAATTGAATCTGCTTATTTAATTGAATGACTAGCGTGGTTAAATAATGGCGTCAAACAGCTCGTACAAATAGCATTCTGTTGATATATTTTTTGATTAATTCACTTTAATGTGCGTTATAATATGTAGTACACATTCGGAAATTTTGAAGTTTAAAAATAAAATATTAAGTGGTTGTCCTAGTCTCGGATTTATTGAATTTGTTGGTAAAAATAGAAATCAAAGACCGCGCTAGTCATTCAATTAAATAACGGATTCTTTCAGATGACTGCGACATAATATACCTACATGTGAATAATTCGTGCTTGGCCACTAGCGCCATTAGCCCAAGATTTAGTAGAACTCAATAAAATAATTGTTATTTCGGATGTAGAGTATTTTCCTTACTCTATGCATATAGCTTTATGAAAATTTCTCCTCCTCGACTCTCGTCCAAAAGATGGCTTCCACAACCTACAGGCTACAACAAACAACATGCTTTAACGACTGCTACATTGTAAGATTAGATTTTAAAAATCGAGAAATTCTGGCAAAACCTGAGCTAAGTAACAGTGATTGCTTTATTACTCCCGTTTGGTACCTAATATCTATACCATTGGTTGTACTAGAAGTTCTATCAGCTTTTAATAAACCATAAACTAAGTTAAAAATTAAAAAAAAACCAGACCCAGCATGTAACATTCCTATCACACCTAACAAACGACCTGATGACCTTGAAGACCTGAATCGATTTCCACCAAACATAGCTAAGAACACTCACGACTGATATATACCTTTCAAACAAAAAAAAAACGCGTTAAAATCGGATCATCCGTTTGGGACCTACGACGCACACACAGACATACACATTTTTATAGACACTTTAAACTTACAACACCCCGTCATTTTGGAACCGGGGGTTTATAACAGCTACATACTAGTGACCTCTATGACAAATTTGAAAAGTAGGTTGTAAGCTGTTAAAATATTATGTATTCTAACATATTATTACGTGTTAGAATAGACTCAGCTCGATATAATACTTATGTATCGTGCTGAGTGTACGCGCAGACGTAACTAACATCGTCGTGAGAACCAGTTTGAAGTTAATTGCCCGTCGGGAAGCCCTGCAGTTGCGTGTAGCAGCCGTCGTGCTATTTACTGGGGCTTCATCATCACCTCTTCAGCGACGCGCTGGTTTTGTACAGTAGGAAAAAGAGGATTTTGCAGCACGGGTGGTAGATTGATTAAATACATAAGGCATTCACACTTCCTAGTTCCTACTACTTCATTCTTCTGATTAATTTCGTTGCAGATTCCAAGATCTAGCATGTCCCTCGGGAACCCCTCAGAACATAATATATCAAAGGGTTTTTGAGGTTGGTTACCACTGTCGATCCAGCCCCTGATTTAAAGTGCCCTTGCTATTTATCGCTTACGAAATTCGAAAACAAAATGTATGGGATTTGACATATGGTTCGCTAAATGACAAGTGAATTTTTGTGTCAAAGATCGATGGCATTTTGAATCAGGGCCCTGGCTACACAGGAGTTGCAGTGGTGGGAATGTGTGGCTTAAAAAAAATACCTATGGCATATTGCACTACAATCTGTAAGTCTGTTACTGTGTAGACAGAACGTATGACGGTAGTCGTGCTAAACTCTGGTTTTCTAGGATAACGTCTTGCTAGTGAATTAACTTTAGCGTTCCTGAAACCGGGGTTAAGGGTTCATTATAAGAAATGAGCTTTAAAGGTTAGTTTATAGGTCTTCAGACCCAAGTCTAGCCTTTTTTCACAGAAGCATGGCCTACCGGGATGGATGGATGGATGGTATACAATCTATTATATATGTTTAATACAAAAAAATTGCAATAGATGTCACTACTATTAACATTTGTAAATTATAAAATGTAAATAATATGTCGAATTACGTAAAAATATTGACATTAAAATAAAGATAAGCATATTTTTTAAGCTTTAAGCATAACATCACATTAAGCTAAATTCAACTCCTTAATTAAGAAGAAGATGCGAATCGAAATTAGTATTTTCCAATAGTGACGCTAGATGGCGGTTTCCGGAATATGCCTAGAATTCACCCATTATCTATTGAAAATCGAAAAAAACAAAAATAGCCAGTCGAATTGCCAGTATTAGTGTGATACCATTTTCTAGTACTAGGTCGTGTCTGTTATATATCTACTTTGAGACAGGCAATATTCGTGAGTCTTTACGCACGAACAAAGTTGTACCAGCATAACACAACACAGATGCATGTCAACAAGTCGGGGTCGTGCGCGCGCGCCGTACCATGCGCGGCCCGGCACCGACGCAACACCACTATACTCACGCGCCATTGTGGAGCTTTGTGCCTTTGTTCACTTTTATCGCAGATTGGGCGATGTGGGAAAGACATTATCGGGTCCACATTACAATTTGTAGCAGATCTAAGTCGGAAATTGAAAATTGAATTGAAGGTTTAAAAATCAAGGTAGAGCCGTGGTCGTACCCGCTAAACAAATCTAAGGGTCACACCGAAATACGTTAGAAAAAAAGAGCTTGAAAAATAACAATGTTCGTCTGCTGTTGCAATATTCAATCCCAATAGCGGGTGCGACCACGGCTCTACCTTGGCAATTTTTATCCTGCTTGCATATCTGGGTTTCAAATTGAATTATTTTCTTTTTAGACCCCTTTTTACCCGACTTCGGCGAAGCCAAAAGGAAGGGTAATGATTTTGGCAGTCTATGTATGTATGTATGTTCCCTCGTAGCGGCTAAACTACTGGACTGATTTTATTAAATAAGGTATCAATCGATTGTTAATGATGCCGCGAGTAACATAGGAATATATTGTTTTTTGAAAAAATTTGGATTTCGAAAATTAAACCTCAAAAACTATCCAAAAAAAAAATTATATTAAGATAATTGTCTCGTGTTTGGTATCAAAAGATAGGTCTTGGCCAGCATATTACGAATATGTATTTAAATATTTTATTAATTATTATATTTTATTGTTAAATTCAAAATAAACGATTAAAATGCGGTCGTACAAGTAGTATCTAAGAGTTGTTTAGTTACTTTCTATGCGTTAATTTATCGTTAATTTAATGAAAATATAATGTTATATTTTATGTGGAAACAGAATAATATGAAATAAAATAAAAGTTTAAAAACTATAACCCGACTTCGCAAAACAGGCTGAAACAAGAAAATAATTCAATTTGAAATCCAGAAATGCATAGGTACAGATATGGTCAAGGTAGAGCCGTGGTCGTACCCGCTAAACAAATCTATAATGTTCGTCTGCTGCAGCCTTTTTAGACCCTTGTTTTGCGAAGTCGGGTTATAGTTTTTTAAACTTTTATTTTTTCGAAGTCTGATTTACCTATTTCAATAATGGCGAATGTTACTAGGCATACCTAATGGTTAAAACTGTATTCCTAGTAGAGCTTGTTTCTATACCAATACACTAGTTTTTGTTTCATTGAATAAGACCACGAATAAATGAATTTACAGACATTTGTAAATTTCGCGGCAGGGAACTTGCGTTGGAAAATGACGTCATCGCCTCGTGAATTTGAAATTCAAAATCTCGGAAACGCTTTGCAATCGACAATATTTCAATCCACAACTTATAGTCCATAGCTTCAAGCTTGGTCATCACTAAATAAAAAATAAATAATGTACCTACATACGCAAAACGTATGTAGGTATCATGTATGTAACATGATATCAACAATTTGCAGCCGTATCCGTTTAGTGTTTACTCATCATTTGTAACATCTGTTATATTATATCTATCCCGTTTGACCCGTATGAAACAACAAGTACGACAGAGACAAAAAATTCGACAGTGGAATTCGCGAAATACTTGCAGAGTGCAATTGAAATTGTGTTTTATGTTATTGTGATAAGCGTTACATTTAATTGCAGTGGCATGCAAATATTTATAATTCAGCACACAAATACATAGTTGGAAGGACGTATTGTTCTTATGTTTCGTATGTTTATACATGTGGTAGCCGTTTTTGTCAATGTCTCCACAATGTGAAATATAGATCGATTAATGCGCAATTATAAAATCACTTATACCTACTATAATAGAAGACAACAGACATATAATAAAAACAGAAGGGGAAAGATGGTTGGGCACTTGATACGACACAACATATTTCTTAAGAATATAATGGAAGGAAAAGTAGAGGGGAGAAGAGGAAGAGGACGACCTAGGAGAAGTTATATAGAACGAGTAAAGGAGAAGATAAACGTTGGGTCGTATCAAGAGGTCAAAAGTAAAGCACAGGACAGAGAAACGTGGCGATTACTCCACCGAGAAGAGCCTAGGGGTTGTCCATTAATCACGTGAGGCTTGAAAGGGGGGGGAGGGGTTTGATAAAAATCACGAAAATAACACAAGGGGGGAGGGGGGGTGTAGTAAGATATCTCGTGTATTTATTTTTTCGTCAAACGCGCGATTTTTAAACAAATATTACGCGGCAAGGCGCGGCGTGTAGAGACCCACCTGTATTTAAATTAAGATAATATTCAGAAAATTTTAAGATTCTTTGTAGATACTAAAAATACACGTGATGTTGATAAGGGGGAGGGGGGGGGGGGGTCTTAAACCTCACTACATATCACCAATGGGGGAGGGGGGGTTAAAAAATGCTAAAAAAAGATCACGTGATTAATGGACAACCCCCTAGCTCTTAAGATTTGAATGAATGAATACCTACTAATAAACCCCCTTATATTAGT
Source organism: Celastrina argiolus (assembly GCA_905187575.2). Taxonomy (NCBI): domain Eukaryota; kingdom Metazoa; phylum Arthropoda; class Insecta; order Lepidoptera; family Lycaenidae; genus Celastrina; species Celastrina argiolus. The sequence goes on along the minus strand of LR994591.1, from coordinate 3,167,947 downwards.
AGTAACCACGATTTATAAAACAATAACCCCACTAGTCACGCAAACTATACAATGTGTAAAATTAGTGAGTGATAAAACTTTAAGGCGTGTATGTGCCTCCTATGTAGAGTATACTGTAAAAGTACCAGCGCTGAAAGTCTTACTATTGACTTTCATGTTTGTTTGAGAAATGCCCCAAAATCATAAATTTTCCCATATAATCATAAGTACCTCTGTCAGCGCTGGTACTTTCTTAGTAAACTCTATATACGGAACCCATACACACCCTAAAGAATTATCACTCACTTATTTTACACCTTGTATAGCCTATGTTTCCCGGGCTATTGTTGCGAATGTATTGACAGTTGACACCTCTTTCAATGAAATCAGATCAGTAGTTTAGGCGATACGGCGGAACAAACAAACAATCCAAAATGTTTATAAAAATAATATTTAAGCTACTGATTAGCTTTTATTGTTTAGGACTATATTTCACCGGAAAACCATGATGGCTGCACCTGCCGTTTCACTAACAAGATGTATAATATGCTCTCTACAAAGTCACTCACCTGGGCCCCGATTCTCGTGCCTTTGAATCTCAGTTAATCCCGCTCATGCACGTGTGATATTACGTGAGCGCGAGCGGGACAGACTGACGATCGGATCGAAGTTCGTGTTATGAGAATCGAGTCCCTGGTGACCACGAGTTTACCCGTATTTTGTTGGTAGCGGCGACTGGTAGCGCTGCCGTCGAGTCCCGGTGAAATAAATGGTTTCTAACGTACAACTATATAAAAAAAAGAAAAGTAACTCTAACGTATCTGACAAAGACAGGATCATTGAGTGATCGTACACAATATCTTATAGCTTTCTCTTTGGTTTCAGACCGTTTCCGTGGAAGAGCAACAAGACCCAGGACTCGAGCACCTGGAAGCTCTTCGGGAGCAAATCCAGCGGGAACCTGGCGAAGGTCGTCGCGGAGGTCCAGACCTTGACCCCGGCGTCGTCGGCCTCCAACACCCCGGCGCATAAGCGACAGGGCAGTTCCGCCAGTGAGAAGCAGTTCGATGACCTCGTGGCCAGTTCCATCGCGCTGATACAACATGACAGGTGAGAGAGTTGATGATTATTAGCAGGGATGTCAGGCAGCTCCGTAACCGTAACCGAAACGATCGGATATCCGATATAAAAATTATCCGTAACCGAATCCGAAATTATCTGAAACAAACGAATTTTCTCTTAGATACAAATTGAATTTTGTAGTAGTTTGAAGCAAATTAAGTTTTTTGACTCTACTGAAAAGTTGTAGTTTTATATAGATATGAGGTTGTGAAGGTAAAGCGGACGATATTATGTCAATCATTAGAAAACTGTTAAATTAAGAAGTTATACAGTTTTTTCGCTCTACTGAAAAGTTAAGTCAGATGAAGTTATTCCCTTCTTCAAACTACCAGTTCAATTATGACATAATCCTTAACAATAAATTATGTTAATATACGAACTAAACGCGGATATACAATTGTTATCTCAATTAGCAGGTTCGCCGTGTGAAAATGCAACAAAAAGCGGTAAATTGGTCTATTAATAATATGGTAATTGTTGTATAATGGAATGTTACCGCCATATTTATAATAATATCTGTGGACGCTTCACACCACGTCAAACTAGGCCCGTGATAAATTCAAAATTCAATTCAAAATATTTTATTTCCAAATGAAACTTAACAAGCTATTTTCGGAAAGTCAACAAAAAGGCTACGGAAAGTATCCGAAGAACTTTTGTTACCAGACAGCGAAAATATATTTAATACTTTTATACTATACATATTATATATTTTTAGATTTTGTTTATAGTAATACACATCCATGACCCAGGAACACAGAAAGCTTTTTGTTTCTTCGGTAGGATTCGAACCTACAACCCCCGCTTGAGCACCAACGCGCTCAATTACAGCGCTACATGTCGTAAAAAAAAGAAGATGTTAAATAAATGAGTGATAATACTTTAGGATGTGTATGTGTCTCCTATCAACACCTATATAGAGTTTACTGTGAAAGTACCAGCGCTGAAAGACTTTTGACTTTCATATTTCTATGAGAAATGCTACAGCATCATAAATTTGCCCATACAATAATATAAAAAAAGTAACTGTTTCAGCGCTGGTACTTTCACGGTGAACTCTACATACGGGACATGCATACTTTAAAGTATTATCTCTCATGAATATTACAGCCTGTTTATTGAGTTTAAAGATTGTTGAGAAAAATAATGCATCTAATTTCTCAACATTGTTTTTGTTTGATAGAGCTGACGATAGGTTGTACACTGTTCCATGAGGTTAAGAAACCTTTGTACAAACAATTGCACGCAATTACATATTATGCTAAAACGATTACCGCAATCGCACGCAAAACCACAGGTGGAATTCAAATCGATATTTCTGACATGATACATAAATTTAATGAAATCTATACTAATATTATAAAGCGGAACAGTTTGTTTGTTTGTTTAAACGCGCTTATCTCAGGAACTACTGGTCCGATTTGAAAAAATCTTTTTTTCCTGGATAGTTTATTTAAAGAGGAAGGCTTTAGGCTATATAACATTACGCTGCGACCAATAGGAGCGAAGCGTCAGCGAGAAATGTTGCAAAAACGGGGAAAATTTATTACATTTGGGGACTTTCATTGCGTGCGCTGCATAAACAGCTTAAGTCACTCAAAAACCACGCGAACGAAGTCGTGGGAACAGCTAGTTAATAATAATATGTTTAGAAGACAGCTGAATTGGATAGAAAAGGTATCACAAAACAGAAAAGTACAGGGCCCTCATGCTCATGCCTCGCGAGAACTTCGTTTCGAATATCAGTCTGTCCCGCTCGTGTGTGCATAAGATATACTGACATTCGAAACGAAGTTCGAGTTACGAAAATCGGGACCCAGGTCATGAAATAATATGAATTGAATAGACTAATTACATCCATAACACAAAACTAAGAGAAAAACTCCGACATCGATTTCGTTGTCGGTTGCCTTTTCCTTGAAATCAGACCGACGCAGGAGTCGATTTTATAGTGCCCAAGTGTGTACGATACAAGCGAGTACGAGCGAGTACGATACACACGGACACTCTTCATTTAATGACATAAAATTTAACATGTCACACGACATGGCCATCCGACGCATGGATCACCATTCTTGTCGATCGAGTGATCGGCGTGCAACCAAACTTAAAAACATTTTTGTTGTCCCAACGCGGGAATCGGACCCACGACCTATACTCTAACCACTGGACCATGGCGGCGTTAGTGAATTGAATATGCATGAAGTATTAGCAGCACGCCACGTTATTATAAAACGGGCTAAGGTTACGTATCTAAGTTGCGAACAAAGTCTCATTTCAACAGAATTGTTAAATATATTGTTAAATATATTGTTAAAACTAGCTGTTCCCGCGACTTCGTTCGCGTGATTTTTGAGTAACTTAAGCCGTTTATGCAGCTCACGCAACGAAACTGCCCAAATGTAATTAATTTTCGCTTCGCTCCTATTGGTCGCAGCGTAATATATAGCCTAAAGCCTTCATCTATAAATGGACTATACAACAAGAAAAGAATTTTTCAAATCGGACCAGTAGTTCCTGAGATTAGCGCGTTTAAACAAACAAACAAACAAACTCTTCCGCTTTATAATATTAGTATAGATAACTGGCAAAGGGAAAAACCCACTGTGCCACGGACAATAATTATAGATAGAATATTATATTTGCGTGCTTAATGCTTATTAGTCTGGGGCCGGAGAGAGAATATCTCCCATCAACCATCTTTTCCGCAGGTGTCGTAAAAGACACAGGGAATAATAATATACAAGGTGTAAAATAAATGAATGATAATATTTTTAGGTGTGGTACTGTGTATGTGCCTCCTGTCAGGGATGAAATGGATATGAAATTTGGATACGGATAAGGATATTAGATTATTTCGAATTATCCGTTCGTTTCGGATAATTTAAGTTACGGATATTACATTACAGTAGCAAAACTTTTATTTCGGATTCGGTTACCGTTACGATATTTATTTATATCGGATATCCGATAGTTTCGGTTACGGTCACGGAGCTCCCTGACATCCCTACTAGAGACTGCGGATTTACGTTTGGGAGCTAACACGTTGTTTGTTTGTTTCATCATCTTCAGTTCGTTCACTCCTTGATAACTCGAAGGTTACTTAAAATTTTAATTGAAGTTATTGTCCAATAATATTTTGGCAAGCATCTAATGTTTTATTAACTTTACAAACTTGATCTTCGCCTGATGATTGCATGTGTAAATCAGTGCTCTCGAATATTATCTGTAAACACTTGGCACTACATGTTAATCATGTTATCTATTAGTGTTTAGCGACGTTCTGTTTACAAAATATCTTATCATTATTGGGGGTTTTCCTATGCTAATTATTTGATTCGAAATTCGAATATCATTGTTGCAACATTTAAATCTCAGAATAGGGATGCAAGTAATGTTTATCTTATTATTTAACACGCCTTTATAAGATAGGAATGTATGTATGTATACAAGGTTTTAAATAAATGAGTGATAATACTTTAGGGTGTGTATGGGTATAATATAAGGTTTACTGTGAAAGTACCAGCGCTGAAAGAGTTACTTTTCACTTTCATGTTTCGTAAATTTGCCCATACAATAATAAAAAGATAACTTTTTCAGCGCTGGTACTTTCACAGTAAACACTATATACGAGTCCCATACACACCCTAAAGTATTATCACTCGTTAATATTACATTCTGTATAATATCTACCTATGCAAATATGCAAATTAATCACACTTCTAGAAATTAGTGGAAATTATACTCAAATATTCAATTACAACCTTAGCTTAATAAAAGCGTGTTATAAAATCTAAATTAAAAATTTAAAAAAAAACCCGACTTAGCGTGTAACGTTCCCATCACACCTGACAAGCGACCTGATGACCTTGAAGACCTGAACCGATTTCCACCAAACATAGCTAAGGACACTCTCGACTGATATACCTTTCAAACAAAAAAAAACTGCATTAAAATCGGATCATCCGTTTGGGAGCTACGATGCCACAGACAGACACAGACACGTCAAAGTTATAACACCAACGTCATTTTTGCGTCGGGGGTTAAAAATAAAAGAAGTCGATTACTCAAGCGTAAAGTCAACAACTTACTTATTGAGTAAACGGCTCGCAAATACGTGAGCGCCGTAGACGCAAAACTCAGGCATAACATTACGAGTACGTAAACGTAAGTGATAATCGTATCTGCAAATTATAAACAACACAGTGCATAGTCAAAGTCAAAAGTCAAAAAATTTTATTCAGAATAAATTATGCAAAAATTTGTTTTCTGAACGTCGTTTCTATATGATGCATATAACTAGCCCAGCCAGAAGAACCGGCGTAAGAAACTCGCGCGGGGTCACCTTTTACCAAAGAGATGGAAAATTTCTCTTTTAAAAATTAAAATATGTTTACATATAAAATAGTCAATACTACAACAAAATAAAAAGTACATTTTTATGCTATTAAATAAAAGAAAAAAGCCTTGCAGGGGGCTACTTTATTCCCAAGGTGTGTTATCATTAATATTATAATCACAAACTTTATATGTAGTATGCTTTTGCACACAAACGTTCTTTGGCTACTTTCTTAAACTTATTGTTTGAATATATCATAAAACAATACATCTATGGACGCACACACACCACAACCAGAAGCACAGAAGAGATAAATCATCACACGTATCTGGCCCAGTGCTAAGTATCCGAAGAACAACGAAAACAAAATACTTTTATACTCTACATAATATTTATTTTTATTGCACATGTATGATTCAGGAAATTAAAAACTTGTCTTCCTTGGCGGGATTCAAACCCGCGGTCTTCGGCTCAATCGCTGAGCTTACTCTCCAAACTAATTCGATTTTGATTCAGATTCTACAAATACATTGACGTTTGTTTATTTTGATTCTCAGTTGATTGATATAGTCGGGAGTACAAAAAGTTACGATCTAACGATTTTCTTTATCCTGGTTAGTTTCAAAGTAATCCACCAAATAAAACACCAAAAGTAGTTGAGATAGAACTGATTCGATTCTCGATTGTGTCGGGAGTAAGCCTGCTGGTCGTCAACAACACAAAAACACTTTATGTCACACAAAATATACATAATTAAACGATTTTTAATGTTATTCTTTAGCTATTTTTATGATGCACAATAGGAGAACTCTATCAGCAAACTCTACCAGTCGACCTTTACAGAAATAGTAGTAGTGCACTACTAATAGAAATTATAGATTAAAAAACACCCTTATTGCTTTGTCATTGGTCCTTAATACGTATGCTGTAGTGGAAATTATGCACAAAGATTTCGTAACATAATATACAACCTACATATCAAGGATCAATGAAAATGAAATGTTTTTTTATTTTATTTTTTTAAACTATTACTTATTTTTAATAAAGTGCCTAAGAGGTTTTTCGTAACGTAAAATAACCTTTATAATATACAATAATGCATGTAACATTATTCATTTTATGTGATCTTCTTCGTTACGAATACGTAGCTATCAATTGGTCCTGCTTGTCCACTCTAACCCCACTGTTCCGATTGATATACAAGTAAACTATAATTTGCAACTGCCCGGTTACGTAATGGGTGATTTTTTACTGTTTTCCAATGTAGCTTGTAATCTTTATCTTATCTTTTTTTCTATTTTTGTATACACAAGTATTTGCTTCAATGCTCAATAGTATTTAATCCGTAAAAGAAGTCCCGGGGCAATCAGTGAAAATGTAGTGGACCAATAAGCGCCACACTCCTAAAAACTAAGTGACTAAGTGGACTTCATTCTGATCGAGCATGTCACCTACCTCAGTACAGTAGATAACCAGGTGATAAAAACACCCGATTTCAATAAATATTAGCTTCTGTCCCTATATACCCCCTTAAAGATGAAACCAAGTCCTTTTATCTGAATTGCGTGACATCCCGTTACTTGCTACATTACATAGTAGAGACGATGATGTCGAGCTATCCACCGCAAGTTTAAAACTTATTAACATTTTTTAAGATCGTATGAAGCTCTATATATTATTGTACTAGCTCATTCATGCCAATATGTAGGAAATAAGAAAATAAAGGTTGGTTTACCATTCTGGACTGGACTGCACTTTTTTACGGAATGGCCGCCTCCATCGAGTACTCCAGAAATTAGATAACAAATAAATATAAGCCATAACTTCAGTGGGGCCCCCATATTGCTAGACTGGCCGACAAACTCAGTTCAGCAGCATATGCAGTTAGTAAAATTAGACAATATTCAGATGAAAGTACAGCACGCCTAGTGTATTTTAGTTACTTTCATAGTATAATGTCCTATGGCATTCTGCTATGGGGCAGTGCTGCAGATATAAATAGTATCTTTGTGCTGCAGAAGCGAGCTGTTCGGGCAATCTACAAGCTGGCCCCCAACACTTCTCTTAGAGAAAAGTTTAAGGAAACTGGAATACTAACTGTAGCTTCTCAGTATATCCTCTCTAATGTATTATATGTTAAGAAAAATGTAAACCTGTTTATAAGAAAATGTGATAATCATAATAGAAATACTCGGAATAAGAATAAACTTGTTGTTCCAGTGACTAGACTAAGCAAAGTAAAGAATTCGTTTAAAGGCCAATGTATACGCCTATACAATAGGATCCCAGAAAACGTTCAAAATTTTTCAACTAATAAGTTTAAGAAAGTAGTCAAAGAACGTTTGTGTGCAAAAGCTTACTATAAAGTTAATGATTATATGAATGATAGCACACCTTGGGAATAAAGTAGCCCCCTACAAGGCTACCTATATATAGTACATTATATGTTATTTAGCTTTAGTATTGACATATTTATATGTAAATTTATACTTTTTTTAAAAAGAGAAATTTTCCATCTTTTTGGTAAAAGATGGCCCCATGCGAGTTTCTTCCGCCGGTTCTTCTTGCTGGGCTAGTTCCCGAACCGGTGGTAGGCATCATATAGAAACGACGTTCAGAAAACATTTTTTTGTAAAATTTACTCTGAATAAAAATATTTATTTGATTTGATTTGATTGACATATTTAGATTTTTTTTGTTGTTCCACGAGCCTCCGGGCAGTTACCGGTACCGTGCCGGCCCGGTAAGTGGAAAGAGAGACTATGGATATTCGCTGAATCGTAACGATGCATGTGTACCCCATAACCAAGTTCATGTAAACTGGTTTACAATCATAGAGATAGAGTGAAGGTTTGAGTGCTTTAATTATAGAGCGCCCAGCCATTGCTGTACATGCAATAAAGTAGAGACTGTTTCTTTTGAGCTATTGTAAAACAAGGCACGGATAAAATAAGTACAGGTGCACGAAGTATAAAAATTACTTTGAAATAATGTATGGTTACAATACATATACGGGTATATAGGTACAATGTACATCTATATACTTATAATAAAACTGTAGAGAGGTCAATTCTGTACATTGAATATTTTTTCAAAATACATATTGGAGGATGATTGGCGATCGATACTGATGCCAAAAATGCAATTAGTAAAATTTTTGTCTGTCTGTCTGTCTGTCTGTCTGTCTGTCTGTATGTGCGCGATAGGAACAAAAACTACTGAAGGGATTTTAACCAAACTTGGTACGATTGTAGCCCATATTCCTGGACAGGTTATAGGCTATATAACATAACGCTACGATAAATAGGAGCCGAGCAGTGACGATAAATTGGAAGCAAGTCGGAGGAATTTCGCGCGCGCGGGCTGCGGACGAACGGTTCATGCGGGGGGCGCGGGGGGATCGCTTACACAGTGACGCGAAGTGAAATAAGTACCTAACTAACAGATTTTTTTTTCTGAGAAGAGTGTTTCCACAGTGCCATAATAATATAAAAATTGTATTTTTGAACTTGCTTCACAAATTGAAATAAATTATCATTTATTGTATAAATCAACTTAATTAACTGTATTATTAAAAGAAAGCCTTTCGCGATAATCTAAAAAAACGGGCAACTAAGCGGTTTTTGGTAAACTATTTATACCATCACGGTATTAATCCTTATCATTTTTAATACGTTAGTTGGCTTAAGAATTTCATGAAGACTATATTTGCCCTTTATACCTAGCAAGTATAATTAATAGTTTAGGAGATAATATAGCAAAATTAAAATCGTTACGCCGTGATTCGACCGCCGCATCGCGGCGCCGCGCGATACAGGCTGATGCGTGACGTCTTATATCCGAGTCGGGGTGTAGTGTAGGTATCAGATGCTGGTAGGTAGGAATTTTGGCGAAGGTCAACCAAAGGAACTCCACCCCACTGCTGGGTAAAAAATACTATTAAAATGTGCTAACAGGCAGTACCGGTAGTATGAATTTAACCACGCACAGCCGCTAACTGTGCCCCCAGTAATAATCGTGTAAGTACGGCGTATGGCGTATAGATGTCGCTTTGATTTGAATATATTTGTTTATTTTTATTCTCTGTCGATTGATATGGTCTGGTGTACAAAAAGTTACGTTCTAACGGTTTTCTTTAACCTAATTAATTTCAAAGTAATCTACCAAATAAAACACCAAAAACCGTTAAGATCGAACTGATTCGATTCTCAGTTGTGCCTGCTGGATCCTCGGCGGGGCGTGCCGCTGCGCCCATGTCTAACCGAGAGTTCCGTTTTAAAGACCTTAGTAATTGCAATATAAGTTTAAATTTAATAATACTTCAAAACATTAATGACAAAAACGGTAATAAGTTGAAATAATTGAAAATATTTTTATGGTTTCGCAATTTATCCTATGTCGTTTAAATTTGATATGAAGCAATGTTTTAATAGTGCATTAAGACGTTGCTTCATATCAAATTTCTATTCCCGGGAAGTACCCTTTAGGTTTTGGTTCCCTTTGGCGTGTCGAAAATTACGAAAAATAGCGATATAAACGGCTGAATCTTTGGGTAGATGTGGCCAAGATGCCTGTTTCTTTTCACAGCCAGAAGGGACAGTAGAACTGAGTTTTTAATATGATTTTTAGCTTGATACCTACACGTGTTAAAGTTTTGACACCCAGACAGACAGACGGACATCGAAGTTAAATACTTTACTAAATTAACGTGAAAAATTGTCTGGGTCTATACGGTGCATTCGAATAATATTATCCTAACTTCGAATACCTTTGCTGACTTCTACATATTGTTCGAAGCCCTACTTCTTTTGCCGAGCTCCGAAAGGATAGTAATATATTATTATTATACCCTGCATACCAAGAGGCTTGCCGGGTACGTGTCTTGCTGGATCGGGATCAACACTGGGATGCACTGGGAAGTACCTATTAGCGAAAGTTCTCAGCGGTTGCGCCAATAAACTAAAAATATATTTAAAAATACTAAAGTGCCCTAAATCACTTTTCCACGCGTACGAAGTCGCGGGCACAGCTAGTTTAAGACTAAAAGTTGAAGACGGTTGAAACCCAGGGGGCCTACTCAAGATGCCATCGCTAATTATCGCTTACAAAGTTCGATAACAAAATGTATGGGATTTGACATAAGGTGCGTGCTAAATGACATACCAAATCGCGATCATTTGGCGTAGCTTATGTCAAATCCCATACATTTTGTTATCGAACTTTGTAAGCGATAATTAGCGATAGCATCTTGAGTAGGCCCCCAGGGCGGCGATTCTCAGTCCTCGAACTTAGTTCCGAATATTAGTATATCCCGCTCGCACGCGCGGTAAATCGCATTTGCATGAGCGGGACAGACCGATAGTAAAAACTAAATCGGTGTGGACAGACATTATTACTGAATGTAATAATGTCTGTCCACACCGATTTCGATGACGGTGGTCGGTTTCATTGAGACCGTCTGGTCTCAACTACGCAAACGTTATTTTCGTAGTACCGCAAGTGTGCGCACATTACTCGAGAGCACTCTCTTACATGACTCTCAAAAGGAGACAGATCGGGCTCAGAAACTTGTAGGATTAGGAAGCCCTAAACGGGGGTTCGGGGATCTCCGAACGAGCGCGGTGGCTCGGATATCTGATCGGAGATGCTCGGTTAGGCCGAAGCCGAATACTAGTTTTCAGATGTCGTATACATATATAGACCTTAGAAAACTTCAATAGCGCGAAGCAGGTTTGTGGTGCTAGTTGTACCGCCACAAACTTTTTACATGTCTATCCGACGCATTGATCAGACAATCAGTTGATCAACCTTTATGTCCTGACTTGAAATTAGTATTTTTTTGTTATAACGTGTTGATCGAAACTACTTTCGGGATTGAGAGTCAGCTCCAAACCCCTGGACGAAGGCGTCATGTCATATTAGTAATTAGGCTGGCCACGTCATGTAACATTATTTGGATGGATGATTAGGCTGGCCGTTGCCCATATAAGTCACGGATCGGGACGTGTATCGTAAAACGATCGTAAAGTGTTATCAGCGGGAAATTAAGGTTAAAAGCGTTGGCCTACTGGAGTACGCCATTTTGAAATTATTATCACTATGTTTTTATATACAGTTTTTATATACAGTCAGCGATGTTTTTTTTCGCCGACTGAGTTAGGGTATTTTGGCTGCGATACTTGAGGCGTAACGAGTACGATAGTAGTAACGTTTAAAAAATGTTTACTTTATAAAAAATTGTACCAAATAAAAAAGTGAAAATTGGGCTTTGAAAAACAAACTGAGACTGAAACTACGCTTTAGAAGCACCTTATGAGACGAGCTATAGTAGTGAGTGGTTTTATGTATATGTAGCAGTCATTTGGTTGAATCTGATATTTGATTGAATGACTAGCGCGTTCATTGAATTCTATTTTTTACAAAAAAATTCTATGAATCCAAAACTAGCACAGCCATTAAATTTTTTTTGAAAACCTCAAAATTTCCGGGTGTGTACTATTATAACGCACATTAAAATAACTTAAACGAAAAATATATCAACATATTGCTACCTGTACGAGCTGTTTGACGCCATTAAATGGCCGCAATGAAATCAGCAGATTCAACCAGATGACTCTTACAAGGAGTGACGTGTTTTTGTTATAAGTATGTGTGTGTAGATCAGCATCATTGTGTGCACTCTCTTCACATTTTTATTCGGTTTGAGCTTGATAGCTAAATTCCATGAATATCAACCACAGTCTATCGACAGACAGTATTTCTTTAAATAATTGGGCGCGGATATTACTGAAGCCTTAAGAATACGAGTAATTAGATCAGCTATACGTCTGTATTAATGAAGTCAAACATACTAACGCAATAAAACCTTTGCCAGCGCTTATTACTACTTAGGTAGTATGTAAGTTGGTTTAGTATTAACTTACATAGGTAATGAGTACTAAGCCGATTAAATGATTACCTAGTAATTACTGGCATTAGAACACGTGTTTGGTACTTAACTTATTCACGTGAAATCCACCATTAGATACCTAACTGGAAGTTTTCTTTAATGAGTTAGATTAGGTATATTCTTTGACTATAATATGAAATATGAAAGCCCTTTCGGTGAAAGAAGTATCGCGGGCTCGCGGCAATTATTCGAACACAATCTTATATAGATGTTTCGGAAGTAAATTTAATTAAAACACCAGGACCACGATTCTCATACCTCAGAAGTCGTTTCTATTGTCAGTCTGTCTCGCTCGCACGCGCATGATTTGACGTGCGTACGAGCGGGATACACTGTCGTTCGAAACGGAAGTTCGAGCTACGAGAATCAAGGTCCTGATCTCAGTAAATATTAGCTTATACTCTTTTGTCTTTAGGGATCGTATACGACTAAGTACGTACCTATTAGCGCGACTAAAACACCGCGTCTAGAAAATTTCTGTTACGGAAATGACATGAGAACTAAAAGATGAATGCCTGGCATTTGCCATGTCTACCGAACATAGGAGTGGCGAGGAATTTCTCTAACTCCATTGCTATCATCTTCACTTGCCCTTTCCTTTAGAAAAACCCTCATTCAAATGCCTACCTTTTATACAGGATAGGGCTTCCCTCTGAAGAAGAACAAGTCTTCGCGACTGGTACATAGAGACGTGACTCGCAGTGACGTCTCCGACTGGTTATTGTCTGTGGTTCTCATATTTTATGGTTAAACATTTTATTGTTTCCAGGCCTTCGAATCTACCAGCCAAGTGCACCGAGGAGGCGCTCAGGCATAAGGCAGAACACGCGCGGATGGTGGAAGCGGCGAGACGCCGCGTGGAGCGCGAAGCGGCCGCCAGACACGCCAGGCTCCAGGAGTCGCTGCGCATGGAGGAGCGGCTGGCCAGGCACGCGCGCGAGTGGACGCAGAACATCCTGCCCGACTGGCAGAACACGTGAGTACCTAATGAACTCTGCCAGATATTCAGCGTGTGAAGTCCGGGACCTGATTCACGATTATTGATAGCTACGTATTCTAAACATTATCGAAAGAGAATTGTATGGACATAACTATGACAGTGTCGTTGCAACGGACAACGTTACGAAGACGCATATGTGATTGTTTGTCCTACAAGAACAATTAACAGTTAAGATGACTGAAAATCATGACCGAACCTTTAAAAATTTAATTCAATAACGAATTCAGTGCTGCCATATTTCTTGTAGCCTGAAGCCTCCTAGATCATTGTTTTCAAGATTAAATCAATAAACAGAAAGAACTATGCATTTAACACATGCCACTTATTAAATATATTATTAAGTACAGAATTATATTATAATACTAGCTGTCCCGGCAAACTTCGTATTGCCTTATTAATTAATTGCTTGACATACTGACTGCAGCGCCACCTATCGGTTCCAATTGTAAATCTAAACCATTCTCGAATCTCCACGAACACACACAAAAAATTTCATCAAAATTGGTCCAGTCGTTTAGGAGGAGTTCAGTCACATACACACGTACACAAGAAATATATATATTAAGATTGTGTAACTTATTTAAAGTAAATTAAGTTTTACTATCAGCGTTAGATTCGATTGTGTTGAACTAAAATGATACCTTATTTCAATTACAGGAAAAACTCAAAGCGTACTCTCGAGCTATGGTGGAGTGGCCTGCCTCCGTCTATAAGGGGCAGAGTGTGGCAACTAGCCATAGAGAACAAGCTAAGGATCGAGCCAGACATGTACCAGGAATTCGTAGCCAAGGCCAAGATGAAACTGCACGAGGCACAACTTAGACGCAAGAGGTTAAAGGTCAACCAGACCTGCGGATGCCAATCACAAAATGGCGGATGTCATCCACAAAATGGCGGACGGGCAACAGAAGATGGCGACAGAATATCCCTAAACGGGGAAAAGACTGAACCGAGATCTGAAACGGAGGAAAAACGATCGAGTATACCCAGAAACTACAGCGAGCAAAACCTGAAGACTGTAGCGTGTGAACCCAAAAAGTGTTGTTCAAAATCGAACCCTAATCTTATCGAGTATAGTGACGAGTGTTCAATGGAGTTGATACAGCTGGATATAGCGCGGACTTTCCCCAACCTGTGCATATTCCAGCCCGGTGGTCCGTACTTCGATGTGCTTCATGAGTTGTTGTCGGCGTATGTCTGTTATCGGCCAGATATTGGATATGTGCAGGTAAGAAAGGTTTCTTATGCCTATACCCCCCACTCTTAGATTATAATAATATTCTCCCACACCACCGATTTCGGTGACCAGGCCAGCTATGCAGGAGTTATTTTATAGTGCCCAAGTGTGTGTGCAATACACAGAAGCACTCTCTCTTCCTTCACTCTCGTAGCCCAGTGGGACGTATAACCGACACGACTGGCAGGAGATCAGGCGCAGGATCGACTTTTTACATGCCCATCCGACGGATCCGATGGATCATCTTTCTTGTCATACAATCAGGTGATCAGCCTGCATTGTCCTAACCAAACTTGTAAACAACATTTTACGAGTATGTTGTTCCAACGCAGGAATCTAACCCACTACAAGCTATGAACCACTAGATCACGGAAGCGTTCAAACTCTCAGATTAAAAAAAAGAGAAGTAATTAAATGATACGCAATTATAAAATTTGGTGAGCCAACCCAAAACAGCATTTAAATGATTTAGTCAGCATACAATGATTTTGTATGCAATAATAAAAATTCAGGCAGCAATCTTTGTTCCGCAAATAATTTTGATAATGGTCAAAAATTAAATCATTAATAGGCAGCATACTAATACCATGAGTTAGCATAATAAACAGTCGGCCCGCAAAATAACTGCTGGGTCAGCGAGATTTTATGATTGATCAGCAGAGGAGCCAATCGCGTACGAGTATTGTCAGTCGATGAGTAAACGGCGATTATTAGCGATCAAATTACAGCGGTAACAACGTGTTTTTAAGAGATTTGTTTGTTCTTTGTGATTTCGCGGTTATTTTAAGAGTAAAATGGGTAGTGATCATAATGACGAAGGAATAAAACTAGTTTCTAACTACGAATCGGACGCGGAAAGCTGTACCGACAATGAAGAATCGGTGCCTAGGAAGATACCAAAACTGTTTTTGGACTGGAAGTTAGTTCAAAAGTTTGACAACTCTGAACAAGCCAAAACATCCTTAAATGCTGAAGGCACTTGGTCCCAACATTATTGCCATCGAACAGAGGAAGGGAAAGAAATATACTATAGGTGCAAGTTGCAACGTCGTGGTCCTCAATGCTCCTCAAAAATGTATTTGTTATTCGAAAGCACCTCAGTTTCAGTGAACATTGACGTTCAAAACGTTAATCATATGATTAATATTTAATATGCAGTGCAAAAATAATTACAGTCATCCAGAATTACATAAATTGCTGATTGATTTTGAAATGTTTGCTGTCCCTGAGTTGGTGACCAATTAGCTATATCTGCTGACAGATTATATTTTTCTGCTTTCAAAAATACCAATAGTATGTTAACCATTTAAATAACACCCATAAAATAATTGGCAAATAGAGCGCACCGAACATGTCGGAAGCCAATTGAGTAAATACAAATCCAATTTAGAATACAATTAGACATGAGTGGGTGAAGGTGATAACTGATATGTAGCAAAATTTTGATTTCGAGAAAATTAAGTCCAAATTGTCACTTAGGAGAACAGGCGCAGGATCGACTTTTTACATGTCCACCCAATGCATGGATCATCTTACTTGTCAGACAATCAGGTGATCAGCCTGCATTGTCCTAACCAAACTTGAAAACCATGTGGTTTGCTTCGCTCTCAAAAGCATTTTTGAGAGCGAAGCAAACCACAACTCTGAACCAATGAAATGGATATGAAATTTCGGATACGGATATGGATATTAAATTATTTCGGATTATCCGTTTGTTTCGGATAATTTCGGTTACGGATATTAAAATTTGGTTTCCTTTTTACATTAGCAAAACTTTCATTTCGGATTCGGTTACGGTTACGGATAATTTTTTATATCGGATATCCGATAGTTTCGGTCACGGTTACGGAGCTTCCTAACATCCCTACTCTGAACCATTAGACCACGGAGGCGTTACCGTGATGTTGATGATGTTCTTATCGCAACATTTAACATTTCCAGGGCATGTCATTCATCGCCGCGGTGCTAATACTGAACATGGACGCGCCCCAGGCGTTTGTGTGTTTCGCGAACCTGCTCGATGGTCCAGTTCTGAAGGCGGCGTTTACCAGAGACGGGGCTACTATGCAGGTACCATACAGAATATTAAAAAAAAACACGTTTAATAAAACCGACTTAAACAACTAAAAAGCATAAAATAATAAAGGAACTGTAGGTGAGATTCAAGTCAGCAACTTTAGGGTGTTGTTCGTTTTTTTTCAGCTTTTTAGCTGACACCGACTCCAAAAAGAACATTAATTTAACTACATTATAAAAGTATTTTTTTTAACATAAGTTCTTTTTATTTTTTGCTTTTGAGTGTCTCTAAGTCAAAGTAAAAGATAAATCCGTTTTGTAGCTACGATGCTACAGGCAAGCTGATAGACACCATATTTATAATTTCCACCCCCTTTTTGTGTCGAGAGTCAATTATAAATGCACTGAAACTACAGACATAAATCATCGACATAAAAGAAATGTACCGACAAGTGTCTTTATATAAAAAAACAGGTCAAATTGAGAACCTCCTCCTCTTTTGGAACTCGGTTAAAAATATAGTTTGCCTGTCATTATAGCCGCTTACCTGTGCTTGAATGCTACTGTGGTACCTTGTTACTATGGAATTCCGTTTAGATACCTGCAGTTCCACCTCGTTACGTGTAGTTCCTTAGCAACTACCACGTGGATGTGGGCTCTGGATTTTTATGTGAGGCTGTACCCTACGTTCGCGACCTTGACACCTGTAGTTTCACCTCGTTACCTGTAGTTCCACCATGTTACCTGTAATATCATCTTGTCACTGCTTGCAGCGGCTGTGGTCGGCGTACGAGCGGCTGCTGTCGCGGCACGTGGGCGGCAGCGCGCCGGCGCCGGAGCTGTACCTGCTGGAGTGGCTGTACACCGCGTTCGCGAAGGCGATGCCGCTGGACGCGGCGTGCCGCGTGTGGGACGTGTTCCTGCGGGACGGGGACACGTTCCTGTTCAGGACGGCGCTCGGTGAGCTATAACACTTTTTTATTACTCATGCGGGATAAGTAGTATCTTAGCGCTCGCTGTTGCGGTCGAAATCGAGCTGTTTGCCCATTTTAAAATTTGAGTGCGAAAAGTTTACTTGGCGCACGCAAATTATACTTAGCACACGCAAGCTCCTTTTCAACCGCAGCAGCGAGCGCTAAGATACCGCTTATCCCGCATTTGTAATAAATAATAGTATGTGCAGCCCGTGCGATATTGTCGATAGTAATCGACAACTTATCGCACTAGTTGCACAATATACAATTATGTATAGTACGTCCCAGATAAATTTAACCCTAACGTAAACCAAAAACACACTTATGTATAATCATCATCTATTGAAAATACTCACAGAGTCAAAACATTTGCCCTGTTATTATAGTACGCCCGAGATAAATTTAACCTAAACGTAAACAAACCAAAAACACCGAAGTTTTCACATATTTACTTATTGTGCACACTTATCAGCACTTTCACCGGTATGTTAAAGGATCATACATTATTATCCAATACATTTTATAACAATTTAACAATAATTGATATGTTTAAACATCAAATTAAAAATTTTGACTGCAAAAATACGCCATTTTGACACTGCTGACTGTAGAATATAATTATAGTCTATGGATTCATAGTAGCAAACAATAAAATCATTGTATTAATATATGCCAACTGGCAATTAACGAAGCTTGCATGCCAAAATTGGCAAAACATGTAACTTATCATCCTATTTTTTGTAACACCTAAATCCATGTTTTATGCGAATAAAGAGTATTGAGTATTATGTCTAATTCCATACATTTTGTTTTCAAATTTCGTAAGCGATAAATAGCGATAGTATCATGAATCACGGCCCAAGTCTACCATAAATACATTTGCAGATCTCAACGAGTATATTTTTTTTTCAGGTATCCTCCACCTCTACCAAGAGGAGCTCAAAGATATGGACTTCATCTCCGCTGCGCAGTTCCTCACGAAGCTCCCCGAGGATTTGGACCCCGAAGCCCTGTTTAAGAGCATATCGTCTGTCAGCATTACTCTGGACGGCATGTCGTTCGAGGAGCTGGTCTCCGCGTGCCATGTAGACTGTATCGATGAGGAGATCAGGTTATGATGGACGATGGACATGAGGGCGTTATTGGATGTGTTTCCATTCAAAATTGAGTTATAGCATTAGCGTATTTGACCTTGTATTCATTGGTCTGGGCGGCGATTCTCAGGCCTCGAAATTAGTTTTTACTATCGGTCTGTCCCGCTCATGCAAATGAGATTTACCGCGCGTGCGAGCGGGATACTAATATTCGGAACTTAGTTCGAGGCCTGAGAATCGCCGCCCTGATAGTGTGATTTTTATGCATAGATTTTAATCGTTAGCATTAAATATGAATAAATGAATGGGTGAAGGTGATATGTCGTAATGTTTTTACCCAGAAAATTTTGTTTAAACTGTCACTTAAACATTTCAGGATATTATGTAATAACTTATTAAGTACATTGATTCTAGAGACGGATCTTTAGATTAATGTACGTTACGTTACGACGTATTTTGAAATGTTTAAGTAACAGTTTGAACTAAATTTTCTCGAAATCAGAATTTTGCTTTTGACTTTCATGACTTATATTACCAGTATAAAACTTTAACCGGACCATGTAAATTATATAGCCGATGTTACCCGGGCTAATATTACGTATATTGAAATCACTTTCGCTAAAATGGGATACGTAATATAGGCTTTTGGAATACGCACACAATACTCATACATACAATATGTATACATAAAATAGGTACTGGTAAAATCATTACCCTTTACGCGCCGTATTCGGGTAAAACAGGCATTACTGACTCATATTACAACGAGAGTTCATAATCAAACATGTGACGTCATCAGTTTGAAATCATTTTGTATTTCATGTGAAATACCATTTAAAGATGTATTTTGATTTTTTTATGTTCATTTCAAAATGCAAAATACTTTGTGATTAAATTTAGCCAACTGACCAAAATTAAATTAATGAATGACGCTTGTAAAGCCATGCGTTCCCTTTTTTACCCGACTGCGCGACGCAAAGAAGTGGTTATGTGTTTAACAGCCTAAACGCGCTCGAGTTATATTAGGCAACTTTATTCTCTATGACACAGTCGAAGCGTCAAGCTTTTCATGTAGCATAATATTTACCTTTATTGTTACCATAATAAGGTACAAATTTGAATAAGCGATATATAGTGAGGACGGCGCGTCTATGTTTATTACGCGCGTGTACCATTGTAACCATGTTTCGATAATACAAATTTGAACCTTAATAATGTGATCATAGAGTTGAACATTATGTAATTCAAAATGTGAATATGTGCAAGTGAGAGAGCTGTAAGGTATTATGTAACGATTAAAATCTTTGTATTGTTAGAGCAATACGACTATTGCCCGCCTTCCGATATTATCATTGAAGTACCTGTAACTTTTTGCTAGAATTATAATATCTTTATATAAAAATTCGTTTAATGTAGTTGGTAAAAATAGCTCTGTGTCAGCTACAGTGAATGGGCCATTTTTATATTCAGAAACCTCTATCTGATTTTGGCCCACGAATTACGAAATGTAATTTAAAATTTTAAAGCATACGAGTTTAGAATGCTCCTATTTAGTATTTCCTATTGTTGGAACTAAATGATTGTAAATAATAGATAAGTACTTCTTCTTTCTATAAAGTAATTCCTCTGCCAATATTCGAATATCTCTTTTCCTAAAAATCTTGTACCTATCTGTAATAATACATAATAAATGTCTATTGTACTTGTCTAAATAAATTGAATATGTCAATTATAATAATATGCTAATTAAGTTATTTAAATGTTTGTTATTGTTGAAGTTTACGGTATACAAGGATCAGTTGAAAATAATTTAGCACACTAGTTTTTTTAAAAACACTCTAGCATACATAAAACACAGCTTTACATATCAAAACGCAATAACATATTTTTTTTTACAATTTACTTCGACACTATATTCAACAATACCACTGTGGTATTGTTAAGTCCCAATTTCACCAATGCTTATTATTGTTAACGGCTTGTTAAAATACCATGCCTTCTCATTCATTAAAAGGAATTACGAGAGAGATAACATGATTTTAAATGGAGGATTAACTTGTGTTGGTGAAATTGGCACTAAACATTTTATTTATCGACTGACCCTTGTATATTGTGCCATTACATAAAACAACGAGTAGTACGACCGGCCTAATAATTAAAAAAGAACGAAATATGTTCGTTATTATTATATACTATAGTATTTAATTCTTATCTTAATGAAACATCGAGAACTTTGGCCTATTATTCTCAGGGCCTGTTGCACAATCTACAGATTAATGTCATCTTATTTGCATGCTCTGTCTCTATCGCTCGATATAAAGTAAACAGAGAAGAATGCTCCGCTGTCACTTAAGATTGTGAAACAGACTCCAGTAGAGCATTTTCGCTAGAATATTTCAAACCAAAAACACTCTACTAATATTTCGCCAATCTTCCTGATGGTAGTTTAGTTTGAATTTTGTAATTATATTACTGTACAGTATTCAGTGAAAAATAATGCACATCGACACTTTGTGGTCCGTTTCAATAGCCTTTAACCATAAATTGTTATAGCATTTCTCTCTGTCACTTTTAGTCATAGACAGCTAGGCTATTAAACGGGCCGTAGACTGCTGTCTTGTACTAATCAGCGGGGGCCTTATGTTGGGATAGCTATCTGAGAGTGACAGCTTCGTAGAATAAATAATTTATAATCTGTGTCATGTGTCAAACACTGCCAATGTGGTTCGATGCTAGTTCTGCAACAATGTTATACATATATTATGATAGAAATTTAACTTTTCTTACACTCGAAATACGGGTGTTATTGTCGTCAAGTAATTGCTGCGAATACGAGGTTGAGTAAGTATAGCATCGAAATACCACATTAGCAGTGTTTGACACATCACACAGATTATAAATTATTCTACGAAGCTGTCACTTGTAGATAGCTATCCCAACATATGGTCATCGATTTATCGCTGCATTGGCAGTGTTATAGCCAACTCTCCAACAAAAAAGAAAACATCGTGAGGAAACCCGCACATGGTTCGCCTTAGACGTATTGACCAGTCATTCCTCTGGACTAGGCCGACTATGTTGTGTGAATGCCGTATGTGCTGGCCCTGCGACATTTAAAACCGCCTGTCACAGGCACTACGCTGTTTAAACAGTGTATACTTCCCTCGGAGAATACGGTATAAATCATCCAATGAAAAACGGATGAAAATGTCTACTTTTTTTGGCAGTGTCGAAGTCTTTCGAAGTCGATGTGAATTATTTTTGCCTGATTACTATAAATTTAGTCTATAATATCTAATCGTAATGATGTTTGATTGTTTATTGTAATATAATTGAAGACGTGAATCGATGAAGGTGATAAGTGAAGAAGATTGGTGGCAAAAAAAAAATACCTAGAAAATTGTGTTTTAACAGTCACTTAAACATTTTAGGATACATAGTAACATATTGAGTACATTGATTCTAGAGACGGAGCTTTAGATTAATGTACTTAATACTTTACGACGTATTCTAAAAAGTTTCAGTAACAGTTTGAATCAATTTTCTCAAAATCATGATTTTCCTAAATATCACCTTCACCCATTGCCCAACGTCTTCAATTCTAAAGTTGTATTATAAATTCTGTTGTAAATGTATGAAAGCTTTAAGTTGAATGTAGTGTAGTTTTCTTGCCAGGGCGAAATTCGAATTTTTATTATGTTGATAATGCTCACTATTTACGTTTGCACATATTATTGTCTTTGGGTGCAATATTAAACACCTACATATTGCCTACGCAGTTCGTAAATCATTAAATATTATGAATTTTCCTAGTTATTTACAAACTGATACAATATTGTAGTAATGTAAACAGATTTTTTAATAATGATCTGATCTTAAGTATCATAGAATATAGAAAAAAAGTTTTAAAATTATAAAATCATAGAACATCCAATAAACAAATGTTCTAAAGGGCAAATTTATAACATTCAAAATTTTTCGAAGATCTATCTTTCTAGACAGTTGATAGAATCGTTGGTCACTTAAAATGTATAACTATGTTGAATATATTACTAAAATTGATTATGAATATGTATAGCAATTAATATCAATGATTATAAACGTTTGTCGGTTTATTGAAATGGAGTTGTGACGTCGACTGATATTATAGACATAGATAATGCCATCTCATACTTTAAGTTGTAAAATATTTGACTCCATTATGAGTAAGTTTGAATAATTGCATTATAAATAAATATTTAAAAAAAAAAATTTTATTTTGTATATTACGTTGTAGTAATTTTGAATAACAGGTTTCGAAGACTACAAACAATCAAAGTGGCGTGGAGTTTGCATCTGCTCTGCTATATTATACTCAAATATTTACACAACTGAATAAAAATTCTATGCTAACGACTTGGTCTAATTTGTTGGAAAAGTTACTTGAAAGAAGAGAGTTTAACGAAGAGAGCAACATTGAATTGTGTAAATATATATTAGTTACGCGTAAATCCTTCTCAAATGTATTTTAAAACGTTTAGACGTTAGTACAGACGCGGACATCCGTCGTTTGACGATATACCATCAAAGGAGAATGTTACTGGGTATGCGAAATTGATTTGTAACTTTGTCACAGTAAAGCATAAATTAATATAAATACACTATTTTTTGTCTCATGCCAAAATATCAATTAGTTTAGATTTTATAGACATTTAAAAATCTCGATAATTTAAAATTGTCGTGCGTTGGCGCAGTGTTAGTGTGACGTCACAGGTCGTACAGCTCCTGCCGCCCGCGCGCGCCGTACCCCTCGTCTGTGGTTTGTCATTTTTCAAAAAACCGTTGTATGTGGAGGCACCCCTGGGTGGTCTCGAATTACGTCATCCGCGCGAGGATTAAATTACAAATATTTCAAATATTTTGTTTATGAGCTTATTTAGATTATAAAAACAATATGTCGTTAAAATCGCTATGAAACAAGCTAACATATACTTATGGATTGGTTTAGTTTGGCCTTATAATGTATAACTTATTCCAAATTGAAATTAGGTAAAACTTTTTTTTCCCTATTTTTTGGTATTAAAGTCGTTGAATTAAAAAATATATAAAATATTTTATCCTAAAGTTTTTTTCGTCCTCAGGTTTATTCATATTACTTCCCATTATTAGTAAAAAATAAGACACATTCCATTCATTGTTTCTAAACCACAAGCTTTATAAAAATAAAAACGCGGTACTTGAACGGGCTCGACCGAGGCAATAAAAAAAAGGTCTTGTTTACACTTCAATTCCGAGAACTCCATTGTCGAGTGGCCGGGAATGTTACTCATTGTTTATTATGGTTAATAATCTTATACACAAACGAAAGTTGAAGCGTTAAAACTGTTTTGTTTATTAGAAATCAAACGATGAAAAAAACACTAGTTAATACGAAACTATTTTTGAAATAGTTGTTGTATGTGGCAAAAATTATGCTTACTTACTAACAAAATCACTATTTTAAGCACAATAGAGGGCAACCGTTAGTCCATCTATTTTGGGTAAATTATCCGATTGCCCTTTTTCATATCATTCATCCATGTTGAAATAAAATAACAAATGAAATAAAGCAACAATTTACTGAGAAGCGTTAAGTTATGTCTCCGGACGTATAAACAATATGTCGTTAAAATCGCTATGAAACAAGCTAACATATACTTATGGATTGGTTTAGTTTGGCCTTATAATGTATAACTTATTCCAAATTGAAATTAGGTAAAACTTTTTTTTCCCTATTTTTTGGTATTAAAGTCGTTGAATTAAAAAATATATAAAATATTTTATCCTAAAGTTTTTTTCGTCCTCAGGTTTATTCATATTACTTCCCATTATTAGTAAAAAATAAGACACATTCCATTCATTGTTTCTAAACCACAAGCTTTATAAAAACGCGGTACTTGAACGGGCTCGACCGAGGCAATAAAAAAAGGTCTTGTTTACACTTCAATTCCGAGAACTCCATTGTCGAGTGGCCGGGAATGTTACTCATTGTTTATTATGGTTAATAATCTTATACACAAACGAAAGTTGAAGCGTTAAAACTGTTTTGTTTATTAGAAATCAAACGATGAAAAAAACACTAGTTAATACGAAAAAATTTCAAATCATGTTTGATGCAATAACAATTTTTGTATAAAATATTTACGAAATTCACATTATAATGCATGAAATATTGTTTGTTTATTACTTACCTATCCAATTAATAGCACAAAACACAATTCACAGCACAAAACAAATATATTTTAACAATTTTCTAAAAGACGGTTGGTGTAAAAAAACAACAATGAGCGACGTCATTTTCATACGGCTCGTATTTCATACTAACAGGTTCCCCCTACCTATGCTTTTCACACGCTCACCTGGCCAGAGTGGCCGGGGGCGGGGGAACCACGACCAGGGGCTAATGAGCCCCTCTACGTGGGGTCGAAGGACCCGGTATTGAGGATACCGAGCCGTATTATACTTTATGTTTTTCTAGGGAAAACCCCCCGCGGCAGAACGCAGGGGAAAACCATGACTCTAAGGGAAAAAAGCCTTGAAAGACTTATTCCTGAGAGGCGAGCCGACATGCGACGTATGGAGGCCCCGGTCCTGGGACCGAGGAGCGTGTGTGTTCCACTCCTCCAACGCCGCGCATCGTCTCGCGGACCAAAGCCCTATCAAGGTGGGGGCAAATAAATGACACGACAAGACGTTTTTTTGAAGGCAAAACCCCCGCGTCAGGGCGCAGGGAAAAACCTTCGAAAATACACTTTATTAAGTATGCGACTGCCTGAAGGGCTAGACTTTGACGAGTCGGTCTTTAACCGACTCGCGGACCCAGCCGATCCAGGGAGTGGGGGGGGGGGCTCCGGGAGCCATGAAAGGGGGAGGGGGCATAAGGATGCCAAATGGTATACGCCGTGAGGCGTTGCTGGGAGCGCCGGGTGCGCGCTCGCGCGCCGTGCAGCCTTGCCCAGAGGCCGGGCGGCGGGCGGCAGGTGGGCTCGACCGTGCGGTGTGTGCGACGTCGTCCGGGCCCGCCATAGGATCCCCGCCAGTCTCACAGGCTCCTTCCCTTCAAGGAACCTTCGGATGGCAGGGATATCCACAAGCTGGCGTGGGTCTCCGTCGCAATGCTCCTTCACTACGCAAAGAGAGCGGCAAAATGAGCGGTGTGGTTGCGAGGCTGCTGGACGGTTGCGCGACGCGGCGAGGTGGCTTCGCGGGTCCACGCGCGGCGGCGTGACCGGGAGTCAAACCCAGGCAAGGGGAGTGTTGTCCACCAGCGTGGCGGGGCCGGGAACTCTAGCCCCCCCCAGGGGGCGAGTAAGCCGGCGCGGCGAGGCCGGCGGACGCGGCTCAACCCAACGACGGGGCGATACCCAGACGTCAGGCGGGCACGCGGAGGGCTCGGCCGTCCCAAACGGCGAAGCAGGGCCGGGCAGCAGCGGTGGTGCCGTGTTGGCAATGGTGGTGATGTGATGGTGAGGCTGCGGTGTGCAGCGGTGCAGGCCGGATGGTCTGTGGTGTTGACGGCGGCGACTGGGCGCTCACCGGTGGCCGGGAAATTGTTCCTCGGCGGCAGGTGCGGCAGGTAAGTCTGCCGGATGTTGGGTGGGCTCAGGCGGGGTGCCTGAGAGCGGTGGTGGGTGGCTGCGGCAAAGGCGCAAGCCACAAGGCAGCGCTGTGTGCGCTGCGACGAGTCCGTGCACTCCACGGCTGGATGAGCGGGATCCAGGACGCGTCGCAGGTCCCGGCCGGACATTGGGGTGGGGGGCTACCACAACCCCCCCACGAGAATGCCGACGGGGGCCCGGCGCGAACGGTGTCCACTCCATCACAGCTAGGCACGGTACAGGCTCGGTGGTGTCTCAGGTGGCAGCAGGGCGGCCACGGGACACGGCAGGCCATGGTCGAGGCGACGGCACGGCGGTGTGACATCAAGCAGCAGGAACGCTTGATGGAGCTGGCCTCCCGTGACCACAACGCTACGGTGTGCAGCGGGGCGGGCGGGCAGTTCGACTCCCCGGCAAGGCGACAATCCGCACTCGGTTCGAATGAACCAAGCACGGATTGCCGGACGCCATCAGGAGGTGCTGGAACTGCTCCAAGAAGGTGGTCGGCACGGACGCGTCACGAACGAGACGCGACGATCGGGCAGCGTAACGACGTGCGCGCGCGACGGAAGCCAGGACGATCCCCTATTCACTAACAGGTTCCATAGATTAAAGCTATATATACTAATAATAATCTTTGGATTAAAGCAAGTTTTTAAAGGACAATCTATATATTTTTTTAAAAATTGCCGCATCTGTGGCAAAGAAAAACACAAAAAGCCGTCAACTGTTGAGAAATCTATTTTAGTATCGCGCACCCGACTCTAGGAGTCGGCTCCACAGACAGCGGTTTTTTTGACAGCGCTCCTAGAGCGGGCCCCACAGACGAGGGGACATATTCGAAATAATTTTTACACACACTTTTTTATTTCATAAGGACTCTACGAAACGTAAAAAAACAAAACTAGAGAACATTCTCCATTGGACAGATGACGTGAAGGCAGGTCGCAGGGAATTAGTGGGTGGAGCATAGAGTAAAATACAATGGGGTGCAGGCCGTGAGCGACCGGACACACTGGAAATCTTTGGTGGAAGCTTATGTCCAGAATAGTACGCGTACTCCAAAATAAATTGACATTTGTTTATTTTGATTCTCAAGCGATTGACATGGTCGAGTAGAAAAAGTTACAATCTAACGATTTTCTTTATCCTGGTTAGTTTCAAAGTAATCCACAAAATAAAATACCAAAAGCCGTTGAGATCGAACTGATTCGATTCTCTATTGTGTCAGGAGTAAGCCTGCAGATCTGGACGTCCTAACTGAAACGAGGAGACGATAGACATTATAAATTTGTTTCATGGCTTTAGTTTAAAAAAATAAAAAAGCTACTGACAGTTGAATGAACTGTGAATCTGTCTACGATTTGTCAATTGTCTATGATTTTGTGACAAGTGTTGTTGTGAGTCAGTAGGAAAGCGGAATATTTTTAATAAAACAATTTATAATAAACAAATACAGTGTTATTTAAATAATGTAAAATGGCTATAAACCTAGAAAAGCATAAAGAGGCACTTATAGCTGCATGGAAAGATGTTCTAGACGAAAAAACGGATACTAATTGGTAAGTGATTTTTATCGTTTGCCGATTATTTCTCTACAATACATTTAACAAGCTATTTGATGTATTAATAAAAAAATATTCTAAATTATATTATGACAAAAATTATTTATATTTTTATTTAAAAGGTGGTTTTAAAGTAGGATGTGTACTTCCTAATTTATCAAAGTTTTGAACTGTGATCTCATCTCATCACTATATATGCAGAAACGGTTTAAACCGTAATTTCTGTACACTTTCTATTAACTTATATCCAGGATATCATTAGTATGTTAATTTTAGCCATCTCAATACACTTAAGAATGTACTGGAAGTTAAATTTTGAAGACAAAGTCATTACTTTCACTTGTTTCATGTGTTCACAACTTAATTTATGCGTCTTACAATTTATATACTAACATTAAAACACTTTTCCTCTACATTCATATGTAACAACTTGTTTAATACAAATGTGAATTAATATAAACCAATTTAAACTAACAGTTACTTTTTGTTTATATTCTACAAATGGGGTATTGTATTGTAAAAATTAAGATCTTAAAATTATTTTTGTTGTATTGTGTACAGAGATCTATATAATAACTTTGCTACATTAAAATTTATATTTAATTGATGACTCTGCTACTTTATTACTCTATATTTATTGTCATTGTATCATTGTTAAAAATTATAATAAAATAATTCAATTTAAATTCAAGAGGCATTGAGATTCATAAATATGAATGAAACATCTTATTCTACTCTGAATATTAATGAAGTATATTACATTCCAGGGCACTATTTGGTTATGATGGTATGACTAATGATCTAAAATATGTGAGCAAAGGAGACGGAGGTCTCACGGAGCTGATAGATGAATTCAACAGTGGTAAAATACAATATGCCTTCCTCAAAATGGACATTCCCAATGGCAGTATATCCAAATATGTTCTTATCAACTGGCAGGTATGATAATGTTTATCTTTACCTCTTGGAAGATTATTTTTAGGGTACCGTACACAAATGGTGAAATCAAGGCCCTATAGTCCCAATTTCACCAATGCATGTTAGTGTTAATGGGCTGTTAAAATACCATGCCTTCTCATTTGTTGATAGGAATTATGAGAGGAACAATTGCTTGGTGAAACACACCCTTAATGTCATATACCTAATTGTAAAAAAAATTAATCCTACTGAAGTTAATGTGCCATTGTTTTTCTTCATTGTGGGGTGAATAATTTATAGATGCCTTTACTGAGCTTTGCTTATATCACATCAGATTGGACAAGAGTATACTAAGATTTCACATTATGTCCTGATGGACAGAAACAGACTGATATTAGATTATGTATGTGCCTAACAACAAATACTAAAAACACTATTTACAAAGCTGCCCTATTATGTGTTTATTTTTGTACAGAACCTTCATGCGTGAGTTCAACTTGTGCCTGGATAGTATTTATGTTTACTTAATAGAAAATACTTGTGTTATCTTAATGATTCATGTCTGCCTGTAGTGTGTCATGAATACACATGTTATTGATTGTAGAAGATAATTATTCTGTTTGCTATTAGATTAGGTCATGCTTTCAATATTCTTTTGTAATATGTAGTACATTATAAATAGTTAGTATTTTCAATAGTGTGGTGGTAATATGAGGAACACAATTGGGAACTTCACCCACAGCTTTGGAAATGATTATAGCATCTAATAAAAAAAATACTTAATGTACTATATAATAAAAAAAAAAGTTTAAAACTATAACCCGACTTCGCAAAAAAGGGGTCTAAAAAGGCTGAAACAAGAAAATAATTCAATTTGAAATCCAGATTTTAGCGGGTACAACCACTGCTCTACCTAGACCATATCTGTACCTTGTTGGGTTGGGTTATAGTTTTTAAACTTTTTTTTTATTTTACATTTTTCTGTTTCCACATAAACTATAACTTTATATTTTCACTAAACTAACATTAAATTAACACATAGAAAGTAACTAAACAACTCCTAAATACTATTTGTACGACCACATTTTAAACGTTTATTTTGAATTTAACAATAAAATTTAATAATTAATTAAACATTCAAATGCATATTTGTAATGTGCTTGCAAATACCTATCTTTTGATACCAAACACGATACATATATCTTAATTAAATTTTTTTTGGAGATAGTTTGTGGGGTATAATTTTCAAAATCCAAAATTTTTCGAAAAATTATATAGCCTATGTTACTCGCGGGACCACTACGAATCGATTGACACCTTATATATATTAAAATTGGACCAGTAGTTTAACCGCTACGAGGGAACATACATACATACATACATAGACTGCCAAAATCATTACCCTTCCTTTTGGCATCGCCGAAGTCGGGTAAAAATGAATTGCTGTTCGTTAGTCTGGCTAAACTTCGAGAATGGCTGAACGTCCAATGATGGTTTAAACGGTTTGTATGCTCAATGAAGTAGGCACAGGTTAGCTAGTGTACTATACATATTATATAGGCATATTTCAACATTCAGCACCCAGGGCCAATTAAATTTGCCACCCGAGTTAACAGTGGCACATTTTCAAATTTCATGTTTTTGTTTTATTTATTTCTCCCTTTGCTGACCTTCGCAGGCTGCCGCCCTAGGAAATAGGCCTATTGGATCTAGATTAGATAAATTGATTAAATGACCGAACTAATCTTCTAGGGTGAAGGGGCACCAACAGTTCGGAAAGGAACCTGTGCAAACCATATCAAATATGTCTCAAGTCTTTTCTCCGGCTTCCACATGACGATGCACGCTCGAATCGAAGACGACTTAGAAGAAAATGTGCTTCTGGAAAAACTGGCAAAAGCGGGATCTGCGTTTAACTTTAAGTCCACAAGGCAAGAGGAGATAGCACCGTCAGGGCCAGTGGGAACCGTATACAAAAAGGTGAACCCAGGTAAGCTATTGACACCTTCAGGCTTACCGACACAATTGAGAATCGAATCAGTTCTATCTCAACTCCTTTTGGTGTTTTATTTGGTAGATTACTTTGAAACTAACCGGGATAAAGAATATCATTACATTGTAACTTTTTATACTTCCAACAATTTCAATCGACTGAAAATTGTGAATCTAAATTAAAATCGAATCAGTGGGGTCCATTTAATAAGTCTCCTAGTATTGAAGTACACGAGTAAATCTACTATAGTATTAGTATGTATGTTGGGATGCCTATGAGGTCACAGAACGGGTCATGCAGATTACCGATGCTAGACATACTATGTGTGCCAACAATACTGAGCTTGGTACAATTTGAGGCTACTTAGCCACTACATTAGACTTTTTTAGTCTCTTTGTTATTACTATTAATTATTATGTAATAAGTGGATAGGGCTGAAAATAAATATTTATTTATTGTTTTGCCTTACATTTAAAGCAAATATTTTATGAAAGTAACAACATGAGGAAGTCAATTAATGTTTTAAACTGTTCAACCCGTGTTACTAAGGCTGAGTCATTTAGTACATTCTGTGATTATTTTTTATGTTTTACTATCAACAAGGAAAATAACTTTTCAAATTATAATTAATCTGTGGCTTTACGTGTAGTATGTGTAACTTTATAACACTGTCAAAATTATTTAATTGGGTTGGTTCTAAAGTTATTGAATATTTGAGAAAAAGCAGAATATTTGACGATTTTTATAGTACATAAATAAAAACATGAAACAAGAAAATTAAAAACATTGTCTGGTACCCTTGACACTATTTACCCTAAGAACGGAACAAGATCGATGTACCTAGTGTGAAAGCCTCTATGTTATTATTATTTACCATGCATTTGACGACCTCCGTAGCGCAGTTGGTTGAGCGCATTGGTGCTCGAACGAAAGGTCGCGGGTTCGAATCCCGCCGAGGGAACAATAAGTTTTCAATGTTCCTGGGTCATGGATGTGTATTAAATTTGTGTATAATATAATAAAAAATCTTAAATATGTGTATAGTATAAAAGTATTAAATATATTTCCGTTGTCTGGTACCTGTAACACAAGTTCTTCGGATACTTAGCACAGGGCCAGATTGACGTGGTGTGAAGCGTCCATAGATATTATATTATTATTATTATTGCCAATTCAAAACTTATATATTTTAACTAGCTGTGCCCGCGACTTCGTTCGCTTGGTTTTTGAGTGACATAAACCGTTTATGCAGCGAAAGTCCCCAAATGTGAATAATTTTCTCCGTTTTTACAACAGTTCTCACTGACGCTTCGCTCCTATTGGTCTCAGGGTGATGTTATATAGCCTAAAGCCTTCCTCTATAAATGGACTATCCAACAAATTATTTTTAATCGGTCCAGTAATTTCTAACAAACTCTTCCGCTTTATAATATTAGTATAGATTGTCTGGTACTCTTAAGTCTTAACACTAGTTACCCTTAACTTAGCACGGAACAAGATTGATGTACCTAGTGTGAAAGCCTCTATGTTATTATTATTTTTTACCGTGCATTGCCAGTTCAAGTAGTTTGATATTAACTTATATATTTTAATTGAAAATACAAAACATCGATTATCCCATTCTGTCATATTCGCCCACCGGCATAGTACAATATTGATTATAAATTTAAGTATTATGTTAAGCCAAAATATAAATGCATTGTTTACCGATTTTGTCTCAACAATGGAATGCGCATTGTTTGCTAATACAAACATACTCTGGCATTTGCACGCGGTTTGCTGAGGCGGGTACTTGTGAAATGGACGAATATAACTCATAGTGTAGTAACGTGTACCCAGTACCATGCTGAAGTGAAATATATATAAATTATGACTGAAGACATAAGAAAGAGGAAGCTCAGCCTTAGGAGAGGTAACCATTTTAGTGGAAAGAGATAATATGTGACGCTATAATTTATGTTTTCCGTGTACCATTTTACAATTTGAACTCCTAAACATTTTTTTTTTCTGTGGGGTTCCGTAAAATGCAAACAAATTGATTTGAAAGCTTTGTAATCTATACTAATATTATACAGAGTGTAAAATAAATCAGTGATAATACTATGTAGTACTTTCACAGTAGACTTACTTTTGACTTGTGTGTATGTTTGTATGAGAAATGCCCCAATATCATCAAATTTCCCATAAAATAATTTCAAAAAATGTACCTCTTTCAGAGCTGGTACTTTCTCAGTAAACTCTATATACGTGACCCGTATATAGAGTTTGCTGAGACTGAGACACCCTAAAGTATTATCAGTCATTAATATTATAGCCTGTAGAGAGGAATACTTTTATAGTTTGTTTGCATTAAATATACTCCGAAACTTCAAACTACTGCACCGATGTTGATAAAATTTAATATTTCAGACATAAAGTATACGTCGTGCGAATCCTGAGGAATTTTCCTTTACTCGGACAAATCACGCGCTTCACGCGAGATTTGTAAATATTACAAAGATGAAAGATTTGATTCTTTGTTTTTTTGAATTGAATTAGGGCTGCCATCTCTAAAACCTGCCTCCCAGGACCGGAAGCGTAATTTCCCCGGATTTTGGAGCTTTCACCCGGACATTTCAATACTTTATTCATTAACTTACATCTTCATTAAAACTTTGGGGACACGGGCAAGTTTTAGTCCGGATTACGGATTAAACCCCGCCCGGACGCTTACAAACTAGGACAAATCCGGGGAAACCCGGACGGAAACCTTGCCCGTGTCCCCAAAGTTTTAATGAAGATGTAAGTTAATGAATAAAGTATTGAAATGTCCGAGGTGAAAGCTCGAAAATCCGGGGAAATTATGCTTCCGGTCCTGGGAGGCAAGTTTTAGAGATGGCAGCCCTAATTCAATTCAAACAAACAAGCAGCCTTAAATTGAATAGGCTCCGAAAGTACAGAACCGATTTTGATATTTGGTACAGTTATAGAGGAGGCTTTTTTAAATTACCTTAGTTTTTGTTGTCTTGTCCCCGTAACACAAGTTCTTCTGATACTTAGCACGGGGCCAAAATGCAAAATGTACGGTTCGCCGGGATATGATTTTTGCGCGTACGCAGTAGCGGGAAACATCTAGTAAAGAAATAAAATTTAAAATTTACATTTCAGTTCAAGAAATCAATTCAAAAGAAAGGGATCAGTTTTGGTTGAAAGAAGAGCTGGAGGAGAAGAAAAGAGTGGACGCCGAGAAGAAAAGAAGAGAAGAGGTGAGTGGTCTGAAATCATTATAGAGGATTTTCAACCCCCGACAAAAACAGAGGTGTTATGAGTTTGCCTGTGTCATCATGGCTCACAAACGAAGGAACCGATATAGATCTAGTTTTGGAAAGTCTGACGTGCTTGCGACTATACTTCGCTGTAATTCATCATTATCAGCTCAATGCTTGACAGTTGAAAAACAATTCTTGAAATAAACTTACTGGCAGAATCGACTGTAAGGTGCTCTAGGATGGTTACCAGGAATAATAAAATAAAAGGATATAAGTACAATCTTTAAAATATCTTTCAGGAGAAGAAAAAAGCAGAGGAGGAAGTGAGAAGACGAGATGAGTTAGAGGCAGCGAAACGTCAAAAGTAAGTATTACTTAAGTGGTATTATTCGCGATTTGTCCCGTCATGGTAATTTATATTTTTATTTAGTCCGGGTTTTTTTCTCTTTATTTTTTTACTGTCCGAATAAAGATCTTATTTATTTACCCACTAGCTGTTCCCGCGACCTCGTTCGCGTGGTTTTTGAGTAACTTAATCCGTTTATGCAGCGCACGCAACGAAAGTCCCCAAATGTGAATAATTTTCCCCGTTTTTGCAACATTTCTCACTGACGCTTCGCTCCTATTGGTCGCAGCGTAATGTTATATAGCGTAAAGCCTTCCTCTATAAATGGATCATTTTAAAAAAAAAATTCTAATCGGACCAGTAGTTCCTGAGATTAGCGCGTTTAAACAAACGAACAAACTCTTCCGCTTTATAATATTAGTATAGATATGAGGTGCCAGAACAAAAATACTCTACTCGTTGTACTACACCGTCTATTCGGCTCAGTATGGAGACCACCACACACAGTATACTTTGACATGCACAGCGGCGACACGGGGGGCGAAGGCCTGAGCGCCAGCGAGGCGCTCCGCCGGCAGCGGTCGGCGGAGGCGCGCTCGCTCATCGGGTCCTCCACCAGCGCGGCGCGCCAGCACTTCCTGCAGCACACGTCACAGTCGCAGATGGAACAGAGGTATGTTATTGATTGTAATGTAGGTTCTTGGTGGAAATTCATTTTATATAGAAAAACACAAACTACTTGCACTTTTTTCCCCACTTTATTTATTACTAGCTGACCTGTGCCCACTTCGTTGAGCATGGAAACCGTGTAAACCTTCCCGGGACTTCCTCGAATATTTCAGGACCAAAAATAGCCGAATCAGTTCAGCTAATCTCGATTTTTAGCGAAACTAACGAACAGCAATTGATTTTTATATAGCCTATGTTATTCAGTGATAATGTAGCTTTCTAATGAAAAAATAATTATTAAAATCGGTCCAGTACTTTTTGAGTTAAGTCGTTACATACAAAAATACAAAACTTTCCTCTTTAAAATATTAGTGTAGATTTTACATTAATTATTGCATAAAATACACGACTGGTTTAGACACCTGATAATGAGTAAGTCGAAACCGGTCGTGTATTTTAAATAATAACTGATGTACAATAAATAATAACAAATAAAGTGGGAAAAAAGTGCAAGTAGTTTGTGTTTTACTATATGGAACAAAGGTGCCTTGCCAGTTATATACTTTTTGTGACTGACTTTGTAAGTCTGTATGTGTCTAATAAAACCCAAAATGAAATCATCTATTTAATTTTTGGATTATTAGAAAGGTTCTATCCACTAATTTATTTGTTGCAGTCAAAATAATTAGTATTTTGAATGTTTTATTAATTGATGTTATTTTAGCTCCCCAGGTTAACAAATAATGTTAAAATTATTTAAGTAGCATTAAAAATAATGAAGATATTAAACTATTCAACATAATGTGCGAACGAAGCGGGAACGACCGATTCTGACGTCACATTAACTCTACGTAGACATTACACAAACCAAACCTGCGTACAAATATCGTTGTGCGAGAAAGAGATGGATCATTTTATTTAATTGCTAAAAACTTAAATGTTTTAAATTTATCCTAATTATTATTTTGTTTTTTGCTAATCTTCGTAATGAGTCCAAAGGTAAATATATTTAATGCTCATTCAATAACACAATTACAGGTACACATCAAACATACCAGAGAAGCCGGCGCGTAGCTCTGTTGTGTCGCAGCGGATCAACTCTTTCACTCAGAACCTTTCACCATCATCACCCACACACCCACCAAAGACCCCGGAGAAATCTATCATCACGGAAACACCGCAGCAACCGAAGACCAGTCCGTTGAAAAACATAGACAAAATCAAAATGAGTCTGGAGACCCCGTCCCAGATACAGTACGAGCCCATCATCGATCCGACAGACTTGAGTCCGAGTACAGAGGAACCGTCCTTCAGCGAGTACGCAGAACAGAACTACAGAGAACTTGACATGAAGCAAAGTGAACCGATGATCAAACAGAATATTCTGGAGAACGATATGTTTGATGCGTCCTACTCCAGCTCGAATGAGAATGATGATGATGATAGTGATAACAAGTTCAGCACGATCAAGCGCTCACCGTACAGCAAGAAGGAGGATGAGTTGAGCAGACAGAACACCGTTATAGAGAATGTTAATTTTAAGAAGGAGAACGGAACGTCTGTTGAAGGTAAGTGTCCATTTTGATACTGTACAGTAAATTTAATATGTAATTTTTAGTTCACAATGTTAAACCTAGATGGCGCTGTTACTTTTCTACATCGCGCTATCGAAAACATGCTGAAATATATAAGTATATTGTGAAGGATTTTTATTAGTGTGTGGGACTATGTTCGTATAATTCTTATTAGTAACGAGTTTGAGTTCTTATTCGAAGATTCGAACCCCACCACGCAAAGGGCCAAGTGAGTGTTGTTTAGTAAGCTAGACTGTAAATTTACCCCCTCACTAATAAAATATGTAAACACTGAATAAGCTATGTTCTTCTACTTTTTTATAAATGTATCCGAATATATTATACAATAAATCATCAGAATATATTACATATCGCCTCCGTGGTCTAGTAGTTCAGAGCTTCGCTCTCGACCCGGATCGGACCGGTCGTGGGTTCGATTCCCGCGTTGGAACAACAAAAAAAATGTTGTTTTCAAGTTTGATTAGGACAATGCTGGCTGATCACTTGATTGTCGCACAAGAAAGATGATCCATGAGTCGGATGGGCATGTATAAAGTCGGTTCTGCGCCTGATCTCCCGCCAGTCGTGTCGGTTATCCGTCCTACTGGGCTACGAGAGTGAAGGAAGGGAGTGTACTATGTATTGCGCACACACTTGGGTACTATAAAATAACTCCTGCGTAGCTGGCCTGGTTTCAATGTTACCGGCCACCGGTGTGGGAGCGGCATTGTTATATTACAAATTACAATCACTTGAAAGTGTTCAGTTAAATAGTTATTAGACGTAACTAAATATGTTTTTATTTTAATTTCAGATGTATCCCCCGAAGGGTTGGACGAGGAGGCTACGATATACGAGGACTTGGACGATGATCCTGGTTTGACAGCTCGGGCTTTATATGACTATCAAGCAGGTAAACATCTTTATTGCCCATGTTTATTGTTTCTCAGCAATTAGTATTAGTACAAAACTATGTAAGTTGTAGAAAGTGTGTATTATCGATTTTGGCGACCTACACATCGATCAGGAGGCCGGTTAGGATTGCATTGGAATTTCTCTATTTTTAAACACGACGGTAGCGCCAAGTTGGTTTCAACCGAGTGACGATTTTATGGAACGAATTGTGATACCCAATATGAAACCAACATGGCACTGTCATATTTAATATTAGTGATATGTCAAATTCCAATGCAATGTCGGTTCATTTAATTAGATTCAAGAGTAGGATTTCAGTATGTTCCGTCCCTCTACGCCGTGCCGTCTCGCTCTAACGGTGTACATTCACAGCGGACGAGTCGGAGATCACCTTCGACCCCGGCGAGCTGATCACGCACATCGAGCAGGTGGACGCGGGCTGGTGGCAGGGGCTCGGCCCGCGGGGGAGCTTCGGCCTGTTCCCCGCAAACTACGTGGAGCTGCTGCCGTGTCGGCCGCGCTGGTGAGTGACCGGCGAGCAGGTGGACGCGGGCTGGTGGCAGGGGCTCAAGGGGGCGTTTGGACCTGTCCCAGTTGACATTTTTATGAAAACTCCCCTTGCCAACCCGCCTGCCAAGCATGGCGAATATAGGCAACTACTCCCCATGAAATACTTCAGGGGAGGCTTGTGTCCAGTAGTGGACGTCACAGCTGAAATGATGATGATGAACGCGCTTATAGATCTTATCATTATTATGATAGACTACTGTGAAAAAAAACATAAATAATAATACTATATTGATTTCTCTAAATTATTACATACGACTATTTATAAAATAAGTTAGACTTTTATAGCATTCACATACACATGTGTGATAACTGATAATACTTTAGGGTGTGCAATGTGCATGGGTCCCGTATATATATATAGTTTATTGTGAAAGTACCAGCGCTGAAGAGTTACTTCTTTTTTAATTATTGTATGGGCAATTTTATGATGTTGGGGCATTTCTTACAGAAACATGAAAGTCAAAAGTACGTCTTTCAGCACTGGGACTTTCACAGTATACTCTACATAGGAGGCACATACACCTTGTATAACTGGCATCAATTTCAAAACCATAGGCATATCTTAATATATATATTTCTTGTGTGCATGTGTATGTGACTGAACTCCTCCTAAACGACTGGACCAATTTTGATGAAATTTTTTGTGTGTGTTCGTGGAGATTCGAGAATGGTTTAGATTTACAATTGGAACCGATAGGTGGCGCTGCAGTCAGTATGTCAAGCAATTAATTAATAAGGCAATACGAAGTTTGCCGGGACAGCTAGTATATATATATTATGTCATTTGTATTTATCACTTTCAGAATTGCTGATGATATAAATAGTCCCATGGGTGTGCTGTATGGTCGACTGAGGAAGAGTAATTTGGTGCCCCAGTTACTGATCGTCACAATTATTTTATTTATATTACGCTGCTTGTATTTGCTAAAGATACTAATAAAAAGTG
The DNA here is from genome assembly GCA_905187575.2 of Celastrina argiolus. NCBI lineage: Eukaryota > Metazoa > Arthropoda > Insecta > Lepidoptera > Lycaenidae > Celastrina > Celastrina argiolus. The sequence continues at coordinate 3,128,877 of LR994591.1, read as the reverse complement.
TGAAAGAGAAAGAGATGTACTGTGCTCCTCTAAAATCTATGGTAATCTCTAGCCAATAAAGCATCGTAATAAAGTGTTTTTGTTGACACAATTTTTTATCTGTATGACATACCTAATTTACTTGAATAATTTTACATTTATTGTAACATTTTTTTTTAGTTTCAATTATGTACTAACAACTTATTATTTTAACATATTATAACTAACTTTATTACAGTTCAACCAAGTTCCTTGTCTTTCGGGAATCATAGTTTTTCATTACATACAACATATCGTTCCCATACAAACATCAAGTACATTTAGAACTTGGTTGTAATATACATTATAATGGTTAGAAAAATATTTAATTGAAGTTGTGAGTCTACATGAGATTTTTCTTAATCCAAGACTGGTTTAAATAATGTTTTAAGTAAAAAAAATTTTCTTGTCCAAGCATTTATATTTGAAAAATTCTTAAGTTATTTTATATTTTTATCTTAAGTTATTATTATGTTATTAAAAGAAAACGAAAATAAAGGTATACCTTTCAAATTCAATGTAAACAAAAAAATGATGTACGACCAAATGAATGTGTCATACTTGCTAATGCGTGGCGTTAAAATTGGTAGCATTATAGCTACCTAATAGCTTTGTTTACATTTTTGTCACGTTGAATCGAGAAGGAGTCTTATTTATATGCTATCAAGTTATAATGTACTCTTTTGGCTCAATAATGTCAAAACTAGTCATCTGAATTTTAATTATAAACAATACATCCACAACACAAAAATAAGTATTGATGTTTTATAAAGTTATGCTCAATAATCATCAATTGAAAATACTCAAAACACAGAGTCAAAACATTTACAGAATTGAGTATACATGTCGCTATCTTTGTCCGTCAAGTGTAATCGTTGATTAAATATCATGTTATCTCTGTCGTTATTCCAATCAAGGAAAGAGAATGCATGATATTTATACAAACCATGAACACTTAACAGGCGTTGTTGAAATTAAAGATTGTAAACCTCACAATATTTTCGTTCTGTGCCGAATGGAATATAGCATGTAATATTAATTTTAACACATAGACTGACTCAAATTGACGCTAGTTGGTAGTTTAATATTTTTGGAAAGCCTAAAATAACTGGCCTATATTTATCCAAAAATCATTTCTCTCCCTTTTCACTTTTGGCATTTAATTGTTAACATTGTATTGGCTAATATTGTGAAGTGTGTCGACCATAGGTAAGATACGGTTTTAAAATCATTATTAGTAAGTAACCCTTAATCCTCGAAATTGTGTCTTATTAGTGCCAAAAATAATTTGTACCCAATTTTGTAACTTTGTATTGGATGATATTGGCATATGTAACGATTGTAACGAATGTAATATTAAAATGTACTCGTGTGTAATGTAATAGCATAAATACACTCGATTAAAATTACTAGGCTTCCAAAGCGAAAGAGGCATTTAACCATTTTGAAATTTAAAAATTTTTGTCTGCTTCAATTTTTTCATTATATTAAGTTTTTTAAAATATTTTCCTATAATATTTTTTATACACAGATTTGTGCGGCGCCATGTGTACGTGTGTGTAATTAAACAGCTTTAATTTGTATGACAGTGACGCGGCCAACTGCTCGTACCCAGCACTGTGGAAGCATGCAAGGTGTAAAATAAATTTGTGATAATACTTTAAGGTTTGAATGTGTTTCCTATACTGTGAAAGAACCAGTGCTGAAAGACTTAATTTTGAATTTCACGTTTGTATGTGAAATGCCTCACAGTCACATCATAATATTTTTTTTTAATATCTCTTTCAGCGCTGGTACGTTCACCGTAAACTCTATATATATAACCCTGTACAAACACTAAAGTATTATAACTTATTAATATTATAGCCTGTATACATCATCCACACAAATGAATTTAAATGTTTAAAAGATAATGGTATGCCGTCACAGTCAATGACGGTGAATTAATAATATTACTGTACACAATTTTAACGCTGTTTTCTTTTTAGACAAGTTTAGCTTTAAAATGTACAGCATTTATGTAAATGTATGAATTTTATTGTAAAGAGGACTTATTAAGCATTTCGTTCGGTATAACGAGCCATAACATTAATAATAATTAACATGTATTCTTAAATTGTTATAATTAATTTTCAATTTTTTTTAATCTAAAATCGAAAGTATATTTAATCATTCTTTAATATTTATTGCAATTTAAAAAGATAAACATAGTGTAGGGTCAACAAACTACTTTTGGTAATATGTACTACAATTTTTTTTTGAAATATTTGATGATTCAAATATTTTTTGTTTTACAATAATTCATGCATTTGTTATTTAAGGACCTGTTTTACAATTTAATGATAAGTGTCAGTTTACTTATTTTAATGTTTTGTAACTCGATATAAAGTATCGCGATAGAACTTCTGAATAAGTTATTTCATACTTGTTATAAGATTGTGAAACATACTCTTATTAATTTTAAGATTTTACATTTTTTATTTAATTTAGTTATAGTTTTTGGAACTATCAGTTTTTCAAGCTTTTAGTCAAAGTAGTTTTATTAGAAATCACAAACTGGTGACATTTAGTAATGTTTTTAAGAACATCAAGTTAAACTATAATTCATAGAAGTATAAGAAACTGGGACTATTTTACAAAGGCTATGTGTCTTGAAAAGTATTAGTTAGATAACATTCTGGAATATCTTGTAATTGAATTTTCGGGTCACAAACTACCTACATAGAATTGAATAGTATTGTAGGTGCTTTACCTACTAAAATTTTCCTATAGAGAATTTGACACATCCGTAATTTCTTATAATATTTTTATTAAAACTATTGACAACAATAGCTATTAGATATTAAAGCTAACAAACCTTTACAACTTTACAATTCTTGTAATATCAAATTTATATTGTCACCATAGTTTAGGCATCTTTACACTTTGCTATTGTAAGCGCCATCTATTTTAATTTTTAAAGTTAATTAAGTTTAAATAGTTCATTTTACAATCTAAACATATCTTATGTAGTTTTGGCATTAGGCAAAACATGAATTGTTTTACAAACTTTTTTAAAACAGTAGTTGATCAAATATCAAGTACCTTTTTAAATAAACCGACAAATGTTCTAAATAGTTTTAATCTGCAGATAGCTTAAATATTTTGTATGTTGTAATTTAAAAACAAATTTCAGAAATAACTACTTTATATTTTTTTCATCTCAAGGCAACAGAAAAATACAGATAATATTGTATCTTTGTTTTGTCTTAATTGTGTTTGAAATGTATATTTTTGTCAGTTACAAAATATTCGTTCTTAGCGTGTAATTTTTAGCTGTATTTGTGTTGCATACACAAAAATAACAGTGTAACGCTTAGCAATACTTGTGTTAAATGTATATATGTAATATGTATGTTGTCTGTTAGTGTTGCAACTTATTGTATATTTGCTAGCAATGATATAGCGCCTGCAACAAAACATATATTAAATCATTGGCAGATTTTATCCAATAGCGAATATTGACCGTATGTAGATGCAATATTAATATGGTGCTCCTCTGTAACGTACTATATCCGCATCCTATTTTCAAAATAAACCACTATATTATTTAATCTTTGTTTTATTTATTACACCTCAGCACGACATTACAAGTACAAACAATAATTATACTCAAAAATTAAGTTGAATCTGCTATCCTGGTACAATTTAAATTTTATTAATGTTAATTGTACCATTTTAATTATGGGTCTGAAATGTCTTAAAATCAACCATTTTTGGATTTATCCCCTCTTAATTATTTTCTGCTATCCCGATACTTTATATTAATATTATGAATACACGACTAACTTGGGCTTTAATAAATGTATGAGAAGTAAAAATAGTTTTTGTTTGAAGAACTTCCTCATATTAAATTACGTTAAAAGGATAGTAATGTTTCTGCATACACAGCTAACTTCAGGTCTAAATATATATATGAAGTTATTATTATTTTTAAAAGTTGGATATCATACCTCCATTTGTGTATAAAAAACCCCCAAAGGTGCCTTTCAGTTGTAAGGAAATAACGATATTAACGAAATATTAATCACATTCCTGTTTTTTTGTACGAACTTAGACCGCAAGAATGTGATTGAATATTTTGTTATAACGTTATTCCTTGCAACTGGAACGGAGCTTTACATAAGTTACTGTAAGTAAGTTTAAAGCGTACCACAACAATTAAAATAAGAAAATAACTGTGTTATGAAAAGGCTATTTCGGGGAATAAATAAAAATGAATAAATATGTAAAAACAATTCATATTTATTATAACTAGTTAAAATATAATCATCGTATTATATTTGAAAAAACATCCTTCGGTAATTGTATCCTGTTAACTATATCTGGATTTACCTGCAACAAAATTTTAACGTATATTTAAATGAAATGAAAAACCACTGTAAAGGAAAAAAATATTGTAATATTCAAGATTACTATCTTACGCCGGTTCTTCTCGGCGGGCTAGGGTTAAACCGATGGTAGTCTTCTTTTTTCCACATTTCGAAAAAGTGAAATGATCAATTACAAAAACGAAAACATTGATTAGCCAATAAGTAATATTTTAATCCCCCAAAAATAGCGGCTATTCTAAGTTTCTCACTGTAATAATAATAATATAATAATCTATGGACGCTTCACACCACGTCAATCTGGCCCTGTGCTAAGAACCCGAAGAACTTGTGTTACAGGTACCGGACAATGGAAATACATTTAATACTTTTATACTATACACATATTTAAGGTTTTTAATATATTATACACAAATTTAATACACATCCATGACCCAGAAACATGGAAAACTTTTTGTTCCCTCGGCGGGATACGAACCCGCGACCTCTACTACTAGTCGCTAGTAACGCTCATTGCTTTTTTCGGAAGTTACTTAAAATTAAGTTTTTATTAGTAGGTTACTCTGGAAGGCCCTAACTAACCCTCCTAAGAAATAGGATTTCATACCTTAACCCGTATCTCCCGAGGCATGAACTCGTGGAAGAAGTGGTAGAACTCGTAGTGCGTCTCCACAATCTTGAGTCTCGCCATCTCCTGCTTGAGGGCGGCCACCGTGTGCGCGGGCGCCGTGTCGTGCCGCTTGACGTGGCGCGTGAACTCGTGCAGGGTATCCACCAGCTTCTCGGCCCGCACTCGCGCCATGTAGTCGTATCTGTAATGATGTGGATGAGATTAAACAAAAAACCGACTTCAATCGCCGCTATGATTTTTAGAGTCCCCTCGGTTCCTCTGGTCTGCCACCATCAAGCCCAGATTTCCTTATCATGGGTATACCTCTGAAGTAACTTCTTTCCAACAAAAAATAATCATTTCGGTTCATAAATGACGTAGTTATCCGCGAACAAACTAAAAAATGCATATACAGTGTGCTATGGTTCATCACATCATATCACATCACATTATATCAAGCCGAATAAAGTGTGAAGAAAAGGACGCCAAGAGCATCTTTTGTTTTGGCACCTCATATAATTGTATTATGTAACTTGCTGCTATGGAACCATGGGCGAGTCCGACTCGCGCTTGGCCACTTTTAGTTTTTTAAAACTATTAAGCAGTACCTACATCAATTTCTTCCTTATGTGCTATACATAAATAAGAAAATATATAAATTGTCACAAATCTTAATTTGCAAATTAAATAATAGAATACTCTTATCAAATCAGTGTATTACCATCGGTCCTCGATAAATCTGCAAAGTTTGAATGAAATATGGCCGTTTAAAGTGGGTCAAAATCACGCTCACGTGAGTTACAAACATACAAACGTGTAAAAAAGGGACGTACTATATAGCATCGAAACAACGCCCCTAGTGGCAACCGACCAACCTTTTCACTGCGAGCAGCCTACATCTCGCACTTAGCATTAATTAATAAAAGATAGTATAACTTACTTTGCCTCCAATTTGGATTCCAAATATTTATACAGTCTCATGGTAGCCCACGACGCGTTTTTCGGTTGGTATCTCCTCGGCGGTTTGTATTTCAAATCCTGTTTTATTTCCTCTGGCAAGTCATCCACTTCCATGGCCTTCGCTGGCACCACTTTGACTTTCTTCTGCACCGGTACCTTCCTTCGCATTGGTATTGCAGGAACTTTGAAGTTGTGTGTGTCTTTAGTTTTGAGGGAATACATTAAGTTCTCGCGCTGGAACAAGTAATGTTGTAAAATTAATATTGTAATATATTCAGGCATATTGAAATAAAAAATATAGGTACAGAATAATCTTTAAATAGTAGATAATTTCTTGCACAATTAGCCACTGACAGACCTTTAGATTTTATTACTATGATAATAAAGTCTAGAAATTTGAACCTACCCGGTTGCCACCCATTAAAAAAGGATTATCTACAAATTTCTGTAGAACTTCTAAAATACTTACCAGTTTCTTTCCTCTTTCTACTTCTTGTTTATTTATCTTCTCTAGGTACATTTCTAAAGTTCTTTGTTTCATACTTTTGGAGAAGTGATTGCTTTCCTCAACAGTTTGTTCCATTTCTGTATTGTTTTCTTCAACATAATTTTCAGAAATTTCTGCATTGTCGCTTCCACTTTCATGAAATTGATTATCTCTTGTGTCATTGTCTGAATTTTCTTGATCGTCATCACTCTCTTCTACATCTTGATTTTCCACATCATTGTCTGTTTGTTGGTTACTGGTGTCATTCGCATGCTCACTTTCGTCTTCAGTTTCTTGGTTTTCAATCGTGTCATTTTCAGGTTCATTTTCTTCTTCTGATTCTTCGTTCTCAATGGCGTCACTTTCATTTTTTGATTGTTCGTTTTCATTTGTGTCACTTTCATCTTTTGATTGTTCGTTTTCAATTTCATGGTCACTTTCCTCTTCTGATAAGTCGTTTCCGATTGCGTTATTTTCATTGTCACTTTCCACTTCTGTTTGTTGATTTTCAGATGCATCATTTTCATGATCACTTTCCTCAACTTCAGAATTTTCATTTTTATCATTAGACTTTTCTGCATTCTCGTCATTACTTTCTTCTGATTGTGTGTGACTTGGAACTGCTTTACTTTGTTCTTGGGTTTTATTAAAATTATCAGTTTCTTCAGCTTCCATCTGGTGATCATCATCAGCAATGTCATTTTGTGTGCCTTCTGGTGTCTCTTTAACAAGGACATTATTTTCTATTGCCTGTTGCATGTTTTCAATTGTTTCATCATCTAGTTCCTGGGGGTCATTCATGGCATGACCGGGTAGTTCCGTAGAGTTAGCCCGTGGGTGCTTACTTATGTCTTGAAGATCAGGGTTAAAAGTTTGTCTTTGTTTAGCGGATTTTTCCATAACTAAAGTTCTTAAAGATTTTCTAGGTGTAAAATCTTTACCAAACGTCTTTCTTAGTGTTTTTCGTGTGGTTCTGTGGGAATCCCAACCAGAATTTGCGCCACTTGAATTAGCAGTATTGTCCGAAAAACCTGTACTTTCTCTGACTGGAGCTAAACTAGGTCTTAGATTGTTTTTGAACATGCTCTTAGTCATTCGAGGGCTTTTACCGTCTTCTTTACCCGTAAACGATTCAATAAAATTTTTACTTTGCTGAAATAAAATAGCTTCAGGTGGATCAACTTTAGATTCATCTTGTTTACTCTTAATATTTTTATTACTTTTGTTAACATTATAGTTTTCGGGGACATTATCAACTTCGTCTAATACCTGCTCAGTTTCTTTTTCATGTGAACTTAACACTTTTTCGCTAGTATCTTTTTCAGTTTCGTTTATTTCATTGCTACTTTCATTATTTTCACTCTCTTCTACATTTTTGGATTCTTGGCTATTATCTAACTGTATACTTTCATCACTAGAATCTTCTTTCTCTTCATCATCTTCCTCTTCTTCATTCTCTTCGTCATCATTATCTTCATCATTATTCTCTTCTTCGATATCAATATCATCTCGCATGGATTCTATATTTACTTCATTATTATGTGTTTTACTACCTTCCAAATCGATTGAACTTTTATTCAATTTATTAATACTTTGGCTTTTATTTGCGTTGCTGCTCTCTTTATCATTGTGATACTGAATAGCTAAGTTGTTCTCAATATCTAACTGATTACAATTGGAACTACTGTTATCTGTATTCTGCTTCTTTACTAAATCTTCACTTTTAAAAGTTTTATTATTATCAGTGTCTAGATGTTTATTTTCCACATTTTCTTTATCCGCAGTTGGTTGGTTTTGTGTTGTGGATACTTCTGTTTTTTTAACTTCAACTTCATCATTTACGGAACGAATGTGGGAATTATCACGATTACTGTTATTCTTAGGATTTTGACTTATGTTCATATTTGTAATCAAAGTAGTGTTCAATTTATTTTTGGACTTATTAATGTCTTTTGGTATTTTAGTGTGTGAAGATTGATTATGCGTATAAGATTTATTTTGTTCTTTTAAATGGATTTCTTCAGAAGAATTTTTATTGACTGTTTTCTCTTTTTTATTTTCTACTTGTTCAATAATATCTTCATCATTTTCATATTCTAACGTATAATCGTTTTCGACATCACTTTCATCCTGAAGTGGCTCTTTAGTTTCTTGACAATCTTTAGTTTTATTAGTTACATTATTTTTTGTAACCTCATCAACTTTCTTACCATCAAGAGTATTATTATTTTTTGTTAAGGATTTATTTTGTATTTCTTCAATCTCATTTTTATCTACATCATAGGTTTTACCTAATTTACTAGTCTGAGCATCAGTTCGTGTTTTGTTAAATGTTTTAGATTGATTAGGTTTTTGGTTCTTTGAGGTGTTTATTTCCGTTTCAATGTTTTGAGGGCTTGATATAAGTTTAGATTTATGAGATCGTAAAGATTCGTTTCGTTTTGTTTTATTTATCGATTTATTAGGAATTTCAGATTCTTCAGGTTCTATGAATTTACTTAGTCTTTTACGTTTAGCCGGCGTAGCAGCTAGATCTTCAATTTGGATTTCCATCATAGTGGAAGAAGGCAGTTGTTTCCAATCGTCTATATCAACATCAAGAATACTTGCCGTGGGAGAATTTTCTACTCCTCTTGCATTACTAATTCTACGTTTTTGTTCAGTTTTCTTTTGAAAACCAAATACTTTAGCCTGAATTTCTGGAACTTCATCTTCACTTTCTGACACAACAAAATCGGCAAACATATTTTTTCTTTTGGTGCCAGGTCTATTACCAAAGAGATTACGAACTTGGCCTTTCGGTTCCATAGTTGGTATTTCTCTTGTTTTATTTGCAATTGACTTATTAGCAGATATATTGAGTAAAGCGGAAGGGAAAATAGGTTTGGTTTTTGGTTTCTTTGCCTGATTAAATAAGCTCTTTGGACGGACATCTATTTCTTTATCATGATCGACATGACTTTTTTGTAATTTTACTAATTCATCCCTGTTATTGAAGACACGAGGAAACCTTTTTGGTGGATTATTTTCTTTCTGAGTGAACAGTTTACGTTGAGGTATCACTATGCTGCTTATTGATTCACCATCACTGCTCTCTGGTAAATCTAATGTGTAATTTTTCTTTTCTTGGCTGAAATATTTATAATTTAAAATTAACAACCAAAAATAAAATATATAATTTTAAATACATATCTTTCATTGATATTATAAAATATACAATTGGATAATTTGGGTTGTACTGTGGGTTTCATTCCTATTGGCTATCATTAACAACTCAATACACTATTTTTTGGTTTCTCGTAATAAGTCAACAATCTAGCATTAAGTGTATGCAAAATTAATTTCAATGCAATGTATACATAAATATATTTGATTCCAAAGACTACACAAGAACATTTATTTCAGAATCTTAACTGTTTTCATATTGCAAATGGATAGCATGAAAGTTTATTATGTGTATACGATATACATAATAGAGGTACATTCATTCTGTGCAGTAGTTTTGAAGACTATTCAATGCAAACAAACAGTCAAATTTCCTTTTATCCATTTTCCTAATATTAAAATGATTATTTCTAAGATTAATGAAGATTATTATATCTAAGATAAAGCTGTAAGACTCACCTTAGAATCTCTACATCAAAATTTTCTTCAATATTGTTTGTCTCGGGAATCTCCTTATGTTCAAGCAACTCTAGCACATCCCGAGAATTCTCATCCAATTTCCTCCACCAACTCTTTCCTAGAATTAAATGACAGCTATGTAAATTATAACATATGCAATCATTTTAGTATTCCAAATAATTTTAATTCAATCTGGCCATGGCTTATGAGACATGCCCTTTAAATTCTGTTAATTCTCTATTTCATCAATTTTCAATTTGGAGCTGTTCTATATTTGAATGTGTTTAAATTTTGAATCTCAAAAGAAAGTATAAGGATTCATGCTATATTGTTCAGTCATAGCATCATTTGGTATTTGTCAGGTTATGTACGAAAATAAATCTTTCTAATCAAAATGTTTGTGCAATAATTTTCTACAACTTTAGATGTGGCCTGACACAGCTTCAGTGTTTTGAAGAGCTAACATATGTTTTTTGTGATCAAGCTACATGTCTGCTGACTGTTGAATGCTGGTATTTAAATTCTAATGTGGACAAGCTAGTGTTAGTAAGAAATCTCGCAAAGGACACTTAAAATCCACCGTCACTGAAGATAACATCATTGCTGTGAGAAAAGTAATTTACCACATCTGTTTTACGACAATCACAAGGCGGCCTGCATCAGATGGTGTAAGAAAACTATGCAAAGGCTCAACTGAGGAGAGTCAAATCACGTCTACGACATCCACAGTGGTGACGAATCTTGGATTTATGCCTACGGTCCTGATTTCAAATAACAATTTACAATCTGGGTCTTTCAAGACAAGGCAAAGCCAACTAAAGTTGTTAGTCTTCGGAGCACACAGTTCTAACTCAAAGCGACTCATCATCATGTACCTTAAAAATGTAAGCTCTCTTGTCAAATGATTGATTATTTGAAGCAGGAAAAATTCTTTTCCAAAAATGCTACACATAAATTAAAGTTTCATGCCAGTCAAATTCAATATGATTTAATACAAACAAAGTTCTATTGCTGTAGGGTAGCATAAAAGATTTTAAATTTTAATGTCACTTATTATATTATCTTATAAAAATGGATCACAAAATGTGTTGGTAAGCGCATAACTCAAGAACAACTGAACCAATTCGGCTATTTTTGGTCTTAAAATATTTGTGGAAGTCCAGGGAAGGTTTAAACGGTATGTATGCTCAACGAAGTGGGCATGGGTCTGCTAGTACCTAATAAAGAAAAAACAATGAAACATAAATTTGGTCCAAGTTTAATTTAAACATATAAAAGGTAGCCCTTATCATATGTTGATGTGATGATTTTATACAGGATTCTTTTAATACTTTAAAGGATATTTAGATCATACTTCATTAGAGCGGAATACTCCGTCTAAGAAATTGAATCATAGATTATTAACCAGATAATTTTTACTAACTGATAAATTTTATGAAATTGTAACATCACGTAAAATATACTATTTTAATGTTTATATTAAATATATACTTGTTACTTACTTTTAGGCATGTCTATAATCTCGGTATCATCGTTCAAAACCGATCTTCTCTTAGGTAAAGGTGAAGGCACAAATGTGTCACATATCATCGCAGATAACTTGACTGAAGTTTCCAAACGTCCTGGGGAGCAGACACTACGAGATCTCCTCTGTATGTATCGTCTTGGTGAAGATACACCTAAAGAACGAGCCGGTGATGGAATTCTTGAGTTAGACATCATACAGTCACAACGGCAATCACTTTGTATACAAGTTTTCACACTACTCTCTTGAAAAAACACTTACGTTAATAGTTACTATCGTTATTTTAGTGCTAATTTAAATCATCTTAAAATATTTTAAAATAAAATTGTCATTTGAAAACAAAAACAATTTACGAATTTAAAAAGCCGTTGACAATTCGAAGCCACAGATTAAGAATTAGTTACTACGTAACAGATGCGACAGCTATATTTTACCGAGTTTCCAGTTGTTACGTTTTGGCAGCACTGTAGCATCTGTCATTTTGACCGCACACCACAGACCATAGCACATCACAGACTACAAACACACATTGTTAATCATTGTTTAAGTGGTTGAATAATCGAGTCCAGCTATCGATACTTTAGTGAGGTATCGATTTTTTTTGTAGGTAGGTTTTTGTAGTTCAGGTAATTTATTTTTATAATAAGTAATACAAAATAAAAACAGGTTACATTTATCATTTATTTATTGATTTTTTTACGAAGCAAACTGCAAGTTTAATTTTTTTTTTAACTTGCGATGCGATCAAATGTCAAAGTTTTTTTGAATATACAGCCTTGTCTATTGCAATAGTCGGCCGAGTTACCGCTTTTGCCTTAGATACTATAAAAAAAGCTGTGAAATGGAAATCGTTAAAGCGATTGATACCTACTATTAAATTGTTACAGTAAAAAATAATTCATAACAATAATAATTTTATTATTTAAATGGGCATATTAAAATGGTTTTTATATTATTATATTATGTTACTTACACTGCCAAGTGTTACAAAACGTTAGAGATTGATATTTTGTTTAACGAAATTTATTGCAGTTATTACGTTTTCTACGGATTTCTACAGATTCATTTAGTGATAACGTACCAATTTCACCAAAACGTGTTAAAGTTAATCCTTAATTAAATACCATGTTGTTCCACTCGTAATAATTCATATCAATGAATGAGAAGGCACGGTATTTTAACAAGCCGTTAAAACTAACATCCATAAGACTATCTATCTTTAAAAAACCGGTAATCGTTATAAACATTATATTAAGTAATATAATTTTGTACTAGATATATTTTACTAAAAAAAATTAACATTTAGGTATAAAAATAAAAATATACCTACTATTACTTACTAAGTTAAATATTTGTATTTCAGAAATAGAGAGTTTACTAAAGTAAATATCGTGGAAAAAGAACGTATTAATTGTAAATAATTAAACAACGTACACACAGAGATAATGTTATTGTTATTTACTTACCAACTCACAATAATTTACGTCACCTCCAACGATGTAAAATAATAGATGCAGCCAACATGAATTTATAAATTCAAAGATCGGGTTTTTATAGTTTTGCGAAGCTTTTTCACGTTTAAAGGATTTCTTCACTTGAATCACGATGTTTGTAGGTAATTTACTTATAATTGTCAAGATGATAACAACACGGATCGCAATTGCTATTTCCCGCTTGAGAGCCTGTGATTGAAAAAAAAAATGTGGGTACCTACTGACGACTCAAGCGTTTATAATAGATATTATAACCACATTATACAGAGCCTTCCTTCATAGGCAATATATTGCATATGAAGGAAGGCTCTGTATGCTGTAGCTTCATATTTAGATTACGTTACAACTTTGCGCGTCTTATACAACTAAATCATTAGATTATATTATAAGTTATTTGATTAAACGTCTAGCGCGTAATTCAATATGACGAGATTTCATTGATTGACTAGGCCGAAAGTTGGTTGAACAAGCGTCACTCAACGTCCAACTAGTTAGCGGACTGTAACAAAGCCCTTTAAACAGAGCGGACGCAAAATCAGTCAGGTTATTGAAATTTAATTAATTTTTTCCCGCAGTGGCGCTAGTAGTCACCAAGAGAAATATGGCCGTAAACTGAACCTAAACGCAATCAAACCAAAAACACAAAAATTTTCACATATTCACATATTGTAACACTTATCAACACTTTTCCCGAAATATTAGAGGATACTTAATATCCAATATAATTAAACAACAACAATTAATATAATTGTTAGTGTTTAATAGTTATGTAAACTGTGTTTTAGAACATCAAATGAAAAACTTTTACAGTAAAAATACGCCATTTTGACACTGCCTACTGTAGAATAATTCTATAGATAATTTAATAATAGATTCTTAGTCGGAAACAACAATCATTGTATTGTATTTGTATCACTGGGTAGTTTATGGTTGTGTCATAGACAGGTTTGTTTACGTTTGGGTTAAAATTAAACGGGACGTACTATACACAGTCTGAATCTAGAAACAGTCATATCATTGTTTGTTACGTTTCAATTATACGAAGTCTCCGCGTGATAAGATAGTGCTATTGTGCCAACTGACATTTTTAAGTAGCTGTGTCAGACACGTATTTAGACAAAGACGGGAGGGCTAGAATTTATTTTCTAACAATACCTACTTAATTGTTGTGGTGTATACTGACTGGTGAAACGTAACTCTACCATTCATTTCATCATGCATGATCGCTGCAAGAGCGCTCTTATCGCATGTGCAAACCTGTTTTGTTCTCTTTTGTGTTTGTTCGAAAAACAACAGACGTGATTGGTTGTTTTTCGAACGGTTGTCCCGCGCGGCTTCTAATGCTCGTAGCGTGCTCGCGACATGCACATTTCGTGCGCGCAAGATGTCCAAGACTATGACAAATTGTTACAAAGTGTAAACTTTCTATAAAATAATAACACCTAGAAGCCGGGTAAAAGCCGTAACGTTTTGTCCTAGTTTGCTCCCGGCCCGTCATTCGGCGAATTTAATTGTACGTAAATGACATGGATTGCTTCAAACTATGTGATGCGTTTTTTAAGCTATTGTATAGCTTCTATCGCGGGCCTTGAGCGTGGAGACCGAATCCAGGAATTCCGTAACGAAAATAACCTAACACCACCCACTCCGACCGGATACTTTTTATTGCATCTATCGATGAATAGCAGAACTATTAATGACTTTTTTGAAATATCACGCTTGTCTCTTTAGTTCAGCAACTCGCCTCTAGATGGCATTGGTTGTATCGGATAAGTTGATTAAATATGGTATGCAATAGCTTTACCGTGGCAGTCCCCGAGTGCCATATGTCTTTTTTTAAATACTACATCTAGTTATTATTATCTATGGTACCTTCATGACACAATGCAGCAATACGTACGGCGAATTATTTTATTGCGTCATACATTGCATTTTATGTTTTACTAGTCTGTACGCACCTTTAGACATTGTTTGCTTTTTCTAGATTCACTCCAATGGAGCCTGACAGTGGCAAAGTGACACTCAATTAAGACTAAACTTTTTTTTAATCTAGTTTATTTAAGGGACCACGAAGACTGCCTTTATTAGTAAACGTATAATACAGGGTGTTTTGCACATGGACCGACATGATTTTTTGGGGGGTGGGGGGGTCATGTGCTACTTTCCCCCGTGAGACCCAATATCCTAAGTCTCACGGTAGTCTAGATATGTTTTTTTTTAATTTTTTTGAAATCTACCCGAAATCTTGCCTTTAAATCGTCCTAACTTTTTTGTTTGTGGTTATAATACCACAAAACAAAGTATGCTTGTATTTTACAATGTTTTCTAATTCTAAATAAATCATTACATGTTACAATTGATATCCACAAAAAAACTTCTGAGCTTTCAAAGTGGTAAATCGGTGTAAATGTTATGAAAAGTGACAACTTATCAATTCATTTAAAAAAAACTAAAGTTCATTTTGAATTTAACTTTTTTTAAAAAAGTTCTTTACTTATTACCCTTTCTAACGATATGCTACATGATATAAGAAACCATTCTTAAAGTGGTCAAATTAAGCTTCGTTTGCCTGAACACGCACTCTAACAATGTAACTGGTTTGAACAATGTAACCAGTCAACGCGGATTATCAAGCAGCAGGTAAAAAGTTAGTCCCTTTCTTACTAGTAGTACAGTTATTGTTGTCTTTGTCTATCGAGTTGAAAGTGAGTGAAGGTCACTTGCCGGGAATCAGTCGAGATTACTCTGCGATTCGAAGTGCCCGTACTTTTCCCGTTGTTCTATCGTAATCAAATTAAAGTCTTGTTATTGTTTTTTTGTTAAATCTGTTGTTGAACTGTTACGTTTTTGTTGTGTTTATCTTTGCGTATTCGTTACAATGGCGAACTTCAGTAACGAGGAGTATGCTGACATGATGTTGGCGTATGGTAAAGCTGATTGCAATTCGCATGAAGCGCGAAGAATTTATCAAGAACGCTACACTGATCGACGGTTACCTCACCACGAGACCTTCTCAACTACCTATCGACGTCTGAGGGAGACCGGAAACTTAAACTTTCGGGAGCCCCGAGTGAATGTGAGGCAACATAATGTTGAAGTTGATGAGAGAATCCTTCAAGCTTTTGATGACGATCCTACAACAAGCATACGAGTTGTTGCTGACGGACTTAACGTATCAGTTTGGAAAGTCTGGTCCGTTCTTCGGGCAGATGGAAGGCACGCATTTCATTACACTCCTGTTCAAGGTAACAACTTACAGTACTTACTACTTATTTAAAATGTGACATTAAAACATTTTACTTGATTTCAAATCTTAATGTGTTCACTTTTACTCTTATTATTTTTTATTTTTTATTGTTGTAATTGTTTCGTTGAATTCCTTTCTTGCTATGTTTCTCGGACAACTGAAGAAGTTCTTTGCGTGAGCTCAATTAAAAGAAAGAAATATCGCGTTTATGCAGTTATTACCACAAACTCACGGATTTCATTCATTGTTCCAGGTCTCGAAGAGGGTGACAATGCAAGACGGTTAGAGTTCTGCCGATTTTTATTGCACACAGATGTTGAAGATAGCGACTTTTTGAAAAGAATTTTATGGACTGACGAGTCAAATTTTAGCCATGAAGGCATAGCAAATCTGCACAATTTGCATCACTGGGAGAAAAGGGGCCAAAATCCGCACAAAAAAAGGCAGACTTCCTTTCAGCGAAAATTCAGCGTAAATGTTTGGGCTGGTGTTATTGGGCGAAATCTTGTCGGCCCATATTTTTTGCCAGAACGACTCAATGGAAACAATTATTTAGAGTTTCTTCAAAATGATTTACCTGAACTGGTACTACCAGTTTTAGAAGATGTGCCAATTGTTTTTCAAAATGATGGTTGTCCGGCACATTACCAACGAATGGTACGAGAGCATTTAAATAATGCATTTCCAAACTCGTGGATTGGTAGAGCTGGCCCCATTCCATGGCCAGCACGGTCCCCAGATTTAACACCCCTGGATTTCTACGTATGGGGACGTGCAAAAGAGTTAGTGTATGCAACAGAGGTGCCCACAAAAGAAATTTTAGTGGAACGAATAAACACAGCATTCGTAAAAATGCAAGAGGAAATGCGGCTTTTAACTACAACCTCGGAAATAAGAAAAAGGTGTCGTGCATGCATAAGGTGTGGAGGCGGCCAATTCGAGCAAACTTTGTAATTTTAATTTAATAAAAACAACTTAACATAAAAAATGTATTTTCATTATCTTGACCCTAGCAACAAAGTATCTCTTAGGTCGACCCCTGATGTATTATTTCTGTCATGTAGCATATCGTTAGAAAGGGTAATAAGTAAAGAACTTTTTAATAAAAAGCTAAATTCAAAATGAACTTTAGTTTTTTTTTAAATGAATTGATAAGTTGTCACTTTTCATAACTTTTACACCGATTTACCACTTTGAAAGCTCAGAAGTTTTTTTGTGGATATCAATTGTAACATGTAATGATTTATTTAGAATAAGAAAACATTGTAGAATACAAGCATACTTTGTTTTGTGGTATTATAACCACAAACAAAAAAGTTAGGACGATTTAAAGGCAAGATTTCGGGTAGATTTCAAAAAAATAAAAAAAAAACATATCTAGACTACCGTGAGACTTAGGATATTGGGTCTCTCGGGGGAAAATAGCACATGACCCCCCCCCCCACCCCCCAAAAAATCATGTCGGTCCATGTGCAAAACACCCTGTATAGTCCAGAATACTGCTACCTACTAAATGTGTTATGTGATCCATATTATGTAAACCACATTGTAAACAGAGTTCAATATGAGCAGCTGTAATGTTTTCAATTAAAGAATCACTTACTAACCGAGCAGTAAAGAAATAAAAACATAAATTTGGTAGAATTAATTACTCGTATTTATAATGGCAAAAAGAGTGAAACCTTGATATTTAAGCCCCCCCGTAAGCAGATTGAATACGAGCCTAAAATCACTCTTAATGGAAAGATATTAAAACGAGTATCTCAATTCAAGTACCTCGGACACATGTGAGGTGTAATATTATGTTAGCCCACAGGTTGGCACGTTGTGGTAAGGAGGCAAAAATAACAATTTTTAAAGCGTACTGCCAAACTTTTTATACTGCGAGCCTGTGGACCAATTATACACAAAAAAGGCTGGATAAAATTACAATATTAGTTCAGTACAAAAATGGCTTTGCGATACTTTTGGGTCTCCCGCGTGTCAGCTCGGCGTCGTGTATGTTTGCAAATGAGCATACCGATGATTTTTAATGCCATTGTATAAGAAAAAAAACATGGTCCCTCTTGAGCAGACTGAGATCGAGCACCAATATATCCTGAAGATGTTGGCTGATAAACTAGATTCGCCGATACTAGAACACTTTATGAGAGTTCTTGTAAGGTGAATATTATTATATAAAGTGTATTGCAAAAATAAATTATTAGATATATTTTACTAACATAGCGTTAAGTCTATTGTAAACTAACAAAAATTTGGGCCATAGTTGCTCCTAATAAAGAATTTATTTTAAGGTTCCGTATCCAAAGGATAAAAACGGTCTCATGAATCGTCAGATAGTTGAAATTTCACAGATGATCCCCCGTGTTCTGCGTGGTATTCTGAACGCTTACTGGGGTCTATTACAAACTCTTAATTCCAGCCAGTTTACGCCATACAACATGGCTGCCTGGAATTTTCGTATTACGATCACATAATAACTGCATGATGACAGCTAGTCAGCGGACACTTGACACTTGACTTGCTTCTGAATGTCACTTTCAGACAGCCAAACTAGGGTGGATGAATTCCACATCATCATTTGGTGAAAGTATTAGCGCTGAAAGACTTGTAATTTTGACTTTCATGTTTGTATGAGAAATGCCCCAACATCATAAATTTTCCCATACAATAATTAACAAAAAACCTCTTTCAGCGCTGGTACTTTCACAGTAAACTCTACATACGGGAATTATACACATCCTAAAATATTATCACTCATTAATATTACAGCGTATATATAAAAATAAATTGCTGTTCGTTAGTCTCGCTAAAAGTTGAGAACGGCTGAACCAATTCGGATAATTTTAGTCTTTAAATATTCGTGGAAGTCCCGGAAAGGTTTAAACGGTTCATCACAAACTGTTTGTATGCTCAACGAAGTGGGCACAGTTAGTAAACTATACATACTGGACAATACATACCCTAAAGTATTATCACTCATTAATATTATGGCCTGTATATATGTCGCAGTCATCTTACTGGATCCGCTATTTAGTTGAATGACTAGCGCGGTTATATAATGGCGTCAAATAGCTCGTACAGATAGCAATGTGTTGATATATTGTTTGATTAATTTACTTTATTGTGCGTTATAATAGTATAGATTCGGAAATTTTAGTATTAAATGGCTGTTCTAGTATCGGAATCATTGATTTTTTGGTAAAAACAGTATTCAATTAACGCGCTAGTCATTCAATCAAATAGCAGATTCAACCAGATGACTGCGACATATTATACAAGATATATAATTGCCCTTCGTCGGCGGTATCAGTTCCGCATAGTACGCGGAAACATAAAACATATTATATACATACAAGCGACGAGGTTAGGGAGAAATTGTGTTTAATTATAGACTGGATTAATTATACATAATTAAATTATAATATGAGATCGAACGTGATATGAGAGTAGAATATCATAATTATTACAACACTTAATAATGATCAGTGCATCCTAAATATAAATATGACAAGCTTTCACATCATGCTAATCGGGTCCCGTGCTAAGCTTTAGAAGTTGTGTTACGGGTTGACATTAAATACACTATGACCCAGGAAAAGTTTTTGCTGCCTTGGCGGGATGCGAACCCTCCACTTCCAGCTCGAACACCGTCCAGCTAATCACTGAGCCCATGGTACTCTATATATGCACTCTGCTCTATACCCTCGTAAGCTTGTGGAATGGATGGCCCACTCAGCCGGCGAGAGATCGGGCTCAAGACCAATAAATGCCCGGGCGACGCATGGAACATCTTGTCAGGCAATTCGGTGATCCTGCATTGTCCTAACCATGATGATGATACGTGAAAACAACCTTCTTTGCCGTTTCAACGCAGGCATAAAACCCAAACGTTTCGTTTAATTTTAATCCAAACGTATCTAAACAAAGCCGTCTAACCATAGACTAGTCAGTGATGCGAATACAATACAATGATTATTGTTTACGACTATGCATCCATAGACTATATGCTACAGTCCGCAGTGTCAAAATGGCGTATTTTTACTGTAAAAGTTTTTCATTTGATGTAAAAATATATTAATTATTGTGTAAATTTTATAAAACTAGCTAGCTAGCTAGCTGACCCGTGACCACTTCGTTGAGCATACAAATTTCTATTATATTATATATATGTCCTTCCATGAAGTATGATCCCTTAATATTTTGATGAAAGTTGATAAGCGTGCACAATAAGGGACGTATCTACTATAATATACCTACCCCCGACCACCAAAGTCAAGACCCAAGCTGGACTGGTGGATTTCGCGTTGCCGACCTGCGTAACTATAAATGGTATAAACATAAATGGTAAACATCCATTCTAATATTTCTATTACTACGTCAATCTACTCTTATTATCAGATCAGATGTTAGTTAAGTTACACGTATGGAATAATAATTTCAGTTAAAATTGCATAAAGTGACTTTTATGACTAAGCAAATTTGACATTTTTAAGTAACTAACCCCCGAATTACCAAGCCTTGAGCGAATTGATGAAGAGCACTAGCGATGAATGACGACTCTCTTCTTCTAACTTAAGAGCTTCGCTCTTGTCGGTGGAGTTTTCTCCATTCCTCTCTGCACTCCGCCCTTCTCTTGACCTCCTGATACGACACGACCATCAATTTCTCCTTCACCTGGTCCATAAAAGTTCTTCTCGACCTTCCACGTTTTCATCTATGATGACTATTTAGATCAAAATCGATTTATACCTTTGGGAGCTACGATGCCACATACAGCCAGACACACACAAGTTGAGAAACTAATAATTTCCTTTTTTCGTCAGGGGTTAAAACAAAACCACGCGGTCTCCGAAACTATTGTAAACTAGTCAAAGGCTTAGTTAAGGCCGAAATGTAACTCAAAAGGCTTTTGTGTAGTAGTAATTTTTAGAATGGACTAGTATAATTTATGTTATACTAATATTATACAGCAGAATAGTTGTATTGTGGCGGTACAATCCTGCATCGCGCTATCGAAAATAGAAGCTTTTTGAGTTTGACACAATAATAAACAACATCTGAAAATTTAAATCTGAATCAGCCTGACCGAGCATACCGCCTCGCTCGATCGGTGATCTCCCTTTGGGGCTTTAACTGTTCCCACAGTATGTTTGATAAACTCTGGATCTACTAGTAGGATTAGAAAAAGTTTTTCCAAATATACTCGTAAATATGACAAGTTTTGAGCATGGAATGACGTATAAATCATCAGGCTAAAACTAACACGAGCAGAATACCAATGATTCAAAATCCTTCCGATTTGGAATTTCACGTAGACGAAGGTGTTTGGATGAAAGCATATAAGTCTCAAATATCATAAAAATAGGCCCTACATGTAAATAGGATTGTCTCTGCTGCTCAATTGTATAACTAACATATTACAAGTTCAAAGTTATTACATATTATTATTGCTCTGAGTTTCTATGAGATATTATTATTACGTTAGCATAAGGGCCCTTTCGGAGGTAAAATGTTTGTAGCCAGAGCTAAAAATAATATATTTCCTTTGATATTATTTACTTACCCATTCAGAGATACGTCTGTTTGTTTGTTAACGGTTATATATATCAGCTTACATCTGTCGCGTGTTAGTTGTGATAGTGTGATAGGATGGTGAATGACAAAAATGTCTACCTGGATGTGCCGCCGCAGGTTCGTAATGTTATTTTGAGTTCAGTTATAACGGGTTAGAATTGGTACCTACATAAAAAGGCGAATAGAGAACCTACTCCTTTTTTAGAAGTTGGTTAAAAAAATGTTTTATATTTAATGTTCAATGGTTGAAGAAAATGCTTTGGAGTCGGATGGGTGTATTAATTTCTTTAATTTCCAAAAGAATCAGGATAATATCCACAGACACAGCCTGAAAAGGAACGAAATTACTCCTATTTTTTTCTAAGAATATCGAAAAGCAAAAAACAAAAACAAAATGTTTCTAAAGCGAACTTTAATTAACACAAAAGAGTCCATATATACTGTGTTACTGATGTCTCCTTTTCTCTCTTTTACTACGCATCGCGCTCCAACTTGTATGCTCAGTTCAGGCGGAACGTGACAATGATTCATGCTTTTTCGTGCGCGCAGGCCGGCGTTAATCGATTTATCGGTTAATTACTCGTTAGGTTTTGCTTTAAGTATTACAGAAATGTCTGTGACAGACAACCTATCGTGTAATGCGGTGGTGATTTAATTGACGATCAGTCCGAGTGACTTTGTAGTCTATAGGGTGATTCATGGTGCATATATTAAGCCGAATATAGCATGAAGAGAATGACGCGTACATCATTTTTTTGTTTGACTTATATAAATTACTTACCATAACGCGATAAATCACGATTAAATATCTCCATAAAAGTCACAGAACAGATGAATTTCAATCCTGGTCAGACCTTAGGTCAACGGCCAGTGCATCTACACACGAACGCACTGGCCGGGACACACTAGGAGCCAGCAAGCCCTAGCATAGTAAGATTCACTCCTTGTGGTAATTTGACACCTTTGATATTTTTGAGTGATATTAAGTAATTTATATGAGGTATCAAACCAAAATATGCTCTACTCGTATGCGTCATTCTCTTCACTATGTTCGGCTTAATATGTCAACCATGAATCATATTGCATGATGATTAAAAATTCATTATTATGAAAAATTCGATTTTCGACTAGAAAGAACAACGTTTAAGAGTCACGAACTACCAAGCGCAATTAACGATTGATGAAATTGACTGACGCTCGCATGTCCTACGGACGCCTAAGATGTTTGTACGTCAAAACTTATGCTAGCTAGGCCTAAATTAAGTTTACTTTTCAGAAAAAGGACCGGTTCCCCGGGATAGTGATCATAATAATGTTGACGGAGTTCTGCGAGCGATTCTCGTTTTCCGGCATGCGAGGTGAGAAGTATAATGTTTATTTAAGACTGTAACTTTATACCCCCGACAAGGGTGTTATAAGTTTGACGTGTGTGTGTCTGTCTGTGACATCTTGTATACAGAGGAACCGACTTTATCTCATTTCTTTGTTTAAAAGCTGACGTGTTCATAGCTACAATTCATCATCATTAGTTCGCTCGCTCACGTCAGCTTCCAAACAAAAAAACTAGCTCAAAACCGTTTTGGAACTACGCTTCCACTGACGCGGAAAAATAGCCCCGTTTCGTTACAAATAATCTTTCAAAATGTTTACAAATGGGACTTTTCGTTTATGAAAACGACGATTAGAATAAAAAAAGATAAAACAAAGAAAAAGCATACAACGTAATTCAACAGACATATTTTTATTGTCCTGCAAATTCCATGGTACGTTATGTCGGTCCTACGCTCGAAAGTTGAGATTTTTTTTATCTTTGCTAACTCTGTTAGCTGCCACAATCGAGAGTTCCGTCCAACAAATTATTGGACGTCTCATCAAAATAAAGCTACTCAATAAAAATTAGCTTGATACTAATCAAGGGAAAACAATGTATGGGGGAACCCTGACTAATATCAATCAACGCGTATTAATCTGTCAGAACCATGCTGCCAACCATCCAATCCATTATCTATTTTTCTGATATTGAAGAGTATCATCATGGCTGCTAATTAGTTGAATGAAAGTCCATTATGTAGAATCGCCACGGCTGTCTCTTCTCCCCTCCCCCTTCTGGAAACACCAATGCTAATGTTGGCAAGTGGTACGTTGAACTTCAATTAGCATGCTATTTACGTACTCACCAAAACTCCGTTCCCAGCGTTCCTGACCCTCTACCTGCGCAGCAAGCTGGGGTACTCGGACGAGGGAGCCACGGAGATGTACCACATCTTCTCCACGTTCGTGTACGTCTTCCCCATCATCGGTGGGATCGTCGCTGATAACTATCTGGGGAAGTTCAGGTACAGTAGCTGCGAAAGATCATCCTGCTGTAACATATAGATTGTTGAGATGTAAATATAAGTAACTGAAGATATGAGTGGATGAAAGTGATATGGAGCAAAATTCAGATTTCGAGAAAATTGTTTTCAAACTGTCACTTAAACATTTTAGAATACGTCGTAAAGTATTAAGTACATTAATCTAAAGATCTTTCTCTAGAATCAATGTACTTAATACGTTACTACTTACTAGGGGCCTGTTCCAGGAGACGCTCTGAACGTTCAGATCATTCATAACGCTGACATTGACAGCTGACAGTGCCTGTGAAAACAGTTCAAAACGATCCTAAACAGTGCTAAAGAAACGCAAATCTGAACGAAAAAAACGTTATTTTCGTTTACTATTTTCTTTAGCACTGTTTAGGATCGTTTTGAACTGTTTTCACAGGCACTATCAGCTATCAATGTCAGCGTTATGAATTATCTGAACGTTCAGAGCGTCTCCTGGAACACAGGGTATATCTACCAAAATGTTAGTGACATTTTCAACTCAAATTTCTGGGTATTTTTTTTTGCGACTAACTCTAATCAATTAATGTCTTCAATTGTTAAATTATAACTACTCCTTTCTTACTGGCACACTCTATTATTATAAAGGTTTGTTGATATACATACATAACAAATTTAATATGTTTTGACAGAAGATAATATATTGTAATTAACAGAAGTCTTACTCGATTTGTTTTATTTAGAATTATTAGAAAACGAACAGGTTATGAGACTAGCACGCTTCCACTGTGCCAATAGTACTATTGACTAAAGTCACATAAGGTGACTTGACAGGCGGCCGGACTTTCAGTAATAGTTTCCTGTTTCAAACCCCCGACGCCAAAACGACGGGGTGTTATAAGTTTAACGTGTCTGTGTAAATGTGTATGTCTGGCTGTGGCATCGTAGCTCCCAATGTTGATCCGATTTTAATGGGATTTTTTTCGTTTTAAAGATATATCAGTCGAAAGTGTTCTTAGCTATGTTCGGTACAAATTGATTCAGGTCTTTTCAAGGTCATTTGTTAGGTGTGATAGGAATTTTACACGCTAAGGCCGTGTTTCACCGAGCAATGGTAAAGTTAACGCCATGTTAAAATACCATGCCATCACATTCATTGACAGAAAATATGAGAGGGATAAAATGATATTTAACATGGCGTTAACTTTAACATTGTATGGTGAAACACGGCCTAAGACGAGTGTTTTTAAATTTTTAATTTAGTTTTATTATCTTTTGGTCACGGAACTTAAAACATTTGTAATTCTCAGGACTATACTATACATGATGTTCATCTACGCGGCGGGGAACCTCCTGGTCGCGGTGACAGCGATCCCACAGCTGCTGCTGCCGGGGAGGTGAGTCGACTCCATTCAGTCAGCCAGCTACAGGGCTGATAGACATAAGGTAAAAAAAAGTAAAAAATTTAAATATATTTAAATGTATGACGACCTCCGTAGCGCAGTGGTTGAGCGTGTTGGTGCTCGAACGAGAGGTCGTGGGTTCGAATCCCGCCGAGGGAACAAAAAAAAGTTTTCAATGTTCCTGGGTCATGGATGTGTATTAAATTTGTGTATAATATAGTAAAAATCTTAAATATGTGTATAATATAAAATTATTAAATATATTTCCGTTGTCTGGTACCTGTAACACAAGTTCTTCGGATACTTAGCACAGGGACAGATTGACGTGGTGTGAAGCGTCCATAGATATTATTATTATTATTATTATTATTATTATTATTATTATTATTATGTCTAGCAATATCCCACGAAAAAAATTATAACCACAACCTGCTAGCAGATGAGTGAGTGTACGCATAGGCATGCGTTTGATGCACCTTCCTCCTTCCCACAAAAACGTGAAAACACCACCACACAAGCAATAATGTTAACACGATCGTGCAAAGCCCCACACCACCATGCGGGTTGCAAAACTCGACGCGCGTTTCGCTCCGACCCCGGAGCATCCTCAGGATATAGACTCTGCGAACAATGTTCGTTAAGCAAATTTATATTTTTTTTGCGGGATATAGCTAGACAAAATATATTTAAATTTTATGCTATGGATTTCCGCAAAGTAACGCCTGCATCCGTTAACTATTTCCCCTAAAGTATTTTATGGAGAGTTGCCTATACTCGCCACGCTCGGCGAGTTGGCGAATGCAGTCTTAAAATGTCCGCGAAAATATATCTCTATACACTGTGCAAATATCTCTGTTAGTAAGGGGATAAATATTAAGTTCATTCTATAGTGAAAATATTGAGGTACAAGCTACTGAGGTACTGTCGAAAACTCTAATTCTAGGATTTATTTAAATCAATTAACTTTCACTTTTATAACGAAACTATTGACGTGTCATTTATCAAAATCGGATAAGTAGTTTAGGGGCTATGGGGAATAGCATACATAACACACATAGAGTATAGACTACTAAATCAAGGGATTTTCCTATTAGCTTCGCCGTAGTTCAGTGAAAAAATCAACAGTCACAGAAATCATTACCGTTCATTTTGGCTTTACCGAATTCGGGTAAAAAGTAGATTTCGATCTGAAATAATGAACAGAAGTTTTCAACGATAGTTGATTACTGTACAACGACAGCAGCTGATATTTCGGCACACCAAAAAGCGCAATTTCTCCTGGGATGTACTTATTTTACGCGGGTCTGGCAGCGGAATATGAATGTTTAATTAATGTTATACTATCCTACTTCCTACTATAAATATGAGTTTGCGAGGACGCTTGTGACTTTCACGGAAAAACTATCAAACTGATTTTGATGAAATTTCGCGTGGTTAACCGGGCAATGCCGGCTACAGACGACCACGATAATAATAATAGACATTTGTTTAATTATACATTTGGACATTACACAACGTTACATTTAAAAACAAGTAAAAAATAAGATGGCATGCGAATATAAAGAGAAAAAAAAAAAAACAACAAAACAGAAACTCGTTGAACATAAATTTTTTTTTCTAAATGCTAAGGGATAGGTAGATTGTGTAATATACAGTTTGGTCACAGTATCAATAGCTACCACACCAATTTAGGTATCAGCGGCCGGTTTAATTGAAACCAGGTAACTAGGTGGTAGGTCATCATGTGGAACAATTCTAAGAGTTAGTTTATAACCATTTTTAAAATAAAAGATTTTACATTTTAACTTCCTTGCTTTCCAGTTTCTGGCAATAGATAGTCATTTTGACGTTAGAACACGATTGTGTAGTTTTGTGGTTCGGCTTCAGTGGATGATTCTCCACAGACTGTGCACGATGATCGGCCTCTTCATGATAACCGTCGGCACCGGCGGCATCAAGCCCTGCGTCACGGCATTCGGCGGAGACCAGTTCGCGGCCCACCAGGAATACCAGCTAGCCATCTATTTCAGCGCGCTATACTTCACGCTGTGCGTGGGCAGCCTCATCGCGAAGACCGTATCTCCGATCCTGCGCTCCGACGTCCACTGTTTCGGAGATAAAGACTGCTATTCGCTGGCGTTCGGCGCGCCGGGGATAGTTGTGTTGCTGTCTATAGGTAAATATGACATTAATAGCTGACCCGTGCCCTTGCCTTCGTTGAGCATATAAACCGTTTAAACCTTCCCTGGACTTCCACGAATATTTCAAGACTAAAAATAATAAGTCGGTTCAGCCGTTCTCGAGTTTTAGCGAGAGTAACAAACGGCGATTCATTTTTATGTATAAGAGAAAAAGATTTTAATGCTGTGCAAGGGCATAATGCAAAGACGATGTTGACAATCTTATCGTTCGACACGAACAATTTACAACAACGTACTCTAAACTTCAAAAGCTTTATTACCAACCATATATAGTAATCGTATATATTAGAATGACAATATTCTCATCCAATTCTCATCCAATCCCTAAAAATTCTAAGTGCCATGATATGTAAGTCTACTCGGTGTCTTTCAGGAATAAACATCGCAACGCATCGTATTATTGTGTGGGAACCCTATTGGTCTTAGGGCTTCCAAAGCGTGATGCGATGCGATGGAATACGATGCCGCATCTCTTATTTTAATACTCATTTAACATCGCTCCAGTCGCAGATTATAATTATTATTGTGTGGGGCCCTAATGGTTTTTGGGGTTCCACACCGCGATGCGATGCGATGCGATACGATGCCGCATCTCATCTTTACACTCTTTTAACGTTGCTCCGATCACAGATGCATGCGATGCAAATTCCGCATAGTTCTGAAGGCTATAATTAGAACCAGTATTAGGCTCAAAGGATAAACGGGGTAAAACTAGATATCTTAAGGCCTTGTTTCACCAAGCAATGTCAAAGTTAATCCTTCGTTAAATATCATGTTGTTCCTCTCATAATTCCTATCAATGAACGAGAAGGCATGGTACTTTAACATGCCGTTAACACTAACATGCGTTGGTGAAATCGGGAAGTCATAGATTTTATCGCAAGTAATTATAGATTACATGTCAATGGGAATGACATGGGATCCCCGAAATAATTATTTGACAGAAAGAAAGTTAGTAGGGTCCGCAGAGAAACACTCATTTTCCTCATTTAACTAATTCATCTTACTAAAGTAAACCAGGTTACACCACTGATAACGTTACATTAATACTTTGTTTTAACATTGAATAGATAAAATATAATATGTGTAAAAAGAACAGTTACTATAACTTTGGGACATGATTATATGTACTACCTTTACTTATTCTAGAAATGTATATTATTATTTTTTTTAGACAAAATATATTATTTTTTTGCTTTTTCGTTACCCTTGCGACAAAAAAATGGTAAAAAGTAACAAAAAAATTTTAATAAAAAAAATACATTTCCAAAATGAGGACAGGTAGTATAATCGTATCGTATCTTTAAGTTAAAGTGGCTTTTCTTTTTTCAACATTTTCAACACTGTATATTTGTACCGACTTAAAATGTGGGGATGTAGGAGGTAGAGGGTCCTTCTTTGAGTAGGTTCTCACTATGGAATACCGGAAATGTCAGGCCCTCAGAGCCTTCTATTACTATACTATATGTAAAGGTCAAATGAAGATCTTTGGAGATAAAGCATCTCTTTAACGATTAACATTAGGTGACTCGCGACTGCTGCTTTGATCAGCCTTAATTAACCTCCGACAAAAAACAGAGGGGTATGTGTGGGCTTTCATCATCGTCAGTTCGCTTCCTACTTGACAATAAAATTTTTCTTACAAAGTAGGGTGCAATATTTTTTATTTAATTTCTTTTAAGTTTAATTTACTTGTATCTGTTTCTATATAGTACTAGCTGACCAGTGCCCACTTCGTTGTGCATACGAACCGTTTAAACCTTCCCTGGACTTCCAACAATAATTCAAGACTAAAAATAGCCGAATCGGTTCAGCCGTTCTCAAGTTTTGGCGAGACTAACAAACAGCAATTTATTTTTATATATTAGAAGAAGAAATAAAGATATATTTTGTTAACCGTAATAGAACACCTTGGGCAAATAGTGGCAACTTTATATTTTTATTTGAAAAAAAGAGATTTTTCATTTTCAGTCATCTTCGTGAGTGCAAAGAACAAGTATCTGATGAAGAAACCGGAAGCGAATATTGTCATTGACTTCATAAAGTGTGTTTGTGTAAGTACCCTATATATTAGCTACATTTTATTACATTATTTAGAGTAGTGCCTCTGTTTAGTTCTCGACTCAAAGGTCGTAGCTTAAATTGCCGCGTTGGAATATTTTTTTTTAATTCTGGTTAGGACAATGCACGCTGATTGTCTGAAGAAAGATAAGCCATGCCACGTCTCACAGCTCAAGTAGGTACTTTCATATCGGTATAATGCCTTTTTCTGGGAACCGTAGAACGAGGATATGACATTGCCAAACTTTTAATAACAAGAACAATCGGACAAAATATTGCAATGTAAGCAATTAGGAAATAACTTATTTTCGTTATAATAGCTTCCGTGACCTAGTGGGTAATTGGATCTATATCCAAATACCCACTAGGTAATTTGATATAGATACTCTATAGTAGACAGCTGATTCCCTGAGAGGGTACAGGTTCGATTTCAGGGTACAGGTTGTGGCGTGTACATACCAATGAGACTTTTCCAGATCTCAAGTATATTATACGCTCTAACGGTGTAGGAAAACATCGTGCGGAAACCCACACATGGTTGCCCCAGACGTATTGACTTGTCATTCTTTCAGACTAGGCTGACTGTGTTGTAAGAATGCTGAATGTCCTGGGTACATACAACATTCAAAACCCCCGACCCATGCAATACAGTTAAAGTTTTTCGTTAAGACGAGGAATAACTGCAACTAGCGCCACTCTTTTTAAAATAAATTTGACAACGAAAAAAACTAAAACGGCAACTTTGGTTATTACTTATGAGAGTAAATACAGTATAGGATTTAGACCTGTAATTAAATGGCAATAAATTAGTTTAACTATTTACTTAAAGTTTGAACCGATTACTTTGTTTAATAAGATCTTTGTGTCGTTGTCAAATTTATTTTAAAAAGAGTGGCGCTAGTTGCGGTTACAAGATGCCGTCGCTATTTATCGCTTCCAAAGTTCGAAAACAAAATGTGTGGAATTTGACATAAGCTTCGCTAAATGACACACGAATTCGCTCGTCATTTAGCGAAGCTTCATATTGAATCAGCCCTGATTCAATATGCCGTCGCTATTTATCGCTTCCAAAGTTCGAAAACAAAATGTGTGGAATTTGACTAAGCTTCGCTAAATGACACACGAATTCGCTCGTCATTTAGCGAAGCTTCATATTGAATCAGCCCTGATTCAATATGCCGTCGCTATTTATCGCTTCCGAAGTTCGAAAACAAAATGTGTGGAATTTGACATAAGCTTCGCTAAATGACACACGAATTCGCTCTATATTTAGCGAAGCTTCATATTGAATCAGCCCTGATTCAATATGCCGTCGCTATTTATCGCTTCCAAAGTTCGAAAACAAAATGTGTGGAATTTGACATAAGCTTCGCTAAATGACACACGAATTCGCTCGTCATTTAGCGAAGCTTCATATTGAATCAGCCCTGATTCAATATGCCGTCGCTATTTATCGCTTCCAAAGTTCGAAAACAAAATGTGTGGAATTTGACTAAGCTTCGCTAAATGACACACGAATTCGCTCGTCATTTAGCGAAGCTTCATATTGAATCAGCCCTGATTCAATATGCCGTCGCTATTTATCGCTTCCGAAGTTCGAAAACAAAATGTGTGGAATTTGACATAAGCTTCGCTAAATGACACACGAATTCGCTCTATATTTAGCGAAGCTTCATATTGAATCAGCCCTGATTCAATATGCCGTCGCTATTTATCGCTTCCAAAGTTCGAAAACAAAATGTGTGGAATTTGACATAAGCTTCGCTAAATGACACACGAATTCGCTCGTCATTTAGCGAAGCTTCATATTGAATCAGCCCTGATTCAATATGCCGTCGCTATTTATCGCTTCCAAAGTTCGAAAACAAAATGTGTGGAATTTGACTAAGCTTCGCTAAATGACACACGAATTCGCTCTATATTTAGCGAAGCTTCATATTGAATCAGCCCTGATTCAATATGCCGTCGCTATTTATCGCTTCCGAAGTTCGAAAACAAAATGTGTGGAATTTGACATAAGCTTCGCTAAATGACACACGAATTCGCTCGTCATTTAGCGAAGCTTCATATTGAATCAGCCCTGATTCAATATGCCGTCGCTATTTATCGCTTCCAAAGTTCGAAAACAAAATGTGTGGAATTTGACTAAGCTTCGCTAAATGACACACGAATTCGCTCGTCATTTAGCGAAGCTTCATATTGAATCAGCCCTGATTCAATATGCCGTCGCTATTTATCGCTTCCAAAGTTCGAAAACAAAATGTGTGGAATTTGACATAAGCTTCGCTAAATGACACACGAATTCGCTCTATATTTAGCGAAGCTTCATATTGAATCAGCCCTGATTCAATATGCCGTCGCTATTTATCGCTTCCAAAGTTCGAAAACAAAATGTGTGGAATTTGACTAAGCTTCGCTAAATGACACACGAATTCGCTCGTCATTTAGCGAAGCTTCATATTGAATCAGCCCTGATTCAATATGCCGTCGCTATTTATCGCTTCCAAAGTTCGAAAACAAAATGTGTGGAATTTGACTAAGCTTCGCTAAATGACACACGAATTCGCTCGTCATTTAGCGAAGCTTCATATTGAATCAGCCCTGATTCAATATGCCGTCGCTATTTATCGCTTCCGAAGTTCGAAAACAAAATGTGTGGAATTTGACATAAGCTTCGCTAAATGACACACGAATTCGCTCGTCATTTAGCGAAGCTTCATATTGAATCAGCCCTGATTCAATATGCCGTCGCTATTTATCGCTTCCAAAGTTCGAAAACAAAATGTGTGGAATTTGACTAAGCTTCGCTAAATGACACACGAATTCGCTCGTCATTTAGCGAAGCTTCATATTGAATCAGCCCTGATTCAATATGCCGTCGCTATTTATCGCTTCCGAAGTTCGAAAACAAAATGTGTGGAATTTGACATAAGCTTCGCTAAATGACACACGAATTCGCTCACATTTAGCGAAGCTTCATATTGAATCAGCCCTGATTCAATATGCCGTCGCTATTCATCGCTTACAAAGTTCGAAAACAAAATGTATGGGATTTGACATAAGGTTCGCTAAATGACAAGTGAATTTGTATGTCACTTAGCGAAGTAAGTAGTGACAAATCTCATGCATTTTGTTTTCGAACTTCGTAAGCAATAACAACGACGGCATTTTGAGTCAGGGCCCTGTATAAATAGATCATTAAATAACGCATTATTGTTTAGATAATTTATTACCTGAGGCGAAAAATACATAATATTGTTCGTGCGAATCGAGGAACGCATTAAAAATGGCGTTTATAAAGATTATACGTACTATAACAATGAATTTTAAATTTTTGATACGCTAAAGTGTACCTTATTTGCTTTACTGTAGGTACACAGGTCATAAAAAATGGCGGTGTTGATCATTTTCCCCGTAAACAAATTAGTACCCCGAGGCTAAATGTAATTAAATTTTTTTTGCTGTCCCTACGCTGGCAATTTATAAAACAGACATCGTCTGCGTGTTTCATTATTATTGTCAAGTAATTACTACATTTTGCCCTCCACAGAAATTAAAATTTTCATCAGCGAAGGCATTGAAAATGTACAGTTGGTCCCGTTACACCTATTAGAGGAAAGGAAAAGGCAAATAATATTAAGATAGCAACGAATTATGATTATAGACAGATACCGTTTCTCGAACCTTATTCAAATGAATGATCTACTAACATGGCATTCTAATCAACAACCCATATTGAACGCTGATTGGTAGAACATTATCAGACAGAAAGGAACGGACAGATATTTTATAATTACGTCTCGCTCGCACTTGCAAGATTGGTTAAAATTTATTTGGGGTGTGTACTGTATGTAGAGTATACCGTGAAAGTCTCAGCGCTGAAAGACTTACTTTTGACTTTCATGTTTGTGTGAGAAATGCCCCAACATTATACATTTTGCCATACAATAATTTAAAAATAAGTACTTCTTTCACCACTGGTATTTTCACAGTAAACTCTATAACGGGTGTAAAAAGAGCAGTCACTATAACTTTGGGATATGATTATACTACCTTTTCTCATTCTGGAAATGTTTTTTTTTCATTTTTTTACAAAAATTTCAAAAGAATTTTTTGACAAAAAATGGTTAAAAGTAAAAAAAAAATTTTTTTTGTTTCTGTCAAGAAAAAAAAAATACATTTCCAAAATGAGGAAAGATAGTATAATCGTATCTCAAAGTTATAGTGACTGCTCTTTTTACACCATGTTTACGGGACCAATTCATACCCTAAAGTATTATCACTCATTAAAATTATAGCCAGTGTATTCTCTATGAGGTTTATCTACAATAACTTCTAATATTTGCAGCTCGGTATTAAAAACCTAATATTCAGAAGGAAGAAAGAGAAAGAAGCTCACTGGCTGGACACCACCTACCCGCGATTCGACAAGACATTCGTGAAAGACGTGAAGCGGAGCCTCTCCATACTGACGCTGTTCAGCACTGTACCTGTCTTCTGGGCGCTGCTGGATCAGATGGTAAGTGTCTTCAGAAAGACGGACAAATGGGTCGCCTGATGATAGGGGATTACCGCCAATGGACACCCAGCTAAGCAGAGTCGAATCGTCAAGTTTTTACCACCAGCATAATATTCTTTTTGACGCTTCCATGGTCCAGTGGTTAAAAGTCACAACTTTGGATATCGAGGACTCGATTTAGGCGTTTGAACAAAAAATTATGTCGTTTTCAAGATTGGTCAGGCTTGCAGGCGGATCACCTGATTGTCTGACGACTTTAAGAAGATCTTAAGTGTGGTTAGGCTTGCCGGTAAACCTAGGCCCTGATTCAAGAGGCCATCAAATTCAAATTCAAATTCAAAATTTTTTATTTCCATATAGGTTATTAAATAACACTTATAGAATTGTCCTACATGATGCCTACCACCGGTTCGGAAACTAGCCCGGCGAGAAGAACCGGCGTAAGAAACTCGCGCGGGAAACATCTTTATTATCACTTACGAACTTCGAAAACGATTGAATAGGATTTGAAACAAGGTTCTTTAAATGACGAGCGATTCGTATGTCTCTTAGTGAAGCTTATAATAGCTATGTAATGAATAGGGCCCTGATAGTAGAGGATCCATGCGTCGGATGGGCATGTAAAAAGTGTATCCTGCGCCAGTCCATTTATGTCTGTTTCTCCCCCACTGGGTACATACTTGGGAACTATAAAAATATCCAGTAGCTTGTCATACGCTTCTTATCCTTAAATCATGTAGAGCCTCTCCCCAGTCGTAGAAACGTTAGAGGACTGTTGATATTAATTGCAACCATATCGTTATAATATTATGGTTCTTTGATAGTTGTCATGTTGAATTCCATTTGATATTCCAGGGCTCGCGTTGGACGCTGCAGGCGACGAAGATGGACGGGAGACTGGGGTTCATGACTATCAAGCCTGATCAGCTGCAGGTGTTCGCGCCCATCTGTATACTCATATTCATACCGATCACGCAAAAGGTAACTGAGGTCATGGCCCATCCCATAACACCGTAACATAATAGATATTTAAGAATAGTTCCTTGAATTTTTTGAAGACATCTCTTGTAATTAAAATTCTTTCAGTTTCTCTACCCATTTCTGGAGAGGCGGAATATTCTGAAGAACCCCCTACACAGGATGACGGTGGGAGGCTGCTTGGCCGGCATAGCGTTTGTAGCTTCTGGACTGGTGGAAATATATTTAAAGGTAAGATTTGTCCTGGCCAATAAACGTGTGCCGATTCAGGAAGACTGTAAATGTAGTATCTAATGTACGTATAATATGATAATAATAAAATTTATGCATTTTTTCGCCATAAATTTATGACAAAAGTACAAGTATGGCTTAGACTAAAATATAATTTGATATGGGTGACTAAGCTAGGTAAGCCTTACTTTAGGTCACCAGGCCTCTATCCACGATATTTTAGTTATACAGTTTTAATGGTTTCACAATTTGTTGATCTTCTGTCTATCCGTGTAGTTTGCTGCAGCGGGCATGAGACATAAGTTTATTTTTTTATACACAGGCGTGACGCACACTTTTTCGATATAATATTAAATTAATTTTTATTTCTTGTTTTACATTTTATTTATTTAATATTTTTTATTTAAATCAATTATTTAATATAAATATTAATTTTATTATTAAAATTTCTTTTATGTTACTATTTTATTATAGTTCGATGATTCAGTGATTTTATATAACAAAAATTAACTTACTTTGCGAATTCACCTTACACTTTTTAGGTGTGAACTTTATTTTGTGGGTATGAATCATACTGAGCGTAACGTTTGGTTAGATTCGTCTCGAGTCGATTTTGTATTAGTTATGTCCTGATTTACCTTTGTCGTGTGGTCTAATAAATCTTTTTTTTTTCAAATAGTTTATGGAATCACCCGTTACTTTGCGGAAATCCATAGCATAAAATTGAAATATATTATATCTAGATAGCAATATCCAGCGAAAAAAATTTGTAACCACAACCTGCAAGCAAATGGGTGAGTGTACGAACAGGCATGCGTTTAAAGCATGCACCTCCTTCCCACACTACTAACACTGTTCGTTAAGTCAACTTAACGAACAGTGTTCGCAGAGTCTACATCCTGAGGATGCGGGGTCGGAGCGAAACGCGCGTCGAGTTTTGCAACCTGCATGGTGGTGGGACTTTGCACGATCGTGTTAACATTGTTGTTGTGTAGTGGTGGTGTTTTCACGTTTTTGCTTGCGTGTGTACGCATAAGCATTGTGGGAAGGAGGAAGGAGCATCAAACGCATGCCTATGCGTACACTCAACCATTTGCTTATAGGTTATGGTTACAAATTTTTTCACGCGATATTGCTGGTTATAATATATTTAATTTTTTTACTCTTTTTTCAGACAACCTATCCCCAACTCCCTGAACCCGGGTTAGGACAACTGAGGGTCTTCAACGGCAACCCGTGCTCAGTGGCCATATACAACGACCACGAAAACATCGTGTACACCATCCCGTCTCTATCGCACTACGTGAAGAAGGACATAAGAGTGAACGAGACGGTGAACATCACTTTGAGCATAGGCGGGACTTGCATAGAGCCTAGAGACGAGATTATGTTGTTGGAAGAAAATATGGCGATTTCTTTTTTTATTAGTGGCGACACTGTGCACAGGTTCAAGGATAACGTGGATAAAAGTAAATCTGGTCTACCAGTGGTCAGGTGAGGGAATAAGCACCATTTTTATAAAATTAATATGTGTAAAAAGAACAGTCACTATAACTTTGAAATACGATTATACTACTTAACCTTTAGACATTTTGGAAATGAAAAAATACTTTATACCATATTTTTTTGTCGCAAAAATAACGAAAAAGAGAAAAAAATACATTTCTAGAATGAGAATTATAAAGTCGGGTACTAAAATGATTACGCGACTTTTCTTGACACCCCTTTCATTGGAATCAAGCTTAAGCGCTACAAATAAAGTGGAACAAATCTCACATACATAATATATATAATATACTAGCTGTGCCCGCGACTCCGTACGCGTGGAAAAGTAATTTAGGGCAGTGTTATAATAAATCTGTTTTAAAAATATTTTTAGTTATTAAAACTGTCGTCGAGGTATTTAAAAAACTACTTTATGTTGACAATTCCTACTACCAGCTTGACAAACGACCGTGTATAATTACTATAATGCGAATGGGACTACTTGATAGTACGCTCACATACACGACGAACATCTAGTACTAAGATTTGTATGGATTTTGCGCCGCAGCGACTGCAGACGATGATCGTTTCCACGCCGACGCTGCTGGTGTGGCGACAAAGATATTAAGCCAGCGCGCCGCAAAATTTTGCGGTATTTTAGCCTTTAGGTGCGTAAGTCCGACTCGCACTTGCCCGGTTTTTTATTTATTAA
Source organism: Celastrina argiolus (assembly GCA_905187575.2). NCBI lineage: Eukaryota > Metazoa > Arthropoda > Insecta > Lepidoptera > Lycaenidae > Celastrina > Celastrina argiolus. The sequence goes on along the minus strand of LR994591.1, from coordinate 3,091,052 downwards.
TAACCAAACATGTCAACCAACTGATTATTAATCACTTCACTGTTAAAGTACTGATTTTATAGATTTTACTAAAGTCCCAAAAGAAAGAAAACAAACCTAAGTTGTACCTAACATAAAAACCATTCGGTCCATAATAAAAACTAAGAAATAAAAATATCAAGAAAAACATAAATCTAACTTATATTGACATAACTTTTTTAGTTTAACTGTAAACACAATACTTATGTTAATCAAAATTCTATGTATTATGCAGTTATCGAATACATAATTTGGACAAAGAAGACTATAAAATGTACAGTAATAGTAGGCTGTAGTATGAATTTTAACGGACGGAATGAGAACTATTATAATATACAATGCATAATAATATTATACATTGCTAATGATGCACGCTGAGTTTAACTCTCGGATAACGTATTGTATAAATGTAGGTACCTACTCAACTTTGCTATAATTGTATTAAAAGTACGGCATTTGGCGTATAGATGTCGCTATTATGGTCTGTATGTCGCGCTATCGCTTGTAAGATAGATTTGTATATGAGAATACTCTATCAATATTATGATATTTGGCAAAAAAACCCATAATAATCTGATAACACATATCCAGGACAGGCCGCAAAAGGCTAGAATTTCAAAAGGTATCTCGATTGGAATCGAGTTGTATCAACAGTTTTCCCCTGTAACACAGTTTAGTAACTATCAAGATGTTTTTTAACGTATGTATATATATTATAAAATAGAAAAAACAAAATAAAGAGCAATATATTTATGAAAATCTTAAAATTGTTTTTAAAATTCCGTACCTCAAAAGGAAAAAACGAAACACATATTATAAGATCATTTCCATGTCCGTCTGTCTGTCAAGACCCTTTTACTCAGAAACGCGTGTAGGTATCAAGATGAAAATTATATAAAATACTCAGGATACCTACTGTTCCTTGAAGCAGTGAAAAAATCAGACCTCTTAGCCAATGCAACCAAAAGCAGTTGCTTAGGTATGTCGCTAAATTTCGTCATTTTCGACACTCGTAAGGGAATCAAAACCTAAAGGGTACTTCCCGTGAACTCAAAATCATAAAATTTGAAACCAAGCAACGTCTAAAACCATACGTTTTTAGTATCTAACATTATATAGATAGTAAAAATATTTTGATTTTTTTAAACTTAGTACCGTTTGTCATGAATGTGTATAATTGAAACTTATAACAAATACTTAGGTCTCTAATATATTCAAGCTGTAATCAAATCAAAATTCTATGTCAATCAGGTTTGTATGGAGCTCTCGGTGCGCAAGTCCAACTCGCATTTGGCCGGTTTTTATTTATTTACTTATTACTAACCTACGCTAACAAATATGTATACAGTACCTACTTATCACAAAGGACTTTACAGTAAAAGTACTAACTGATTTTATACAAATAACTTTCGTAATAAAGTCAAGAAAAAAAATCTTAGATTGTCCCTACCTAGCAAGCCTAAAACTAACAAATAAAAGTCACCCCCGCGGGGCCCCGCGGCCCCGGTGCGTTTGCTGCGAATACAATTTGAAGCGGCGCGGCGCGGCGGCGCGCGGCTCCCGGGCCCGCCGCGCGCTTCCTACAAACGTCCAGCAAAAACGACACGATCTTTTAAAATTGTCATAACTTTTTTATTTATGAACCGATTTACATAAAACAAACACTAAATGTTAAGTGAAGCTTGCCGCAATATATTAGTGAAAAGTACATCTTAATCGGATAAGCCGTTTCTAAGATTAGCGTGCACAAACCCACAGACAAACAGACAAACAGACAAACAGACAAACAGACAAACAGACAAAAATTTCAAAAATCATAGTTTTGGGTACTATTGCGTAAATAAAGGTCCCCTATCATATTTTTTTTCAAATATCTTCAATGTACAGACACGACTCCTCTACAGATTTATTATATGTATAGATAGACTACCAAAGCCCAAAATTGCCCTTCCTTTTGGCTTCATCGGGTAAAAATTAAAGTTATTATTGACTAAATAGCTTTACTTTTTCGGTTTTAGGCTTCGGTCGCAATTTATTGCTTAAGCGAAGCTAAGCCGCAATAGTCGAGCCAGTATTGGTAACTGGTCTGCCTTATTTCTTATTCTTATTCCATCTAAGAAAAGTTTTACTTAGTAGGTACTGAGTTAGGCTCTAACTCGATATGACCTTTTTTGCCCGACTTCGACGAATCCAAAAGGAAGGGTAATGATTTTGGAAGTCTATCTATGTATGTGTGTAAGTATGTATGGGTGCGACCACGGCTCTATCTTGACTATTTTTGTACCTATTGCATTTCTGAATTTCAAATTGAATTATTTTCTTGTTTCAGCCTTTTTAGACCCATTTTTTGCGAAGGTCGGGTTTTAGATTTTAATAATTTTTTTATTTGCTTTCAGATTTCTAATATCAGACCGTGTTAACGACACTGTGACATTCTACAACGAAGACATGGGCGACGTCGAGGCGTCCGTGGACACGCGCGTCAGCAGACAGATGGACGTGTACGCGTCCCGGTACTCCGTACTCTGTGGGACCCCCCCACGGGAGGTCAGGAGGGGGGTGGCGATGGACAGCGGGGGGGTGTACGCCGTGATAGTTGACAACACGGGCGGGTCTTATGTGAGTTAATATTTAGGTTTTAAGAAATTTATTATCAGCAAAGACAAAATTTTGCCACTTATGTGATAACATAATTAAACTAAAAGTTACGTACTTTTGCCATTACTTACCGCTGTAAGAGTTGGCACTTACATGTTACGTCATGCTAAGTTTATTCATAAAACATGTATATAATAAACTAAATTAAAATAAAAAATAAAAAACTCGACTTAGCGTGTAACATTCCTATCACACCTAACAAACGACCTGATGACCTTGAATACCTGAACCGATTTCCAGCAAACATAGCTAAGAACACCTCGACTGACATCCTCCGTTTGGAAGCTGTGATGCCACGGACATACTCAGACACGTCAAACTTATAACACCCCGTCGTTTTTGCGTAGGGGGTTAAAAAGAACAGTTATAATAACTTTGGGATATGATACTACATTCTCATTACAGTTTTTTTTTGTATTTTTGTTATTCTTGCGTCTAAAAAACAATAAATTCTAAAAAGTAAAAATATTTGTTATAGTTGTTGATAAAGCGGGAGAGTTTGTTGGTTTGTTTAAACGCGCTAATCTCAGGAACTACTGGTCCGATATGAAAAAATCTTTGGATAGTCCATATATAGAGAAAGGCTTTAGGCTACATAACATTACGCTGCGACCAATAGGAGCGAAGTGTCAGTGAGAAATGTTGCAAAAACGGGGAAAATTATTTACGTTTGGGGACTTTCGTTGCGTGCGCTGCATAAACAGTTTAAGTCACTCAAAAAACCACGCGAACGAAGTCGCGGGCACAGCTAGTAATATTCTAAAGTTATAGATGCTGGTGGTTTTACAATTTTTATACATGTTCTGCTTGCGATATCGCATTGCCGAGAAAATATTTGTGAAATTCGCAACTGCCTTAGTAATTTTGCGCGTTCGTAGATTTGGCAGTCAATCACCTATTGTTACCAACCCGCGTAAATTTAATCCTACGGGAACGCTGTACATTGGGATCCAATATAGCCTTGTGTTTTCCCATATTAAATATAGTGCATGTTACGATGAGGCTGACATAGGCATTATAATACGCCTCTATAAAATATATGACAGAAAACTATTTGTATTTTACAGGAGGCGAGTGTGATAGTACTGACAGAGCCTAACTCCATCACCATGGCGCTGCTGCTGCCCCAGTACCTCATCATATCCATCGCTGAGGTAAGGTCTATACCTGTAAATATTGTGTCAGTACTACTAGCGCCACAATCCTGCATCGCGCTATCGAAGTTTTCTAAATATTATATAACATTTGAAAACTAGTACAGTGGGCTTCAGCCTGACCGAGCATATCTTCTCGCTCGGTTGGAGATCTCCCTTTGGGGCTTCCACTCGTACTCTCTCACTATAATATATTAATTTATTTCTTCTCGCAATGTTTACTTAAAAGCTAATGTACAAAATATATGACATGTGTGACAGGAGCTGGTGTCTGTATTAGGCAATTACTGATCACCAGGTCCCCAAAACCACGGACGTTTAGCGAATATTGCTTGATTTGATTTTTATTTTTACACATAGGTATACAGTAATAATTTGAGTAGGTAAGTACTACAATTATACAATTTTGAAAAAATAAAAAGAAAATAATACTATTATGAAATAAGAGCAAACAATTATGAACAAAAAATATTGTTAAATACTAATATAAAAGCTAGAAAAATATGGTATGAATATAATTGGATTGGATAAGATAAGAACTTTCAGTTGATTTGTAAGCAAGTTTTTGTAGCCATCCCGAGACTAACAGCTTGTATTTAGATTTTGTTCAATAGATATATGGATAAGGTTGTGTTTAATTTATTGTATAATTTTGGTCCCAATAAATTAAAAAAACTATGAGCAAAAGTAGTTCTGCATTAATACGAAAAGCAAACTTTGGTTTTCCGACATTTATTCAAATTTTTGTTCGGTTCGAAAGCCGAGAGGGATTGCTGTTTCACAACCGCTTTTAAAAATGAAAATTTGTCGCACTGTCCGTACTTTCCATTGCAAGTAGAGATCAGTAGTCGGGTGGTAGAATGGCAGGAACATTTTTTTTTTTTTTTTCTATGGACTCTTTACACCACGTCCATCTGGCCCTGTGCTAAGTATCCGAAGAACTTGTGTTACAGGAACCAGACAACGGAAATATATTTAATACTTTTATATTATACACAAATTTAATACACATCCATGACCCAGGAACATTGAAAACTTTTTGTTCCCTCGGCGGGATTCGAACCCGCGACCTTTCGTTCGAGCACCAAGGCACTCAACCAACTGCGCTACGGAGGTCGTCAACATTGCGAATTCAAGTAGTGTTCTCTGTGTAAAATTGTGGTCTAAACCATAAAATCAGTTGACATCAATATGGATGCATTTGTAATTCATTAAGATTATTGCCATAAACGAGAATTAGGGTTTCTTAGGCCAAGCATCAACATTGGCCATCTCCTTGAAAGTAACGTTATCGAATGATAATTGTATGAAAAGCATGACAGCGTTCATACAATTAACATTCAATAACACTACTCTTTCGGGGATTTTAAATGTTCATGCTTGGTCTGAAATTTATATCTATTGGCTAGATTACTGATCTATAAATAAATTTTAGCATTATACATATTTCCATTTCTAAATTAGACTTTGGTCGCATTAGACCAGCAAGTACATTTCAGATGTAATTTTTTATAAATTACATCTGAAATGTACCAACCAAATAAGTTTAATTCCAGGGATTTTAATTATTGAACAGTTGAACAGTTCCAGAATGCATGTAATAAAAACTTTTTCGTTTAACCAATCGTTTAATTTTACGAATTTCAAGCAGGATTTCCGATCGTGAAATGCAATTGCATTTTTATAGTTAATTAAGATTGAAATATGTATTACTAACTTAAATGATAGTATAAAATAAAATTTACGTGATATGAAGCGTCCATAGATATTATTATTTTAAAAAATATCTTACATTGAACGAATAGGTTTTTATATTCAGTTTTAACGAAAGAAAGATTATTGCATGTTCTTTTTAAATAGTTACTGCATCGTATTACTAATTAGTATTACTAATTAGTAATACGATGTTCCAAAACAAATAAATAATAAAAAAATTAATTAAGCTATATCACTCTAAATTGCATACAATTATTATAACATATAATCAAACTTAATTATAATGAAACTCATCCAGTAAATGAAGTCAAAGGATTTAATGTACTATCCTCATACAGTTATGTAAGATGAAACGCAGCACCTGGAGGTTCCCATGAGTGTTTATATACGCCGGACAGGACCCTAAAACAACATATCGACTTACTATTGACTATTCCTCTTATGATAAGGTTCAAGTCTTGTAGAGCGGGAAGTAGCATTTTTTACAAATAAACAAATGTATTTATTAATCATACGTTTGTTACGCCGGTTCTTCTCGCTGGGCTAGTTCCCAAACCGGTGGTAGGCATCATATAGAAGTGATGTTCAGAAAACATTTTTTGTAAAATTTACTCTGAATAAAAAAAAAATTACTTTGACATAATGTCTTTGATCTATACATGTATTTGTGAGTGCACACTAGATGCGCTCATTTTACAGTATTCTTGCACAACGTAAATCTTTCTAAACATTAAAATAGATACATATACCTATATATGTCGGAGCCGGATATGAATATGGACACAAAACGATACGGAAGCGCGCCGCCAAGTGACAAAATGGCGCAACTTGGCTATGGCGCGCTTTGACAAGAGTCGGGACAGTCTTGATAAGATTGATTCATTTCTGATTCAATCGGTAAACAGTTGACACGTCTTGAAACTGTCATGTTTCGTTTTGTGTTAGTACTTGTAAAGCAAAGTAAATTTATAAAGTGTACTGAATAGGGAATTCATAAAGAAAGTGTGATTACGAATAAACGAGTGATATTGTAACTCTGTCCTTTTCACGATTTACCCACGAAAGTCCACAGTATCCGAAGAAAATATAAAATAGGAATAGCGACTATGTAACAACTATAACATATATATTATGTATATTCAGCTACATAATGCATAAGAAGCGTGACATGACGAATAAAGAGTTTTATGTAGGTATACATAGAGCATTTTAGTCGTCATGTCATGTTTGTTATGTATTAGACAAATCACTATAATATATTCAGGGCTGATGCGTCTCGCCCGAGGGCTTGTCGCTATTTCTGGTACGTTAATCTCAACGACGATCACAACATGAACACTGTAAGTGTTAATATAAATAAAATAAATAAATAAAAATAGCTTTATTAAGCACATAAGGGACAGAAAAGCATTCGTATGAAAATGTCAAAAACTTTTCTTGATGAAAATGAATTAGGAAGAAAATCTTGAAGAAAGTGAATTCGTAGCGTTGCGAATTCACCTACATAACTTTTGGTGAGGTAAAATCATCGATTTAACGGCTTTCAAGAATTCTTTTTAATTCTAGAAAATGCTCTAACAACTATAAACATAATATTTTATTTATTTTCATTAAAATTCTATACACCCTATGTCTTTGTGCTTGTATACGTTTTTTTTTATTTCAACTTTATTCTAACCACCGGCTTTATCTTTATTTCTTTATCTTTCTGTTTATCTGTGAAAACCTTTATCTGTGAACGAACTGCTGATGATGAATTTTAGCTAAGTATGTCCTCGATCTTGCCAGCTTTCAAACGAAAATCTTGATCAATATCGGTTCATTCGTTAGGAAGCTATGACGATTCATACACCTAGACACACACAGACAAACACACGCACACACGCACACACACATACACACACACACATACACCGATATGCAGAGCGATTTTGCCGGGTGTCTACGAAATGTGGTAGTAATGAATTAAATTCATCATTTCAATTATTCATATTAGTAACATTGGAAGCTACTTTAAAAGTTACAATTATTAATATATAAAAATAAAATTCTAAATCCCACGAAAATATATATCGAAGAAAACAGCTTTGTGAGTGATATTAAATATTTCGTAGCACAAGCTCTACGCTCGTAGCGCTACGAGTTACGAGCGTTTAATATTTTCGATATTTTATACTCCCTTTAGTTCGTTTTCTCGAAAATATCGCAGTAATCCCTGAGGCTTGATGCAAACGGGCCACAAGTTACAGCTGTAGGTTGCCATGACAGCCAAATTGCCTAACATTTTAACTTGTTTAACTTCACTTTTCCTCCAAGAAATTAATGTTACACATTAATAACTAATAAAGTGGAAAAAGTGTAAATAATTTGTTTACAAAGTATTTAAGAAAACACAAAGAACAAAGTAACTCTTAGCGGTCTATAAATTAAACAATAAGCGTTATTGGTTGATTAATTATTGCAGTAGTATCTAGTACTAATTACATTGCCACAGGAAAATAAGCAGTTAATATTTTAATTTATTGCTATTTTACTGCTATACGTAGCAGTTCTAAAGCCTTATGTTACAGAGCTATCATTACGAATCTTCCATTAAAATCAAGATCAGTTTAGAAGCTACGGTAGAACAATACATAGACTTCCAAAATAATTGCCCCTCTTTTTGATTTCGCCGTAGTTGCATAAAAATAATTAAAAAAAAAACAATAATAATATCTATGGGCGCTTTATACCACGTCAATCTATATTATATTATACTCAAATATTAAACATCAAATATTATGTTATATACAAATTTAATACACATCCATGACCCAGAAACATTGAAAAGTTTTTGTTCCTTCGGCGGGATTGGAACCCGCGACCTCTCCGTCGAGCACCAACTAAAAATGAGTCGCGTGGGGTAGCTTGTGATCCGTCTGCACGGACCTCAAACATGCTCTCTTGAACTACATTTGCGGCGTCCCATATCTACCGTGAAACATGCTTAATGAGCACTTAAACTAGAATTATATCTGTTTAGGTGTCGACCTGGATGGAGATCATTTTAGACACATATTGCCCAGGGAACTAGTAACTAAATGAACGAATTAAAATACACACACACCCAATAAAATAATAATTAAATCACATCACGTCAATCTAATTCCATGCTAAGTTAGACTTGCGTTATAATTATAATAATAGACATATTTTATTCATCACACATTTGGATATTACACCACGTCACATTTAAAAACAAGTAAAAAATAAGTTAAACATACATTTTAAATAGACAGGCATGCAAAAATAACATAAACACGATAAATATAATATATATTATATAGTTTACTGTGAAAGTACCAGCGCTATTTAAAAAAAAAATATGTATGAGAAAATTAATGATGTTATGGCATTTCTTATACAAACATGAAAGTCAAAATTAACTCTTACTATACTCTACATAGGAGGCACAATACATACCCTAAAGTATTATCACATATATATTTTACACCTTGTGCATATATACGTTATGGGTATGACATGACTGTACTAGTTATATTCGCGTATGGACTTGACTAGTTTTTGACCCTCCCGCCCTTCAGTGATCATCCGCAGTTTATATTAAGTTTAGATTTATCCCATAAGTTAATAACATCCTATAAGCTACGTGATAAAAACCAAAACCAACCAACCAAGGTGGCCAAGCGTAGTATGTACTTTGAAGACCCCCCAACCCTAATAGTAAAGTAAGAGATAGTGCTTTTATGTAATGTGCACACACATGGGCACAGTGAAAAGTAACCCATGCGTAGCTGGATTAAATGAAAGCGGCCACAGGAAATAGGCGTAGGAGGCAATATGTTCTCAACTAAAAAAGTAACCGACTTTCTTGAAGTATATAAAACACAAAATTTGTAACAAATAATAAAACTTCTTACGAGTAAATAACCTGAGGTGATATTCAAATTGCTTCAAAAGTTATTTTTCGATTTCGTTGAAAATAATTTTCCTTAACATTATTTAGATGCCATTAGTATGCCGCGCTGCGTCGCGTTTATGTGTGAACTGACGCTTACATCAAATTGAATTATATAAATCTTTAATTACTCAAATCAATAATAATTTTCAATGATAATTGCATATCGACGTCATGTAAATGAACGCGAATTAAGCGTACATTGCGTCCGTTGTGTTACATCATTACTGATCGTTTCCACACGTTTGGGACAAGCTGTCGGTTTAAATTTAATCTGACAAATAAACGTCTGTAACACATTCTCGTACATTTATAAATATAAGGACAAGCTATTATAATTGAAAACATGAATCGATGAAGGTGATATGACGCAAAAAAATTACCCACAAAATTGAGTTTAAAAAATCATTTAAACGTTTAAGAATATGTAGTTACGTAATAAGTACATACATTGGTTCTAGAGACGGATATTTCATATTATATTAGTTTATAATTTGTCGCAAACACATTTTTCCCGAACATTTTGCGTGGCTAATATAATAATAATATCTATAAACGCCTTACACCACGTCAATCTGGCCCTGTGCTAAGTATCCGAAGAATTGTGTTACAGGCACTAGACAACGGAAATATATATTTAATACTTTTATACTATACATAAGATTTTTAATTTTTTATTATATTAATACATATCCATGACCCACTTTTTGTTCACTCGGCGGGATTCGAACCCGCAACCTCTGGGTCGAGCACCAACGTGCTGAACCGCTTCGCTACGGAGGTTGCCAAATTTTATCATGAATCTTTGTTTTATTTCATTGAATGTTGCTCTTTACATGACTCTGACAGATCAAATTGTCACGCGTCAAAAGAAGAAGGAGTTGTTTGGCAGTGACATTGTCGTTTATACTTTTTCAGGTGCTGTACGCGGTGACGGGCAACGAGTTCACGTTCAAGGAGGCGCCGGTGAGCATGAAGGCCGTGATGACGGCGGTGTGGCTGATGACGGAGGCGCTGGGAAACGTTCTCATCATCATCGTCACGCGGCTCTGTTTTAACTGTCGACAGGTGAGGAATTGATTGATTCTAATACAAGTGTATTGAGTGTACAATAGTACACAATTCATAGCAGTTTAGCGTATGCAGTTAGTATTGTTACTAAAACTAGTATTAATAATAATAATAGCTCCCCTCACCGATTTCAGTGTCGATAGCCGATTTCATTGAAACCAGGCCAACTACGCAGGAGTTATTTTATAGTGCCCAAGTGTGTGCGCAATACACAAAGACACTCTCTCTTCCTTTTACTCTCGTAACCCAGTGGGACGGTAAGGCGACACGACTGACGAGAGAACAGGCGCAGGACCGACTTTTTACATGCCCATCTGACGCATGGATCATCTTTCTTGTCAGACAAGTAGGTGATGTCCTAACCAAACTTGAAAACAACATTTTTTTTGTTGTTCCAATGCGCTAATCGATCCCACGACCTCCGGGTCGAGAGCGAAGTTCAGAATCACTAGACCACGGAGGCGCCTATATTTATTACCAAGTATTAATACGACAGTAGAAATTGTTTCTCTCGTCAAGAACAAAAAAATATTACTTTTTACTATTAATTTTATTTTTATCGCAAAAATAATAATGAAAAATATTTTTTGAATGATAAAAGGTATTATAATCATATCGAAAAGTTATAGTGAGTCCCTTCTACACCCTGTATAATTTATGTGGTTATAGTTTATGTAGAGCTACTTACCTATCATGTACCCACTTTGTAAATAATTTCAATAACCTATTTATATATTTTCTGTTCCCAGGAAACCCAGTCCTTTATCTACACAGCTCTCATGTATACATCTCTGGTGGTGTTCTGGTATCTCTCCCGAGGGTACCAGTTCGCCAAGGAAGAAAGAAAGAGTAGAAGCAACAGCGAAGTGCTGTACCTACAGGTGAAGCAAGCCGAAGACTGCTTAGATCACTAGCTTATTATAAGTTATTTATAAAGTTAATTATAAGGTTTATCAGTTAAGTTTAGTTTATTGGTAACGTAGGCGAATCGATCGCACTCGTTTCACATTATCACTCATTCATTTTACACACTGTATAGGGTCGAATTGAGAAACTTCTTTTATGGAAGTCGAATAAAAAGTACAACGTTCCCGTGACTTTTTTACGCGAAATAGTTAAAAATAAGTTTGTTAAAAACGTTGCTGCGATTTTGTACACGTTTCAGTGACTATAAAGCTACTAAAAGCCAGGCGAGGAAAATGAAAAACCTTGCTTTACGTGTAGAGTTCACCAAACTGAATGTCAAACTTTTTAAAGGTCCACAATCACATACCTGTTTTAGAGATGTTTTGTACTGGCACATCTACACTTCCACACTATCTACACTAATCTACATCTACACTAATATTATAAAGAGGAAAGATTTGTATTTTTGTATGTAACGACTTAACTCAAAAAGTACTGGACCGATTTTAATGTTTTCTTATTTATTAGAAAGCTACATTATCACTGAGTAACATAGGCTATATAAAATCAACTACTTTTTCGTTCGTTAGTCTTGCTAAAACTCGAGATCAGCTGAACTGATTCGGCTATTTTTGGTCTTGAAATATTCGTGGAAGTCCTGGGAAGGTTTACACGGCTTCCATGCTCAACGAAGTGGGCACGGGCCAGCTAGTATTGTATACAGTAGAATATCATTGCTTTAACTTCTCAACCTCATATCTAAAAAAATCGAAATCTTGGATCTGAAAAATCTATGTTTTTTTTAAAACTGTGGCGGTACTACTAACGCCACAATCCTGCATCGCGCTATCGAAGTTTTCTAAGTCCGGCGCTATATATACGACATCTGAAAACTAGTACAGCGGGCGAGATGGTATGCTCGGTCAGGACTCAGGCCGAAGCCTGACCGACCATACCATCTCGCTCGGTCGGAGATCTCCCTTTGGGGCTTCCACTAGTACTCCCAAAAGACTATAAAACTAAATTTTTATATAGTTAAGGTCAGTTAAAAAGCCAATAATACATAACTGAACCTCATTAAAAATCCATGTCATAATAAAATCAAAAAGTTTTTTTACTCTACTGAAAAGTTGTAGTTTTATATACCTACGAGATTGTGAAAATAAAGCGACGATATATCAATTGATGAATAATTCACTTCTCTCATATAACTATTATAGTTAGGACGATATATCAATAGATGTATATTTAGACTATCTATTAATTATAATGACCACATATATCTAAATTTACGGTCCCGTAGTTTGTTGACCGCACCACAAGACTAACTAGATCAAAGTGAAGCATCTATGGTACAAGCTTAAGCGTTAAGCGTTAGTTCGCACTCAAATGCGACGCACGTTGGCATTTGTAGGATAGCGATTCAAAATTAAGCCTTATTTGTTACTTTACATTCGTCATTTAAGAATAAAATATTTAAATCTATACTTCTATACTAATATTATAAAGCGGAAGAGTTTGTTTGTTTTTTAAACGCGCTAATCTTAGGAACTACTGGTCCGATTTGAAAAATTATTTCTTTGTTGGATAGTCCATTTAAAGAGGAAGGCTTAAGGCTATATAACATTACGCTGCGACCAATAGGAGCGAAGCGTCAGTGAGAAATGTTGCAAAAACGGGGAAAATTAATTAAATTTTTTCATTGCGTTCTTTCTTTTCATTGCGACTTTCATTGCGTGCGCTGCATAAACGGCTTAAGTCACTCAAAAATCACGCGTACGAAGTCGCGAGAACAGCTAGTAAGTAGTAGTAACTGTATAAACCACGAGTAAACTTATCATTAGTGTCTTAAAAATTCATATATATAATGTGTATGGATATGTCGCAGTCATCTGATTGAATCCGCTATTTAATTGAATGACAAGCGCGTTAATTGAATTCTATTTTTACCAAAGAATTCAATGAATCCGAGACTAGGACAACCATTTAATATTTTAATATTAAACTTCAAAATTTCCGAATTTGTACTAATATAACGCACATTAAAGTATCTGCACGAGCTGTTTGACGCCATGATATAACCGCGCTAGTCATTCAATTCAATAAGCAGATTCAATCAGATGACTGCGACATATATATTTAACCATTTACCTGATAAATTTAAAAATATATCTTTATTTAAATTTAAAAAAGAAACCAAAAAAAATTGTTTCTATAACTGGTAAAAAATTGTTTCTATAGTATTAAGGACTATTTTGATTTTAAAGAAAATAATTATATTTTGTTGCGTTGTCTTATTAGTTATACTTATAGTATAAAAATTTTTGTTATTTAGTTTTAAACTCACTGCATGTACACCCGTAAGGGTTGTCATTGTATTGTGTCAAATGTCAATATGCAAATAAATATTTCAATTTCAAGTACTACGATTTTCAGTTATAATATTATATTAACTTCGCCGTCTATAACGCCCTTAACTGATATTGTTTCAGTTGAGTCATAAATAACTATGTTATAAGATATTTAGTATTAAGAAATTAATAAAATATTATAATTTGTTTTGTGTCTCAATTCCTATACGCGTTAATAATTTTTTTTGTACTGCTATTAGCTATTATCAAAATTAGGTAAGTGATTTAGGTATTACTTAGAAACAAACATACATATTAATACATACATAAAATTTCGTCGTAGTTTGTTAAAAAGGCTTTAGCAAATAAAGTGATTTATATTTTTTCATTTTTTCACAATTTGTGAATAAGTTGTGTAAACGGAATAAGGGGTTTTGAACCCTTTTAAAATTTGTACTAGAGACATTATGAAACTAATTAAATAATTAACTAAAAATTCTATGCAAATAGGTCTCAACCCAAAAGACCTTTACAGCGTGTTCCGTTTAAACTACTCGGGGTTTGATAAATACAATGTAAATAAAATGTAATCTTTGATGTGAGGATATAAGTGCCGCCTACTGTGTTTGAACAGAACATGCCCGCGGGAGCACCATAGTTTACCATAGACTATGGTTAGATAGGGACACTTAATATAAACGCTACATTTACCTTCCACCCTAATCCAGCGCATAAGTCATTTTGGTAAATGATATTGCACCAGAAGCACCTTTTAACTCGCTTTTATTCGCTTGATTTGTATAGTGTGTAGGAAACAAAAAGTTTTCAATGTTCCTGGGTCATGGATGTGTATTAAATTTGTGTATTAATATGATAAAAATCTTAAATATGTGTAGGTGTAGTATAAAAATATTAAATATATATTTCCGTTGTCTGGTATCTGTAGCACAATTTCTTCGGATACTTAGCACAGGGTCAGATTGACGTACACCACGTCTATAGATATTATTATATTATTATAATATTATTATTAACTTTAAATTATTTATTTCACATTAAACATCGATAACATAGTGTTAGCACAAAGTAGATATATAACAGAGACACGACCTAGTACTAGAAAATGGTATCACCCTAATACTGGCAATTCGACTGGCTATTTTTGTTTTCTTCGATTTCCAATAGATAAAGGGTGAAGTCACATTCCGGAAACCGCCATCTAGCGCCACTGTTGGAAAATACTAATTACTAATTTCGTTTCGTATCTTCTTCTTCATTAAGGAGTTGAATTTAGCTTAATGTGATGTTATGCTTTAAAAATATGCTTGTCTTTATTTTTAACCGACTTCCAAAAAAAGGAGGAGGTTTCTCAATTCGACCGTATATATGTTTTAATGTTAATGTTTGTACTTAATTCGACATATTTACATTTTATAATTTACAAACGTTAATAGTATTGATCTATTGCAATTTTTCTTGTATTAAACATAGATTGTATGGGATGGTAGGCCTTGGCATTACCTAGTTATTGGATAGAATACCACATTACACAGATTGTCGGTAACATATATAATTAGTAGTTTGCATGGACCTAACTAAAGGCATTAGCATCAGGGGGCCTATTACAAGCTCTTAACTCCAGCCAGTTTACGCCATACAACATTGTCTGGAATTTTCGTATTACGACTCAGATTAATTATTACGATCACTTATTGACAGCGGTTACGTGACACTTGACTTGCTTCCAAATGTCACTTTCAGACAACCAAACTAGGGTGGATCCATTTAGAATAACATGTCGTTGTAATATCAAAAAGAACAAGGCAGTGTAAGGCCGTATTATTGAATTGCCTGGAACCAGGCTGGTATTTTAAAAGATCATACTATGGCCCCTGCTATTAAAACTGATTTTCAGAGCCGACTCTAAACATTTCCTACATTTCTGGAGTGTATCACGAGCACAGTGGTAGAATTAATTAGATGTGTCGCAGCGGGGAATAGTGGGCGAGCGAGGAGGGGGGGGGGGGGGGCTGATTGGAGCGTGTTTGTTACACATTCCTCTCGGTACTTCCTTTGGTTTAAATGAAAGTTGTGTTGTTGCCAATTAGAAAGGGTTTCACAATCGTGTTACTTGTTTGCATTTTATACAGAAACTAGCTGACCCGTGCCCACTTCGTTGAGCATAAAAACCGTTTAAGCCTTTCCCGGACTTCCACGAATATTTCAAGACTAAAATTGGCCGAATCGGTTCACCCATTCTCGAGTTTTAGCAAAACTAACGAACAGCAATTCATTTTTATATATAAAGATATAAGAAGAAGAAGAATACATAAACTTGCACTTTTTTCGACTAAGTTTACGGTCGTGTATTTGAACAAAAAATAATGTAAAATAACAAATACAGAGAAAAATAAAAGTGTTCTTACTGTATATCATAAATTTCCACCAAGAACCTACTGCCAGTGTTGCCAGTATGATTTCCCAAAAAAGTTCCACTGGCTTTCTGAAAAGGTATGGGATTAACTTAAAAATACGGTTTTGCCAAAACATTTAAAATGCCTCGAGCTAACCATAGTAACCTTTTTTTATAGTTTGTATTAAAAATGAATTACCAGTATAATTTATATGGTACGAAAAAGGTACGGTCCACACTGAAGTACGGCTGTTGACAAAAAGTACGGAAAACCGTATTTTTGGTACGTTTTGGTAACGCTGCATATTATATCATTCAATAGCACTTGTGTTTTATTTCAACCGCTCGATAGAAAGTAAAGTAAGAATGTTCGAATACGATTATCAACATTTAGGAGATTTATCGGAAGCACTGCACCATGGATACTACAAAATAAAATCAGCTGTAAGATTTGTATAAATCTATATATATAAAAGAAAGTCGTGTTAGTTACACTATTTATCAAGAACGGCTTTACCGATATGGCTGAAAATTGGTGAGGAGGTAACTATTTAAGCGTTGCGAGTTGCGGGTTTGCGGGTTCTGCGTTGTGGGTTCCGCGTTGCGGGTTCCGGCATGCGGGTTCTGGGTTCGGGTTTTTAACAAGATAAAGTTTAAAAAACTAAAACCCCACTACTAAAACACGCTGTAATAAATTCTTCCTATTATCAGGTAATTGCAAGCAAAGCTGCGAGCAACAGCGTATTTACATATTTTAAATATGCTAACAAACCATTTAATACCCAATTCATAACCCCTTCTTTTTACTTCGTCATAGTCGACTTGAAAAAAAATATAATGCTAGTCACGTCAGCTGTGAAGGACAATATTTTAATTAAAACTTTTTAAATTGCAAGTTAAAAAACATGAATATTATAATTAATAGAAACCTTCATTGTACACTTTTTACTGTATTTTTTTAGCTTAAAATTGCTACAGCCTCGGGCGACATAAGGTACAGAATAAATAAGTAAAAAAAATCTTGGCGTGAGTTAAGTTATTTGGAAAAGAAATGGCTTTAAAGAAATATTTATTTCTATAAAATTAAAAACGAATTTACATTGATTAGAAATTACAACGTGACTATGATGAAGGTGGCCTTCAACTGATGATCAACGACTCATATGCAATCTCACGCCCGACGGAAGTCCCCGAACAGGGAGGGCCCCGAACAGAGAACCACGACCAGAGATCATCAGATCCCTCCACGTGGGGAAATAAAAATGGCGCGCCCAGTACGAAGGTACTGAGTGCAAAAGCCTGTTCTAAGGACAGAACCCCCTGCGACAGAACGCGGGGAAAAACCAAAGCAAAACTACGTGCTACGACAATTTTTTTTGTAATAAGTAATCAGCACGTACGCGGACGGCTGTGACCGGCAGTGAGTGGACAATCCGGCTGTGGGGGCCTCGATCCCGGGGACCGAGGAAGTCTGATGGTCAAAAGTTCTGGTGAGACTTATATAGGTCAGAGGGGAAAGAGTCGCGGGCGTCGGGTCTATGGCGACTGCGGGGACTGCAGCGGGATGCGCGGCGGGGGTATGGTGTAGACAGCAGCACAGGCACGGCAATAATACTGGGTCTGATGCTTGAATGGTTCTTGGCATCGTTGGCGACTAATGATTTCAGCGCCTATTAAGCAGCGGATGCTTATAATAGTGCCGGTATCATTCTGTGAATAGAGCTATGCTACGGTTACATAACTCGTGATCGTGTGAGATATCAAATGGAACAACTTTGTTAGCACACTTAAAAAAAATTTAGTTCCAATTTCACCAACACAATATGTTAAAGTTAATTCTTCAGTAAATATCGTGTTACCCTCTCGTACTGTCTGTCAATTAATGAGAAGGCATGGTATTTTAGCAAGCCGTTAAAACTAACAGCGTTGGTGAAATCGGGACTTATAATTTATACATTATCCTTTAAAAAAACTATATGAGTCAGATCTGCATTATAAGAAATATATTATCTAACACGAATTCGCAGAGCTACTAAGGGTTTCTTTTTATCAATGGAAAATACAAGAATAAAATTTCTAGATGTAAAACATGTGACGTCACACTAGAGGGAAACGGAACAGGAAAAGTTTTCTCTCAAATATGACCAGATATAACAAGGACGATGGAGGGACAACATTTCATGAAATTCGTGTGACGTAATTATTGGGAGATCCCCAATATGTAATATAAGAGTAGCTACAAGCTATAGATTAAGGCCCGTATATATATAAAACTATCTCAATGGAAACCTCTACTTGAGATCGTATTTGACAGATTAAAAAAAAGTTTCGTTTCACTTTTAAAAATGATGAACTTTACTTATGATACATATTTTAAATTTTTTCGTTTTTAAAACGTAAAAATAAAGATTATAAAATCAAGATTATACTTATTTTAAAGTTTTTCTATATTCCATATTATGAATGTTACGGTTCAAAAAGAAAAGAATATTAAAAAAGTACTATGTTACATAAATAAAGTTGTTCACTTGAATAAACGAAACGTTATTTTATCTGTCAAACGGGATCTCAAGTAGAGGTTTTCGGTTGAGATAGTTTTATTAATACGGACCTTAGAGCCTCCCAGTACAGTCATTTGGTATTCAGCCGACGAGTGGCCAACCTATTTTGTTGTGGGCTCTCATTGGCATGCATAAGTGTATAGATTATGTTATTATGTTATCAGGAAACTTGTAAGTTAAAAGAAGTCTTCTTTTAATAAAAAAAAGCCTAGGTTGGCAGCTGCAAATTGGACATAATATATCTACACTAATATTATAAAAAGGAAAGATTTGTATTTTTGTATGTAACGACTTAATTTAATTTAATTTTTATTAGAAAGATACATTATCACCGAGTAACATGCCTATGTTATGTAGGCTATATAAAAGTCAACTGCTGTTCGTTCGTCTCGCTAAAACTCGATCGGCTGAACTGAATCGGCTATTTTGTGTCTTGAAATGTTCGTGGAAGTCCCGGGAAGGTTCACACGGTTTCCATGCTCAACGAAGTGGACACGGGTCAGCTAGTGTAACTATAAAATGACAAGCTGACCCGTGACCACTTACGCCCGAAATTAATAATCAATCTTGATTGGGAGGACGGATTAAAGAATGGCCTATGTTCGAATATAATGACAGTCAGTGCATGTGAATATTATGCAATCTGTCAAAATACGTCCATCTTTAGATCGTTCCTTGACAGATTTTCAATCTCCTATTGCAATTTGATAAATTTCGGGGATTCCACTTTGAGGTTGAAAATCTGTCAAGAGACGATCTAAAGATGGACGTAGTTAGAGTTTAGACATATTATTAGCATTCACTAAGTGTCATCTTTGAACTCAAATTGCTAAAATCTCAGATTGCTAAAATTGGTTCAAGATTAAGATTTGTGCCTCGGTCGTCCCACAGAGTCTCGTCCCACATAAAAAATTCCCCACTTGTCCCAATTTGTTTGCCTCGCTGGTCCCAAAACTTAATTTTCAATATTTTATTCCCCGCTCGTCCCAATTCGTATGCCTGGCTCGTCCCACATTTTTTTCATATGAGTTAAATTTGATTTAATTGTACAGTCAGCCTAAAAACCTGACTGACCAGAAAGATAAATAAATCAAATTTCTTAAGTCTGTTTTAAGTTTTTCATAGGATTTAGTAAAGTTAAAAAAGTTTATGTTCATTTGTTAAAATAATTTCAGTTAGGTTTTATAAATGTTTTTATTTAGTTAAGATGCAGTAAGTTTTAAGTGAGTTAATTGAGTTAATTTAGGTAAGGTTTTTTGATGCTAATTAATGTTCATAAGTTTTAGTTCAAGTGGTAAAAGTATTTAACTGTTTAAGTTGACCGCCCTGGCAAGTTTAAGTTATATATTTATTTATTATTATTATGAACTAAGTTGTTCATGGCGGCCGGTATGTTAAAACCTCTTTTACTGTTTTTATAAAGATTTTGTATTTGATTTAATATGTCAAGTATATGTCAAAATTGAAGGTAAATTTTCTTGTATTATTTCGGCTGTGACGATGTATGGAGTTTAAGTTTTATTTTTTGGAGATTTATTAATATACACAGTAATCTACTAGTAAAATGTAGTTTTTATTAGTAGAGTAAGTTTTTCAAGGTGTTTACATTAAGCGTGGTGTATTCATAGAGTGAGGTTCAATATTTGTGAAGTTTTAAAGGGTAAGTAATAATTATAATTTTGTCGATTTTTTCATATTTTGTGAAGTCATGATAAATGATTTGACTTATATCACTATTGTGGTAATTATTTACTTTTATATTAGTTGCTGTCTAAGGATTATGGTCTTTTATTATATGCATACTTAACTCTGTGCCTCCTGTGAAAAAGAGTACATCGCTACTTTTTAGGAGACGCAAATAAAATTTTGGAAAATATTTTTTTTCCTGTTTCCTAGGTCTAAACTAACTAACTGTAACTAATAGTACTGTGATTTGGATTTGATTGTGATACTAAATAATAAAGATTTTCCTAAATTGCAATAGATCTTTTAATTATTAAAATTAAAAACATGCATCGCAGATGCATACCTAGAACTGGAAGTATTTAATATCTTTATGTTATTAGAAAAAACTATTATTTCAATTTATTGGAAGATATAGTACAATATTTTTTGTCAACTGTACTTTGAATTTGCCAGGAATGTGGGACGAGTGGTGACTTTAAAACTCAAGTGGGACGAACGAGGAATTCTTTGGAATGTGGGACAAGATAGTGGGACGACAGAGGCACAAATCAAGATTAATTATCAATTTCTGGCGTTAGTTGAGTTTATAAACGGATGTACTTGTAATAAAATTCAATTACTCTTATCGCTGAACCCATATACATATTCGTGGAAGTCCCGGGAAGGTTTAAACGGTTTCCATGCTCACCAAAGTGGACACGGGTCAGCTAGTGTAAGATAAAACGGTTTTAAAACTATGGTGCTCCAAGTGGGTACAGGCTTTAAATTAATGTGTCACTTATATGCGACAATGTTAAAGATGTTCGAACCCAATTCCGGTAAAACAAACAGATAAATGGAAGAAAACAGACCCTACTTCACTAAACTTTCGCTCTGTTGACTGTGGGTCCAAAAATAACAAAATATATCCGACATTTCAACACGTTTCTGTTAAGAAAGGTAAGATAACGTAAAAAATGTCCCAACACAAACGTGACAAGAAGTTCCACGTTTTTAATTAAAATACTTTTTCAAAATTCGAACACCGAACGGAATTCGCGGGAAATCACTTCTTCCATATTTAAACAGAGTGACCAACTCTCAAAAATGTATCTCCCTAAAGTCAAAACACACATACACATAAAACGCAATCATTATAAATGGTTAAACTGCTTTATTATACAGCTTTTTATTTGTATGGCAGCGGTGCGGCTCACTACCCGTACGTCAAACGTATAATCCGTTGTCAAATGCATTAATACTGGAAAGTCTGTAGCTACAATTTTTTTTAATAAATAAAATATGTACATATTCTGTGTTAATTGTCTAATATCATCATTAATATGTTTATTTGTTTGCATTAAATAGGCTTCGAAACTACTGTATACTGGCACAGATATGGAGTAGATCACGGGAATCAACATAGGCTACTATTTATTGCTGTCAAATTCACAGTTCCTTGAGCGCACGAAGTGGTGGAAAAATAACCAATAGGTTATATGATGCTGAAAGGTTATAAATAACAGTCAATGTAGCAGTTCAATAGCTAAGTTTTATAAAACATGTAAATAAAAACCTCGAAAAACAACCTTAAAAAATGTATCCCCCTGTAGACGTTTTTCCTCTTTAGGGGCAAAGCCGCCAAGTTGGCACCACTGATTTGAAAATGAAAAAGTAATAAAAAGAGATAAAGCAGAAACAATACGGAAAACATCCATCGGCCTGCCGATTCATTCTTTTGTGCCAGGTATTGAACAATAGAACCTTACTTTGCAATAACTGTTCTGATTTCAAACATTGATTAGCTAGGTTTTCAAAATTATTGTCTACTTGCTTTCGCCCGCGTTTTCGCCCGGAACAGTGCCCGTGGCAAAAACTTAATTATCAAATACCGCTACATACGTGCATGGATTATACAGGATAGTATTGATGAGGGATAATACTATACGGTGTGTATAGGTCCCGTATATAGAGTATATTGAGAAAGCACCAGCGCTGAAAGAGGTAGATACTTTTTTAAATTACTGTATGGGATAATTTATGATGATGGGCCACTTATAATACATGAAAATCAAAAGTAACTCTTTCAGCACTGGTACTTTCACAGTAAACATATGGGAACCATACACACCCTAAAGTATAATCACTCATTAATATAACACCACGTATAGTTAATGATGGTAAACCATGGACCAGTGGCTCGAATCTAAAGGTCACGGGCTTGATGCCCGCTTTGGAACAATAAAAGATGTTCTTTTTCCACTTCCCAGCAGTGCGCGAACTGATAAAATTCAAAATATTTTAATTCCAAATAAAACTTAAGCTATTTTCGGAAAGTCAACAAAAATGCTACCACCGGTTCAACCCTAGCCCGCCGAGAAGAACCGGCGTAAGAAACTCCGACGGGGCTCTTTTAGCAAAAATATGGAAAATTGTTCTTTTTAAAAAGTGTATACATAATATATTATGTTTACAATGTAAAGACTTAATCTATTTATTATAACAAAAGTCAGAGTACATAAAGTACATTGAGGTAGCCTTGCATGTGGCCATCTTATTCCCAAGGTGTGCAATCGTCAATAAAATCATTGACCTTATAATAAGCTTTAGCACTAAGACGTTCTTTAACTACATTTATAATGATCAATAATAGCTAAAGAATAATCATCAATAATAGCTAAAAATATCCTCGATCAGAGTTTTCAAAGAAAAAACTAGATTAAAATCGATTCATCCTCTTCGGAGCTAATGATGTCACGGCCAGACACACACAAAAACACGAACCCTCCATTTTCATCGAGGGCTTAAAATAGATGAAGAAATGAAAAAAGAATGTAATACCAAAATAGACGGATCTTTAATTAGGAAACTTAGCGAACCCTTTTAGTGATGTCCCTTTTAGTGTTGTGCCTATGTGTTATCGATAAGTTCATTAAGATTGATGACGTCCGAGCAATCAATCAAGGAATTTTCGGCGTAACTCTCCCTCCCCCAGCCCTAGAAGACGCGACACCTAATTTGTCAAGGATCATGACACGAAAAATGCTTTGAACAACTTTATAAATGATGTGCGTAAACTGGTGGACGTTACACTTTATAGTCAGGGTTCCCCCATACATGTTTTTCACTTGATTAGTATCAAGCTAATTTTTCGTGAGTACCTTCATTTTGATGAGTCGCCCAAGAATTTCTTGGACGGAACTCTTGTTTGTTTCCACAAACAAGAGTTCCGTCCAAGAAATTCTATTCTATCTATTTTTTTTATCCTTGCTAACAGAGTTAGCAAGGATAAAAATAAGTCAACTTTTGAGCGTAGGACCGGGATAACGTACCACGCAATTTGTAGGACAATTAATTATGTATGTTGAATTTTTTTTTTTTGTTTTTGATAAATACTGTTGGTTTCCAACAGCCTTATAACTTTATATTTTTCATTTGGTAATATGAACCTGTTTTTTTTTGTTTTTTTTTTTTAATGTATTATAATAGTTATATTCTATTGGTCGTCTGCCGAGTTATGTGCTGTGTCTACGCCATCCTTTTCTATTTGTTCCGTTTATTAACTCTTTCTACGATTTTCACTGTCATTTCTAGGAATTCTCTGCGTGCTTTATTTTTGGTCATTATGTCTCTCAATCTGTTTGTATCTATGGGCATGTTTATTCTTTGTTCTGTTTCATACCTGATGTTATTAAAAATAGGACATTCGCATAGACAATGTAGAGCCGTTTGAACTGAGTTACCGTCGCAATCACATTTTAATCGGTCTTTGTTGATATTGAATCTGTGGAGATATTCCCCAAACCCTCCATGTCCTGTAAATGCTTGCGCAAGTGTGTTCTTCATTTTAATGCTTGTTATTATTTTGTGGGCCACACACACACACAAACCTGCGTTATTAGATATTTAATAAATCAATTTCCGTACCTGGCAATCGAATAGACTGATTTTGAAAAAAAAACTTTCCATATATTGCACTTCAATCGATAGTATTGCTAATGAGAATCAAATACCGGAAAGTAATAAAACATAAACGAAAACATAAATGAATGAACCAATAAATTAATGAATAAAATAATGAATGAATGAAGGTACCAACGAACGATTGAATGAATGAATAAAAGATATGGATGCTTCACACAACGTCAATCTGACCCCGCGATAAGTATCCTGTTACATAATGCTATGTCATTATGTATTATGACTAAAAAACAATTAGATGTCAAAGATGACATTGACAGTGATGCCTAAGATAGTCTATATATATTAGTCCCCTAGGGAGGCCCCTAGAGTTAAGATCTGTATATGTACCTAGTTATGTATAAGATACTGTATATTAAATAATCTACGTGAATAAAGCCAAATACGATTAACTAGAAGTGTTTGTTATTGGACGTATAGTTGGATCCTAATAACAATAACATATGCTGCGGCACTAAACAAGAAGAACTTGTATTACAGGTACCAGACAACAGAAATACATTTAATACTTTTATGCTATACACATATTTTAGATTTTTGTTTCATTAATACAACAGATTTTTTTTTGTTCCTTTGGCGGGATTCGATTCGGATGAGCACAAACGCGCTCAACCACTGCGCTATAGAGGTCGTCATAAAATAAATGAAATAATGATGAATGAATGAATAACTGAATGAATGATTGATGAATGATGAATGAATGAATTGTGTACACAACATTAAAAAAATACATAACGAAAAAGATGACAACATTCACAGGTAAGTAGCATCAATGGCGACCTCATTACTAGGTAGTAATTTAAAGTTATCTATACTAATATTATAAAGCGGAAGAGTTTGTTTGTTTGTTTAAACGCGCTAATCTCAAGAACTACTGGTCCGATTTGAAAAAATATTTTTTTGTTGGATAGTCCATTTAAAGAGGAAGGCTTTAGGCTATATAACCAATAGGAGCAAAGCGTCAAACGATTGTCTGACAATTGATCTCTACATTTGTCAGTAAAGCTCTTTAGACCACTCATATCTGACAAGATATAAAAGGCCACTTTTACTACGTCAATCTGGTACAGTTCTCGAAGATTTGTGTAACGGGCACCTTAAGTATTTAACCTTAAAGAAAGCTACACTGTGCATTAAAACAAATCGTCGTGACTTTTTCCGTAGGGGAACGCGCTGTACCTCGGAGCCGTTTGTTCTTTGACCAGTTCAATTTTTATTAATTATTCCTAAGTTTTTGAATTTGAATATGTGCAGTAGGCTATCACATTTATGTGATAGCCTACTGCACATAGGTTATCTTACATGCAGCATAGGTTTACCTATGCTGCCAGTAAGATAATATTCACTGCGGTAAAGTACTGACCAAGATATTGACTATAATATTATAGTAAATCGTTAGTCGTACCATTATTAAGGCGGTCTTTGATTTTTGGAAAGTTTAAATTATTATGTAACAAACATTTTATTTTCTCAATTCTTCGAAGTCAGATTTAAACGCATTAAAATATAATATTCAAATAAATTTTAAATGCATTTATTTCTTTTATTTCTCCTTGTAACAAAGGAGTAATAGAGTTGGGTAAAAAGATACTTTAAAATATTATTACGTTTCTTAACCGATGTTGAAAGTACGAATAATAACAAGGATAGAAGAACAATAATCAATATGTAAATTGTCAACTATTTATTCTACTACTAAACTATATATAACGAATTAGAAATAAAAGTATCAGACCGAGGTACAACCAGTTCCCCTACTCTAATTGTGATGCTATAAATGCAAAGACAACACAAATACTTAAAAGTATTCTAAACAGGACATTTGTATACGAGTCGACAGTATAAGCAATAATATTAGCATAAAAATACGAGGGGAAAAGTGAGCCATTTTTTCTGCAAATACCCCCACTTGATGTATAAACTCGTATAAATAAGGAACGAAACGAAGTAGGTATATAAAAGCCACTTTGGTCGAGTCGAAAGTATTTTTCCTGGCGTGTGCTTGACACCGCCTATTTCAGTGCGATAGTTGCATTTGTCAACAGATATTCAAATGGAATAGGAAGATTTATTTTCAATTTTCTGTAAAAGAGTTTCGGTCTGGTATCATCGACTTTGTTCAATACTTTTGTTGAAAATATGTTGAAATTTTTGCGGTATTATTTAAATAAAAGTAATAATGTGATATTAAAATATATATACTATACAGAGTGATTTATGGTTCATATGTCAAGCCGAATGTAGTGTGAAGAGAAGGACGTGTAGATCATTTTTTCTTTTGACACCGCATAATATAATTACTTACCATAGCGCGACAAATCACGATTAAAGATCTCCATTAAATTCACAAAACAGATGACTTGATTGATGATTGTACCTAATGTTGTGTTAAAACAATTAATAATTATTATTATTATTTGTTAGTACCTCAACTACTAACAAATAATAAATACACAGGTACCGAATCAGTGGGGTGCCGGAGAAAGAATAGCACCCCATCAACCATCTTTCTTGTGGATGTCGTATTATAACGGGTGTAAAAAGAGCAGTCACTATAACTATGGGATATGATTATATTACCTTTTCTCATTCTAGAAATGTATTTTTTGAAAAAAAAATTTCCAAAATTAAAAAAAAAGTTTTTTTGGCTTTATTAAGTATTATTTTTGCGAGAAAAAAAAGAAATGGTAAAAAGAAAAAAAATTTTTTTTAGTTATTGACAAAAAATACATTTCCGAAATGAGGAAAGGTAGTATAATCGTATCTCAAAGTTATAGTGACTGCTCTTTATACACACTGTATATCCGGAAATGGGCATCAGCGTTTATCTCCTGCTAAGCCTGGCGAGTATAGGCTCCCTCCATGAAATACATTGGGGTGTCTTATGTCCACTGGACGTCATATCAGAAATGATGATGATGAGGCAGGGAAATTCTGCACGCAACACTGCAGAGCGTCGTGTCGTGCACTGCAGGCTCACTCCCGACACAATCGAGAATCGAATCAGTTCGATCTGAACGGCTTTTGGTGTTTTATCTGGTGGATTTGTAGTTTAGTGATACATAGTATCTCGTATGTTGTCTATACTAATATTATAAAGAGGTAACGTTTGATTGTTTGTTTGTTTGTTTGTTTGTTTGTTTGTTTGTTTGTTTGAATGGAATAGGCTCTGAAACCACTGAACCAATATGAAAAATTCTTTCACCGTTGGAAAGCTACATTCCTAGCGCTGAACATAGGCTATATTATATGTTTAAAAAAAGTAGGGTTCCTTACTAAAACCCCAAAAATGTAGCCCAAAGTGTAAAAAAACGACCTCCAAAATTTCTTACATCGTGTGCGCTTCGACAACGGCTTGACCAATTTCGCAAATTTTTTTACGGTATGTTCGTTATTGTTACGAAAAGGTTATTATGAAAGAAAATGTTGAAAAAAATAAGCAGAAAATTAGAAAAAAGAAGAAAATACGTGATGGTCACGCGGGGTTTGAACCTGGGCTCGATCGATTCACGTCGTTGGCAGTTTATATGACACGGCTGTCATGGCAACGTCATTATTTACAAATGGAAAATAAAAATTATGAAATGCTATAAATACCGTTTTTATATCAGCTTAAACTATTTGGATTAAAAAAATTATTAGGATTAACAAAAACATGAATCCAAATAGTTTCAGCTGATATAAATACGGTATGTATAGCATTTCCTAATTTTTGTTTTCCATTTGTAAACAACGCTGTTACCATGGCGACCGGTAGACGTTATAGATGTTTGGCTGCGTTTCCATTGACGCGGGGCGAGGCGGACAGGAGCTTGCGGTACCCGAATTGACCAATCACTATGCTCGAAATCTCTGCTCCACTCCGCTTGGGAACCACTAAGTTCCTATGCGCCCCGCTCCGCGTCAGTGAAAACGCCAAGATTGGAGAAGTTTTCCAAATCTATACATCTATACAAACAAATAAAATTGAAGTGTCAGTAAGTATGTAACTTTCAATTAGCAACGTTTTTCTAAATACATATGACATTTTAAACGATATCTTCTGCTTTTTTTTGCATTGGCAACGATATTTACTGAAAACGAAAATGTAATTTAAAAAAAAATGTCTGTCAGCGTCTCTCTTTGCTCCGGCTAATCTCTGGAACGGCTGGACCGATTTTAACGAGACTTTCACTGGTAGATAGCTAAAGTTATAAGGATTAATTTAGGCTACTTTTCATCATCATCATCGTCGTCATCAAACTCATGATCACCGAATTGGCTGGACCGACTGTGACATTCACCGGGCTTAGCTTATGTTAGTAGGAGTAATCTATACATCTATATGTATAAAAGTAAGTCGTGTTAGTTAAATTATTTATAACTCAAGAACGGCTTTATCGATATGGCTGAAAATTGGTGAGGAAGTAGCTTAGAGCAAGTAGACGGACATAGGATACTATTTATTC
This sequence comes from Celastrina argiolus, assembly GCA_905187575.2. Lineage (NCBI taxonomy): Eukaryota > Metazoa > Arthropoda > Insecta > Lepidoptera > Lycaenidae > Celastrina > Celastrina argiolus. Next base: position 3,062,152 of record LR994591.1, on the reverse strand, counting down.
CATATTATGTCAGCGTTGCGGGTTCTGTGTTTGGGTTTCGCGTTGTGGGTTCCGCGTTGCGGGTTCCGGGTTTCCGTGTTGCGGGTTCCGGGTTCCGCGTTGCGGGTTTTGGGTTCCCATGCTGCTGGTTCCGCGTTGCGGGTTTCGGGTTCCCATGCTGCGGGTTCCGCGTTGCGAGTTCCAGGTTCCCGCGTTGCGGGTTCCGGGTTCCCGCGTTGCGGGTTCCGGGTTCCCGCGTTGCGGGTTCCGGGTTCCCGCGTTGCGGGTTCCGGGTTCCCGCGTTGCGGGTTCCGGGTTCCCGCGTTGCGGGTTCCGGGTTCCCGCGTTGCGGGTTCCGGGTTCCCGCGTTGCGGGTTCCGGGTTCCCGCGTTGCGGGTTCCGGGTTCCCGCGTTGCGGGTTCAGGGTTCCCGCGTTGCGGATTCAGGGTTCCCGCGTTGCGGGTTCCGCGTTTCGGGTTCAGGGTTCTCACGTTGCGGGTTCCGCGTTGCGGGTTCCACGTTGCGGGTTCCGCGTTGCGGGTTCCACGTTGCGGGTTTCGGGTTCCCGCGTTGCGGGTTCAGGGTTCCCGCGTTGCGGCTTCCGGGTTCCCGCGTTGCGGGTTCCGGGTTCCCGCGTTGCGGGTTCCGGGTTCCCGCGTTGCGGGTTCCGGGTTCCCGCGTTTGGGGTTCCGAGTTCCGCGTTGCGGTTTCCGGGTTCCCGCGTTGCGAGTTCCGGGTTCCCGCGTTGCGGGTTCAGGGTTCCCGCGTTGCGGGTTCAGGGTTCCCGCGTTGCGGGTTCAGGGTTCCCGCGTTGCGGGTTCAGGGTTCTCACGTTGCGGGTTCCGCGTTGCGGGTTCCGCGTTGCGGGTTCCGCGTTGCGGGTTCCGCGTTGCGGGTTCCGCGTTGCGGGTTTCAAGTTCCCGCGTTGCGGGTTCAGGGTTCCCGCGTTGCGGGTCCCGGGTTCCCGCGTTGCGGGTTCCGGGTTCCCGCGTTGCGGGTTCCGGGTTCCCGCGTTTCGGGTTTCGGGTTCCCGCGTTGCGGGACTCTTTTTATGCTCAACGAAGTGGGCAAGGGTCAGCTAGTAGTATATAAGTATGTAACCACTCATTATTTAACACACAATTAACCTGACCAGTGAACCAGTTGCATCTTCAATTTGTCTCTCAACGCCCATCTTACAGATTACTTTGAAACTAACCGGGATGAAGAGAATCGTTAGATCGTAACTTTTTGTACTCCCGACCATATCAATCGACTGAGAATCGAAATAAACAAATTAATTCGGGAGTGCGCGGCACGATCGAATCTGAATCGGTATCGAATCAGTTTGGAGAGTAAGGCCCCTGGACAGGCCAAAAGCGCTCCGTTTAATACCGAGCACCATATTCTCGATGGCCAAAAGGCGGAATGGCCAATCTAAATGGCTATCAATCGAGTGTCGAAGCGGCCAGGCGGAACGGACAGTGAATGGCCGGTTTTATTTCGCCTGTCAATACACGGACTACAATTAATGGTTTGTACATTGTTGATATCCTTTATCATTATCATTACGGGCGTTTTAAGGCTAAATGAAAAAAAAAAACTCACAAAAATTAGAGCAATTTGTGGGAGACGTGGAGCCCAAACTAAACCCGAGCCTGTATATTAGCACCCCAGGCCCATATTATCATAAATATAGAGCAGTTTACAGTTTTAAAATAACGCAGAAAAATTAACGTGGGGTCAACGTTTGTTTGACGTAACATTTAATTAATAGTTCCTATGATTGCTACTAAATTGTTTTTGGCGCTAGTGTCGTACCATAAATTAAGCTAATGTGCATTACAACACAACAGCGAGAGATTTGCACTATTTTTTGACGTCCAGCAACCGATTGCGCGTGTATCGCGTGATTTTTGCTAATCGCTATTTTTACGTAATCTTATATATTATATAAAAATTAATTGCTTAGTCTAGGTTTGTTAGTCTCGCCATGGCCTACCATCCCATACAATCTATGTTTAATACAAAAAAAATGATGATAGATGTCACTACTATTAATGTTTGTAAATTATAAAATGTAAATAATTATGCCGAATTAAGACGTACAAATATTGACATTAAAATAAAGATAAGCATATTTTTAAGCATAACATCACATTAAGCTAAAATCAACTCCTTAATTAAAAAGAAGATACGAAACGATTTAAGTAATTAGTATTGTCCAATAGTGGCGCTAGATTTCCGGAATGTGCCTGTAGGCGGTTTCCAGAATGTGCCTGTACTTCACCCTTTGCCAGTCGCATTACCAGTATTAGGGTGATACCATTATATACCATTTGTCTAGTACTACGTCATGTCTCTGTTATATATCTACTTTGTGATCTCGCTAAAACTCGAGAACGGCTGAAAGTTTTAATCGGTTCATCGCAAACTGTTTCTATGCTCAAGAAAGTGGCCACGGGTGAACTTGTATATAAATAATTCTGATTGGACAATGGGTACGAATACGTAGCTGCTACTTGTTCCTGCTAACGCAACTGGCACGGGGATCTGGCTGAAACACGTGACAGCTCTAATTATCTTCCCCCTGGCAAATTGTTATTCCCAACTATGTAACAGCGTGTCCCAAAACTTGTACTTTCCTTGTTCAACTTTTAAATAAGTTTAGTTGTTGTGTTATCCCTTCTATGTTTAAATCGAATGGTAAACATTTGGAGTACCTACTGATTTATACAATTCTATAACATATACATATAGGTATATAGATGTAGATACATAAAACGTATAGATAGATAGATAGATTTTTATATCATAATGGGTTTTGACATATAAGTTTTTAATATGATCAGAGGTAATAGACACGTAAGAAGCGGATAAAAAAAAATAAGGGTATGTGTATTGTGTACTGTAAAAAATCAACATGATTTTGAAAGTTACTCGTTACATTTAATGGAAAATACTGATTTTCAGTATAATATTCCTTTTATAAAACTATTATATTTAAAGTACTAACAAAAATATATAATGAATATAACATTTGAAGTATTTATATACATTTATTTTATAAATTCTAATCAAATAAATCAGTAATATAAAAATTATGAAAGCTGACCCGAACGACTGAAGAATTTATTAATTATCGATTTCTCATAGGCTAAGGACCCATGTCAATTTAATAACAACCTATGTAGCCAGATTCCTAAAATACTTAACGAAATCATATATTTGCGGCCCCAAAACAGGTCATGTCAAAGTATCTAGAGTCTATAAAATAATCTTCTTTTCGTTAAAAAATTTCGAACTAGTTGATCGATGTTCGGGTCATATTGGTCTTAATGTGACGATTATAGCCCTTCCCGACGAATTCCCTATCGACCACTGGATGAATTTTACAAATCGGACCAGTAGTTTCTGAGATTATCTTTAGAATTTCAGGTTTATAATATAAGTAAAGAAGTATAGATGAAAACTTTTTTAATTATATCCTTACGACCAGCTTTAAGCAACACGATAAGGATAATAAGGATACGATCTTAATATCCCCAGAGCCGAGTGTCACAAGTTCGGTGTTCCTTACTTCCTTACAGTATGTATTGGGCTAGTTAAAACTTCCTACAACTAGCGTCGTGTTGGCGATGAGGCAAGTTCGCAACCGGTGTAGGTAGTGGAATTACTAATTTATAAATATTGAGTTTGTTGGGTTCACTACTAGAAGACATAAACGAGAGCATGGCAGGGCAAGTCTAGGGGTTTTTTCACGTTAGATTTTGCTGTCAGGTTTATTTTTAACTGGCCGTGCCCGGGACTTCGTTCGCGTGGTTCGGAAAACACTATCGCGATTATCTTTTGATTAGTCACTGACCCTTCGCTCCTATTGGTCGCAGCGTAGTTTTATATAGCCTAAAGCCTCCCTCAATAAATGGACTATCCAATAAAAAATAATTTTTCAAATTTCTGAGTTTAGCGCGTTTACACAAAGAAACAAACTCTTCCGCTTTATAATATTAGTATAGATAGATTAGATATATGTCAGTCACAGTCACTTTGTGACTGACGAATAACCTAACGTTAATACGGTGTAGCTTTGACTGACGATATTGAATATAGTTATTATGATAGATTTAGAATAACTTTCTTGTAGGTACAATACTTAATTCGAACACAAATTAAAAGGTAATTCATGATTGATGGATTTGATTGATCCTTTTATGACCGTCCAATCAACGCCTCCTAGGTTCTGTAGACATCAAAACATACTAGGCTGTTTTCAGCTGTAACTCACCATAATTTTCTCTGGAAACTGCGCTCCGCAACCCGCCTGCCAAGCATGGCAACTACCCCCCATAAAATACTTGGGGGGAGGCAGTAGTGGACGTGATAGCTGAAATTATGAATTCATAAAAAAAAATTGTAGAATATTATACACGGTGTAAAATAGATGAGTGATATACTTTAGGGTGTATATGTACCTCCCATGTAGAGTATACTGTGAAAGTACCAGCGCTGACGAGGTACTTTGTTAAAATTATTGTATGGGAAAATTTATGGTGTTAGGTCATTTCTCATGCAAAAGTGGAAGTCAAAAGTAAGTCTTTTAGTGCTGGTACTTTCACAGTGCTCTACATAAGAGGTACATACATACTCTAAAGTATTATCACAATTTTACACCTTGTATAGGTAATGAAAAGTACTCGAAGAGAAAAATTTTAGCTGCGTACAAACATCGTTTTAAGAGTAAGAGATAGATAATTTTAATTAAATGTTTTTTTAAGATTTTGCTCATCTCTTCAATTTTCTACGTAATGATAAAAGTAAATAATTTTTTATATTCATACAGTAACCCAATTACCTACCACGTCTTACCTGCGGAAACCTAACAAGTAATGTACAAAAACTATCCAGTTTCACCTCAATGAGGGGATTATGCCGTAGTTCATCAGACTAGTATAGGATTAGCAGACAGGTCTTTGATGACAGTCTTCTTAGAAGTAAGACACACCGGTTTTCTCCCGACGATTTATTTGAAATATAATTGTGACTCAACCGAGAGAACCGAGAGGGATCTGAAAAAATCTCATCGGTAATATCGGTCACCCGGGAATTGAACCTACACCCTTTCGAGTGTTAATTTTGAGTTTACCGCCTACTCCACTAAAGTTCTGTAGGTCGAATGGTGGACTAATAAGTAAGTAATTAATCACCTCCGTGGTCTAGTGATTCAGAGCTTCGCTCTCGATCCGGGGGTCGTGGGTTGGATTCCCGCGTCGGAACAACAAATAATGTTGTTTTCAAGTTTGGTTAGGACAATGCAGGCTGATCACCTAATTGTCTGACAAGAAAGATGATCCATGCGTCAGATGGGCATGTAAAAAGTCGGTCCTGCGCCTGTTCTCTCGCCAGTCGTGTCGGTTTGCCGTCCCACTGGGTTATTAGAGTAAAAGGAAGAGAGAGTGTCTTTGTGTATTGCGCACACGCTTGGGCACTATAAAATAACTCCTGTGTAGCTGGCCTACTTTCAATGAAATCGGCTACAGACACCAAAATCGGTAAGGGAAGCTATTATTAATTAATTAAATGTAAAATTTTGACGATCTCTGTGGTTGAGTGGTTAGGGATGTCTGTGGTAATCCGAAGGTTGCGTGTGCGAGCGTGATGCTATTGTATAATATCTGTCCCTCTCGTTCTCTCTGAAAAATGTTTCACCAATCAGCGTTCAATATGGGTTGTTAATTTGAATGTCATGTTAGTTGATCATAGATTGGATTAGCCTTTCATAAACCAGCCGATTGTGAGAAGCACGGGGCTAGAGGAGACGTGGTGTAAAAAACTATGAAAATAATGAATTTTCGATGCAGTTGATATGTATTTTTAATTCTGTAGTAAAAATAGTATTCTCGTAAACGTTATACATAAAAAAGTTTTGAATGGTCTTAATTGAATTACATTAGTTGAATACATCAAGATAATTCATTTATGATTCGTTAAAAGCACTAAGTAGATAATAAAAAAAAAGTAAAATTAATATCTAAGTTAAATTCGTGAATTGGTTTTCTTCTACTTTTTACTGAGGTTTATAAGTAACGCTTCAGTTCTTAGCATATTTCTTACAACTTAATATTGTTTTTATTTCATTAGTGTTCGTACATTGAACTCGTAACGTCAAGCCTCATTAACTATGTACTGTTGGCTTGTTGCCAAATTATAGTCTACTTATATTTTTTTGTAAGATCTCGAAATCTATGAAGAATAAGTTACTTTGGCCCGTATTAAGAAAGAAGTCTCTTACCCAACCTCGTTTGAGAACCTATTTGACACACAAAACAACGTTTCGTTTCACTTTTAAAAGTGAAAAACTTTATTAATAATATACATAGTACTTTAATTTCTTTTCTTTTTATTATTTCATATTATAGATTACAGAAAATACATTAATGTATGTGTAATCTATATTTTTATAATCTTTATTTTTACATTTTAAAAAAAGGAAAAACTTAAAGTACTTATGTGACATACCTAAGTAAAGTTATTCCGTAATATTCATATTATAGATTACAGAAAGAAAAAAAAAGTAAAATCTATATTTTTATTTTTTCGTTTTAAAAAAGGAAAAACTTCAAGTATGTAAAGGTACGATTCTACCAAAATAGTGTTCAGAACATTTGTTAGCCAAAATTTTTTTCAGAATTCCAGCTGTGCCAATTTGTATGTGTACCAATTTGTTAATGTTGCGTTAGCGAGTCCAACGGAACAAACATCTGTTACGCACAATGTTCGCAACAGATCAGAACACCGGTGGAATCGCACCTTACCATAAGTAAAGTTGTTCAGTTGAATAGGTTCTCAAGTGAGGTTGGGCTTGAGTTGGCTTCTTTATTAATACGCGCCTTAGTTTCTAGATACATCATCATCATTTCAGTTATGTCGTCCGCTCCTTGACAGAAGCCTCCCGAAGTATTTCGTGGGGGGTAGTTACTCGCCACGCTTGGCAGGCGCGTTGGCGAGCTTTTATATTCTCGGAATCACTGCTGCCAATTTCCGGATATATATTCCCTCTGCCTTTTACGACTCCAACGGGAAAGAAGGTTGATGTGGAGGTTTTTTTCTCTGCCAGGCCACGGATAAACATTATCTAGATATTTATGTAATAGAAAAATGAGATTCCAATATCTCAAAAATCCAAAAGGTTGCCTGGAGGAAATTGCTTTGAAGTAATAAGGCCGCCTTTGTGTGCATGTCTGTCATTTAATGTAATTGTTGTTTGTATGCTTTTTGTTATATTTATATTTGTGCACAATATAGTATATTTGATTTGATGTGTCATGGACACGAGCGTCTCTAAATCATGAACAGTTTGTTCAAATTGGATATTTGACATTATATACGTTGATAATAAAGATAGGATAAATTCGTTAAGTACAGTACTTAACGAGTTTATCCTATTTGTATTATCAACGAACATAATATCCAATTCTATCACTACAGTAAGTATAGTTTGTTATGTATTTCGACTATTGCTAAAAATCAGAACCCTCATTTAGCCTGATAAATTCAATGACTTTTGTTGTTGAGTTTCATTGAGTTTTGTACAGAGATAATTTGATATAGTTATCTAGAGATACCCAATTCACGTAGAAAATATGAATTTTAAATTTATACATTTGTACTATAACAAATGAACGAATTATACTTTAAAAGATAAGATTTTAAAAATATATAACAAATAACACTGTATCCGAACGAAATCTAGATTTTTCAATTCATTTGAAGCAAAATCTTCACTGTAGATACAATATTGACTATTGTTTATTAAGCAGAATTCCTATATTTTCTGAATTTCCCGTTATCTTCTGAGTTTTCCGATATCGAAATGCGAGGAATATATTTAACCGTCCGTGTCGTGGCTTCCCGGTTCTAGCTGAACATTGTTCTTGTATAATTTAAAATATCACAATTTATAAAAATAAATTCTGTTATAAATAATTCTGAAATTATAGAATATTATATCTTTTGCCCGCGGCTTCACCCGAGTGGAATAAAATGTGTCCTATGTTATTTTAAATATCTCCAAGAATGTGTATAAAGTTTCATGATGATCGGTTTTCGTGTGAAATGGTAACAAACAAAAACACACACTATCTTCTATCTTCTTATATATAAAAATGAATTGCTGTTCGTTAGTCTCGCTAAACTCGAGAACGGCCGAACTGATTCGGCTATTTTTAGTCTTGAAATATTCGTGGAAGTCCAGGGAAGCATTTCTTTTTTTCAAATCGGACCAGTAGTTTCTGAGATTAGTGCGTAATATTAGTTTATATAGGCTTTTTATAATAAGTATATTTATTATAATAAGTATTGTTTGAAAACTATAATCCGACTACGCAAACGATCAACTCCGCTTACCTTAACAAGATTTATATGTCTCGTAACAAACGAGTCGAAACTCGAAACATTTCTATACAGCTCGACGCATATTCCGAACGCTCCTTATAAAAGGGACATTCGTCATTGTGAGGCACAATCCCTTTGAGTTAAAAGGGTGTGGGAGTTGTATCTTCGGATTTGGGAGTATGGAACTGACAGCTGCGGTATGTAGCCAAATGTATTTATTTTCATTACGTGAATAGCTCAGACCAAACAGAGATTTGTCAAAATAAAACTAAGTTTTCTAATACGGCGATACCAAAAGGATGGATAACGATCTTGGCGGTATATCAGCCGTTTCTTCAAGACTATTTAAATGTATGGTCAACTAACAGCGTATTCCTTTAAACGTTTTTTTTATCAACACGTTAAGATTATTCTTATCGCAAATTGTCGTTCCTTTAGCGCAATATTGACAATAAAGAAATGGTACTGGAACACAGGGTTACATGACATTAAAGTTAACATCCCACATTGATCGCTGATTGGTGAAACATTTATCGGAGAGAAAGAGAGGAACAGATATTTTATAATTACATCAAGCCATCACTCGCAAAGCTGGTTATTGGATTAGCCTATCAGAAATCAGCCCAATATGTTTGTTCCACCTTAGCGCCTAAACTACCAATCCGAACTTAATCAAAGATGTATAGAAAAAGGTAAAGAGTCAATACATATGTAATAATATCCCAGGTAACATAGGCTATATAATATATTTAGCGGGAGCGGGAGGCATCGGCGGGGTCGCACCTGAGGTCGGAGGCGACGAGGACGGAGGCGCTTAGAGCACCTCAATGCGCAAAACAGAGCGCCGTGAATGGATCCGTAGACGGTACCGCTGGGGGCTGCCGTCTGCCGAAGGATCCAGAGAGCTAGAGCTCCCTAATGTCCGGGGAACTCTTGGCGAAGAAAGATGGCAGCATCGCCGTCATCTATAGTAAGATGATGCCCGAAGAGGCAAGACGCCAGCGGGGTTGTGGTAGTATAGCAGTTCCCATGGCCCCGCCAAAAAGCGTGAAGAAGGACATTGGGGGGTTTTAGTTGGTAAACTCAGTGCGAAGCACTGGGGAGTCCAACATACACAGTAATGATACACAAATTACTTGCAGTTTTTCCACTTTATTAGTTAATTAAGAGATTTATAAAATTACACGACCGGTTTTGACTAAGTCATCATCAGGTGTAGGTAGATTTAAAATTTATAAATAATTCGTAAACATTGTGCAGATAATATTAATGTTGCCAGCTTAGTGAAATTTTTTGAATTTTTGTGCAGTTTTTTCTACCAAATTATACAATTTTCTACTGCAATACAAATTAAAACCTAATAAAAAACATTACATTGATAAATTAATTAACCTAATGAATTTTAATGTCATAGAATAGAATATCAATACATATTTCAATACAGACTATAAATTAAAATACCACTATCACCAATAATTCAATTAAATTGTCTAGATATTATTATATACTAAAAATTGTATTTTTATAGTAATGTCAAATGAATTCCATAATAATGTCAACATACATTATGTCAAACGTAAAATAAATAAAATAAAAGGTAATGTCGAAATTGATTGAAAATAATAATATTTCGTATACAGTTAAATCAATGGTAGAAATTTAAAATATTACTCAATCTATAAAATAAATTAAATGTCTTGCAATAATATTGATTTAGAAAGGCATGTTTGGTCGTTGATTAAGTTACCGTCTTTTTTATGTTTATTAATCTCTAGTGCTTCTAATGCATCCATTTTTCTGCTTTTTGGTGAAACATGTAAATATTTAATATTTTTATCAGGGTCGAAATGATGTCTATTACTATTTAAATGTTCTGCAAACGTTGATCTATCTGTTTTCTTTTTCCATGCTGTTATGTGCTCTTTAATTCTAGTTTTAAATTTTCTTCCCGTTTGACCAATATATACCCCACCACATGTATCGCAAGTAAGACTGTAGATACCGCTATTATCTGTGATTTGAAACTTATCTTTATTATTACATAATAATTTCTTAATTGAACCTGTAGTGTAAAATGCGACTCTAGTGTCTTTGTTTTGTAAGATTCTTTGGAATCTATAAGACGATGGCCCAATGTAGGGGATTTTTACCCACATGCTTCGACTGTTTTCTCTATCTTCTTTCTGATTGTACAATAGTTTTTCAGTCATCTTCTTCTTAGCTCTTTTAAATATGTTGTCTATCAGCTCGCATTTATAGCCATTACTTACGGCAATATGTCTGATAGTATTAAGTTCCGCCCTGAAATCGTTTGCGTCGAGAGGAACGTTCAGCAGACGATGTATAAAAGCGTGGAACGAGGCGAACAAAACATTGGGCCATCGTCTTATAGATTCCAAAGAATCTTACAAAACAAAGACACTAGAGTCGCATTTTACACTACAGGTTCAATTAAGAAATTATTATGTAATAATAAAGATAAGTTTCAAATCACAGATAATAGCGGTATCTACAGTCTTACTTGCGATACATGTGGTGGGGTATATATTGGTCAAACGGGAAGAAAATTTAAAACTAGAATTAAAGAGCACATAACAGCATGGAAAAAGAAAACAGATAGATCAACGTTTGCAGAACATTTAAATAGTAATAGACATCATTTCGACCCTGATAAAAATATTAAATATTTACATGTTTCACCAAAAAGCAGGAAAATGGATGCATTAGAAGCACTAGAGATTAATAAACATAAAAAAGACGGTAACTTAATCAACGACCAAACATGCCTTTCTAAATCAATATTATTGCAAGACATTTAATTTATTTTATAGATTGAGTAATATTTTAAATTTCTACCATTGATTTAACTGTATACGTAATATTATTATTTTCAATCAATTTCGACATTACCTTTTATTTTATTTATTTTACGTTTGACATAATTTATGTTGACATTATTATGGAATTCATTTGACATTACTATAAAAATACAATTTTTAGTGTATAATAATATCTAGACAATTTTATTGAATTATTGGTGATAGTGGTATTTTAATTTATAGTCTGTATTGAAATATGTATTGATATTCTATTCTATGACATCATTCATTAGGTTAATTAATTTATCAATGTAAAGTTTTATATTAGGTTTTAATTTGTATTGCAGTAGAAAATTGTATAATTTGGTAGAAAAAACTGCACAAAAATTCAAAAAATTTCACTAAGCTGGCAACATTAATATTATCTGCACAATGTTTATGAATTATTTATAAATTTTAAATCTACCTACACCTGATGATGACTTAGTCGAAACCGGTCGTGTAATTTTATAAATCTCTTAATTAACTAATAAAGTGGAAAAAGTGCAAGTAATTTGTGTATCATTACTGTGTAAGATGTATTTCCATCAAGAACCTAGAGTACATTCAATAACATATGAGTCCAACATAACCTCGCGACACTGTCCCGGGGTTGCGGGGTATGCGCAACGCATTTCCCTTCGAGAAAAAAAAAAGGCTATATAATATACTTAGTCGACTAAAAGTTTTGTATGAAAGTGTGTTATTTCCTATGAGATCCACGAGAAATATTGCCAATATATTTTGTAAACTAATAATAATAATAATATCTATAGACGCTTTACACCACGTCAATCTGGCCCCGTACTAAGTACATATAATAATAATAATAACTATAGACGCTATAACCACGTCAATCTGGCCCTGTGCTAAGTATCCGAAGAACTTGTGTTACAGGTACCAGACAACGGAAATATATATTTAATAATTTAACACTATAGGTACATATATTTAAGATTTGTATTATATGAATACACAAATTTAGTACACATCCATGACCTAGGAACATTGAAAACTTTTTGTTCCCTCGGCGGGATTCAAACCCGAAACCTCTCGGTGGAGTAAAACGAGCTGAACCACTGCGCTACGGAGGTCGTCAAAAAAGTTAACTGATATCGATCCTCATTATGTTTTCATGTAACAAAGTTCTGATCGTTTGTAACTTAAACTGTCCCTGTGGAAGTTCCTCCTGATATCCTTAGCGACTTTACTGTTAGCACCGTTTAGTTTATGCACGAGTTCAACTTTTATTTTACAGTTAAAAAAAGTTTAACATCATAACTACGGATATAAAAAATCTTTTGGTGTCGCTGTCAAGTCCCTTGTAATTAAAGACCATAAATCAGTTTTGTACACAAACGATAATACCACATCTTCTGTAAAAACATTCAACAAAAGTATATGAAGTACACTCGCTAATGTACATGCGACCGGCTTCTGAAAGGCTATTCAAATGTATGATATAGATGATCATCCATGGCATTCATGTTAACAATCCTTATTGAACGTTGATTGGTGAAACATTTATCAGAGTGAAAGAGACAGATAGATATTATACAATTACATCACGGAGCATGATGTAATTATACAACACTAGCTGACTAGGACGAAGTGCGCACGAGGCCCACTTCGTTGAGCATAGAAACGGTTTAAACATTCCCTGGACTTCCACGACTATTTCAAGACTAGAAATAGCTGAATCGGTTCAGCCGTTCTCGAGTTTTAGCGAGACCTACGAACAGCGATTCATTTTTATATATATAAGAGAAGAAGCAGATGTGTCCCTCTCAGTAAGGCTGGTTAAAACTCCACAGATATTTTTAAACATTATATAAATATTAAACCACAGATCAATTTAATACTAATGTGTGTTATTAGCTTCGATTAACTACAATACAATACTAGATAACGCATCCCATACAAAAGCAAGGGTAAAATCTGTCCACGTCAATACCACGCGTAATATATATATATAAATATATATAAACCAATAGAGTTACATTTATTTAATAACGAACTAAGACAAAAGTTTTCAAACATTTCAAAGTTGATTTGGTGATTTGAAATCTGAATTTTTTTCTGAATCTTCAATGTTTTTTTTAATATTTTAATTTAAACACCGCAATGTGTATTATTAACATTTAGAAAAAAAAAATGTAGTGCCATAATTAGCATAACTATTCAAATCAAGCATTGCGACACGTGTGGACGTTGGCAGTGTTCCAAGCTGACTAAACAAAATAACAGCCCACATTATAAATCCATAGATGATAATTATCATCAAAATTTTTATGTTCCGCGGCAGATGATTGCAGTAATTTTTCATTTTCCTCCGAATCATCCCCGACCCATCTGTCACTTTTCTCCACAACTGTTATTGAAAAATGGCGCAAATATCTCGCGAGAACAAAACCGATATTTAGACAATAAGAGATTAGTTTCTATACCATATTTTCTCTCTGACTGCATCTTAGTATATTGGATAAGTACATTCTGATACAGGGGCCTTACTCTCCAAGCTGATTTGATTTTGATTCAGATTCGATCGCCGCGTAAAAATAATTCCGAATAAATTGACGTTCGTTTATATTAATTCTCAGTCGATTGATATGATCGGGAGTGCAAAAAGTTACGATCTAACGATTTTCATTATCCTGGTTAGGTTCAAAGTAAGCCACCAAATAAAACACCAAAACCCGTTGAGATGAAAAGGGTTGTTATGAAAACGATAAGTCCGATATACATTTTGTACCGTCCACCATATTGGATTCAAAATAGCGGCTTTTATATTTTCTTTTTATAGTAATAACAGCTTACATGCAAAATTTTAGCTTACTAGGATTTCAGGAAGTACCTTAAGAATTTTGATGATCTATAAGTGAGTCAGTGACGAAATCGGGGGTTTTTCGACATTGATAAAATCTAAGTAGGTATAATAGCTACTTTGTATGATTAATATTTTTACTGGTGTCATTATATCTTGAACTTTAAATAATTAAATTTTCAACTATTTAGCATCCTCCAAAGTTGTGAAAGTTAAAAAAAACGACGAAATGTTTCGAGAAAAGGTAGTGCCTTACGCTTCGCTTGGCTCGTCTTGGCGGGGCACGACCGTGCACCCAGATTAATTACGATACCCACGGGAAAAATGGTTGATGGTGAGAAGAAGAGAGAATGAATAGCACATTCATTCTCCGGCACCTCACGAATAATTCAAAGTAAAGACCTAATACATGTGTAGGTGTATTTGCGTGTTAAGAGTTTGTTAGCATTTCGCCTGTCGGTTGCAATAAATCCTCTTATCTTTCCCCCCTTACGTTTCGCATAATTATATTATGCTTGGTACATTTGTTTTTGTGGGAATATGTGAAAAATACAACGCAGTCAGCAACTGTTGATGCTACTAAGCATTTTTATACCATTAGTGCATACAGCACTATAACAACATGCGAGCTGTGTTGAGGGCGTGTTTCACCAAGCAATGTTAAAGTTAACCCTTCGTTAAATATCATGTTGTGCCTCTCGTAATTCCTATCAATGAATGAGAAGGCATGGTATTTTAACATGCCGTTAACACTAACATGCGTTGGTGAAATCGGGACTTATGCTACTACATGTTTTTAATCGCTTACTGCTAAGCCAGAATGATTTTAACAAAGTGATGTGTGTTCAATGAGGAGATCATGCCCATGATCTTCAGGATCGAGAGCCAAGATTCAATCCACTAGAATACGAAGGCGACCAGCCTCTTGGCCCTAATTCAAGATGCCATCGCTATTATCACTAACGAAGTCCAAAAACAAAATGTATGAGACTTGACATAAGCTTCGCTAAACGTATGAATTTCGTTTATCCTTTAGCGAACCTTGTGTTAAATCCCATACATTTTTTATTCCAAACTTTGTAAGTGATAATAGCGATGGCATCTTGAATCTGCCCCCCCAAAGGCCCCGCGATGACGTAACTTTGGTGGTCTTCCTTCGATGACCATCACATGACCTCGGTTTCGGCGCACCGCATCGGCCTTCCGATGTGGTGCGCGGCAGTGGGCAGAGTCGTGTATGTGAATCACCTAAGCTATATTATAAGGTTCCGCTTTTACTTTTGTGGTACCGGAATTTACCGGATAATATTATAAATATATAAACTTTCCGTACAAGTTGTAAGTGTGTTCGGACGTTTGTGATCACGTATGATGGATGGTTGTTTTTGACTTCGTTTCGACCGGCCTCGATGTCCTCTTCAGTGTATTTAGGTTAATAAAAATATTAGAATATGATCTATCATCTTTTTGTATGAGTTTGATAGAAAGTAGTAGGTTGGAAGGAAAAATTCGAAGTGATTATTTCATATTTTGATTGTAACTACATTATTAAAAAAATACTTTTTAGTTGTTGAAGTGAAATGAAACATATTAAATAAAAAACTTTTATATAATTTATTACCTTTGTTAAACCGAAGAATTAAAGGCGAATATAACGAGAATAATAATATAGACCCATCCTAAAATATGTTAGCTTTATACATATATTGCTATACAACTAGATATTGTATAATTTGCATTCCTGTTAGGTAGGAAGACCCTGTATAAATAATTGTAACACCTATTTTAACAGTGTTTTCTGCAAATAATAAAATATGATATGTTTTAATAATTTGGTTTAAAAGTTCAAATGCTCACAAAATATAATTAAAAACGATAACTTAACCGTTTAATTTGACATAACTGGTCATCGATGTTGTAATTAGTTTATCGCGATTGTTTAACTGCGCTAGTTAAAATCTGTAGTTAAATTTAATAAGCTGCAGCGAGCGTGTTTACTGTGGCCTAATTAGCTTTTAATTAACTGTCAGTTAATTTTAATAGCATAAGTTCACAAGTCCACAATGGGGAATTTGTACTGAGCAGAAATTACTAAGACTAGACTCATAAATAAAAGAAAAGGGGACAAATCTCCAACATTTAGTGAGCATGATGATAGAGCGGTAGATTTTTTGTTATATACATAAAATACTGGGTGTAAAAAGAGCAGTTACAATAAATTTGGGATATAATTATAGTACGTTTTTCACACTGGAAATGATTAATTTTTTTTTGTCTAAAAAGATTTTTTTTTTACTAATTACAATTAAGTTTCTTTATTCGCAAGAGTAACAAAAACAATAATTTTTTTCAACAAAAATGACGCCTCCGTGGACTAGTGGTTATGAGCTTGGCTCTTGACTCGGAGGTCGCGGGTTCGAATCCCGCCGAGGGAACAAAAAGCTTTAAATGTTCCTGAGTCATGGATGTGTATGAAATTTGTGTAATAATATAATAAAAATCTTAAATATGTGTATAGTATTAAGGTATTAAATATATTTCCGTTGCCTGGTACCTGTAACACAAGTTCTTCGGATACTTAGCATGAGGCCAGATTGACGTGGTGTGAAGCGTCCATAAATATTATTATTATAATTTACAAAAAAAAAAATACATTTCTTGCGTGACAAGAGGTAGTACAATCATATCCCAAAGTTATAGTGACTATTCTTAATACACTCTGTATAATAAATATCTGTCTCTCTAGCGAGACGAAATTTGATAGGAACTTTCTTTTTTATTTGAAAATAGCCGACCCGTGCCCACTTCGTTAAGCATACATACCGTTTAAACATTCCCTGGACTTCCACGAATATTTCAAGACTAAAAGTAGCCAAATCGGTTCAGCCGTTCTGGAGTTTTAGCGAGACTAACGAACCGCAATTAATTATTATATGTAAGAAGATATCCAAAAACTGATTTTACCAAAATTATGGTTTTCAAAGATAGACTCACGTAGTCTAGAATATATCACGAGAAAAAAAATGTTGTACTCACTTTTAGAAAAATTACGCGGACGTAGGAGTCTCAAATTTACCATAAATGACAGTTCACATAGAGATGAAGTGCAGAATGCTACTAATATTTTGTAAACATCTCTACTAACAAAAATATTACACAACTCAATAGCCCAATGTTTCTATCTTTGTCTTACACAATAGAAAAGCTACTTGACAGAAAGGATGAGTACAATGAGTCTAACTAATCTTTATTTTTTTAATATTGGTATAGATTTATATTACTACCACTTATCAGCCGTATACAGAAACGCTAGTCGTTATTACAGGCTTTTAGTGACACTCCTCACTGCTTAGCGGAATGACAAGGACAGCTGAGCGCCACTTAATTTAATTTGGCCGTAAGAGATTAGACATGTACATAAATATTTTAATGTTGGCAACCGTTTTAACCCCCTAAGGAAATGAAATTGTTAAAAGCTACTAAGTTGTTAAATAAATTATTTGAATCTTTGTTAGTGTAAGAAATGTTCAACATCGTATATATTAAAACATTAATATTATATTCTATGTAAAACAGCCTTTTATTAACTTTAGGCCGTGTTTCACCAAGCAATGTTAAAGTTAACGCCATGTTAAAATACCATGCCATCTCATTCATTGACAGGAAATACGAGAGGGATAACATGATATTTAACATGGCGTTAACTTTAACATTGCTTGGTGAAACAGCCCTTAATCAATAAAGCTTTACGAATATAGATGAATGCTCATTTCTCCATGGAAATTTCTCTCTCAAACCCCCTTTCTGGGGACGAGGTTTATCGGTGACGGGGTTATACCCCTTGGCCGAGGGATCTTCCGCGCCTCACGACGGTGAGGCGCGGTCAGTCACTGGGTTGAGTGTCTTCACTGTTGCTGGGTACATTGCCCTCTTGTGCAAGCTGACTCGATCCTACTCTACTTTCCCCTGTACCACTCCGGCGGTCCACCCCGCCAGGTGATTGTTGATTGGATGTTATATATCGGGAGTCGGGACACGTCAATGAAAGGCGCGAGCCAATATAAACTGGTTTATTACCTTACAGTGACCGTTTAGTTATACAATACATATCAGTTTATATGCAAAGCGGATTTGACTTATAAATTTTTATGTAATATGTACGTAATTAAGATGCTGAAAACGGATAATCAAACATTGGGTTGTTATAGTTATGTTATTTAATATTTTATTATTAATATTTATTGTTTCTGATGGAACCTACGAGTGATAAGATTTATCAGCATTTTACCTTCTATTCCAAAAGTTTTATCTCTCTAGAAGTAAGACGTAATAATAACCGTTTGAACGAAGACAAACGGACAAGATGATACCATAAGGTTTAGGGGACATGAGATACCCGCCGAGGGGAGCGCTTGAAGTGCTCTCTTTAATTTGATGGAATTCCGGGCCCTTATGAGGTAGACCGGCCTGTCGAGGGGGCGTGGCCTGTGCTTTGAAAGATCCATGGCACGTCTTCCACTAAACGGCTGATGGCAATCCGCAAGTGGTTTTAGTGGGTAAACCGGCCGTAGCGAGCCGGGAGTCCTACATACCCCTCGGGGATCCCGGGGGTATGCGTAATGCATTTCCCTTGCGACATAAAAAAAAAACATGAGATACGGATGCCTCAGAGGCACTTCAACTCTGCGACCGAGTGAGCCTTAAGGCGCCTTCTCCAGTGAGAGCCTCGGGTCCAGCAGCCTCAACTTGAGGCAAACAGCCTCGAAATTTCTCTTTTTCGCTACGTGCCACAGATTAAGAGGAAACATCACGCCTCTTTCACAAAAATAGGGGTCTACGCGATCCCTATTTCCTCCCTGGATAATGCCGCTAGAGTAACAATTTTTTCCTGAATATCTATGTACATAGGTATATTATTTGTACGTCCCAATTATTTCCTTTTTTTAATATATCGACAGCAACTACGCAGAAGGTTGTAACGCCAAAAACGCAATTTTACAGGAGAGCTAATTTTGTTTTGTAAAGTTAATTACTCCTATATTTTAGTATTTATAAAAGATGTTTCTGTACAAAGTGATAGTTATTATCTATATGTATGTAGTTCAATAAATTTTAAGTTATAATAAATAACAATTTCTGTAAAATTTCTCATTTTGGCTACATAAGACCTTATACGTTATAAGACAAAGGTCGTATCTGACAGTTACGACTTTTTACTATTAATCGATATGTTGTAGAGGAGTCGTAAGTGTGTAAATATAGATTTTTATAAACTATTTTTAAGAATCGCTTATATGTATATTAATAAGTGAATTGTTTTAAACTATGCATAAGTTTTTGCGGTATTATACAAGCTTCAAAAGCTATTTATTTATTAATAAGTCATTGTATTTTTATAAACGTTATGGATAAATGATTAGTGTGATATAATAATTATTATAAAGCATTATATGTATGTAATAAATCATTATTATTCCTTCCTCCTTTACGAGTAGTCTTTTTCGTTATTAACCGCTTTTAACGCCGCTAACAATTCTTCTTCAAAATCATAACGATAACAATTCTTATATGAATATACAAACTATTAATTTACAAATTATATATTAATGGCAGTCATAACATATTTATTTTTCTGATTTATGAAATGAGGTACTTAAATTTTGTCTTATGATGAGTCTATAATGTCTAACTGTTGATTCTTTCTAAGCCAACAGTGAGCTAACCATACTAAGCTAACCTTTACTACAACATAATTCATTATACAAAGAAAACATTTTATGATTGTAAAGTCGCCGTATAAATAAATTTAGAGAATTATTTTTACGCACATAATGCGATTCAACAGGTTGAAATGAGCCAACATGTCTTAAAACGCTTTGTGTCATGGGTACCGCATTGTCATTCATACCAATGTAGATAAAACAAAGAAACTTTCAAAAAGTATGTAAATAGGCGTAAAAATATAGTAAAGTATTTCTTACCTCTCATTGACACGTATCATGTCCTGGTGCGGATCAGTTACTTGTTTGCAAAACATTCTGCAGACAAGCCGGTATGCTTGGGCATGATTCAATGAGAAGTAAGAAATACTTAACTGTATTTTTACGCTCCAACATCATTTTTGAAGGCTTCTTTGTTTTATCTATTTCTGTATGAATGACGATGTAATCCCACTATCGGCCGTGATTTCTAATCTTCCAAAACGATGAAAATATATATTCATCGCGACAATGGCGATGCTTATTTCCAATTCTAACTGACGGCGTGTTGTCGTTTGATAAACATACAGTAGAATACTGACATGTAGCATAACTGAGTATTATTAACATTGAGGTTTAATAAGTGTACATGGAGTTGAAACGGATTTTATATTGAAGTAAAAAAAATCAGCATTCGTAGAAGGTATTGGTGTTGTAGCCCTGTAACGTTCTTCTATATAAGCTAATCCCTGGGAATATTCTTTAACCTCATCTCTCTTTTCATCCTCTAAATTCATATTATGTTACTTAGCGGCTACAGTATGCTCAGATGTAGAAGTCGTAGGTAAAATTAAATAGGAATATATAATTAAAAGAATGTCTATACATTCCTCTTGTACTGTTACCATTGGTGTTCTGCATCTAGTGGTAAACATAATTCTTAAAGAAATATACCTACTACATTAGTTAAAAATATAACGTAGAAAATAAATCAAGTAGCACATATATTTTTTTATGTAATTTTGGGGCATATTTTTGCCATTATTAAAATGCAGACAGTCGTATTTTTTATTATACAACTAAGCATATAGTCGTATGCCTATGATACGTCTTTATACTCTTACTTTAATTTACAACATAGCCTAGCACATGGTCGTAAGTATCAGTTACGACTCCTGAAAAAAACATCTTGTATCGTAAAAAGTCTTAACTGTCGGCATCATGTGACTAAAACTGGCGCATATAGTCGTAATAAGTATATAATAAGTAATTCGACTTTATGCTTCGGAATTCAATACTTTTTCTTACATGTTATGAATTACTATTAAATGCTTAAATAATATATTGTAATGATGTAATCTGATTAGTAAGCAAATATTTTAATTAATCATGTGGAAATAAAACTGTAAAACTTACCTAAAAGTTTACTTGTTGAAGCCGTTATAACTTTACTGCTGCTTTTATCTAATTCAACCGCGTTGGAACAACAAAAAATTTGTTTTCAAGTTTGGTGATCAGCCAGCATTGTCCTAAATGCTGGCTGATCACCTGCTTGTCTGACAAGAAAGATGATCCATGCGTCGGATGGGCATGTACAAAGTCGATCCTGCTCCTGTTTTCTCGCCAGTCGTGTCGGTATACCGTCCCACTGGGTTCTGGGTTACTCGTCTTTGTGTATTGCGCACACACTTGGGCGCTATAAAATAACTCCTGCGTAGCTGGCCTGGTTTCAATGAAATCGGTAAGGGGAGCTATTATTTATTATCATTGTTAAATCAAATTATTTTGTTTAAAAACGAAACTTAAAAAGGTAAGTATGCCATAATGTTTATTTCCTTAAGTTACATCACTAAAGCTAAATAATATAACACGATACAAATTAATAAGCGTCTGCTTACTCCATATTCAGAAAACTACTAAACTTTTGGAAATAATTCATAAAACTCTATCGTCTGATTAAGAACAAAGAAGCATAAAAGTAACGATTTCGAAACTCCCGAGCGAAAAGTTGCGAAGTGCATAGTTCTAGCACAATTGCTTAGAATATTCTAGAATTGCTTCGAATGTTGTCGAATTTTGTGGATACTATTACAAGCGTAAGAATAGGCCTTGTCGCGTTTAAATGTCTCCAACTTTAATGCCCCATATGTGATTTGTTTAAAAAACACGGTATATAACTATTTTGAAAAATATTCTTTTTCATTTTTAAATACACGGCTTACAATTTATTTAAGTTTATACTGCATTTTGTCAGTTTGCCAAGAGTTGATAACGCTGCACCTGTAACAATATAGTACAAAATCAGTTTATTCGTATGAAGAAGGTTTATGTAAAACGTTCACTGGGTTTAATCCTTACTTGGAAATCATTGATTTTATATCTTACATGCTCTAGATTAAAACAGTTCTAGAAATTTCGATTCTTGAATAAAACGATATGTTTATTTGTTTACAGAACTAGACGTGGAATTTAAATCGACCAATTTATCGGTCCCACGGGAACTATACGCTTTACCCGGTAGGTTATATTATATTAACACAGATATAATAAATTGCGTAGTGGTTCAGCGCGTTGGTCCTCGAGCGAGAGGTCGCGTTCGAATCCGAGGAAACAAAACAAAAAGTTCAATGTTCCTGGGTCATGGATGTGTATTAAATTTGTGTATAATATAATAAAAATCTTAAATATGTGTATAGTATACAAGTATTAAACATATTTCCGTTGTCTGGTTGGTAAGTACCTGTAACACAAGTTCTTCGGATACTTAGCTCGGGGCCAGATTGACGTGGTGTGAAGCGTACATAGAAAAAAAAAAATTCGACGTACCGAAATGACGTGATGGGATCTTGAATCAGCCCCCTGGTATTACTATACCGGGGTCCTGACTCAACTATTCACTAATGCTGGTAGGTTTCATTTATTTCATGTCGTAGTATTTAACCACTTGAATCGCTCCATTCTCGCATATTATCTCTTTAACGATTTTCAGCGCTAATATATTGCACTATGTTATTAGGATGTTCAAAATATACTGAACATTTACTTTGTAATTTAAGCAGGGACCTGCTTAAATTAGTAGCTGTATTAATAATAATAATAATTAAAATAGTTAATTACACTTTGATAGCGCTAACAAAACGCTGTTTTCTAATGAGCCCTTTAAAGGGGCCCTAATAAAGACATTGTGGAATTTCTAAATAAAAGGGCTATTTAATTTTATTAAGATTTGTTATACGTGATATGGTAATCAGAAATGTATTTGTTAAATAGTATGTGCTTTATTTTTTTAATCAAGCGTGTTAAGTAATAAATTATTAACAAAGTTAATTTATATTATAATTTATGTAATTTATCCCCTCACCGATTTCGGTGTCGGTAGCCGACTTCATTGAAATCAGGCCAGCTACGCACGAGTCATTTTATAGTGCCCAAGTGTGTGCCCAATACACAAAGACACTCCCTCTTTCTTTTACTCTCATAACCCAGTGGGACGGTTACTCGACAGAACTGACGAGAGAACAGACGCAGGACCGACTCTTTCAACGATCGATCGATCATGTAATCAGCCTGCTTTGTCCTAAACAAACTTGAAAATGTCATTTTTTTGCTGTTCTAACGCGGGAATTGAACCTACGACCTCCGAGTCGAGATCTAAGTTATTAAGATTATTGGGTAACTAAACGCCGAAATACTGGTTCACTAGGTTTGCTTGTTTCGTAAGTTTTGTTGTCACTGTGGCTTCGTCAACGGCGGTGGAGTCGGAGTACCGCCGTGTTTTAGTGGGTAGGGCTGCGTCCATTTACCATCTTTTGGACGCAGTGAGTCCTACATATCCGTGGAGGGAATCCCCAATCCCCCATGGAATGCTTAAAAGCATTTCTCAGCGATAAAAAAAAAGGTATGCTTATCTTCTTCCGCGTAAAATCTCCCGATTTTGAAACATATTCCAAAGGTGCTCCACTCCTATTGGCCTAAGATGATATATGGCCTATAGTCTTTCTCGATATATGGCTATCCAACAATAAAAGAATTTTGCAAATCGGGCCAGTAGCTCTTGAGATTTCAAATAAATAACCAAACAAACTCAGCTTTATACATTAGGAAAAACGAAATATCATGCACAGGAGTTTACATGCCATCCGACGCATGGATCATCTTTTTTGTCAGACAATCAGAATGTTGTACTAACTTAGCCTAAAAAAACCATTTTTGATGACACAATAACAATAATAATAAAACACCCGCAATATAATAATATAATTTTAATATCTATTGACGCTTTAGATCGCGTCATTATGGCCTCGAACAAAGTGTTCGAGAATTTGTGTTGCAGGTGCCGGACAGCGGAAATATGTATTTGATACTTTTGTGCTATAGAAGTGTTTTGGGATTTTTAGTTGCATTGATACACAAATTAATTTTTGACTTTATATGTAACAAACATTGCCATATAAAACTATACAATAACTTGATACTTGTGTATAATAAGTATGTTTTGGACATGACATACTTATTATACACATTACACACATTAAATAAACTCGGTATACAATTAAACCTAATAGTTACAGGTATTTTAAGATCTATGTATAAAAAATGCTCGCTGTTTGCATTTATCCTATCTATAAGTTACAAATTGTATTTCTCGTAAGTAATTACTGTAGTCTTTTGAGGAATAAAGAATCTTAAAACCTAAACCTAATCATGTAGTAATAATACACTAAGTACTTGCACTTTTTTCCACTTCATTAGTTTTTTTACAAGTTATTTCTTAAAATACACGACCGAATTCGACATAGTCATCATCAGGTGTCCGGTCATGTATCAAACCGGTTGTGTATTTTAAGAAATAACTTGTAAAAAAACTAATAAAGTGGAAAAAAGTGCAAGTATTTAGTGTATTATTACTATATAATATGTAATTCCATCAAGAACCTACAGTACATTCAATAAACCTAATCAACAACGCCTCCATGGTCTAGTGGTTCAGAGCTTCGCTTCTTCTTTCGCGCGGGTTCTTAGTTCTATCGTGTTATTATTTGAGAACTCTTAATTTTCCCCGCACTTTCGGATTCCGAATCATATTATAAACCCGGCCCAGCTTACAAAGATGTATATAGAATTTCTTTGGAGTTTTAATATTAGTATAATTTGGCTACATCTCAAATATGCAGATTATTCCCATTGAACTGAAAACTCCTGCGGAAACTTCAAACTCTTAATGTCTTTTGTTCTTATCATTGAATTTAAAGGGCCTTAATTTATTTAATGGTCTCAAGTAGCACTATCTATTCTGTAGATCTATGGGCGTTTCACACCACGTCAATCTGGCCCTGGACTTAGTATCTGATGAACTTGTTACGGGTTACGGTTTTAAAGTAACCTTTACATTTTACATCTTTTGTTTTGTTTAATAAACCCTGCTTTTGTTTTATATCTGTTCTTTGTCTCGTATTGTATATGGTTTTGTGATTGTATCGATGTTAGAAATAAACGATCCTTATTCTGTTTTTAATTGAAGATTTTAGTAGCGTAGCTCTACGCTGTGCTACGTCATAGCGCTACGACGTAGCAAGTAATGTACGTAATATTCTAGATTTTTTTTTTTCCATTGCTTCAGTGAGTTTGGAGGGGAAAAATGCATACTGATGTACGAAATACGACATATTTGATATTATCTATACAGGGTGTAATTACCATTTCTTAGCGTTGAGCAGATGGGTAAAAATGTGTATTTTTTTTGTCAAATGCTAAAAAAGTTAGGTTATACTTTTTACTTTTTATTTCGCAAGAATAACAAATAAGATGCTTTCCAAAAAATAAATAAAACACATGTATTGTATGAGAAAAAGTAGTATAATCATATCCGAAAGTTTTAGTGACTGTTATTTTTATAACCTATATACAGGGTGATTAATGGTACATATATTAAGCCGACAAGGTTCATATATAGTATGAAGAGATTATTATATATTAAGACTTAATACAACTCAAAAAAAAAATCTAATGTCGAAAATGACCACAAGGAGTGAATGTTACTATGCTGGGGCTCGCGGACTCCTAGTCTATACACACGAACGCGCTGGTCGTTGAACTATGACCTGACCAGGGCTTAAACTCATCTATTTTGTGACTTTTATGAAGATCTTTGATCGTGAATTGTCGCGTCATGGTAAGTAAAATTACTTGAGGTGCCAAAACAAAAAATGCTCTACGCGTCATTCTCTTCACACTATATTCCGCTTAATATGTGAACCATGAATCATTCTGTGTACGAGATGTTGCCCACACGCAACTATATAGGTCTACTATATACAAGAGGAAGAACGTATGCTATTTTTGTCACTGAAAGATGTACGGTTCCCTCGAGGTTGACTTTTGCGTGAGGGTCTAGTACATCTATACTAATCTATCCAATATTATAAAGATGATAGATTTGTGTTTTTGTATTTTTGTATGTAACGACTTAACTTAAAAAGTACTGGACCGATTTTATTAATTCTTTTTTCATTAGTAAGCTATATTATCACCGAGTAACATAGGTTATATAAAAATCAATTGCTGTTCGTTAGTCTCGGTAAAACTCGAGATCAGCTGAACTGATTCGGCTATTTTTAGTCTTTAAATAATATATAATATTTATACGGGGCATTTCGAAATGTGCACCATTTAATATAAGACTAACTATATACAACACATTGGTGAAACCGCACTTGGAATACTTAATCCAAGTGTGGGGTCAAGCTGCTAAAAGTAATAAATTAAGTCTTCAACGAACTCAAAATAAAATTATTAAAATCCTCTTTAATTATAAATACTTAACCCCAACTGATGTTATTTACAGAAACACTAAATTGCTTAATCTTCAACAGTTATATATATATATCACACATGCATTATAATCCGTAAAATACTAACATCTTCAATACACTCACAAGTATCATTTCAAAAGAAAAATCACAAATATCACATTAGAAGAAAATATGATTTAGAAATACTATTTGTTAGGACCTTATACGGAAAGAAAAATATACAGCACGAAGGTGCTACAATTTACAACAAATTACCTAAGGAGATTAAAGATTCTCCAAGTATGCCGATATTTAAAAAACGATTGCAGCAACATGTTGAGTTTTCTACATCATTGGATTAGGATAAATTATTATAATTATTTAAATTTCAACGCCTTGTAAATTTTATATTGTTACCTGTTTAAATTTCTATATAAGTGAACAATGTAATGTTTTTTTGAGAAATAAATAATTCTTTAAACTGAAATATTCGTGGAAGTCCCGGGAAGGTTTAAACGGTTTGTATGCTCAACGAAGTGGCCACGGGTTAGCGTGTAGTATATAAAATAATGGTTACTAACTATTGAAGATGTTGGCCTGTAATGGGTGCTTAGATCACTGAAGTATCAGATAGTGCACTCTGAGCCTTCAGTTTATACTCCCACTTTGTAATTCACATATAGTTAGAGTACATATTTAATGTTCAATAAATATAACATAATAATATACTTTGGGTATAAAATTCTTCGTATCTTTATTATAATGGGTGATGGTAACATATCGTGAAAGATAGGAGGATTATGCTAGGAAAATAGGAAGGAATACCACGTTTTAAGCCGGTGTATCAAGTGAAAAGGGTAAATGGTATTATTTACCAATAAGGAAGAACCTTCAAAATATTGTCGCTGTGGCTATATTGCCTAGATAATGTACTAAATTGTTACGCGATAGATGTTGTTCACTAGATAAAAAATTCTCGAAAACAGTCAAAAGCTAAAATAAATATTCTTTAAATTACTAAAAACTAGTAGAGGCCACCCGAGACCCCAGGACAGGGTACTCTTTGAGCCAGTAGAGGAAACTCTTTAAGCTTTCTGGACAATCTGCCTGATGGGGACGATCTTGGGGTTATTTTTTATTTGTAGTTTTTAAAGTTATTTTATTATATAGTTTTTTTTAATTATTTTTGTTTGTTTTAGTTTATAGTTTGTAGCTAGTCATATTATGATAATTACTGTTTTAATTTTACTCATGTTATATGGTACGAATTAATTATTTAAATTTATTTATTTTCATTAAGGTACATAAAATTCTGTTATTCAACACTCCAAAAACCATTAACGACAGTAGGAATATTCAGAATTTAGGCATTTTCACAGACATTGGAGGGATTATTCAGAACTGGGCATTTTCGCAGACATTGGAGGGAATATTCAGAACTGGGCATTTTCGCAGACATTGGAGGTTTCAGAACTGGGCATTTTCGCAAACACTGGAGGGAATATTCAGAACTGGGCATTTTCGCAGACATTGGAGGAAATATTCAGAAATGAGCATTTTCGCAGATATTGTTATTATCTAAAAACTGCGATCGCCAACTCGCCTGCCAAGCGTAGCGAGTGTAGACTACTCACCATGTAGAGTTTACTGTGAAACTACCAGCACTGTAAGAGTTACTTTTTTAAATTATTCGACGGGCAAATTTATGATGTTGGGGAATTTCTCTTAGAAACATGAAAGTCAAAAGTAAGTCTTTCTTATTATTAAGGTAATGATACATAATAAATAGTAAAAAAAATGTTTCATTATCTTAAAAACACCCATTATAATGACATTATTGTAAAATTACTAAAAAATAAACTAAACTTTATGTGTGGTTTTATAAATAACAAAAACTATTTATAGTGAGACAAACTAGGGTGAATAGTGTTGTTCTGTTCGATAACAAGTGTCGGGCCGGAACACGTGGTTTCCGCCGACAATGCCGACAATCACTAGTGTTGTATATTCATATCGATAATTGACGTATTGTGCGGTCCGTAACTTTTTGAATAGACGGCTTCGAACAGGGTACGGAAATTGCTTGTTTCAAAGCCGCTTTTTCGATAATTTTTCATCGTATTTTAATTAAATACTCAAAAATCACTATCTGACCGTCATCAATCTGCACTCTACATGAACTAATTGTGGAGATTTTTTTATTATTTTTTAATTGTTATCATTATAATTTTTGTATGTCTTATTATTATTAATAAAGTCTTTGTCTTATTTTTTTTCATTTTACTCTGTTTTCTGTGTGTTGTTTACTTTGTCCCTCCATCCTTCGATATCTATGAGGTGTTCTCATGAATATTTGGATGGTTGCCTGGAAGACATCGCTTTGAAGCGATAAAGCCGCCAAAATTGTACTGTCTCATATTGTTATGTACTGTGATTGTATATTTTGTAGCGTGCAATGAAGAATATTATTATTACACCTTTATTGGTCAACCATTTTAAACTATGTACGACTTGGTTGTGTTACTGTTGCAAGAAGTAGGAATAAATTATTATGATTACTTAACTTTTGATGTAAAACTTATACTCTAGTCAAAATATAAGGAGGTACATTTTACCTGTATACCAGGAGCACGACACCTCAACCGGGCAAGATGAATGTGTTTTGAATCTTTACAGAGTAAACAATGAATGCTACTGCTTTTATACGTGTAAAAGATTGTGAGGATGGATGTTTGTGAGTCTTTCGCGCAAAAATTACTGACAGGATTTTTAAGAAAGATGGTAGTAGCAGCTCTGAATTAATACATAGGCTACTACTATACAGTGTGTAAAAGAGCGGTCACTATAACTTTGGGATACGATTATACTACCTTTCCTCATTTCGGAAATGTATTTTTTTATATATTTTTTTTTCTCTCAAAAACGAAAAAAAAATTATTTCCTTTTACCATTTCTTATTTTTCTGTCGCAAAAATAATAATAAAGACTAAAAAAATTTTTTTTTTAATTTTTTGTAAATAAAAATGAAAAAAATACATTTCTAGAATGAGAAAAGGTAGTATAATCATATCTTATATCTATTTACACCCGTTATATCCCGAAAGAGTATAGTATTTTAGTGTTAAATTACGACGAATACAAATCTAGTCTTCATTTTTTTTACTGCGGCATTCGGTTAAATAATTTACAACCCCTAAAACAACAGTTTAAAAGCAATAAAAATAATTATTGAAATTTCAGACGAAGTAGTATTGCAACAATTCAAACAAAAATACAAACCATCCTCTATCCTGATAAACTTTCATTTATAACAGTAGTAGGATATTGCACCCGTCAGCAAGTTGTAAGTAGTTAGCTACTGACAAGCTGTGTTAATTTGTACTTACCCTCCGTGTACTGTGCACAACTTATGTTAAGGCGAGGTGTCGCGAAAAACATATGTTTTCGCGACCGGCTAGCAGGATAATTCAGGTCCTAATTTATATTAGAACTGACTTATATTTTATACAATACTAGCTATGCCCGCGACTTCATTCGTGTGGTTTTTGAGTAACTTAAACCGTTTATGCAGCGCACGCAATGAAAGTCCCCAAATGTGAATTAATTTTCCCAGTTTTTGCAACATTTCGGACTGACGCATCGCTCCTATTGGTCGCAGCGTAGTGTTATATAGCCTAAAGCCTTCCTCTATAAATTGACTATCCAACAAAAAAGTTTTTTTAATTTAGACCCGTAGTTACTTAGATTAGCGCGTTTAAACAAACAAACTCTTTCGCTTCATAATATTAAGTATAGATAGAATAAGCATTAATTTATTAAATACCTTAAATAAATTAGATATCCATTGGGGGCTGGAGCAATATAGCACCCCCTCATCAACCATCTTCCTCGTGGGTGTCGACAGAGGGAGTATACATCCGGACATGGGCACCCGGGTATCGGACACCTGGAAACTGGACCTGCCAACAACAACAGTATAATCCCCCATGAAATACTTTAGGGGGGGGGCCTTATGTCCAGCAGTAGAAATTATAGCTGAAACGATGAATTAATTTAATCAATTAGTAGAATATTATAATAAAAAGTACTTGACGAGATGAGGAGAAAAAGTTATATGTAATAATTACCTTAGTAAGTATTAGATTTGGTCATATATTCTGCAGGCTTACTCCCGACACAATCTAGAATCGAATCAGTTCGAGCTCAACGGCTTTTAGTATTTTATTTGGTTAACTTTGAAACTAACCAGGATAAAGAAAATCGTTGGATCGTAACTTTGTGTACTCCCGACCGTATCAATCGACTGAGAATCAAAATAAACAAACGTCCATTTATTGGGAAGTACGCGGCACGATTGAATCTGAATCAAAATCGAATCAGTTTAGAAATTTATTTAAACAAGTGAAGAATATCTAATTTCGTAATAATTTTTTCGTAAAAAACACATTTTATAGGCAAGTATCCTTCATGATATATTTAAAAATCAATATACCTAACAAAAGTTTGCATGCTTGCACTCAGTGCATCACCTTAAGATTTCACGGTCTAATTAAACTAAGTTAGTTCCTGCTCGTTACATAGAAATTTGCTAGTGTCATAGTTGGTTGTGAAATTAATGAAATACAATACCAAATCCGAGTATACTTGTAACAATTTAATTACTTGTAAAACATTTATGATTATTAAAATTTGGAATTGTACCAAACAAACTGTTAGGGACGTGTTTAAATATATTTTTTTAATACTAAGTGCCTATTTCACAACCACACGTTAAAGTAAATCCTTCGTTTACAAGTTTGAAATATGGGATTGACATAAGCCTGTTTCAATTAAGACTGAAGAATGAAACGATAATTAAAATAATAAAAATAAACTACGCTTAAAAAAATTACTTCAACAACTAAAAAGTATAAAAGTAAAACGTTAAAATAATATTAGATTCCCGCGTTGGAACAACAAAAAAAAATGTTGTTTTCAAGTTTGGTTAGGACAATGCAGGCTGATCACCTGATTGTCTGACAAGAAAGATGATCCATGCGTCGGATGGGCATGTAAAAAGTTAGTGCTGCATTTGTTTTCTCGCCAGTATGTGTGGGTTAGTCCCACTGGAATAAAATAGAGTGTCCTTGTGTATTGCGCAAACACTTCGGCACTATAAAAATTACTCCTGCGTAGCTGGCCTTGTGCAACGAAATCGGCCACCGACATCGAAATTGGTGTGGGGAGCTATTTATATCACCAATCCCTGCTATATGTACAGGGATTGTATGACACACAACATTGATTTTTTGTGATGGGTGTGGAACATGTACGGTCGCCGAATGATTCGGTTAACCACTATTCGATCTTATTACCGTAGCAATAGAGTTCAAGAGTGGTAAGCTGAGTCTGATAGCGACTGTACATATCAAACATTAATGCTGCTATTGATTATTTCATATGCACAAAAGCTATATGAAAAACAACACTCAATTATAAAATATGATCGGTGCCCACTTCGTTCAGCATAGAAACCGTTTAAACCTTCTCTGGACTCCCACAAATATTTCAAGACCAAAAACAGCCGAATCGGTTTAGCCGTTCTCGAGTTTTAGCGAGACTATCGAACAGCAATTAATTTCAATATAAGATAATAGTAAATTAAACATACAAATATAACATTTTAAACTTATCGAATAACCGATAGGTCGAACGCTATAACCTTTTTGCATAGTAGGTTACTTCGCTTTCATTTTAACCCAGGAAATTAGTTTTATGGAGAAGGTCAGAAAAATAGCTACATCATTCGATAAGGGTGAGGCAAGCCCTAAGATCCCTTCGCCGGATATTTCTAAGTAATTACAACCTGCACACTGCGCATGCGCGAACTACGCGCATGTCACAATGATGGACACGACACAAACAAATATTATTTTCGCCTTTTTATATTTACAACAATAAATATTAACTATCAACGATCTACAATTATGTTTGTATACCCAGTGGTGCGATAAGAAGAACGGATTTGGTCAATGTGAGTAATTTCGTTTTATAACCTCAAATTTTTTGGATAATCTTGTAACCATGTTAGATTTTATCGGACCTTAGCGTGTAAATAAATAGTGTGATAAATTGAAATATGTTTTGTGTAAAACAATTAGATTGAGTGATAAAGATTAATTGTTCGGTCATTAGTTGATATTAAAATATTATACTAGTTACTTTAGGGATGGTCAGACAAAAACCTACTTGGTGACTTAAAACGTTAGTTTTAGTTGTTAAAGAATAAATGGTTATCAGATGTAATCGTTACTAATATAAACAATTACCGAATAAAACATACGAACCAAATATTACAAAAACTAGGCAGGCAGAGAACATCTAGGTGAAGGTGAACATCAAATATAAAATGAAAAGCGAATTTCACAATAATTAAAACTACGAATCCCTTCGATCAACCATGTCAGCACAAGATATCCGTCTCGGCTAATATCAGCTCACTTGAGTTTATATTAAATTTACTTTGTTTGGAACACTACCGACGTCCACAAGCGCAAAATGGTTAATCCAAATTTAGACACACATTTTGGTGTTTGAATTTGGATAAAAAAAAAGTGACATAATTAAATATTTCAAATCACCAAATCAACTTTGAAACGTTTTAAAACTTTTGTCTCATCAGTTCGTTATTGAACAAATCTTCACTTTACCTTCACAACCTCGTATCTATAAAACTACAACTTTGCAGTAGATTTAAACTTAATTTTATTATGACATGGATTTTGGATGTATACTGTAAATAACTGAACCTCAATTAAAACAAAATGTATGTCATAATAAAATCTAAAATTATTAAGTTTTTTGATTCTACTGAAAAGTTGTGGTTTTATAATAATAATAATATCTATAAACGCTTCACACCACGTCAATCTGGGCCTGTGCTAAGTATCCGAAGAACTTGTGTTACATATACCAGATAACGGAAATATATATTTAATACTTTTATACTATACACATATTTAAGATTTTTATTATATTAATGCACATCCATGACCCAGGAACATTGAAAACTTTATGTTCCCTCGGCGGGATTCGTACCCGCAACCTCTCGGTCGAGCACCAACGCGCTGAACCACTGCGCTACGGAGGTCGTATTTATAGATACGAGGTTGTGAAGGTAAAGCGACGAAATGTAGCTCTATTGGCATATAGCCTTTTTTTGACGCCTCCGTGGTCTAGTGGTTCAGAGCTTGGCTCTAGACCCGGAGGTCGCGGGTTCGAATCCCGCTGAGGGAACAAAAAAAAAGCTTTAAATGTTCCTGAGTCATGGATGTGTATTAAATTTGTGTATTAATATAATAAAAACCTTAAATATGTATAGTATAGTATTAAAGTATTAAATATATTTCCGTTGTCTGGTACCTGTAACACAAGTTCTTCGGATACTTAGCGCGGGGCCAGATTTACGTGGTGTGAAGCGTCCATATATATAGTATAGTATAGTATAGTATAGTATAGTATAGTATAGTATAGTATAGTATAGTATAGTATAGTATAGTATAGTATAGTATAGTATAGTATAGTATAGTATAGTATAGTATAGTATAGTATAGTATAGTATAGTATAGTATAGTATAGTATAGTATAGTATAGTATAGTATAGTATAGTATAGTATAGTATAGTATAGTATAGTATAGTATAGTATAGTATTATATATAGTATAGTTATATATATAGTATAGTTATATACCACGCGGACAGATTTTAGCCTTGTTTTACTATGGGGCACGTTATCTACCTTTATAGTAGTATACTAGTGTATTGTTGATTGAAGACGAATCCCTAAAGCTATAAAGAAAGTTTTACACAGAAATAGTGTACAGTAAAGTTAAGTTCATGTCATATCAGGAATTGATTGTTTTTCATGGCGTAATACACTTAAGGGGCTTCACTCAGGTGATTAGTGCACACTGCACACTATCTGAATATTGTTTTATAATCAGTAGGCCAAGGAACCTGGGACATTAATTGAAAGCTCTTTGAATGATAAAATTAATAGTTCCTCACCGATGTCGATAGCCGATTTAATTGAAACTAGGCCAGCTAAGCAGGAGTTATTTTATAGTGCCCAAGTGTGTGCGCAATACACAAAGACTCACTCTTCCTTTCACTCTCATAACCCAGTGGGACGGTAAACCGACACGACTGGCGAGAGGAGCAGGATCGACTTGCATGTCCATCCGACGCATGGATTATCTTTCTTGACAGACAATCAGGTGCTCATCCTACATTGTCCTAACCAAACTTGTAAACAAAAACTTTTGTTGTTCCGACGCGGGAATCGAACCCATGACCTCCGGGTCGAGAGCGAAGCTCTGAACCACTATACCACAGAGGTAACACTTTTTTCTTTGATTGATAAATGACAACAATTGACATTCGATATCGTTACTTTTATAGAGCTTTCGAATGTTCCTGACCTTTTGAGGTTTATTTCAATTTAATGAAAAAATAAATAATTTTTATTGTTCTGTAAGAAAAAATAATGTTATTATGAGTAAGTCGAGGGAGATGTAAATATAAATCATAAAATTTTACGATCCCTCCTTTATGGTCTGTATGTATGTCTCGTTCGGAAATATAATAAAAACGTATGTGCTCAATGTTTCCTTGTTATTTTTTTAAAATAAAGTCACTTCAGCCGGCGAACATTATACACACATATTATAACAAATACTACAAAATTAAAATGGCTATTAAAATAGGGGTCGATTGTAGAAGGGTGAAATCTTGGGTAGTTTATACAAGGTGTAAATAAATTAGTGATACTACTTTGGAGTGTACATGTGTGCCTACTATGTAGAGTTTACTGTGAAAGTACCAGCTCCGAAAGTATTACTTTTGAGAAATGACCCATAAATTTGTCCATACAATAATTTAAAAAATAACTGTTTCAGGGTTGTTTTTTTTAGTAAAATCTATATACGGGACCTATATACACCCTGAAGTATTATGACTCATTAATATTACAGCCTGTATAATGTAGGTAGTTTATTAAAACAAAATATTCTACGCCCTTCCTCTCATAACCCAGTGGGACTACCTGCCACGACTAGCGAGAAAATGCGCAAGACTTTAAAGGCATATACGGTGCATGGATATCTTTCTTGTCAAATCTGGTTTGTCTTTACAAAATTTTAAATCTTCGTGATGATCCAACGCGGGAATCCAACCTGTAGTAGGTTGACAGCTACGCTCTGAACCACTAGAGCACGGAGTTACTGTTGCCACGTAAACTTAGCCTGCAAGTGACAGGTTAATCAAATTAAACAGTGGTTTACTCTCGGGAACTGTTTGTACAGCTATGTTATTACGACAGATATGTTATTTTTACCCGACTTCGGCGAAGCCAAAAGGAAGGGTAATGATTTTGGCAGTCTATGTATGTATGTATGTATGTTTCCTCGTAGCGGCTAAACGACTGGTCTGATTTTGATGAATGAGGTGTCAATCGTTTAATGCCGCGAGTAACATAGGCTATATAATTATTTGAAATTGAAATTTTGGACTTTGAAAATTATACCTCAAAAACTATCTCCAAAAAAAAAAATTAAGATATTTGTCTCGTGTTTGGTATCAAAAGATAGGTCTTGGCAAGCACATTACGAATATGTATTTATATTTTTTATTTATTATTATACTTTATTGTTCAATTCAAAATAAAGGTTTAAAATGCGGACGTACAAGTAGTTTCTAGGAGTTGATACTTTCTATGTAATGGACAATTAAATAAAAATATAACGGAGTGCGGTATTTTGTGGGCGTGTTGATTGCTTTGTATCGTCAGGAAATAATAGGCCGCATATACAGTACCGGTATATTGTTCGAAATATAACAAGGTTGCACTCTAAAATATTAACTCAGGGCATGGATGCAAATGGATAACGATCAGAAACGCGGAGAGTTCTGCGCTCACGTCCGTTCCGTCTGACACTCCACCGTTATGTGTCATTTCAAACGAGCATAGACCACTCCCAAGCCATGACAGCTGTCAAAGTCATAGCTTGACGTTTCGTAGACAGATGACAGTTACAGGTGACATGTTGCACGACTGAAGCGCCATCCCGCCGACACGGCCATCCTGCCGCATCACACGTCCTCGTGTGTGCCTGAAAGAGACACATACAACCAGTAGCCTTTGCCGTCCCTCGGTCATCTCTGACCAATAAAACGTATTCACTTAACATCAAATTTATTACAACTCTTTTAACTTAGCACATTGATCACAAACTATGTTTACTGATTTCAAACTATGTCCACTAATTACATAGTGCTTTTGTAAATCAACAACATCGGAGGATATCTGAAGTTCAAACTTTAAATCAACTCATCATTACGCAATGAACACATGTCGCGATTCCATACAGTCTACACCACACATAACACCTCTCTCGAGCATTATGCGATCAGTGCCTCCATCAAGCACGTCATAAGAGAACAATGCCTCCATCGAGCATTTTCCCCCCAAGTGCAACTGAACATAATCACGCAATGTGCCAGAAACTTGAGATCATCACTTTGAACTCTTCTACAACCAACTGACCTTCAGAGCATCCTTCTCAGTCTATCATGAGCATACTTGTATGTCCTCTTAGAATCTAACGCCTTTATCTTGTATCTATCCCCATCTAGCGACTCAATGTTTATTCATCATCGAAATTAATATTTCGTAAATAGGCTTCAAACAAGACTGTACCAAATTTTCACACTACAGTCAAGAGATAAACAATTACGCTCACCAGATAAACTTTGTTTCGAATCTGATACTTCAACGAAGTACAGACTACAGAGCGGAAAGTCCTAGCCTTCGCGCCACCGCGCCGCACAGCACCGCTCGCCGCGCTCCGTCGCGTCGCGTTGCGTTGCGTCGCGTCGCTAGCATTGCTCGAACACCCAACCTCCATCTGTACACAAAATGAAACAGCACAAAAAAATGTCCAGACTATGTAAAATAAAGTTCTTTTTGGGTTTGCTTATCGGTGAGGAGTCAGAGAAAGAATAGCAGCTTTCATCAACCATCTTTCCCGTGCCGTTAAAGCGACAGAGGGAGTACAACAAAATTGAAAATTGCGCCCGCGGACCCGCCTGCCAAGTGTAGCGAGTATAGGCAACTACTTCCCATGGAACACTATGAGGGATGCAAATGTCCAGAAGAGGACATCAAAAGCTATCGAGGTTTAAATATCGGGAATAACAATAAGATCAAAATCTAAAATCACTATGCAGTAAATTAATTTCATTTCCATTCAACGAGATCGTTGATATAGTTAGATAACTGATTGGATGAAGAAAAGCTATTACAGTATGAGTCACACAATAACAACTGATCAGGTTGTATTGTCCTTACCCAACTTGACATCAACATTTTTAGTTGTAGTGTCGCGGGAATCGAACCCACAACTCCAAAGTCGAGAGTCATGCTCAAAACCACTAGACCATGGAGGCGTTCATAATACCAGAAGACTCTGAAGTGCGTTTACCACCTTTCGCATGATAACCAAGTTCGCCGAAGCTCACTGAAGTCCATTGGAGAACATTCTTATGCTCCTCTTCTTCAGCCACAGCCCACGGCCTCTGTGACTCTTGGACCGTTGAGTGTGTGATGCCTTGTTCACCATTAGTACCAGCTTACATACAGTAACTTCTGCAGAGATAAGACCTTTACTTGTTGTGTAATAATAATTATTATCATTAAAATCAAACTTTGATTTCTTCTTTATTAACTGTGTTGATTTCACTCTATTAATAAGAATATAGCTAGTATAATAACAAGTTTTAAAACTCACATAATTTAATTATCAAAATACTGTAAGATCTTTTACTTTGAATCTCTTTTCTGTTAATAATACTGTGATTATAAAACCAGACCAATTTTGAACTTTACAATGAAATAAGTAATGATACTCATACAACCAGTTCACATCTTTGCGAAGCAAGTAGAGAAGTCCATAAGATACACAATGCTCATCTGCGTTGGTTGGTTACCCAGCAAAGCTCGTTCTATGCATCGGGCAAGTATGCAAGCTATGCAAGGCTATGCATCGTCCAGTCAAGCACTATCCCAGTGTATTGTCCATCTACAAATAAAACAAAACAGCAATACAAACGAACACTAAACTTTAAAGTTTATTTAGATTTTTGGGCAAGCAATTTCATGGAAACTTTGAAATTGTATTTACTTTGAAGGCTTCCAAAATATT
Organism: Celastrina argiolus; assembly: GCA_905187575.2. NCBI lineage: Eukaryota > Metazoa > Arthropoda > Insecta > Lepidoptera > Lycaenidae > Celastrina > Celastrina argiolus. Next base: position 3,023,392 of record LR994591.1, on the reverse strand, counting down.
ACGAGGAATAAAAAGATTGCTACCACCTGTTACCAAAGCCACCAAGCTTATAACCAAGACCTGTCGTTGACTAGCCACGTCAATCTTGTCATAATATCGTGGTTCTATTGTAAATCGTCACGTTCCCATTGTCAGCACGTTACCATCGTCAGCAGCGCTGTAATACCATCATTCGTCTTTCTGCTACGCATATAGCATGCTGGATTTGGTAGTGGAGGCTCCGTAATATACTCTGTTCCGTCTCAACGTGATCTGTATGTCAGCAAGGCTATATCCAATCCATCAATTTTATAATCTATCTTGATTTTCAGGGTTACATCTCGCTTCTGATAACGGAGTGCGGTATTTTGTGGGCGTGTTGATTGCTTTGTATCGTCAGGAAATAATAGGCCGCATATACAGTACCGGTATATTGTTCGAAATATAACAAGGTTGCACTCTAAAATATTAACTCAGGGCATGGATGCAAATGGATAACGATCAGAAACGCGGAGAGTTCTGCGCTCACGTCCGTTCCGTCTGACACTCCACCGTTATGTGTCATTTCAAACGAGCATAGACCACTCCCAAGCCATGACAGCTGTCAAAGTCATAGCTTGACGTTTCGTAGACAGATGACAGTTACAGGTGACATGTTGCACGACTGAAGCGCCATCCTGCCGACAAATATAATAATTTTTATATTTGATGTGGAAACAGAAAAATATTAAATAAAAAAAATATTAAAAAACTATAACCCGACTTCGCAAAAAACCCGACCCGCTAATAAAATCTAAGCATTAGTTCACACCGAAATACGGTAAAAAAAATTTAAGGCTCGATGCCAATAGCAAGTGCGACCACGGCTCTACCTTGACCATTTTTGTACCTATGCATTTCTGGATTTCAAATTGAATTATTTTCTTGTTTCAGGCTTTTTAGACCCATTTTTTGCAAAGTCGGGTTATAGTTTTTTAATCTTTTTTACAATTATTTGATAAATTTTAAAAGTTGAAATTGCTAGTTTGAAACACCTTAGTGAAGTAAAGATAAAAAAGTAACTAACTATTTTATCTAACAATCGAATAGGCGTACAATTTATTTTTACGCAGTGTTTCTACTTTAATTACCCGACTACGGCGAAGCAAAAAGAAGGGGTTATTATTTTGACATGTATGTAGGTATGAGGTATGTATATGGCTATGTTCATCTGTTCCCTCACAAAAATAGTAATGATAATTAGACAAATGGTGTCGTTAGAAGTCCCTTGATTGTCCGCGGGTTATAGTAGCTCCCACACACAAATACACTCCCTCTTATTTTTACTCCTATAACCCAGTGGGACGGTAAACCGACACGACTGGCGAGAGAACAGGCGCAGGGCCGACTTTTTACATGCCCATCCGACGCATGGATCATCTTTCTTGTCAGATAATCAGATGATCAGCCTGCATTGTCCTAACCAAACATAAAAACAATTTTTTTTGTTGTTTCAACGCGGTAATCGAACCTGCGACGTCCGGGTCGAGACCGAAGCTTTGAACCACTAGTCTATATGACGTCAAGTTAAAATGGCTACAGCGCTCTCTAGGGGACAAAAAGTAAGAAGATTTTTCTTCTTGACGGTGTTGAGTCAAATGAAAGAGCGTTGTTAGTATATAACAAATATGTATATGTCGCAGTCATCTGATTGAATCTGCTTATTTAATTGAATGACTAGCGCGGTTTATTAATGGCATCAAACAGCTCGTACAGATAGCGATGTCTTGATATATTTTTTGATTAATTTACTTTAATGTGCATTATTTACGTATACATTCGGAAATTTTCTTCGGAAGTTAAACATAAAATATTAAATTGTTGTCCTAGTCTCGGATTCATTGAATTTGTTGGTAAAAATAGAATTCAATGAATGCGCTAGTCATTCAATTAAATAGCGGATTCAATCAGATGACTGCGACATTTATATTATAAGCTGACTTACTTGATAAGAATTTATACTCGTATTATAGAATTTATAGTATTCTTAGTAGTCGGAATTTAATAAAATGTATCTTGTTTTATACCTTTTTATTTTTGCGAAGTTATTAATAAACGTCTATTAAACGTTTGATACTCGGCACCAAACATATCCAGGATTTTTACAAGCCTCACCAACAAGATAAACATAATATAAAAAATGGTGCTGTTCCAATAGTATAAAATTCGTCTTTGCCCTTTATAATTTTGTTCGCCTTGAAGTTCGTGAAACTTAAATCCTACTCGAAGTTGTCTACAGAACCTTAGACAACTTCAAGCAGGAAGACTTTAAAGTTTTGAAATTTCTCAGAATTAAAAGGTTTTTCGACTATGTCCCTAAAAGTTTGAGAATACTTCTGCAAGGATGGTCTATGCTTTTTCACATACATTTTTGACGACAAAATTATTTAAATTTTCAGGGTTCTTGACCTCAAAAGCGAATAATGGAACTCGTATAGGTTCACTTTGTTGCCTACCTGTCAAGATCAATTTTCTCAGCTCAGCTCTGCTGAAAGTCTTATTAAATCAGGTCTAAGAAGCTGTGAAAAAAACATCCTTACTCTTTATAATATTAATAAAGATGAACTTGTTTCATTGTTGAGATGTTGAGATGAAAAAGAAATAATCTATTTTTAAAATGTTTATTCTAAGCGGATAGAACGGACAAAAGAGATGCTGGAATGCTTTGAATGAAATTGAATAAATCTTATTTTATTGTGTTTGTTGAGTGTTATGTGTTCGAATCAAATCATTTCAGTTTTCTGCACGATTTTCCATTTGAGCACGTATATTTGTTTAAGGCTCTTTAAAATATGCTTTATATCAGGGAAAAACATACCTACTCTATTTTTCATTCCGGGTATTTCACTTAACACTTTTACAGTGCAAAGATCACGTCGATCTTATTTAAATTATTATTTAACTATTATTAGGTTGCCATATAATTATCAATATTTTGTAATTTTGTAACAAACAAAAAGTATTATGTCAAACTATGGTCTTACTCTATTAGTCTTTGGAAATTTAAATTAATTTCCAAAGACTAATTGTTACTTAGTTTGTTGAAACCAGTCTGTGCTCGCCAACGCGCCGCCCGCAGCTCCCCCTTCACTCATTTTTGAGGTTCCGTGCTCAAAGGGTAAAAATGGGACCCTATTACTAAGATTTCGCCATCTGCCTGTCCGTCACTAGGCTGTATCTCAAGTTAGTGACGTTGAAATTTTCACAAAGCGGCGCTATAACAAAATATTATAATATCTATACTAATATTATAAAGCGGAAGAGTTTGTTTGTTTGTTTAAACGCGCTAATCTTAGGAATTACTGGTCCGATTTGAAAAATTCCTGTTTTTGTTAGATAGTCCATTTATAATGGAAGGCTTTAAGCTATATAAGATTACGCTGCGACCAATAGGAGCGAAGCGTCAGTGAGAAATATTGTAAAAACGGGGAAAATTATTCACATTTAGGGACTTTCGTTGCGTGCGCTGGATAAACGGATTAAGTCACTCAAAAACCACGCGAACGAAGTCGCGGGAACAGCTAGTATTATTATTATTTTGATACCATAATAATATAAATGCAAAAATTTGTAACTAGGCATAAAAAAGCATAAATAAGGACGTACATTTATTCAGGTCCTATGGAAGTGCAATTGATCCAATTATAAACAATATCAAAGATCTGACTTTATTTTTCTTGCCCGCTTGACGTGAAATGCCCCCTATGTTACTCGCGACACGATTACAAATCGATTGACATCTCATTTACTAAAATCGGACTAGCAGTTTAGCCCTTGCGAGAGAACAATCAAACTTTCATACATACAAACATACATAGACTGCAAAAATCATTACTCTTCCTTTTGGCTTCGCCGAAGTTGGATAGAAAGCTTTATAATTATGTTACAAGTGCACCTTTTGTCTATTTTTATCACTTTATTGGCTATGTCTTTCCAAAGGTTTGCCCGAGATTTGGTTTTCATAGTTATATTTAGCCCAACTGTGCGGTTTTATCGTGACGTGTGCAGAGGGCTTAATTGAGCTAATGAATGAACGTCTCTTTGTCCGTTTTAAAACGTAAAAAAATGTAAAACGAAAATTTCTGTGAATTTAATATGGTTAGTTTAGATTTCACTTCACTTATTTTTAGTTGTATTACTAACCAAAAAGCGACTCCGTGGTCACTAGACCACTAGGACAGAATCATTAGGTTCTGAGCTTCGCTCTCGACCCGGAGGTCGTGGAAATATTGCTTTCAAGTTTGGTTAGGACAATGCAAGCTGATCACCTGCTTGTCTGACAAGAAAGATGATCCACGCATCGGATGGGCATGTAAAAAGTCGACCATGCGCTTGTTCTCTCACCAGTCGTGTCGGTTTACTATCCCACTGGGTTATGAGAGTAAAAAGAAGAGAGAGTGTCTTTGTGTATTGCGCACACACTTGGGCACTATAGAATAACTCCTGGGTAGCTGGCCTGGTTTCAATGAAATCGGCTACCGACACCGAAATCGGTGAGGGGAGTTATTATTATTACTAACCCAATAAAAAATCGGGTTTGCTGTGCCCTATGTCCGATAATTAATCAGACATGCATGAGAGAAAAAAATCAAACGAAGGAAACTACAGGACAAAATAACTGTGGACATATTATTTTAAAGTACAAAATTAAAGTATGTTACAAACTTTAATTTTTTTTCTTTTTTAAAACGTAAAAAATATAAAGATTATAAAAATATAAATTATATTTATTTTAATGTTTTCCTACAATCTATATTATGAATATGACGGGTCAAAAACAACAAAAAAAGAATTGAGTACCAAACAATATTAATAAAGTTATTCTCTTTTCAAAGTCAAAAGAAACGTTGTTTTATCTGTCAAATAGGTTCTCAAGTGGAGATTGCGATTGAGGTTGTATTTTTTATACGAGCCTAAGAGCAGTTTTGGGCACCACATTAGCCGCTTAAAAATAATTAAGGTAATACAGAGTTAGACGACCTCCGTTGCGCAGTGGTTCAGCGCGTTGGTGCTCGATCGGATTGCGGGTTCGAATCCCGCCGAGGGACCAAAAGTTTTTAATGTTCCTGGGACATGGATGGGTATTAAATTTGTGTATTAATTTAATAAAAATCTTAAATATGTGTATATTAAGTATTAAATATATATTTCCGTTGTCCGGTACCTGTAACACAAGTTCTTCGGATACTTAGCACAGGGCCAGATTGACGTGGCGTCTAAAAAACAGTAATATACCGCTGAAAATTTAAAAAAAGAATGGAAAAGTTGACTTAATTATAGCGTAAAGCGTTCACGTTGCGTGAACATCCCGGCGTCGTTACGTGCAGGACGCTCGACGTACGTCAGCGCTGGACCGCGTTATGCAAAATAGTTTATGCCATGTTAACATAACGTTTGGAACTTTTTAAATTCTCTTTTTTTAATTTAAAAATCACAATTGAAAAATAAAGGTATCTGTGATTTGCTACCGTTACGAAGATTACATAAGCATTAATCGTGTGTGCAATAAAACAGCCAAGCATCACTTTTTGATTTAAATGTAGAGTAGAAGAAAGAAAGAAAGTGAAGTTAGGCCTGGTAAATTAAGGGCGCATAGATCATGAACCTTGGCTCTAAATGAGATCTGACGACTTTTTCAAAGATTTGGACAACCCTGTGGATAAGTTATCAGATATCGTATGAAGCCAAGCCCTAAAGACTACACGCTCAACACTGGTGTAGGAGTGTTGAGCGTGTAGTCTTTAGGGCTTGGCTTCATACGATATCTGATAACTTATCCACAGGTTTAGCTATGTAGACTCGTCTTGGCAACATTTTACATGAACATATTTTTGGTGGGATTTTATATTCTGAGTCTCTCTCTAAAAAATACATTTCTAGAATTAGTAAAGGAAGTCATTTTAACTTTGAGAAAGGATTTACTATAAATAGTAAATCAAAGTTGACTGCTCTTTTTACACCCTGTTTAAAATAAATATATCGTTGTATGTACCAGGTATATTGAGTTATGTTATGGTTCAGAAATAAGTAAATTACTACTGCATTGGGCTTTCGCTGTTTACTTATCGTCATTGAATTGTTGATGTAATGAAGTAAGTAAACGTCATGAATGCAAAATTAACAATGTTAATTATTACATACAAGCACAAAACATTTTATCGAATCTCCCAATATGCAATGAACGCAATATTAACCTTAAAAATTATTACCATGTACGCAGAGAGTACTACTAACTTAATTAACTTGTTTAGTTATAAATCATCTTAAACTAATTAAATCTATGTATAAGAGCGTCTCCCCCATACAGGTAAACCTAAATGGGTTTTGAATGGGGATAATTTATTGTCATTTGCTTGTAAGTAACAGTAATTTGTTTTGAATAAAGATTAAAAAAAAAAGATAAGTAGGTATGCAGAAAGAATTCACCACGGTATAAAAATACTAGTTCTTATAACTTTGGGATATTTTATGATAATGCTAGCTTTTCTCATTCTGAAAATGTGTTTTTTACATTTTTTTTGTCAGAACTAAAATGAATAAAAAATGTCTTAAGAATAACAAAATTAAAAAATATATATATTTTTGCGACAAAGAAAATAAGAAATGGTGAAAAATAAAAAGTAGTTTTGAAAATTAAAATATAAAAAAAATACATTTCCTAAATAAGGAAAGGTAGTATAATCGTATCTCAAAGTTGTAGTGACTGCTCTTTTTACACCCTGTCCAAATTTGATCAAAATTGGACCAGTGGTTTCAAAGCATGGAAAAAAACAACTTAGTTCTATATAATCTGAAATATCCTGCTCTTTATACTCATTATTTGTATGGAATAGCAAAGCCGGAAGGTTGGCAGGCAATGGCAGGCGCGATGGGAAAACTCCACAAAAGGGCGCCACCTGTACAACTTTTTCCCATGTGTACGCGAACGGCTCTCCATGCACTGGCTAAATATTGATCACTGCGTTTCACAATTCCTGACCGGTCATGGTAATTTTAAAGCGAAACTATACGGATTGAAATTGGTGGAATCACCTCTATGCGAGTGTTCGACCGAAGGCAACATTTTGGAACAAACGGCGCATCACATTCTATGGGAACGTGATCTCTGGCGAGATGAAAGAACTACAATGCTTAACAGCCTAATTTGTAAATCTGGAGTCGCATATTACGGTGACCTCGTGGATAGCGCTAGAAATTTCCGTGCTTTCAAGCGTTTCTGCCATAATTATTATTGGAAACATTCATCAACATCACAATAAATTTCCAAAAATTACATAAACTCATAATTAGATTACAATGACATAATAATTTATTTATTTTATTTATTTATTTATTATTTTATAGTTAATTAAAACGGGTGACCCCAATTACATTAATTAACTTATAATATAATATATATTCCCGTGGTGCTTTCCCTTGATTTGTTGGCCTTTTGTGTCATTACAATTTTGTACTGTCTCCCACTTTGTTTGGGGAGGGAAACTTGAATACTTCCTACTCCTCCTTTTTCTTTCTTCTGATTAATTTCGTTGTGGGTCCCAAGACAGATTTAGCTTGTCCCTCGGGCACCCCTGAGATCATATCAAAGGGTTTGTCGTGGTTGGTTACCGCTGTCGATCCTGGCTCACAGGAGTTGCAGTGGTGGGAATGTGAGGTGCCCGTTAAAAAAAAGACGGAAGGTTCTAGTTTTTATTTTCACATGAATAAGCAGAGACTACTGCTAAAGCATAGCAGTAGTAGTAAAGGGGTTGCTAGATAGATGCTAGTGCACGTAAATTGTAAACCAATGTAAACCAATACGATCACGTCGGCAAAATTAATAATGGCCACGTGATTATTAATTATTGTGAATGTAATTATTGCGGTGGGTAGGTAGTAAATGAGTAATTATCATTAGTAGTGGAACGTGACCGTAATGAATACAATTCCGTACAAAACACGTTTCTTATGGAGTCCTCGTAAATCTATACTAATATTATAAAGCGGAAGAGTTTGTTTGTTTGTTTGTTTAAACGATATTATTTTAAGATATCTTTTTTTGTTAGATAGTCTATTTATAGAGGAAGGCTTTAAGCTAACTTACTTTTAGCTTAAATAACATTACGCTGCGACCAATAGGAGCGAAGCGTGAGTGAGAAATGTTGCAGAAACGGGAAAAATTATTCACATTTGGGGACTTTCGTTGCGTGCGCTGCATAAACGGTTTAAGTTACTCAAAAACCACGCGAACGAAGTCGCGGGCACAGCTAGTATAATATATAAATAATATCAATAGACGCTTCACACCACGTCAATCTGGCTCTGTGCTACGTATCCGAAGAACTCGTGTTACAGGTACCAGACAACGGAAATATATATTGAATACTTTTATACTATACACATATTTAAGATTTTTATTATATTAATACACAACATTGAAAACTTTTTGTTCCCTCGGCGGGATTCGAATCCGCAACCTCTCAGTCGAGCACCAACGCGCTTAACCACTGCGCCACGGAGGTCGTCAAAAAATCAAATATTTAAAACTTTTTGTTTAGGAAGCAACAGAAATAAATCATTTGTGAAAATTATAACTGTCAAGCTGTCGCGCTCTCGGTGACAGAAAGCCTGATAGACAGCGAGGTTTTAGTCATAGGGTCTTGTTTTTACCCTTCCCGTAAGGAACCGTAAATAAAGAACCCACCCGTTTACGATGACGTCGTTGCATTGTAACGTGAACATAACATAGATAGGTTGACACATCATATACGACTTTTGTCAGCCTCGCTCACTTAACGACGACATAACAGGATTAAGTTTATCCCGTTCGAGAAATATCTCGACGCTGTTTTAATTGTATTATGTGACCTTTCAGAATCTCTTTATAAGGGCTAAACTGTCGCGCGATCTCCGCCCTTTGTACCGAAGGGCTAAATATCTCGCGTGATTCAATTAAAACTTTTGTATTTTGTAAACTAAATAAAATAAGCCGTACACAAAATTATATTACCTACAGAACCGTGGAAAATTAAATCGTAATAATTTTTTGGAGTTTTTGGCTATTAGATACAAGAAAAAATATTATATTAATATCTTTTCTATATATATATATATATATACTTATAATAAAACAAGGTCAATTCTGTACATTGAATATTTTTTCAAAATACATATTGGAGGATGATTCGTGATCGATACTGATGCCAAAAATGCAATTAGTAAAATTTTTGTCTGTCTGTCTGTCCATCTGTCTGTCTGTCTGTCTGTCTGTATGTGCACGCATGGATCAAAAACTACTGAACGGATTTTAACCAAACTTGGTACGATTGTAGCCCATATTCCTGGGCAGGTTATAGGCTATATAACATAACGCTACGATACATAGGAGCCGACCAGTGACGATAAATTTTGAAGCAAGTCGGATGAATTTCGCGCGCGGGGCCTGCGGACGAACGGTTCGTGCGGGGCGCGCGGGGGGATCGCTTACACAGTGACGCGAAGCAATAGAATGTGGCACTAAAGTAGATTAGAACATGAAATAAGTACCTAACTAACAGGATTTTTTTTCTGGGAAGACAAGTGTTTTCATAGTGTCATAATAATATAAAAATTGTATTTTCGAACTTGCTTCACAAATTGAAATAAATTATCATTTATTGTATAAAATAAACTTAATTAACTGTATTATTAAAATAAAAGAAAACCTTTCGCGATAAACTAAAAAACGGGCAATTAAGCGGTTTTTGGAAAGCTATATAATATACGATCACGGTATTAATCCTTATCATTTTTAATAAGTTAGTTGGCTTAGGCATTTCATAAAGACTATATTTGCCCTATAAGCAAATATAATTAATAGTTTAGGAGATATAGCAAAATTAAAATCATTTCGCCGTGTTGTATGTTAAAAATACATTAAAAAAATATTATACATACAGACGAATTGTGAACCTCCCCCTTTTTTTGAAGTCGGTTAGTGAAAAAAGTATGCACCCAATTTTATTCAGACGGTTTCGCCTTCGATCAACAATATAGTGTATTCGAATATCGAAGGGTTTCGCACCAAAACGCAACGAATGTAAGTATTTTTACTATAACATTACCTACACCTTTTAAAGTTATTTGGTAAAGTTTTTGCCACAAACAATTCCACGCGGGCGAAGCCGCTTGAAAAAGCTATACCTACATATAATAAATCTGTAGAGGAGTCGTGTCTGTACATTGAAGATATTTAAAAAAATTTATTATAGGAGACTTTTATTTATGCAATAGTACCCAAAACAATAATTTTATGAATTTTTGTCTGTTTGTGGGTGCGTTTGTGCACGCTAATCTCAGAAACGGTCTATCCGATTTAGATGTGGTTCAATCATAATATATTGTAGTAATCTTGACTTAACATTTGTTTCATCTCAATCGGTTCATAAATAAAAAAGTGATGACAGTTAAAAAAAAATGCTGGACGTTAGTATGAAGCGCGGCGGGAACCGCGTCCTTATAGATACGGTGCATTCGAATAATATTATCCTAACTTCGAATACCTTTGCTGACTTCTACATATTGTTCGTAGGCCTACTTCTTTTGCCGAGCTCCGAAAGGATGGTACAATATTATTATTATACCCTGCATACCAAGAGGCTTGCCGGGTACGTGACTTGCTGGATCGGGATCAACATTGGGATACACTGGGAAGTACCTATTAGCGAAAGTTTTCAGCGGTTGCGCCAATAAACTAAAAATATATTTAAAAAAAAATACTAAAGTGCCCTTAATCACTTTTCCACGCGTACGAAGTCGCGGGCACAGCTAGTTGTAAATAAAATCTGAAAAAAGGGGGAATCAAACACTTACCTTCGGAGTCAGAGTCCAAGTGTAAACTACTTATTATTTTTAGTTGCACGTTTATTTTTTTAAAGAAATACATTACAGAACAAGAAAAGTTAGCATAATCACAATGAAATAGGCTACATTTAGTGTAGCTAACTGTACGACATCCATGGAATTTCCTACTTTGATTGAATGGACATTTTAAAATTGTTACAGTTTCCATATTAAATACTTTTGTACCTTAATAACACATTATGTTTATATTTTGGATTATATTTTCTACACTTGTCTCTTACCCGGGGTACAGAAAAAAAATAATTCAAGGTCATAATTGTAATGAAAAAGGAACAACTAATTGATGTAATTGTCTAGTCATAGTAATTCTATGTGTCAACGTACCAAATGTAATGTAAAAATCTCGTTCTAAGAGTGTATCCTTAGAAAGCAATTTAAAATATTTATGACTTGAGTTCTATCTTCTATCAAGGAAATTATAGAAAATTAGCAACATTTCAATGGACCAAGCTACGGTCGTAGCAAATGTCTACAGTCGTAGCCCATGTCTACGATCGTAGCAAGTACCTACGACCGTAGCACAAATCTACCGTCGTAGCACAAGTTTAGGCCGCGTTTCCACTGACGCTGAGCTGGGCGGAGAGGAGCGGTTAAGAGCGGTGAAAAGTGGTCAGTGTTTTCACTGAAGCGGAGCGGAGTGGAGTGCAATAGAGCGAAGCGGAGCATACTTTTGGAATTACGTATTTTTGCGCTTAGTTCCACTCAATCTCTCAGAATGACCATGTTGTCGTATAAAAAGAAAAATCATTTGTATATATTTATCTACTTGAAGACGAAGATAACGAATCAGATGAAGTAGCATTGACTGTTGCGACTTTTATGGGTTCGAAGAGAAAACATAGATTCTGGATTCGACAACATAAAAAGTCACGCACCACCCCGCTCCGCCTCGCCCCGCTGTCCTCCGCTCTGCACTCCAACGCTCATTGTCCTCCACACCGCATCGCCGCACCGTATTTTTATTATGAAAATCCGCTCAGCACTGCTTCACCTCGCTCTTGCTGTTTCCATTGAAGCGGAGCGGAGATTTCGAGCATAGTGATTGGTCAATTCGGGCACCACTAAGCTCCTCTCCGCCCCGCTCCGCGTCAGTGGAAACCCGACCTTACGGTCGTACCACATATTATTGTCTGCGCTTGTAGCCCTTGTCTACGCTCGTAGCATATTGCTACGCCAGTAGAGTTGAATTACGATAGGTTCTACCGGCGTAGCCATGTGTTACGCTTGTAGCAGAAGGTTATTCACATTTATTGTAGTACATGTTATCAACGATCGTATTACCTATGTGCTGCTATCTTTATACATTGTTTATTTAACAACATAAATAGTCGCTACGTTATTAAGGGGTAGTGTACTTATTTATTGTAAATATTCTATGCGATTTTATTATATCCAACCAATTGTATTATATCTACATTTAGCGCTCATAGTTCGTAGCACGATGCTGTTGGAACTGCTTTTGATAACATATTTTATACTTTTTTTTTAATATAACACGAGTCAATAGATTAAATGAAAATTTTCCTGTTTCTTGCATGTTCAAACGAGTTCAATCATCATTACAGTTACAATACAATACGAGTGTTACTTTATTCTAATCACAATACATTAACTAGGTTTACACTAATTAAAACGCCGGAACATCATCATTTGGAGTCCCGCCAGTGCGCCAGGCCATAAGTCCCTTTAATTTATCACTAAGTGTTGTGGCTGTTTATTGAACACCCTGTATTTTAGCTTGAACTTTGAACAAGTTAAGTTACTGATATTATTATAACTGTATTTCCACTAAGCACTTCAACATACATTTAACATTTTTCATATTATAATTTTTGTTATTTCGCTTATGTGGCCCCTCTATGAGTAAAAGCCTCCTCCAATATTTTCCACCCATCTCGGTCTTTGGCTGCTTCCATCCATCTTTTTCCTGCTACTTTTACTATGTCATCTTCCCACCTTTTTTGCATTTGGACCTTGCCATTTGGTTACTTGATAAGTTACTCATATTAAATGTAAAAATATTTCAAATTGAAATGTCTTAGGCACTAGGGCCGGTTACTTAAAGACTGATCAAATCTATAATCAACTAATATGGTATTCAAGTTAACAACCTATACTTAACGATGATTGGTGCAGAATTAATGAGTGAGGAAGAGGTATATTATTTCACCACGCTCGCTCTCGCAGGCAGGTTATAATACCACAGAGAAGGTTAATTCTAATCGTATCGGTGCCTTTTGGTGAATTAAGCTTGTGTATAGTATTTTAACCAGCCTTGGAAGTGTCAGCGTGATGTAACTATACATCTCTTTTTCTCCGACAAATTTTTCACGAATCAGCGTTCAAAATGTTTTGTTAACTTGAATGCCTTATTATCATAGGTTTGATTAGCCTTTCAGAAACCAGCCATAAGAGTGTTTTTATGGGAATATTTATATATATCTTATCACAATCGACATTAATTTGGATATCAATTGATGATGTTTTTTAGCTTAAGGTTAAAAAGAAACACTTCAATTAATTCATTCACAGTACATTTGAAGTACTAAAAAGAAGTGAAAAGCCAAGTGCCAAGATAAAATTAATTCATATTATGAACTCCTCAACAATGAATCATAAAGACAATAAATCTCAAATTATATCTAATTTATTCCGCGTGTCTAGACATGATAAGATTATGTGACTCCTTAAAAGATTTTTCCTTTATTAATTGAATATTTTATTTTATCTTTGATATTTTTGATATAATATTTTCGATGATCTTTTAAATAAACTTTCTGAATCAAATTATGTGATGATGTGGCAAGCAAATATATATTTTAATCAGATGTTAAAGTAAAAATCTACCCTCGCCAATATATTGTTTAGTATATTAGGCTATAAGATATATCCTTTGATATTTCAATTTCGATAGAATATAAACAGTAAATAAGTTCCTAAACCTCAATAACTTTGCGACTTTATTTTTATGTTAAAATTTAAACGTCACTTTTGCTCATCTCTTTCAATATTTTATAATATTATGTATAAAAATATATAGAAGTTTAATATACAAGTCATTTAGTCGTGATGCCGTCGCTTATAGCGATGACAAAGTTCAAAAACTAAAATATATTGTACTGACATATCATTCGTTTAGTGATATAGAGTGCGATACGTATATATTTTTTATTTCCAACTTCTTCATCGTAACAGTCGATTATCCCAGGGCCCTTATTAAAGTGCCGAGTCTTATCACTTACAAATTTCGAAAACAATATTTGTGGAATTTGACATAAGCTAAGTGACATACGAATTCGCCTGTGACTTAGCGAAGCTTGTGTCAAATATACCATACGTTTTATATTCGAACTTCGTTGCAAGCGATGTCATTCTGAATAATAGCCTAGATGTGCTTGTTTTGCATATAGTATAGAATATATAGTATAGAATAGGATATCCTACTAAATCATATATTACGTTTTTCATCAAGAGCTGCAAGTACGTGTTAATATTGCACTTCTTGCATATCTATACTTAATATTATAAAGCGGAAGAGTTTGTTTGTTAGTTTGTTTGTTTAAACTCGCTAATCTCAGAAACTACTGGTCCGAATGGAAAAAATATTTTTTGTAGGATAGTGCATTTATAGAGGAAGGTTTTAGGCTATATAACATTACGCTGCGACCAATAGGAGCGATGCGTCTGTGAGAAAAGTTGCAAAAACGGGGAAAATTATTCACATTTTAGGACTTTCGTTGCGTGCGCTGCATAAACGGTTTGAGTCACTCAAAAACCACGCGAACGAAGTCGCGGGGACAGCTAGTTTTTAATATAACGATTCAATATTGAACTAACACTACTCACAAAGATACGTTTTGGGTATTTAATTGTAAATGTTTTAAGGTTTCATGATACTCAAACCCTTGTATATGTGTGTTTCGCTCAGTCCGTCTGACTGTCTGTTGACCTTCCTAACATTTGAAAATATAAATTGATTAAATTTAGTATAACGGGTGTAAAAAGAACAGTCACTATAACTTTGAGATATATACTACCTTCTCTCATTATAGAAATGTATTTTTTTTTTGCTTTTTCGTTATTATTACGACAAAAAAAATAAGAAATGTTTGAAAGTAAAAAAAAATGTTTGCGTTTTGACAAAAAATATAAAAAGAAACCTTCAATATGAGGAAAGTTTTTATACACTGTATAATTGAAAACAAAAAATATTTCCCAATAAAAACACATAAACTATAGATTTGTAGAGACTTCAGTTTATGCGTCATAAAATAGTAATGAATGGTCTAATTTTGCTTTTTAGCCCATCGGGTGAGGTATTTCAATACTTACTATTTTTCAAAGTCAAAATTCTAGTAACCGGCCTCTAAACTACGAGTAGTTTATAAGTTCTCCCCTGGCATTTTTTAACTATAAAAGATATAAATAAACTTGTAAGTTTTTATACTCATATACCATCAGGGTATAATTATTTTAACATAAATAAAACACACATTGTAAAGTAATTTAAAATTAATATTGTATAATATAAAAGTTTTAAATATATTTCCGTTGTCTGGTGCCTGTAACACAAGTTCTTCGAATACTTATCACGGTGCCAGATTGGCGTGGTGTGAAGCGTCCATAGATATTATAAAAGTATTAAATATATTTCCGTTGTCTGGTGCCTCTAACACAAGTTCTTCGGATACTTAGCACAGGGCCAGATTGACGTGGTGTGAAGCGTCGATAGATATTATTATTATTATTACTGTACAGTCAAAAGTTTGGTGCAAATACTATATGCTTGTCATCCCACTAGTCTCTAAATAGAACTCAGTCGGACCGCACTGCTGGCAATGTTGATATTTGTTTAACTACTAATACAGCAAGTATGCAATGTTAGACAAACATTAACAGTTGAATATCACAATATTAATAAACGGTTGACGTTAGACATTATAATACTGTCTACTGCCTTCACTGGTTTCCGTGTACCGAGGGTTCCCGGAGGAAACCATGGAAAAATGGAGAGGATTGGAAACCACCCCCATGAAGTACCTTGGGAGAGGTTTATGGGTAACAATGGATGTCATAGTTGAAATGACAGCGATTGGTGTAAATTTATTACTGAGACTACACTAGCTTCGATCATATTATATCAGTACAGCACGCTTAGTGTATTTTAGTTACTTTCATAGTATAATGTCCTATAGCATTCTGCTATGGGGCAGTGCTGCAGATATAAATAGTATCTTTGTGCTGCAGAAGCGAGCTGTTCGGGCAATCTACAAGCTGGCCCCCAACACTTCTCTTAGAGAAAAGTTTAAGGAAACTGGAATACTAACTGTAGCTTCTCAGTATATCCTCTCTAGTGTATTATATGTTAAGAAAAATGTAAACCTGTTTATAAGAAAATGTGATAATCATAATATAAATACTCGGAATAAGAATAAACTTGTTGTTCCAGTGACTAGACTAAGCAAAGTAAAGAATTCGTTTAAAGGCCAATGTATACGCCTATACAATAGGATCCCAGAAAACGTTCAAAATTTTTCAACTAATAAGTTTAAGAAAGTAGTCAAAGAACGTTTGTGTGCAAAAGCTTACTATAAAGTTAATGATTATATGAATGATAGTGCTATCATTCATATAATCATTATATTATACCTACGTAAATTTATATGTAAATTTATACTTTTTTTAAAAAGAGAAATTTTCCATCTTTTTGGTAAAAGATGGCCCCATGCGAGTTTCTTACGCCGGTTCTTCTTGCTGGGCTAGTTCCCGAACCGGTGGTAGGCATCATATAGAAACAGCAAAAAAAAAGCAATTCCATTTCTATAGTTGAAGTTTAGATCTTTAAAAGTTTGAAGTCACATCATTTATTAGTGTATCTAGTTGTATATATTGTAACGTTAAAATTTGTTGAATGAATGTTCTTTATTATTATTATTTATTAAATACTTTGGGGCTTTTGTACAGGACGTTATAACTCATAACTGAAACGATAGTTTAAAATATTAAACACACAAACATCAATAAGATACTCGTTTTCGATTAAAGTCATACAACATCATTTTCATCACATTGTTTATACGAAATACGATTGAAATCTTTCAATTCTCGTACAAATACGATTGCCGGCAAATCCCACATTGTGAAGATTACGTTGAAACAGAAGCGGTAGGTGGAAATACTTTCGAGTTTGTTTTGGTCCAGTATTTGTTTGAACCTGATTCGAAAAACTACGTATAAATAGGGGATACCTAATATAGAAGGTGTTAAATAAATGTGTGATAATACTTTAGCTTGTGTATGTGCATAATACGTAGAGTATTCTGTGAAAATACCAGGGCTGAAAGACTTACTTTTGACTTTCATGTTTCTATGAGAAATGCCTAAAAATCGTAAATTTTCCTATATCACTCATTAATATTACAGCCTGTATATTATGTTAATAATATATAAAAATGTGTTTTAGTTTAATATATACTATTATTGCTTAATCATTGCCTATTTAGAAATAAACACAAGTCAAATAATTTTGGTAATTGCTTTTATGCCAAATTAATAATAATAATATCTATGGACGCTTCACACCACGTCAATCTGGCCCTGTGCTAAGTATGCGAAGAACTTGTACCTGTAGTACCAGACAACGGAAATATATTTAATACTTTTATACTATACACATAATATTTAAGATTTTTATTATATTATAAACAAATTTAATACACATCCATGACCCAGGAACAATTAAAACTTTTTGATTTCTCGGCGGGATTCGAACCCTCGACCTCTTGTTCGAGCACTAACGCGCTCAACCACTGCGCTACGGAGGTCATCAATTAATACCTTTTAATATCATTGCCATCTTCCTAACATATTGTGCCATAAATTTAAGCAAATGCCCCCGGTATATTAAAAGTTGTATATCTTTATAAGCTATCTTGTGCAGCGCAATAAATTTCAATTTGTTACAGGTCAGGCGGAGCTAATAAAACTGACATCTCGAGGAAATATTACGTTATAAAGTTCGCCGACAATGAACGTCACCGACGTCGCCGACAACGCCGACAACACCACCAGGATTTTGCCGACACCACACGGCCTGGACAACATCATCGACAACAAATGGGTGCAGGCCGGCTTCTGTGTGACGTACACCGTTATTTTCGTCCTCGGTCTACTCGGCAACGTCCTCGTCTGCTTCGTGGTGATACGGAACAAAGCGATGCAGACTGTCACCAATTTGTTCATCACTAACTTGGCCTTATCGGACATCCTGCTCTGTATATTCGCCGTCCCTTTTACTCCCCTATACTCCTTTCGAGGAGCCTGGAGCTGGGGCTCCCTCCTCTGTCACATGATGCCTTCGGCCCAGGGCTGCAGCGTATACATATCCACGTTGACGCTTATGTCTATCGCTATAGATAGGTTTTTCGTAATCATATACCCGTTCCGACCCCGAATGAAAATCGGCACTTGTATCACCGTGATCATTCTGATATGGTTCTTCTCGATCACGGTCACCATGCCTTATGCTATTTTCATGACCTACTATGACCTGGATATCGGAAGCTTCTGTGAGGAGACATGGCCGACAGAGAGACTGCGTCGTATTTTCGGCTCGGCCACATCGATACTGCAATTTGTGCTACCGTTCTCCGTGATTGCGTTCTGCTATACATGCGTCAGTTTTAAATTGAACGATCGGGCGAAAGCCAAAGCCGCGAGTAAAAATACTCGAAAAGAGGAGTTCGATAAAAATAGAAAACGACGAACGAATCAGATGCTGATCGCGATGGTCACCATTTTTGGTCTGTCTTGGCTGCCCTTGAACGTGATTAACCTATATAACGACTACTATGTCTATGCCATTCACTCCAAGTACTATTTCCTGATCTTCTTCTTGTGCCACGTCATTGCCATGTCCTCAACGTGTTACAACCCTTTCATCTATGCGTGGATGAATGAGAACTTCCGAAAAGAGTTCAAGCAGTTGATCCCCTGCATAGACACGTCCGCTCAACTGCGATGTAACATTCCCTTGGATCAACTCGGTGGCCAATCAGAGAAGACGTTCAATGGAAATACTGCGACGGATAGCTACCTAGGGTCGAGCTCCCAGAGGGTGCCTTCCTTTAGGCACAAACGGAAGCCCAGTGCAGCTGCCGATGTGGAGAAAAGTGGGGTGGAGTTGAACGAGGATTTATTGACCGTGGACGTCAAACACTGTCATATCTCCACCAGTTACAATCTGCGAAGGGAGTCTGTAAAACTTCGGCTTATCAACGAGGAGTCTTTTGATGGAACGCCCACGCAGAGCCAATTCTAACGATTGATGTCACGGGTAAGATGTAATTAATTGTATTAATGTATGAAAATTAATTAGTAGCTTCTCAAAATACGGTCTATCTAATTAATAATATGTGAGTAAATACTTATTTGGCTAGCTCTTAATATTATGAAACAACACTTATGTACGTCATACTGCGAATCATCCAATCAATTTGACGCCAACGATTAACTGCCGGTTTTACTAACATTTCTATCGATAAGTCAGGCTATAATGTTAATAACATAGAAACAGTTTGTGATGAACCGTTTAAACCTTCCCGGGACTTCCACGAATATTTCATGACTAAAGATAGCGGGATCGGTTCAGCCCTTATCGAGTTTTAGTGAGATTAATGAACAGCAATTCATTTTTATTATAAGAAGAAAATAAAATTATGCTTACTGTTCATTGTAAGAAAGAGGAAAAATTCTTTTGCTACGATTGACAAATAAATGAAGTAGGTATGAATTTTATCGAGTAGGCGCATGTATTTGCGAATTCGCAATCGCGGGAATTATTGGAGGATGGACTAATATGCTGAGTTGGACTCCGGTGTACATAATCCATTACAAAACAAGCAAAAAACGCGATGCTTTTGTTTACCTTTTGTTTTTTAACAACCTATTGTTATCGCTAGCTTTTACACAATGATCACTGCTATTTTTGTAGGCTTTTGTACACGAAAAGTACGCTAAAAAAGTATATAGGCAACAACCCCCATGAAAACCCTTATAGCAGTGTACGTCATACATAAAACGATAATGTGCTATTAATATGCTGAAAATATATGCTATAAATAGTATTAAAACCTGCCTCTTTACAGGTGCGGCTCTGGAGGCGTTCCCAGGTGTAGATCCCAGATCCTGATATTTTTGGATTATATTTTTTGTACGGAACGGACTTTTCTATAGTGTTAGAACTTCTGAATACGCTTACGATGACGGATTTCGCGCGACGGTGCAGAAATGTTCAACCTTTTACTAAAATGTTTTGACTGTGATATATTTTTTCGAACACTAAGCTGGAAGACGCGACCTGGGTGACAACGAGATGTATCTGTCGCACTCATCTGATTGAATCCGCTATTTAATTGAATGACTAGCGCGTTCATAATTGAATTCTATTTTTACCAACAAATTCAATGAATCCAAGACTAGGGCAGCCATTTAATATTTTATTTTTAAACTTCAAAATTTCTGAACGTGTACTATTATAACCCACATTAAAGTAAATTAATTAAAAAAATATATCAAGACATTGCTATCTGTACGAGCTGTTTGACGCCATAAAATGACCGTGCTAGTCATTCAATTAAATAAGCAGATTCAACCAGATGACTGCGACATATCCACCACAGAATGAATAGAAACAAACGACTAGTTTACATAGCCATCGCTTAAGATTTTGGAACATTATACTGATAAATACTTCTGCGTTTCGAAATAGGTTACAAAAAATATATGTAATCCATCTGTTTCTGTTTATTCTGTACTTTCTTCGGAGTTAAGGGCTAGCGCGCACGGGTGATAAATTTGCTTCTGTCATACTACGATTATTGACTTTATTTCGCGCATAATAGAGTCTACTTTTCCACACTACACGTAAGTTTCCCTGTACGATCAAATTTATAGATAAATGAACTCTATTTTGTGTGTGCTAAAGTGAATAATCAGAATGCTGATCGTGAGCGCGCTAGCTCTTAGGTCGATTTATATCAAACGAGTGAATGCTCATTCTATCGCCACTATATCAAACTCTTCTAGTGTAAACAGGCGTAGAGCAATATTTCGTTGTTATTAATGCGTTCACAGAGATTCTATAGAGCGAGCATTCTTAGAATATTCGATGTAAACGGCGCAAACGCTCGCGAACAGGTGCTTAGAGCGTTCTAGCGTGTTCGGACGTGCTCGCGCCAATGAGCGGTTTCGTCAAAGCGTTCAGCAGGCTTCCGACACAATCCAGAATCGAATCAGTTCGATTTCAACGACTCTTGGTGTTTTATTTGGTGGATTACTTTAAAACTAATCAGGATATAGAAAATCGCTACATCGTAACTTTTTGTACTCCCGACCATAACATTCGACTGAAAATCAAAATAAACAAACGTCAATTTGTTCGGGAGCACGCGGCACGCTCGAATCTGAATCAAAATCGAATCAGTTTGGAGAGTAAGCCCTCTGGTGTTATAGCGATTGTTCTAGATCTATGTCCGTTTGATGTAAGTCAATACCTCTAACTTTCGTTTACACTAAACTATTACGAAAGAATGCTCTTGTTCTAGCTGAATGTTCGTTTGATGTAAATCGACCTTTACATGTACTATTCCAGCGAAACTCGTGCTGCGAATGTTCCTTTAGAGAGCACAAGATAGGGTCCTGTCGCACTGCCATGTCCAATTAGAGTTAATGTTATATTCATGTGCAAATAATATGTCTATTTGTGATGTTATTGGTATTATTGTAATTTTAAATAAACACGCTATACAAGCAGATTGGCCATGGGTAAAGAGGCTTTCAATCAGATCATTGGTAGCCAAGCTGCTGGCTTAGCGTGAACCACAGAACGAGATAGATCAAAAACGCGAGACGTATAATACTACATAGTCTAATACTCGAATCGCACGGCTCAGTCCACAACAGACCGTCGCGTCGTGAAGTATCATTGTGTTTGAGACGTTTGAGTCAATAATAGCAGTGCAGTGTCTTTGTCGTATATGTGAATTATAATTAAATAAAATAATTACATTTCACCACACTGAGTCGCCTAATGGATTGCCTAAATATTTTAATGTAAATGATACTTACAATCGAAATTTGCAAATACCATTGCTGGTTAGACGTGATATTCAATCCACACGATCTTATGGCGACAACGTAATGAACTGGCGAGGTTTTAAACACAAGCTTCTCTCGCAAGAAGTTGGGAAAATGTGGGGACGTCACTGGTACTGCTAGTAGCCACTTCCATCTTGTTCTGTGGTGCGAATCTATTGTCATAATAACTATAGGATAAGTTCCATTGCACAATTGTTTTACCTGTCTGGCACAAGTGAGTGTATAAAAAAATACTGTATTACAATAACATAATATTATTTAGTAATATTTTAAAAGTCTAATAATATTGTATAATATTTACAATTGAAGACATGAATGGAATAAGGCGATGTGTCGAAAAATTTTTAATCGAGAAAATTGAGTTTAAACTGCCACTTAAACATTTTAGGATATTTTGTAACGTATTAAGTACATTGATTCTTTAGGATTAATATACTAATACTTTACGACGTATTCTAAAATGTTTAAGTCTGCACAAAACTTTCTCGAAATCAGAATTTTGCTACATAACACCATCATCCATTCATGTCTTCAATTATTTAAAGTATGTAAAATTGTTAAGAGTTTTATTATTGTTGTTGATAATTTTGAATTGAATGAGAAAATAATCTAGAGAGCTATATGAGGGAAATGTTTTAATGGGAAAATAATATAGAAATTGATTAATATTTTAATTTCGATTGATTGTGTGTTTTAGGCTGTTGATCTACCAGTAATGAGTGAGCATGCGCCGCTCTGTTTTTTTCAAGAACCAATAAAATCGCTTTTCTCAGCGGGGCTGGTGAATGAAACAATTTGTTCTTTTATTACTGGTGGAAAAACAACCTAATATTCTGATATCATTCCACTTGTCTATTAAGTTGGCTTGTTTAAAAAATAATATTTTTAATAATATTCCATTTTTAAACAAATTATTGTTAATACTTTGTCAGTTTTGTTACACACGAGGATGAATCATCAAAATGTGTTTCAGCAATAGTCGTTTTTCAAACATGATTATCTACTTGAAATTAGGATCTTCAATATAATAGTATTATTATTTTACAATTTTGATTCTACTTCTAATGTCTAACTGTAATGACAGTTACATATATGGTTAGTAAGAAATCCATAGATAAACTAAGTTCCGAGGGACATTATTAACGTGGTTTTACTGTCACGACACGACACGATAACGAATTAAGGTAAGTTTAGCAATACGAGGAGACGAGCTTAAATAAAAAGGAGGATAGTGTAGGATGTAATTGAAAAGTTATGTAACGTTAAAACTTAAAATATATCGGACCGTGCTAGCCAGCCCCTTGTTTATGAAAAAGGGCAAAACCTGAGACACATCAAATTTTTACTTCTTTTGGCGCGTTCAGAGGAAACTAGAGGCTAGAGAAATGTAGAATAGGTATTTGTAAAATCTATTGCTGTCCCGCAGTGCCCCGGTAGAGTGCGATAGAGATAACTGCAAAATGCTATGCAATATGGGAGTAAACTTATACGATGCGCACGCACACTGCCACGAAAAACCGACACCATGAAGTCAGCCAGTATAACTTCTAAGGTGTGTATATAAGTACACATACTTTTTTAGATCAAAGGAATTTTTTTAATTAAACTTTATGCACAAACAGTATAAAGGCGAACTCAATGCCATGTGGCATTCTATCTAACCTTTGGGCGTTAAAATATGTGAATGATTATAATTTAAATTTCGCGCATCTATTAGATAATTTTTTGTATATTGTGTATATTGCAAATTAGGTTATCTTTTATTCGAAAATTCGAAATAATATCAGGTTTTGCGCTTAGTAGCTCGTTATTGAAAAAGCGCAATTCGTTGTACTTATACTCACTTAGGATACCTACTACTTGACATTGCGTAATATACAATAGAATTACGAATTTACAAGCACATAACATAAGTAATTTATTATTCCAAAATAATCCTATCATTCTATAATTTTTCTAACGCATCCTTTTTTATATTAACTATTTCATGTGATATTTACAATTATAAAATATTTACTATCCTTTGTTCTATCCAATTTGACAGAGGAAGCAATAATATGTTTCTGTAATAGTACAGACCGTGACACGACGCTATGCTGCCCGAAATTAGAACATATTTTCTAGTAAATAAAGTTCAATTTTAATCGCATCGCAATCTTTGAAGAAGACTAAATATATTAACTACTAGCTGTGCCCGCGACTTCGTACGCGTGGAAAAGTGATTTAGGGCAGCAGTTCAAATACATTTTTAGTTTATTTATTTTTACTGTCGTTTGGATATTTAAAATCACTAATTTATAGTAATGCTTCTTTATACACGGTATTAGACGTGCATAGGCAAAAGAAGTAGGCCGATGAAGTAATAATAATAGTTTACTGTCAAATAATGGCCGTTTTTGTCGTAAATGTTTCGAGGTATTTTTTCTATGAAAATGCTAAAAATTCCTACTACCAGCTCGAAAAATGACCGTGTATTATTAACCGACTTCAAAAAAAGGAGGAGGTTCTTAATTCGTCTGTATGTATAATATTTTTTTTTCTTTTATGCGATCGGGACTACTTGATAGTACGCTCATATACGCGACGAAGATCTCTGTACTGAGATTTGTATGGACTTTACGCCGCAGCGACTGCAGACGATGTGAAAACGCGAAATTTTTTGATATTATAGATCCAGGATATGGTGCAAAACCTTACTGTTTGGTAACATATGCTTAGACTACTTCAGAAAAAATCTAAATCAATATATTATTCCACATAAATTTTGAGGATTTCCTTCGATTCCTCACGGATCCCATCATCAGGTCACCATTTTGGTGACAATGGGACCAAATTTAAATTATACCCTACACAACATAAAAAAAAAAAAAAAATCGTTTCAGAAACCATGAAGATATCCGCGAAGAAACATAAAAAACAAACATATATTTACGAATTGAGAAACCTCCTCCTTTTTTGTAAGTCGGTTAAAAATATTATGTTGGTTATTTCATGTTACAATCTACCTTAGTGCCAAGTTTCATTTAAATACGTTGAGTAGTTTGGCTGTAATACCGTCAAATAGGTAGCTACAATTTTTTGAAGATTCCCCGGGAACCCTTACGTTTTTCGGGATAACAATTTTTAATAATGCTCTTCAAGTCATAAGCTACCTGCCTGCCGAATTTCATTTAAATACGTTGAGTAGTTTGGCTGAAATACCGTCAAATAGGTAGCTACAATTTTTTGAAGATCCTACGGGAACCCTTTCGTTTTTCGGGATAACAATTTCCAATAATGCTCTTCAGATCATAAGCTACCTGCCTGCCGAATTTCATTCAAATACGTTGAGTAGTTTGGCTGAAATACCGTCAAATAGGTAGCTACAATTTTTTGAAGATCCCACGGGAACCCTTTCGTTTTTCTGAATAATAATTTCCAATAATGCTCTTCATGTCATAAGCTACCTGCCTGCTAAATTTCATTTAAATACGTTGAGTAGTTTGACTGAAATACCGTCAAATAGGTAGCTACAATTTTTTGAAGATCCCACGGGAATCCTTTCGTTTTTCGGGATATCAATTTCCAATAATGCTCTTCAGGTCATAAGCTACCTGCCTGCCGAATTTCATTCAAATACGTTGAGTAGTTTGGCTGAAATACCGTCAAATAGGTAGCTACAATTTTTTGAAGATCCCACGGGAACTCTTTCGTTTTTCGGAATAATAATTTCCAATAATGCTCTTCATGTCATAAGCTACCTGCCTGCCAAATTTCATTTAAATTAGTTGAGTGGTATGGCTGAAATACCGTCAAATAGGTAGCTACAATTTTTTAAAGATCCCACGGGAATACTTTCGTTTTTCGGGATAATAATTTTCTAGTAATGCTTTTCAGATCATAAGCTACCAGCCTGCCAAATTTCATTTAAATACGTTAAGTAGTTTGGCTGAAATACCGTCAAATAGGTAGCTACAACTTTTTGAAGATCCCACGGGAACCCTTTCGTTTTTCGGGGTAATAATTTCCGATAATGCTCTTCAGGTCATAAGGTACCTGCCTGCCAAATTTCATTTAAATATGTTGAGTAGTTTGGCTGAAATACCGTCAAATAGGTACCTACAATTTTTTGAAGATCCCACGGGAACCCTTTCGTTTTTCGGGATAATAATTTCCAATAATGCTCTTCGGGTTGTAAGCTACCTGCCTGCCAAATTTCATTTCATTCCATACAGTGGTTTTAGCGTGATGCGACGACAAACATTCCCATACGGACAGACAGACAGACAGACAGACAGACAGACAGACATTTTTTTCAAAAATGTTATTTTTAGGTTCTGTGGCTTTTATAGGCCCCCTTTTTTTAATTTTCACTTAAATATTCTTAATGTACAGACATGACCCCTCTACAGATTTATTATATGTATAGATGGTTCCTTTAGAGTAATTTTAATCCCACCAAAAACATTTTAATGTAAAAATGTTGTCAAGACGAGCCTACACAGCTTACCCTGTGAAAAAGTTATCAGATATCGTATAAAGCCAAGCTCTACACTACACCTTAATCAAAATCTATCAAAAAGTGGTTAGATCTCATGTAGAACCAA
This sequence comes from Celastrina argiolus, assembly GCA_905187575.2. Classification (NCBI taxonomy): domain Eukaryota; kingdom Metazoa; phylum Arthropoda; class Insecta; order Lepidoptera; family Lycaenidae; genus Celastrina; species Celastrina argiolus. Next base: position 2,996,750 of record LR994591.1, on the reverse strand, counting down.
AATTCTTGATCTATGCGCCCTTACTTCACCAGGCTTAACTTCACTTACGCTATATAGCAGTTAAAACGTGATGCTTGGCCGTTTTATTTAGCACACGATTAATGAATTCGTATGAAATATTCGTAACGGTAGCAAAACGGTCAAGTATCACGTTTTAACTGCTTATAGCGTAAGTTAAGTTCAGCCTGGTGAAGTAAGGGCGCATAGATCAAGAATTTTGGTTCTACATGAGATCTAACCACTTTTTGGTTACTACCGCAGCTCCTGCGGTACCGCGGCGGCGAAAAACGTAGCGTCTGCCGCCGAGAACTCCCTCAAGGGAGTATTTTTATATCAAAGTACTTTTGGAGTGTTCATAAAGATTCATCTGGGGGCACGGGAGTGCCCCCGTCAAGACGAGCCAAGCGGAGCGCAAGGGCACTACCTACCTTTTCTCGAAAGGTTTCGTCGTTTTTTTGAACTCTCATAACTTTGCTTTGGATGAAAATTATAGTTTAAATAGATTATAGTTGAAAATTTCAACATATAATAACATCAGTAAAAACATGAAACATACAAAGTTTCAACGTTGTAGCTATTATACTTTAGATTTTATCAATGTCTAAAAACCCCAGATTTCGTCACTGACTCATTTATAGATCATCAAAATTCATAAGGTACTTCCAGACGTCCTAGTAAGCTGATATTATTTATGTAAGCTGTTATTGCTACAAAACCAACAAAAAAATTATTAAAATATAAATGCCGCCATTTTGAATCCAATATGGTGGACGGTACAAAATGGATGTTTAATATGTTTATTATACGGATATGATCTTTAAGACATAAAAGAAATATTATATGTATTATACAAGTTATGTAAAAAATAAGACCTACTTTTTGTAGGACCGATAATCGGTCAGATTTTTGCTCCATATTATTTATATCCCACTTTATTTATTTGTGTGCGTTGCACTATAACTGCAATCAGTATGTTCTATTTTATTCCGATTATTAGTCGGTGACCGACTTTTTGTAAATGAAAAATATGTCTATGAGAAAATTAGTTTTATATCTACTTATTTAAAATTAGGTACCTATTATATATTTTGTAAGTAAAAATTAGGTAAGAATTAACAGTCAGCAAGTAGTAATTTGTTGTCAGTGTACCTACATAAACAATATATATTACGTCGATCATTTGAAATCGGTCCGGCACAAGATCCCTGACGTTACATGCGTAGTGACTTTGTTTAGAGGGAATGTTATGTAAAAACCGTTCGACACATCGATAGCGCGATGTAGGTGGCTTACAGCGCAATCTATGTTTGGAACTGTGAAACATCTAAACACACATTTACCAATACATTTAACAGTCGGTAACATTATAATGATAACAATAAACGAAAATATTACACGATCAATGTATAAATAATTTTAGTGTTTAATCTTATGACTATTATAATATGACTATAATATGATTTTTAACACGTCACGTCATGACGTTTAAAGATGGCCATAATCAAAAGAAAACCTTAAAGCTATTTTTCAAAAATAAAAATAAATACATTTTTTTCCTTCAAAAATGCTAAGTTGCACTTAGTAATGTATGCAGTTAGCAAAATATATATGTTTATAAGAGCCGTACAAGAATTAGTACCTCTAGTGACCAACAGATGGCAGTGACCGTCGTCTACATACAATATTATTATAGACTTACTGTATCAACGTGCTTTATTAAAGGCAATCTCCCTCGTATATATAAGTAATTCTCAAATTCTCGAATTATTAGTGTTAAATTTATACTAGTGGCATCCTAGGATATCCAAATAAGAAGTTTCACTCCAGCAATAAAATAATGTATATTTTATAATTTATATTTATTATATTATAATATAATTATAATATAATAATATAACAAATAAAGAAATATGGACGAGACATTTATTTGAAAATCGGCCTCTACCTCTTAAAAATTGCGGTGAAAGTTTATACACGGTATAATATTGACGTTGACATCAGTCGACGTCACTAGGCGTCACTATGCTAAGGCGCTGACTGTTCTATTTTCCGTAAGTAAAGGCCCGGGGTCAAAATAGGTCATCTTTAAATTTAAAAAAAGTCCATTAACCAGCTTACAAAAATAAATGAAATCCCACCAAAAACATTTTAATGTAAAAATGTTGTCAAGACGAGCCTACACAGCTTACCCTGTGAAAAAGTTATCAGATATCGTATAAAGCCAAGCTCTACACTACACCTTAATCAAAATCTATCAAAAAGTGGTTAGATCTCATGTAGAACCAAAATTCTTGATCTATGCGCCCTTACTTCACCAGGCTTAACTTCACTTACGCTATATAGCAGTTAAAACGTGATGCTTGGCCGTTTTATTTAGCACACGATTAATGAATTCGTATGAAATATTCGTAACGGTAGCAAAACGGTCAAGTATCACGTTTTAACTGCTTATAGCGTAAGTTAAGTTAAGCCTGGTGAAGTAAGGGCGCATAGATCAAGAATTTTGGTTCTACATGAGATCTAACCACTTTTTGATAGATTTTGATTAAGGTGTAGTGTAGAGCTTGGCTTTATACGATATCTGATAACTTTTTCACAGGGTAAGCTGTGTAGGCTCGTCTTGACAACATTTTTACATTAAAATGTTTTTGGTGGGATTTCATTTATTTTTGTAAGCTGGTTAATGGACTTTTTTTAAATTTAAAGATGACCTATTTTGACCCCGGGCCTTTACTTACGGAAAATAGAACAGTCAGCGCCTTAGCATAGTGACGCCTAGTGACGTCGACTGATGTCAACGTCAATATTATACCGTGTATAAACTTTCACCGCAATTTTTAAGAGGTAGAGGCCGATTTTCAAATAAATGTCTCGTCCATATTTCTTTATTTGTTATATTATTATATTATAATTATATTATAATATAATAAATATAAATTATAAAATATACATTATTTTATTGCTGGAGTGAAACTTCTTATTTGGATATCCTAGGATGCCACTAGTATAAATTTAACACTAATAATTCGAGAATTTGAGAATTACTTATATATACGAGGGAGATTGCCTTTAATAAAGCACGTTGATACAGTAAGTCTATAATAATATTGTATGTAGACGACGGTCACTGCCATCTGTTGGTCACTAGAGGTACTAATTCTTGTACGGCTCTTATCTATACATATAATAAATCTGTAGAGGAGTCGTGTCTGTACATTGAAGATATTTGAAAAAAAATAAGATAGGGGACTTTTATTTACGCAATAGTACCCAAAACTATGATTTTTGAAATTTTTGTCTGTTTGTCTGTTTGTCTGTTTGTCTGTTTGTCTGTTTGTCTGTGGGTTTGTGCACGCTAATCTCAGAAACGGCTAATCCGATTAAGATGTACTTTTCACTAATATATTGCGACAAGCTTCACTTAACATTTAGTGTTTGTTTTATGTAAATCGGTTCATAAATAAAAAAGTTATGACAATTTTAAAAGATCATGTCGTTTTTGCTGGACGTTTGTAGGAAGCGCGCGCCGTGTCCGGGAGCCGCGCGCCGCCCGCGCCGCGCCGCGCCACTTCAAATTGTATTCGCAGCAAACGCACCGGGGCCGCGGGGGTGACTTTTATTTGTTACTTTTAGGCTTGCTAGGTAGGGACAATCTAAGATTTTTTTTCTTGAGTTTATTACGAAAGTTATTTGTATAAAATCAGTTAGTACTTTTACTGTAAAATCCTTTGTGATAAGTAGGTACTGTATACATATTTGTTAGCGTAGGTTAGTAATAAGTAAATAAATAAAAACCGGCCAAGTGCGAGTTGGACTTGCGCACCGATAGCTCCATACAAACCTGATTGACATAGAATTTTGATTTGGTTACAGCTTGAATATATTAGAGACCTAAGTATTTGTTATAAGTGTTTCGTTTTTTCCTTTTGAGGTACGGAATTTTAAAAACAGTTTTAAGATTTTCATAAATATATTGCTCTTTTTTTTGTTTTTTCTATTTTATAATATATACGTTAAAAAACATCTTGATAGTTACTAAACTGTGTTACAGGGGAAAACTGTTGATACAACTCGATTCCAATCGAGTTACCTTTTGAAATTCTAGCCTTTTAACAGATTATTATGGTTTTTTTTGCCAAATATCATAATATTGATAGAGTATTCTCATATACAAATCAGTACTTTAACAGTGAAGTAATTGTTTGGTTATTAATAAATAAAAAACCGGGCAAGTGCGAGTCGGACTTACGCACCTTAAAGCTAAAAGACCGCAAAATTTTACGGCGCGCTGTCATCATTGTCGCCACACCAGCAGCGTCGGCGTAGAAACGATCATCGTCTGCAGTCGCTGCGGCGCTACTAGATATTCGTCGTGTATGTGAGCGTACTATCAAGTAGTCCCGTTCGCATTATAGTAATTGTAAACGGTCGTTTGTCAAGCTGGTAGTAGGAATTGTCAACATAAAGTAGTTTTTTAAATACCTCGACGACAGTTTTTATAACTAAAAATATTTTTAAAACAGATTTATTATAACACTGCCCTAAATTACTTTTCCACGCGTACGGAGTCGCGGGCACAGCTAGTAAACATATATATTTTGCTAACTGCATACATTACTAAGTGCAACTTAGCATTTTTGAAGGAAAAAAATGTATTTATTTTTATTTTTGAAAAATAGCTTTAAGGTTTTCTTTTGATTATGGCCATCTTTAAACGTCATGACGTGACGTGTTAAAAATCATATTATAGTCATATTATAATAGTCATAAGATTAAACACTAAAATTATTTATACATTGATCGTGTAATATTTTCGTTTATTGTTATCATTATAATGTTACCGACTGTTAAATGTATTGGTAAATGTGTGTTTAGATGTTTCACAGTTCCAAACATAGATTGCGCTGTAAGCCACCTACATCGCGCTATCGATGTGTCGAACGGTTTTTACATAACATTCCCTCTAAACAAAGTCACTACGCATGTAACGTCAGGGATCTTGTGCCGGACCGATTTCAAATGATCGACGTAATATATATTGTTTATGTAGGTACACTGACAACAAATTACTACTTGCTGACTGTTAATTCTTACCTAATTTTTACTTACAAAATATATAATAGGTACCTAATTTTAAATAAGTAGATATAAAACTAATTTTCTCATAGACATATTTTTCATTTACAAAAAGTCGGTCACCGACTAATAATCGGAATAAAATAGAACATACTGATTGCAGTTATAGTGCAACGCACACAAATAAATAAAGTGGGATATAAATAATATGGAGCAAAAATCTGACCGATTATCGGTCCTACAAAAAGTAGGTCTTATTTTTTACATAACTTGTATAATACATATAATATTTCTTTTATGTCTTAAAGATCATATCCGTATAATAAACATATTAAACATCCATTTTGTACCGTCCACCATATTGGATTCAAAATGGCGGCATTTATATTTTAATAATTTTTTTGTTGGTTTTGTAGCAATAACAGCTTACATAAATAATATCAGCTTACTAGGACGTCTGGAAGTACCTTATGAATTTTGATGATCTATAAATGAGTCAGTGACGAAATCTGGGGTTTTTAGACATTGATAAAATCTAAAGTATAATAGCTACAACGTTGAAACTTTGTATGTTTCATGTTTTTAACCGACTTCAAAAAAAGGAGGAGGTTCTCAATTCGTCTGTATGTATAATATTTTTTTTTTTTTTTTTTTATGTATGTTCACCGATATTTTCGTCAATTATAGACGGATTTCAAAAATTTTTTTTTTGTTGTATAGAGTTCACTTCTGAGGTGGTCCCATTTTCACCAGGTCAGGATCTGATGATGGGATCCAGGAGAAATCGAGGGCAACCACCGAAAATTGTATGCTCGTATGGTGTTTTTGTTACGTAATCATGTCTTACTCAGGTATATGCTTCCGGGTGTCAACATCTGATGCTGCTGTGCTGATGATGAAGCTACAGTACTCCTTAACGGTTAGGATTAGGAGTTGGATGGCAGTACTGCAATTGGTCGATGGAAACTATTTAGTAGTATGTAGGGCTAACATGTTGCTTGTGAGGTATGCTTGAATCAACATCTGATGCTGCTGTGCTGATGATGAAGCTACAGTACTCCTTAACGGTTAGGATTAGGAGTTGGAAGGCAGTACTGCAATTGGTCGATGGAAACTATTTAGTAGTATGTAGAGCTAACATGTTGCTTGTGAGGTATGCTTGAATCAACATCTGATGCTGATGTGCTGATGATGAAGCTACAGTACTCCTTAACGGTTAGGATTAGGAGCTGGAAGGCAGTACTGCAATTGGTCGATGGAAACTATTTAGTAGTAGGTATGTAGGGCTAACATGTTGCTTGTGAGGTATGCTTGAATCAACATCTGATGCTGCTGTGCTGATGATGAAGCTACAGTACTCCTTAACGGTTAGGAGTTGGGAGCAGTACTGCAATTGGTTGATCGAATGTATGTAGGGCTAACGTGATACTTGTAATATACCATCCAGACTCACGGCGAGAAATCTCGCCGAGAAGTCTCGCCGGCCCTTCTCGCGAGAACAAGCAATTTATCCACACTCTCATTTTTCTCATTCGTGATCTGTTTCCTATGCAGTATGGACGACATTGACGAATTGAAACTGCAGCAGGTTTGGCTGTGTGTTATTGCATATTATAACTTTGTCAATGTCGTTGGGTCTACCCATGATAATAAAAAATATAAATACCTAATAAGTATTATATTATCAAACTCTTTCAACTAAGTACCTATTAATAACAATTATAGCTTCCTAAAAATATGACCAATTCGACAAACGGACGTTGTAATTAGTGACTATATATTAAATAAACTGAAACCCTTAAGTAAATGAACTAGCATCTATTTAAGTTCACAACGCATCAACACAACTAAAAATCGAGAAATAAAATGACTTTTAAAAAAAAAATTAAACCGACTTAAAAAAAATAACTAAAAAGCGATAAATAAACTAATGTATCTACTTAATGCATAATATATACCTACAATTATTTAAATATTTACAACTCAATACCTAATACTTTAACAAAGTCATCTTTAACTATTTAAATATTTACAGTTATCACTTATTTTTGAAGTCGGTGCCAGCCAAACAAATAAATGTAATTAAGAATACTGACCGACACTAAAATTCAAAGCAAAACTAAAAATACGAATTTGCATAAGCGCGCTGAAATAATATATTTCAACGCGCTTGCCAGCCGCGCGCGTCAAACAACACAACAGACTATGTTACCTAGGCTGCAGGCTGGCACCGACTCCAAATATAAGTGATAACTGTAAATATTTAAATAGTTAAAGATGACTTTGTTAAAGTATTAGGTATTGAGTTGTAAATATTTAAATAATTGTAGGTATATATTATGCATTAAGTAGATACATTAGTTTATTTATCGCTTTTTAGTTATTTTTTTTAAGTCGGTTTTTACTGATGTTATTATATTATGTTGAAATTTTCAACTATGTAGCATCATCCAAAGCAAAGTTATGAGAGTTCAAAAAAACGACGAAACCTTTCGAGAAAAGGTAGGTAGTGCCCTTGCGCTCCGCTTGGCTCGTCTTGACGGGGGCACTCCCGTGCCCCCAGATGAATCTTTATGAACACTCCAAAAGTACTTTGATATAAAAATACTCCCTTGAGGGAGTTCTCGGCGGCAGACGCTACGTTTTTCGCCGCCGCGGTACCGCAGGAGCTGCGGTGTTTCACCTCAGATCCAGCGACACCGCCAGCTTTGCGTCATGATAATTATTGACGTCTTCAAGTTGAGAGAGCTGCGGTAACGCTCGCCGCTGCGGCACAAAAACTGGCTTTTGACGCGATGTTTAAGTTCCATTATATAAATCCTAGAGCGATTAATGTAGCGGCCACGCCGGGGTATCATGTGAAAACTACTTTTAAGGTGTTTACCATAAAATACGGTTTGGGGCTACGGAAGACCAGGTGTCGCGGTGATACACCTGAATGGTACTCCATTTTGGTTTTAGGCAATACACTTCCTTCCTTCCTTCTATCCATTGTTATTGTTCGTTTTTTTTTTAAATATTTTTGTTGTTATCTGGTGTCCTATTTTGTGTTATAATTATGAATGTGGTGTCTATAATGTCCAAATAAAGTTTTTATTTTTATTATTACAAAATACCATACACCAACCATATTAATTCCTTACCTGTGAATTATACGAAAATTCCTGAAAAGTCAAATCAAATATTAAAATGCTTGAGCATAGTTTGCAAGCGCGACCATTTAAAATTCGACTTAAAAAGAATTTCCTTCGTTCACTTGAGTTTAATTTCACTCGAATCGTAAAAAGCTTTGAAGAGTTTAATTATGGTCAAGAAAAGTGAGATCACGAATCAATGTTGCATTTAAATAAAATTAAACCCCACCCACACCGGTAGACCGATAATCGGGGACCGACTATTTGTAGGACTGATAATCGGTGACAGACTTATTGTAGGACCGATAATCGGTGACCGACTTTTCGTAGGACCGATAATCGATGAACGACTTTTGTAGGACTGATAATCGGTGACCGACTTTTTGTAGGACCAATAATCTGACCGATTTTTCTTCCTTATATTTTCGTCGTCTTTTTGTATGATGTGCGTTGTAAATAGTATGTTCTATTTTTCACCTAATAAGTCAGTCACCGATTTATTATCGCTCGTGGCACCCTAAAATGTTTTCCGAGGACTATTTAATTGTAATAACTAATAAGTTTACTTGTTATTGAAATTTGTCGCGAATACTTAATTATAATATCTTTGAAGGTGTTTACTATTCACTGAAAAACTGTTTTTTACTTCATTATGAAAAGAATGTATTCATAATTTTGAAACAATTTGCTGGTTACATCGCTTTGACTACAACATGGTGAACATATTTTTGCAATATGATACGTTGTCTAATTTTTGCAAATCTATAGATTTATCCATGTGAGTGCATGCGACTGTACAATTTCAATTATGATTTCATTATTTTAATGCTAATTAATTCATTATAGAATGTACTATTATAATTATAAGGGAGTGAACTAATATGAGCAATAATGTTTAGGAGTTATCTCGCAATCTATAGATAAGTGTAGATAGCATTTTTGCACGTTTCGTTTTGTCACTCGATCATCACATCGATTTCGATGATGGTTGCCGGTTTCATAGAAACCATGCCAATAGTTATTTTATAGTGCCCAAAATGTGTGCGCAATAATTATCTCTTATTTTACTCTTGCCCTATCGATATGTCTTGCTTTGGTAAGCAGCGACAAAGCCAAAGAAAAAGCTATCCGACACTTACTTATTGATTGTAAAAAGCCATAAGCAATTTACGAAAATATTTAAGAAAAGTTATTAGTTTTAATTAAAATATAGAGTGTACTCAATGTAAACCCAAAAGTTTAATAAATTAGAAACATTTTAATGTTAAGAGTGCACTAGTGTTAAATCAAGATACAAAATTTGTCCTGTAATAAAAAATCTATTTTTATGTGATTTAATCCATATTTTCTACATATAGTTTTTATACTTCCTACTACATTAACTTGAAAATAGCTTCTCTACCACGTCAATATCGTACGTGTCAGCGCTAAGTTTTATCTTAACTGAAATTAATATAGTCTTTAATAAATATCAAAAATAATAATTAAAGTGTTATAGCGTTCATAACATTTATAACTACCCTGTAACAACCGAATGAATGAGTCATATATAATCTAAAAACAGCAATCTTGACTTATTATGGGTACCGATACAAAGTCAAAAGTCATATAGATTGCTGTTTTTGATTTTATACGATTCAAATATGGAATAAGCTGAATTTAAACTTCAATTGTCGAATCACTGCTATTTTTAATCATAATAAGGCCATAAAGATAAAAAAAATTAAATACACAACGGGAATTTTAGAGAAAACTTAATTATCGGGTTTGTTCGACAATTTTTTTACTAAATGCTATAAAAGCTTGCAAATCCGGCGCAGCCTTGAGGCAAAATAATAGGCCGTAATTAAAATTATTAGACACTATCAGTGTGTTCCTTTAAGCGCTTCTTTTATTCTGAACGCTCAAATCATTCATAACGCACACAGTCGTTTCTTTAGCACAATATTGAAAATTATGAAATTTTCAATCTGATCGTTTATAGCAAACTTTACTGCTAGTGGAACGACTGACAGATGTCAAAATTTAACATTTCCTTTTTATCTCATAAATTCTATTTATATTTTAAATTAACAATAATAACTACATGATAAAAGAATCTAGAATAAATTTGCTCGATCCATAACTTAAAAATAACATCGAGATCAGTGAAATCTCAGTGAAATCTAAGTAAATGTCAAAAACAAGATGGGTAAAATTATGCAAAATGGCGTGATCCATAGATTAATAATTGGTCGCTTTGACTAGATACCGTCCAGCGTATTGAAAAATGCGGCAACAAATAATACGCCGAATTCGGCGTACCCGCGCCAGTCGCGCTACAAGCGTAAAGTGAAGTAGACGTCTCGATAATTTGTCAAAGATTTGTGTGAGAGCGAAGCAAAATGCCGATTTGCATAGTCAAACTATGTAAAAATAATACTACATGAAACAAGAAAAATACTGGCATCACATACCATTAGTAAGTATTGTATAAATCTTCTAAAACACAGTCAAATAATATAATCCTAAAATCTCCGATCGGAGTACCGCTTTGTGTTCAATGTTGCCTTGTATTCAAAAATTTTTAACCATATTTAGTATCAGATTACCCGTGTTTGCCACGTCATGTCATGAAACATATTGTTTACGACTTGACAGGCAAATCAAAAATGTTCAAATATTATTTCAATGATGCGAAACGGAACGTAAACTTTATGCTTTAGTACAGTTTTCAAATTTAATTATGTGAAAAGGTGAAACGAAACGCAACTCGCCATCTCGGATGGAGGATATTATCAGCTAATGTCTAATTTGTGCGTTATTCCTCTGCTTCCGAGTATAATATAACATAATATATAATATAATACCTATATTATGTTGGTATACTCGGAAGTATATTTCGTTCGTATCGACTTCTGCCCGATTCACTCTAGTTAAGGAAAATAGGTGATTGAACTAGAATAAACAACACACTTTTCCAGCGCATTTTGCGTGGCAAATAAAACTTCGAAATTTATATCTCAATATTTGACTGGCTTTATTTGACTAGTAGATAGGAGATGACTTTTAAGGCCTTATTAAAATTTTGAATCATGAACGTTTCCTTGATATTATATATAACATTCTTAGTAAAAATGTTGTCACAGCGGATTTGTTTCATAATATATACAAAAAGCATAAAAGCGAAAAGAAAATTATACCGAAATATTATAATGAACTTAAAAAAATCTGTTTGACTTTAAACTTCTATTCCCCATCGGCATATAATTACGCAAGGAGTAAATTTGTCATCATCGATGGCGCTCCAGGATTTACTGAAGAAGCGTTTACTTTATTAATAGTTTTAGTAAAGTAAACGCTCCTTCTTAATGTGATAAATGTAATGTTGTTTGCGCGCTAATTTCAGATGAAATGGCCATACGCCAGAAAAGTATGTGGGACCAAAATCAAACTCGTATATTGACATGGGCACTGGTGTAAATGACACTTCTGTGTTAGCTTCAGAGGCATATGTCCTCCTATTAGTTTGTTTAACTGAGCACTGGAAACTGCCTATAGGATACTTTTTAGTGCATGGCCTAACAGGGTTTTCATTTTTTTTCATTTTTCATATAATATATATATATATAATTATAGTATATATATATATAATTATAGTTAATGGTGTGTGACTTGGCCGTTGACAGATGGATTTCTAATTATTGACAGATTTTATAGCTTATTGGATGACCAAAATTTCTGCGTTCTGGTCTTATTCGGAGGTTCTCAAATAGGGGCTTGAGAATGCGACAAAATGGTGCCTGAAAAGGATGGTACGGCAGTGTTTGCTTCGCGCTCGACTTGGCGGGGAAACTGCCGTGCTCCCAGATACTAAAATAAAAACTCTTTTTGAAAATTATGCCTAATAATTATTTAAGATTAAGAAGAAGAACCTTCATAAAAATGATTATGATTTCATGTTAAAGATTTTTTTTATTTATTAATATTGATAAATTACCACACCACAGCGACGAAATATTTTCCCTATTGATCGGGCACTAGTCAAGTAGCTGGCAACACAATTATAGATGCACACTACAATCTTTGCGCATTGTTTTACACACACTACAATAAGAAGTTGCCGCATTCAGGAATCTGTCATTTCTTGACATCGCTCTATCTAGTCGAAGGCGCTGAGACCAATTAATAATCTAAGGGCGTGATCATTCTGAGCGTTTTGAACAGTTTTTGACAGCTGACAGCTGTGTGTGGAACACTAGTCAAAACAGTTCAAAATGATCATAATGTTGCTATAAAGTGCTGATGGAACGCTAATCTGAACGAAAAAAAACGTTATTTTCGTTTACTATCAGGTACTGGAACACAGGGTTAAAGAACGCGCATATCGACAGTGCTGCCAACTGGTGCCATTACTTTGAATGTTTTATCAGTCAATATTTGACATTTACAATGCGAGTAAATAAACATAACTTTATGAGTGCGTGCCTCCTATAGTTTATGCACGTTCCACGGTCTACCGTTACAAATTTAAGCCTATCAATAGTCTGAAATTGAAATAACAAAAATAAAAATGTTCCAATTATTATTAACGGCCAATTAACACCAATAAGTGGCTGCTGGATTTGCACGCTGGACTATAATGGCCATCAGTGCCAGCGCTGGATTTGGACCTTTGAAAACCTCGATTCCGTTAAGTTAACCCAAGTCATTTCCGAAGGCTTGGACAAGGCAGAACGTTTAAACGAAAACGAAATAATATCTATAATATGAATAAAATTAATGGTTGGACCACACGATATATCGACGATATGAGATCAGTTTGTAGTTTTCCAACTTCGTTATCGTCTTTAACGTTGTTGCTTTGTACGCGTGTATCTGGCGCCACGGCAGCGCTTACGCCAAGTCTTGCCAATATGTAAACCCTCTGCCTTAAAAAGTGCAATTCGTTACATCTCTAGTTGTTTCTGAACTAAATGTACTTCACTGTGGTAAAGTAGAAGATAGGTCAATAAATTTGTCCAAATATTATGTTGTTTCATTTCTGCTACAGATAAAAACTCTCAAGTGCTTTCGCCCGAAGTATTTCGCACCAAACGCAAAAAATTACGTTCGTTTTATGAATCCCACCTTAAATATATATTTTATTAAAATTTTTGTATTTGTTGTAAAACGGCTATAGAAATGCAGCACTTGTGAACAGTTCGACTATGTGACTATGACGGCTTATGTTTATGAGGTAAAGCCTGATGAGTGATTCAGAGTCTAAGGCCCGTATAAATAAAACAATCTCAAACCCAACCTCACCTTGAGAACCTATTTGACAGATCACTTTTAAAAGTGAACAACTTTATTAATGTTACATACTCGTAGTACTTTAATTTATTTTCTTTTTATACCGTTTTATTCATATTGTAGATTACAGGAAACAATAAAATGAGTATAATGTATATTTTTATAATCTTTATTTTTAGGTTTTAAGAAAGAAAAAAATTAAAGTATGTGACATAAGTAAAATTCTTCATTTTCAAAAGTGAAACGAAACGTTGTTTTATCTGTCAAATAAGTTCTCAAGGTGAGGTTGGGTTTGAGATTGTTTTATTTATACGGGCCTTAGTATATAATATTTCGTTCCCCGTTATTTACCCTTTGGGTACAGAACCCTTAAAACTCTCATGAAAGCCCTCCTCAATTATTTATTTTATTGTGTTTTAGTATTTGTTGTTAAAGCAGCAACAGAAATACATTAATTAACGTGAATATTTCAATTGTCTATCTATCACGGTTCATGAGATACAACCTGGTGACAGACAGACAGTGAACTTTCAGTAATAGGGTCCCGTTTTTACCCTTTAGGTGCGAAACCCTGAAAATGTAAAAGTAATGACGTCACATTTTTCATCTCGTAATAATTGAGGATTGTAAATCCCAGCTGTTCTTAATGCTTATACATTTGAAGGTATTTTTTGTCAAAATGTTCGTTGAATTTTAACATTGGAGCAAAGTATGTACATAATTTAGATTGTAGAAATAAAAAGAGTTATGAACTTATGAAAAAGCTAAATTAGTTAACACATTACGTCATGTATACGTCGCAGTCATCTAATTGAAATCGCTATTTCATTGAGTGACTAACGTTTTTATCGAATAACGACATTAAATTGAACGACTAGGCCGAGCATTGATTGAACAATCGTCACTCAACCTCCAATTAGTTAGCGGATTCTTTCAATTTAATGTTGTCATTCGATAAAAACGCTAGTCACTCAATGAAATAACGATTTAAATGAGATGACTACGACATATCCACACTACCTGAAAAGGATCCGAAATACTTGGTTAGGATATGGTTATTTTTGATTTTGATTTTAATACACATCTATATTAATAGGATTAGAACACTAAATCCGGCTCGAGCACCACGTACGAGCTTGAGCGCCTGTTCAACCACTGCGCTACAGAGGTCATACTATAATGTTATTCTCCGATCGGTTTAAAGTTTAAAGCGATCCATCATGCGCTGACTGGTCGGTTACTATTGCGAGCGAGCATTTATCATTGAGAGATTAGTTTCTTTGTTACACTTATTGTGATGTGGGGTATTATCCCTGTTCTAGAAATGGAGCGCCATTTTCTATTTTTATCTTATTACTTTCTAATCCACTCGCGCGGATATTTTATATGAAATGTTCTCTCAGTCCGTATGGTTTAATTTTAACCAAAGACTTAAGTACGATTGAAATACACCAAAATGGTAGACAAAAAAAATGTACATAAAACATGTTGTCATGTCTCGCACTACAAAAATTCTACTTCGAATTTTTGTAGTGCGAGATACAAGTATGACATTCTAGTTATTTTGTAGTATGAGTACGTTTTCGTTACATGGTATCAAATGTGATGGTAAAAAACATTATAGAGTCGATATTTTGTGAGTGTGTCTATTTGTAACGTTATCACGTGGAAACAAGAAAAATAAAGTGTTTTCGTCATGTCCTATATTACGATTACTTAGTGGTTTTATCGCTGTTTACTTTATACCGATAGACAGAGACAAAACATACTAGTTCACACTGTGAAACATGAGTTGTTTATTTTCAGTAATACCTTTCATCCAGGCACAATTTATTTACCTGCGTAAATCTTAAGTCGCACAGAAATCTTATTCTAATTTCAACGCAAACCTATAAAGCCAGAATCAAATTACTCCTAAGCATGCAATAGAAGGGATATGTAAAATTGGGCGGGAACGGCGTAATTTCCGTTTCCGATTATACCAAGATTACCGAGCAGTAAGCAGATTACAAACGTTTTGGTTGGAGTGTTTTGAATAACTGGGACGAGGCGTTGTTTCCACTGACGCGGAGCGGGGTGGCGGCTTAGCGGTGCCCAAATTGACCAATCACTATGCTCGTGCTGTTTCCGTGGAAACGGAGCGGAGATTTCGAGCTTAGTGATTGGTCAATTCGGGCAAGCTCCTCTCCACCGCGCATCACGTCAGTGGAAACGCAGCCTAAACGGGAATTCACTAGACGGACATGCCCGCAGCCAAGGCTATAGGTGTGTCCGACAGGCTTCGCTACTATACAGTGTGTAAAAAGTTGTTTTTACACACTGTATAGTAGCGAACAAAAAAAATAGGAAATGGTAAAAAAAAAAAATTTAGTTTTTACCATTTCCTATTTTTTTTGTCGCAAGAATAACAAATAAAAGCATAATAATATATATTTTTTTTACTTTTTCGTTATTTATTATTTTAGTATGTTATTTTTCACGTGTTTATTTTTTATTATTTTTTATACGTCAAGTTTGTTAATACATCCTAATATTTAACTCTATTTGTCCATAATTAAGGTGCAAATTTGTATAACGGAGATATTGTTACAAAAGTATTCATGCGACTCTGGTTGCTATCATACATTTCCATATTAATTTGAATATTATGCTTTTAGTGAGAAACATGACGTTTCTATTGTGTGGCGTTGTAAGTTGAGTCTTGGAGCTGATACACATTAGGCGCTTATTGACGCACGCTTAGCTGATGCGCGTTTTTGGATCGCTTGAGTGACAGTGAACAGACTACACTGTCTGTACAGAACTCCTGGTTCTCAAAACGCGCGTTGACAAAGCGCGCGCTTGAGTATGTACAGAGTACACTGTCTGTACAGAACTCCTGGTTCTGAAAACGCGCGTTGACAAAGCGCGCGCTTGAGTATGAGTACACTGTCTGTACAGAACTCCTGGTTATCAAAACACGCGTTGACAAAGCGCGCGCTTGAGTATGTACAGAGTACACTGTCTGTACAGAACTCCTGGCTCTCAAAACGCGCGTTGACAAAGCGCGCGCTTGAGTATGAGTACACTGTCTGTACAGAACTCCTGGTTATCAAAACACGCGTTGACAAAGCGCGCGCTTGAGTATGTACAGAGTACACTGTCTGTACAGAACTCCTGGCTCTCAAAACGCGCGTTGACAAAGCGCGAGTTAAGAGTGACAACCCTACTACTATAAGCTTTGTCAGCTCTTCTTAAGTAGAACAGCTGAAACTATGTTAAGTTAGCATATTTGGTTTATATAAACTTAGGATTTAGTAATTAAGATTGATTATTGATTCTGTTGTAATAGTGCTAAGAACTCTGTAAGTCGTAAATAAATTCTTTTTTTAAGTCAAATCTCTGACAAAGTATTTAATTGGCGCAGCTGGTTAGGAATCCCCGAGTTGAATTTCCTTATAAAACTCTGAGGTTTCAACTTGCGTTTTAACGTTTTACGGGGATTAACGAACAAATAAATTTATTAAATACGCCGAGAGGAGACCAAGGACGAGCAGAGTTCCAGAGAAGGCAGATTGATAATCCAGAGCATGGTGAAGACGACGGGACTGTGAGTGATCAAATTCTCATTCACTTCCTAGATTTCCTATATTCTATGCTCTTTATTTTATTTTTGTGTGTAAGTGTTTTTCCCACAGGGTACTTTTGATTGAATATTTTTTTTTTTTTATGTAATGTATGAGTTATTTTATTGAACGTAGGCAGGTAAATTAATTACTATATATCGTATTTTATCAAATGAACTTCTTTGATAAATTTTAGAAATAAATCGATTTCAGTAATTTTTATATTTTAAACAAAGGTTTGATACCTATATTTTTTTTTTCTTATTCGCTTTTTTGTACTTTTATTTTGTTTTTAATATGGAAGGTGTGGTCCGTGTTCCTAACGAAATTCTAAAAATAATTCCAGTCTTTGAAGGGGATTCTAGAGTATTACCCCTATTTATTAAAAAATGCGAATATGTATTACAAACTTTTCAAGGTGATCATTTGCAAAATGAATATTTATTTCATGTAATTACTAGTAGATTGGCTGGAGAGGCCGCTAGTTTAGTAGGAGAGCGAGATTTAATTAACAACTGGGACGAATTAAAAGCTTTATTAAGGCAACATTTTGGAGATCCCAGAACAGAAGAATGTTTAGCATTAGAATTACAGGGTCTAAAAATAAATAGAGGCGAAAATTATTCAGATTTTGCGCACCGAATTCAACATGTTCGGAGTATTCTTTTTTCTAAAATTAGCGAAACTACACCGGAACCTAGTG
Organism: Celastrina argiolus; assembly: GCA_905187575.2. Taxonomy (NCBI): domain Eukaryota; kingdom Metazoa; phylum Arthropoda; class Insecta; order Lepidoptera; family Lycaenidae; genus Celastrina; species Celastrina argiolus. The sequence goes on along the minus strand of LR994591.1, from coordinate 2,978,958 downwards.
TTCGTCTGGCAAAACAACAAATTTACACAAATACGTCATTTAATGTTTTTATTTATAGTTTACCTTCTTACTTAGTTAGAATAGTCAGGTTAAGGGACATATCTAATTTAGAAGATGCCTTGAAAATTGTTTTAGAAGAAATAAACTTCAATACTGTATATTCACAAAAACATTTCAATATTAATAATAATAGGAATCAGAATATACCGCAGCACTTAAGGCCATCAACATCTGCAGCATTACCAGCGAATAACTTTAATAGACCTCAATTTAGAAATTATGATAATAATAATTCCTTTAATCGTCAAACGTCACATCGAAATTTCAATTCATTTCAAAATAGTAATAATCGACAGCAAAGTAATTTTAGAGATAACCAGTTTGGAAACAATTCGTTCCAATTTAAAAATAGAAATTTTAATAACACGTCGCATCAATCGACAACAAGGCAACCGCAGTTTCAGCACATTCCTAACGCGGGGTCGAACACCGATGTAACGATGCGAACTGCTAACTCAAGACGTATTAACTGTATTGATAATAATCACCACAATAACTGTGAACTTGAGCAAAATTATTCTAACAATAATAATCATCAGCATCACCCAATGGATAGCATCGAAAATTTTCACATACTAGCCTCAAAAGAAGAGAGAAAATAACTGTAAATTCTAACAATATACGTTCCTTACCATACATAAAGATTCCGGAATTAAATTCAATTTTCATGATAGATACTGGTAGTTCCCGGTCTTTTATTAGTCCCGAAGTTGCAAATAAATATTTTTTTGAATTTTTAAGAACAGAACCTTTCGAAGTGGTCAGCACCCACGCTGCAAGTAAACACAATCAAGTAATTTTTATTCAATTGCCGGAAATTTTCCGAAGTCCACAGTGTCATAAGTTTTTCGTTTACAGTGTTGATAGTCGCTACGATGGACTAATTGGCAGCGACTTATTAAATCAAATCGAAGCAAATATTGATATGAAAAATAAATTATTAAAAACTGCAAATGCATGTATACCGATAGTTTACTCACCGCCATTTAGGTTAACATACGAATTGCCACCGCGATCGGAATTACGAGTTAAATTACCGACTAGCACTAAAAACGGTGTAGCCATTTTAGAATATAAACAATTTAGGGAAGGTGTTAGGATGCCCACAGCTTTAGTAAACTGCGTAGATGGTTTCGCGTATACTGTTATACAAAACTGTACGCCGCAAAATATGATCTTAACCGTTACAAGCCCTTTTATTGTGCAATCCTATGATATCTCACATATTAACTCGCAATGTAATTTAAATTTCACACGGGACAGAGATAACACAGAATATATACTGACGGAAAATTTAAAACGATTGAAAATCGACCACATCAATCGTGAAGAAAAGGAAGTAATTTATGACCTTTGTAAAAAATACAAAGACATATTTTATTGTGAAAATATTCCTTTAACTTTTGCAAATGAAGTTAAACATAATATTAGGACTAAAAATGAGGACCCGATTTTTATTAAAGCACGTCGGTTACCCCCAGTACAGTCTGCTGAAATTAAAAAACAAATAGACCAAATGCTCCATGATAATATTATACAGGAGTCGTACTCTCCTTGGAGTGCCCCAGTACATTTAGTACCAAAAAAAAGTGACAGTTCTGGTCAACAAAAGTGGAGAATGGTAATTGATTACAGGCGTTTAAATGAAATTACTGTAGATGATAAATATCCTTTACCAAACATAAACGATTTATTTGACATGTTAGGAAAAAGTATGTATTTTACCACGCTAGATTTGGCTAGTGGCTATCACCAAATCGAAGTTTTACAAGAAGATAAACCTAAAACAGCCTTTAGCACACCTTTTGGGCATTATGAATTTAATAGAATGCCGTTTGGATTAAAAACAGCGCCTGCCACGTTTCAACGAGCAATGGATAATGTTCTAAGAGGGTTACAAGGTATTCATTGTTTAGTATATATTGATGACGTCATAATATTTTCAACAAGCCTAGAGGAGCATATAGAAAAATTAAAATTAGTTTTCGAAAGATTTAGGCAAACTAATCTTAAAGTGCAGTTAGATAAATCTCATTTTTTACGTAAGGAAGTATTATACCTAGGACATACGATTACTAGTGAAGGATTTTTAAAATATCCTCTTCCAAAAACAGTAACTGAAATAAAAAGTTTTCTCGGTCTCATAGGTTACTATAGAAAATTTATTAGGGATTTTGCGAAAATTACACGACCTATGACTTTGTGTTTAAAAAAAGGACAAAAAATTACTTTTGATGAAGCTTATATGGAATGTTTTGATACGTGTAAAAAACTATTGACTAATTCCCCATTATTACAATTTCCTGATTGTTCTAAGCCTTTCGTATTGACCACTGACGCATCAAACTTTGCCGTCGGTGCCGTTTTGTCACAAGGACCTATAGGATCAGATAGGCCTATAGCATTTGCTAGTAGGACATTATCACCTACGGAAGAAAAATACAGCACAATAGAAAAAGAACTATTAGCTATTATATGGGCGGTCAAGTATTTTAGACCCTATGTGTACGGTAATAAGTTTACTATTTACACGGATCATAGACCTTTGGCTATACTCGTTAAAAGAGCCAAATAGTAAATTAATTAGGTGGAGATTACGCTTGGAAGAATACAATTTTGAAATTAAATATAAGAAAGGGCCACAGAATACAAACGCCGACGCGTTATCACGTATCAGAATTAATGCTATAGATGATGACTTAGACTCAATTTTAGTTAATATTGATGACTCCGATAAAATACAGGGTGTCGTCGCGGAGTTAGAAAACGAATTAGCAAATATAAGTGCACCTGAGCCAATGGATACGATAGAACTCTCGGATTCCGACGATGGCGAAACGGCGCATTCTGTTTCAAATAGAGAGCACGAAGGGTTGCCTATTCTTAAAGAAGCTATTGATAACAAAACTAAACAGATTCTAGTATACTCATGGCTTGTAGATAGATTAACAGTAAAAGATTTATCAAATAAAAATCAAAGAATATTAGAAGTACATTTACCTTTAAACAATGAGCAATTAGTAAATAATTTTTTTAAAGAATATGTAGATACTAAGCATAAATATGTTATTTACTTTGAGGATGATAATTTTAGGCGAACATTTTCTAAGGTAGTCACGGAATTGTATAAAAAAGGAACAATGAATTTAGTCGAATGTACAGAAAGAGTAGTTAATTTATCAGAATCAGAAGTAGACCAAATTGAGGTAGTACGTAAATACCATGAGGGCAAAACATGCCATCGTGGAATAAATGAAACTTTAATAAAAATAAAAAGACATTACTGGTGGAATAATATGAAACAAACAGTTTCAGCCATAATTAACAGTTGTGAACAGTGTCGCAAAATGAAATATGAAAGAAAACCAATCAAACCACATTTGCAGTTAACTCAAACTCAAAATAGTCCATTTCAAGAACTATTTATTGATCTTTTATACATAGAAAATAAATACTATTTAACTATCGTAGATGCATTCAGTAAGTTAGCTCAGGCAATATATATAAATAATAGAAGTACTCCGGAAGTAGTAAAAGCATTAATTAAATATTTTAGCATGTACGGTATACCCAATAAAATAAATAGTGACTCAGGAACGGAATTTAATAATGAATTAATAAAAGAACTGTTAAACTTATATAAAATTGAAATTCATGTAGGTACACCTAATAATCCAAATTCAATGGCTATAGTTGAACGTTTTCATTCAACAATTATCGAAATCTATCGACTTGCTAAATATGATAAGAAAGATTTAGATGCATGTAGTGTCATGACTTATGCTATTATGGCCTACAATAATACCTTACATACTGCGACTAATTTTACGCCTTTCGAAATGGTATTTGGTCACACCGATTCAGGAAACGTTTTTGACATTGACAGAGATCGAAATTTAATGCAAAAGTTATTACAAGATCATAGAAAGCGTCTTAAAGTTTTATATGAATACGTAGCAGAGAAATTAGTTAATGATAAAGTAGAAGTTAGAGATAAGAAAGGTGGTGAAGACCCAGTTCCTGAAATAAGGAAAGGAGATAAAATTTTTATGAAAAACACCAGAACTAGAAAGGCTAAACAATTACCTAGGTTTGAAGCTGAAGTTACTGGGGAGGTTTCTCGTAATATAGTTCCTGTAAAACTAAAAAATAGGAATACTAGAGTAGCAATAAAAATATAAAACGGCCTCCACAGGTGGTGCTTCCTGGTACTAGCAATGGCGAGACCGACATGGCTTCTCAAAGTGTACAACATGACCGGGAATCCAGGGATAGCTCCGATAAAACTTGGTGCAGCAGTGATGAAGACTGATCACTGGAGTATTATTAAAACAATTAATTTAGAACATATCAAGACGCAACTAGATAATAACATTATAGAATATAATAGGTTAAGATCTTTAATCCAAGTGGACTATCAAGTAAAAAATGAATTTTTAGGTTTAGAAATACAAATAAGTTCTTTTATAAAACTAACTAAATCTAGATTATATCAAATTCTCCCTAATTTAAGAACAAAAAGAGGCATTTTTAATCCATTAGGTTCATTTATAAAACTTATTACTGGTAATTTAGATAATAGCGATGCAATTAATTATAATAGATTAATAACTAATTTACAAGACAAAGAACACTCTGCAGAAGATAAAATTTCTGTTATGCAAGTAGCTTTTGATAAATTATTTAATATATCTAGCGATATGAATTTTAATGTTAAACAAATTTACGCTAAAACAACTGAAATGCAATATTTGCGTAAAAATCAAACAACTTTATTTAATTACTAGCTGTGCCCGCGACTTCGTACGCGTGGAAAAGTGATTTAGGGCAGCAGTTCAAATACATTTTTAGTTTATGAACACTGTCGTTTGGATATTTAAAATCACTAATTTATAGTAGTTAATGCTTCTTTATACACGGTATTAGACGTGCATAAGCAAAAGAAGTAGGCCGATGGAGTAATGATAATAATTTATTGTCAAATAATGGCAGTTTTTTTCTATGAAAATGCTAACGATTCCTATTACTACCAGCTCGAAAAATTACCGTGTATTATTAACCGACTTCAAAAAAAGGAGGAGGTTCTCAATTCGTCTGTATGTATAATATTTTTTTTCTTTTATGCGAACGGGACTACTTGATAGTACACTCATATACGCGACGAAGATCTCTGTACTGAGATTTGTATGGACTTTACGCCGCAGCGACTGCAGACGATGATCGTTTTCACACCGACGCTGCGCTGCTGGCGCCGAGCGCCAAATTTTTTAAAAGTCTACTCTCGGTGCGCAATTCCAACTCGGACTTGCCCGGTTTTTTATTTATTAATTACCTACGCTAACAAACATGTAGCCTACTTTGGGACTTTACGGTTAAAGTACTAACTTGCTTTAGACGACAAAATAACAAAAGTCCAAAAGAAAGAAAAAACCCAAGCCGTACCTAGCATAAAAACTAATAAATAAAAATATCATGAAAAACATAAAATCTTACTTATATTGACATAACTTTTCTCATTTAAATGTACCTATGACATCTCATTCATATCTTGAAAAAAAACTATCCTACGCCTATACTTTATTAATCGTATTTGCAAAACCTAAGTATAATAATAAATTACTTCACACAAAGTAATAATAATTTTATATAATTAGTACTGGAAAATAAGTATTACTTTGTGCGAAGTAAATTTAATTGTTCCTTTTAGTTTACCTTTTGAAGTCGTTTTTTTTTTGTTTAAAATTATTTAATTTTCAGGTTTTTAGTGATGGGTATAGACTGAGTAGGGATAATTCTCGAATGATCAGACGACGATTATTTGAGGACGGAAAATGAAAAACAAAAACGATTAGATAAAAAAAAATAGTAGAAAAAGAAAAAGTCTACCGCTGCTCTGGCGTAAGCCAGAGCAGCGCGAAATTTTTCAACACATATATATATAGCTTACTGAAACGTGAAATTTTTTGATATTATAGATCCAGGATATGGTGCAAAACCTAACTGTTTGGTAATATATGCTAAGACTACTTCAGAAAAAATCAAAATCAATTCACATAAATTTTGAGGATTTCCTTCGATTCCTCACGGATCCCATCATCAGGTCACCATTTGGTGACAATGGGATCAAATTTAAATTATACCCTACACAACATTTAAAAAAATTAAAATCGTTTCAGAAACGATGAAGATATCCGCGAAGAAACAAAAAAAAAAAACAAACATATATTTACGAATTGAGAAACCTCCTCCTTTTTTGTAAGTCAGTTAAAAATATTATGTTGGTTATTTCATGTTACAATCTACCTTTGTGCCAAGTTTCATTTAAATACGTTGAGTAGTTTGGCTAAAATAAGGTCAAATATGTAGCTACAATTTTTTGAAGATCCCACGGGAACCCTTTCGTTTTTCGGGATAACAATTTCCAATAATGCTCTTCAGGTCATAAGCTACCTGCCTGCCGAATTTCATTTAAATACGTTGAGTAGTTTGGCTGAAATACCGTCAAATAGGTAGCTACAATTTTTTGAAGATCCCACGGGAACCCTTTCATTTTTCGGGATAACAATTTCCAATAATGCTCTTCAGGTCATAAGCTACCTGCCTACCGAATTTCATTTAAATACGTTGAGTAGTTTGGCTAAAATAAGGTCAAATATGTAGCTACAATTTTTTGAAGATCCCACGGGAACCCTTTCGTTTTTCGGGATAACAATTTCCAATAATGCTCTTCAGGTCATAAGCTACCTGCCTGCCGAATTTCATTTAAATACGTTGAGTAGTTTGGCTGAAATACCGTCAAATAGGTAGCTACAATTTTTTGAAGATCCCACGGGAACCCTGTCGTTTTTCGGGATAACAATTTTCAATAATGCTCTTCAAGTCATAAGCTACCTGCCTGCCGAATTTCATTTAAAAACGTTGAGTAGTTTGGCTAAAATACCGTCAAATAGGTAGCTACAATTTTTTGAAGATCCCACAGGAACCCTGTCGTTTTTCGGGATAACAATTTTTAATAATGCTCTTCAAGTCATAAGCTACCTGCCTGCCGAATTTCATTTACATACGTTGAGTAGTTTGGCTGAAATACCGTCAAATAGGTAGCTACAATTTTTTGAAGATCCCACGGGAACCCTTACGTTTTTCGGGATAACAATTTCCAATAATGCTCTTCAGGTCATAAGCTACCTGCCTGCCGAATTTCATTTAAATACGTTGAGTAGTTTGGCTGAAATACCGTTAAATAGGTAGCTACAATTTTTTGAAGATCCCACGGGAACCCTGTCGTTTTTCGGTATAACAATTTCTAATAATGCTCTTCAGATTATAAGCTACCTGCCTGCCAAATTTCATTTAAATACGTTGAGTAGTTTGGCTGAAATACCGTCAAATAGGTAGCTACAATTTTTTGAAGATCCCACGGGAACCCTTTCGTTTTTCGGAATAATAATTTCCAATAATGCTCTTCAGGTCGTAAGCTACCTGCCTGCCAAATTTCATTTCATTCCATACAGTGGTTTTAGCGTGATGCGACGACAAACATTCCCATATGGACAGACAGACAGACAGACAGACAGACAGACAGACAGACAGACAGACAGACAGACATTTTTTTCAAAAATGCTATTTTTAGGTTCTGTGGCTTATATAGACCCCCTTTTTTAATTTTCACTTAAATATTCTTAATGTACAGACATGACCCCTCTACAGATTTATTATATGTATAGAAGATATTTCGGTGATGAATAACTTATATCAATTACTGAATAATTTCCGCACTATTTATAGCATAATAATGGAAATAGAAACATCAATTGCATTTAGTAAGTTGTATACTCTCCATCAATCTATTATTAATTCAACAGAACTTTTAAGTATTCTGCTAAATGTAGAAAAACATGCAAGATTAGTATACCCGGCCAGTTATAATACTTTACCAGCACTAGAACGTTCAATAATTTTAAAATCATATATTCACCAACATGAATTAGTATTCATTCTAGAGGTTCCATTGGTGGACAAAAGCACATATACATACTATAAAATTATTCCAATTCCTATACATAATTTCCTTTCTAAAAATACTATAATGATAATTCCTGAATTTCCCTACCTTATTGTGAATAAGTCACTCTATCGGTCGATAACAAGTCCATGCGAAGAACTAGAAAGTAACATGTTTCTTTGCAACGAGGACAAGGAGGCACAATATAGAGAAACTTGTATTGAACAAATAATGCAATTAAAAAATAACTTCACTAATTGCAATAGAAACCAAATTATTTTAGAAAATACCAGAACATACAGAATAACTTCAAGTCAATGGCTTTTATACAGTATTAAAGAAACAGTCATAACAGAAAATTGTAAAGAACAGATAATCAAGACAAAGTTCCAGGGAACATTTATAGTAACGACAGATCCAGACTGCGAGACAATAATAGGCGATACTCATGTTGGCCAAGTATCCAACACCACGACCAGCAGCTTGCCAGATGTCAATGTTCCACTACCGGAGGTGCAGTTGGAGGTTCCAGCCCCTGACACTTCGTTGGATCTTCGTGGTATCGACTTCAATAGTGTAAAACAGTTAGTGCAAAATATGAAAGTGTATAATAGTGAAAGTGTTAGCGACAATAATGACTTAAGAATATGGACAGTAATTTTATGTGTAATAACCATTTTTATTTTTGTTTTTATTATGTTATTTTTGTTGTATTTTAGGTATAAATGTTTTGAGATTTTAGGTAATAAAAATTCTCCGAAGCCAGTTTCTCCATCTTCGGATAATTTTTCTCTAGGGGAGGGAGGAGTTAAGAGTGACAACCCTACTACTATAAGCTTTATCAGCTCTTCTTAAGTAGAACAGCTGACACTATGTTAAGTTAGCATATTTGGTTTATATAAACTTAGGATTTAGTAATTAAGATTGATTATTGATTCTGTTGTAATATTTTTTTTTTTATTTATTTAACAATTTATTGCACACAAGATACATTCCAATAGAACAATTTACAAAGAAAGACGACACAAAGGTACTGCTTATTTCTAAAAAGAAATTTCTTCCAGCAGCCCTACGGAGAGATATGGGATTAAAGTTAGCAGATAGGGCGTGCAAAATTATAAACATGATATACATACATAAATACATACATACATACATAATTATATTTATATATATACCAACATATGTATATTTACAAAACAAAATATAAATTACATACAATAATAATAATATATACCTACTTGATACAATAAATAAAGTATATACTAATAAAATAATATAATAATTCTACTTATATGGATTGAGATACGAAATAATGCTCTTTCAAGCGCCTTTTGAATACAGCAATAGTGGGACTGTCGCGAACGGTGTGAGGAAGCGAATTCCACAGCCTGACTGCATGAACGGTGAAGGAGTAGGAATAGAGATTGGTGCGATGCAATGGGATGGAGAGAGTCGTTCTGACTTTAGATCTACAAGGGGTATCAAAGGGTCGAGAAAAATTGAATCTTTCGAGAAGATATGAAGGAGAGAGGGGATTATACAGGATATTATAAAGTAAACAGAGGATATGGGAGTTGCGACGAAGGCGAATAGGGAGCCACCTGAGTTTCAATCGAAAAGCTGATACATGATCAAATTTTCTGAGTCCAAACACAAAGCGGATACAGAGATTCTGCAACCGTTCAAGTTTTGTTAGCAGCTCTTCGTTGATATCCAAGTAGCAGGAGTTGGCATAGTCAAGGATAGGGAAGATTAGTGTCTGGATAAGGAAAATTTTGGTGTTCACGGGCAAAAAATTTTGGAGGCCCCTTAATACGTGCATCGAGTGGTAGACTTTTCTGCTTACTTCACTAACTTGAGGATTCCAAGAGAGATTGCTGTCTATGATTAAACCTAGGTTTTTGGCAGTATTGGTATAGGCAATGACAGTGCCATTGTACATGACCCTAGGCACATTATGTAACCGCTGAGTCATGTATTTACTTCCTATGATCATGAACTGTGATTTATTCGGATTGACCAGCAGACCTAAGGATTTAGCCCAGTTAGATATACGCTAAAGATCAGCGTTAATTTTGGTAACTGCGGAACTAATCTCATCTATAGGTGAATGACGATATATTTGCAAGTCGTCTGCGTAGAGATGGAAATTAGATTCAATTATTTTGGAAATTGTGTTAATAAAAATAGAAAACAAAAGGGGAGAGAGAACGCCACCCTGGGGGACACCCACTTCGATATCACACCAATCCGAGGTAGCCTCATCAAAGCGGACACGTTGCGAACGTCCCCGAATATATGAGTCGAACCAGTTTACCGCTGAGGAAGAAATGTTAAGAGAGTGAAGGACGGAAAGGAATATGTCAAAATCTACAGAATTGAAAGCACTGCTAAAGTCAAGTAGGACAAGAATAGATACACATTTATTTTCCATTGCAAGACGGAGGTCGTCAGTGACTTTTAGCAGTGCTGTCACTGTACTGTGACCTGGACGAAAGCCGGATTGGAAGGAAGAAAGCAATTTATTTGTGGATAAGAATTGAGATAGCTGTTTGTGGACAATGTGTTCAAGGATTTTGGATAGATAGGGTAATATAGAAATTGGCCTAAATTGAGATAAGGAAGAAGGATTAGGAGTTTTAGGTAGTGGAATGACATTGGCATGTTTCCATGCTGTAGGGAAAGAACTCAGGTCAGTGAATAATTAAAAATGTGTGTAAGTGTTGGCAAGAGTTCTGGAAGGGTAAGGGATATCATCCGAGGGCTCAGACTGTCGTTGCCCACAGCAGTAGAGGTGATAGCCATGATATGATTATTTACTTCATCCTCGGTGACTGGTTTAAACTGAAATGGGGAACAGGACGGAAGAGTAAGGGAACCAATATGGGAAATCGTATGTGATTTTGTAGCCTGGTCGACAATTACTGGTGGGGCAGAGAAATGAGCATTTAGCTCATTTAAATTCACTGAATTGTCAAAGCTATTGGAAGATTTGCCAATGCCGAGTGTTGAAAAAAATCTCCATAATTGCGAGGGGTTATTTTGAACTATTGAGGAATGTATGTGGCGTCTTTTAGCATCTCTACACAAACGACCACAACGATTCCGCAGAAACTTATACTTAGCTAAATTCTCGTCTGTTGGTCGTTTCCTGTATCGCTGCATAGCACGGTTGCGTTTAGCCATGAGAGCGATTATGTCTTGCGACAGCCAAGGTGCCGGTGCATGTTTGATTTTAACTTTTTTTACCGGGGCATGTATGTCAAAGATGTGTGTTATGGCATCAGTTAGAAGTGCCACCTTTTGGTCAATATCTGTGGCTGAGTAAATAGTTGACCAGTCGTAACCAATCAAGTCGCGCTTAAGAGCCTCCAAATCTATGGCCTTAATACTACGAAGGAAAGCATATCTCATTTTACGACGGGGAGGTCTAATTTTAAAGGAAAGGAAAATAAGGTCGTGATGTGAAAGGTTGGATGGGAACTGACCATGAGAATCTATTAGATCAAGTGACGAGGTGATAATGAGATCTAAGAGGGAAGGAATACAATTTGGAACATGATGGGTTGCTGAAAGTGGAAGTATATTGAGGTTAAGGGAGGAGATTAAGGTACACAGTTTAATCGCACGCGAGTCAGCTTTCAAGAGACATGTGTTGAAGTCACCTGCAAGTAAAGTATAGTCATAATTGGGGCAGTGTGTGGCTAACAAACATTCTAAATCGTTAAAATAATCTACACGCAGAGATGGACTATAGATTACACACAGCAGGAATCTTTTGTAGTGTAGGGTGACTTCAACACACAAGTACTCGACTGACCCGGAGTAGCTAGGTGAGGATGCAACAGTTTTGCTAACAATGTCACCACGCAGATAAATAGCCACTCCACCGCCGCCTTTACCTACGCGATCATTGCGAATCAGTTTATATCCCGGTAGAGCGTAAGCAGTCGACGAAAGTGATGGCTTAAGCCAGGATTCTGATACCAGAATGGCATCTACAGGAGAATTGCTAAACATATCAAGTAGATCTGGGTAATGGCGTGGTATGCTCTGAACATTAACATGTACAATGTTTAAAGTTGTTGGAAAAAGAGGAAAAGGCACTATTTAATCGTTCACGAGCAGAAAGGGAAGCCGAACTCCCGTCGTCACTATCCACACTATTAAAACTGTCAGACGAAGAAGAGCATGAAAAAAAGGCATCATTCCCAATATAATTATCAATCAAATCCATATATATAAATAATACTATAAAATATACCTACTTAAACAATATTATAATGCTATGATATTAATATGATATAAAAATAATTATCTTAAAAATTAATCAATAATAATAATAATAACGTATCCCACGTATTAAAAAAAACCCATCTTAGCTCACCGTAGTGAAGATAGAAGAAAATTACACACTTAATAACATAGAATTTACAATAATTGCATTAAAACCAATACACCATAACCCAAAACACAACAGTCTAGTAAGGCAACTAACGCTTAATAATTATTACCATAATATACTTTAATAAACCAAGCAATGACAAATAAATAAATGTCGGATTGTACTATGGCAATTGGCAACATTAGAGCATGACAGCTTATTAAAGTTTAAAATAAAAAAAAATAAAAAAAAGACAATCACTATCAATGACAGTTGCTGTTTTGGTAGACATTGACTTAACCCCTCGTCTGTGGCGCCCGCTCTAGGAGATTATTTGTTATTATTTATATTATTTCGTACCGATTATTTGTTGTTCTGTCAATATTAAAAAGAGTATTTTGTAATTGTTTGTGTATAATTAAAATATTATCGGGTGATTAGAGATTAAAATCCGGTACTACCTTAAATTTGCGCCATAGACAAAATTGAAATAAAAAACAAGTTATAAAAAACAACAAAACAACGAGACGAAGAGAAAACATATAGTTATAACTTATATCCTAAGCTTAGTAATCACAACATTCACAAAATATACGTTACGACTTACAGAGCCTCAGACTAAGTCTTTTTAGCACGACGAGAGGTAGAAGCTGTTCTGCTGGAGGGCTTATTATCCTTGGTGCTATGCTTTGAGATAGCTCCAGGAGCACTGTTATCCGATGAATGAGGGGCCGTCTTGGGATCTTTGACAGCAGGGAACGAAGACATTAGTGTTTTAAGCTCCTGCATGGATTCTATCTTTCGACGTGTTTTGTCAGGCAATATGATCGCAATCTTTCCCTCAGTGGACCAACAGCTACGTACTCCGAAGTGCTGGCGTGCAGTCCTAAACACCTGATGCCTTGACTTAGTTAGGAACTCGGAGATAACAATGCCTGTGCCCCTGAGTGTAGTCTTTGCGTCCCAGACCAGGCGCCGCTGCTCAAAGTCTCGGAATCTAACGAGGACTGCACGGGCTTTCGCGTTAGGAGACCCAAGTCGATGACATGACTGAACATCATTACAGGTAAATTCAATATGCATTTTGTCGCTGATGGTATTAGCAATGATCTTCAGTAAATTTTCATCCTTTGTTTCAGCAATGCCATGGAACAAGAGTATTTTCTTGCGAAGGAACGTCTCATGCCTGTCCAGTCCCAAAGATAACAAATCTATCTGAATTTTTAATTTGGATAGTGTTTGCCAAACAAAAGTTTTGAAGTCACGGAACTCACTGCTTAGGCTGGAGAGGTCTGGTTTTGATGGTGCTGAAGCAGCGTTATGAAGACGCTGCTCGTAGGACTCCATATGTGATTGGAAGAGACTCGCCAGATCCTCCATGTTGGCAGCAAGTTGTGCAGACATATCCATTATTATAGGTTATAGTGATGACTATGAAAAGTGATTAAGTGGTGGAAATTTTATATTGTGGTGAGCAAAGTGGAGTTTTAACTATAATTTAGTGCAATACATATATTGTTATGGTGCTAAGAACTCTGTAAGTCGTAAATAAATTCTTTTTTTAAGTCAAATCTCTGACAAAGTATTTAATTCGCGCGCTTGAGTATGTACAGAGTACACTGTCTGTACAGAACTCCTGGTTCTGAAAACGCGCGTTGACAAAGCGCGCGCTTGAGTATGAGTACACTGTCTGTACAGAACTCCTGGTTATCAAAACGCGCGTTGACAAAGCGCGCGCTTGAGTATGTACAGAGTACACTGTCTGTACAGAACTCCTGGTTCTCAAAACGCGCGTTGACAAAGCGCGCGCTTGAGTATGTACGGATTACACTGTCTGTACAGAACTCCTGGTTCTCAAAACGCGCGTTGACAAAGCGCGCGCTTGAGTATGTACAGAGCACACTGTCTGTACAGAACTCCTGGTTCTCAATACGCGCGTTGACAAAGCGCGCGTTTCAAAGCGCCTAATGTGTACCCGCTCTTAGGGTCTGTTTTGATCATTTAGATATTGAATGTAATTATTTTGTTCTCATGTAAGTGACGACTATCTTAATGAGAAATAAAGATCTTCAAACTGAGATAGGACAACAAATTTTAACTTTGTATTTTACTGCTTAGACACAAAAAGAAATTTTGTTTCATACAGAAAATAAAGGTAACCGTCCAGTAAAATTAAGTGTCATTGTGTATTGCACTTACACTTGGACACTATGAAAATTACTCCTGTGTTGTTGTATGTTCTTGTTTGGCCTACAAGATGCATTTGGCTGATGTGGCACGTAAATTTGGGCTTAGATTAAGGTACTCTTCGAGGCTGAAGTACTTAAATCTAATTTAAACCGACATTTTTTTGCAATAAAAAACGTTAAGCCATTTTCCGCAAAGTACTGCGACTTAATCTATTCATAGCGGCCTGAAAGTTAAAAAGAACAATAACTAATTTTTAAGTACCCGAGCTTTTCTTTTGGAGGCTCTTAATTTTCCGGAGATAAAGATATCGGTACTTTTGTTGAAAGCTCAAATTTCATCTGCATTTATGGAGCAATTTCACGGAAACGGTTTACATTTGGAGGACATATTTTGTAAGGATACTCTTGTTTTATTATGATAAAATCTTTTCGTTTCCAGATTACAAAATAGATAGAGTGCACCTAACAGCTTTCGATTTTTATATTTGCTTTGTAGCTTCACCTGTCTCTTGGTATTATTATTATGTCTCTTGGTGACGCTCAAACGAATACAATTTCGAAATGAAAAAAACAGATAAGTTTAGATAGATACCTTTTTTTAACCCCCGACGCAAAAACAAGGGGGTGTTATAAGTTTGACGTGTCTGTGTAACTGTGTATGTGTCTGTCTGTGGCATCGTAGCTAGTATAGTGCCAAACGGATGATTTTAATGCGGTTTTTTTTGTGTGGAAGGTATCAGTCGAGAGTGTTCTTAGCAATGTTTGGTGGAAATCGGTTCAGGTCTTCAAGGTCATCAGGTCGTTTGTTAGGTGTGATAGGAATGGTACACGTTAAGTCAGGGGTTTTTTATATTTTCTTTTTGCAGCTTCACTTACCTCTTAGTAATGCTCAAACGAATACAATTTTGAAATGAAAAAAAAAAAACAGGTAAGTTTAGATAGATACCATTTTTTACAATAAGAAATGCCTTAAGGATCCGCATTGGACTGGGAACAGCTGACCGGGGTATGTGAGACTCACCCAGGTGAAGAGTAAGGAACGCGGCTGGAAGTTTAGACATATACCAGCAGGCTTACTCCCGACACAATCGAAAATCGAAACGAATCAGTTCGATCTCAGCGGCCTTAATTGTCTCCTGAGTCTGTTAATACAAATGAGTATATTACAAATTACCAAAAGGATTCTTATTTTAGATATTATATTTTGTGTTTTTGAGTTTCTGCGTAATGAGTCCAAAAGTAAATAAATTTAATATTCCATTAATAAACCAATTAGCCCAGTGCTACAGTTATCTGAGTATTCCATTTCATTTGACATTCGCAACGAAAACAGTTGAAATACGACGATGTAACACAATACTCCGCCGGCTGACATTCATCTGCAAGTAAACAACTGTTAAGTAATTGTCAATATCGAAATATGTTTTAAATGGAGCGAAATTAAAAACATGGCGGCAATTTTCACGGTAAATATGGTTGATTCACATGTATACTGCTGTAATTCAGCCGAGCCTCATTTGAGCGTATATTTCTTATTTACCCGACTTCGGCGAAGCCAATAGAAAGGGTATTTTACCCGACTTCGGCGAAGCCAAAAGGAAAGGTTTTTGGCAGTCTATGTATGTTTGCATATGTATGTATGACGTATGTTTATTTGTTCTCTCACAGCGGCCAAACTATTTGTCCGATTTTAATAAATTAGGTGTCAATTTAACGGTCCTGCAAGTAACATAGGCTAAATATTTTTTTTTATTTTGAAAATGAAATCTCAAAAACTAACTCAAAAAAAAATTAAGACAATTATCTCGTGTTTGGTATCAAAAGATAGGTGTTGGTAAGCACATCACGAATATGTATTTTTATTCACTATTATATTTTATTGTTAAATTTAAAATGAACGTATAAATGCGGTCGTACAAGAAGTATCTAGGAATTGTTTAGTTATTTGCTATGTAATGGTTAATATTAAAAAAATATATAATGTAGTATTTGGTCTGGAAACAAAAAATATAAAATAAAAAAAGTTTGAATAACTTTTTTTACCCGTCTTCGCAAAAAGGGGCCTAAAAAGGCTGAAACAAGAAAATAATTCAATTTGAAAAAATAAGCTTGAAAATAATAATATTCGTCTGCTGTTGCAATAGTCAATCCATATTCCTGGTGCGACCAGGGATCTACCTTGACCATTTTTGTACCTATGCATAATATCTGGATTTCAAATTGAATTATTTTCTTTTCTTAGCCTTTTTAAACCCTTTTTTGCGAAGTCAGGTTATAGTTTTTTGTTACGATTTTTTGGAACACACAATACAGGGTGTAAAAACAGTTAGTATAACTGTGGGATATGAATATAGGTATACTATATTTTGCCATTAAAAAAAAACAAAAAAAATATTTTGGGATGTATTTTCTATTTTGATATTCTTGCATCATTTTAATTTATCTTTTCCTGTCTAGTATAATGTATGTTGTATAATACTCTAATAAATGTCTAATTATTAATTTAAAATAAAATATAGTTTTTCACATTTCGTTAATATTATATCATAGCTTCGTTTTTTACAGTCCTTATGCGACTACGTATAAAATAATTTATATTTTTTGCAGAAAATGTACCTTTACGTAATTATAAAATTGTATTTTTGTCTACATTGTCAACGTTCTTTGGGACAAACATTTTGTAAAACCGTCTTAATATGAGTTCTGTCATTTTAGTATATAGGTTTTCGATTGGTTGTCGCGGAAGTTTTGTTGTACCTGTGGCGTCAACGGCGCGGCGCCGCGGCGGTGGAGTCGGTTGTAGTGGATAGAGCTGCGTCCATCTCCCATCTTCCGGACGCAGCGAGTCCTACATATCCGTGGAGGAAATCCCCAATCCCCCACGGAACGCTTAAAAGCATTTCTCAGTGATAAAAAAAAATGTTTTCGATTGTTTAGCACTAAGGTTCGGATCGTCTGGAAATTTGTAACAAACAGCAATAATACTTTTTCTTGTGTCCTGGTCCAATTTATGGAAAACATAACAAAAAACTCAGCTCGTAAACAAACATACAACATGAAATTGCTAAAGTTATCCCATTCCGTGAGCACTTCCCTGCGGGTGCCCGCCGCTCATTGATCCCACACTTGGACAATTTAAATTAAAACTTTTTTTTAAATAATAATATCTATTGACGCGTCACACCACGTCAATCTGACCCCGTGCTAAGTATCCGAAGAACTTGTGTTACAGGTACCAGACAACGGTTAAATCTACACTAATATTACAAAGAGGAAAGATTTGTATTTTTGTATGTAACGACTAAACTCAAAAAGTACTGGACCGATTTCAATAATTCTTTTTTCATTAGAAAGCTACATTATCACTGAGTAACATAGGCTATATAAAAATCAATTGCTGTTCGTAAGTCTCGCTAAAACTCGAGATCAGCTGAACTGATCTATTTTTGGTCTTGAGATATTCGTGGAAGTCGCGGGAAGGTTTACAGGTAGCCATACTGAGGAAAAAAGACGTTTAGTCGGTACTAAACTCCTTTTTTCCTCAGTATGGCTACAGCATAACTTTGCAAAGCTAATTTATACACTTGCCATTATTTCAAAGTTTCCTCGCCGTACAAACTAGCCGTCATTTACACCGACACAGGGAAAAAAGTTTCGCGCGTACAACTTTACATAGTACTTTTTGATTACGAATCAAATGCAGCTTCAAGTTATAAATGTTTAAGGGATCTTTATACACTAAAAGGAAAAAACTGGACCCTATAATTGAGACCTGGAGGCTGATTCAGGGATTTGGAATTTGGGATGGAACAAACCCGTCTATGACACAACCAAAGACTGGTCAGTGAAGCCAATTGGCCAATATTAATAAAATGATTTTTGTTTGCTATGAATCCATAGACTTTATGGCTTATATTCTACAATCGGCAGTGTCAAAATGGCGTATTTTTTCTGTGAAAGATTTTCATTTGATGTTTAAACATATTAATTATTCTTTAATTGTTATAAAAAGTATTGGATAATGAAGTGTAATCCTTTAATATACCTGTGAAAGTGTTGATAAGTGTGCACAACGTTGTGTCGCGGCGCTCGGCGTCGGCAAGCGTCGCGGCGCTGGTCGTCGTGGCGCTGGGTGTCGGCAGGCGTCGCGGCGCTGGGCGTCGGCAGACGTCGCGGCGCTGGGCGTCGGCAGGCCTCGCGGCGCTGGGCGTTGGCAGGCGTCGCGGAGCGCGACGTCGCGGCGCTGGGCGTCGTCGCGCTTGCCGACGCCCAGCGCCATGATGCCCAACGCCGGGCGTCGGCAGGCGTCGCGGCGCTGGGCGTCAGCAGGAGTCGCAACGCTAGGCGTCGGCAGGCGTCGCGACGCTGGGCGTCGGCAGGCGTCGGCAGGCGTTCGCAGGCGTCGCGGCGCTGGGCGTCGGCAGGCGTCGCGGAGCTCGGCGTCAGCAGGCGTCGCGGCGCTCGGCGTCGGCAGGCGTCGCGGCGCTGGACGTCGTGGCACTGGGCGTCGGTAGGCGTCGCGGCGCTCGGCGTCGCAGCGCTGGGCGTAGCAGGCGTAGCAGGCGTCGGCGTCGGCAGACGTCGTGGCGCTGGGCGTCGCGGCGCTGGCTCTAAACCACTAGACCACGGTGGCGTAATAACTAAAATTGTTTAAATGCATTGATCGTGTAATATTAAAACTTATAAAATGGGCAACATTTTTACATGAAAAAGTTTTTGGTGGGATTGCCCTTTTTCCATTCATCCATGTTGAAATTACATAACAAATGAAATAAAGCAACAATTTACTGAGAAGCGTTAAGTTATGTCTCCGGACGTATTTACGACGCGCGCGGGCGGCAGGAGCTGTACGACCTGTGACGTCGGCAGGCGTCGCGGCGCTGGGCGTCGTGGCACTGGGCGTCGGTAGGCGTCGCGGCGCTCGGCGTCGCAGCGCTGGGCGTAGCAGTTGTAGCAGGCGTCGGCGTCGGCAGACCTCGTGGCGCTGGGCGTCGCGGCGCTGGCTCTAAACCACTAGACCACGGTGGCGTAATAACTAAAATTGATTAAATGCATTGATCGTGTAATATTAAAACTTATAAAATGGGCAACATTTTTACATGAAAAAGTTTTTGGTGGGATTTCCCTTTTTCCATTCATCCATGTTGAAATTACATAACAAATGAAATAAAGCAACAATTTACTGAGAAGCGTTAAGTTATGTCTCCGGACGTATATACGACGCGCGCGGGCGGCAGGAGCTGTACGACGTCGGCAGGCGTCGCGGCGCTCGGCGTCGGCAGGCGTCGCAGCGCTGGGCGTTGGCAGGCGTCACGGCGCTGGGCGTCGCCAGGCGTCGCGGCGCTCGGCGTCGCGGCGCTGGGCGTCGGCAGGCGTCGGCAGGCGTCGCGGCGCTAGGCGTCGGCAGGCGTCGCGGCGCTGGGCGTTGGCAGGCGTCGCAGCGCTCGACGTCGCGGCGCTCGGGGTCGACAGGCGTCGCGGCGCTAGGCGTCGGTAGGCGTTGCGGCGCTGGGCGTCGGCAGGCGTCGCAGCGCTCGGCGTTGCGGCGCTGGGCGTCGGCAGGCGTCGCGGCGCTGGGCGTCGGCAGGCGTCGCAACGCTGGGCGTCACCAGGCGTCGCGGCGCTGGGCGTTGGCAGGCGTCGGCAGGCGTCGCGGCGCTTGGCGTTGGCAGGCGTCGTGGCGCTCGGCGTCGGCAGGCGTCGCGGCGCTAGGCGTCGGCAGGCGTCGCGGCGCTGGGCGTCGGCAGGCGTCACGGCGCTCGGCGTCGCGACGCTGGGCGTCGGCAGGCGTCGGCAAGCGTCGCGGCGATAGGCGTCGGCAGGCGTCGCGGCGCTGGGCGTCGGCAGGCGTCGCAGCGCTGGGCGTCGGCAGGCGTCGCAGCGCTGGGCGTCGGCAGGCGTCGGCCGGCGTCGGCAGGCGTCGCGGCGCTCGGCGTCGCGGCGCTGGGCTTTGGCAGGCGTCGCGGCACTGGGCGTCGGCAGGCGTCGGCAGGCGTCGCGGCGCTCGGCGTCGCGGCGCTGGGCTTTGGCAGGCGTCGCAACGCTGGGCGTCACCAGGCGTCGCGGCGCTGGGCGTTGGCAGGCGTCGGCAGGCGTCGCGGCGCTTGGCGTTGGCAGGCGTCGCGGCGCTAGGCGTCGGCAGGCGTCGCGGCGCTGGGCGTCGGCAAGCGTCGCGGCGCTAGGCGTCAGCAGGCGTCGCGGCGCTGGGCGTCGGCAGGCGTCGCAGCGCTGGGCGTCGGCAGGCGTCGGCCGGCGTCGGCAGGCGTCGCGGCGCTCGGCGTCGCGGCGCTGGGCTTTGGCAGGCGTCGCGGCGCTCGGCGTCGGCAGGCGTCGCGGCGCTGGTCGTCGGCAGGCGTCGCGGCGCTGGGCGTCGGCAGGCGTCGCGATGCTGGGCGTCGGCAGGCGTCGCGACGCTGGGCGTCGGCAGGCGTCGCGACGCTGGGCGTCGGCAGGCGTCGCGGCGCTGGGCGTCGGCAGGCGTCGCGGCGCTGGGCGTCGGCAGGCGTCGCGGCGCTGGGCGTCGGCAGGCGACGCGACGCTGGGCGTCGGCAGGCGTCGCGGCGCTGGGCGTCGGCAGGCGTCGGCAGGCGTCGCGGCGCTCGGCGTCGCGACGCTCGGCGTCGCGACGCTGGGCGTCGGCAGCCGTCGCCAGGCGTCGCGGCGCTCGGCGTCGCGGCGCTGGGCGTCGGCAGGCGTCGGCAGGCGTCGCGGCGCTCGGCGTCGCGGCGCTGGGCTTTGGCAGGCGTCGCGGCGCTCGGCGTCGGCAGGCGTCGCGGCGCTAGGCATCGGTAGGCGTCGCGGCGCTGGTCGTCGGCAGGCGTCGCAGCGCTCGGCGTTGCGGCGCTGGGCGTCGGCAGGCGTCGCGGCGCTGGGCGTCGGCAGGCGTCACGACGCTGGGCGTCGGCAGGCGTCGCGGCGCTGGGCGTCGGCAGGCGTCGCGGCACTGGGCGTCGGCAGGCGTCACGGCGCTGGGCGTCGGCAGGCGTTGCGACGCTGGGCCATTTTATGCCACGTCAACAAGAATGGGTAAGTCTATATACATTCGAATAGCAGCGAGTTGCAGGTAACTGTTGGTTTATCTTAACGTTAACTGTTGGTTGGTTGGGTTAACCCAATGGCTCAAAATTAACACAGTCAAAGCGTCAAGCTATTCACCTGTAGCATATAATATTCATCTCTATTTTTAACCCCCGACGCAAAAACGATGGAGTGTTATAGTTTGATGTGTCTGTGTAAATGTGTATGTGTCTGTCTGTTGCATCGTAGCTCCCCATCGGATGATCCATTATACATTACATTACATTATTAAGGTACAATTTTGTACTATCGAAATAAGGTGTCACGTAGTCACGCGTGATAAACGAAGACGCGTCGACATTCGCTATCCTATTTCGATAATACAACTTTGTACCTTAATAATGTAACAGTAGAGATGAATATTATATAACAGAAAAACTTGTAATTTCAACTCTGCGCCGAAGTTGAGCCCACCTCAAGTCGCAGTCTCGCGTCGCGCGACCAGTAAGTCTACCCTTACCGAAGCCAACTCATAAGTTCAACTCATCACTATTAAGAAGTCTACTCAAATTATTCAATTCGGCTCAAGTTACGTCAAGTCACGTCTAACTTATGTTCATGCAAATTAGTAATTTGCCGAGTTGATGAATGGATGGAGCCCTGAACTTTCTACGATTTTAACTTTTCAGTA
Organism: Celastrina argiolus; assembly: GCA_905187575.2. Taxonomy (NCBI): domain Eukaryota; kingdom Metazoa; phylum Arthropoda; class Insecta; order Lepidoptera; family Lycaenidae; genus Celastrina; species Celastrina argiolus. The sequence continues at coordinate 2,956,612 of LR994591.1, read as the reverse complement.
TCTATGTAGGTACTAAGTATTTACCGCGAATTTGTACGCGCAAAGCCTGCGAGAAGCGTACAAAAGAAGACTAAGTTTTTGAAACGCTATTCTAATGTATGATCAACTAGTATGGCAAGTTATAAACCCACATTAAACGCTGATTTATGGAACATTTATTAGAGAGAAAAGGTGGGACAAATATTATGTACTCCCAAGGCTGGTTAAAATACCAGTGATAAGGTTGATTCAAATCGTATGCCAACTAATCGGTAGCTTTAGTGCCAATTTCACCAACGCATGTCAAAGTTAATCCTTCGTTAAATATCATGTTGTTTCTCTCGTAATTCCTATCAATGAATGAGAAGGTATAGTAATTTAACAAGCCGTTAACATTAACATGCGTTGATGAAACTGGCACTTAGTGAATTAACCATATCTGTAGAATTTTAAATGTACGTGTTGTAGGTTGCATGTTATAAGTGCGGGTAGTTACGAACAGCGGGCTCACTATTCATCAGCGGGCAGCGATCGGCCATATTGATGGGCCGTGTCAGCCATGAGCCAGACATATATTGCGGTTTGAGACTCTGCCAAACACGGTATCATCACAAACGATCAACTTTTATACATAGTAGCTTCATCTATATCTATACATATAATAAATCTGTAGAGGGGTCATGTCTGTACATCTATACATATAATAAATCTGTAGAGGGGTCATGTCTGTACATTAAGAATATTTAAGTGAAAATTAAAAAAAGGGGGTCTATATAAGCCACAGAACCTAAAAATAACATTTTTGAAAAAAATGTCTGTCTGTCTGTCTGTCTGTCTGTCTGTCTGTCTGTCTGTCTGTCCATATGGGAATGTTTGTCGTCGCATCACGCTAAAACCACTGTATGGAATGAAATGAAATTTGGCAGGCAGGTAGCTTACGACCTGAAGAGCATTATTGGAAATTATTATCCCGAAAAACGAAAGGGTTCCCGTGGGATCTTCAAAAAATTGTAGCTACCTATTTGACGGTATTTCAGCCAAACTACTCAACGTATTCAAATGAAATTTGGCAGGCAGGTAGCTTATAATCTGAAGAGCATTATTGGAAATTGTTATCCCGAAAAACGAAAGGGTTCCCGTGGGATCTTCAAAAAATTGTAGCTACCTATTTGACGGTATTTCAGCCAAACTACTCAACGTATTTAAATGCAATTTGGCAGGCAGGTAGCTTATGACCTGAAGAGCATTATTGGAAATTATTATCCCGAAAAACGAAAGGGTTCCTGTGGGATCTTCAAAAAATTGTAACTACCTATTTGACGGTATTTCAGCCAAAGTACTCAACATATTTAAATGAAATTTGGCAGGCAGGTAGCTTATGACCTGAAGAGCATTATCGGAAATTATTACCCCGAAAAACGAAAGGGTTCCCGTGGGATCTTCAAAAAGTTGTATCTACCTATTTGACAGTATTTCAGCCAAACTACTTAACGTATTTAAATGAAATTTGGCAGGCAGGTAGCTTATGATTTGAAGAGCATTACTAAAAATTATTAGCCCGAAAAACGAAAGGGTTCCCGTGGGATCTTCAAAAAATTGTAGCTGCCTATTTGACGGTATTTCAGCCAAACTACTCAACATATTTAAATGAAATTTGGCAGGCAGGTAGCTTATGATCTGAAGAGCATTACTGGAAATTATTATCCCGAAAAACGAAAGGGTTCCCGTGGGATCTTCAAAAAATTGTAGCTACCTGTTTGACGGTATTTTAGCCAAACTACTCAACGTATTTAAATGAAATTTGGCAGGCAGGTAGCTTATGACTTGAAGAGCATTATAGAAAATTATTATCCCGAAAAACGAAAGGGTTCCCGTGGGATTTCCAAAAAATTGTAGCTACCTACTTGACGGTATTTCAGCCAAACTACTCAACGTATTTAAATGAAATTTGGCAGGCAGGTAGCTTATGACCTTAAGAGCATTATTAGAAATTATTATCCCGAAAAAAGAAAGGGTTCCTGTGGGATCTTCAAAAAACTGTAACTACCTATTTGACGGTATTTCAGCCAAACTACTCAACGTACTTAAATGAAACTTGGCACAAAGGTAGATTGTAACATGAAATAATCAACATAATATTTTTAACCGACTTCCAAAATAGGAGGTGGTTTCTCAATTCGTAAATATATGTTTTTTTTTATGTTTGTTCGTGGATATCTTCGTCGTTTATGAACCATAGTAGTAGTGGTATTACATTAATATTTTTAAAATATTAATGTAATACCACTACTACTTAGTCTTTGAAGATATACGTTTGGAAATTTCGACATCGTTTATACTGCAAGCATATGGTAATTAATAAATAAAAAACCGGGCAAGTGCGAGTTGGAATTGCGCACCGAGAGTAGACCGCCGACGCCGAAAAATTTGGCGGTCGGCGCAAGCAGCGCAGCGTCGGATTGAATGTCGGGGTCGGGTGTCGGCGTCGCGACGGCGATCGTCGCGGCGTCGGGCGTAAGCGTCGCGGCGTCAGGCGTCGCGGCGTCGGGCGTCACGACGTTGGGCGTCGCGGCGTCGGGCATCGGGCGTCGGCGTCGCGACGTTGAGCGTCGCGGCGTCCGTCAGAGTCGCGACGTCGGGCGTCGGCGTCGAGGCGTTGGGCGTCGGCGTCGCGACGTTGGGTGTCGCGGCGTCAGGCGTTGGCGTCGCGACGTTGGGCGTCGCTGCGTCGGGCGTCGCGCCGTCGGGCGTCGTCGTCGCGACGTTGGGCGTCGCAGCGTCGGGCGTCGCGGCGTCGGGGGTCGCGGCGGCGGGCACCGCGGCGTCGGGAGTCGCGGCCTCGGGCGTCGGCGTCGCGACGTTAGGCGTTGCGGCGTCGGGCGTCGAGGCGTCGGTCGTCGCGGCGTTGGGCGTCATATACGGGACATGAGCGCGTTTAAACAAACAAATAATTTACATTTGGGGACTTTCATTGTATGCGCTGCATAAACGGTTTAAGTCAAACAAACACCACGCGAACGAAGTCGCGGGCACAGCTAGTATTATAATATTTTTTTTAATAACTGAATATAATAACTGATTTCGGCGACGGTGGCCGGTTTCATTGAAACCAGCTACGCAGGAGTTAATATACTGCCCAAGTGTGTGCACAATATTCAGAAGCACTATCTTCCTCCACCGTCGTAGCCCAGTGGGACGGGTAACCGACTAGACTGGCGAGGATCAGGTGCAAAACCGATTCTGCTTGCTGAAGATAGACGGGTTATATAAGAATTAATATAAATTATTATCACTATAAGATTATGATCACTATAAGATGTTGTTAGACCGACCAACTAACACCTACTTGGCATAACATGTATCTCACAACTTTTTATGGTAGAAGAACTAAGTAGCGAGACTTGGCACTTTTTACAAGTTATGTTTTTGATGGGATACTTATTATTAGCAAGCTCATAATGAACTAACTAATGAGCTAATAAAATAACTCTTGCTTTCCCTCGTCACAATACTAATTTCTGTGACTCGTATTTATGAGAATTCGTCTCTGGAACGCCTTGCCCAATTCCATACAAAAATCAAAGTCAATATATTTTTTTTAAAAGAAAGACTTAACTCACTACTACTATTACTCCTTAGATTTGACTTTATAATATATGTATATTGTTATATTTGTGTATTTCAAGTAGCCATATACATGGTGTAAAATATATGAGTGATTATATTATAAAGTATAATCACTCATATATTGTGTGGGTGTGTATTTACTGTGAAAGTATCAGAGCTGAAAGAGTAACTTTTTTTTATTATTGTATGGGCAAATTTATGATGGGCAGGGCATTTCTTACAGAAACATGAAAGTCGAAAAGTCTTTCAGCCCGGGTACTTTCACAGTAAACTCTTCATATAAGACACATACACATCCTAAAGTATTATCACTCATTTATTTTACATCTTGTATATAAATAACACTCTTCTAATGTACGTAACATTCAGTTTAATTCTTTTTTGTGCTTAATTTGTAATTATAATATTATAAATTGTAAAATGGTTGTCTAGAACATTTATTTTTTTCTGATTTCCTTTATGTATGTATATGTTACCGGCCAAACCCGATTTAAGGACAAACTAGTTTTGCCTAGGCTTAACTAGTTCTTTCTATACGCGATAGGATTAACCAGTATAGCCTAGTGCAAACTAATTTGTCCTAAGCCTGATAGGATAGACCAGTTTAGACTAGGCCAATGACTGTTATAAGTAATTGCTAGAATGGCCACTTTTGGCGGTTTTTATGAGAGTAAATACAGTATAAGATTTAGAGCTGTAATTAAATGCCAATAAATTAGTTTAACTATTTACTTAGAGTTTTAACCGATTACTTTTTTAATAAGTTCTTTGTGTTGTTGTAAAATTTATTTTAAAAAGAGTGGCGCTAGTAGCGGTTATTCCTCGCCTTAACGACGAATCATTATAGTTTAATACAAATGATTATTTTTCCAATTACGGAGTATATTTTTATTTAGTTTATCTATTTATTTTGACTTTCTTGATACCTACTTTAATGTTTAGACTAGGCCATACCAATTTATCCTAGAGTGTGCGTATCTATATTAGGATCAACTAGTTTGGCCTAGTCTAAACTGGTCTATCCTATCGGGCTTAGGACAAATTAGTTTGGACTAGGCTACACTGGTTAATCCTATCGCGTATATGATGAACTAGTTGAGCCTAGGCAAAACTAGTTTGTCCTTAAATCGGGTTTGGCCGGTAACATATATAAGTTCATGTTGAAAATATGAATATTTTATATTATTATTATTATTATCAGGTGTCAGATGAACGTGGTGTGCATTCATAGGAATGGACCAAATATCTATAGGTATATTAAAATTAATCTTTATTAATAACTAGCTGTCCCCGCGACTTCCTTCGCGTGGTTGTCGGCAATACTATCGCGATTATCTTTTGATTGCTCACGTTGTTATTATGATTATTAAAACATAATAATTCTTTCATACATATTTTTGAGTAACTTTAACCGTTTATGTAGCGCACGCAACGAAATTCCTTAAATAATTTTCCCCGTTTTTGCAACATTTCTCACTGACGCTGCGCTCCTATTGGTCGCAGCGTAATGTTATATAGCCTAAAGCCTTCCTCTATAAATGGACTATCCAACGAAAAGATTATTTTTAATCGGACCAGTAGTTCCTGAGATTAGTGCGTTTAAACAAACTATTCCGCTATATAATATTAGTATATAAGTAGATATGCATGCCCATGATAGACGGAGCTATCCATATCTTCAACAGACCAGAGACAGGTTATTCAATATATTTCTCTTGTGTGATATTCGTAACGAAAGTACTCTTGATAATTGGCACAAGGGCAGTTTGACTTGATGTAAAAGTGTTCATAGACATTATTAATGATGCTCCTCGACTGTCCAGCTCTTCAACAGAACAGAAACAGGTAACTTGGGTAGCACGAAAACTCTACATGGAAGATCTCTGAAGAGGAAATTTGCAGCAACAGCCCCAATCATATCGCTCAGTTCATGAGCAGCATAGAGTTGGACAGTGGACACGAAGGAATCACAAGATCAATTTTTGTCACAGTAAATGTGACCTCATGGTCACATTTAAATTCTGATGTGACGTCATACAGAGGTCTTCATTAGTCAAGGACAGGTCTCATGACCTGTCTTTGACTGATGGAGACCTCTGTAGCGCAGTGGTTGAGAGCGTTGGTGCTCGAGCGGGAGGTTGCATGTTCACACCCTGCCGAATGAACAAAAAGTTTTCTGTGTTCCTGAGTCATGGATGTGTATTAAATTTACATATTGATATAATAAAAATCTTAAATGTTTTTATAGTATAAAAGTATTAAATAAATTTCCATGGTCTGGTACCTGTAGGTAACACTAAGTTCTTCTAATACTTATTACAGGGCTAGATTGACGTGGTGCGAAGCGTCCATAGCTATTATTATTATTAGCCTATTTCTTTTTTACGGGCTATTATTATGAATCTAATAATGACGAGACGAATGAGACGACCTCCGTAGCGCAGTGGTTCAGCGCGTTGGTGCTCGACCGAGAGGTTGCGGGTTCGAATCCCGCCGAGGGAACAAAAAGTTTTCAATGTTCCTGGGTCATGGATGTGTATTTAATTTGTGTATTAAAATAATAAAAATCTTAAATATGTGTATAGTATAAAAGTATTAAATATATATTTCCGTTGTTTGGTACCTGTAACACAAGTTCTTCGGATACTTAGCACAGGGCCAGATTGACGTGGTGTGAAGCGTCTATATATATTATAAAAAAAATAATAATAATAATACATCTTACATCGAATCAATAGATTAGAGACTGTGGACTAATATATATACAGGCTGACTGGTGAGACATGTGCAATACTTACGGAGAGTACTCGGTACTCGATTCCCATTATAAATATGTAATAAAATTAGGTACCTAATTTTTTACCTAATTTTCCTTTAAATAAATTAATCATGGATACTATGAAAATGACGCGGCTAGGCAAGTAGGCATACCTGCGCAGCCGGCGCGGCATCCCGGCGGCGGCGTGCGACATCAACGTAGGTAGTACGGGCGCGTACCTACGCACGGTATCCATGCGTTGGGTAAATAATTTAAGCAAGTTTAAGATACATTTACTCAGTGATTAATTGATTTTTTTTTTCATCTCACATAATAGCCAAATATCACGTCCTCAAGTATTGCTCATGTCTCACCAGTCACACTGTATAGACAGCCCAAATCATAACCTTTTGCTTCGCCGAAGCCGGATAAAGTTGGCTTTACATGAGCTCAAGAAAACGACGAATTAGCATCCTGTACACAGAACTCGCATTCATTTGAGAACACAATGGGAATAAACAAATACATTTACTACTGAAGACAAACACGCCGTTCGACACACGAGTTATATATTCGTGGCCAGCATAATAATATCCATCACCAGCGCCTCCGTGGTCTAGTGGTTCAGAGCTTCGTTCTCGACCCGGAGGTCGTGATTCGATTCCCGCGTTGGAACAACAAAAAATATTATTTTCAAATTAGGTTACGACGATGCAGGCTGATCACCCGATTGTCTGACAAGAAAGATGATCCATGCGTCGGTTGGGCATGTAAAAAGTCGGTCCTGCGCCTGTTCTCACGCCAGTCGTATCGGTTTACCGTCTCACTGGGTTATGAGAGTAAAAGGAAGAGAGTGTCTTTGTGCACACACTTGCAATATAAAAGAACTCCTGCGTAGCTGGGCTGGTTTCAATGAAATCGGCTACCGACACCGAAATCGGTTATTATTATTATTATCCATCATCATTATCAACATATTAGGCGTGATGGATATTTGGGTAGGGCGTGATATATATGCTAGGCGTTTGTATAATTATTTAGTTTCGTTTTCAGTTAGCCCTTACCTTTAAGAAGACTCATACACTCATACAGGCTAGGGTTTCCCTGTGAAGAAGAATTAGCCTTCGCCACTAGAAGATAGGGTTCTGTGTGTAAAGGGTATAAACCCTATAACTAAGACTTCATAAGTTTGTCTGCCCCTCTGTGCTTCTTTCAGCTGGGTATATATCATGCACCGTAAAGAAAAAAAAATGTAAAAAAAATCACCTACAAAAGTTTTAAATGCCCAGACATATAATGAAACTTTTATAGGTGATTTTTTATTGATGTTGTACAATAAACAATAAAACAGAATATAATAACTATTTAAGTTGGGCTCCCATAGGTAGCTCCAATTAACGTATTTTTGTAAAAGAAATACGTTTTTTTCGCACATTTCGATTTGATTAGACTATTGCGAATTGAACGATTTTAATTTTAGAATGGACCTTAATTGTTTAATCTATTCGCAACGGATTAAATACCTATTGAAACTCTGAAACTTATCCTGTTTTAGATGAAGCCTTATACAATTAATTTGTGACCTCTGCATATAAGTTGGAATTTAATTCTGATTCCCAGATTTGAATAACAGTCGGTTTACGAGGTTGTACCTGTATTAATTAATCCGGAGGAGTTGAGTGTATTGTCATGTTCAGCATAATTGGAGGTACCAGAACACGTGTCATATGCAGGGTAATCCAACATGAATATTTAACAAATTATTAAGAAGTTGTTGCATCTGATTAGATTTAATTGACGTTAACAAAAATAACGAGTACGATCTTCATGATTCATTGGACATAAATGGAATTTATTAATATAATAACACAAATGACTCTTTAAAAGTAACATAAATAAATTAAAAACTATTTAAGGTAAATAATTATAATCTAAACTATAAAATAAACAATTTATAAAAAAGACTATAAGTAAAAAACTATATTGTACATAAATAAGTGACTTTATACGAGTAGTATCTTTTGGCTTATTTTTAGATAACATTGTATGTAAACTGTAAACTTTCCGAAGAAAACGCTGAAAAAAAGAGTACGATTTTCAGTATAATTAGACCTTATCATGGTATGTATTGAATATTGTATAATACCCACATTTCTTGCAAAAAGAAAATTCTTTTATAATATTAATTACTTCCTGTAAGTGTGCCGTGTCGTGTTGTGTCACGATGTGTTGCCGCCTGCCGGGACGTTACGAGTATTTAGTCATACTTTTTCTAGGTACTGCAACGCGTATCATGCTGAATATACCAAAATCAATTTTTTATTTCTATTCTATCTACAATGATGATGTTGTTTGTGTGTTACAGATGGGGGCGTATTTTTGTCGAATATCACAAATGTGGGTACAAGGTCACTAAAATGGTAGAAGCCCTGAAGGGATATCTTTGATCGAGCGAATGGCTATGCTCAGTCAGGCCGAAGCTCACTGTATTAGTTTCAGACATTGTATACCCATAATATAGCGCTGAACTGAGAAAACAACGATAGCGTGATTTAGAATTGTGGCCCTTAATGGTATACCACAGACGCTTTTACATCAATACAATCTTCAGCGAACTGTTGAGCAACAGAGGTCGAAGAATTTATAAAGCACGGCGATCCGGCGCGTGCACGGGTGTGAATTTATAATGTATGTCAACGCAACCTTTCACGTTGACGTCATAACGTAGACAATGGACATGAGGACAGGCCGACAGTCAGATAAGTATCGACACTTCATTTGGCATTAACCCAATACGCCAAAAATGATTGCCCTTTTATGGCTGACCTTTGTCAGCGTTGCATTAGAAAACGAATTAAATAAAGTAAGTATTTTTCATCCATGATTGGATTTGTACAGTAACCACTCTTTTAATATTGTAGAAACTTAGGATGCCTCCGTGACCTAGTGGTTTGGAGCTTGGGTCTTAACTTAGGAGATCGTGGGTTTGATTCTCACGTTGAACAAAAAAATGTAGTTTTCAAGTTTGGTTAGGACAATGCAGACTGAACACCTGATTGTCTTACAAGAAAGATGATCCATTTGTCGGATGGGTATGTAAAAAATGGTCTTGCGCCTGTTCTCCCGCCAGTCGTGTCGGTTATCCGTCCCATTGAACTACGAGAGTGAGGTAAGAGAGTGCTTGTGTGTATTGCGCACATCGTTGGGCACTATGAATAACTCCTGCGTAGCTGGCCAGGTTTCAATGAAACCGCCCACCGTTACTGAAATCGGTGTGAGAGGCATTATTATTATTATACTATCCTTAATTATTTTATAACCTAATACATACTTAAATGTCGCACGCTTGCTGAAGCACGTCTACGCGACACTCATAATCTACTTGGTGAAATACACCGGACGGAAACATACGAAAACAGAAACAGAACAGAATAGGGCGCTTGATTACGATAATAATATAATAAATAGCATTCACAGTTTAACACAATGTTTAATTCAAATCTCGTAGTCACTCAGTTATAAATAATCGCTTAGTCAGCCGGACTAAATACAAATAAACTCTATGAATCTTACGTAGAGCTTTCATTGACGACCTCCGTAGCGAAGTGGTTGATCGCGTTGATACTCGAGGGAAAGGTCGCTGGTTCGTATCCCGCTGAGGGAACAAAAAAAATGTGCCTGGGTCATGGATGTGTATTAAATTTGTGTATAATATAATAAAAAATCTTATATATGTATATGCATAGCACAAAAGTATTAAATATTATATTTTCGTTGTCTGGTACCTGTAACACAAGTTCTTCGGATACTTAGCACAGGGCCAGATTGACGTGGTGTGAATCGTCCATAGATATTATTATTATTATAACAATACTATATTAAATTAAAATTTTTATGTTCTGGAAATTGCTCAACTGGAAAGCTTTGAAAAATGTAGGTATTTGCTTTGCTGTGTCTTTACAACAACAAAAAAAAAATGGAAACGTTTTTTTTTGTTGTTCCAACACGGTAATCGACCCACGATCTCCGGGTCGGGAGCTAAACTCTATACCACGGGACCACTGAGTTGTAAACTGTAAGTTAACTTAAAATATAGAAGTTCCAGTTAGCCCTGAGCAAGTGTCCGAAGTTAAAAGGGCTTTCCTACTTCCAGACAAACGCTCTGCCCTTAGCCCTCAGGCCGAGAATGTCAAGCGCCCTCAGGGCCGGGGTGACTGACATTTAACAAAATTAACATTTCAAGTATTACGCTTTCATTAAATGTCACCGGTAATTTTAAATTAGATTTTGCTGTACAAATGTCGTGAGGCGCAATAGGGTTGAAATGTGAATAGTTCGTTCGTTCTTAATTTGAATTCAAAAATTTCAATTTCAATAATTTAAGATTATTATAACTAGACACTCGTGTTTGATATACGTATCACAATTGTCATGGTGCTGTGTAAGGCGACAGAGGGAATAAGGCTGTAATATTAATGAGTGATAGTATTTCAGGGTGTGTATAGGCCCCGTATATAGAGTTTACTGAGAAGGTACCAGCGCTGAAACAGTTACTTTTTAAAATTATTGTATGGGCAAATTTCTTATTTTGGAGCATATCTCATAGAAACAGGAAAGTCTTTCAGCGCTAGTACTTTCACAGTATACTCTACATAGGAGTCACATATACACCCTAAAGTACCATCACTCATTTATTTTATTTATTTTAACATCATGTACGTTTTGTACATAGGCGGACATAATGCCTCAAAGCATTTTCTACCAGTGAACCTTTAGGTGATTTAGAGACAAAAATAAGTAGATGCATTCCAAACAGGGCATAATAGGATAATTTTTTAATAAAGTAGTAAAATGAATAATAAATTATAAGTACTTACATTAAATGAATTTTACACCTTGTATATCCGGAAATGAGCTGGAGTCTTTACGCGGACATCGCTAGTTGCTATTATCCTAAAACTACGCTCGGTAACTTGCCTTTTTTTATGGAGGGGAAATACGTTACGTCTCCTCGCCGGCTCCGAGGGAAGGCGGTGGGGTATGTCAGACTCCCTCGGCACGTGTAGAGTGCGCCGAGATTTACCGACTAAAACCCCCTCATGCTACCTTCTGCGCCAAATATGAGCCACGGGAACTGGTTGCAATACTTCCGCGACCCACAGCGCTGTCGGTAACTTGCCTGCTGAGTGGTGAGTTCATGCAACTACCTCCAAACTTTGGGGGAGGGTTATGTCTAGCTAAAATGACAAAGAAAAAAAATGCGTAGTTTTTAAATAACAACCATACTACTGCAAGTACACTCCTGTCAAGCGGTAACTGGCGCCCGCTCGCTCTTGCATTTTAAATTCAAGACAGCGGCCTTAAGAGGAAACACCACGGTTGAGAGAAATACAAAATAGGTATTTATAAAATCTATTGCTGTCTCACAGTGCCTTAGCTAGCCAGCACTAGCGCGATAGAGACTGCAACTTGGACTGAAATTACCTATTAAAAGTACCAGAAATCGACGTTTAGGGGATTCCTGTTTCCTCCTCCAAAATTTAACCGATTTAAATATTTTTTTCTGTATTAGCTAAAAAAAGAATTGAGCTAGGTTCCTATTTTTTGCTTTTGTTGTTTACTGTAGTCAAATCTGTTTCCTAGATATTCAAACATAGAGGAGAGTCTGGCCATTTTTTTTAGGTTTTTAAACGTCCATATCTCTTTAAATAATTAATTTATTAAAAAAAGGAAAAAATAGGGACGTACAAACAATATCCATAAATATTCAGGAAAAAAATTGTTACTCTAGAGGTATTATCCAGGGAGGAAATTGAAATCCCCTAGACCCCTATTTTTGTATGGAAAAAATTTCGTGGTGTTTCCTCTTAAGCCTGTATTATATAGCTCTGTATAACGCTGACCTTGCTCGACTGCTTTATATAGCGAGAAAGGGGTATCACCGCCGCGCCGACCAGAGAGTGTTGAAATTGTATCTAATAATACCACGAAAAAATTAAAAAAATGTTTCCGTAAATCTTGCTTCCATTTATACTGAAATAATTTTCAAATTGTGTAGCTACTATACGAAGAGAAAAAAAAGGCTTGAAGCTAAAAAAAGTATGAACTTAGCATGAATGATGAAAGAGGTATTTTTTTACATAATGTACGTAATATTTATGAGTGATAATACTTTTGGATGTGTTTGGGTCTCATGTATGATGAAAGTACCAGCGCTGAAATAGGTACTTTTTTACATATTATATTGGCAAATTTATGTCGTTGAGGCATATCTCATAGAAACATGAAAGTCTAAAATTAAGTCTGTCAGCGCTGGAAATTTCGCAGTATACTCTACACGCACATACACACCTTAAAGAATTATCACTCATTTATTTTACATCTTGTATTATATTATAACATCTGTTTCACATCAAAAGGTTTCAAAGCAGTTCAATTTTCAGCTTAACCGCGCGCACATCTCCTTAATGCACTGCTAAGGTGTTACGCACGAGGTGCCCTGAGATTTAGCATTATTAGATTTTATGGTGCAGTACTGCAGTGGAATACATTTAAACATAAATAATGATAATGGAAAGTAAGATGGAGTGTAGAAAACCAAAATGTACTTTTATTATACCTACGTGTATAATCTGTACCTACGTGACCTTTTCTGCAGACCTTAACAAAACTAAATCTAGAATATACACCAAAACTGAATCTAGAATATACACTTAATTTGACATCCTCATGTCAAATTAAGTGTATGCGTAGCCGGAGGTTCGAATCCCGCCGAAGGAACAAAAAGTTTTCTGCGTAGGAACACAGAAGGGTCCATGGATGTGTATTAAATTTGTGTATTAATACAATAAAAATCTTAAATACGTATATAGTATAAAAATATTTAATATATTTCCGTTGTCTGTTGTAACATAAGTTTTTCTGATGATTATCACGGGGCCAATTGACGTGGTGTGGAGCATCCATAGATATTATTATTATAATCCTAGTCTGAGAATCGTGGGAATAGACAGGTGTAGGTGCGTCGGCCCGCGAAACCTACATCTGGTGTTCACGCACCATTACGTTACATTATCGACAATATACCGATATTGATATTTGTTGTATGTGTGTAAAATCTGTATCGTACCGTGACGGAGTAGATTTGATGGTGTCCGGTTTCGATTGGTAGATATCGAATCGGAAACTTTCCGACGTTTATAAACGTTAGAAACTTAGAACAATCATAAAATAATTATCCCTTTAGCGCTATTTATTCAAAGGGTGTCGCACCAACGCGCCATATCTTGGCAGAAGTAGTTTTCACACGACACATAGCCGCCACGGTGTCGTGTGAAAACTACCTAACACACATAATGTTTTATAGATAGAGTTAATTGCCAAAGAGGTTTTTTTCCACGTAAAATATTCCACGCGTAGCCGTGGGCAGAAGCTACTTCTTACTATTATAAACGTGAATGTTTATAAGTATGGATGGACGGATGTGTGTTGCTCTTTCATACATAAACTACTAAACAGATTTTTATGAAATTAAAGCTCAATTTCATCAAAGCTTGTTAGTGTTAAGGACTTGTTAAAACACCATGCCTTCTCATTAATTGTAATACAAGAGGGATAATGATATTTAATGAAGGATATAACAAACAGTGTTTGGCGAAACTGGGTCTAAGTCTCGATTTCACCAACGCATGTTAGTGCTAACAGCTTGTTAAAATACCATGCCTTCTCATTCATGGACAGGAATTACGAGAGGAGCATGATATTTAACGAAGGATTAACTTTAATATTGCTAGGTGAAACACGCCCTTAGTATGATAGTTATAGTAGTCCGCTCTTGATTAACAGATGCAACTATTTGTAACAAGTGTACGGTTCTAGCAAGACGTCGCGCAAGGAGTCGCGTTAAACATCTAGTTTTTTCATACAAGTTACATATTAAAATTAGCAAAGAGCTTATGACGTTACTTCTCCGTCACATTCACGTAATATTACGTTAATTGAGAAATTTAAACTGAACGTTTAATCCGGGATTATTCGAAAATAACTTGGCTTTAATTAGTACAAGGTTTCTCGCTCACTAGGTAGGTCGTTTCTTAGTAAATGTATGAAACTTAACATACATCACCTGAACATTGATATACCATTTATACCAACGTCGCATCGCTTAAAAATTATATCATGAAAGAGCCTTTTTGGACGGTGCGTAGGTAAATAGGTAAATACTCTTCAATCTGTTTTAAAGAGTTTGGAATACAAAGTCCAATTATTTTACCACACTACGGTTAAGCCAAAATGAGGGTAATGCTTTTGGCAAAGTATGTATGTTATTTACACCGTAGCGCCCAAAGTACTGCTCTGATTTCAATGAAAGAGATGTCAATAGTAATGTAATAATGGGCCGGGTAACAATTTATGCAGTTGGGTTATTTATACAGGCTGTAATATTATTGAGTGATTATACTTTAGGGTGTATAGGTCCCGTATATAGAGTTTACTGTGAAAGTACCAGCGCTGAAACAGTTGTTTTTTTTACATATGGGCAATTGCATCAAACTATTGGTACACTTATTTGCATTTTTCCATTAAAATAGTGATAACGTTTTGACCTATAATTAAAGAAATTATTCATTTAACTCTCAGCCCTTATGAACACGGCGCTGCACGGCCCATCGTTCGCACACCTCTAAGGGGCACATACACACCCTAAAGTATTTTCACTTATTTATTTTACACCGTTTAAATGGGATGGGAGTGCAATTTGGCTACAAATTACAATTGCCTACAATATTATGTATAACGCTTTTTTTTGTATCCAAAGGGATAAAACGAGACATTACTAAGACTTTTCTGGCTGGCACCAGGCTGTATCTCAAAAACATATCGAACTTTCACTTAGTAATTCTGTTGCCGTAATAACAACAAATACTAATAAAAATAATATTAGAGGGGGCTACAACAAACGTGATTTTTCCCGTTTTGTACGGAGCAGGGATGTTAGGGAGCTCCGTAACCGTAATCGAAATTATCGGATAACTGTATAAAAATTATCCGTAACCGAATCCGAAATAAAAGTTTTGCTACTGTAAAAAGGAAACCTAATTTCTCCGTAACCGTAATTATCCGAAACAAACGGATAATCCGAAGTAATGTAATATCCATATTCGTATCCGGAATTTTATATCCATTTCATCCCTCCTACGGAGCCCTTGGTGCTTCAACTCGCACTTGGCCAGTTTTAAATTGTATGCTTGGCCAAAGCTCTGCGATCGACATGTGTCGCCAGCCGACCGAAACGAACTTTATAAATATTGTTTATTCACAAGAAGTTGGCACATGACAAGAGCTATCGATTTTAAAAACATACAATTTGGTTTTTTGTTACAATTATATTAATCGACCTGAAAAGAGAGGAGGTTCTCAATTCGTTGGTTTCTTTTATGTATACTAATATTATAAAGCGGAAGAAATTTGTTTGTTTGTTTAAACGCGCTTATCTCAGGAACTACTGGTCCGATTTGAAAAATTATTTTTTTGTTGGATAGTCCATTTATAGAGGAAGGCATTAGGCTATATAAAATTACGCTGCGACCAATAGGAGCGAAGCGTCAGTAAGAAATGTTGCAAAAACGGGGAAAATTATTCACATTTGGGGACTTTCGTTGCGTGCGCTGCATAAACGGTTTAAGTCACTCAAAAACCACGCGAACGAAGTCGCGGGCACAGTTAGTGTTAGATAAATTGGTACTGCATTGAAAAATACCAAAGGTATCCCAAAGACTCCGATCGCTATTGTCACTTCTGCCATGTTTTGTTTATGTAAATTTCTTCTTACTATCGGATTAAATTGTAGTGAAAATCCTCTTATATAATAAATGAATGGCGCCTGCCGAAAACAAAAATGTATGGGATTTGACATACCGTCGCTTCACCTACATAACTTCGTATCTATAAAACTACAACTTTTTAGTAGAGTAAAAAAACTTAATAATATAGATTTTTTTAAATGAAATGCGTGAACACAAAAAGAATTGTTCAAATCGGTTCATAATCGGCGGAGATATCGCAGAGATAAGGGTATACCCCTAAAGTTCTACCCTTGGGGGTGAAATATTTTCTTCAAATTCGCATGAAACCACCCTATTGATAATACCTATTCAACAAAAAAATAATCGTTCAAATTGGTTTATAATCGGCGGAGATATTGCGTATAAAAAAGTTCATCCCCAATTTTTCACCCTTGGGGGTTGTTTTTTTTATTATTAAATTTAAAAGGAACCACCCTTGAGGTATTACCTATACGCCGAAAAAGATTTGTTCAAATCAGTTCATAATTGGCGGAGTTATCGCGTAACAAACATAGAAAAAAAAAACATACGGGTCGAATTAAGAACCTCCTCCTTTTTTTGAAGTCGGTTGAAAATTAAGTTTTATAGTATCGAGAAAACATTGATGCTTAAGATCCGAGATTCAGATTTTTTTTAGATACGAGGTTGAGATGGTAAGCTATCCATAAGTTTTATTAGGTGACATATGAATTCGAGTATCTAAGTGATTGAGTGACGACGAATTCATATATCACCTAATCAAAATACCATTGAAAATACCAAAAAATATAGAAGGTAAATAGGAAGATTCCGATCGCTATTATCACTTAGGTATCATGTCTTGTTTTGTAAAATTAATCAAAATCTAGTGAAAATGCTCTTACATAATAAATGAATGGCGCCTGTCAAAGGTTCAAACAAAAATGTACGGGATTTGACATAATGTTCGATAAGTACACGAAATCGTATGTCACTTCGTCAAAATGTTTATTTTTTTTCGAACTTCGTAATAGTAACAATGGCTAAGAGCCCTGTTATTATGTAAACAGGAAAATCGTTTTCGAAGGAGTCATTTTTCAGCCCGCGACAGACAGGTCTATGGGGAAATATATTGCTACTAAAAACCATTTCTAATCTCACAACAAGCTCCAGTTTTCTTATTCACTTGTCACAACGTAACAAAGGCATAAAGAGAGGAACTGAGACAAATACAGTTGCCGTACGATGCGTCAATTGATCTGTGTGCTAAAATCAAAATCAAAACATTTTATTCAAAACTAGCTAACCCGTGCCCACTTCGTTGAGCATGGAAACCGTGTAAACCTTCTCGGGGCTTCCACGAATATGTCAAGACCAAAAATAGCCGAATCGCTTCAGTTGATCTCGAGTTTTAGCGAGACTAACGAACAGCAATTGATTTTTATATAGCCTATGTTATTCAGTGATAATGTAGCTTTCTAATGAAAAAAGGAATTATTAAAATCGGTCCAGTACTTTTTGAGTTAAGTCGTTACATACAAAAATACAAATCTTTCCTCTTTATAATATTAGTGTAGATAAACATTTAACCGACTTCCAAAAAAGAGAAGGTTCTCAATTCTGCTTTTTTATATATGTACACCGATAACTCTAATAAATGGTAATCTGTGGACAGTGCTGTGGGCTTCACTATTATTTAATTTTATATGTTTAAATTGTATTATTTATATACATAGTGTAGTTGTTTGCTGTTCCTTTTTGAATAAAAATAAAAATAAAATAAAAAAATAAAACTCTGAGGTTACTCATCCGATTTGCATGATTATTTTTTTATTCAACGCAGAATACCTGTTATTTGGTCCTCTCAAAATGTTACTCGATTTGGCCATGTAGTTTTTATTTTATGAACATATTTCACCAATTTCCAGATTCAATACGTATTTGTACGCACATTTTTTACATGGATGGTGTATGTATCATGTAGTAACAGTACGGCTAAAGTAGGAATTTTTCACTTTTGCATTTATAATTGGCTCTCGACACAAAAAGGAGAAGGTAATCATAAATATGGTGTCTGTTAGTCTGTCTGTAGCATCTTAGCAAACTGATTTATCGTACTGTAGTACACTTTGACTTCGAGACACTCATCTGTTTTGTGACTTTTATAGAGATGTTTAAGCGATGCCAAAATATGCCAGAACAAAAAATGCTCTACGCGTCCTTCTCTTCACACTATATTCGGCTTCAAAATCAAAATCAAAACATTTGTAAAAATTTATTCAGAATAAATTTTTACAAAAAGTTTTCTGAACGTATGTGATCCATACTAACGGTTCGGGAACTAGCCCAGCGAGAACCGGCGTAAGAAACTCGCATGGGGCCATCTTTTACCAAAAAGATGGAAAATTGCTCTTTTCATATAAGATTTACAAATGTCAGAACTAAAACTAAATAACAAAAGTACAGTAATTTTATAGTATATAAATATAGCCTTGCAGAGGGCTACTTTATTCCCAAGGTGTGCTGTCATTCATAAAATCATTTACTGTATAGTAAGCTTTTGCACACAAACGTTCTTTGGCTACTTTCTTAAACTTATTGTTTGAAAAATTTTGAACGTTTTCTGGGATCCTATTGTATAGGCGTATACTTTGGCCCTTAAACGATTTTTTTACTTTACTAAGTCTAGTCACTGGTACATCAAGTTTATGCTTATTTCGAGTATTTCTATTATGGTTGTCACTTTTCTTTTTAAATAAGTGTAATTTTTTTTTAACATACATTAAATTCGAAAGGAGGCTTGATATATGAACCATGAGACACGCTGTATAAGAGACGTCTTGCCGATAGTGCGTACTTAAAATCACTGGCCCACACTAGTGTCCGACGCCTCTCAACAAGCCTCCCATCTGATATACGAGTACCCCCATCTGGTGTAGAGGTAACCAGTTACGCAAACACCACAATTATACTTACATACATTCATACATATTCTAGATAAATAAACTTAATTTAAAATTAAAAAAAAAACCCCAGACTTAGCGTGTAACATTCCTATCACACCTAACAAACGACCTGATGGCCTTGAAGACCTGAACCGATTTATACCAAACATAGTTAAAAACACTCTCGACTGATATACCTTTCAAACAAAATTAACATTAAAATCAGGGGGCCAACTCAAGATGCCACCGCTAATTATCGCTTACAAAGTTCGATAACAAAATGTATGAGATTTGACGCTAAATGATCGCGATTTGGTATGTCATTTAGCGTACCTTATGTCAAATCCCATACATTTTGTTTTGTAAGCGATAATTAGCGATGGCATCTTGAGTAGGCCCCCTGATCATCCGTTTGGGAGCTACGATGCCACAGACAGACACATACACATTTACACAAACACGTCAAACTTATAACACCCCAGTTAGGGGTTAAAAAACATAAGACGCAGTCGGGTGAAAATATGTGTAGTAAACAAGGATAAACCTTTGCAATAAGCTAGTTGACCTCATTGTACAACTGCGAAACTAAATTCTATTTATGTGTAAAATAAACCAATTTCGGTAAAAGCTACGGATTTTGGTTTCCTTGAGGTAAACGGTTTTACCGCTAAGGCGCTGCTCAGTGGATCAGGAAATTAAATTAATGTATGGCATTAAAGGCATTAAAGGCTCTCTTTTTGTGAAATGCACGATATTTCCCATTAAGGGCGCGACTAAGCCAGATGGCTGTATGTTCGTCTCTAATACCTGTATTACTGAAAAACTGAATATGAAATTGAAATATATATTATGACTAGCTGACCCGTGCCCACTTCTTTCTTCTTTGAGCATACAAACCGTTTAAACCTACCCTGGACTTCCACGAACATTTCAAGACCAAAAATAGCCGAATTGGTTCACCAGTTATTGATTTTAGCAAGACTAACGAACAGCAATTCATTTTTATATATAAGATAGTTAGATGATATACAGTGTACACATATATTTTTTTTTCTGTTGCAATCCAGTTAAAAAAAAATTGATTGTAATGTGCTTTGTGCATTTAAATAAATAAAAAAAACGCATCAAGGTTAACACTAGTGTTAGTTAAAAATTCGATTGCATAAAATTTACTCGATAAAAATGTGAAGTGGCCTCTAATTTACATTACCTGGTATTTCAATTTAAAAAGTAGGCCTATGCATCCGATATTGGATGATTTATACAGTATTCTCCGAGCGAAGTACCTACTCTTTAAATACCTTTTCTTTTTTTCTTTTTTTTTCTGTAATGCCTGGGACAGGGGGTTATTAAATGTCGCACGGTTGCCCAGCACATACGGCATTCTCACAACAGTCGACCTATTCCAGAGGAATGACTGGTCGATACGTCTGGGGCCAACCATGTGCGGGTTTCCTCACATTGTTTTCCTTCATCGTTAGAACCTCCGTATAATGTACTTGAGATTAGAAAAAGTCTCATTGGTACATGCCACAACCAGGGAATCGAGCCTGCACTCTTTCGAGTGCTATACAACGGTCTCCCCACTAGACCACGGTCGCTCTGGTAATTATAATAATAAATTTTATTATACACACATAAGCTTCTGTTAACAATATTGCCTTAATATAAACAACAAAAATAGGATAGGTATTATGGGATAAAATAAATAAATAAATAAATAAATAAACTTTATTTGAACATTTTAGACAACACATTCACACATACATAATTAAAATACAAAATAACCAGATAACAACAAAAAATAAAGAATTAAAAAAAAAAACGAACAATAAAAATGGATAGAAGGAAGGAAGGAAGTGTATTGCCTAAAACCAAAATGGAGTACCACTCAGGTATATCACCGCGACACGGCGCGCCGCAGTACCTGGTCTTCCGTGGCCCCAAACTGTATGACGTACGACAGACCTAGCAAGCAATCCTAGATATATAAATTTGTATATAATATAAGTGAAAATAGAATATGATGTATGAATATGAAATGAGATAGGTATTTAACAGCGTCATTTAAAGTATTATAATTGGTGCCTGCACTAGGCTTGGCCTGTCCTGCAGGTCACCAATAATAATTAAGTAATACATAAAGCTGAAAACTCTTTTGTGCAATTTTTGCAGCGATTGTGATTTATATATTTTTTAATCGCTGAAATTTTAGTTGGCCCACGGGTCTTTAAATATAGTGTCCCTATTATCCCTAATCCATAGACTATGTTAAGTACATGATGACGCTGAATATTTAGGCAAGTATAAATATTGTACCACGTTAATACGGCGTTAAGCGGCTTTGCGCGATAATAAAGTAATATCGAGATGGGACGCGCAGTGCTGTAACCACACTTTATTAAGCCCCGAGACATATCTGAATTTCTTTCATCTCAAGCCTTTGTATACACTAATTTTTGTGCTAATTTCTCCTTTGTAGTGTCCAATTTACCTGCCCAGCTTGTACCTAATTGTAATATATAACGTTACCTTAAATAAGTTGGCAAATTTAAGTAGTAACTATACCTAATGCTTCTGGACCAAATTTGAGAATTACGGTGCTACCGTTGGAAACCTTTGGAAATTGCTATAAATTGCTTGGCTAGTTGCATACCAAAACCCGCTAAAACATGCAGAAATTTGCCCACAAAAAATAGATTCAAAATCAAAAGCCCCTATTAACAGTGCATACCAATATCAAAATCCGATTAAGCTTAAACGATTTTTATATCCTTTGATATTTTTGAAAAGTACGTTTTAGTGGGTTTTGATACTGTACCTGTCGGCAACACAACTACATTTAGGCTATAATCTCTGCTTAATATTAATTCGGAAATAACAACATCTCCATGATCCAGTGGTTAAGAGCTTGTCTATCCCGTGTTCTAACAACTAAAAAAATTGATTTCGTTTTTGGTTCGGAGTACTTCGGACAATGCAGACTGATCATAATATGATTGTTTGATACTTGTATCAATAACACACTAGATAACGTGTCCCATGCAAAAAGAAAGTTAAAATATTCTGTTAGCGTGGTATTATATAGGTATAACCTATATGTATTTTGTGTTGCTTATTACTTACTTTATAATTTGTTAGTGTGTATTAATTGTACTTATATATATAGGTTAATTAATGTAATTGGGGTCACTCGTTTTAATAAACTATAAAATAATAAATAACTAGCTAGAGCTGTGTAGCTTTTCTCAAACTTTTGTCGCAGTTTTTGATTAAACAATTTGTTTGTTTAATATAAGTTTGATTAATCAAAAACTGGGACAAAAGTTTTTAAACATTTCAAAATTGATTTGGTGATTTAAGATCGATAAATATGTCACTACAAGTTTAAAAATCTAAATTTAAACATAGCAATGTGCATAAATTTAGATCTTTCAAAATTTTAAGTGACATAATTAATAGCAATTTCAAATCAAGCACTGTGACATGTGTTCACGTTAGCAGTGTTCCGGGCAAAACTAAATGAAATATAAATTTATTCCAAGAAATTGGTTACATGAGTAGTTTCAATATTTTTTCGCTATATTGTAGAATCATCTTAACCCCTTACATATTATGTACCTTCTAACACCACATATCATAGTATTTTCAATTCTTAATATTAAATATTCGTACATTAAAAAATTTTTATATTGAAATATCAGCTCACATTTTAAGTGATCTGATATTCGTCGAGACGGATATCTTGTGCTAACACGATATCGAGTATATTGTTGATCTGCGGGCCTACTCCCGACACAATCGAGTACCGAATCCGTTCGATATCAGTGGTTTTTCGTATTTTATTTGGTGAATTACTTTGAAACTAATCAGGATAATTCTTTGATCGTAACTTTTTGTACTCCCGACCATAGCGATCGACTGAGAATCAAAATAAACAAATGTCAATTTATTAGGAAGTACGCGGCATGATCGTATCTAAATCATAATCAAATCAGTTTGGAGAGTAAGGCCCAGATCGGATGGGCATTTTAAAAGTCGGTCCTGCGCCTGTTCTCTTTTCTGTCCTCCCTGGTAACTATCCCACTGGGTAAGAGAATGAGAGAGTGTCCTTGTGTTTTTGGATACTATAATAATAACTCCTGCGTAGTTGACCTAATTTAAAAGAAACCGGTTTCGGCGTGGAAGCTTATTATTTATTCCGGAAAATAATAATTCCTTTCAGCCGAGCGGCCTTTAAATTAAAAGTGCAGTAAAATCACGAGCGACACATTGGCACGTCCTGCCCGCGGCCATCTTCTGTGGCTGTCATTTTTAAATAATAATTAAGTGCTTTTAATATGCATGACACAATATTGATAAGTGCCGCCAGGTCATTATTGTCTACATTTTATCTTTGTACCTATTATAATCTGACGAGTAACATAATCGATCGTAGTTCGTAAAGAATATAAATAAAACAATTTATTTTTGGAGTTTAACCTTAGAATTGTCAAGCTTTTTCTTGGTCATGAAAGGTTTGAAACAAAAAATATTATATCAAAATCAGTTTTCCTCTACGGAGCGATGCTACGGACAAACATACACGTGTAGACAGGTCAAACAACCCTCTTTTTTGTGGAGGGTTACAAATACTTGGAATCTTACATCGATTCCAAGTATTTAACCCTCCTGCTCCGTTATATTTAAAATGTTGCACTCCTGCTTACTCCAAGAAAGAGTTAAGTACAATGTTTTAATGCATTAGGCTACTTTTCCATCAGTAATAAGCGAGGATGCGTTGTGAGAAATATGTTTTCAAGAACCAATAGAAGTGTTTCATTTACACATAGGTCCGCGCAGCAAAGCGATCCTATTGGTTCTTGAAATACACATTCCTCGCAACGCGACCACGCTCAGACTTAAAATGAGTGAGCTATTTGCGTCAAAATAACATATAGTTATAACTAGAACAAGATAATTCTTTGTTGATCTTTTAGTAACAACTGAACAAGAAAATATTTGATAGAGCGGAAATGGAATGAGCCCATAACAAACCTACCTTTGTATGCGAACAAAAAAAAAGAAAGCTTCAGGTATATCTCCATCTATATCTATACTTATAATAAAACTGTAGAGAGGTCAATTCTGTACATTGAATATTTTTTCAAAATACATATTGGAGGATGATTGGCGATCGATACTGATGCCAAAAATGCAATTAGTAAAATTTTTGTCTGTCTGTCTGTCTGTCTGTCTGTCTGTCTGTCTGTATGTGCGCGATAGGAACAAAAACTACTGAAGGGATTTTAACCAAACTTGGTACGATTGAAGCCCATATTCCTGGGCAGGTTATAGGCTATATAACATAACGCTACGATACATAGGAGCCGAGCAGTGACGATAAATTGGAAGCAAGTCGGAGAAATTTCGCGCGCGCGGGCTGCGGACGAACGGTTCATGCGGGGGGCGCGGGGGGATCGCTTACACAGTGACGCGAAGCAATAGAATGTGGCACTAAAGTAGATTAGAACTTGAAATAAGTACCTAACTAACAGATTTTTTTTTCTGAGAAGAGTGTTTCCACAGTGTCATAATAATATAAAAATTGTATTTTTGAACTTGCTTCACAAATTGAAATAAATTATCATTTATTGTATAAATCAACTTAATTAACTGTATTATTAAAAGAAAGCCTTTCGCGATAATCTAAAAAAACGGGCAATTAAGCGGTTTTTGGTAAACTATTTATACCATCACGGTATTAATCCTTATCATTTTTAATACGTTAGTTGGCTTAAGAATTTCATGAAGACTATATTTGCCCTTTATACCTAGCAAGTATAATTAATAGTTTAGGAGATAATATAGCAAAATTAAAATCGTTACGCCGTGATTCGACCGCCGCATCGCGGCGCCGCGCGATACAGGCTGATGCGTGACGTCTTATATCCGAGTCGGGGTGTAGTGTAGGTATCAGATGCTGGTAGGTAGGAATTTTGGCGAAGGTCAACCAAAGGAACTCCACCCCACTGCTGGGTAAAAAATACTATTAAAATGTGCTAACAGGCAGTACCGGTAGTATGAATTTAACCACGCACAGCCGCTAACTGTGCCCCCAGTAATAATCGTGTAAGTACGGCGTATGGCGTATAGATGTCGCTTTGATTTGAAGATATTTGTTTATTTTTATTCTCTGTCGATTGATATGGTCTGGTGTACAAAAAGTTACGTTCTAACGGTTTTCTTTAACCTAATTAATTTCAAAGTAATCTACCAAATAAAACACCAAAAACCGTTAAGATCGAACTGATTCGATTCTCAGTTGTGCCTGCTGGATCCTCGGCGGGGCGTACCGCTGCGCCCATGTCTAACCGAGAGTTCCGTTTTAAAGACCTTAGTAATTGCAATATAAGTTTAAATTTAATAATACTTCAAAACATTAATGACAAAAACGGTAATAAGTTGAAATAATTGAAAATATTTTTATGGTTTCGCAATTTATCCTATGTCGTTTAAATTTGATATGAAGCAACATTTTAATAGTGCATTAAGATGTTGCTTCATATCAAATTTCTATTCCCGGGAAGTACCCTTTAGGTTTTGGTTCCCTTTGGCGTGTCGAAAATTGCGAAAATTAGCGATATAAAGTATAAACGGCTGAATCTTTGGGTAGATGTGGCCAAGATGCCTGTTTCTTTTCACAGCCAGAAGGGACAGTAGAGCTGAGTTTTTAATATGATTTTTAGCTTGATACCTACACGTGTTAAAGTTTTGACACCCAGACAGACAGACGGACATCGAAGTTAAATACTTTACTAAATTAACGTGAAAAATTGTCTGGGTCTATACGGTGCATTCGAATAATATTATCCTAACTTCGAATACCTTTGCTGACTTCTACATATTGTTCGAAGGCCTACTTCTTTTGCCGAGCTCCGAAAGGATAGTAATATATTATTATTATACCCTGCATACCAAGAGGCTTGCCGGGTACGTGTCTTGCTGGATCGGGATCAACACTGGGATGCACTGGGAAGTACCTATTAGCGAAAGTTCTCAGCGGTTGCGCCAATAAACTAAAAATATATTTAAAAATACTAAAGTGCCCTAAATCACTTTTCCACGCGTACGAAGTCGCGGGCACAGCTAGTATATAAATAAATATATTATGTTTATTTACGTAAATAGATTCTTTAAAATAATCCCTTCACCTGCCCCGTGGGCTGCGACCCTTTGTAGATCTTTAATTAAAAGCTTTTAACGGATTTCTCTTGGGTCTGTCATATTATAATGTAAAAAATGATTTCCAAAGTAAGGAAAATTTATTATTTATTTATTATTAGCCTAAACTGTTCAGGGGCAAAGGCATCCCGCAGTGTCCCAGGTATCTCTTTTCTGCGCCACCGCTGGCCAGCCTGGGTGGTGTGCGTCCAGCTCATCGCGGAATCACGGCGTGTAAGGGTTCTCATCAATATCTTAGAAGCCCAAGTCACCTGCTCGTGGTACACCCTGCTGATCAAGGAATGAGGCTCTGGTGATTCCCATCTGTCAACATGCAAGCGGACCAGCGTGGCGGATTACGGTCCAATCTCCACATAAAGGACATATATGACAAGTAAGTACTTTATATAAAATAAACTACATAATATTAAGTTTTGGTAAAATCAGTTACTAATTCTGTCTAAACGTTTTTACGTAAGCTGTTTAGGCAGAGGTTTCTCGGGCCCGAACGACAGTTTTTTCGGGGGTAGGCGTGCAAAAAGTTAAGTTGAACTTTTAACTGCTCCTTAATCAAAATTATAAATTAATTATTTTAAATCAATATTATGTAAAAATTTATACCTGCATCTACTAGTGTCACAATCTCCTATAATTGCAATAATAAGATACAGTATATAAACACTGTTTTCTTAAACAAATTATATCACTTGCACTTTTGTCAAAATTTGCTGTTATTTTTCTCTTCCACTTGTTTACAATGGAGTCCTTGCAAGAATCAATAACACAAATGAATAAGATGTTTAACTCGAAGATGATGGAGTTCCAGCAGGAATTGTGTGCGGTCCAGACTACAAACACCTCTACAACACTGGCATCTGATTTTTGTGAGTTCAAAAATTTTATATTGAATGCACTTAAGATGATGCAGGCTCAGTTGGAAATATTGATGGATGCCTATGATCAAACTGAGATGAGGCACAGAAGAAAGATTTTGCTTGTGCATGGAGTTCCCGAAGCCAAAAAGGATGCACAAGAAGCTATTGCATCTTTGTTGTCTTCCCAGTTAAAAGTCCAAGACATAAACATTTCTTCAGTAAAATATTGTCACCGCTTGGGACGCTTAAAGGAATCAAAACCCAGACCGATCTTGGTTAAGTTTCAGAATTTTACTGATCGGAATGAGGTTTGGAGGGCTAAGACCAGCCTGAAAAATTCCGGCATCACTCTATCAGAGTTTTTAATTAAAAAGAGACATGAAGTGTTCCTGGCGGCCAGGCAGCGTTTCGGTGTTACAAAGTGTTGGACATATAATGGCTCTATTTTCGTTGCTAGATCTGATGGCTCCAAAAGCAGTGTTTGTAGCATAGCGGAGTTGGATGCCATTTCTGATCTCTGTGGTGATATGGCAGAAGTCACATCTCAAGTTCCGGCATCCAAAACCAAAAATGAAACTGGAACAAGACCAAGGCGAACCAAAAAGTAAATACTCTAAGGGTAACATACTTTAAATAATAGCATGGTAACTTTCTCAATCTTCACATATATACATATAAATCTATAATTCTGCTTTGCCAATATTCGCTTCTCATTAATCATTCACTTATAATTTTATTGTCCATACTTAGATCTCATAATTACTTATTTCTATGCATCATCACTAATTTCTTTTGTCACAAATTGTCGGTATTTCGAAAATGAAACATATTTAATTTTGTAATCTGTACTTTTTGAAAATGTTTGATATTGTTTCATTTTCTTTAACACGAAGCTTTTGACAGATGTGTTTCGGTGACGTCTGACAGGAGTGAGTGATAGTTATTCTTCTTCGTCTTCTTAATGTCACTTTAATTATAATTT
Source organism: Celastrina argiolus (assembly GCA_905187575.2). Classification (NCBI taxonomy): domain Eukaryota; kingdom Metazoa; phylum Arthropoda; class Insecta; order Lepidoptera; family Lycaenidae; genus Celastrina; species Celastrina argiolus. Next base: position 2,928,440 of record LR994591.1, on the reverse strand, counting down.
TTTTTTTGTTTTTTGTGTGTGGACATGAAATTTAGCATGAGCCATTATGTACTTAACTGATTTCTCTTAATCTAGTATTATGTATATAAATTGCATCTTTGTTATGTAATTTTTGTAACTAATAAGCTGTGCTTGTACTTAGAACTTTATTATTATATCTCAGTATAACTCCATTAAAATTTTAATTGCCAATTTGTGTTGGGCTAGCATCTCATCTTAAATCTAATTATATTTTGTTAGAATAACGGCTCATATTTAGCTAGGTGTTTAAAAAATAATAGGCATGTTTGGATTCTTTCCATTTATCTACCTACTCTTTTTCTATTTATTTACTAATTTTATTATAGCAAATTTATTTATATACTTATGTTTTTTTTTATGACACAGTGGGCTGCAGGCCAATTATATTTCAATTGTTGTAGGATAATATATTTATAGTGTTTTATATATTTTATTTATATTTAGTTTGTATTATTATCATGAATGTAAGTGTTGACTCATTTGCTTCAGATGATTTTTTATCCATTTCTTCTAACAACAGCGATGATAGTTTTCAAAGTGCCACATTTATGTCTCTTAGGGATACCATAACTTCAAATTTTAACACAGTTAACAAATGTTTTAAGGCCGTTCATATTAATGCACAGAGCATTCCGGCTCATTACCCCGACTTGCTTGCGTCTTTTGATCGGGCTAATGTTGATGCTGTCTTTATATCGGAAACGTGGCTTAAGCCTTGCTTACCATCAACATGCTACAGTTTACCCGGTTTTAAGTTAATTCGCAACGACCGCATTGGGAGGGGTGGAGGTGGCGTTGCGATTTATCTACGTTCAGACTTGTCCTACACTATTATTAGCTCGTCAGCGCAACCCCCTCCATCTGATGCTCTCGAGTTTTTGTTGGTAGAAGTCCAGGTATCGCACTATAATAAATTATTACTCGGGGTCTACTATTGCCCATCAATGCACAATGATTACTTCTCATCCTTTGAAAATACGCTTGATGCTTTTACACCGTACTACGATCATTGTGTTATAATGGGCGATTTCAATACTTGTCTACTTAAGGGTGATAGTCGATCGACTAAACTTAGTTCAATTTTAGATTCATATAATATGAAATTACTACCTCTGAATCCTACCCACTGCTTTCCAGGTTCCCGTCCTTCTCTGCTCGACCTAATCATAGTCTCCTCTCCTAATCGTGTTACTACGCATGGACAAGTCTCAGCTGATATGTTTTCATACCATGATCTTATCTATGTCACCTATAATGTTCGCCCTCCCAAAGCTAAGGTAAAAACTCTTCTTCAAAGAAATTTCTCTTCGATGAATATTGAAAGCCTAGAGGAGGACGCACATAACATAGACTGGTCAAACTTACTCTCAGCTGATTCCATTAATGACAAAATTGATATATTTAACGCTAAACTTAAATCTCTTTATGATATTCATGCACCTGTTAGGCCCGTTAAAATCAAACATCTTCCCGCTCCCTGGTTATCAGACGAAATCAAATCTCTGATAAATGCTAAGCATGCAGCCAAAGCCAAATTTAAAATAAAAAAGACAGAAGAATATCGTAACAAATATATTAAAATCCGGAACCGCTGTAATATGATGTGTCGTGACGCACAAAGACGTCATATTCACGCCTCCGTTGAGAACGGGGATCCGGCTAAAACATGGAAATTTCTCAAATCCCTCGGCGTGGGCAAATGCTCTGAACCGCAAGACTCTCATAATATAGATATAGATTCACTTAATAACCATTTTACTTCCTCTTTTAATCTTGACCCCAAAATTAAATCACAAACGTTAAATTATATTTCTTCGCTACCTATATTGAATTCTGATCCGTTCCTTACTGTTCCAGTTTTCGAGTGTGAGATTAAAAAGCACATCCTTTCCATATCGTCAAACGCAGTAGGAGATGACGGTATCAGTCGTAGAATGATCACACCAATATTAGATATAATTGTTCCTGTTCTTGCACACATTTTTAATTCATGTTTAGAGTCTTGTACCTTTCCTGATGCCTGGAAGGCAGCTTACATAATTCCTTTACCTAAATCCTCCTGTCCTAAGACTGTGTCTGACTTCCGTCCTATTTCCATCCTACCCTTTTTATCAAAAGTTTTAGAGCGAATCATTCATCACCAGCTTACGCAATTTGTTACCCACAACAGCTTACTCAGTCCGTTCCAGTCCGGTTTTCGCACTGGTCACAGTACGACTACCGCATTGGTAAAGGTAGCTGATGATATACGGTCAGGTATGGATGATAAAATGCTTACTATTCTCACACTTCTGGATTTTAGTAATGCCTTCAATTCCATAGACCACGATATTCTGCTAGCCCGGCTTGCATCTTTAAATCTTTCACCATCAATAATTAATTTAATTCGTAGCTACCTTGTAGGACGACGGCAGAGAGTTAAATCATCTGATTATTTCTCCGATTGGAGTTATATCTATGCCGGCGTGCCTCAGGGTGGTGTGCTATCTCCTCTTCTGTTTGCAATTTTTATAAACCCTATAACAATATCGATTTTATCATCCTACCACTTGTATGCGGACGATCTTCAAATATACACACAGTCTCCTTTGGACAATCTGAATTCCGCTTTTGATCTAGTGAATCACGATTTGTCGAATATTTGTGAATGGAGCAAGAATCATGGACTTCCTATTAATCCTATTAAAACTCAATTAATTGTAATTGGTAGTCCCGGGCTAATTTCTAGAGTTGACCATGATTCTTTACCTCCTGTCCTTATAAATGGTGTAACAATACCTTTCAGTAAAGTGGTTAAAAACTTGGGAGTGTACTTTGATGAACATTTATCGTGGACGCATCAATTGCAAGAGATTAGTAGAAAGGTTTTTTCTACCTGGCGTTCCCTAAAACGTCTACGATATGTTCTTCCGATACCCACTAAGGTAGTTTTGGCTGAATCCCTACTCCTTTCCCATTTAGATTATGCGGACGCTTCTTTCACTAACTTGACGGAGGAACAACTGAACAAATTGGAGCGCCTTCAAAACCTGGCTTTGAGGTTTGTTTTCGGTTTACGTAAATTTGACCATATCTCCGAGTATCGCCTCAAGTTAAAGTGGTTGCCAATCCGCTACCGCCGTGACTCTCGTGTTCTCTCCTTCCTTTATAACATCCTATTTGACTCTCATTGTCCCACTTATTTAAAAAGTAATTTTAACTTCCGTACCTCTGACAGACTGGAACTACGATCTATATCTAATCTTCTTCTTGACATTCCTATCCACCGCACTAAATACTTTAATTGCTCTTTCATTGTAAAATCCATTTCCCTTTGGAATTCTTTACCTATCCATATAAGGCAGGCTGAAACTATACATCGCTTTAAAACTCTTATAAAAAATCATTATCTGGAATCATATTGTGTCAACCCTTGACTTATGTCACTAACACTTATTATTATAAATTAAAATATCATGTAGGTTTATCTATTGTATATATATATATATATATATATATAGATATAGATATATATATTATATTGTATACATATATTATATATTTATTGTGTTTATGTATTATTTTATTTTATTTACTTTTATTTTATTAAATATACTTTTGCGCAACTCCCATTCTCTAGCATTGTTTTCTCTAACACCATAAGGTTGTCTGGAAGAAATTGCTATCTAGTAATAAGGCCGCCTTTGTGTGCATGTCTGATTTTTGTAATGTATATTTTTTTTTGTTTTTTTTGTAACTTGTTGTGTGCACAATAAAGTATATTTGTATTGTATTGTATTGTATATATATATATAACTATACTAAAATATAACTACGCATTGGCCCTTATAGGGCACTTGTCTTGAAGACATTTTTTCGTTTGGACCTGTCCTTACACCAAAAAATGTGAATATATTCATAATGAAGCGAAAGTTCGAGTTACAATTCGCTAATGGAGTCAAAACTATTGTATTACTTTACGTAAATCCGACTGATTCAAACGGGGTTTGGAACTGTCTGGGATTCAAATTTGATACTTGGAAATAATTGCAACTATTTGTTGGATTATTCTAAAAAACTTACATGAAATCTGAAATAATATTATTCGATTGTTTATTGAATTGGCGCAGAAATTACTAGACATATTTTGATGAAATTTAGCACAGACATAGAGTAGAACCTATGTCTGTGCTAAATTTCATCAATTCACAGATCAATATTACATATAACTATATAATAGCAACTAAACAGCATGGGGAGAACATAACATAATTGCAGCTATTCAGCATGGGTAAGAATATACTATAATAGCAGCTATGCAGCATGGGGAAGAACATACTATAATAGCAGCTCTGCAGCATGGGGAAGAACATACTATAATTGCAGCTATACAACATGGGGATGGACATGATATAATTGCAGCTATACAGCATATGGAAAGACATAATTAGCATAACTCAACAACTCCTGGATAAATTTGGCCAATTCTTTTTTTGTTGTATTTGTTATGGTCAGGATTAGGTTTTAACGAAATAAAATGTTAAAATTAACAAGCAGAAAATTCGCGTTGCGAGGTCCGGTTTTGCGGATTCCGCGTTCCACGTTGCGGGTATGCGGGTTTTTGGTTTTTTTTTAATTGAATTTTATCACAAACTGTCTAGGCTCAACGAAGTGGGCACGGATCAGCTAGTTATAAATAAACGTAGAAAATCAGTGTTAAAAATCAATGTCAATAAAATTGTGCAGTTTCCATTAACTATTCGATCTCGACGTTAACTGCAGGTCAGCGAATTAAGGCCTTTTATTTTTTAATTGAGTTTTAAATGGTTTTAAATTGCGAAGCGCCCGCCCGTCATAATAAATCCTGAAAGTTTTACTTTTATTTTCAGCGGTGTGAGCAGGAACAAGTGATATCTACGTATTCGTAACATCCTTTATAAGGTACTTTTGAAAAATTTTTGGTTATTGACAAAAGAAATATTAAAAAAATACATTTTCAAAATAAACAAAGGTCGTATCTCAAAATTATAATGACTGCTCTTTTTACACCCTGTATAGAGTATATTATATCCGGATATCGGCAGCAGTGTTTCCGCTTTTTTACCCGACTTCGGCGAAGCCAAAAGGAAGGGTAATGATTTTGGCAGTGTATGTATGTATGTATGTATGTATGTATGTATGTATGTTCCCTCGTAGCGGCTAAGCTACTGGTCCGATTTTGATGACTGAGGTGTCAATCGGTTCGTATTAATGCCGCGAGTAACATAGGCTATATATTTTTTTGAAAAAAATTGACTTTGAAAATTATACCTCAAAAACTGTCTCCAAAAAAAATTAAATTAAGATATTTGTGTCGTGTTTGGTATCAAAAGATAGGTCTTGGCAAGCACATTACGAATGTGTATTTATTTTTTTTTATTTATTATTACGTTTTATTGTTAAATTCAAAATAAAGGTTTAAAATGCGGTCGTACAAGTAGTATCTAGGAGTTGATACTTTCTATGTAATAGACAATTAAATAAAAATATGATAATTCTATATTGATGTGGAAACAGAAAAATATTAAATAAAAAAAAATTATTATTAGATTAAAAACCTATAGCCCGACTTCGCAAAAAATGGGTCTAAAAAGGCTGAAACAAGAAAATAATATATTTTTCGAAGTCGGGCTATAGTTTTTTAATCTTTTTTTTTATTAAAAAAAAACAAAAAAGGAAACCCCGACTTAGCGTGTAACATTCCTATCACACCTTACAAACGACCTGATGAACTTGAAGACCTGAACCGATTTCCACCAAACATAGCTAAGAACACTTTCGACTGATATACCTTTCAAACAAAAAAAAATGCATTAAAATCGGATCATCCGTTTGGGAGCTACGATGCCACAACATACATATTTACACAGATACGTCCAACTTATAACACCTCGTCGTTTTTGCGTCGCAAAAGCTGCGCTCTCCAACCCGCCAGCCAAGCGTAAATTGGGCACCATAAAATACTTTTAGGCAGGTTTATGTTCAACAGTCCACTGTTTATGGTATAATCTAAATCTGTGTAAATTTCATCAAAATAAGCGAGTAGTTATACTTAAGGCGAGGAGTAACCGCAACTAGCGCCACTCTTTTTAAAATAAATTTTACAATCACACAAAGATCTTATTAAAAAAGTAATCGGTTCAAACTTTAAGTAAATAGTTAAACTAATTTATTATAGTAATATATAATAGTTAAACTAATATTATATATTATATCTCGTAAGTAATAACTAAAACGGCCGTTTTAGTTATTACTTACGAGAGTAAATACAGTATATAGGATTTAGAGCTGTATTTAAATGCCAATAAATTAGTTTAACTATTTACTTAAAGTTTGAACCGATTACTTTTTTTAATAAGGTCTTTATGTCATTGTAAAATTTATTTTAAAAAGAGTGGCGCTAGTTGCGGTTACTCCTCGCCTTAAAATAAGCAACCAATGCTTTTGTACATATATTATTTTTAATACAAAATATTATCTGGTTACGGAATTAAAAAGTCACTCAATATGTTATTCAGAATGTAAAAAGTATAATAACTGTGGGATATACTACCTTTTCTCATTCTGGTAATGTAATTTACTTGCATATTTTTTTTTACTTTTTTATTATTCTTGCAACAAAAAAAAGTATAAATTGTTAAAAAATAAAGTTGACATTGTTGACTAAAGTTCCATAAAAAATTGAAAGATTAAAAAAAAGAATTTGACAAACAAAATACATTTTTAAAATGCGACAAGGTATTATAACTATTATTAAGTTATAATAACTGGTATTTTACACCCTGGATACATTATAGTCGTTTTAAAAATAGTGTAACAAAGCTAAAAAGCCCATTCTCCTCAGGCGTAATCTTATAAAGAATGAGCGGACTGTATATAAAACCGTTGACCTTCCCCGGCTCTTCACTCGCAGATCTTTGTTCTTTTCGACCTCGTGTCAATATCGTCAGGTAAAGGGTATTTACCACAGGTAGGGCAATTTATTTTAACCCTCTTATATACTCTTTATTCTCCCGCACCGTCTGTTTTTAGAAGGATGAAAAATGTTCACTTTTGTCACGCACACAAATATACACATCTAGACGTGCAACAAGAACTTTGAAAGTTTTACAAGAATTGTGTGAACGGGTACTCAACTTTACGAGAATTATTCCAACACAGTAATAACACACAAATTAATTGCACTTGTTCTACTTTATTAGTTATTTAACATCAAATTTATTAAAATGCATAATATATTCGGCTTGATATAAATATGACCCACGAATCTGTATACTTCTATTACAGTTAGTCTTACTCTAAGTTCGATTTAAAATGATGTACGAGTAATAATAAGTAGAAACTAACTACGTTTAGAAAAACCAACTTCAACGACTAAAAAGCATAAAATAATACTTTTTTAATATGGTTACAATTTATGTTCTTTTTGGAGTCAGTGTCAGCTAAAAGAACAACATCCTTGCTGACTTGAATCTCACCTTCGCTGACACCGACTATGCTTTTTAGTTGTTGAAGTCGGTTTTTTTAAACATAGTTTCTTTTAATTTTTTACTTTTTAGTAAGTCAAAGTAAAAGAAAAATTTAAAACCGTTTTAACTACGACGCTACAGACAGACTGACACCATATTTATGATTTCCACCTCCTTTTGGTATCGAGAGTCAATTATAAATGCACTGAAACTACATACATAAATCATCGACATAAAAAAATGTACCGACAATGTTGATTCCTTTTAAAAAAATTGGTGAAATATGTTCATGAAATATAAACTACAGCGCCAAACTATGTAAAGTTTTTATGTTACTAATTTACAGTTTTTCTTCGTCGAATTAACAAAGAATCACAAACATCGGATCATTAACCTCAGATAGTCAGGATTCCCCCATACATTGTTTTCACTTGATTAGTATCCAGCAAATTTTTCGTAAGTACCTTCATTTTGATGAGTCGCCCAAGAATTTCTTGGACGGAACTCTTGTTTGTGGTAGCTAACAGAGTTAGCAAGAATAAAGTTTGTGGATTTGGTGATTCCAATTTTTTTTTGATAAATCTTAAGATGATTATCTAAATTATCCGAAAAAATAATTGTCCTACAAAATCTATGGTTTGATCCAAGAGTTCCCTCTTGCCAATATGTATCGATAACAAGGTCATCTTAAATTATTAGTAACCATCTGATTTTGTTTTTATTACTTAGTTAATATTATTGTAATTCAGCAGACATAATTGTCCGACAAATTGCGTGGTATGATATCCCGATCGTACGCTCGAAAGTTGAGATTTTTTTTTATCCTTGCTAACTCTGTTAGCTACCACAATCGAGAGTTCCGTCCAAGAAATTATTGGACGTCTCATCAAAACGAAGCTACTCAAGAAAAAATAGCTTGATACTAATCAAGTGAAAACAATGTATGAGGGAACCCTAACTAAGAGTAATCAGTGTACATACATAAAACAAAACAGGCCGAACTGAGAACTTGCTCCTTTTTTGGAAGTAGGTTAAAAACGGAAGCTCATAGCAATGGAGCTGTAGGCACCCCACGCCGCTGCCACCTACTACCAAAGTTTCCAGTCGGAAACTAAGTAGCTTTCAAAACAATGCCCGAACTATTCGTAGAGAGTGTAGCAGTTCCTAAGAATTGCATGCACCTTCAGGATAACTTATAGTAAGTGCCTTTACACACGTGCATTTATATTAAGGGCCAGCTCACATAAAAATAAATCGCGGCGCTGTATTTTAAACCCCCGAAAAAAAGTTGTAAGTTTGACGTGTCTGTGTGTGAGTCTGGCATCGTAGCTCTTAAACGGATGAATCGATTTTATTTAGTTTTTGGTTTTAAAACTGACGGGATCAGGAGTAAATCATCATCAATGCACTTTCAAAAGTTTAGTTCAAAAATTTTACTAGATTTATAATAATTATCATTATAGCGGTTAGAAATTGAGCGATGCAGAACAAGGGACACGCTTTTTCAGATTTTTCATAGGCTCACACGTAGCACACGTAGTCTGCTTACACAGCCCCCTAAATGACTATCGTTTAGCGACCGGTCGCGGTCGCATGTGGTTCGTGTGCACCAACCCTTTTACTTGGGAAAACTTTACAACTACTTTGTGGGTGTTGTTTAGCATCGTTACATGAACTTATAGTTTATTTTATTGTTAAAACTATGTGAGATTTATTAAAGAAAATACGAGGCACTTTAGATCTCGTAAACTTGCGAGTTGTAACTTTCATAATAAAGTGTTTTATAGATGTCGTCGTAACATATGCTAGAGTTTTCAGTTCCTTATTACCAACTGGGGCCCTAATTCAACATGCCTTCGCTATTTATCGCTGACGAAGTTCGAAAATAAAATGTATTTGACATAAGTTTCGCTAAATGACATACGAATTCGCTTGTCATTTAGCGAACCTTATGTCAAATCCCATACTTTTTTTTATTCGAAAAAAAGGACTTTATCGAAAATACAAATAAATGCTTTGTAGGCTTTGTATAATGCCAATGCATTATACAAATCCCGGTAGAATATTTGTATTTACATACCTTTATATGAAGTAGTATAACGTATCTATATAATATAATATTATAACGGGTGTAAAAAGAACAGTCACTATAATTTTGGGATATAGGACTACCTTTTCTCATTCTAGAAATGTAAATACATTTCTGTGTAAATGTATTTACATTTCTAGAATGAGAAAAGGTAGTCCTATATCTATATAAATAAATATATAAAAATTTATACAAAAGTTTAAAAATATTTTTTGTGCTTATTCGTTATTCTTGCGTCAAAAAATAGGAAATGATAAAAAGTATATTTTTTTTTTGATTTTGACAAAAAACATTTCTTAAATCAGGAAAGGTAGTATAATCGTATCTCAAAGTTATAGTGACTGTTCTTACACCTTGTATAATATAGGATCTAGTAGATGTGTATACAGTAAACATAAAACACATTACCTTAAAACAATACGAGGCCAATAAGACCTTAGCTTTAGTAGGATACAATAAAACAAATTGCTTTACGAGTATTGAAATAAGAATTTAATTAAGGAGGGTGTAGTGATATCCTCCTAATCTTGGCCGAGCTCCCTCGATGACGTGCGTTTTCCTCCATCCTCAGAGAGTTAATCAATGCGGTTCTTATAATATATAGACACTCGATTAACCGGACTAATATTTGCTGTCTTAAACCCGGATAATCGAATGTATAGCGATAAGTGCAAATCTTGTACAAATACATATTTAACACGAAATATTTATCGACAACCTCCGTATCGCAGTGGTTCAGCGTGTTGGTGCTTGACCGAGAGGTTGCGGGTTCGTCCCGCCGAGGAAACAAAAAGTTTTCAATTTTACCGGGACATGGATGTGTATAAAATTTTTGTATAATATAATAAAAATCTTAAATGTGTGTAGTATAGGTATTAAATATATATTTCCGTTTTCTGGTGCCTGTAACACAAGTTCTTCGGATACTTAGGACGGGGCCAGATCGACGTGGTGTGAAGCGTCTTAAGATATGATTATTATTATTATTAAAGCAAAAATGGTAAGTAGCGAAACCAAATTGGGAACAAAAAGGAAGTACCAATTTTTCAAATACTAAAAAAAATTTAAATCGGTTGAAACTCATCAGAAATTTTGACGTAACAAGCATAAAAATACTTGAATTGAGAAACCTCCTTTTTTAAATTCGTTTAAATTTCATCCTCTTTCTCCTCAAACCTCCTTTTCTTCTGTGAATAGAAAACGTTTCAACTCAATTGGGTATTAGCTCAATAACTTTATACTGACTAGCATTGATATTAGCTATGTCCTATATCTTGGATCTGATTATGGTCCTGTACGGCGTGGAATAGTAGTCCGAATAATCGCAAATACGTAAACCAAAATCCGGATAATCGAGTTACTACTCAAGAAATAGGTGAAATGAAAGGCATTTTTCTATGAAGTATAAAGGTGCTGGAAAATGAATATCTTCAAGGTTTTTTCGGATTAAAATTAAGAGAATGGTAGGAATTTAATTTTAAAAGTATTACATTTTTAATATCTTTAGCATGGAACAAAAGGCGTGTCACTTACTATTGTTTTTTGCGAATGAAACAAAAAGGCAGCACAAGACACGCATTAAAACGTCCCAGTATCTGAAGTGAATCGGAATCGCCACTCAAATCGCAATTAAATGAGCGCCACCTTTTTTGGAATTCGGTTCAAACTGCAGCATAAATGCCGGGCTGTATAATTTGTGTCAAAGTACGAGTATATTCATACAAATGAGATTGTCAGTAGTGAATGAATCAAATGTTTCTACTAAGTTAACTAATAAGTAAGTTTCTTGATGTACGTTTAACATTGCCAACTACCGGGTTATTACACTAAAACTTTATCGAAAACCAATCTATCCATTGGTGTAAACAATATGAAAATTGGTGCAGTCTTTGAGTTTATCGAGAACAGACATACGCGGCGGAGGACTTATTTTATAATATGTAAGATTCTTAAAATACATAGGTATAAAAATGAATTGCTGTTCGTTAGTCTCGCTAAACTTGAGAAAGGCTGAACCGATTCGGCTATTTTTAGTCTTGAAATATTCGTGGAAGTCCCGGGAAGGTTTGAACGGTGAGAAAATATGGAAAATATACTGGTTCCGCGATGTAATTGAATTTCGTCAACAACTGTTTCTATGCTCAACGGAGTGGGCACGGGTCAGCTAGTTGTAAATAAAATAATCGGTGTTTTTCGCTTACTCAATTAACGCTTAAAATTATTAAGCGTTATATAAGCGAAATCTTTAAACCTCAGGCTTCACGAACTAAGAGACTTCGCAACGAGCGCAAATTAATGCTTAATAACGCATTCGCAGAAGCAAATATTCTTTTCATCATCATTATCATTTCAGATGTGACATGCACTACTTAGGCTCATGTTAAGCCTTTTACTTGGGGGGGTACCCCATAAATTACTTTGAAAGCCTATACTCGCCAGGCGGGTTGGCATGCGCAGTTAAGAATTAGTATATTGTGCAACTAGTGCGATAAGCTGTCGATTGACAACCTCGCACGAGTTGCACATACTATTTTTTATTACGAATGCGGTAATATAAATGCGAGTATTAATTATTTTTATCGAAATGTCAACCTCACTTCTTTGATATGACACTTCGACTGTTAGTGTTTTTTGTCAATTTGCGAATTTTCGTGTGCCAATGAAAATTTGGGTGCGAGAAGTTTACTTGTCGCACTTAAATCGACATTAAATATACTCAAAACTCGTGTGGTAATTGTGAAGTGAGCAATTAGCGTCTTTTCGACCCCAAAAGCAAGCGCAAAGATAGTACGAAAATACGGGGAAAGCCAAAGAAATGAGTAATAAAAAGCAATGTTCGCGCACTGCTGCATATTTCCAAATATTCCTTCTGCCGACTTTTACAACACTCACGGCAAAGATGGGTTGTGAGGAGGTGCTATTCTTTATCCGGTGACCCAAGACACTGTACAGTGTGTAAAAAGAACAGTCACTATAACTTTGAGATACGAATTTTGGAAATGTATTTTTTTGTCAAAAACTAAAAAAACATTTTTTTTTAATTTTGCAATTTATTATTTTTTGTCGCAAACATAAAAAAGCAAAAAAAAATATTTTATTTTTGTAAAAAAAATACATCTCTAGAATGAAAAAATATATGAATGTAATAGTGACTGTTCTTTTTACAGCCGTTATATTCTTTTAACCACCTCTATCCACGGAGACAGACATAACAAACCCCAGTCATGTATATCGTGTCACGTCAATATTGTCTTACGTAGGTTATTACTCGCGCAAATTGGCCAAATCGAATCCCGCGCGACCTCCGAACATATTGCTGGGAATAATAACATTTGGGGACTCATTTTTCGCGCCTATATTATGTTACTTCTATTTCACATATATTGCAAATTCGACCGCTTAGCGAAACCGCGAGGGAACAGAAACGCCTAAAAGTATTTATGCACATATCAATACAATTGTCCAAAAGAACTGTAAGTAAGAATAGGTACAAAATATCTATGTCTATAAGGATATAGGCGCAGATGTATGTCTAAAATGATATAAGTACAGATCTTGTCTAAGAGTACTTAAGTACAGATCTACGTCTTAAAGGACGCAGGTACAAATTTATGTCTAAAAGGACAGATCAACGTCTTAAAGGTGACCTCCGTAGCGCAGTGATTAAGCGCGTTAGTGCTCAAGCGAGAGGTCGCGGGTTCGAATCCCGCCGAGGGAACAAAAAGTTTTCAATGTTCCTGGGTCATGGATGTGTATAAAATTTGTGTATATTATAATAAAATCTTAAATATGTGTATAGCATACAAAGTATTTAATATATTTCCGTTGTCTGGTACCTGTAAATCAAGTTCTTCGGATACTTAGCATAGGGCCAGATTGACGTGGTGTGAAGCGTCCATACATTAAAAAATTTAAAGGACATGTGTAGAGATCTATGTATAAAAAGACCGTAGGTAAGTAGTATGGTATTCATTTACTAATATGACAAAGTAGATAATATATTACATAACTAATATTAAACCTATACTAACTACTAACGACGCTACAGGCGTATTAATTGATTCCGATTGCCGCACACACAAGCTCGAGCTCTATATCTGTAGGTCGATTCTGCTAAATTAATCTTACAATAATACAATTTCGATGTATCGAGAGTCGAGACTCTAGTCTCAATATGTTCAAACCTCTTTCAAACCCCAAAATTCACATAAACGTCAAACCGACGTTACTAGATTATGAAAACTTTGATAATTATAATTGAACCATCCAAAACGCGAACAAATTTGTAAATAATCGTTTTTGTAATTAATAAATAGGATTTTTTTTTTGCACATAGAATAAGAATCTATGTGCTCTAATCTACTTTACCAGGCCTAACTTCACATATTCTACATTTCCTGCAAATGCTTGGCCGTTTTATGTCACACACGATGAATGCGTATTAAATCTTCGTAACGGTAGCAAAAGGTAGCGCCCTCCGCTTGGCTCGTCTTGGCGGGGGCACTCCCGTGCCCCCAGATGTCCGCGGCACTCCCGTGCCCCCAGATGTCCGCGACACTCCCGTGCCCCCAGATGTCCGCGGAAACACTTTTTTACCTTTTTACCTTTACGAAACAAATGGAAAATATAGTTTACAAGTTCTTAATTTAGTTAAATACGATAATAGTTAGTTCAGATATTACACTCAATAATTACCTCTACCTACTCAAAACTAAGATTGTTTCACGTTTTTGTAAAATTGTAAATGGGAATTTATAATTTTACGAGTCCAAACCATTATAAATTTGGTTCGTTATTTAACTTAAATATAACATCGTAATAAACACGCGACACCTCTATCATAATATTGTGGTCGAAAACGATGAAATGAAATATTTATTGCAAAAATGTAGGTGGTACCACAACGTAGATATATAAAGATGGTACATTCTGCCACCTAGATGGCGTGCAAAAGTCAGTAAGTTTAATGTTTTATTTACAAAATATATTATTATTTTAATTACATTATAATATTGTTATTTACTTATTTTATTATATTTCATATTTAATATTGAATATAAAAATTGGCTTGGCTGGCTAACATGATAATGGCAGTCCCATAACACAATATTTCTTCTACTATTAGCAAACTGTGTCTATGATTGTTATTAAAGCATCCATAGATGAATAAAATATTTCCGATCGTAGAATTATGAATAACCATATATTATTTTCTTCATGAAAATAAATCTTATTTTGGGTAATATTTTCAGACATACTACATCCGAGAATGATATTGTACAATAGATAGCAGGGCAGCGAAGCGAGTATAAATAAATATGAATAGAGCATAAATGATGACATATTGTTATGTTTATGTCGCGGCAAGAGAGGGGGGGGGGGGACATTAAGCTTAATTTATTACTTACAATACATTGCCTGCGAATTCCAAAAAAATCCCGCTATCGTATTTTGCTCCGGCTTTATGCCAAACTTCATCATCGGTTCAGTAGTATTAGCCGTGAATCAAACAAGGTATAATAATACAGGTAGTGTTTTTATTCTTGTATAAGAATATAATATCTTTATTGAATAGTTTATTTATTGCAAGAATGTAGTATTACAAAGATATTTACAATTATAAAACATGTTCTCGTACATTCTGCCATACAGATGGCGTGCAATTGCAACAGACAATAATTATTAATAGTGTTGAAATTTTTACATAAATAGATAGTTATAATTATTTTATAGTCATATCAAAAATGAAAAAAAAAAATATGAGTGTTAATTAAAATTGACTTTATACTCGTATCATGTGTATTTTAGCATTGAAATCAATAAAATTACATTCATAACAATAATAAAATTTAGGACATGCACACATTGATAAAAATAATAATTGATATAAAAAATACAGCCTATATTTTTAGGCTTCGGTCTGACTGACACCTTCTCGCTCGGACGGATCTTCCGTTGAGGCTTCCACTGTTCTCATACTGTCAACCCTGAACACTCCTCACTAAGACCTACCGCGAACCTCGTTACGCTTGTATATCTGTTCCACTCGCACGTGCGGCAAATCATGCACGAGCGGGACAGAATGATATTCGAAATGAATTCGAAGAGAATAGGGGTCCAGGATGAAAATGGAATTCAGTACCTACACACGAATAGACGTAAACAGATAAACAACAGGGTAAGCAGGACCAATTAATTACTACGTTTTCGTAACGTTATACAAGGAGAAATTGTAGGGAAAATTAAGACAGAAATTATTGACATTCGATAACGTTACAAATAGTTATGAATTTTTCCTGATTAGACAATAATGACACTTTTGTTGCAAACACTAAAAATCGTGACAGATTTTCGACAAACAATCTGTTGAAAAATTGCTGAAAAGCAGCTTTTTGACAGTTGTTCGAGTTTAATCCAATTACTAGTTTGGCTTCAAATCTGTGTTATTCCAGTCGCATTTCACGCTTCGTTTGTCAGCCGTGAGCTCTATTCAAAATTATTTGTACAATGGCCGACATTTTCATGCATGGTGTATGATGCATGGATAAATGTATGAATAAACAAACTCCTTCCTTGTTTTTGTTTCCATTTAGGGTGTCACGAGCGGAACAATCTACGGCAAAGTTGCTGAAAAATCGGAATAGAGAATGTAGGCCGTGCACTGGCAGCCACAAAATGTCGGTGAGAATATAAGTGATGATAACGAAGGATAAATCATGGCCAAGCTTCGATATAGAACCAATATCGATATCCTTCTACTGAAATTTGTATTGTCGATGCGTTGTATTATGTAACTACAAAGGGCGGATTACCACGAAATATTATTATACTATCATTACAATACCTTAATATCTAGGCTTTAACTGTTATGAATTTAATCATTATCAAAGTTTGACATTATTAGAAATCATTGAGAAATATTATACCTTGATTGATTAAAGTGTTTGTTACAGTATTATATCACTGACCAATATAATTATATTTCTAGAGTGAGAAAAGACAATACAATCATATACAAAAGTTGTAGTGACTGTTCTTTTTATGAAGCCCCAAATGTTATCTGATATCTCCTCCTCCTCGAACCCCGCTCGGTCGGTGGTATCCTGGTAAGGCCGAAGCCCCTGTAGCCTGTTCTTTAATTCCCTTCTTCTTCTTTCAAGCATCGAACTGAGAAAACTTCGATGGCAGAATTGTACCGCCTCGTACACTTACTGCGCTCGCCAACCCGCCTGCCAAGCGTGGTGCCCCCATAAAAAAGGGGGGGGGCTTATGTACAGAAGTGGCATAGCCGACGAAGAAATAGAAACCTGTAACTTTCCATACTGATAGCTCCTAGTAAATTTCAGCGTAATCGGACAATATTTTGAAGTAAAAAAATAATATTGCTCGTTGAAGTAATTTAAAAACGTAGTTAGCCGGAACCCTCGTTAGATATGTCCTGACATGCTCTTGGATTTTTACCCACTAGGCCACGGACCCACTTGCCTATTAATATTATTATCCATCTTCTATCTTCTTATATATAAAAATGAAATGCTGTTCGTTAGTCTCGCTAAAACTCCAGAACGGCTGAACCGATTTGGCTATTTTTGGTCTTGAAATGTTCGTGGAAGTCTAGGGAAGGTTTGAACGGTTTGTATGTTCAACGAAGTGGGCACGGGTCAGCCAGTATTACTATAAAATTACACACAAACATACATGTCAAACTGAGCACCTCCAAGTCAAGTCGTTTATAAATAAGGCGTTATTTAGTGCTCGTACAAAGTTGATCTACACAACACCACCTAACTCGATGTAAGTTAGCTCTACGTCTCCGTTTGAGGGGTAACCGAGTTAGCCGGAGAATGGAGCTCTGAGGGTAACCAGGTTTGTCTATTGTCGTCTTATCTTCTAAAGTCCTAATGCATATGTCGCAGTCATCTGATTGAATCAGCTATTTGATTAAATGTCTAGCGCGTTTATTGAATGACGACATTTCATTGATTGACTAGGCCGAACGTTGATTGAACAAGCGTCACTCAACGTCCAACTAGTTAGCGGACTGTAACAAAGCCCTTTAAACAGAGCGGACGTAAAATCAGTCAGGTGATTGAAATTCATTTTTTCCCGTAGTGGCGCTAGTAGTCACTAAAACAAATATGGCGGCAAACGTCTCGCATGTTATGTCCTCATTTTTGAGGATCTTTTAAGTATGGTCATACTTACAGGCCGCGTCATGTAAAAAGAGCGCTAGGTGTCAAACTGCGCGTGGGACGATATATCGATCTATTTGGTGGTGTGAGGTAGGGCGCGGGGCGGGCGGGTGACGTGTCACTTGCTTACCTATGCGCTATTGGCTCGTCAGTCGACCTTTGCTTTCCGCGCTGTGTCCACGTTACATTTGTTCTCAAAGTACTACCGCGCACAAAAATTCATTACGATATGGTTTTACACCGAAGAGAAAGAAAAATGATATATGATGTTTATTGTTTTATGAAGAGAGAGGCTGATAATAATGCAGTTGATGATTTAAAACAATGCATGAAACGAACTGCAGCGGCAACAAAATGTTCCGTGGCTACAGTGAGACGAATTATTAAAAGTTCAAAAGATTCGGAATTTCTAACTGTCTTTCGAACCCCCGGAAAAAATAAAAGAAATAAACAAAAACCAATTACAGAGATTGACAACTTTAACCAGGGTGTTATAAAAAGAATCATCCACAATTTTCACGTCACTGAAAAAGAATTGCCTACATTAAGTAAGTTGAGAGCGAAGTTACAGGAAAACCTGCATTTCCAAGGATCTGCAGCAAGTCTCAGACGAATAATAAAAGACTTGGGTTTCAAGTGGAAGAAAACTGAAAATAATAGAAAAATTTTAATTGAGCAGTCTCAAATTCGATTTCAAAGAATCGAATTTCTGAGAAAGATAAAAAAATACAGAGAGGAAGGTAGACCTATAATTTACACTGATGAATCATACATCGATAGTTCCCATACGTCACACCATTCTTGGACAGACGGCTCTACGAAAGGTGTTAAAAAACCTTTATCTAAAGGTAACCGCTTAGTCATAGTGCACGCGGGTGGTGAAGCTGGTTTTGTGCCGAACGCTTTGCTGACATTTAAAGCCGGTACAAAAAGCGGCGACTACCATGACAATATGAATTCGGAGAATTACGAGCGGTGGCTCCGTACTAAACTTGTACAAAATTTACCGCCTAATTCAGTCGTGGTGATCGACAATGCATCGTATCACAACAAACAGCTCGATGCTGCACCAACGTCTAACACTAACAAAGCAGACATGCAAGCCTGGCTCCGACAAAAACAAATTCAATTTGAAGAATATATGCTAAAGCCGGAGTTGTACAATTTAATAAAAAAATATAAAGATCAATTTAAGAAATTTAATATCGACGCTATATTAAATGAAGCAGGCCATACTGTACTACGTTTACCTCCATATCACCCGGACCTTAATCCTATTGAAATGGCCTGGTCCCAAATTAAGGGATATGTTGCCAGTAAAAATGTAAGTTGGAACCTAGCACGGATAACTGACTTGGTAAATGAAAAAGTGGGTTTAATGGGAGCAACAGAATGGGAGAAATTATGCACCAAAGTAAAGGAAATAGAGGCCGATTACTGGAAAAGTGATCATGTCGTCGATGTGATGACAGAAACATTCGTTATTCACGTAGGGGATGATGATGATTCTGTGTCAAATGACGATGAGCGAAGATGATGAAATGGCCACCTCTAGTACCAATATCGCGTCCTCATCAGCATTTCACGTCACCCTTGACGATTTAATGGAAGGAGTTTTACCTTTACCTTGATTTTTTTATATTTCTTTTCTTTATTTGTTTTATTTTATTAAGTATATTGATTAAACTAGATTAACTTTTTTTCACTGAGTAACATGTTTTTATTAGTCAAAGTCAAAGTCAAAAATTTTTATTCAGAATAAATTTTACAAAAATGTTTTCTGAACGTCGTTTCTATAAGATGCCTACCACCGGTTCGGGAACTAGCCCAGCGAGAAGAACCGGCGTAAGAAACTCGCATGGGGCCACCTTTTACTAAAAAGATGGAAAATTTATCTTTTAAAAAACAAATATATATATAAATAATTATAATTATAATTATGATTATCAATAAGGTAGCATTATACTCATGTACGAAACCGCAAGCGGAAACATATCATTAAAAAATTAAACAATATTTTCGCGTAATACTTTCGTGTGCGAATGTACCCATGCGCAAAGTTACCCCTTCCACTTTTTCACAGCGCTCTTTTTACATGACGCGGCCTGTACCCCTACTAAACTTTCAACGACTATTAGGTATACCGTATTTAAGACGTTGAACGTTACATTAAACAACTTGACGAATGGTTTTCCTTTAGTCATTCAATTAAATGTCGTCATTTCATAAAGGCATTAGTCGTTCAATTAAACTGCTGATTCAATCAGATGACTGCGACATACATATGCAAGGTGTAAAAGTAAGTGATAATACTTTAGGGTGTGTATGTGCCTCCTAGTACCAGCGCTGAAAGACTTACTTTTGAATTTCATGTTTGTATGGAAATGCTCCAACATCATAAATTTTCCCATACAATAATTTTAAAAAGTACCTCTTTAGTCTAGTAATTTCACAATAAACTCTAAATATACGGGACCCATACACACCTTAAAGTATTATCACTAATTAATATTACAGCCTTTATAGACACCTCATGTTGATTTTATCGAAACCGGCCGTGTTACTTTTAAAAAATTTATGAAAAACGTAATAACGTGGAAAAGTGTAAATAAAGTGGTGTGTTATTATTGTGAACATGGATTTCCATCACGAACCAACAGTATATTCAATCAGTTAGTAATTGGCTTGTCAATAGGGCCAAGTTCCGATTTTTGCTCATATAGATAAAATTCGGTGGACTTTCAATCATATACTGACTGAATTGATAAACTCCACTTTTTTATTTAGTTGGTTAAAACATACGTTGGTAACACAAGTAAGCCATTTATCTTATTAAGGGCCGATTTTTCAATCGTCAGATAACTTTTATCTGTTTAATAAACATGTGACTTTGACATTTGTTCCATACAAAACCTGTCAAAGTCACATATTTATTCCTTAGTTATAAGTTACCTGACGATTGAAAAATCGGCCCTAAGGCAAATATCCGGCTTTTATCCTATACATACTGGTATTATTTAGATAAATTCAGATTCGATCGAGCCGCGTACCAATAAATTTACGTTTGTTAATTTTGATTCTCGGTCGATTGATATGGTCGGAAGTACAAAAAGTTACGATCTAACGATTTTCTTTATCCTGGTTAGTTTCAAAGTCACCAAATAAAAAACCAAAAGTTGAGATCGAACTGATTCGATTCTCGATTGTGTCGGGAGTGAACTTGCTGGTCGCGTTTCGGAGTCGCTGTAGCTACATCTCTTGTCTGCGCCGAGCCTTATACAAGGTGACCGAGACAAATAATTTCAAGGAAATTTTCTTTGTTTTATAAAAATACCCGCCAACAATAACTGAAAATGTCTGGCTTTAACATCTCGACTGTATACTTTTACTCTATTTTGGCGTCGAAAACATAATTACTTTTCGAAGAAGTGACAATTCTAGAATTCTTAAAAATGTACCTCCAAATATAAAAAATACTTAGGCACAATCTTTAAAGGCTGTATAAATTGCTATGGATATTTTTCACGTTACCAAGCAGAATTTAGGAACAAATAAACATCAAAGATTTAATTTTAATTAATTATTAAAATTTTAATATGCGCAAAAACATATAATTTTTGACTACGTAAATTATCATCATCATCGTTTCAGCTATGAATCCACTGCTGGACATAAATATCCCTCAAAATACTTCATGGGGTGGTACTTTCCTTAACTATACAGTGTGTCCCGTGGTTCATATAAAAAGTCGAATATAATGTGAAGAGAATGACGCGTAGAGCATTTTTTTGCCTTGGCACCTCATATTACCAATCTTCAGGACCAAATCTTTATTCTGGGTTTTTAATTAAATTAGGGCTAAAATTTAAGATATTTCTTGGTAAGTTACAATAATGTATTAAAATAATAATAATGAAATATGGTACATTAGGTTTTATAATGGCGAATAAAATATATAAGGTGAAAAAATGTGACGCCATGTTCGAAATTTGAAATTACCTGAAAAATCCAGCAACGGTTTATGTTACATTGTGTAGATTAAGTTTTTTATGTATTTCTTTTATTGATTAAATAAAAAAATACATAGTATAAATTACTTACCAAATACAGAGGTTCTGTATTGTTATGCATAATGTATACTTGGCAATCGCTTTTGACAGGACGCTATTTGTAAACGGTAGATACATTTTCTGTAAAACTAGGCAGCATGATATGTTTTTGTGAAGTCTAGAGGTATCTAGATATTATGGGACACAAGTGAAACGCTCAGATGCTAATTACCGACTGTTTATTCAATATTATTCTAATACTAAAATCCAGTCACACACGAATCTTACACACACAATAACATCTCGCACGCGTCAGCATACATACACGTGTAACAGTCATGTTACACAATATATAACCCTTACATGTTTAAAATGAGCATAAACTTCATCAAAATCAGTACAGCAGTACAGTTTTTAGTTTAAAAGATACAAGACAAAGAGCAAACATTCATTATTGTAATTACAAACTTTCACGTTTATTAAATTAGTAAAGATATTACCTACAACTGCTACAATCTTGTTCATGTTACATAATGCTATACCATTATTAATTGGGCTTAAAATAATGTAATGTCAAATATGACATTTGACTTTGAAGCTTATGATTAATTAAAAAAAAATTTTGCTTTGTTGTTATTTTTGTGACAAAAAAAAAAGAAATGGTGAAAAGTAAAATTTTTTTTTAGGTTTCGACAAAAAAAATAGATTTCTAGAATGAGAAAAGGTAGTATAATCATATCCCAAAGTTACAGTGACTGCTCTTTTTACACCAGTTATATTAGTCCTCCCAGAGAGGTTATCAGACCTATGTACCTAGTTATAAGTTCTTATGTTATGTGTTACTCAATAAAAATAATATATTAACCCAAGTGTATTTTTGGATGTGTGAACGGACCCATATGCTGTAGCACCACAATAATTCAAATGAAAATAAAAATAAACTTCTTTTTAATAAGTACTCGTGAATAGCTAATGATCATGTTTTTTCTCAAAGACATTCAATATCTCTTCGGAATACATCCATTGTAGAGCAAATTAGCCTTTGTATTCACGGACGTTTGAAATATTACACCCAGCTATAGTTTAACCCCGCTTTGTGCACTCTATACTAAAACCCACAAGAAAAAATCATTTTTGGTTCAATTATATTCTGTCAAAATGATGAACCGATGTTGAATTTGGTTACTTTAGTAAAATAAAAGATAACAAATAATTGGCAAAAAATAGACATTTAATCTTCTTCTTCTTCTTTTTTTGGCATATGCCTCCCCCTCATAGGAGTTGCCAACGTCAGAGTGTAAAAGGTTAGCAGTACAGTGGGATGTTATGAACAACTTCACGCGAGTCTCGTGCAGATACAAGTTAAATAAAATTACAGGCTGGTATTTTACTTAAAAGATGTTTCTTAGCCTTTTATGAATTATATTAACCTAGAACATTCAATCATTCAATCATCATCATTTAATCTAGAACTGACATTTTACAATGTAAGGAAATGTCAGCAACACCCATAACTTATATGTCATAAACAATATATAGAGAAAAGTGTTGCTACACTACATAGAAATTATTCATAGAGAATGATTGCATTCATTATTTATTTTAACAACCGACTTTAAAGTAATAAAAAAAAAGATTGAAAACTAAAACCCGACTTGAAATTCAATTTCAATTTGAAATTTGAAAAAATTCAATTTGAAATCCAGAAATACATAGGTACAAAAATAGTCAAGGTAGAGCCGTGGTCGCACCCGCTATTGGCGAGCCTTGAAATTTTTTTTCTACCGTATTTCGGTGTGAACAAATGCTTAGATTTTATTAGCGGGTACGACCACGGCTCTACCTTGACTATTTTTGTATTTCAAATAGAATTATTTCTGGATTTCAAATAGAATTATTTTCTTCTTTCAGCCTTTTTAGAACCATTTTTTGCGAAGTCGAGTTTTAGTTTTTAATCTTTTTTTTATTTAATATTTTTCTGTTTCCACATCAAATATAATAATTATTATATTTTTATTAAATTGTCCATTACATAGAAAGAATCAACTTCTAGATACTACTTGTGCGACCGTATTTTAAACGTTTATTTTGGATTTAACAATAAAATATAATTAATAATCAAAATTTAAATACATATTCGTAATGTGCTTGCCAAGACCTATCTTTTCATACCAAACACGATACAATTATCTTAAATTAATTATTTTTGCAGCTAGTTTTTGAGGTATAATTTTCAACATACACAAATTTTCTGAAAATTATATAGCCTATGTTACTCGCGGTATCATCACCAATCGATTGATACCTCATTTATTAAAATCGGACTAGTAGTTTAGCCACTACGAGGGAACATACATACATACATACATACATACATACATACATACATACATAGACTGCCAAAATCTTTTACCCTTCCTTTTGGCTTCGCTGAAGTCGGGTAAAAACATAGTAACACTAATACCTATTATAAAGGCGAAAATTTGTAATTGGTGTATTTGTTACTTATCCTGCGCAAAAGGCTGGACATATTTTGCTAAGCCTTGAATTAACTCATGTGTTCTGTGGGCAAACGTGGTGCTTGACTATTTTATTTCACACATGAAATCTTCGTAACGGTAGCAAAACGGCCAACTATCACGTTTTGACTGAAATGTAGAGTATGAAGTTAAGCCTGGTAAAGTAAGGGCGCATAGATCAAGAATCTTGGCTATCCGTTTTGATAACTTTTTCACAGGGCTATGTAGACTCGTCTTGGCAACATTTTTACATGAAAATGTTTTTGGTGGGATACATTCTATTCCGAAAACATAGAGTGATTCCGGGGGATACTGTATTTATTCTATTTTGAATTTAATCTGAAAGCAGAATCTCTTCGGAGTATCGTAAATATTATAACTATAAGCCAAATTAAAACTTTGTAAAGTATGTCCCTTTTAAATGTAAACCAATCAAAAACACCGAAATTTGTACATATAGGTATATGTATATTTACTTATTGTGCATACTTATCAACACTTTCACTGGAATGTTAAAGAATCATACTTCATTCTAAATTAATTAAAAACTTTCACAGTACAAATACGCCATTTTGACACTTCTGACTGTAGAATATACTCTATAGTCTCTGGATTTATAGTCGCAGACAATAATCATTGTATTGTTTTCCCATCACTAACTTGTCTATGGTTGTGTCATGGACGGGTTTGTTTATGTTTAGGTTCAAATTAAACGGGATGTACTATCGTGATCCCTGAGTTGTGAAGCAGAGAGGAAATTGATGATAATGAATTATAGCTAAAAACGAAAAAAAAAGCCGATTTCAAAATCGGTTCATCCGTATGGGAGCTATGATGCCAGACACACGCACAGAGACAATAAATTAATAAATCCCTTTGATTCGGGCACTAAATACTTTTATAATTACTACTTTATATACTACTATATTGTTGACAAAAAATGCAACCAAAAAATATTTGTTTACATTTCTTATTTTGTCTTACGTATTTGACTATAGTTAAAAATGATCCGACAAACATACGCCTGACGCGGGAAATAGTAAAACTTTCGTCACATAATATGTAAAAGTACATAAATGAATGGTTAAAAGTGAAAATGTAACAAAATATCTCTGCAGTGAAAGTCCCTTTGAGTTCTTTCTTTGAAGAATATTCGCTTTAATGTTATCATTAGGTACATCCTGTTTGTCTTCGAATTTATTTTTATACATCATCATCGTCAGCTCGTCGTCGTTTCAGCTATGACGTCCACTGCTGGACATAAGACTCCCCCAAGTGTTTCATGGAGGTGTTTAATAATAGTAATTATAATAAAATCTTTATTCGCACAATTTTAGACATTACAGGACATTAAGAGGAAACACCACGGTTGAGAGAAATACAAAATAGGTATTTATAAAATCTATTGCTGTCTCGCAGTGCCTTAGCTAGCCGGCCCTAGCGCGATAGAGACAGCTGCAACTTGGACTGAAATTACCTATTAAAAGTACCAGAAATCGACGTTTAGGGGATTCCTGTTTCCTCCTCCAAAACTTAACCGATTTAAATATTTTTTTCTGTAATAGCTAAAAAAAGAATTGAGCTAGGTACCTATTTTTTGCTTTTTTGTTTATTGTAGTCAAATCTGTTTCCTAGATATTTAAACATAGCGGAGAGTCTGGCCATTTTTTTAAGGTTTTTAAACGTCCATATCTCTTTAAATAATTAATTTATTAAAAAAAGGAAAAAATAGGGACGTACAAACAATATCCATAAATATTCAGGAAAAAAATTGTTACTCTAGAGGTGTTATCCAGAGAGGAAATAGAAATCCCCTAGACCCCTATTTTTGTATGGAAAAAATTTCGTGGTGTTTCCTCTTAACGAGAAAAAAAAAACACGGAAAAAAAGGAAAACAAAGATTTTGCAAGTTGAGCGTGTAATGACTAAAATCTCGAAACCGAAATGGCAACCACTCAGGTATGTATCACCACGGCTCAGCGCCGCGGTACCTGCAGGCTTACTCCCGACACGAGAATCGAATCAGTTCAATCTCAACGGCTTTTGTTATTTTATTTGGTGGATTACTTTGAAACTATTCAGGATATAGAAATCGTTAGATAGTAACTTTTTTCACTCCTGACCTTATCAATCGACCGAGAATCAAAATAAACAAACGTCAATTTATTCAGGCGTATGCAGCACGTTCGAATTCGAATCAGAATCAAATCAGTTTGGAGAGTAAGACCCGTCTTCCATGGCCCCAAAGTGTACGACAGACTCAGCAAGAAAGCAAACCACAAAAGTAATAGAAATATACATAAAACAATGAAAAAATAAATATTATAAATAATATCGTGTATGGACAAAGGCTGTATTATTATTATTATATTTTACGTAGTAAGAGTTAGATGAGGTATATTAGACTCAAGTGACGTATTAGTTTCAATATTTCATGCCTATATTCACGGTTGGCTGGCGGGTTAGCGGGCGCAGTTTTAATACAATAAAATCTACGCAGAAACGCAATCAGAAACTATTTCAGGACATATATTTTCTCTGTCTTTCACGAGACACCCACGGGAAAGATGGAGATGGCACCCTACGGAGTTAGGCATCATCATCAACGGAATATTAGGTTGAGATTGAAAAACAATTGTTATGAAATAAAACGAAATGTTAAATAATAATTTTCATTCTCAATTTATAAACAAAAAACAATATTTAGCACCGAATATCTCGGAGTAGTAGGCACAATGAAAAACGACGATTCCCGAAAGACATTAAGGATAACTGATTGAATGCTGTTGATTCGTGATGGAAATTCATGTTCACAATAATAACACATAACCTTTTAACCTATGTGAACTTGGCAACCGACTTTCAAATTATTTCTTTTTGTACCGTATTTAAAATTGTTTGTACCTCAAAGGGGTAAAAATTACGGGGTGAAAAAAATTTGCTCAGCAACCAACTTGAAGATTTAGTAATTTCAATGATGCCATCTTGAAGAACATCGTTTGTACCGGATTGTACCACAATTTATTTTTATTTTTTTTGTAAAGAAAAAAAATTTTTTTTCTTAAAAAAAAAAATTATTTTTAAGAAGTCAAAAACGTTTAACATATAGTTAAGCTACTATCTAATTCATGAAATTTTAATATTAAGGAAGTTTCAGGGCGAGTAAGCAATTTATTAGTGAGTACCTAAATTACGTTTTTTATACTAGAGCAGAACATGACACGTTTTAACGTTTGTGCCTCTCTATATCGTTACAGTTATTGTTAATATTAGTACCTGACATATCTCTCAGTACGAATACACTTTATTTGAACGAGCACAAACGATATATAGCCAACGGTGACTCGCGAAAGTACCTAAAGTCATTTTTTCAATACTAGAGCAGAACATGACACATTTTGACGTTTAAGACTCTCTATAACGTTACAGTTGTTATTAATATAAGTACCTGACATATTTATTAGTACGAATTAACTTTATTTGAACGAGTACAAACGATAGATAGCCAACGGTGACTCGCGAAAGTACCTAAATTAGTTTTTTCAATACTAGAGCAGAACACGACATGTTTTGACGTCTGTGCCTCTCTATAACGTTACGGTTATTATTAATATTAGTACCCGACATATTTTATAGTTCGAATACATTTTATTCGAACGAGCACAAACGATAGATAGCCAACGGTGACTCGTGAAAATACCTAAAGTCGTTTTTTCAATATTAGAACAGAACATGACACGTTTTGACGTTTGTGCCTCTCTATAACGTTATAGTTTTTAATAATATAGGTACCTGACATATATATTAGTAGGAATTAACTTAATTTGAACGAGCACAAACGATAGATAGCCAACGGTGACTAGCGAAAGTACCTAAAGTAGTTTTTTCAATATTAGAACAGAACATGACACGTTTTGACGTTTGTGCCTCTCTATAACGTTACAGTTTTTAATAATATAGGTACCTGACATATATATTAGTACGAGTTAACTTAATTTGAACGAGCACAAACGATAGATAGCCAACGGTGACTAGCGAAAGTACCTAAAGTAGTTTTTTCAATATTAGAACAGAACATGACACGTTTTGACGTTTGTGCCTCTCTATAACGTTACAGTTTTTAATAATATAGGTACCTGACATATATATTAGTACGAGTTAACTTAATTTGAACGAGCACAAACGATAGATAGCCAACGGTGACTAGCGAAAGTACCTAAAGTAGTTTTTTCAATACTAGAGCAGAACATGACACGTTTTGACGTTTGTGCCTCTCTATAACGTTATAGTTTTTAATAATATAGGTACCTGACATATATATTAGTAGGAATTAACTTAATTTGAACGAGCACAAACGATAGATAGCCAACGGTGACTCGTGAAAATACCTAAAGTCGTTTTTTCAATATTAGAACAGAACATGACACGTTTTGACGTTTGTGCCTCTCTATAACGTTATAGTTTTTAATAATATAGGTACCTGACATATATATTAGTAGGAATTAACTTAATTTGAACGAGCACAAACGATAGATAGCCAACGGTGACTAGCGAAAGTACCTAAAGTAGTTTTTTCAATATTAGAACAGAACATGACACGTTTTGACGTTTGTGCCTCTCTATAACGTTACAGTTTTTAATAATATAGGTACCTGACATATATATTAGTACGAGTTAACTTAATTTGAACGAGCACAAACGATAGATAGCCAACGGTGACTAGCGAAAGTACCTAAAGTAGTTTTTTCAATACTAGAGCAGAACATGACACGTTTTGACGTTTGTGCCTCTCTATAGCGTTACAGTTATTGATAATATTAGTACCTGACATATCTCTCAGTACGAATACACTTTATTTGAATGAGCACAAACGATAGATAGCCAACGGTGACTCGCGAAAGTACCTAAAGTAGTTTTTTCAATATTAGAATAGAACATGACACGTTTTGACGTTTGTGCCTCTCTATAACGTTATAGTTTTTAATAATATAGGTACCTGACATATATATTAGTACGAGTTAACTTAATTTGAACGAGCACAAACGATAGATAGCCAACGGTGACTAGCGAAAGTACCTAAAGTAGTTTTTTCAATATTAGAACAGAACATGACACGTTTTGACGTTTGTGCCTCTCTATAACGTTACAGTTATTATAAATATTAGTACCTGACATATCCCTCAGTACGAATACACTTTATTTGAACGAGCATACATATTGTGTGTTAAATAAACAAAGCTTTGGTCATCTTGGGATGCAATTAATGTGTCATCCCTTAGTTTTTACGTGAAGTCCGTTTTAAAGTCAAGTGCTGAGGGCTTGACAAAGCTCTATGTAACAACAAATCTTAAGAGTAGTCAATAAATCAATAAATTGATCATGGGGTCTTGAGGGTTAACATGACTAGCTTTAG
Source organism: Celastrina argiolus (assembly GCA_905187575.2). Classification (NCBI taxonomy): domain Eukaryota; kingdom Metazoa; phylum Arthropoda; class Insecta; order Lepidoptera; family Lycaenidae; genus Celastrina; species Celastrina argiolus. The sequence goes on along the minus strand of LR994591.1, from coordinate 2,898,670 downwards.
CAGAGTCGCTATTCCTTTCTATTTGGATTACGCAGATGTTTGCTTCGTTAACATGACCGAAGACCAACTAAATAAACTTGAGCGCCTTCAAAATCTGTCGATAAGGTTCATCTTTGGCTTGCGCAAATATGACCATGTTTCTGAGTTTCGGCAAAAGCTCAAGTGGTTGCCTATCCGATTTCGCCGTAATGCTCGCGTACTTGCGCTACTTTACACCATTGTGTTTGATCCCAACTCCCCTCTATACTTGAAACAAATGTTTAATTTCCGTAGCGCCGATAGACAAGAGTTGCGATTTTATACGAATCTTCTGCTAGATATCATATTAATTACACAAAGTATTACAACTCTTCTTTCACTGTTAAATCTGTTCTACTCTGGAACTCCCTTCCTATTTACATAAAACAAGCGAAAACATTAAATTCTTTTAAATCCCTTTAAAAAAAGTATTATCTTAATATGTGTCAAGTTTAAATTATGTATATTTTAAGATTTGTCTTGCACAATAGATAACAACACACCAGCTGTTTGTGCACTCTGCTCTGGTGCTCACCCAGCTAGTTACAAAGGATATCAAGTGTACAAAGAAATACTGTCCAGGAAAAAAATTATCAAAAACCAGAAAAGCACCAAAATATATTATAAAAATGAACAAAATACAAGACTAAGACCAGAAATACAAAAAGACATAACATCTTCTCCACGAACAAGTTACGGACCCCACAGATATAATGATATTATGATCAAATCTTTTCAAAACAAAACATTGGAAAACACGAATAATAATAACGGGAAAACACATATTAATGAACTAACAGAAAACAAGGAAAACAGACAGACACTAGGAAATTACAGAAATAAATATAAAAAGAATATAGACGACCGGAAAGAGTCGCAAAGAACACATTGTAAGGATACACCTTTAAAATCAAATCACAGCGAAAACGACATAACCGCAGAAAGACAAAGACATAGTAAACTAGAAGAACTAATCTGCAAACAAGCTGAAAAGATAGACCAACTTATAGCACCCATGGGTTCAATGTTAACTCTCATTACAGAGTTCGTAAAAAATAATAAATGACTTCATTGCGCATTATTACCTTGAACATCAATGGTCTGGTCCCAAACCAACATGATCTAGAAATGACGATGAAAGCAAACAAAATAGATATTGCTCTTGTATCTGAAACACATCTTAACAACCATAAATCAGTAAAATACAATGAATACAATGTGTACTCGACTAACCATCCAGGAAACACATCCAACGGAAGGACTGCTATTATCATAAAAAAGAACATAAAACACCATGTTCAGGACAAATTTGAAAAATAATACTTACAGGCTACATCAATTACTGTCGAGTCCAATATGGGATATATAAATGTAAGTGCTGTATATTGCCCCCCAAAACATAAAATCAAAGAAGACATGCTCACCCAGTACTTTCAAACTCTTGGACATAAGTTCATTAGTGGAGGGGACTGGAACTGCAAACACCCATTCTGGGGTTCCAGACTGGCCACCACTCGTGGCCGAGAACTTACAAAATGCATTGACACACTCCAGCTAACGCCATTGTCAACAGGGGAACCAACGTATAGAGGCACAAACGTCAAAACGTGTCATGTTCTGCTCTAATATTGAAAAAACTACTTTAGGTACTTTCGCTAGTCACCGTTGGCTATCTATCATTTGTGCTCGTTCAAATTAAGTTAATTCGTACTAATATATATGTCAAGTACCTATATTATTCAAAACTATAACGTTATAGAGAGGCACAAACGTCAAAACGTGTCATGTTCTGCTCTAGTATTGAAAAAACTACTTTAGGTACTTTCGCGAGTCACCGTTGGCTATCTATCGTTTGTGCTCGTTCAAATAAAGTTAATTCGTACTAATATATATGTCAGGTACTAATATTATCAATAACTGTAACGTTATAGAGAGGCACAAACGTCAAAACGTGTCATGTTCTGTTCTAATATTGAAAAAACGACTTTAGGTATTTTCACGAGTCACCGTTGGCTATCTATCGTTTGTGCTCGTTCGAATAAAATGTATTCGTACTGAAAGATATGTCAGATACTAATATTATCAATAACTGTAACGCTATAGAGAGGCACAATTGTCAAAACGTGTCATGTTCTGCTCTAGTATTGAAAAAACTACTTTAGGTACTTTCGCTAGTCACCGTTGGCTATCTATCGTTTGTGCTCGTTCAAATTAAGTTAACTCGTACTAATATATATGTCAGGTACCTATATTATTATAAACTATAACGTTATAGAGAGGCACAAACGTCAAAACGTGTCATGTTCTGCTCTAGTATTGAAAAAACGACTCTAGGTACTTTCGCGAGTCACCGTTGGCTATCTATCGTTTGTGCTCGTTCAAATAAAGTGTATTCGTACTGAGGGATATGTCAGGTACTAATATTAACACTAACTGTAACGTTATAGAGAGGCACAAACGTCAAAACGTATCATGTTCTGCTCTAGTATTGAAAAAACTACTTTAGGTACTTTCGCTAGTCACCGTTGGCTATCTATCGTTTGTGCTCGTTCAAATTAAGTTAAATCGTACTAATATATATGTCAGGTACCTATATTATTAAAAACTATAACGTTATAGAGAGGCACAAACGTCAAAACGTGTCATGTTCTATTCTAATATTGAAAAAACTACTTTAGGTACTTTCGCGAGTCACTGTTGGCTATCTATCGTTTGTGCTCGTTCAAATAAAGTGTATTCGTACTGAGGGATATGTCAGGTACTAATATTTATAATAACTGTAACGTTATAGAGAGGCATAAACGTCAAAACGTGTCATGTTCTGTTCTAATATTGAAAAAACTACTTTAGGTATTTTCGCTAGTCACTGTTGGCTATCTATCGTTTGTGCTCGTTCAAATAAAGTGTATTCGTACTGAAGAATATGTCGGGTACTAATATTTATAATAACTGTAACGTTATAGAGAGGCACAAACGTCAAAACGTGTCATGTTCTGTTCTAATATTGAAAAAACTACTTTAGGTACTTTCGCTAGTCACCGTTGGCTATCTATCGTTTGTGCTCGTTCAAATTAAGTTAATTCCTACTAATATATATGTCAGGTACCTATATTATTAAAAACTATAACGTAATAGAGAGGCACAAACGTCAAAACGTGTCATGTTCTGTTCTAATATTGAAAAAACGACTTTAGGTATTTTCACGAGTCACCGTTGGCTATCTATCGTTTGTGCTCGTTCGAATAAAATGTATTCGAACTATAAAATATGTCGGGTACTAATATTAATAATAACCGTAACGTTATAGAGAGGCACAGACGTCAAAACATGTCGTGTTCTGCTCTAGTATTGAAAAAACTAATTTAGGTACTTTCGCGAGTCACCGTTGGCTATCTATTGTTTGTACTCGTTCAAATAAAGTTAATTCGTACTGAGAGATATGTCAGGTACTAATATTAACAATAACTGTAACGATATAGAGAGGCACAAACGTTAAAACGTGTCATGTTCTGCTCTAGTATAAAAAACGTACTTTAGGTACTCACTAATAAATTGCTTACTCGCCCTGAAACTTCCTTAATATTAAAATTTCATGAATTAGATAGTAGCTTAACTATATGTTAAACGTTTTTGACTTCTTAAAAAAAAATTTTTTTTTAAGAAAAAAATTTTTTTTTCTTTACAAAAAAATAAAAATAAATTGTGGTACAATCCGGTACAAACGATGTTCTTCAAGATGGCATCATTGAAATTACTAAATCTTCAAGTTGGTTGCTGAGCAAATTTTTTTCACCCCGTAATTTTTACCCCTTTGAGGTACAAACAATTTTAAATACGGTACAATCGGGTACAATCCTAGTACAATCGAATGATGATTATAAAAAGAAATAATTTGAAAGTCGGTTGCCAAGTTCACATAGGTAACCTTTTATTAACACTTTTCCATGTTAGTAAATACGTGTAAAACATTAGATGAAAAGTGTGAATAAAAGTATTATTATAATGACGTAGTAGTAGTAACGCTATTTTTTGTCTCTTTTTCGTTTCAAGGTTCGCAGATTAAAAAAAACTTAGCCGTAAATATCTACTAGGTACTAGTGTATATACTATAGTAGTAGATACTATGCGTAGTATCTACTAGTACCTAGTAGCAGTTAGGGAAGATAGTTACTATATTTTTTTGCCGAGATCCTTTTACACTCTGTGGAGATTAATCTAAACGAAAACAAAATAACATACAAAACTGCCAATTTAATTTTAATCTAAAGTTTCATCTTTATGACAATATAGATCCGACATTGGATTTGAATGTAATATTTGGATGATTAATTCTAGAAAACATGTTTACTTCTATCATTAATTTATAGATGCAGGAAATTGAGAACACTCGGATGATTCAAGTTTAATATTAAATTACTGAGGATCGAAAGGTTCAACCCCGCGGGGCAAGAAATGGTTTAAACATTAACCGTCACAAGAGATTATACATCTTTTAACCATTTGAATGAAAAAGACGAATTCGTATCTCTATACGAAAACGTATTTCTAAAGGTCGTATATAAAGGTCCAGAGTATTAATTTAATTAAGACGGCGTCGGGCGTCGGCGTCGTGACGTCGGGCGTCGTGGCGTCGGGTTTTGGCGACTGCGTCGCGGCGTCGCGGTGTCAGGCGTCGGTGTCGCGGCGTCCTGTCGACGGCGTCGCGACGTCGGGCGACGGCTTCACGGCGTCGTGCGTAGGCGTCGTGACGTCGGGCGTCGCGGCGTCGTGTTTCGGCGTCGGCATCACGGCGTCGGCGTCGTGACGTCGGGTGTCACGGCGTTGGCGTCGATTTGTCGGGCATCGTTGTCGCAACTTCGGGCGTCAGCGTCGCGGCGTCCCGGCGACGACGTCGTGATGTCGGGCGTCAGCGTCGTGGTGACAGGCGTCGGCGTCACGGTTTCGGGCGTCGGCGTCGCGGCGTCGGGTTTCGGCGTCGGCGTCTCGACGTCGGGCGTCAGCTTCGCGGCGTCCGGCGTCGGCGTCGCGGCGTCGGGCGTTGGCATCGTGGCGTCGGGCGTCGGCGTCGTGACGTCGGGGCGACGGCATCGGCGTCGGTGTCGCGGCGTCAGGTGACTACGACGCCCGACTGGTTTTGGTAGCAGCGTATTGTTATATAGCCTAAAGCCTTCCTCTATAAATGGACTATCCAACAAAAAGGATATTTCAAATCGGACCAGTAGTTCCTGAGATTAGCCCGTTTAAACAAACAAACAATTTACATTTGGGGACTTTCGTTGCATGCGCAGGATAAACGGTTTATGTCCTACTAGTAACTGATATTTTTCAATGAAACAAACTAGTTTATTTGTACAGACACAAGCCCTACTGTGACAACAGTTTTAAACAATTGTATAAACCTAATAACATTCTCCGTTGGTAAATTGTATTTGCTTCAGGGGCTTTACCTTCGCTTAGATCTTCGCTCTATTTGTCTATTATTTTATAATATGAGGTCTGGGACTTTTTCAAAGACAAACAATATCATATCCCGTAGGCCGCAGGGCTGTAAGGGTAAACGAAACAAATTATTTTATTTGCCTAAGGATTATGTAAATAATTTAAGAACATTGAAAGGGATAAAGGTATGGCCTCAATGAATCGGGTGGGCGGTTGGTTATGTTGTATTATAGGTTTATATACACATGAAGTATTACTGATACTCGTATTATACACCGTTCATTTTTGACGAGCGCGGTGGTTGAGGGCGTTGGAGTATGAGCTGGAGGTAATGGGTCAAACCCCGTCGTGAGAACAAAAAGTTTTCAGAGTTCCTGTGTGTATTAAACATATTACTATTTACTGCTGTCTGGTATCTTTATGACAAGTTCTTCGGATACTTAGCACGTCAACCTAACGTGGTGTGAAGCGTATAGATATATACCGTTCTACGGTATAGCATAAATCATGAGGAAGGTAACTAGAATTTGTATCGCATCAAGTTACCATAATTTGCCAGGAACGTTGTTTTGATGTTATCAAATGTTTACTTGCTCAAGTTCAGCTGTGACGAAATTTCGATTTCATGTGATTTAAATGTAAGTTAAAAAAATTGTCAAATTAATGTGCCAACAGTGTGTACAACAATGCAATAATATTGCGCGGTGAATATATTGGTAGCATTACAAACAAAATGTTTGTCATGCTATTGGATTTGACATAAGCTTCGCTAAATGACAAGCGAATTATAGTACGTCCAAGATAAATTTAACAGAAACGTAAACAAACCCGTCTATGACACAACCATAGACTAGTCAGTAATGCCAATTGGTCAATATTAATACAATGATTATTGTTTGCTATGCATCCATAGACTATAGGCTTATATTCTACGAACGGCAGTGTCAAAATGGCGTATTTTTCTGTGAAAGATTTTCATTTGATGTTTAAACGTATTAATTATTGTTTAGTTGTAATAAAAGGTATTGGATAATGAAGTGTAATCCTTTAATATTCCGGTGAAAGTGTTGATAAGTGTGCACAATAAGTGAATATGTGAACATTTCGGTGTTTTTGGTTTGTTTACCTTTAGGTTAAATTTATCTCGAACGTACTATAGTATGTCACTTTGCGAATCATATTTTAAATACCATTTCGTTTTCGACTAAGTAAGCGATGGCATCTTTCATCAGTTCCCTGGTCATTTAAAAAAAATCAATGTGTAAATATACATCTATTTTTTTAAATATTCCTAAAACCGTCTGGGCTTCAAGCCATTAACTAACGGTAGTAAAGTTGCCGGGATAACTTGCTCAGATAGTATTAACGACGGTCATAACTTGAGACTGAGCGAACCTTGAGCTTTGAAGTAAAAACTATTGGCGATTTTGCTTGCGAATGTAAAAAGTAATGCGCGCTGACTGACGCAGTTTACTGTGTAAATACTACCGAGACAATGAAAATTGTACATTATACACTTGTACATATACCTACATTTCTGTCATTTGGTTGAAGTAACGCCCGATATTAGACTAATAATAATGTCTCACACAGCCATTTCGATGACGGTGGCCGGTTTCATTGAAACCAGACCAGCTACGCAGGAGTTATTTGATAGTGCCCAAGTGTGTGCGCAATATACAGAAGCACTCACTCTTCACTCTCGTAGCCCAGTGGGACGCATAACCGACACGACTGGCGGGAGATCGGGCAGGACCGACTTTTTACATTCCCCACCCGACGCATGGATCATCTTTCTTATCAGACAATCAACCTGCATTGCTCTAACCAAACTTGAAAACAACATTTTTTGTTGTTCCAACGCGGGGATCGAAGCCACAACCTCCAGGTCTAGAGCTAGGCTTTGAACCACTAGACCAAGGAGATGTAGATTTTTTTTTGATTTTAGATTACAAGCCCATGGAAGCAATTAATCTGTAAATGAACCAACGTAAATAACTAAATAAAGAGGGCTGTTACTATATCATTAATACTTAATATTATAAAGCGGAAGAGTTTGTTTGTTTGTTTGTTTGTTTGAACGCGCTAATCTCAGGAACTACTGGTCCGATTTGAAAAAATATTTTTTTGTTGGATAGTCCATTTATAGAGGAAGGCTTTAGGCGATATACCAAAGCTCTGCGACCAATAGGACTGAAGCGTCAGTGAGAAATGTTACAAAAACGGGGAAAATTATTCACATTTGGCGACTTTCTTTGCGTGAGCTGCATAAATCGTGTAATGTGTCGAGCCAGCGAACGGTCGCGCTCCGCGTTATACACGAGCCATAAATATTAATTTATATTTTTGCGAATCGTGCGGCTGATTGCCGCTGCACGTCACCATGGCGCTCGTGGCCAATGAGTTGCTGGCGTTTATCCAGCATGCCATCGACACCATGGACGAGGTCAGCATCATGCAGATCTGCAAGTCTTCCTTCAACAGCGAGGAGATTTGCAAAGGCAAGCAGCTGCTGTACGAGACGCTCGGCCAGAGCGCGAATATGCCATCGCGGCGCAGAGATGGCACCGAGAGAAGCGTGCAGGACATAATCTCCCTGCTGAAGCAGACGGATCCAGACGACGTGCCGGCATTTGTGGCGAAAGATCTCCACAAGCTGCCGGTGGTGACGATGGACCACGTCGACGTCTCCAGCCTGCTGAAGAACTTCAATAGTATGAAGGCAGAGCTGGACGAGATGCGAGGTAGGTTGAATGCATCGGAATCCACCATCCGTGATTTGCGTAATGAATTATTGCAAATGAAAAGTAATAATTCACTATGTATGTCACCCGAGCATTCAACCTTTGTAAATACGCGTCGCCGTGGCGCGCAAGCTGACACCTTTTGCGCGTCAGCGGAATCCGATGTGTCAGCGACCGTCGCCGCTCCCGCCCGCCTTCCCCTCGAGGTCGAGCCGAAGCTGAGTCAACCAGCGACTCAGCAGAAGAAAAGTTTTGCGGGTGTCACTGCCCGCTCCCCCGCACCTCCCCAGGGGGTAAAGACGAAAGGGGTGAAAGAGAGCCGCAAGGCTAAGGAAAGCCGTAAGGCAGAACCTTCTCGATCTAACGAGGGCGAGAGCAGGAGGTGCGATGAGGAGGGCTTCACATTGGTGGAGAGAAGAAAGAAGAGGAAGCCCGCCGTCCGCAACCACCGCGGCACCGCACCCTGCGGACCCGAGCAGCGCCTGCGGTGTGAAATACCGACCACGCCGCTGTACGTGTCCCGCCTGCACTGGTCCACGAGGATGTCGTGGGCTACATCTTGAAGAAGACGTCCTTCAACTTGAGGGTCGAGCGTCTGGAGTCTCGCCATAAAGTTAGCTTTAGTTCTTTTGTGGTGAGAGTACCGACAGATCGCTTATCGACCTTCGAGGTGGAGGAGTTCTGGCCGATGGGTGTAGTTTACCGAAGGTTCCGGGGGAGACTCCGGAGCGAGGCGCACATCACGTCGCCGATCATAATACGTGATAGAGCTTAGATATTATTATAATATGTATGTTAGTCTGTAAGGTATTTATAATATGGGCCTATGCCGCCCGAAATAAAGATTATTATTATTATTATTATTATTATAAACGGTTTAAGGGCTTGTAAATAAAACTGCGATGCGACGCGATGCGAATTCGCAACGCAGAAAATTACGACATGATTTGCTGCGATGCGATTTCGTGCGGCAAGGCGTCTCCCAGGGTGACCATTCCTTCGACGACCGTTAACCGTACTAAACGTATTTTGAATTGAAAACTAGGTCGTGACATGGATCGTAAAAAGAAGTGTGCACTTTTATTATTGCTTAGGAGATACAGGAAAAAGAAACAAAGAAGATTTTGGGTTCATCCATTTATTACTATTATGAATCCCGATGGAAACTATTTTCTTCTAAAATATAAAGTTTTGAAAACCGACGAAAAAAAATTTTTGGAGTATTTTAGAATGAGCATAATATCTTCATTCGAAGAGCTTTTAAGTTTATTATCACCATATCTTCAGAAACAATCGTAAAAGGGGAGAATTCCTGTTATGCCTCTGGAAATGATTGGCCTCACTATCCGGTCAGTAAAGTAAAACAATAATTAGTAAGTAAAGTAAAACTATAATTGTTTACGTTAGTTTTGAGAAAAGAGTTTTTAAAATATTACAATCCATAAAATTTACGAAAAATCAAAGTCTTCTTCAGTTGAAAGTGTGCTTAATATGCTTGAGTTAGAAAAATGATTACTGGATGAATTTGATCTGGTATGTTAGATGACTGTGGACGTATCAGTGGCGTTTGTTGATGTCATTTTTAAAGTACACGTCTTGCCCACACGCTGTCCCTGAGCGAACTAAAAATGGCGTCAACAAGTGTGACGCAACATCGCAGGAATGTGCGATGCGAATCAATTCGCAAGTTCTTGCGATGCGTAGAGGTAGCTCGCAGATTTTTGCGATGCGACGTCGCATCGCAGTTTTGTGTACAAGCCCTAAGTCACTCAAAAACCACGCGAAACCGAAGTCGCGGGGACAGCTAGTGAATAATATTCTGAGCGGTATGTCTCACCAGTACCGCTGTAAGGTGAGTACACGTAAGTAAATGGAATTCTAAAAATTTCCCAGGTACAGTCGCGTGCACTAACATGGATACATCTACAAATTTGCAAAATATTTCTACGTTCATATTTCAAAAATATCTGTATTCAAAGCGATGTAATCATCATCAGTGATCGTCACGTGTTGATGATTTAATCGAAACAGGTAGTCTTTTTGTAAAAACTTACTAAAACGTAATAAAAAGTGGGAAAGTGTAAATAAAAGTTGTGTGTTATTATTATTGTTTTCAAACTGTTATTCTGAACATGAATTTCCATCGAGAACCGACAGTACATTCAATCAGTTACAATTTGGAGAGGGCTCACAATCCAAAGGGTCTTAAATATGCCCTACCTAGGTAGTTGGGTAAAAAATAAACCTGTAAAAGCAACATTCGCAACTACAAATTGATTTTTACGATTTTTCCACCGCTATTGGAACTCGAACTTTTCAAACTTCGTGACGCTTCCACTTTTATCGGATATAAAACAAGGAAAGGTCTTTTAGTTTGACTCCAAGTAGGTTACGCCTCGTCGACCAATCGCTAAATTTAACCGACGTTAGTTATAAATTGTTGATCAGCTTCCGGCACAATCGAGAATCGAATCAGTTCGATTTCAACGGTTTTTGGCATTTTATTTGGTGGATTACTTTGAAACTATCCAGGATAAAGAAAATCGTTAGATCGTAGCTTTTTGTACCTACTCCCGACCATATCAATCGAGTGGGAATCAAAATAAACGGTCGAATCAAAATAAACGTCAATTTATTTAGAAGTACGTGGCACGATCGATTCTGAATCAAAATTTAATTAGTTTGGAGAGGCCCCTGATCGATCAGCTCGCCATACAAAAGTTGTTGGCGTTACACAAAGCCTTAAGTGTGATTCTTGTGACCTACGGCCTAATACTGTAACTATATTTAAACTGTGTGGAACTTAAATCTCATGCATTATCACTCTGTCAGCAGTGACAGACAATAAGTGCGCATTATTTAGCGTTTTAATATTCCGGTGAGAGAGTTTATACAAAAAATCTGATGTTTTTAGGGATATTCTATCAAGTATCTCGAAAAATATTCTAATATATATCATCATATATATAATTTCATCATGAAATATATTTTTGCGTAGAAATAAATAAAACAACAAATATAAATTACATTTTTATTCCACATTATTTCGTACTACATCTACATTATAATATATTATAATGATCTTTAATTATAACTATGTTTTATACAACTTGAACTTGATTCGCGTCTTATAATAAATTCGAATTTCAAATTACAACAGCCTTTACCCTAACTACAGAAGAATGTTTCAAAGCGGATATTTGCAGCAAAGCGTTCCTCTATACTCTAAGAATAGAAAGAGATAATCAAAATTTACTTTTAAATAGTAGTTAACAATTACAATTCCTAATAAGTATTGCGGTACCAAACGCTGCTCAAAGTGAGAAGCTCTCAGTCACATACCACAAGCCCCTGAGTTTAATTAGCGTTTGATAGACCGTCAAAACATTTGCTTAAAATATTCTAATTCAAAAGCCATGAAATTCGAAATTGGGCTCCGAAATTATTGAAAAACGCGAATCGTTGACTTTACTTATTATTAATATCAACTTAATTAATAATTTAACGATTCAATCGCCTAGACCATTTGTTAACAATATATTTACAACAATACATGCAAATGAATACAGTCAGTCAACAATATTGAAAACCTAAACTATTTCTGACTTGCCTCCTATATTAAGCGATAACATATTTTTACACTATATTACAATACAATTAATATATTATTATGTACACAATTTAATGTTATTTTTAAGATGTCTGTAATCCATTTAGTGTACCTGAAACAAAAAAAGGTGATTAGTTTTCACTAATTGATTAATTTATCAAGTATTTTAATTGAAATAATATACTTAAAAATAAGGCTTAGGTTTTAAGATTCTAATCTGAAAAATATGATGACTAGAGGATTAATAAATTGATGTTTTTGGTTTCATATAGCTTAGAACTATTTGCAAAGTATACCCAGAAACGTTATAACCTCGCAGCAGCAGTCGCTATAACTTTAAGACACTAATATACTATGTTTCCTCATTTTGGAAATGTGTTATTTTTTGTGAAAAAAATTTTTATTTTTTTCTTAATATGCTTTTGTCGCAAGAATAACAAAAAACCGAAAAAAAAAAATTGAATTTTTTAAAATTTATGGGACATTTCTAAAATGAGAAAAGTTAGATCTTATAATCCAGTCCCAAAGTTATAGTGTTGTTGTTTGTAACACCCGTTATATTAGTGACGCGACTGTGAAATACATTTCTGAAATATGTCTGAAAAATGTTCATAACGAGTTTTGTACGATAAGATTTAGCGCACCACGGTCGGCGCAATACTACTTTCTCGTCATAAAAATAGTATTTCAAGGTCATTGGCGTTATTTGATACCCCTCCGTGGTCTAGTGGTTCAGAGCTTCGCTCTCGACCCGGAGGTCGTGGGTTTTCCCGGAACAACAAAAAATGTTATTTTCAAGTTTGGATAGGACAATGCAGGCCGATCACCTGATTGTCTCCCAAGAAAGATGATCCATGCGTCGGACGGGCATGTAAAAAGTCGGTTCTGCGCCTGATCTCCCGTCAGTCGTGTCGGTTATCCGTCCCACTGGACTACGAGAGTGAAGAGAGAGCGCTTCTGTGTATTGCACACACTTGTGCAATATAAAATAACTGTATGATACTCGCTGGAGAAGCAACTGCATTTCCCTGAAGATTGCACTTCAATACCCTGTGACTCAAATGGTAGAAAAGGCACAAGCACTAACCTGGAAGGCAGGAACAAAGAGGGAATTCCAGCGTCGGGATTGCCGCATGCAGTCGACCGGCTAGCCTCAGGCGCACTAATTCACTTTTACCACGATATCAGGCAGGATAGATTGAGCACAATTCAGTCAGTAAACTTCTAGCAAGGTTATTAGAAATTCAGTTATAGAATTTCATTTGATTACGTCCTTCACATGGCCATATTTTTTCGTAATGGCTGCGCACCGCGTGCGTGATGTGCTCGACACAGCGAGCCGCGCAAACGCCGTCATTGGCCGGCGGGCGAGCGGCGCGAATATTTAAAAGTGGATGGGAACACATTTGGATAGGAACAAAATACAGGATAGGTTTAATGTTCATACATTTTCCCCCCACTTGAAATTCACAAGGATTTCATAAGCAAAGTGTTATAATAAATGACAGTTGTGCCCGAAATAAAATAAGATTAACTTACAAGTATAAAGTTTAAGAAACTAAGTAACACTATCTAAGTTAAAAAATATTATCTACAGTAATTGACAAATTTTTCAAAACGTTAATTAATTGGTAAAGGACAAACCTTTACCACAGGTCTTCGCATTATTTTACCGTTAGAAGTTCGGAGAGTAACTACTCTAACTATTTTATCTGAACCTGGATGAACCTGGTCAACGCGAGCTAGTTTCCATAATAACGGTGGAAGGTTAGGATCGTTAACTAAAACTAAATCATTTATTTTTAGGTTGGGAGATTCTATAAACCATTTACTCTTTTGTTGGAGCGTGTGTAAAAAATCACGCTGCCAAACTCGCCAAAAGCTCTGAGTAATCTTTTGGATCATTTGCCACCGAGAACGTGGACAATGATTTTCAGAAATAGGTTCTTCAGGTAGAGATACTAATGGACCCCCGGTCAAAAAGTGTCCGGGAGTCAACACGTCAGATTCCTGGGGATCAGGTGACAATGTACAAAGTGGCCGAGAATTTAACACTGCCTCAACTTTAGTAAGAATAGTAAAAAACTCTTCCAAAGTGAGCACTTGAGCACCGACAACACGTTTGAGATGATATTTTGTTGACTTGATGCCACTTTCGAAAATTCCTCCAAAATGAGGTGCACCCGGCGGATTAAATTTCCACTTTATTTGACGATTCGCTAGGCCATCGGAAATCTCCGGATATCGTTCACGTAGTTCGTCGATAATTTCCCGCAGATACCGATTTGCTCCTACGAAATTGGTCCCACAATCAGTGATAATAGTGTTACACATTCCTCGGCGTGAAACAAACCGATCTAGTGCGGCAAGGAATGCTTCCGAGCCAAGCTCCGTCACTGCTTCTAAGTGCACGGCCTTAGAGCTCAGACATACAAAGAGGCAAAGATAGGCCTTATAAGTTTTAGCCCCACGACGACGACTCTCTTTTATCCAGAATGGACCACCGAAATCGATACCCGTGGTTTGAAAACACCGAGAAGGCTGAAGTCGAGCAGCGGGCAATTTACCCATCATTGGGTGTTTAGAAGCCGGGTTGACTTTAAAGCATCGTACACACTTTGAAAGTACAGTACGGATAAGAAGTCTCAATCCAATTATCCAGAATTTTCTCTGGATTAGAGACTGTAGAGTACGCGGACCACAATGCAAATATTTTAAGTGAAAATGTTCGACAATAAGTCGTGAAAGGTCACAACTCTTCGGCAAGATCAGAGGATGTAATGTTGACAAAGATAGATTTGCCTCATCTATCCTTCCCCCCACTCGTAAAAGACCATCCTCATCCAGAAATGGAGATAATTTTTGTATGGATTTCTCACAATGCTCATGCCGTCGCACTTGACTGACTTGAGAAGTCATAAAATTATTTTGATTAGCTTTAACTAAAGTCTTCATAGACTGATCCAACTCAGCAGTAGTAAGCGAGGAGATGCTAATGTCAGATTTTTGACGGCTCCTAGTATTTGAAATGAAACGTAAACACCAAGCTAATATTCTTTGAACTTTGATAAGCGAGGAAAACCTTGAAGTTAAAGTCAAAAGTACGTTGTCGGATTGAACAATGTGAAAGCTCTCTGTCACTTGAGTTTTTAATTCTGGTAGCTCCTCCTTAGTAAGAAGCACTTGTTTGGATGGCCATAACTCTGGCTGCAACTGTAGCCAAGAAGGACCTGTCCACCAAAGTGGATGGTCAATAAGATCAAGACACGAGACACCTCGACTACAACAGTCAGCCGGGTTGTCTGCAGTAGATACATGATACCACTGACAAGGACTAATTAAATCAGTAGCCTGAACCACACGATTTGCGACATACATTTTAAGTAAATGAGGTGATGTGTTTAGCCAGGATAACGTAGTCATGCTGTCGGAGTAAGCTCGAACGGAAGTGATATTGACCTTATCTTTAAGAAGGTTATACATATGAGACAGAACTTTTGCTAGAAGCACAGCTGAGCTTAGCTCAAGTCTGTTCACTGTAGTCGGCTTTAACGGAGCTACTCGAGATTTGCCTATCAACAGGCTTACGACTGTATCCCTGCGCATACTATCAGAAACTACATAGAGGTAAACACAACAACCATACCCCTTCAACGACCCATCACAAAACCCGACTAAATGAATTTCGATCGGATTTGGAGGTACTACAAGCCTCGGAAGAACAATTTTCTGTAAATCGATCAAATTCGCCGCTATTAAATGCCATTTTTTTGCGAGCTCTGAAGGAATATCTTCATCCCATGACAAGTTAAGGCGCCACATGTCCTGAAGAAGCGACTTAGCAGCAAAAATTACGGGACAAATCCAGCCTAACGGATCAAAAATCCGAGCAACTATTGATAGTATTGATCTTTTAGTGAATTTGACGTCAAAGGAGTCCGAAAATGTGTACGAAAAATTGTCATTTGATGGATTCCAACGAATACCTAATATTTTGACAAATTCATCTCCTGATATCTCGAAGGATTTTGAAATTTGACAATGATCGGGAGGAACATCAGACAAAAGACTTGGCTCATTTGAACTCCACTTACGAAGTTCAAATTGACCCTTAGATAATAGGGATGTAATATCTGCTTTTAACTGCTTGGCGGCTTCAAGACTAGAGCAGCCCGTGGTTATGTCGTCTACAAACGTCTCCTCGACTAACACTTCAGAAACACGACTCGGAAACTCGTAGCCGTGGTCCTTTACAAGTTGCCTTATTGTCCGAATGGCCAAATACGGCGAACTACTAACTCCATACGTCACTGTATTAAGTTGGTATTCGATTAGCGCTTCGTTAGGGTCATTACGCCATAGAATGTGTTGATACCGTTTATCCTCCGGCCTTATCAGTATTTGCCGAAACATTTTAGAAATGTCAGCTGTGAAAACAACTTTATGCAGACGGAATTTTGTAACTAAATCGATAATATCGACTTGAAGTTTAGGTCCAACATGAACAACATTATTTAACGATACAAGGTTAGTCGTCTTACTACTAGCATCGAAGACTACCCGAAGTGGCGTAGTAGAGCTTTCCGGACGTACGACACAATGATGAGGAATTATGTAACGATCAGTAGACGAAACATCGGCAGGCTGCATGTGTCCTAGGTGTTCGTACTGGTTCATAAACTCCTTATACTCTCTTTTTATTTCGGGTAGTTTGGTAAGGCGCTTCTCAAGATTGAGAAAACGATAAAATGCATGCGAGTAAGCATCTCCCAATAGCGGAGCATTATCTTTTAACATAAGTGGTACTACATACCTACCATCGGTGGTTCGATATGTACCAGCCTGATATTTTTTCTCACAAATATCATCTTCTGGACCGGAAATTTTACATTTCGGCGGTTCCTCGGAATCCCAGAACCGTTGAACGATATTCTCGAGCGCAACTGAAGACGCGAGAAGTGACGTAATAGGTTGACTAAGATGGTATTTATCCGCGTTATGAAAATATTGACCACTAATGACCCAGCCGAACACACTAGACAACGCACAAGGTAATCCGGGACCGGGAACAAAACGTGACCCTGTATATATTTGATCAAAACACTCGACACCTAACAAAAGATCGATCGGACCCGATTTATCAAAATCCAAGTCGGCGAGATCCAGATGTTGAAAATAATCCTTGACGGACAACGGTAACGCAGCCGAAGGCATTCTGGAGGTAATTTTAGGCAAAACTACCAAAGGTATATCAAACTGAGGTGATTCACTCGAACGAGGTATTATCGAACCGAAAGTATAACCTTTTATGTTACAAACATTATGTTGCCCTAATCCTGTCACGCTTAAATTGCATTTTTTAATATAAAGACCCAAACGCCGCGCACACGCAGTAGTGATGAATGAATCCATCGATCCACTGTCTATAAGTGCGCGTGCATACTGTAATGAACCGTCAACGCAATGTATACGCACTACCGCCGAACCGAGTATCTTAGTAGGACTGCCCGAATGTTCTGTTTCGGTCGCGCAGGTGAAGGCGGCACTCGCACTAGTGCTGCTTGACGAGTTCGAATTACTAGTACTAGCAACCTTTTGTTCAACATGTAACATCGTATTATGTTTAGCATTACAAATAAAACAAGTTGATTTGGATTTACAATTCTCGTTAGTGTGACCGGGCCTTAAACAATTAGTACACAATTTTAATTCGCGAACGAGATTTTTTCTTTGTTCTATATTCATCGAATGCATTTTACCGCACCGATATATCGAGTGGTTTTCGTTACAGCAATAACAAGACATCAGCTGAGGCTTGTTATTGCTGTTATTATTATTATAATATGTAGGTTTATTCGAAACTACAAAAGACGACCTCTGATAACGATTACCGCTTTCGATCTTATTAGTGCCGCGTGGTTGTTTACAAGATTTATTCGATGGGGAATTCATAACATTAGGTTGACTCACCTCCAGAGCTTTGATATAATTTTGTAAATATGTAACCAGGTCATTAAATGTCGGTATTTCGTTATTATTTAGGAGTTCAAACCGTTTCTTAGTCTCACCGTCGAGCGGTCGAGATGCAACATAGAATAAAACAAATTCGGATAAACCATCAATATTTAGTGCTCGAAGAGCATTAACACTTTCATATAAAGTATTAGTAAATTCCGACAAATTTGTAAGTGACGGCTTTTGTATTGGTGTTATGTTAAATATTTTTTCTAAATAAACCGTAGCCAATACTCGTTTATTATCATACCTATCTAAAAGCGCGCTAAAGACAACATTATAATTCGCCAAAGTGACTGGAACGCCCTTGGCGAGTGTCAACGCAGTCCCCGACAAGCATGAGAGTAGATAGTGAAACTTCTCGACATCCGACAGAGACATATTGTTATGTATTAGCGGAACATAACTATCTTTAAACGTTTGCCAATTTTCAATAATGCCGTCGAACTTAGGAATCTGTAATTTCGGTAATTCAACTCGAGTAATGCCTGAAGACCGGCATCCGGGTTCCGTAGACGGCGAGGTTGTATACGAACCGAGCGAGTCTGCAAACTCAACGACGGCGTAATATAAATCGTCCAATGAAAACAACGCGCTGTTGTCATATTCGAACTTTGGATTTAAACTTAATTGCAATTTGTTTATGTTTTCGTGTAACTCCATAAAGTTTGCACGATTTTTTTCGATACTTTTATATCTTGCCTTAAAGGACGCGATTTTAGTGGAATCTTTCTTCGCAATACTTATTAAATCATAAAGAATCTGCAAATTTTTAAATTCATATTCGCGTCTTTTGACGAACGACTGCAAGTCACTCTCCGCCATTTTGCAACGTGAAAATTACCTTATGAAACTTACTACCTACTGCAGATAATATCTTACAATATGTACCTAGATATTGTTGTTATACAAACCAATTACTAATTCAATTGTATATTTTCGAGCACAACTTACAATACTAACAACACTACAATCCTCAAGTCAATGCAATGCTTACATTAGGTATATTTTATTAGCTAGGTACAATAAGGAATTCAGTAATCCTTATATTAACTGTTTTGGAGTTAAAATAAATCTTATACGAGTAATCAAATGTAGTATACTACGTATAATAATAAGTAGGTAATAAACTTCGTGTCGGGCGCGCGGCGCTCCACGCGGTTAGTAAACGCGGCAAACAAAATAACCTTTAGGCATTTACTATTTATGTTAGACAAGTAACTAGGCTTACAAATTGTCATAAATATGGATAAAAAGTTACCTATTAACTTTTATATTAATATTTTAATTATGTGAGGTAATTGATCGTCCCTACTTGGTGACGAAATTAATCCTCACAGGAGGCACCATAAAAAATGTATGATACTCGCTGGAGAAGCAACTGCATTTCCCTGAAGATTGCACTTCAATACCCTGTGACTCAAATGGTAGAAAAGGCACAAGCACTAACCTGGAAGGCAGGAACAAAGAGGGAATTCCAGCGTCGGGATTGCCGCATGCAGTCGACCGGCTAGCCTCAGGCGCACTAATTCACTTTTACCACGATATCAGGCAGGATAGATTGAGCACAATTCAGTCAGTAAACTTCTAGCAAGGTTATTAGAAATTCAGTTATAGAATTTCATTTGATTACGTCCTTCACATGGCCATATTTTTTCGTAATGGCTGCGCACCGCGTGCGTGATGTGCTCGACACAGCGAGCCGCGCAAACGCCGTCATTGGCCGGCGGGCGAGCGGCGCGAATATTTAAAAGTGGATGGGAACACATTTGGATAGGAACAAAATACAGGATAGGTTTAATGTTCATACAATAACTCCTACGTAGCTGGTGTCCCATGAAATCGGCCACCGTCACCGAAATCGGTGTAAGAGGGATTATTAATATTATCCAAACTTTGATTACATTTATTGAGTATTTCATTGTAAAAATGAAAGTGCTCGTGGCTGTAAAGGGATTTGCGGATCAACAAGGCAGTAACATCCGGGTTATCGGCAGGTGATCGCAGGATAAAAATCAAGTGGGGAACTTTTAGTGGCTGTTTTCAATACAAACGGTTCGCAATTTATATGGTAATGCGACATTTGCATGTATTTCATTCACGTGTGGTGCCATTGTGTGCCATCATCACAATAACCTGGTAAACCTCTAAGGGCGTAACCATGGCATACTATGATCAAATATTTGTAGGTGAAAAATAGAGCTGATTGCAATTCTGCCGCCCTTATCATAAACAACGCAATTGACATTTTTGGCGAAAATGAGTTAATAGTATATTCGGAATCACCGCAACGAGATCTACTAGGATCAATCGTTAAATTGTTAATAGCTGTTATACTTTTCGTTATTTTGTTAAATATGTGGATCCCTTCCAAACTAATAACTAGGCATAACGTAAAAATATCATAAAGAAACTAAATATTATTGTACATATAATATCGCACATGCAAAATCCACATTGAAAGGCACTTAAAAAACAAAAATACTGAAATATTCCTATTAGTTTCATAGAGACAAGAAAATATACAAAAACCTTAAATCACGATTGACTCGAAAGTAACATCCAAGCAAGTGCGTTGTTTATGATAAGGAAGACAGAATTACTGCGAAGCAGATATTTTTCACCATCAAAAAATCGCAAAAGATGGATGGGTTTGGGTACAGATGTGTGATTCTTATTTGTTGACATCATAAAAAACGGCCCTCATACAAGGTACGCTATAATCACTTACAAAGTTCGAAAACAAAATGTGTGCGATTTGAAATAAGCTTCGCTAAGTGACGTGTGATGTGATAATAGCGATAACATCATTAATAAGGATCCAGCAGGCTTACTCCCGACACAATCGAGAATCGAATCAGTTTGATCTCTTTTGGTATTTTATTTGGTGGTTTGCTTTGAAACTAACCACGCTACAGAAAATTAGACCGTAACTTTTTGTACTCCCGACCATATCAATCGACTGAAAATCAAAATAAGGAAATTACAATACATCAATACCTACAATATATTAGGAAATACGCGGCACGATCGAATCTAAATCAAAATCGAATTATTTTGAGCGTACGGTCCCAGGGAAGTGGGGAAGAGCGATTCCGCATATCCCCGGGGGTAATTAAATGAAGCGACACAAAAGGAATTACCGCTAAAATTTTAATTGTTAATAATTATTTAATTTCCCGGAGATTTTAAGTACATTCAGAGAACGCACTCTCCCAATTAGAACCAGACACCGAATTATAATTTGTAATTATGTAACGGAGCTTGAAATGTGAAGTTACGGTACGTTAAGGAGTTACGTTCGTCGTTACCATGGCGACCGGTCGAAATTATAGACTAAAAGATAACCGTAGCGTCATATTCGTACATACTACGTAGGTAGAATTTTAAAGTTTTAGCGCGTAAACCGGCCCTAGCGAACCGGGAGTCCCACATACCCCTCGGGGACCCTCCCGGGGGGATGCGTAACGCATTTCCCTTGCGAAATAAAAAAAAAAGGTAAAAATTTCAAACACCAGCTAAGTTAAGATCGAATTCACCTTTGCACGGAAGAACAAAATGCAAAAGAACATAATTGTTTGATTATATTTGAACCCCTCTTAAATATATTATACACGCCAGCAAGTAAATCATAAAAATTTCATGCTATCGTGATTCTTATGTTACAGCCTGGTGACAGATAGATATACACACAGATAGCAAAGTCTTAGTAGGGTCCCGTTTTTACGATTCAGGTATGAACCTCTAACTAGAATGACGCTTTTAAATACTAAACGCAAACTTTCTTCAATCAGCATATATAGTTACGTTTTTGATGCATCGTCGACTCTAAATGATAATAATATTATTCCAAATAAATTAATTTAAACATATTTTAACAATAACCTTAAAAAAAGCTTTAAGTCCAATGGTAACTAATATAAAAAAGGCACCATAATATTATGCCTTCTTCTAAATCACAAAAAAGACAATAATTATATTATTTGATTAATGCTGTGAAAAATTATAAAGTGAATTAGCGTTATTAAATTTTGATTAAAATAACATAATTAAAGCTTCAGACTTCGTATATACAGTGTGACTGGTGAGACATGAGCAATATTTGAGGACGTGATATTAGCTACATATCACGTTCTCAAGTATCGCTCATGTCATGGATGCTCAGGAATCGCTAAGAATGAAGTCGCTCATATAATTGTGATCGAACTTCACTTAAGGTATGTTCGTTTGATCTTCAATGATATGAGATATAAATTAAAAATATAAAATATTAATATCATTGAATCACTAAGTAAATGTATCTTAAACTTGACACCGCGCGTAGGTACGCGCCCGTACTACCTACGTTGATGTCGCATGCCGTCGCGCCGTGCCGCGCCGGCTACATAGAATGCCTACTTGCCTAGCCGCGTAATTTTCATAGTATCCATGATTAATTTATTTAAAGGAAAATTTGGTAAAAAATTAAATACCTAATTTTATTACATATCTATAATGGGAATCGAGTACCGAGTACTCTCTGTAAGTATTGCACATGTCTCACCAGTCAGCCTGTATATAGTTTATGTTGCCTGATATATTATTAAGTATCTACTAACACTTATTTTATTAAAACCGGATCAGTAATTTAGGCGCTGCCATGGAACAAACATAACATATACAGGCTGTAATATTAACGAGTGATAATACTTTAGGGTGTGTATGGGTCCCGTCTATAGAGTTCACTGTGCAACTTGCAAGTACCAGCGCTGAAAGAAGTACTTTTCATTATTCTATGGAAAAATATATGAGTGACGGTAACGATGTTGTTTAAAATGATCAAACTTCGAAAAATTAGGTGTTGTAAATCTAGACCAAGGTCGGTCGGGTGTTGATGAAACAACAGGTGAGTCTCGTCGATCGTATGACTTTGATTGATGTCGACCACAAAAGAGTTTATTACTCACTAAACTTTATGATTCCCGCACACATTTTTCCTGGAAAATTTGCGAATTAAGTTGTTTGTTTTGCGTTTCCCGGATTCAATTTATTTGCAGATATTAAGAAATGTGATTGCATTGTTATTTGCTGTTTCTCGGTATTGGATATAGGAATGCTCACGCTTGAAGCTGTCTATCAGCTTGAAGAAAATATGCATTATTGTGAACTTTAATATAAAGCCTTTCCTTAAGAAGATTACTTGAAAGAATATTAAAATTTGCTCTAGTGTTTTGATTCATTAATCAAATCACGAAAACTTTGTAAAAATAATATCTCGCATAATACTCAAAGCATTTCGGCAACTTTTAAATTACTCGGAGCTTACGTCTAACGAGACTTCAAATTTCATATTCTGTCTGACCTTATAAGTTAAGAGGCACCAATAAAGCGGGTATACTCACAATTATATCGACGGTTTTATATCTTTGCCGTCGTTAAACTGGGATTCCTCGTCTATCAATTGTAAATTGACGTTCTCGTTTTTAGTGTGAAAAGTTGCCGCGAGGGTTTTGTCCTCCAATATAATGTTTTCAATCTCGACGCCGCCGTCCTTCCTTCCGTTGCCCTCGAGGACGCGCTGTTTTATCGACGGCCCTCGATTGACCGATGAGGCTAATAAAGTCTCCTGAATCGTTTCGTTTCCGTTGCATATTTTGTCGGCCTTGTTCGTGGGCATCCGGCCGGAGTTGTAGCTATTCCGGACGCCGCCGGTGGATTCAAAAAAAGGCAGAACCTGCTTGAACTCCTTCCTGAAGTTGTCGTTGAGCCACGCGTAGAGGAACGGGTTGTAGCACGTCGACGCCATCGCCATGGAGTGGGCGAGGAAGAACGAGACGTAGTAGTAGTTCCACTCCGTCATCTGAGCGTAGAAATCGTTGAATATATTTATAAGATTCAGCGGCAGCCAGGATATACCGAAGATGGCCACCATGGATATTAGCATTCTATTGGTTCTCTTTTTTCTATCTCTGTCCGCCTCCTCCCTTCTGGAGTTCTTGGCGCCGGGCTTTGAGCGCGCCCGGTCGTTCAATCTTATGCTAACACACGTATAACATACTGCTATCACTAGGAATGGAATCAAAAACTGCAACACAGTGGTGCACACGCCGAAGATCTTTCTCGACTTGTCCGAGGGCCAGCTCTCCTCGCAGTACGTTTTGTTGTTCGTAATTTGAATGCCCATAAAGAGTCCATAGGGACACGTCACGACCAACGAGAAGACCCAAATAAATATAATGATCAGTATACACGTCTTCAGTTTCATTCGTGGATGAAACGGGTAGATTATGACGAAGAATCTATCTATGGCTATCGAGGTCAAGGTCAGGGTGGATATATACACGCTCGTGCCTTGCGCGTACGGCATCAGGTGGCATAGTAGTCTACCGAACACCCATCGCCCCAGAAACGTGTACATGGGTGTTAGTGGCACGGCGAACACGCATAGCAGTATGTCGGACAGCGCGAGATTCGTTATGAACAGGTTGGTGACGGTTTGCATCGCTCTGTTGCGGAACACGACGAAGCAGACCAGCACATTGCCGAAGACCCCAAGCACAAAGATCACAGTGTAGAGAAAACAGAAGGCGACTTGCACGTATTTGACGTCGATGATATCGGTGGTCCGGTTGGATTTCGGTTCGTCGATCACCTCGACAGACTCGCCCGTGAAGGTCTTCAGGATCAGGACGCCACCGACAATAGTGTTGTTGAGATGCATAGCAGCTACGGCATTTTCGTTGTCCGGCCCAATTGGATTGTAGCTTGTCTGGTTGCACCATGCTACGTCTGAGCTGTCCGTTCCTGCCAGTCCATCTGGAAAGAAAGAAAAAATATATTATTGTCATAATATAATAAATAGATATTGATAATGTGGTGCAGCAGACTAGAAATTTCAGAGAATTTCCAAGTCAATTTTCCGCGACTTGCAAAATAAAATCCGGCAGGAATATTTCCCGATAAAAAGTAGCCTATATCCTTCCCCGTGGTCCTTAGCCACGTCTGTGCTAAACTTCAACAAAAAATGAGTTCAGAAGCCTATGCTATGAAAGCAAACACACATTTATTTCCTCTTTATATTAGTATATTGCCGTTATAATATTTACTGAGAAATCGAGGTAGAAACTTCTTCAATTTGTTCGAAAATGGAGGAAGAAAATATAAGATGGTGAGGTAAAATGTTACGCCACTATTATTTAATTCGTGGGGAGACAATTTCACAGTCCGGGGACCATTTCTGTCGGACGTGACGATTCCGGGCGCTCGCAGAACTTAGCACTCCTGATTCTTAGCCAACTTATAATAAGACAGTCCATGTAATTTAGGTTAAAATATATAATAATTATTCTAATTTGATTAATTTCTAAAAAATTATACTGGAACATAAAAACAACATTTTGGAGACTATAATTAGGTTACGTGTCCTTTTTTAACCCCCGACGCAAAAACGACGGGATACTATAAGTTTGACGTGTCTGTGTAAATGGTGGCATCGTAGCTGCCAAACGGATGATTCGATTTTAATGCGGTATTTTTTGTTTGAAAGGTATATCAGTCGAGAGTTTTCTTAGCTATGTTTAGTAGAAATCGGTTCAGGTGTTTAAGGTCATCAAGTCGTTTGTTGGGTGATAGGAACGTTACACGATAGGTCGGGTTTTTTAAAATTTACTTTTTATGTATTATTTTTATTATTAACTTATTAATTTAGATTAAAATATATAATTATTATTCTAATTTGATTATTTTCTAGGAATTTATAATTGAATATAAACGAAAAATTTTGGAAACTACAATTAGGTTCCCTTTACTTTTAGGTATCGCCTCCGTGGTCTAGTGGTTCAGAGCTTCGCTCTCGACCTCCATGGAGGTCGTGGGTTCGATTCCCGCGTTGGAACAATAAAAATGTTGTTTTCAAGTTTGGTTAGGACAATGCAGGCTGATCACCTGATTGTCTGACAAGAAAGATGATCCATGCGTCGGATGGGCATGTAAAAAGTCGGACCTGCGCCTGTCCTCTCACCAGTCGTGTCGGTTTACCGTCCCACTGGGTTACGAGAGTAAAAGGAACAGAGAGTGCTTCTGAGTATTGCGCACACACTTGGGCACTATAAAAATAACGCCTGCGTAGCTGGCCTGGTTTCAATTAAATCGGCTACTGACACCGAAATCGGTGAGGGGAGCTATTATTATTATTATTATGTTTGTGTATAGCTTCCTTGCTCACGGGCAATTAAATCCCGGACCTTTGGAAGGCATGCGTGGAGCCGAAGCCAACACGCAGAGGCCCCGTTACACAATATTAATTTTAATGTAATGTGACACTTATTATTATTATTACTTTTAGGTAATCGGCATGCAAAGTGACATTGGCATTTCCAAACTAGAGAGTGAAACTAGAGAGTGAAACTAGAGAGTGAAGCTAGAGAGTGAAACTAGAGAGTGAAACTAGAGAGTGAAACTAGAGAGTGAAACTAGAGAGTGAAACTAGAGAGTGAAACTAGAGAGTGAAACTAGAGAGTGAAACTAGAGAGTGAAACTAGAGAGTGAAACTAGAGAGTGAAACTAGAGAGTGAAACTAGAGATGAATTCTTGTAACTTTTCACGCTCTTGGATCCTGTTTACTGATGATGCTCTCAGTTAGGGCTAGTCCTGAAATTCATCTGCTATTTACTCGTCTATTTCGCAAGGACAACGCGCTATAAAATTCAGGTTTTTATGTACGTATGTAACTAACAATCTAGCGGTGTAAAATTCAACAGTCGCATAATTTGAAACGTCATAAAAATGGTAATTCCTGCAACTCGTGCACATTTGCACCATAAATTGCTAGTGCATGCATGCAATATTTTCAAGTCTGCAATGCGGATTTGCTGGACAAGAATTTGCATCATTAAAATACGACTAGGTTTTGGCCGCAGTTCTGACAACCGCTATACCCACGGAAACACTAGTTTTTCGGGATATACATGTGTTAATCTAGATACTAAATTACTATACCAAATTACATTAACATTGGCCAGTGTTTTTGCGAGAGAGAGTCACAAACATCTTTACAAACATTCACTTTTATAGTACTAGAAATTGCACAATACCAGTAGGAACTGTATATCACACTGATATTTTACTAGTCTGTAGTGGCATGTGATTTTATTTGCCAAAGAAACAATTATTGTCTTGCGAATATTTTTTTAATCCGCTAAAAAACTGGTGCTAAAATTCATCCATGTTGCAATTTTTGTTTGGAAGATCATGCGTCAAAACACATCAAAATATTTGTGGACGTTTCTAGAAACATTCAAACATTTTATAGCTTATACCTAGTAATAAGATATTTTGTGTTTATTGTTAAGACGATAGACACCTAATAACATTTCTGATTGAAAATCTTTTGAATAAGTTTTGAACTTTCTTTGATATTTACGAGTATTGTTAACAACTTTTGATTTATGTTGAAAACAAGTTTTGTGGTAATCTAATACAAGTCTCTTTTGTTTAACAGTTACTTCAAATTTTCACATCCCTAGGGGATTAAAATATCTATAACTATAAAAAAATACTAAAATAATTGTCCCTGAAATTAATCCCTGAATTGTCAAACAGTTAGGAGACTAATGATAATGAATTATATAATTATATGCCACAGACAGACGGACATTCACACAGACACGTCAAACTTGTAACACAAAAACACCTAAGTAAAGTTGTATACAGGCTGTAATATTAATGAGTAATAATACTTTAGGGTGTATATGGGTCCCGTATAAAGAGTTTATTGTGAAAGTACCAGCGCTAATAGGGTTACTTTTTTTAAATTATTGTATGGGCAAATTTATGATGTTGGGTCATTTTTCATAGAAACATGAAAGTCAAAAGTAAGTCTTTCAGCGCTGGTACTTTCATCATAATATCTTTATAGGAGGCACATACGCACCCAAAAGTATTATCAGTCATTTATTTTAGACCATGTATAGGAAGATATACTAGTAAATTAGGTTTCTTTGTAACGCATTTCCTGCATTGTGTCGAGAGATTCCTAATTAATGATAACACAATTTACGAGCAATTTCTATTTGCTTGTACTTTTGTAATTAATTATGTTCCCTAATGGGTTTGGCATTGTTATGTACACACAATAGTTCGTCTATTTAGTTTTTGATAAAAAATGCCTATGAAGCATGTAGGTATGTAATGTGCCAGATGGTTAATACAACGATCCATTAGAGATGAGTGAATTTTGTTATTTTTTTTAATAAGGCTGGCATTGTCGGTTTTGACACAAGCCTTTAAAAAAACGATTCATTAGCCCGGTAGCTGGAGACGGGCAGAAACGTGACTAGAAAGCATACAGATGTAAAAAAGGGATCAAAATGTTTGCGTCGAAAGTGAAAAAGATTAATATAATTTTTCATGTTTTTCTAACTCGCTGATAACTCACAATGCCTTTCTTAGCACACCGATGATATCGAAGACAATTAACTGAATTGAACATAACAACGGCATTAATTTGCGACTACATTAATATCTGTTTTACGATCGCGACTGTTTTTGTATTACGACTTAATTGAGCGGGCCCGAGTCAAAGGCGATAGCGGGCGAATTGTTTTTGAAATGTTATTTTGTGATGAAAGCCGTAATTAATGCTAAATTGTCGGAGTTTATTGTCACCATTAAATACTATTGGACGAAGCGGTATTGGAATAAGTTGTCCGAAGGTTACAACTTTGACACTGGCATAATAATGGTTATTGCTTCCGTGGCTTGAGAATTACTTTTGACTTGGAGAGTGGGTTCGATTCCCGCTGGACTTAGAAATGATATTTTCAAGTCGCGTTAGGGTAATGTACGCTGATCACTAATTGTCTGACAAGATAGATGATCCATCGATTGGCTGGGCAAAAATTCCTGTCCTTGATCTTAATCAAGGATCGAGATGAGATCAAGGATCTACTGATTTACAAGAGTTAAAGAGAGTGTGCTGTGATATTCAAGACACACTTAAGATACGCATATATAGCATATCTGGTGTCAATAAATTCACTGCCAAATGTCGCCAAAATAGGAAATGCAGCTCATATGATTTTCATAACTCCCGATAAAATCAGAGGGTGTTTTGACTCTGTGTTTGTGTGTGTGGCATCTTAGCGGTTTATCCCAAACGAATTAACGAGTTTTCTTCTTGTACTCTTTGTTTAAAAGAACGTGACATGAAGTAGTTCTTAGCCATAACTCATTAAGTAACGTGATCACGAGAATTCTTAGCTATAATTCATTATCATCAGTTCGCTAACCGCTTAGCAATTCGGGAGTTACCTAAAAGTTTTAATTTTTATTTAACTCCCAAATTGTTCATCGGGAGGCGAGATTTTATCACTAATGCTTATTAATTCATTATTGTCAGCGGGATCGATGCTTGACTATTATTATTATTTTACTTATTTATTTAAGGTCGTTAGGAACAACTAAAGATATCAGCAACCACCATAAAAAAAACTAAAACTGTATTTGACACACTATTTGAAAAAATTCTGAACAGCATTATACAAAACCTGGTCAATCAACAAAACATACTTATCTATCATCAGTAAAATTAAATAAATGACTTTCAGAACTATAAAATTGTGTACAATCAATTCAAAAAAATCTTTTAAAATTTAGGTTTTCCCGAATTATTATATTCAGAAATCGCTTCCGCTTTCCGCCTCCGCCAACCGGAGCACGCACCTGGCGAAGTCGGTTTACGTCAGTCATAAACCGGCGAGTACACTGTACCAGAACGATTTTACTTGGAATTACATTCCTTATCCGGTTTCTAAGCTTTGTTAGGACATCTCAAAATAATCTTTATTTTGCCCGCAAGCTTGTTCGCGCAAAAATCCATATATATACAACGTATAAATTGTAACCGCATTATATATTTTTTATTTAACTAGTCTTAAAATATATATATAACTGACATATATATATATATATATATATATATATATATATATATATATATATATATATATATATATATATATATATATATATATATATATATATATATATATATATTAATAAATAAAAATAAATAGCCTTTTATTTCGTTATTTTACAATTTAGAAATAATTTAAATAATTACATAATAAAATTTTCAATAATTTATATAAATTTACTAGACGTACGACATATAATAATATATATATTTAGATTTTAATTAAATATAACATTGGGATTTTTACATAACACTTATTTTTTATTACATAATTTTATAATATTAGACTAGAACGAAGGGTTAGAAAGAGAGGTTCTCTTTATTCGAGGGTGAAGGTCTCCTCCAGGCAAGATATTTTGCCCAAGAGAGAGAGAGAGAGAGAGAGAGAGAGAGAGATGTGGTCTTCACATCTCTCTCTCTCTCTTGGGCTTTATCTAGCCACTTTTATTTTTTTAATCACAAGAAATTCTACAAAACCAAAATTTACAATTAGCTCAAAGTCATAGGATTAGATATCTAATTATGACTCTCGCGTATAGGAAACAGCTTTAAATGAAAGTGTGAGCTCTTAATAATTATTATAGTGATGTGTAAATTTTATACACAGCAAAACAGACAAAATTAGTACAACAGGTTAATTGATTAGGGAAGTGACCATGTATGGCCATGAATGAAGTAAAAGAACATTAACTGTAGCCGGCCAAGTCAAATCTAACCTAGTTTAAGATCTTATTTTTTTTTATACACAAATTTTTGTCATAGATGTCGAATAACGGCAAGTATTGTTATGGATATAGCAAAGACATACGCCCGGTTTCTGAAAGGCCGATCAAATTGATCAATTGATCAAATCAGCTAATTTGAACGCTCATTGGTGAAAACGGTGACTGCGAAGTGATGTTCACCAATCAATTGATCAATTTCATCAGCATTTCAGAAACCAGGCGATAGAGTTTAATGCTTTTTCATAATGGTATTTTGTTTTATAAATACATATTTGTATTCTGCAGTCGGCGCTTATTTAGATCTCCATTATTTTTGCGGAGAAGCCCACTGCCATGCATGATTTTTGTATTGAACTTATTTTGTATTGAAACTCTCATTTTTTACATTTATGTTTTTTTGGGATTCTATTATGTTTAACTATTTATCAAAGTCATGGGTAATTGAATGTAGGTACTGTAGGTTCTTGGTGGAAATTTATGTTATGACTGCCCTGATGTGTATGTCGCAACCGGTTGTATGTTTTAAGTAATAATTAATTTTATTAATGTAAACAAATAAAGTTGAAAAATTTGCAAGTAGTTTGTGTTTTACTGTATAACTTTATCAAAGTCATACAGTGAAACACAAACTACTCACAAATCTTTTACGTTGTACCTGAATGCTGAATTCCAAAAATCAAATTCTCTCGCGAATTCGCGTGCGTGAAATTTGGTGCGGAATGGCGGTGGGATTTTTAAAATCCTTTTGCATTGAATTTTCACGACACATTTTCGGTACCTAAAACATAGGTACGATTTTCGGTACCTACCTTTTAGGTACTTACCGAAAATACTGGTCGCATTTGCATCATATTTTCAGTGTCGCCTCCGTAGTCTAGTGGTTCAGAGCTTCGCTCTCGACCCAGAGGTCGTGGGTTCGATTCCCGCGTTATAACAACAAAAAATGTTGTTTTCAAGTTTGGTTAGGGCAATGCAGGCCGATCACCTGATTGTCTGACAAGAAAGATGATCCATGCGTCGGATGGGGATATAAAAAGTCGGTCCTGCGCCTGATCTCTCACCAGTCGTGTCGGTTTACCGTCCCACTGGGTTATGAGAGTAAAAGGAAGAGAGAGTTCTTCTGTGTATTGCGCACACACTTGAGCACTATAAAATAACTCCTGCGTAGCTGGCCTAGTTTCAATGAAATCGGCTACCGATTTCATTGAAACTAGGCCAGAAAATCGGTGAGGGATTATTATTATTATATTTTCAGTAAGTACCTAAAAGGTAGGTACCGAGAATGTGATGCAAAAGCGAACAGCGCCATACAGTGCAGTACGTCGACTTAGTGCTTTATTATGTTAATTAGTAGCCGGCTGCCTAGTCAGAACTATTCTACATTTGTAGAACAGGAAAATTGAAGAGCCATCGCTCATATATTATGTAACACCTGCAATTTCACGATTTTACTTTTCATGTAAGTATATTCTCTAAAAAATGGCAGTTAAAATAAAAAAAATATTGGAAACTTAACCCGGCGATAAGAATCAGGCGAATTAAACCTAGCCTTGTACTAAATACTTACAATTGAAGACATGAATGGATGAAGGTGATACGTAGCAAAATTTTGATTTCGAGAAAATTGAATTCATACTGTCACTTTAACATTTTAGAATATAATATAAGTACATTAATCTACAGATCCGTCTCTAGAATCAATGTACTTAGTACGACTTTTTTTTTTTTGGGATATGTAGATATATAATATCCATGCATGTCTTTAATTATTACAATAACATATTAATTAGTGGTATAAACGTAGGTTAGGTAGGTAGTAAAACCTAACCCAACTTGGTCATTAGACGGAAATTTCCGCAAAGGGTTCTTGTCCTTTTATTCCTAAAGTGTGCCTGTCAAATATATGCTTAGGTTTCTAATATTCTCCAACCAAGTTATTGTTTGATAAAATTTTATTTCGTTCAGGGCTTTGGTCAAAAATACACTATATATTGTGTCCGCAGAAATCCGTCTCTAGATCAGTTTACATAAAAGTGAGCTGTTATTTTAATTAGTTTGTCGTCCACACATACTCGTACAATGCTTGAAATCGCTAATTATGTCACTAGAAATTAAAGTAAAATCTAAATTTAAGCACACATTGCGGTGTTAAAATTAAGTTTAAAAAAAATTAGGTGCATAATTATCGATTTTAAATCACCAAATCAACTTTAAAATGTTTAAAAACTTTTGTATCAATTCGTTAATATAAATGTAGATAATACAAATGTTACTATAACTTTGTGATACGATTATACACTACCTGTCCTCATTTTGGAAATGTATTTTTTTTTGTCAAAAGCTAAAAACTTTTTGTCGCAAGAATAACGAAAAAATTTTTTTTTATTTTTGTAAAAAAAAATAGCTACATTTCTAGAATGAGAAAAGGTATTATAATCATACCACAAAGTTATACTGTTCTTTTCACACCCGTTATTGTAAAAATATATGTCTATTAGATTCATCTTCCTCATTAAGCACTGCCACATCTCACATGACGACCTCCGTAGCGCAGTTGGTTGAGCGCGTTGGTGCTCGAACGAAAGGTCGCGGGTTGGAATCCCGCCGAGGGAACAAAAAGTTATCAATGTTCCTGGGTCATGGATGTGTGTTTAAATTTGTGTATAATATAATAAAAATCTTAAATATGTGTATAGTAGGAAAGTATTAAATATATTTCCGTTGTCTGGTACCTGTAACACAAGTTCTTCGGATACTTAGCACAGGGCCAGATTGACGTGGTGTGAAGCGTCCATAGATATTATTATTATTATTACATCTCATTTTCCTCGTCCATTCTTCGATATTTACCCTATCTGCCCGAATCATACAATAGCTTAAATAGTACCCGATACATTATAATTAGTTAAATTTAATGCTTCACGTGCCGCATTTACGAGTCTCTATCTGTGTTAATGTACGCCGTAACGAGGCCGTGTTGCCGTGGCGACGCGTTACTACCGCACGTCCGTGACTGCTATTACTGAAGGTATTGCCTAAATTATGTTTATCTGATTTGTGATAAAGAATTGGATGTCGATGAAATAATAAGATTGTCTATGGGGTGCCGAAGGAAGATCATCAACCCTCTTTCCTTGGGTGTTGCAAAAGGCGACAGAGATAAAACCAAAATCCGCTTCAGGGGGCCTACTCAAGATGCCATCGCTAATTATCGCTTACAAAGTTCGATAGCAAAATGTATGGGATTTGACATGAGGTACGCTAAATGACATACCAAATCGCGATCATAATTAGCGTAGCTTATGTCAAATCCCATACATTTTGTTATCGAACTTTGTAAGCGATAATTAGCGATGGCATCTTGAGTAGGCCCCCTGGACGACTTGGCGAGGGCAGTAAGATAATAACGAAGCGGTATAACTAGCGCCACAATCCTGCGTCGCGCTATCGAAGTTTTCTAAGTTCGATGGTATAAGAGAGGTATGAAACCAAAATACTTAATGCTTCTGGACCAAATTTGAGTCAGTAGCACCTTTGGAAGCCTCGTAAAAATTGCTTTAAAATGCTTGGCTAGTTTCGTCAGAAATCTGCCCACCAAAAATAGATTCAAAATCAAAAGCCCCTTAGTGCATACAAGTATCAAAATCCGATTATGCTTAAACAATTTTTTGTATCCTGTGATATTTTTGAAAAGTACGTTATAGTGTACTATATCCAGAAATGGATGGCATCTGAAAACTACCAACCGCCTGCCAAGCGTAACGTCTGGCGAGTATAGGCAACTACCCCCCAAGAAATACTTTGGGGGAGGCTTATGGGAGTAGTGGACGTCATAGCTGAAATGATGATGTATCTCGCAACAGCAATAATTGTACAGGCGTAAATTGTACAATTGTGTACAATATCGCTGTCGATCATATACACTTGCTTTAATCCGAACCCATGACTTACACGGACCCTTTATCTATCTGGATCACAATCCTTAATGTCCCAAACAATTAACATTACGTGGGACGAATAAGGAAATGGGGTGAAGGGAATTGGTACGGGGATGTGTAAGACATAAACTGTTCAGGGTCAGTTCAGACACAGATTCGACGCAGCGTTTTTGACGACGTAACTTTAAATTGCTTTCATATGGACGCAATTCGAAACAATAAAGGTCAGTGGCGGCTTTACCCATTGCGAGTCTTCGGGCGCAATGTGTGGACCTTTGACCTTTGCTTGTCGCGAAACGCGAGACCCCTTCAAAAGCGAGGCCCCGGGCGCAGGCCCTGTTCGTCACCCCATAATAAAGGTAATGTCAGGGGTACAGTTTAGTCCATCCTTTCAATTAAGTACACTACTGGAGAGCAGTCTGCTAAATAATCAAAAATTTACTACGCTAAGTGAGGGCTGTATTCACGTACAACAT
Organism: Celastrina argiolus; assembly: GCA_905187575.2. Taxonomy (NCBI): domain Eukaryota; kingdom Metazoa; phylum Arthropoda; class Insecta; order Lepidoptera; family Lycaenidae; genus Celastrina; species Celastrina argiolus. The sequence continues at coordinate 2,863,752 of LR994591.1, read as the reverse complement.
AACCGTATCTATATCACAGCCACACCCATTCTTAATAGATCGTTTTGAAATGAAACATAATTTAAAAGTATGCAATAAAAAGTGTTTTGTGTAGTAAATAAAGTTCAATATTAGATCGCTACTTATTTTGCGCGATGCGTCTCAGTGTAGTCTGACTCTTATGTACATTATTCTTGCTGAAACACTATAAAATGCACTATCACATTTGTGAAGCTACAATCCAATTTGAACTTTAATTAGAAGGCCTCAATGTTTATATTTGCAAGTGCCAAGTTAACGTTTATTTTTAAAACGTGCGTAAAGTAATGTTTGTATTTACAAAGTACTTAAATTCAGTCAGTGTTTCTGAACATAAGTATAAGTAATGTTCTAATATAGAAGGTATAATTTTCTGTTATAAACTTTTAGTATGTCGAACTTATGTCCTTTGTTGCTGAGTTCATATTATATGAAATAACAGTATCCTTATTCTAGATGGCATTGCTATTATCACTTACGAAGTACGAAAACGAAATTGTAGGTTTGACATAAGGTTCGCTAAGTGCATTCCTATGTCACTGGCACAGAACACACTAAACGAATTATCAACGGATTATAAATAAGTATTGTAATATTAAAATTTGCAGCTTGTTTTTCAGCAACACCATCGAATGGTGTATCGCCCGCAATTTAAACTCTTGCAAATAAAGTTCAATTTTGAATCTGATCTCTTGTTATTTTGAAATTGAAATCGTATTAATAAAGTTCAATTTCCCCGCCCTTAAGTGAGCGCCGAGCTGCATCTCGGTTTGCACTGACGCTACCGGGAGTGGCTAAGGGGTGATGCTCAAAACATGAACGCATTAGCGATAACCTATCGACAATCAATATGCTTACATATAGATAACGTATTGCCTAGATAACCTGTATTTGGACGTTTAAATGGCAAATGATACAATAGGCTTTAGATACGTGAAATCATTGCGCAATTCACACAAGATGGAAGTGAAACCTTCAAAAATTTCTGCCAGTTATACAGGCTGTAATATTAATGAGTTATAATAATTTTGGGTGTGTCCCGTGTATACTGTAGTTTACTATGAAAGTACGGCCAGTGCTGAAAGAGACCTCTTTTAGTACTAAAAAAAGTACCTGCACCTTTTTTACTTATCGTATAGGAAAATTTATGATGTTAGGGGCAATTCGCATAGAAACATGATACTCAAAACTAAGTCTTTCAGCGGTGGTACTTTCACAGTATACTCTACATAAGAGGCACATACCCATTCTAAAGTATTATAACTCATTGATTTTATACCTTGTTTATGCTACTATAGCCTAAGCTTTTTTGTTTTACGCATTCAAAAAATTTAAGTGACATTTTAAACTAAATTTTCTGGAAATCAGAATTTTATTACATATCACTTTCTGTCTCTTATGTCTGTTATGTCTTTGATTAGAATAGTATTAGGTTATGCTAGCAGCTCCAACACGACATTTTTAGGACTAGAGAGTAGCTTGTCCTTATCCGGAGCGTAGAATCTGCTACGCTTAATTTCATCAAAACCCTTTGTATAGTATTTTCTAGAAACATCTAATCCCAAGATCCGATCATGCTGACGAACTTTGACGTTTATAAAAATATATTTTTAAGTGACAATTTTTTTTCCTTTATCATTAAAAAAAATTAATATGATAGACAATAATTACGTTTGTCTACTGGCAACGTTATCCGCGAGGTGCTGCAGAAGTAATTAGCACCCCCATTAGCCATATTTCCCGCGGGTGTCGTAAAATACGACAGACGGAATCTATATTCTGACGAACTCCGTAGCGCAGTGGTCGCAGTCGCAGAGAGATCGCGGGTTCGAATCCCGCCGAGGGAACAAAATGTTTTTAATGTTCCTGGGTCATGGATGTGTATTAAATTTGTGTATAATATAATAAAAATCTTAAATATGTATATAGTATTAAATATATTTCCGTTGTCTGGTACCTGTGAGACAAGTTTTTGACAAGATTCTCAGTCGATTCATATGGTCGTGGAGTCCAAAAAGTTACGATCTAACGATTTTCTTTATCCTGGTTAGTTTCACACCAGTCTACCAAATAAAATACCAAAAGCCGTTGAGATCGAACTGATACGATTCTCGATTGTGTGGGGAGTAAGCCTGGTGGTTTCAATTAAATCGACTATCGACACCGAAATCGGGGGAGCTATTATTATTAATGTACATGAGCGTAAATGCCAAATTATATGACGTGAGTTCAATATTATATTGAACAAGATATTGAAGATAGTCAATTTCGTCTCAAAGAAAAAGCTCATTCGAACTTTCCCGGCACTTGATCAATATGAAACACATAAATTATAATAAATTTCGTATTACCTAAACTTTGACTTACAAAGTTTTCCATGAAATTGCCAAAGATATATTAAAGGACAAATAAAATGGTGGAAATAAATAAGAAAAAAGAAGCAGGCACAGAGAGTATGCGTAATATGAAAAATTCAAATTAATATTAAATGACTTCATTATTTTTTCCCGCGACTCTGCCTACTTATCTTGAAGTCAGTTTCCTGCTTACAAAATTTTATCCAAAATGGTCCAGCCATTTGCAAGGAAGTAACAAGTAACATAATAATAATCCTTTCATAGTCCTAGATGGGTATCTACTAGCATCTCACCCCTATAGCCCCGAATCTTTTTTTATAACCATTACTTGCAATAGTCCTACACTAGCCGGTGGGCGCACTCCCATGGTGTGTACAGGGAGAGTCGCCGGCTGGTGTCACATTACATTTAAATTAAAATTGTGTGTTGGCTTTGGCCCCACGCATGCCTTCCAAAGGTTGCCCGTGAGCAAGAAAAGCTTTACACAAACATAATAATAATAATAAAAACTTTTCCCATTAAAACGTCAGTGTGATATTTGTACATTATTTTGGAATATTTTGCCGTTTGTCTACACACAAAAATAACTGCACAAGACTTTATAGTTAACAATAAATAGCTACCCCAGCCTACTTTTGGCAAAAAGTTTAAACGCTGAATGTAAAGTAGTTTGGAAGTAGGTTAAAAATGTATGGGATTTGACATAAGCATCGCAAGTTGTAATCTAAAAATTGAAGACATGAGTGGATGAAGGTAGGATATGTCGCAAAAAAACCCAGAAAATAAAGTTTAAACTGTCACTTAAACATTTTAGGTTATGTAGCAACGTATTAAGTACATTGATTCCAGAGATGTATATTTAGATTAAAGTACTTAAAAGCGACGTATTCTAAAATGTTTAAGTGACAGTTTGAAATCAATTTTCTCAAAATCTGAATTTTGCTACATATCACCTTCATCCATTCATGTCTTAAATTATATTTAAGTAGGTATATTATACATGGTGTAAAAAGAGCAGTCACTATAACTTTGATATACGATTATACTACCTTTCCTCATTTTGGAAATTTAATTTTATTTTGTCAATAAACCAAAAAAAAAAATTTTACTTTTCACCATTTCTTATTTTTTTGACGCAAAAATAACAATAAAGTTTTTTTTTATTTTTGTAAAAGAAAGAAAAAAAAAATTTCTAGAATGAGAAAAGGTAGTATATATATAATCATATCCCAAAGTTATAGTGACTGCTCTTTTTACACCCGTTATAGTCTGCTTGTTAAGTGTTCCTAAAAAGTGTATCTTTAACTTATCTATACTACGAGTAATATATTATAAAGCAGAAAAATTTGTTTGTTTGTTTGTTTAAATGCTCTAATCTCTGGAACTACTGGTCCGATTTGAAATATTATTTTTTTGTTGGTTAGTCCATTTATAGAGGAAGGCTTTAGGCTATATAACATTACTCTGCGACTAATAGGAGCGAAGCGTCAGTGAGAAATGTTACAAAAACAGGGAAAATTATTCACATTTGGGGACTTTCGTTGCGTGCGCTGCATGAACGGTTTAAGTCACTCAAAAACCACACGAATAAAGTCGCGGATACAGCTAGTATCAAGATATAATAACGTCATGTATAGTCAAAGCTTTCCAGTAGTCATCAAATCCACGATCCATTCTGCCAAAGCGCTATTAGCTTAAGCTCTGAGCTTTTAGGCCGATAAGTTCGTTGCATTGCAGCATCATCCGATACATGAAGTACCTGATTATTTCAGTGCAAATATTAGTGTGTTTGATGTTGTTATGGGTTAAAACGTAACCAACAAAAAATGTTGTTTTTTATTAAACATATACATTTTTAGTGCAAGTGGTATAACCACGGTATAACCGACGTGTCAAATGCTAAGAAAATGTAATTAATTGACACAGGAACAGAAAAAATCTCAATTCGTTTAAGTACTGAGCCACATAGGTAAAAATAAATAAATTAAGCAATAAATCCCCAATAAGGGAGATAAAAGGGATAAAATATATTAAATACAAGCTGTGCCCGCGACTTCGTTCGCGTGGTTTTTGAGTTCACTCGCACTAGGCCTATAGCCAAGTTGTCATCGCTATTATCACTTACGAAGTTCGAAAACAAAGGTATGGGACATAAACGAAGCTAAATGAGACGCGAATTTGTATGTCACATAGCGAAATCTCATTTTGTTTTCAAACTTCGTAAGTAATAATATCTAATCGTTATATAAATCGTAATTCGTTCTTGTACCCGTAACACAAGTTCTTTGAGAACTGAGAATAGGACCAGATTTACGTGGCGTCAGCTGTATTAGTATTTAATAGCTCCCCTCACCGATTTCGGTGTCGGTAGCCGATTTCATTGAAACCAGGCCAGCTACACAGAAGCTATTTTATAGTGCCCAAGTGTGTGCGCAATACACAGAAGCACTCTCTCTTCTTTCACTCTCACAACCCAGTGGGACGGTAAACCGACAGGACTGGCGAGAGAACAGGCGCAGGACCGACTTTTTACATGCCCATCCGACGCATCTTCTTTCTTGTCAGACAATCAGGTGATCAGCCTGCATTGTCCTAACCAAACCTGAAAAACATTTTTTGTTGTTCCAACGCGGGAATCGAACCCACGACCTCCGGGTCGAGAGTGAAGCTCTGAACCAATAGACCACGGAGACGTTAATAGCCTGTATAATCTTATAATAGCGTTGTAAAAAATATTTGTACAACAGATCGGCACAAAAGCGTCTGAAAGAAAAACTTTTATTTTCATCGAACAGAACAACAGCAATTAATGGTGATATCATTCAAATTGAATCTCATCAGTCACTGTCAGGAATGTAAATAAGAGGTTACGTTTCAACCCCGACCGGGACGAATAGGGATGTCACAAAAAGTTTTTGAATTGTTTTTATTGTGACATTCTCTGCGGCAGAATATTTTTAGGTAATCTCAATTATTATAAAGGTAAAACGATCCGTAAAGGAGATAGAGGAGCCATCGATACAATTAAAAGATTAAATAAAAAATAAAAAAAGACGTGTGGCACTCGGGGACTGCCGCGGTAAAGCTATTGCATAGTATTTTTTATTTTATATGGTTCAATAAACTTAATACGTAACTTTTAGTTCACAATGCTAAACCTAGATGGCGTTGTTACTTTTCTGCAGTTTTCTACATCGCGTTGTCGAAAACATTAGTGAAATATATAAGTATTGTGAAGGATTTTATTGTTGTGTGGGACTATGTTCGGAAATATAATTCTTATTAGTAACGAGTTTGAGTTATTATTCGAAGATTCGAACCCCACCACCCTAAGGGTCAAGTGAGTGTTGTATAGGGGGTGTTAGGTTTTTTTCGTTACGGAATTTCTGGATTCGGTTCCCACTCTCAAGGCCCGCGATAGAAGCTATGCAATAGCTTAAAAACCCTGACTTAGCGTGTAACATTCCTATCACACCTAACAAACAACCTGATGATCTTAAAAACCTAAATAAACCGACTTCCGTCGGTTTTTTTTTGTTTGAAAGGTATATTAGACGCGACCCCTGATTCCTCCCTGGATAATGCCACTAGAGTAAGTATAGTTGGTTAGTACACCCCTTATTTTTCTTTTTTTCATAGATGAATAATAATTATTAAAAGAAATAGGGATGTCTAAAAACCTAAAAAATATAGTCAGATTTTCGGCTGTGTTTAAACATCTAGGAAACAAATTGGAGTACATTTTATGATAAAATCAGAACTTAGGAACATAGCTCAAGCCTTTTTTTAGTTTAGCCCAATAAAACAATGACGCATTAATTTCATCAAATTTATATTTTCGCTTATATGACACTATGGGCGTGTTTCAAATACAAGCAATGTTAAAGTGAATCCATTGTTAAATATCATGCGTCGGTGAAATCGGAAATCTAACTTTAACATATTGTGTTGGTGAAACTAGCACTAAAGGTATTATAGACCGGAGTATCGAAAATAAATTTCAATTAATTTCCTTTACATTCAATTGAATTTGAAATACTCAGTCACGATTTCACCAACGCATGTTAGTGTTAACGGCTTGTTCAAATACCATGCCTTCTCTTTCATTGATAGGAATTATGAGAGGAGCAACATGATATTTAACGAAGGATTAACTTTAACATTACTTCGTGAAACACACCCTAAATCGATAGGAACTATTATAAATAATTACCTAGGTTTACCTTATATTCTGTTGTAAGTCACACACAAACGTGTGTCTGTGGCAGCGTAGCTTACAAACGGGTAAACAGATTTTATCTAATTTTTGATGTTTGAAAGCTGATACTATCGATTATTCTCAGTCATAATATTTTATCATCAGTTCGTTCACTGCTTGACAATCTTTCTTTATATATAAAAATGAATTGCCGTTCTTTAGTCTTGCTAAAACTCGAGAACGGCAGAACCGATTCGGCTATTTTTGGTTTTGAAATATTTGTGGAAGTCCCGGGAAGGCTTAAACGGTTCATCACAAACTGTTTTTATGCTCAACGGAGTGGGTACGGGTCAACTGGTTTATTATAATAAATTGTATATTATTTGATGATACCGATTCTGTGATGTAAACGAAGATGCAAGACCTTTCTAAATATTGACATAGAATAGTAACCGAGTTTAATCCGACTGGCAAGAGTTATAGAGACCATAATTCAACGAGTTAATCCCGGCAATGCACCTGCATGCCCTCCAGGTTGCAGATGTACGTGGTTGTTACTTTTTGTTACGTAAGAGGAAACGTATTGTTTGCTTCATTTCTTACATAAAAAATAAGAGAAAAGTAGGACGTAATTTATAATTAATATAAAATAGCGTATTTTTACTGTGAAGGTTTTTCATTTCATGTTTAAATATGTAATTTATTGTTTAATTGTTATGAAACGTATTGGATAATGATGTATGATCCTTTAATATACCTGTGAAAGGGTTGATAAGTGTGCACAATAAGTGGATAAGTGAAAATTGTGTTCGGTTTGTTTACCTTTAGGTTAAATTCATCAGGGACGAACTATACAACAACTACAATAACAACTTGTGCGTCTCAACTCTCAAGACGCCCGACAGAACACCTAAGCCAGATTGACTGGCACCGTAACGCGTTACGTAACGACCCCTTCATTACGTAACGCGTTACGGTGCCAGTTTACGCATACGGAGGTATCACTTCAATAGTTATACGGGCTGTAAAATGAATGAGTGATAAGACTTTAGGGTGTGTATGGGTCCTGTTTATAGAGTTTACTGTGAAAATACCAGCGCTAAAATAGTTACGTACGTTTTTCAGCGCTAGTTTTACACAGTAAACTCTACATAGGAGGCACATACACACCCTAAAGTATTATCACCCATTTATTATACACCTTGTATAGGGGTCAGAACAAAGCCTTTTTAGCAACAAATTATGACTATTATATTATAAGTATAATAATATAGTGTAGAGTAATCTAAGTTGTGTTTACTTGTATGGAGTAAAATGAGGGTATACCTCCGGGGACCAGATTTTCTTTCGGCGTAATTTGTTATTTGTCCACTGGTACACATCATCATCAGAATTCGCTCAATAAAACTTTGCAGGTACCTTTTTACGAAAATTATGCGAACGGTGTAAAGTTTATAGCGATGAACAGCATTTAAAAAACGCTTTAAAATACACAATAAGTATTACTAAAATTATATTTTCTTGGCAATAAGCTAATCGGTATTTAATTTAGGTACATTCAATAAAATATTGTAGTTATAATTACTTTGAGATACAATTATATTACCTGCTATAATTGTATAAAATGTAAAAAAAATCTTTGCTTTTTTGTTATTCTTGCGGCTGCAAAGGAATAAATTGTAAAAAGTGGACCAATAGTTTTAAAAAAAATACATTTCTTTATAGAGAACGAGAAAAAAAAGTATGATCAACTAACATGGCGTTCAAATTAACAACACGTGTGTGATTTTAGTAATTTACTTTCTATAGAGTCCTAATTACGAGAGGTGTCGTGTAAAATACTGATATTAATTAGAGACGTTGTCCTTCATTAGCTTTCTAGAAACCGGCCAATAGAAAATATTAATAAAAATGAACTAAAGCTCAACTCACACTGACACTAGAGAGAGCCTAACGTTTGATTGAGAAAGAGAGAAAATTCTGTATTTGTACAAAAAGACATACAACATAAAGCAATAAAGGAATTGCACAAAAAGGTCCTACTACTTACAGCAGTCTTTTACAGACATTAAATTTGTATTATTACCATCTTGTTATTCACCACAACTTAAGACGCGCTAAAAACCTGCAGAAACTGTGCAATCGCTGAGAAGTAGCCTATGTTAATCTAAAGTTACTAGTCATGGCGTGAAAGACTAACAAACACACACACGAACTTCCGCGCTACCTTTTACTAGTGTCACAAAGTAGATGTATAACAGATACACGACCTAGTAGTAAAAATAGTATCACCACTGGCAAATCGACTGGCTATTTTCGTTTTCTTCGATTTCCAGGCACATTCAGGCAACCGCCATCTAGCGCCACTATTGGAAAATACTAATTACTAATTTCGTTTCGTATCTTCTTCTTAATTAAGGAGTTGAATTTAGCTTAATGTGATGTTATACTTTAAAAATATGCTTATCTTTATTTTAATGTCAAAATTTGTACTTGATTCGGCATATTTACATTTTATAATTTACAAACGTTAATAGTAGTGACATCTATTGTATTTTTTTTTGTATTAAAGATAGATTGTGTAGGATGGTAGGCCATGCTAGTGAGAAATATTCTTCGACAAAAATGTCGTAAATAAATTTTCCAACTCGGTTTCGCTTTTAAAACAGCGCAGCAGCTGGCCACATGAGGGCTGAATACGAATTGACTTCTGTAAAACGAGTATCTGTCCCCCGGGTCCTTGTCGAATGTTTTGCTACCGCCGAGTGGTCTGGTGAACTTGTTACATGAAACCACCAGCAGGCTTACTCCCGGCACATTCGAGAATCGAATCCGTTCGATCTCAACGGCTTTTGGTTTTTTTTTTTTTTTTGGTGGATTACTTTGAAACTAACCAGCAGGCTTACTCCCGAGACAATCGAGATTCGAATCAGTTTGATTTGACGGCTTTTGGTATTTCATTTGGGGATTGCTTTGAAACTAACCAACATTACGAAAATCGTAAGATCGTAACTTTTTGAACTCCCGGCCATATCAATCGACTGAGAATCAAAATAAACAAATGTCATTTCATTGGAAAGCACGCGGCACGATCGAATCTGAAGCAAAATCGAATTAGAGAGTATGGCACCTGGTTTCAAGGATGAGGGTTTTTATCGGTACAATTGAATTGAATTGTTATACCGGACTTTTTAAACGCCATTTTTAAAACCCGCCAAAGTGCGAGTGGGGTTCGCGCACCGAGGGTTCCGTACAGACTTGTGGGTAAGTGTGATATACATATTTTTAACAGCTTAGGTCGCGATTTCACCAACGCTTGTTAATGTTAACGGCTAGTTCAAATACCATGCCTTATTCATTTATAGGAAATACGAGAGGGATAACATGATATTTAATTAAGCGTAAACCTTATCATGTGTTGGTGAAATGGCACTAAAGGTATAATAGACCTGAGTATCGAAAATAAATTTCAATTTCATACCTTTAAATTCAATTGAATTTGAAATACTAAGGCCGTCTTTAACCAAGCAATGTTAAAACGCCATGTTAAAATACCATGCCATCTCATTCATTGACAGGAAGTACGAGAGGGATAATATGATATTTAACATGGCGTTAACTTTAACATTGCTTGGTGAAACACGGCCTTAGTCACTATTTCACCAACGCATGTTAGTATTAACGGATTGTTAAAATACCATGCCTTCTCATTCATTGTTAAGAATTACGAGAGGGACAACATGATATTTAGCGAAGGATTAACTTTAACATTGCTTAGTGAAACACGCTCTTGAGTCCCGACTCCCGATTTCACCAACGCATGTTAGTGTTAACGGCTTGTTAAATACACGCTTCGGTCTATAATTATTACCAGAAAGCTGTTAATAATCTGTAAAAAATGCGTCCATGAGGAAAACGGTAGTAAATTTTAAAATTTTATTTTTATTGTAACAAAAAAATTTGGGTGTTTTCCTTACGTACGTAACCCTAAAAAGAACTTTTATAAACACAGAAAAGTTTCACATATTATACAAATTAAACAAGTCTTTTGAGATTACACTCGTGTCCGCTGTCGCCAGAGTCTGAACATGAAATTTGGTAAAATTAAAATTATAAGTCATATATTTTGTATGTACTAAATATTCAAAAAAAGCAATTTGGCCAAATTGTCAAATGTAACTTTGTACATACTTTAGTGCGTGTATCTTCTAAACAATACGACGAACCATTCTCATATTTTTAGATAATATTTTCATACGACATGATTAAGGTTAAAATAAATTAAATTCGCCCAATTGTAAAAAAAATAGTTTAATATTAACTTCCGGTTTCCTGTACGAAAAAAATTTTTTTTCTAATTTTTCTAACTTATTTTCTAGAAAAAAAATATTAAAATACTCAAATTAACACTATTCACTTGTTCTTTATTCCATATGATTACCTTTATTAAAGCTATAGAAGAATCAGCTTTTCAAATTTTAATGATTTTTTGAGGGCGCATACATTCGTAACTAGGCATATAAAAAGAAAAATGAGGATGTACATTTATTCAGGTCTTATGGAAGTGCAATTGATCCATATGATTATGATCAATATCCAAGATCTGACTTTATTTTTCTGTGGTCCACTTGACGTGAAATGCCCCATCTATACTAATATTATAAAGCGGAAGAGTTTGTTTTTTTGTTTAAACGCTCTAATCTCAAGAACTACTGGTCCTATTTGGAAAATTATTTTTTTGTTGGATAGTCCATTTATAGAGGACAAGGAGCGAAGAGTCAGTGAGAAATGTTGCAAAAACGGGGAAAATTATTCACATTTGGGGACTGTCATTGACTTCGTCACTCAAAAACCACGCGAACGAAGTCGCGGGCACTGCTAGTATATTATAAATAAATCTATATAGGTACCAATCTTTAACCCGACTCGTAAGTTACAGCCTATGTTATCTGCACTAAGCTATTATAACGAATATTTGATACCTCATTTATTTAGATCGAACCGGGCCTAGCAAACTTGGCTATATGCCCAGTAGTTTATTGTGGAACAAATATACATACACACCTTAGATACATCGACGATCTCTCTAGCACAGTGGCTAAGCGCGTTGGTGCTCGAACGGTAGGTCGTGGGTTCGAATCCCGAGAAGGAAAAAAAGATTTCTGTGTTCCTGGGTCATGGATATTATAAAAATCTTATATTATATATTATAATTATATTATAAAATACGTGTATAGTAATAAATATATTTTCGTTGTCTGGTACCTGTAAGATCTTCGGATACTTAGCACGGGGCTATTGACGTGGTGTGAAGCGTCCATATATATCATTATTATAAACTACCAAAATGATTACCCTTTTTAGCTTATCCCTATTTTCACAGTAATCGAATTAATTGATTATATTAATTCGATTACTGTCAAACCCAACCAACTGGAATAAAAAGCCTAACTTTAAAATTGGAACTTTAGATTAAGTTAGATCCTCTGCAGCAGTCACCCGTTGTCTGAGACGTCATGACAGCCCCGTCAATTACAAGGATGCTCAAGTGGGCTCCAACTTTCCTTTAAATTGAATGATTATTTTTAGCCTGCTCATCTTGGGCTTTTAATCATTTTCTCTGGACATTATTTGCGGAGTTTGTGAGCTGTCAATTACATATAGAAAAAACTAGATCAAATCCCTGTATTTTTCGCGGTTAAGGGCGTGTTTCACCAAGCAATGTTAAAGTTAACGCCGTGTTAAACATCATGTTAACCCTGTCGTATTTCCTGTCAATGAATGAGATGGCATGGTATTTTAACATGGCGTTAACTTTAACATTGCTTGGTAAAACACGGCATAAAAGTACCAGATTTTGCCTCGTGATCAACGTTAGGTATATGAGTGCCAACGCAAACATCGAAACTGAGCTCAATTATTTTTTATTTCCAACATTCAATCCCTAATATCCCTCTTTCTTATTTATAAAAATGAATTGCTGTTCGTCAGTCCCGCCAAAACTCGAGAACGGCTGAACCGATTCGGATATTATTAGTATTGACATATTCGTGGAAGTCCAGGGAAGGTTTAAACGGTTTGTATGCTCAACGAAGTGGCCACGGGTGAGGTAGTAATATTACAAATGTGAATATCCTTTTGTCTGTTACGCTTTCACGTAACTACTTAACGTTGTCATGAAACTTTGTACACATATTCTTGAAGGTATTAGAAGTAACATAGGATACTTTTTATTCCACGCGACGCTGCAGGCAGAAGCTAGTATAGAATAAATTGTACGTATGTAATGTCAGATTTTGAGTTCCACCCGCTATCTTTCGAACATAAGTCAGATTAAAGGACACTTCTCTGTCTCTCCTTTGTGTTGGTCAATTGCCCCACTCCAGGCAATCAGGGGAGCCCGTCCATCAAGGATTACTCCATTGATTCGCCCTCCTTAAACGCTTAGGGTGATAATACCTTATGGGATTCCTTATAAACCTTTGATTCCCTCAATTAAGTACTGAATGAAATACACATGCATTTTTTGTCTGACTAAAAACTGAAATCGTTCAAACATTCAAATCGTTTTGACCTCAAAGAAACCAGAGGTCATAAGTTTCACGTGATCTTGTATGTGTGTATCCGATTCTACCCCGAACTGAACGAACTTCACGATTTAAAAAGTTAAAACGTAAAAATTTTGACATTTTAACTTTTTAAAAAGTAGTGGGTGAAGTTCAATAGTGAGGTAATCAGGGCCCAGGGTCTGTTTTGGTGGAGAGCAGTTCTCATCTAAATACCAAGCTTGCCAAGATGGGAGTTACCATTTTTTTTTATTTAATGTTTTCATAAAGGCCTATGCTAATGTCGTTTAAGCTTCGTCCATCTATATTCCTTTTCATCCGTTATAGTATGATTTATACAGTACTAACCGAGCCAGGTAACTGCTCTTCAAATACTGTAGTGCCTGTGACAGGTTTTAAATGATTGCCGCACAAACGACGTTCTCACAACATGACTACAACTACTACAACCGATTCGGATAGCCGAATATAGACTAAAAATAGTTTTGGTTTAGTTGAAGTCTTGAACTATTTGTCCATTGAAGGTTTAAACGATGTGAAAACATGGATGGAAAATATACTGGTATCGCGATGTAATTGAATTTCATCACAGACTGTTTGTGTTTTCAACGAAGTGGGCACAGGCCAGCTATAGAAAGTTCAAAACTTCGATCCACAATACACTAGATAACGTGTTCCATACAAAAATAAGGCTTTAATCTGTCCGTGTGGTATGCACCAAAAGAGCCTACATTTCTTTAATATCAAACTAAAAAAAAAAGTTTAAGACATTTCAAAGTTGATTTTGCAATTTGAAATCGCTAATTATGTCACTAAAAACTGTTTTAATTTAAACACCGCAATGTGTTTAAATTTAGATTTTTATAAAAAGTCCAATAATTAGCTTTTGCAAATCATTGTGAGCCATACGTGTCACAATACTATGACGTATAGTATTGTGACACGTATGGACGTTGGGTGTGTTCCAAGTCTTCCAACTTCCAAGCAAACTAAATGAAGTAACAGCTAACTTTTACATGTGAGCTAGTGAGCGTAGTCGAGACGGATTTCTTATGCTAACACGATATAAATATTATGTAAATTCTGATTAGGGGACGAATTCTATAGGTGAAAAGTTAAACCTTTTTTGAGCTGCCATTGCAAAAAAGTCTTAATAATCTTAGAGAAATCTTTCATTTTAGACTTCTCTATATCTAACATTTATTAATAATATATAGTCTCCGTAATTGCCGTCATGTGTACACTAATGACTGGTCGTTACTTTTGTCACTATTCGCTGCGGTCACAGACGTTCTATCTCCAAGGCCGACGTTTCGTCCTCAAGAACAATAATTTCAGCCACGAGCCAAGGGAATTTGAAGGACAAAGTCTAATGATCAAGTTGGCAAACTGAAATTATGCTAAACAAAAATTATGTATCAAAGTTTGTTAAGGATATTTTTTATTTACGTAAGTGTCCCTATGAAATATCTACATTCCTTTCTTTATTCTGTTAAGTGCTTAACATTATAAGACGTGCTGATTTCACATGTTAGTGGTAACGGCTTGTTAAAATACCATGTCATTCATTCATTGACAAGAATCACGATAGGAACAACATGATATATTATGTATAACGAAGGATTAACTTTAACATTGCTTGGTGAAACATGCCCTTAGTGTTTAACATTATAAGTCCCGATTTTACATGTTAGTTCAGTTCTTATGTAATCTCACGCCCAACGGAAGCCCTCGATCATTCTAGAGGGCCCCGGACGGAGAACCACGTTACATGTTAGTGTCAACGGCTTGTTAAAATACCATGCCCTCTAATTCATTGACAGGAGTTACGAGAACAACATTTCTTGGTGAAACATGCCCTAAAGATTATTTTTTTTACTTTTATACTTTTGAATGTATTTAATACAGTCTAGATTTACGGGGAATTGTGTCGTGAAATATTTCTTTAGATGTATATTTGTGAGATGATTGAGAAGGAAAGGCACTGGTTTACATCCTTGAAAGTCGGCGAGATTCTGGGTCTGAGTGTCAAAAGTAAACTGCATGAAATTAGGATATTTAATGAATATTACATTTTTCCTTTTGGACTCATTACGCAGAAAATCAAAAAGATAAGCAAAATCTAATGTAGGAATTAGGATAAATTTTAAAACAATAAGTTTCAAGCAATTAAATTTAATAAGTTTAATTTAATATTATTAATTTCATATTCATTCAATGACTCACTTGGAATTTGACAGTTGGCTAATCTCAAATACGACACTAGCGCAAAATTGGTTTATAATTGAGTGTCGATTTTATGGAACTAAGTCAAACTGAAAAATCCCAATTATATTATTGTTTTCATGAGTAGCAAATAACATGACTATAATATAATACTTTACTTATTGTAGTGTGCACTAAATTATACGAAAGGCGGGCTCCTTGTACCGTCAACAATCTCCAGTACGTCTCACTCTTAGTACGTCTGTCTTAATACTGATTGAGTGGGGCAGCCCCCCACCAATTATAGTACTTATATTGTCCACGATAAAGAGATCGCCATTTAGACAAACACAGAACACTACACTTATTTTTAACGAATCCGTGGTGTAGTGCCTACCTCTCGACTCGGAGATCATGGGTTCGATTCCCGCGTTGGAACAACAAAAAAGTTTGTTTTCAAGTTTGGTTAGGAAGGACAATGCAGGCTGATCATGATCCATGTGTCGGATGGGCATGTAAAAAGTCGGTCCTGCGCCTGATCTCCCGCCATTCGTGTCGGTTATCCGTTCTACTGGGCTACGAGAGTGAAAGAAGAGAGAGAGTAATTTTGTGTATTGCGCACACACTTGGCCATTATAAAATAACTCCTGCGTAGCTGGCCTGGTTTCTATGAAACCGGCACTTCACCGAAATCGGTGTGGGAGGCATTATTATTATTTTTTATGTTTTCCTGCATTTTTAACAAATTGGAAACATATTTCCATGAAACTGGATTTTACGACTCACAGCAGCAGGCGAATGCCATGCAATAACGCGGAGGAAATCGTGGGAGGACTTATAAACAAACAGACGAAAATAAGTGTTATGGATGTAGATATTTTTAATTGTTACATTTTTCTGTAGTAATAGCTCCCACGCTTATTGACCGGTTTCATTGAAACCAGACCTACGCAGGAGTTATTTAAAGTGCCCAAGTGTGTTCGCAATACCATTATGAAATGGGAAATGACGGGATAACGTAAGCAAAGTAAGATTTGCTTTCGTGATCAAGTGAGCGGATGACTGACATGGCAGTGCCAGACAAAGTATAGAAAATCATGTTGCTAATGGCCCTCGGCAATCTTCGTTTTTCTATGGAAATTACAGACATACATTAAGGTCTTTTCTACCTAGTGTATGTTTTAAGATGGAAAATTGAGTTCGTATGTTTTGCGACATATTTTTATCAACTACTAACAACATACTTTCATGACGATATTACTAAATTTTGCGAATGGAGAAAGTCCGGAAAAGAAGGAGCCGATCTCTATTTTTTATATTTAAAAAAAAATAGGTAAAGTATACAACAAATGACATAGGTACTTGACTTACTATTTGATTTAGTATTAAAAAAACACATGAGAGTTTACCAAATTGGTGCCCACTCAGCATAAATTATGTTGCAAATAAAATTTGCAACGCCGATTTAGTATATTTTCTTTTCATACTGTGCGACAATAAAATTGTACCACATGGAGAACTTTAAATAAAATATAAAAGATGTCAAATATTATTTACCTCGGGACAAGAACCGTACACGAATAGCTTTCGTATATTTTACGAACACAGCATACGGGTTACAATGGATATACGTATAATATATAACAAAAAACATTTAAACATTATTTCTCAAATGATCAAAATAAAACCAGAATTGACACAATGCAATATAATTAATTTAACAGCAAAGGAAATAATACTTAATGTTGTATATTATGTTTTAGCTACTATATTTTGATAATGATTCTTTGAGCACATGAAAAGGTGTTTATTATTGTGTATATTCTTGGGCACTGTTGGTCTTTAATTAATTATACTTATTATCTGCGAACTGTAATGTAAAGATGTTTGACTGTTTGTTGCCAAAATAAAAATTAATTATTTTTATCGTGTGTCTACGCAATAAATATTCTTTGTCTTTCTTACATATTTTACTCCTAAGCCCGGAGTTTTAAATTTGCGACGCATGTATCTGTTTTCATATCAGACAATAAGGTAAAGATTGTCGTAAACAAATTTGAATTACATTTTAGTTGTTCCAACGCAAGAATCAAACCAACAAGACAAATGCCCAAGCTTGCCATTGAACCACTGAGGCGTAACGTAGTATGCAATATACAATGGTAGAAGGTCACACATCAAAGAACTAATAATAGTTTTAAAGATAAAGAGTTATAGATCATAATAAAGTTGTTGAAATATCTTTTCGGTTGTTTCTCACTTCATAAAACATAACCGTGGTTAGCTATTGATTGATTCTTGTTTTTGATTGATTGAGCTTTTGTGTAAATCTCGCTAAGGGCGACGATAAAACAGAAAAAAAGAAACTACATTTAAAAAAAACCGACTTCAACAACTATAAAGCATAAAATAATCACTTTTATAATGTACTGGGCCAAAAAGATCCTAGAGTGGAGGCCACGTACTGGTAAGCGCAGTGTGGGACGGCCACCTACCAGATGGACCGACGACCTGGTGAAAACTGCCGGGTCACGTTGGATGCAGGTGGTAATGGACCGGTCGCACTGGAGACGTATTGGAGAGGCCTATGTCCATCAGTGGACAGTAAAAGGCTGAAACGACGAATGTATTTACAATTAATGTTCTTGTTGAAGTCTGTGTCAGCTAAAATAACACTATTGAAAAATTAAAGTCATAATCTTCTTATATATAAGAATCAATTGCTGTTCGTATGTCTCGCTAAAACTCGAGAACGGCTGAACCGATTCGACTATTTTTAGTGTTGAAATGTATGTGGAATTCCAAGGAAGGTTTAAACGTTTTATATGTGTGTCCAACAAAGTGAGCACGGATCAGCTAGTAAAATCTAAAATCGCATTTTATTAGATTATTACGTTTTTTTCTCTACTGAAGTTGTAGTTTTCTAGAAACGAGGTTTGAAGGTCAAGCGACGTACTGTGTCTGTATGTTTGTGATAAACTCAAAGACCACTGCACCGATCTTCATGCTGTTTTCACCAATGGATAGTGTGGTTCTCGAGGAAGGTTTAATATTATTTATACCCGGTAGGTGGTACTGGTACTGCTGTCAGTGCTTTATAGTACAAAGTTTGTCGGGACTGCTAGTAATTATCTAAACATAGCGGAATATATTATCATGCGTAGAATCACATCTACGCGTAATTTTCGTACGGGTGTTTTAGGTAATTTAGCCAGGGACATAACTACATTTAGAACAGATCTTTTTCAAAGAAAATCGAGCTTATCTTTTTAGAAAATAAAGTTCATATATGTTTACCTTCACACAGCACGCGATTCGATTAAAATCTGTCTCTGGTGCAGTAAATCTAATAGCACCATTAGGATTTCCTTTCTGTACGGTTACGAGCAGTAAAATAGATACTTAAGACGTACTTAGGCTCAACTTACACTGGTGACTTACTTATGGTGCAATTCTATAATATATCTAATATATATCTATAAAAAATCTATACTAATATTATAAAGTTTTTAAGTTAAGAGTTTGTTTGTTTGTTTGTTTAAACGCTCTAATCTCTGGAACCACTGGTCCGATTTAAAAAAATCTATTTTTGTTGGTTAGTCCATTTATAGTGGAAGGCTTTAGGCTATATAACATTACGCTGCGACCAATAGGAGCGAAGCGTCAGTGAGAAATGTTACAAAAACGGGGAAAATTATTCACATTTGGCGGCTTTCGTTGCGTGCGCTTGATAAACGGTTTAAGTCACTCAAAAACCACGCGAACGAAGTCGCGGGAACAACTAGTATATTATATATGTATAGTATTAAAGTATTGAATATATTTCCGTTGTCTGGTACCTGTAACACAAGTTCTTCGGATACTTAGCATGGGGCCAGATTGACGTGGTGTGAATCGTCCATAGATATTATTATTATTATTATGTATGTGTATAGCTTCCTTGCTCACGGGCAATTAAATCCCGGACCTTTGGAAGGCATGCGTGGGGCCGAAGCCAACACGCAGAGGCCCCGTTACACAATTTTAATTTAAATGTAATGTGACACTAGCCGGCGGCTCTCCCTGTACGCACCATGGGAGTGCGCCCACGGAGACCCACCGCTTAGTGTAGGACTATTGCAAGGAATGTTTATAAGAAAAGATTATGGGCTATAGGGGTGAGGTGCTAGTGGACTGGGTATCTATGACTATGGAAGGACTATGGCGTCTGCCACCATACCACGTGGTTACATGTATCATAAAGTTGGCAGACGGTGACTCGCCAACTCATCGTAATGGGCCCCTTAAAATGGTCGCACGCACATTGCACCAAGGCGGCAACATTTACGGAGCGGCTTGAGGCAGGAGAGGTGTTGCTGGACTTTATACGCCGATCATTTGCACCCTCAGAGGGTCCCATCACGACGCCCACTCACCACTTACGCTTCACATCCTCCCTCCGACCACGAAGCTCTCGCGACTCCACTCTGACCGGCCGGTTAAGGCAAGTCAGAGGTAGAGGCTGTTCTTCCTCAGTAATCACTCCAGCCGGCCAGTGAAGGCAAGCCGGAGATGGAGAACAGAGTCCTTCCCCTGGGAGCACTCAGGTACGTGGGGTCGCTACTCCCCAACAGCTCGCCACAAGCTGCCCTGCGGGCTTATTATTATTATTATTATATATATGGCGAGTTATCCTTTCGTAGGTTAGTTTCGTTATAGTAATTGGAACGCTCCATTAGACTGTATGTCACGTTCTACCTATAAAGAGTAATAATATTCATCTCTATTTTTATATATCTAATTAAAGCATACATTTGTATGGTCAAAGCATGATAGTGAGTGTCACGTCTTTGTTTATCACGCGCGTCTACGATTGTCATCATATTTCTAAAATGCGAGTACGTAGTAACCTTAATAATTAAAAATAGGGATAAATATAATTATGCAATTGCTTTTGTCCACAGCTTCACCCGTTAAAATTTTGTAAAATCCTTCCTTAGTATTATCCTACGACATAACATAAATATACGAGTGCGTAATTTTAATGTGTAAACAAAACTGTGTGAATTGAGCCTCAGTGTTCGTAATTCTACATTAACACCTTCAAAACTTCATTAACCTTATGCAAAATACTATGGGGTCACCGCTCACTATCTGTTGTCATTAAAAGATGTAAGGGGTTTAAAAGCCCTGGCACATAAGCGGATCAGTGTAATCAGACCCGGTCAAGCTATCGCAACCGTTTGATGTAGTGATAACATAGATCCGACCTCGCAGATTATACGTTTCAAACTACGGGTCCCATGAGTACCCTGTATAGTAGGACACTTCATTATTGTAAAGGTGAGATAACATCAAAGAGCTGGAACAAGAGCATTCCTTCTTGATCCTTTATTATAAACAAAAACCCGTTTTTAACGTTTACACCAAAATATCAACGAGCAGACGCGTTCGATCACAGATGGATGCGCACGTCTGGTAAACTAAAAGAATTTGATAGTTTAAAAGCTTTTGATGTTAACCATAAGAGGAAAATCGATTGTAGCAAAGTCTAGGTTAAGTTTTCTTGTCTAAATACTAGATTATGTTATAACGGTAAACAACAATTTCAAACCTACTTCATTCTATCTAAAATCGAACAATTTAAACTTGCAATACGAAAATGGAAACATAATAATATTATGATGTATGACCAATTCTACAGTGTGACTGGTGTGGGAGACATGAGCAATACTTGAAGACGTGATATTTGGGTATTATGTGAGATGAAAAAAAAATCAATTAATCACTGAGTAAATGTATCTTAAGCTTGAATAATTCTTTACCCAACGCATGAACACCGCGCGTACGAACGCGCCTTACTACCTACGTTAATGTCGCACGCCGCCGCCGGGGTACCGCGCCGGCTGCATAGGCATGCCTACTTGCCTAGCCGCGTAATTTTCATAGTATACCTGATTAATTTATTTAAATAAAAATTTGGTAAAAAATTAAGTACTTAATTTTATTACATATTATTTATAATGGGAATCGAGTACCGAGTACTCTCCATAAGTATTGCACATGTCTCACCAGTCAGCCTGTATATATACAAAAAATATAATATTCATATCCTAAGTTATAACTTAGGATATGAATATTATATTTTTTGTGTCGAAACTTTATTAACCCAAAGTGTCTTTGTTTGATTTTGCAAAACGTTATACCTAAGGCTATATTTCACCGGGACTCCATGGCGGTGCAACCAGTCGCCGCTACCAACAAAATGTGTATGTCGCAGTCATCTAATTGAAATCGCTATTTCATTGAGTGACTAGCGTTTTATCGAAAACAAATATGGCGTGAAACAGATAGCACTGTGTTGATATTTTTTTCATTAAATCTACATTAAAGAGCGATACTCGTTGTAAAATAGTGTGACTGCATGGATTTATCTATTATTACGTCGCCGTCGGGTACTCTTAAAGAAAAAATTGAGGTGAAACTGACTGAGTATAATATAGCCCTAAGTGTTGTTTGTCCACAATTTCGAAACCGTGTGGTCGTATAAGTGAAGTTTAGCAATATAGAGCAGTAGAGCGATTTTGTTAAGTATCTTGTGAACTTTGGGGTTGATCGCTGTAATTATGTACAAACATCCACACAATTCTGTTTGGATCAGCAGAGCGCCCTCCCGCCGGCAACACAAGAGGAGTCGAGAAGAAAATACAAGAAAACTTGTATACTTAATAACTTAGCATACTTACTGCCAATTTCACCTATACATGTTAAAAATATTTTTTATTAAATATCATGTTATCCCTCTCGTATTTCTTGTCAATGAATGAGAAAAGGTATTTTAACAAGCCGTTAAACTAATAAGCGTAAGTAAAATTTGAACTAAATCTCGAGTTCATCAACGCTTGTTAGTTTAACGGCTTGTTAAAATACCTTTTCTCATTCATTGACAAGAAATACGAGAGTGATAAAGAATTAACTGTAACATCAGTGAAATTGACACAAAATTTTTAGTGAATGAAATCACGCGTTACTTTGCGGATGTCCATAGAATAAAATCGCCTCCGTGGTCTAGTGGTTCAGAGCTTCGCTCTCGACCCGGAGGTCGTGGGTCCGATTCCCGCGTTGGAACAACAAATAATGTTGTTTTCAAGATTGGTTAGGACAATTCAGGCTGATAACCTGATTGTCTGACAAGAAAGATGATCCATGCGTCGGATGGGCATATAAAAAGTCGGTCCTGCGCCTGATCTCTCGCTAGTCGTGTCGGTTTACCGTCCCACTCGGTTATGAGAGTAAAAGGAAAAGAGAGTGCTTCTGTGTATTGCGCACACACTTGGGCACTATAAAATAACTCCTGCGTAGCTGGCCTGGTTTCAAAATCGGCTACCAACATCGAAATCGGTGTGGGGAGCTATTATTATAGCATAAAATTCTAATATATTATATCTAGCAATATCCCGCGAAAAATGATAACCACAACCTGCAAGCAAATGAATGAGTGTAAGCATAGACATGCGTTTGATGCACCTCCCTCCTTCCACTGCTTATAGTTATTACTAAATTTGTAATTTTAGCAAGTACTTTTTATCATATTTGATATTTGTAGTGGTGGAAAAGGGCGAATCGCAAAATCGTTCGGGCTTTTATCATTCATAGTTGGTGAATCTTAAAACTCTTAAATCTTAGGATTTACCGTAATTCGAGCTTTTATAGTAACATATTATATACCTCCCATGAAATACTTTGGGAAGGCTCATGTCCAGTAGAGGACGTCATAGCTGAACTGACGATTGCACAAATGCACTAAGTTTATTTATTTATTTACAAACTACAACTATCATTACAGGTACTTAACCTAATACAATAGAGTGTAACAAAAATCAAAATTATTTTAACTTATCATCTAGCTTACTTACTACACAATATGTGACCTTGGTGAACTCGTCTAATGAGCACGTAAATAAATCTAAACTGTCCGCGACCGCGTTTAGCGTACGCAGCGCCCGCGTGAGCGGAGCCAGGTGCATCAGGTTGGTCCGCGCGTTAAGTTATAATGTTTGAACAATTAAATTAAAATACAAAACAACAATATTTACAAGCTTTTATTTTCTTTTAAACCCGGGTGTGATACCGCACGTTAAATTTGACCTACTTCGCCGAGACAGATTCAGTTGAAATTTCGCATGCAGTTCTATATTGCGTGACAATATGTGGAGACGATCTGATGCTGGAGTTGGAAAATGTATAGGAACTCCGCAATAAAACCACACGACTTCAGTTTGGGCTCGTTTCGTTTATATTGACGAGTACTACGTTTCTTTACTCTATAATATAGTACCAGCGCTGAAACACTTACTTTTATTTTTGACAAAATTTGCCCATAGAACAATTAAAAAAAAAGGAACTCTATCAGCGCTGGTACTCACGCAATACGCATCTCTATATGTGACTCATACACACCCTAAAGTCCCAAAACCACACAGTGCTCCCGTATTATTTTCTCGGAAATTGCGGGGAAAATTACAAAATTATTACATAATATATTAATGATATTAACATAACAATGTGATCCAAAAGGTCAGATATGTCGAGGTTTAAGGGCCTGTTGTCTTTTGAACTTGTAAAGGGCACGAAGCGCGATAAAGTCTCGTATTATTGTCGAAAGTGTTTTCGGTACAAAAGGTTCCATATAAGGGCCATATGTCATACTTTTTGCAGGACCTACGGGCAGATGCTCCGTCCATATTGTTTCTGACCGACTATTATGACGTGTGTGTTCTATTTATTACCGATTACCGGGTATCAAAAAGTAAGCCTGTTTGCACATCTTTGTACTCAAACAATCAATCAAAATATTTTTAAGGAAACTTAGCAAGCTATTTTCGGAAAGTCAACAAAAAGGCTTCACCGGTCCAAACCGGTTCAACCCTGTGAAGAACCGGCGTAACAAACTCGGACGGGGCCAACTTTTAACAGAAATATGGATAATTGTTCTTTTTAACCGACTTCCAAAATAAGGAATTTCTCAATTCAATCTGTTTTTTATGTATGTACTCCGATTACTCTGAGGTTAATGATCGGATTTGCGTGATTTTTTTTTCGACGCAGATTACAAGCCATTTGTTCATATCTTGTTCCGAAAAATCGTTGATATAAGCCGTATTCTAGCAAAAGATTGGTAGTGGCCAAATTACGTGATAATACTTAAAGTTGTGCTTAACACATATTTGGGTCATCTATCGCAGCGGATACAAGCCCCATATCCGGGTGTCTGACGGGAAATTATTTGTGGAGGTGAAAATATTATACTTGAAAATTCTCTGGACACAAAGTAGACATATAACAGAGATACGACCTAGTACTAGAAAATGGTATCACCCTAATACTGGCAATTTGACTGGCTATTTTTGTTTTCATCGATTTCTAATAGATAAAGGGTTAAGTCCAGGGTCACGATTCTCGGGATTACAACTTTTTCCGCATGACATTTGTTCATGATGATGACACGTAATGGGCATGGTTCTCAGGCAGTGGAAAAAAATCATATTCGAATAAAACATCGAAATTCGGAAATTTTAAGAACGATGCACACTTTGTGTATTCTCAGAACTTCACACACGAAATAAATCGTAGAAAAGTCCCCGATATCAAACGAGTGCTAGGGAGCGGTAGATGTCCGAATCCACATACAAAATCTCGGGCCGCGATCGCCTTTTTACCCGAACGATAAAAGGAATGGCAATGATTTTGGCAGTATAATATGTATTATGTTTTTTACCCGACTTCGGTGAAGCCAAAAGGAAGGGTAATGATTTTGGCAGTCTATGTATGTATGTATGTATGTATGTATGTATGTATGTATGTATGTATGTATGTATGTTCCCTCGTAGCGGCTAAACTACTGGTCCGATTTTAATAAATGAGGTATCAATCCATTGCTAATGATGCCGCGAGTAACATGAGCTATAAAATTTTTCGAAAAATTTTGAATTTTGAAAATTATACCTCAAAAACTATCTCCGAAAACAAATTAAATTAAGATAATTGTCTCGTGTTTGGTATCAAAAGATAGGTCTTGGCAAGCACATTACAAAAATGTATTTAAATATTTTATTAATTATTATATTTCATTGTTAAATTCAAAATAACGTTTAAAATGCGGTCGTAAAAGTAGTATCTAGGAGTTGTTTAGTTACTTTCTATGTGTTAATTTAACGTTATTTTAGTGAAAATATAATGTTATAGTTTATGTGGAAACAGAAAAATGTAAAATAAAATAAAAGATTAAAAAACTATAACCCTACTTCGAAAAAAAGGGCTCTAAAAAGGCTGAAACAAGAAAATAATTCAATTTGAAATCCAGAATGAAATGCATAGGTACAGATATGGTCAAGCTAGAGCCGAGGTCGGACCCGCTAACTCATAATATTCGTCTGCTGTTGCAATATTCAATCCCAAAAGCGGGTGCGACCACGGCTAGCTTAGCTTAGCTTAGCTTAGCTTGACCATTTTTGTACCTATGCATTTCTGGATTTCAAATTTAATTTTTCTTGTTGCCTTTTTAGACCAGTTTTTTACGAAGTCGGGTAATAGTTTTTAAACTTTTATTTTATTTTAACTAAATAATATACACTAGTATTTTTTAGAGCGAGACGAAATCTATGGACGCTTCACACCACGTCGATCTGGCCCTGTGCTAAGTATCCGAAGAACTTGTGTTACATTAGTATCAATGTCATCCACGAAATAAAATACCAAAAGCCGTTGAGATGGAACTGATTCGCTTCACGATCGTGTCGGGAGTAAGCCTGATGATCAACAATATCTTTGAGCCAGTACTTGCAAATTTTTAAAAAAATATTTATGGACGCTTCACACTACGTCAGTCCAGCCCCGTGCATACCTATAGTTCGTCCGTGATAAATTTAAAGTGAAGGTAAACAAACCGAAAACATCGAAATTTTTATAAGTCTATAGTCTATGGATTCATAGCAAACAAAAATCATTGTATTAATATTGGCCAATTGGCATCACTGACTAATCTTTGGTTGTGACATAGACGGGTTTGTTTACGTTTAGGTTAAATTTATCTCGGACGTACTATACAACGGAAATATATATTTAATACTTTTATACTATACACATATAAAAGATTTTTATTATATTAATACACAAATTTAATACACATCCATGACCCAGGAACATTGAAAAGTTTTTGTTCACTCGGCGGAATTGGAACCCGCAACCTCTCGGTCGAGTACCACGCGCTGAACCACTGCGCTTCTACTGCGAGAGGTCGTCAAATATATTGCCTCTGTTTAGTTAATAGCTCTATTACTAACTACTAACTAATAGCTTTATTAGTTGGACGTTGTGGCCTAGTCGATAAAGCTTAATTTTGCATGAATCACGTATGCTCGGACTCCGGGAGACTCGTTCAACTTGCCCTATCTGTTTCACAATCTACTGATTTGCACGTTTTGTCTTTATCGCTTAGTATAAAGTTTGCAGAGACAAAACATACTTTTATTTCTGATTTTCCACTTGGTACAGTTGGAAATTTATCACAAATTTTGAGCTTTTGTAGATTACATTATAAACTTCTCTAAGCTCTTGTTTACTGAGTTGTAAACAAGGGGCGTGGTTTAAACAGAAGTCACAAACAAATGCCGATAAAGCGGATGACTTAAGTCTTATTAGTGAAGGCTTTAAATAAAATTCAATAAAAAATAAAAATATAAAGGAAGCTATCAACTACTAATGTAATGTATTATAAGAAAATGTGAAAGCATTTACCCCTGATACCTATATTATAAATGTTTCTGATGGTGGATGTGTAGATTGATGTTTTGTCTCCTTCACGCAAAAACTAACCGATTTTGGTGAAATTTAGTATGTATTTAGAACTCATAGGCTACTTTATATCGCAAGAAAATGTTATAGCCGGACTTCAGTACGAGTTTGCGAGCGACATAATATACTATTTTTTAAAGAGTGTAAAAATAACAGTCACTTTATTTGAGATACTATTATACTACCTTTCCTCATTTTGGAAATGTATTTTTTATATTTATTTTGTCAAAAACTAAAAATTTTTTTTTTACTTTTTACCATTTCTTATTTTTTTTTGTCGCAAGAATAACGAAAAAGCTTTTTTTTTATTTTTGTAAAAACAAACATTTCTAGAACGAGAAAATGTAGTATAATTATATCCCAAAGTTATAGTGACTGTTTTTTTTACACCCATTATAACCCTCCTCTTCACAACTTAACTGAGTTTCCAAAAAACCTCGGGAAAGCACATAGGATAGCTTTTATAGCAAAATGTATACTCCCGCCATAAATAAGAATTTTCAGATATTATCAAAAGCTATATATAAGATGAAAATCATACATTTTTAAACATTTGGATACCTGACAGGTTGTAGCAACGATTTTATCGATGTGACTGTACACTTAAAATCGCGGAGTAAACTGTGCATGACTGTACCGCCAGCTTTATCGCGGAATGCAGGGATACTGATACATGGTAGATCGAGAGAATCTGGATGTATGCGGTTTTATCTGCTTTAAACCGGTTCATGCGGTATCAATATTATTAGCGTGTGGCATAAACAGGAAGATATAATTTATTTGCTTTTTACTACAGGCTGTATTTTAACTGGAAATGCACTTAAATTATCTAGTATAACAAACTCTCTTACTCACACTGTAAAGTCAGTTCTACCTCTTTTGTGAGGTAGAACTGACATCAGTTCGGCCTGAACGTATTAGGCCGGCCACATACATACGTTTTCCGTATTCGTTTTCCGAATTCGTTTTCCGTATTCGTATTAGTGTGAACGCATGGAATCAGTAGAAAATACATTAACTGACACACACGTTCGCTTTTTTTCCGGACGGACGTACGTTTCGTGTGCAAGCCGGCGCGTCCGGAGTAACCTGCTCGAAAAAACCTAATGACGTCATGCGGAATAAAGCGCTTGCCTACATTTTGGTTGTGCCGGCGCACACGTTCGGAAATTTCTATTTATAAAATTTAAATATAATATATCTAGCAATATCCCGCGAAACAATTATAACCACAACCTGCAAGCAGATGAGTGAGTGTACGCATAGGCATGCGTTTTATGCGTATACTCACTCATCTGCTTGCAGGTTGTTGTTATAATTGTTTCGCGGGATATTGCTAGATATAATATATTTAAATTTTATGCTATGGATTTCCGCAAAGTAACGCCTGATTCCATTAACAATTTCTATTTAGGTTCGCGCCCGCGCCGCGCGCATCGGACGTATTATCTGTATTGGTTACGTATAAATTGTAATGACGTGAATACATTCCGAATAAAAAAAAATCGAACGTTTGCGCTAGTCTCACGGAATTCCAATTCGAAATTACGCATTCGGAAAACTAATACGTATAACGTATGTATGCGGCGGGCCTAAGAGCACTTACACGGAAAAACCGTTACGTAACGTCTTTACGTAAACGAATAGCCTAAGTCCTACTGATGCATGTGCATCAAGCCCACATTTTATACCTAGACGATACGATACGTTTAGTCTAAACTTAGGGTATACTTACAAAAATATGTGTATAACAATTACGCGCTTGTACCCACATTTACTAGTTCAAAATGTGCTGTATCTATAACTAACAATATTATTATTTTGTAACACTGGCCTAACCCTTAACTTGAAATTGAAAAGTAAAAGATTTTATGTCGTAGGCATCTTAGGAAGGATTTTAATTCAACCCAAGTTGATGAAATCTTTTCGCCACGGGTCACGGGTAAAAACTGTTATAAAATATACATATAGCTTACCTTGCTGTATTTAAAAAGTCAATTCAAACTTTTGGAAGCTCTCCAGCAGCAGACAATTGCTCGGAAGTTGGACCCGCTGCCTGAAAATAAGGAAAGCATTTTTATTGTATGTGAAAAGCCAAACTGTTTCATGTATTCATTTTTGCATGTGACAATATTTTTATAGGAAATTGTGATGATAAACGTATATAAATTTAATATTTGTTTTATTAGTTTTTTTTTTTATATATATATATTTTTTTTGGTTTATATTTTATTATAAATAATTTAAATTACATTTCGTTGTTCCGCACCCGAAGCACAGATTACTGAATACTCGTAGTCACTACGTAACCCAAAGGGAAACACGGGACCTTAACGGGATAGTATTAAAATGTTTGCTGTCTATCTACAGACTGTAATATTAATGAGTGATAACACTTTGGGGTGTGTATGGGTCCCATGTATAGAGTTTACTGCAAAAGTACCAGCACTGAAAGTATTACTATTTTAAAATTATTGTATGGGCAAATTTATGATGTTTAGGCATTTCTCATAGAGACATGAAAGTCAAAGTTTTTCAGGGCTGGTACTTTCACAGTAAACTCTACATAGGAAGCACATACCCAACCCAAAGTATTATCACTTATTTATTTTACACCTTGTATACTATTGTTGACTGTCGCTCCGTTTGTCATCTGTATCTCAAGAATCAAGGAAGTATTTCGGTGAATTATATCAAAACATTAGTTTTCTGCACGCCTTCTTTAACATTAACTGTAGCTGAACTAAACAGACTTCGATCTAAATTTTGCTTCACGTCAATATGTTATTACTTCAGTTTCATAGGAAAATTTTAAAAAAAGTATGTCGTGGTACAACTGTAACTTGGCCATTTAGTTATTTTAAACTAGCTTTTCTACAGTAAATATAGAATCCATTGCATTTGTAATAATATAGTGTGTTAAGGATGTCAGTTTTCTTCATACCAAATTTTATAAAAATCAATGCAGCCAGCACGTGAAGAAGTTACAAACGTACATATTATGATTCAGTATATTTCACGGAAATTCTCATAGTGAGCAGCCGTCAAGTAGTTATATAACGTTTCTGCAAATGTCGATTGCTAAATGGGTTAATATAGTTTTAATTAAATAGTGTTCAAAAGGCAAGCAGTAATATAAATAAAGCAATTCCACTTCGCGTGTTTGAAGTAAATTATTCCACCTGCAAACGCGTTACAGTTCAGCAATATTTAAACACTAGTTTGGATTCGAGACTCACTATCTATACATATAATAAATCTGTAGAGGGGTCATGTCTGTACATTAAGAATATTTAAGTGAAAATCAAAAAAAGGGGGTCTATAAGAGCCACAGAACCTAAAAATAACATTTTTGAAAAAAATGTCTGTCTGTCTGTCTGTCTGTCCATATGGGAATGTTTGTCGTCGCATCACGCTAAGACCACTGTATAGAATGAAATGAAATTTGGCAGGCAGGTAGCTTATGACCTGAAGAGCATTATAGGAAATTATTATCCCGAAAAACGAAAGGGTTCCCGTGGGATCTTCAAAAAATTGTAGCTATCTATTTGACAGTATTTCAGCCAAACTACTTAACGTATTTAAATGAAATTTGGCAGGCAGGTAGCTTATGACCTGAAGAGCATTATTGGAAATTATTATCCCGAAAAACGAAAGGGTTCCCGGGGGATCTTAAAAAAATTGTAGCTATCTATTTGACGGTATTTCAGCCAAACTACTCAACGTATTTAAATTAAAATTTGGCAGGCAGGTAGCTTATGACCTGAAGAGCATTATTGGAAATTATTATCCCGAAAAACGAAAGGGTTCCCGTGGGATCTTCAAAAAATTGTAACTACCTATTTGACGGTATTTCAGCCAAACTACTCAACGTACTTAAATGAAACTTGGCACAAAGGTAGATTGTAACATGAAATAATCAACATAATATTTTTAACCGACTTCCAAAATAGGAGGTGGTTTCTCAATACGTAAATATATTATGTTTTTTTTATATTTGTTCGTGGATATCTTCGTCGTTTATGAATCGATTTTAAATATTAATGTTATACCACTACTACTTAGTCTTTGAAGATATACGTTGGGCGTCGCGGCGTTGGGCGCCGCGACGTTGGGCGTCACGGCGTCGGGCGTCAGCGTCGCGGCGTCGGGCGTCACGGCGTCGGGCGTCAGGCGTCGGCGTCACGACGTTGGGCATCGCGGCGTCGGGTGTCGCGGCGTCGGGCGTCGGCGTCGCGGCGTCGGGCGTCGGCGTCGCGGCGTCGGGCGTCGGCGTCGCGACGGCGGGCGTCGCGGCGTCGGGCATCGGCGTCGCGGCGTCGGGCGTCGCGGCGTCGTGCGTCGCGGCGTCATGCGTCGCGGCGTCGTGCGTCGCGGCGTCGGGCATCGGGCGTCGGCGTCGCGACGTTTGGCAACGCGGCGTCCTTCAGCGTGGCGACGTCGGGCGTCGGCGTCGCAACGTTGGGCATCGCGGCGTTGGGCGTCGGCGTCGCGGCGTTGGGCGTCGGCGTCGCGACGTTAGGCGTCGCGGCGTCAGGCGTCGGCGTCGTGACGTTGGGCGTCGCGGCGTCGGGTGTCGCGGCGTCGGGCGTCGCGGCGTCTGGCGTCGTGGCGTCGGGCGTCTGGCGTCGCGGCGTCTGGCGTCGCGATGTTGGGCGTCGCGGCGTTGGGCGTCGGGCGTCGCGGTGTCGAGCGTCGCGGTGTCGGGCGTCGCGCCGTCGGGCGTCGCGCCGTCGGGCGTCGCAGCGTCGGGCGTCGCGGCGTCGGGGGTCGCGGCGGCGGGCACCGCGGCGTCGGGCGTCGCGGCAGCGGGCACCGCGGCGTCGGGCGTCGCGGCGTCGGGCGTCAGCGTCGCGACGTTAGGCGTCGCGGCGTCGGC
This sequence comes from Celastrina argiolus, assembly GCA_905187575.2. Taxonomy (NCBI): domain Eukaryota; kingdom Metazoa; phylum Arthropoda; class Insecta; order Lepidoptera; family Lycaenidae; genus Celastrina; species Celastrina argiolus. The sequence continues at coordinate 2,831,697 of LR994591.1, read as the reverse complement.
GTCGCGACGTCGGGCGTCGGCTCCACGACGTTGGGCGTTGCGGCGTCGGGCGTCGCGGCGTCGGTCGTCGCGGCGTTGGGCGTCATATACGGGACATGAGCGCGTTTAAACCAACAAACAATTTACATTTGGGGACTTTCGTTGCATGCGCTGCATAAACGGTTTAAGTCAAACAAACACCACGCGAACGGAGTCGCGGGCACAGCTATATAAAATACGAGTAATCAATCCACAACGTCAATCTGGCTCCGTGCTATACGAAATACTGAGTTACAGGTACCAGACAACGGAAATATATTTAATACTTTTATTATACTATACATTTATTTAAGATTTTATACTATCCACTTATTTAAGTATTATAGCACTACTAGCTGACCCACTTCGTTGAGCATACAAACAACATGTCTTCTCACCGTTCAAACCTTCTCTGGACTTCCACGAATATTTCAAGATTAAAAATAGCCTAATCGGTTCAGCCGTTCTAGAGTTTTAGCGAGACTAATAAAGCACTATATACAGGCTGTCTCATTGTTCATATATCAAGCCGAATATAGTGTGAAGAGAATGACGCGTAGAGCATTTTTTGTTATGGCACCTCATATAAATTACTTTCCATAACGCGATAAAAAAAAATGCAAAGGTGAAATGACCACAAGGACTGAATCTTGCTAATCTCGCGGGCTCCTAGTCTATACACACGAATGCACTGGTCGTTGACCTAACCCCATGACTAGGGTTGAAACTTATCTGTTTTATGATTTTTATGGGTATTTAATGGCGTTTTGTCGCTTTAAGTAATTTAAAAAATATATATGAGCACGCGAGATAAAATATATCTACGCGTCATTCTCTTCACGCTATATTCGGTTTGGTATATAAACCGTGGGACACACTGTATAAACAAAAGCATGTAGGTATGCCAAAGATAAAAAAATCGAATGTTGGAAAATCTTTCAGTCATGAAAATAGTCCTACTGCAAGCGAACGATACGACAAAATCCATTTTTTTTTCCTATTGAAAAACAAGTGATTGAATTTTTAAGGTTAGGAAATATCGAAAATTACACTTTAGATTCTAGCGACATTTCCACGGAAATAAAACTTCATTAGCGGCTTGTAAAACATCACCATTCCTAACCACTACTCAGAAATCGTTATTTGCTCACAAATGGCGAAATTCTAAGAAGTGAAGTTACGAATTTTATGACATAGTATTATGATCTATTTGAAAAACTCTTCAATTGTGTAATATTATATGGAATTATGGGAAAATTAAGATATTTATATATATTATTATTATTAGTCCATTAATATGTTAGACGCAATTTAAGGACCGAATATTGCATTTTTAGAGGACGCAATTTTATTTTTGGGACATGTGTGGAGGGTCAACAGAAGCTTAACCTCAAGTTTGTGGGGTCCCGCGGCCGCCATCTTGGAAAACATTTTTTTCGCGATAACTCGAAAACTAGGCATCTAACATAAAAATCGTAAAGAAATAATTTGTAGCAAATTGTTATGCCTACTTACTATTTATATATTTTTTCAGAAATAAAATCTCCTATGGTGACATTTAAACGATCGCAAAAGTCCCAAATTCACTATAGCGTACAGTATTTTACGTTACCCTTTTCGTTCGATCTAATTGGCTTATACGAACCCAAATCTTTGACTCTATAAATAGTCATGCGAAATCCACGAATAATATTTACAAATCAAAGCTTAGTGGTCCAGTGATTTATAGCTTATCTCGCGACTAACTGGTTGAGGGTTCGATCGCCGGCCGCATTGAAACAACAAAAATGTTATGTTCAAGTATGATTAGGACAAGGCAGATCACCTGATTGTCTGACAAGAAAGATGATGTCTGGTTATGGCAATGCCGGCAGATAACATCATTGTCTGACAAGAAAGATGATGTCTGGTTCGGGGAATGCAGGCTTATCACACGATTGTCTGTATGCATGAGTTATTTTACACAGTGTGTGCACAGTACACAAGGGCATTCTCTCTTGCCCTTAGTAGGTTACCCATGACTGGCCAGAGAACAGGCGAAGAACCAACCTTTTTTAGATGCTTATCCGACGCATGAATCATCTTTCATGTCAGACAAGCCTAATATAGGTCATCCCCATATAACAATGATCACGAACAACAACTCAGCAATATATAAAACCAAACCAAGTGTATGATATTAACCAATATCTGATAGTAATATATGTTCTTGGCCGATATATGACGCAGCGATAAACGTAGAAAATTTATGTTCGACCCGAATTAATAACTAAAAGAGTAAGGCGAAAGTAAATGGGAGGTTGGTATGTTCCAAATGGAAAACGAATTGCTGGTTGTCATAGAAACTTATGGCTCTATTAATCCTATGATGTAGAGCATAATATTTGTTCATAGTCTTCACATTATGAGGGTATATTTTGTCTGTGCGTCTACAAATAATCCTTGAGATGTGAATTTTCCTGTCTCAGCACTATAATATTTGTATACAAATGTATATAGTGCCTCTGTGGTCTAGTGGTTTAGAGCCTAGTTCATGACTCGGAGGCTATGGGTTCGATACCCGTGTTGAAATAACAAAAAAAAATTTTTCTAGTTTGATTAGGACAATGCAGGCTGATAACCTGATTGTATGGCAAGAAAGATGATCATTACGTGGGATGGGCATGTAAAAAGTTGGCCCTACGTCTGATCTCCCGCCAGTCGTGTCGGTTATCCGTCCCACTGACCACCGAAGGAAGAAAGAGTGCTTCTGTGTATTGCGCACACACTTGGGCACTATAAAATAACTGGCCTGGTTTCAATGAAATCGGCCACCGTCACCGAAGTCGGTGTGGGTGGCATTCTTGTTTTTTTTTTTGTTATATTACGCGAAGCATAAATTTTTAGTGCATTGTAACAAGAGGTGTGTGAATGAAGGGAATCAAATTAAATTTAATTCTACCTACACCTGATGATGACTATGCGAAACCGGTCGTGTATTTTAAGTAATTATTAATGTAAAAGAACAAATAAAGTGGAAAAAAGTGCAAGTAGTTTGTGTTTTACTATATAACATGAATTTCCACCAAGAACCTACAGTACATTCAATAAGATACAGAAATACTTTGTAAAAGAAGTTAATATATTTGTTAATATTTAAAATACGTAAATTGTACGACAATAAAAACGAAGATTGTGTTTACATTTATTTTATTTTTTCTATGTAAGAGGCAAAATAAGCCTCTAGTTAGTAGGAAGGCTTATATTTTTAAAATGGCTGCTAATTTTAAGGGAATTCATTGATAATAATTAGGAGGAAATGTGAGTTATAAAGATAGAATATAGAAGAACTAAAGGCAACAAAGATAAGCATGATAACCGTTTTTGTTTGCGACATTAACTATGTTTACTGTGTGTTTGTTTGTTCACCATTACCCACGATTCCGTAGATTAAACCAACACGCTTGACCCAAATAATAACTTGGTCTTTTCGTACATGTTGTTTTATTAATAACTGTGTTTTATTAATAACTGTGTTTTATTAACCGACTTCCAAAAAAGGAGGAGGTTTCTCAATTCAAACGTATATATATGTTTTTTTTTTATGTTTGTTCGCGGATAACTTCGTCGTTTATGAACCGATTTTAAATTTTTTCTGTGTTGTGTAGGGTATAATTCCAATTTGGTCCCATCGTTACCAAAATGGTGACCTGATGATGGGATCCGTGAGGAATCGAGGGAACTCCTCAAAATTTATATGGAAACACATATCGATTTTGATTTTTTCTGAATTAGCCCAAACATATGTTACCAAATAGTAAGGTTTTTTGCTTTTTAGTGTAGCTTTTGAAGCTTTTTTTGTTTAAAATTATTAATAAGCTGTCCCTGCGAACTTTGTATGGCTTTAGAATTTCTTGACGCACAGATTGCAGCGCCACCTACTGGGTCGAATGAAAATACTAAAACCTTTCTCGTGGACTACTCTATCCATTAATGAAAGCAGCATGAAGATCGGTCCAGTAGTTCTCGAGTTTATCGCGAACAGACAGACAGACGCGGCGGAGGACTTTGTTCTATAATATGTTACGATAGGCCCCACACTGATTTCAATGGTTAGAAAACGTTTAGAGGAGGAGTAATCTTATAGTGCCCTAGTGTGCGCGCAGTACATAAGAGGATACCCGACACGGCTGGCGAGAGAGCAGAAAATTCGATTTTTAAGTGTCAGATGCGCATCTGACACTTAAAAATCGAATTTTCAATATTTTTCATCTTTTTTGTAAGACGATCAAGTGACCAGCAGTATTGTCCTAGCCAGACTTGAGGACAAATCTGTAGTTCCAACTCGGGTATCAAACCCACGACATAACCACGAGCCCACTTATTGTGATTCAACTGAAAACATTTCATTATTCAGAGAAATATTTTCCGAAAGCAAACCTCCCTCTGGGAATGCATCTATTGTTTTAATATTATTATTTTAAAGTACACGAATGTAATTGTTTTAAATATCACAAAAGTTGACATAAGATTATTAAATTAAAAGTAGAGGTTATATTTTATGCTTCAGCTACAACTGTTTTGGGTTTCTTTGTCTTACGAGTATGATGACGTCATAACAGATATATACATAATAAAATATGTTTTGTTATAAGCGACCACAACATGAAACTAAATTAAATTATATACATTACAATATTTGAGTATTTTAGAACATTAGTACACATATCTGGATCGGTTAACAAAACATACCTATCATTACTAAAATTAAATAACTGTCTTTCGGAACTAAAAAGAGTGTAATCAAATAAAATAAGTTTTACAGTGAACGGTGAACTGCATCTTAAACAGGTCTGAGGAGTGCTGTTCGCAAATAAATGAGAGTAAAAGGTGCCGACGAAAGAAAGGAGTTTTGATTTCTGTGTATATGAGCATTCTGGCTTCACCTGCGAGTGAAGCAGCAAAATTTTTGTACAAAATTATTTATTAATATAAGTTATGATGTAGAAGTATAAGATATGATGGGGCTGACATGCCATGTACGGTAAAAGCCTCTTTAAAAAATAAAGAAAAAAAATAAAATAAAAGAGAGTGAGATGCATTGGTGTGGCCTATTCTTAACCGTGTAATTACTACATACACATTGGTCTTTTCTGCTTAACTTATATTTCGTTTCGGTTTTTAAATGTTAAATATTATGTTGTGTATGGATTGTGAATCTGCAATTATACAAACGGATGGTGACTTGTGAGGTAGGTAGTGTACTTTTTTAATTAGGTGTTTCAACTTTTTTTTTTAAATATCCATAGCTGAAAATTAAACATCTTTTTGGGAAGTCGGTTAAAAAACGATAGCTTTCTCCGCGCATTGTGAATCAGGGCCCTGATTCACAATGTGTGAATGGATCTTGATGTCGTCGCTATTACCACCTACAAACTTCGAAAACAATAAAATATGGAGCGATAATAAATTAGCGAAGCTTATGTCAAATCCTATACATTTTATTTCGAACTTCGAAAGTGATATTAACGATGTCTTCTTGTATCCGGGCCCAGTAGCCCGCCCGCAGTACTTCAATTGTATACAATTTACTTTACTTTACGGAGTTATCAAATATTCCAGCTTGGCATAAAACAGGTCCCCAATATTGAAAACCGTAACGACCTGTGCACATTAGATTTCATTTGGTTCGTTATGCTTGTAGACTTTAAACTGTTATGGCAAAACAAGCTTGTATTGCCAAAATTACAATTGGCATAGCCGAAGCAGTACAAGCTGTTTCGCTAAATGGGCACGTAGGACTCGCATTGTTACAGTTTGTTTTACAGCGTAACTAGTGCTTATATAGCCTTATAGCTTGTTTTCTTTAATCACTTATGGACTATGTTAACGGTTGTGCAATGAGTGCCACTGTGGAACAATGACGTGAAGCAAAACTATTTTTTTAAATAAAAATAGAGTTGTTCATTTCCACATGATTGGTTAATTGTTTATGTCCTAACTCTGTTAAAATAACTGTTGTTTTTCCAACATATATTTTTTTAAACTTCCAAAAAGACGAGTCTAAACTTAGTCCCAGTTCTGTTAAATTGACTGTTATTTTTCCTCTTCTTATTTATTAACAATATATATCTTATATATTATATTCGTTAAAAATATATATCTAACTAACTATGGATGCTTAACACGACGCCCGTCTGATCCTGTGCTAAATATCCGCATGCATGTGTTACAGTACCAGACAACGGATATTCCTAATGATAACGATTTCAAGGCATAGAGTTATTAATATAAATCGTTATTGCCATTATTGAAGCCTCTAACTGTATTGCTGGGCAAACTCACAATATGATGAAATTAGGCTTCAAAGAGATATTTATTGAGTTATAACAACGAGTAACTAAGTTAATAAGTTATGTAATACATTCCTTACATTTAAGAGACCTAGATAATATTGTTAACTAATTTGTAATGTTTAATTTAATTTAATGTGTAATGTTGTTATAAGGCCAGCTTAATCTTAATGATGTATGGCCTTAATAAAATAAAAGATAAAAAAAAAAACGAGTAACTAAACGTTATTATAGTTAAACGCAGAAAAGATAACATCAATAGCAACAAAAACCAAACTATAACAATACAGAATTGCTTCAAGATGACATCAATGTCATCATGTTACCATGGGCCTGTGGGAGGAGTGGTCTGTGTTTGCCAGATCCACGTCACTCCCCCCTAAGAGCCTCCGTGGTCTAGTGGTTCAGAGCTTCACTCTCGATCCGGTGGTCGTGGGTTCGATTCCCGCGTTTTAGCAATAAAAAATGTTGTTTCCAAGTTGGGTTAGATCAATGCAGGCTGATCACCTTATTGTCTGATAAGAAAGATGATCCATGCGTCGAATGGGCATGTAAAAAGTTGGTCCTGCGCCTGTTTGCTCTCCAGTCGTCTCGGTTTACCGTCCCACTGCGTTATGAGAGTAAAAGGAAGAGAGAGTGTCTTTGTGTATTGCGTACACATTTGGGCACTATAAAACGACTCCTGCGTAGCTGGCCTGGTTTCAAATGAAATCGGCTATCGACACCAAAATCGGTGAGGGGAGCTATTAATATCACAATTTACGAAGTTTTAAATCAAAATTTAAGCAATTTGACATAAGTTTTGCAAAGTGACATACGAATTAGCTTGTCATTTAGCGAACCTTATGTTAAATCTCATACGTTTTTGTTTTCGAGCTTCTTAAGTGATAATAGCGATGGCATCTTGAATAAGAGCTTGATTTTTTTATAAGCCTCAGTTTGTTCAAAAGTAATTTGTTCTTAAATAAAAAATGTTTTTCGAAGTTTTTTTTCATTATGTTATTCAGTAAAAATTAAAGTTCACACAATAGGTTTACATATTAGTATCAACATAAACGAAATCAAAATAGAACAGTAAGCTTATGAATGAACGACTAACTCAAAAAAGGGGCGCGGCTGTATTTTAAAAACTCGATTATTAATAATATCGCTTACAAGAAAAAACAATCGACTATTATTTCACATCCCTACTGCATAGTAGGTGTAGATGCATATATATTCAAGTTATAGCCTTCACCCACGATACCTGCGCCCTCAAGTCATACAACTGGGTCACATTAAACTATCAGATTAGCCGAAAATCATCCGGTCAATAATTCACAAATACGTGCTCGGAATTAATACACCACACAGATGCGGTTGCACGTTCTGATATAGAAAGTAAATAATTATATTGCAGACACATTTAGGACCTGTGGGCTAAGGAATAATTGACACGTTTCATGAATAAATTTATGTGAGGTGCCAAAATAAAAATCTATACTAATATTATAAAGCGGAAGAGTTTGTTTGTTTGTTTAAACGCGTTTATCTCAGGAACTACTGGTCCGATTTGAAAAATTATTTTTTTGTTGGATAGTCCATTTATAGAGGAAGGCTTTAGGCTATATAACATTACGCTGCGAGCAATAAAAGAGAAGCGTCAGTGAGAAATGTTGCAAAAACGGGGAAAAAAAGGACCTTCGTTGCGTGCGCTGCATAAACGGTTTAAGTCAATCAAACACGACGCGAACGAAGTCGCGGGCACAGCTAGTGACTGCATAAAAATGATGATCACTCCATGTGGTTATTTTAGACCTTTGTTTTTTTTTTATCGCGTTATTGTGAGTAATTTATATGAGGTGCTAAAATAAAAAATGCTCTAGGCTTACATCTATCTATACTAATATTATAAAGCGGAAGAGTTTGTTTAAACGCACTAATCTCGGGAACTACTGCAGGGCAATCGCGCTAAAAAACTTTAGCTGAAACGCAACCGAAACGTGAACGTTACTCGACTTTATGACGTATTCGATAACGCGCTGTCCTTTTGACAGCTAGGTGAGACGAAGCTGGACCGTAGTTGTAACTCAAACGCTGTCAAACAAAAAGTTCATACGGAGCTAGTTTACCTCGCACGCAGCTCGAACGTTTGGAACAAAGTGATCGTATATAAGTTAAGTTTTTGAATCTAAATTGTGTAAAGGACCAAAAATGTTCAACTGGATTGGAAACGAAACGCAGCTGAAACACAAACGAAACTAAGTTGAACCTCAAATGAAACGTTGTACAATAGCGCGATTGGCCTGCAGGTCCGATTTGAAAAAAATTTTTTTTGTTGAATAGTCCATTTATGGAGGAAGGCTTTAGGCTATATAAAGCTGCGACCAATAGGAGCGAAGCGTCAGTGAGAATTGTTGCAAAAACGGAGAGACTTTCGTTGCATACACGTCACTTAAAAACCACGCGAACGAAGTCATGGGCACAGCTAGTATACTAACTACTCATTGGCCCTGGCTATATAACATAGTATAATACTAGTGCAGCGGGCTTGACCGCTGCGTATAGTCGAGCTAGGGTCCATTTTTGGCATCACACAACATATATACTTAACTTTAGTTTAGTTTCTAGTTTCATCTTGTTCCCTCTTTTTATCCTATACAGGGTGTAAAAAGAGCAGTCACTATAACTTCGTGGAGTAATAACCAGGCAAGAGATATATCCATTGGTACTAGTCATTTGCTTTTAATCCACTGTTTTAAAAATTTCAATAGGCAATGTACAACGTGCACAACACAGCGATCAGCTGATTCCGCTGAGAGGTCAATAGCACGTGTAAGACGTTCATTACGTACTAGGGCAAAAACTATAAAATTTAAGAATTTAATGCAGAACGTTGTTCTAAACAGTTCAGCCTTACGACTAAAATAATAAATTACAATTTATTTATTTATTTTAAACTAGCTGACCCTTGCCCACTTCGTTGAGCATAAAAACAGTTTATGATGAAATTCAACTAAAAAAAACAACCCCTAACTCGGGAACGCGGAACCCGCAACGCGGGAACCCGGAACCCTCAGCATGGGAACCCGAAACCCGCAACCCGCAACGCGGGAACGCGGAACCCGCAGCATGGGAACCCAAAACCCGCAACGCGGGAACCCGGAACCCGCAACGCGGGAACCCGGAACCCGCAACGCGGGAACCCGGAACCCGGAACCCGCAACGCGGGAACCCGGAACCCGGAACCCGCAACGCGGGAACCCGGAACCCGCGTTGCGGGAACCCGGAACCCGCAACGCGGGAACCCGGAACCCGCAACGCAAGAACCCGGAACCCGCAACGCGGGAACGCGGAACCCGCAACGCGGAACCCGCAACGCGGAACCCGCAACGCGGAACCCGCAACGTGGAACCCACAACGCGGAACCCGCAACTTGCAACACGGGAACCCTGAACCCGCGACGCGGAACCCGGAACCCGCAACACGGGAACCCGGAACCCGCAACGCGGAACCCACAATGCCAAACCCTTCCGTGAACGTTGCTGGTTCTGCGCTGTCAAATGGAATAAATAGTATCCTATGTCCGTCTACTGGCTCTAAGTTACTTCCTCACCAATTTTCAACCATATCGATAAAGCCGTTCTCGAGTTATAAATAATTCATTTAACTAACACGACTTACTTTAATACAAAAAGCTGATGTGAAGATGAAACTAACATAAGCTAACGCCCGGTGAATGCTCCCGTCACAGTCGGTCCAGCCGATTAGGTGATCATTAGTTAGATAACGATGATGATGATGAAAAGAAGCCTAAATTAATCCTTATAACTTTAGCTATCTACCAGTGAAAGTCTCGTTAAAATCGGTCCAGCCGTTCCAGAGTTTAGCCGGAGCAAAGAGACACGCTAACAGACAGACAGACATTTTTTTTAATTGCATTTTCGTTTTCAGTAGCAAGAAAAAAAAAAGACAGAACAGACAGACGTTAACTTCGCACAAAGACAAATGACGACATAGTGGCGTCATATCATGACGTTTTCGATTTTTTTTTAATTGTTCGTGAATTATGACCATGGATCTAACTCCTTCGATCTGATTTGGCCTTGTAACTCCTCTACTATTTATCTACTCAGAACTTTTTGTCACAGCTAAGTGCTAACCACGAGCAAAATTGGACGTACAAAATTTTACGGATTTAGATTTTTTTATCATTAGAAACTAAAAAAAGGCTTTAGCTAGGTCCCAATGAACCTATATTCATTTTAATATATATTGTCAAATTTGTTTCCTGGATGTTCAAACACAGCGAAAAATCTCTCCATTTTTAAACGTCCATATCTCTTTAAATTATTAATTTATGAAACTCAACAAGTTACTGTCGGAATTTAAACGGTTAAAAAGCTATCACTGGTTAAACCCTAACCCCGCACGGGCACATCAACACAAAAAAATAAATAACTACATTTTGATACCCATCCATGACCACCAAGCATACCTATACTCGTAGACCTACCTCAAAGTAATTTTTAACCGACTTCCAAAAAAAGAGGAGGTTCTCAATTCGTCTGTATGATTTTTTTTTATGTTTGTTACCTCAGAACTTTCGCCTGGGTGAACCGATTTGGATGTTTTTTTTTTATTTGAAAGGTGGTGCTTCCCGTTTGGTCCCATTGTCACCAAAGTGGTGACCTGATGATGGGATCCGTAAGGAATCGAGGGAACTCCTCAAAATTTATATGGAAACATATATCGATTTTGATTTTTTCTTACCCCAAGGATATGTTACCAAATAGTAAGATTTTGCACCATGTCCTGGACCTAAAGTACTGAACAGAACTTCTGAGTCCTTAGAGATACACGTTTGAAGATTTCAGCGTTGTTTAAAGAAATGCAAGCATACGCCACTTCGTCAATTACAGTCGAACTTGGTCTCATAGTTATCAAAGTGCATGCCTGATGATGGTGTCGTGAGGAATCGAGGGAACTCCTCGAAATTTATAGGAACACTTATAGTAATTTTGTATTTTTTTCGAGTAACATGCTTATGTTACTTGATATGCTTATATCCGTCTAAAAACAAACATAATTTTGAATCAACTATCAAGGTATACCGCATAGATCAGAAACAGGTATACAGGACTGCTTAGTCTTTGAAAAAAGAATATAGGTACGTTTGGAAATTACGACATCGCTTAAAGTATCATTAATCATTTTTATTTTATTGATTTTATTATGCATGATAATGTAATCCAAATTCTAGTACATAAGTTGTGTTGTAAATTCTAACATGTAATTGTCCTCACTTTGACATATTTTCATATTTATATTCAAATTGACATTCATATACGATTTAATATTATTTATTTAATTAATTAAAGTTAAAGTACGCTTATTGAAATGAAACTAAATTAAATCTTAAACTGACTACTAAAAATGTTTTTGTTAAATTTTTATGGAGATCTATCTTTAAATGCTGTGTACACCTATAATTAACTATTGTGATAGAACTATGCAAACAGTATTAGATTAAGTTATCAATGTAATTAGCAATAAGTTGTTGGTGTATCTATTGAATAAATAAAAAAAAAAAAAAAAAAAAAAATAAAGTATTGCAAGCATACTTTAAGCGATGCCACTATATCAATTACAGTACTCAACACCACCTCTGTCTTCACTATATATCATCTATATACTATCATGACAATATGACGAAATAGGTAAATATTAAAAAGGGAAAAAATTGTTTTAAGCCAAATAAAGAAATGTAAATCGACTAAAAATAATAAAAGAGTTATATAGAAATCATATTCAGTTTGGCTGGTACCGACTTTGATATTATTAAAATTTGTATATTATTCTAAAGTCAATCAACTTGATATATATAATTTTTGCGCTGCTCTGGCGGTAAATATCACTACTCAGTCTACCCATACCTAAAAATCTTAAAATAAAATAATTTTAAACAAAAAAAAACCGACTTCAAAAGGTAAACAAAAACGGTTAAAGACAAAATGACGTCACTGATTTTATGAATAGTTAACAGGAATAACTTAACTAACTAGTCGAAGTTTCCAAGAAAATCCTAGTTGAATCTTGCGAACATAATTTTAAACAAAAAAAAACCGACTTCAAAAGGTAAACTAAAAAGCAAAAAATAAATTTACTTCGCACAAAGTAATACTTATTTTCACTTAAGTAAATAAATTTATTCTATAATTTTGAAGTCGGTGCCAAGTAAGTACTTCAACAACCTTACTGCAATATCAAATTACTAAATATATGTAGGCAATCACAGAAAAAATAATCAGAAAAAAATATACAACTATCAATGTGACTATTACTATATATTATGTACCTACCAAAGTACTGGCTTACAAACTAATATTAAATGAAAACAAATTATGAAAGAACGCTGGACTTGGCACCGACTTCAAAATTATAGAATAAATTTATTTACTTAAGTGAAAATAAGTATTACTTTGTGCGAAGTAAATTTATTTTTTGCTTTTTAGTTTACCTTTTGAAGTCGGTTTTGTTTTGTTTAAAATTATGTTCGCAAGATTCAACTAGGATTTTCTTGGAAACTTCGACTAGTTAGTTAAGTTATTCCTGTTAACTATTCATAAAATCAGTGACGTCATTTTGTCTTTAACCGTATTACTTAGGGTATTTCCTCACGACGGCATTTGCAGCGCGGGTTCGCATCGATAGATTTGCGGCCACTAGCTGTGTGTCCTCGGCTATATAGCCACGATAGTCGCGAAACAGTCGCGCTTCTGTCGCGATGCAAATTAAAGTAGCCCTTCATTAGGATACCCTTCTTTTTATAGAACCGTTAATTGGGTATATTTTTCCGCTCTAATATTTATGACTGGCTCTTTCTACGACGTTGCAAATGCGAATAAAGGATTTCCAAAACATTCCAGTCACAAGGAAATGACGTTATTAACGAACTTTTTCTTAGTTTCCGTTTTAGTCAGGATTCCCCCATACATTGTTTTCACTTGATTAGTTTCAAGCAAATTCGTGAGTAGCTTCATTTTGATGAGTCACCCAAGACTTTCTTGGACGGAACTCTTGTTTGTGGTAGCTAACAGAGATAGCAAGAATAAAGTTTGTGGATTTGGTGATTCTAAATTTTTTTTTTGATAAATCTCAAAATAATGATCTAAATTATCCGAAAAAATATTTGTCCTACAAAATCTATGGTTTGATCAAAGAGCTACTTGTATCGATAACGAGGTCATCTTAAATTACTAATAATTTAAGATGAAAGTAACCCGCTGATTTTTTTTATTAAGTACTTAGTTAATAATAATGTAATTCAACAGACATAATAATTGTCCTACAAATTGCGTGGTACGTTATCCCGGTCCTACGCTCGAAAGTTGAGATTTTTTTTATCCTTACTAACTTTTTTAGCTACCACAATCAAGAGTTTTGTCCAAGAAAGTATTGGAAGTCTCATCAAAATAAACCTACTCAAGAAAAATTTGCTTGATACTAATCAAGTGAAAACAATGTATGGGGGAACCCTAACTATTTCTTACGGTTCACACATAAAACACGGAATGTAAATAAAAATTTTGTTAATGACGTTATTTCCTTCCAACTGGAACGCGCCCTAACGCGCGTTAGTAGCGATACTGTCGAGCGTCTCCGTCGAAAGTCTCCGTGGGTGAAGGCCCTTAGCTGAGTGAACGTCGAGATTGAAATAAAGACAGCTGGATCGCGAGATTAACTCTTTGACGCTAAAAGGTCACAATCTAATTTTAATTGAATAAAAAGGTTACCTAAGGCAAGGTGGCGTTCCAAAGAGTGACGTCATTCTGTCAAACTAAATTAAAACTTTTTTGACGACCTTCATAGCGGTGGTTGAGTGCGCTAGTGCTCGAGTGAGAGGTCGCGGGTTCGAATCCCGCCGAGGGAAAAAAAATTACAATGTTCCTGGGTCATGGATGTGTATTAAATTTGTGTTAAATATAATAAAAATCTTAAATATGTGTATAGTATAAAAGTATTAAACATATTTCCGTTGTCTGGTACCTGTAACACAAGTTCTTCGGATACTTAGCACGGGCCCAGATTGACGTGGTGTGAAGCGTCCATAGATATATAAAACTGTTTTAGGTACTCGACGCCCGATACAAACGATAAGGATGTCCCCCTTTTTTACCGATTTTGCCGCAGATTGCTTTTTAATAATATTTATATTTATAAGATGTTGTTAGACTAACCCCGACTTGCCATAATATGTATCTCACAACTTTTTACGGTAGAAGAACTAAGTAGGTAGCGAGACTTGGCATATTAAGTATCAAGTATTTCTATGTCTTCCCTCCATATTAGTTTTTATCCGACTCCGGCGAAGCCAAAAGGAAAGGTAATGATTTTGGCAGTGGTATATATTACTTTGTATGTATGTTCCCTCGCAGCAGCTAAACTACTGGTCCGAATTGAATGAATGAGGTGTCAATCGATACGTATTGTTGCCGCGAGTAACATAGGCTATATAATTTAAGAAATTTTAAAAGCGTAAAATTGTGTATTTTGAAAATTAAACCTCAAAATCTAACCTAAAAAAATCTTTGGTATCAAAAGATAGGTATTGGCAATCACACCACGAATATGTATTTACATTATTTATTATCTAATAATTATATTTTATTGTTAAATTCAAAATAAACGTTTAAAATGCGGTCGTACAAGTAGTATCTCGGAGTTGTTTAATTACTTTCTATGTAATGGTCAATAATTGTTATAATATTTGTTGTGGAAACCGAAAAATATTATATAACAAAAGATTCGCAAAAATGGGTGTAAAAAGGCTTAAACAAGCAAATAATTTCATTTGTAATCCAGAAATGCAATAGGTACAAAAATAGTCAAGGTATTAAAATCTAAGTTCACACTGAAATACGGTAGAAAAAAAAGAACTGGAAAGATCCTATTCGTCTGCCGTTACAAGGTTCGATGCCAATATGTTATTTAGGTTATTATATAATGAAGATGTGAGATTATTGTATATTTGTATAGCCAAAAGGAAGTATAATAATACTTTATTGAGATTTTTCAATAAAATGTCTCAACCTGGGAATCGATCCTGCTCGATCGATAATAATAATAAAAACTAATTTTTTAAAAGTATTTAGAAAAACAGTTTCAAAGTAGGTACACCAATTATTACTGTAGGTTGCACTTTATACTACACTAGCTGTGCCCGCGACTGCGTTCGCGTGGTTGTCGGAAACACTATCGCGATTATCTTTTAATTGCTCACGTTGGTTTTTGATATTTAAGATTATTATAAAAGAATAATTCTTTCATACTGTATATTTTTTGAGTAACTTAAACCGTTTATGCAGCGCACGCAACGAAAGTCTTCAAATGTGAATAATTTTCCCCGTTTTCGCAACAAATATCACTGACGCTTCGCTCCTATTGGTCGCAGCGTAATGTTATATAGCCTAAAGCCTTCATCTATAAATGGACTATCCAACAAAGAAATAATTTTTCAAATCGGACCAGTAGTTACTGAGATTAGCGCGTTTAAACAAACAAACAAACAAACTCTTCCGCTTTATAATATTAGTAAAAAAGTATATAATATATTAGAAAACTAAAGTGGCGTCCTGCCAAAGTATGATGAGCCTGTTAACTGATAAGACGCAGGTATAAAGTGCTAGAGTATTATAGGTAGTCCATGTAAGTAGTAAAATCCTACTTAATCCCTTTTATATGATGGAAGTTTATGAGATGTGACTAATGCTTGCCACAGACGTTAAAAAGTTTGTACATGTAGGTGTGTTCCAGTTGCAAGGAAATAAATAATTGAATGAAATGTTCCATCACATTCTCTTTTTAACCCCCAACGCAAAAACGACGGGTTGTTACATGTTTGACGTGTCTGTGTAAATATGTCTGCATCGTAGCTCCCAAACGGATGATCCGATTTTAATGGGGTTTTTTTATTTGAATGGTATATCAGTCGAGAGTGTTCTTAGCTATGTTTGGTGGAAATCGGTTCAGGTCCTCAGGTGGTTTGTTAGGTGTGATAGGTTGTTACAAGTCGGAGGGTTTTTTTTTTAATTTAGATTATATTATTATCGATCGAGCAGGATCGATTCCCAGGTTGAGGCATGATACTTCTTCAGTTGTCATGTACAATAAACGGACGCTCTAACGGTGAAGTAAAACATCGCGAGGAAACCTGCTCATCGTTGGCCCTATACGTATTGACCAGCCCTCTTCCTCCTTTCTCTCTCTGATTCCTCTGGACTAGGTCGACTGTGTTGTGAGAATGCCGTATGTGCTGGGCAACGCGACATTTAAAACCGCCCGTCCCAGGCACTACAGTATTTAAAGAATGGTTACTTCGCTAGGAGAATACTGTACTTGTATATACGATAGCTGTGCCCGCGACTTCGTTCGCGTGGTTTTTGAGTGATTTAACCGTTTGTGCAGCGCACGCAACGAAAGTCCCCAAATGTGAATAATTTTCCCCATTTTTGCAACATTTCTCACTGACGCTTCGCTCCTATTCGTCGCAGCGTAATTTTATACAGCCTAAAGCCTCCTTCTATAAACGGTATATCCAACAAAAAATATTTTTTAAATCGGACCAGTAGTTCCTGAGATTAGCGCATTTAAACAAACAAAAAAAATCAACAAACTCTTACGCATTATAATATTAGTATAGATTACTGTACGTATAAATAATCTAATTACAGATGCAAAGGCCTACTTTTATAAATATTTTACGATTGGTATTAAGTGTCTCAAATTCATTGATAACTCATTCATTTAAAGCGTAGGCGCCGCGGTGCATTGGAACAAATATACATAAAATTTACAGTCTAAAATCATTACCCTTTCTTTTCCAATGCGGGTAAAAAGGAAATGCGCGTCGTCTTGTTCACTTGCGAATTATTTCCAAACCTTTAAACAGTTCACTCTACATTTAGACAATGTATTCAAAACAAAATAGATCAAGGCGCATTTAAATCAGTATTCGATTCTCGTTCCAAAAATATACATGTAACCTAAAACTTAGATTATCTCATAAGATACTTAAACTCTATTCATAATGCGCGCCCTATATTGCGCCGCAGGCGTGTGACGTTGTTGATTTTTTTTGTTTGTTTTCGAAGCAGACGTTCTACGGAAGTTTATACAGGGTAATTCATGGTTCATATATTAAGCCAAATATAATGTGAAGAGTTTACTTAATGTAATAGATAATGTGACGGAATTGTATATGATAAACAACAATTAAAGATCTCCATAAAAGTTACAAAACAGATGAGTTTCAATCCTGGTCACGTATTAGGTCAACTACCTGTGCGTTCGTGTCTATAGACTAGGAGCCAGCGAGCCCCAGCATAGTAAGATTCACAGCTTGTGGTTATTTTAGACATTTGAATTATATTGATACTAGATAGAGTAGTTACTTGTCAGAAAAATATTCATACTTTCATTACTTAAGTGATATTGTAATGTTAATTTAAATATTTGACTAGTTAAAAGTACTAAAATTTAAGTATAATACACCCTACTGTTTTGCTAATATAATGTTAATATGCTAATACGTGTATAATGTTCGCAATAGTACGTTTATCAAAGAGTAATCTTGATTATTCTAACTAGTATTCCACACGCGATATTTTGTAACGTAGTGTATTGTGTATGCAAAAACTATTGAATGCATTTCAATGAAACTTTTTATTAGTATAAAGCTGTATTAATGTAAAGTTTTAGTATCATCGAAACAATACATAATCTCAGTATTTCCGAATCCCTAGTAATATTACAAATTGAATGTTCGTTTGTATGCTACGATTTTACGCAAAAACCATTTAACCGATAATTATGAAACTTTTTATTTATTTTTATTTATTTAACTTAATGTACAAACAAATGTACGAAGGCGGACTTAATGCCGTATGGGCATTCTCTACCAGTCAACCTTTGGGCGTAACTGAAACAAAACTGTATAGGTGCCGGTAAACTTTTTATACCTACATATTCTTAGAGGAATCAGAAGTAAAATAGGATTATTTTTATTCCACGCGATTTTGCATCTCATCATCTCTAGAACGAATCTTTCAATGTCAAGTTCGATTTAGGTTTCCTAATTACTATTCCGACAGATCAGACGTGAGACAGGATAGTCTTAAGTGATAAAATAAAACAAAGAATGCCCTATTATGTTTACTGCCGTCTAAATAGCGATAGAAAACTTCTACAACTAACAGAATATATTTGTTTGTGAACGATGTAATGGAAAAGTTCATGAACATGGAATTCAGACATTTATGACTACATAACTATCGGAGACTAAAAACAAGGTGTTTACTGCGAATTATTATTCATAGAATAGACTATTTATTGGATACTAATAAAATGAACAGCTAAGAAATTAAATTGTAAAGAGGAAAGATTAATTTGTTTGTTTGCAATGAGACTTCGAAAATACATGGACGGGAATGGAAAACATATGTTTTTATAGCGGAACAATGCATGGTTTCCGTCGCGGGAAACATCTACACAGTGTGTAAAAAGAAAAGTCACTGTAACTTTGAGATAATATTATACCACTGTTCCTCATTTTTGAAATGTATTTTTTTGTCAAAAGAGGCCGTTCAAGTATTACGTAACCATTATGTGGGGGGGGGGGGGGTTATATATCTTGTTTGCTGACATCTTGCCTTAGATGGGGGGTACTAATTGTAATAAATCTGCCCACGTAATAATACTTGAACGGCCCCAAAACAAAAAAAAATATTTTTTACTTTTTACCATTTCTAATTTTTTTGTCGCAAGAACAACGAAAAGGCAAAAATATTTCTTTTTAATTTTTGTAAAAAAAAAAAATTATACATTTCTAGAAAGAGACAAGGTAGTAAACATATCTCAAAGTTATAGTGACTGTTCTTTTTACACCAGTTAGGTATAGCAATTTTTTTTTTCGAAAGGTACTCACTAATGGCATGAGAGCCGATTTAGCTGTGTCGGACTATAACTAGCCGGGTGGCTAGTTGTTTAGAAGGGAGTAGATGGGGGGTGTGACCCCCCCTAACATCACCCGGGTGATGTTCATAGTTATAGCAAAGTATAACCACTCTTTAAATACAGTACTGCGTGACAGGTTTTAAATGTCGCATGGTTGCCCAGCACATACAGCATCTGCCTATTCCAGAGAAATAACAAGTCAATACGTCTAAAGCCATCTGCGGGGTTCCTCACGATATTTTTCATTCGATTGTCCGTATAATTAACTTGAGATCCGAAAAGTCTCATTGCTATTTGCTACATGTATGGTAATCGAACCTGCACCCTCTCGTACTAGTACCACAAACGCTCTCACAAAAAAAACTAAATTTGCCATTGTCAGAACTGGACCTATGCTATGGGACCGAACGGGAAGCACCAGCTTTCAAATAAAAAAAAACATCCAAATCGGTTCACCCCGCGAAAGTTCTGAGGTAACACACATAAAAAAATACAGACGAATTGAGAACCTCCTCCTTTTTTTGAAGTCGGCTAAAAAGTTGGTTTCTAAATTTCATAATACAATCCATTGATGCAAACATAAACGTTCTATATCGATAATGGAATAACGCGTTATATTTACCGCTTTTGCCATCGTAAATATCAAAGTATTAAAACAAGTCCACCAGATCCCGTTACATACAACATCGTGGATGTCAGATAACTTAAGCCTTACACCGCGTATGTCACCGAAATATGGCAGCCGATTGGTCATCTGTAAGCGACACAATCGAGAATCGAAACAGTTCGATCTCAACGGCTTTTGGCATTTTATTTGGTAGATTGCTTTGAAACTAACCAGCAGGCTTACTCCCGAGTCCCGACACAATCGAGAATCGAATCAGTTCGATCTTCGATCAGTAACAATTCCCCCTGTCGCGTTTTATGACACCAATGGGAGTTGATGGAGAGAAAATACTACTCCTTCACCCCACGGGTGATAATAAAAAACTAAATTTAAGTAATAAATAAATTAGACTTTCGGTTAGAATAAAACGTTTCAATTTGCAGTATAAAATGACTTTATTAAATTAGATATTCAGAGGGTATGTATAATTTTCAACTGAAAACTGCTAATGAAATAAGCACATAGAAATTATAAAGTAAAATAAAATTAATAAAAAATATTTTATCTATACTTATAATAAAACTGTAGAGAGGTCAATTCTGTACATTGAATATTTTTTCAAAATACATATTGGAGGATGATTGGCGATCGATACTGATGCCAAAAATGCAATTAGTAAAATTTTTGTCTGTCTGTCTGTCTGTCTGTCTGTCTGTATGTGCGCGATAGGAACAAAAACTACTGAAGGGATTTTAACCAAACTTGGTACGATTGAAGCCCATATTCCTGGGCAGGTTATAGGCTATATAACATAACGCTACGATACATAGGAGCCGAGCAGTGACGATAAATTGGAAGCAAGTCGGAGAAATTTCGCGCGCGCGGGCTGCGGACGAACGGTTCATGCGGGGGGCGCGGGGGGATCGCTTACACAGTGACGCGAAGCAATAGAATGTGGCACTAAAGTAGATTAGAACTTGAAATAAGTACCTAACTAACAGATTTTTTTTCTGAGAAGAGTGTTTCCACAGTGCCATAATAATATAAAAATTGTATTTTTGAACTTGCTTCACAAATTGAAATAAATTATCATTTATTGTATAAATCAACTTAATTAACTGTATTATTAAAAGAAAGCCTTTCGCGATAATCTAAAAAAACGGGCAATTAAGCGGTTTTTGGTAAACTATTTATACCATCACGGTATTAATCCTTATCATTTTTAATACGTTAGTTGGCTTAAGAATTTCATGAAGACTATATTTGCCCTTTATACCTAGCAAGTATAATTAATAGTTTAGGAGATAATATAGCAAAATTAAAATCGTTACGCCGTGATTCGACCGCCGCATCGCGGCGCCGCGCGATACAGGCTGATGCGTGACGTCTTATATCCGAGTCGGGGTGTAGTGTACTACCCGGTTACAATATCTGTGGACCTGGCGTCGATGACGTCACGTCGCGTGTACTGTATGGTGTGCAAAACATATTGATATTAATTTTTTATACTTTTTTTTTTTCATCTCATAAAATAGCCAAATATCACGTCCTCAAGTATTGCTCATGTCTCACCAGTCACACTGTAGATGTATAATTAACTGAATGTCGTGTATAGTAATTATTGTACATGATAAAATGCTACTTTTATGAGTATGTATATAATATACTTACCTATAAGTAGGTACATACATAATATTATTATTTTATTATGATAATGTTATTTTAAACTAACCACTAACATGAATAATTATGTTACTTTGCTATCTGACGCTATATCAATAAATAGGATATAAACGATAAGATTTTCAACAAAAAATATGTCCAACGTTGCAACAAAACCAAAATAACAATAACAAATTAACAATAAAAGTCCAAACGTAACAATGCAGTGTTTAAAAATATACCACGAAAATAGGTTAACACGTATCGGCAACGAAAGTGCTAACCGTACTGATGCGCCAGGGCGAGCGCGGGGAGGTGGAAGGAGAGCGGGGAGGGGGTTCGCATTCCAGCGAGGTCCACAGATATTGTAACCGAGTTGTAGGTATCAGATGCTGGTAGGTAGGAATTTTGGCGAAGGTCAACCAAAGGAACTCCACCCCACTGCTGGGTAAAAAATACTATTAAAATGTGCTAACAGGCAGTACCGGTAGTATGAATTTAACCACGCACAGCCGCTAACTGTGTCCCCAGTAATAATCGTGTAAGTACGGCGTATGGCGTATAGATGTCGCTTTGATTTGAAGATATTTGTTTATTTTTATTCTCTGTCGATTGATATGGTCTGGTGTACAAAAAGTTACGTTCTAACGGTTTTCTTTAACCTAATTAATTTCAAAGTAATCTACCAAATAAAACACCAAAAACCGTTAAGATCGAACTGATTCGATTCTCAGTTGTGCCTGCTGGATCCTCGGCGGGGCGTGCCGCTGCGCCCATGTCTAACCGAGAGTTCCGTTTTAAAGACCTTAGTAATTGCAATATAAGTTTAAATTTAATAATACTTCAAAACATTAATGACAAAAACGGTAATAAGTTGAAATAATTGAAAATATTTTTATGGTTTCGCAATTTATCCTATGTCGTTTAAATTTGATATGAAGCAATGTTTTAATAGTGCATTAAGACGTTGCTTCATATCAAATTTCTATTCCCGGGAAGTACCCTTTAGGTTTTGGTTCCCTTTGGCGTGTCGAAAATTACGAAAAATAGCGATATAAACGGCTGAATCTTTGGGTAGATGTGGCCAAGATGCCTGTTTCTTTTCACAGCCAGAAGGGACAGTAGAACTGAGTTTTTAATATGATTTTTAGCTTGATACCTACACGTGTTAAAGTTTTGACACCCAGACAGACAGACGGACATCGAAGTTAAATACTTTACTAAATTAACGTGAAAAATTGTCTGGGTCTATACGGTGCATTCGAATAATATTATCCTAACTTCGAATACCTTTGCTGACTTCTACATATTGTTCGAAGCCCTACTTCTTTTGCCGAGCTCCGAAAGGATAGTAATATATTATTATTATACCCTGCATACCAAGAGGCTTGCCGGGTACGTGTCTTGCTGGATCGGGATCAACACTGGGATGCACTGGGAAGTACCTATTAGCGAAAGTTCTCAGCGGTTGCGCCAATAAACTAAAAATATATTTAAAAATACTAAAGTGCCCTAAATCACTTTTCCACGCGTACGAAGTCGCGGGCACAGCTAGTATTTAAATAAAACTTAACGAGCTCTCTTCGGAATGTCCACAAAAATTACTACCGGTTCAACCCTAGCTCGCTCAAAAGAACCGGCGTAAGAAACTCACTCGGGGCCATCTTTAAGCAGAAAGATGGAAAACTGTTATTTTTAAAAGTATATTTTAATAATGTAACTAGCTGATCCGTGCCCACTTCGTTGCGCATGCAAACCGTTTAAACTCTCCCTAGAATTCCACTAACATTTCAAGACCAAAAATAAACGAATCGGTTCCGCCGTTCTTGAGTTTTAGCGAGACTAACAAACAACAATTCATTTTTATATATAAGACTAGCTGACCCGTGCCCACTTCGTTGAGCATGACCGCTTAAACCTTCCCGGGACTTCTACGATTAATTCAAGACTTAAAAAAGGCCAAATTGGTTGAACCGTTCAGCTCGAGTTTTAGCGAGACTAACGAACAGCAATTAATTTTTATATATAAGAAAAGAGAAAAGAAAATATATTATAATAACGACGAGTGGAGCGTGTCAAAAATTTGTTGATTCCTTATAGTATTATGATCAACATTATAATATTATCTTTTAGCAAAGTGACTTTACATTATGATCCATGGGACATCGTAAGAATATAAATCTTATGAAATTTTAATATTCAGCAGTCACTAGTAGGGACTATAAATTATATTTGATCCATAAAAGTGAGCATCTGGTCGTTATTTCAACAAATAAAATCTATGTTTATATTCGTGTCAGGAGATGAAGGGAGTTTAACGCGCTTAGTTTCAGCGCCATTGTCAATTATTCCAAGAACATTGTGATTTTTATAAGGTTTAGGGCGAGTTTCACCAAGCAATGTTAGTGTTAACGGCATGTTAAATTATCATGCCTTCTGATTCATTGGTAGGAATTACGACAGGGATAACATGATATTTAACGAAGGATTAACTTTAACATTGCTTGGTGAAACTTGGCCTTAGGGCGAGTTTTACCAAGCAATGTTAAAGTTAATCCTTCGTTAAATATCATGACGTTGTTCCTGTCGTAATTCCTGTCTACGAATGACATGGCATGGTATTTTAACATGGCCTTAACACTAACATGCGTTGGTAAAATCGGGACTTATGCTTGGACCAATATACTAGACTAGCTGTGCCCGCGACTTCGTTCGCGTGGTTGTCGGAAACACTATCGCGATTATCTTTTGATTGCTCTCGTCGGTTTTTATGATTATTAAAAAGGAATAATTCTTGCATACATATTTTTTGAGTAACTTAAACCGTTTATGGAGCGCACGCAACGAAAGTCCTCAAATGTGAATAGTTTTTATATTCAATCACTATGAATCTTCTTTTTTTATTATCACTATGAATCTTAGATTAATGAACTTTGGCCATTGAGAGACATTAAGCTTATAGCTTTTCGACTATTACTCTTCCGGGGCATAAAAACTCAGGTAAATTAGTAGGAGTGTCAGCGAGCTATTACGGTGACCTGGGCGGCGATTCTCAGGCCTCGAACATAGTTCCGAATACTAGTATATCCCGCTCGCACACGCGGTAAATCTCGTTTGCATGAGCGGGACAGACCGATTGTAAAAACTAAGTAGAGGCCTGAGAATTGCCGCCCTGTTTGTCAGAACGCGAGTAGGGCTGCCAAAATTTATAAAGCAAAATAATAACATAGTATTTATATAGATACGATGAAAAGCTGAGCAATTCCATAGATTTGAAGAGCTCATAAATATTATCGTGAAAAAACTTTACTAATTATCTTAAAATCCGAAAATCTAGAGAAAATATATAAAACTCTAGTTTTTTAATCCTTGTTAAAATGTCGGTCGGTCTCTCCCGCATTGGACTCTAATTTGACAGGACACACAAAACTTCAATGTCTGGATTTATACATCGTTTAGTGGTCTGGTAGGGCTACCAACGTTTAATAAATCCGATACTATGTGCCTATACCTTCTAATAGTAGACCTATGGTGACCTCTGTCTGTTTGTCCTTAAGCGCCTTCGTAGTCTAGTGGTTCTCAGCTTCACTCTCGACCCGAATGTCGGGGGTTCGATTCCCGCGTTGAAACAGGTTAGGACAATGCAGGCTGATCACCTGGTTATCTGACAAGAGAAATGATCCATGCGTCGGATGGGCGTGTGAAAAGTCGATCCGGCGTCTGATCTCCCGCCAGTCGTGTCTGTTATCCGTCCCACTGGGCTACGACAGTGAAGGAAGAGAGAGTGATTCTGTGTATTGCGCACATACTTGGGCACTATAAAATAACTCCTGTAAACTGGCGTGGTTTCAATAAAACCGTTTCAATGAAATCAAATAAATAAGAGCAATATGCAACATAAATCCAGGAAACGTGACCATAGAGTGCGCAATAAGCAATTCCCAGAACTCAGTTATAGGATTTTGTGTTGTTTCCCGATGTTTGTTTGCTTGTTTGTCTGTAATCGAATATTGCGAGTTAAACTTGACCTTCCGGTAATAATAAAAACAATAACTAACACATTTAACAGTTTTAAAAATAACAAACAGCAAATAAAATTAGAACACACAATTGAGGCTATGCAATGCCCACGCCACGTGTTTAAAGGGTAAGTGGCTTACTCAGGCTTTGACCACGGCAAGCCATTTGGCGCCTTGGT
This sequence comes from Celastrina argiolus, assembly GCA_905187575.2. Classification (NCBI taxonomy): domain Eukaryota; kingdom Metazoa; phylum Arthropoda; class Insecta; order Lepidoptera; family Lycaenidae; genus Celastrina; species Celastrina argiolus. The sequence goes on along the minus strand of LR994591.1, from coordinate 2,805,887 downwards.
CTTCCGTGGCCCCCTTCTAAGGGTATATATTGAACTGAAATTTTGCACGGATATGTAAATCGAATGACAATGTATATTTTTGTCCTTTTTTTATATCTATGGACGCTTCACACCACATCAATCTAGCCACGTGCTAAGTATCCGAAGATCTTATATTACAGGTACCAGATAACGGAAAAATATTTAATACTTTTTATACTTACTACGAGTATAAACATATTTAAGATTTTTATTATAATAAAAATCTTAAATATGTTTATACTCGTAGTAACCAGGGCCTGATAGTAAAGCGAAAATGGCCGTAGGAACTCTTGAAAGCATGTTCAAAAAATCTTTGAAATTATATTTACGTAGTTTTAATTGACTTGTGTCAGTATTACTAGTGCCACTATCCTGCATCGCCTCCGGTCCAGCGCTATAGGCTATTATTGAGTGATAATACTCAGGGGTGTGCATAGTTGCCGTATATTATAGAGTTTACAGTAAAAGTAGAAGTGCTGAAAGAGGTACATTTTTTATTATTGTATGGGAATATTTTATGATATTGAGGCATTTCTGATACAAACATGAAAGTCACAAGTAAGTCTTTAAGCGCTGGTACTTTCACAGTATTGTTCGCGCCATCACGCACCTACGGATCGACGATCGGATCCGGACCACGAGCGGATCGGCGCCAACGTAGATTTCCCCCCGCACCCCGCGCGGCCCCGGCCGGCGGGCACTTCACCTCACGCCGTAGTAGGCTCAACATACTTACCTTTTTAATATTGTTACGTTCTACGAAATACAGTCCACTCTTTAAAGTACAAGCATCGTTTAATTATAATTACCTATCCACGCTAACAGTATACTACCATATAGTTATAGTGACTGTTCTTTTTACACTCGTTATACAATAACATTTATTTGGTGTTACCTAATAATACGTTACATAATCTCCATGATTTCAGGTGATTTGTTGTGGACTTTATTTCATATAGTTTGGTGAAAACTCTACTCTTTTTCGGGAAAACAAAATGTATGCACCTACGTTAGTAACGATACATTTATATTAACTTCAATATTTGTCCGTCTGTCTGTCACCAGACTGTATAACAAGAACCGCGACAGCTAGACAGTTGAAACATTCCCAAATAATTATTTCTGTTGCCTCTATAATACAAATACTAGACTAAAAAAAATGTTTTAACGGGGCTACGATACATCAAACGTGATTTTTTTACGTTTTGTATGGGATCTTTCCAACGCGGGACTCGCACTTGGCCGTTTTTATTAGATAATGTACCAAAATGGCAATTACAATATACTTAAATAATAGGATACTCGTTAATATATTTTCTATTAATACAATAGATTCGAAACTGTTCGAATACGACGCGACGGTCCAAACAATCAGCCGAAATACAGCAAATATTAAATAGTCGCGGTGAGAAATTACGAATATTCGCTCATAACCCACCATTAACACTACAAACATTATACAATGTATGTACACGTACGATTCTACATCGAGCGTTCTAAATTAAGCTACAATTATCATTCGATAACGTTACTAATACGTTGTTAGGACAAAACCACAGGTTAGATGTCACTTGGATAGAATAAATCGTACAGTATAACGACTTAGGCCCGTATAAATAAAACAATCTCAAACCCAACCTCACCTTGAGAACCTATTTGACAGATAAAACAACGTTTCGTTTCACTTTTAAAAGTGAATAACTTTATTAATGTTACATAGTATTTAATTTATTTTCTTTATATATAGTTATATTCATATTAAAGATTACAGAAAACAATAAAATAAGTATTATGTATATTTTTATAATCTTTATTTTTACGTTTTAAGAAAGAAAAACTTTAAAGTATGTAACATAAGTAAAATTCTTCATTTTTTAAAGTGAAACGAAATGTTTTTTTATCTGTCAAATTGGTTCTCAAGGTGAGGTTGGGTTTGAGATTGTTTTATTTATACGGGCCTTAATTTTACATGGTTAGAACGTAAATATAACAATAGTGTCCTATAATGCTGCCAATTTAAATGTCACTTATTTACCGTGCAAGTAGTACACAAATTGACACATTTCTTTGTACTTGGAGCTTTTACTGATACATGTGTCAGTAACTATTTCTTTGTATCGGCCATATTGCCTGGCTGCTGCTCTGGCAACATCCTTTCATGATTTACAGGAAAATATCCAGGCCCCTGATTCGAAATGCCATCGCTATTTGTCCCTTACGAAGTTCGAAAACAAAATGTATGGGATTTGACATAAGGTTCACTAAATGCCAAGCGAATTCGTATGCCACTTAGCGAAGCTAATGTCAAAACACATTTGTTTCCGAACTTGATGATGAGATGGATGGATAAATGCGCCTGGGCCCTGATTCATCTTGAATGTGTGTGTATTTGTGCATTTTACACCTTTGGCCCTGTTCTTCTACTAAATTATTCTACTATATATTTTATACCTGTCGGCTTCCTCTTTATAGCTTTTTTCTAGATCCTCATCTAAATTACCTTCTATTATGTAGGGTACATTGGCGCTAGGGACTTCCCAACGAAGAAGAAATCTGCAATTTAATCCTTGGCGTCTGTAGCGGGCTTTATTCATTCTACGTACATACGTAAGGTAGGTACACCCTTTAAAGTCAAACGATAAACAAACAGACATCCATCAATCAACATCTAATTTTACCAGTGAAATAAAACTCATATTCCGAGTAGGAAGTTTTATGTGGATGTTTTGATGCGTGTTTACATTACAGTGAGCTAGGACAGTTGATATAAATGAACCAAATATTTTGACTAGTCGTACAATATTATAGACAATGTTTTAAATTTAGAAATTATATCCCACAAAAAACATTTTCATGTAAAATGTTGCCAAGGCGAGTCTAAATAGCTTACCCTGTGAAAAAAATATCAGATATCGAATAAAGCCAAGCTCTAAAGACTACACGCTCTAAACCTCCACACTAGACCTAAATCAACATCTATGAAAAAGTGGTGAGGTTCAGAATATGTAGAGTATGTGAAGTTAGGCCTGGTGAAGTGTATTTTTTTGAAATTTCTACTGTTTAGTATCATCCAAAGCAAAGTTGAAAAAAACGACGAAATGTTTCGAAAAAAGGTACGTAGTGCCCTTGCACTTCTCTTGGCTCGTTTTGGCGGGGGCACTCTCGTGTCCCCAGATTTAGCATTATCCAAAGCAAAGCTATGAGAGTTCAAAAAAACGACGAATGTTTCGAGAAAAGGTAGGTAGTGCCCTTGCGCTTCGCTTGGCTCGTTTCGGCGGGAGCACTCCCGTGTCCCCAGATAATTTTCAAAAGGAAAAGATCGCCAATTTTCTCTCAGCTTCTTTTAGTTTTTCTCGGAGCTAAATGGGTGTTAAATTATTGTTAATAGACGTAATAAAGTAACAATCTCAGCTATCCCGGGCGAGTTTAGTGCAATTTGTTTGGAAATCTGCCAAACGTGCTAAGACTTTGAAGTTTTAAATACAAGATCCTATTCAGGCTTTGTTTATTTACTGAACACAAATTATCCTTAATTTTTATAGATTACAATGAATTGCTGTTCGTTAGTCTCGCTAAAACTCGAGAACGGCTGAAGCGATTCGGCTATTTTTAGTGCTGAAATGTTCGTGGAAGTCCCGGGAAAGTTTAAACGGTTTGTATACTGGCACGGGTCAGCTAGTTACTAATAAAATATGTTTGTAACAATGTTTTTATCGTATACGTTAGAAAATATACGGGCCTAATTCAACATGCCATGTATGGGATTTGACATTTAAGTGACATAAGAATTCGTGTCTTACTTAGCGAAGCTTGTGTCAAATACATTTAATAAATTTTGTCAGTGATAATAGCGATGACATCTTGAATCAGGGGCATGGACAGACAAGGACAAAACAATGTTACATCGCATATTCGGTGTGTAAATAAAAAAAATAAGTTTTATAGTATAGGTGTAGTATTGAAATAATATTATATGTAAGTTCTGAACAAGAAAAACTACTAGAGACTGTAGAAAGTAGCAAAGTTAATTCTTAATTCGACGACCTCCGTAGCGCAGTGGTTGAGCGCGTTGGTGCTCGAACGAAAGGTTGTGGGTTCGAATCCCGCCGAGGGAACAAAAAAAGTTTTTCAAAATATTCCTGGGTCATGGATGTGTATTAAATTTGTGTATAATATAATTAAAATCTTAAATATGTGTATAATATAAAAGTATTAAATATATTTCCGTTGTCTGGTACCTGTAACACAAGTTCTTCGGATACTTAGCACAGGGCCAGATTGACGTGGTGTGAAGCGTCCATAGATATTATTATTATTATTATTATTATAATTCTTTCCAATGTTATAAATGCGAAAGAAGGTAGATATTGAAAAACTAAAAAAAAGAGGAAAAAGAAAACTTGCAGAAAAAAACTTTTATTATACATTCGCAACACATACATCCTCACTCATTACTAGTAGAAAAGCAGCCTAAATATAAGTTTTTATCGCGGCAGAACGCGCGCGACCTACAGCGGATAAAGTCGCGGGCGACAGTAAACATAAAGATAAAAATATTGATAGAGGTAATCGTGGCGTAATACAGCTAAGTAGCATATTAAGTGGGCACACAAAATTACGAGCTGTTCGTAAAAAATATTTATTGCTCGCTCATTATCGCCCTTATTGCGTTCACATTAGCGCCGTTATCTCATTAATCCAGGTTTAGAGTGTCTCCTTAAGCTGGTAATCTATCTGTTTGTCTCGTGAGAACAATACGTTTTTTACGTGGTAATAAACCCGAAATAGAAGAGTCATGGCGCATGGCGGAGGTATGCTTTATCCGTGGGAGGGAAGCGGGAAGGATTAGGAAAAATGGAGGTATGTAATTAAGAGGAAACCTCACAGTTGAGGGAAATACAAAATAGGTATTTATAAAATCTATTTCTGTCTCGCAGTGCCCTTGCTAGCCAGCACTAGCGCGATAGAGACAACTGCAGCACGAACTGAAATTACCTATTAAAAGCACAAGAAATCGACGTTTGGGGAGTCTGGTAGCGCTGGTACTTTTACAGTATACTCTACATAGGAGACACATACACCCTAAAGTATTATCACTCATTAATATTACAGCCTGTACAAATCCATCTGGCTATAGTACATTATGTTAATACATAAAGAAAATATTAAATGTAGGTATGTTACTTTTAATAACATTAACTATTAAGTTCAAAATTGTTATCTTGCGAATGTTGTTTTGTTATTTTAGGATTGTTGCACTTGGGTTATCCATTTCTAAACTATCATAGATTCAAAGTCACGTAACTGAATTTTGATATTCAGTTTCCTAAGTGGCTCGGTCAAAGTTGTAACTTAATTAAAATCTAAGTTCAGTTTTAGTATATAACGCGAGTTTAGTGACTTGAATTTCATTAATGATTTAGTTAAGCTTGAGCATGGCCTACCATCCCATACAATCTATCTTTAATACAAAAAAATTGCAATAGATGCCACTATTATGAACGTTTGTAAATTATAAAATGTAAAAATGCCGAATCAAGTACAAATATTGGCATTAAAATAAAGATAAGCATATTTTTAAGCATAACATCACATTAACCGATTCAGTGCGGCTGTAGATTTTTCAAACTATAGCGCCTGGCGGCGAACAAATTTTTCGTGGCTCCTCTGAGGCGCCAAGCGCCAGGGACTTTGTTGGCTCCTCTCGTGCGCCACCCGCCATAAAGTGTAACTTATCGCTTTTTCTCCAGATTCCACTTGTTATTGTTGTAGTCGCAACCCAACATCGAACGCGAGCGGTTATATAAGTTCGTTTTAAGTGTTTACATGTGATTACGTATTTTTAACCGAAATGGAAGGTAAGTGACTTGATTAATCAGGTGTCGTAAACCTTTGGTACATGTTTGGCTGAATACATGATTTGTGCTTATTAAATATCGAAATAATATAATAATAATAATAATAATAATATCTATGGACGCTTCACACCACGTCAATCTGGCCCTGTGCTAAGTATCCGAAGAACTTGTGTTACAGGTACCAGACAACGGAAATATATTTAATACTTTTATACTATACACATATTTAAGATTTTTATTATATTATACACAAATTTAATACACATCCATGACCCAGGAACATTGAAAACTTTTTGTTCCCTCGGCGGGATTCGAACCCGCGACCTTTCGTTCGAGCGCCAACGCGCTCAACCAACTGCGCTACGGAGGTCGTCAAAATAATTCCGTGCTAGTCGTGTAAATCACAAAATCACTCAATAGGTTAAACACGATACGAGTAGTTGGCTCATCTTTGATACATTATGAATTACCTACCTATAGATTAATACCTTAATAATCTATTATGATTTATTTTAGGATTTTCTAGAAAAAGAAATTTCATTCCTGAGTCACAAATAGAAACGCAGTGTGATGATGACGACTTCGAACAGAATTCCCAGACTTTTGATGATTGGGATCTTAATCGAGAATGTCAAGAAGTTGCAAATGATAAAGAAAATATCTGTAAGAATTGTGCAAAGCGGTTAAAAACAGCCACAAAAGATAATTCAATGTGCACGGAAAAGAAGATGGACATTAAAGATCAAGTTCCGGAGGTTCTCGATATTCATGGGTGCAATTATTTTGGGCAGTTCGTATCAAATGAATTGTTACGATTTGATATCGATAAAAGATTCGTTACTATGCAGAAAATTATAGAAATGCTTAAGAGAAAATAAGCAGAAACGGGTCGATATGCATCGATCTGCAATATCCCGAAACTAACACTGGAATCGTAATCTACGTGACAAATATGGATACTTTCATTTACGGATAACCACTGAAAAATGGCGTTTTATCAGAGTTTTGCAGGTAAACATTTTGGCTCCTATCGGGCGCCATACGCCATTCACAGAAAATACCTATGGCGCCTCTAGGGCGCCATCCGCACGGAATCGGTTAAGCTAAATTAAACTACTTAATTAAGAAGAAGATACGAAACGAAATTAGTAATTAGTATTTTCCAATAGTGGCGCTAGATGGCGGTTTCCGGAATGTGCCTGTACTTCACCCTTTACCAGTATTAGGGTGATACTATTTTCTAGTACTAGGTCGTGTCTCTGTTATATATCTACTTTGTGGCTTGAGGTAGAGCTAATTATGGAGCCCCAAAATATGATCATTTAAAGCTATATTTTAGGTTCCGTACCTGAAGATGAAGTGACTAATTTTATAGTCAATCAGTCATCAAATTAAAAAAACTTTGAAAAGTTATAATTCTTAACTACTGGTTTAATAAAACTGAATAATAATAAGACTCTAAATATGTTCATACAATGAGTGCATAGTTACTGAAAATACATACTTCTAGTTTTGTACTGTAGAGGGGTCACACATGGCCAGCAGGCTTACTCAGGACACAATCCAGAATCGAATCAGTTAGATCTCAACGGCTTTTGGTATTTTATTTGGTAGATTGCTTTGGAACTAACCCGGACAAAGAAAATCGTTAGATCGTAACTTTTTCTACTCCCGACCATATCAATCGACTGAGAATCAAATAAACAAACGTCATTTTATTGGGAAATACGCAGCACGATCGAATCTGAATCAAAATCAAATCAGTTTAAAGAGTAAGGTCCCTGAACTGTTTCTCGAAAAGGATGGTACGGCCGTTAAACTTATTTTTGACGACGGGGGCACAGCAGTACCCCCAGATATTGCACTGATTAGATAGCGGCAAGTCTCTGACTTATGCCCGTTTTCACCAACTGTCTCCTAAACGATTCTTATGTAAGTGACTCTTTAGCTAGGTGATCTCCTAAAATCGTCTCCTACCTAATTTCGTTTTCACCAAGCTAGGTAACACTTAGCTAGGGAACTCCTTGTTAGGTGACATTTTTTTTTTTTTAATTTGCGCTCATACTATCGATTATTAATCGATAAATGTAACCATTGAAAATTCTAATATAAAGAATTAACAGATAAATAATTTAACATAAATACATCCAAGTTCGTGTAGTTTTGTATGTATTTATAAAATATTCAGCAGTTTTAATAGTTAAATAAGTAAAAAGATGACGTACAGCATGCTTAAAACTATACTGTAGTGTAATTTAAAAAGTAATAATGTCAGTTGCACTGATAAGACTTTTGTATTTTATTGCTATTTGTAAACTTTGATCGGTGTTTGTTGTATCACATCCTCCAAAATATTTGTTATTTATTAGTTAATTCATAGATTAGAGTAATACTTATAATATATAGGATTTTTGTATAGTTTTTTTTTTATTTCTAGTATAATTTAGATTTTAGAATAGTAAATAAGCAATGGCAGAAAAGCGCAAACGAAGCCAGAACTTTTCTGCTGAGGAAAAAGATAAGTTAGTAAAAATATTAGTTTCGCACAAAGCTACTATTTTAAATAAAAAAACAGATGGCACTACGAATGACGCTAAAAATAAAGCGTGGGGCGAAGTCACCGAATCATTTAATGCAACCGCAACTACATTCAGGTAAATGTTATGATTCCATATTTTAAATTATTCTAGTATGTATACTTATCTTCGAACCAAGCATTATATCAAGATGTTGTGCATAATAAGTTGAATAATAATTTTGGATTGCTTTTTATAGTGTGTCTAATAAGCTTAATACATTAAACATTTATATATATTTATTATTATTCACAGAACAAAAGAATCTCTTATAAAAATTTGGGATAAAATGAAAAGCGAAAGCAAAATATATTATCAGACATCCAGACGAAGCCTTAATAAAACTGGTGGTGGTCCGATGGACATAAAATTTGATGCAGTTTTAGAACAAGTCTGTGCACTGCTTGGAAGGGCGTGCACAGGGATAGAAGGAGTTCAGGATAATGACTATGACGACAATATCCTGAACTCAAAAGTCCCAAGATTGGAGACTTCCACTGTCTCAACAGATTCACAAATTCCTCCAGTTGTAGTAGCTGATCCGATATTATTCTCCCATCCAATAACAGTCTCAAATCTAAGTATTGATGAACCGGTCACATTAGAAATACCATCAACATCTCAAGCGGCAACTAACCAAGTATGTATTTTTATTTAACTAAACAATTTATGATATCAGAAACACATTAGTTCTAAAAAAAATTTCTTATTTCAGGATTTTACTACAATAGAAACTCCTTTGTGGTCAAGAAGGAGACCACAAATCACTAAAAGTACGGAGAGAGCTGAAGCTATGTCATCGCTATGCTCCAGCTATAAAAATGTTAATAAAAAAAAAGAAGACATAGAAGAGTTAAAAAAACAGTTACTTGAAGAAGAGATTGAATTTAAAAGAAAATTATATAAATTCCAGCTGGCAGCCGCTGAAAAAGAGTTAGAAATTAAAACTGAAGTTTTGAAACAATTATTAAAAGGTATTTGTTCAAATTAATTTGTTTATTATCTAAACATACATAACTACTTAATTACTTATAAGTTATATAACCTTTCAAAATATTGACTCATGCAATTTCTTTGAAAACCATAACTAGGATCAGAAATGGTGTGAGAAGCTTGTCTAATTTGTCCATTCTCTATTAATTGTTCCAAATTTGGAATTGTCTGATCATTAATCGGATAATGCTCCTTTTTTAAAATACAAATATTATGTAGGATACAACAAGCTACTACAACATTTACTGCTGTATCAAGTTTAAGGCGTATGCCTACAGCTAGCACAGGGAATCTTCTTTTTAAAACACCATACTGTCGCTCCACTGTGTTTCTTGTTTTAATGTGTGCTTCATTGTATTTTCTCTCACCAAAATTAACTGGATTTAAATATGGAGTGAGAAGATGACTCTGCAATTCAAAATTGAACACCTATTGTAATTACCTTCTCTTAAAAATTAAAGAATTATATAATTCAACATGCTAATATGGCATATTATACTGCACTGATGTGAAACAAAATAGCATTTTGTGTATGATTGTGTTGTCCAAGTCAGTCACAATAATTGTGAAATCTCTTTATTGTTGCAGGTGGTGCTATAGACAAGAATTAAATACATAAATGTTATATTAAAGTTATTATAGTAGGTAACAAATAAAACTACAAACATTAAAACGATTTTACATTAAATAATGTCTTATTATTTACTATAATTTTGTTCATACTCATCACCTTTAATGGATATCCACTATCACCTAATAGGTATGATAGTCCATAAATGCCTTCTTCAAACTTGCGATACCTACTACTATTTTGATATATAGTGGAGTCGTGTGTTGATCCTGGCCAACGGGAAACAACATCAGTGATTAGTAGATTTGCATCACATATAGTTTGCACATTAATAGACATATATGACTTGCGGTTTCTAAACAATTCAGCATCGTTGCCACCTGGTAACAAAATAATTGTAGTACTATGAATTAGTTAATTACTCATTTTATAACAATTAAGATTACTTAACTATAATAACACACAACTATAATAGTACACTACTTTTTAAACCTACGATAATAAATAATATTATACACTACTTTTTAAACCTACGATAATAAATAATATTATACACTACTTTTTAAACCTACAATAATAAATAATATACACAAAAGTGTATTAAAGCATTAACTTTGTTTTGTTTTTTAAGTTGAGATTACACACAATTTTACAGACAGTAAATTTTACCAGGTGATTGTATTTTGATGTGTGTACAATCTATGCAGCCAATAACATTTGGAAACCGAGCAATTTTATAAAACTGCCCTTTCACTGCTGAAATTTCTTCTGGTGATTCCGGAAATCTTATAAATTCCTTTCTTAATGTAACTATAGCAGCAGAAACTCGTTTAACAATGCGGCAACAAGTAGCTACACTGATGCCAGACAAGTCACCAACAGTTAATAGGAAATTGCCTGTGGCGAAATATCTTAAAGTTGTTAATAGTTGATTTATAGGTGATACTGATTTGTTTCTAAAATTAAAAACTATTAAAGTATCAGGAAAAACAATGTTTTGCTGTCGGCTACTTGTGACATAATTATGTATATGGTACCTTTTTGTATGAAATTGTATCAGAGAGGTAAAATATCCAAGTAGTTAGGTAGTTGTACAGGTAAATACAAATTAAGAAACAATTCAGAGATTGGTTTTCGACATAGGTAATAATTAGAAAATTATGCATTTCATTGGTAACTAATTTCAAGAGTGTAAATAGGTAAGTTTATGTAGGTACAATATAAAATGTTAATAGTACACTTACCTATCATTCTCATACTCAAGAAGATGTTCAATTTTTCGTAATAAAAATATTACGCTCTCTTTCGTCAGCCTGTATCGCATAAAGAAGTCGATATCATCATATTTATCAAAATTTTCCACTCTTTGGCGATATAAACGTGGTCTTTTTAGCAACAAGTCATTATCAAACAATTCAAGAACTTCAACGGCGTCTAAAGTTTCCAAAAACTGGCTCAGATCGTCTTCCATTTTCAGGGATTCAATATTTTCAATCGCAATAATATTTGTTAGGTGACAGATATGAGTTAGGTGACAGTTAAGTAGTGAAATATCGGGCCCCTAAAGTTAGGGGGCTCCCTAAGGCCTTAGGTGACACCTAAGCGTTGGTGAAAACCATTTTTCTTAAGAGATTCCCTAAATAGCTCTTAAGAGACACCTTAAGTTAGGAGACAGTTGGTGAAAACGGGCATTAAACTCAGATGGAACAGCGTAAACAAAAGTAACTCTTTGCGTTGTTACTTTCACAGTCGTTGTTAATTTCTTATCATTGCTTTGCGTTTATTACGTAATAAACGCAAAGCAATGATAAGAAAAGTTTTGCTTTTGAACTTTGGCAAAAATTAAAATGTATATAAGCGTCAAAACCCAAAATAGGAGAGCAGTTTAAAGTATTCAAAATTTCAAAATGCATAAAAAATAATTTGCCGTCAATGTTTGTTTGACGTTACATTTTATCAATAGTTCCTACGATTGCCGCTTAATTGTTTTTGGCGTATCTCGCAACAGCAATTCGACAGGCGTGAATTGTACAATTGTATACAATATCGCTCTCGAGTGTATACGTTTGACAGCGATATTGTAAACAATTGTACAAATTACGCATGTCGAATTGCTGTTGCAAGATACATAATAAGCCTACGGTATACAACGTGGTCTAGTGTTACAGAGCTTCGCTCTCGACCCAGAGGTCGTGGGTTCGATTCCCGCGTTGGAACAACAAAAAATTTTGTTTTCAAGTTTGGTTAGGACAATGTAGGCTGATCACCTGATTGACTGACAAGAAAGATGATCCATGCTTCGGATGGGCATGTAAAAAGTCATTCCTGCGCCTATTCTCTCGCCAGTCGTGTCGGTTTACCGTCCCAATGGGTTATGAGATTAAAAGGAAGAGAGAGTGTCTTTGTGTATTGGGCACACACTTGAGCACTATAAAATAACTTCTGCGTAGATGGCCTGAGGCCTTACTCTCTAAACTTATTCGATTCTGATGGAAATTGGATCGTGTCGCGAACTTCCTAATAAATGGACGTTTGTTTTTTTTGATTCTCAGTCGATTGATACGAGTATTATGGTCGTGGAGTACAAAAAGTTACGATCTAACGATTTTCTTTATCCTGTTTAGTTTCACAACTGATTCGATTCGTAGCTGGTCTTATTTCAATAAAATTGGCTACTGACACCGAAATCGGCGAGGGAGCTATTATTTCTATACAACGTGTAATTTAAATGAGTGAGCACGGAGATACTTCATGAAACAAAAAGCCTTCAGTGTACATCATTAGGTAAATCACCAAAGCCGTCACCGTGACCACAGTAACTCCTATCGCTTGTCAACGAGTATTTAATATTCAAAGGAGCTATAGAGATAACTGTTGTTTCGGTCCCTCTCAATACCATTGTTATGTTAATGATCCACCATATCAAGCCCGGCACGAATTTGTTCCTAATATTGGACTGTACAATTGGATTGTATTATTATTATGAATAATATTATAAACAATACTATGTTAAGATTTACATTGTATAATGTAAATCGTTGTAATATTGTATTTCAATTATTTCTATTATATGGAATTCTAATTGTGCCATTGTATTTTAACCCTCAACGAAAAGGGATGTTTGTCGTGCTGTGTGTGTGTCCGTGGCATTGTAGCTCTAAAGTGACGACCTCCATAGCGCAGTAGTAGAGCGCGTTGGTGCTCGACCGAGTTGCGGTTGCGGGTTCGAATCCCGCCGAGGGAACAAAAAGTTTTCGATTTTCTTGGGTCATGGATGTGTATTAAATTTGTGTATAATATACTAAAAATCTTAAATATTATGTATGTAAATAGTATAAAAGTAATAATTAATATACTTCCGTTGTCTGGTACCTGTAACAAGTTCTTCGGATACTTAGCGCGGGGCCAGATTAATGTGGTGTCAAGCGTCCATAGATAATATTATTATTATATTTTATTATCAGTTTGCTGACGGCTTGACAATTCGGTAGGCTGATCATGTATCTCGCATCAGCAATTCGACAGGCGTAAATTGTACAATTGTGTACAATATCGCTGTCAAACGTATACACTTGACCACGATATTGTACACAATTGTGTACAATTGTACAATTGCTGTTGCGAGTTACATAATCAGCCTGCGGGTTACATAAATTTTATTTTGTTTATAGATTTTGCGTGGCATGAATAAGGGTAACGCGGAGATATTTAAGAGATAAGAGAGGCCAGGGCATATTTTTGTAGGCCGATTTTTCCACCATACAAAATAATTATGTCCGATTTTGTGACAGATTTTTGAGTTCGATGTCTTCTTTGTACAATTGCAATCAGTATGTTTTATTTTTCACCTAGAAAAATTTCGTCGTGGGCACCCAAAGACCCGTATTAATATAAAAAAGAAAACAACCTTTAAAACCGACTTCAACAACCAAAAAGCATAAAATAATATTTTTTTATAATGTAGTTACAATTAATGTTCTCTTTGAAGTCGGTGTCAGCAAAGGTGAGTTTGTAACAATCTTATCTGTTAGCAATTTTAAGATGTTGTTCTTTGGCTGACACTGACTCCAAAAAGAGAAAACTAGTCTACGAAATATTTTCTTTGAGTAAATGTAACGTCAAAGGTCTTGTTATTGAAAAATATAAGTATTTTTTTAGAGAAAAACATCATTTTTACCCGATTGCCGCGAAGCCAAGAAATTTTAGCAGCGAAAGTACGGATGGATGTTTGTTACACTTTTACGCAAAAACTGCTGAACGAATTTTAATGAAATTTAGTATAGTAGTAATTTACATGCAAGACAAACACATAGACTATTTTTAATTACAGCAAAATGTATGATTCCCGCGGTATTTCACTTTCCGCGTACGAAGTAACGTAAAAATTGGTATAATTCTGGTAAATGAAATACCATATTCTCATGAGGCAATTATATTTTAATTTTCATCTAATAAAATATAAGACCGCCACAAAATTAGTATTTCCCGTGGCTCCGTGGGTGGCGGTTCTGTCGGAGTACCGCCGAGTTGTAGTGGGTATGGCTGCGTCTACTTACCATCTCAACGGACGCAGCGAGCCCCACATACCGGTGGTAGGAATCCCCGTCCTCCACGGGATGCGGCAAGAAGCATTTCTTGTCGAAAAAAAATATCTAGCGTAAATAATAAAATAACAGTTAAAGTATTGTGGACATAAAACACATTTTTTTTTAAATTCTGGTCAGATAATGTTGTGTGTAGCATCACAGTGAGAAATGGACCCAGAGTCGGCAGCCATGAAATGTTGGACTATTTTATTGTCATTTGTCCACTTTAAATCATATTTTATATTAGAGAAATTGCAATCGTGTAACATAGAATATATAAATAAGATTATACAATGATGCAAACATAGAAAATAGAATAAAAGAAAACGTACATAAAGAAACTCTGTTCCCATATTTTTTCAGTAAAAAACATCTTTTATGTACAAAGCGACGTACATTACTGTGTTAAGGTCAATTCATACTAGCGTAGAGTCGGAGCGAAGTGAAGCGTCAATCTTTTCTGCCAACTAAAGTGATACTGCTGGCGTACGAAAGTGTAAAATAGTGCAGATTCACGCGTGGTCTCATTAGCCGACTACAACCAAGCTAAAATAAAGTTATTATTTTGGCAGAATGGCTTGTAAGTTTTAATTTAACAAGCCATTCTGAACGCTCATTGGTGGACATCACTCTCAACAACTTCGCTCACTCGCTACATTCACCAATGAGCGATTTTTTTTACTCAAGCTAACAGCTTATTAGCAATTTGATCAACCATTTAGAAACCGGGGGTATATTTGCTCCGATGTAGTATCTAAGCTGCAGATCAGATCAGATTATAAACAAGATCCCATAAAAACATAACTTGTAAAAAGTGCCAAGTCTCGCTACTTAGTTCTTTTGCCGTAAAAAGTTGTGAGATCCATGTGATGCCAAGCTGGAGTGAGTCGGTCGGTCTAACATCAACCGTGCCGTGCTTAACTTGGCGGGACAAACAACAGATTATTAAAACGCAAATTCCCCGCTTTAACACCGCAGCGTTTTTCGTCAGTGTGCTACCGTCCCCCATGAGTCGGCTATGATACTTCTATATACATGCCAGTAATTAGGGGTTGTTTGTGATACGTCGTGTCACCAGTATTATGTTCCGCTAAGTATTCTATTAGTCTTGATATCACATCATTATGGTACTCGTGGCACATTTATCCCTGATATGTATGGGGAATAAACAAATTCTGGTAGGGCTTCATATTGTCTAATCAAATTCCATGGATTCCATGGTTCTTAATTAACGTAAAGGGCTGAAGGCGTTGTTTTTGATAAATTAGTTTTGGAGAGTAACTGCTAATTACATTAGCAAAATTAGAGAATTTCGCTATTAATATAGTTGTTTATCTATAGTACGTCTGATATAAATTTAACGCTGTTTTACTATAAATTTTCTGTCAGTTCCTTTCTGTCTGATAATATTCCACCAATCAGCGTTCAATGGATTAGTTATGGATTTCATCTGATCATTCATTTGAATAGCGTTCGAGAAACCGAAACCGGAGGCTATTGTCATAAAATATGATAACATGCAAATTTATATACTCGCTACTTCATGACCTACTAATATTAAAAACGAAAAAGCTTGTAAGCTGTATGGATGTATGTTACTCTTTCACACAAAAGCTATTGTACGGATTTGGATGAAATCTTGTCAGGATGTTGTTTAGGCACTGGATGACAATATTTGTAGCACAGTGGTTGTGCGTTGGTCCTCGATCCGGAAGTCGCGAGTTTGAATCACGCCGAGGGAACAAAAATATTCAATGTTCCCACGTCATGAATGTGTATTAGCTTTTGTATAATATCCAGTACAAATCTAGTAAAAATCTTAAATAAGTGTATAATAAAGCGTCCAGGCGTCGTATATTTTTTTTATTTTTTTTTTATTACTGATTTACTATCGGGTATGTGGGGAGCTATTATAATTAATATATTGTGCAATATCTGATAAGGCGCGGCCTTGGTAATGAAATGTTATTGAAATCTGTAAATTTAAATCGAAAAAAAGGTCGATTCTGTAAATTTAAATATTATAATAATCCAATTTCCGTACAAAATTGACCTCAGCTAAAAGCAAAATGGTATTATCATAAATAATCCTCAAATATCTTTATCTGGGGGCACGGAAGTGACTCTGCCAAGACAAGTCGCTTCTTTATTTGTGAAGGTTCACATACTATTAATTATAATTTTTTATTAATTTTGTAACTACTAAAATATAGATTGTGATTACATTATAGTTTTTTTTTTCTATGATTTTTTTATTTATTTTTACCGAATAAATAAAATGGAATAGAGTTAAAAAAATATTTGTACACAAAAGAAAAATACACACAAACTAAATAAAACAAACTTCAAACGCAAAAAGTTAACCGCCACGCGAACATGCAATTTTGCATCGAAGCCATTGTAGATTGAACAAATCACTATTCCAAACAAAACGATATTCTTTTTAACCGATTAAAAAAAAGTTGGAAGTTTTCAATTCGGCCTGTTTTTTTTTTTATTATATCTGTGAATCAAAGTTTATTCTACTTTATACAGATTGAAGAAAGCGCCACATACATACGAGTAGTAACTGAGACTGAATAATTAGGTTTAGTGCGTTAAATGTATTTAACCCTAGAGTGGGCGCGTCTTTTTGCGTAACGTCAGTAGGCGCGTGGGGAGCATTTTGCCGCCTCATTTTCTTTGACCATTTTGACTAGTAATATAGCAATTTAATATTTTTTCCTTTGGGATTTAAATAAATAAACAGTAAGTAATAATTAATCAACATATTTATTCAACTTTTTTCTATAAACTTTGGTTTACAAAAGACTTTAGAAAACTTAATATTTTTAATGACTTTTTTTCTCTTATGCTACATAATACTTTTTAATACTTAAAAAAATAAAAAAAAAATAACAAAATTATATATTTTCTAAATCTACAGGATACGCTTTATCACAACAGTCTTCACAAAGATATGTACAATGTTCATTGCACAGTAACTTTTGGCATCTGGAACACCCTTTTTTCGTGCGCCTGTTTTTCTTTGAGGGACATATGCTGCATTTTCCCTCCTTTTTTGAAGAAGATGCTTGTTCTACTGGGACAAAACGAGCAATTTGGTTCCTCAAAGGAATATTTAAAGTACCTATAGAAGCCCTTGTGGTCATATATTGCTTGACAAGTACCATGGCAATTTCTTTTAAATATTCTCGACGTAGCATCAAATGTTGAGTATTAGCTTTGTAAATAATTTGACTGTTTATACCAGCAATATTCAACATTGAAAAAAACAATCTCATTGGCCATCTGCGAGTCATCCTCCCAACAGAATATTCTTCCTTCATTTGGTCAACCACGTCAACACCACCTTTAGTACTATTATAAAATGTTATTATTTCAGGTTTTGCAGCAGGCCCGGTGCTTTCATCGATTTTATCATCTTCATGCAAAGTTGATAATAGTAATACTATTTTCTTTTGCTTTTTATTTGGAACATAAGATAGTAAAACTTTCCTGTCACCAAATCCAAACATTGAAGATGGTTTCGCCCGATCCTTGGTGTTCAAAAAATTTGGTGGAATTTCTTTTTTATTTTTACGTAACGTTCCAACAATAGTCGTTCTATGATCATTTAGCAACTGATCAGCAAGAGGTATCGAAGTAAAAAAGTTGTCCATAGTGATGTTGCGGCCAGTGTTGAGGATATTTTGGGATAATCTTTTTACCAAAGCATTTGTTGAATTATCAATATTGAACTGCCCTGGAGGTTGTTTCCCAGCATACATCTCTAAATTGCTAGTGTAAAATGATTTCGCATCAACAAGTGCATAAATTTTTATGCCATATTTGGCAGGTTTATTAGCCATATATACCCGGAACTTACATCTACCTCTGAAGGATTCCAGCATCTCATCTATAGTACAATATTCTCCGATTTGATAATGTTCTTGACAGTATGAAACAAATTTTTCAAAAATATTTCGTATAGCTGCCATGTTGTCATGAGTAGCGCGCTCTGTTCTGGTGTTCATATCATCAAATCGCAGATGCCTAAGTAAAAAATAAAACCTCTTTATAGACATAGTTGCCCTGAAAACGTCAGGGGCGGTCCCATCATTTACCCACATTTCTTCAATATTTGCGTGATTCATCTTTTTTAGACCAGCCATAAGCAGTAATCCGATAAGAGCTTTTACTTCGATTCTGTGCGTCTCTTTTGCATCTCTCTCACGGGAAAATTTTTCTTGGTTAGCTCTTATGTATGTATTAGTAAATAACACAATATCATCAATCATTGATTCGGTAATAAACAAATGAAAACATTCTACAGGTGTTTTAGAATTCAAAGCTTCCTCACCCTTCACTCCGGGCCTGCCGATTACAATATTTTCTTGTCTTGTCCGGATATTTGGTCGTAAAGGAGGGTGAATAAGCCATTTAGTGCCATCTTTACCTTGATACATCGGAACTCTAGTAGGTCGTCGTCGAGAAGCTGGAGTAACAGATAAAAGTTGAGATTGAGCTGATGTACTTGCCTGCGGGGACGATACAGTATTCCTGAGACGAAGTAGTTGCGCTAGTGGTTCATCATCATCGCTGGATGTACATGTTGGAGATTTATCACCACGTGGTTGTATTCTACGTTTACGACGACGAGATCGAGGCTGATGGCTACTCATATCTGAACTGGGTGTAGGTGCTATTTCGGAAGACACAACAGTTGAATAATATTCTTCATTGTTCAAAGCGTCACTGTCTGCTGACTGTTCTGTTTCCGTGTTGTGCTCACTATGAATAGTAGATCTATCACTATCTGAAATGTTGTCATTTTCAACGATGTGTGTACTAGCATCTTCAAAATCAGATGTTTCTTCTAGCCAAGACAAAATTTGAGCTTCTATTTTATCCATTTTTATTTATTATTTTCAATGAATTCTTTGAAATCCTAAAACAAACATATTTTTAGTTGCAAAAGTTATTAATGCACCATAAAATATAGTCAACATTTCGACTTTGCAAAAAATACATTATACAATATTACTTACGTGAGTGGGCGCGCGGTGAGCAATTTGCCGCCCGGCGACACCTGATGGTAGGAACCTTCTTCTCCAGCGGTTCCCCGCGCACTGACGACGTCCCGATTCTCGGCAAACGTTGCTAACGAGAGTGGGGGCAGCTACTAAGAAGCGCAAGTCTAACGGCTAGTTATTTTAAAAATTATTAACGGTTTTTTAGCGCGGGCGGCAAAATGCTCATAGCGCGCCCACTCTAGGGTTAATAAATTCAAAATATTTTATTTCTAAATAAAACTTAACAAGCTATTTTCGGAAAGGTATAGAAAAAGGCTACCAACGGTTCAACCCCAATCCGCTGAGATCTGGCGTAACAATCTCGGACTGGGTCTTGAAAATTGTACTGTTTGAAAAGGTTATATTATACCTTTTTAAAACAAACAATTTTCAATCTATCTATACTAATATTATATCTGTACTAATATTATAAACCGGAAGAGTTTGTTTGTTTGTTTGTTTAAGCGCGCTAATCTCAGGAAATACTGGTCCGATTTGAAAAGTTTTTTTTTTGTTAAATAGTCCATTTATAGAGGAAGGCTTGAGGCTATATAACATTACGCTGCAACCAATAGGAGCGAAGTGTCAGAGAGAAATGTTGCAAAAACGGAGAGAATTATTCACAGCTAGTGTAATCTATACATATAATAAATCTGTAGAGGAGTCGTGTCTGTACATTGAAGATATTTGAAAAAAAATATGATAGGGGACCTTTATTTACGCAATAGTACCCAAAACTATGATTTTTGAAATTTTTGTCTGTTTGTCTGTTTGTCTGTTTGTCTGTTTGTCTGTTTGTCTGTGGGTTTGTGCACGCTAATCTCAGAAACGGCTTATCCGATTAAGATGTACTTTTCACTAATATATTGCGGCAAGCTTCACTTAACATTTAGTGTTTGTTTTATGTAAATCGGTTCATAAATAAAAAAGTTATGACAATTTTAAAAGATCATGTCGTTTTTGCTGGACGTTTGTAGGAAGCGCGCGGCGGGCCCGGGAGCCGCGCGCCGCCGCGCCGCTTCAAATTGTATTCGCAGCAAACGCACCGGGGCCGCGGGGGTGACTTTTATTTGTTAGTTTTAGGCTTGCTAGGTAGGGACAGTCTAAGATTTTTTTTCTTGAGTTTATTATGAAAGTTATTTGTATAAAATCAGTTAGTACTTTTACTGTAAAGTCCTTAGTGATAAGTAGGTACTGTATACATATTTGTAAGCGTAGGTTAGTAATAAGTAAATAAATAAAAACCGGCCAAGTGCGAGTTGGACTTGCGCACCGAGAGCTCCATACAAACCTGATTGACATAGAATTTTGATTTGGTTACAGCTTGAATATATTAGAGACCTAAGTATTTGTTATAAGTTTCAATTATACACATTCATGACAAACGGTACTAAGTTTAAAAAAATCAAAATATTTTGACTATCTATATAATGTTACTAAAAACGTATGGTTTTAGACGTTGCTTGGTTTCAAATTTTATGATTTTGAGTTCACGGGAAGTACCCTTTAGGTTTTGATTCCCTTACGAGTGTCGAAAATGACGAAATTTAGCGACATACCTAAGCAACTGCTTTTGGTTGCATTGGCTAAGAGGTCTGATTTTTTTAACTGCTTCAAGGAACAGTAGGTATCCTGAGTATTTTATATAATTTTCATCTTGATACCTACACGCGTTTCTGAGTAAAAGGGTCTTGACAGACAGACGGACATGGAAATGATCTTATAATATGTGTTTCGTTTCTTCCTTTTGAGGTACGGAATTTTAAAAACAGTTTTAAAATTTTCATAAATATATTGCTCTTTATTTTGTTTTTTCTATTTTATAACATAATATACATACGTTAAAAAACATCTTAATAGTTACTAAACTGTGTTACAGGGGAAAACTGTTGATACAACTCGATTCCAATCGAGATACCTTTTGAAATTCTAGCCTTTTGCGGCCTGTCCTGGATATGTGTTAACAGATTATTATGGGTTTTTTTGCCAAATATCATAATATTGATAGAGTATTCTCATCTATCTTACAAGCGATAGCGCGATGCAGAGCAGACCATAATAGCGACATCTATACGCCAAATGCCGTACTTTTAATACAATTATAGCAAAGTTGAGTTGAGTAGAATACGCTATCCGAGAGTTAAACTCAGTGTGCATCATTAGCAATGTATAATATTATTTTGCATTGTATATTATAGTTCTCATACTACAGCCTACTATTACTGTACATTTTATAGTCTTCTTTGTCCAAATTATGTATTCGATAACTGCATAATACATAGAATTTTGATTAACATAAGTATTGTGTTTACAGTTAAACTAAAAAAGTTATGTCAATATAAGTTAGATTTATGTTTTTCTTGATATTTTTATTTCTTAGTTTTTATTATGGACCGAATGGTTTTTATGTTAGGTACAACTTAGGTTTGTTTTCTTTCTTTTGGTACTTTCTATATTTTGCTACTTTTCTGTATAAAATCAGTACTTTAACAGTGAAGTGATTTATAATCAGTACCTACATGTTTGGTTATTAATAAATAAAAAACCGGGCAAGTGCGAGTCGGACTTACGCACCTAAAGGCTAAAATACCGCAAAATTTTGCGGCGCGCTGTCTTAATATCATTGTCGCCACACCAGCAGCGTCGGCGTGGAAACGATCATCGTCTGCAGTCGCTGCGGCGCAAAATCCATACAAATCTTAGTACTAGATGTTCGTCGTGTATGTGAGCGTACTATCAAGTAGTCCCGTTCGCATTATAGTAATTATACACGGTCGTTTGTCAAGCTGGTAGTAGGAATTGTCAACATAAAGTAGTTTTTTAAATACCTCGACGACAGTTTTTATAACTAAAAATATTTTTAAAACAGATTTATTATAACACTGCCCTAAATTACTTTTCCACGCGTACGGAGTCGCGGGCACAGCTAGTATATAATATAACTTATTCTGTAATATATTGTAACAAAATTGTTTTTCAAATATTAATTAAACATTATCCTATGGAGTTTCAGAAAGTATACCACTAAGGTATTAGGTATAGTTATTAGGTTATTTAATCAAAAATCAATGTTATTTTACAAATTAACTACATTGTATTAAAATTTAAAAAATACTACAGTTTTTTCGTCTATGTTCAAAGTGTCACAAAATTATTCTTATTAGTTAACTTGTTAATTGAAAGTTGGACATAATAAAGACTGTTTCGGCTACTTTACATAAAATAATTACGTTCTTGGCTTTCTCGCTAACTCGATTTTATATTCTTTGGAAGAAATTTAATTTGACAACTAATTTAGTTACTTTTGGTTTTTTATATTTTATTTTACACTGGTCAATTAAAGTTTAGTCGTTTGCAGACAGTGGAAAATATTATTCAATTTTCTTCGCTTTTAATAATATATTATGTAAATAATAAAGCTATTCTCTACCACAGCTATACTCTAAGTGTGTACCGCGGAACCCTAGGGTTACGCGGAACGGTAGGGGTTCCGCAAGAATTTAGAAAAAAAGCTAAATATCACAATAGACTGGACGCCGAACCTGATATGAAAATGCAACTATCATCTATCAAACCTGACATAAACGAAAAATAAAAAACAGTTTCATACTTCCCATTAATTCGATTTGTTCTTTTTTATTATCTTGTAATAATGTACTTGACATGTGGCATGTTAAAGTAATAAAATCAGTAACTGTTACTTTATACTTTTACTATGTTTATTATAAACATTAAATTTATTATAATATTTATTTATAATAAAGAATACAGTGTAAAAGCTATTGTTTTATTGTAGGATACCGTCAAATATTTTGCTTTCCAAAAGGGTTCTGTCACCAAAAAAGTTTGAGAGCCGCTGCTCTACCAATATACTTACTTAAATTATAATTATTAACTTCAACTATCCATAAATATTAGAAAACGGCCTTATGCCAAGTTGACATACATAGTTAGTTATCCATGTGTGTGTAACATATTATTTGATGAGACGTAACAATCGCAATAACATAATTATGTACAAGACACGAAAATGCTTCAAACAGTCTGTATTCAACATGTTTTGGTAAAAAGATTAATTTTTAATAGTTAAACTTAACTAAACTTTCTTTATTTTAGAGCACCTTATATGATAAAAATAAATATCTAATAAAAATAGTTAAAGTAAAATATACATTATACAGAATACCGCTTTGTAATGAATGAATAATTCTTTTTTCAATATTTAAAGGCTACCTACTGCTTGTTCGCTAGGTGATTAGACTTTTGAGTTGGACACAGTAATTAATTTGTTTTATCATTTAAGAAAAAATTCTCTCGACACGACAAATACTCTCGAAACTAATTATTGCAAGATCAATGCTTGAAAATCATGTGCTACTCTAAAAAACAATATTTTATTAACCGATGACACATGTATAGTTCCATAAAATCGAAGCTCGATTTCAAACCAGCGCCAGTGTCGCGACGAACTGTCAAATTCAAATGCAATTCCAATATTAATTTTATCCAATAGGCTTACATCCCATGATCAATGCCGACTGTTACAATAAAAAAGAAAACTATCCCGTTGATAAACGACTGCGCGATAGACAATCGCCATATGCCCTGGCTTTAAGCCAAATTCCAGAAAAAAGTGTGTGTTAAATATGTAATCGCGGTAACAGTCGGGCGTGCTGCTTGTAATCGAGGAGAATATAGTGAAGGAGATTGAGACAGATGATGTATCATCAAAATAGGTACTGTTACAACCCTAGCTTGTATCATAAGCTAATACAGCACTTTTACCACGCGCTTAGTATTTTTTATTTAGCATTTTTGTCTTAGGTTCTTAGTTATTATTTAACCGCCGCAAACAGTGTCAACACTTATTTATATAACATTTATATGCACCTAGTATAATCTGTGGGAAGTCATAGTGTAGTTTGTGTGTGAAAGTTAATAAAGTAGTTTATAGTGTAAAGTGTAGTTTAAAAAAAAAGACAAACGTACGTAGAGTATGTTGAATGTTCCTTGTCGTAATGAGTAAAGCCTCAATTATACTCAATATAGTCCAGTGAGGAAAGCAGAGATCTATAATTTTGTTAAGTGAGAATTGTTTGAAAATGATGACAGGCATACAATTTGTAAAAGAAATGTCTTTTACATATTGTATGCCTGTCATCATTTTCAAACGATATGGAATGCCATATCGTTGCGAAGCGCAGTTATCAATTGTTGCTGCTTGACCTACATAATATGTCATCCTCTACTACGAACGAAAACAGAAACTATATTTAAGTTCTAACTGCAGTACCATACTGTCTTCATCATACCGCCAAGCAGTGACAGCCTATCTTTATATTTATCATACTACTAGTCTATAAGTCGCAGTCATCTGATTGAATATGCTTATTTAATTGAATGACTAGCGTGGTTAGCTCGTACAGATAGCAATGTGTTGATATATTTTTTTAATAATTTACTTTAATGTACGTATATATATATAATATATAAATAATAATATAATTAATTAATTATATAATATATAACTTAAAAATTTCCGAATGAGTTCTATACTCATTCGGAAATTTTTAAGTTTAAAAATAAAATATCCTAGTCTCGGATTCTACAATTTGTTGGTAAAAACAGGATTCAATGAACGTGCTAGTCATTTCAATTAAATAGCAGATTCAACCAGACGACTGCGACATAAATGTCACATCTTATATATAAAAATGAATAGATGTTCGTTAGTCTCGCTAAAACTCAATAGCGGCTGAACCGATTTGGCTATTTTTCGTCTTGAAATATTCATGGAAGTCCAGGGAATGTTTAAATGGTTTTTTAATGCTCAACGAAGTGGGCACGGCTCAGCTAGTATGTATATAAAAATAAATTGCTGTTCTTGAGTCTCGCTAAAACTCGAGAACGGCTGAGCCGATTCGGCTATTTTTTGGCTTCAAATATTCGTGGAAGTCCCCGGAAGGTTTAAACGGTTTTTATGCTCAATAAAGTGAGCACGGGTCAGCTAATACAATATTGCCAATCGATTAGCCTGATAATATTAATACAATATCAATGGTATTATTAAAATCCTAAAGGATAAGCGATAGCAATATAATCTGAGGAAGTAGCTCCGCGCCTTGATTTTATATACCAATTATTATAACTGGTGTAAATAGAACAGTCACTATAAGTTTTGGATATGATTATACTAAAGTTCCTTTTCTCATTCTTGAAATGTATTTTTTTTAATTTTTACAAAAACAAAAATATTTTTTATTGCTTTTTCGTTATTTTTGCGACAAAAAATAAGTAAATGGTAAAAACGAAAAGTATTTTTTTTTAGTATTTGACAAAAACAATCCAAAATTAGGCAAGGTAGTATAATCGTATCTCAAACTTATAGTGACTGTTCTATTTTACAAACTGTATAATTGGTCTATGGTAGAGGTTGGATTTAAAAAAATCAACTCTAAGTGGATTCCTACTTCATGAGGAGTGACAAATATTCTAGCTTTAAGGGTTTGGTCTGAGTCAATACTTTTGCCTTTAGAATTTCATAGAATTCCAGTTTCCTGGATAAACCTAATTAAATAATAATGCCTTCCGCACCGACTTCGGTGACAGTGGCCGGTTTCATTGAAGCCACGCCAGCTACGCAGGAGTTCCAAGTATGTGCGCAATACACAGAAGCACTCTCTCTTCCTTTACTCTCGTAGCCCAGAGGGACGGATTACCGACACGACTGGTGGGAGATCAGGCGCAGGACCGACTTTTTTACATGTTCATCCGACGCATGGATCATCTTTCTTGTCAGACAATCAGGTGACCAGCGTGCATTGTCCTAACCAAACTTGAAAACAAATTTTTTGCTGTTCCAACGCGGGAATAAACCCACGACCTACGGATCGAGAGCAAAGCTCTGAACCACTAGACCGCTAGGCGCTAAAATACATTGTAAAATATTATGTTGTGAAATTAAAACAATATTCTTTACGAAATAAGTAAAAAAAAATAACAGCTTTCAAAATAATAAGCACTGCAATTAAGTACGAAATAGAACGTAATGTTTGAAAATAATAGTCATCGGGGCGTGATGTTTCGTTCAGATATAATTAGCTTTTAGTATAATAATCGAAATTATTGAATGAAGTGTTATACATAAAATGTTAATTTATAGTGTATGTATAATATAACATGAATGGATGAAGGTGTCGCAAAAAAACCCAGCAAATTGAGTTTAAACTGTTATTTTTGGATAGTAGTAGTAACGTATTGCGTACATTGATTCAAGAGTATCTTTAGATTAATGTACGTTACGACGTATTCTAAAATGTTTGACGGGCAGTTTGAACTTAATTTATTCGAAATCAGAATTTTGCGTCATATAAACTTCATCCATTCATGTCTTTATATGTTAGGGCGAATTGTTAGTGTCACCGAAACTATAAAAAAAATCGTCAAATTATTACTAGAGTTTCTACTTTACAACTCTATCTAATGATATTATAGAATGTGTCTATTTTTATCACAATCAGATTTTCAAGAGGTACTTTCAGCACTCTCCAAATCAAACCAACTTGAAGAATAAACTAAATACTTAGGTATAATTTATATACTTAGTGTTTATATTATGTAATATAACGGGTGTAAAAATAACAGTCATTAATAACTTTCGTTTATCATTATAGTATCTTTTCCCTTTCTAGAAATGTATTTTTTTTTTCATTAAAAAATACATTTTATGCTCATCGTTATTCTTGCGACAAAAAAATAATAAACGGATTTTTTTTTTCAGTTTTTGACAAAAAAAAAACCAAATTCCAAAATGAGGAAAGGTAGTATAATCGTGTGTAAAGTTATAGTGACTGTCTTTTTGCACCCTGTATTGTATTTGTGATTCGGAAAATATTTATAATTATAAGTTGTTAACTTTATTATGTTCGGATTTAAAAACGACAGCCACATAAATACAGTAGAAACTTTTGTTGACATGAACAAGTTTTAAAAGTACCAATACATTTTAGTATCAATGGATAAAACTTTATAAAACATACAACAATTATTTAGCCGAAATAAAACTTGTAAAACAAACTCACCGTTCGACGGGCCACCGAAGTTTTCAAAATAAACACAAACAATTAATTTCGTCCGTAAAATAACAACTGTCAAAATTAAATTTCGAATACTCGTTTTTTTTTAAATTAAATAAATTGCAGCAGTAATATCCAGCTAGTTTTTTTTTTAAATATCGAAATATCGAACGGATTGTAACCAGCCAGTAAGTTTTTCCGCGCGACGCTCGCGTGTATGCTCGACCGTCTTCGCTCACCAACTGATAACTGAAGCGCTTTCGCGAGCCTACTGAAAAGCTACTAATTGGAAGACCTGATTAGTGAATACTTTCCAGACATTCGAGAACTGATTGAAATAACTTTAGGTTTGGATTTTAAGGTCTTATACCTAATAATAGAGCTATATTAGTTTTTGTTACGATATCAGAAAATGCAAATACTGAATTAACGTCTAATTCAGTATTTGCACTGAATTAGACGTATTGTGCTATATATAGGTAATATAAATATATATAATAACCATGAAATTAATAAATTATTAAAATGTACATTCATTAAATAAATTATTTCTTTAAATTTTTATGGCCATTATATTATTGAGTTATAATACTTAAGGGTGTTTCTGAGTCCCGTATATAATAGAATTTACTGTTAAAGTACCAGCGCTGAAAGACTTTTCTTAATTATTGTATGGGAAAATTTACGATGTCGGGGCATTTCTCATACAAACATGAAAGTCAAAAGTAAGTATACCTACTCTACATAGGAGGCACATACACACCCTAAAGTATTATCACTTATTTCTTTTACACCTTGTATATTATGCGCGTCGTTGTTTAAGCCAGAGGTGGGTTTTGGACGATACATTACAAACATACTTTTTTATTGAACAGATACGTTAATTTTTTAAAACGATTCGTTCGACGACCTCCGTAGCGCAGTTGGTTGAGCGCCTTGGTGCTCGAACGAAAGGTCGCGGGTTCGAATCCCGCCGAGGGAACAAAAAGTTTTCAATGTTCCTGGGTCATGGATGTGTATTAACCCTTAACCACCTAGCATATTATGTTATTGTCACACTACCACCTAACATACGTCTGTAAGACCCCAGCACCAAATTGTCCTGGTTTAAAAAATGTTATGAGGTAAAATTAGTTTTTGAGAAATAGTTCGGTTACAAATATAATAAACTATTCATTAGAAAAAGAAACGAACATGAAAATCAACGTAGTTTTTTTAAAACCTCAATTAGGTAATCAACACTTGTAATATTTACTTATAAACTAATATATTTGGATAATGAGCTCCATTAAAGTAATAACTTGTTTTAGGAACTTCTTTGTACTTGTTTTTGAATATTTAGTAACTAAAGAATATGGAAAAAATTAAAAATAATCAATAAAAAAAGAAATGAAATAAAATTGCAAAGCCTAAACTAACAGGTTTTCATGGCAGAATAAAGATAATTTATTTGAGCTTTCCAGGCATCTGTTTTGCGTTTTTTTCGAGAGTAGTATGTGGAACAGTTCTTAATATCGGACGAAGCAATTTCGCAAATTTCGGCCTGTTTTTTTATTAGTCTGACTACTACTACTGAGTCTGACCAGCAACTTTCTTCTCAAAAAATTTCAGACTCAAAATCGCTACATTCGTCATTTGGAACATTTTCGTCATCTGACAATTCTTCTTCCAACCACTGCTGGATAATTCTGTCCTTAGAAGCCATTTTTAACCAAAACAAAAAAAATGCTTAAATCTTAATAAGTCACGTAACCTCCTAACAGGGGTCTCTCAGACTCCCGATGACAGTTTTTTACTCACCAAAGACAAACGCATACACGTGCGACTGCGACGAGCTGCACCACGGCATCGAGGGACGCGTGGAAAAGGTACAGAAACGAACAAGTTTAGACAACACTCCGGAGCAAAAATAATGACGATTATAAATTCGTCAGGGTCTGTGAGACGTATGCTAGGTGGTTAAGGGTTAAATTTGTGTATAATATAATAAAAACTTTAAATATGTGTATAGTATAAAAGTATTAAATATATTTCCGTTGTCTGGTACCTGTAACACAAGTTCTTCGGATACTTAGCACAGGGCCAGATTGACGTGGTGTAAAGCGTCCATAGATATTATTAATTCTTTTCTATTGTATCTCGAATTATTCAATTATGAATTCTACTTAGACAATTTTTTTTAGTCTGGATGTGTTCTTTTAAAAGAAGACCCTAAAGTAATAAAACCAATAAGGACTTCGCTCCACGGGTAGGTCATCGTGGCTCCACCAAAAAAATAAAAATGTATAGTATAAAATTATTATATTAAAATTAAAAAATATGTTCCATTTGTAACGCCTCCGTGGTCTAGTGGTTCAGAACTTCGCTCTCGACCCGAAGTTAGATTTCCGCGTTGGAACAACAAAAAAATTTTGTTTTCAAATTTGGTTACAGGCTGAATACCTGATTGTCTGACAAGAAAGATGATCCATGCGTCGGATGGGCATGTAAAAGTCGGTCCTGACTCCTGCGCCTGTTCTCTCGCCAGTCGTGTCAGTTTAGCGTTCGGGTTATAAGAGTAAAAGTAAGAGAGAGTATCTTTGTGTATTGCGCACACACTTGGGCACTATAAAACGACTCCTGCGTAGCTGGCCTGATTTTAATGAAATCCTATAACCTACCGACACCGAAATCGGTGAGGTGAGCTATTAATATTATTGGTTTTCTATGTTCCTGGGTCTTAGATGTGTATTGTATATATGTGTATTAATATAATAAAAATCTTAAATATGTGTTTAATGTAAAAATATGTATTAAATATATTTCCGTTGTCTGGTGTCTGTAACACAAGTTCTTAGGATACTTAGCACGGGGCAGACTGACGTGGTGTGAAGCGTTCATAGATATTATTATGATCGTAAGTATCTTAAATCAGTGCTTAAATCCCCGTTTTCACTTTACGGCGAGAACTAACGAAAATAAACGAGCGCGCCATTTTATTTTTACGACACTTGAGCATTAAATATTTGTAAATCCAATGATCCGCCATCAACGAGATTTGTTTATACGCCATTAATGTCCGACCTCTAGTAAGGGTGAGGACACATTATGGCACGTCGAAAACAAGCGACTTCTGCGGAGTTACGAGTATTAGCAATTAATGTTCGACTCGGATTCAAATATTGCACGGTTTGGTCAACAATTTGGAGAAAAGTTTTATCGGTTGCACAGTGAAGTTATCTACGTGCTGGTTCATTTAAACTTTAGACTTTAGAACTTCGGCTTATCGTAGCGTCCAGGAAGTAAAATCTCTTGTAACTTTTATTTCACAGGACGTGGACACAAACGAAACCTCTCGTTTATTATTTTCTGACAATATTCATAGTGTTATTATATCATATTAAATGTGAATGTCAGATGCCTTACTTGTTCGCCTGAATATTTTTTTAGAAATATGTACGTTTTATGGCATTCTCAAATATAAGCATATAATTCGAAAATAAGAAGATAACATTAAAATAAGTGTTACTGTGTCACTGGTAGGTAATCCTACCCTATTAAAAACTGCCAAAAAATATTAAAGCGTACTTTTTTGTTGCAAGTTTTCCATTCACTCACTACGCGACAATAAATGAGCACGACCGCGACATTTATTCCTCGCCTGTCGCATCTACAATTGTCGCGCTTCCATGCCGAGTCACAGCTTCCTCAAAGTTCATGTATACACAATATTTACGACAGTCGCGGATTGCACTTACTGCGATCGGGTTTTGATGATATTTAGCACAAGGTTTTACACAATCTCTCAAACCTAGTGGCTTTTGACTTAAGTGGTAAGGTTATATATGTTTTTATCCGACTTGGGCGTAGCCAAAAAAGGGTAATGATTTTGGTAGTCTACGTATGTTTGTTTCGTAATAGTGTCTAATCGACTAATACGATTGTATTTCTCAGGTAAGCAGCAACAATTGATAGCTACGTACTCGCAATGTTATCGAATGTCAAAAGACAGTTGTACAGATGAACTTGTTGTGGGATAGCTGAGCAAGATTAGCACCCCCCATTAATTCCCGTGGATGTAAAAGGCTACAGGAGTATATATTCGGAAATAGGTAGCAGCATTTCCGCGGATATCTGCGCTTGCCAACCCGCCTGCCAAGCGAAATACTCTGAAGGAGGTTAACCTCCAGCAGTGTACGTCATAGTTGAATGACGGTGAACGGAGGTTCCAGCTGACTCCCACAGCTATATCTTACGATTATTAATAATCCGAGTTTCTTACGCCGGTTATTCTCGGCGGGCTAGGTTTGAACTTTGAACCTGTGGTAGCCTACTTTGTTGATTGTTCTAACAAAGCTGTTAAGTTACATTTAATTAAGAAATCAAATATTATGATTCTGATTATGTATTTGTAATCGCTTGTAAAATAAAAATGTATATGATCAAGTGAGCTAGATCTGCCAACAAACTGCTATACAGTTTGTCAGATATATGTAATAGTTATTTTTGTTTCTGAATAAATACTTTTTCATTTCATTTCATTCATTTCAGTTCTCTATTTCTCCAGTTCTCTAGTTCTCTTGTTCTATTTCACAGAAGAGAAGAAAGTATTTGATCATAAAACCTTATATTATTGAATGTGCTGTAGGTTGTTAGGCTCTGGTCGCTGCTGTTATCGCCTTGGTGGGTCCGGTGGCCCTGCACCTAGCGGAGATGGCAACTTGGTGTTTTAGTGCGGTAACCCTGAGTGGGTTCCTTACCTCGCAGGAGAGTCCCACATATCAGCTGACGTCCCCAATCAGTCGGGAATCCCTAAAGGATTTCCCCAAGTTAAAAAAAAGGTTGTTAGGCTAAAGTTGGAAATCCATGTTATACAGTAATAGTACACAAATTGCTTGCACTTTTTCCAACTTACAATTAACATCAAATTTATTAAAATACACGACCGGTTTCGAGTAAGTCATCATCAGCTGTAGGTAGATTTTAAATTTATGAATAATTTGTAAATATTGTTCAAAAAATATTAATGTTGCCAGCGTAGTGAATACAATTTTTATTCCACCAAATTATACTATTTTCTACTATAACGCAAATTAGAATAATAACTTATAACAACACATTTGATTGATGAATTAATAAGCTATTTATCATTGAAGCCTACTTAGTGACGATCACATAACTCATAACGTTACTGGTCCCATGGCATTTGAGTGATATACTACCGATAAAACACAATCATACTAAGAGGAATAGACTTTAAACCGTATAAAAGTAATGTTCGGCCAAATTGAGAACCTCTTTTTTTTAAAAATCCGGCCGAATTGAGATCCTCTTTTTTTAAAAAAAACGGCCGAATTGAGTACCTCTTCCTTTTATAAAAAAAAAACCGGCCGAATTGATAACCTCTTCCTTTTGTAAAAAAAACTGCCGAATTCGGAGCCTCCTTTTGAAAAAACCGGCCGAAATGAGAACCTACTCCTTTTTTTAAAGAAAACTTTAAATTAGGAGCCACTTTAAAAAAAAATGGTCGTATTGTGAAGAGCCTCCTTTTAAAAAAACCGGCAGAATTGAGAACTTTTTTGGAAGTTAGTTAAAAAAGAAGTACTCACTTGACCCAACCATTACCGTCTCCTCACAATACCGAGCCTCTTGGAACAATAAAAACATTACGTACGCGTCGTAAAAGTAAATAAGGTTCCGTGATTCATAGCCTGCGATATTAAACTATGTAATATATTGAACGATTGTTATTTACTGCCTTTATATGAAAAATATTATAATAATATAGGTTAAAAATATTATAAAAAATATAGGTTTTCCAGCACTTAGTTTTAGGCTTTTACTATCTACTTTTTTTTCTTTTGTACGTTACACGTCTTTTTCAACGTTTACCTTTTACGTTTACACGTTTTCGTTTTCCTACGTCTTACAAGTAAATGGTGGTAAAAGTGCGAATCGCAAAATCGTTCGCGTTTTTACCATTCAGTGTTGGTAAATCTTAAGTTTTAATCTTAGGATTTACCGTAATTTCAGCTTTTACTGTAACTTTTTTTTCATAAAAACCTCGGAACAACGTTTTTGTTCCTTTCGCGGGATTTGAAACCGCGACGACTAGCCCACGAGGTCAAATGTTAATTAGTGTAATTTCCGTAATGGTGTAAAATCCACAACATGTACAGTTTCTGCAACGCCAGCCCAGCCCAGTACTCTGTAGCTCCAGTACTGACGTGGTATAATTTTAAAAAATTATAAAATCATATTCTTCCTGGCGAACTTTCGTCTCAGAATTAAGTTAAAATCACGTCAAATTAATAATTATACTAAAACCTTTTGTGACGAAATTGATGCGGTTTGAAGTGAACACTACTCGCGAAGATGAACGAAGTTAGACGAATAGGATAGTGTAGAGATGCACTTCGGCTTACCTCGTCAAACTTTACTAGTACTTCGCCGTACTTACTGCGCCGAGGAACTCCGCGAGTAGTGTGGAGCCGACTTTAGGTTCGCCAAATCTCGCCACTCTGGGTCAAGGAAATGGTTATATCCTCGCCGGTAAAAGACGATACAATAGGACAACTACACCAAGGAAGCAATGCGTTAGTACTCACCAGATCTGGAAGCGAACCTTTGGGCCGTCGAAGAATTGCGTCCTCTGATGCTCGTTGTCGAATTTGTTATAGTTTCTTGTTTTTTTTAGATACAGTAGCCGGCCGGCTTCTACTGAGGATAGTATACAGGATTCCACACGCGGTGGACGTTAGATTACATCCAAAATCGGTAATTTGAAGCTAACTCGATTAGTCTGGTCCCGCGCATAAAGGCGAATCGCTTGTGTGGTGTGTTCGTTTGTTTCACGCCAATCTCGCACGCGCCAGGCTCGTACCGCGCAATGCGATTGGTCGGGATGTCAATATTGTATGTCTAACGGCCCAATGAGATTTGACGCGCGATATTTAAAAGTTATTATTTATCAAACAAAACGATAAAAACTAAACACCTTTCACGTGAACCACTCTATTCATTGGTGAAAACAGACAAACAAATTTATCGCGAACATACAGACGCGGCGGAGGACTTTGTTTTAAAAATATGTAAGCAGTAGCTGTGCCCGCGACTTCGATCGCGTGGTTTTTGAGTGACTTAAACCAAATGTGAAAGTCCCCAAATGTGAATAATTTTCCCTGTTTTTGCAACATTTCTCACTGACGCTTCGCTCCTATTGGTCGCAGCGTAATGTTATATAGCCTAAGGGCGTGTTCACCAAGCAATGTTAAAGTTAACGCCATCTTAAATATCATGTTATCCCTCTCGTATTTCCTGTCAATGAATGAGATGGCATGGTATTTTAACATGGCGTTAACTTTAACATTGCTAGGTGAAACACGGCCTTAAGCTTTCCTCTATGAATGGACTATCAAACAAAAAAATATTTTTTCAAATCGGACCAGTAGTTCCTGAGATTAGCGCGTTTGAACAAACAAACTCTTCCGCTTTATAATATTAGTATAGATAATTATTATGTTTTCATTGGTATTATACAATACAAATACAAATAGTTATTCCCAAATCAGTTCGCCGCGTGACGCGTCACGTGGCCGCGCCAGTAAGTTTACCCTTATCAAGTACTGTCCCAACCCTATAATGGAATAGGGGTAGGAAATAATTAACCGTACCGGAAAATAGGGAAAGATTAGGGTATTCTTTCCTTTCAACTTGGGATATATAATGTACAGGATATGTGTCTAGACGAACTAGACAGATCCTTCTACACTATAAATATTATAAATCTGTATCATCATGTAGTAAATCAAACATGCATACATCCCCACACACATGTGTGTATGTAGGTATGTGTCTTTGTTACTATTTCACGCAAAAACTACTTAACAGATTTTGATGAAATTTTTTGCGAAGTCGGATTATAATTTTTACTAACTTTTTTAGGTTTGGTTAGGACAGTACAGGCCGATCACTTGATCGTCTGACAAGAAAGATGATACATGCGTCGGATGAGCTTGAAAGTCAGTCTTTGTGAATTGTGCACACATTTAGGAAATACATAGCTTAACGTACTGAAAACCGAAAGCCTATGATACATAACGATTCATGCCACGAGAAGTTTAAAAAAATATGTTATTTATTCATATTATTAAAAACTCTAACGAACATCAAGAGTCAAGACAGCTCATTCCTAATTTCAACACATTGGTTAAGCCACTTTTTTTTTCAATTCGCAAACAAACTATTAATTTCAAGATAACACAGCTTATTGGGTGTTAAACCAGTTACCAAGTGTAAAACTAGTTACAAAGGAATATTGCCATTTAATTTTACCATCTGGGGGCACGTTCGTGCCCCGCCAAGACGAGCCAAGCGAAGCGCTTTTTTAAACCTACCTTTTCTCGAAACGTTTCGTCGTTTTTTTTAACTCTAAAAACTTTATTTTGATGATGCTAAATAGTTGAAAATTTTAAGATATTAAGACCCCAGTAAAAACAAATAAAATAAAAATGAAATAACTTAAGGGCTTCCTTCTTGTCAGTGGAGCTTTCTCTCTGCACTCCGCCCTTCTACTGACCTCCTGATACGACACGCCCATCACTTTTTCCTTCACCTTGTCCATAAAAGTTCTCAGTCTTGCACGTTTTATTTTCCTTCTACCTTTTCTTCAATTATTCCTCTAGTAAATTTTGTGTCAAGTAGTCAAGTGTCCTAACATCTTTCCTCTTCTTACCGTCGATTACGAAATAAAATAGTTTATTTAAATGGCTCTTTAAGAGTTTTATTTACTTAAGGTCTTCTAACTTCTCTAGCCCGTACCCTCTAGCCCGTAGTTCCTTTTAAGACTGATCTCATTGGCACAGAGTAGAAGAAGACTTCCAATAAACTAAATTAAAAATTTTTAAAAAACCACGTCTTAGCGTGTAACATTCCTATCACACCTAACAAACGACCTGATGACCTTAAGGACCTGAACCAATTTCCACCAAACATAGCTAAGAATACTCTAGACTGATATACGTTTCAAACAAAGCAAAACCGCATTAAAATCGGATCATCCGTTTAGGAGCTATGATGGCAAAGACACATACACATTTACACAGATACGTCAAACTTAAAACACCCCGTCGTTTTTGCGTTGGGGGTTAAAAAAGGGCGCGGTTATGAGTTTTTTCTGTATATTACCTATTCAGTAAGAAAAACATAGCACACGTCAACATTATGCTTGTATTATATTAATTGTATTAAATACAAATATAAAGCATAATATTATACAAATTTTGTATATTCTACTAATGTAGAAAAGACGGAAAACTTAACGTATCAATTCTGTCTCAGTGTGATTTGAGCCTAAGCGTTTCCAAAAGAGTCTAATGGATAAAGTTTAAAACAACCACGAAATTTTCTCAACATAATTTTAAATTGTTTTTACTTACTTTGTTTATATTATTATTTGCTTCAAATTTTGTTTATTTCAATGTTTCATTATTTAATAAATATCTAATACTTATTTTATGTTAATTTTATAGCACTGAAAAGATGCCAATAGACGTCTTTCAAGCATAAGGTAGAGATTAAGTCACAAACTTTTACATTAGACTTGAATTCAAAGGAAATTAAAAGGTAAAGTATTTTGTTTTGCTACTAATTCTGATCACGAGTTATTTAGTCAAACATAATGTCTCATTGAACAGTTAAGATAAGCTTATAAACGGTATAAAAAGACCAGTCATTCAACTTTGAAATATACTACCTTTTCTCAAATGTATTTTTTGGTTTAAAAACAAAAAAATGTCATCCCAAAGTTATTATAACTGGTGTTTTTAAACTTTGTACAGTGTACATTTTTTGTTCAAAAAATGTAAGATACTAACACATAGATAGTTTCTTCTGTTGCGTGACTTGTAATTTGCGCAACTTAGTATTAGGATCTCCTTTTTAAAAACCTATGCAAAAACGACAGTGTTATAAGCTTGACGTGTATACGTTTATGTGTGTGTGTGCGTGCGTGCGTGCGTGCGTGCGTGCGTGCGTGCGTGCGTGCGTGCGTGCGTGCGTGTGTGCGTGCGTGTGTCAAAAGGGGAATGAAAATATAATAAAATTAAAGAAAGCTAAAATATGATAAAGTAGAATGGCCAAAAGTTAACTGTAAAAATATATTAAAGTGTAGATTTACTAAAATCAAAATTCAAAGTAAAACGCTAAACCAATGTATTTATAAGTTTTATTGTGTCACACTACTTATATTTTAATTACAAGAAATTAAGACAATTAGCAACACCATTTTATATACTACACTTCCTTTTATCAATGTAAATGTAAAAATAAATGTAAATGGAAGTAACCAAAATATCTTAAACAGCTTTGTAATATTTTTACTGTACTAGGAATAGAATTTAAACAATAAATTAATAAACTATGGAATAAAATAAAATGTATTTAACAACCTGGTAATTTACTTTTTATTTAAAAGTAGGTACCAATCATATGATACTTTAGCAAATTAGACTATTTTTACAATATACCAATAATTTATCATCAAAATATATTTCCAAGTATTAAATATTAATAAATTATTTACTACTAAAACACTATAATAAAACGAGACATAATAATATTACTTAGCTACAACATAATATAGGGGCTTTCAGAAAATATGGTTATCTTAAATTTGTTCACTTAATATCTGGTTCAGAACTGAAGCCAATATAGCGGACACATTCTTTTATAAGTATAATTTGGCGCCATTTTCACCGGAAGATATAACACAATGACAATATTATTTTAAAGCGGAAGTTCGTAGAATAATTTACAATATTATGAAATACTGAAATTGACATACAAAAATGTTTACAATTAATGTTCAATTATTTTCACATTATTTTAGAATTTAACCTTAATAATTACATTTTTATCAAACATCTCAAATTATCAAATTCTAGAACCGGAAATAATATTAACACTGACTTACAATTTAAATATATTATATCTAGCAATATCCCGCGAAATAATTATAACCACAACCTGCAAGCAGATGAGTGAGTGTACGCATAGGCATGCGTTTGATGCACCTCCCTCCTCCCACACTGCTTATGCGTACACTCGCAAGCAAAAAACATGAAAACACCACCACCACACAAGCAATATTGTTAACACGATCGTGCAAAGTCCCACCACCATGCAGGTTGCAAAACTCGACGCGCGTTTCGCTCCGACCCCGGAGCATCCTCAGGATGTTGACTCTGCGAACATTGTTCGTTAAGTGATGCCGCCCGCCAAAACACCGCCTTATATTCCCTACAGCTACTACCCCTACCAACTAGTACCCCCACCAAACAAGTTAATAAGAGGTGACGAAGTAAGGTTAGTTTGGTCATTCAACAATGCAATTCTATTGTTGTTCTTTACTTTAATTATTTCTAACTGTTCCAACACGCTCAGTCGAAAGCCTTTATCACATTTATGTAATATCTTATAGGAATGACCATCTGGTATATTGTGACTACTATCTAAAAGATGTTTGGCAAAATGTGATTTATCATGATGACCATTTCTATAAGCCGCGATATGTTCTTTATACCGAGTCTCAAAGTTACGTCCAGTCTGACCTACGTATACACTGTCGCATTCAGGACAATCGATTCTGTATACACCTGATTGATACTTTAAATCAATCCGGTCTTTATTATTACATAATTGATTTTTTAAAGTATTATTCGTCCTAAATGCGACATGCATATCGTTATTTTTTATTATTTTGGATAAACGTGCAGATACCTCACCCATGTAGGTCAAACTGGACTGATATCTAACTACTTCCTTATCAGAGGTCCCTGCGTACAAAAACTTAACCAATTCCTTTTTATTTTTAATATTTAACATATTATCAATTATTTTGGGATTGTACCCATTTGCCTCAGCAATTTGATAAATTATGCTTAACTCTTTTTGGTAATTTACTCTACTAAGAGGAACAGAAACTAATCTGTGAATATAACTATGAAAGGCCGCGTGTTTGTGTTGCCAAGGATGACATGAGGATGCATGAATAGTAGTATTAGTATACGTCGGTTTGCGAAAGATAAAGTCTTAAATATAATATTTCTCCTAAGATTAATCAAAATGCCTTGGAATTGCTTGCGGTAGATTCGGAAATGGCAGTTTTGATTAATAAGAAGGACAATATGGTTAAGGGTCTACTAGCTAATGAAATCAAGGGTACTCCTTCCGGTTTTTCGATAAACCCTGAAGAAGTTGCTTTGAAGTCATTAAAACAAACAATAACTAATAATGACTTGGTTGTATCTAAAGCGGATAAGGGTAACACAATAGTGGTGATGAGGCGCGACGATTACTCGGAGAAAGTTAATAACGTGATTCGTTGTGACCAATTTCTAAGGGTATCTTCTGACCCAACAAATAAGTTTGTGGCTAAGGTTAAATTAGCCATAAACAAAAATTCACACTTTTTCCAAACCGAATCAGCAAAGAGAAAACTTATTCCAATGAATCCTCGCGCGCCATCACTTTACGGCTTGCCAAAGATTCACAAAACTGATATTCCTATGCGTCCAGTTGTCTCATACATAGGTGCACCAGCATACGAGTTGGCAAAGTCACTTAATTACATTATTAAGCAAAAGCTTTCATATAGACCACCTTATGCTATAAAAAATAGCTTACAATTAGTAGATCATATTAAAAATGTGACTTTGCCACCCCGTTGCAAATTAGTCTCGCTTGATGTAGACAGTTTATTCACTAATATCCCGTGTGAGGAAACGTTGGGTATTTTGGGTAATGCATTGGAACAACGTTTACCTCCTGGTGAAGGTGATGAATTGCTTTCCCTTACTAAAGTCTGCATGGAACAAAACTACTTTAGATTTAACAATCAGTTCTTTGTTCAACAAGACGGTCTAGCAATGGGCTCACCACTGAGTCCTTTGCTGGCTGAAATATTTATGGACGATTTTGAACAGAGAAATATTGTTAATAATAAGAGCATTTTATATTACTATAGATATGTAGATGACTGCATACTTTGTTGGACGGGTACACAGAGACAACTGGACGTATTTCTTAAAAATCTTAATAAAAAACATATTAAAATAAAATTCACACTAGAATGTGAAGATAATAATACTCTCAATTTTCTAGATTTATCTATCACTAGAGTTGATAATAAACACAGTTTTGGGATCTTTCGCAAACCGACGTATACTAATACTACTATTCATGCATCCTCATGTCATCCTTGGCAACACAAACACGCGGCCTTTCATAGTTATATTCACAGATTAGTTTCTGTTCCTCTTAGTAGAGTAAATTACCAAAAAGAGTTAAGCATAATTTATCAAATTGCTGAGGCAAATGGGTACAATCCCAAAATAATTGATAATATGTTAAATATTAAAAATAAAAAGGAATTGGTTAAGTTTTTGTACGCAGGGACCTCTGATAAGGAAGTAGTTAGATATAAGTCCAGTTTGACCTACATGGGTGAGGTATCTGCACGTTTATCCAAAATAATGAAAAATAACGATATGCATGTCGCATTTAGGACGAATAATACTTTAAAAAATCAATTATGTAATAATAAAGACCGGATTGATTTAAAGTATCAATCAGGTGTATACAGAATCGATTGTCCTGAATGCGACAGTGTATACGTAGGTCAAACTGGACGTAACTTTGAGACTCGGTATAAAGAACATATCGCGGCTTATAGAAATGGTCATCATGATAAATCACATTTTGCCAAACATCTTTTAGATAGTAGTCACAATATACCAGATGGTCATTCCTATAAGATATTACATAAATGTGATAAAGGCTTTCGACTGAGCGTGTTGGAACAGTTAGAAATAATTAAAGTAAAGAACAACAATAGAATTGCATTGTTGAATGACCAAACTAACCTTACTTCGTCACCTCTTATTAACTTGTTTGGTGGGGGTACTAGTTGGTAGGGGTAGTAGCTGTAGGGAATATAAGGCGGTGTTTTGGCGGGCGGCATCACTTAACGAACATTGTTCGCAGAGTCAACATCCTGAGGATGCTCCGGGGTCGGAGCGAAACGCGC
This sequence comes from Celastrina argiolus, assembly GCA_905187575.2. Classification (NCBI taxonomy): domain Eukaryota; kingdom Metazoa; phylum Arthropoda; class Insecta; order Lepidoptera; family Lycaenidae; genus Celastrina; species Celastrina argiolus. The sequence continues at coordinate 2,764,088 of LR994591.1, read as the reverse complement.
GTCGAGTTTTGCAACCTGCATGGTGGTGGGACTTTGCACGATCGTGTTAACATTATTGCTTGTGTGGTGGTGGTGTTTTCATGTTTTTTGCTTGCGAGTGTACGCATAAGCAGTGTGGGAGGAGGGAGGTGCATCAAACGCATGCCTATGCGTACACTCACTCATCTGCTTGCAGGTTGTGGTTATAATTGTTTCGCGGGATATTGCTAGATATAATATATTTAAATTGTATGCTATGGATTTCCGCAAAGTAACGCCTGATTCAATTAACTATTAACACTGACATAAATGTCAAAGTGACTTAAAAACTACTTTGTTAAGAATGACATAATTATTTGTGTTTATTATATTATTCACAAAATAATAAATTAGTTACAATTTAAATTTGTTACAAATTGCCATATTAATAATCAAATCTAACACGTGCGTGCGTGAGTGCGTGCGAGCGTGCGTGAGTGCGTGCGTGCGTGCGTGAGTGCGTGCGATGTGCGTGCGTACGTGCAACTTCTTGAGAAATAAAAATTTTCTTACAAAGTAGGGGGTAAATATTTTTTTTTAATAGTTATTACGGTGTTTATATTTATGTAAGGAACTCTAAACACGTGAATCGGGGCAAATTGCGCGAGAATACGATGGCGTCTACACATAATGAAGTATTTGTATACGGAGTAATGACTTAGATGCATCTAATGAGCGTGTTTATGTTAGTTATGTACAACCTGATTCGATTTAATGAGATATGTATGTAAACACATGAAATTCGACGATATTCGTGTGTCATTCTTAACCGTAGGTGCCAAAGAACATATCCGTGGGTGCTGGAGAAAGAACATATCCGTGGGTACCGGGGAAAGAACATATCCGTGGGTCCGGAGAAAGAACATATCCGTGGGGTCTGGTGATAGAACATATCCGTAGGTGCCAGGGAAAGAACATATCCGTGGGGTCCGGAGAAAGAACATATCCGTGGGTGCCGAAGAAAGACAATATCCGTGGGATTTGGTGAAAGAACATATCCGTGGGGACTGGTGAAAAAACATATCCGTGGGTGCCGGGGAAAGAACATATCCGTGGGTGGCGGGGAAAAAACATATCCGTGGGGTCCGGAGAAAGAACATATCCGTGGGTGGCGGGGAAAGAACATATACGTGGGGTCCGGAGAAATAGCATATCCGTGGGGTGCCGGAGAAAGAATACCACCTCCCATAACCATCTTCCCCGTGGGTGTCGTAAAACAATATGGAAATGTATATCCGGAAATGGACAGCAGCGTTTCCGCAGACTATATTATTATATAGTGTGTAAAAAGAGCAGTTACTATAACTTTTAGATACCATTTCGACCTTTCCTCATTTTGGAAATGTATTTTTTTATATATTTTTTTTGACAAAAACTAAAAAAATGTGTATGAGTGATAATACTTTAGGGTGTGTATAATGCCTCTTAAGTAGAGTAAGTATACTTTGAAAGTACTAGCGTTGAAATACTTACTTTTGACTTTTATGTTTCTAGAAATGCCCCAATAACATATATTTTCCGATACTATCATTGACAAAAAGTACCTCTTTCAGCTCTGGTACTTTCACAGTAAACTCTATTTATAAGGCCCATACGTACCCAAAAGTATCACTCATTAATATTGTATATAGGAAGTATTCTACTGTTGTATACATTAAGATTTGTACTGACAAATCTTGCGAGATTTAGACCTACCTTAGTAAGTCGTATGTAGTGTATGCCGACTGTTTATTTGATTCTTAAGGAAGTACCCTTCTATCCTACTACTATTATAAATCTTTTTTCCCGCGGTGCTTCTCGTTTAACTTCTGCATTGCTTTGAGGTACAACAGTCTCTACTCCTTAATTATTCTAATTAATTTCGTTGCAGGTCCCAAGACAGATCTAGCTTATTATCCCTAAGGCACCCGTGATATCATATCAAAAGGTTTTGGGGTTGGTTTTCACTGTCCTGGCTACACAGGAGATGCAGTGGGGATTGTGTGGTGGACCATTTGCCCGTTGTAAAAATACTATTATTAGTGTGAAAGTGTGTGAGAATTAATGGATGTTTGTGACTCTTACCCACTAAAGGTACAGAACAGATTTTTATGAATAAAGATTAGATTATTATACTTATTAGTAGAATATAGTAGTCGGATTAACACATAATATTATGCTACTTTGTATATGAAAAAAGTACCTCAAGTGATTCCAGAGTAAAATTTATTTTAACCCTGACTTCTATGGGCCTATTTTACTAATAGTATAATCTTATTAGAATTATTTTTGACTCGGACGGGGACAAACCCGCGAGATAAAATTAAGCTACGCAAAATCTTAAATTTAATATTACTTTTAAAGCAAAACGAAAATTAACTTTATCTTTCATTTTTCCCTAAATTCTTAGAACAGAAACTCTTTTCACAATTTCCCACAAAAGGGTTGTTAGACGTAAATTGAATTATACAGTGACTGTACGTCGCTGAGCACCTGTCAAACGGTTTGACAGTTTGACACGCGGTTGACAGTCTGGCCGATGTCAAATTGACAGATGACAGGAGTCAGGACTAATTGAAACGTAATCTACTTTAGGCTGAGAGTTTTCTTTCAATTTATACCATGGCGCTACAAGGAGGAACTGGCTTTGTTGGACACGATTTTGAGCGTTTAATGTTATTGCGGTACATTAAGATTTACACTGATAAGATGTGTAGATATAATCGACCACTACTTATAATAAATACATGGGAGATATGCTTAAATTACAAAGCGGTAAGCAGCTACAATTAAAATTAATGAAAAACCTCATAAGTGTGAACGAGAAAGCCATATCTTTTCGTAATTTTTGAAGGTTTTATGTCCTAATGCTACTAGATTTATAAAAAAGTATTTTTGACAATTAACAATAATAATAATAATATCTATGGACGCTTCACACCACGTCAATCTGGCCCTGTGCTAAGTATCCGAAGAACTTGTGTTACAGGTACCAGACAACGGAAATATATCTAATACTTTTATACTATACACATATTTAAGATTTTTATTATATTATACACAAATTTAATACACATCCATGACCCAGGAACATTGAAAACTTTTTGTTCCCTCGGCGGGATTCGAACCCGCGACCTCTCGTTCGAGCACCAACTCTCTACCACTGCGCCACGGAGGTCGTCAAGGAAAGACGCTTTTTATAAGCCAGTTCCAATTGGCAACCAAAATTCTCAATAATAATTATAACACAATTGTGTTCACAACTCACAAACAACGCTGAATTCACACAATCCGTTTTAATTAAATGAGATTATTTCATTTGTAATCATATTTTGTACAATTTAGACCAAGTCGTGTCAGATTGTGTTGTGACGAAAATTCAAGTGAAGTTAATTACTTTCGTGAATAAGGTTGTGTGTTTATTCTGTAATGTGATGTGGTTTAAGTTTACATTAGAATTTGACGTCAAAGTCTAAGTCTAAGCGACGCCCACACAAATTCCCCTTTCCATTGATAGACGACGGGAATTTCCCATCATCATCAGATAGAGAGGTATGCCACGCGGCATAATATAATTAAGTTCAAAAATGTTGTTTTAGGGCCAATCTTACAATCGTCAGATAACTTTTATCTGTTGAATAAAAACATGACTTTGACATTTGTTCTATACGAAGTCTGTCAAAGTTCCTCAGATAAAATTTATCTGACTATTGAAAAATCGGCCCTCAAAAAAAAACATTTTGGGATACAAAATTTACAAGCATTTTTTACTATTCTTGTGACTAAAAAATAAATTGTAAATAATAAAATATCTTTTTCTTTACGATTTTTTTAATAATACATTTCTAGAATTAGAAAAGGTAGTAGGTATGATCATACCCTAAAGTTATAGTGACTGTTCTTTTTACAGTATGTATAGACTCGTCATTGATATAAATCAAATAACCCCATATGGGTTTGCTGTTTTATTGCGGAGTCCATAGGATGACCTTATTATATGACCTTCCTAACATTTCATCTTATTATTGCATTATTACACAACAAACAAAATATGCATGAGATTTCACCTCCATTGGACAAGGGGAAGTTTTATAAAATATTGTTTATAAAAATTTTTTATATAAATGTTAAAATATGCAAATTAGTTTCCTGGAATATAAGGTTTCTGCTATTATTAACTGCGTATATCATGAAGCCTGTTTGCGTCATGATACCGAACCAAGTCCTACACTATCAACAGTTTAAATTAGTCCGTAACAAGATACCACAGCAAACTATTCAGAAGTTAATTTAAATAAAATAGTTGTGATGCAGATTGTACGGGGGCTCTATTTCGTTTCAATTATTCTGAAGTGTCTCTGAGTGTTACGGCAACTTCACACAGAGACGCGGAGCGGTTTTTTGTCTTCTTAACTGCTTTGGGGAGTAAGCTAGTGGATGCGATACAAGAGTGTTACAAAAAGTGTGATCGAGCGTGGCAAACGGAAGTTGGGAGTAAGATATAGGTTTGTGAAGAACACAAGAAGAAAGAGACGAGAGTTGGGTTGGGGGAGTAAGATAGTGGACTCGTGACGGGAGTGTTACAAAAAGTGTGATCGAGCGAGGCGAACGGAAGTTGAGAGAGATATATAAGTTTGTGAAGACAAAAAGAGACAGAGTTACGTTTTATACTGTAGGGTCTAGAGGGAGGCACGCAAACATATTTTCTTTCTCACGATTCGTATATATCTCAGACACAGTGAGTGCAGGCCTATTACCTATTATCATATTATTATATAGGAGTATTATTACATGCATAAATAATGCACAAGTTGCAAGATTTACGCGGTGTCGCTAAGAATTAAATGTATCTTTAGGAGTAGCTTAAAATTCATTTTTTCGAATGAGTTAAATTGCCGCACCGTGTCGCGTCAGTGTGAGACGGTCCTTAGGGGTTTGTTAGTTCCACAAATTGTATGGAAATAAAGATTCATAGTTTTCGTTTGGGTTTGGACTTTGTTAGTTGGTTTCGACTGTGCGAGTAGTAGTTAGTGGGTTTGTATATTAAAATACTATTTGAAACAATTGGCATTTATATTTAAAAAAAGGTGTGTGTGTGTTTGTGTGTGTGTGTGTGTGTACTTACACACGTAAGAAGTAATACTTCTTGCGTGAATGCAGTTGATAGTTCTGTAAAATTTGGACTAGGTAACTTCATAGTGTCGGTTTTTCGTGTCAACGTGCATGCGCGTCGTAATAAAATCTTGACTAGCTAACTTCATGGTGTCGATTTTTCGTGTCAGAGCGAGTGCGTGTTGTAGTAAAATGTTGACTAGGTAACGTCATGGTGTTGGTTTTTCGTGTCAACGTGCATGCGCGTCGTAATAAAATCTTGACTAGCTAACTTCATGGTGTCGGTTTTTCGTGTCAGAATGCGTGCGCGTCGTAATAAAATGTTGACTAGTTCATGGTGTCTGTTTTTTAAATTCGTATGATAAACGACATTGATGTTAGGCTATAAGTGTTAGTGGGGTTGCAGTTATTCACAAAAAAAAATATATATATTTTTGTTATTATTCATGGGATTTCTATAAAAATCTATAGGTGCCTATTAACGTAAAATCTTGTAATTTCCCATTAGATTCAGATCTTCACTTGTGGCAAATTACCGACTGATTACTGACGAGACGGCAGTTTAATTACTGCTACACGCTCGCGGAAGTTCTATTGACTGTTCTAATACCCTTCTACCCCTCTGTGTCTCAGTATTAGAACCGAAGCTTGAATACCGACAAAGGGACCCCCCAATGTTACCATTTTTGTCAAATATCTGTATGAAAATCTCAAATATGTGTAAAGCGGTGTATATATGTAATCATAAACCATCCATGGATAAAAAAGTTACCCATTGCTCACAGTAAGTTACAATTAGTCTTTTGAATTTTTTAATTATTTATGTTATTATATCCCCCTGGTAAACAAATAATGTAAAGCATATTATATACGGTCGAATTGAGAAACCTCCTCCTTTTTTGGAAGTCGGTTAAAAATTAAAAATATTTAAAATAATATAGACATTAAACTTTTAAATATAATGTGCGATCGAGAAGGGAACAACCGATTGTGACGTCACATAGTTAAACCTACATAGACATTTGTTTTGCAAGAAAGAGATAGATAATTTTACATAAATGATTAAAACTCAAATGTTTTAAAACTTATCCTAATTTTAGATTTTGATCATCTTTTTGATTTTCTGTCTAATGAGTCTTAAAGTAAAAAAAATTATATTCATTCCATAACCCAATAGTATGGTACTAGGAGCGAATTGTATTTTTAAGACACATTTTAACACCTGGCGAAAATAGAGGCTGGTTATAGGTGAGTTAGACGAGGCCATGACCATAAGCTAGAGGGAATCTAGAAGGTGTCAAAAGATGACACTGCTTCATGCTGTTTTCACCAATAGATAAAGTGGTTCTAGAGGAAGATTTTAGTGTAATAATTGGAGCCGGTAAGTACCGCTGCTGTCACTTCATCGTGGTACAAAGTTCGCCGAAACATTATCTATACTTATAATAAAACTGTAGAGAGGTCAATTCTGTACATTGAATATTTTTTCAAAATACATATTGGAGGATGATTGGCGATCGATACTGATGCCAAAAATGCAATTAGTAAAATTTTTGCCTGTCTGTCTGTCTGTCTGTCTGTCTGTCTGTCTGTATGTGCGCGATAGGAACAAAAACTACTGAAGGGATTTTAACCAAACTTGGTACGATTGTAGCCCATATTCCTGGGCAGGTTATAGGCTATATAACATAACGCTACGATACATAGGAGCCGAGCAGTGACGATAAATTGGAAGCAAGTCGGAGGAATTTCGCGCGCGCGGGCTGCGGACGAACGGTTCATGCGGGGGGATCGCTTACACAGTGACGCGAAGCAATAGAATGTGGCACTAAAGTAGATTAGAACTTGAAATAAGTACCTAACTAACAGATTTTTTTTTCTGAGAAGAGTGTTTCCACAGTGTCATAATAATATAAAAATTGTATTTTTGAACTTGCTTCACAAATTGAAATAAATTATCATTTATTGTATAAATCAACTTAATTAACTGTATTATTAAAAGAAAGCCATTCGCGATAATCTAAAAAAACGGGCAATTAAGCGGTTTTTGGTAAACTATTTATACCATCACGGTATTAATCCTTATAATTTTTAATACTTTAGTTGGCTTAAGAATTTCATGAAGACTATATTTGCCCTTTATACCTAGCAAGTATAATTAATAGTTTAGGAGATAATATAGCAAAATTAAAATCGTTACGCCGTGATTCGACCGCCGCATCGCGGCGCCGCGCGATACAGGCTGATGCGTGACGTCTTATATCCGAGTCGGGGTGTAGTGTAGGTATCAGATGCTGGTAGGTAGGAATTTTGGCGAAGGTCAACCAAAGGAACTCCACCCCACTGCTGGGTAAAAAATACTATTAAAATGTGCTAACAGGCAGTACCGGTAGTATGAATTTAACCACGCACAGCCGCTAACTGTGCCCCCAGTAATAATCGTGTAAGTACGGCGTATGGCGTATAGATGTCGCTTTGATTTGAAGATATTTGTTTATTTTTATTCTCTGTCGATTGATATGGTCTGGTGTACAAAAAGTTACGTTCTAACGGTTTTCTTTAACCTAATTAATTTCAAAGTAATCTACCAAATAAAACACCAAAAACCGTTAAGATCGAACTGATTCGATTCTCAGTTGTGCCTGCTGGATCCTCGGCGGGGCGTGCCGCTGCGCCCATGTCTAACCGAGAGTTCCGTTTTAAAGACCTTAGTAATTGCAATATAAGTTTAAATTTAATAATACTTCAAAACATTAATGACAAAAACGGTAAATAAGTTTAAAAAATTGAAAATATTTTTATGGTTTCGCAATTTATCCTATGTCGTTTAAATTTGATATGAAGCAACATTTTAATAGTGCATTAAGATGTTGCTTCATATCAAATTTCTATTCCCGGGAAAGTACCCTTTAGGTTTTGGTTCCCTTTGGCGTGTCGAAAATTGCGAAAATTAGCGATATAAAGTATAAACAGCTGAATCTTTGGGTAGATGTGGCCAAGATGCCTGTTTCTTTTCACAGCCAGAAGGGACAGTAGAGCTGAGTTTTTAATATGATTTTTAGCTTGATACCTACACGTGTTAAAGTTTTGACACCCAGACAGACAGACGGACATCGAAGTTAAATACTTTACTAAATTAACGTGAAAAATTGTCTGGGTCTATACGGTGCATTCGAATAATATTATCCTAACTTCGAATACCTTTGCTGACTTCTACATATTGTTCGAAGGCCTACTTCTTTTGCCGAGCTCCGAAAGGATAGTAATATATTATTATTATACCCTGCATACCAAGAGGCTTGCCGGGTACGTGTCTTGCTGGATCGGGATCAACACTGGGATGCACTGGGAAGTACCTATTAGCGAAAGTTCTCAGCGGTTGCGCCAATAAACTAAAAATATATTTAAAAATACTAAAGTGCCCTAAATCACTTTTCCACGCGTACGAAGTCGCGGGCACAGCTAGTATTATAATAAACTCTAACTAATTGTACTGAGTCAGCCGTTTAATCAATATTCATGATATGCAGTAATCCATTTCTGCAAGTGAATAGTGTCGATAAATCGTGATTTGAGCGTGATCAGCATAACACAGCACCTTTTGTGATTGTAACACAGCTATTAAGAAACTATTATGAACTATATGGTACAGGAAGACCAGATATTGGAAATAGAACTCTGGTTTAATATAATAGAGTTGTAAATTGAACACGCAAGAGTCAAAATAATGTCAATGTCACAGTTGACAACAAAATTAATGTATTGTATTTTAAACTCTATCATTAAGTCCCAGAGACTTGCAAGCAACACCACCAAGCAGGTTGCAGGTTGCAAAACTGGACGCGCGTTTCGCTCCGACCCCGAAGCATCCTCAAGATGTGTCTGCGAACTATGTTCGTTAAGTCACTGTCTAGTTGAATCTGAATGTCTGACTGACAATGTATGTTAATATGACTCTCATAATGTGTGTTCAGATATTTTGCAGGAATAAATAAGGTGTATAGTATAAATTAAATGCGCTACATCGGTATTTAAAGATAAATTCTTCTTAAACCTTTCTCGACTTCAGGCAAGCTAAAGACACTGCATTCCATTTTTATAATTATAAGATATAAAAAGGAGAATATAAAGAGCTATAAATATCTAGGGCCGTTTATATCCGAGCTAAAATAGCCTGGCTGACGTCACACCACGTCACAGGCCAAACACTGACGTGTAAATGCTATTATAAAACAATAGAGTGCACTAACAATCTAATTGAGGCCGCTGGAGCAAATACAATTTTACAATAAAAAAACAAAGATTCAGAAGAAAGAAAGAGAAGAAATGAAAAGAAGGTGTAGTTTTATATTATATTCCTATGAAATAAAAATAAAATAAAAATATTATATTTCTATTTTAAACATTCTTATTATCTTTCAGGAATTTTGTTTGTAATATTGTACTCGCTTTCGATTTTGTAATATTATGTTTTGTGGCGTCGCCGTGATGGCGTCGCGGTGCCTATTGTTTTGTAACATGAGATGCAAAACACATGAGATCTAATTAGTAAATGGAATGAAGCATTGCTTTGCTGAAATACATAGCATAAAATTTAAATATTATCTACCAATATCCCGCCAAAAATTACAACCACAATCTGCAAGCAAATGAGTGTACGCATAGGCATGCGTTTGATGCATCCTCCTTCCCACACTGCTTATGCGTACACTCGCAAGCAAAAACGTGAAAACACCACCACCACACAAGCACTAATACTTTACTTTACTTTGAGGCACATGCGAATAGTGCTCTCGCCCTCATACTTCTGGCTGTATAATTTTTGTCTTAGAGGATGTTTGGTCACTCTAATGTGTCTGACTGATTGAATATAACTTTTAAATAGATACTTCAATAACATATTAAAAAATCAGACATGTAAAAATAAGTAAAGTTCATATTTTATTTTTTGGGTAGTTTAAAAGCGTCTGACAAAAGCTCTGGTCAATCAAAAGTGTCTGACTCTTATAATATTACTTTAAAATAATATTCTACATAACATATATAAAAATCAGCCATGTGAATTTAAGTTAAATTATTCTTGTTTTTAGTTACCTTTCTCACCTGGTACCTGCCCAGGTGTCACTCGGCAAATTACACAAAGCGCGTAGGTATTCAAGGCACACGAGACGCTACTGAAAACTTCAGGTTTCATTCGTGTGAAAATAAATTATGTCTGATTGCTCTGGGATCTTAGTCTATAATGTCAACATCCGCAACGCGCACAACCAGTAACGCTAAACGCGTGCTTTGTATTTCTTCATTGCACAGTGAACCAGTGACATTTATATTGATTGCATTATAGCCTACGCTTACATTTGGATCAATTTTGATCGGAATTGAAGTAGACATTCCAGGTGACTTTTCTACGATAAAAAAAATTTATAAACTTTTAATTTCTTCCTAACAATAATTATCTCTATCCGTGGGGTGCTGGAGTAAGAACATCACCATCATTTCCCGTTGGTGTCGTGAAAGGCGACACATGAAATATGTCCGGAAATGGGCAGCACCGTTTCCATGGACATTATTTTTATTTTAACACTGTACTCTTCTTTCAATAGGCAACTACCCCCATAAAAATATTTTGGCAAGGCTGACGTCCAGTAGTGGATGTCATAGCTGAATGGTGATGATGATGAATATTAACTATAATAATTTAAATTCAAATAAATCTAAAGTGCGTGATTTAACTCATAAATAATTATTTACATAACATCTTGGGTAAATTATGGTATTTTTTTCTCTTTTCCATCATCATTCATATCTGTACTGTATTGTGTAAAGCACCATAGTAGCCTATGTACTGTATATTGACTATGCGCTGCGAATTCATTCATTCAATGGCATTTACTTATGTATTTAGTAATGGTACTTTATGCTTGATTGTTAACTTACTATCTAAACATATTTATGTAATGGCTGTTTGTTACCTTAATAAAATTAAATAAAAAATAAAAAATAATAAACAATAATATCAATGGACTCTGTCCAACCTGTCAACCAGGTCCTTAGCTAATTAACGAAAGTACTTTAAGGGGTGATTTCACCAATGCAATTAAGCTGGCTTAGTATACGTTAAACTCGCTTTACGCGTTTAAACGAACTTAAAACTCGAAATTGCGCTTTTTACGAACAAAAACTAAACGCGGCTCTTGTTAAGCCTAGTTTAAAGTTCTGAACTTCGTTGAGCGAGCTCAAGAGCTGTCAATTACCAAATGTCATGAGATAATAGTTGTGACGGTTGTCTTTTAAAATTCTGCATTAATTTATGTATATTATTGCAATAGGTAACTCACTACACGTAAATAGTTAAAACACTTTATGTGTAAAGGTATCTATATTATTTGAACTCAGCCTTCGTAAGCCAAGCTTTGCTTAAAAACATGGTGAAATCCGTTTGACATAAAACGAGAATTATAAGCGCTTAGTGAGAGCTGAGTTTTATAAAGCCGAGTTATCGTTGTGAATGGTGAAATCGACCCTTATTGTATATTGAAAACATTGATTCCTCGCCGCGATTCAAACGCGCCAACGCGCTAACCACTAAACTATAAAGTTCATTAGCTATATATCGCAAGAATTAATAAAATAGCTTTATAGCTGGATTACCGTCTAGTGTCTACGCTGAGGCCCCCGTTGCGTTCTGCGCTTGATAGCGAATAAACGTCCAGCTAATTCCAGCCGCCATTTTTATTCGCACTCGAAATGGCGGGAAAACTTTTATGAGACAATTTCGTGGGTTATAGCTTAGTTGTTTCATTAAATATGGCCCTAGAGCCCTTAGTCGAGAGACTAATATCAGTTACAAATGGTATACCAATACAATGTACCCCACATGTATTGGTATACCATCAGTTGGGCTCACTGGATTCAAATCTATGTCAACTAATCGTTGACTTTAGTGAATAAATCTTATCTGTGGATTTTTTAGCCTTGCAAGTGCGAGCGCAATGTAATTATAATATAAATGTCCCTTCCTTTCTCTCTGACAATGTTCCACCAATCAGCGTTCAATATGGGTTGTTAGTTTGAACGCTATGTTAGTTGATTATACATTTGAATAGCGTTTGAGAATCCGAGGGTCTTATGGTACATAGGATTACCCTTTCCATTCAAAAACTTTGAATTTCACAGGTACATGAAAGTCTTGTAAAGGATGAGTCACAACAATTTGAAGTGAAATTGGATAAAGTTTTCTAAGCATCTCTAAATTATTTTAATTTTGTAATGTGTTTGAAGACTTCGGAAGCTGAGAAGTGCAATCAATTAAAATTTAAAATATTTTATTTCCAAATGAAACTTAACGAGGTATTTTCGGAAAGTTAACAAACTTTTATACTATACTATATTTAAGATTTTTTTTTATATAATACACAAATTTAATACACATACATGACCCAGGAACCCTGAAAACCTTTTGTTCCCTCGGCGGGATTCGAACCCGCGACCTCTCGCTCGATCACCAACGCGCTCAACCACTGCGCTACAGAGGTATTTTACATCAAGAAAACGGTAGATATTTTGGCAGTAACCTATCAGGCCAAGTTTGATACACTGGCACAATAAAGTGAAAATTTATTAACTAGATCACTTGGCATCTTTTCAAAACACTTGCCTGGCGTTTAATGTGAACTCAATATGCCCTCTCACACTCATAAGGACTTGTAAACTATAGAGCACTGAACCTCAGGGTGAAACCACTAAAGCAAATACATAGTAAACAACGAATACAATTTTACACAATAAAAAAAAACATCCAAAGTTAGTAAGATAAGACCTCACTGTCTGTCTGTCTGCCACCAGGGTGTATCGAACTGCGATAACTAAACAGTTAAAATTATTACAAAATAATGTATCTCTATTGCCGGTTTAACAACTACTAACCATAATTTAGATAGTTTAGGGGGTCAACTTAGTCAGTATAGGGGGTCAACTTAGATGGTTTAGGAGGGTGTCATGTTAGTTAGTTCAGGGGGTCAACTTAGATGGTTTAGGGGGTCATGTTTGTTAGTTTAGGGAGTCAACTTTTTTGCTTTTTTGCGTTTTGTACTATCTATTATTGCTCGAGTTTCGCACTTGTCCGGTTTTATTTGATACTATAAAGAACTGCGACTTCGCTTTGCTTGGTTTTTGAGTGACTTATTTATTATTATTATTATTATTATTATTACTACTTTTGCAGCGCACGCAATGAAAGTCCATAAAATGTAATTAATTTTCCCCGTTTTTGCGACATTTCTCACTGACGCTTCGCTCCTTTTGGTCGCAGCGTAATGTTATATAACCTAAAGCTTTCCTCTATAAATAGACTATCTAACAAGAAAAAAGTTTTTCAAATCGGACAAACAAACAAACTCTTCTGCTTTATAATATTAGTATAGATTTTGAACGGCTTCTCCCAGATGTTCGCACATTTGTCTATTACTTTATAATTTTTAGGTATGACCTATATACAGTAGCTAATGAGGTATTCTTTTTGTGAATTTGAATTGTCGTTTTATATCACGTTGTATGCTGGACATAGGGGAGAACATTGTGTACATATTTCTTGGCCGCCACGCTTGGCAGGCGAATTGGCGAGCGCAGTAAATAAGAATAAAGTCCGTGGACACCCTGCTGCTTATTTCCGGATATATTCCCTCTGGTGCCTTTTAAGAGCAATATTGGGGAGGTGTTATTCTCACTCTGGCAACCCACAGACAAAATTGGTAAATTTGAAAAAGTCACGTATACACTTGAATTGTACACTAACAAGGTAGACTAGAAAACTGAAAAATAATGTTACTCTCGAAATTTTCTAGCTTTCTCGAGTATGGGTTTTCCTATTTGTTCTAAGTATAATGTAAGTTGTATACTGAAAGAGAAAAAGTTTGCTTCACTTTCATAAACTTAGTTATCATAACTTTCTTTTTTTGCAATATAAGTTATAGCTAATATAAGTTTAAGAACTAATATTAATTATTTATAAATAAAATATATTATATTATACTAATAAATTATAACTAAATAATAATAATATTTTTTAGTTTAAGAATATTTTTAAAATAACCCTAAATTAACACTCTACTACGAGTATATTATATTATATTTTCCGCTACTTCGCGCAAAATGACCTTAGGAACCGTACATTTTGCTGGGGCAAAAGGGGCATAATGTGTTAATCCAGCTTGTAAACTACTACCATACCAAATTTCATCAAAATTCATTCAGTAGTTTTGCTTGAAAGAGTAAACAAATACACACATGCAAACTTTCGCGTTTATAATATTAGTTGAATAGGATAGTAGGATTATTCTGTCGCCCTTATCATAAACAACGCAATCGAAATTTTTGGAGAAAATGAGTTATTAGTATATTCGGAATCACCGCAACGAGATCTACCAGGATTCACTCAATTTTTAATAGCTGTAATACTTTTCGTTAATTGTAAACAATATATTATGTGGATCCATTCCAAACAAATTATAAGCCATAACCATCGTAAGAATATAATAAATTAACTAAATATGTAAATAGAATTTCTCACATATAAGGTCCAAAAGCACTAAATAAAACAAAAATATTTGGAATATTCCCATTAGTTTCATAGAGACAACAAAATATACAAAAAATCTTTGACCGCGATTTACTCGAAAGTAACCTCCAAGCAAGTGCGTTGCTTATGATAAGGACGGCAGTATTACAAAAAGTAAACAGACGTAATAAGTTAAGGGTGTTTTCTTAAGACGTGTACTTCTTAAATTAGGGCTATTGTAGGGCCAATCTTCGAGTCCTGCGTCTGACAGATTTGGGGCACTTGTGGCTGCCTACATTTTGGCGATAATTGGATGTAAGAGAGTTCTTTATTAGCGAAATATAATCAGGTCAAGAGTTTAATAAGATTTGAAAGAATTATTCAATTAGTTATTTTAAATTACCATTTTTTATGAGCTACACTACTATTAGTGGTTACATTTTTCATGTTTTTCGCATCTAAAACACTGATTTTTAAAACTATATTTTGCTTTTTTTGTAAACTTTATGTTGCCCGCTTGAACTGTCGAAGCTGTCTTTGAACGCGCAAGAACAAATCCCGTGGAAATCGTATAATATGTGTAAATCGAGAGATTAAATTACTCATCATCATCATTAGCCAATCGGTGTTCACTATTAAATGTTGGCATTCCCAAATGAGCGCTAACCTTAACTACTACTGTACCAAATTTCATCATAATCCGTTCAGTAGTTTTTATGTAAAAGAGCAACAGATATAGCTATACTATGACGTTTATAACATTAATAAGGATTCCCGGATTTTGTAAAACACCAAAACAGCGCCATCTAGTGTCAGCAGTATGTAACTTCTAACACAAGTCGTGCCGAAGCAACAAGTGCCTGCAGACGATGCTCTGAACCACCGCTCGCTGCTGCGAGGTCGCTGTAGATGTAGTCTGTGAAGTTTTAGAGTGCCCTACACGATTTATAATCGGTGACAGATTTTTTGTAGGTGAAACTAAACTCGTCATACAATATTATTATTATTATTATTATTAGCCTAAACTAAACCAAAAAGTCGCTGGGAAGAAGACATACTTAGAATAGCGGGAAAAAGCTGGAAAACGATAGCCAAAGATAGGGATAAGTGGAAAAATCTGGAGGAGGCCTTCACCCTCACATAAGAGGGGTTCTTGCATGAAAATAATATAATAATAATTACAAGATTAAAATAAAAGTAATAATAAATAATAATAAAAACATAATGTCATAATAAATAATAATCTAAAAATAATTATAAATAAATCTATAATATATTAATTATCATTAATAATAATAAATGAATTAATTTTATAATATATTAATGCATGAATTGTAATAAGTACTAATATTCTATTATAATTAATTTACGCAAGAAATAAAAGGCTTTTTTATTTTTATTTTATTGATTTATTTATTAGCCTAAACTGTCCCACTGCTGGGCAAAGGCCTTCCCAGTGTCCTCCAGGTATTTCTTTCCTCCGCCACCGCTGGCCAACCTGGGTGGTATGGTCATCATACAATAATTCGGTCATAAAATATAATATGCAAGAAAAATCTGCCCGATTATTATCGCTCCTACAATAAGTAGGATGTGGGTGGTTGGGTCCAGCATATTTAGTGTTTGTTATGTAAAGGGCCGATTTTTCAATCAACACATAATTTCTATGAAAAACGGCGTGAGTGGCTTTGACAGATTTTGTATGAAACAAATGTCACAATCTACTACGACACTAGCACAGCTGTACCGTGTATTGCCTTTGTAGGTAGAGCATTAAAAATTATTAGTCTTTCCAATGATTTTTTAAAATTTATGTTGAATATAGCCCTGTGGTAGACAAATAATGTAAAACTAAAATTATTTAAGTACCATTAAAAATAATTCCATCAAAAACATTACTTGTAAAAAGTGCCAAGTCTCGCTACTTAGTTTTTTTGCCGTAAAAAGTTATGAGATCTAAGTGATGCCAAGCTGGAGTATGCCGGTCGGCCTAACAACATCATATAGTGATCATATCAATATTATTAAAAATATTTCATGTTTTAAGAAAATCAGTAAATTGACTTGGCAATCGCACTAAACATAATATTATATTGTTCGTCTCGTACTCTCTTTCTGACGTGCGTAAAAGCGGAATATACTGTCGGTCAGTCACGGAAAGTGACTCCACTCCACAAAAAAATAGAATCGCGTAATTCGTAACATGATTGTACGAAAATCATGACAGCTCTTATACAAAGCTAAAGAGATAAATGTTCAACCTCAAAAAAATTAATTGCTCAATTTGTTTCACAAATATTTTACGAACCTTTACAAACCTTATTTTATAATTTATAGCTCAGAACTTTATTAATGAAAAATATATTCAGAAAACCGAAAACGGCTTTTAATATTAGCAGCCCCAGCCAAGTCACATAAAATATATTATTCTAGAGACGGATCTTTTTTTGCGATATATTCTAAAATGTTCAAGTGATAGTTGGAACTCAATATTCTCGAAATCGGAATTTTGCGTCTTATCATCCAGTCATGTCTTCAATTGTATGTGTATAACAAGAAAAGAAAGTAACATTACACACTATCATTTTGTATCTTATAATTTCGTCTAATTAATTAAGTTACTCTCGTCGGAGGCGAGATGCAGTGAGACATTGTTCAGGCAATAATTGTTGTGTCTGCAACAGATGTACGGAACCGTCTCGGGAAACTTTGTTACGTTTGTAGTGAACGCGGCCGGAAAATCACGTTAGCAACTTTATCTTCATGTATTTCGACAACTGTTATTTTACACAATATACAAGCTGACTCGTGCCTACTTCGTGGAGCATAGAAACCGTTTAAACCTTCCCGGGACTCACGAATATTTTAAGAGTAAAAATAGCCGAATCGGTTTAGCCGTTCTCGAGTTTTAGCGAGACGAACGAATAGCAAAAAAAACTTACATATAAGATTTACAGACATAAGGACAAGTGCGAGTCGGGACGCGCATGATAGTACGAAAATTTCGTTTGTTGTATGGGAGCTTCCTTAATTAATTATTTATTTCATTCTGTTTTTTAGTATTTGCTGATAAAACGGCAAAATAAATACATCATCTGTGAAATTTTCAACTATCTTACTATCGTTAGTTAGTGAGATACAGCCTGGTGACGGATGGACAGCGGATTCTTAGTAATAGGGTCCCGTTTTCTAACCATCGGGTACGGAACGGTGAATTCGTATGTTACGGATACGAATTCACTTGTCAGTTAGCGAAGCTTGTGTCAAATTCCATACATTTTGTTTTTGAACTTTGTGAGTGATAAATACGATGGCATCTTGAATCAGGGCCCAGGGCCCTAATCTCAGGCTTCAAACTTAGTTCCGAATATTAGTATATCCCGCTCGCACGCGCGCTAAATCTCATTTGCATGAGGGGGACAGATCGATAGTAAAAACTAAGTTTCGTTCCTGAGTATTAGGGCCCAGGTCTTTCACTCCTCTCGTTCCTGCGCCACGGTGTGTACTCATTAATAGTATTAATTGTAATTTTATACAAAGATAACCCCTAAAATGCTGTTCAAGAAACCCATATAGTTTCAGCCAAATATTATCTCAGATAATATGGCTGTGCATACTACGTGCTATGTTTGGAATAATATTTGGTGTAATACCACATTAATATACAAGGCGCGATACGTAATCGTAAAAACTAAGAGTAGGTAGAGGAACAGAAAGGATGCTCCATACATTACGTGTGAAACGATAATCAAATCAAAAAACAAAACATTTTATTCAGAAAAAAAAAACGAAAATATTGTCTGAACGTCGTGTCTGTGTGATGCATAGCGGGAAGAACCGGCGTAACTCGGTTGGGGCCATCATTTACCAAAAATTGTGTAATTACTCTTTTCGAAAATACTACTGTCAATTTCGAACAGAACTTTAACCACGATACCTATACCTAAGTACGTATCATGATGAAGTTATAAATCAAAAAGTTATGATACGTATGTAAATCCCACAAATATTGATTATTCTAACTGCGTCATCCTAATTAGCGACGGCATCTTAGCTGAAGATTTAAATGTTCGTTAGAGTTTAAAATATAATATTAAGCCTATTGGAATAAAAATATAATATTAAGTTTAGTCTCTTGGTAGTATCAAGAAAATATAAATCTTAATCGACATTTTAATTTTAATCGTCTGCATCAAAATTTTGTTCTTTCGTCGAGTACTAAAAATCTAACTAAATTAAATCCTTTTCACAGGCTGTTACTGCCCTTGCTTTGCAGAATACCAGTACGGAGTATACGGGTTAGGCGCAATATAAATGGTATTCGACCGTAAGACATTTTGTTTAAGCTAGTCAACATTTACACGTAGGTATTAATTGCCCATTACATCTGCTGAAAATAGATATTATTTTCCTTCTATGTCACCTACTCTTGGTGATAAAGTTCGGTGACACTGACTCGTCACGTTTCTAATATTATTAGAAGACGCAGCATGTGGCGGCACGATAGAGCACAGTGCCAAGACGCACCGAGAGAACGCGGTACAGCAGGGTGAGATCAAAACAACGCCAATAGGCAAACAATGCTAAAAATAATTCAAAGCTAAAAACTCCCTTATAGAGCTCTAGATGCCTCTTCTATACGTCATAACTTTGGTTACATTATACCAAAAAGGTATTTAGAATATATTGTTTCCAGTCGAGCCAAGCTTCTGACTCTATACTATTATAATACATAAATTTATTAAAAGTATGTCACGTGTTATTTTATAGTATGATAAATAATATAAAGATTCCTTAATGATCTATAATCTCTGATTTCGTTACGTTGAGTTTGGCATTGTAGAGTCTGAAGCTTGGCTCTTCCTGTAGTCAACAAGTGTGAACTCGACTTGGCTTCAATTTACATGAAAATATTTTTGGCTGGAACCAATACTCCTGCATCAAAATACATCAAAAATAATGTAAGTCTTGATTACGTTCTGATTATCAACTGTCGTTGGTTCTAGAATTTCGGATCTCAATTATATTTGGAACGAAATTGAATATAGGTGAAAAAAATGAATTGATATCTGATATTCATAATATTTTTCTTTCTTATTGTGTAGTGTGTACTTTAAAATTTTTATAAATTTAAATTGTTTGTAAGCGTGTGTACGCTTGATACTTCTTAACGCACAAACAACACTTAGGCTACTTTAGCCCATAAAAGTATAGTTTTCCGTGGCTTCATTTTAAAAGCCTGGCGCAGCCGCGGGCCTATTCTAATCATTCATAATAATCGTATTTTTATATATTCATAATAATAGTAATCGTATTTAAAACATTTTTTTAAAGTTTATAATATAAATAAAATAAACGGCCTATAAACCGACGGGTACAGGTGTCAAACCCCCTATTTTTTTCAATAGCTACAACTTTGGGGTTGAAAGGTTGATGGAAAAATTGTAACCTACTTCCTAACCCCCGAAATATTATTGTGAAAAGAGTAAAAGTAAATTATATATCAACAAAGTATATTGTTTTGAACAGTTTATTTTACATACATTTTTGCCTTGTGCACATCAAAATGAACTATACCAACAATTCAAACAATGAACTATTTCAAAACTAAACTATTTTGAGGTATTCTCAACTTTCATTACTCCAATTGCTTTGATTAAAATACAAAGCTTCTAAGTGAAATTGTCCTTGCAGATTTCATTTCAACAATGCCTTTGTGTAATGCACTTTGAATAATTTAGAATCATATAATGCAAGGTTTTAAAAGAACAGTCACTATAACTTTATTATATAATCATATCACAAAGTTGTACTACCTTTTCTCTTTTTATAAATGTATTTTATGTGTAAAAACTAAAAAAAAATTAAGACATAAAATAAAAAACAAACTCTTTCTTGAATGACAAAAGTATTATATAACATTTAGCTGACCCGTGCCCACTTCGTTGAGCATGGAAACCGTGTAAACCTTCCCGGGACTTCCACAAATATTTCAAGACCCAAAATAGCCGAATCAGTTCAGCTGATATCGGGTTTTAGCGAGACTAACGAACAGCAATTGATTTTTATATAGCCTATGTTACTTGGTGATAATTTAGCTGTCTAATGAAAAAAAATTTATTAAAATCGGTCCAGTACTTTTTGAGTTAAGTCATTACATACAAAAATACAAATCTTTCCTCTTTATAATATTAGTGTAGATATGAGATATTATGTTAAAGTTATAGTACTTATTTTGCATAATCACCTTAGGTAGTTTGGTACCAATAAATCTTTTATTTTATTATTTTTATTATAGTTACTGTCCTTTTTACATACTAAATATTTTCACTATATCGTGCGTTTTTGTTTTACGTAAAACGGATTCAGTAAACGAGCTGTTGCTCGTAACTTCGAGCAGGAATATACCAAACATCCTCTAAAATAAAAGTAAAACGAAAAACCTATGACAGACTCAAAAAAATACCTCTGTATCTGATTGAGAAGATAGAAAAATAATAGTTTAATGTCTACCGAATACAGAAACGATAATTAAAATTAGGAACCGCGCTGTTACTGTCACTGCTGAAAAAACAGCATGTGACATGAGCAAACATTAATAATAATAGCCAACGTACGAGGATTAACCCAACATCACATAGTAAGTAGACAATAGCCCATAGCGGAGACGCGGACAAAACCTAGTTTGACCTGAATCTCAAGATTATCTTATATTACCATATTTTTCATATCTCTATTAGGGCCAGCCCACACGTGCGTCGCAACGCAGCGATTTTTGAAGATATTTTAATCATTCACATAATAATAATAATAATAAGCACCACTGCCTTGCGTGATGAAGGATGATGAAGCTTGACTGTCACCCGCCATTTTCATTTTGTTTCACTATTAAAGATAATAATAACTATGGACGCTTCACACCACGTCAATCTGGCCCCGGCTTAGTATCCGAAGAACTTGTGTTACAGGTGCCAGACAACGGAAATATATTTAATACTTTTATACTATACACATATTTAAGATTTGTTACACATCCAGGATCCAGGAACATTGAAAAATGTTTGTTCCATCGGCGGGATTCAAACCCTTGACCTCTCGCTCTAGCACCAACGCACTCAATCACTGCGCTACGGAGGTTGTCAAAGAGTGCGAGCCATATCGCTTTCTATCGTGTGTCGATGTGAACTGACCCTTAAGGTTTATTACGCTACGAATAATTAACTCTGATGGCGTTGTGTTGATGAAAATGATGTTAGCTAGAAGATTTAGCTGCTTCAGTTAATGTCTAAAGACTTGTATGTTCATAATATTATATGCTATACAAAACTTAAATGTTTTTTAAGTATGGAGACAACATAGACGGAATAAAAAAAAATTCTTAAAAATTAACAATTACAATCATTCTGTACATTATATAATTTCATCAAATTAGTAATTGGTCAATAATAATAACTATGGACGCTTCATACCACAACAATCTGGCCCCGTTGTAAGTATCCAAAAATGTGTGTTACAGGACAACGAAAATATATTTAATACTTTTAAAATATACACGTGTTTCAGATTTTTATTAAATAACACAAATTTAATACACATTCATGAGCAAAGAAAAAAGTTTGTTCTTTCGGCGGGATTCAAACCCGCGACCTCGGGCTTGAGCACCGACGGGCTCACCCACATCATTTTAGACCATAAAGTCAAGTAGGCCAACAAGTGAAAAAAGTCAAACGAAAATTTTTACTATGGCAAAAATTCTACAGGTTCACTAGTTCAAGAAATATACAAGGTGAAAGCACATATTACTTACTATAATGAAAATGTTTTACTTGAAATTAAAACATAAAGTAATTTTTTGTAAGGTAAATTTTGAATATAAATTACAATTACCAGTGACCACCGGTTCGGAACCCTAACCCGGCAAGAAGAACCGGCGTAAGAAAATATTTATCGTATATTATCTACTGCGTAAGTTAAAGTTTTTAAGTGGATTGGGACAGATTTGTATAGAGCGTGATCGATGTCCTTCGAAACAGCAACAGGATAGATGAAGTCATAGTGACATAGGTGAATAGCAGCATCCAGACTTCTCGTCTCACTTTTTGTTTCGAGAATACTCTAGATATGTGTGAGAAGTGTCTACGCGTAAGTGTTTAATGTGTACGCGTGATTGAGAAGCCTCTACTCGAATGTTAACTATCTACAAGTGAGTGAGAAGTCTCTACGCGGGGTTGACAAGCCTCTACGTGAGTGTTAACTATCTACAAGTGAGTGAGAAGTCTCTACGCGGGGTTGACAAGCCTCTACGTGAGTGTTAACTATCTACAAGTGAGTGAGAAGTCTCTACGCGGGGTTGACAAGCCTCTACGTGAGTGTTAACTATCTACAAGTGAGTGAGAAGTCTCTACGCGGGGTTGACAAGCCTCTACGTGAGTGTTAACTATCTACAAGTGAGTGAGAAGTCTCTACGCGGGGTTGACAAGCCTCTACGTGAGTGTTAACTATCTACAAGTGAGTGAGAAGTCTCTACGCGGGGTTGACAAGCCTCTACGTGAGTGTTAACTATCTACAAGTGAGTGAGAAGTCTCTACGCGGGGTTGACAAGCCTCTACGTGAGTGTTAACTATCTACAAGTGAGTGAGAAGTCGCTACGCGGGGTTGACAAGCCTCTACGTGAGTTTTAACTATCTACAAGTGAGTGAGTAGTGTCTACGCGGAGTTGACAAGCCTCTACGTGAGTGTTAACTATCTACAAGTGAGTGAGAAGTCTCTACGCGGGGTTGACAAGCCTCTACGTGAGTGTTAACTATCTACAAGTGAGTGAGAAGTCTCTACGCGGGGTTGACAAGCCTCTACGTGAGTGTTAACTATCTACAAGTGAGTGAGTAGTGTCTACGCGGAGTTGACAAGCCTCTACGTGAGTGTTAACTATCTACAAGTGAGTGAGAAGTCTCTACGCGGGGTTGACAAGCCTCTACGTGAGTGTTAACTATCTACAAGTGAGTGAGTAGTGTCTACGCGGAGTTGACAAGCATTATGTTAACTATCTACAAGTGAGTGACACGTCTCTACGCGGAGTGATAAGCATTATGTTAACTAACTACAAGTGAGTCAGAAGTGTCTACGCGGAGATAACAAGCATTATGTTAACTATCTACAAGTGTAGCAACGTTTGCTACTTTCTAAAGCTGCTTATCCATCTGTCAAGTGTGGCGAGAGTAACCACCCATAAAATACTTTAGGAGAGGTTAATATGTCAGTGGTTTTAGTGGGTAAAACGGCCGTAGAAAGCTGGAAGTCCCACATACCCCTAGGGGACCCTCTCTGGGGGATGGTTAACGCATTTCCGTTACGAAATAAAAAAAAAGCTTATGTGCAGTAGTGGACGTCATAGCTGAAATTAAGACGATGAACGATCCGTTGATGGAGGGGCCTGAATGGGTGTTACGCATCTGAATTCTCCATTACCCATGCCTCACACGATGGGAAACCCCAAACTATATTTCGGCAATTCAGACTAATTTAAAACTTCCCGCCTCAATAAAAACTGACTGTACATTAATTTGGCGGAATTTACTGCGGTCTGTCAATTAGATGTACTGTACACCGTATATTAATTTATATTGTTTTGATAGGCCCACGACATAGGGATAGATGTGAATAGACATGGCATATTTAATACTTTTAAAGTTAAATTCTTTTACGTAAGTGTAAGTGGTGAATGCGGGCGATAACGTTACGAAATGTGTGATCAGGTGAGGCAAACGGAAGTTGAGAGGGAGATATAAGTTTGTGAAGATAGAAAGAGAAAGATTTACGATTCGTGTAATATTATGAAGTTATAAGCGTTCCAGTAATCGGCCGTAAGATAAAGATCAGGTCTATAATTAACATAGTGTAGGCATATAATTAACATACATCGTGTGGTCTAAAGCATACTCGTAAGTATTTTAACCAACTTCCAAAAAGGAGTAGACTAGGGCCCGTATACATAAAACAATCTCAATCCGTAACCTCTATTTGAGAGCCCATTTGGCAGATAGTAAACTTTTAAAAGTGAAAAGAAACGCCTTTTTATTTGTATAATTGTTTCTAAATAGGGGTTGCTGATGATGAACCGTTGCGCAAAAACCACGTTGCCCGCTACATCATAAAAGTCACAAGTACGTATAGTTTTATTCAGTTTGTTCATAACTTTCATTGTGTATTAGTATTCACGTAATGGCTGTTAATTATTATACTAATATGCGGGTTTGTTCTAGAATTCAACTAGATACATATTAAATATGCTTAGGAGTGCTAACTCCGAAAACTGATTAGATAAAACAGAAGTGAAATACATTTTATGATATTCAAAAATTCAAACAACGTAATTAGCTCCATGTTAGTATAGTATTAGTACAATCAAATATTAAATAGGTACTGTGGTACATACAATCACAGAATAATTACCGTATTATGTCATTAATAATGAAGTTTATATGGTAATCGGTGGAGCTAGACATTATTCATAGTGCCCGCGCATTATATTAATAGTGCCCGGATTTATTACCTGGTTCGTATTATAGTATATAATTTTCACATTTGCGAGTGTACGCATAAGGAGTGTGGGAAGGAGGGAGGTGCATCAACGCACGCGTACACTCACTCAATTGCTTGCAGGTTGTGGTATAATTTTTTCGCGGGATATTCCTTGATTTTTTTTATTGTCTATTTTATTAATGGATGAAGGTGATATGTAGCAAAATTCTGATTTCGAGAAAATTTAATTTAAACTGTCACTGTGTTAACATTTTAGAATACGTTGTAACGTATTAAGTACATATACAATGTACTCAATACGTTACTACATAATATCCTAAATGATTATAGGTATATAATTTTCCGGGTAAATATTTTTTGGAACATAATATCACCTTCATCCATTCATGCCTTCAATTATTATTATGCACGCACAAATTTTTACTAAATTACATTTTAATTTAAATAACTAATATACGAATAATCCAGCGGGTACATTACCTTTATGTTTTTCTTTTTCGCCGTGTCTATGGACTTCCTAAGCCGCCGCGTGTCGTTAGGAATCTGTAATAAAGATTTACTCTCTTAACTTGTACCGGCAAGACTTCTCGGTATCTGAGACGGTTTGCAAGATTCTGATGTAATGTTGCCGGAAAAGAGATTAATTAATGTAAAGTAATATAATACTATCTATTAACTTCTCATTTAATTCCCTGACTAATAAACATAATATTTACTATTTATTATTATTAATAAAATAAAAGTTTAAAATATTGTAACCCGACTTCGCAAAAAAGGGGTCTAAAAAGTCTGAAACAAGACAGTCTTTTTAGACCCCTTTTTTGCGAAGTCGGGTTACAGTTTTTTAAACTTTTATTTTATATTTTTCTGTTTCCACATCAAATATAACATTATATTTTCATTAAATTGACCCATAGAAAGTAACTAAACAACTCCTAGATACTACTTGTACGACCGAATTTTAAACGTTTATTTTGAATTTAACGATAAAATATAATAATTAATAAAATATTTATATACATATTCGTTATGTGCTTGCCAAGACCTATCATTTGATTCCAAACACGAGACAATTATCATAATTAAATTTTTTTTTGAGTTAGTTTTTGAGGTTTAATTTTCAAAATCCAAAATTTTTTGAAAATTTACATAGCCTATGTTACTCGCGGTATTATCACTAATCGACTGATACCTCATTTATTAAAATCGGACCAGTAGTTTAGCCGCTACGAGGGAACATACATACATACATAGACTGCCAAAATCATTACCCTTCCTTTTGGCTTCACCGAAGTCGGGTAAAAACTACGTAGGTACTTCTTCGTATTCGACTTCAATATCTAAAAAGCAGCAGCTAAAAGAGCAACATCCTAAAGTTGCTGACTTGTATCTCACCTTTGCTGACACCGACTTCAACAAGAACATTAATTGTAAATACATAATAAAAGTGTTATTTTATTATGTTGAAGTAATTTTTTTTAAACGTAGTTTCTTTTTATTTTCTTACTTTTTAGTGTCTCTAGTCAAAGTAAGAGATAAATCCGTTATGTTGCTACGATGCTACAGACAGACTGACAGACACCATATTTATAATTTCCATCTCCTTTTTGTGTCGAAAGTGTATTTTTATACTCTCGACACAACAATATTTATTTGTGACATACAAATCAAATCATCGACATATAAAATATACCGACAAGTGTTGATTGATTCGTTAAAATGTTGGTGAAATATGTTAATAAAATAAAAACTACAGCGCCGAACTGTGTAAATTTGTTATGGAACTAAATGGCAGCTATTCTGCGTCGAATAAAAAAAGAATCAGGCAAATCGGATCATTAACCTCAGAGTAATCGGTGTACATACAAAAAAAAACAAGTCGAAATTGAGAACCTCCTCCTTTATTTGGAAGTTGGTTAAGCCCGCTTGATAAACCTTTAACCACTAGACAATGGGGGAGTTATAAATAAATAAATAAATAAATTATTTATTAGGAGCAACTATAGCCCAAATTTTTGTTAGTTTACAATTGACTTAAAAGCTATGTTAGTAGAATATTTCTAGTTTATTTTTGCAACACACATTTATATAGTAATTAATATTCACCTTACAAGAACTCTCATAAAGTGTTCTAGTATCAGCGAATCCAATTTATCAGCCAACATCTTTATGTAAATACCAAGTTCGAAGAAGCTCGTGATAAAATATTTTTAATAACGAAATGGGGTTTCATTATTAAAAATTGACGATATTACGTACTTGATGTAGGTATCTTGAGGATTCTTTTATATTTTCGCTGTCTTCTTTTTTATCATATTACATTATTTTAACACACGAATATCTAAAGTTTCAAATTGTTAGGTTATGTTTCTTTCGTGAAGAAAGTAATTGAATACGGGCTGATCTGAGTATTATGGATATTTGATTTAAAATAACATGGATAGTCGTGGGGTGCTGAGAAGCATTACCCCGTACGCATTCTTTCATCTTTACTGTGGAGGTCATAGGCGACAAAAATATTTACAAATTGATCTAACTCTGTGTTCCAGTACTTGAGAGTAAACGAAAATAACTTTTTTTTTCGTTCAGTTTCGCGTTCCTTTAGCACTGTTTAGCACCACTATGATCGTTTTGAACTGTTTTCATCCATGTTCCACTCACTGCTGTCAGTTGTCAAAAACTGTTCAAAACGCTCAGAATGATCACGCCATTTTGCATATTTTTACCCAGCTTTTTTGACGTTTAGGTACTTGGATTTTTGATCTCGATGTAATTTTTTAGTTATGATAGAACAACTTTATTCTAGATTATTTTATCATGCAGTTTATATAAAATATAATTAGAATTTATTAGACAAATGAGATGTGTCAAATTTAAACATCTGTCAGTCGTTCCACTAGCAGTAAAGTTTGCTACAAACGATATCGAAAATTTCATAATTGTCAGATATTTAGTCAGGGTTCCCCCATACATGATTTTCTCTTGATTAGTATTAAGCTATTTTTTCTTGAGGAGCTTCATTTCGATGAGTCGCCCAAGAATTTCTTGGACGGAACTCTCGATTGTGGTAGCTAACAGAGTTACCAAGGATAAAAAAAATGCTCAACTTTCGATAACCGGGATAACGTACCACGCAATTTGTAGGACAATTATGTCTGTTGAATTATATTAATGTTAACTAAGTAATAATAACAAAATCAGCTGGTTACTTATAATTTAAGATGACCTCGTTATCGATACAAGTTGGCAAGAGGAAACTCTTTGATCAAACCATACATTTTGAAGGACAAATATTTTTCGGATAATTTAGATCATTATCTTGACAATATAAAAAAAAATAGATATTTTGGAATCACCAATTCCACAAACTTTATTCTTCCTATCTCCGTTAGCTACCACTGACAAGAGAGTTCCGTCCAAATGAAGGTACTCACGAAAAATTAGCTTGATACTAATCAAGTGAAAACCATGTATGGGGGAACCCTGACTAATTGCGCTTAAGATTCGGCGATAAGAATGATCTGAGCGTTTTGATCAGTAAAACGTTTAAAAGAATACGCTGTAAAATATATAAAAAGACGGTTGTGTCCGAAATAGATAAAGAATATCTGTATTTTGGACCGGAATATATCCGGAAATGGGCAACAGCGTTTCCACCGACACTGTTATTATTATTTATATGTAAGTACTGCTCTCGCCATACCCTATACAGGCTGACTGGTGAGACATGTGCAATACTTACGGAGGGTACTCGGTACTCGATTCCCATTATAAATATGTAATAAAATTAGGTAAGTACTTATTTTTTCACCAAATTTCCCTTTAAATAAATGAATCATGGATACTATGAAAATAACGCGGCGGCGGCGTGCGACATCAACGTAGGTAGTACGGGCGCGTTCCTACGCGCGGTGTCCATGCGTTGGGTAAAGAATTATGAAGTGTTTAATTGATATTATTTTTTTATATATTTTTTTTTCATCTCAGATAATAGCCAAATATCACGTCCTCAAGTATTGCTCATGTCTCACCAGTCACACTGTATACTTAATACTTTCAGCTTATGTCCAACACTAGACATAGCTGAAACGGCGATTGTCGTTGAACACAAAGATGCTGCTAACATATTTCATAAACACTTTGTAACTTAATAATGGGAATGAATGTTAATATTAAACTAGCTTTTGCTGGCGGATTTGCATAGAATCGTGTTAGAAGCATATTCTTTGCTGAATACCTCTACATAATATTATACATAGATACCTTTTTAAACTTTCTTCTTCAATCACTCTGTATTTCAAAACAACTGCATCTAAATCCATTGCGTTTAAAGATCTGAGTATACATAGGGAGTAGAGACAGACAGCGGGAAGTAAAAACTTCATACTAACCCCCGGTCTATGGAAAGCTATACAAATGTATGATCAACTAACATGGCATTCAAACTAACAACACACTCAATGATGATTGGTGGAACATTATCAGAGAGAAAAGAAGATACATATATTTTATAATTACATCTCGCTCCCACTTGCACGGCTGGTTAAAATTCCTCAGATAAGGTTGATTCAAATCGTATCTTAATTCTCAACTAATTGGTGTCTTTGGTGAATTAACCTTATCTGTGGAATTTTAACGTGCCTTGCAATTGTGAGTCTTATGAAATTACACAGGGTGTAAAAATAACACTATAACTTTGAGATACGATTATACTGGCTTTCCTCATTTTGGTTTTTTTTTGTCAACAACTGAATTTTTTTTTTCTTATTACCATTTTGTGTCGCAAGAATAACGAAGAAACAAAAAAAAATTTCAAACATTTCTATAATGAGAAAAGGTATTATAATCTTATCCAAAAGTTATAGTGATTGTTCTTTTTACACCTGTTATAATATCTGTCCCTTCCTTTCTCTCTGATAAATTTTCCACTAATCAGCGTTCAATATAGGTTGTTAATTTGAATGCCATGTTAGTTGATCATACATTTGAATAGTGTTCTAAAAATGGGGGGTATACAGTGATAATGATAGGTGGAAATCATGACGTTTCTCTGCGCCAATAGCCTAAAAATAAGTATGTTCAAATACGTTTGAAAGTATGAATAACAAACAGTTATGAAAATATCAGCGGAATAAATAGCCACGTCCATTTTATCGACATAAATAAATCTTCACAAAGACAATAAAGTAGAGGAATATTTTACTAACGGCTTTGAACGTAAAATAAAATAGAGTTGAGCTTGTGAAGTGCTCTCGTAATTTTTAAATAGTTATGTGAAGTGGCGATATGGCTCAATGGTAGAGCGGTCTGGAGATTACGGGTTCAAGATAAAAAAAAATCTGCGTTTTTAGAACCAATGTATTGGTGAAAAAATCATAAAATCGGTGCTGTAGTCTCCAAGTTCGCGAACAGACAAACAGACGAGGCGGAGGACATTATTTTATAATGTAAGGATTACTTATTCGCTTGCTACTATAGTCACTATAATAGCTCCCCTCACCGATTTCGGTGTCGGTAGCCGATTTCATTGAAACCAGGCCAGCTACGCAGTAGTTATTTTATAGTGCCCAAGTGTGCGCAATACACAGAAACACTCTCTCTTCCTTTTACTCTCATAACCCAGTGGGACGGTAAACCGACACGACTGGCGAGAGAACAGGCGCAGGTCCGACTTTTTACATGCCCATCCGACGGACCATCTTTCTTGTCAGACAATCAGGTGATCAGCCTGCATTGTCCTAACCAAACTTGAAAACAACATTTTTGTTGTTCCAACGCGGGAATCGAACCCACGACCTCTGGGTCGAGAGCGAAGTTCTGAGCCACTAGACCACGGAGGCGATGCACTATAGCCTACTCTACAAAGAGAAAGATTTGTTTGAATTCAACAGTATCACAGACTACTGGACCAATTTTTATGATATCTCATAGATTAAACCACGGAGACATAGGCTACTTTTTATTGCATTAAAATGTACAGTACCTGCGGGCTTTTGTGCGCATTAGTTTAGGCAACTAGTAGATTAATACAATTAATTATTAATTAGTTACTAAGTAGACCTAAGAGAATCTAGCTTTAGAATATTCGGTAACACGGCACAGATTTGTGTAGAGTGCGTGGGGTAGAGACCTGTTCAAGCAATATTATAATTTATAACCGCTACATACGGTCAAATCTAGATCGAACTAGTTTTAACCCCCGACGCTAATAACTTATATAGTTTTATAAGTTTGACGTGTCTGTGTAAATGTGTATGTGTCTGTCTGTAGCATCGTAGCTCCCAAACGGATGATCCGATTTGAAGGCAGTATTTTTGTATGAAAGGTATATCAGAGAGTTTTTTAGCTATGTTTGGTGGAATGTTCAGGTCTTCGAGGTCATCAGGTCGTTTGTTAGGTGTTATAGGAGAAAGGTTACGGTTAAGGCTAAGTAGGTTTTTTTAAATGTTGATTTTTGGTAGTGTTAAGCATGCAACGAGTGAGTTTTTAAATATATGACATTAGGCAATTGTCTTATTCAAAAGAACTCAGGTCGCTTGAATACGCTTGGCAAGTCATTCCTTGAGAGGCAGGCATCAAGAACACAATAATTGTATTGCTTGACAAGCTGCATGCCTGGCGTGATAATTTAAAAGTTCAGTATACAGGTATCCTGTTGTTCTTGAGATCGTAAAAATTATTCTAAATCGTTGCTTTTTTGTTATATTAGTATAGACATAATATACATTACACATTGGCGCTAATATTTGTTGACTATTTTATGTTTATGTGTGTATTGGAACGTGTGTGTCGGGCGTTACACATCCATATTTATTGCCCTATAAAATAATAAATGCTTCAGTGTTACTACATTTCGATTATTTGTGAATTCGTCTGTGTTTACTGTTTAATGTAAACATAGAATTTTTCATGTGAGATTTAATGAATTCTAGAAGTGAAATTATTAAACACTGACGGCAACTTTTTAGTGAACGCGCAACTTACTTCAATTCAATTACTTTAATAACTCTTCAATAACTTTACTAATAATATTTTAAATAATATATTATATTGACATCCTTTGTACCAGGGCCCTGATTCAAGACACCATTTGGTATCAGATGGTATCTTGAATGATATTGGACATAAGCTGCGCTAAGTGACAAACAAATTCGATCGTCATTTGCTTGCTTATGTCGAATCCCATACATTTGTCGAACTTTGTAAGTTTGTAAGTGATAATAGCGATGGTATTTTGAATCAGCAGGCTTACTCCCGACACTCAGTTCAATCTCAACCGCTTTTGGAGTTTTATTTGGTAGATTACTTTGATGCTAACCAGGATAAAGAAAATAGTTAGATTATAATTTTTTATACTCCCGATCCCGATCAATCAACTGAAAATCAAAATAAACAAACGTCAATTTATTCGGGAGTAGACGGCGCAATTGAATCTGAATTTAAATTGAATCAGTTTGGAGAGTAAGGTCTTTTTGTGTTGAGAGTGGTCCCAGGGTCCAGCAGCGCTAAGAGTATTCGCTAATGACTTTTTCAACGATTTCCGGAAACAGTGACAGAAATCACAATAATTCCAAACAACTTTTTTACACTTTTTATTACGTTTTAATAAGGTTTTACAACTACACGACCGGTTTCGATTCAATCATCATCAGGCGATCCATCAAGAACCAACAGTACATTCAATCAACTGCCTATAACTATAGTGACAGAAATGTTACTAGCATCTCTTGGTTGTTGTTGTTTCTGTTTGTGTATATACAATCAAATCAAAAACATAAATGTAAAATGAGAGCCAAGTTCAAGGGCAAAAAGGAATAAAATTGAAATGGCCAAGTAATGATATTCATTTATAACGACATAAAATATTTTAAAACATTCTTAACTATAACTTCTTATAACTTAAATATATTGAAGTCCAAGGTTTGACTCGGCTGCGTGTCCTCACAAGGTTTTTCATTTTAGTTTTGCTATTCTGTTCAGTAGTTTTAGTCCGCAACTCTTCACGTTTATTTACGTATACTTTACGGTAACATAAACATTTTAGCTGTACGTAAACATAATAAACTAAGAATATGAACGATACACATTAACTGGCGAGTGTGAAAAATGTCGAATTATTGTTGTCTATTTTAAAATTATGATCAAGTAGCTCCCGCCACTTCGTAGGCATAAAAATGATTTACGCGGGAACCGTACATTTTATTGCGGTAAAAGTAGCCTATGTATTAATCCGGAGTATCAGTACCATACCCAATTTTATTAAAATACCTTTAGCCGTTTAGACGTGAAGAAATAACAAACACACATGCTCACAAACTTCCGGGGACTGCTAAAATCATTACCCTCATGGATTCGGCGAAGTTAATAATAATAATATTTATGAAAGCGCTTCACACCACGTCAATCTGGCCTAAGTATCTGAAGAACTTGTATTACAGGTACCAGACAAAGGAAATATATACATTTATACTATACACATCATTTATTTACGATGTTTACTAAATAAATATATACAAATTTAATACTATTTATACTCATTTATTGACAGAAAATACAAGAGGGATAACATGATTATGAAGTGTGTTTTTATGTATGTGTTGGTCAAATTGGCATTTATAATATGAGTGTCATTAGTATGATTTGTAAATCTTAGGTTAGCGTGAGTTATACTGACACTGATCCAATCGGCATTATGCTGCCGATTGGATCAGTAAAGCTCTGTTTGCAGTCATATAGCGGTGAACAAGCTCTGTTTAGTGAGATTTTGTTTACGTAGAAAATGTTTAAGCAACGCTGTCCTATAAACAGAGTTTTATAATGCAACCCGTATACCAAATTAATATAAACCCGTATAACCATTTTAGTAAGACGAGACACCCCTCCACCTCTTTCTTGACTGTCCAGGGGCCTCACTCTTCAAACTGATTCGACTTTAATTCAGATTCGATCGTGCCGCGTACTCCTGAATAAACTGACGTTTGTTTATTTTGATTCTCAGTCGATTGATATGGTGGGAGTACAAAAAGTTACAATGTAACGATTTTATTTTTCAAAGTAATCCATCAAATAAAATACCAAAGCCGTTGAGATTGAACTGATTCGATTTTCGATTGTGTCGGGAGTAAGCTTACAGCACTCCATCTGAGCAGGAGCAAGTACCTCGGGCAGCTCAAATACTCTACAACAGAGGAAATTCGTACCGCAGACCCCCACCAAATCGTTCGTTTTATGACTCTCATAGGACTGGGGACGGTACTCTAAAGCAAATGAGTCACAATAGATCCAGAAGGGTCGCAGTGACGTCAGGGTCTGACAAGGCCAGCATTCGGCTCGAAAAAAAAACAATGTTTACTAAGGAAGCTGACTACAATTTTTATAGCAGCGAAACTTGTGGCAATCAACGGTTACTAACAAAACCAGCCACCTTATTCCCAGAGCGTGCAGTCATCAATAAATCGAACCTACAACCTCTCGAGTACAAAAGTATACCCACTAGGCCACTGGAACTTATACCATAGAAACCACAATAGTAATTGAAGACATGAATGGATGAAGGTGGTATGTAGCAAAATTATCATTTCGAGAATATTGAGTTCAAACTGTCACTTAAACATTTTAGAATACGTCGTAACGTATTAAGTTCAATAATCTAAAGATCCGTCTCTAGAATCAATGCACTTTATACCTTACTACAATGTTTAAGTGACAGTTTAAACATTTTTTGAGACATTCAACGATTCATGTCTTCAATTATATCAAAGATCAAATAGATCCTTGATGTGGTTGTCGATTAGTCTGTTGCTAATTGGCTACGCTGTCCGCTTCAAATACATTCTTGGAAACTGACGAACTTAGTGTATATTATTGTTATATATTAAGGACGGCGAAGCTACACGCAGTGGAGTGTGATAGACCTAGATTCAAATGTCTTCCTGGAAACTCAATTTGGTTATACTAGCTGTTCACAATAATAACACACAACATCATCAGGTGATGATGATTACGTAATAAAAAGTGGAAAAAAGTTGTGAGTTACTATCGTGAAATTAATTAGGTGCCAATACAACGTAACATTTAATTAATAGTTCCTATGATTGCCACTTAAATGTTTTTGGCGCTAGTGGCATAGCAAAAATACAGCATCGCGCAATTTTTGCTAATCTCTATTTTTACGTAATTTATATTCCCTCTCTCGCCTTTTACGATACCAACGGGTAAGAAGGTTGTTAAGGAGGTGCTATTCTGTCTTCGGCATCCCGGGGACATAATATTCTATAATACGATATGAGTAATCCTTATACAGGGTGTAAAAAGAGCAGTCACTATAACTTTGAGATACGATTATACGACCTTTCCTTATTTTGGAAATGTAATTTATTTTTTTATATTTTTGCTGTCAAAAATTTTTTTTTTTTAATTTCACCATTTCTTACTTTTTCTGTCGCAAAAATAACAATATGCAATAATATTTTTTTTTTAAATATAATATGTAAAAAAAATTAAAAAATTTAGTATAATCATATCCCAAAGTTATAATGACTGCTCTTTTTACACCCGTTATATTATTATGATAAATAATATATATAAGGATTACTCATATTCTAATACACCTCCGTGGTCTAGTGGTTCAGAGCTTCGCTCTCGACCCGGAGGTCGTGGGTTCGATTCCCGCGTTGGAACAACAAAAGATGTTGTTTTCGGGTATGGTTAGGACAATGCAGGCTGATCACCTGATTGTCTGACAAGAAAGATGATCCATGCGTCGGATGGGCATGTAAAAAGTCGGACCTGCGCCTGTTCTCTCGCCAGTCGTGTCGGTTTGCCGTCCCACTGGGTTATGAGAGTAAAAGGAAGAGAGAGTGCTTCTGTGTATTGCGCACACACATGGGCACTATAAAATAACTCCTGCGGCCCGGTTTCAATGAAATCGGCTACCGACATCGAAATCGGTGAGGGGAGCTATTATATTCTAATACTAGCTGTGCCCGACTTCGTTCGACTGGTTGTCGGAATAACTATCGCGATTATCTTTTGATTATTGAAAAGGTTTTGAGTAACTTAAACCGTTTAGGAAGTGCACGCAACGAAAGTCCTCAAATGTTAATAATTTGTCCCGTTTTTGCAACATTTCTCACTGACGCTTCGCTCCTATTGGTTGCATCATAATGTTATATAGCCTAAAGCCTTCCTCTATAAATGGGCTATCTAACAAAAAAAGAATTTTCAAATCGGACCAGTAGTTCCTGAGATTAGCGCGTTTAGACAAACAAACTCTTCCGCTTTATAATATTATATGTATACACTCAGAAATGACGGGAGCTATTTTGATATAATTTTAAACGGACGTTTTATTATTTTTGTCGCTGGAAAATGTACGATTTCCTCGTATTTTATTAAGACGCGGGCAACATCTATTTCACCTTTAAAAAGGTTAATTGTACGCGGCATAACAATGTGTTACGAAACTAATTGATTGATTGATTGAATGATCGTTGCTATTTCTATTTTTACTAGCAATCTATTTTAATAAATGAATAAATACCAATATTAACTTTATTCGCGAGGATAATAAGATTTTACAATATTTTAAGAAGTTTAAAATGTGCATGATTTAAAAAGAGCAGTCACTATAACTTTGAGATACGATTATACTACCTTTCCTCATTTTGGATAATTTTTTGTTTATTTATTTGGCAAACTCCATTTTTTTTTTACTTTTTACAATTTCTTATTGTTTTGACGCAATTTTTATTTTATTTTTGTAAATATTTTTTTTCACTTTTTATTTATTTCCTCTTTTTTCCCTATATTCCTATATACCTACATTCCCTTGTCATGGGTGTCAATAAAAACAATTATAGTCCAATTAATTTTACAAAGAAAATGCCATTCAAAGGGTCAATGTAAATAGCCCTTAAACTATTTAATAGTCCCTAAATCAAGCATAATCTTTATAGTGGACATCAAACGTACAAGTCCACAAACGGAATTTAATTAACATTGTTACACGCAAGTATTATATTATTCATGAGTGAAAACAGGAACTACCGGGAAAAAACTTTGTAGAAAACCGGCGTAAAATAACGTTGAAAGACCGACAACTGCATACTTGTGGCTTTGATGATGAAGACGTCTAAATTAGCTTTAGGATTTTTTGACAACAAAGTTATTATGAAATTATAATATGAAAACATACTAACTCACAAACAGATACACTGATCAATATTGCTGTCTTTGTCAAGTGACTTTTATAACGTATCAGACAGAGAAAGCAACATTGATTTCATAGCGTAAATATTTTATTAATAAGAGATAATATTTTATTTATTTACTAGATGTTGCCTGTAACTTGGAGCGCGCTACAGAAATCCTAAACCGTACATCGTCGTTTCAGCCTTTTATTTTGTCCACTGCTGGACATAGGCCTCTCCAATACATTTCCAGTGCGACCGGTCCATTGCCACCTGCATCCAACGTGACCCGGCAGTTTT
This sequence comes from Celastrina argiolus, assembly GCA_905187575.2. Taxonomy (NCBI): domain Eukaryota; kingdom Metazoa; phylum Arthropoda; class Insecta; order Lepidoptera; family Lycaenidae; genus Celastrina; species Celastrina argiolus. The sequence goes on along the minus strand of LR994591.1, from coordinate 2,726,393 downwards.
CACCAGGTCGTCGGTCCATCTGGTAGGTGGCCGTCCCACACTGCGCTTGCCAGTACGTGGCCTCCACTCTAGGATCTTTTTGCCCCATCGACCGTCCAATCTTCGTGCTATGTGGCCGGCCCATTGCCACTTCAGCTGACTGATCCTACGGGCAATGTCAGCAACCTTAGTTCTTCTACGGATCTCCTCATTTCTGATTTGATCACGTAGAGAAATACCAAGCATTCCCCTCTCCATAGCACGCTGAGCGACATTGAGCCTTTTGAAAAGATCCTTCGTAAAGCACCACGTCTCAGAACCGTAAGTCATCACTGGTAACACACATTGGTTGTATACCTTTGTCTTAAGGCACTGAGGTATTTTGGACGAGAAGACGTTGCGTAATTTACCAAACGCAGCCCAGCCGAGCTGGATCCGTCTACTGACCTCTCTCTTAAAGTTGGACCTACCTAATCGGACAGCCTGCCCTAGGTATATATATTCGTCAACCACTTCAAGAGTAGAGCTCCCAACAGTTAGTGCGGTGGGTGCAACATGGACATTGTTCATGATCTTTGTTTTGTCCATGTTCATTTTAAGACCCACTTGATGAAAAACTCTATTGAGGCTACCGAGCATGCGCCCCAAATCTTCCAGTGATTCTGCCATGACTACTATGTCGTCGGCAAATCGAAGGTGAGTGATGTATTCGCCATTGATGTTGATGCCAAGTCCTTGCCATTCCAGGAGCTTGAAGGAATCCTCCAGAGCAGCGGTCAACAGTTTCGGGGATATGATATCCCCTGTCTTACTCCTCTCTTTAAAGGGATATCCTTCGTGCAGTGCTCCTGTACTCGGACTGACATGGTGGCGTTATTATACAAACACTTCAACACTTCGATATACCAATAGTCGATACGGCAACGCTGGAGAGATCTAAGGACCGCCCATATTTCGACGGAATCAAAGGCTTTCACATAGTCCACAAACGCCAAGCATAATGGCCGATTATACTCTTCGGTCTTCTGTATGTGGTCTATGGTACTATAGCCTTTTCGGAAACCGGCTTGTTCGGTAGGCTGAAAGTCATCCAGCCTGCGTTCGAGACGCATCGTGATAACTCTCGTAAACAGCTTGTAGACATGGCTCAGCAGTGTTATGGGCCTATAGTTCTTCAGTAAGGTTTTTTGAAGAGCAGGACCACAACACCCCTGTTCCATGCCTCTGGCGTTTTCCCATCGAGTAAGGAGGAATTGAAGAGTTTCTGAAGGACTTTTAGTACCGGCGTGCCGCCCGCTTTCAGAAGCTCTGTAGTGATTCCATCCTTGCCCGGAGCCTTGTTGTTCTTAAGCTGTTTGAGAGCTACCCTAATCTCGTACAGTAAGTAAGTAAACCGTACATATTGCTGCGATAAGCAGTAACTTGAAACAAATGGCTTTTTTATTTTATTTATTTATTTAAATAGAAACTTGTGTTTTAATCTAGAGCCAAATAAACTGCTTAACCAAATATCATTAACATCCGTTTAAAAGTTTTTACGTGAATAAGTCACAAACATAATATTTTATCCCCACAAATTTAGGGTAGCGGTAGGGTTTATTTATGTCAAACTAAAAAACAACAAAATTTTACTGTTATTAACAACAGAATACTAGAAAAATCTTAGAAGAGGCCTTCGACGCAGACCTTCTGTAGATAATTAGAACTGCTCTGAAGATTTAGCCTCATTATCCAGAAAAGTGACCCAACATAACTTTGGCCGCTCTATCAAGCGCAAAAGTAATTAGTGAATAGTTTGCTTTATAATCTGAGAATAAAGTACTCTAAGAAAACAATAAAGTTCAGGCCTAATGCTTCCAACAATTAATTTAAAAAATACAATGCTACTTCCCTACAGTAAAGAAAAGGTGGTAGATATATTTAATGTATAATAATATCTATGGACGCTTCACACCACGTCCATGTGGCCCCGTGCTAAGTATCCGAAGAACTTGTGTTACCTACATTATTTTATACTATACACTTATTTAAGAATTTTACTATATTATAAACAAATTTAATACACATCCATGACCCAGGAACATTTAAAACTTTTTGTTACCTCGGCGGGATTCGAACCCGCGACCTCTAGCTCGACCACTAACGCGCTCAACCACTGTGCTACGGAGGTCGTCAAAAATGTATTTCAAAGGAGTACCTACATATTGTTATGTCATCGTATAAGTCGAAAAACTGTTAGTTTAGAATATATCTAGCAATATTGCAATAATAATAAAACGAGAAATTGTAAAGCGGAAATTAATACTTAATAACGCATTATTTTTCTATAGTTTAAAAACTATTGAAGTGAAAACGTTATATTACAGTCTGTCTGGCGATAAATTATGAACTGTTCGTTAAATAAACTAACTGCTTACAATTTTACGATGACTAATATAACATAACAATAATTATATATTCAAACATAACATTATTTAAATTCCGACATTTACAATATGCAAATCATATAATTTTTTGTTTGACTTATTATTCTCTGTTCTATAACAACGTAAATGCAAAAATTAACAAAACCCGTATTACGAGGAAATCTGTGTTTATTATTCTATAAAGATATTGTTATAGACCTTTGAATGTTTACATAACATACTATATTTTATTACTATACTACTTGAGATACATGTTAGAACATAGATAATACAGTGTTGATATCTGAAAACTGAAAACAACTGTCAGACGACAGTCTTCAACCGGTCTTGGCGCTGAGCGGACGAAGCGCGTCGTTCGAAAATAATACGAAACAAAAATATTTTTTTCTTTAGTGACAACTGCGTTGACATTACTATAAACTGTTTGATTGGCTAAAAGTTTTTTTTCTCTTAATTACACAAAAGTTTTATTTGATAAAGTTTTATTTTCGGTGTCGAAAAGTTTGAAGAATTTGAGAAGTAAAGGTGAGTTTATAACTCTAAACTAAGTTATTTTTAAATTTAAATTTCACGTGTTATTTATAATATTGTTGTGTTACTTTCATTCTTGATTACCTAATTGGTTGCAATTTTTTGTAACAACAAGTTATCTAAGGGGTACGCTTATATTTTTAGACAAGTTTGAAAAATAGCGACAAATGATCCTTTTTAATTGGTCTGATTTATTGGTCCATTAAATGGTCTTAATCTTCATACTTATTAAAATAAACTATAAATCTGCATCACTTATTAAATACATTTAGCGTGAACCAGTGGCAGGACAAATCTTTCAAGGTTTTTTGTTACTGTATATTGTTAAAATGTACTTTTTTATATATAAATAAATAAAAAAATAAGAAAACAGTTTGTAAGAATGATTTTTATAAATATCACAAATTATCTAAGAATGATTGAAGACATGAATGGATGAAGGTGATATATATCACAAAATTATGATTTTTAGAAAATTAAGTTTCACTGTCACTTAAACATTTTAGAATACGTCGTAAAGTATTAAGTACATTAATCTAAAGATCCATCTCTAGAATCAATGTACCTACTTAATAAGTTACAAAATATTCTAAAATGTTTAAGTTACAGTTTAAACTCAATTTTATGGGTAAAATTTTTTGTGACATAACCTTCATCGATTCATGTCTTGAATTATTCTAAACACTAACCTGTAGCGGAGTGGTTGAGAGCGTTGGTGTTCGAGCAAGAGGTCGCGGGTTTCAATCCCGCCGAGGGAACAAAAAGTTTTAAATGTTCATCGTCAAAAGGGTCATGGATGTGTATTAAATTTGTGTATAATATAATAAAAATCTTGAATATGTGTTTAGTATAAAAGTATTAAATATATTTCCGTTGTCTGGTACCTGTAATCAAGTTCCTCATACTTAGCACGGGGCTAGATTGACGTGGTGTGAAGCGTCCATACATATTATTATTATTATGTTTGTGTATAGCTTTCCTTCCTCACGGGCAATTAAATCCCGGACCTTTGGGAGGCATGCGTGGGGCCGAAGCCAACACGCAGAGGCCCCGGTACACAATTTTAATTTAAATGTAATGTGACACCAGCCGGCGACTCTCCCTGTACGCACCATGGGAGTGCGCCCGTAGACCTACCGGTTAGTGCAGGACTATTGCAAGAAACTGTTATAAGAAAATATTCTGGGCTATAGGGGTTATTATTATTACTATTATGGTTTTTAGAAATTTTCTTTCCTCCCTTTCGGGGGTCTACTGCAGTTGCGGGCTTGTGGCCAAACAACTTCAGGTAAGATGATAATTTAATGTATAGCTAAGAATTTGCGGACAATACGACATGTACTGAGTATGACTACTTTTTGTATGGTGATGTATGTTAGTGGATGTATGTTAAGTATTTTGAGTGATGTGTGAAGTGTTTTAGGTATGATGCCAGTGGTCGAAATTATTATAGGTATTGTTGATTATTATAATTAACAATGTTTTACAAATTTTTAGTATAATGTAATTAACATTTCGAAATGTGTCCCGAAATAAAATAAATATTGTTCACCCACCGACCCAAAAGATCAAAGAGCTTCAAAATTCTCAACTAGTCCCGAGGTCAAAAGTTCAAACAATTTGACGTGAGAAGCGTTTCTGTGGTACATTGCATCCACTATGTCATTTATTCAGTGGTCCAGACCCTTTGTCCAAATTGTACTCGGGGGTTCCAAGTCCGTTGTTGCGGTCATCAAATATTTACAAGTTGTTGGCAGAATTTACACACATGTTACACAATAATCGCAGATTAGATAATCAAGTGAGCAAAATCCTTTACGTGACAGAGATAGTAAGTTAGACGAAAGATAAATAAAGTGAAATAAAATTATTAATTTTATATTCAACACAATCACAAAATATTTATATGGCAACTTAATAATAAGATTAAAATAATATACAAAATAATAATAATATAATATACAAATTAAAAGCACTCACTGCTTCAAAATTCGGGAATTAATTTAAAAAAATCATAATTTAATTAAATTTAGGTAGGTTAGGTATAATTTGTTTATTTTATTATTATTATTTTGTATATTATTTTAATCTTATTACTAAGTTGCCATATAAATATTTTGTGATTGTGTTAAATATAAAATTAGTAATTTTATTTCACTAGATCAGTATTTTTCTTTTGAAAGCTGTCGTGATCACGGATGTTCTTTAATATAATTTGTCATGGCGGTCCGAACTGTGACCAGCAGAGAACTAGATCCAATGCGGTTCATGTGTTTGTAAGCTACGATGCCACAGACATTAAAACACGACAAACTTTTTATTTATTTATTTATTTATTTATTTATTTATTTATTTATTCCAAGAAATTGGTTACATAGTTGTTACATATTTTTAATATTTTGTCTCACAATTTCTGCCCATAAGGACATGGAAATAATATTATACTAGCTGACCCTTGCCCACTTCGTTGAGCATAAAAACCCCGGAACGCGGAACCCGGAACGCCGAACCCGCAACGCGGCAACCCGGAACCCGCAACGCGGGAACCCGGAACCCGCAACGCGGGAACCCGGAACCCGCAACGCGGGAACCCGGAACCCGCAACGCGGGAACCCCGAACACGCAACGCGGGAACCCGGAACCCGCAGCATGGGAACCCGAAACCCGCAACGCGGGAACCCGGAACCCGCAACGCGGGAACCCGGAACCCGCAACGCGGAACCCGCAGCATGGGAACCCGAAACCCGCAACGCGGGAACCCGGAACCCCCAACGCGGGAACCCGGAACCCGCAACGCGGGAACCCGGAACCCTCAACGCGGAACCCGCAACATGGGAACCCGAAACCCGCAACGCGGAACCCGGAACATGGAACCCGGAACGCGCAACACGGGAACCCGGAACCCGCAACGCGGAACCAGCAGCATGGGAACCCGAAACCCGCAACGCGGAATCCGGAACCCGCAACGCGGAATCCGGAACCCGCAACGCGGAACCCACAACGCGAAACCCTAACGTTCACGGAAACGCTGTCAAATGGAAAAAATAGTATCCTATGTCCGTCTACTTGCTCTAAGCTACTTCCTCACCAATTTTCAGCCATATCGATAAAGCCGTTTATACATATAGATGTATAGATTACTCCTACTAACATAAGCTAACGCCCGGTGAATGCTCCCGTCACAGTCGGTCCAGCCGATTCGGTGATCATTAGTTAGATGACGATGATGATGATGATGAAAAGTAGCATGAATTAATCCTTGTAACTTTAGCTATCTACCAGTGAAAGTCTCGTTAAAATCGGTCCAGCCGTTCCAGAGATTAGCCGGAGCAAAGAGACAGGCTGACAGACAGACATTTTTTTAAATTGCATTTTTGTTTTCAGTACCTAGATATCGTTGCCAATGCCAAAAAAAGAAGAAAATATCGTTTAAAATGTCATATGCATTTAGAAAAACGTTGCTAATTGAAAGTTACAAACTGACACTTCAATACGCATACATTATTAGATTTCTGAACGCATAGTTGTTACATCATTTGACAACAAATGTTTGACATTTGATGAACAAAATATGAGCATTTATTTACATGATTAATTATTCACATACACATCAAGTTTTCACTATTTTTAATATGTATTCTGCTATTCGGGGAGGAGACAAATCCAACGAATCAAAAACCATGAAAATTGGTTCAGCCGTTCTCGAGTTATAAGTGTTGTAACAAACACGACTTTCTTTTATATATATATATAGATATATAGATATAGATATATAGATAGATAAGATTAGTTAATAAGTGCACATGCAAATATAGACATTAAAGACATTATTAAATAATTTGACATGTATGTTGTCACTGTCACATTTAAACAGCTGAAACAAAGATTATTATTACATAAAGGTGAGCTGATATAATTGGAGGTTATAGCTTGGTGCATCATGGTCCATGTTATAATTATTAATATTACAAGTTATAATTTTAACAATATGTAAGTTACACAGTACAAGGATTTTTAATAAAATTCAGTGGTACATTTTAACGACAAGTTTGTTTCCTCCTTAACAATATTACATTTTGGCGGAGAAGCATGCTCATCTTACACCTTCCTGCCTGAGGTGCACACATGGCAGGTGGGTACTTACATATTTCATTTAAGTTGTTTTATTTTTTATTACTTTACTTTAGTATTTTATAATATTAACATTTCGTTTATTATTAACTTTCAGCACTCCATGCTAGGGTGGAATGTACTTTCAAATGTTGCTGGAAAAAAAAAGAAGAAGATTTACAAAACTAAATTTAAGTCAGTTTTAAGTTAACAAAATCAAAATTATAATTATTAAAGTTGATTGATTACATGTCATTAGATGGTAGGTTTTAGATGCCTCTATTTTCGTCCGGGGTTAAAAAATATTTTAATCAATTTTAATATTGATTTATTTTTGTCTTACAGTTACAATTATCAAAGTCAAAGGTATATTTGTACGTTTGTTTAGTAGCGCCTAAACTACTGATCTGACTACAATGCAAGAGGTGATTCTGATGAATAGATTCATAATAATAGCGCTAATAGAGATCGTCTAAATAAAATAATAATAATGCCTCTCACACCGATTTCGGTTACGGTGGCCGGTTTCATTGAAACCAGGCCAGCTACGCAGGTGTTATTTTATGGTACCCAAGTGTGTGCGCAATAGACAGAAGCAACGTCTCGTAGCCCAGTGAGACGGATAACCGACACGACAGATCAGGCGCTGGACCGAATTTTTACATGCCCATCCCAAGCATGGATCATCTTTCTTGTCAGACAATCAGGAGATCAGCCTGCATTGTCCCAAGTCCTATCCAAAGTTGAAAACAACATTATTGTTGTTCCAACGCGGGAATCGAACCCACGACGAGCGACGAGAGCGAAGCTCTGAACCACTAGACCATGGAGGCATTTAAATATAATACTACTACTTTGACGTGCATTTACGAGTGTTATGGTTGAGTTATATATTTTTCTTTATACATTGAAGTTGTAGCCACTGTAGTGGAGAAGGTAACGCTTAATATAATAATATTTATACAAGGATCTGGCAAACGCCATAGTCCTTCCATAGTCCTAGATACCCAGTCCACTAGCACCTCACCCCTATAGCCCAGTATCTTTTCTTATGACCGTTCCTTGCAATAGTCCTACACTAACCGGTGGGTCTCGTGGGCGCACTCCCATGGTGCGTACAGGGAGAGTCGCCGGCTGGTGTCACATTACATTTAAATTAAAATTGTGTGTTGGGCCTCTGCGTGTTGGCTTCGGTCCCACGCATGCTTTCCAAAGGTCCGGGATTTAATTTCCCAAGAGTAAGGAAAAATAATAATAATATCTATGGACTGATCTGGCCCCATGTTTAGTATCCGAAGATCTTGTGTTACAGGTGCCAGACAACGGAAATATATTTAATGCTTTTATACTATACACACATTTTAAATTTTTATTATATTATACACAAATTCAATACACATCCATGACCCAGGAACATTGAAAACTTTTTGTTACCTCGGCGGGATTCGAACCCGCGACCTCTCGCTCGAGCACTAACGCGCTCAACCCCTGTCGCAGGGGTACTCAAATTATAATGATTATGATGATCACCACTAACTTCTCACATAATCACACTTATCAAAACGTTAACGTTCACCGGTATTTTCAGGATTTCGCTCTACTAATCTAAATATTATTAGTAGTAATATAATGCCGTAGGAAAATGCAATTTCATACTTAGATAAGATTCATCTAAATAATATAAATATTATTATTTTATATCCTTATTGTTATAAAACAAAGGCAACCACCGTCTGTTTGTGTGTTTGCGATAAGCTCAAAGATTACTGCACCGATATTCATGCTGTTTTCACCAGTGGGTAGAGTGGTGGGAGTGGTACGAAACCCTAAAAATCAAAGATGAATAATCGACGAGACACAAACCCCTAGACACTTAAAATTTCGATCACGTATTCCCCTTATATCGTAGGTAGGCTTATCTACTAAGGGAGGATTTTTTTAAATTCCTAGGGGGTGAAATCTATTTAATGAAGCTGCGGACAATAGCTAGTAGATACATAATTATAATAATATATGCAGTATGCACCTCCGTGGTTCAGTGGTATAGACATTGGCTCTCGACTTCGGTCCTGGGTTCGATTCCCGCGTTGGAATAGCAAAAATTTTGTTACCGTTTGGTTAGGACATTGCCGGCTGATCACCTGATTGTCTGACAAGATGATCCATGCGTCGGATGGGCATGTAAAAAGTTCGCCTGTTCTCTCGCCAGTCGTGTCGGGTAACCGTCCCCGGGTTATGAGAGCAAAAGGAAGATATTTTCCTTGCACACACTTGGGCACTATAAAATTACTCCTACGTAACAACGAAATCAGCCACCGAAATTGAAATCGGTGTGGGAGTTATTATTATAATAATAACATGTCTATTGCAATATATATTTAAAATTAACCACACTAATATTACTACGCACATTTGCACGTGTGGTCTGTCGAGTACAAATGGCGGGACCGATGTAAATGAGATTAATTATAGATGTATTGACGACCTCGGTAGCGCAGTGGTCGAGGGCAGGTGCTGAAGCCGGAGGTCGCGGGTTTGATTCCCGCCGAGGTATCAAATTGTGGGTCATGTATGTATATTAAATAAAAATCTTATATATTATGTGTATTGTGTATATTATAAAAATATGAAATATATTTCCATCTGGTACCTGCAACACAAGTTCTTTGGATACTAAGCACGGGACCTGCAGATTGTCGTGGTGTGCAGCACGTGAATATATGGGTTTGACACAAGCTTCGCTAAGTGACAAACGAATCCGCTTGTCTTTTAGCGACCTTCATGTCAAATTCCATTTTCTTTTCGACCTTCGTAAGTAATAATACCGATGGCACCTTGGAATCAGACATGAAAGTCAAAAGTGAGTCTTTCAGCGCTGGTACTTTTACAGTATACTCTACTTAGGAGGCACATACACACCCTTAAGTATTATCACTCATTTATTTTACACCTTGTATATTTTTTTTGTTTTTTTTTTTATATATTTAGGCGCTAAGGAAGTCGCAAGCAACATTGAGTTATTATAAGAGTTTTGTTGCAATAAGTTATTACGTTTTGAAACTATTATTTTACTTAACCAATATTGTAAGTAACATTTTAATTAAAATATAATAATTAATTAATTATACGCTACAATTAACTTTTAATTAATAATTTACAAAGATAATATTATCTAATTTATTGTATAGCATAATAATAATTAACATACAACAACAGATAGGTAATACAATATGCAATTAAGAAGTGAATGTACTGTTTAAACAAACAATATCTGCCAATATGTTGATTGTATTATATGACATAGTAATATGTAAATTACTACATTAGTACCTGTTACTAATGACGCTGCTTCAATAGAAGTCAAGTTAATAATACGGTCTTAATTTTTTATACTTTGAAATCCATTGTCATGTCTAAGAAAGACAGAAAAACTATAACATCAGCTATAATAATATCTATGGACGCATCACACCACGTCAATCTGGCCCCGTGCTAAGTAACTAGTGTTACAGGTACCAGACAACGGAAATATATATAATATTGCTATACTATACACATATTTAAGATTTTTATTAGGTATATTATACACCAATGGAATACACATTCAAGACCCAGGAACATTGAAAACTTTTTGTTCCCCTGGCGGGATTCGATCCCGTGATCTTTCCCTCGAGCACCATACGCTCAACCACTGCGCTACGGAGGTCCTTTGTGCCTATTTCGTTCGATCCATTTCGGAAGATATTCTACAAAGAATATTACACTCTGTACACTACGTAGATATAATTTGATTTAAACGTAAATAAAGTAACAAAGTACGCTATAATGCTACCAACTTTAATGTCGCTGTGACCGCTACAGACAACTATGGTCGAAATTGGTCAAAGTAGAGCCGTGATCGGACCCGGTAATAAAATCTAAGCGTCAGCTCACATCGAAATACGGTAGACAAAAAATAAACTTTAAAAAGCATATTATTTGCCTGCTGTTGCAATATATAATACCAAAATCGGGTGCGACCACAGCTCTACCTTGACGATTTTTGTACCTATGGATTTTTGGATTTCAAATGGAATTATTTACTTTTTTCAGTATTTGTAGACCCGTTTTGCGAATTCGAGTTATAGTTTTTTTTAATATTAATTAGTTAATCTATTTGTTAGTAGCTATAGTTATTATTAATTATATATTAATTACAGTTATTTCTTTAATTGTTTGTGTTTTTTTCTTTCTCAAGGGTGGCTTGAAAGAAATCCCTTCATAAGGACAAAGCCTTTGTTGAAGACAAAGGTTATTTATACGTTAAGATTTACTCGTGCTTGTATATTTTTGTTTTGGACCGAATAAAGTATATTATATTCATTCTTTCATTTCAATTCCATAAAAGTCAGTTGTTTCTATGAGATTACGTTATTGCCTTAGAAAGTTATTTGTCTAATCGTTTTTGCAAAAGTGAATCATTTACCCAAAATGTCCGTAATCTGGGAGCACGGGAGTGCCTCCTTCAAGCCAATTGTTTTAACAACCTCATATTATCCATGATCTACTGATGATGATAGCCATCAGTACGATGGATCATGCCCACGTTATTGCCAAGCAGATTCAGACTATTAATTAAGCGCCCAGCCTATTTACAACAGCTCAATTAGTGCGGGGCGTTTAATCAAACTACTGGGCGTTTGTTTTTGATGATAACATCTATAAAAATTCCCAGCCTGAAATTAATTTGGGACTAATTGAAGAACTATTAGACTAACTACTATTTACATAAAATAATTGTTCCGCCCACACCGATTTCTGTGACGGTCGCTGATTTCATTGAAACCAAACTATGCAGGAGCACATTTTGTTAATGATAGCACACCCTGGTAATAAGGTGGCCACTTTCGAGGCTACTTTTATTTTATAAAGTATACTTTTGTAAATTGTAATTTATAAGTTATAACATTGTTATATATATAACAAAGTTAATATATATATAACATTGTTATTATATATATATATAACAATGTCCTATATACAATTTTTCCATCTTTTTGCTAAAAGGTGGCCCGAGCGAGTTTCTTACGCCGGTTTTTCTCGCCGGGTTAGTCCCCGAACCGGTGGTAGGTCATCATGTAGGACAATTCTAAAAGTGTTAGTTACTAACCTATTTGGAAATAAAAGATTTTTCATTTTCATTTTCATTTTCACAAAGTAGATATACCTATAATAATATAAGAGACGCGACCCAGTAGAAAATGGTATCACCCTAATACTGGCATTATTTGACTGGCTATAGGTGAAGTCCAGGCACATTCCGGAAACTGCCATCTAGCGCCACTATTGGAAAATACTAATTATAAAATTCGTTTCGTATCTTCTTCTTAATTAAGGAGTTGAATTTGGCTTAATGTGATTTTATGTTAAAAAATATGCTTATCTTTATTTTAATGTCAATATTTGTACTTAATTCGGCATATTTACATTTTTTATTTTACAAACGTTAATAGTACATCTATTGCATTTTTTGGTATTAAACATAGATTGTATGGAATGGTAGGCCTTGGCAGGAGTTCATTTTATAGTACCCAAGTGTGTACGCACTCTCCCTTCCTTCCAGACATGTTGTTCTCACATGATAACATGACTCGAGGGAGATCAGTCGCAAGAACAAGTTTGTACGTGCTAACGCAATTAAGACAACCAGGTAATTAGCCTACATTGTCCCAGCCCGACTTAAAATAAAAGTTTATTTTATTATTTTTCTGACTTGGGATTACCACAATCTCCGCTCCGAGAGCCAAGCTGTATGTATGTGTATCCACTTGGAAAAAAAATATATGTCCTTGTCTTCTACAATGACTAGAAGTTGCCTCAATAAAGTATTCATTCAAATGTTCATAGAGAACAGTCGCAACGATAGACAAAGCTGAAACAAAATTTCTGTTTTGTGCCGAGTGTAGCTTTAGGCTCGGACTATACGGACGATTTTAAACTCTATTGTATTAGCGCAGAGTTCTATTTTCAGTAATTAATTCTTTTCAGAATGGCAAATTCAGATCTTTATAGTCCGAACCTTTTAAGCGCATACGATGCATGAGGCAGTGCAGCTTGAGGTTTCAACTATAGTTTTATTCTATTCTATTCTATAATAAAAAAGGAACTGTCCAAAGAGCCATAGCGAAGACAACTCTTACCAGCCGTAAAAAATCATTAAAGCAAAAAGTAAACTTAAAAAGATACGTAAAAGTTTTCTTATAATCAACACCTGTTCTCTTGAGAATAATTGTTAGAAACAATGTACTCGTAGTAAGAAACCAACTAAACAAAAATGTTAAAAAAAAGTGTTTAGTAACAGAATTGTGAAGTAAGTAAATGTTTGAAATGCAAAACATAAAACACAAATAATAATGTAAAATAAAAAATTGCAAATAATTGTCCCTGTCTCTGATTGGGGTAACAAGCCAGACCCATTTTTAACACGGGTCCATAAAAAAAAAAAAAAAACACCTGTTCTCTAGGGCTCGTATTAATAGAGAAGTCTCAAACCCAACCTCACTTGAGAACCTATTTGACAGATACAACGTTTATTTCACTTTTGAAAGTGAACAATTTTATTAAAGTTACATATTACTTTAATTTCTTTTGTTTACCTGACATAATGTTGAGTTTTAAAAAGTGTTGAAACCCATTAATTTTTTAATTAGGTTAGATTATATACACAATAATTAACAGTATTTTTTATTATTCTAAGTGGGTACTCAGTTGGTAAACTAGACTTGTTTTTAATGGACTAAGTACATGACATAACAGATTAACATAATTACTTATACCCGAATGAAATGGATTAATTTACTTATAATCACAAATAACATTTTAGTCTAGTTGTAGGAAACAAAAATAGCCATAAACTTTTTGTCTGCACCATTTTTTTCCTCTTTAATTAAATTATAGATAATAATAACTCAAGGCTTATCTATTATTAAATGTATTTCTGGTAAACCAGCATAATAAATAATAATTAAATTAATGTAAAACCTATTATCACATTTGGAAAAAAAGTAATTGGCTTCCAAAACTCATCACAATTTACTTATGTTTTTATCCAAATACTGTTATCGTGTATGCAGCTACTATAACTGCATATGCAGCTGTAATATTGTGTAAATAAATAAATTTATTATTAAAATTGATAATTTCTTTATTGGCACTTCGTAATAAAACTGATTCGAAAGGCGTGACGGAAAACGGCATGACACTGTTCTGGCACTCGGCACTACGCCGCCGCTATCAACTTCGTTGTGTGTGTATGTTTGTGTGTGTATACACACATTGATACTTTTTTATGAGACACATCTCTAGGGTATCCCCCGACGTAATTTTTAAAAATGGTGATTAGTTATTGTTAAACGGTAACTGTTTCATTTTGTTGACGAAGTGAATTATATATCTTTTCTATATTGTCTATTCTGGGACCTCTGTATTCAAACTTCGTAAATGTAATATTCATACAGTACAAATAACAATAAACGCTTTTTGCGAACGCGTGTTTCAAGTAGCTGTAATTATGTACGGCGATCTACCAACCTTATTTATAATTCAGAAGTTTATTAATTACACTTTCAACGTTGTGAAATATTAAACTTTTAATTCGCATAATTAAAAAGTAGACCAGCTGTGTCCCGTGACTGTAATATTGCACAAAGGAAACGTTCTACTTATTGCATCACAGTAAGCTAATAATAATAATATCTATAGACGCTTCACACCACGTTAATCTGGCCCTGTGCTAAGTATATTAACTTGTGTTACAGGTACCACAACGGAAATATATATTAAATACTTTTATACTATTATAAAATATTAAGATTGTTATTATATTTTACCTATATTATATCCATGACCTAGGAACATTGAAAACTTTTTGTTTCCTAGGCAGTATTCGAACCCGCAACGTCTCGGTCGATCACCGACGCGCTGAACCACTGCGCTACGGAGGTCGTCAAAAACAGAAGCTTTATAACAATAAATTAAAATGTTGACAAGACCGCCTATTACCTTTTGAAAATTTAATCCATTGAAAGCGAATGTCGAAATTTTAACTGACGACTTTAATGAAATCCCTTCCTCGTGTTTTAGATTTTAAAGTTAAGGCTTTGACATCTAAAACAGACATCAAATCAGCAGGTATGCCATTTGTGAAATAGAATTCAGTGTTTATTTATTGAAACAGTATCAGATGCAACAACAATATTGCACTTTAAAATGCGTGAACATTATTATAATAATAATAATATCTGTGGAGTCTTTACACCATGTCATCAGGCGCAGGACTGATTTTTTACATGCCCATTCGACGCATGGATGATCTTTCTTGTCAATCAAGTGATTTGCCTGTATAGTCCGAACCAAACGTGAAAATAACATTTTTTGTTTTCCCAAACGAATTTGACCTGAGTCGAAACCTCTAAACTACTAGACCACGGAGGCGTTTACCTACACACAGAGTGGGACAGGTCTGGTGAAACCTAGTAGTTAGTCCCCAGCAATAAGAAGGCCATAAGGACACATGGCTGGTTATCAGCATAGACTGCTGATGACCTGAACTATTTGGAATCGGTGCTATTCATCTATGGCAGAGTATAAGAAAATAAAATAAAAGAATCTCCCAATCTTATTTATAAAAATGAATTGCTGTTCGTTAGTCTCACTAAAACTCGAGAACGGCTGAACCGATTCGGCTATTTTTGGTATTGAAATTGTAGTGTTTGGCTAAATGGTGATCTCTATACCGTGGACAATATAAGTACTATAATTGGTGGGGGGCTGCCCCACTCAATCAGTATTAAGACAGACGTACTAAGAGTAAGACGTACTAGAATTGTTGACGGTAAAAGGAGCCCGCCTTTCGTATAATTTAGTGCACACTACAAATGGCGACGAGGATAAACCTATAATACTAGTAAGTCAGTAATAAGGTCAGTGAAAAAAATAATTAATTTTGTAAATCACGTGCGTATTGAAAAACTAAATTGAAAAGGAAGGATGAGCTCATTGACACCTAAAGTACACTAAAGTATCATGATTATGAACTAGTTTAACTGGCGTAATTGTATTGCATTTCATAGGAGTTTAAAAGATAAGAAAATGCTTAATTGTTTAGTAAGAATGTTCATTACACCCTAATACGAGTCTATTAAACTGGGCACAAAAAGTGTATCAGGATAAGGGGTTAAAATCATCCGTTCAAATAAGTAATATTCTACGAATATGATGAATTCAACAGTGAGTAATAAAATAACAAAGTTATATGGTTGTCTAAGATGGCGAATTCGTTATTGAAATTAAAGGTTGACGTGTAAAATAAATGACATCTAAAGTTCTAGCTCCTCTAAATGTCGAAAAATTAATAGTTAAAACACGTTTGTATAAAAAAAGATGAAGATGGCGGAAGCTGCATAATGCCCGTCTAAGGGTTCATCGGGATTTTCAATATTACACTGTTCTCACAAGTGCAAGCACGATTTTGATACGATATTCCTCATGAAAGGCAATGATAGGCAAGAGCCTATCTCTCGACTCCATCATCACATCAGTTCGACAGTATCATATTGTTCAGAACTACATAAAGTTGCCGTTCTATAACGCAACGATAGTTGGAAGATGGATAAATTAGTTACTTTCCATTACAATATTAGTTATAAACAGACCAACAAATAAAAGGGTTTTTCCAAAAGTGTAATTACATTGCACTAAAATATGTGCGTATAGTGGATCTTGACAATACTCTAATACTAGCTCAGTTCATATTATTATATGGAAAATTTAAACTTGATCTTTAAATATTTATTATAATTATGGTAATATCGGGTCGATAAGGCATCCAGATTAGAGAACCGACAGTTAGTTATAGTATACGTATGTAGTAAACTATGATGTGTAAAATGGAAATATAAACTTAAATTAATAGTTTAAACTTAAATTAATACAGCGTAGATAGGCAGTGTCTATAAAGTCCACATCAATTGTTGTATTGTGCGGTGCACTTGCAACTGTAAAAGTTATACTGTAAAAGGCGCAACAGCTATTACTTTTTAAGCAAAAACATGTAGTCTGTCCTTGGTTTTGTTGTTTATATTATATCTCTTAATACAAAACATAATCTAAGACCAACATGTTAATTATTATTATACACCATGCATAATTGGGATTCCTTTAATTTAAAAAAATAATTAAGGTTTCATTATATGAAGTCACTTGAAATTTCAAGTAATATATGAATAACTCAAGGATATTGTAAGCCCCTTACAAGACTGGCTGGCTGGCTTACTTGGTTTATTGAATTTGTTAATACATAGGTATATAGCAGGTTGTAGTGAATAAACAGAAACCTTTAAAAACCCTTCTCATAAATACTGTCTTTGTATCTTACAAGTGACTGCAAGATGAAATAGATTTATATGTTAGTTTAATCGCATTAGATATGGGTTCTAAATCAGTAATTAACCGTGACCGAAAACTATAAAAATGTGTTATTCATTTCTGCGAATAAGTACAACCCATATTCAAAATTAGAAAAAAAAAGAAGTTTCAAATACTATGTAGCTTTGGGTGGTACAAACTGTCTGAAGCGAGTTAGTATATTGGATATTATTATAGAACAATGCAAGGAAAATTTATCTAGCTCCAATATTGCAATGCTACGCAGTATTTTAAAAAGCGTCTGCTTCAGAATGAATTATTTAATTATAATATGAATATGAAGTTGTTACATACAATGCAGGAATTAAATCTTTGACAATTACAGCAATGCAAAGCTAAGCCAAGATGTAGGTACAATCTTAATTTTCATATATTTTATTATTAAACAATATTAATGAAGGATAAGGTTTACATTGATATCAGAGTCATTGCTACCGGTGTATAATTAACAAAAAACATGGTAAATGCACAAGTTAAGATGTAAATGAACTATTCTATTTAACTAAGACTTTTCTGTTACTTTGATTGAATCATAACTAAAGTCTCTTGTGCATTTTTAACTGGGTTTTGAGGACTTACAGGACTTATTTGGCGTCTGTGAGAGTACTGTTTTATATATCTCAGTACTGGGTTGTATCTTCAAAAGTCGAAACATACAAGAGTCTAAAAATAAACTTTGTTGTGTGCTATTAAATACCACCAGATACTCATTATTACACATATTTCAATATATTAGTTATATTCTAATTAACCTTCTATCTATAATAATGTTATGCTCTAAAGACATAATATTAACATTATAATATGGTGTTGAAATACTATGTCAAATAAGTCAGTATCTACAAATTACCGAGTATGAAAAAACCTAATTAAACAATAATTACTTGACAAAAGGATAGAGCTATAGAATGTAGGTATGTACATTGTACATATTATAAGACAGTGGAATTATGGTAAGTGGATTTTTTAAACTGCCTATTGCTTGTGTATTGCATACATATTATATTCAATTCTACTCGAATATTATATATTGATGTGGTTGAATGAGTTTGAAAATTAAGCTTTTATTAGGATTAAAAGTTTAGGCCTTTCCTCGTGCTATATAATCTACTACTATAATCTATATAGTATTCTACGAGTGAGAACTACTTTAGAAATATTTTATAATGTAGTGCTTGGAAAGCGGTGACCAATGATGGTTTTAAATATTTTTTTTGAATTCTCATAAAATGGTCGGCCAATTCGTCTGGAACTTAGAGGTGGTGGGTGAGAACAATGGACTTCCGCGTAAAAAAGAAAAAAAAAGTTGTTTTAAATTGTTTAGAGCAATACGGGCTGATAACCTGACAGTCTGAAAAAGAAGATGATCCATGCATCTGACAGGTGTGAGGAGGGTTGGTTCAGGTTGGTTCAGCGCCTTATCTCCCTCCAGCCGTGTCAGGTGTCCGTTCCACTGGATGCGATGTTGAGGGATGATGGATTACTATTGTGTATTGTACTTGACCTTTTTAAAGATGGCTCCGGCATAGCTGGCCACTGGTTTGAATGACTGTTACCGGAATCGGATGGAAAGCAAAACAAGGCGTCCGTAATATACGATAGAATCTGGAAGTATCTCATTGGTATGGCTACAACCTGGGAGAGGGAAATTTGCCATCATAGTTCTTAAAATTGATATTTATATTGTTGTTATATTTTAATTATTATTCAAAATACTCAGTAGCACTGATATGAACTTTATATTTTACGCTATGGTAATTGAAATGACGTGTCATATTTTATTACTTTATTATTTATTAGAAATAATAAAGTAATAAAATGTTGTTCTGTGAAGAACATGAATAACGTAGGTAGGTACAAATCAAATCACAACTTTTGAGTACAGATAATGATTACGACCTGCGAGCTAAGCAAGCCTTAATGGCTAAAATCTACCAAGGACCTCGAGCTTCATTCATATCTTCTAGAATCTCTCACCGTCTCATCCCTTCTACTATAAAATACTGGCAGTACGAACCCGGATTAAACTGCGAACCGTGCATTGAATAGGAGCACGGATGATCAAAAGCAGTATGTGCCTTCAGTCTCAAATGAAAATCATACTTTACCTGTTGGTAACCAAGGTGTACAAAGGCAGTATGAGCCTTCAGTCTCAAATGAAAATCATACTTTACCTGTTGGTAACCAAGGTGTACAAAGGCAGTATGAGCCTTCAGTCTCAAATGAAAATCATACTTTACCTGTTGGTAACCAAGGTGTACAAAGGCAGTATGAGCCTTCAGTCTCAAATGAAAATCATACTTTACCTGTTGGTAACTAAGGTGTTGAAAGGCAGTATGTGCCTTCATTCTTAAATGAAAATCATACTTTACCATTTGGTAACTAAGGTGTTGAATGGCAGTATGTGCCTTCATTCTCAAATGAAAATCATACTTTACCAAGTGGTAACTAAGGTGTTGATAGGCAGTATGTGCCTTCATTCTCAAATGAAAATCATACTTTACCAAGTGGTAACTAAAGTGTTGAAAGGCAGTATGTGCCTTCATTCTCAAATGAAAATCATACTTTACCAAGTGGTAACTAAGGTGTTGAAAGGCAGTATGTGCCTTCATTCTCAAATGAAAATCATACTTTACCAAGTGGTAACTAAGGTGTTGAAAGGCAGTATGTGCCTTCATTCTCAAATGAAAATCATACTTTACCAAGTGGTAACTAAGGTGTTGAAAGGCAGTATGTGCCTTCATTCTCAAATGAAAATCATATGTTACCGAGTAGTAACCAAGGTGTCAAATGACAGTATGAGCCTTCAGTCTCAAATGAAAACCATAATATGGTACCGAGACGTAACAGAAAGTCATTAAAGGTAGGATGGGGAATTCATCATAAAATATTATTATACAATTAAAACACCAGCAAAGAGAGACAATCTGATATCTGATATTGAAACAAGTATTGGAATTTGTTCTAGATGGCGTTTTACTGTTATAGATACTAGTAAACCTGTTCGTTCGGTGGCTGGAATTAAAATGGTTGAATTTTATGGAATCAATATCTTATTAGATAATTAATGTAATAAATAAAGGTCAGAAACATTAGTTATATCTATGGCAATTTGCTTGCGTACTATTTTTCAGCACAGCATATTATGTTACATACGTGAGCCTCTTTACTAGGGCTCGGCGTTTCGATGCCGCGATGTAGGAACAGCCTAGTGTCATCTGTATGACTATTAGCAAACAGTTAGTATCATGGAATCGTCCTGACATGTCACTGATCTCTGTGAAGTTTTACATAATAGAATTGTAACTAAATCGTTACAATGTATTTGTATATTCTGTATCTTAGTCTTTATTGTCATACATTACTGGATAGTAACAGACTTTGTTACTAATATAATATTCCTTATGTTGGAATTTAAAAGCTAATAAATAAGTTAATATTATATTACATTATCAAAGTTACTTATGGTCTTAATTTTTTTTAAACTAAGATTTTAATGAGTTGATCATTGATGTAAATATTATATACATAGATGTTCTTTCACCAAATCAATTAAAAAGAAAAGGAAAGGGAAAGGCTAAGTATAATTAAATTTATAAAAAAAGGCTAAGGATATACAATGTATAATGTACAAGGTATATTCTGTATCTGTGTCTTTATTTGTCATACATTACTGGATAGTAACAGACTTTGTTCCTAACAAGAAGTATGGGCCTTAAATGTTTAATATAATATTTCATATGATGGAATTTAAAAGCTAGTAAATAAGCTAATATTATATTATACTATCAAAGTTACTTTTGGGCTTAAATTTTTTAAACTAAGATTTTAAAAGCGTTTGATCATTGATGTAATTATTATATACATAGATGCTCTTTCACCAAATCATTTAAAAAGAAAGGGAAAGGAATAGGCTGAGTATGGCTATCATACATCGGGAGGAAATTAAGTTATTCTTATGGTTAAATCTGAATATGCATTTTGACTAGGTTTGATACTTGTACTTTTCTATCTTACAACTGTAGCTTAGAGTTATTAAAATATACTTCTGAATAAGGAAGGGATGTAGTGTTTGGCTAAATGGTGATCTCTATACCGTGGACAATATAAGTACTATAATTGGTGGGGGGCTGCCCCACTCAATCAGTATTAAGACAGACGTACTAAGAGTAAGACGTACTAGAATTGTTGACGGTAAAAGGAGCCCGCCTTTCGTATAATTTAGTGCACACTACAGAAATGTTTGTGGAAGTCCAGGGAAGGTTTAAACGGTGTGTATGCTCAATGAAGTGGGCACGGGTCAGCTAGTCTTATATACAAAAATCAATTGCTGTTCGTTAGTCTCGCTAAAATTCGAGAACGACTGAACCGATTCGGCTATATTTAGTCTTGAAATATTCGTGGAAGTCCCGGGAAGGTTTAAACGATTTGTATGCTCAACGAAGTGGGCACGGCTCAGCTAGTGTAGTATAAAGATCGAATTCTTAAAATAAACGTTTATTTTAAAAACGTTTTAGAAACAAGAATTCTCGTTATCACAAATTAAAAAATCCAAATTTAAAGTTTCAAGAGTTAAACGGGCAGCCATTTTAAACAGAGTCCAATGATAAGATCAGTCTCCATTATCCCCGTTCGACCTTCGACCGCCCAGCGCCCTACATTTGTCTTCATCTGACAAATTCATTAGGATTCTTTTATGTAGTCCTTAATGTATTTCATGAAAGGAACGTATTTAAGGGCGCCGACGCTCTTGCGACCTCAACTCATGTGAACCCATATTATTGTATTTTAATACGCCAAATACGGAAGAAGTCCTATTCCATTAATTTTCCATCTTTTTGCTTAAAGATGGCATCGTGCTAGTTTCTTACGCCGGTTCTTCTAGGCGGGTTAGGGTTGAACCGGTGCATGGTAGCCTGTTTTTCTTGTTGATTTACCGAAATAGCTTGTTAAGTTTTATAAATAAGAAGAAGATAGATGATACAATTTTCTATATGTTAAAACTACGTTTATTGTACCTGTATATGCTGTGTTGTCACTATTAAGGTTAGCATTAAATCTATTATCTATAAATTACTGCTCAAAACTATCAGTGGAAACCTGTTACTAAATTCATCTTATCTAAACTTTTCCGTTCTGTTACTTATAAACTGTTGGTTTTGTAAACAAAATAAATAAATAATAATTTAGCTGTAATAATAGCCTTCCACACGGATTTCTTTGGTATTGCAAATGTTGCTTTTCAAACTGTCTAACCTGCAAGATGCCTACCTGCCAACACTATGATTACTTCTTAAATAATTTCTACGTTTTATATCTGCCAGCAGTCCCACGACGGCTTTTAACCAATATATTGTGGACATTAGATATAAATTGTGAACGTTAGTAGATTTGGCCCCCTGGTGAAGCCAAGTGACCCTTTTAGCTGATGGGAAACACTTGTTCTGAGGAGAACGGAGCCAAAAATTATTGTGTAATAATCTACATCACAATGTTGTTAAAGCACGTTTGTGTGCTAAGCTTACCTAATCATTTTATGTCTACGTTTGCACATCTCGAGAATGAGATGTCTCCTTGCAAGTATTTACTTATTTCATTCATTCTTTTTTTCTGTCATGTGCTGTACTTTTGACCTAGAGGTCAAAAGTAACAACAATACGTTTATCTTCTTCTTTACTTGTTCTATATTACTTCTCCTAGGTCTTCCTTTTCCACGTCTTTCCTCTACTTTTTCTTTCATAATATTCTTAAGAAATTCGTTGTGTCGTATCAAGTGCCCAACCATCTGTCCCCTTCTGTTTTCAATTGTTTTCATTATATATCTGTTACCTAGGACTATATTAAGAAACTGTATATTATGAGTAACTAATTCAATTATAACGCATGAATTGAGTAAAATGTAGGATATACTAATAAAAGTAAAAACAGTACCTAGACTTTAAATACAAGACAGGCTTAAGTTAACTTACAACTTTTAAAAAGTCATTAAATATATTTACGTAAGTATCTAATTATTCTTCCACTTTGTAATTATATCTATCAAAGGCTCTAAAATGGCTTTCAACTAATAAAGTCTTTAAATCTCCTTTATAAACTTCCCAATAATTCGATGAAGAAGTTTTACTTTTAATAAATACACTTTGCAAGTTGAAGAGGTCGTCTGAATGTTAACCTGTCAAAAGTCCGGGAAATATTTGATCCCCGTCAAACCTTCCTGTCAATTGCAAGAGGAAATGTATTTGGCAGTTCTATTCACCTACAACGTCTCGCTTTGAAACACTGCGAATGTTTGTGTGTGTGTGTGTGTGTGTATGTGGTATGTGTGTTTCTGCGTGTGAGTGTTATTGTGCATGTAATTCAAGTTTTGCTCAATTGCGATGAACAGAATTCAAATAATTTCATTAATTTTTTTTTTTCTGAAATGTTTTAAACGTCGTGTCTTTATTATGAGTTCCACCACCGGTTCAGGAACTAGCCCAGCGAGCGATTTTATTTTCTAATTACGCATTACTATGCCCTAAGTTTATAATAGAATATACCCATAAAATGTTGGATTAAATTCGCAAAAACTTTACATATCCTCACATTTTATCTTTGTCGGAATAAATTATATTCGGCACTCCACGCGTATGCCCGCATAATGTTTTCTGCATATCGGTATAATTTAAAAAGCCTTAAGTGATTAAAATGTGGGTCGCCGAATATATTAAAATGCCACTTCGACACCAAGTCATCTCAAAGTGCTCATATTTAAATTCGTGCAGCCTTGACTGGAAATAGAATGACTAAAATCAATTTTCAATGACCTTAGTTAATGTATGATTTAAAATAATTTTATAACGTACAATAAAATATTCATATTTTTAAATAGGACGATTGTCTTAAAAAATGCACGTCTTAATATTCGCGCCAAGGGCTCGAGGCCCTTTTTAAGGTGTCATCGTAATTATCACTTAAAATGTGATGGGCTATCCAGGGATATCAGTGCCCTGATTCGAGATGTCGTTATTATCACTTACGATGTTCGAAAAAAAATATATGGGATTTGACATAAGCTTCGCTAAGTGACGAGTTCACAATTCGTATGTCATAACAGTAAGTAACATAGCCCTTATATGAGAGCGGACATAAAATCAGTCAGGTGACTGAATTTTACTAAAAGCGAATCTATCAACCCCGACTCCACGTAGTACTTGTCTGTCAACCCCTAGAGTGTATATTTAAGCGCGTAGGCGCGGAGGGAGAGCAGCCCCCGCCCGCCGTAACGAAATGCAGAAACCAGGATTCGCCGTGGCGGCGGAGGAGGAAAGCCGGAGCTGCCTAAGGCGAGTGTTGGTTGATGTCATTCGTTACGCATGGGCGAAGGGGCTGCATTTCCCGCAGCACCGGAGACGTGACAGACCGACATTGTCCCAAAAACAAATCTCCACGTAGAACTTGTCTGTTTTATCTAACCTCTAAACTACAACTGTAAATATTTTCTTAACTAGCGGTTGCTGAGTAGAGGGGAGGGTAGGGGGGATTTCCTTTGTCCCCTTACCGCCGTCTCCACCTTTCTCCCCTGTTTTACTCCTGGAAATATCCCGGAAACACAGACATAACCTCAAAACTTCAACCTTTATGGTTGAAGTTATCTTCCAAACTAGTAGTCTCCTAAAGGTGGGAGTGGTAGGGGGGGGGGTTCTCCCCTTCCCCTCCTCCCCCTCCCCTTCCTCTACCCCCCAATTAAGAGGGATTTATACAAAAAAATTTCCAGCTCCTCCTTTTTTGGAAGTCGGTTAAAAAATCGGAAAATTATTCGGTAACAAACATAAGAAAAACCTACTTATTCATCGAATTGAGAAAGCTCCTCCTTTTTGGAAGTCGGTTAAAAAATCGGACTAAATGACGTTCAGTCAATGACTACATGACTAAATGACGTTCAATCAATGTTCAGTCAAGACATTGGACGTTACAATAAACAACTTGACGAGTTGTCCTTTAGTCTTTCAATGAAATGTCGTCATTCGATAAAAACGCTAGTCACTCAATGAAATAGCTGATTTAATTAGATGACTGGGACATATATATGTCGCATTCATCTGGTTAAATCCGCTATTTGATTGAATGACTAGCGCGTTCATTGAATTCTATTTTTAGCAACAAATTCAACGAATCCGAGTCGAGGACAGCCATTTAATATTTTATTTTTAAACTTAAAATTTCCGAATGTGTACTATTTTTGAAGAATAACACACATTAAAGTAAATTAATCAATATTTATTATATATATAAATAGCTGTTTGACGACATACAATGACCGCGCTAGTCATTCAATTAAATAAGCAGATTCAACCAGATGACTGCGACATATATATGTTACGGTAAGAGTGAATAATTGAAGATTACTAATAATTATCTATTATTATTAATAATTACTTGGCGAGTACCAGAAGCGAATTCTGTCCGTTTAACTCTTATTCAGAGAAAATAAGTAATTGAACTAAAATAGAAACTTCTCAAAATCGTATATTATTTGACTAGTAGTTATGGCATGACTTTAAACGCCTATAGTAAAAAAAACCTGTCAAAATTACCTCAAAAGTAGTCGAATCTTCATACAAAAATACGAATTTTAAATATACAGAATAACTTTTACCAATATGTGTCGTGAATTATTAATAATTACTACTAAAAGTAATAAATTTCGATCGTTTATTCACATTTACCAAAACATGTGGTTATTATTAATAATTTTGTAAAAATATTAATAATTTTCAATTAATCAGATTTACCGTAACATATATACCAGCATAATTTGGTACATACAATACTACTTTTAAATTTCTAAAACACAATATTATAGTAGTTGTATTTCACATTGAACACACTTTACCTTCACAATTTAGTAAATCCACAAACGTTTCGTAGATATATTATAATGGACAAACGAATAACAAAAAGCATCGTTATCGTGAAAAATCTAATCTACTTAATTCAATAGACTGTAAAAACAAGAAAATTTTTCTCACAAAAATCCTTGGAAATCTGTTGATCTTTTCGTCGTTTTATGAATCAAACTTGTTGTTTTTCGCGAGGGAAAATTAACAAGTTTTGATTCTCCTCATGACGACCTCTTTAGCGCAGTGGTTGATCGTGTTGATGCTTGAGAGACAGGTCGCAGATTCGAATCCCGGTGAAGTTGAAAAACAAAAAGTTTTCTGTGTTCCTGGGTCATTTTTGTATTAAATTTGTGTTTTAAAATAATAAAAATCTTAAATATGTGTAGAGTACAAATTAAATATATTTCCGTTGTCTGGTACCTACTTTTAAATTTCTGAAACACAACATAACGTAACATAAGTTCTTCAAATACTTAGCACAGGGCTAGATTGACGGGGTGTGAAACGTATTATTATATAGATATTATTATTATTATTATTACTATTACTTATTTATTTTATTTGGAATAACAACAGCCATCAATCTTAATCATGTTATAACCACAACTATTTTTTTGTGTTATTTATCTTAGTGTTCTCTGACTTCTGATTGTGCACAATATAGTGTATTTTCATTTCATTAATGTAAGGCCAATAACAGTTATTTACCTATTAATAGAGATTTCTTAAAAAGAAGTTAGTAATAAATCCATATTTCAATGATACAAGCTCAATAATTATGGGCATTACGACAAATTGTAAATAATAATCATAATTCTTACAAGTAATCAAAAAATATAATACAAATAATAAATTATTTCCGTCAACATAACTGACTACGGCTTTATTTGAAGTTTAATAAAAAATGTGCCGGCCAAATTAAAAATTCTTTGAAAGTTAACGAACATAACTTGTAACTTCCCCGTTACAATAAATGTTTCGTTTTAACTTCCAAGCATCCTGTTATTAACTTCGCAAATTCTTATAATTTGAAATCCATTCTCGATTCCAAAATTTTATCCGAGATTTGGAGTATTACAATCAATGTTGTTTTGGTTCGTAAATAAATAAGAATGATTTCTATTATACATAAAGTGTTATTCACTTTTAATATGACCGACCACGGCTCTACCTTGACCATTTTTATATTTATGCATTTCTGGATTTCAAATTGAATTATTTTTTCGTTTCAGCCTTTTTAGACTACTTTTTGGCGAAGTCGGGTTATAGTTTTTTTATTAGTGTTTTCATTCGACTGTTTATTTGGTTTATTTGTATATCATATATAAAAATGAATTGCTGTTCGTTAGTCTCGCTAAAACTCGAGAACGGCTGAACCGATTCGGTTATTTTTGGTATTTAAATGTTCGTGGAAGTTTAAACGGTTTAAACGGTTTCTATGCTCAACGAAGTGGGCACGGGTCAGCTAGTATTAAATACTTTTGTGAATTGTAGCAACGAACATATTATCCTCTGTTGCTTATGGACAAGGGATTTTTAGTTCTCTTTAAATATATTATTTTCATGACGTTAAAGAAATAGTATATTGTGATGGCGTGTTCTTTCTTTACCAAATAAATATTATTTCCATTTTCATTGTACCTACACATACCCGAAATATCACACAAATTGGTACCGAGAAGCGAATTAGTTAACAGCTTGTAATTTTTGAATGGGCTCGTTAGATGTCTGTATAGTTTGTTATTACAAGTCAACGCTCCAGTTCGAGCCGGATTTACATTAATACAGTAGCTGACGCCAGCATCGCCAGTGCTAGCGCTGGCATCGCGTCGCTTGTGTAACGCGTCTAATATTCTACTTGTAGTCCCATTACGGTAGGTATATACGATTAGGCATTAATGACTGGCATTCACTGGCTGCTTGGGTGTCCACTTAACACCCACGACATAATTTTGGTAGGCACTTACCACCAATTTTGCAACAGATGGTTCCACCATACAAATATGATGGAGTGATCGACTTTTTGTATGATGTATCCGTTGCACTATTGTCTATTGAAATGTTTCATCTACAAAAAGTCGGTGATCCAAAGTATACCCTTTTAATATGAATACAGCGCTGCTGGCACGGACTGTAAAATGTGCGGGCGGGCGATCACATGACCAAAAAATAAGCACTCTATTTCAATTCATGGCGTTAGACTATATTTAAACATGTTTATTGTTGTATGTAGTGTGTAACATGTTTATATTGATAGTACTGATTGCGCGCCGTACCAATGACGTTGGTGCCAGTTACTGTACCAATGTAAATCCGGCTTTACAGAGACATTTATCATCATTAGCCACTAACATTCAAATTGGAACCTTTCTACAAGTTCAGATTTACTCCAAACGTAACAAAAAAGAACTTTATCCATATTAAAATTACAAAGCCAAATGTTTATTCACTTAAACGCTAATCTCAGAAACTACAGATCCGAATTGAAAAATTCTTTAAGTGTTTGATAGCCTATTTATCGAGGAAGGCTATATAACATCATACTCCGACTAATAGAAGCGGAGCACCAATGAAGTGGCAATCACTTTTTTCGTTACTTTTTTTTGTTTTGGGAGGTTCCTCTGCATGCGTTGGGTTAACGGGCTGAAGAGATTGTTTGTTTTGGCAGTACGACTGCCGTAACTTTATATAATATTTAATGCTACCGATTTATTATTTATCGTGCTAAAAACAAGAACGTATATTTTGCCGTTAAAAATTCCTCCTTATTCCCGTGATCGGAGCATGTGCCCAATGAACAAAATTTATAGATGTTTTAATATATACGCCCCGTTTCTGAAAGGCTAATCAAATTGATCAATTGATCAAATCAGCTAATCTGAACGCTGGTTGGTGAACATCACTTCGCAGTCACTGTTTTCACCAATGAGCGTTCAGATTAGCTGATTTGATCAATTGATCGAATTGATCAGCCTTTCAGAAACCGGGCAAATATCTACAAGGTGTAAAATAAATGAGTGATAATCCATTAGAGTATGCAAATGTGATTTCTATGTAGAGTATACCGTGAAAGTCCCAGCACTGAAAGACTTACTTTTTTTTGACTTTCATGTTTGTATGAGAAATGCCCTAACATCATTAATTGTCCCACACAATATTATAAAGTACCTCTTTCAGTACTGGTACTTTCACAGTAAACTCTATATACGGATCCGATACACACCCTAAAGTATTATCACTTATTAATGTAATTTAATAGCGTTTTCAGCTTGAAAAGAAAATAATTTGTGGCGGTACAACTAGCGCCACAATCCTGCATCGCGCTTTTCTAAGCTCGGCTATATAATATACTATAATAATAATAATAATAATAATAATAATAACCTTTATTTCGGGCTGCATAGGCCCATATTATAAATACCTTACAGACTAACATACATATTATTACACAATTAATTATAACTATTCCATCACGAATCACGGCGACGTGATGTGCGCCTCGCTCCGGAGTCTCCCCCGGAATCTTCGGTAGACTACACCCATCGGCCAGAACTCCTCCACCTCGAAGGTCGACAAGCGATGTGTCGGTACTCTCACCACAAAAGAACTAAAGCTAACTTTATGGCGAGACTCCAGACGCTCGACCCTCAAGTTGAAGGATGTCTTCTTCAAGATGTAGCCTACGACATCCTCGACCTTCGTGGACCAGTGCAGGCGGGACACGTACAGCGGCGTGGTGGGTATTTCACACCGCAGACGCTGCTCGGGTCCGCAGGGTGCGGTGCCGCGGTGGTTGCGGACGGCGGGCTTCCTCTTCTTTCTTCTCTCCACCAGTGTGAAGCCCTCCTCATCGCACCTCCTGGTCTCACCCTCGTTAGATCGAGGAGGTTCTGCCTTACGGCTATCCTTAGCCTTGCGGCTCTTTATCACCCCTTTTGTCTTCACCCGCTGGGGAGGTGCGGGGGAGTGGGCAGTGACACCCGCAAAACTTTTCTGCTGAGTCGCTGGTTGACTCAGCTTCGGCTCGACCTCGAGGGGAAGGCGGGCGGGAGCGGCGGCGGTCGGTGACACGTCGGATTCCGCTGACGCGCAAAAGGTGTCAGCTTGCGCGCCGCGGCGACGCGTATTTACGAAGGTCGAATGCTCGGGTGACATACATAATGAATTATTACTTTTCATTTGCAATAATTCATTACGCAAATCACGGATGGTGGATTCCGATGCATTCAACCTACCTCGCAACTCGTCTAGCTCTGCCTTCATACTGTTGAAGTTCTTCAACAGGCTGGAGACGTCGACGTGGTCCATCGTCACCACCGGCAGCTTGTGGAGATCTTTCGCCACAAATGCCGGCACGTCGTCTGGATCCGTCTGCTTCAGCAGGGTGATGATGTCCTGCACGCTTCTCTCGGTGCCATCTCTGCGCCGCGATGTCATATTCGCGCTCTGGCCGAGCGTCTCGTACAGCAGCTGCTTGCTCTTGCAAATCTCCTCGCTGTTGAAGGTAGACTTGCAGATCTGCATGATGCTGACCTCGTCCATGGTGTCGATGGCATGCTGGATAAACGCCAGCAACTCATTGGCCACGAGCGCCATGGTGACGTGCAGCGGCAATCAGCCGCGCGATTCGCACAAATATAAATTAATATTTGTTGCTCGTGTATAACGCGGAGCGCGACCGTTCGCTGGCTCGACACATTACACAACATTACACAAAATATACAACATTTGATTACTACTACAGTGGGCTTCGGCCTGACCGAGCATACCACCTCGCTCGGTCGGAGATCTCCCTCGGGGCTTCCACTGCTCCTTATAATTCTACTGTAAACAAAAATAATCTTGCATTCAATTGCGTCATGATATAAAATTTAAAAACTGGAATTTCCAATGCATTCACAATGAAACGACTTAAAGCTCGGGAAAAAGCTTAATTAAAGCTAGCTTACGTAACGGGTAGCTTATGTAATAAGCTTAAAGCTTCCGTTTACCATGTTCATTTTCTAGAGCCTTTCCTATACGATAATTTTAAGCAAAGAGGTATTTAAATGCTTTAATGTTTGCAATAGATGATACTTATTATATTTTATTTATTATATTATAAAATCTCTAGATAACTTATAATATAATAATATAATATCTCTGGACTCTTGACACCACGTCAATCTGTCCCTGTGCTAAGTATCCGAAGAACTTGTTTTACAGGTATGTTGAGATACTCGTAGATAATATGATTATTGGAAACGCATTTTTACTATCTTTTTATTATCAAAAAACTATTTTTTTAAATGTTTTATTTTTTGTCGCAAGAATAACGAAAAATCAAATAAAAATCGTTTGAAAATGTTTGTAAAATAAAATACATTTCCAAAATGAGGAAATGTATATTATACGTTATTCTTGCGACATATAATAAGAAATGGTAAAAAGTAAAAAAATGTTTTTTTTTTAGTTTTTGAC
Organism: Celastrina argiolus; assembly: GCA_905187575.2. NCBI lineage: Eukaryota > Metazoa > Arthropoda > Insecta > Lepidoptera > Lycaenidae > Celastrina > Celastrina argiolus. The sequence continues at coordinate 2,694,541 of LR994591.1, read as the reverse complement.
CAAAAAAAAAATCATTTCCAAAATGAGGACAGGTAGTATAATCGTATTACAAAGTTATAGTGTCAGTTCTTTTTACACACTGTATATAGCTTTGAAAGTAAACATTGAATATTGTAGTATTTTAATTTCCCGAATCTTGAAGATCTAATGCTGGTCATTGTCTCCCGCAGGTTTAGTAACTGTGAGAGACAATAGGAGCGATAAGCACAACATTATCCAGACCTATCTTATCTATCTTTAATTTTCAAGATTAACCAAGAGACTGATACTGAATGGAACCCGCGCATCGATAATTTCGCATCGAGACCAAGGTTGATAATGATGAATTGAAGGCTATTGTGGAAGCAGATCCATCGCAAACCACACCAGAGTTAGCTACAGGCTGCGGTGTTAGTGACAAAACCGTTTTAATCCACTTGAAGCAAATTGGGAAGGTGAAAAAGCTTGAAAGGTGGGTACCTCATGAATTGAGTGAAGAAAACCGACAAACGCGCGTCGACTGCTGCGTTACATTGCTCAACCGGCACAATAATGAAGGAATTTTAAATCGGATCATTACATGTGATGAAAAGTGGATCCTGTCCGATAATCGTAAACGCTCATCGCAATGGCTGAACCCTGGTGAACCAGAAAAGTCTTGCCCCAAGCGAAAATTTACTCAAAAAAAGTTACTTGTAAACGTTTGGTGGACTAGTGCCGGTGTCGTACACTATAGCTTTCTTAAATCTGGTCAGACGATTACGGCTGATGTCTATTGTCAGCAACTGCAAACCATGATGGAAAAGCTCGCCGCTAAGCAACCGAGACTTGTCAATCGCACTACGCCACTGCTGCTCCAAGACAACGCTACAACGCTAGACACACGGCCCAACAGACGGAGAGGAGCTTCAATTGGAATGTCTAAGACATTCACCTTACTCTCCCGACCTTGCTCCAACAGATTACCATTTTTTTCAAAATTTGGATAACTTCTTGCAAGCAAATAAAATTCAATTCCGATGAGGCAGTCCAAACAACTTTCAAAGATTTCATTGATTCCCGTCCGAATGGTTTTTTTAGTAAAGGGATCAATGAACTACCTATAAGATGGCAAAAGTGTATAGATAGCAATGGTACATACTTTGATTAACAAAATATATTTTAATATAAAAAAATCGCCTTTATGTTCCTCCCATACAAAACGCCAACTTCATATGTAAGTACCTATTATTATACTTAATTTATGGCATGAAATAACATTTTAATACTTTTCAAATTGTAGAATATACACTCCTGGCGCCATAGCGTCATGTCGCGTCGCAAAATCATATTATAATGTTTTTAAAAGACTTTTCATAACAGATTAAATTATTCATGAGCAGTGAAATGTGCATTGCAATAACTTTATAATAAATAACGAAGTAGTATGTTAGTTCATAATATAGTATATTTAAAATACTAACGCTCACCTCATATAGGTACTGGCCACTAGATAGTCTATTTTAATTTAAAACTAATTACTGGAGTTGGGATTATGTTTGGTAATGGCATAAAGATATACAATAAGCTAAATTCAACTCCTTAATTATGAAGAAGATACGAAACGAAATTAGTAATAAGTATTTTCCAATAGTGGCGCTAGATGGCGGTTTTCGGAATGTGTCTGGACTTCACCCTTTATCTATTGGAAATCAAAGAAAACGAAAATTGCCAGTCGAATTGCCAGTATTAGGGTGATACCTCTTTCTAGTACTAGGTCGTGTCTCCGTTATATATATCTACTTTGTGGTAAAGGCAATAAAACGCCCAAGATTGAAGAGCGCACGTGGCCTTGTGGCTACCCATGTACCTGTGGCCTTGTGGCCAACCTGCACCCTAGTATCAACGGTCTACACCGTTACACATACTAGGGTGCAGGTTCGATTTCCAGGTGGTGGCGTGTACGATTTTTACATCCAGTACATTGTACGGATGCTCTTGAAGTAAAACATCCTTCTAGACACTAGATATCGTGTCAGCACAAAAAAATCGTCTCGCCAAATAGCAGGTTACTTGAAAAGATGAGCTGGTATTTAGTTGGCTTGGTCTGCCAACGTGTGACTGTGCTTGATTTGAAATCACTAATTATTTATCTTGTATCTTTACCGACTTCCAAAAAAAGGATGTTCTCGATTCGGCCGGTTTTTACGCGGCCGCGTCTTTAAAATTTTAATTTTTTTAAATCTGACAGATTTTTGCCTGGTTTTTGTATGGGACACGTTATCTAGTGTATTGTTGACTAGCTGTGCCCGCTACTTCTGTCGCGTGGTTTTTGAGTGACTTAAGCCGTTTATGCAGCGCACGCAATAAAAGTCCCCAAATGTAAATAATTTTCCCCGTTTTTGCAACATTTCTCACTGACGCTTCGCTCTTATTAGTCTTCTTCTATAAATGAGCTATCCAACAAAAAAAGATTTTTTCAAATCGGACCAGCAGTTCCTGAAATTAGCGCGTTTAAACAAACAAACAAACTCTTCCGCTTTATAATATTAGTATAGATATAGATTGAATACTTTTAAATTTAATTTTAAATGCGGTTTTCTTTAACTACAAGTAGAGTGTAAATTATTTAATATGAATATGGTTCGTTTCTTGGACTGTGAAATAAGAAACGGACATAAATTCCGGCAAACGCTAGTAATTGGGCGTATAATTTCGATTCCTAGTTTTCTACACCTACCTACCTACGTACTTACTAAGACCCCGAAGCCCAAGCAGGAACAATTGAGGGGTATAGTATCAAAATCCACTAAACCGTACTTTTCAAAAATATCACATGATACAAAAAATCGTTTAAGCTTAATCGGATTTTGATACTGGTGTGCACTGTTATTGGCAGATTTCTGTATGTTTTAGCGGGTTTTGGTACGCAACTAGCCAAGCATTCTGAAGCAATTTTTACGAGGTTTCCAACGGTCATCTAACGTCATCTAACGCAAATTTGGTTCAGAAACATTAAAGCGGATTTTGGCTTTATACCCCTCATTTGAAAGTTCTGTAAGGTAATCGATCGGCACTGTCATCATTTTCAAAAATTATTATTCGTCAACTTTACGGAGCTTTCAAATTTTCCTGCTTACTGTACTAATATTTTTCCGTTAAAACGTTTAAAATAGGTCATCGCACGAGATGAGATAACCGGGATTAAGATAAGATAGGCACTATCGCCTATCTGTTCATTTTCACTGAAATCATCCACAATAGAGAATACGTATCATATACAAGTGCACGACACAAGTGCATCGGCACATTTTTGTTCTAAATTTACTGGAATTGGAGGCTTTCTACCGCTTTGGGCAATGAATTCACAAGAAAATAGCAATATTATGATTTTGAAAAAAATTTAGTTCAAACTGTCACTTTAACATTTTAGAATCAATGTACTTAATACATATCCTAAGTGACATTAAATTTTCTGGGTTATTTTTTTGTACCACCTTCATCGATTCATGTCTTCAATGATATCCCAAAGTTATTATAACTGTTTATTTTACACGTCATGTGTGCACGTGTGGTAATAAAATATTAGTGGGGTGATATACTGCTCTATAGTATGTTCAGTAAAGTGACACCCAACGATCCTAGACATCGTTAGCGTCTGTAGTTGGGTTAATTACTAGCATTACTTGAACCACTAGTGTGTTGACTGCTCTGTAATTGAGTACAGACATAGACAAATTCAACCAATATATTCTATAAAGACTACGCGCTTAACTATAATAATCCTAACCAAATTTGAAAACAACATTTTTTGTTGTTCCAACGCGGAAGGAATCGAACCCCGGAACCGGAGAAAAATCAGAGCATTACAAATAGAACTCTGAGAAAATACAATAGAATTGAAAATTCACTTTGGGTTCCCTAAGAGACATAGCGGAGCACCCAAGAATGTTTCAAAATCGGGGGGTTTAACCCGGACGAAGCGCCTAGTGATTTATATAATTCTTCAAGCTTTAACCCTTACCTAACGTCGGTCACAGTGACTCCACATCGGTTATTGTTTGTTGAATAATTCTGTTCCTATACAAACGACGCGTCTGTAACTTTGTGTACTTTACTAAAATATTTAATGTTATTTATTATATCCATCAATATTATTTATACTTTAACAATGTTTGAAAATTATTAGTTTTTGTAATAATAATGAACATTTAACATTAAATATTTTAGTAAAGTACACAAAGTTACAGACGCGTCGCTCGTATAGGAACAGAATTATTCACCAATAGTTCTTGAGATTAGCGCGTTTAAGCAAATAAACTCTTTATAATATTAGTAAATTATAATATATTAGTATATATACACATATAACATACACGGGTCCGATTTGAAAAAATATTTTTTCGTTGGATAGTCCATTTATACAGAAAGCTTTTGGCTATATAACATCACGCTGCGACCAATAGGAGCGAAGCGTCAGTGAGAAATATTACAAAAACGGGGAAAGTTATCTAAATTTGGGGACTTTCGTTGCGTGCCTGGATAAACGGTTTAACGCCCGAATACTGAAACGATTAAATTGAAGAGAGTTAAATTAATTGAGTCTTAAAAGACACGCTATCCTTGATATTTCCCTATAGAGTGACAGTGACAGCCTGCAAATAGGAGGACTCTTTAACTTTAATTAGCGTTTCAGTATTTGGCCATTAGTCACTCAAAAACCACGCAAACGACGTCGCGAGCACAGCTAGATATAAAATTAAATTTAAAAAAATGTCAAATGACCGCCGTTAGGTGATAATGTTACTCGAAAACACATTAGGTACCAAAGGGTTACATTATAGTCTTTACATTGCAAAATAATAGTCTTTACATTTAAATATTTGAAGACAGTTTCAATATAAACCCCAGTCATTACCAATAGTGTCAACAGCGAAGCCAGTGCCGACCTCAAACCGTTCACAAAAGACTAACCAATTTATAAAGATAAAGCTAGGCTATTAAACCCTGTTTATAAGCTCGGTTTTACTTGTATTTTGTATAAAACTTAGTATAAAAACAGAGTTTAAAAACTTTTTTTAATATAGGTAACTTAAGTTATAATACTTAGTTGAGTTATTATTAATAATACAATAATTTATACTATCAACTAGCTGACCCGTGCCCACTTCGTTGAGTATACAAACATCATAATATTTTCTCACAGTTTAAACCTACACAACCTACTTTTTGGTCTTGAAAAGTGGAAGTCCACTGGACTTCCACGAATATTTCAAGGCCAAAGCATTATGTACTATTAGCATTATGTACTCTTAATATATATTCTTAACCATCACTGCAGGATCCATATTTTTCACATGTCGATGCATGGATCATCTTTATTGTCAGACATGTTTCTAAAGAGCTACTCAAATCGTCGATCAGTTAACACTTAAGTTAAGAAGCCATTCTGGACGCTCATTGGTGAACGTAGCGAGTGAGTGAAGTTGTTGCGAGTGATGTTCACCAATTGTTAACTCAAATGTTAGCCTATCGACAATCAGCCTTTTAGAAACCGATTGTTAGTCTGCATTGTACTAACCAAATTTAAACACCATTATTGTTGTACCAACGAATCAACTGTACAAGAGAATCGAAGCCAAGCTCTACTGTACCACGGAGGCTTTTAACACCGAACATAAACAATATTAATAATAATATCTATGGACGCTTCACACCACGTCAATCTGGCCCCGTGCTAAGTATCCGAAGAACTTGTGTTACAGGTACCAGACAACGAAAATATATTTAATACTTTTATACTATACGCATAGATTTTTATTATATTATACACAAATCTAATAAACATCCATAATCCAGGATCATTAAAAAATTTTTTTTGTTCCGACGGGATTCAAACCCGCGACCTCTCGCTCTAGCACCAACGCGCTCAACCACTGCGCTACGGAGGTCGTCAACAATGTAACACGAAAAAGTATAAATAATTCCATAACTACCCGCTGACACACAAAATTGATGGGCACTTTTTTGCTTTCAGATTGTGACATTTTCGCGAAGGTTGTTTATGTAAGTACAATGGTTCGGAAATAGACACGTAAGATCGAAGACGCCTCCAGACCCTCCGGGATTTTACCCATTACAGGCACAAATGTTTTGCGATCGATCATTCGTTTTATTTTTAACCCCCGATTAGAAAAGTGGGGTTGCGTTTGATGTCTCTGAGTGTGTTCAAAATCTTCATGAGCAACCAAGTACATAAATCAAAGGATGTAGGTGTCTGTCTCACACAAAGTAGGCGTATGTCTATGGCATCGCTCCGAACTGGTTTTAACTAGTTTTTTTTCATCATCATCATTTCGCGCACTGCTAGAAAATAGAGAGTATTTTTTTTAAAGTAAACTTATGGTTCTACAAGTAATGAAATTAGTACAAATTCAAGCTCATTCGCCATTTGATGATTTCTATTCCGCTTTAATAAGGAGTGGAAAAGGCATCACAGTAATACAACTTTGGGATACGCTTATCTAGTTGTTTAAACCAAAATATGTGGTACCTAATTACTAATAATAATCAATCAACGACATTATTTTGTTATGCTTTAAACAAATTTCGTCATATTATTTTGGTCCTATAATGTTGGTCCTTTTAAACTTATGTCCACCTTTTATCTGCGCTAAAAACGAAATTCAGCTGTTACCTCGTTGCTGCACTACTTCGCTTTGGCACTGACACTTTGTTCATTAATAATAATAATAGCTCCCCACACCGATTTCGGTGTCGGTAGCCGATTTCATTGAAACCAGGCCAGCTACGCAGTAGTTATTTTATAGTGCCCAAGTGTGTGCGCAATACACAAAGACACTCTCTCTTCCTTTTACTCTCATAACCCAGTGGGACGGTAAACCGACACGACTGGCGAAAGAACAGGCGCAGGACCGACTTTTTACATGCCCATCCGACGCATGGATCATCTTTCTTGTCAGACAATCAGGTGATCAGCCTGCATTGTCCTAACCAAACTTGAAAACAACATTTTTGCTGTTCCAACGCGGGAATCGAACCCACGACCTCTGGGTCGAGAGCTAAGCTCAGAACCACTAGACCACGGAGGCGCACGGAGGTTCATTAATACTAATATATCTGGTAATAACCACATTCAAATAAGGTAGCTTCAAATCGTATGTCAACTAATCTGTGTCTTTGGTGTATTAACCTTATTTGTGGAATTTTAACCAATTTTGCAAGTGCGAGAGTGATATAAAACATCTGTCCGTTCCTTTCTATCTGATGATATTCCACCAATCAGCGTTCAATATGGGTTGTTGATTTGAATGCCATGTTAGTTGATCATTCATTTGAATAGCGTTCGTGAAACTGGGGGTTAAAGTACAATAATATAGCCACTGACGAGACTCAGTACATTGAAGATGTCACGAATGTTACTGCAGCTCGTGACTTGTGACTCAAAACTTATTTACCTCGGCAAATCAAATTACTACTTCTAGGACATAACTGCAGCTACTTGTCCAATCCAGAGAATTACTTGCATTTCTTTCCTTTTTTTTATTCTTGCAACTAAAAAATAATAAGGGCGAAGATTTTTTTTATGAATGAATAGAATGAGAAAAGTTACTGTAATCTTATCTATACTTAGTTCTTTTTACATCCTAAAACGTATTATTGCATAATCCGATTGTGTTGCTGATTCGCAATTGATGAAGAAAGATTACATCAAATCCTGGAAAGCAATGACATACGGCAAACTATAGGAAAATGATGATTGTTTATTTTAATAATGGAATTTAGATCATTTATCAGACAACCACATGTATATGTCGCAGTCATCTGATTGAATCCGCTATTTAATTGAGTGACTAGCGCTTTCATTGAATCCTGTTTTTACCAACAAATTTTAGAATCCGAGACTAGGACGGTCATTTAATATTTTAGTTTTAAACTTCGAAATTTCCGAATGAGTACTAATAAAACGAACATTAAAGTAAATTAATCAAAAAATATATTACCACATTGCTATCTGTACGAGCTGTTTGACGCCATTATATAACCGCCTAGTGATTCAATTAAATAACCAGATTCAATCAGATGACTGCGACATATACATTACAACATCTTCATACTAGAATACCAGAATTGACGCACGCATACATAAGCGATTTTTACACGGCCGCTAATGTAGGAACACTGCCTTCCGAGTCAATCTTATTCTTATCTTCGTCTTTCTCTTCTTCTTATATATAAAAATGAATTGCTGTTTGTTAGTCTCGCTAAAACTCGAGAACCGATTCGGCTAACTTTAGACTCGAAATGTTCGTGGAAGTCCAGGGAAGATTTAAACGGTTTGTATGCTCAACGAAGTAGGCACGGGTCAGCTTGTGTAACACAAATGTTTACTCTTCTCGTCTGTACCGGGCTTAAAATAAAAACGTTTCTATTCCTTTCTTTGTATTTCAACTTTTTAATTATTTTCCATTGTATATCTGTCTCTTGCATTTTAAGAAAAAGTCAACTGGATTTCACAGTCTTTTATTTAGTTTCATCCTGTACCTTTGCGCAGGAAAATCTTGCAATTAAATTTGAACCGCTTTTGAAAATTGAGCTAAAATTTTATACGGATTGAGTATTTTTTAATTGAGTGAACAGTACTTTAATGGTGTGAGAAATGGACCTACACTAATGTTAAAACTAAAAGGTTTGCATAGGAACTTTACAAAATTCAAAAGTTCTAATTATATTTCCAAATTAAACAATCTTTGTTCGGAACGACAACAAAAAAGGCCATCATCGGTTCAACCTTAACCCGCCGAGAAAAACCGGCGTAAAAAACTCGATCGAATTTAAACGAATATTGGTTAGCTCGGATAACTCCGATATAGAATATATATGACGGTCTTGGTCAGACGATAGAACCAGTATTTGGAGTGTCAAGCTTCGTTATTAGCGATATAGAGGGTCTACAGGTGTCGCGATAGTTGGAAACGACGACTTTCTTCTATATTGTTTTGACTTTGCTGAAGCCTTCTTCTCTTTGTTTTTTTAACGCCGCGGCACTCTAATTGTTATCACAGTTTTGTTGGTCATGGATCTAACATGATCGCGGGGTTTTGTAGCTATCATTCATCATCATCAGTTCGGTGCCTGCTTGACAATTCGTGGGTTACTTGATTTTTTTTTTGGTTTTCTTTTAACAACAAGGATCATTAACGACCACAATCAGAAACAAATAAAATTGAAAACTAAATTATAAGCATTAATCTTTTTTTTTAAATTGTAAGGTTTTGTAACAGACATTATTACTTAAAGCAATCTTTAAGGCAATTGGACAATTTACATAATTGTTACTAAACTAACTATACAATAGGCTGTGCATTCTACTAAAAGATGGGAGATAGATATATCGTATCTCCGCTCAAATAGTGTTGTAACTAAAAAAATACGTTTTTTTAACTAGTCTTTTCCTGATACTTCATAGTAGTTTTAGTAAAGTTTGTAGAGCTTATCAACCCTAGTTTACTTAAGCAAAGATTTCGCTAAGATTTTTGTATTAAACAAAAACGTTTTAATAGTCGAATTGAGTAAGAGTTTATTCAAAAAAAGGTTTTTGACTTATGACACTATTTGAGGGAAGGTGCGATATCCTAGCCACACTTGTATTTGTTTATTTGAATATTGTTTATTGTTATAATATAATGTATTTGCTATTTTTTGTATACTGTTTGTATGCATTTTCGTGATATGCGGGCGGCGTTTTCCGCGATCACAGGCTTAAGTTATCAGAGATTACACCCGCTTTAGATTTCATACTTTGTGATAAGAAATACGGAAAAATTGTGTGTTTGTTGCCGACTTTGTAGTTAACTAAAAGAACGTTGGGCGATTTTTCCCGCTTTTTAAATAGTCGTGACAATAAAGTAACATATTATTAGATTAGGATTATAATAATATGTCATTGTATAAAACAGCGTTGGTTTATAATTTACCCAGCCATATTGTAAATTGTAAAGCAATACATATTACTTACAATTTCACATTATTTTTCGTCTGATTCTAAACTATCGAAGTGAAACGGTCAAACTATAAACTGGGCCCCGATTCAAGATGCCATCGCTATCGCATCATTTAGCGAAGCTTTTGTCAAATCCCATACATTTTGTTTTCGAACTTCGTAAGCGATACATAGTGATGGCATCTTGAATCGGGGCCCTGACATTCGACGGAATGCATCGTGTGATGATTATTTGAACGACCTATTCCTCGCATTATCATAATTTTTGTTTGTTTGTTAGCTAGTTAATGGAATCAGGCGTTACTTTGCGGAAATCCATAGCATACAATTCAAATATATTATATCTAGCAATATCCCGCGAAACAACGCGAGCGAAACGCGCGTCGAGTTTTGCAACCTGCATGGTGGTGGGACTTTGCACGATCGTGTTAACATTATTGCTTGTGTGGTGGTGGTGTTTTCATGTTTTTTGCTTGCGAGTGTACGCATAAGCAGTGTGGGAGGAGGGAGGTGCATCAAACGCATGCCTATGCGTACACTCACTCATCTGCTTGCAGGTTGTGGTTATAATTGTTTCGCGGGATATTGCTAGATATAATATATTTAAATTGTATGTTCGTTAGCTGTTACAGCGACCAATTAGGGACAGCATTCGGACAGTTGACAATTTAACTAGCGTTCAATATGGGTTACCTGAATGCCATGTTAGTTAATCATAGATTTGATTAGCTTTTCAGAAACCAACTCATGTTTATTTTTCTTACATTTTACCATTTCATATTTTACTGTCGCAAGAATAACGAAAAAGCAAAAAAAATTTTGTAAAAAAAAATTGATTTCTAGAATAAGAAAAGGGAGTATAGTCATATCCCAAAGTTATAGTGACTGTTCCTTTTACATCCTTTATATCCGGAAATAGGGAGCGCCGTTTCCCTTGCCTTACCTGCCAAGCTTGGCGAGTATAAACCCCCATGAAATACTTTAGGGGCTTAAGTCCAGTACTGGACATCATCAAATGATGATGATAATTTCTATTGTTCCAGTATAAAGCTAGCTATAGTCAAATGAAATATCTTGCGAATACGCAGTTGGATTTTCATTTGCGAGAAGCCACGAGCGTCCTCGTATTAATAATGCCGTCCTGGGGAGACCATTTGCTTAAGTATGTCTTATTTTTTTATTACTCGAGATTACGGAGACGTTACGGAAAAAATTGCGGAGGGCAAGACAGAACGCGATTCGAGATGGAAACAAATCTTAACTTTGTTAATCCGTAAAAGCAAAATGTTTGATGATCAAAATAACTAAATAAGTATTCTAGACAGAGATAGCCTCATCTTCTGTCTTGCATACACAAGTCTAAAATTAAAGTAAAACGTCTCCGGCCAAGTTAAAGTTTCAGTACAATATTATTTTGATGAAGAAATCACTAGATATCGTGTCAGTAGGTACATAACAAGAAATCTGCCAACAAATAAAAATGCCAACGTCAACTCGTGTCGCAATGCATTTTTTTATTTAGATAAAAAAAAAGGTGTGACATAAATTAATCTCGAATCAATTTAGAAATGTTTTAAAACGTTTGTCATGTTTCTCAGTTATGATAAACAAAGGTAGCTCCTCCATTAAGATATACCACGTGGACACATTTTAGCCTTTATTTTGTACGGGACATGTTATCTAGTGTTGATCGAAGTAATATTCGTAATTATTCCTTGCGCTACCAGCTACCGCTCGCATTTCGCTATTATAATAACACAACAGTCTCAAAACATAATATATTTTGTGAAAAAACACAATATGCAAACCACTCCGCTCCGGCAAACAGGTGACACATGGAAGGAAGTGTCACGTGAAGCTGTCTAACTTCACTAAGCGTACCTGTAGAAAAGGAACGACGATATGTAGTAACCTTTATTCTGTACAAGCTGTGCCCGCGACTTTTTTCACGTGGTTTTTGAGTGATTTTAACCGTTTATGCAGCGCGCGTAACAAAAGTCCCCAAATGTGAATAATTTTCCCGGTTTTTGCAACATTTCTCACTGACGCTTCGCTCCTATTAGTCGCAGCGTAATGTTATATAGCCTAAAGCCTTCCTTTATAAATGTACTATCCTACAAAAAAAGAATTTTTCAAATCATACCAGTAGTTTCTGAGATTAGTACGTTTAAACAAACAAAAAACCAACTATTTGGCTGTATAATATTTGTATAGATTTTTTTATCCTAATTCGTATTTTAGATTTTGTTCATCCTTTTGGTTTGATGCGTAATGAGACCAAAAGTAAATAAATGTAATATTCATTCAATAGCCTAATTTGTCAATAGAACTTAGGTAACTTAGTCTTCTTCTAACTTATAAGCTTCACTCTTCTCGATGGAGTTTTCTCTATTCCTCTGTGCACTCCGCCCTTCTCTTGACTTCCTGATACGACACGACCATCACTTTCTCCTTCACCTGGTCCATAAAAGTTCTTCTCGTGCTTCCACGTTTTCTTCTACCTTCTATCTTTCCTTCAATTCCTGCAATAAAGTTGTAGTGCCGTATCAGGTGTCCTAACATCTTTCCTCTTCTGTTCTCGAAAGTTTTTATTATCTCTCTCTTTTCATTAACTAATTCCAAAACTTCTTCATTACTTTTCTTTTCAGTCCAACTTATTCTTTCCATTCTTCGCCAACACCACATCTCGATTGCCTCCAATCTCTCTCTATCGTTGTATCATAGTCCACGTCTCGCTACCATACAAAGCAATGCTCCAGATTGGTAGACAGAAAGGGTAGACTAATTGCTGCGCGTCGCTATGCAATAATACAGCCTTTAGGACTTTTCTGCATATCGTATTAGTATAGTTGCAGCTTATGGGCCGACTCACACCAAAATGGCAACGGCCGGCAGCGACGCGATGAGCACTTTCAGTGTCAAATAAATTTAAACTTTATCTCCATACTTTCTAATTTCTTACTTAAAAGAAATACTTTAATAAAAAATAAACTACATTAAAAAAAGCAAAGGTGAGTTTCAAGTCAGCACTTTAAGATGTTGTTCTTTTAGCTGACACCTAACTCCAAAATAAACATTAATTGCAACTACATTATATTAAAAAATATTATTTTATGATTTTTTATTATACTCGGTTTTTTCGGAATTCGGTTTTTTTAAACGTAGTTTCTTTTTATTACTTATTTTTTAGTGTCTCGAAGTTAAAGTAAAAGATAAATTCGTTTGGTAGCTACGATGCTACAGACAGACTGACATGGTGTCTACCATGTTAATAATTTCCTCCTCTTTGTGTCAAGAGTCAATTTTAAATGCGAATGTAACAAACTCCTAAATTAGCCGCACCGAAACAACATCTTTCTAAAAAAATGTTTTTTCAAATATGTATCACCTCTGGAAATTGGTGAAATATGTACATAAAATTAAAAGTACAGGGCCAAACTATATAATTTTTTTATGGGCCCAAATGGCAGCTACTCTGCGTTGAATAAAGAAAGAATCACGCAAATCGGATCAGTAACCTCAGAGTTATCGGTGTACATACATTAAAAAACAAGCCGAATTGAGAACCTAATTGATTAATTTCTGAATATCGTATGAGTATAGTTGAAGCTTCAGATATAATACTAGTTGAAGCTTCAGATATAACACCGTCACCTCATAACATAAGTAGCACAAACACGTTGCGTACACAGCATTATATTTTCATAATTGTGTTTGGTCTCCGCTTAGCGTCATTAAGCGTTTATGACGCTTCACACTAAACGTTAACGCCAACAATGAAATAACATGTTTGCCAACAATATTAACATGTCAGTGAATCAGAGCGTATTGTACAAAGTAGGAAAAACTGAAAGATAAGGTTTTGAATAACAAAATTTCGTTTAATCTTGAAGCTTATTTTCGTGGCATACCGGAAAGAATAGTTAAAAAAGTAGGTAAAGAACGTTTGTGTGCTTAAGGTCGTGTTTCACCAAGTAATCTTAAAGTTAATCCTTTGTTAAATATCATGTTGTTCCTCTCGTAATTCCTATCAATGAATGAGAAGGCATGGTAATTTAACATGCCGTGCGTTAGTGAAATCGGGGCTAAGCTTATTATAAGATATTTGATTTTGTTAATGATTGCACACCTTGGGAATAAGGTGGCCATTCATAATGGCTGCTTATGTTTATTTACTATATGTATCCGTTAGGATACATTTTATAATATTCATATCTATAGATTCAGTTACATTGTAAAAATATATACTTTTAAAAAAGAGAAATTTTGCATCTTTTTGCTAAAAGGTGGAAAAAGGCGAGTTTCATACGCCGCTTCGTCTCGGCGGGTTAGGGTTGAACCGGTGGTAGCTTGTTTTTCTTGTTGAATTTCCGAAAATAGCTTGTTAAGTTTCATTTGGAAATAAAACGTTTTTTTATAACACCCCATCAATCAACCATCATTCCAGTGGGTGTCGTAAAAGGCGACAAATCCCTCCACCAACCCATGGCCCCATCAACCGATGGTGGTTATAAGGGCCGAAATACAGGAATGCACACCCTACTGTCTCGGGCGTTGCGCACCTAAAGGGAAACCCCTTCAGCAGGCTTACTCCCGGCACAATCAAGAATAGAATCAGACGACTTCGGTGTCGTCCGATAGTTCGTCCTGTTTCTACAATCATGGTTCTTGTCCTAGGGTTGCCTCCACTCAAAAGTAAAAGGCGACAGTGGAAATATGATGGAATAAATCCGGGAATGGGCAGCAGGCTTTCCACGGACATTGTTACTATCCGAAGTGCGCTCGCCAACCCGCCTGCCATAGCGAGTGTAAGCAAATACCCCGCATGAAATACTTGGGGGGGTGGGGGGTTGTCCAGAAGTAGACGTCCTAGCTAAAAATGACGATGATGATAGTAAGTATATTTTCTGCCCGTAGGAAGAAGGCTACAACTAATATAAACAAAATTAAAGATTGTGAGAAATACCCAAAATGTCAAGCAGTTATCAAACTGATGATGATGAATTATAACTAATAAACACTTGGAATCACGTCAGTTTTCGATCAAAAAAAATTATACCAAAATAGGATCATTCATTTACGAACTACGATGTCACAGACACACATGGTCCAACTTTATAACACGTTATGTTTTTGTCGGGGTTACAAATAAATCATCGAAGAATAAAATTTTGTTCGATTATTCCGAATTATTATCATTATAAATTAATAAAAATGAATTCCAATATGGCCGCCGCGTGTGCCAAATCGTCGGGAATAATCCGGGTATAATCCGACTATCCGGAACCCCGGAAGTGTCGGTAGAACGAATTTGTTGTTAAAATGCGGAAGCGAATATAAATTAAGTGAGAATTTGGCTACGAGTTTTTATTTTGTCGCAAATACATACAGTGTGTAAAAAGAGCAGTCACTATAACTTTGAAATACGATTATACTACCTTTCCTCATTTCGGAAATGTATTTTTTATATATTTCTTTTTACTCAAAAACTTTTTTACACATTCACTTTTTGTCAAAAACAAAAAAAAAATATTTTTCTTTTACCATTTCTTATTTTTGTCGCATTTTTGTTTTATTTAATGTCGCCAAAATAATAATAAAGCCAAAAAAAATTTTTTTTTTTAATTTTTGTAAAAAATTTTTTTAAAAATACTTATTTAATTGAATGAGTAAAGGTAGTATAATCATATCCCAAAGTTATAGTGACTGCTCTTTTTACACCAGGTATATGAATAGTTTCTCGATAACTAGTTTAGAAGATATGAGGGAACAGAATATGAACATCCATAGCCACAAACATACATACAAGTCAAAATCATAACCCTTCTTTTTACATCGCCGGGTTAAAAACTATCGAAATCGGTTCATCTGTTTGATGCCATGTTGCCTACATGAAACGTAAGGCTGTCGACTTATGGCCTACTATCATCATTCCAGTGATAGATATATCCTACGAAAAGTTGTCCTACGTATAAATGTAGGACAACTTTTTGTAGGTGAAACATAGAACGGCGGACGGCGGTCACAAAATTGGTCATAATATTTGTATGCTGTCAATCTGCGGCCAAATGGAAAAATCGGGCTGCAAAATGTATTAGGGCATCCTTATCTATACTAATATTATATAGCGGAAGAGTCTGTTTGTTTGTTTGAACGCGCTAATCTCAGGAACTACTGATCCGATTTGAAAAATTCTTTTTTTGTGGGATAGTCCATTTATAGAGGAAGGCTTTAAGTCTTTAAGCTATATAACATTACGCTGCGACCAATAGGAGCGAATCGTCAGTGAGAAATGTTGCAAAAACAAAGAAAATTATTCACATTTGGGGACTTTTCTTGCGTGCGCTGCATAAACGGTTTAGTCACTCAAAAACCACGCGAACGAAGTCACGGGCACAGCTAGTAATAGATACAACTATATCACGGTCGGTCCTATTCTTTTATGTCTTGTATTTGTATTGCTTAATTATGGAAGAGCGAGTCTGCCTGAGACAAGTGTCTCCCGATACTTACTAGGTGGATCTCATTCTCTGTTTGTATGTAACAAAAATTGTGTTAAATAAAATTAATAAATTATTATTATTATGTTTGTGTATAGCTTTCCTTGCTCACGGGCAATTGAATCCCGGACCTTTGGAAGGCATGCGTGGGGCCGAAGCCCCCAACCCTCAATTTTAATTTAAATGTAATGTGACACTAGCCAGCGACTCATGGGAGTGCGCCCACGAGACCCACCGGTTAGTGTAGGAATGGTTAAAAAAAATGATTCTTGGCTATGGGGGTGAGGTGCTAGTGGACTGGGTATCTAGGAATATGGCGCCTGCCAGATACGACGTGGTTACATGTATTATTATTAATATTACAAAATTGTAAATACTGTGCAATTATATCACTATATTACGGTGCAGTTATATCCCAAGATTGATCGTGTCTAGCGGGCTATATATGGCAATGATATTGCATAAATCTCTAAACATTCCCATGGTGATTGGTGAGACAACATCTTCCCTAATCTGTTTATTATACAACTGATCTTATGACTGCCTGATAAGATGGATCATCTTAATTTAGTCCTACTGGCCATTTCATATGGAAGCTGTGTAGATGTCGCAGTCATCTGGTTGAATCTGCTATTTTATTGAATGAATAGCGCGTTCATTGAATTCAATTTTTACCAACAAATTCAATGAATCCGAGATTAGGACTGCCATTTAATATTTTATTTTTAAACTTCAAAATTTCCGAATGTGTACTATTATAACCCACATTAAAGTAAATTAATCAAAAAATATTGAATGAGCAGATTCAACCAGATGACTGCGAAAAAAAAAATAACTTGCCTTACACATTTCGGTACTGACGGTACTTCATTTGTGGCATTGTAGGCATTTTTGGGAGTAACAGAATTTCGATCGAATATAATTTAACACTTTTTTATTATATATTATTTTAATTTAAATACTTTTTATCCCGTTACATGTTTGAATAAATAAGTAGTAATTAACATGGAGCTAATAAAGTATCCTATGTCCGTCTCCTGGTTCATTACTTCGTTCATTCCTTTCTCCATACCAATTTTCAGCCAAATCGGTTCAGCCGCTATATCTACTTATACAGGATGTAAATAACGCCTCCGTGGTCTAGTGGTTCAGAGCTTCGCTCTCGACCTGGAGGTCGTGGATACGATTCCCGCGTTGGAACAACAAATAATGTTGTTTTCAAGTTAAGACAATGCAGGCTGATCACCTAATTGTCTGACAAGACAGATGATTCATGCGTCGGATGGGCATGTAAAAAGTCCTGCGCCTGTTCTCTCGCCAGTCGCTTCGGTTTACCATCCAACCAGTGGGTTTATGAGAGTAAAAGAAAGAGGGAGTGTAGTTGTGTATTGCGCACACACTTGGGCATTATAAAATAACTCCTGCGTAGCCGGCCTGGTTTCAATGAAATCGGATACCGACACCGAAATCGGTGAGGGGTGCTATTATTATTTTTATTATCCTGTAGATGTATAGGCATAAAGAGCTCACCAAAGTTGTGACCTTATAAACCAAGTAACGCCTAAGGTTGCTGTGTACTATTATAACCCACTTTTTTACTTTAATAGTAAATCAATCAAAAAATATATCAACACATTGCTATTTCTAAGGTTTGACGCTATTAAATGAACGCGCTAGTCATTCAATTGAATAAGCAGACTCAACCAGATGATTGCGACATAGATATAACTTGCCTTACACATTTCGGTAAACATTTTATAAGCCAAGTAACGCCCAAGACTGCTGTATAGCAAGTGTAGCGTGACTTTACTGGCTATAAGCCCACGGCTCGTCAGCCAAATGTCTCGTTTAATTTGACGAGAGCTCACGACTCACTTCACGCTGAACGTGGTTATTGAAGTTATGTTTATTTTCGTCACGCAAATGTACCAGATTGAGACAGTAAAAGTAATCTATGTTACTCCCCATGGTCTTATATAATATTAGGTCCTTACATATGAAATTGGCGTTTTGTCGTACTGGTCACTTTGATCTTAAATATATCCTCTTTGGTTAGGAATTCCAAATTCAAATTTAAACCGCTATTTACTCATGCATTTGTGTTTTGAAGACCGTAATTCATTTGTTTTTTTTATGCTTTTTTTCTGCGTCACTCATTTCACAAAATAGAAAACTTAAAATATCACATTATTTACGAGTACGAGTTCCACCGTGGCACCAGTGCTGCAGAAACGGTTCGAAGGATTAATGATGTGTATGGGGGTGGTGTCGCAAAAGAAAACACGGTGCGTTTTTGGTTTCAACGCTTTCATTCTCGAAATTTCGACCTGCAGAACAAGCCCTGTGGACGGCCGGAGACCAAGGTCGATAATGATGAATTGAAGGCTATTGTGGAAGCAGATCTATTGCAAACCACATCAGAGTTAGCTACAAGCTGCGGTGTTAGTGACAAAATCGTTTTAATCCACTTGAAGCAAATTGGGAAGGTGAAAAAGCTTGAAAGGTGGGTACCTCATGAATTGAGTGAAGAAAACCGACAAACGCGCGTCGACTGCTGCGTTACATTGCTCAACCGGTACAATAATGAAGGAATTTTAAATCGATCCACATTTCATCACATGTAATGAACATGTGATGAAATGTGGATCCTGTACGATAATCGTAAACGCTCATCGCAATAGCTGAACCCTGGTGAACCAGCAAAGTCTTGCCCCAAGCGAAAATTTACTCAAAAAAATTTACTTGTAAGCATTTGGTGGAGTAGTGCCGGTGTAGTACACTATAGCTTTCTTAAATCCGGTCAGACGATTACGGCTGATGTCTATTATCAGCAACTGCAAACCATGATGGAAAAGCTCGCCGTTAAACAACCGAGACTGTATAGATAGCAATGGTACATACTTTGATTAATAAAATATATTTTTATATGCAAAATCGCCTTTATGTTCCAACCATACAAAACGCCAATTTCATAAGTAAGGACCTAATATTACACTTGTTGTGCCCGCGACTTCGTTCGCGTGGTTTATGAGTGACTTAAACCGTTTAAGCAGCGCATGCAACGAAAGTCCCGCTTTAGCGTGTAACATTTCTATCACACCTAACAAACGACCTGATGACCTTGAAGACCTGAACCGGTTTCCACCAAACATAGCGAAGAACACTCTCGACTTATATATCTTTCAAACCGTCCATCCGTTTGGGAGCTACAATGCCACCGACAGACACATACACCTTTACACAGACACGTCAAACTTATAACATCCCGTTGTTTTTGCGTTGTGAGTTAAAAACACCATTCCATGCCTTTGGTTTAAAACGCGTATGTCTGTTTGTATGTTCGTAATAAACTCAAAGACTACTGCGCTGATCTCCATGATATTTTCACCAATGGATAGAGTGGCTCACCAGGAAGGTTGTATTGTTAATTGCACCATAAAGGTGGTGTCAGTGAATCAAAAAACATAAATCAAAGGCTGAAAGATAATACAGATGTGTAATTTAATAATGTAAGAATATATGAAGATTAATATGCTAATCTAAATGACTCTGTGATATTGTAAGCTGAGCCTTAGCACTGACAAAAGTACATTTCAATACAATATTATTTATATTCCAAAACATGAAAAATCTTCTTTTCATGAAAATAACCAATTCCCTAAATCGGATCGCAATTCACAAGCCTCTATTTGTCTCTTTGTATCAAAGGGAGTAATTTTAATCGAGCATATAATCAGATTATTATACTGATGTTGAATCGTTTGAAAAGACATCTGAATTCTTATTACGGTATATTTTGGCTTGGATATCTACTGGTAAGAATTTCAAGCTTGATAATAACTTCAAGCAGGTAAAATTCCACAATGATTTATCTAAATTTATGTTTGAACATTTTTAGTGTCCTTTTGTCAAGAACTGTGCATACTACCGATAAAAACTAAAAAGTTTGTCCAAATTTCATGAGAATCGAAACCAATTATATTAATAGACGACCTCCGTAGCGCAGTGGTTCAGCGCGTTGATGCTCGACCGAGAGGTTGCGGGTTCGAATCCCGCCGAGGGAACAAAAAGTTTTCAATGTTCCTGGGTCATGGATGTGTATTAAATTTGTGTATTAATAAAATAAAAATCTTAAATATGTGTATATTATAAAAGTATTAAATATATATTTCCGTTGTCTGGTACCTGTAACACAAGTTCTTCGGATACTTAGCGCAGGACCAGGTTGACGTGGTGTGAAGCGTCTATAGATATTATTATTAAAATTCTTAATTTATTTGTAGTTATCTATACTAATATTATAAAGAGGTAACGTTTGATTGTTTGTTTGTTTGTTTGTTTGTTTGTTTGTTTGTTTGAATTGAATAGGCTCTGAAACCACTGAACCAATATGAAAAATTCTTTCACCGTTGGAAAGCTACATTCCTAGCGCTGAACATAGGCTATATTATATGTTTAAAAAAAGTAGGGTTCCTTACTAAAACCCCAAAAATGTAGCCCAAAGTGTAAAAAAACGACCTCCAAAATTTCTTACATCGTGTGCGCTTCGACAACGGCTTGACCAATTTCGCAAATTTTTTTACGGTATGTTCGTTATTGTTACGAAAAGGTTATTATGAAAGAAAATGTTGAAAAAAATAAGCAGAAAATTAGAAAAAAGAAGAAAATACGTGATGGTCACGCGGGGTTTGAACCTGGGCTCGATCGATTCACGTCGTTGGCAGTTTATATGACACGGCTGTCATGGCAACGTCATTATTTACAAATGGAAAATAAAAATTATGAAATGCTATAAATACCGTTTTTATATCAGCTTAAACTATTTGGATTAAAAAAATTATTAGGATTAACAAAAACATGAATCCAAATAGTTTCAGCTGATATAAATACGGTATGTATAGCATTTCCTAATTTTTGTTTTCCATTTGTAAACAACGCTGTTACCATGGCGACCGGTAAACGTTATAGACGTTTGGCTGCGTTTCCATTGACGCGGGGCGAGGCGGACAGGAGCTTGCGGTACCAGAATTGACCAATCACTATGCTCGAAATCTCTGCTCCACTCCGCTTGGAAACTCTTAAGTTCCTATGCGCCCCGCTCCGCGTCAGTGAAAACGCCAAGATTGGGGAAGTTTTCCAAATCTATACATCTATACAAACAAATAAAATTGAAGTGTCAGTAAGTATGTAACTTTCAATTAGCAACGTTTTTCTAAATACATATGACATTTTAAACGATATCTTCTGCTTTTTTTTGCATTGGCAACGATATTTACTGAAAACGAAAATGTAATTTAAAAAAAAATGTCTGTCAGCGTCTCTCTTTGCTCCGGCTAATCTCTGGAAAGGCTGGACCGATTTTAACGAGACTTTCACTGGTAGATAGCTAAAGTTATAAGGATTAATTTAGGCTACTTTTCATCATCATCATCGTCGTCATCAAACTCATGATCACCGAATTGGCTGGACCGACTGTGACATTCACCGGGCTTAGCTTATGTTAGTAGGAGTAATCTATACATCTATATGTATAAAAGTAAGTCGTGTTAGTTAAATTATTTATAACTCAAGAACGGCTTTATCGATATGGCTGAAAATTGGTGAGGAAGTAGCTTAGAGCAAGTAGACGGACATAGGATACTATGTATTCCATATTATGTCAGCGTTGCGGGTTCTGTGTTTGGGTTTCGCGTTGTGGGTTCCGCGTTGCGGGTTCCGGGTTTCCGTGTTGCGGGTTCCGGGTTCCGCGTTGCGGGTTCCGCATTGCGGGTTTTGGGTTCCCATGCTGCTGGTTCCACGTTGCGGGTTTCGGGTTCCCATGCTGCGGGTTCCGCGTTGCGAGTTCCAGGTTCCCGCGTTGCGGGTTCCGGGTTCCCGCGTTGCGGGTTCCGGGTTCCCGCGTTGCGGGTTCCGGGTTCCCGCGTTGCGGGTTCCGGGTTCCCGCGTTGCGGGTTCCGGGTTCCCGCCTTGCGGGTTCCGGGTTCCCGCGTTGCGGGTTCCGGGTTCCCGCGTTGCGGGTTCAGGGTTCCCGCGTTGCGGGTTCAGGGTTCCCGCGTTGCGGGTTCCGCGTTGCGGGTTCAGGGTTCTCACGTTGCGGGTTCCGCGTTGCGGGTTCCACGTTGCGGGTTCCGCGTTGCGGGTTCCACGTTGCGGGTTTTGGGTTCCCGCGTTGCGGGTTCAGGGTTCCCGCGTTGCGGCTTCCGGGTTCCCGCGTTGCGGCTTCCGGGTTCCCGCGCTGCGGGTTCCGGGTTCCCGCGTTGCGGGTTCCGGGTTCCCGCGTTTGGGGTTCCGAGTTCCGCGTTGCGGGTTCCGGGTTCCCGTGTTGCGAGTTCCGGGTTCCCGCGTTGCGGGTTCAGGGTTCCCGCGTTGCGGGTTCCGCGTTGCGAGTTCCGCGTTGCGGGTTCCGCGTTGCGAGTTCCGCGTTGCGGGTTCCGCGTTGCGGGTTCCGCGTTGCGGGTTCCGCGTTGCGGGTTCCGCGTTGCGGGTTCCGCGTTGCGGGTTCCGCGTTGCGGGTTCCGCGTTGCGGGTTCCGCGTTGCGGGTTCCGCGTTGCGGGTTCCGCGTTGCGGGTTCCGCGTTGCGGGTTCCGCGTTGCGGGTTCCGCGTTGCGGGTTCCGCGTTGCGGGTTCCGCGTTGCGGGTTCCGCGTTGCGGGTTCCGCGTTGCGGGTTCCGCGTTGCGGGTTCCGCGGTGCGGGTTCCGCGTTGCGGGTTTCAAGTTCCCGCGTTGCGGGTTCAGAGTTCCCGCGTTGCGGGTCCCGAGTTCCCGCGTTGCGGGTTCCGGGTTCCCGCGTTGCGGGTTCCGGGTTCCCGCGTTTCGGGTTTCGGGTTCCCGCGTTGCGGGTTCTACGTTGTTTTTTTTTAGTTGAATTTCATCATAAACTCTTTTTATGCTCAACGAAGTGGGCAAGGGTCAGCTAGTGTAAAGATAAATATCAAACCCAAGTTTAATGTGTAAATGTACACCAAGAATTAACGATAATTAGATTTATTATAAAAAAGTCAAAGCAATTTCCGATTTGTTTAGCACATGATAAATAAAAAAAATAGACGGTTAAAAAACATTGTTGAATTAATTTTAGTAACACAAAAATATCGAAAAACGGCAATTAATTTACAATTTGTATAGCATACGAACACAATAAATAAAAGTTTATCATACTCCGAAAAAAATAGTATAAGCCGGTTTCTGAAAGGCTAATGAACTCTATGCGCTACTAGCATAATATTCAAGTTAATAACTAATTTTGAACGCTGGTTGGTGAAGCATTTATCAGAGAGAAAGAGAGGAAGAGATATTATATAACTTACCACAGATAAGGTAAATCTAAATAGTATGTCAAGTAATCGGTGCCTTTTAAGTGAATTCACCTTATTTTGTGGTATTTTGGCGTTTTAAAGGCTAGTTGAGCAGACTTAATCTATAAGATGTAATGCCTTTAAATAAAGATTTAAAAAAGGCTAGTTGTTAGTCATCAATATTGTCTTGCGAGTGCGAGTCATCAATGTCGTTTGCTAACTTAAATGCCATGTAAGTTGATCATAGATTTGATTACCCTTTCAGAAACCGGCCGTATGACTCATTTAGTGCTACATCAATCAATCGCGTCACAGTAAATACGTCAGATGCCTGAAAAACACGTTCACTTTATCTTAACAATACAAATCACTGCCATATTGTTGGCAGACATATTGTAATTTGGCAATATTGAGTTTTTTACCCCTGCTCCGATCATAATAACTTTTTTCCTGTTTTTTATTAACGCCGATATTGCGTAAGTTATTGGCTTACGCTCGCTACAGACGGAATGCACAGTTCAGTCACAGTTCACACACAGACATCCTCTTAAGAAAATCAACGACGTCCATACGGGACGTACGCTTCCTTCAAAGTATTTTGTCAAACAATTTCTGCCCTTAAGGACATGGAAATAATATTAGATTAGATATTAGGTACACATGCAATATTAGATAATATACATTATATTATTAAATAATTTGACATGTATGTTGTCACTGTCACATTTAAAAAGCTGTTAACTGAAACAAAGATTATTATTATTATCATATACCTAGGTGAGCTGAAATAATTGGAGGTTATACTTGGTGCATCATGGTCCATGTTATAATTATCTGGGGGCACGGGAGTGCCCCCGTCAAGACGAGCCAAGCGAAGCGCAAGGGCACTACCTACCTTTTCTCGAAAGGTTTCGTCGATTTTTTGAACTCTCATAACTTTGCTTTGGATGATGCTACATAGTTGAAAATTTCAACATATAATGACACCAGTAAAAACATGAAACATACAAAGTTTCAATGTTGTAGCTATTATACTTTAGATTTTATCAATGTCTAAAAACCCCAGATTTCGTCACTGACTCATTTATAGATCATCAAAATTCATAAGGTACTTCCTGACGTCCTAGTAAGCTGATATTATTTATGTAAGCTGTTATTGCTACAAAACCAACAAAAAAATTATTAAAATATAAATGCCGCCATTTTGAATCCAATATGGTGGACGGTACAAAATGGATGTTTAATATGTTTATTATACGGATATGATCTTTAAGACATAAAAGAAATATTATATTATACAATATTATACAAGTACCTACATAAAAAAATAAGACCTACTTTTTGTAGGACCGATAATCGGTCAGATTTTTACTCCATATTATTTCTATCCCACTTTATTTATTTGTGTGCGTTGCACTACTGCAATCAGTATGTTCTATTTTATTCCGATTATTAATCGGTGACCGACTTTTTGTAAATGAAAAATATGTCTATGAGAAAATTAGTTTTATATCTACTTATTTAAAATTAGGTACCTATAATAATATTTGGTAGGTAAAAATTAGGTAAGAATTAACAGGCAGCAAGTAGTAAATTGTTGTCGGATAAACAAAATATTAAGTCAATCACTTGAAACCATCGGTCCGGTACGGGCTCCCTGATGTTACGTTAACGATGTAACTTTGTTTAGAGGGAATCTTATGTAAAAACCGTTCGACACATCGATAGCGCGATGTAGGTGGCTTACAGCGCAATCTATGTTTGGAACTGTGAAACATCTAAACACACATTTACCAATATATTTAACAGTCGGTAACGTTATAATGATAACAATAAACGAAAATATTACACGATCAATGTATAAATAATTTTAGTGTTTAAT
This sequence comes from Celastrina argiolus, assembly GCA_905187575.2. NCBI lineage: Eukaryota > Metazoa > Arthropoda > Insecta > Lepidoptera > Lycaenidae > Celastrina > Celastrina argiolus. The sequence goes on along the minus strand of LR994591.1, from coordinate 2,668,881 downwards.
CTTATGACTATTATAATATGATTATAATATGATTTTTAACACGTCACGTCATGACGTTTAAAGATGGCCATAATCAAAAGAAAACCTTAAAGTTATTTTTCAACAATAAAAATAAATACATTTTTTTCCTTTAAAAATGATAAGTTGCACTTAGGTGTATGCAGTTAGCATATAATATATGCTAATATATAGCCGTACAAGAATTAGTACCTCTAGTGACCAACAGATGGCAGTGACCGTCGTCTACATACGATATTATTATAGACTTACTGTATTATTTTAATAAGAATCAACATGCTTTATTAAAGGCAATCTCCCTCGTATATATAAGTAATTCTCAAATTCTCGAATTATTAGTGTTGAATTACTCGAAATACTCGTGGCATCCTAGGATATCCAAATAAGAAGTTTCACTCCAGCAATAAAATAATGTATATTTTATAATTTATATTTATTATATTATAATATAATAATATAACAAATAAAGAAATATGGACGAGACATTTATTTGAAAATTGGCCTCTACCTCTTAAAAATTGCGGTGAAAGTTTATACACGGTATAATATTGACGGTGACATCAGTCGACGTCACTAGGGGTCACTATGCTAAGGCGCTGACTGTTCTATTTTCCGTAAGAAAAGGCCCGGGGTCAAAATAAGTTATCTTTAAATTAAAAAAAGTCCATTAACCAGCTTACAAAAATAAATGAAATCCCACCAAAAACATTTTAATGTAAAAATGTTGTCAAGACGAGTCTACACAGCTTACCCTGTAAAAAAGTTATCAGATATCGTATAAAGCCAAGCTCTACAATACACCTTAATCAAAATCTATCAAAAAGTGGTTAGATCTCATGTAGAACCTAAATTCTTGATCTATGCGCCCTTACTTCACCAGGCTTAACTTCACTTACGCTATATAGCAGTTAAAACGTGATACTTGACCGTTTTGCTACCGTTACGAATATGTCATACGAATTCATTAATCGTGTGCTAAATAAAACGGCCAAGCATCACGTTTTAACTGCAATGTAGCGTAAGTGAAGTTAAGCCTGCTGAAGTAAGGGCGCATAGATCAAGAATTTAGGTTCTACATGAGATCTAACCACTTTTTGATAGATTTTGATTAAGGTGTATTGTAGAGCTTGGCTTTATACGATATCTGATAACTTTTTTACAGGGTAAGCTGTGTAGACTCGTCTTGACAACATTTTTACATTAAAATGTTTTTGGTGGGATTAATATTACAAGTTATAATTATAACAATATGTAAGTTACACAGTACAAGGATTTTTAAGAAAAGTCGATTCAGTGGTATATTTTTTTTTTATTAGTCTATGCTATCCCACTGCTGGGCAAAGGCCTCCCCCAAGGTCTTTCGCGTATCTCTTTCCTGCGCCAACACTGGCCAGCCCGGCTGATGTGCATCTAAGTCGTCACGCCATCTTTTCTTAGGCCGGCCACGTGCGTCGACGTCGTCCTTCTTCGGGAACCCATTCAGTGACTATCTTTGCCCAGCGCGGCGGATGCATTTGGCTAATATGTCCCGCCCAATCCCATTTCAGCTTGGCAGCCTTGATGCCTATGTCCTTAATTCCTGTTTTATATATACAAAGTGTAAAATAAATTAGTAATAATACTTTAGGGAGTGTACTATATAACAACATCTTTCTGTGATCAATATCAATATTATTAATATTTTTTTATGTTTAAAATAAATAGTAGATTGACTTAGCAATCGCACTAAACGATCTGATTTAATAATTAATATGTATCACTTGTGAGATAAATATTTTGCTGTTTTCATGCGACTGCTAAGTCAATCTACTTATTTATTTAAAACATGAAAGATTATTAATAATATTGATTATGATCACTGTATGATGTTGTTATTCCGACCGACTAACCCCTACTTGGCATAACATGTAAGTATCTCACAACTTTTTACGGTAGAAGAACTAAGTAGCGAGCACTTTTTACAAGTTATGTTTTTGATGGGATTATTATGTTCTTTCACCCTTAAATATAAACCTGATACTTAGCTAACTAATATTCTCTACTAATTACATAGCTACTAAACGAGGGTGATCGCCGTAATGGTGATGATATATCACCCTTCAGCACCACGTGACTACAGCACTTGACTAACGAGCTTCTAATACCGGCTTAAATCACTCGGGCACTAATGAAAATGTAAATTACACTTACAGCCGCCTGCAAAATGTAAATGATACTTACAGGTGCTTACAAAACCAGAGTTACACCGCTTACGCCGAAGCGGTCTTACAAATTCTATTTTAAGTGATATGGTATAATTGACTTTTTAAAAATTGTGTGCGCTTAAGGCTGTAGCCTGTAGCGCCCGTTACTAGCGCCCCTCTTTTTAACGTTAATTTTACAACGACACAAATATCTTATTCAAAAAAGTAATCAGTTAAAGCACTTGGTAAATAGTTAATCTAATTTATTGGCATTTAATTACAGATCTAAATCCTATAGTGTATTTAGTCTCATAAGAAAATTGCCAAATCGGCCACTTTATTTACATAATTTTTTATATCCCATCGATCATATATTATTCGAAGTAAGTACATAATATAAGCATAGTGTAATCAATAACCAAATGTATTTCGGGAATCTATGACAAAGTGATTAATCTATCGTGACTATATTATTAATTAATCTTCTTCTTATATTATATAAAAATTAATTTCTGTTCGTTAGTCTCGCTAAAATTCAAGAACGGCTAAACCGATTCGACTATTTTAGGTCTTGAAATATTCGTGGAAGTCCAGGGAAGGTTTAAGCGGTTTGTATGCTTAACGAAGTTGGCACGGGTCAGTAGTATTCTATAATTTTTTAAATCACTACGGCGAAACTAAAATAAGAGTAATGATTTTGGCCGTTTTTGTATGTTGTATGTATGTTTGTTCCATCATAACGCTCGAACTACTCATCCGATTTTAACCACCGATTTTAGTCACTGAATGAATGTGTCATGACTATACAAGGTGTAAAATAAATAATTGATAATACTTTAGGGTGCCCCAACATCATAAAGCCCATATAATAATTTACTAAAAGTACCTCTTTCAGCGCTGGTACTTTCACAGTAAACTGTACATAGGAGGCACATACACACCCTAAAGTATTATCACTCATTAATTTTACATTTTGTTTAATAAACGAAGACGGCTTAAATCTTTTTATAAATAGACTGACAAAATCAGTACCCTACATTTTGGCTTCGCCGAAGTCGGGTAAAAATTATGTTCATGTAACTCATTGGACATCACTAAACCGAATTCACATAAAACTAAATAAACGTTTTATTTAGTTAAATAAATTTTTTGTGTTGTAGTTTGTTGTTGGAACGGATTTTCCTAAGCTATTTGGATTTATACAAATAGCTTAAGAAAATTACAAATAGCTTGAGAAAATCCGCTTCGTTAAAACTAGAATATAAACTTTAGATAGTGTAAAATGTCGACGCTTGAAAGATTCATGGACTTATCATTTGCGTGAATTAAATTCCGAGGCAGTCGTGATTTTAGGATAAAAGGTTATATTCAATTACACAACCAAAACGGTCACACATATTTTAAACTATTACTAGGGTCCTGGGCCCTAATTCTCAGGCCTCGAACTTAGTTTTTACTATCGGTCTGTCCCGCTCATGCAAATGAGATTCACCGCGCGTGCGAGCGGGATATACTAATATTCGGAAATAAGTTCGAGGACTGAGAATCGCCGCCCTGATTCAACATACCATCTCTATTAACAAAGTTCGAAAACAAAATGTGTTGCATTTGAATTGTCAAATGCTTATAATTAAGCTATTGCAATATTTTTTTTTATATATATAGATATATATATTAATTGCAATAATTAAGCTATTGAGCTTCGCTAAGTGACATACGAATTCGTTGTATCTTATGTCATATCCCCTACATTTTTAACCGACTTCCAAAAAAGGATTTTGCACGTAATACAGTGTGTAAAAAGAACAGTTACTATAACTTTGAGATACGATTGTACTACCTTTCCGTTCTGTTTTTTTTTTTGTTTTTTTTTCCTTTTTACCAAACGATTTTTTTCCTTTTTACCAAGTTATTTTTTGTCGCAAGAATAACGAAAAATTTTTTTTTTTTTTAGTTTCGTAAAAAAAAAATTAAAAATACATTTCTAGAATGAGAAGAAGTAGCATAATCATATCTCAAAGTTATAGTGACTGTTCTTTATACACTCGTTACACGCAAGAAATCTCAAGACTAGTGACTAGACAAATGAGCTCTTATAACAATTGTCAGACAGAATTTACAAGTTCAGTAAAACGTAACTGCTGATACTTTATCTTATCGCCGAAATATTGTGTGCCGAGCTCTCCAACACTCCAAACCTATTGAGTGCTACCAGATATACATCACTACACTGAAAACCACGAAAGAGAATGACAATTTAGACGTGAAAACTTAGAAAAAAATAGTCAGGATTCCCCCATACATTGTTTTCACTTGATTAGTATCAAGCAAATTTGATTCTTGAGTAGCTTCATTTTGATGAGACGTCCAATAATTTCTTGGACGGAACTCTCGCTTGTGGTAGCTAACAAAGTTAGCAAGTTTCTAAAAGTAATTAGCTATTACACTTTGATTTAACACTGTAATTTTTTGTAAATATTATAATTTCGAGAAAAGGTAGGTAGTGCCCTTGCGCTTCGCTTGGCTCGACTTGACGGGGGCACGACCGTGCCCCCAGATAATCAGTAGTCGTTAAGGACCATAGTTGTTAAATGCGACTTTAAATAAAAACAATAAAAAAAAAGTTAGCAAGGATAAAAAAAATCTCAACTTTCGAGCGTGGGACCGGGATAACGTAAAACGCAATTTGTAGGAAAATTATGTCTGTTGGATTAAATTAATATTAACTATGTAATAAAAACAAAATCAGCTGGTTACTAATAATTTAAGATGATCTCGTTATCGATACAAGTTGGCAAGAGGGAACTCTTTGATCAAACCATAGATTTTGTAGGACAAATAATATTTTTGAATCACCAAATCCACAAACTTTATTCTTGCTATCTCTGTTAGCTACCACAGACAAGAGTTCCGTCCAAGAAATTCTTGGGCGACTCATCAAAATGAAGGTACTCACGAAAAATTTGCTTGATACTAATAAAGCGTTCTTAGGTAATAAAAAAAAAGATTAAAAAACTATAACCCGACTTCGCAAAAAATGGGTCTAAAAAGTCTGAAACAAGAAAATAATTCAATTTGAAATCTAGAAATGCATAGGTACAAAAATCGTCAAGGTAGAGCCGTGGTCACCCATTTTTTGCGAAGTCGGGTTATAGTTTTTTAATCTTTTTTTTTTATTTAATATTTTTCTGTTTTCACATCAAATATAATAATTATTATATTTTTATTTAATTGTCCATTACATAGAAAGTATCAACTCCTAGATACTACTTATACGTCCGCATTTTAAATCTTTATTTTGAATTTAACAATAAAATATAATAATAAATAAAAAATATAAATACATATTCGTAATGTGCTGGCCAAGACCTATCTTTTGATACCAAACACGAGACAAATATCTTAATTTAATTTTTTTTGGAGATAGTTTTTGAGGTATAATTTTCAAAGTCCAAAATTTTTCAAAAAATTATATAGCCTATGTTACCCGCGGCATTAATACGAATCGATTGACACCTCATTTATCAAAATTGGACCAGTAGTTTAGCCGCTACGAGGGAACATACATACATACATACATACATACATAGACTGCCAAAATCATTACCCTTCCTTTTGGCTTCGCCGAAGTCGGGTAAAAAGAAGTTTTTAATAAAACAATAAAATAATAAAATAGTTATGATAATAATACCTCCCACACCGATTTCGGTGACGGTGGTCGGTTTTATTGAAACTAAGCCAGCTACGCAGAGGTTTTTTTATAGTGCCCAAGTGTGTGCGCAATACACAGAAGCATTCTCTCATCCTTCAGTATCGTGGCCCTGAGGGACGGATAACCGACTGCCGGGAGGTCAGGCACAGGACCGACTTTGTACATGCCCATGCACAGTCATCAGGGTGTCAAAAGGTTCAAATAGTATTCCAACTAACCCTTATCTGTGAAATTTTAACCCACCTAGCAAGTGCGAGCGTGATGTAATTATATAATATCCTTTCTGTCTGATAATATTCAACCAATCGGTGGTCAATATGTGTTGTTGATTTGAATGCCATGTTAGTTGATCATTGATTTGAATTGCGTTCGAGAAACCGGGGGTAAATGTAATATTATATTAATTAAAATTGAAGACATGAATGGATGAAGGTATACCTAGTCCTGCCATAAATACTGATACAAAGATTTTTTTTTTCTATTGCAAATAAAGTTTATTTGTTTTACAGTGTGTTAGTTTTATTCATAAATAAAAAGGTATTTAAAATATGTAAAGTTTATTCAAAGTGGCCGCCGTTGGCTGCAATACAGTCATTTAAAGGTTGAGGCCAGATATCAATAGAAGCACGCACTCTTTCCATGGGAAAATTCCTCACTGCCAATCGTATGGATTGCTTAAGGGACTCCAATGAATAATCATGTAAAAATGACAGATTCCAAATTCAAATCGAATATTTTATTTATTTTTAATTGTAACAGTATTTATGGCCAGACTAGGTATACATATTTATTGTGACATAATATATACCTTACATATATATATACCTTAAATATGTATACCTAGGTATACATATTTATTGTGACATAATAGTACCTTCATCCACTCATGTCTTCAATTGTGTACGTCTTATCTGTTACATTTTATGCCATCTCCCTCCGTATTCTTACTTCTAGAAGAAGCAGTATCTTTGTGTCGTCTTTCTTTGTAAACAGTGTATAAATTTTCTTGTGTGCAATAAATTGTTAAATAAATAAAATGTTGAAAACCTTGCTCGTATGTTAGTGCTATCTAATTACTAAGGATACTCATAACTATTGCTAACGGTTGCTAGGGAAGATTAATTTAACTACGCCTATAAACTTCCGTTACTGCTGGTAATAAGCTCGCAGAATTTTACTGGGGCATAAAATAAAGCCTTTGACTTGAATAATTTTAACAAAGCAGCTTTAATAGACATATTCGGTACAATGTCCAATAACACCAAATGATGATTTGAATTTGTATATGGTTAATTTATGACTACGGTTTACCGCAAATATTTTTTAGATGGTTGCTTGATGCTTGTGCCCTGAGTAGTCTGTCTCACGCCTGCAATATGGATCCACAGAATATCAGGGACTGTGGTTTCCGCAGTCGTATACCTGCACGCTTACTCTCGACACAATCGAGAATCGAATCAGTTCGATCTCAACGGCTTTTGGTATTTTATTTGGTGATTCCAGTTTCAAAGTAATCATTTTGAAACTAAACAGGATAAAGAAAATCGTTCGATGGTACCTTTTTGTACTCCCGCCCATGTTAATCGACTGAGAATCAAAATAAACAAAAGTCAATTTATTCGGGAAAACGCGGCACGATTGACTCTAAATCAAAATTTTATTAGTTTGCAGAGTAAGACCCCAGAGTGGAATCCGTTTCATGGGTTTGAGCATTACACCACCTACCAATAATAATATTAATAATAGCTCCCCTTACCGATTTCGGTGTCGGTAGCCAATTTCATTGGAACCAGGCCAGCTACGCAGGAGTTATTTTATAGTGCCCAAGTGTGTGCGCAATACACAAAGACACTCTCTCTTCCTTTTACTCTCATAACCCAGTGGGATGGTAAACCGACACGGCTGGCGGGAGATCAGGCGCAGGCCCGACTTTTTCCATGCCCATCCGATGCATGGATCATCTTGCATCAGCCTGCATTGTCCTAACCAAACTTGAAAACAACATTTTTTGTTGTTTCAACGCGGGAATCGATTTCGACCATGACCTTCTGGTCGAGAGCGAAGCTCAGAACCACTAGACCACGGAGGCGCTTAAAACCACCTACCAATATGCTGACGTGTTATTTGGTACCTACTTGCTATTATTTATTATGTTTTACTTTTGTTCTGTTTTCTTTTTGTTTAATGTAGTAGGTTATTTTTGTAGTGTTAGTGTTTTACTGTATATACCTATATTTAGCGTACTATTTCTTTTTTGTATGTAATTAAGTGTAATTAATGTCTATACCTATTGAATAAACGTCATAATTATTATTAGAGTTCCGTGGCCAAAGAGTATGATTGGATTATTACTAACGCCCGGTTTCAGAACGGCTGATCAAATTGACCAAACGCTGATTGGTGAACATCACTTCGCAGTCACTGTTTTCACCAATGAGCGTTCAGATTAGCTGATTTGATCAATTGATCAATTTGATCAGCCTTTCAGAAACCGGGCGTAAGACTCTGTCTGTCCGTATCTCTGTCACGGATATCAGACAGGCTATCTAAACTAATATTTCTATTAAGGCAAAAGTTTGTGATTTCATCATGCGCATAATTTGATATAATTTAGTGTTCAAGATGCTGTCACTCTGGAACATACAGAACAGAAAATATAAATAAAGTACCTATAGTAATAGAAGTAATAGAATAGATAATATTTGAATTTGAATAGAAAACTTAACAAGTTATTCTCGGAATGTCAACACAAGAAGCTACCACTTCAACCCTAACCCGTCGAGTAGAACCGGTGTAAAAAACTCGCTACTGTATATCCTGAAAAAGTACAGGGTTCCCGTGGGATGCTGATTTACGGGAGGAACCGTGATAGCTACACAGTTAAAATGTTGACAGGTGATGGAGCAGTCACTATAACTTTGGGATAGGATTATAGGACCTTTACTGATTCTAGAAAAAAATTTTTTTCATTACTTATTTTTTGAAAAAAAAATTTTTTTTTTGCAATTTATTATTTTAGTCGCAAGGCTGAACTGTTTGGAACAACGTTCTGCATTAAATTCTTACATTTTATAATTTTTGCCCTAGTACGTAATGAACGTCTTACGCGTGCTATTGACCTCTCAGCGTAATCAGCTGATCGCTGTGTTGTGCACGTTGTACATTGCCCATTAAATTTTTTTGAATTTTTAAAAAAGTGGATTAAAAGCAAATGACTAGTACCAATGGATATATCTCTTGTCCCACGAAGTTATAGTGACTGCTCTTTTTACACCCTGTATATTCAACTGAGGCTCCCAGAACGCAAAAAATATTTTTACCTTTTTGTACAGAACCCTTATTGCGCGTAGTCTGCCTCGTACTTGGTATTTATTGTGATTTACACTCGTGATATGATTCTATAGCAACACCGGTCTTACCACGAGTTCTTTTATCAGTATCTCTTTAATATTACTTTTGGATTTTGCGTAAATTTAAAATATATTTCTGTTTATTATTAATAAATATCACATTTATTCACATATTACTAAGAAAGCTTACTAACTAATAACGATGTAGTATACAAATATGGTAAGCATGTCGCAAATTACAAACCTCCACATATTTATACGGAAACCTCGTTGTAAACTTCTAAAATTCAAAAAAAAAATTTTTTGTCTCAGATAGATTGGAAAAGTATATTATATGCTCAATTGCGCTAGTCTGGATTAAATATAAATTAAACCGGCCGGTCGGGGCGTGGCCTGTGCTTTGAAAGATCCAGGATACACCTTTTAACGGCTGATGGCAATCCGCAAGTGGTTTTAGTGGGTAAACCGGCCGTAGCGAGCCGGGAGTCCCACATACCCCTCGGGGACCCTCCCGGGGCCCGGGGGGATGCGTAATGCATTTCCCCACACATATTTACACATCCATGGATAACGGATATCATTTTTGTTCCTTCAGTATTCGAATCCGTGACTTTTCAGATTGACGCTCGCTCATGGGTTTTACTAAAATATCCAATAAAGTAGAGAAAAACCAACAACAAAACCGCTTACAAAGTCTTCCTTGCTTTATTGCAATAAAATTAGATTCCCGTCTGACCATCGGACGCGGGATTAACTAATCTAAGCAAGTGTCGGTTTACGAGCGAATTAAACGCCAGTTAATGTTTAATGGTGTAATTTGTCTTATGCTTAGTAGGTATATATTGTAGCCTTTTTAGGTTTACTTCGCACTCGAAAGGGTGCAGATTCGTTTTTGGTTCGAAAAAGTTTTATTTATTTTTTAACCGACTTCCAAAAAAGGAGGAGGTTTCTCGACCGTATATATGTTTTTCTGTATAGAATTACTTTAATCTAAAAACGATGGCACAAACATAAATAAAATAATATAAAAATATTATGTATGTAAATTGTACTAGCTGACTCGTGCCCACTTCGTTGACGATGGAAACTGTGTAAACCTTCCCGGGACTTCCACGAATATTTCAAGACCAAAAATACTTATAATAAATTACAATAAATCTTTGTAATATTAGTGTAGATGTAGATATGACGCAGTCATCTGGTTGAATCCAGGGGGCTGACAGTGTAGTTCCATTTGTTACGTTTTGGCGCTGCGGTCGAAAGCAAAATGGCGTCGTTTTGTGACGTCACACACGTAAAGTTCCTGTTTCCTGTTTGTAGTGTCAAAATATGATCTATGTTGTCAAACATAGATTAGAGTAATTTTGTTGTCAAAACTCAAATATGGCCGCGTGTAGTTTGTTAGTGTTTTGTTTATCCTCGTTTCTTGCTTGATTTGATCCAAAATATTCAATTACTCCGCAGATTATTGATACATTATATCAATCTTTTATAGTATGTTAATTAATTTAGTGTAAATATTGTTCAGTTTTCGTTTTAAGGGACTATTTAAGTCTTGTGTCGGCGGTTGCAACGCAACTATTAGTTCACAGGTGAGTTTTACTTTTAACACGTTATAGTTAGAGCTAGTGTAATATAAAGTATGAACAATATAATATAATTATACTTAATCTTTGACTCATTAAGTTTGCCAATGTTTTTTGCTTTTGTATATCAATATTAATCTTAACTGTACTCATTTGTTTCAGACAGAAATACCCCTAGGCCTTAGTGATAACAATTATTACAAAGAGAACTCCAATGAGGATGTAAATGCTTCTGATGAAATTTTGGTCATTGGAAGAGCGGGTATGTATTAAGTACTATGGCATTTTGACACTCATTCTATATTATGATATTTAAACATATCAAAAGATACTGAAATTGTTTTATTTTTGTGAAATACCAAGGTTTAGTGGTTTGGAACTTGGCTCAGGAATTGGAGGTTGTGGGTATCAATAACTTCATTGAAACAACAAAAAATTTATGTAACACTTGTTTAACATTTATGAAAAGATGGTATTTTCATAAATGTTAAACAAGTGTTATGGCAGTTTAAGCATATTTGATAGCAGAATATTATTGCAGTTTTATTTAGGGTAATCAACTTATAGTGCTGAAGGACAAAACTAGTTAATCTATTTTTGCTAATTAACTATAGTTTTTACTAGAAACCCTCCTTGTTTTGTTGTTGTTGATGGCCGGACTAAGTGACCGGCCAACTTATGTATTGTTTTTTCATCTTAAATATTGTGTTATTTATTTACAGAAGTGACTTATCAACTTTTGTGTCATCAAAGAAATGAAAACAATTGAAATATGAGCACACTTCAAGTAAGGCAAGTGGCCTTAGAAACAGGAAAACCTGGACTTGTGTGTTACCATCACTAGATGGTTGGATTACGACATTAGAGAGTTTTATTAGGATAATTATTAAAATATTATTAAAAAAATATTCTGTTAAATATTAATGTTCTTGCTATATCAATCAGGGCTTATTAGAAATTCAGAAAAAAAATCAATAAATAAATGATAAATGTAACCTGTTTTTATTTTGTATTACTTATTATAAAAATAAATTACCTGAACTACAAAAACCTACCTACAAAAAAAATCGATACCTCACTAAAGTATCGATAGCTGGACTCGATTATTCAACCACTTATACAATGTGTGTTTGTAGTCTGTGATGTGCTATGGTCTGTGGTGTGCGGTCAAAATGACAGATGCTACAGTGCTGCCAAAACGTAACAACTGGAAACTCGGTAAAATATAGCTGTCGCATCTGTTACGTAGTAACTAATTCTTAATCTGTGGTTGAATCTGCTATTTGATAGAATGACTAGCGCGTTCATCATTGAATTCTATTTTTACCAACAAATTCAATGAATCCGAGACGAGGACAGCCATTTAATATTTTATTTTTAAACTTCAAAATTACCGAATGTGTTACCTATTATAATTTATAACGTACATTAAATAAAATATTAAAAATGTATATCAACCTATTACTATCTTTACGAGCTGTTTAACGCCATTCAATGACCGCGCTAGACTTTTTTTTATATATTTTTCAATGTATTTTGATTTATTATGTACTTTAATATGTATATGTACTTGGTTGCTAATAAAGAGTTTGAAGTTTGAAGTCATTCAATCAAATAAGCAGATTCAACCAGATGACAGCAACATATAGGTACATATTTGTATTAACCGTTAATTTTTTTTTTTATTTCCAAATAGGTTAGAAACTAACACTTTTAGATTTGTCCTACATTATGACATTCCACCGGTTAGGGGACACTTGTTAGCAAAAAGGAAGTGTAATGTTAAAATCATTACCCTTCATTTTGGCTTCGTTGTAAAAAAGTATGTTCATCCGACTAAGAAAAAAATACTTTCTTGACTCACAAATGCGATAAGAGACAATGCTCTATCGTTTTATTTGCGTACTCGAATGTTCTTTACTCAGCATTCAAGAGGTTCGTTATTTTTCGAAATAGTCACCTATTAGTGTAACGATGTCGATATCGAAGCAACACGGTGACACTATATTGACTATATTATTTGGCTTGTTAGGGCAGCGGTTCTCAAACTTTTTTGGTGACGGAACCCTTTTGGAATGCTAAATTCATGACGGTACCCTACAATAAAACAATAGTTTTTAAAAGTGTACCTATTATTTATTAGTAAACGTAATATAAGTACAATGTAACAGTTACTGATTATTACTTTAACATGCCACATGGCAAGTACATTATTACAAGATATTACATAAAAAAGAAAAAGTCGAATTAATGGGAGGTATGCAGCAGTTTTTTTTTAATTTTCATTAATTGAATAATTGTTTTATGTCAGGTTTGATAGAATACAGTTGCAGTATCATATCAGGTCCGGCGTCCAGTCTATTGCGATATTTAGTTTTATTTCTAAATTCTTGCGGAACCCCTACATGGGTATCGCGGAACCCTAGGGTTCCGCGGAACACACTTAGAGTATAGCTGTGTTAGGGAGTTTCTAGTACCCAGCCGTCTAGTGGGTAGACCGCTGATTAGCACTTGATAGAGTGCAGGGTCCTGCAGCCTTACTCTCGACACATTCGAGAATCGAATCAGTTCGATATCTACAGCTTTTGGTATTTTATTTGGTGGATTACTTTGAAACTCAACAGGATAAAGAAAATCGTTATTCCTAACTTTTTGTACTTCCGACCATATTTATCGACTGAGGATCAAAATAAACAAATGTCAATTTATTCGGGAGTATGCGGCACTATCGAATCTGAATCAAAATCGAATCAGTTTGGAGGGTAAGGGTAAGGGATTCAAGATGCCATCGCTATTTATCGCTTACGAAGTTTGAAAACAAAATGTATGGGATTTGACATAAGCTTCGCTAAATGACATATGAAATCGCTTGTCATTTAACTAAGCTTATGTCAAATTCCATACATTCTGTTTTCGAACTTCGTAAGATGGCGATGGCGTCTTCAATCAGGGCCCAGGTTCGGTTTCGAAGTAGTGGCATGTACCAATGAGACTTTTTTCAGATCTCAATTAGTACAATATACGCTCTAACCATGAAAGAAAACATCGTGAGCAAGCCCGCACATGGCGTATTGACCAGCCATTCCTCTGGACTAGGCCGACTATGTTGTGATGCCATATGTGCTGGGCGACCATGCGACATTTAAAACCGCCCGTCCCAGACACTACAGTATTTAAAGAGTGAATAGTAGTAATTATTTATTGATAAAATTATAAAAGGATTATACTTATAATAAGACTAATAATATTACATGACTTATTAGTCATGGACAAGTAACGGTGGGCACCTTTACTTTTCGCATCCCACAAGCGAAAATCTGTGACCGATTTTCGTAGGTGGAAAATGGAACAAAATACCTAGATTAAATACTAAATACCTGGTGAATACTTAATTCCAATATGACATTGGTAATGAACTTGCGAATGTTTATGAAGATTCCGTACAATTTACGATTCCCAGATAACATTTTGTAGATAAGATTTTCGCGCGGGTCGTAAATAATTTTTTCTTGTCGCTGATAATGCCGGGGTGTTACTGTACCGTGATGACGTTACAAAATGGCCGCGTACTGAGCGCAAAATAATCGCGACATTCACATTTTTTATAAATACCTACTTTTAATTACTTAATAATACATTTTTTCGGTGATGCTGTTCGTTAGTCTCGCTAAAACTCGAGAACGGCTGAACCGATTCGGCTATTTTTAGTATTGAATTATTCGTGAAAGTCCAGGGAAGGTTTAAACTGTTTGTATCGGCACGGGTCAGCTAGTTTGTTTATAAAAATATAGCCTTTACTCAGGTTTAATGTAGCATCATTCTAATAATGAAAGAATTCTTGAAATTTATTCTGTAGGTAGTTTTTGAGTTTAGTCGTAATATATATAAAAATACAAATCTCTTAACTTTACAATATAAGTATAAATATAGAATTTATACTTAAATATTGTAAAGTTTTTTACAACTTTGACATTAACTCTGTATTTTATAAAATTTAAATATATGATATCTAGCAATATCCCGCGAAAAAATTATAACCACAACCAGCAGATGAGTTGAGTAGCAGGTTGTGGTTATAATTTTTTCGCGGGATATTGCTAGACATAATACAGTGTAAAAGAACAGTCACTATGACTTTGAGATACGATTATACTACCTCCCTCATTAAATATATTTAATATTTTTTTGTCAGAAACTAAAAAATAAATTTTTTTACTCTTTTTCTAAGGATACCCACATTTGATAATAAACTGTCACTCTAACTAGTAATTTTTATTTTTTTCAAATAGACTGAAATTTCGTCTGATACAATTACAACATATCTCACATAAATTTCAAAACCCCTTTAAATAACTCAACAAACTAATCAGTTTGTTGAGTTACTTAAAGGGTTTTTGCATGATTATATCTACTTGGAAATCGAAATGAAACCTGCGCCAATTTGAAGCATGTAAAAGCAAATACTTATTTTTCTGCCGACGCTACCCCGCGGCGAATTGCCCCAACATATTTTGGTGAAATAATTTATATACATTAAAACGTTCCTTCGGGAAATTGTTAATTTGAAGATTCGCCCCGGGCCTCAAATAAATAACATTACAGGCGATAAATATATAATGTTACGTAAATAATGAGGTTATAAGACACGTGTTGAAATTGTACAAATACCTAATAAAATATTACAGAAGAAAATATATAAAAAAAAAACAATTATTTACTCGGTTCACTGCTAAAAGGCTTGCACATCGGCTCTGCTGTTTTGAATCGAGAACTAGTCTACTTGGAATAGTTATTTTCGATACATATGCGTGAAGTGAGGGATTTCGGTACACTTGAATTTGCGACACGAGCTTAAGGTTATGGGGGATTCACAATGGGATCGAAAGCATGAGTTATACAACCGAGCGAAGCAAGGTTGGATACATGCATGAGATCCCATTGTGAATATCTCATATAACCCTAAAAAACGAGTGTCGCAAATTTAACCGTACCAAATGTCTCACTTCAGGCATACGTGTTGAAAGTAATTTTTTGTAATTTCAACTGCAAAAATATGTCTTGAGAGATAAAAACAGCTAGAAATTTAAATTATTATAATTTTTATTAATGTTCCATGATTCATCAACATTTCATGGAAAATAGAGATAGAAGACATTTTTAGACACTAGTGCCTGAAAAAATGATCGAACTATAGATTGTCAAAAAAAGTTATAAAAATTGTCCATGGTCTGTAGCATAATAAAAGATCGTGAAAAAAGTAGGCATAGAATATAGAGAAAATAGAGATAGAAGACTTTTTAGACACTAGTGCGTGAAAAAATTATCGAACTATAGATTGTCAAAAAAAGTTATAAAAATTGTCCATGGTCTGTAGCATAATAAAAGATCGTGAAAAAAGTAGGCATAGAATATAGAGAAAATAGAGATAGAAGACTTTTTAGACACTAGTGCGTGAAAAAATTATCGAACTATAGATTGTCAAAAAAAGTTATAAAAATTGTCCATGGTATGTAGCATAATAAAAGATCGTGAAAAAAGTAGGCATAGAATATAGAGAAAATAGAGATAGAAGACTTTTTAGACACTAGTGCGTGAAAAAATTATCGAACTATAGATTGTCAAAAAAAGTTATACTTTAGACCCGACAAACTATACTCGAAAAGCATACTTTTGCAGTTGGAATTACAAAAAAAGTATTTTTGGCATGTCAAAAAAAATTTACAATAAAATACCACGGCATATCAGGAAATAGACAGCATTCCGAAATTTAGAACTGAATTAAAGAAATGTCTCGTTGAAAAATGCTTCTACTAAAATATTTATAATTTATTTTTTTACTTTTGTTTGTAATTTATTTATATATTATGTAAAATTTATTGACATTTAAAGAAAATATTAAATATCATATTGACAACCGTTAAATCAATAAATTAAATTATTGTATCTGATGATTTGCACGCCACTTGAATGGCAGAATAGATACATTGTTTTACAAAACTAAGATCGTTTACCTCGTACCTACTTACATTCAGGCAATAAAATTTATATTTTGTAACGTTATATTTGAACATAGCAACACTAACATATATTTAATAACGTTAGTTTTTTTTACAAGGCTTATATTATTTTTTTATTAACCCTTAATGATAAAAATATCCATGGGGTTCCGAAGATGGAATAGCAAAGGTGACAGAGGATATATCCGGAAATGGGCAGCCGCGAAATTGTTAATATTTTACACACTGTTTTTATCACTGTATATATTTATTTACAAAAAAAAATTTTTGCTTTTTCTTTATTCATGCGACAAAAAAAATTTTTTGTACAAAATTTATACAAATGGTATTACTTTTTTTTTAAACTTGTTTTAAAAAAAATGTGAATAAATAAAATATTATATTTTTTTCAAGTAACCCCCGAATTCTCAAGAAGTAATAGAGATCAAAATCGGTTTATCCGTTTGTTAGCTACGATGACACAGATAGACATACACAGTCAAAATTATAAGACGGAACACCCTTCTGTT
Source organism: Celastrina argiolus (assembly GCA_905187575.2). NCBI lineage: Eukaryota > Metazoa > Arthropoda > Insecta > Lepidoptera > Lycaenidae > Celastrina > Celastrina argiolus. The sequence goes on along the minus strand of LR994591.1, from coordinate 2,651,506 downwards.
TAAAAGTCAGTTAAAAAGAAGATTTCACTAAAAAGAAGCGTTTTCGTGAACCGTACAAACTTATCTAAATATTGAATCTTATCATCGCTTCATTGTTTAAACCATATTAATTATTATTTATTGTACAACAGATTACTTGAATGCAACCAAATACTTCGAGTATTCTTCAAACAATGATAAAATATGTTATGTTTGAGATACAATAATAATATTTATCAAAACTTAACACTCACCAATTTAATAACTTAGAAACACATTTTATCTTTCCCTGAAAAATAACAACTATTTAAAGATATTCAATACTTATTAAACAGCAATCAACCAGTATTTATTAAACGACAATCATAAATAAACATTTAGAAAGTACATAAATAAATATTTAGATTAACAACAGTCATTACCTCACTTGGAGAAAAATAATACTAAAATTATTGCAAATAAATGTAGGCCAATTAAACGAAACGAAATAAAAATCAAAACTATATAATATTTACTTACAGGTTACTAAATAACACTTATAGAATTGTCCTACATGATGCCTACCAAGTACCACAAGAGGAAAGAATGACGGTGTGTTCGTGTGTATTGCACATACTAGGGCATTGCACAACCTGGGTTTAATAAATTAATAGATAAGTATCAAGTAATAAATATGTCGCAGTCATCTGGTTGATTCTGCTTTTTAATTAAATGACTAGCGCGGTTATATAATGGCGTCAAACAGCTCGTACAGATAGCAATGTGTTGATATATTTTTTGATTAATTTACTTTAATGTGCGTTATAATAGTACACATTCGGAAATTTTGAAGTTTATTAATAAAATATTAAATGTCTGTCCTAGTCTCGGATTCGTTGAATTTGTTTGTAAAAATAGAATTCAATGAACGTGCTAGTCATTCAATCAAATAGCTGATTACACCAGATGACTGCGTCTGAATGCGTCGAATATATAAATTTATATTCGAGCACAAAAGATAAACATTTATAAAAACATGAGTTTGTGGCGGCATTTGCGCGATAAAACTAGCTTTGTCTGCTTCCGAGAGAACATCTCGGTTTCAATGTTGCTCTATTTGGAAATTTTATTTTCAACAGACATTTGGAAAACGAAATAGAAATAGTAGAAAACCAGAAAGTTTTAACTTACATTGCCGGAAGCTACTCAGCGCGTCAAGTGACTCCAATAACATAATATTCATCTCTATTATTACATTATTAAGGGCAGGTAGTCCATCAAAGTCCGCGCTTTTAAGTTTTTTAAAACAACCTGATACACATGTAAAAGTGTTTTGAGTTCTGAAATAAATATATGTATTATTTAAGGATATAATATATTAAAATTCGTATTCAGTTACAAGATTTAATAAACTTCACTCGATGGAAAAAAATGGTAAAGTTAGCTCTTTTCGTGACGGGTTTACAATATTATTACTAAATTACTTATATTTTAAATTAGATTTTTGTACTTAAATAAAGCTGCTAAATAGTTTTAGTAAAATTCGTAGAATTAATCCTGATAAAATGTTTGTTTTAATTTCAAAGTTTAATAAAACTACGAAACTACTAAACTACTACAAAAATAAAACTCAAAAGTAAGTCTATCACCGCTGATACTTTCACAGTAAACTCTATATAGGAGGCACATACACACTCTAAAGTATTATCACTCATTTACTTTACACCCTGTATATTGGATAATCCTTGAGCGCCTTCATTCATCCAAATTTGAAATTGTTTTTGAGTACACCTCGTCCTTTAGACAGCCCCAGTAAAAAAAAATCAAGATGGAATCTGGGGATCGAGTAGACACAAACGACCGATCCATTTGTTTGGATATGTGGCATATAAATAAGTGCGGACATTTGCTTTTTGCATTTCAATAGTAATAAGTTCGTAATAGTATTTAGCAAAACGATGTATTCCATTTATCAATTTTGTAAACTGTATTAAATAACCACTTTTTAAAAATAGTTGGCCAATTAGGTTTTAGTACTTTTTTTGTTTACTCAAACATGTCGAAACTATTTTGCTATCAAATTTCATACTGAAAACTTAAATTTATATTTTTTTTGTCAAAAGCGAAATAGATTCTATTCACTCGTAATATTTATGTATATAGTTATTCAACTGCCTATTTGTATACTATGTCGCTGGCGAAGGGTAATGCGAGTTCACAATCGCTGCGTCCGAGCGAGGCATCGCGCGCGCTGCCGTGATAGCGCTAAATGACTACTTCTTCAGGAATACCTGCCCTTAACTCACAAGTTCATATTATTGAAGAAGTATTATAAATTTGTGACTCAATAAAGTTAAAGCTATCGTTGATGCGTGTTTATCACGCGCGTCTGTTTATATATTTTTGTGTACTTCAATAATAAAGGACTGAGATTCCTGTTTATTTTCGGTACCTGCTTACTTTGTCAAATACATATATTTGACAAATATAATAATATGTATTTGATCGTATATACGTATTAGTATATATGTATTTGATGTATCAAAGAGTACATTTTGATACTACAACATGTTTTATCGGTAAGGGATTTGTTAATAAATGACCTCAGTTCATAGCTTAACTTTAGAGAATAGAGATGGATTAATAATGGTATACGAGTAAGTAAAGACTTTAAGCTTCGATTACAATTAGCCAATGTAAGTTGAGCCTTATTGTATCGCTATTCTCTTTTCTACTTAAATCAATACATTTTAGAGCTGAATGTGACATTTGCATTAGTATCTTCTTATATATAAAAATGAATTGCTATTCGTTAGTCTCGTGTTTTACACGAGAACGGCTGAACCGATTCGGCTATTTTTGGTCTTGAAATTCATGGAAGTCCAGGGAAGGTTTAAACGGTTTCTGTGTCAACGAAGTGGGCACGGGTCAGCTAGTTGTTTATGCTCTACGAAACCGGACAAGACATCTCTTGTCCGTACTACACTTTGTTTTCTCAAAATGACGTTACAAAAAGAACATCATAGACTCGATGCTTCCCGCTACTTCACCGCCGGAACCGTACTACGGTAAAAAGTAGTATATGCGTTATCTATAATCTAGCATGGAAACTACTACCATACCAAAACTCATAAAAATCCGTTCAACAGTTTTTGCATGAAAGAGTAACAAACATCTGTACTTACAAACTTTTGTGTTTATAATATTAGTAAGATCTATTGTCATAGGTCGTGAAAATAATACATTAGAGCGTTACAACTTAGGGAATGCAATATCGTCTTCGCGAAATCTCGGCGTTTTTAGTAAGATTGAAAAATGGGCGAGATGGCGTTTAACGTGATTGCACTCGACCATAAAACGTCCTATTCAAAGCACGGTAGTGCGAAGGGCTAACTGACGGGGCATTTTCAGTGGCAGGTATTCTGCCCAGCAAAGTTATAACGCCTTAAATCAAAAAAAAAATAATGGCGTCTAAATAAAACCAACTAAATGTGAAATAGTCGCAAATGGACGCTCTGACGTCTCGTTCAAAAAAGAGCAAAGAATCACATTTTGTGGGTCGTTTATAATTAGTTTTTTTTTAATTAAGGAAAATAATTATTTTATTTTTATTTTATCCTTTGCTGTTAGAGTGGCAACAGGAATACATCATCTGTGAATTTTTTAATCACGATTCATGAGCTACAACTTGGCAATATGCGCTAGCGAGGCCTTAATAAAAGGACTCCGTTTTACCATTTGGGTACGAAAACCAAAAATCGGACTGCCGGACTGTAAAATGTGCAATGCACAAACGTCCTTGTTACTACATCTTCTTTTTTCTTTCTTCTAAATAATAAAATAAAAGATTTAAAAAACTATAACCCGACTTCGCAAAAAAGGGCTCTAAAAAGGCTGAAACAAGAAAATAATTCAATTTGAAATCCAGATATGCATAGGTACAGATATGGTCAAGGTAGAGCCGTGGTCGTACCCGCTATTGGGATTGTATATTTCAACAGCAGACGAATATTATAGATTTGTTTAGCGGGTACGACCACGGCTCTACCTTGACCATATCTGTACCTATGCATATCTGGATTTCAAATTGAATTATTTTCTTGTTTCAGCCTTTTTAGAGCCCTTTTTTGCGAAGTCGGGTTATAGTTTTTTAAAACTTTTATTTTATTTTACATTTTTCTGTTTCCACATAAACTATAAATTATATTTTCACTAAACTAACGTTAAATTAACACATAGAAAGTAACTCAACAACTCCTAGATACTATTTGTACTACCGGATTTTAAACGTTTATTTTGAATTTAACAATAAAATATAACAATTAATTAAAAATTTAAATACACATTTGTAATGTGCTTGCCAAGACCTATCTTTTGATACCAAACACGATACAATTATCTTAATTTAATTTTTTTTGGTGATAGTTTTTGAGGTATAATTTTCAAAATACAAAATTTTTCGAAAAGTTATATAGCCTATGTTACTCGCGGGACTACTACAAATCGATTGACACCTTATTTATTAAAATCGGACCAGTAGTTTAACCGCTACGAGGGAACATACATACATACATACAAACATACATACATACATACATACATACATACATAGACTGCCAAAATCATTACCCTTCCTTTTAGCTTCGCCGAAGTCGGGTAAAAATGAATTGCTGTTCGTTAGTCTCGCTAAAACTCGAGAACGGCTGAACCGATTCGGCTATTTTTAATCTCGAAATATTCGTGGAAGTCCCGGGAAGGTTTAAACGGATCATCACAAACTGTTTCTATGCTCAACGAAGTGGGCATGGGTCAGCTAGTTTACCATAAAAATCCATTAACAGAAACACAATTCACTAAAGTAGAAATTAATTGAGAAGTACTTATATCGGATAACGTTGAATCTATTTTCGTAAGATGTCGTCATTTCGCTCTAGGCAAATTAATTTAATCAAGAAATTGGATAGTTCCTTGAGTCTAATTAGCAGTAGTGCTTACAATGATGTATTGTGAAATTAATAATGAATTTCTTCCTTTGTTTCAGGTGCAGGATGAAGCTCAAATAGAAATTCAGAATGTCAATTTGGAAGGAAAAGAAGAGACACCATGACGAACCTCCGATTATGATATAGAGGACAACAAGCATGCATACCGAATGGGGCAACGAAACGCTGTACAATGCCAGTACTCACAAGAGTGAACACGAAAACAACAGCTCTTCAGATCCTATTGAAGACATAGCAGTACAGGCCGCGTTCTGCACGGCATACAGCCTAATATTCGTGGTCGGGCTGTTCGGGAATGCCCTGGTATGCTACGCGGTGATCAGAAACCGGGCGATGCAAACCGTCACCAACCTCTTCATCACAAATTTAGCTCTGTCCGACATATTACTCTGCGTGTTTGCAGTACCGTTCACCCCTCTCTACACATTCCTCGGCAGATGGGTCTTCGGGAGCCTGCTGTGCCATATCATGCCTTATGCCCAAGGCTGCAGCATCTATATTTCCACGCTCACGCTCACATCGATCGCAATAGATAGATATTTTGTCATCATTTACCCGTTCAAGCCTCGGATGAAGATTAAAACGTGCATCGGACTAATTATATGCATTTGGGTGTTTTCTCTAATCGTGACGTTTCCTTACGGCTACTATATGGCCTTCCACGATATTTATTGTTCAGAAAAGTGGCCTTCGGATCCGATCAGGAAGGCTTTCGGTGCCGGCACCACCATAATGCAGTTCGTTATACCATTTATAGTGATGGCGTTCTGTTATACTTGCGTCAGTATAAAACTGAACGACAGATTAAAATCTCGTCCCGGCAGCAAGAACAGCAAGAAAGAGGACGCCGAGAGAGAGAGAAAGAGACGAACTAACAGAATGCTAATAGCTATGGTCACAATATTCGGCGTGTCGTGGCTTCCCCTTAACTCTATCAATATAAGTAGCGATTTCTACTCCTTCGCGGAGGATTGGAAATATTATATGGTTTTATTTTTTGTGGCGCACTTCATAGCGATGTCGTCGACGTGCTATAATCCATTTCTTTACGCATGGCTGAACGAGAATTTCCGCAAGGAATTCAAACAGATTTTGCCGTGCCTGGGAGCTTTAGTGGCGAAAAAGTCCAAGAGAGACTTCAACCAGTCGGAAAAAACGGGGATGTATAGATCGGAGAAAACCTGCAACGGCAACGAGACTATTCAGGAATCTCTGCTGACTTCTACCGTGAATAAGATGCCATCGGTGCGGTACAAGATACAGGATGAGACCATGAAGGTCTACCTGTACGACGAGGAGAACGTCAGCCCCGACGAGAAGCCGGAAGGGAATCCTAGTCCTGACGAAGACAGCATCAACATGTACATGCTTGTAGATAAATCTGTAAATACTTCGGAAAAAGAACCAATCGTCTCTGCCCTTTAGAATGTGGTGAGTATCTTTAAATACAATACAACAACTTAAGGCCGTGTTTCACCAAGCAATGTTAGTGTTAACGGCGTGTTAAATTATCGTGCCTTTTCATTCATTGATAAGAATTACGAGAGGGATAACATGATATTTAACGAAGGATTAACTTAAACATTGATTGGTGAAACACGGCCTAATAGTAGTAAAGATTGCCCTGTCGATGAAATCCAATAATTGAAGGTTACTTAAACATTTAGGTTATGTAGTAAAGTATTAAGTACATTAATTCTAGAGACGGATTTTTAGATTAATGTACTTTATACTTTAGAACGTATTCTAAAATGTTTAAGTGACAGTTTGAACTCAATTTTCTCGAAATAATCATTTTGTACCATACATATCACCTTCATCTATTCATGTCTTCAATTGTAAATGTTTTGAGTTTGAGGGCGGCGACCGAGTCCAGAAATTCCGTAATGAAAATAAATGTACGTGGTCGTGTTACTTCCATTTTTAAATAGTTATTTAACAATAGTTTTAAACAATTCATGATCTTGATTATTTTTTGCTCAATATTTAAAATGTTGAATACAGGAATGTCTACCATTAACAGGCGCATAAACTTTTACGGCAAACTGTGACCGCCGCAGTATTAAAGGATATTTTATGAAAATCATTAACTCCGACTCGTCATAAATTTTGATATCTGAAAAATAGCTTGTCACGCAATAAAGTGCAGCAATTCTTATGACCTTTTGAATAAAACGAAGACATTTTATAATCTAGTGATAAAACGGAAAATTAAACTTTGAAGACAGACTGAGATAAAACTTTACATGAATTTGATGATCTTATTTCTTACTTAATACTCATTTAAGTAATACCTCAATTGCTCAGTGGTTAACTCAAGCCCCGGAGGTCGTGGGTTCGAATCCCACCAAGGAAGCAAACAGTTTTCAATGGGTTATGACAAAAGGAACTACGTTAAAAAACCGACTTCAACAACTAAACAGTATATTGAAGTATATAAATATTTATTTCCATAAAAAAATACAGAAAAATGTACTGAACCCACAATAGGCAGTAGGTACTAGGCCAGTGCCAGTGCCTGGGGGACTATAATACAGGGTGTAAAAAGAGCAGTCACTATAACTTTGGGATAAGATTAAAGGACCTTTTCGCATTCTAGAAATGAATTTTTTTCATTATTTATTTTTTTGGAAAAATAATTTTTTTTCCGCAATTCATTAATTTCAGTCGCAAGGCTACTGTTGGAACAACGTTCCGGCATTAAAGCTAAATGTTTATAAATTTTTAGTAATTACGTACCTACTAGGGCAAAAATTATAAAATTTAAGAATTTAATGCGGAACGTTGTTCCAAACAGTTCAGCCTTGCGACTGAAATTAATGAATTGCGGAAAAAAAAATATTTTTCCAAAAAATAAATAATGAAAAAAATTCATTTCTAGAATGCGAAAAGGTCCTTTAATCTTATCCCAAAGTTATAGTGACTGCTCTTTTTACACCTTGTATAGCCTAAGTTACTATTATTACGAATCTATTGATTGAGCGAAGTATAGACAGTAAATAGGTTAGTAACCCGTCGGAGAGTTGGCAAGAGTATTTGAATGGACGCCAAAAACTCCACAGGTTTTTTGTAAGAAAAATAAAACTTGATACTTCTCTTTGAATATGCTTTTAACAAAATCTTTGAGTATTATATGTTTTTAGTGTAAAATATATTTTGTTAGCTAAAAAAGTAAACATTCTACGAATACTTGAATAGATTACACATTTTTTGTGTTTGAATAAATTTACCAAGGTATTTTATTTCTTACCATTGGAAGCTTGCACACGTCAATCTGTTCTCGTGTGATAAATTATTGAAGAACTCGTGTTACGGATACCATACAACGCAAGTATATTTATAACTGATAAATTATGAGTATATATATATTTTTGCAATTTTATTGTATAATACGCGTAATATATTCCAACGCGGGAATTGAACCCAAAACACCTGTCAACAACTAAGCTCTAAGCCACTGGACTGTTCTATATGGAGGATTAAATACAGTCATTACAAAGTTATTGGGGTAACAGGAGAGTGGAGAGTAATCTCAATAACTTTATAATGACTGTGTCCCGAAAGTTCTTATTATTTTAAACAGTCCCGCATTAAAATTTTGCTATGGGAAAACAGCCTTAAACGTTGCAAAATGAATTGTTTCACAGTGCCTTTTAAGGACATTTCTTTAGAATAAGAATAAGAATAAAATTATTTATTTTATCATCACACAACACATATAGGATAAAAAGAGGGAACAAGATGAAACTAGGAACTAAACTAAAGTTAAGTATATATGTTGTGCGATGCCAAAAATGGACCCTAGCTCAGCTATACGCAGCGAGCAAGCCCGCTGCACTGGTATTCTGCCAGGGCCAATGAGTGACATCACAGGGGTACAATAATTAAAACATCTTTGCAATTGTTTTGTGCAATAAAGTCTAACAGTGACCCAATAAACCTTAGATCGGTCTTAGATATTGTCCTAATTCTCTTCTTCTTTTTAAAAATGGCTCCTCATGTCCAAGTTAATTATCAGTGTTCTATTTGATAACTACTCGTGTGTTCGGTTTTCAACTCTATTGTATTAGCAGAGAGTTCCATTTTCGGTGATCAGAATTTCCCCGAATAGACTTAACCTTTATGAGCAGAAATTTAACCCGTTAAGATTCATCCATAATAACAATACATGTGTAAATTTTACAGAACAGAAAAAGAGTTAAAAGAACAGTTACTATAACTATTTGTACTACCTTTACTCATTGTAGAAATATATTTTTTAATTTTTTTTTGCTTTTTGTTCTTTCTTGCGACGACGAAAAAATAATTGTAAAAAGTTTCAAATAATGTTTAGTTTATGGCATAAAAATAAATATTTCCAAAATGAGAAAATAGGTATAATCATATCCCAAAGTTTTTGTAACTGGTATTTTACATCCTGTATAAGAACAGAAAAATTATCCTCTACCTCCTGGGTGAAAAAGATATTAAAAAATATTTTTGCTCTATTGTCAATACCTATATAGCTACATAATATTATTTGTTTATTAGTACATTTGCAACGAATTCTATATATAGGAGTATTTGTGTTAATACTTAGCTTTGTAAATTGGCAGAAACTTTGGCACAAAGGCATATCTATCGTGTTCTGTTATTGATCGCAATTACATAGTCATTTGCAGTTGACATTTGGGAGTTTAGGATTATATACAATATGCACAAAGACACAATCGTTGTTTGATGAGTTAATACGTTTATTTTATATGCAGTATTTATTTATTAACGCAAACGGGTTCAGCTCTCAGACTAAGCTCAGCTTATCACTTTTGACTCTTCAAATACAATACGCATATTTAATCACACATAATTATGTGTAAAGCCTCCAGAATCCACATACGTTATATTTGTTACAAATTGAGCAAAGAAGTTTAGTACCAGAAAATTTATTATTTAAAATCTTTAATCCACCCAATCTACGTTTATTAATTGGAAATTATGTAATTTTTAGGGCGTTTTTCGCCAAGCAATGTTAAATCGTTGAACATGTTGTTCCTCTCGTAATTCTCAATTCAATGAATGAGAAGGCATGGTATTTTAACAAGCTGTTAACTATAACATGCGTTTGTGAAATCGGGACTTAGTATCAGAAAAGATGGGAACTACAATCTAAGATGAAGATGAGATAAACAAACTCTGTCTGGTTGATCCTCGGTCGATTTTCAACGAATCACCAAGGTTCTCACTGACGCTATATAGCCTAAAGCCTTCCTCTATAAATGGACTATCCAACAAAAAAAGAATTTTTCAAATTGGACCAGTAGTTCCTGAGATTAGCGCGTTTAAACAAACAAACAAAAAACAAACAAACTCTCCCGCTTTATAATATTAGTATAGATAACAACTTTGGCGATTTTACTACATCTAATAACCCTATTAATGGATTCCGCTACTGCTACTCACGACGACATTGGTGAACATGGATTGCAATTTTATAGACTTTTGCCGAGTTTTAGGTAAACCACTTCTTTTAGAATTTGATTGTTGATATTTCCTACTACAATTATCAGTAGTCTTCATTGGTGTGCACTATGGGCCTAAATTACTATGGAGACTTGGCATGGGCTCTTTATCTAAAAATATGAATTTTCCTCAAACAAACACATTTTTTCCAGAAATTAATAGGCCAAAAAGAGGCCTAAATTGTGTTAGTACCTAGTCATACTCATTGTTCAGCTGTAGAATAAGTTATGGTATTAGAACAATAAAAATTAAATATATAATAATAAAACCTTATTACAATTTAGGGTTCGGTGCCTGAAGAGTAAAAATGGAAAAAAGGGAATATATTCTGATACTTCGTCTGGTCTGTCACAAGACTATAAAACCGTAATTTGTAGTTAAAATTTTCATAAATGATGATTTTATTGTTGATGCTGTAACAAAAAGTATTAACAAAACTAATAATAATAATTAAAGTGGGGCTCCCATTAAACAAACGCGATGCTTAGCGTGCTCGGGTCCGAATCGCACTTGGTCAAATTTAGAAGGTGTAAAATAAATGAGTGATTTCACTTTAGGGTGTGTATGTGCCTATGTAGAGTATACTGTGAAACTACCAGCGCTGAACTTACTTTCGACTTTCATGTTTGTATGAGAAATGCCCCGACATCATAAATTTTCTTTTGCTCTTTCAGTGCGGGTACTTTTACAGTAAACTCTACAGCCTGACTGGTGAGACATGTGCAATACTTACGGAGAGTACTCGGTATTCGATTCCCATTATAAATATGTAATAAAATTAGGTAGGTACTCAATTTTAACCAAATTTTCCTTTAAATAAATGAATCATGGATACTATGAAAATTACGCGGCTAGGCAAGTAGGCATACCTATGCAGCCGTCGCGGCACCCCGGCGGCGGCGTGCGACATCAACGTAGGTAGTACGGACTCGTTCCTACCGGCGGTGTCCATACGTTGGGTAAATAATTATTCAAGTTTAAGCTACATTTACTCAATGATTAATTGATAGTCAGGGTTTTCACTTGATTAGTATCCAGCTAATTTTTCGTGAGTACCTTCATTTGGATGAGTCGCCCAAGAATTTATTGGACGGAACTCTTGTCTGTGGTAGCTAACAGAGATAGGAAGAATAAAGTTTATGGAATTGGTGATTCCAAAATATCTATTTCTTTTTTAAATGTCAAGATAATGATCTAAATTATCCGAAAAAATATTTGTCCTTCAAAATGGTTTGATCAAAGAGTTCCCTCTTGCCAACTTGTATCGATAACGAGGTCATCTTAAATTATTAGTAACCAGCTGATTTTGTTTTTATTACTTAGTTAACATTAATGTAATTCCCGGTCTTACGCTCGAAAGTTGAGCATTTTTTCTAACCTTGGTAACTCTGTTAGCTACCACAATTGAGAGTTCCGTCCAAGAAATTCTTGGGCGACTCATCGAAATGAAGCTACTCAAGAAAAATTAGCTTGATACTAATCAAGTGAAAATCATGTATGGGGGAACCCTGACTATGATATTATTTTTTTATATTATGTTTTTCATCTCATATAATAGCCAAATATCACGTCCTCAAGTATTGCTCATGTCTCACCAGTCACACTGTATATACGGGACCCACACACCCTAAAGTATTATCGCTCATTTAATATTATAGTCTGTTTAGTCCGAGGGTCAACACAAAGGTCATTTTTGCCAAACAATTAGCAGGGATCGTGACAATTATGTTGAAGTGCTCGTTAGGACATGAAACGAATATGGCAGCAGAACACACGTTTTGCGTGCAAAGGATCATTTTCAACGCACAATTTTGTTTTACAATATGTACATAATTACATGAAACAAATCGTATTTGTTTGAATGGGTTGGCATAATTATATTATTAATTATTACATTGTATTTATGTAAAAATGTTATATTATGCCACAAAGTAACCGGCAAATGGGTGAAATCCAACTAGTAATTTTGATTTTGAAATTAGATTACAGACTTAACGAACAAGCAAGTAAACATCGGGACAGGCGAAAATAAAAGCTTGTAAAAACTGAACAAAACTTCTTACATTTTGGATCTGATTCCACGGATAGACACCCCAAACTAAAAACAGCTCTTCTTGCTTCGGGGGTTAAAAAACAATTTTAGACCCAATATAGCTCAAAAATAAAAATAATTTAGACCCATCATCACTCAAGAAATAAGTTATTGATACCTGCGATAATTACCTTGAATTTTTTTTAAGAAGAACCTGCTAATTTGTAAATCAAGAGAGACTAACAATAGTTAGTCCCCATTTCACCAACGCATGTTAGTGTTAACGGTTTGTTAAAATACCATGCCTTCTCATTCATTGATAGGAATTACGAGAGGATCATGATATTTAACGAAGGATTAACTTTAACATTGCTCGGCACGCCCTTAAAGTATGAAGTGACCGTTAAATTACGGGACATGTTCATGACACGTGTAAGAAAGGAAAGAATGAAAGTAAAGTAACGGAACACTTCACTTTTTTCTCTTTGAATTACTCCAAAAGTTATTGTCTGATTAAATGCTCAAAATAATTTTAAAGATGGTGAATGAGTGAAAATTTACTCGAAATAAAAAATATTACTCTTGCTTTATTTCTTTTAAAAACTGTAATTAACTATACTAAAACCTCTTTTTGGTCTCAAGCATAAACTGATATTTTCCAAACATCTGAGTAAGCAACACCATATTACAATTTTAGTCCAGCATTGTTTGGAAAGGATGTAACACATTGCCCAACTAGACAAAATTCCTGCCTCCTTTATATCAAAATATTATTTTTGAAACAAAACAACGGTTGTTTTCTAATGAGGTGCCAAATATACGCACGAAATTTTTTTTCGTTTCTTTGCCGGGATTCGAACCCGCGAGTGGCTTAAGCATCGACATGTTCATGCTGATCTATACAACTTTAAAACTCTGTAATCTAAAGTGAGATTGAAAATCTGCCTAATAAACAAAAAAAACTGTAATTGTCACAAAAATACAAGAATCCTTGTATAATTGTGTTTTTAATGACTGTTTTGGTTGGTTCGCAAAACAGAAAATTAAACCGTTTCTAAGCTCCCGAGATTGGTTTTGGTGGAGTAGCTGGGATTTGTGAAATTAATTTATAATTCTAATTATTCATCGCGTTTGTTACAAAGGCTGGTACTGATACAGGCTGTTTAGGAATGACATTGTCTCAAGGTGGCTTTACATCAAACGCGCTAAGTCCCGATTTCACCAACGCATTAGTATTAGCGGCTTGTTAATTACCATGCCTTCTCATTCATTGATAGGAATTACGAGAGGAACAACATGATATCTAACGAAGGATTAACTTTAACATTGCTTGGTTAAACACGCCCTAAAGCGTATTCTATCGCAGCTCTAACAATTTATTTTTGTGTAAACAGATGAAGAGCTTTATTTTTCGACGACCTTTTTCTTTGACGACCTCTGTAGCGCAGTGGTTAAGTTCGTTGGTGCTTGAGCTAGTAGTCGCGGGTTCGAGACCCGCCGTTATGGATGTGTATAATATAGCAAAAAAAACCCGTAGTCTAATGGTTCAAAGCTTCGATCTCGCCTCGGAGGTCGTGGGCTGAGTTCCCGTTGGAACAATAAAAATATGTTTGGTTGAGACAATGCAGGCTTTTCACCTGATTGTCTAATAAGAAAGATGATCCATGCGTCGGATGGGCATGTAAAAAGTCGGTCCTGCGCCTGTTCTCTAGCCAGTCGTGTCGCTTTACCGTCCCACTGGGTTATGAGAGTAAAAGGAAGAGAGAGTGTCTTTGTGTATTGCGCATACACTTGGGCATTATAAAAACGACATAGCTGGCCTACCGACACCGAAATCGGCGAGGGGAGATATTAATATAACAAAAATCCTTAGTATAAAAGTACTCAATATGATATAGGTATTAGGTACCAGTACACGAGTCCAGATTGTCGTGGTGTACACAAGCGTATACATATTATTATTGTTGTCTTCACGTTCGCCCCCGTCGCGCGATTTTGATGTAAACGCTGAAAAATGCTTTCGTTGACACTAAACGGTCAAGGAAGAATGAGCTTGTTCTATCATTAGCTCTTTGTTCTTTTGTAAACCATCGGAATGCAATAAGATGAAGTTTAGTAGGTTTGATCTCTCTTATTATTTTGGGATTAAACGTGCAGTTTCTATCTGCTGGTTAGATGGTACTTGCGATCGTACAGTACTGACAAGATAAAGGGATTTAGCACGGTTATATATCCGTCGATTCCAGTCCAGTAGCTTCTGAGAGTCTTTCATTTAAAACGTAAACAACCAAATATTGTGGCTTTACCTAATTTATATTTTGACATTGATTTTGTTTCTACAAGTAATAAGGTTCAGTTATACGTCCAAAATCCATGTTACAATAAAATCTAAATTAATATGTTTTAAGACTCTACTGGAAAGTTGTAGATTTTTAAATACGAGGTTGAGAAGGTAAATATTTAATGAAGTCCGCACACAAAGTCGCGCAAACGATATAGTTATTACATACAGCGTTTTGCTTTAGACAGGCATTTTTCTGAAAAATCAGGCACATTAGGTACTATGTACAGTTTGTACGGGGCCTACTCAAGATGCCATCGCTAATTATCGCTTACAAAGTTCGATAACAAAATGTATGGGATTTGACATAAGGTACGCTAAATGACATACTAAATCGCGATCATTTAGCGTAGCTTATGTCAAATCCCATACATTTTGTTATCGAACTTTGTAAGCGATAATTAGCGATTGCATCTTGAGTAGGCCCCCAGGCATCCCTCTATTTACATATGGTAACCCCATTCCCGTTGGAACCATACATCTTGACGCGATAAAAGGATAACATTTTGATCCTACGAAAACCGTTGATTTTCCTTGTGCTTGTAGTGTAGTTAGTAGATCAATCATTAACATCCTTTGGTGCAGAAAACCTTTCGTGATTGATCTAGGTTAAACAAACAATAAATACAAAGTCTGTGTTACTAAGTCAGTCAGGGAGTCTTTATCTATACATAAATGTTAGTTACGTTATATATGTTACTTTAATAAACAAAAACAAAATTGAAATAATTGAAGTAACGCGAGTTTCTTACGCCGGTTCTTCTCGCCGGGCTAGTTTCCGAACCGGTGGTAGGCATCATGTAGGACAATTCTGTAAGTGTTATTTAATTACCTATTTAATAACCTATATGGAAATATTTTTTTTTGAATTTTGAATTTTGAACTCCGAATTCTCAACAAACCCGCGATCACATCAGCTTTCTGATTAATCTGATATTTTGCATACGAATCTAGGACCAATGACCATGCAATAATTTGATAACAGTTTCCAATTAGGCGTGTTTTTTTTTACTATTATTTTATCACGGAAAACGTACAAGCACCGGTTTCTCGTATGTAGTTTATTTTCTCTTAGCCTAATTACAGGCTCCGTTGAACTAGTTATTAGAACGTTCTTTTGATCTAGTCTAGATTGTCAGCCATCTTGCCTGGAAACTGTTATAGGATTCATTTGAAGGGATATAAGAGTTATTGATATAAAATAAACTTTTGAGGTTAGCTGGGTCAAGAGGAATACTTACACAAACATACACACAGACACTGCACACATTCTTATAACCCCGAAATTAGCAACTCTTAACCCTTTCATTCTACCGTATCATTGTTTTTTATCAACCTTTAACCGGATCAGAAAGATTACCTACATATTTGCGTAATAAGATCGTTTTTACTTTTAAAATCTTACCCCAGTAGTAATTATTAAAATAATGTGAGATTTGTTATATTAATAATATGAGAAGCTTACTTTTGCATAACAAAAAAACTGTTGTAACATAATATGTATAGGACGTCCCAGATAAATTTAACCTAATCGTGCATTCAATTTACGACGAACCCGTCTATGGCACAACCTTAGTACCCAATACCCAGAGACAAGTTAGTGATGCGAATATAATACAATGATTATTGTTTGCTACTATGATAATCCATAGACTATACACTTAATTCCACAGTCGGCAGTGTCAAAATATCGTATTTTTAACCGACTTCAAAAAAAGGAGGAGGTTCTCAATTCGTCTGTATGTATAATATTTTTTTTTTTTTTTTTTATGTATGTTCACCGATATTTTCGTCAATTATAGACGGATTTCAAAAATTTTTTTTTTGTTGGATAGAGTTCACTTCTGGGGTGGTCCCATTTTCACCAGGTCAGGATCTGATGATGGGATCCATGAGAAATCGAGGGCAACCACTAAAAATTGTATGCTCGTATGGTGTTTTTGTTACGTAATTATGTCTTACTCAGGTATATGCTTCAGGGTGTCAACATCTGATGCTGCTGTGCTGATGATGAAGCTACAGTACTCCTTAACGGTTAGGAGTTGGAAGGCAGTACTTTAATTGGTCGATGGAAACTATTTAGTAGTATGTAGGGCTAACATGTTGCTTGTGAGGTATGCTTGAATTAACATCTGATGCTGCTGCGCTGATGATGAAGCTACAGTACTCCTTAACGGTTAGGAGTTGGGAGGCAGTACTGCAATTGGTCGATGTAAACTATTTCGTAGTATGTAGGGCTAACATGTTGCTTGTGAGGTATGCTTGAATCAACATCTGATGCTGCTGTGCTGATAATGAAGCTACAGTACTCCTTAACGGTTAAGAGTTGGGAGCAGTACTGTAATTGGTCGATCGAATGTATTAGGTTACATATGAAATTGGCGTTTTGTCGTTCTGGCCACTTTGATCTTAAATATATCCTGTTTAGTTAGGAATTCCAAATTCAAATTTAAACAGCTATTTACTCATGCATTTGTGTTTTGAAAACCGTAATTCATTTGTTTTATTCTCTTTTGCTTTTTTTCTACGTCACTCATTTCACAAAATGGATAACTTAAAATATCGCATTATTTACGAGTACGAGCACCGTGGCACCAGTGCTGCAGAAACGGCTCGAAGAATTAATTATGTCTATAGGGGTGGTGTCGCAAAAGAAAACACGGTGCGTTTTTTGGTTTCAACGCTTTTGTTCTCGAAATTTCGACCTGCAGAACAAGCCCCGTGGACGGACGGAGACCAAGGTCGATAATGATGAATTGAAGGCTATTGTGGAAGCAGATCCATCGCAAACCACATCAGAGTTAGCTACAGGCTGCGGTGTTAGTGACAAAACCGTTTTAATCCACTTCAAGCAAATTGGGAAGGTGAAAAAGCTTGAAAGGTGGGTACCTCATGAATTAAGCGAAGCAAACCGACAAACGCGCGTCGACTGCTGCGTTACATTACTCAACCGGTACAAATGAAGGAATTTTAAATCGGATCATTACATGTGATGAAAAATAGATACTGTACGATAATCGTAAACGCTCATCACAATGGCTGAACCCTGGTGAACCAGCAAAGTCTTGCCCCAAGCGAGAATAGACTCAAAAAAGTTACTTGTAAGCGTTTGATGGACTAGTGCCGGTGTCGTACACTATAGCTTTCTTAAATCTGGTCAGACGAATATGGCTGATGTCTATTGTCAGCAACTGCAAACCATGATGGAAAAGCTCGTCGTTAAACAACCGAGACTTGTCAATCGCTCTACGCCACTGCTGCTTCAAGACAACGCTAGACCACACACGGCCCAACAGACGGCTACCAAATTAGAGGAGCTTCAATTGCAATGTCTAAGACATCCACCGTACTCTCCGGACCTTGATCCAACATATTACCATTTTATTAGAAATTTGGATATCTTCTTGCAAGGAAAAAAATTCAATTCCGATGAGGCAGTCCAAACCGCTTTCAAAGATTTCATTGGTTCCCGTCCGAATGGTTTTTTTAGTAAAGGGATCAATGAACTACCTATAAGATGGCAAAAGTGTATAGATTGCAATAGTTTTGATTAATAAAATATATTTTAATATGAAAAAATCGCCTTTATGTTCCTCCAATACAAAACGCCAATTTCATATGTAAGGACTTAATATGTAGGGCTAACGTGATATTTGTAATATACCATCCAGACTCACGGCGAGAAATCTCACAGAGAAGTCTCGCCGGGCCTTCTCGCGAGAACAAGCATTTTATTCACACTCTCATTTGAGATCTGTTTCCTATGCAGTATGGACGACATTGACGAAATTGAAACTGCAGCAGGTTTGGCTCTGTGTGCCATTGCATATTATAACTTTGTCAATGTCGTTGGGTCTACCTATGATAATAAAAAATATAAATACCTAATATGTAATATCAAACTCTTTCAAGTACCTATTAATAATAATTATAGCTTCCTAAAAATATGAACAATTCGTCAAACGGACGTTGTAATTAGTGACTATAGGTATATAATATTAAATAAACTGAAACCCTTGAGTAAATGAACTAGCATCTATTTAAGTTCACAACGCATTAGCACAACTAAAAATCGAGAAATAAACTGACTTTTAAAAAAAAAATTAAACCGACTTCAAAAAAAAACACAAACGAGAAAAACTTTAACCAAACAAAAACAGTACCTACATAACTAAAAAGCGATAAATAACCTAATTTATCTACTTAATGCATATTATATATCTACAACTATTTAAATATTTACAACTAAATACCTAATACTATAACAAAGTCATCTTTAACTATTTAAATATCTACAGTTATCACTTATTTTTGAAGTCGGTGCCAGCCTGCAGCCTAGGTAACGTAGTCTGTTGTGTTGTTTGAGAAGCCACACACACGGCAAAATAATCTATACTAATAAATTATAATGCGGAAGGGTTTGTTTGTTAATTTAAACGCGCTAATCTCAAGAACCACTAGTCCAATTTTAAAAATTCTTTTTGGAAAATTTGAAAAATTTTAGTGTTTTCTTAATTAAATTTATTTGTTTGGCTGGCACCGACTTCAAAAATAAGTGATAACTGTAGACATTTAAATAGTTAAAGATGACTTTGTTATAGTATTAGGTATTTAGTTGTAAATATTTAAATAGTTGTAGATATATAATATGCATTAAGTAGATAAATTAGGTTATTTATCGCTTTTTAGTTATGTAGGTACTGTTTTTGTTTGGTTAAAGTTTTTCTCGTTTGTGTTTTTTTTTGAAGTCGGTTTAATTTTTTTTTTATTACAATAAAAGTTTTTCATTTGATGTATAAACATATTAATTATTGTTTAATTCTTATAACATGTATTGGAGAATGAAGTATGATCCTCTAATATTCCGGTGAACGTGTTATATAAGTAAATATGTGAAAATTTTGGTGTTTTGGCTTGTTTAAATTTGGGTTAAATTTATCGGGGACTTTTATTTGCGTAATCAATATTAGTGTAATTCCTTAAAACACCATCCGGAATCAAACCTACTCATACAACTACCATTAAACCATACACATTTGAATGACGTCCAACATCTATAAAATTCATCGATAAATCTGTAGATCCGTAGATATTTTTACAGACGTAAATATTTAGAGTGAACCATCGCTGCGTGATGAAAACACTTCAGCGGCAAACGAACTATTAAATTTGAATCATTGTATTAATACGTGATGCAAGCTTTGAGTACTTTTTTACTAGAATTGTACGAACTGTTATAGGGTTTTTCGATTTTTTTATACAATACTTAGATTTTATTATTAACTGAAAGAGTTCACAATTATTATGATTATTAATTAAGCCAGGCAAATGTCGCGCGCGAATAAACTGAGGAATTGTCTGGATACTGGCTGGATTGGAACTGAGGAGCGGGGCCGATTGCGGGGATTATAGGTATATCATAAAATATAAAATATATTATTATAAAGCGGAAGAGTTTTTTTGTTTAAACGCGCTAATCTCAGGAACGACTGGTCCGATTTGAAAAAATATTTTTTTGTTGTATAGTTATAGAGGAAGGCTTTAGGCTATATAACATTACACTGCGACCAATAGGAGCGAAGCGTCAGTGAGAAATGTTTAAAAAACGGGGAAAATTATTCATATTTGCGGACTTTCGTTTCGTGCGCTGCATAAACGATTTAAGTCACTCAAAAACCACGCGACCGAAGTCGCGAGCACAGCTAGTATATCATAATATGGAAAAGTGGTAGGCATTATTATATACTAGACCTCAAACATACGTGTCATTTATAAATATGGTGTCTGTCAGTCTGTCTGTAGTAGTATCGTAGCTACAAAATCTTTTACTTTGACGTGATACACTAAATAAAAAAGAAACTATTTATGTTTAAAAAAACCGACTTCAACAACTAAAAAGCCTACAATAACACTTTTATAATGTACTAGCTGACCCATGCCCACTTCGTTGAGCATACAAACCGTTTAAACCTTCCCGGGACTTCACGAATATTTCAAGACTAAAAATTGCCGAATCGGTTTTCGAGTTTTAAGACTAACGAACAGCAATTCATTTTTATAAATAAGACTAGCTAACCCCCGCTCACTTCGTTGAGCATACAAACCGTCCCTAGACTTCCACGAATATTTCAAGACTAAAAATAGCCGAATCGGTTCAGCCGTTCTCGAGTTTTAGCGAGACTAACAAACAGCAATTCATTTTTATAAATAAGACTAGCTGACCCCCGCCCACTTCGTTGAGCATACAAACCATCCGTAGACTTCTACGAATAGTTCAAGAGTAAAAATAGCCGAATCGGTTCAGCCGTTACGGAGTTTTAGCGAGACTAACGAACAGCAATTTACTTTTATAAATAAGACTAGCTAACCCATGCCCATTTTGTTGAGCATACAAACCGTCCCTAGACTTCCACGACTATTTCAAGACCAAAAATAGCCGAATCGGTTCAGCCATTCTCGAGTTTTAGCGAGATTAAAGAACAGCAATTCATTTTTATATATATAAGATTTACAATTAATTTTCTTAATCATTAATTTGAATAGCGTTCGAAAAACCGGGGATTAGTGTTCACTGTTTTATCTGGCCGGAAGTTGTATCATCTTCTTTTGCTTACTCTTGTTATTTTGTCGGAAAATATTTTGTCCGATTTTGGAAGTGTGTCAAACTGCTAAACATTCGATTTCATCGATTGTACACATGAGTCATGACCCCGTTTTGTTATTTATCCACAATCGTCACAGTTGCGTCAACAAAATTAGAGTGCTACGCGATATTTGTGATGTTAAACCGTTTCGTCAAGAAAATAACTCGAACCGATGCTTCACATTCAAATGAAAAAAGTTTTGTGTAAATACTTAAAGTTTACCTTTGGCCATTTTTGGGTTAAGTAAATAAACCACATCTTATATATAAAAATGGATCGCATAATGTGTTGGTAAGCGCATAACTCAACAACGCCTGGATCAATTTGGCCAATTCTTTTTTTGTTGTGTCTGTTATGTTCAGGAGAAGGTTTTTATAGAATAAAATGTTAAAATAAATAAGCAGAAAAATATAAAATTTCCCGTTGCGGGTTTGCGGGTTCCGGGTTTTTTTTTAATTGAATTACTTCACAAACTGTTTGTATGTTCAACGAAGGTGCACTTGGAGTCAGCTAGTAATAAATGATTGTTTTGTAACACACTAAGATCAGTGATATCATGCTTCGATTTCGTTCTATTTGCTAATAGTGCGAGCGTGATGTGATTATACAAGGTGTAAAATAAATGAGTGATAATAATTTAAGCTGTGTTTGTGTACCTCACAGTATACTGTGAAAGTACCAGCGCTGAAAGAGGTACTTTTTTTATTGTATGGGCAAATTTATAATGTTCGGTTGACTCATAGAAACATGGAAGTACAAATATATATAGCTCCCCTCACCGATTTCAGTGTAACCAGGCCAACTACGCAGGAGTTATTTTATAGTGCCCAAGTGTGTGCGCAATACACAGAAGCACTCTCTCTTCCTTTCACTCTCATAACCCAGTGGGACGGTAAACCGACACGACTAGCGAGAGATCAGGCGCAGGACCGACTTTTTACATGCCCATCCGACGCATGGATCATCTTTCTTATCAGACAATCAGGTGATCAGCCTGCATTGTCCTAACCAAACTTGAAAACAACATTTTTTGTTGATCCAACGCGGGAATCGAACCCACGACCTCCGGGTCGAGAGCGAAGCTCTGAACCACTTGACCACGGAGGCGATAAAGTACAAAGTAAGTCTTTCAGCACTGGTACTTTCACAATAAGCTCTACCTTGCATACCCAAAAGGTGTATCATTTATTTGGTAAACAACTTACTATTTTATAGGTATAATATACACCCTAAAGTATTATCACTCATTAATATTACAGCCTGTATAATTGATAAAAAATTTTTAAAAATAAATTACATAAAAATAATGTAATATAACTAAATTATTCAATTAGATATGTAAATGATTATTGTATGTATCATTTACAGTAATATAAAGGTTATTTGAAATTGAATCGAGGGCATTGACCCAACCAAATTAGCATGAATTTGATGACGGTGCACGGCTAGACACAGTCAATTATAGTCTACATCATGAGCAGCCATCTTGATCATAAGATAGGTATCAGTTGACATGACATTTTGTTAACTAGAGCTTACGTAGCAACATTATAATAAGGTAGAAGTAATTCAATGTAGTTGCGAATTCAGATCTTTTAATTTCTCAGAATTATAAGTAGACTACAATAAATTAAATGATCTTTTGAATGAATTTCAAACAATAGCACTCCGAAATCCTCAAACCATGTCATTTTTAACCGACTTCAAAAAAGGAGGAGGTTCTCTATTCGTCGGTATTTTTTTTATGTTTGTCACCTCAGAACTTTCCCTCTTGAAGTTATTATCTGCCTTTCCAGTTATATGTTGACTTTTACAAAGAATATTATGTATAGCTACTATTTATACTAATTTACATGCATTTTTCCCGCTACTTCATACGAGCAAAATAAAGTCCCGCAGTAATCGTACATTTTGATGCGGTCAAAAACAGTATAAGCATTTAAATTACTACCATACCAAATTTCATCGAAATCCGTTCAGTAGTTATTGCGGGAAAGAGTAACGAACATACAAGCATCAATAACATTAGTAGCATTCGTCGAACACAACCCTCACTTCGATTACAAAAACTGTAGCTTATTTAAATGGCTATACTAATATTATAAGGCGGAAGAGTTTGATTGTTTAAACGCACTAATCTCAGGAACAACTGGTCCGATTTATAAATATTTTTTTGTTGGATAGTCCATTTATAGAGCTTTAGGCTATATAACATTACGCTGCGACCAATAGGAGCGAAACGTCAGTGAGAAATGTTGCAAAAACGGGGAATACATATTATTCACATTTGGGGACTTTCGTTGCGTGCGCTGGATAAACGCTCAAAAACCACGCGAACGAAGTCGCGGGCACAGCTACTCATTAATAATCGTGAAGGAAAATTCAGTCAGACAAAGTAGTAAAGAGAACTAAAGACGAGAATTTTTAATTAGTCTACAACTTGAATACTAAGTCTTTGAAAATATTCATTGAATAATCGCCGATATGAAAGTTTACAAGTCGTTGAAGTAATAGTGCTCTTGTTTTTTTATCGGCTTTTGTGATGAAATTAATAATGTTTCACGTTGTATATTTTGAACTCTTCCCTGTAGTCATGTGTCATGGCTTTGGATTGTTAAAATATATTATTTATAATTATATTTACTAAACATAGGCGAAGGGCGTGTTTCGCCAAGCAATGTTAAAGTTAATCCTTCGTTAAATATCATGTTGTTCCTCTCGTAATTCCTATCAATGAATGAGAAGGTATAGTAATTTAACAAGCCGTTAACACTACCGTGCGTTGGTGAACAATGTCACTGAATTCTAAAATTCTAGCTTAAGTCCCGATGGACTTAAGCTATTTGTTACTAATAAAGATATCGACGAAATTAGTTTAAAAAACTCCAACGAATGTGGGATTGGAGCCCCCAAACCGATGATTTCGATCAAGTATTTTTCAAAATATGAGGATTTAAATTTACCACGATTTATTGACCTTGTTAAACTATTTCAAAATGCCTGATCGAACGACAACTTGTTCGATATTACCTTCCTAAAATTCAATTTAAAAAAATACAAACACACAAGTACCTAAGTCTGTCGCCAATTAAGTACTTATATATTTTTCTTTTTTTTTCAGATACTGCCTCCGACAACGCTGGGTGAAAACTACATGTAAAGTTATTGTAAATTATACTTATTTTTATAAATTAAAAATAGATGTATAATAATGTAGATAATTAATTGTAAGTGTAAATAAACTAATGATAAGGGTTTGCACCAATAAAGTGTTACACTTTGAGCCCATTGGTGCGAGACCTTTTCAAATAAGCTATAGTAATATCAGTTAAAATGATTTTATTTAAGTTAATAAATTTAGTGAATGTTTGCCTTGTAATTAAATGTCAATGAGGAAATCGTGCAATTTGCTGTCATTAGGTGAATAAAATGTATCAAATATTAGGTCTTGTTTTTTTACTTAATGCGTCCTCTTAATAAGTTATTTAAAACTTTCAATTAATGCAGCCATTATAGCCTGCGCGCTAAATGGTAAGTGTATTTATAACATTTTATTTTTAAATTCGAGAATGGTTTAGATTTGCAAACGAATCCTGCAGATGGCGCGGCTGTCAGTATGTCAATGTTTTTTATGTTTTTTTTTATTTAAAACTAAAAGTTGGCCAGGACAACTATTATTATACCTATAATTATAGTAAGCTTCTGCGAGTTTGTGCGACTTGCCCGGTTTTGATTTTGTGTGTTTTGCGCATACACTTGGATACTGCAACTCCTGTGTAGCTGGCCTGGTTTTAATGAAACCGGCGAACGTCACCAGAATCGGTGTGGGAGACATTATTATTATGTTTTATTAAATACTTTAGGTCACTTTATGATAACAAGATTTTTTATTTATAATCGGCCAAATACAGAAACTATAATTAAGTGGAGTAATGACGTAAAAAGAAAAATGTGACCGCCTGTAGATAGGAGTCCTAACTTTAATTACTGTTTTGGTCGACATGCGCCCGGTTTCTGAAAGGCTGATCAAATCGATCAATTGATCAAATCAGCTAATTTGAACGGTCATTGGTGAAAACAGTGACTGCGAAATGATGTTTACCAATCAGCGTTAAGATTAACTGATTTGACCAAATGGTCAATTTGATCAGCCTTTCAGAAACCGGGCGTGCGTAAGAGTAACCTAAGTTAAATACCAGAATTGGGCTTCAGACTTTTGCCAATAAACTACAGCTACCTTATTTTACCAATAAAGTGAGTCAGGTAAGTTCAAATAGCCCGAGGCAAACTCTAATAACCTCATAAAAATCAAAGGCCCAATATTTTTCTGCAACTTCCTACAGTCGTAAAAGTTTATTTATTACTTGATGAAATTTCATTAGGAGACTTCGTGACTAGAAGCAATAGCTTGTGGTGGAAATAATTGCGAATCGATGATTTATTTTGACAGGGAGCCGTTCACAAACAAGGCAAATTAATTAACTTTCGTATTTTCTATCACGAAGCAACAGTTGATGGACAGACAAATAGACGAAATGGAAATGGATGCCTGGGTTATTTTTCAAGATGCTATAGTTTTATATATTTTTTGAATAAATGTGTTTTTTTCTTATTTCAATTTATTTTCTAGAAAATCAATTAAAATACTCAAACAAACACTATTTAGTATTTACTTTTTCTTGTATGTTTAGTATGTTCTTTATTCGATCAGATTACCTTCTTTAACAGCTTTTCAAACTTTGATGATTCCTCTGGGGCACATAAATTCGTAACTAGGCATAAAAAAGACGTGTGGCACTCGGGGACTTCCGCGGTAAAGCTATTGCATAGAATTTTTTTATTTTATATGGTTCAATAAACTTAATATGTAACTTTTAGTTCACAATGTTAAACCTAGATGGCGTTTTGACTTATCTGCAGTTTTCTACATCGCGCTATCGAACACGAAACAAATCAAGATCTTGATTTATTTCTATGTGTGGGACTATGTTCGGAAATATAATTCTTATTAGTAACGAGTTTGAGTTATTATTCGAAGATTCGAACCCCACCACCCAAAGGGACAAGTGAGTGTTGTTTAGGGGGTGTTAAGTTTTTTTCGTTACGGAATTTCTGGATTCGGTCCCCACGCTCAAGGCCCGCGATAGAAGCTATGCAACAGCTTAAAGAGAAAAATAAGGACGTACATTACAGGTACAGGTCCTATGGAAGTGTAATCGATCCAATTATGAACAATATCCAAGATCTGGCTTTATTTTTCTGGCCCGCTATAATATAAAATTTCTGTACGTTCCTTTCTTTCTGATAATATTCTACCAATCGGCGTTCAATATGGGCTGTTGATTTGAATGCCATGTTTGTTGATCATTCATTTGAATAGCGTTCTAGAAACCTGGCGAGAATAAGACAACGGCAGAATGAATGGGAGTTATTAATTTGTAACAAGGTAAGTCCAAGTTTCGACAATTGAAAGTTCTAAAGCAATCGGCTTGTGTGTAAGATATATTATTGAACTTTATTATACAAGGTGTAAAATATTATATAAATAATACTTAATAATAATAATGATATAATAATATCTATGGACGCTTCACACCACGTCAATCTGGCCCCGTGCTAAGTATCCGAAGAACTTGTGTTACAGGTACCAGACAACGGAAATATATTTAATACTTTTATACTATACACATATTTAAGATTTTTATTATATTAATACACAAATTTAATACACATCCATGACTCAGGAACATTTAAAACTTTTTGTTCCCTCAGCGGGATTCGAACCCGCGACCTCCGGGTCAAGAGCCAAGCTCTGAACCACTAGACCACGGAGGCGTCATACACTTAGGGTGTGTATGTGTACTTTTACATATGTAGAATATAGGTATGTAAAAGTACCAGCGCTGAAAGACTTACTTTTGACTTTCATATTTCATAAATGCCCGAACATCATAAATTTTCCCATACAATCATTTAAAAAAGTTTTCAGCGCTGGCACTTTCACAGTAAACTCTATACACGAGACCCATACACCCTAAAGTGTTATCACTCATTAATATTATAGGCTGTATAATTCTTGTATTCCAGTATTGACAGAACTCCTCTCAAACGGCTGAACCGATTTGAATGAATTGTTTTGTGTATATCCAAGTAGATTCAAGGATGGTTTAGATTCACAATTGGACCCAGTAGGTGGCGTTGGTGTCAGCTGAACTTAATTGAAGACATGGATCGATGAAGGTGATATGTCGTAAAAAATTACCTAGAAAATTTAGTTTAAACAGTCGCTTAAACATTTTAGGATATGTAGTAATGTATTAAGTACATTGATTCTAGAGAGTGATCTTTAGATGAATGCACTTAATACTATTATTTTAAATGTTTAAGTGACAGTTTGAACTCAACTATCTCGAAATCATCATTTTGCTACATAACACCTTCATCCGTTCATGTCTTAAATTAGATATTGTAAAATGTTATACATGAAATTAATTTAACGCACACACTTAGGCATGATAAAATTAGGAGCTGGCCGTGTGTCAATGAAATCTGTCACCGTCACCGATTTCTTGGTGTCAGCTATTACGATTCTCATATATTATATAGCTATTAATGTTTTGGAGGGAACAAAATGTATTGATAAAACGATGATAAAGTTTTGATAGGAAAAGATGGCCGACTTACTTACGCCGTTGAAACTTTGAAAAGCAATTTTCCCCTACGTGACTTCAATACGAGGATAAAAATCGGAGCCGCGCTTGCCCCCTGCTGGGTTGAACTCACACATAGGCAACAACGTATCCGTAACCGCGTAACACTTATCGGATGAAAATTGTATAGTAACACTAGCTGTGCCCGCGACTTTGTTCGCGTGGTTTTTGAGTAACTTAAACCGTTTATCCAGCGCACGCAACGAAAGTCCCCAAATGTGAATAATTTCCCCGTTTTTGCAACATTTCTCACTGACGCTTCGCTACTATTGGTCGCAGCGTAATGTTATATAACCTAAAGCCTTCCTCTATAAATGGACTAACCTGCACAAAAATATTTTTAGCACTCATGCGGGATAAGTAGCATCTTGGCGCCCGCTGTTGCGGTTGAAAACGAGCCGTTTGCCCATTCTAAAATTTGAGTGCGAAAAGTTTAGCTTAGAGCGCCAAGATACCACTTACTTACTTATCCCGCATTTGTAATAAAAAATAGTATGTGCAAATCGTGCGAACTTGTCGCACTTGTTGCACAATATACTATTTTCAAATCGGACCAGTAGTTTCTGAGATTAGCGCGTTTAAACAAACAAACAAACAAACTCTTCCGTTTTTTAATATTAATAAAAGTATAGATTGTCATGGTCTTTATTATATAACTTTCATTCGATAACGTAACGACCGATTATAAGTATAAACACGGTTCTACGATCAGCAAATTAAGAGGAAACACGGGCTAGAGAAATACAAAATGGGTATTTATAAAATCTATTGCTGTCTCGCAGTCCCCAGCACTAGCGCAGACAAATGCAGCTTGAACTGAAATTACCGATTAAAAGCACAAGAAATCGACATTTAGGAGACCCCTGTCTCTTCCTCCAAAACTAAACCAATTTAGGTACGTACTTTTTTCACTGAAATTAGTTTTCTGGATGTTTGAACACAGCTGAAAGTCTGGCCATATTTTTTACGTTGTACACATACACTTGGGCACTGTAAAATAACTCCAGAGTGAATTGGTTTTAATTGAAACCATGCTCCATCTTGGTTTTTATTATTTTGATGTGAGTATTACGAGTACTTTGTAGCCAATTGTTCCTGCTAGGTAATTTTTGGCACTATCGCCGAGCAACTGACTTCTACAAAAATAACTGTCAAAACAGAAAAACGATTTGCGACTGATGTTGTGTAAGTTGTGTTGTCAAGGACTACAATAGCAACAATCAGTATTGTGTACTTTATACGAAGCTCGTCAGGTAGATGGAGGGTGAAAATATGAATTGTACAAGTTTTTTTCCAAACAAAAATCATACATCGTGTCTCATCGTTCATATATCGAGCCGTATATATGTCGCAGTCATCTAATAAAATCAGCTATTTCATTGAGTGACTAGCGTTTTTATCGAATGACGACATTTAATTGAAAGACTAAAGGACAACTCGTCAAGTTGTTTATTGTAACGTCCAATGTCTTGACTGAACATTGATTGAACGTCATTTAGTCATGTAGTCATTGACTGAACGTCATTTAGTCCGATTTTTTTACCGACTTCCAAAAAAGGAGGAGCTTTCTCAATTCGATGAATAAGTAGGTTTTTTTTATGTTTGTTAGCGAATAATTTTCCGATTTTTTAACCGACTTCCAAAAAAGGAGGAGCTGGAAAAAATTTAGTATAAATCCCTCTTAATTGGGGGGTGGAGGAAGGGGGAAGGGGGGAGGGGAGGGGAGAACCCCCCCCCTACCACTCCCACCTTTAGGAGACTACTAGTTTGGAAGATATTTATGGTTGAAGTTTTGATGTTATGTCTGTGTTTCCGGGATATTTCCAGGAGTAAAACAGGGGAGAAAGGTGGAGACGGCGGTAAGGGGACAAAGGAAATCCCGCCTACCCTCCCCTCTACTCAGCAACCACTAGTTAAGAAAATATTTACAGTTTAGATAAAACAGACAAGTTCTACGTGGAGTCGGAGTTGATAGATTTGTTTTTGGGACAATGTCGGTCTGTCACGTCTCCGGCGCTGCGGGAAATGCAGCCCCTTCGCCCATGCGTAATGAATGACAGCAACCAACACTCGCCTTAGGCAGCTCCGGCTTTCTGGTCGCCTGGCGGCGGAGTCCTGGTTTCTGCATTTCGTTACGGCGGGCGGGGGCTGCTCTCCCTCCGCGCCTCCGCGCTTAAATATACACTCTAGGGGTTGACAGACAAGTACTACGTGGAGTCGGGGTTGATAGATTCGCTTTTGGGAAAATTCAGTCACCTGACTGATTTTATGTCCGCTCTCATATAAGGGCTATGTTACAATCCGCTAACTAATTGGACGTTGAGTGACGATTGTACAATCAATGTTCGGCCTAGTCTTTCAATTAAATGTCGTCATTCGATAAAAACGCTAGTCACTCAATGAAATAGCTGATTTAATTAGATGACTGCGACATATACACTATATACGGCTTAAAGGGACGTGTAGAGCATTTTTTGTCTATACCTTATATATGGACGCTTCACACCACGTTAATCTGGCCTCGTGCTATGTATCCGAAGAACTTGTGTTACAGGTACCGGACAGCGGTAATAATATATTTAATACTTTAAACTATACACAATATACCTATTTAAGATTTTTGTTATATTAATACACAAATTTAATATACATCCATGACTCATGAACATTGAAAGCTTTTTGTTCCCTCACCGGAATTCGAACTCGCGACCACCGGGATACCAGCCAAGCTCCGAACCACTGGACTATATGCCCGTTCCGTCGCTTTCTTCTCTTGTTACTTGTACCAATGGCATGGCATGGATTCGACAGGCGAGAGATCAGGCGCAGGGCTGATTTTTTTTTTCTATCCCACGCATAAACGATTTATACTAAACGAGTGTACTTTGACAAGTTTGGCCGCAGAATAATTTGATTCCTTATGGCCAAAAACTCCTACTCTTGAAATCTATTCCAATACATCGCAGTTTGAGTTTGACAGTTCGCTAATTACGCACACGACTAGCGCCAAATTGGATTAAATTAAGTGTCGATGGTACTAAGTGACATTAGATAGAAAAAACCTGTTAACAATACTGTTTTCAAGAGTAACAAGTGACATGACAGCAAAATGAATATTGAAATCGGATTGGAATTAAATTTAGGCTCAAAAGAGGCTGTACGGCGAAGTATGTATGTAAGTTTGGCCACGAGGAAACACTCTCTTTATGTTAATTGTCTGTTGTACTTTACAGCGCGCCGCTGAACGGGTTTAAATGAAGATACTGATAATTTATAGCCTGGATTAACATCTAATCTACGGTTCCCATGAGACAGACAGATTTACGTTCTGGGATGTTGGGAACTCGTTGAAATGGAACTGAAACTACATCAATCGAGTTTTAATATCTTAATCGGCTGTTTCTTGAAAGCTATTGTAAGTAAGTAAGTAAGTAATTACATTTATTCAACAGTCACATTCACATTACACTACATCACAAAGTATTAACAGTATCATAAACTAAAACTTAACATAAACAGACATACATTATGTGGATGGGTAGTGTAACGCAAAATAGCTGTGGAATTGGAGTCCACTCAGGTATACGATCACGGCATAGTACCTAATACCGATACCGCGATCCCTGGTATTATGTGGATCCAGTTGTCTGGCGTTCGACAGATGCACACCGGCAGAGTTGTACAGAATATAATTCTTTATATTGAATGTTCGTATACTCTTCCTTTTGTGAACTTTCTTATTTTAGAGATCATCATTTGTGTACGTAATATATAAATATGTATACAATTGAATTCAATAAGTCAGTTAACCAAACGCCTGGGGCGATTTTTATGATTCGCAAATTCTATTGACGATTCTTCTTAGTTCGACGAGTGTCACTAAAGACATAACGTTAGTGAAAATTCAATATGGCGACTACTATTTTTTTATTTTTTTTTATTTTAAATTTTTTCCAAAATTACATATTTTACATTTAAATCATGCAGCCCACCAAATTGCGTAGCAGTTTGTCGGTGGAAAGAAATACCTGACACTGGACTGGACGCCATATTGTGAAAAAATTAATATAACAATAATAATAATATTAATATCTATGGACGCTTCACACCACGTCAATCTGGCACTGTGCTAAGTATCCGAAGAACTTGTGTTACAGGTACCAGACAAGGGTAATATATATTTTAATACTTTTATACTATACACATATTTAAGATTTTTATTATATTATACACAAATTTAATACACATCCATGACCCAGGAACATTGAAAACTTTTTGATCCCTCGGCAGGATTCGAACCCGCGACCTCTCATTCGAACACCAACGCGCTCAACCACTGCGCTGTCGTAGAAAATGGAAAAACTGCAAGTCAGCAAACTATATCAAGTGGGGTATAACTAAATCAGATTTAGTTCTCTCTCTCTTTCAACATGGTTGTATTCAACTGACCGTTTAGGATCGATTTAAAGTTGCGTAAGAACAATTTAGCGCGGGACAAAAATATGCACCGATTGGGTACCAGAGGATGGACGACGTCGCCGAGGCCGGCCCAGAACAAGATGGCGCGACGAGATGGACGCATACCACCCAGGCTAGCCAGCGGTGGCGCAGGAAATAAATACCTGGAGGACACTATATACTATATACATATACACTGGGGCTGGCCTTTGCCAAGCAGTGGGACAGTTTAGGCTAATAATAATAATACGTAAAGAACATTATCTCCTATATGTTTTAGACGGTAGAAATTTACGTTGAAAAGACACAAACCCTTGCTACCGAGCATGATGCATATTTTGAAGAGCATCAGAAAAAATAATATAAACCTAGTCAAGTACTACGAGTCTCAAGAGTCAAACTTTCGCACCGAGGTTTCGTACCTACTAGGTAATCGGTATGGAACACCACTATCATAAAATTCCAATAATCAGGCTTGTAAATTGAATGAGAGATGAGTAGAAGTTTTCCTTTAAAAAACCGGCTGAATTGAGAACCTGATTTTTTTTTAAAGTCGGTAAAAAAGTGTCACGAATCATTGTTTAATCTGTCGATAGGTACTCAAGTAGAGTTTGAAATTTGCTTATTAATACAGGTCTTAAACTAAGTTGTAACTTTACCTCGGATATTGGGCGTTCAGAACATAAACTGAGTTTGGCAACTGCAAACGCGTTAAGTTTATGGTGCAATGCAATTAGGAGTTTCAATCACGTTTAAACGTGTAAAGCGAGTTTAACGTGTACGAGTTTTGAAATTCAATTGCAGTAGAGAAAAATGTCTTAAATAGAAAAAATCCTTCTCATTACTCGTTAAAACTTGTTCCAATTATTTTGTAAATTGAAATCTATATACTTATAATAAAACTCTAGAGAGGTCAATTCTGTACATTGAATATTTTTTCAAAATTCTTATTGGAGGATGATTGCTGATCGATATTGATGCCAAAAATGCAATCAATAAATTTTTTGTCAGTCTGTCTGTCTGTATGTATGTGCACGCATGGAACAAAAACTACTGAAGGGATTTTAGCCAAACTTAGTATGATTGTAGTCCATACTCCTGAGCAGGTTATAGGCTATTAAACATAACGCTACTAGTAGTTAGTTGGCTAAAGCATTCCATGAAGACTATATTTGCCCTTTAAGGTCATGTTTCACCGAGCAATGTTAAAGTTAACGCCATGTAAAAATACCGTGCCATCTCTTTCTTTGACAGGAAATACGAGAGGGATAACATGATATTTAACATGGCGTTAACTTTAACATTGCTTGGTGAAACACGGCCTTAACCATGCAAATACAATGAATACTTTAGGAGTTATAGCAAAATTAAGATTGTTTCGCCGTGATTCAACCGGCCGCCGCGTGTGACGTGACTCGGCGCGTCTGAGCCGGGACCGCGAATGCTGGTAGGTAGGAAGTGCGCATATTTCATGACAAGAAACTAGGTATTATTTTTCATTACGCATGAACAAAACAATGAAATGCAGTGCATTTATAGATTATTTCGAATCACGTGATAATTTTCAACCAATATTTAAATAAAAAAAACATTAAAATCCCGTGAAAGCCGAGTTATCGAATACATAGCTTGGGTGCCTAAATGGGTCGCGATGTCGGGCGTCGGCGTCGCGACTTCGGGCGTCGTCGTCGCGACGGCGGGCGTAGGCGTCGCGACGTCGGGCGTCGGCGTCGCGACGTCGAGCGGCAGCGTCGCGACGGCTAGCGTCGGCATCGCGACGGCTGGCGTAGGCGTCGCGACGTCAGGCGTCGGGCGTCGGCGTCGCGACGTCGGGCGTCGGCGTTGCGACGGCTGGCGTGGGCATCGCGACGTCGGACGTCGGCATCGCGACGTCGGACGTCGGCATCGCGACGTCGGGCGTCAGCGTCGCGACGTCAGGCGTCAGCGTCGCGACGTCGGTGTCGCGACGTCGGGCGTCGGCGTCGCGACGTCGGGCGTCGGCGTTGCGACGGCTGGCGTCGGCGTCGCGACGTCGGGCGTCAGCGTCGCGACGTCGGGCGTCGGCGACGCGGTGGTTTGGTTATCTCCGTCTATTGTAGATGAGACTGTCTGATACCAATACTTGTCTAGGGTGTCACACTTTTTATAGCATAAGTTAAGCCAATTATTTGTACTCATTTCATTTCGAGAAATAAACATATTTTTTATTTATTTATTGTTATTTAAAATAAATGCAACGAAGTTGTTAAATAAGGTTCGCACTTAGCGAAATAACCTCAGTAGCTTTTCATTAACTAGAAGTGGTTTCACTTAAAAAGCTATAAAACAGGTAAAAAGTTCTTTACATCTCCAAAGCATTTTAAATGAAACTCAGTTTCCAAAAATACTGAATAAAACCTAAAAATTATGTTGCTCTTAAAATGAATAGTTGTATTTTTATAAGTTTGACGTGTGTGTGACATGAATGTTTGTGACATTGTAGCTTCCAAAGTGATCAACGGATTTTTAACCGACTTCCAAAAAAGGAGGAGGTTCTCAATTTTGTATGTAAACCGATTACTCTGACGTTGATAATCCGATTTTCGTGATTCTTTTTTATTTGACGCATAATTGCTGTCATTTGGTCCCAAAACAATTTTACGTAGTTTGGCGCTGTAGTTTTTATTATATGAACATATTTCATCAAATTTTTCAACGAATCAACACTTGTCGGTACAATTTTATCGGATCCGATGATTTAAATAGTGCGGCTAATTTGGGAGTTGACATTTATAATATACCTTCGGCACAAAAAGCAGGTGGAAATTATATTAATTATGTGTCAGCCCGTCAGTCTGTAGCATCGTAGCTACAAAACGGATTTATCTTTTACTTTGACTTAGAGGCACTAAAAAGTAAAAATCATATTGTACCAACCCTACTCCTTCCTAAAATGTTGGACTCCTACACGCATGTAATTACTAACTTTTTTAACCAACCGCAATTTCAATCGCAATAAATTTTGAAGATTTACTGTTGGTTCTTTACCCGACTTCGGCGAAGTCAAAAGGAAGGGTAATTAATGATTTTGGCAGTCTATGTATGTATGTATGTTCCCTCGTAGTGGCTAAACTACTGGTCCGATTTTGATGACAGAGGTGTCAATCGATTGGTAATAATGCCGCGAGTAACATAGACTATATAATTTTTTGAAAAATTTTTGACTTTGAAAATTATAACTCAAAAGCTATCTTAAAAAAAATCATAATAATTGTCTCGGGTTTGATATGAAAAGATAGGTCTTGGCAAGCATATTACGAATATGTATTTATATTTTTTATTAATTATCATATTTTATTGTTAAATCCAAAATAAACGTTTAAAATGCGGTCGTACAAGTAGTATCTAGCAGTAGATTTTTTCTATGTTATGGACAAATTAATAAAAATATAATAATTATTATATATTTTGATGTGGAAACAGAAAAATATTAAATTAAAAAAAAGATTAAAAAAAACTAAAACCGGACTTCGCAAAAAATGGGTCTAAAAAGGCTGAAACAAGAAAATAATTCAGTTTGTAATCCACAAATGTACAAAAATGGTCAAGGTAGAGCCGTGGTCGTACTCGTTAATAAAATCTAAGCATTAGTTCACACCGAAAAACGGTAGAAAAAAAAATTCAAGGCTGCCAATAGCGGGTGCGACCACGGCTCTACCTTGACCATATCTGTACCTATGCATTTCTGGATTTCAAATTGAATTATTTTCTTGTTTCAGCCTTTTTAGACCCATTTTTTGCGAAGTCCGGTTTTAGTTTTTTAATCTAAAACTCTTTCTTTTTAATCTAAAAATCTTTTTTTTTTATTTAATATTTTTCTGTTTTTTTTATTTAATGGTTTAGTTTTTTACACTGTGCTGTGTAGCGAGGAATGTGTTTTTCAGAACCAATAGAGTCGCTTGTCAAGAGCCGCGCTGACCGATGCGTGATAAATGAAGCGATTCTATTGGTACTTAAAAACACATTCCTCGCTACACAGCACAGCACAACTCTGGTGGAAACGCAGCCTTACTCGCCCGCAGTATTGGGTCTATATCAATGTCAGAACTAGTGTATTGGCTTATCCGGATGCTAGCTTTACACAGTTAGTTTAAAAAAACAACCTTATATTCATAACGAGTATGGCCTTATGAACTTTATAACAAGGCCATAACGTAGCCAACAACTGTAACAGAAAGTAGTTTTAAGATCACTTCGTTTAAAATGTAACTAGGTAAGAGAATTTCAACTTTGTGTTTTAGCCGTAAGGAAAAATGATCGGAACGTTAAGTTTGCGTGGTGTAAAAGCTTTCAGAGTGCTATTCCGTAGTCACAAACGCCTTTATAATCTGCGGTGTTAATATCTAGTGTTTTTAATTATATCAATGGTTTTTGAAACTTTAATGTGTTGACGCGGTTTTAAGCTGAGTAAACCAAAGCTTTCATATTTAGTATTTTAATGTCATTCGGCATTATTTGGCTGGTCAATACGTCTGGGGCCAACCATGTGCGGGTTTCCTCACGATGTTTTCTTTCACCATTAGAGCGTCCGTATAATATATAGGTACTTGGGATTTGAAAAGAAGCCTTTGCATCCGTTATTAGATGTTTTATACAGTATTCTCCGAGCGAAGTAAACACTCTTTAAATACTATAGAGCCTGCGACAGGCGGTTTTAAATGTCGCGCTGTCCAGCACATACGGCATTCTCACAACACAGTCGGCCTGGTCCAGAGGAATGACTGCTCAATACGTCTGGGGCCAACCATATGCGGGTTTCCTCACGATGTTTTCCTTCACCGTTAGAGCGTCCGTATAATGTACTTGAGATCTGAAAAAGTCTCATTCAAATGGCGAACCATCGCTAATTATCGCTTACAAAGTTCAATAACAAAATGTATGGGATTTGACATAAGTTCCGCTAAATGACAAGCGGTTTTCTCTATCATTTAGCGAAGCGTATGTCAAATTCCATGCATTTTGTTTTAGAACTTCGTAAGCGACTAATACCGATGGCATCTTCATCCATTTCTTCAATTATTAAGTAAGTACAAAATTATTTGTGTTAATTAAATTAATACTGATAACAAAGGAGCAATGAAGATAAAGTGACCCTTTCATTTAAAACTAAAACTAATATAAAACAAAGACTTCAAAGTACTTAAAAGTAATTTACATACAGAAATTTAATAAAATGTATACTGACATTCGCCCGCGGGCTAGCGTTGTCGTCTACCCTCGTCATACTTTTAGCAGGACCGATAAATCGCCCAATTTTTCCTTAACATTATTTCTGCCTGACTTATTGTATAACGTGCCCTTTGCACTATAGCAATCACTATGTTTTATTTTTCACCTACAATAATCGGTCACCGATCACCAGTAACCGACAATATAATGCAGGCTAATCACCTGATTATCTGACTAGAAAGATGATCCATGCGTCGGGTAGGCCTGTAAACAGTCGGTCCTGCGCCTGTTCTCCCGCAGTCGTGTCGGATATCCGTCCCACTGGGACGTGAAGGAAGAGAGCGTATTTCTGTGTATTGCGCACCCACTTAGGGACTAAAACAAAGTAAAGTGCCCTTTACACTATAGCAATCAGTATGTTCTATTTGTCACCTACGCTCGTAGCCCATAAGGCCTCAGCCTCGAATTTTGCGGGCAGCGGGGCGGGAGCGATGGCGGCGCGGGTGCGGTACTCGTTACCCGCTCCCGTGTTTTCGAGGACCGGTCCATTTTATTTTACGTAATCGATCCTGCCGCTCCCGCGCCGCTACCGCTCCCGCCCCGCTGCCCGCAAAATTCGAGGCTGAGACCTAAGGGGATGTGCGCGAGATGTGTATGTACTTTTAAAACCACGAACCACGAACGCGAACCACTTACACTATGTTTTGGTTCCGGTACATACCACGGTTACAGCTCCTATAATATCGGTAATGTAAAGCTGGTTACTAGTTACGTGGGTTATATCTTCTTCTCCTATGTATAAAAATGAATTACTGCTCGTTAGTCTCGCTAAAGCTTGAGAACGACCGATTCGGCTATTTTTATTCTTGAAATATTCATGGAAGTCCAGGGAAAGCTTAAACGGTTTCTATGCTCAACGAAGTGGGCACGGGTCAGCTAGTATCGTCTAATTTTACTAACTGCATATGCTGCTGAACTGAGTTTGTCGGCCAGCCTAGCAATATGAAACCCACTGAAGTTTCGAGTTTAAAGTTATACCTAAGAATACTGCAGTATCAACTAGTTTCATACGTTAATTATTTAATAGTATTACCTATTCTATGTGAAAGTATGTCAGGATGTATGGATGGAAGAATGTTTCTGACTCCTTCGCACCTACCTACTGAACGTATTTTCGTCAAATTTATTCTCGACAACAACGTCGTAAACACAGATTTTCGGCACAAAGAAAGTGTTACAATTTTTCCCTCGTTTTTTATTCCCCCGTTTATAGCTAAAAAAAGACATTTATAGTCTATTCGCGTTAAGTTTGCTGTGTGAAGTATACATTTCATAGCTACAATTTTTTGAAATAATTTAATCTCACTACGTAATGAAAATGATAATAAAAAATGATTTTTTAAAATTCCGCATAAAATCTTAATAATAAGTTATTCTCTGAATGTCAACCCAAAAAGCTATCACCGGTTCAACCTTAACCTGTCGAGAACACCGGACCTATCTTTTGGCAAAACGATGGAAATTGTTCTTTGTCCGTAAATTATATTATATCCTTAGTTCCTTCGTATTTTTCGGATACTTAGTACGAGGACAGATTGACCTATCAAATAACAGTTTGATTTTGTTTTTTTGGAGTCACGTGCAAATTACAAAATAAAATGTTCAATGAAAATCTGTTGTGAATAAGATCTATTTCTTACAAAGTTCTGGGGGCCGACTCAAGATGCCATCGCTAATTAATTATCGCTTACAAAGTTCGATAACAAAATGTATGGGATTTGACATAAGGTACGCTAAATGATCGCGATTTGGTATGTCATTTAGCGTACCCTATGTCAAATCCCATACATTTTGTTATCGAACTTTGTAAGCGATAATTAGCGATGGCATCTTGAGTAGGCCCCCTGGTCCGAACTTTGCGAGAAATGCGAAAACAGAATTAATTCAAAATTTTAATTTCGTTCTCGCATCAGTAAGGATGCACAGCCGGGTAGTGATTTATTCTCGCTAAGGGAACGAGATATTTTCACATCATTAATTAATTTAATATACCTATTATAAAGTCGAGTGTTGTGACATAAATGTTGTCGATACTTTTCAAACATTGAGATAAGAGCGAGCGCTCTCTTGAGACGCGACAGAGTGGAGTATATTACAAAATACACACAGACAGATCCATCTAGTATGTAGAGTAGAGGCTACCCTCTAGGATATAATATCGCCTCCGTGGTCTAGTGGTTCTGAGCTTCGCTCTCGACCCGGAGGTCGTGTGTTCAATTTCCGCGTTGGAACAACAAAAAATGTTGCTTTCAAGTTTAGTTAGGGCAATGAGAGGCCGAGCACCGGATTGTCTGACAAGAAAGATGATCCATGCGTCAGATGGGCATGTAAAAAGTCGGTCCTGCGCCTGTTCTCTCGACAGTCGGGTCGGTTGACTGTCCAACTGGGTTATGAGAGTAAAAGGAAGAGATAGTGTCTTTGTGTATTGCGGACACACTTGGGCACTACAAAAGAACTCCTGCGTAGCTGGCCTGGTTTCAATGAAATCGGTGAGGGTAGCTATTATTAGTATCTAGGAGCGACATATTTTTTTAAACGCGGGCCTTAGAGCAGGTACACATAAGGTGCTTTGAAATGCGCGCTGCGTGCTTTGTCAACGCGCGTTTTAAGATCCAGGAGTCCTGTACAGACAGCGTATTCTGTACGTTCATGCGCGCGCTTTGTCTATCGCCGGCGTAATACCGGTTGATACCAGTTTTGGAATTCGTCGGCGTCGGCGTCGGTTTCTAGTTGACCCATGCCCACTTTGTTGAGCATTAAAAAAAACGTTTAAACCGCTTTCTACGAATATTTCAAGACCAAAAATAGCCAAATCTCCGTTCTCGAGTTTTAGCGAGACTAACGAACAGCGATTCATTTTTATATATAAGATAAGAAGATTGTTATATGATTTAATGAAAGGAACTAAATGGAAATGATCAGACGTAAAAAATAATACGTTTACATACTGAAAGCAAGTTTAGAATTTTCTATATCGAGTATCGATAAAACCAACAGCACTGCCGGTAAGTTGTTGGCAAATAAAATGAATATTAAGCACAGTTTCCAGCTGTAGTCCGCAATAAAGACCTCGATACGGCCTATTTAATGACTCCCAACCCCAAACAGTTTATTGGCATTGTTTTAATGTACAGGTACATTTTACGGTGCGAATTTTCATTTTATCGACACCGCGCCGACCTCACTAGGTAATTTGCCGAAACGAAGGTTAACGAGTAATAGAATTTTTACGCGAATGAATTTGATTACCCGTCACTTTCGACAGAAGAGAGACACGATATCAGTGACCGTCTTTTGTAGGTGAAAATTGAACATACTGATTTTAAAAGTCCAACGTCATGCAAAAAGTTAGTCAGAAATAATATACAGAATGATTCATGGTTCATATGCCAAGCCGAATATGGTGTGAAAAGAATTAGGCCTCAGCCTCGAATTTTTGGGGCAGCGGGGCGAGAGCAGCGGCGGCGCGGGAGAAAATGTTCCTATATTCGGCTTAATATATGAACCGTAAATCACCCCATATAGGAAAAATCTACATTATTATCGGTTCTACAATAAGTAGAGGAATATCTATCTATTTTTTAATGATGATCATATATATTATAGAAACATGGTGGAAAATTAAAAATTGCGAGTGTTGAATGTACAGAAATATTGCAAATGACCAGAGATAATCCTGCTTTTAAAAAAAAAAATACACACTATGTACTGATTGTTTTCAGATTTCACTATTGGTCCTTGATGGAAATTCATGTTCACAATAATAACATACAACTTTTATTTACACTTTTCCACTTTATTTCGTTTAAATAGTTTTTACAAAATAACGATGGTTTCGATTAAATGACATTGTCTAATCAATTAAATCGTCAGATTTGTCTATCTGACGATTTAATCGGAACCGGTCGTGTTATTTTGTAAAAAATATTAAAAACATAATAAAAATAATACTAGAGAAGTCTAAATAAAAGTTGTGTGTTATTATTATGAGACGATGTAAGTACGAACCCCCTTACTGCTCTAACATTTTGTCGTTACAAATTTGCTATGTCTTATTTTCATTAGGGTCCCAATTACTAGAACTCTCCTTCCACATTCTTCTCATTAATTTCTTTGGGGACCCAAGACAGATCTAGCATGTTCCTCGGGCATTAGACCATAATATCAAAGGGATTTCAAGCTTGGTTACCACTGTCCATTCTGGTTACAGAGGTGCAGTGGTCGGAATATGCGATAAGGCATTTTCTCATAAAAACGATTTATGAAAAACGACGAGTGCCGAAAGACATTGAGGTTGCGATCGTGACTGTATAAGTGTATAAATATCAAAATGATGTTGACTATCATTTCACAACCATTTTGATGATATTTAACTTTATTTGTATAATATTCTTGACATAAACAACTGATTGATACGTATAAGGTAGGCTTGTTTGATATATATATATATTAGCGTTCTACCTTTTGCCATACAATCGTTACAACCCGATATATCTACTGAATATTGGCACATATCAATTCATATTCAGTCAAACGGCCTCGCCAAACTATGCTGTTGCCAATAAAATTCATCGAAACGGCCTACATCGTGTAAAAACTAACGAACAAAAAATAATTCAATAAACCGGCCAAGTGCGATTCTCGTGAAGGGTTCAGTATAAAACGTACAGGAAATCAAGTTAGGTGTACTTGCACCGGACTTACTTAATAATTAATTGGTTTTTATAGTCTTTTTAACCCCCGACGCAAAAACGACGGGGTGTTATAAATTTTACCTGTCTCTGTAAATGTCTGTATGTGGCGACGTAGCTCCCAAACGGATGATCCGATTTTAATGTGTCTTTTATGTTTGAAAGGTATATCAGTCGAGAATGTTCTTTTTTTTTATTTTGAATGATTTTTGGTATCAAACGGGTCAGGTCTTCAAGCTCATCAAGTCGTTTGTTAGATGTGATAGGAATGTTAGGAATGTTAATATAGTCGGGGTTTTTTTTAAATTTAGTTTATAGTATTAATTGTTGTTATATCAGCAAAAGATTTCTCTGCATTCACATATTATGAGCGTCGAGTCAAATGTCAGTGTCAAATTTGACAAATAGACGCTCGTGTGTTCGATTTTTAAGTATATCGTATTAGTGTAGATTTCTTTTTTCGGTGACCAAAATTCTCTCCGGAACGGAATTCAGAACCCTAATATGAGCCTAACTGTTCTTCTTCTTCTTTTTAAAAATTTTAAAAACGCGAAGACTCTGCTTTTTGAGTAGGTTTTATAAACTATAACTGTTCGTAAGATATAAAGCCGAATACGGAAACACGACTTAAATTTAGTGACGCTTACTTAGTCACGTGCTGACCTTATCCTTCCACCCAGCATATACAGCCTGTGAATAAGACGTTATTTAGCATTTCAATATTCATGCGATAACCTGGTGAGTGCAAACAAACAAGTCTTTTTATTTATTTTTATTTTTTATTTAAGTCTTAGTAATAGTGTTCTGCATTTCTCTTCATGTACGAAACCCTAATAAATGATCGTCATAACGTCATCGGGAAACGCCATATTGGAAATATTTACATTCGTAATGCTGGCCGTAAAAAAAGTTATCGAACATTTGAACTTTTTAATTGAAAATGTAAAATGGCCGCGAAAGTTGTGTTTGATTTTCGAATCCTTTGTGAATAAAAGTATTTCATTTCACCGTTATGAATTTGTGGAAAATCTGTTATTACGTAGCGAATAAAGTATTTCATAGGTTCGAATCTCAAATAATAAATACTTCATGTTCTTTAGTTTGCTTACGAGAAATATTAGTCCATTCATTTAAATTAATAAGCTTGTTATACTGACAAAATTGTACTATCAAACAAGCTGCCGCTCGACTTACAATTAATCAAAGTACTTAAGCTTGGACTACATGCTTCAGGGCCATTTTTCTAGATACCATCGCTATAATCGCTCACGAAGTTCGAGACAACAAGAAATCGTTTGTCACTTATGTCAAATCCCATACATTTTGTTTTAGAACTTCATAAGTAATAACTCTATTGCACTAGTGCAGCGTTCTATTTTCAGGAAACCGCATTGAGTGAAGCTTTGAACCACGAGACCACGGTGGCGTTCACGATGATAATATAATAATATCTATAGACGCTTCACACCACGTCAATCTGGCCCTGTGCTAAGTATCCGAAGAACTTGTGTTACAGGTACCAGGGGCCGTATTATGATCTTTTACAATAAATACCAGCCTGGCTCCAGGCAATTCAATAATACGGTATTAAACTGCCTTGTTCTTTTTCATATTACAGCGACATGTTATACTGAATGGATCCACCCTAGTTTGGCTGTCTGAAAGTGACATTAGGAAGCAAGTCAAGTGTCATGTGTCCGCTAACTAGCTGTCATCATGCAGTTATTAAGTGATCGTAATACGAAAATTCCAGGCAGCCATGTTGTATGGCGTAAACTGGCTGGAATTAAGAGCTTGTAATAGGCCCCCTCACAACGGAAATATATATTTAATACTTTTATACTATACAATATGTATTGAAGATTTTAATTATATTAATACACAAAAATACACATCTAAGACCCAGGAACATTGAAAACTTTTTGTTCCCTCGGCGGGATTCCTTGATG
Source organism: Celastrina argiolus (assembly GCA_905187575.2). Lineage (NCBI taxonomy): Eukaryota > Metazoa > Arthropoda > Insecta > Lepidoptera > Lycaenidae > Celastrina > Celastrina argiolus. The sequence goes on along the minus strand of LR994591.1, from coordinate 2,606,953 downwards.
ATGATGATGATGATCTCTGCCGCTTCACAGTTCACAGGCAGCGGGCAACAACAATCGACTCCTGTGGCTCGGGGGTAGCTATCGTAAAGCGTAGCCACGTGGAATCGCACTTGGCCGGCAGGGCTGGCAGATTTAAAATACGTGAAGCGACAACTTCAAATACAGTTTTACGAGTATTGTACGAACAGAGGAATATGATTTTTGGTAAAGTTGTCGAATGTCACCGCTTAATGAAGGCGTGGGTTCGTATCCCACTTCTGACACCATGCTGTGACGGCACTGCATTTAGTTAGGGTCCAAGCACACGTCCAATGATATAAAACACTTTTGATTACTTTATGACATTTATTAAATATCTCGTAATAATATTATTTGATACGGATATTATTTGGTCCGTACCAAATATATTATTACGAGATATTTAATAAATGTCATAAAGTAATCAAAAGTGTGTTGAAATGGACCGGTTTTAGAAATCGGCGGCGCGGGTGCGTGTAACTAGTACCGCACCCGCGCCGCCGCCTCTCCCGCCCCGCTGCCCGCAAAATTCGAGGCCGAGGCCTTAGGCATCAAAGTCACTGTCAAAGTCAATGTGTGACAATACATTGTTTTAAGGGCCGATTTTTCAATCGTCAGATAACTTTTATCTTAGGAATAAATATGTGACTTTGGCAGATTTTGTATGGAACAAATGTCAAAGTCACATGTTTATTCAACAGATATAAAAGTTATCTGACAATTGAAAAAGCGGCCCATAATGTAATACACTTACCGTGTAGGTACTATGTTACAGTCACATGGGCGGGTGATAGTTGTCAATAGCGTATTAACTAATCTTGGGAAATATCAATTCCGCCATCCTCGCTATTACAGCCGTTGGAATCTTGGCTGTCACGATGACACACAAATTACATGCACTTTTTCCACTTTTTTTATAATATCTATAGACGCTTCACACCACGTCAATCTGGCCCTGTGCTAAGTTTCCGAAGAACTTGTGTTACAGGTACCACACAACGGAAATATATATTTAATACTACACACATATTTTACATTTTTATCATATTAATACACATCCATGACCCAGGAACATTGAAAGCTTTTTGTTCCCTCGGCGGGATTCGAACCCGCAACCTCTCGGTCGAGCATCGACGCGCTGAACCGATGCGCTACGGCTACATCGGTTCTTTTTTAGTTAATTAACATACGATTCATTTAAATATTAAAATACACGACCGGTTTCGACTAAGTCATCATCAGACTTCAAACTTAACGTTAATTGCCTTTAGTTTCCCACGACATTTTTTTAAGAGAGGTAAAAATTTGTATTATACACAGATTAATCCTTCCTAAAGAATAATACAGATTTATCCTTTATGTGAATTGCACTATTACAATCAGTGTGTTTTATATTTGACCTTCAAAAAGAAGCTCCGACCCGAATACTAATAATATAGTACAATGATAGCAGCTAAGTGGTTTTAGTCGATTACAGCTGCATCAGCCCTGGTTTACATTCCGGAAATGACGTATTTGAGCAATATTAACCTAAATACACACAGCGTACTGGACAATATTATTATTACGTAGTACCTGCTGGAGCTTACTGTTTTGCAATAATAATAGTTTATAGACACAATGTGTATTAATTATGTAGGTAGGTACATAATTTTGGGGTTTAATGAACTCCTTGGTTTGGGAATTAATGGTTGGAGGTTGAGTGGTTTGGAACAACAAAAATATTGTTTACAAGTCTAGCAGAGGGAGTCGAAGCTGATCTGATCTGACGCATCGACCATCTGACAAGAAAGATGGCCGATTCGTCGGATATAAAGAGTCGATCCTGCGCCAGATCTCTCGCAAGGTTCTGTCACCAGTTCCGCTGTGTTATGAGAGTAAAAATAGATTGTTGAAAACTCACTTAAGAGTGTTTTTACTTAAGAGGATGGTGTGTCCTGTTAAGTAAAATTTGGGTCTAGAGAAATGCAAAATTTCTATTTTTAAAGTCTAGCTCGATCAAACCGATAGAGCTGCTTGAACTGAAATTACCTATTAAAAAGTACGAGAAATAGACGATTATAAGGTTTTCACCTCCAAAAATTAACCGATATAGGTACTTTTTAAATATAAACAAAAAAAAGGCTGGACCTGTGTTCCTATGTTTCGATTTTGTCATAAATTTTTTGGACTACTTACAAGTATTAAATACAGCCGAAAATCTGGCCATATCCTTTATATCTCTTTTAATAATTGAAGACAAGAATGAATAAAGGTGATATGTAACAAAATTGATTTCGAGAAAGTTTTGTCCAAACTGTCACTTAAACATTTTAGAATACGTCGTAACGTATTAATTACTCTAAAGATATTTAGAATCAATGTACAAGTACTCAAATATGTTATTACATATCCTAAAATGTTTAAGTGTCTGTTTAAACACTATTGGTAAACTGTAGGTAAATTTTTTTGCGACCTTCATTGATTCATGTTTTCAATTAATAAATAAGAATATAATATTTTTATTCAAGCCACTTGTACGTACAGTGTAGGTACTTAATATTTTCACATAAACAATGTAAGTATAATAATACTTAACACTTTGATAGACAACTAAGAACATCTAGATTTTAGACTCAAATATGGTGTAGTATTACTTCAGTCAGGACTATATTTCATGTTTCAAAAGTCGAAATTTGAAATATACGATGGCATCTGTAGCTAGCGCCTGATTTGTCGCCTTCATAACTGATCGTGTGACATCGGGTGGTATCGGGTGGTGTCGACGAACGTCAGTGAAATTTCAGAATTCATTTATCCAAATCGAAAAAATACTATCCACCCTCGGCGAAAATAGAGGGGCGATAGGTGTATGTGGCTTCGCAGTTACTTAACGAATTAACACATTTTGATCTATTGTTTTTTGCTTGAAAAATATCATCATCATTTTTCATTCGTTCATTCATCATAATTTTTTTTAAATTCGTGACAATTCGGCAGGCTTATAACGTATATACAAAGCTAAGCAATTATTGCAAAGTAGCGCATTTTTTGGTCCTAATCTTTATCCACGGTTAAAAGGTAGGTAATAGGTCCATAAGCGCCAAAAACCAAATTAAATTGATCAGAAATAGATCAGTTTAAAGTTTTAACCCTAGATAACTAATCATTCGTCTACACGACTACGCTACTACCCACGATAGTCGAGTACACCTAGTTCCTCGTACCCCCCGCTCACGAATCTTTTTCTACCTTCCTAAATAGTCAATTTAGTACATCATGTGAGGAAATTTCAATCATACGATAATTAGAAATTGCATTACGGTCATATCGTCGTCCGGTCGACGAAAGTTTAGTAATTACGTAGTATGTTATGCAAAGGTGTATACATTACTTTTTTTTATTTTTTTTCTATATATAACATAAGAAACACACAATATTTTTTATAATAAATATAGTTTATCTATATTTAACCAAAAACTTATAAAAAATAATTATATAAAGATATACTTTGTGTACTTCAATTAGAAAACCTATGTAGTTTTCTTTGTTTGTTCATAGGAAACTAAGTTATTAGCCATTTTTTTATACATTTTTATAATTTTTATAAATGGATATGAGGAACTGAGTATCTGAGAAACAGAAGATGTGGTCGGCAAGCGGTATGACAATTCGGGAGACTGAGGAAATTTTGAGGGATACAGATCATCACGACACTAACAGAGCTTTATAGATTGTCCTAGTGAATTTTTAGATTCAGAAAACGTTATTATACAACCAAGCGAGAGTAAATAACATCAAATTATAGATTCTAAATCAGAAATAATCAAGTTTTATCATGATAATAATGGCGCATTAGTCGCAGTTTATCAGATGTGCCCCAATACATGTACTAACAGAAAAACTTAAAGATAGTTGCTATACATTTTTGTAATATTATATGCTAAATCTGTTTATTTATTAATGCGTATTCACAAATAACACAACAAACATAAAAAAAACCAATGTCAGGGCGCGATTTTTTAATGAATGTGGGAGATCAACTGATTTTGCGGACTTTGCGGAGTGATATTAAAGTCATAATACAAGAAATTTTTTGGCGATTGTTTCAACATATAAGTTCTTTTTCCTACTGTTTCAATCGTGCGCAAAATCTGCATGTCATGTCATGTCCATAGAAAGCTCGTAGAATGACAAAACATCGCTGCATAAAATGCAAAGAGCTATTCGAGGCTCCCACAATAATATCATATGTAGCTGTATGATGAATTAAATAATTATTATTACTCTTATTTTTAGTTTATATTAAACCAAACTTAAGTGACATGCTGGTTTTATTAAACATTTTTGATAATATTCACGTTTTTTACAGCGTAGTCCGCTCGACGAATGTTTAGTTACTATGTAACTGTAAATATAGTTTAGTTATCTAGGGTTAAAGTTGGTTGAAATCTGACCTTACGCTGGCCCGGATAAACACATAAGCTACTTTTTATTCCGAAAAAGTAAAGAGCACCCGTGGGATACGCGGGCAAAACTTAACTCAGTATAAAATTTGAAAAATTGGGCTGTTTGTAAACCTGCTTCCTAACTTTATCGTACGTAACTTACGAGCCGAGACCGCTTAATGCAAACACATAAATTTCACAATTCGCTGGATCGGTTGAAATTTTATCTTGGTTCCGTTTTATCTGCAACCATAATGTGAAGTATTCAGTTCTGGGGGATGATTCAAGATGTCATCGCTAATTATCGCTTACAAAGTTCGATAGCAAAATGATTTGACATAAGCTACGCTAAATGATCGCCCCCTGGAAAATTGGCTTGTTTTGTCATCTTTTTTTTTTACATTTCACAGCCTTTCATCTATTTGCATTGCTTCTTATTAGCAACTCTATCTATTGGTGAAATACCACTGATTGTCGTCAGAGCTTCGTTCTCGACCCGGATGTCGTGGGTTCGTTTCCCGCGTTAGAACAACAAAAAAATTTGTTTTCATGTTTGGTAAGGACAATGCCGGCTGATCACCTGATTGTCTGACAAGAAAGATGATCAATGCGTCGGATGGGCACGTAAAAAGTCGGTCCTGCGCCTGTTCTCCCGCCAGTCGTGTCGGTTTACCGTCTCACTAGGTTATGAGAGTAAAAGGAAGAGAGAGTGTCTTTGTGTATTGCGCACACACTTGGGCACTGTAAAATAACTCCTGAGTAGCTGACCTTGTTTCAATGAAATCGACTACTGACACTGAAATCGGTGAGGAGAGCTATTATTACCGATTAAAAAAATTACAGCTTACACATGATATAATATTCATAAGTTATAATAGTCTAGGATGTGTATGTGCCTCCTATGTAGAGTTTACTGTGAAAGTAGCAGTGCTGAAAGACTTACTTTATTTAAAATTATTGTATGGGTAAATTTATGATGTTGGGGCATTTCTTTTTAACAAAAGAAAGTGTGCAGTAAAATAGACAATGCGGGTAATGTATTGGGATGCTATAGGGTCAACTAACAAGGCATTCAAGTTAAAAACCCATATTAAACACTGATTGGTGAGACATTTATCAGAGAGAAAGAGAGGGACAGATATTATATAATTACATCACCCACACTCTCGCAAGGCTAGATGAAATTAGCATTTCAGAAAACAGCGGAAAAAGTATTTTCCTGATAAAGAACAAAATATTTGCCCCTTTCGTCCCAACTAACCTTATCTAATCTATTCCTCTTCTATCTTCTTTTTCTTATCTTCGTATATATAAAAATGAATTGCTGTTCGTTAGTCTCGCTAAAACTCGAGAACAGCTGAACCGATTCGGCTATTTTTAGTCTTGAAATATTCGTGGAAGTCTCGGGAAGGTTTAAGTGCTCTATCACAAACTGTTTCTATGCTCAACGAAGTGGGCATGGGTCAGCTAGTTTTCTATACCCTACTTGCGTTCCCGTTGTACCTAAAATGCAAATAAAGTTTGATAGAATGAGTAACGAGATGACATGAAGATAAGTTTCCAATTTGTTTGAATTGAAAGTCAATATTGATTTTAGACACGTTACGGTTAAACCTTGAAACTCCGGTGCTTTTGGTTTGACTAGTTACGCAGACAGTCAATACTCAAATAACTACAGTTTCTCCTAAGATCTACTAGGTAAAGCGCGAAACTGATATATTTTACTTTTGAATATTGACTGAAAGGTAGAATTATGTTTGTCTAAAATACTGTAGTTAAAGGCCAATTAGCGTTTTTGTTTTGCTTTGCGCAGAATTTTGTCAAACCTCGGATAACGTAGTCATTCCTGGGAATATACTACTTTATGAATTTGACTGTAACATATACATCAACTTTGAACGAATACTAAGGATAAGGAATAGTTCTATTGATATCTAGGGACAGTAGTCAGTACCTACCTAGATAAAAACAAATTTCGGTCAAAATACGCAAGGGTATAACAATTGTCCCAAAAGAAGGTCCGGATTGTCCTTAAATTTAACAAAATAGCAAAACACAATCACTCTTCTTGTTTAATTCGTCTGTTTTTGGGATCTGTGTATGTATGTTTTTATATAATATAATTTATAGACGATTCATACAACGTCAATCTGTCCCCGTACTAAGTTCTCGAGAACTTGTGTTACGAGTGCCAGACAACGGAAATATATTTCATACGTATACTATACATATTTGATATTTTTAATATTTTTATAACATACACTATATTTATACACTTACTGATGATATGTATGTTTTGTTGACTGATCCAGATATGTGTACTTAAATTTCTCAAATATTGTGATGTATACAAGGTGTAAAATAAAAGAGTAATATGTAATACTTTAGGGTATATGTATGTGCCTCATATGTAGAGTATACTGTGAAAGTACCAGCGCTGAAAGACTTACTTTTGATTTTCATGTTTGTATGAGAAATGCCCCAACATCATAAATTTTCCCATGCAATAATTTTAAAAAAGTACTACTTTCAGCGCTGGTACTTTCTCAGTAAACTCTATATACGGGACCTATACACACCCTATAGTATTATCACTCACTAATATTACAGCCTGTACTTTTTAATTTAGTTTAATATTGAGGACGCTGATAACCCTAGTAGTTACAAGCGGCCTTAAATAAATATTAATAAAAAATATATATGTCGCAGTCATCTGATTGAATCCGCTATTTAATTGAATGACTAGCGCTTTCATTGAATCCTGTTTTAACCAACAAATTTTGGAATCCGAGACTAGGACAGCCATTTAATATTTTAGTTTTAAACTTCGAAATTTCCGAATGAGTACTAATAAAACGAATGAGTACTAATAAAGTAAATTAATCAAAAAATATATCAACACATCTGCACGAGCTAGCAGCTATCTGTACGAGCTGTTTGACGCCATTATATAACCGCCTAGTGATTCAATTAAATAACTAGATTCAATAGAATATATAATATATAAAAAGATGACTGCGACATATACACATTTATGACATAGGAACATGAGTTTTTTTTCCTCCGGAATTTGAACCCGCAACCTCCGGCTTGAGCTATGACACGCTATTAACTTAGCCACATAGGTAGTTTCAATTGAGGTGTATTTAAACAAACATCATGGTAAAAACCTAAAAAAATACGATAAAATTAGCTTTTACTACGGAAAATTAAAAAAAATCTAAATCACGATTTACCTTTTTTAAGCTTAAGTTAATTCTGTTAAACCCAGCTCGGAATCTAATTATCTGTTAAAGTAGACTTTGGAGAGAATAATCTAATATTAATCTAACCTTTATCCTATAATCTAGTGCTTTGACGCAGTAAAGTCGTTAAAGAATTATCTTGAGTAGGGCTGTCGACTGTCTCATTTTACTTTCAAATTCTTAAACTTTTTTTTTTCTTACCACTCCTTTCTTTCTGACATTTTGCCAATTATTTATAGTTAAAGTAATTTAACATAATAATATGGAGCACAACAAAATTTTACAAAATTAAATAATTACATATTATTTTAATATTCATTTACTCAAACTCTTGAACGGTATTTAATAAAATTTGTTTAGTATTTTCTGGATTAACACATAACTTGGTAACATATAACTGCGTAACATATAATTATTAATTGTATACCTTTTGTAGCTCGATATTTATACATAGTATGACCATCTTCGGAACAATAGACAGTAAATTGCTAAAGGATTTGAGTAATTTATTCCACACAATCTGTCAATATATTTTTTTATTCTTGTGTAGACTTAAGTACGGTTTTTACGCGTCCTTGGGCCTGACATATTATGCATTCGCATCTTACTTATCAAAGTTTATGCCTAATCCCATATGTTTTTGTTTACATCATTAGTGATGGCAACTTGGCTTTAGGCCCTGTTTAAGTTCCACTTAAATTTCAAGTTTTAGCAACCCTATTGTATACCGACCGATTATAGAGTATACGACCATTTACGAAGACACCCTATAGTAATACAAGTACAAACAGCGGATTAAAACTTCAAATAGAGGTTATTGATGATTTGCATAGCGTGATTGCCCATCTCGACCTGTGAGATTCAATTATATAAAACGATCACAGATCGGGGAGGAAATTAAATGCAAATTCACGGGATATTTTTATCCGTGATTAAAGTCGACGGATATTGTATTAAATTAAAACAAAATCTAATCTGAGTTTATACGACCAACGAGAAAAGAAGTTGTTGTAAAAATCTCTTTTTATATTTTTAATATAAATATCTATTCATGTTAAGTTTATGTCAAAATTGTAAGTGTTCTTGTGTTTTTTGTCTGTATCGCTCAATTGAGTTTTAGTTTTTTTTTTGGAATAGGATATTCAGTAATACACAACTGTTATCTACTTACTAGTGTTTTATATGTAGACTAGCTGTGCCCGTGACTTCGTTCGCGTGGTTTTTGAGTAACTTAAACCGTTTATGCAGCGCACGCAACAAAAGTCCCCAAATGTGAATTATTTTCCCCGATTTGGCAACATTTCTCACTGACGCTTCGCTCCTATTGGTCGCAGCGTAATGTTATATAGTAGGCTATATAACATCCTTCCTCTATAAATGGACTATCCAACAGAAAAATATTTTTTTTAATCGAATCAGTAGTTCCTGAAATTAGCGCGTTTAAACAAACAAATAAACAAACTCTTCAACTTTATAATATTAGTATAGATTTAGATTCTGTTCTGTTGTTATTTACCGTAGATAGTTTACAAAGACCGCGATATGTTACCATGTATGCCAAGCAGGGCCTTTATTCAAGATAATGCTATTACCACTTACCGAAATTCGAAAATAAAACGTATGGCATTTATAGCTTCTTATTTTTAGCGAAGTTTATGTCAAATCATACACGTTTTGTTTTCGACCTTCGTAGTTTATAGCGATGGCATCTTGAATCAGGGGTCAGGCTACTCAGAATTTAAAGTGATAACGATATATTGTAGGCCACTTCAATTACATAAATTAAATTAAAAGTAACGCCATTTATTTCAGTCTGCATAGGCCCACACTATAAGCACCTTTTTACCCGACGTCGGCGAAGCCAAAAGGAAAGGTAATGATTTTGGCTAAACTAATCTATAATATTCGTCTGCTGATGAAGTATACAATCCCAATAGAGGTACGACCACGGCTTTGCCTTAACCATTTCTGTACCTATGCATATATGGATTTCAAATTGAATTATTTTCTTGTTTCAGCCTTTTTAGACCCCTTTTTTGCGAAGGTGGGTTGTAGTTTTAAACTTTTTTTACGGTAAGAGAGTGACATAACGGATCCTGAGATAGATAGGGTCTTCTACTGCGGGTTTCTGGGACTGGCCGCGTCCGAAGAGATATACAGTGTGTAATCTAACACAGAGAACATATTATTGCACGAGCGGGATGAGCATTCGATTCACGTTCAAAAAATATATAACGGACTAGCTGTCCCGGCAAACTTCGTATTGCCTTATTAATTAATTGCTTGACATACTGACTGCAGCGCCACCTATCGGTTCCAATTGTAAATCTAAACCATTCTCGAATCTCCACGAACACACACAAAAAATTTCATCAAAATTGGTCCAGTCGTTTAGGAGGAGTTCAGTCACATACACACGCACACAAGAAATATATATATTAAGATATGTCGCAGTCATCTAATTGTAATCGCTATTTCATTGTGTGAATAGCGACTTTCAATTTAATGTTGTCATTGGATAAAAATCCACACTAAATTGAAAGACTAAAGGACAAGTCGATTATGTTGTTTATTGTAACGCCCAACGTCATTTGAACGTCATTTAGTCATTTAGCGTAGTCGTTGAATTACCTACTTATGGAATATCTACTGGTGTAATTTTTTTCAAATTTGTGCTCATACTACCGGAATGGTGATTTCAATTAGATGACTGCGACATATATATTATATTAGAAAAACCTAGCATACTAACATATTTTGATACGATAACCAAATTCCAAGTTTTGTCAAGCAGTGAGTCATGATAAAAAAATCTAACACACTCTCGATTAAAACAAAAGAAACTAGATCAGTTCATCCGTTTGGGAGCTACGATTCCACAAACAGACACGTCAAACTTACACTTCTCTGTTAATTAGGTTAATCCTCGAGTGTTCATATTTTGTATAATCTTTTATTCCCTACACTAAATACCTTACATAATACGTGACAACATTTACAATGATAGGACCTGTAGTTAGTATATCAGATGTAAAACACCACAAAGGAGTGACTGGTAGGTTAATGAAGGTCATATGGTCATTACTAATGTCCCTTAGTCGTGTCTTCATGATTTTTAATCGTCGGCTGTCGTCGCGGCGCTGGACGTCGGTAGGCGTCGCGACGCTGGGCGTCGGCAGGCGTCGCGGCGATGGGCGTCGGCAGGCGTCGCGGCGCTGGGCGTCGATAGGCGTCGCGGCGCTTGGCGTCGTGGCACTAGGCGTCGGTAGGCGTCGCGGCACTTGGCGTCGCGGCGTTGGGCGTCGGCAGGCGTCGGCAGGCGTCACGGCGTTGGGCGTCGGCAGGCGTCGGCAGGCGTCACGGCGCTGAGCGTCGGTAGGCGTCGCGGCGCTTGGCGTCGCGGCGCTGGGCGTCGGTAGGCGTCGCGGCGCTGGGCGTCGGTAGGCGTCGCGGCGCTGGGCGTCGGCAGGCGTCGCGGCGCTGTGCGTCGGTAGGCGTCGCGGCGCTTGGCGTCGTGGCGCTGGGCGTCGGTAGGCGTCGCGGCGCTTGGCGTCGCGGCGCTGGGCGTCGGTAGGCGTCGCGGCGCTTGGCGTCGCGGCGCTGGGCGTCGGTAGGCGTCGCGGCGCTGGGCGTCGGCAGGCGTCGCGGCGCTGTGCGTCGGTAGGCGTCGCGGCGCTTGGCGTCGTGGCGCTGGGCGTCGGTAGGCGTCGCGGCGCTTGGCGTCGCGGCGCTGGGCGTCGGTAGGCGTCGCGGCGCTTGGCGTCGCGGCGCTGGGCGTTGGTAGGCGTCGCGGCGCTGGGCGTCGGTAGGCGTCGCGGCGCTTGGCGTCGCGGCGCTTGGCGTCACGGCGCTGGGCGTCGGTAGGCGTCGCGGCGCTGGGCGTCGGCAGGCGTCGCGGCGCTGAGCGTCGGTAGGCGTCGCGGCGCTTGGCGTCGCGGCGCTGGGCGTCGGTAGGCGTCGCGGCGCTTGGCGTCGCGGCGCTGGGCGTCGGCAGGCGTCGCGGCGCTGGGCGTCGATAGGCGTCGCGGCGCTTGGCGTCGTGGCACTAGGCGTCGGTAGGCGTCGCGGCACTTGGCGTCGCGGCGTTGGGCGTCGGCAGGCGTCGGCAGGCGTCACGGCGCTGAGCGTCGGTAGGCGTCGCGGCGCTTGGCGTCGCGGCGCTGAGCGTCGGAAGGCGTCGCGGCGCTTGGCGTCGCGGCGCTGGGCGTCGGTAGGCGTCGCGGCGCTGGGCGTCGGTAGGCGTCGCGGCGCTAGGCGTCGGCAGGCGTCGCGGCGCTGTGCGTCGGTAGGCGTCGCGGCGCTTGGCGTCGTGGCGCTGGGCGTCGGTAGGCGTCGCGGCGCTTGGCGTCGCGGCGCTGGGCGTCGGTAGGCGTCGCGGCGCTTGGCGTCGCGGCGATGGGCGTCGGCAGGCGTCGCGGCGCTGGGCGTCGATAGGCGTCGCGGCGCTTGGCGTCGTGGCACTAGGCGTCGGTAGGCGTCGCGGCACTTGGCGTCGCGGCGTTGGGTGTCGGCAGGCGTCGGCAGGCGTCACGGCGCTGAGCGTCGGTAGGCGTCGCGGCGCTTGGCGTCGCGGCGCTGAGCGTCGGAAGGCGTCGCGGCGCTTGGCGTCGCGGCGCTGGGCGTCGGTAGGCGTCGCGGCGCTGGGCGTCGGTAGGCGTCGCGGCGCTGGGCGTCGGCAGGCGTCGCGGCGCTGTGCGTCGGTAGGCGTCGCGGCGCTTGGCGTCGTGGCGCTGGGCGTCGGTAGGCGTCGCGGCGCTTGGCGTCGCGGCGCTGGGCGTCGGTAGGCGTCGCGGCGCTTGGCGTCGCGGCGCTGGGCGTCGGTAGGCGTCGCGGCGCTGGGCGTCGGTAGGCGTCGCGGCGCTTGGCGTCGCGGCGCTGGGTGTCGCGGCGCTGGGCGTCGGCAGGCGTCGTGGCGCTGAGCGTCGGTAGGCGTCACGGCGCTTGACGTCGCGGCGCTGAGCGTCGGTAGGCGTCACGGCGCTTGACTTCGCGGCGCTGGGCGTCGGTAGGCGTCGCGGCGCTGGGCGTCGGCAGGCGTCGCGGCGCTTGGCGTCACGGCGCTGGGCGTCGGTAGGCGTCGCGGCGCTGGGCGTCGGCAGGCGTCGCGGCGCTGAGCGTCGGTAGGCGTCGCGGCGCTTGGCGTCGCGGCGCTGGGCGTCGGTAGGCGTCGCGGCGCTTGGCGTCGCGGCGCTGGGCGTCGGCAGGCGTCGCGGCGCTTGACGTCGCGGCGCTGGGCGTCGGTAGGCGTCGCGGCGCTGGGCGTCGGCAGGCGTCGCGGCGCTGAGCGTTGGTAGGCGTCGCGGCGCTGTGCGTTGGTAGGCGTCGCGGCGCTGGGCGTCGGTAGGCGTCGCGGCGCTGGGCGTCGGTAGGCGTCGCGGCGCTTGGCGTCGCGGCGCTGGGTGTCGCGGCGCTTGACGTCGCGGCGCTGGGCGTCGGTAGGCGTCGCGGCGCTGGGCGTCGGCAGGCGTCGCGGCGCTGAGCGTTGGTAGGCGTCGCGGCGCTGTGCGTTGGTAGGCGTCGCGGCGCTGGGCGTCGGTAGGCGTCGCGGCGCTGGGCGTCGGCAGGCGTCGCGGCGCTGAGCGTCGGTAGGCGTCGCGGCGCTTGACGTCGCGGCGCTGGGCGTCGGCAGGCGTCGCGGCGCTGGGCGTCGGCAGGCGTCGCGGCGCTGGGCGTCGGCAGGCGTCACGACGCTGGGCGTCGGCAGGCATCGCAGCGCTGGGCGTCGTGGCACTGGGCATCGGCAGGCGTCGCGACGCTGGGCGTCGGCAGGCGTCGCGGCGCTGAGCGTCGGTAGGCGTCGCGGCGCTTGGCGTCGCGGCGCTGGGCGTCGCGGCGCTGGGCGTCGGTAGGCGTCGCGGCGCTGTGCGTCGGTAGGCGTCGCGGCGCTTGGCGTCGCGGCGCTGGGCGTCGGTAGGCGTCGCGGCGCTGGGCGTCGGCAGGCGTCGCGGCGCTGGGAATCGGTAGGCGTCGCGGCGCTGGGCGTTGGTAGGCGTCGCGGCGCTGAGCGTCGGTAGGCGTCGCGGCGCTTGGCGTCGCGGCGCTGTGCGTCGGTAGGCGTCGCGGCGCTGGGCGTCGGCAGGCGTCGCGGCGCTGGGCGTCGGTAGGCGTCACGGCGCTGGGCGTCGGTAGGCGTCACGGCGCTGGGCGTCGGTAGGCTTTGGCAAGCGTCGCGGCGCTGGGCTTTTGAATCCAATAATATGGGTGGACCACCGTATTGGATACAAAAGGATGTTTATTATAAGGATCTGATGATCTTTAATTTATAAAAGGACTATAATATACAAGTATATAAAAAACCTACGACCTACTTTTTGTAGGACCCATAATCGTTCAGAATTTTGCTCTATATAATTTATGTCCGACTGTACTATGTATGTTGAGTGCGTTGTACAACGCGCTGTGTTTAGACAAGGCAGGCTGATCACCTAATTGGCTGACAAGAAATATGATCCATGCGTCGGATGGGCATGTAAAAAGTCGGTCCTGCGCTTGATCTCCCGCCAGTCGTGTCGGTTATCCGTCCCAGTGGGTTACGAGAGTGAAGAAAAAGAGAGTGCTTCTATGCATTGCGCACACACTTGGGCACTATAAAATAACTCCTGCGTAGCTGGACTGGTTTCAATGAAACTGGTCACCGTCACCGAAATCAGTGTGGGAGATATTATTATTATTATTTTAGCAAACGCTAAAATTATTAAACAAGCTTATGACTAAACAACTAGCCACCCGGATAGTTATAGCACTTTCGAAAAAAAATTACAAGAATACAGTATAAAGAGAGTTCAATTATAGTAGTGAGGTGTTTTATTGAAGTTCGGTGTTACACAGCCACAATGGAGACTTATAGTTTTCATATCAACCCCTACAATATGGGTAACAAATGATGAGAGAGTTTGAGAAAACAAATACAATTCATACAAGATTTCATGGATGCCGCTATTTTTAATCCAAAATAGCGATTTATCGTTTTCACAGGTACTCTCACAATATGGGTATCAAATGAAAGAGAAATACAATAAATCATCTAAATTCCAGACGAAGAATAAGGCGAAATTAATTGCCCGGGGTCAAAATAGGTTATTTTTAAACTCAAACAAGTCCATTTACCAACTTACAAAAATAAATGAATTCCCACCAAAAACATTTTCATGTAAAAATGTTGCCAAGACGAGTCTATATAGCTTCTTACCCTGTGAAAAAGTTATCAGATATCGTATAAAGCCAAGCTCTAAAGACTACTCGCCCTAAATCTACCAGCACCTTGATCAAAATCTATCAAAAAGTGGACAGATCCCATGTAGAACCAAAGTTCTTGATCTATGCGCCCTTAGGTAGTTTGTTTTTCTTGTTGACTTTCCGAAAATTACTTTGTAAGTTTCATTTGGAAATAAAACGTTTTTTATTTTATTTAATTATTTCCGTTGTCTGGTACCTGTTACAAGTTCTATATTATATGTTACAGTAAATCTGATTAATTGAAAATTATTAATATTTTTACAAAATTATTAATAATAACCACATGTTTTGGTAAATGTGAATAAACGATCGAAATTTATTACTTTTAGTAATAATTATTAATAATTCACGACACATATTGGTAAAAGTTATTCTGTATATTTAAAATTCGTATTTTTGTATGAAGATTCGACTACTTTTGAGGTAATTTTGACAGCTTTTTTTTACCATAGGTCTTTAAAGTCATGCCATAACTACTAGTCAAATAATATACGATTTTGAGAAGTTTCTATTTTAGTTCAATTACTTATTTTCTCAGAAAAAAGAGTTAAACGGGCAGAATTCGCTTCTGGCACTCGCCTGCCGCTGCCGCGGCACGCTTCGCTCGGCTCGTGCGCAATCTTAAATGTCTCACCTAACCTTTTTTTTTTATTTATTTTTTTTATTTCGCAAGGGAAATGCGTTACGCATCCCCCCGGGAGGGTCCCCGAAGGGTATGTGGGACTCCCGGCTCGCTACGGCCTTTATCGATATGGTTGAAAATTGGTGAGGAAGTAACTTAGAGCCAGTAGACGGACATAGGATACTATTTATTCCATTTGACAGCGCAGAACCAGCAACGTTCACGGAAGGGTTTGGCGTTGTGGGTTCCGCGTTGCGGGTTCCGGGTTCCCGTGTTGCGGGTTCCGGGTTCCGCGTCGCGGGTTCAGGGTTCCCGTGTTGCAAGTTCCGGGTTCCGCGTTGCAGGTTTCGGGTTCCCATGCTACGGGTTCCGCGTTGCGGGTTCCGGGTTCCCGCGTTGCGGGTTCCGGGTCCCCGCGTTGTGGGTTCCGGGTTCCCGCGTTGCGGGTTCCGCGTTGCGGGTTCCGCGTTCCCGCGTTGCGGGTTCCGGGTACCCGCGTTGCGGGTTCCGGGTTCCCGCGTTGCGGGTTGCGGGTTCCGGGTTCCTGCGTTGCGGGTTCCGGGTTCCCGCGTTGCGGGTTCCGGGTTCCCGCGTTGCGGGTTCCTGGTTCCCGCGTTGCGGGTTCCTGGTTCCCGCGTTGCGGGTTCCGGGTTCCCGCGTTGCGGGTTCCGGGTTGCGGGTTCCGGGTCCCCGCGTTGTGGGTTCCGGGTTCCCGCGTAGCGGGTTCCGGGTTCCCGCGTTGCGGGTTCCGCGTTCCCGCGTTGCGGGTCCCGCGTTCCCGCGTTGCGGGTTCCGCGTTGCGGGTTCCGCGTTGCGGGTTCCGCGTTGCGGGTTCCGCGTTGCGGGTTCCGCGTTCCCGCGTTGCGGGTTCCGGGTTCCCGCGTTGCGGGTTCCGGGTTCCCGCGTTGCGGGTTCCGGGTTCCCGCGTTGCGGGTTCCTGGTTCCCGCGTTGCGGGTTCCGGGTTCCCGCGTTGCGGGTTTTGGGTTCCCATGCTGCGGGTTCCGGGTTCCCGCGTTGCGGGTTTTGGGTTCCCATGCTGCGGGTTTTGGGTTCCCATGCTGCGGGTTCCGCGTTCCCGCTTTGCGGGTTCCGGGTTCCCGCGTTGCGGGTTGCGGGTTCCGGCGTTGCGGGTTCCGGGTTCCCGCGTTGCGGGTTCCGGGTTCCCGCGTTGCGGGTTCCGGGTTCCCATGCTGCGGGTTCCGCGTTCCCGCGTTGCGGGTTGCGGGTTTCGGGTTCCCATGCTGCGGGTTCCGGGTTCCCGCGTTGCGGGTTCCGCGTTCCCGAGTTAGGGGTTGTTTTTTTTAGTTGAATTTCATCATAAACTGTTTTTATGCTCAACGAAGTGGGCAAGGGTCAGCTAGTATGTAATAAAATACCTAGCATTTTATTTCAAATAGGATTTATTACGTATTTAGAATAAATTGTTTTGAAGTCTATTTTTAAGACTGACAGAAATGATAGAAGAAAATGTTATCCAAGTAAGATACAGATAGAATTATTATTTTAATTATTTAAAGAATACAATATAGGAGGAACTAGAATAAACTTAATTGTCGTTTCTCGTATTTTCAGGTATTGTTTATTTTATATATTTTCTAAGTTGTTTATTGTATATTCATTTTGTAAGTTACTTATAATATACCTACTCGTATTTTCAGAGAAACAAAATGGTTTATTTTCCCTATGAGATATAATCTTATAAAATATTTAGACTAATTCAAACTGAAGAATTAATGATTACTCAGAAAACATATTTTAATAATAATAATGAGATGGTACAAAACGAAGATGAAAACGTTGTAAGAAAAATGAATAGTTATGATATGAAGAATATTAAAATAAATTTCAATGAACATGTAATAGCAAATGATATTGAAATGAAAATGGATCATTTAAAAGAAGATGAAAAAGGTAAAATAAATGAACTCATTGATGAGTATAAGTCCGTTTTTGCTAAACATAAGTATGATATCGGCACTGTAAGTGGATATGAAGCTAGAATAGATTTATTAGTAGAAAAATACTGTAGCAAAAGGCCTTATAGATGCACTATAGAAGATAAAAAAGAGATTGAACAGCAGATAGCAAAATTGCTAGATAATAAGCTGATTGTAGTGTTTCCACAGTTACGGGAAGGGATGTTAAATAACCAAACCCAACGAGTGCTGTTTGTACACTGAATTTATTACTTAATAAAAATCTAACAATGTGTAATGTCGGCAAGCATGCTGACACAGCATACGGCGCGCGACACGTTTAACCTAATTAATTATGTTGTACTTTGTACATCCTGGGACTCAGGAAGAATGTTGTATACAAGTAAAGTAAAACTTAATGTCCATAAAATGTTTATATATTATGTAAAAACAGAAAAGTCAATAATCACTAATTTCACTGTCACTAATTTTAGGGACTGACAATCGCACTGATTTACACTTTTCACTTTTGTTCAACTGAGCACCGGTACTAGAAGGAGGCACCCCCGATGTAGATGATGATGATGGCTGCTGTTTTGTAGGCAGTTGCGAGAGCTCCAAGTTCGTAGCCTCGACGGCCCGCAGCACCACCGGCGCAGTCCCAACCACTGCTGGGGATATCCGAAACTGTTGTCGGCTCGCCTGACGAGTACGGCGGACAGCATAAATACATCCGCTTAGGATCAGCAGTACCAGCGTGACATAAATCGCAGTATAGTGGTGTACATCGTGTACGCTGACGGGAGAGTAAACCATATCAGCTTCTTGTTTTATGTTCTCCAATTGTGTCTCCATTTTATTCCAAGTACGACTGTGGTTGTCCGGTATGAATACTTCAGGTAGTGTTAAATTTAAAATATCATTTAGTATAGAAGATTCTGGTATTGTAGGTATGTTAGGTTTTGTATATAGTTTTGTAAGATAGTTATTGTGTCCGTAAATTGTTACGGTTTTACTCTTTAAAACACATCCCGGCGATATGTCCATGATTCCGTTGCCCTGTAGGCTAATCATTTCCATTGTGTCCGAGCAGAAAAGTCGCACTAGGCAATTCTCGCAGCACGAGAATAACCACCTGTTATTAGCACGTAATTTGATCCACCGCTCTTCGCACCTAATTGTTTTAGTTGTACATAATGTTTTATTGTTTGCATGTATGTTACAAAATGAATAACTTATTTTTTGCTCATAAATAGGTCCATCAAAGGCACATAAAACTTTTCCCGAGGGTAAATGCATGCAAAAATGCGTGTCTTCCTCAGATAATAGAATACATATCTCCTTTTGCAAATTAAAAGCTATGTAAGATGTTATTGTTTCTATGATGTAACGATTCCCAGGTATACTATATATTTTGTCTAATTCAAATGATTCCTTGGCAATTAAAGGTATTTTTATCTCAATAACTAAGAATGACCTTCCGACTTTTGAGTTTATCTTCATGACCTTGTATAACTCCTGTATATTTTCTTCATTGATCGGTAAAGTAATGTCACCTCGTAATTGACTTGAAATGACATGCATCTGTTCCTGTAACTGTTCTGATGGTATTAAATGTGCGTCCAAGTGCCCATGAGATAAATCAGTTACTGTATTAATTAAATTATCTTGTATACGCCTCAGATTTGATATTAAAATCTGAGCGGACAAAATAGATGAAATAGTATTGAGTTGATGTTCATTTGCTGACTGTACTCGATTTAACGTAATAGTAATGTTTTGTAAATGTGACTGTACCATGCTAAATTGCTTATTCATTATATCTTCATTTCTTCGTAAAATGTTCGACTGTGCCTCAATAACGCTTGTTTGATTTTTCAGTAAGCTTCGTAGATGATTCGAATCGTATGAAATCTTCTCTATGTCCTTTTCATATTGTTTCAGGAACCTGTCATCAAGAACTCCAAATAATGTGTTAGCTACATAACCCACACCATTTATTAGGCCTCTCTTCTGTCGTTTGTTGTTATTAAATTTCAATAATCCATTATAGTGTTCGAGCTCCAATAATTCATGTTCCAGTTGTTCTGTTATACTAACATACTGTGGGGAAAGTTTCGATATATCTTTGTGTATATGTTTTACATACTTCTGTAAATATGATAAACTTTCCCAGTACGTCGACATGTTGTAGTAAACAACTAATTTCCAATCATCTCTAATTAGGTTTATGTCAAATTGTTTGTCAAAATAAAGGCTTTGGCTCGATTTGAAATATGAAACATTGTAACTACTCTGTGCAGGTAAAATTGTAACTAAAAATATTAGAAGGGAAGTAAATATAAAATTACATAATTTATTTCTACGAGGTCGACGTCGAGATGGCGATAGCTGGTTTGATTGGCTCTCTGTATGTACTCTGCTCGTTGTTTCAGGACTCATGTCATGTTGATCACGATCACTAGAGCTACTGTTAACCTGTATGGTATCGCTCTCCTTAACTGGAAGCAGTGAAATTTTTAAAATTGGCCTTTTTATTACACAATTCATAGTTTTTACCGAAACCACTCGCACGTACCCATCCTTACTAATTAACGTATATAAGCATAATATTTTACTATTCCTAGGTAATTTCTTATTCTGTTTGAAACAATAAATTTCGTCCTTAAATTCTATCGATTGTACTGTTTTAATTATAATAGCATATGCATTTTCCATTTCAACAGCTGACAAATATAGCTGAAGATGCATAATATTATGTTTGTTGCGAAGCCAATGAATGTAACGTGATAACCATGCCACTGTTGTTGCGACACGTGCCAATGAACTGTATTCATTCATTAGTTGTAAAATTAAAGTCTTTTGTTTTATAATAGTTGATAAGGTAGCGTTCACACTAGTTTTAATTTCTTTGTCGTAGGTATTAACATAAGAAATGTTTTTAATTTCACTAACGTCTAATCTGTTAAGCCATTCTGGACCCCACCATAACGAATGTGATTCTAGTTGAGAAACTGTTAATCCTCTTGTAGCACAATCAGCTGCATTTTTCTCTGAACTCACATGATGCCAACGCGAAGGTTCTACGATATCTACAATCTTTTGCACTCTGGTGGATACAAATTTTTGCCATCTGTTAATGTCTCCTTGAATCCAGGCTAATGCGATCATAGAATCACTCCAGCAATGTACCTCATATTGAACGCGGTCTGTCAATGTTGCTAGTACCTTATTCATAAGACATGCCAAAAGATGTGCGCTACATAATTCAAGCTTCGGTAAAGTCAACTTATTCTTTAAAGGAGCAAGTTTTGTTTTAGCCGTAAGTAGCTTCGTTGTGCACTCGCCCTTACTATTGGTAGTGGTAATGTACACCACGCTTGCGTAAGCTTTTTCCGAGGCGTCACAAAACCCGTGTATAATATATTTATGTGTATCACCTAAGTATATTATACACGGGTTTTGTGACGCCTCGGAAAAAGCTTTTTATGTTGTACTTTGTACACTGATAGAAGAATCATATAGTCCATTTGCAGCACCGGTAACATTAGCATTTAAAAAAGAAGATAATAACAAAACAAGATTATGTATAGATTTTAGAGATTTGAATAAAATTGTAGTACCACAAGCTCAACCTTTCCCGTTAATTGAAGATTTAGTGGTAAAGACCAGAAACTGTAATTATTATACAACTTTAGATGTAAATTCAGCTTTTTGGTCTATTCCGTTACGAGTCGAAGACAGAAAAAAAACGCTATTAACTTAATAAAGATTGAAGACATTTTAAAAGATCAAGAAAAAAATAAAGAAATACAAGAAGGAAAAGATAAATTAGTAAAGAAACAAAACATATACTTTAAAAAGGTCGGAAAAAGAGATAAAATAATTTTGTCAGAAGAATTCAGTTTGACATTTTTAAAAGATGTTCATGAAAATATGTGTCATATTGGGATAAACCAAATGCAAAAGAGCGGCGCTGAGCGTCGGTAGGCGTCGCGGCGCTGTGCGTTGGTAGGCGTCGTGGCGCTGGGCGTCGGCAGGCGTCGCGGCGCTGAGCGTCGGTAGGCGTCGCGGCGCTTGACGTCGCGGCGCTGGGCGTCGGCAGGCGTCGCGGCGCTGGGCGTCGGCAGGCGTCACGACGCTTGGCGTCGCGGCGCTGGGCGTCGGTAGGCGTCGCAGCGCTTGACGTCGCGGCGCTGAGCGTCGGAAGGCGTCGCGGCGCTTGGCGTCGCGGCGCTGGGCGTCGGCAGGCGTCGCGGCGCTGAGCGTCGGTAGGCGTCGCGGCGCTGAGCGTCGGTAGGCGTCGCGGCGCTTGGCATCGCGGCGCTGGGCGTCGGCATGCGTCGCGGCGCTGAGCGTCGGTAGGCGTCGCTACGCTTGACGTCGCGGCGCTGGGCGTCGGTAGGTGTCGCGGCGCTGGGCTTCGGCAGGCGTCGCGGCGCTGGACGTCGGCAGGCGTCGGCAGGCGTCGCGGCGCTTGGCGTCGCGGCGCTGAGCGTCGGAAGGCGTCGCGGCGCTGAGCGTTGGTAGGCGTCGCGGCGCTGGGCGCTTGACGTCGCGGCGCTAGGCGTCGGTAGGCGTCGCGGCGCTGGGCGTCGGCAGGCGTCGCGGCGCTGGGCGTCGGTAGGCGTCGCGGCGCTGGGCGTCGGCAGGCGTCGCGGCGCTGGGCGTCGGTAGGCGTCGCGGCGCTGGGCGTCGGCAGGCGTCGCGGCGCTGAGCGTCGGTAGGCGTCGCAGCGCTTGACGTCGCGGCGCTGGGCGTCGGTAGGCGTCGCGGCGCTGGGCGTCGGCAGGCATCGCAGCGCTGGGCGTCGTGGCACTGGGCATCGGCAGGCGTCGCGACGCTGGGCGTATAGGAATAACAAGGTCCATCAATCCCACTGACTGGCCTAACCTATAAGAAGTATTAATTCGCTATGAACAGCTGATCTGTTGCTTCCAACGTTTATTATTATTGCCTATCGTCAACCTAAATCAGCTTCTAACAATAATTATTTATATGAATAATATGTTACAAGACAATTACTTAGAACTGTATTAAATTAAAATACTTAAAAACGAAAATTTGAATTACCTTGACAGCTGATCGCCGTTGACGTAAGGCACCTTTTAAAGTACTAATAACACAAATAAACTTGTTCACAGCACAATAACTGATTATTTGTCTTATTAATAAGACATAAAACAATGTAATTATAAATGTTTTAAAGCGTTTACAATTAAATTAACAATATATTTATAATTTTTAGCCGGGAGGCTTTACAATGTCAAGTTTACAGTAGTGTTGCCAACGGAAATTGTGAAAAAAATGTTGGCTAACAGATGTTCTGAACACTATTTTGGTGGAATCGTACCATAAGATTATAGTAATGGACGTCATAGTTGAAATGATGATGAAAAAGTAATTGCAGTTAAAAATCATATGGGTTGTGGTATTTAAACCATAACAGCAAGTTTCATGGCGTTGGGTCCGGCTATGGTATATTCCAACTTTACCCCTCAATTAGACATACGGAAGTTAACTTTAGTTTTAGTGTAATGACTGGCAACACTATGTGGTGTGGCCCCAGCAGTTACTACGCCCCCGAGAGTCACAATTAATTGACGATACTTAAAATAAAGCAACACAGTGCTATGAGACAAATATATTAGTACGAGAGTAACAAAAGTGCTTATAAAAGAGTTTATTTCAGGCCGAATTTCACCGTTAAAGTTAACGCCATGTTAAATATCATACCATCTCAATCATTGACAGAAAATACGAGAGGGATAAGATGATATTTAACATGGCGATAACTTAACGATAACCGGCAAAACTCCATACATTACCGACATAGGTTATGATTAACTGGATGAATTCTCTGTTTTTATTTTAAATCCTCGTCGCCACTGTTAAATATGTAATGTTTAAGACAAACTCCAACAATCGTGCATTTATTCATTTATTCTGACTGTTACATCCGTTGCCCTGACAATCGTCCTTCTATGCAACATTTAACATTGCTTGTTAACGCCCTTAAGTGTAAATAGTTATTAAGAGCAGCAGCTTAATTACTTTTTAGCTTCATTAAGCCGTATTTTTTTGTCTTTATTTATTTATTAAGTATATATAATTTACCTACAAAGTTTTCTGAATATTATGATTTAGGTGTTCATTAATGGATTTGGAATGTAAATGTTCATTGAGAAATATAATTACATTCCATTAATTCTTGTACTCTTTAATTTCTAACATCTACATTCCATCTTGAATCAAACTAATGAACACCTCAATTCATAATATTCGGCTTTATTATTTCGCCTTTCCAATTATTAAATTTTGTAAATCTCCCTCTTACAGAATAAATAAAAATCTATTTAATTTACTTAACGTATAAGGCGCCAGCCTTATTGTTACGTAATAACATTTCTCAGACGATGTTTATTTTTTTCTGGAAACAACTGTGATAGATTTTATTATAAATATTTATTATATACCTAAATACTTTTTAATATTTAAGCACGGCCTATTTTTCAAAATTAAAGGAAAAAAATATATTTAGGGTTGAATTTTAAATCGTCAGATAATTTTATGTGTCGAATAAACATGTGACTTTGACATGCAAAATCTGTCAAAGGCACATAATTATTCCTCAGAAAAAAATTATCTGAACACACTCTGACACTGGCAAATCACCAAGGAGCCATTCCCAAAAAGAAGAAGAAGAAGAAAAGTCTGACGATTTAAATCGGCCCTAAGAATAATAAAACCGCTCTCGCGTTCAGTTATTTATATTTTTTCTGTTTAATTAACAACCATAACATTTGTGATCACGATGTTGATTTCATATTTTCCCTCCAAGTTTTTGTAGACGAATCCGTGAACTAAGCTAGTATCTCGTGAATCAACATACCACGCCCTGGTATTGAGTTTCATTTTAATCACCAGTGACGTCATAGCCTTACCGAAAATTACTCAGGGATTTTCATAACAGCGTAGATAACAAAAATAATAATATTACATTTTTTTAAATTCTTAATGTGTATATAGGTAAATCACGTTATTTGTCAATAACGTGATACGTGATTTACCTAAATGCACTCCTAAACTACTTAAACGATTTTAATCAAATTTGCACACCGTGTGTACTTTAATCCAATTTGAAAGATAACATAGCTTATATCTTAATTTTTAGTAGCAATATTATTTTATTGCAAATTATTTAAGTAATCAATACCGTGCTATTTAATTGTTTTATTCGTTTTTCCGCGTTGCGGGCACCAGGTACCGCGTGGCGGGTTTCGCCTTGCGAGTTCCGCGTTGCGAGTTCCGCATACCAGTTGAGGGTTCCGCGTTGCGGTTTCCGAGTTCCGCGTTGCGGGTTCAGCATAGGTGATTCCGCGATAGGTGTAATTGCATTTCATCACAATTAAAACTGAACAAAGAGGGCACGGGTCAGCTAGTAATAATAGATATGCTCACACAACGGTTCCGGTGACGGTGGCTGGTTACATTAAAACCAGGCCTGCTATGCAAGGATTATTTTTACAGTGCCCAAGAGTATGCGCAATACATAGCACTCTCTCTTTTTTTCAGTCTCGTAGCGCAGTAGGACGGTTGCACGATACGACTGACGGGAGACCAGATTGACTTTTTACATGCCTATCAGACAGTGTTAATCCAGCAGTTGAGTAAAAGAGCAAACAACCATTCTTACAAACTTTCGCATTTATAAATGTAGAATTTAGATCTTAGCTAACTAAATAGTTTCCTGTTGCTCAAATACCACGCAAACGATCAGGAACTTATCAGTAACGAAATAATAGTTCACCTATAGTTTCGACATTCTAAATTCCTCGGACGAAATATCAGAAACTAAATAACAGGCGACCTCTGCTACAGTTTCCATAAGGTAAACTTTATCAACCTAGTTCTAAAGTTCGACTCGGCTAAATAAATCTTACAATTTATTGAAGTTGAAATCCAGTCTCCATAGTATGAACAAATAGCGAAAAATTCTCATAAACAAACACGTTTTAATTCGGCGAAAAAAATCAAATGTATTTTTAGTTTTTATTGTTCTCAACTGTATTATAATCTTCTATGTAAGGTTTTTCTTTTAATATGTAAAGGACAAAACTATTTTTGTATTTATAGTACATAAGGTGATTTATATATACAACTATGAAATTACGGAAGCCTTTAATAGTCCTTGTCTGATTGAATATTAACGAATAAAGTCACTTTTTACTTAAATGTAAAAATAAACTAAATTTCTAATAAGACCTATTATTATAAGTATAAGTATGTAGAAAATATATTAAAACGCTTGCTTCAACATGTAGCTAAAGTTATTAGACTTTGGTTCCATAATTATCTGTTCCTAGAAAGAGTAAACAAGCTAGCTTGAACTATATTAATATTGTTCCTAGTTCCTAGTTCATACACGTGGAACAACTGAACATATAGTTCCCTTGGGTGCTATAAATCAGTGAAAAGGAAATCGTTTTATTTTTGCCGTAGATTTAGTCACGCTTCACACAAATTTTGACTCAGGACCCTAATTCAATATACCGTCGCTATTTGTCGCTTACGAAGTTCGAAAATAATATGGACATGTCGCAGTAATCTGATTGACACCGCTTATTTAATTGAATGACTAGCGCGGTTATTTAATGGCGTCAAACAGCTCGTACAGATAGCAATGTGTTGATATATATTTTGATTAATTCACTTTAATTGGCGTTATAATAGTACTCATTCGGAAATTTTTTGTTGGATAGTCCATTTATATTTAGCTTTAGGCTATATATCATTACGCTGCGACCAATAGGAGCGAAGCGTCAGTGAGAAATGTTGCAAAAACGGGGAAAATTATTCACATTTGGGGACTTTCGTTGCGTGCGCTGCATAAACGGTTTAAGTCACTCAAAAACCACGCGAAGTAGCGGGCACAGCTAGTCTAGCGGTGCCCACTACTCACTAAGTGAGTGATAATACTTCAGGGTGTGTGTGCCTCCTATATAGTTTACTTTGAAAGTACCAGTGAAGTGAGACTTACTTTTGACTTTCATGTTTCTATGAGAAATGCACCATACAATAATGAAAAAAATGGTACTTTCTCTTTCAGCACTGGTATTTTCACAGTAAACTGTATATACGGGACCCACACACCTAAAATATTATCACTCAGGGATGAAATGGATATGACATTTGGATACAGATATGGATATTAAATTATTTCGGATTATCCGTTTGTTACGGATAACTTCGGTTACGGATATTAAATTTTCGTTTCCTTTTTACAGTAGCAAAACTTTTATTTCAGATTCGGTTACGGATTGTTCGCGCATTTAGCGCGACCACACATACGCGCCTATTAGCGCGGCAACACAGCGCGTTGCACCCGGCACTAGCGGGGCGCGCGGGTAGCGGGAGCCGGACTGCAGCGGACAGCGAGCGACGGCCGGGCCACCACTACACTACGGCTTCAACTCTGCTTCACGGAACTCCTCGACAGCCAGTACTATTTTTACCAGCAATATACCTATAATACAGTCCACACTCTTTCATTGAAGCAGAATCCCCAACAAATGGTCCTTCGAGCCGGATCATTTGTTGGGGGCTCGCTCGCTGTCCGCTGCAGTCCGGCCCCCGCTACCCGCGCGCCCCGCTAGTGCCGGGTGCAACGCACTGTGTTGCCGCGCTAATAGGCGCGTATGTGTGGTCGCGCTAAATGCGCGAACACGGATAATATTTTATATCGGATATCCGATAGTTACGATTACGGAGCTCCCTAACATCCCTGATTAATATTATAGCCTGTATATTCCTCCTTGTTCCACACTATCCATTGCTCCCGTTTTCGTGGAATACAAAAACACCACTATCGCGGAGGCGTAATGGATTCGTTTTAATTTTTAATTCAATTCGCTCTACTGTCATGAATTACTTATAGCTGTGAAGAGTCTGAGTCTTCATCCACTTTCGTTGAGGATTCTGGATTCTAGAGAAATATATTAAACTTATTAGTGACTTATTATTATAATAACATTGACAAATCAATAATTGTAATTTTTTATAATAACAAATTGATATAATATAATTAATAAATAATCATGTAAACAAAACAATAATAATCACAAAAACACCTAATGCATGACTGAAATTTTAATAAATTGTATTTTAGTAAAAAATTGCACGCCACTCAAAAGCAAAATAAGAGAGCGATTTACCAAACCTAAAACACTATATTGTAACTTATTTAAGCAAATAAATGATTTCTATTTTCTATTTCTACAGAAGTAAATCCTGCAGGAATCGCATATTTTAGTGCAATAAAAAGCATAATCCATCATCAATAAGACTTTTCCTCTATATTGGTGTAGATAAGCTTTTCCGGTCAAAGAATACGTAACGAATAAAATATAATAGGTTGGGGAAAAAGTCGCATTATAAGATATGTACGAGCTAGCACGTACATTGCTGATTCAAGTAAAGTGCAGGCCGCCGGGCCCAGTCCGCATCAAGCATTAAAACCGCGCACGCATTATCATATTTTAGTAATTAGCATTCGTGAGAATAAACGTAAATATCATATCAAGGACTCTTACTTATTAATCAATCAATATCACCTAAAGGTGTAGTTGAGTAGCAGCTCCTACAGTATGTATGAACTTGTTTTTTGTTGACTTTCCGAAAAAAGCTTGGTAAGTTCCATTTGGAAATGTATTTTTTTAATATTAATACCACAGAGCGACCTATATTTATTAATTTACAGTCGGTATGCAAAACTTTATTAACCTACAGTCGGTATGCAAAACTAGAAGTATTTTCTCCAATTATGTTTTGAATGTAAGCCAATGGAAGGAGTTTGTTGAATACTAAATTAACAAGTTGCCGCGCTGGAAATGCCTGAAATGAACTTTAATATAACTTAAATATGTTGCGATATAACTATAATAACATTATATAACTAACATAATTATATTTGCTAAGATTTAGACTAAAGTTTCATATTAAATATTTGTAAGGTTATATTTACGTTTAGGTTACGAAAACAGTATAAAATAGCGGTCGCCCTTTGCTTGAAATTCTAAGTATATTAATAAAAAAAGAATGTGACCTTTATAAGGTTTTGTCTCTTGGATAGAGAAATAAATAAATGGTGTGACAAACAGACAAACGTCAACGTGTAATTTTGTATGTAAGCGCACAGTAGTATGAAGTGCCTTTTATCGAAAAAAATAGAATTTCGCACACCTTCAATAAATGTTTCCTCTCGCAAAATTCATACTCCTCCGATCACTTAACTATAGTAAAAAAATAGTAAAAAAGGTAGCTTGTTTTTCTTGTTGGCTTTCCGAAAATAGCTTGTTAAGTTTCATTTGGAAATAAAACGTTTTTTATTTTATTTATTTTATAAAAGTATACTCAAAGTTTGGCTTCACGTGTTAATAAACAAGGCCACCTCTAGAGGCTCTAGGTAAATGGTGAATGGGTAATCCCAGGTTGATATGCGGCGGGCACGCGAGCCAAACTTGATTTATTACTTTCTGGTGGATTAATATAATGCTTTGCATCATCATCATCACCCGTACTTATAGCGCATCATTCAGAGTTAATCTGAAAGTGGAAATCATCGTTCTGAGCTACGCTCTCGACCCGGAGGCTTCGATTCCCGCGTTGGAACAACAAAAAATGTTGTTTTCAAGTTTGGTTAGGACAATGCAGGCTGATCACCTGATTGTCTGACAAGAAAGATGATCCATGCGTCTCATGCGGGCATTGGGCATGTAAAAAGTCGGTCCTGCTTTTCTCTCGCCAGTCGTGCCGGTTTACCGTCCCACTGGGTTATGAGAGTAAAAGGAAGAGAAAGTGCATCTGTGTATTGCGCACACACTTGGGCACTATAAAATAACTCCTGCGTAGCTGGCCTGGTTTCAATGAAATCGGCTACCGACACCGAAATCCGTGAGGGGAGTTATTATAAAAGGTGCGAGTTTCGTATGCTCCGGTGGTTCTGATCATTATGGATGCATTTCATCCAGCTTATGTCCAGCATTGAAAGCTATAGCGACGACGTCGAAATGACGATACTTTAATGCTTATAAATATAAAATATTAATATAAATAGATAAACTATAAAAATAAACTCAACATACATTTTTAGAATGAGAAAAGGTAGCATTATCATATTCCAAAATAATTATAACTGGTCTTTTACACCCTGAATATTCTGTCTGTCACCTCTTACGACACCCACGGGAATGGTGGTTGATGACGAGGTTCTACTCGAACACAACACGGATAATGACGCACACTGACGGGATTTAATAAGAACGAAGTCGTACGGCAAACTAATTAACTTTTTTTTTTCTTCTGATTAATTTTGTTGTGGGTCCCAAGACAGATTTAACTTGTCCCTCGGGCACCCCTGAGATCATTCCTGAGACAAAATCGTGAACAAATGTCATGCGGAAAATATTCTAATAGCGAGAATCGCCGCCCTAAAATCAAAGGGTTTTTAAGGTTGGTTACCGCTGTTGATCCTGGCTCACAGGAGTTGCAGTGGTGGTAATGTGAGATAGGCCAATGCCCGTCAAACAAAAATAAACTAATAAACATTCCTGCAAAAGATGAGAGATAGACATAGGATATGTCTATCTCTCATAGATAGGATATGTCTATCTCTCAGATAGACATATCCTATGTCTATCTCTCATCTTTTAGTGGAGTGCACAGATGAAAAACAATTAAAGACATGAATCGATGAAGGAGATAAATTGAGTTTAAACTGTCACTTAAACATTTTATTATGTAAAATCAATGTACTTAATACGTTACTACATATACTAAAATGTTTAAGCGACTGTTTGAACCCAATTATGTATATTTTTTTTGCATATCTCGTTCATTAATTCATGTCTTCAATTATGTAAATTACCCAATTGCCTCAAAGATTGCTTAAGTAATAATGGCTGTGACAAAACTTTAAAATTTCTAAAAACGATCAATGTTTATAATTTAGTTTAATATTGAATTTTGTTTGTTCCTGATTGTGGTCGTTAATGACGTTTGTTTTAAAAAGCGACCTTAAATAAATAAAAATATAAGATATTTTGTAAATTAAAAATTAAACTCACTGACTTTTGCACGCCATCTAGATGGCAGAATGTAGGTACAGGAACCGCATTTCAAATGTTTAACACCCATGCACCACCTACATTCTTGCAATAAATATAATATATCATTTCATTTCATTAAATTAAAAAAGAAAACATTCCTGCACACGTACGTTAATCATAATATAGTCACGACTTCTAGCAGGCACAGCGCCAGCACTTTCCATATTAGGGGAAAATATTGCAGCGCCATACTTTATTTGCATAATTACATCATGCGATGCGCTTGCACCAGTAGTATTTTTGCCAAGGATATGGCCAAAATCTATATATATAAAAATGAATTCTGTTGTTCTGTTGTATGTGCTGTTCGCTAGTCACGCTAAAACTTGAGGACCGCCGAACCAAGTCGACTATTTTTAGTCTTGAAATATTCGTGGAAGTCCCAGGAAGGTGTAAACGGTTCATCACAAACTGTTTCTGTGCTCAACGAAGTGGGCACGTGTGAGCTAGTAATCGATAGTTTTATCATTAATCATGATAGCTTCCATACCGATATCTGCGACGGTGGCTGGGCTTTGATTCAAGATCGCTATTACCACTTACGAAGTTCGAGAACAAAATATGGGATTTTACATAAGCTTCGCTTAGTGACAAGCGAATGCGTATGTTACTTAGCGAAGTTATATATGTTGCAGTCAAAACTCTTAACCAGTCAAAAGTACTATTGACTAGCAAAATTAGTCAAAAGTGCTTTTGACTGAACAGGTTGGTCAAAAGTGGTTTTGACTTGAAATTATTGGTTATTAGTACTTTTGACTGATTTTGCTAGTCAATAGTACTTTTGACTGGTTAAGAGTTTTGACGGCAACATATATATATATATAGTAATAGTTCTGTTTTCGAACTTCGTAAGTAATAATAGCGATATTATCTTAAATCAGGGCTCTGGTTTCGTTGAAATTAGTCCAGCTTTATTATTTTACCATTACATACCAACGATCACCAAGACGCCTGACATGCGTGGATCTAACTATCCCTCATAAGATATCTTGGGAAAGCTTATGGATCGTCCTGGCTTCCGCTGAGCATAGACGTCGTTTTCGTCACTTCCGTTCCTGTCACCTCCTGATGGCGTCCGGCAATCCGCGCTTGGTTTGTTACAACTGAGTGTGGATTGCCGCCGTGCCGGGGAGCTAAACTGCCCGCCCGCCCCGCTGGGTTGCCCAGCGTTGTGGTCACGGGAGGCCAGTTCCCCCAAGCGCTCCCCCGCTTGGTGCTACACCGCATTGTATCCGTATCCGGATCCCACTCCCTGGTCTGCTGGATCCGCGTACGGTTAAAGACCGTACGTCTGTTTGGCTCTTCAGGCAGTTTTAATAAAGGTTCGAAGATTTTTCCCCTCGCTCTGCCGCGGGGGTTTTGCCTTCAAAAAAACGTCACTTGCGTCATTTATTTACCCTCTCCCCAGCTACGGTAGGGCTTGGTCCGCGGGATGACGGTTGGTGTAGGGGGAGTGGAATCCCCCGCACTGCTTGTCGTCCTGCCATTCAAGTATAGCCTTCCATGGCTCCTCTCTTAGTGCCACGGTTTTCCCCTGCGTTCCGGGGGGGTTTTCCCTAGAAAAACTTAGAATGACTTCGGCTCTGGTGTCCTCAATACCGGGGCCATACCTCACGTAGAGGGGCTCTATAGCCCCTGGTCGTGATTTCCTGCTCCCGGCCACCCTGGCTAGGAGTGTGTGAACTGCATAGGATAGGGAAAGCTTATGTCCAGTAGCGCAATTCTTTAAGCGACCGGTTGAGTCTGTGGTCGCTGATCACGAATGTCACCGCCGTCACATGGTCGGCTGCGATAGTCAATAGCGTAAAAACGAATCTTGAAGAAGACATCGGCCATCATCGCTATTACAGCCGTTGGAATCTTGGCTGTCACGATTTTTGCACTTAGAGAAGTGGACGTTATACTTGAAACGACAAACGACGAATCCAGCTGCAAGGGCTTCTTTTATGGTGTCTCTTAAAACTCAAGCAAATGAACAGTGATTCCAGAATTTACCAAAAAGTACTGTGTTCTGTACTTTTAGGTACCTCAGTGTGGAGTTATGGACTGTACTTTTTTCGTACTTTATAA
The DNA here is from genome assembly GCA_905187575.2 of Celastrina argiolus. Lineage (NCBI taxonomy): Eukaryota > Metazoa > Arthropoda > Insecta > Lepidoptera > Lycaenidae > Celastrina > Celastrina argiolus. The sequence continues at coordinate 2,574,252 of LR994591.1, read as the reverse complement.
GTTATACTGGTTATTCATTTTTAATACTAACTATAAAAGAGTTAAGCTTTAAGTAGAGTATAGCGTTTTAAATATTTGGCCAAACCGTACTTTTATGGTAAAACCCGTACTTTTTCAGAAATCCAGTCGTACTTTTTTGGGCAATACTACAATTGAACACGACTGGCGAGATATCTGTTGATGGTATCAGCTGCATGACTGACTTTTTGCCCATCCGACGCATGAATCATCTTTGTTGTCAGACAATCAGTTGTTCAGTCTGCAAGGTCTAGCCAAACTGGAATAAAACTTTTTTGTTCCACCACGACCTCTGTGCCCAGATAGAAGATGCCATCGATATTTATGTAGTTCGAAAACAGAATTTATGGGATTTGACATAACGTTTGCTAAATGACCAGCGAATTCACTTGTCATTTAGAGAACCTTGTGTCAAATCCCATACATTTTGTTTTCGAACTTCGCAAGCGATAAATAGCAATTATGGCATCTTTAATCTGGTGTAACGAGCCAACATGTAAACCACTAGATCACGGAGAGGCATCATAATAGATACATAAGATTGATATACACATGAAATATTCAAATGATCACAATTCACGTGAAATAGCAATAACATTACTATTATAAATAATGTAACGTGAATTATACACCAGAGATCTTACGTCTAGCATCTAATAAAGAAGCACTTGAATAAATGAATACCAACGAGTTCTGTAGACGTCAGATGCAGTCTTTTGTTCTGGCCACAATTCTGTGGCCGGCTTCTCATGTAATGAATTCATGGTTAAAAACTAGCCTGGGTCAATGATCTAGTACAAATATTGTGTTGCGAGAAAGAGATGGACAATTTTTTTAATTGTTTACAATTTAAATATTTTAAAACTTATCCTAATTCTTATTTTAGATTTTGCTTGTCTTTTTTATTTTCTTCGTAACGAGTCCATCTACTACAAGTCTTGGTAGTAGGAGTCATAATGATTTCGTATGTCAATTATGGAAACATAATATTTTACTATCTGTCTGTTGCTAAAGTTCTAAAAAAAATTTAAATATATTATAAAATTTAAATATATTATACCTAGCAATATCCCGCGAAAAAAACAAGTTCTAAAAATATTTAAATATAGAGTTCTCTATTTTCAGAATCTTCTAAATGTCGGATAGCCTATTCGCTAGTTTTATCGCTGTATTATACTTTAAATCAATCGGTAGAGACAAAGCATGCCGATTATGCTATGCTAGATTATCTGAAGACTGCGCTCGTCAACAAGTGTACAATAAAAAGCATTTCTAACCAATCCATACATCTATCAAAATTTCGCAATTTTAATAACAACAATTTACTTAGCCGAAATTGCCAAAAATAAATATTTACCTATATAAAAATATTTAAATTGAAAATTATTGGACGGATTATAGGATTTAAACGAACACATATCACTGGCTGAACTCAATGATGGGATAATAACAATTTTGATATTCGTTTTTTCCCGCAGTTCCACTCGCAACAATATAGTATCCCACGAGAACAAAACACCTTACTACCGAAAGTGCTACGCTAGACTACTGCCATAATAAATTTTATCTAAATCCGTTCAGTAGTTTTTGCGAGAGAGAGTCACAAACATACTTACACATTGTAATTGTAGATTTACAATTTCTGTAACGCAGTGGTAAAAAAAACCGAAACGTGAATGTGACTCACTTCATTCTTAACTCGTATATAGTACGATACGCTTAAATTCTCGAAAGCCTTCTTAAAAATTAAGATGCTCTTAAATCGCATGCCGCCCTTGTCACCCTCTGTGTCATATTTTTAATTAAGTCGAAAGAGTGGTTTGAGGAGCCCAGAGATACAACATTCCAACTACCTCTATAGCTCAGTGGATGAGCGTGTCAAGGAGGTCGAGGTTTCTAATCTCGTTAAAGGAACAAAAACTTTTGTATAGTACTAGCTGACCCGTGCCCACTTCGTTGAGCATAAAAAAATAAAAAAAAACAGTTTAAACTTTCCCTGGACTTCCACGAATATTTTAAGACCAAAAATAGTCAAATCGGTTCAGCCGTTTTCGAGTTTTAGCGAGACTAAAGAACAGCAATTCATTTTTATAAATGAGAATTAAATATGTTTCTTTAGTCTGGTAACCGTAACATAAGTTCTTCGGACATTTAGCACAGGATCAGACTGATTGAAGTCGAAAAGAATTCAGTCACTAAAAATACAATAGAATGCAGCTGAAGGTACTATAAATACTCTTCTTTGTTTTATGCTAATGTACATCCAACGACATTTTTTACAAAAAAAATATAATTCAGTTTCGCCTTTTGAAGTCATACTTTATTATTTGGGATTTTGAGGTAGAAAAACATAATATATTGCGTTTTGTGACTTTATAGAGACGTAATTTTAAACATAATATATTTCGGTGTAAAAGTAAGAAAAAACAACAAAAAATAAACGGTACGTCCTAATTTATGGCAGCGTCGTCAAACACTCGTATCTCAGGCCCAGTCTGTGTCGACGATATAGGGCTTACTAGATCTGTCACAGCGTAAATATTTACATTAGAAGAAAAAAGATCATTCATTATATCGATAAAGAATGATCTTGTTGTAGCTTTTTGTTCTTATGATGTAAATAATTACTCTGTGACAGATCTAGTAAGTTTTCGAAAAAACCTTTTCTATTATACTACAGCTCGACGGCCGCTAAGAAGATTATCGAAAGTGCAAAAATGGCGTTTTAGTTTTATTGCATTTTTGGAATATGGATATCAAGATCTATAAACCCACATTTTTTTTTTTTAAACCTATTATTTTGGATGTTTTACCGTTAAATACTATCGAAAATGCATAATACTGACGTACAATAACATTGATCTTACCATGTTCGATACTCTTAATGCTGAGCGGTACGCGCGTGTTTATCGAAATTACCCACTTCTATAGTTTTCATTCAAAATAGAGCAAGTACGCGCGTGTTTTTTCAGATTGAGTTTTAGATTATTATTGTTTTATTTTAAGTCTAAAACGAAAAGAAGAGGCAAAGAATTAGTAAATATGGTAAAAAGAAGTACAGAAAAGTCATCAGATGATGTTATTTCAAGCCCAATTAATAATGACGAACCCGGTAAGTTTCTTATTATCTGTGATTATTTATCGATATAATTGTTTATTTTGAAGCTAATGTGTAAAATTTTAAAAAGTTGGCCTACCTACTTGTTATAAAGGAATTCAATTATATTAAGAGTAAAGCATACATAAAATATTTTAATAGTTCTTTCAAAACTGTAGAATGTGGTAGATTCGATACTTTATTAAGACATGTTACAAATAACGTGTATCGAATCTACCACTTTCAATAGTATTTTACGATTGATAGTTAGCGAGTTCTATCGAATTTACCAGTATCGATATTATATTACGACAAAACAAAATTCGGGTCTATGGAAATTACCACTTTCAATAGTATTCTTTGTAATTGATCTTTACAATCTTATAGGAAGTGGGACATTCGATAGTTTTATTTGTTTTCTAGGTGTAGAATTTACCGCTTTCGATGCTTTATCATGCTAACGCCTAACATTATCAATTGTTAATAATATATATTATAATGTTTTTTTAAATATTTTCAGCGTCTCCTATACGTGGTCAGTACTTGAATGAGGAATGGAGATATTTGGATGGAATATATCATGAGGAAAATGAGAGCGGAGAATTTCCTTAAAAAATATTATTCTGAAAATATTAGTTACTTTAGACAGTCATGAATCTACTCCTGTACCATTTCCAAACTCACAGACTTCGTTTAACGCAAATGTAGAACGCAAATACAGAAGAACAAAGCGAAGAACTTGATTTATTCTTCTTTAAGATGGCCACCCATAAGGAATAGCCAGTATCAGTCTGTGGGGTAGACGTTAAGGACGCCTTTTTTGTCTGTGACAATAACTTTACGTACAAGTAGGTATTTTGTGAGAGTACAAGGAGAAATATTTAGAACTTAAAAGTATTCAAATAGAATAAAATATTTAGTAAGCTGGTAATATTATATCTTCCCATTACCTCGAACAAAACACAAAAATGATGTTAGATTATTGTTAGTACCTATTGAATAAAGACACACAAATCTACAATTTAATGTTATTAAGGTTAGTAAAATAACATAGTATATCAACAAAAGGGCATGAACCAAGGACAAAAGGGATTGGAAATCAGAAGGACGAGAGATATTAGGGGGTAGTGAATCATATAGTGAGTATGTACGGTTTGGACAGCTAAAAATATGTTCGAGAGTCCCTACATCAAATCCACACTTACATAGAGACGAATCTCTAACTCTAATTTTGTTAAAAAACACTGGAGTACAGGAGTGGTCTAAACGCAGGCGGCAGACTGTAGAGGTAACAGATTTTTTGGACTTTTTATATTTAAAAAACCAAGGCTTCACCAAAACCTGGTTTTGGAGAGAAAAGTAAAGTAAAACTATTTCCCGATATAGATCATTTCAGTCTGAAGTAAAATGCTTCATAGCCAAATTGATTAGGTCACTACAGTAAAGTTTTCGGGGGTAGGCGTGCAAAAAGTTAAGTTGAATTTTTAACTGCTCCTTAACCAAAATTATAAATTAATTATTTTAAATCAATATTATGTAAAAATTTATACCTGCATCTACTAGTGTCACAATCTCCTATAATTGCAATAATAAGATACAGTATATAAACACTGTTTTCTTAAACAAATTATATCACTTGCACTTTTGTCAAAATTTGTTGTTATTTTTCTCTTCCACTTGTTTACAATGGAGTCCTTGCAAGAATCAATAACACAAATGAATAAGATGTTTAACTCGAAGATGATGGAGTTCCAGCAGGAATTGTATGCGGTCCAGACTACAAACACCTCTACAACACTGGCATCTGATTTTTGTGAGTTCAAAAATTTTATATTGAATGCACTTAAGATGATGCAGGCTCAGTTGCAAATATTGATGGATGCCTATGATCAAACTGAGATGAGGCACAGAAGAAAGATTTTGCTTGTGCATGGAGTTCCCGAAGCCAAAAAGGATGCACAAGAAGCTATTGCATCTTTGTTGTCTTCCCAGTTAAAAGTCCAAGACATAAACATTTCTTCAGTAAAATATTGTCACCGCTTGGAACGCTTAAAGGAATCAAAACCCAGACCGATCTTGGTTAAGTTTCAGAATTTTACTGATCGGAATGAGGTTTGGAGGGCTAAGACCAGCCTGAAAAATTCCGGCATCACTCTATCAGAGTTTTTAATTAAAAAGAGACATGAAGTGTTCCTGGCGGCCAGGCAGCGTTTCGGTGTTACAAAGTGTTGGACATATAATGGCTCTATTTTCGTTGCTAGATCTGATGGCTCCAAAAGCAGTGTTTGTAGCATAGCGGAGTTGGATGCCATTTCTGATCTCTGTGGTGATATGGCAGAAGTCACATCTCAAGTTCCGGCATCCAAAACCAAAAATGAAACTGGAACAAGACCAAGGCGAACCAAAAAGTAAATACTCTAAGGGTAACATACTTTAAATAATAGCATGGTAACTTTCTCAATCTTCACATATATACATATAAATCTATAATTCTGCTTTGCCAATATTCGCTTCTCATTAATCATTCACTTATAATTTTATTGTCCATACTTAGATCTCATAGTTACTTATTTCTATGCATCATCACTAATTTTTTTTGTCACAAATTGTCGGTATTTCGAAAATGAAACATATTTAATTTTGTAATCTGTACTTTTTGAAAATGTTTGATATTGTTTCATTTTCTTTAACACGAAGCTTTTGACAGATGTGTTTAGGTGACGTCTGACAGGAGTGAGTGATAGTTATTCTTCTTCGTCTTCTTAATGTCACTTTAATTTTTTTTTTTTTTTTGTTTTTTGTGTGTGGACATGAAATTTAGCATGAGCCATTATGTACTTAACTGATTTCTCTTAATCTAGTATTATGTATATAAATTGCATCTTTGTTATGTAATTTTTGTAACTAATAAGCTGTGCTTGTACTTAGAACTTTATTATTATATCTCAGTATGGAGTGTACATGGAGTTACCATTAAAATTTTAATTGCCAATTTGTGTTGGGCTAGCATCTCATCTTAAATCTAATTATATTTTGTTAGAATAACTGCTCATATTTAGCTAGGTGTCTAAAAAATAATAGGCATGTTTGGATTCTTTCCATTTATCTACCTACTCTTTTTCTATTTATTTACTAATTTTATTATAGCAAATTTATTTATATACTTATGTTTTTTTTTTATGACACAGTGGGCTGCAGGCCAATTATATTTCAATTGTTGTAGGATAATATATTTATAGTGTTTTATATATTTTATTTGTCGTGCAATAGTGTTTATCTTATTGCGGACAGACAGACGCTACGAAAGACTTTGTGTTATAGACCTAGATGCCAGAGCAATCAGACATAACTTCTACTTCTGGCTGAATAATTTTTGTCTTAAGGGATGTTTGGTCACTCTAATTTGTCTGACTGATTGAATATAACTTTTAAATAAATACTTCAATAACATATTAAAAATCAGACGTTTAAAAATAAGTAAAGTTGATATTTTATTTTTTGGGTAGTTTAAAAGCGTCTGAAAAGCTCTGGTCAATCAAAAGTGTCTGACACGTATAATATTACTTTAAAATAATATTCTACATAACATATATAAAAAGCCATGTGAAAATAAGTTAAATAACTCTATTCTATTCTATTCTTTTTTTAGTTACCTTTCTCATCTGGTACCTGCCCAGGTTGACACCTCGGCAAGTTACACAAAGCGCGTCGGTATTCAAGGCACACGAGACGCTACTGAAAACTTCAGGTTTCATTCGTGTGAAAATAAGTTATGTCTGATTGCTCTGGGATCTTAGTCTATTATAATAAGTATGTGATATATCCCACTTGGTGATACATCCAATCCCACCAAGTACATTTTCATGTAAAAATGTTGCCAAGACGAGTCTACATAGCTTACCCTGTGAAAAAGTTATCAGATATCGTATAAAGCCAAGCTCTTAAGACTACTCACCCTAAATCTACAAGCACCTTGATCAAAATCTATCAAAAAGTGGACAAATCTCGTGTAGAACCAAAGTTCTTGATCTATGCGCCCTTACTTTACTAGGCTTAGCTTCACTTACTCTACATTTCAGTTAAAACGTGATGCTTGGCCGTTTTATTTCACACACGATAAATGAATGCCTATAAAATCTTCGTAACGGTAGCAAAACGGCCAAGATCCTTATAATAAACATCCTTTTGAATCCAATATGGTGGTCCACCAATATTGGATTCAAAAGGAAGGATCCCATAGGATTCAAAAGCCCAGCGCCGCGACGCCCAGCGCCGCGATGCCAACAGACGCCCAGCGTCGCGACGCCTGCCGATGCCCAGCGCCACGACGCCTGCCGACGCCCAGCGTCGCGACGCCTGCCGACGCCCAGCGTTGCGACGCCTGCCGACGCCGAGCGCCGCGACGCCCAGCGCCACGACGCCAAGCGCCGCGACGCCCAGCGCCGCGACGCCTGCCGACGCCCAGCGCCGCGACGCCAACAGACGCCCAGCATCGCGACGCCCAGCGCCGTGACGCCCAGCACCGCGACGCCCAGCGCCGCGACGCCTGCCGACGCCCAGCGTCGCGACGCCTGCCGACGCCGAGCGCCGCGACGCCCAGCTCCATGACGCCCAGCGCCGTGACGCCCAGCGCCGCGACGCCCAGCGCCGCGACGCCTGCCGACGCCCAGCGTCGCGACGCCTGCCGACGCCGAGCGCCGCGACGCCCAGCTCCACGACGCCCAGCGCCGCGACGCCTGCCGACGCCCAGCGCCGCGACGCCAACAGACGCCCAGCGTCGCGACGCCCAGCGCCGTGACGCCCAGCGCCGCGACGCCTGCCGACGCCCAGCGTCGCGACGCCTGCCGACGCCGAGCGCCGCGACGCCCAGCGCCATGACGCCCAGCGCCGCGACGCCTGCCGACGCCCAGCGTCGCGACGCCTGCCAACGCCCAGCGCCGCGACGCCCAGCGCCACGACGCCAACAGACGCCCAGCGTCGCGACGCCTGCCGACGCCCAGCGTCGCGACGCCTGCCACCGCCCAGCGTCGCGACGCCTGCCGACGCCCAGCGTCGCGACGCCTGCCAACGCCCAGCGCCGCGACGCCTACCGACGTCCAGCGTCGCGATGCCTGCCGACGCCGAGCGCCACGACGCCCAGCGCCGCGACGCCCAGCGCCGTGACGCCCAGCGCCGCGACGCCTGCCGACGCCCAGCGTCGCGACGCCTGCCGACGCCCAGCGTCGCGACGCCTGCCGACGCCGAGCGCCGCGACGCCCAGCGCCACGACGCCAAGCGCCGCGTCGCCCAGCGCCGCGACGCCCAGCGCCGCGACGCCAAAAGACGCCCAGCGTCGCGACGCCTGCCGACGACGAGCGCCACGACGCCCAGCGCCACGACGCCAAGCGCCGCGACGCCTGCCAACGCCCAGCGTCGCGACGCCTGCCGACGCCCAGCGCCGCGACGCCTGCCGACGCCTAGCACCGCGACGCCAAGTGCCGTGACGCCAACAGACGCCCAGCGCCACGACGCCTGCCGACGCCGAGCGCCACGACGCCCAGCGCCGCGACGCCAACAGACGCCCAGCGCCGCGACGCCTGCCGACGCCCAGCGCCGCGACGCCAAAAGACGCCCAGCGTCGCGACGCCTGCCGACGACGAGCACCACGACGCCCAGCGCCACGACGCCAAGCGCCGCGACGCCTGCTAACGCCCAGCGTCGCGACGCCTGCCGACGCCCACCCAGCGTCGCGACGCCTGCCGACGCCCAGCGCCGCGACGCCTGCCGACGCCCAGCGCCGCGACGCCTGCCGACGCCCAGCGCCGCGACGCCTGCCGACGCCCAGCGTCGCGACGCCTGCCGACGACGAGCGCCACGACGCCCAGCGCCACGACGCCCAGCGCCACGACGCCCAGCGTCGCGACGCCTGCCGACGCTGAGCGCCGCGACGCCCAACGCCACGATGCCCAGCGCCGCGACGCCTGCCGACGCCCAGCACCGCGACGCCAAGTGCCGCGACGCCTGCCGACGCCCAGCGTCGCGAAAAAAAAGTAGATCGTAGGTTTTTTATGTACTTGTATATTATTTTCCTTTTATAAATTAAAGATCATCAGATCCTTATAATAAACATCCTTTTGAATCCAATATGGTGGTCCACCATATTGGATTCAAAATGGCGGCATTTACATTTTAATAATTTTTTGTTGGTTTTGTAGCAATAACAGCTTACATACATAACTTCAGCTTTCTAAGATTTCCGGCAGTAACCTAAGAATTTTGATTATCTATATGTCGGCGGGATGGCGCTTCAGTCGTGCAACATGTCACCTGTAGCTGTCATCTGTCTACGAAACGTCAAGCTATGACATGGACAGCTGTCATGGCTTGGGAGTGGTCTATGCTCGTTTGAAATGACACATAACGGTGGAGTGTCAGACGGAACGGACGTGAGCGCAGAACTCTCCGCGTTTCTGATCGTTATCCATTTGCATCCACGACCTGAGTTAATATTTTAGTGTGTAACTATGATATTTTACGAACAATATAGCAATACTGTATGAGCGGGTTATTATTTCCTGACGATACAAAACAATCAAGAGACGCCCACAAAATACCACACTCCGTTATCAGAAGCGAGATGTAACCCTGAAAATCATGGCCTTGCTGACATTCAGATCACATTGAGACGGAACAGAGTATGAATAATATTACGGAGCCCTAATCCATTCTGCCAAAGGCAGCATGCTATATGCATAGCAGAAAGACGAATGATGGGATTACAGCGCTGCTGACGATGGTAACGTGCTGACAATGGGAACGTGACGATTTACAATAGAACCACGTTATTATGACAAGATTGACGTGGCTAGTCAACGACAGGTCTTGGTTATAAGCTTGGTGGCTTTGGTAACAGGTGGTAGCAATCTTTTTATTCCTCGTAATAATTTGGAAGCCTTCAAAGTAAATACAATTTCAAAGTTTCCATGAAATTGCTTTCCCAAAAATCTAAATAAACTTTAAAAGTTTAGTGTTCGTTTGTATTGCTGTTTTGTTTTATTTGTAGATGGACAATACACTGGGATAGTGCTTGACTGGACGATGCATAGCCTTGCATAGCTTTCATGCTTCCCGATGCATAGAACGAGTTTTGCTGGGTAACCAACCAACGCAGATGAGCATTGTGTATCTTATGGACTTCTCTACTTGCTTCGCAAAGATGTGAACTGGTTGTATGAGTATCATTACTTATTTCATTGTAAAATTCAAAATTGGTCTGGTTTTATAATCACAGTATTATTAGCAGAAAATAGATTCAAAGTAAAAGATCTTACAGTCTTTTGATAATTAAATTATGTGAGTTTTAAAACTTGTTATTATACTAGCTTAATATTCTTATTAATATAGTGAAATCAACACAGTTAATAAAGAAGAAATCAAAGTTTGATTTCAATGATAATAATTATTATTACACAACAAGTAAAGTTCTTATCTCTGCAGGTGAGCGCAAGTTGTAAACAAACAGGCTTATACAATAACAAATGACATGTTCTTTGTAAAAATATTGTTTACATGATAGTAAGTAGGTAGTTTGAAACTACATACTTAAATGTAATTTTCATTGGTGAGCTTAAAACAAAAAAAAAAGTAACTTTAAGTAATGTCTTGTACATTGTTATTATTCCTAAGCTGGCTATAAAAAAATCTGTTAAAGTAAATTTGGAATACATATTACCTACAGATTTATCAGACTATTACTTTTTAGAACAATATGCGATATGGAATAGTTTAAAATTCGTCTAACATGATAATATTGTTTGTGATATGAGTTTTATGGAATTAACACATTTTAATTTCATGTTTCAGAAGTTACTGTATGTAAGATGGTACTAATGGTGAACGAGGCATCACACACTCAACGGTCCAAGAGTCTCAGAGGCCGTGGCAGTCCACTGATTCGGTGGAAGATTAGAAAGTTTATTGAGTGACTTCAGTTAGCTTCGACAAACTTGGTGATTTTGTAAAAGGTTGTAAACGCACTAGCGAGTCTTCAGGTATTATGAACGACGAATGAACAGCCTCCGTGGTCTAGTGGTCCAGAGCTACGCTCTCGTTCGTGGGTTTGATTCCCGCGTTGAAACAACAAAAAAGGTTGTTTTTAGGTTTGGTTAGGACAATGCAGGCTGATCACCTGATTGTCTGACAGGAAAGATGATCCATGCGTCGGATGGACATGTAAAGGGTCGGTCCTGTGCCTATTCTCTTGCCAGACGTGTCGACTTACCGTTCCGCTGGGTTATGAAAGTAAAAGGAAGAGAGAGTGCTTCTGTGTATTGCGCACACACTTGGGCACTATAAAGTAACTCCTGTGCAGCTGGCCTGGTTTCAATGAAATTGGCTACCGACGCCGAAATCAGTGAGAGGAGCTATTATTATTATTATGAACGACTCTGGGGTCCAGTGGTTTAGAACCTAGTACTCGACTTTGTGGGTTAGATTCCCGCGATAGTACAACTAAAAATGTTTATTTTTGTCAAGTTTAGTAAGGACAGTGCAATCTGATCACTTGTTATTGTGTAACTCATACTGTAATAGATTTTCTTCATCCAATCAGATCGTTGAATGGAAATGAAATTAATTTACTGCATAGTGATTTTAGATTTTGATCTTATTGTTATTCCCGATATTTAAACCTCGATAGCTTTTGATGTCCTCTTCTGGACATTTGCATCCCTCATAGTGTTCCATGGGAAGTAGTTGCCTATACTCGCTACACTTAGCAGGCGGGTCCGCGGGCGCAATTTCCAATTTTGTATTCCCTCTGTCTGGTTGCTGGATGGATGAAAGCTGCTATTCTTTCTCTGACTCCACCGATAAGGAAACCCAAAAAGAACTCAATTTTACATAGTCTGGACATTTTTTTGTGCTGTTTCATTTTGTGTACAGATGGAGGTTGGGTGTTCGAGCTATGCTAGCGACGCGACGCAACGCAACGCGACGGAGCGCGGCGAGCGGTGCTGTGCGGCGCGGTGGTGCGACGGCTAGGACTTTCCGCTCTGTAGTCTGTACTTCGTTGAAGTATTAAATTCGAAACAAAATTTATCTGGTGAGCGTAATTGTTTATCTCTTGACTTTAATGTGAAAATTTGGTACAGTCTTGTTTGAAGCCTATTTACGAAATATTCATTTCGATGATGAATAAACATTGAGTCGCTAGATGGGGATCGATACTTGCTAAAGACGTTAGATTCTATGAGGACATACAAGTATGCTCATGATATGACTGAGAAGGATGCTCAAGGACATACAAGTATGCTGATGATAGACTGAGAAGGATGCTCTGAAGGTCAGTTGGTTGTAGAAGAGTTAGCTGATCAAAGTGACGATCTGAAGTTTCTGGCACATCGCGTGATTATGTTCGGTTGCACTTGGGGGGAAAATGCTCGATGGAGGCATTGTTCTCTTATGACGTGCTCGATGGAGGCACTGATCGCATAATGCTCGAGAGAGGTGTTATGTGTGGTGTAGACTGTATGGAATCGCGACATGTGTTCATTGCGTAATGATGATTTGATTTAAAGTTTGAACTTCAGATATCCTCCGATGTTGTTGATTTACAAAAGCACTATGTAATTAGTGGACATAGTTTGGAATTAGTAAACATAGTTTTTGATCTATGTGCTAAGTTAAAAGAGTTGTAATAAATTTGGTGTTAAGTGAATACGTTTTATTGGTCAGAGATGACCGAGGGACCGCAAAGGCTACTGGTTGTATGTGTCTCTTTCAGGCACACACGAGGACGTGTGATGCGGCAGGATGGCCGTGTCGGCGGGATGGCGCTTCAGTCGTGCAACATGTCACCTGTAGCTGTCATCTGTCTACGAAACGTCAAGCTATGACATGGACAGCTGTCATGGCTTGGGAGTGGTCTATGCTCGTTTGAAATGACACATAACGGTGGAGTGTCAGACGGAACGGACGTGAGCGCAGAACTCTCCGCGTTTCTGATCGTTATCCATTTGCATCCACGACCTGAGTTAATATTTTAGTGTGTAACTATGATATTTTACGAACAATATAGCAATACTGTATGAGCGGGTTATTATTTCCTGACGATACAAAACAATCAAGAGACGCCCACAAAATACCACACTCCGTTATATAAATGAGTCAGTGACGAAATCAGGGGTTTTTAGACATCGATGAAATCTAAAGTATAATAGCTACGACATTCAAATTTTGTATTATTCATAGATATACTGGTGTCAGTATATCTTGAAATTTTCAACTATTTAGCATCATCCAAAGCAAAGTTATGAGAGTTAAAAAAAACGACGAAACCTTTGGAGAAAAGGTAGGTAGTGCCCTTGGGCTTCGCTTGGCCTCGTCTTGACGGGGGCACGACCGTGCCCCCAGATAAAAAAATATTTTTTTTTACGTGCCTGATCTAGAGAACTGTACATCTGTGTTCGTGTGGAATTTTATGCGAGTTTTACATCGCATTTAACTGATGCCACCAAATTGAAGCTGGATACAATATGGCCATAATCTCGCGCCAAATCTTTTCGATAATGTCCATTGTATTCATGATACTCGCCCTTTAGTTAGTCAGGTAAATACAACTATACTCATTTTCTGGTTATTATAATCTCTACATCGTGATTTATGGATCATAATATTATATTAAGCCGAATATAGTGTGAAGAGAATGACGCGTAGAACATGTTTTGTTTTGGCACCTCATATAAATACTTAATATAAGTAAAAAAAAATTAAAAGGTCTAAAATGACTACAAGAAGTGAATCCTAATTAGATAAGCTGTTGATCACTGGCTCTTAGTCTATACACACGAACGCACTGGTCGTTGACCTAAAACCTGACCAGGATTGAAACTCATCTGTTTTTGTGACTTTAATGGAGATATTAATCGTGATTTATCGTTATATAGTTATGGTAAGTAATTTAGATAAGGTGCCAAAACAAAAAATGGTCTACGCGTCCTTCTCTTCACACTATATTCGGTTTGATATGTGAACTATGAATGATTTCAACCTGTATGTAAACATAGGCCAGTATAATAATAATAGCTCCCCTCACCGATTTCGGTGTCGGTAGCCGATTTCATTGAAACCAGGCCAGCTACGCAGGAGTTATTTCATAGTGCCCAAGTGTGTGCGCAATACACAAAGACACTATCTCTTCCTTTTACTCTCATAACCCAGTGGGACGGTAAACCGACACGACTGGGCAAGAGAACAGGCGCAGGACCGACTTATGCCCATCCGACGCATGGATCATCTTTCTTGTCAGACAATCAGGTGATCAGCCTGCATTGTCCTAAGCCAAACTTGAAAACAACATTATTTGTTGTTCTAACGCGGGAATCAAACCCACGACCTCCGGGTCGAGAGCGAAGCTCTGAACCACTGGACCACGGAGGCGATTAAATATGAGTACTATATCTGCAATAAAAAAACAATAGCACATACATTTCGTCGAAATCAGTTTTTTTTTTATTTTGTGTCACATTGATTCCGGGCGAAGGCTGGGTTGCCGGAAAAATAATAGCATTTTTTCATCAACTATCTCTCCCGCGGGTGTCGTAAAAGGCGACAGAGGAAATATTAAACTTCTACCAGTTGACAATGTGGAAATTCAACCAGATGACTACGACATGTCTATAATCTGCTTATTTAAATAAATAAATAAAATCTTTATTCGGACAACATTTTAGACATTACAGGACAGTAAATATAACAGTAATATATACACATTAGAAAGAAAAAACACGAACAAATGAAAAAAAAAACACTGATAAAAAATAAACAAAGGTAAGGCCAGTTGACAGTGTAATGTCTAAAAACTGGAATCCGAAATGGCGACCACTCAGGTGTATATCATCACGGCGCAGCGCCGCGGTACCTGGGCGGCGATTCTCGCTATTAGAACATTTTCCGCATGACATTTGTTCATGATTTTTTCCATTCTACCGAAACGTTCGAGCGGTTTATAAAACACGTACTGCGCATGGTTCTCAGGCAGTGGAAAAAAGTTCATATTCGAATAAAACATCAAAATTCGGAAATTTTAAGAACGATAAACACATGTGTATTCTCAGATCTTCACAGTCGAAGTAAATCGTGTAAAAGTCCCCGATATCCAACGAGTGGTAAGGACCGGTAGATGTCCGCATCCACATGTACAAATAAATAATTTGGCAGTCTATGTATGTACGTAACTACGTATGTATGTGTGTATAATGTATGTATGTATGTATGTATATATGTATGTTTGTATGTATGTATATATGTATGTATGTATGTATGTATGTTTGTATGTATGTATATATGTATACATGTATATATGTATGTATGTATATATGTATGTTTGTATGTATGTTTGTATGTATGTATGTTTGAATGTATGTATGTATGTATATATAATGTATGTGTGTATGTATGTATGTATGTATAATGTATGTATGTATGTATGTATGTATGTATGTATGTATGTTTGTATGTATGTATGTATGTAGTGTTAGTAGATATGTCTCATATTTTCCGTTTCTATTGCGCGTATCAGTAAAACTTTTTCGTCAATACACAGTGATTGTCTTTTACTAGCCACGCTTACCGTTTGAAAGTTTGTGACCAACTAAGAATATGTTAACGTTAGATAATCCATGACTCCTACTTATTAGTAATGGTCAAAAACAGTCAACACGTGCAAGCAATCCCAATTTGTAAACAAAAGAACGAATTTCTTAGAATGTTCACTATGCATGATGCCGACAGTAAAGTTTATTGCGGGCTAGGATCATAAAGCGACAAAAGAACGTACCTACACAGCTGACAGTTTTTACTAATTTTAGCAACTTATTGTGTAGTTTTTATTACTCAATTGTTGTCATTATTGAGAGTGGGTGTAATATTTAAAAAACGATTTTAGGTTTTCTAAATTAAACTTATTAAAAATTATATTCTAAAAATTTAATTAAGATAATGAAATTCATATAGTCTCGGACCTTGCTAAAGATGGCCCCGCGCGAGTTTCTTACGCCGGCGCCGGTTCTTCTCGCCGGGCTAGTTTCCGGTGGTAGGCATCATGTAGGACAATTCTATAAGTATTATTTAATAATCTTTATGGAAATAAAAAGTTTTAAATTTAGAATTTTTTGGATTTTGACCAGTAGTTTGGCTGCTGCGAGGGATGCATACCTACATACATACATAGACTGACAAAATCATGTACCCTTCCTTTTGACTTCTCCGAAGTCGGGTAAAAATTAATTTAACTATCTATGATTGACGAAATACGTAATTGATACGTTTATAATACCTACATAATATTATACTTACCCATATAAAATATAAATATTTCGGACAATATTTACAAGAAAATCACTTTATGTCTTTTAAGTTTCCCATAGCGTTTTTTTAACGCTAAGTTTTTTTAAAGTTAAGTAAGAAAAATGCACCACCAATTTGATAACCTACCAGCCGCCATATGTATGAAGTTGTCCGTTCTACTACCGAAAAGTTAGAACGATTCTTGAAACACGTATTCTGGGGTACCAATAGAACAATTACCAATCGAACTGTCGAAGTGAACCTTACATCAAAGAGAATATAATCACTACGTTTCCTTACATCTTCTATAATATAAAAATGGATCGCAAAATATGTTGGTAAGCGCATAACACAAGAACGACTGAACCGATTCGGCGAAACGGTTTGTATGCTCAACGAAGTGGGCACGGGTCAGCTAGTATTTATGTATATAATTTATTAATGTGTATATAATAGTTAATATATTATTTACGTCTACAATAAAAATGATTAATTATTATTATAATAATCAATAATTATTGACGCTTTAAAAGTCAACGATATTGTACCTAAACGCACCACCAAAACAATTAAAATACGAAACATTTCGTCAAGTAAAATAATAAAAACACGTTACTTCATCGACCTGCAAAACGCAACTAACAAGTTCTAACAAGTACAAAATAAGCCGTTTAAAATATAACAACTTATAAAAGTAATATGCAATAGTAAAGAATTTTTACTCTTATTACCATCTAACAAGAATCATTTTTCTTAGCAGCGAAATATGCGTAAGCATATTGTACAAAATGAACTCTTATCACTTAAAAATGTACAAAGAATTTTCACACTTATGCCGGCAGCCTAAGAACGATTATTCTTTGCTCATTCCACACTTATGATTAAATAAGTAATAAACGGATTTTTTTCAGTGTGTTCTGAGAATACACCAAGTGTGCATCGTTCTTAAAATTTCCGAATGTCGACGATTTATTCGAGTATGAACGTTTTTCCACTGCCCGAGAATCGCCGCCCTGGTCTTCCGTGGCTATTTGATTGAATGTCTAGCGCGGAATGGAGTCAGACAGCTCGTACAGATAGCAATGGAAAACATTGCAATCTAAAGTATATTTTTTGATTAATTTACTTTAATGTGCGTAATAATTGTAAATTTTGTAACTTAAAAATAAAATATTAAATATTATAATATAACTAGCTGTGCCCGCGACTTCGTACGCGTGGAAAAGTGATTTAGGACACTTTTATATTTTTTAATATATTTTTAGTTTATTGGCGCAACCGCTGACAACTTTCGCCAATGGGTACTTCCCAGTGTATCCCAGTGTTGATCCCGATCCAGCAAGTCACGTACCCGGCAAGCCTCTTGGTATGCAGGGTATAATAATAATATAGTACCATCCTTTCGGAGCTCGGCAAAAGAAGTAGGCCTTCGAACAATATGTAGAAGTCAGCAAAGGTATTCGAAGTTAGGATAATATTATTCGAATGCACCGTATAGACGACCCAGCCAATTTTTCACGTTAATTTAGTAAATTATTTAACTTCGATGTCCGTCTGTCTATCTGTCTGGTTGTCAAAACTTTAACACGTGTAGGTATCAAGCTAACAATCCTATTAAATACTCAGGATCTTCTGTCCCTTCTGGCTTTGAAAAAAACAGACTCCTTAGCCACATCTACCCAAAGATTCAGCCGTTTATCTCTCTAATTTTCGACACTCCAAAGGGAACCAAAACCTAAATTTGATACGAAGCAACGTCGTCGAATAGTGCCGACATAGGATAAATTGCGGAACCATAAAATTATTTTGTTATTATTATTATTATTTTTCCATTTTTTTTAACTTACTACCGTTTTTGTCATTAATATTTTGAGATATTAAATTGAAACATATATTGCAATTATTAAGGTATTTAAAACGAAACTCTCGGTTAGACATGGGCGCAGCGGCACGCCCCGTCGAGGATCCAGCAGGCTTACTCTCGACACAACCGAGAATCGAATCAGTTCCATCTCAACGGATTTGGTGTTTTATTTGGTAGATTACTTTGAAACTAATTAGGATAAAGAAAACCTTTAAAACGTAACTTTTTGTACACCCGACGATATCAATCGACATAGAACAAAAATAAACAAACGTCAATTTATTCGGGAGTATGCGGCACGATCGAATCTGAATCAAAATCGAATCAGTTTGGAGAGTTAGGCCCCAGCTCGGCGCGCCGATTGGTTTTAGTAGCGTTTTTTATTAACCTACCCTAAGTATAACAATAATATAAATAAATTAAATTTAGTTTTAAAGAAAATATACAATAAAAAAAGATTAAATTTGAATGTTTGCAGCGCGGTTCCTGCCGCGCTTCATATAAACGTCCAGCATTTTTTTTTAATTGTCATAAGTTTTTTATTTATGAACCGATTGAGATGAAATAAATGTTAAGTCAAGATTACTACAAATATGATTGAACCACATCTAAATCGGATAAGCCGTTTCTGAGATTAGCGTGCACAAATGCACCGACAAACAGACAAAATTAAAAAAAAAATTGTTTTGGGTACTATTGCGTAAATAAAAGTCTCCTATAATAACACAGGCACAGTTAGCACATTTTAATAGTATTTTTTACCCAGCAGTCTACACTACACCAGCCCGGCTCGGACGTAAGACGTCACCCAGCAGCCTGCATTACGCGGCGCCCGGTCGAATCACGGCGAAACGATTTTAATTTTGCTATATTTCCTAAACTACTCATTATATTTGCATGGTATAAAGGGCAAATATTATAGTCTTCATGGAATGCTTAAGCCAACTAACGTATTAAAAATGATAAGGATTAATACCGTGATGGTATAAATAGCTTTCCAAAAACCGCTTAATTGCCCGTTTTTTAGTTTATCGCGAAAGGCTTTCTTTTAATTATACAGTTTTTTTTTTTTTTTTTTTTTTAAATCTTTATTTAAAGGCATTACATCTTATAGATTAAGTCTGCCTAACTTTAGAATTATGTACAATTAAATTATACAGTTAATTAAGTTGATTTTATACAATAAATGATAATTTATTTAAATTTGTGAAGCAAGTTGAAAAATAAAATTTTATATTATTATTATGACACTGTGAAAACACTGTTTTCCCAGAAAAAAAAATCCTGATAGTTAGGCACTTATTTGATGTTCTAATCTACTTTAGTGCCACGTTCTATTGCTTCGCGTCACTGTGTAAGCGATCCCCCCGCGCCCCCCGCATGAACCATTCGACCGCAGGCCGCGCGCGCGAAATTCATCCGACTTGCTTCAAATTTATCGTCACTGCTCGGCTCCTATGTATCGTAGCGTTATGTTATATAGCCTATAACCTGCCCAGGAATATGGGCTACAATCGTACCGAGTTTGGTTAAAATCCCTTTAGTAGTTTTTGTTCCCATCGTGCACATACAGACAGACAGACAGACAGACAGACAGACAAAAATTTTACTAATTGCATTTTTGGCATCAGTATCGATCGCCAATCATCCTCCAATATGTATTTTGAAAAAATATTCAATGTACAGAATTGATCTCTCTACAGTTTTATTATAAGTATAGATATAACATCTATGGACGCTTCACACCACGTCAATACGGCCCCGTGCTAAGTATCTGAAGAACTTTTGTTACAGGTACCAGACAACGGAAATATATTTAATACTTTTACACTATAAACATATTTAAGATTTTTACTATATGAATACACAAATTTAACACACATCCATGACTCAGGAACATTTAAAGCTTATTGTTCCCTCAGCGGGATTCAAACCCGTCAAGAGCCAAGCTCTAAACCACTAGACTACGGAGGCAATGAAATTGAATGATTTGATGGAATGATGAATGAATTGAAAAAAAAATGGCTGTCCTAGTCTCATATACATATACGTATCTATATACATTTCTAGAATGAGAAAAGGTAGTATAATCGTATCCCAAAGTTATAGTGACTGCTCTTTTTACACCCGTTATATTATATTGGGTAGCAGTGACTCCGTAGATATTGTTAGCCTGTTAACTGCGCTCGCCAACCCGTCTGCCAAGCGTGGTGAGTATGTAACTACCCCTCTTGAAATACTTTGGGGGAGCGTTATGTCCGGTAATGGACGTTATAATAATAATAGCTCCCCTCACCGATTTCGGTGTCGGTAGCCGATTTCATTGAAACCTGGCCAGCTACGCAGGAGTTATTTTATAGTGCTCAAGCGTGTGCGCAATACACAAAGATACTCTCTCTTCCTTTTACTCTCATAACCCAGTGGGACGGTAAACCGACACAACTAGCGAGAGATCAGGCGCAGGACCGACTTTTTACATGCCCATCCGACGCATGGATCATTTTTCTTGTCAGACAATCAGGTGATCAGCCTGAATTGTCCTAACCAAACTTGAAAACAACATTATTTTTGTCCCGACTACGTAAATAATATAGCCTATAGTTTTAACTAACTTCTAAAAAAAGGAGGAGGAGCATTTCGGTATAATAATAATAATAATATCTATGGAAACTTCACACCACGTCAATCTAGTCCTGTGCTAAGTATCCGAATAACTTGTGTTACAGACAACGGAAATATATTTAAAACTTTTATACTATACACATATTTAAGATTTTTATTATATAATACGCATCCATGACCCAGGAACATTGAAAACTTTTTGTTCCCTCGGCGGGATTCGAACCCGCGACCTCTCGTTCGAGCACCAACGCGCTACGGAGATCGTCGACACTTTTGTGGAGCCACAAATTTTTTTTTAATTTTTGTAAAAAAAAAGAAAAAAATATACATTTCTAGAATGAGAAAAGGTAGTATAATCATATCCCATAAAAGCCACAAAAAAATCGAAGTTAGCACTTAGTTAGTCTTATTAGAATTTAGTAGTAAACAAACGTTTTTGTTCTATACCTAAGCTAAGCTTCGCTTTCAAATTTAATTATAGCTACAGCTGTTCGCTCGCTGGAAAATAATTCCATTTGAATAAATACGGTTCATGAGAATAATATTAATAACACGCCTAAACAATATTAGCTCAGCGAATAAAATTATTTAATAAACAATCACTCTTCATGTTTCGGGATTATGAAATAATTGTTCATTTTTAGGTTTTCCATGAAATCATCTTTGACATTTGCGCGATTAAGGATTATCGAAGTATCCTATAGCATAATTTTCACAGTATTTAAGTGCAAATTTGAACTAAAACATATTATTATATAATATTTATTTATTTATTTATTTATTCTTCATGTACAATAATTATTCTAAAATTAACTTATACTAGGACTTTTATAAATGTACGCTTATCTCTACAAGAGATCTCTTCCAGCAGACCTATGACAGGACATTGTGAGATACATAAACGTGTTTTGAACGTGCCCACAGTTGGACTCTGCTGTACGTCTACAGGCAGCGCATTCCACATCTGGGAAGCTCGGACGGTGTAAGAGTTACCGTAAAAGATGGTGTTATACCATGGAGTGTCTAGTATCTTATTATCTCTGGATAGCATGTGCGAGCAGGCCTATCGCTCGGAGTCGCGTAGGTAAAACGGTCAAATAGATAAGAAGGAGAAGAAGAGAAATTAAGAAGTTTGAGGACTAAAATTAAAACGAGTGTATTCCTGCGAAGGCGGATAGGAAGCCATTGTAGCTTAATATTATGTACGTTTTTAAAAAGAACAATTGTCAATATTTTTACCCGGGATGAAATGGATATGACATTTCGGATAGGATATTAAATTATTTCGGATTATCCGTTTGTTTCGGATAATTTCGGTTACGGATATTAAATTTTGGTTTCCTTTTTACAGTAGAAAAACTTTTATTTCGGATTCGGTTACAGTTACGGATAATATTTTATACCGGATATCCGATAGTTACAGTAACAGTAACGGAGCTCCCTAACATCCCTGGGGGCTTACCCAACATGCTTTTACGTTTGTCGTTATCGAAGTACGCTATTTAAAAATGTATGGAATTGACTTTTGCGTACGACTAATGACGTCCTTAGTCGTAATCGATATTTGTAGTGCTACCCAACCTGTACATTTTTGTCGAAGACGACAACAGTAAACTTTTACGCTTTCCAATTGACGATAATGTTATATGAAATGGCTACCTAACTTACACATTTTGACATTTTGTCGAACGCTATCTTATACGTTATTGTTTTCAAGATAACGAAGTCTAAAGAGGTGCTTTTAACTCCGATATCGAACAATATGGCGGATATTTATTAATCAGCTGATATTCTTGTTTAGAGTACAATAGAGTTTAGGTGCTTTGCGATTATTGTTGGCCGCACAACACGAATAAACCTAGGAGAGGCGTATATATACAGTAATTGAAGGCAATAGAAGACATTCCCGACATTATTTGTTATCTCCCGATATAAAACATTGATAACTGATTCATATCCTGTTACTGGCTTTGATCCTATCTATACTGTATTGTTAATGTATTACTAATAAGCTGTTGGTTACCCAAACAAAATAATGCCAAAACAATGCCAAAAACTTAGCAGTATTTGGCATAATTAGTGAATTACTTACAAGCAAGTGATCTGTAGGTAGTGCAAACTGCTGTTGAAGACAAGATAATATGAGATTTTGGCAAAATTACTAAGCTTTGGTTGGTAGGTAGGTACTCGGATTTGCAAACATAAAAACCAATGCTAAAGACTGCTAAGTGAAAGAGATGATAATGAAAAAGAAATGCTTACTGTATTAAAAATATTTTAGAACTAGAATTAGGTAAATAGAATAATTCATCAGGAATAAGAAAGCATTCATGAACAAAATGTGGCCAAATGGAACTGTAAAAACAAATCTTAGTATACTAAACTATTTCTCATTATACCTACTGACTAATTAAGTGTAAATAAATACAACAATAATAATTGTTAATAAAACATTTTTTTCCAGTATTTGTAATTCATTTAATTCCTTTAAAGTTAAGTAACTTTACTTGTTAATATCTTAACATATAAAACATTGAAAACTGATTCATAAGCTTCAAATTACTTGTAAACCATTAGAAACTAAATAAGTATTAATATGTTTAATTGTTGTAAATCTTAGCAGTTTTTGGCATAATTAGTTTCAAAGTGAATTACTTATATTAAGCAACATCAAAAGCAAGTGAAAATCTGTAGGTACTGCAAACTGGTAGGTGAAGACAAGATAATATGAGATAAAACGTGGCCAAATGGAACTGTAAAAATTAACAAATCTAAGTATACTAAACTATTTCTCATAATAAATACAACAATAATAATTGTTAATAAAACATTTTTTTCCAGTATTTGTAATTCATTTAATCCCTTTAAAGTTAAATAAATTTACTTGTTAATAACTTAACAACTCACATGACGGTTCCAATCCTACCTAGGATTAGAACCTAGCCTACATGTTCCATAACAAGGTAGGAATTAAAAACCCACCGTATGACGGTGAGTAATAATTATGAAAATGGGATAAAAACACACCAGGCAGTATAAGTAAATATTTATTAATATGAAATGTCAATATTGAAAATTTGAGTGTCCCACGTCATTCTTTGTTTATTTTTCTTTTCAATGCCTTATCGCTGCAGGTCAGCAGGCACTAGATGGTGCAGGTGATGTGTCCTATTAAGGCTGCTGCAGCCGTTGTCTGAAAAAATATATATTATTAGCTTTATCAGGACTTAATATAGATATAGACTTATGTGCTTTCATTCACACAAATATATTAATTATAATTAAACATATCCATTTTGTGATTTGTGAAAACCACTTGTTATTTTATTGTTACCTAGACAGGTGATGATAATATGTTTATATATGGATCAAGTTATATAAATACAAATAAGTTTTATAAATAATGATTAATTAAACAATGACTTTATACAGTAGTTACTTCAATTATACCCAATATTATTATGCCAATCCCTACATAATATTATGCCAATCAATTTCCCATAAGGGTAGGCCGGCACATAATATCTAAATGTAATAAGATCCTAACATCATACTTCATTCACTAACTCACATGGTTATGTTACGGGTGACGATTTTATTGATCAAGGTACACAGTATGAATGGCTACTTTAG
Source organism: Celastrina argiolus (assembly GCA_905187575.2). Taxonomy (NCBI): domain Eukaryota; kingdom Metazoa; phylum Arthropoda; class Insecta; order Lepidoptera; family Lycaenidae; genus Celastrina; species Celastrina argiolus. The sequence continues at coordinate 2,549,692 of LR994591.1, read as the reverse complement.
CCATTTGATATTCGTGACTGCGTAGTATATACAAAGTCTCCCATTACTCCCATACGAAGTAGATAATATTATACTTATTAATATCGAATATGATGTTATGATAAATGACTGGCTGCCAGGTAGGTACGGAAAGCCTTAAATTGTATACCTACTAAGCACCACTTTTTTGTTCTACCATAATTATTGTTGCCGTTTGCATAAACATTCCATTTAAACACGTTACATAAAAATTTTATTTACTTACCTGTGTTGTTGTTAACCTCTATTAATGTATGAATTTCTCCGTGATTGTATTACTGATCTATGGCATCGTGCTTTTTTGCACTCTTCATAGTTTGATTACACATCTTCTTCACTAATTACTAATAGCTTCAATGCAAGTTCATTGTTAAAAACATCTAAGTAGCAACTCGTCGGCCATTCGGCAGTGTTACCAACTCTCATAAATATTTATGTCCAAACTTACAAAAAAAGTCCCAAAATGGTAACAACTACTTAAAAAAAATCCCTAAATTTTCTTATGGCACTGAAAACTATAAATATAATAAAAATAAATTAATACTGATAAAAATGTGATTATGTCCATTATACGTTAAGATACACTACCAACATTATTTTTTATACAGATTGACTTTTAAAATTTTGGTCGTTATAGGTAAGTAAAAAAATAGAGACCCCAAATATAAACCTAAACAATTTTACACCTAAAAACTGCTTGTAGAAATTTTTTGCCACCGAATTTAGGGGAAAAACTTCTAGGTTGGCAACACTGGCACATGGTAGTTTGTTGTCTTGTAACATGATAGTCTAGTGACGGATTTGACAGTTGACACTTGACAGCGAAAATTACGTTTTAGGGCGCCGGAACCAGAGACAAAACGTTTTAAAAATTACGCCAAGACGAAGCGCAATCTTAGTGCATGTTGGGTACGAAATCAATGTCGCTATCTCAAAACAGATAACGTATCTACAGAACTTTACGTAACTAAGCGATGGCATCTTGGGTAAGGGCCCTGATGTTTACTAAAAAATATCCCCGCCCGAGTTTCTTACGCCGGTTCTTCTCGGCGAGCTAAGGTTGAACCGGCGCGGTGGTAGTCTTTTACTTTCCGAAAAAAAGCGTGTTCAGTTTCATTTGGATTTTTGAACAGCCAACAGTTGGCCCGCTCCTGCCGAACCATAGCCGTTCATGGTATAAAAAATAATATAATTGTTTTTTGTATAAAAAACAACCTTTATACAAAACCCTGTAGATATATATTTTAAAGAGCGTTAATTAAAAGAGATCTCAGGACAGTCGTACACTGTCAAGTTATTGTTTAATTAGGAATACGTATTCTTATATTCTTTATGCTAAGAATTATATAATTAAAATAGGGCAGCTGAACAACACAAGAGCTGCCGTCCAAAAAAATTGCGCTTCACACCACGTCAATCTGGGCCTGTGCTAAGTATCCGAAGAACTTGTGCTACAGGTGCAGACAACGGAAATATATATTTAATACTTTTATGCTATACACATATTTAAGATTTTCTTATTATATTAATACACAAATTTAATACACATCCATGACCCAGGAACATTGAAAACTTTTTTATTTCCTCGGCGGGATTCGTACCCGCAACCTGTCAGTCGAGTACCAACGCGCTGCACCACTGCGCTACGGAGGTCGTCATTTATAGCAAGAATAACTAAAAAGCATCGTATTCATTCACATTTCATACATTTTGTGTGAAATAAAAATGTTGTGAAAAAATAAACCAAATACATATTTTCTAGAATAAGAAAAGGTAGTATAATCATATCCCAAACTTATAAATAAATACAATTTATTTCAGGTTGCATATGGGCCATATAATGAATACCTTACAGACTAACATACATAATATTTAGAAAATAACATAGTTAAAACTGCACTACACTACACGTTATCGGCGACGTGTAGCGTATAGTAACTGTTCTTATTACATCCAATATTTTAAAACGAATCATTTCATAATTTAACCCTAAAAAGATAAAACCGAAATCCCAATTAACGAGTCGGCCATTATTTTGCTCTCAGTGGACGCGGAAGTCTGACTTTAATGAACAGAAAAACTCTACTCGAGATAGATGGAATAAATGTGCTGAATTGAGCTATCTCTGATTATCTGACTCGAAGACAAAAGAACTTAATGATTTTGGCACTCTACTAATGTATGGCCCACCGTAAAGCCTAATGCTTTCAGCTTTCTAGGATTTCAGGAAGTACTTTAAGAATTTTGATGATCTATACGTGAGTCAGTGACGAACGAGGGTTTTTCGACTTTAATAAAATCTAAAGTATAATAGCTACGACATTCAAACTTTGTACGTTTCATGTTTTTACTGGTGTCATTATATCTATCTATCTAACTATTTAGCAACCAAAGCAAAGTTATGAGAGTTCAAAAAAACGACGATAAGTTTCTAGAAAAGGTAGGCCTTCTTCGCTTGGCTCGTCTTGGCGGGGCACGACCGTGCCCCCAGATCATATCCCAAAGTTATAGTTATCGTTCTTTTTACACTGTATATACTGAGGTCAACACATTAGAGTCGGTATTCCCTCGGCTTTTAGACCGGCAAGCTCCTGGGACTCCCCTAACGTCTCGATAACGTGTCACAAAGTTTTAAACAATATTATGAGATATTTTTTTTATCTTTTATTTTTTTAGGGGTTTTGTTAGTGACCAACTATCTCACCCCCATGAGACTTAAAAATCCAGATTTTTATTTTGTGGTTAAGGTTTTTACTATTATCTCCGTGGCCAAAGTCTAACCCCTGAAGGTTAGATTTTGGCATCGACTCGGAGGTTATGAGTTCGATTCTCGCGATGGATAACTAAAATATTATTTTAGAGTTTGGTTAGGACAATTTAGGCTGCCACCAACCCCCTTACTCTTGAAATTAAAATTTCAAATCACAATCTATTTTATTCAGCTGTGTTTGTCTACATCTACATTACATCCACACTAATATTATATAGAGGAAAGATTTGTATTTTTGTATGTAACGACTAAACTCAAAAAGTGCTGGACCGATTTTAATAATTCTTTTTTCATTAGAAAGCTACATTATCACTGAGTAACATAGGCTATATGAAAATCAATTGCTGTTCGTTAGTCTCGCTAAAACTCGAGATCAGGTGAACTGATTCGGCTATTTTTGGTCTTGAAATATCCGTGGAAGTCCCGGGAAGGTTTACACGATTTCCATGCTCAACGAAGTGGGCACGGGTCAGCTATGTGTAAGAAAAAAAAACAGTATTGAGTACACTTGGTTGCTGCAAAATGGATTCCTGCGCCGCCGGAATAGGTATAAAAATGATAGTTACTTAGAGTGTATTTTAATTTAATCTATTCAAATCAAAATGTATATGTCGCAGTCATCTTATTGAATCTGCTTATTTAATTGAATGACTAGCACGGAAACTTCATGGCGTAAAACAGCTCCTACAGATAGCAATGTGTTGATATTTTTTTTTATTAATTTACTTTACCTTGCGTTATAATAGTACTCATTCGGAAATTTCGAAGTTTAAAACTAAAATATTAAATGGCTGTCCTAGTCTCGGATTCTAAAATTTGTTGGTAAAAACAGGATTCAATGAACGCGCTAGTCATTCAATTGAATAGCGGATTCAACCAGATGACTGCGACATATACAGTCTGTAAGGGTGTACGCGACATATACAGTCTATTTGTGGTCGTTAAATAAAAGTTACACTTTACGGACTTTCTAATTTAATATCACGTATACATATTACATAGGTACACATAGGTATTGGTACATAGGTGCCGGCAGGGCAACATACCCTGACGGATACTAAATTATAACTGAACAATAAAATTAGTCTTAAAGACTAAGCGGGGCACCTCATTACAGGCTACATCACACATGCATACAAATGCGTATGTATATCTGCATACGCTGCACGTTACAAGTCTAAAAGCATTTTATACATAACTGATTTTACCCTTTTCGTATAAGCAGTTATGTAAAAACATGCTTTTAGATTTATTCATCGAGTAATAACGGAAGCTAAAAGGGACAACCATTTATCGGAAGTCGCACAGTCCGGTGTTCGGTCATAGTTATTGGACGGGAAACATTTGAAATGGAACGTATTTTTGGACAGTGCGAAATTTCTTCACTTCACTTCACTTCAATTCACTTCACTAGAAACGTTATGTTTATTCGCTCTTACAGATGTTGACGAAATAATAGACGCTTAGTCACTTGTACGGGTCGCTACCCATTCGTCCTCGACCTTTTGTTCCCTTAAGTCATTCCATATCAGTCACTATATTACCAAATTATGTTATGTACCATCTTCCATATAAGTTAAATAAACTTATAATGCGAATATCAAAACAGGACCTACCCTGACAATAATCATCCTGTACAGACATACATAGTGGTTATTGTCTAATATAGAGTAAGGAGAATGACTCGTAGAGCATTTTTTGTTTTGGTACCTCATATAAATTACTTGATATAACTCAAAAATATTCAGGTCTAAAATGACCACAAGGAGTGAATCTTGCTATGCTGAGGCTCGCTGGCTTACTCCCGACACTATCGAGAATCGAATCAGTTCGATCTTAACGGCTTTTAGTATTTTATTCGTTGGATTACTTTGAAACTAATCAGGATAAAGAAAATCGTTAGATCGTTATTTTTTGTACTCCCGGCCATATCAATCGACTGAGAATCAATATAAACAAACGTCCATTTAATCGGGAGTTCGCGGCTCGATCGAATCTGAATCAAAATCGAATCAGTTTGGAGAGTAAGGCCCCTAACCAGGATTGAAACTCATCTATTTTGTGACTTTTTTGGAGATCTTTAATCGTGATTGGTCGCGTTATGGTAAGTAATTTATGTGAGGTGCCAAAACAAAAAATCGTTTACTCCTCACACTATATAAGTCTTGATAAATGAACCATGAATCACCCTGCATAACGGTATATTTATATATCACAAATATGATTTGGCTGTCTTACACGTAGTTACCATTGAATAAAAAGAACTCTCAAAAAATCAACGCGAAAATTCAAAAGGTTTGTTTGTTCATTTAATGCGTACAATTCTTTGACGACAGATATTTTATATAGGAGATGAGAAGACTGCTTTTAGAGAGCCGTAACACGGCACATTCACCCAATTAAATTAATGACGACGTTTTTTCGTAAATTTCACTTTTCGCGGGAAAACTTTGACATTCCGCCATTGAAAAGTTGCGAGTATTTTACCTCCATTTTCACAACCAACTTAAATGGACGTGGGTGGATTTCATTTAAAGTCTTTTTAGCGATTTTGATTTGACTCGTTGGGCATTTCACGTCAAGCGGAACTAAAAAAGTTAGATCTTGGATATTGTTGATACTGCCCTGGTAATTAATAGAGCAGTAAGTCAGGAAGGATAAATAAGAAAACATGCTGGAAACAACTGGACAAAGAAAGCTGCTTCACGAAATACCTGGAAGATGTTAGAGGAGGCTTAACTTAAATTACTTTTAAATAGAATAATATCTTTTTTTTGTTAAAACTTTGTAATGTTAAGGAAAATAAAGAGGATTTATTATTATTATTAAGTCAGGAAAGGCAATTTCTAGAAAAATGGCAGTAACGAAGAATCTTTAAGTGCCCTTTTTTTTTAATCGCTTGCTGACTCACTGCTCTAATTACCAGGGCAGCATAATTGGACGCATTTCACATAATTGACCTGAAATGCCTCTCCTATGTAATATTTTAAGGTATTGCTATGATATGTGTATACTAAATTATTTTCGTCATAATAAAATTATGTTTACTGTGAAGACTATTAGATAATTGTCACAAGAATTGACGACATTCGGTGTCGCAGTGGTAGAGTGCATCATGCTCGCAGAAAAACGCAAGTTCAAATCCCACAGATGGAACAAAATTTTTCGATGTTCCTAAAATAAATATGTATTTAATAAGCGTAAAATATAATACAATTCTTAAGCATACGATATTTATTTTGAGTTGTGTAGTTACCATATCATAAGTTCTTCTATAATTTAGCCCGAGACGAGATTGACGTGTATGAAAACGTAGAAGTTATGCTTATGTAATTTAATTATTAAGCTGACTAACCTTTCTGAAAGGTTAATCAAAAAGTGAACGTAGCGAGCAAAGTTGCGAATGGTGTTCACCAATCAGCGTTCAGAATGGCTTGTTAACTCAAATATTTACTGACAGACGATTTGATCAGTCTTTCAGAAACCGGGAAAAAAATACTAGCAAAAATTATCAACACAAAGTTAGACAAACTTTACTTTATGAACTACCTAAGACCTAAGTTCTAGATATAATGATATATTTTATTACCAAATATAACAAGTAATGACTTATCCTTTGTATAATACGTAAAAATTTATCTGTTTGCTGAGAGATACATGAACGAGATAAAGATCCATATTTTATCGTCAAATACGCTTCAAAGAAATTTTTAGTATTTGCTTCAAACAAATTTACGAACGAAGCCGCGAGTAAACATACGTCTTAATGTGTATGGGGTATCGCTTGAGGCAAATTTCAAGGGGTCCTCACTAATGGGGGCCTTCCATAAATTACGTCACATGAGTTTTAGCATTTTTGAGAATCTACCTGTTCTTGTCACACTTTGTTAGATTCTAAGAAACTTTGACGTAGCGAAACACATTTTTTAATATGCATGTAACGATCGCTAGAGTATTAGTTTGTATATAATATATTTAAATTATAACGTGTTATGTCACATAGCTTTAGACCTCCGAACCTATTTTTACACACGGTCTGATACTCATTAACGTGGGACGTTATTTATGGATGACCCCTTAGATAATGAAAATAATTACATGCCAATTTTGCTAATTATTGTCGATTTTTATTCTATAAAGCTTGTATACACTAGGCAACAAATGGCACAATTGCGAAAACATTCTCAACTCAACACGTTGCGCAACTTGTCGAGAGTTTGTACAAAGGTTCATATTGAATCAGTAAGCGTTAAAGGCGGGCACGTGACGGAAGAAATTTCCCACTGGACAAATATGTATGATGAAGGGATGAAATGGATGGAACAGGTAAGGGGGCGTCAGGTAATCTCTTCCGGGCGTGTGGAGTTATGAAATTAATTTTTGTTTGCTCTCCATACGTAGTATTTATTAGCACGCGTTTTATTAAATGGGATATTTGATGAACATTTTTCAAAATGGCGGATAACCTTGTAACGACATGGCATATAGATATTTACGTTTATAAAACAATACTTCATACTCAGATTTAATATCTTATGTTTTATCTGTAATTGTTTGGCGTGCTCCAAAGCCTGAATGTCTTGATGGATTTTAGATAGAAATGTTTCATCTTATTAACATTTACTGTGGGTGGTATGAAAAAACTTAAAACCTATAACTTCAATCAGGTTTTAAGTTTTTTCATTAGCGTCTTTTATTCATATTACCGTTACTAAACGAAATGAAACTTATTATTTCCAATTGATGTCGAAAACATTATATTAACCACTTCAGATATAGATATTTAGTTATTTGATAAAATATGAAGGTTATGATTTTGCGGGAGAACAAATAATAACAAATATTCTTGATGCTTATCTGAAATTCAAATTAAGAATAACACAATCGCGCCATTTCGAAGTAAACTAAAAATATAACATTGTTATTCCGCTTATATTGTATTATTTATGCTACAAAGATGATATAATTACGGTTCTAGCTGTATGTAGCTGAACCAGTACTAGAACCAGAGAGTTTCTTACGCCGGTTCTTCTCGCCGGTGTGAGAAACTCTCTGGTTTTAGTACTAGTTCCGCTACATACAGCTAGAGCCGTAATTATTCATCTAACCTACTTGGAAATAAAAGATATTTCATTTTCATTTTACACCGGCGCCTACAACTTACACCTACCAACTCAATATTCGTTTGAGCTCTGCAACTGTTCTTTTATTATATTTACATCGGGCAGAAGACGGACTGAATAAAAAAGTGAACACATCACTTTTTTGTTTGGTCTGACTCCCCGGTGTAAAAAGAATTGAAGATTTTTAGGATTCCGTATCTGGAAAAAAATTAAAAAATAAAACCCGACTTCGCAAAAAAATTAGTCTAAAAAGGCTGAAACAAGAAAATAATTAAATTTGAAATCCAGAAATGCATAGGTACAAAAATTGTCAAGGTAGAGCCGTGGTCGTACCCGCTATCGGCATCGAACCTTGCAACGGCAGGCAAATATGCTCTTTCCAGTATTTTTTCTACCGTATATCAGCGTGATTAGATTTTACTAGCGGGTATGACCTCGGCTCTACCTTGACAAACGTAAATTTATTCGGGAGTACGCGACACGATCGAATCTGAATCAAAATATATCACTTTGGAGAGTAAAGCCCCAGGTATCAAACTGAAAATCATAAATATCAAATAATCAGGTCTGCTATCCCTTGGAGCTGTCAAAAAATCAAACTTCTTAGACAAAGCAATCAAAAGATACGGTCGTTTGTGTCGCAACGTCCCGTGAACTCAGAATCTTGAAAAAATTGTGAAAACCGAAAATATTTTGGTACATCATGTATTTTCTTTTTAAACTTACTACCGTTACTATAATCAACGCTGAGGGGTATTTAAATTGAATACAGGGAGAGGAATTTATTTTAAATGCTCAAGTCTATACCACTTTTAAGATGTAAAAAATAAAATAAGAATAAAAAAGCCTTCATTATCCACTTAATACATTATTTCTGTTCTTACAATTTTTTCAAGTGTTAGTAAATTATTATTTTTAATTTTTTAGTAATTCTTAGATTTTATGTAATTTTTTTTGTTAGTATGTAAGTTTTATTATTGAGGGTGAAGGCCTCCTCCAAGTTTTTTTCTTTTAAGGTGTAAAAAATGAAAATTATATGTCAACGCTTTTACTTATAACGGATGTAAAAAGAACAGTCACTACAATTTTGAGATATGATTGTAATACCTTTTCTCATTCTAGAAATATATTCTGTTCTCAAAGTTATAGTAACTGTTCTTTTTACACCCTGTGTACAAGCTTCTTTGTACTGAACGATCGCTGAGTGAGTCTGTTTTGCACTTGGCCAGTTTTTTCAATCCTTTTCACGTTGAAGAGAACTCAGACTCAGTGATTTGCAAAGTCAAGATTACGTAAAAGAATTGATTGCTCACAGACAATCAACCTTTTTACGGAATGTTCAGTCAACTTCGACAGAGTAGTTCTAGTGTCGAATATAATATATTTTAATTTTTACAAATTTAGACAAACATGTATCTTTAGATATAAAAGTATTTTGGTTGATTAAAAAATATAAAAAGTAGAACATATCGTTTTTGGAAAACTTACGAACTTTATATTAACCATTCCAACAACAAATTATCTGAAATGATTATTAGTTTGCATGTAATACGTATGAACAGTTTAATAGGATTTTATAAAGTTGTGATTGAATATACAAATTGAGTATTTGTTAGTACATTAAGATGTGACATAATACAGGTTTTATTCAGACTAGAGGCGTGTTTCACCAAGCAATGTTAAAGTTAACGCCACGTTAAAATACTATGCCTTCATTGACAGGAAATACGAGAGGGATAACATGATATTTAACGAAGGATTAACTTTAACATTGCTTGGTGAAACACGCCCTTAGTCTACAATATTGTTAGTATTAATTAAAAAATGATGGCATTACTTGCAATTTTAACTACTTTAGGTATTTGCCGTGATTGGCTCCTAGAACATGTATGTATGTTCGTATCCATTGCCGCAGAAGGAGGCTCTCTCGGAGTCTAGGCTCTGCGCACTATGAAAAATGTACAGGCTATTCTCCTCTGGAATGCTCTTCCTCTGGAAATCAGGCTGTCCAAAACTAGAGACACGTTTAAGCGCAGAATCCGTGACTTTTATTTTAAGCAATTGGCAGATTCTTATAATTCTCAGTATTTTATAAATATAGTATATTTATTGTTATTTATTTTATACTTATTATTATTATAGTATAATATATATAGTATAGTATACATAGTATATTTGTTTTATTTATATCTATCCATATTATGTTTATTGCTTTTTTTTTATTATTATGATTTATTAGTTTCCTTCTGTTACTATACCTGCACCTATACAATTTTGTTCTTGTAACGCCTAGAGGTTGACTGGCAGAGAATGCCATACGGCATTAAGTCCGCCTTTGTACGATTTGTGCATTAAGTTTAATAAATAAATAAAAAAATAAAAATGTACAGCCGACTATTGTAAAGCCAAGATTCCGTAAAACGAATAGTATCAGACAATCGTTTAAGTCATATTGAAGAAAATTAACAATTACAAAAACCCCCAACTTAGCGTGTAACATAGGAATCACACCTGACAACAAAAATACTTTTCAAACAAAAAAACCGCATTAAAATCGGATGAAGCGAATCCGTTTGGGAGCTACGATACCACATACACATTAAACAGACACGTCAAAGTTATAACACCCCGTCGTTTTTGCGTCGTAGGTTAAAAAATACAAAATGCTCTTCTTACCCCATATTTATTAGTTATTATAGTTTCACGTTATTTATTGAATAGTTTTGTTATTTTTCCTATAGGGTTAAAGAAATCGCTTCATATCGATAAAGCCGCTTTATATTCATTTATATTTTAAGTTCACTCGAGCTTATACATTTCTATATGTTTGACACAATATAGTGTATTCATTCGTTCATATAATAACCTTTATTGAATTTTATAATAATAATTATAATCGGCCCCCGCATGCCTTTCAAAGGTCCAAATTTAATTTCCCGTGAGCAAGGAAAGATATACACAAACATTAAAAATAATAAAAAACATTAAAAACATATTTTTAATTGACATCTAACCTGTAAGTAAGGTCACAAACAGGACAACAAGATGTTTGTCGCTATATTTAGCTCCTTTATATCGGTAGCGGGAAAGGTCACAGTGATTATAGAAATCCGGAGAAATCCGGCCCGCGCCGGCCCGGACACGATCTATAAATACTGGACGAACAGTTCACAGATAATCTGCAGATAATTCTCTAATAGCCACTTAATACTGTTATTGGAAAATATATTGCAAAATGTTATTAAACTTCCCATTTTAATCATAGTAAAAGAAGTAATTTAAATTTTAAATTATAACCAAAAAATTATAACGAAAAATTTATAACCACAACTTGCTAGCAGATGAGTGAGTGTACATGCGTATGCGTACACTCGCAAGCAAAGCAAGCAAGCTTAGAAAACATAAATAAAAAATCGGCTAAGTGCGAATCGTAGTCGCCTATGAAGAGTGCCGTAGCAGCAAGTTACATAATATAAGGTTCATGTTTATGAAATTAAATGTTTTCTTTATTTCTATATTTGAGTTGATTGAATAAAAGGACAAATGTTTTTTTTTTTTTTAAGAACAGCTAAGAGGCAAACGAGCAAGACGGGTCACCTGATGGAAAGTGATTCACCGCCGCCCACGATCACCAGCGACGCCAGTGCGTTGCCCCTTCAGGTAAGAATATGCTCTTTTCTTGAAAAAAATGTGGTTTATAACGTACTACCTCTTATTCAGGTTAAATCTGTGCTTTTAATTGATAATGCAAAATATATATAATAGTTTACTTGGAGGTAATATTTACGGTGGTTTATATGTAAACTATTTTTTTTGTTTAATCAAATTCATTTATGTCTAGTGCTTTTTAATTACAAATTTCTTGATTGTAGATTATGATAGATATGTAGATTATACACTGGTTGTATATTGCGTGTGACTTCGTACTCGCAAAAGAAAATCCTGAGTAACCCCTCTGTTTAGACTATACTATATCTATACAAAATTCTACCATTAGTTAATAATAATGAGTGATTATACGTGGGTGTGTATGGGTCCCGCATATAGAGTTTCCTGTGAGAGTACCAGCGCTGAAAGAGGTACTTTTTTAAATCATTGTATGGGAAATTTTATGATGTTGGGGCATTTCTCATACAAACATGAAATTCAAAATTAAGTCTTTCAGCGCTGGTACTTTCACAGTATACTCAACATAGGAGACACATATACACCCAAAGTATTATCACTCATTTATTTTACACCTAGTATATCTGTATGAAATTCTACTAAAACGGTCCATTAGTTGCGGAGTCCAATCAATGCAAACCAACAAACAATCGCATATTTCCTCTTTATTATAGCAAAATCATAAATGAAATATATTTATGAAACGTGTCGCTTTTTCTGTGTAAAGTTTAACTATAATAATGAAGACATGAGTAGATGAAGGAATATATGTCGCAAGAATTTTCTACCCAGAAAATTGACTTTAAACTGTCATTCAAAGATTTTATGATATGTTGTAACGTATTAAGTACATTGATTCTAGAGTCAGATCTTTAGATGAATGTACTTAATACTTTACGGCATATTCTAAAATGTTTAAGTTACAGTTTGAACTCAATTTTCTCGAAATGTGAATTTTGCTACATATCACCTTCATCCACTCACGTCTTCAATTATGAGCTGTAATTAATTTTACAAACTTTTATAATCGATTACACCCAAATAAAATCCCCACGTCCCTTAGCACATAGACTGTTAATACCCTTTTCATATAAATTTATATCGGCGACCACAATAATTAAACTTCGCAAGCCCTTCGACCCTCGATAATGTCGTCGACTTAACTATTAATTAATTGGCGAGTCCATCACCGCCGGAGAGGCCCAAAGTTAATGTCATTAGCACCTCGTGAGTTCGACTAAAAGTAACAAAATATATTTAGACATCACAATTCACAACTATATTCACCTGTGATTCAGCAATTTATTTATACCAATCGGTGAAATACACTACGTTAATTTTCTTTTTTAACTTATAAATATTGTTTTTTAGTCTACATACCTATATTGTCTAATTTTGCTGTCCTGTCATTGTAATGTATTGTATTCTCTAAGTTTCTTGTGTAGTGTAATGTTTGTAATGTGCCAAATCAATGTTCTTATTATTATTATTATTATTATAAATAAATTGCTGAATTGTACTTGCTACATGTTTTAAGCCATGAATTTTGTAAAAAATGAATTCTGATTTAAATTATTTTTAAAAATAAGTAGCTGACCCACTTCTTTGAGCATATTTTCTCACTGTTTCAACCTTTCCTGGACTTTCACGATACGAATATTTCAAGACAAAAATAGCCGGATCAATGCAGCCGTTCTTGAATTTTAGCGAGACTAACCAAACAGCAATTCATTTTTATATATAAGACATTTACCATAGACTTGACAGGGGATGACACAATAGCGTCATGTCATATTATAAAAAGTAAAAATAAGTTTAAAAAATATGTGAAAATTAAGAAACACATTAAGAAAACACAAAAATTATTACAAAAAAATATGAAATTTGTAAAGCAGCTTAAAAATATGTCCAAAAATAAAATGTCAATACAAAATCAACTGATAAGCTGCTCTAGAGAATTAGAAAACACTAGGTTTAACTATGAGGCTGATGTATGTAGCCTTCAGTCTGAAATCGCAGAATTACATAGCTCGCTAACACAAATTAAACTTAAGTATGAATTGGCACAAAAAGAAATTACAGCACATATTTCTGCTGTAAATGATTTAATAGAACTATGTGCTGTAATTTCTTTTTGTGCCAATTCATACTTAAGTTTAATTTGTGTTAGCGAGCTATGTAATTCTGCGATTTCAGACTGAAGGCTACATACATCAGCCTCATAGTTAAACCTAGTGTTTTCTAATTCTCTAGAGCAGCTTATCAGTTGATTTTGTATTGACATTTTATTTTTGGACATATTTTTAAGCTGCTTTACAAATTTCATATTTTTTTGTAATAATTTTTGTGTTTTCTTAATGTGTTTCTTAATTTTCACATATTTTTTAAACTTATTTTTACTTTTTATAATATGACATGACGCTATTGTGTCATCCCCTGTCAAGTCTATGGTAAATGTCTTATATATAAAAATGAATTGCTGTTTGGTTAGTCTCGCTAAAATTCAAGAACGGCTGCATTGATCCGGCTATTTTTGTCTTGAAATATTCGTATCGTGAAAGTCCAGGAAAGGTTGAAACAGTGAGAAAATATGCTCAAAGAAGTGGGTCAGCTACTTATTTTTAAAAATAATTTAAATCAGAATTCATTTTTTACAAAATTCATGGCTTAAAACATGTAGCAAGTACAATTCAGCAATTTATTTATAATAATAATAATAATAATAAGAACATTGATTTGGCACATTACAAACATTACACTACACAAGAAACTTAGAGAATACAATACATTACAATGACAGGACAGCAAAATTAGACAATATAGGTATGTAGACTAAAAAACAATATTTATAAGTTAAAAAAGAAAATTAACGTAGTGTATTTCACCGATTGGTATAAATAAATTGCTGAATCACAGGTGAATATAGTTGTGAATTGTGATGTCTAAATATATTTTGTTACTTTTAGTCGAACTCACGAGGTGCTAATGACATTAACTTTGGGCCTCTCCGGCGGTGATGGACTCGCCAATTAATTAATAGTTAAGTCGACGACATTATCGAGGGTCGAAGGGCTTGCGAAGTTTAATTATTGTGGTCGCCGATATAAATTTATATGAAAAGGGTATTAACAGTCTATGTGCTAAGGGACGTGGGGATTTTATTTGGGTGTAATCGATTATAAAAGTTTGTAAAATTAATTACAGCTCATAATTGAAGACGTGAGTGGATGAAGGTGATATGTAGCAAAATTCACATTTCGAGAAAATTGAGTTCAAACTGTAACTTAAACATTTTAGAATATGCCGTAAAGTATTAAGTACATTCATCTAAAGATCTGACTCTAGAATCAATGTACTTAATACGTTACAACATATCATAAAATCTTTGAATGACAGTTTAAAGTCAATTTTCTGGGTAGAAAATTCTTGCGACATATATTCCTTCATCTACTCATGTCTTCATTATTATAGTTAAACTTTACACAGAAAAAGCGACACGTTTCATAAATATATTTCATTTATGATTTTGCTATAATAAAGAGGAAATATGCGATTGTTTGTTGGTTTGCATTGATTGGACTCCGCAACTAATGGACCGTTTTAGTAGAATTTCATACAGATATACTAGGTGTAAAATAAATGAGTGATAATACTTTGGGTGTATATGTGTCTCCTATGTTGAGTATACTGTGAAAGTACCAGCGCTGAAAGACTTAATTTTGAATTTCATGTTTGTATGAGAAATGCCCCAACATCATAAAATTTCCCATACAATGATTTAAAAAAGTACCTCTTTCAGCGCTGGTACTCTCACAGGAAACTCTATATGCGGGACCCATACACACCCACGTATAATCACTCATTATTATTAACTAATGGTAGAATTTTGTATAGATATAGTATAGTCTAAACAGAGGGGTTACTCAGGATTTTCTTTTGCGAGTACGAAGTCACACGCAATATACAACCAGTGTATAATCTACATATCTATCATAATCTACAATCAAGAAATTTGTAATTAAAAAGCACTAGACATAAATGAATTTGATTAAACAAAAAAAATAGTTTACATATAAACCACCGTAAATATTACCTCCAAGTAAACTATTTATATATTTTGCATTATCAATTAAAAGTACAGATTTAACCTGAATAAGAGGTAGTACGTTATAAACCACATTTTTTTCAAGAAAAGAGCATATTCTTACCTGAAGGGGCAACGCACTGGCGTCGCTGGTGATCGTGGGCGGCGGTGAATCACTTTCCATCAGGTGACCCGTCTTACTCGTTTGCCTCTTAGCTGTTCTTAAAAAAAAAAAAAAACATTTGTCCTTTTATTCAATCAACTCAAATATAGAAATAAAGAAAACATTTAATTTCATAAACATGAACCTTATATTATGTAACTTGCTGCTACGGCACTCTTCATAGGCGACTACGATTCGCACTTAGCCGATTTTTTATTTATGTTTTCTAAGCTTGCTTGCTTTGCTTGCGAGTGTACGCATACGCATGTACACTCACTCATCTGCTAGCAGGTTGTGGTTATAAATTTTTCGTTATAATTTTTTGGTTATAATTTAAAATTTAAATTACTTCTTTTACTATGATTAAAATGGGAAGTTTAATAACATTTTGCAATATATTTTCCAATAACAGTATTAAGTGGCTATTAGAGAATTATCTGCAGATTATCTGTGAACTGTTCGTCCAGTATTTATAGATCGTGTCCGGGCCGGCGCGGGCCGGATTTCTCCGGATTTCTATAATCACTGTGACCTTTCCCGCTACCGATATAAAGGAGCTAAATATAGCGACAAACATCTTGTTGTCCTGTTTGTGACCTTACTTACAGGTTAGATGTCAATTAAAAATATGTTTTTAATGTTTTTTATTATTTTTAATGTTTGTGTATATCTTTCCTTGCTCACGGGAAATTAAATTTGGACCTTTGAAAGGCATGCGGGGGCCGATTATAATTATTATTATAAAATTCAATAAAGGTTATTATATGAACGAATGAATACACTATATTGTGTCAAACATATAGAAATGTATAAGCTCGAGTGAACTTAAAATATAAATGAATATAAAGCGGCTTTATCGATATGAAGCGATTTCTTTAACCCTATAGGAAAAAGAACAAAACTATTCAATAAATAACGTGAAACTATAATAACTAATAAATATGGGGAAAGAAGAGCATTATGTATTTTTTATCCTACGACGCAAAAACGACGGGGTGTTATAACTTTGACGTGTCTGTTTAATGTGTATGTGGTATCGTAGCTCCCAAACGGATTCGCTTCATCCGATTTTAATGCGGTTTTTTTGTTTGAAAAGTATTTTTGTTGTTAGGTGTGATTCCTATGTTACACGCTAAGTTGGGGGTTTTTGTAATTGTTAATTTTCTTTAATATGACTTAAACGATTGTCTGATACTATTCGTTTTACGGAATCTTGGCTTTACAATAGTCGGCTGTACATTTTTATTTTTTTATTTATTTATTAAACTTAATGCACAAATCGTACAAAGGCGGACTTAATGCCGTATAGCATTCTCGGCACAAAAAGAAATTACAGCACATATTTCTGCTGTAAATGATTTAATAGAACTTGGGCACTACAATGAGGAAAGAGTGAACTCACTTATTAACAATAATTGTCAGTGTACTGGGAGTATGTGTCATTTACAGCAGGAGAGTGATCTTCCAATTGTTAGTTCAGAGGCGAGGGCTCATACTGAATCCTCAAGAAAATATAATAATAGGTCTACACTTAGCTCGGAGGCTGGCTTAATTAGTATTTACTGTGATGAAATTGGCCACGGAGTTGGTGTATACCTAAATAATTTGTGTATGGGACAACAAGTAACTAGTACTTGTTTGCCTGGGGCAACATATGAACAAATAATTAGCCGAGCAGTTAATGCTACTTGTTGCCCCAACACAACTTTAGTTATATTAGTCGGGAGAAGAGGAAAGATAAACAAAAAACAGTTGACAGATTACATTGATATCTTAGTCAATAAAAAAAATGTTAGAAAACTCATATTGTTTACCTTTCCTTGCATTAAAAAACTGCCACACGAAAACAACGAAAATAATATTAGATTTAAGTTAAACAGCCTACTGAGTAGCGCCACCAATCAAAACAGTATAGTTTTATGTAACAATCAACCAGAAATAGATGTGGTTGACATTAATAATATTTTTAATATTAGGTTAAAAAATCTAACAAATGATAAGTTTTTCTTATCACATTATTATACTAGACGCATAGCTAGATGGCTATTAAATTTTTTAGTATTAAGACCAGCCAAAGAATTGGCTAAACCGGCCACTGCTTTTATTGAGCAGTGTTCTTATTCTGACAATAATATAATTAACAACTTGGAATATGTTCCAAATAATTTAAATTAGGTTCTAAGACAACAGAGGCCCACTCTAGCAATACTTTAAATAATAATACAAATAAATACCTACCTACCAAAATATTTAGAAAAACTAGTAAATTTAATATAAATCTGGTGCACCAAAACTTACAGGGAATGGTAGGTAAAGAATTAGAGATTGAATTATTTTTAAATAAGTACAACATTGATATTATGTGTATATCAGAACATTGGTTTAGAAAATATGAATTAATTTTTAATTTTTGTGGTCACCAGGTTGCTAGCTCGTTCAGTCGGGAGAATGCCATTAGAGGTGGTTCTTTAATACTAACAAGTAAAAAATTAAAATTCAAAGAACGAAAAGACATTGTAAGTCTCTCTACTGAACGTATAGTTGAATTAGCTTGTATTGAACTGAGCCACCTTATTATTGTAAGCGTATACAGGCCTCCGTCAGGTTTATACGATTCTTTTGAACAAATTTTGGAACAAGTGTTAGCAAAAATATGTGCATCTAACAAAATGATTATTGTGTGTGGAGATTTTAACATTAATTTATTTGACTTAAACTCCGCCACTGTTAGATTCACATCTTTATTAAAATCGTATAACCTCATTAGTTTATTTTATGAACCGACAAGAGTATGTGATACTACGGCTACTTGTATAGATAATATTTTCACTAATATTACTCCTAGTGTAAAAGAAATAATTAATGTGCTTAGCTCTGATCATTTTGGTCAGTTAGCATCTTTTGATATTAATTGTGATAAAATCCCGAAAGAAAAGCTTGTTTATATCCCAATTAATACAAAACGTATTGAGAACTTTAGAAGTAAATTAATTTCAAATATTCAACACTTAAGTGTACCTAATAATTCAAATATGGCATTTGATAATTTCTTTAAAATATTAAGAACTCAATTTAACTCTGTATTTACTTCTAAAACGGTCAAATTAAATAATAAAAATAGAACTTTTAGAAACTGGGCTACTGCAGGAATTATTGTAAGTAGACAAAGATTATATGAATTGTATAACGAAAGGACATTAAATAGGAGTGAGTCGTTTAAGCAACATATCAAGAAATATTCTTCAATCTTTAAGAAGGTCTGTCGAGCAGCTAAAGCACTTCACATAAAAGAAAAAATAGCGAACTCTAAAAATAAAGTGAAAACCACTTGGAAGATTATTGCAGATGAGACTGGAAGAGTCGCCGGTCGTAACTCTAAATTTGAGCTTTATATAAATGATAAAAAGGTTAATTCTGACCTAGAGGTTGCGACGGTCTTCGAAAAGTATTTTGCTGACATTCCAGTCTCAACTACAAAAGACTTAAATTCCTCACCTGCAGTTGCCGAAAAAATGCTTAAAGAAAATGTCAAGGAATGTGATGTCAATTTTAGTTTTAAAGAGATTACCTCCAGAGACATTATTAACACATTCAAATTACTGAATATTAAAAGTACTACCGATCTCTGGGGAATATCTACAAAAATTATTAAATCCATAATTGACATCATTGCCCCTTACTTAGCCTTAGTATTCAATTACTGTATTAAGAGTGGTGTGTTCCCGGACCTCATGAAGCATAGCAAGGTGATGCCTCTTTTTAAAGCTGGAAGTAAATCTGACCCAGCCAATTATAGACCAATTTCTATACTACCGGCTTTTAGTAAAATTTTCGAAAAAATTATTTTAAACCAATTGCTAGTTCATTTTAACTCGAATAATCTACTACATAGTAATCAATTCGGTTTCACTAAAGGTCGGTCCACAACAGATGCAGGCATCAGCCTTCTTTGTAGCATATTTGAAGCTTGGGAGGGGTCACAGGATGCTCTTGGTGTGTTTTGTGATCTTTCCAAGGCGTTTGACTGTGTCGAGCACGCTACTTTGATCAAAAAATTATACCACTATGGTATAAGGGACACAGCACTAAATTTTTTAAGTTCTTACCTCAACAATAGAACTCAGAGAGTGGAAATAAATTGTAAAAGATCTGCTGGCACCAAAATTGAGTTAGGTGTTCCACAGGGATCTATTTTAGGTCCGTTTCTTTTTCTCATCTACATAAATGACTTACCGTATCTAGTAAAAGATAAGCATGAGATAGTACTTTTTGCTGATGACACTTCACTAATTTTTAATGTGAAGCGACGACAGTCAAACTATGACGAGGTAAATAGTGCTCTTTCAAAAATGGTACATTGGTTTAATGTAAATAATTTACTTTTAAATTCAAATAAAACAAAATGTATAAAGTTTAGCCTGCCAAATGTTAGGCAGGTCCAAACCAATGTACTATTAAATGATGAGAAAATGAACTTAGTAGACACCACTGTATTCCTAGGTATAACACTAGACTGTAAATTACAGTGGGGTCCTCATATTGTAAAACTGGCAGATAGGCTCAGTTCTGCAGCATATGCAGTAAAAAAAATTAGAGAAATTTCAGATGAAGATACAGCGAGACTAGTTTATTTTAGCTACTTTCATAGCATAATGTCCTACGGCATTCTTTTGTGGGGAAATGCCGCGGACATTAATACTATATTTGTGCTGCAGAAGCGAGCTATACGTTCTATTTATAAGTTGTCATCTTTTGAATCTCTGAGAGAAAAGTTTAAAGAAATAAGTATTCTGACCGTCGCATCTCAATACATTTTGGACAATGTGTTGTATGTAAAAAAGAATATAAATGATTTCAGAAAAAAAAGCGACAACCATTGTATAAACACTAGAAATAAGCACAAATTAGATATACCAGTGATTAGACTTGGCAAGGTAGGTAAATCTTTTAAAGGTCAATGTATACGCCTATACAATAGAATCCCAGAAAACGTTCAAAATCTTTGTATAAATAAATTTAAAAAATTAGTTAAAGAACGTTTGTGTGCTAAAGGTTATTATAAGGTTAATGATTTCATTGATGATTGCACACCCTGGGAATAAGGTGCCTCTATGCTAGGTTACAACTTTGTACACTTTGTTTTTATAATTTTAGTTTTAAGTCATAACATTGTTATGTATATTATATTATATTTAAAAAGAAAAAGAACAATTTTCCAATCTTTTTGCTAAAAGATGGCCCCGCGCGAGTTTCTTACGCCGGTTCTTCTCGCCGGGCTAGTTTCCGAACCGGTGGTAGGCATCATGTAGGACAATTCTATAAGTGTTATTTAATAACCTATATGGAAATAAAATGTTTTGATTTTGATTTTGATTTTGACTAGCTGTCCTGTGCGCACTTCGTTGAGCATAAAAAAACCGTTTAAATATTTCCTGGACTTTCGCAAATATTTCAAGACCAAACATAGCCGAATCGGTTCAGCCGTTCTCGAGTTTTAGCGAGACTAACGAACAGCTATCCATTTTAAGATAATCGACTATTATAATATTTTGCAATAGTAACAAAAGTAGTTTTCTTTCTATAGTCATTTGTGACACGGTACGTTACTTGCTACGATTATAACGTAGCATAATTGCTACATACTACGATGCTGCTACTATATTCGTAGCAATAGGCTAGGAGCTACGAATCAAGCTGCAATATAATAATTATGTAGCATGCTGTGGCGGGCTACGACGTGTGCTACGATTTACGTAGCATGTTATTGCTATTTATTAAGCAATTTATTGCACCAACAGCATTTTTATAAATAATCAATATTAACTAATATAATCATTAGCAATAGTAACATTATAGGAATTGCCAATTTTTAAGTTCAATACTACAAAGTTTGTAGTTCGTAAGACAAAAACGTTCAAGAAACAGACGTTGTTGAGGTTATAATGTAGCAAAAATTTGCTACATTATAATAATATATAAAAAACTTTTTGTAGCTTTAAATTTAAAATTGGCAATTCATATTAGCGCGTAGCAATCTGCGCGCTATGACGTGCTCTACTATATCCGTAGTACTTGGCTACCCACTACGAATCATGTGTCACTGGTATAAATATATACAGAACAAAATAAACTAATACTAAATAATATCACTGTAAAGCTACTAACATAATTGATTAATATTATTAAAGTAAATAATGTATAAATTTTTAATATTTTAGCACATGAATCAATCAATTTATTTTTATATTTTAGTACATGAATCGATCACATTATTCAAATATCTCACACGTGCTGTAGTATACGTAACATGTCGCTACGTGGTACGGCGTGTCCTGTTATGTACGTAGCATAGATGCTACGCGCTACATTTTGTGCTACGATTGTCGTAGCATTTGCTACGCGCTACGTCACATGCTACGTTTGTTGTAGCATTTGCTACGCGCTACGTCACATGCTACGATTGTCGTAGCATTTGCTACGAGCTACGTCACTTGCTTCGATTGTCGTAGCATTTGCTACGCGCTACGTATCGTGCTACACTGGTTATGTAGCAAGATGCTACATGCTACGTTAAAGTATACTATTTAATTTTCTCATGTTACACAGTAATAATACACTAATTTCTTGCACATTAGATATATTGAAATACACGACCGGTTTCGACTAGGTCATCATCATCACACCTGATAATATGGTGAAAAAAGCGCAAGTAATTAGTGTATTATTACTGTGTATTTAGTTTTGCTCTCAGTTCCGCCTGCGTATGCGGTTTAGGGATTTCAGAAGTACCCTAAGTGGTAATCCTGAGTCTAAACTACTACCATATTAAATTTAAATAAAATCCGTTCATTAGTTTTACGTTGATGACAAACATTCTCATAACATTTTATAGTTGTCATTTGCGTTATTGTTTGCGTGAACTCGACTCTGAGTCACTCAGGATTGTGAAACATTTGCAGAAAAAGAGTGAACTGAGTGGATTTAAATGACATTTAATATTTACAGAAGACGGATGATTGTAGAATTATATTTCTAGCAATGGTAGTATTGTATAGTAGTATAGAGGAAACAAAACGTTTATTGCAGCCGTTATCGCCAAACCGAATCCAATTAAATCCAATTATTACATTTTTAATGTTCTTTTTTTGGTATTTTTGCGACTAAAGTAAAATAAAAAAAATTACGAAAAATTTTAAAAATACATACCTACATCGAGAATTAAAAAAGGTAGTATAACCATGTCCCAAAGTTATAGTGACTTTGTGACTCTTTTCGTTTATTCGGCAAAAAGTACGGTTTTTTGGCGCTTCATTATAGCAAAACTATGTTCCAAAACACGACCTGTATCTGAGCCTATGAAAAATGGTGAAAAATGTTTTGCTTTAAATAAAATACGAATTCAGATAAAAGAGTATTCTATATGTGACAATTGTTAGGCTGCGTTTCCACTGACGCGGAGCGGGGCGGAGAGGAGCTTAGCGGTGCCCAAATTGAATAATCACTATGCTCGTGCTGTTTCCGTGGAAAGGGAGCGGAGATTTCGAGCATAGTGACTGGTCAATTCGGGCACCGCAAGCTCCGCTACGCCCCGCTTCGCGACAGTGGAAACGCAGCCTTAGTATTGTTATTTTGTTTCGTTTGGTTGGACAGCCGACAGAAAACAGGCAACTTTTGTCATATTTGTAAAACCGCTCTTAAACACGTAGGTACGCTTAAACGGCTTTATTATTATAAAATGCACTATTTCATACAAGCGAGTAGCGAACACCTGTTACTCGGTACACTTTTATATCTTTTAACCTTAAAGTATAGCGCGGTAACAAATCTTCATTTAAAATGTACATTGCATAGTGCAAAAGAAAAATTCATGATGTAACGTGAATACGTAAACGAATATTCGATATACGTATGTCTAAACGTCTACTCTACTAAACATATTATTTGTAATATAAACATTTTTAAAAGAATTTTCTACCTTTTTGCTTAAAGACGGCCCCGTCCGAGTTTCTTACGCCTGAAACTTTCATTTGGAAGTGAATATATGTATATTTTTTTTTAATTCACGTGTTGTTCTTTGTTTGTAGTTTAGGTGCGTTTATATTATAGCAGAAGGGATCAAATTACACTTGTAAAATCGCCATAGGAATGGTTATCATACCTATATTAAAATAATTTAGTGCTGTTAGTGATTACAGGTATAATATTGAGTCCCGATTTCACCAACGCATGTTAGTGTTAACGGCATGATAAAATACCATGTCTTCTCATTCATTGATAGGAATTAAGAGAGGAACAACATGATATTTAACGAAGGATTAACTTTAAAATTACTTGGTGAAACACGCCCTTAAGATATTTATTTGGTTGTTTGATTCCAAGGTCATCTTAACGAATCTGATGAAGACATTCGTGTTTTATTGCTCGGCCTCGGTTTCCGCTCTATTTCCCCGCAATTTTTATACTCGTCTACGTGGCAGGTGCTCAGTGAGCAATTTTGGGAGGTACATTATAATGACAGGAGTAAGAGAACTGTTGTTGAAAAGGGTTGAGCATCCCGGAACTTTGCATTAAGAGGAAACACAACGCTTTTCCATACAGAAATAGGGGGTTGCGTGACCCCTGTTTCATCCCTGGATAATGCTGGTAGTAGAATTAGTAGGAGTTTTCCGGGATATATATGTATATTATTTATACCTTCCTTTTATTTTTCTTTTTTAATAAATTGATTATTTGAAGAGATATGGACGTTCAAAGTCTTTAAAAAAATTACCAGATTATTCGCTGTGTTTAAACATCCAGGAAACAAAATTGACTGCATTTTACAATGAAATCAAAACATAGGAACCTAGCTCAAGGCTTTTTTTAGTGTATGATGAAAAAAATATGTAAATCAGTTAAGTTTTGGAGAAGGAAACAGGGATTCCCCAAACGTCGATTTCTTGTGATTTGAATAGTAATTTCAGTTCGTGTTGCAGTTGTCTCTATCGCACTAATACTGGCTAGCTAAGGCGCTGCGAAACAGCAATAGATTTTATAAATATCTGTTTTGTATTTCTTTCAATCGTGAGGTTTCCTCTTAAGGGTTTGGACACATAGCTGCGGAGAGTCGTAACGCATTAGGCCTCAGCCTCGAATTTTGCGAGCATCGGGGCGGGAGCGGCGGTGGCTCGGGAGCGGCAGGATCGTTTGCGTATAATCAAATAGACCGGTTGTCGAAAACAGTGGCGCGGGAGCGGGTAACCGCATCCGCGCCGCCGCCAGCAAAATTCGAGACCGAGGCCTTATAAACGTCATAAAATATTTGCAGCGACCGCATCAATTTGTATAACAAGCCGCAAGCGCTGGTGGGTGTTGCAACGCACAGTGTGCTCGTACACTTAGGCTCAACTCATATTGACACAAGCCGTAGCAATTTGACGTGTTTAGCCCCATAACATATTCATCACTATTTTCTAATAATTAAGGTACATTTTATGACTATGCATGTGATTCAGGTGATTTATGGTTCATATATTAAACCGAATAAAGTGTGAAGAGAATAATAATGCAATCATTTTCTGTTTTGGGACCTCAATTATTTTTTAATAAAATAAATTCAAAGGTCTAAAATTACCACAAGGAGTGAATCTTACTATGCTGGGGCTCTCTGGCTATACACACGAACGCACTGGTTGTTGACCTTAGACCTAACCAGGATTAAAAATAAAACTCATCTGTTTTGTGACTTTTATGGAAATCTTTAATCGTAATTTGTCGCGTTATGGTAAGTAATTTATATGAGGTGCCAACAAAAATGCTCTACGCGTCTTTCTCTTCACACTATATTCGGCTTGATGTACGAACTATGAATCACACTGTATATTAAGTTTCGAGCGCTGCGCGTTGTTTTTCAGTCTTGACATTTTGCCAATGATATTTAGATGTATCGTTACGTCGCATCGCAAAGATGACGTCACACAAAATGGCTGATTTTCGCAACCAGCCATTCGTGATAAATAGATAAAGTGTTGTATCAATAAGTTACAATACTTCACCGATGTTCGAGTATGTAATTAGTTTTAGTTAAATACGAGTATACGATTCCCACACGCGATGCAGGCGGTGTGCAATGGCAAATGGGAATAGTCTTTATAATCCATTTATTGACTGAATAAAACGCTAATTTACGAAGATTATATTGTTTAATGTAGTGCTTCTCTCATTTGAGAGATGACATGATGATGAATTATATATTCAACTTAAAACAACATTTCAAAAAAGTTTAAAATTTTTAATAAGTATTACCCTAGTTATAAAGATTAGATAGATAATGTCGAATTGGATTTAGAAGATCATAGAATATATTATGGTGTAAAAAGAGCAGTCACTGTTACTTTGGAATATGATAAAACTACCTTTTCTCATTCTAAAAAAGTATATTTTGTCATTCTTTAACATCAAGAAATAGGTATTAAAACAAGAATTTACTTTTCACAATTCATAATTTTTAGTCGCAACAATAACAGGAAAAAAAAATCTTGTATGAAAAAAGGTACTATATTCTTATCCCAAAGTTATGGTCACTATTATATTTACACCAAGTATAAAACTTTTATCTAATGTAAATCAACAATCGATGGTCATATTTCCGCGTGACTACACGCGTGCAGGGGCCACGTTATACTTATGAAAGGAACATTATCAGGAAGGTCTTGCTCAGCACCAGGAAAGCCGATTTATTAAATGTGGGCCAGTAGATAGACTGCCACAACATTACCCTTCTTTTTAGCATCGTCCTTGTCGGGTAACAAAAACTAACTACAATACTAATACAGATGTTTATTAGTATCTTGAAAGTAAATACGTGGCGGGAATCGCTGATAGGACAAGTTGGAACTTTCATATTTATGGACCGAAAGTTGGACTGCCAGTGTAAATACCAATAAGCAACTTATCGGTATTTTGTTTTGCAGACTGTGTGTTTCGCTGTCGACCTTACAGTATACTATTTTCCTTGTATTTTTGGGGAAATAAAACGTTTAATTGTTTGCCGTATATTATTTATTATTAGTCTAAACTGTCCCACTGTTGCTGTTTGTTATAATTTGACAAATCATTCGCATTGAAATGTCGACAAAATTCTTTATAATAATATAATCGTCGACGAGCCCGTGAACGCCAGACTTCCGTTATAGTATAAAAGCTGAAAATTTCTCAGTTCAAGCTCCCAACACAGGTAAGAATAATGGCCAATTATGAAGTTTGGGTTAGGGTGGCTTTGGGCGGTAAACGGTACCAAAGGTGTGAAAAAAAAAATACTTGCGACATAGTATAAAGTGTGATTTTTTGGTATTACCTTCAGGATGTTATTAAAATCACGACGTTAACTGCCAAAAAACATAATACGATCACAAAAGGTCTCAATGATACTGAGAGTACACGCCGTAACATGGAAATAGAACCTTCTACCCACTAGGCTACGGACGCTTTGCCTCATAATAGATACTTCAGTTAATTGTTCATCTTATTACCGACAATACACCGCATTATAACACGACCAAATTATGAAGACGCTTTTGATTTATTCAAACTCTCTTTCACCAAAAGTTCAACACGAGGTCCTTCCGACATAAAACATTATCTCGTGCCATAATGCGTCATAAGTATTGTCATGTTATTCAATGTCACCCGCAGCCGGCCGCGGACATCTGCTAATGACGTCATTGTGTTTTATTTGTTTTTCACGAGGTACACTCAGCTGAATTAATATGATACGGTTCGTGTTTGTGCTTCGCTCTGCAGGCCAAGCAATAATAATAGCTCCCCTCACAGAATTGGGTGTCGGTAGCCGAATTCATTGAAACCTTTTTGTTTCTATGTGGGCTGGTGGCGTATTTTATCTAATTAGGGCAACCAGGAGTGATTATCGGTGTTATATAATATTATCTACTTTGTGTCGGTGATCAACGTTTTGTAGGTGAAAAATAAAATATACTGATTTAAATATTACGTTACTGATGACCTCTGTGGTGTGTAGTGTAGTGGTTAAGCGCGTTGGTGCTCAAGCGGGTGATTGCAGGTTTGAATCCTGGCGAAGGAACAAAAAGTATTCGGTGTTCCTGGGTCACGGATGTGCATTAAATTTGTGTATAGTATAAAATTATTTAATATGTTTCCGTTGTCTAATACATGTAACAAATATAGTGACCTAGAATTAACAATGCTTATATAATTAATCTGTTCTCCTCCATTTCCTGCGTCAAGCTAAGTGCTTTGGTTAATTACTCTAATACGTGTAATGCGTTTACGATCGTGATGTATGTGATCTAGATTCGATTCGTGCAATGCACCAAAATGTTCTAATTTATGTCTTGGATCCTTAGGCAGTTTACACACTTCGACACCGCAACTGATGCGGCGACGCTGCGTTAATCTCCCTAGGAGAACACATGGCGCCGCAGCGGTGGCGGCGAGACCCTGTGCCGCGGCGGCGAGCGGTACCGCAGGCCCCTATTTCTTAATGCCATCGCTATTAATCGCTTACGAAGTTCGAAAACAAAATGTAGGTATTTGACATAAGCTTCGCTAAGTGACAAGCGAATTCGTATGCCACTTAGAGAAGCTTATGTCAAATCCCATACATTGGCATGGCATCTTGAATCAGGGCCCATTTCTCTCAACTTGTACGATTCCGGTCGGTCATTTACACGCGGAGAAGGAAAACGTTTATAATAATCGCAGAGGCGGAGAAGAACGCTCCCGCTGCGGTTTGACACTTACTCTAAAAACAAATTTTAATGCCGATCCATAATCAATTCGATCCCGATGCTGTCATGTGCTGCTCTCGAAAACAATACCGATGACATTAGAATGGAATAGTTACATAAAATCGACACTCAATTTGGCGCCAGTGCAGTGTCGAAAAGAAACGCTCAAATTCGAATTCAATGTCAATTTTATTTAAAAGTAGGGTCCTGATTCACAATGCGCAATTAGACTCGCTGGGCTCAGCTTTGACCAAATTGCGCTGTACGTTTTCGAATCCATGTCAAACGGGAGTTGTGAATAACCCAGCTGAAGTGTTGTTAACATGTGGTTCGTTTGTCAGCACTGACGGATATCCGGCCCATTGTTAGGGACCCGGTTCAGCACTCCGAAATTCCGCGTTTGTGTCCTCATAAGAACTTGTACTTAGACAATTGTATTAAGTACATTTGTACAGTATCTGTCGGCAAAGTAGGAACATTTGAAAACTCCGTAAAAATAACGTTATCGAACTATTATTGTATTATAAACGTGACAGTCAATACAATTGTCAAAAAATGCAAGAGTAAATGGGTCATTGTCATAACCGCATAAAATTTGGTTATTGAAAAAAATCAAGAACTTAAACATTGATTGTTGAACATATTTTAGTTTTTAAGTATCGATAAATATTCATTATTTTATTATGGTTATAAATAAATAAATAAAAAAATCAAAATAAAGTATTTTCGAAACAATTTCCAAAGGAAAGTACGTTTCGGTGGACTGTTACCGCTCTACCTTTTCATAGAAATTTGATAAAATATAAAAACGCATTAATTAAAGTTTTACTTCGAATTTGTTTTCCTAAATAAGACACTATATTTAATTAAATGGCTAAATATAAAAAATACTGGGTTAAATTCAAGACACTTCTTGCACATTGTAATTGTGTTACTAAAAATAACATATTTTCGGTGGACTTTACTTATTTAACAAAATGTTTATTAAAAAATAAAAAAAATGTGATCGCAACTTTATTAATAAACGCATCCATAACTTAGCTACTCACGCGCAGCCCAATTTCGTCGCGAGCTGCACGAGAACGAAGTTATTGTTTCTTGTTCATAAATTTCTGGGTGTGTCAAAGTTGCGTGCGTCTTTTCGGTTACGTGTGTATTTTGGAAAGTAAAACCTTATTAATTAATTACTTTCCTTTGTATGTTAGTTTTTCAAGTAATTTATTATTAAATACTTGTAACTTCAACATAGCCTCAAAACAATGCTTAGTATAAAACATTTTCGCAGAAAAGTCTATTCGGTGGACATCTTTTCGGTGGAATTGGTGTCCACCGAAAAGACGAATGTCCACCGAATGGAAAAAAATT
Source organism: Celastrina argiolus (assembly GCA_905187575.2). Taxonomy (NCBI): domain Eukaryota; kingdom Metazoa; phylum Arthropoda; class Insecta; order Lepidoptera; family Lycaenidae; genus Celastrina; species Celastrina argiolus. The sequence continues at coordinate 2,519,757 of LR994591.1, read as the reverse complement.
TACATTTTTGTTTTTTGCAGCTTTGTTTTGCATGTGCTTGTTATTCAATTGCAAAATTAAGGTGGTATTTTGTGTGCGTGAAATATATTACTATGTATATATAAATATTTTTAGGTTAAATCGGTACTTACTGATTTATTTTTTGCAATTTGTGTTGAATATGGCAAAGTCAGCTGTCTCTTAATTACATAGCAGAACAATATAATATAGGAAAGTAAACTGATGACTTCCTATTCCTATTGTGAAATCATCTTTAGGTCATAGTCATCTCTAGACAAAGTCTAAGCTTCTAATTGACTTAAGCTTGAGAAATTTGTCCTGACCGATACTTAAATATTTTTGTTTAAGTAAGCTTTTTGATTTGCTAAGGCTTTCTCAACAACAAATAAGTGAAGATAAGAAGAAAAAAAAAACGACGCCAACAAAAGAAGTTAAGTATTAGGAGAGCGAGAGAGAAATTGAATGAAGACCCATTAGCATTAGAAGAAAGGCGAAAGAACGATAGGGAATACTACAATAGTAAAAATTGTTAGGATAAATTAAGACAATAAATGATCTATCAGATAGAGAACAGAGACAACTACGAAACAAATGGAGAAAGGATGCAAAATCACGTAGAGATAGACTGCAGTTACAAAGAGAACTTGCACACTGCGTAGAGGAAACCCCTCCAGCAAGTCCATGTTTTAAGCGACGGTCCCTCAACAAGGTACAAAAATAAAACTTTGTTTTATTTAATTGCCCCTTACTTGGGTAAACAAACACAGGTACATAATATTTTGTGGCACTTTAGCGAGAGTGGGCATGGTAAAGGAGCCCCTGATTGTATAGGGGGGTGCCTCAAAAGAACGGCTGATAAGCAAGTAGCTAGAGGAAGTGATGTTAACAACTTTGAGGGTTCCATCGAATGTGTAGGTACATGAGAACTGTAAAGGAATTGACTTAATAAAGATCGACGATACTACAGCAAAAGAAATTGAAAACAAAATTCAAAACTGCAATATCCGCCCTTTTCGTGGTACTATGCAGGTACATCAAGTAACATGGAACAAACTTGAACCAAAAATCATCCACTTTCGAAGACTAAGGTGCATTACTTGCCATCCAAGTGTTTCGTGTCCTCACTGTGATGGTTGTATAAGTCTTGACTTACCATTGCCTATCTTGCAAGTTGAAATAGCTAGTATTTCAACTCACGCCAGTTACAAGTTCTATTCCCAGCCCCATACCGAGCTTGCCAGGCCCACTCATGGGCCCTGGCTGGACTCCAATAGTTCAGCAGGTGCTTCATTCAATAGAAAAGAAAAAGTCAAGCTCAGCTGAGACTCAAAGCAATGATTCTGAAAAACCAACTAGTTCCAAGACACTCTGCGGAGCAAAAAGTCGAAAACGTATACGGTTACCTGATATTAACTCCGACAGTTCGTGTTCTCCACCTATTTCAAGACCTCAAACACCCAAAGAAGTACACCAGATACGACTTCAACATTTTTGGTCGTCATCAGAGGATGAAGACATATTGTCCACAGGAAAGAGATAATTTTTTCGGTGGACAAAATGTTTTATTTTTTATTTTTTTTGTTTTCAGTGACAACCGGTTGATTTTTTTATTATTTATTCTTGTGAGAAGTATTGATTGTTAGTATTGAAAAAGAATTGTATTATTTTGTTTGGTTTTTTACTGTTATTTACTTTTAGTACATTCGGTGGACATTTATATCTTTTCGGTGGACCTATAAAAAGGTTTTTTTAAAATAATTGTGTTATTTTTTAAGTTTGATCTCAGACAATAACTTATTATTATTTCAATTGATCTCTTTTATTAAATAAAGTCATGTTTTTGAAAAATTAAGTGATTTTTTATTTTTTCAAAATCTGAACCCTGTTTTGACAATAACCCAAATATGTTTGGTATCTATAGTGTATTTTAGTTACTTTCATAGTATAATGTCCTATGGCATTCTGCTATGGGGCAGTGCTGCAGATATAAATAGTATCTTTGTGCTGCAGAAGCGAGCTGTTCAGGCAATCTACAAGCTGGCCCCCAAGACTTCTCTTACTTCTCTTAGGGAAAAGTTTAAGGAAACTGGAATACTAACTGTAGCTTTTCAGTATATCCTCTCTAATGTATTATATGTTAAGAAAAATGTAAACCTGTTTATAAGAAAATGTGATAATCATAATAGAAATACTCGGAATAAGAATAAACTTGTTGTTCCAGTGACTAGAATAAGCAAAGCAAAGAATTCGTTTGAAGGCCAATGTATACGCCTATACAATAGGATCCCAGAAAACGTTCAAAATTTTTCAACTAATAAGTTTAAGAAAGTAGTCAAAGAACGTTTGTGTGCAAAAGCTTACTATAAAGTTAATGATTATATGAATGATAGCACACCTTGGGAATAAAGTAGCCCCCTACAAGGCTACTTATATATAGTACATTCTATGTTATTTAGCTTTAGTATTGACATATTTATATGTAAATTTATACTTTTTTTAAAAAGAGAAATTTTCCATCTTTTTGGTAAAAGATGGCCCCATGCGAGTTTCTTACGCCGGTTCTTCTTGCTGGGCTAGTTCCCGAACCGGTGGTAGGCATCATATAGAAACGACGTTCAGAAAACATTTTTTTGTAAAATTTACTCTGAATAAAAATATTTGATTTCATTTGATTTGATTTGATCATTGAATATCCAAAAGTATAGAATCAAATTTTTATTAAATTTAGAACAGATTTAATATAATAAGGAAGGAGTTAGGATAGGCGTTTAAAATATTTTTATAATTTCTTTGACAAGAAATTTTGCATAATTAAAGAAAATACTGATTTCAAACATTTTCTTTTTGGTCCAATCGCTTAGTACTTCTTAACGTCTCTTCGAATTTATTCCCTTTTAGTATTTCACCTAAATATGCCTTAGGGAATCATCAATGCTCTTATTTTCGTAATCCAAACGACCGACAAGGGAGTTCATTTAGAAATCCCTAGGCAATATCTTTTCCGAAACATAGTAGTGAAAAATAGCGCAGCCATTTTGAAATATTGCTGTTTCACGTGAACAACTACGTCGGGTCGATTTCTGTTAGAACAAAAATGTTTGATTTCAAGTCTTGTTAGGACAATGCAGGCTGATCACGTCTTAATATAACGGGTGTAAAAAAAATTTTTTTTTTGCTTTTTCGTTATTCTTGCCACAAAAAAATAAGAAATGGTAAAAAGTAAAAAAAAATATTTCTAGTTTTTGCCAAAAAAATGCATTACCAAAATGAGGAAAAGTAGTAGAATCGTATCTCAAAGTTATAGTGACTGTTCTTTTTACACACTATATATAGGAAAGAAACCCTATATCCAAAGAGCACAACAAAAGGTACGAACTGTATGTTGTTTATAAATTACATTCAATCCTTACTTATTTAAAAAGAAGTCTTCCTCCGCGTCTGTGTCTTTTTTTGCTTCCTCTTTGATTGCAATAACGTCAAAAGTATATAATACGTGGAAACTTCAAAAGACTTAAAAAATATATCTTTTATTGATTTCCTACAATTTTACTTAATTACTAAATTTAAACTCAAATTGACGAAATTAACTTAACTAGGAGACCACGATCCTAATTTAGACTTAAAGACGACTGCGCCCTTTTTGGTGCGCGGGATATATTTATTATCTCATACAGTTTATATGTATGGGTTATGTATCTACGATAGAATAATTATATGTGTGTATTAGGAATAGAATTATAAATGAATTTAATCAACAATGTTTTCGTTGTTTTAACTTTTCAATTAATGAAGCCCTTTGTTCTATTTCTAGAAAGATAACTAAATTACGACAGAATCTATGTTATGATGCAATAAAAATATAAGGGGAAGTTTAGATATTTTACAAAGTGTGTCGAACATAAGAAGCTTACATGTATTGTGAATTGTATCCTGTTTTGTACCTAATAAAAAAAAGATAAAATGGTTTTTGAGGAAGGGTTTAGTGTACCCAGTTGTTGGCGCTGCAGTGGGTTAAGAATAATTATTGAATACATTAGTGGATGATATGTAGCAAAATTCTGATTTCGAGAAAATTTAGTTCAAACTGTCACTTCGAGATTATAGAATACTTCGTAAAGCGTTCAACATTAATCTAAAGATCCGTCTCTGGAATCAACGTACGTAATACGTTAATACATATCCTAAATTGTTTAAGTGACAGTTTAAGCTCAATTTTCTGGGCAATTTTTTTTAATTCATGTCTTCAATTCCTTGGCAGTACGAAGTTCACACAATTGCAACTGATGACGATGATGGCGAAAATATGATCAGGGCCTGACACTGGCAGCAATAAAGTCTAGATAAAGGCGTTCTTTACGAGGCCCATCGCGAAGGAACCTAATAAAGTGTTTTTTATGTTTCCCGCCACGTACGGTCAGTGTTGCCAACCAATTATCGTCATGTTATTGTCAGAGTTGCCAACTACAAGTGTTTTAGGGGTTTTTGATGGGCTCTGTGTCAATCTATTTTGTGTCATAACGTACACACGTAGAGTTTAATGTTGCTTAACTCAGGAGTGTCGGCCGTCTATGGTAGATGTTTATGATGTCACCTTATTAAGACGTCAGTAGCCGTGTTTATCGACTAATCGATCTAGGCCAGTGGGGTAAGCAGGCACAATTAACAGCTACGTATTTATAACGTTTCAATAGGGTATATATAATATACCTAATACTAGTAAATAATCCTATTTCCTACGTAACATTATAAACGCGAAAGATTGAATGAGTAAATAAATGAAGGAAATATTAAAACAATCCAATGAGCAACGTTATTCAATATTATACAATGTAGAGCACAAATCGCGTCCTTATTACTATTTAGTAATTTATTCCAACAACCTCGTGTAGACGAAAGTATTGAAAAATTTACGATGTAGGTACGTATGTGCAATGTTTGTAACATAGATTTTTTTTTATTAAATAAGATTTGATAATAGTACCTAGATATAATTGAAGAATGAGATTGTAAAAATGTTTAGATGTACGAGTATGTTCGTTGTTCTTTCGTTCAATAACTATTTAAAAAATTTGAGGAAATTTCGTATAGCATGCTGGATTAATACATAGGCTTCTTTTTACCGTATCAAAATGTACGGTTCTCGCGAAATTTCATTTTCGCGTACGAAATATTATAAAATTCCTAGTACATACCTATCGCGATATAATTTTTTTATGGCTAATAGAAAGAGAGATAGCTAATAGAGCTCACGTAAATCTTGCTAACTTCATTCCTATCTATCTTTAACCTTAGATATGTTATATCAAACGACCGTAAGTTTCATCACTATGATTGTTCATCTAAGCTTTAACGTTTATATTACAAAAAAAATACACAGCCGAACATATAACCGTCTCCATTTTTGGAAGTCGGTTAAAAACATGGCCGCGCAAAAGGCATTTCCTCAAATCTCAATTCTATGCCATACGTTTATGGCGATTGGCGCCATAAATCCAAATTGGCTTCACGTTGCGATACAGTCGAGGAAATTGATGTAACGGTTCCGTAAAATATTGCACACTTAAATGTTGAGGTAAGGATCGCCTCTTACGCCGGTTCGTAAGAGTTAGAGTTGAACCGGCGCGGTAGTAGCTTGTTTTTTGTAGACTTTCCGAAAATAGCTTATTAAGTTTCATTTGGAAATAAAACGTTTTTTATTTTTATTTATTTATGAACCAATATCGAATCAGTCGTAGGGCCTTGCAGAGTAAGGCCCGAGGACTCACTTTGTACATCCCTAGATCTTTCTTGTCAGACCAGCAGGTGATCTATCTGCTTTGTCCTTACCGAACATGACAATTACATTTTTGTGGTTCTAAAGACAAGCTCTAAACCATTGGACAACAGAGGCATTAGACCTGTGTCCTTAGTATAATAATAACACCTTGTTACGATAATTTTGACCTTTCTCGAGGGTCACATAAGGTCATCCGTCCCAATATAAGTTTTGTTTGCCACCAATCTAATTTCAAATATACAAACACCATTTTAATCTTGAACCTAGACCCTTCATAATTATTTCTCGTTTTAAGTTTGTAAATTGCTAAAGTTTACGTAAACAATATGTTTTGATGACCTTTCGATTTTTCAATCAAAAGTCAAATTGAAAACTGGTGCAACTGACATCAAAATATATTAAAAACACTTTTTTTTTTTTTAAGTATTTTGGCAACTTGACACAAATGTTGCGTATTTTGTGCCAAAGACAAAAGGTTAGGAAACGCTCAGGAAACGGCAGAAAAGGAATAAAAATTAAAAACACTTACAGCTAGAGGTTTCAGTGGTTTTTTTTTTAATAGACGTAAAGAGGCAAACTTGGAAAAGTTCTAGAACGTTTTAGTAAAAAGCTTCAGCTTCCGAATCTGAATCTGTAGCCAAGTTGCAATCGCTAATTACGACGACGAAGTTTTAAAAATATATATTTTGGACTTGCTGTGCCCGAGACGTCGTTCGCGTGGTTTTTGAGTGAGTGCGTTTATGCAGCGCACGCAACGACAGTCCCCAAATGTGAATAATTTTCCCCGTTTTTGCAACATTTCTCACTGACGCTTCGCTCCTATTGGTCGCAGCGTAATGTTATATAGCCTAAAGCTTTCCTCTATAAATGGACTATTCAACAAAAAATATTTTTCAAATCGGACCAGTAGTTCCTAAGATTAGCGCGATTAAACAAACAAACAAACTCTTCCGGTTTATAATATTAGTATTACCCCCTGTTTCCAGAAACGAACGGACAGATATTTCATAATAACATCACGCTCGCTCGATGATTCAAATCGTATGTCAACTAATCGGTGTCTTTACCTTATCTGTGGAATTTTAACAAATCTTGCACCGTTCCGTCTGATAATGTTCTACCAATCAGCGTTCAATATGGGTTGTTGCTTTGAATGACATGTTAGATGATCATTCATTTGAATATCGTTCGAAAAACCGGTTGTTAGAGATGCTTATATAACTTAGTGAGGCTTATTTCAAATCATTTTGTTTGTAAGCGATGCTTATGTCACTTAGAGACGCTTATGTCACTTAGCCAGGCTTATGTCAAATCAGTCACATTTTTGTTTTGGGACTTCGTCGACATAATTAGTGATGGCAACTTGCCTAACGCTCAGAATCTGATTGAAAATTCTAAGCGGCCACGGCGTAACAGAATCAATTAGGCTAAGACTGAATAATAACGACGTTAAGTTATTACTAAGCTAAGAGCTAGGGACAGTTTTTGAATAAAATTACATAGAATATTAATTGAAAGATTAGTTTTCGATTAACGCGTTATATTACACTACATAACGTGTACTACATGGTGTAAAATAAATTAGTGATAATACTTTAGGGTGTGTATGTGCCTCCTTTGTAAAGTATGCTGTCAGAGTAGTTCCAGTGCTGAAAGACTTACTTTTGACTTAGATATTTGTATGAGAAATGCCCCAACATCATAAATTTTCCCATACAATTATTATATAATAATAATATCTATGAACGCTTCACACCACGTCAATCTAGCCCTGTGCTAAGTATCCGAAGAACTTGTTTTACAGGTACCAGACAACGGAAATATATTTAATACTTTTATACTATACACATATTTAAGATTCTCATTATTTTAATACACAAATTCAATACACATCCATGGCCCAGGAACATTGCAACCTTTTTCTTCCCTCGGCGGGATTCAAACCCGTGACCTCTCGCTCGAGTACCAACGCGCTCAACCACTGCGCAACGGACGTCGTCAAATTACATAAAAGGTACATTCGTGAAAATAAAACAATCAAAACTGTTAAAACTACTGCTAAAAACCAGTTTCTTCCAGGCAACCATTTTTGTATTATAATATGAACGTTTCATTCCTAATCATATTACTTTTACTGCATTAAAATAAAAAATATAGCGTATCTTTAAAAAACGCGACCTCCTTTGTTGAATCACCCGCGGCGATCCTTACCTCGTTACGAAAGACTATGGCAAATGTTTTTTTTCTTTCTTTCTTTTTTAATTGCTTTAGTGTCAATTCAAATCCGCCGATGCCTCAGGCTGAGTATAAATTGAGAATTATAAAATTGAATCTACCTTGGAAAAAGTCGAGCAAGGGGTCATGAGTTACTTAATTATTAATAAAAAAGTTTTAACCTACGTACATTTTATTGAATTACTAGAATACAGGTAGAGAATTGACAGGTATAAGGTTGTAGTAATTTATATAACTTAGGTATACATTATTATAATAATCTATACTAATATTATAAATAAAACGTTTAATATTAAAAGGAAGAGTTTGTTTGTTTGTTTAAACGCGCTAATCTCAGGAACCACTGGTCCGATTAGAAATGAACCTTTATTGATGGATATTCCATTTATAGAATAAAATACCATGCCTTCTCATTCATTGATAGGAATTACGAAAGGAACAACATGATATTTAACGATGGATGAACTTTAACATTGCTTGATGAAACACTCCTTAAAACACAATAAAGTTTTAAAAAAATATATTGTGCGAAGCAACCACGTGCTGTGTGTAGATAACTCACATAACTTTCGCTTAAGCGGAATAAAAAATGTCAGCCCCAAGTCCCTACCCCCATCGCTCAGCTTGACAGAGGTTGAGGCGCGTTTGTCACCGACTATATTCAAAGCTGACAGCTGCGTAGAAGGTTTGTATTGAGTTAACTGAAGCCGTTCTCGTATTTAACTTAGACTTTAAATAAATCATAAATATTAATGTCTTATCTTGATACCATACACTGATTTTGGAAAATCTCATACATGGCGAGCGCGGCTTCGCCAAATACAAGGTAAATAAATAGATTAGAGATAATACTTTAGGGTATATTTTTCCGTATGTGGCCGCTGATACTTTCACAGTATACTCTACATAGGATAGAGTATACTGTGTAAGTATCAGCGCTGAAACTCACTTTTGACTTTCATGTATGTATGAGAAATGCCCCAACATCATACATTTTCCAAAATTGTTAAGACGGTATCTTGCTGTAAAGATTCCATGTTCTTTAAAAAATATATATTGCAATGTTGCCAAGTGTAAGTAAGTATAACACATTATTTACTCTGTGGTCTCTTAGATAATATTTACAGCCTTGCAATATGAATTCCAATGTCTTTTTTTCTCCGGTCTGAAAGCATTAAAAATGGCTGACGATGAGTTCCTGAAGGGTCCATAATTTGTCAGTCTGCGGGTGTCGAAATTAATGACGCCTCGTCCGGAAAAGGTGGGTTCACTTTGTACGAAGATAAGGAAAGTTTAAATACTGATTATTATTTCCTTCACGCCTCCATGGTGCAGTGGTATAGTAAATCAAAATAATGGTATATAAAAAAATTTTGTTTTCAGGTCTGGGACACCTAATCGTCTCAACATCAACAAGATAGATGATCCATGAGTTGGCGAAAATTCTCCCATATAACGCCCATCCCATGATGACGATCAGCAGGACTCCAAAGCCTTGACAATCTTCGAAAATGATGAAAAGTGCTTTCTCTTAGAGCCGCTTAAAGGCGCTTAATTTTTTTTATCTTAATTTAAACACCGCAATGTGTGCTTACATTTTTTATTATAATTATTAATAATAGCCGTTACTGTCCCACTGCTGGGCAAAGGCCTCCCCTGTCCCTTCCCACAAGTCACGATCTTTTGCTATGACTGGCCACTCTTTATTAGAGGCGTCCAGCTCGTCGCGCCACGCCCTGCCCAACTCCACTTCAGGCTAGCTGCTTTCCTGCCCACGCCAGTTAACTTCGTTTTGGAGCGCAGAGTGGTGTTTCGGATACGGTCGATTCTTTTGACATCTAAAATGCTGCGCTCCATCACCCGTTGGCAGATGTCCAAGCCGGGACTTTTGGGAGGCGGTCAAAGACCAAGACTGGGCACCATAGGTTAGGATAGGCGGGATACACATGTCCACGACTTTACATTTTTAAGCATAGTAGAAGGTCACCTTTCATAAATTATGTTGTTTCATCAACCAAAAACTTTTCCAAGCTTTCGCTATTCGCTGGTCGACTTCTTTATCCTGCCTGTTGTGGAATGATGTTATTTGGCCTAAATATACGTACTCGTCGACATAGTGTTTAAATTTAAATAAAAAAAATTGAGAGCCATAAATAGCGATTTCAAATCAAGCATTGTTACACATGTGGTCGTTGGCAGAATGAAACAGCTCGCCAGTGAACTGATATTCACGGATTTTTTGTGCTGACACGATATAAGTGTAATAATAATCGAATTCTGTCGGTTATAGAAAAACAAATGGGTTTCACTTTCATGTTATTTCATATCGTGTTTATCACAACGGTGTAAAGTATCATCATATATTTTTCCGTAAAATCGGAGACGAGAATAACAAGAAAACAGGTTCTAACCCTTACCACCCTTACCCTTAGACGCCCTTTGTAAGACAATACCCGAAATGTTACATTATCGAAATCCTATTTGAATATCTGACGCTCCCCGTCTCATTGATTATGCTCCTGAGGCCTTATAAAATATGACAGTTACATGATTACCGTCCCGGGTCATTGGGACCCCTTGTTATGTCAGTCACAAGCAGCTAGAATGCGGTTTATTTACACACCGATAATTAATCGGTGACCGATTTTTTGTTAGTGAAAAATAGAACATACTTTAGGGCTCTCACGCAAAACTGCGAATTCGCATCGCATCGCATATATTTGCGATCGGATCGATGTTGTAAAATGAAAAATGCGTCGCATCGCGGTTTTGTGTGGGAACCCTTAGCCCGAGCAGGAACGTCTGAAAGTTCCGTAAAGCGATTATCAATTGTATTGCTGTCATGCTTTCTAACGGACTTCCAAAAAAAGGTTTTCAATTCGGCCAGTTTCTTTAAGTGTCGATTACTCCGAGATTAATAATCAAATGTTTGAAATCGGATTATTGGTAAAACCTCGACGTAGAGAACACCATTTGGTCTAAAAATTTAAATAGTTTCGCCTTGTAGTTTTTATTTTATGTATATTTCACCAACATTATTTACGACTCGACATTTGTACGATTTTTTTTTAAATCGATCATCGATACGTGTCAATAAAAAAAAAGTCAATTATAAATGAAAGTAACGCACATAGTTGCGAGTCATGTTCACCAATGACCGTTCAGAAAGGCTCGGTAGCTCAAAAATTAGCTGATGGGCCATTCAGAATCGGGGAGAATATATTAGGAAATAACACATTATTGTCACTCAAACGCAATTTCACGCTCTACATACTCTACGCTTTACGTAAATTTTGTTCTCAAGCGAAAAAAAAACCATTATGCACATTCCATTACATCGCCGGGTGAAAATTATGCAGACAGGTCTACAAACATGAATATGCATACACTTGTTATGTTCTTTGTGTTGAAGCAGCATGAGGCAGTAAAAGGCATAGAATTGATATTCAACAGCTATTATTCATGACTTGGTGTAAAAGATGGTTCAAAATGAAAGCCAGTTTTATTAAGCATTTCAGCAAGGATTTATTACTATGTCGAACCAAATTAATGACTAAAATAATTTCAAATACGAGTGACTGCAAACTATTTGGTCTATATTATCTATTTACTTGTTTGTGAAAAACCTATTATTTTTATTTATTACTTTGTCTTTGAAATTTACTTTTTTTCGTTAGCGATGCAAACTTAACGATTGAATACTGAAACGATAGTTAAATAACCTGCAGACCTTTTCAAGCAGTGACAGTGACCTTTTACTTTTAATTAGCGTTTCAGTATTCGGCAGTGTAGGCAAAACAGTTTTTTCTTCTCTACGATGTAAATTTCTATAGCTTTCTTAATCTTCTCGATCTATTCAGGTTGTATCAAACCGTCTGCAATCATTTTCTGTCTCCTAGCTTCTTCCCTCGCAACCCTCTCAGCTTCTTTCCTAACTTGTTCCTCTTTTTCCTCTTCGGCTTTCTTTTTTGCCAGTTCAGCCAGAGTCTTCTGGTCTAATTTAAAATAGTTTATTGGCTCTGGAACATACTTCGTATCTTTCTTGTTCATAATTTGAATATATCTCTCGTACTGGAACGTTTTGTCTTCTGGATTATATGTTTTGTTTCGTAATGCAACTGGGAGCCAATCGACAAATTCTATTTCTTCCAATGGCTCGCCCCACTTCATAAGTTCCTCTCGTATCAGTTCAAAGTCACAGACTCCTTTCTCTTGTTCGTCCTTGCCTAAGAATGCTAAGGCCTTCATAACTACTGGTTCAAAATCATCACCCCAAGTCATTTTGGCTTCGATCATTTGCAACCATTCGTGGTATTCGACTGAATCCACGAATTCATCTTCAAGGAACAATCTGAATAGTTCTTGTATCTCGTAGTTCTTTGGATTGAAACCCAGCTTCCTCAGCATCAATGGAATGTTTTCCAATAAAACCTGAAATCAATATTTTCATTATTCATTTCAAAGCGCAAAAAGCTACTAAGCTTGTGGATTATTGGAGTATTAGTAACATAAATTATTACATCGATAGTCTTAGTAACACAATTGTAGGGTATATTTTTATAAATATTGCGAGTTGTATCTGCATTTGAATTACAGCAAAATATAATTTGAGAATAACATTTTCTTTAACACACCACGTACATTAGAAGCATATTATGTCAAACAAATGCAGGTTGTAACTTTAAAAACCTAATATTACGAATCTAATAACCTCTGTCATGTAAATCGGATCGGTTTAGGCGCTATGGTGAAATGAACCTACATAGATAATTAGATACATAGACTGGCAAAAACATAACCCTTCCTTTTGAGTCTACTTACGATTTCCGTATTTTCTTCAACGTGTTGTTTGAACATGTCCTTGAACCGTATTAGATCATCTTGTGTGAAGCACTCAGGTGGCGGAGGTATTTTCTTTGGTTTTGGTGAAGGCTCGATTTTCTTTTTTAGGCTTTTGTCTTTCTTCTCTTTCTTAGCTTTCTTGCCTTTATTACCTTTCTTGGGCGGCATTTTTATTTTTTGCGTATGGCTCACGTGTATTTAAATATATTTTTAATTAAACAAAATTGCAAAAATCATTTATAATAACTAAAAAAATCTAAAACCGGAATCAAACCGTCTCACAAACTGTACATATTTGATGTTATTTTTTTTTATTTGTATATTTTTATGTCCAATGCAATTTCCCTAGGAGCCTATTTTTAACTACTAAAACGATTAATTCCAGGAAAAAGATTATACTCCCGTGCTCAACTTGGCGAGGGCACAACCCTATATCATCTCCTCGAGTATATATTATATATATTATGATAGAACGTATTTCCATGAAGAGAACTAACACAATTAAAGTAGCACAAAGTCTAGGGTCGAAGTGGGTATGAGGTACACTATGTCGACGAGTATACTTAGGCCAAATAACATCATTCCACAACAGGCTGGTTATGTAAGTCGACCAACGAATAGCGAAAGCTTGGAATTCTTGGAAAAGCTTTTGGTCAATGAAACAACTTATGAAAGGGAACCTTCCACTGTGCCTAAAACGTAAACTCGTGGATATGTGTATCCTGCCTACCTTAACCTACAGTGCCCAATCTTTAACCGCCTGCCAAAACGAGTCTGCCAACGAGCGATGGAGCGCAGCATTTTAGGTGTCAAGAGAATCCACAGTATCCGAAAAACCACTCTGCGCTCTAAAACGAAGTTAATTTACGTCGGCAGGAAAGCAGCTAGCCTGAAGTGGAGTTGGGCAGGGCACGTATCCCGCATGCAGGCACGCAGATGGGCTCGGTTAGCGACGGAGTGGCTACCGACTGGTCGACGAAGCAAAGGTCAGCCCAATAAAAGCAGGCTTACTCTCGACACAATCCAGAATCGAATTAGTTCGATCTCAACGGCGTTTGGTATTTTATTTGGTGGATTGCTTTGAAACTAACCAGAATAAAGAAAATCGTTACATCATAACTTTTTGTACTCCCGACCATATCAATCGACTGAGAATGAAAATAAACAAAAGTCAATTTACAGTGACAGTAGTATTAATAATAATAACAGTGTATATTATATTATGTTCTACGCTTTCGACACTACTACTACTACGAGTTTCTTACGCCGGTTCTTCTCGGCGGGCTAGGGTTGAACCGGTGGCATCCTTTTTGTTGACTTTCCGAAAATAGCTTGTTAAGTTTCATTTGGAAATAAAATATTTAGATTTTTTATTTTCTAGCCCCACATATCTATACTAATATTATAAAGCGTTTGTTTCAATGCTGAAAACAAAAACGGGCTGATAAATATCGAGGAAGGCTATAATATCACGCTAAGACCAATAGAAGCAGCAACGAAGAATTAAACAAAATTTCTATTCACGAGGGCAAAGTAGAAGCAGAACTGTAAATATAACCTGGAAAGTGGACAGAATGTGGACGTATTTATGACGTAGTTCCACCACGTGCGGCCTAATTTCAGCAATATCCCGCTAAATTAACAATCGCATTACAGCGGCGACCACACGATAAACAGCTCAGCCGGAACGCGCCAATCACATTAGCCGATCTGCAGCGTGAGATTTTCGCCAGAAATTGGGCGAAAGCGTTAAACAACTTTGTGTGAGTCAATTTGCAGAAGCCCGCAATAGTCGCGCTGGTCATCGTCACAATTAGAAATCAAAGGTTTCAGATTGAAGATTTTTTTTAAGAGTTTTTACTTTTATGCCGAATTAGCCACTAGTTTTTATACAATGTACAAATAATGATTATAATACTATAGGGTGTGTATGTAGAGTTTACTGTAAAAACGCCAGCGCTGAAAGACGTACTTTTGACTTTCATGTTTGTATGAGAAATGCCTCAATATCATTTAAAAAAATTTCCCAATACAATCATTTAAAAAAAAGGTAACAATATATTTAGCGTTGGTACTTTCTCAGTAAACTCTATATACGGGACTCTTACACGCCCTAAAGTGTTATCACTCATTAATTTTACACCGTGTATAAGTGTATATCTGCAAAGACATTTAACTGAAAATGCTAGGATTCTTGTTTGTCTCTGTTAACTTTGAAGACTTCTACTCTGCTACTGCCATAAGCCGTACTGCTCTAGTATAATGTACTAATTTATGTAGGATGCACTATTCAGTATAAATACTTTTTAAATACGAGTTATTGTACCTTTTTTTCTTAGCAAAGTAAATACTCTCAGTTGAACGTCGAAACAATTATCCTCTATCTTCTCTTTTCTTCTCATCGCTAAAACTCGTTATCGGCTGAACCGATTTGGCTATTTTTGGTCTTGAAATATTTGCGGAAATCCAGAGAAGGTTTAAACGGTTTGTGTGCTCAACGAAGTGGGCACTGGTCAGCTAGTTATTTATAAGAATGGGAGGTAGACAAAGACAACAGGCATTTATTTAGTAAATTAAAACAATACTTTTTACTAACGAAAACTAGTTCCAATGAAAGACGGAATTTCACAGTAACTCATACAAATCTGTAAAATCCCGGTACAACGTTATTTTACCTTATTTTATATCATAAATCTGACAACCCCGCTTAGCTATGGCAGTAAATTTTGAAACCGGCGTTACATAAACTCTGATACCCCAAAAACTACACGTCATCGAAGCTCAGGGTTGGTAGTTACGAAATGTTGGCTTACCATAATTCCATTCTGCCCAAATTGCTTTAATGCGCGGTTTAGATTTCAGGGTTAGGTATTTGTAACTGTCAATACTAACGGCCGAAAATTGAAACGACAGTCGAATTAAATGGAGTATCACTAAAGACTATTACTATTAACTATTACTATTACTATTACTAAAGACATGACGTTAGTGAAAATTCAAAACGGCGACCATTAATTGGATGCCGTATTGTGAAAATGTAAAAAAATTATGTCAACAAACATGTCGTCGAATAGGTATTAAAATATTATTTTTAGTTTTCTCTCAAATTTTTCGATTCGACTGACCATTTAGGTCGATGACGATCTATATCGATTTAAAGGGTCGTAACAACAATTCTCAAATAATTATAACAATATTCCCATATTTTTGCTAAAAGGCGAGAACCGCCGTAAGAAACTCGCGCGGGCCAGCGCGAGTTTCTTACGCCGGTTCTTCTCGCCGGGTCATTCTCCAAACCGGTTGTAGGTCATCATGTAGGACAATTCTAAAAGTGTTAATTTCCATATTATTTTTCATGTCCCTAAATATAATATTTCTTATTTATTATGCATACAGGTAGGTATTATTATAACTTTACACATAATTTACTGCGTGGCAAAAATAGCAAGTAACTTCTAAGTGTGATATCGCGCACTCGTAAAGTTAAAAGCAATTTTTATGAAGACCATTCCCATCGTAAAACAACCCATAAAGTAAAACTCTTTATACGTAAACATTTAAGTACGTCCCTTATACATTGTCACGAAACCTTTATAATTATTGTATCTGCTAGCTCAGATATTGTTATGGTCCTTCGTTGTGGTTTATTTTCCATAGGCACAATGTTGGACAATGTTTTGAAACTCTTTGTTTTTAGAATAGAAAAAAAAAATATTGCACGGACTGCACGGTAGAAGTCAAAAATATAGCGATACAACTGCGAAGAGCAGCTGACTGTATCCTTCTCGCTCTACGGCGGTCCCGAGTTCACCCGATCGAGCGTTTCACCTCAGACCATGACGGATCAGCCAAACTTACCCACTAAATAACTGTGTGCGGTGCGCCTAAAGAACTTTTCACTTAAAAAAAGCTGCCAATTGCAAGTCGGACTTGCCCATAACGGGTTCCCTGCAGTAACTAACGTAATATAAAAGTTATTCAAGTTCGTTTGTTCTTCTAACTGTAATAGATATTTAATTTTTATATTTGAGTTGATTGAATGAAAGGTACTACTATATCTCGTTTAAAAACCAATTTTCGGTGGAAGTTTGCATGGTAATTTACTTCATAATAATTAATATATTTTTATCATTCTGTTATTTTAGAAGTCACATTGCACATTTTACTACTTTGGAAGTGCGTTTCGCTTAAACTGTTTCGCTTAAACTGTGTTACAAAACTCAATTACCTAAATAATTTAAAGGATACTAATCATAGCTGATACTAATCATACTATATTGTGCGTACTTACAGATTTGATGATAAAATTTTGTGTTTTAGTTCTAAGTATGGGAAATCCCCAAAATTTATTGTTCTTTTTCCATTTTTGTGTAAAAATCTTAAACCGCTCAAAGAATACATATTAGGTATATCTACTTACACAGTTTCAACAGTATGTTCTTCTTATAGTTTCGGAAAAACAGTAGCTGTGATATACGGACAAACAGACATACATGACAAATCCATTAAGATTCCGTGGCAAACTAACTAAGTAAGAACTATTTGAAATGAAGGGACATTTTATTTTTTTAACACCCGTAGTTATTATAATTATTGTAATGCTTGATTTGTTCTCCGAGGATATTGAATAAATCACTCTCGCGAATGGTAAAACTATATATTTACAAATAAAAGCACTAACAACCATAAAAATAATAGAATATAAATTAATACATTATGTTTTATATAAATAAAAATTATTTAACAAAAAGGAAAACAAACTTAAGCGAAAGCGCGGACGGCGGAGCTCTTAATTCAAAAATTCTATCTTCACATTCTAAATTTCAAACGACGCGGCAATAGTTTATAAAATAAAACTGTCGTCTTACACAGCGCAGTCTTTGAATCTGCCTGGCATTGCGTTGCGGCAGTACGCCGTAGCCACGTTGACTTATTTTTATTATTGGCTATATAATTAGATACAATTTAGTTAATATTTGTATTATTAACCGCAAAAGTTAACCACAATATCTTTATTTTATTATATTTTCCCATCATAATAATTAGGTAATATTAGTCATTTGATCTTTTTTATTGGCATTTAGCTTGTACAATTACTGCCGATTAATTTTTAACAAAAAAAAACTGATACTGACGCTAACTTTGACATTAATGACATTTCAATTTCTAAAGTTGTGATTTGTCGCGTTTTCATAAGTTTAATCACATAAAATATTAGTAATTATAAGAATAGAAAGCGTTTAAATACTTTAACAAATATGGTTGCACGCGTTGCTGGTGTTTTCGATGAAAAACTAACGGAAGCTATCGCGAATTCCAAGATTTTGGTAGTCGGTGCCGGGGGTATAGGTTGTGAGATACTAAAGAATCTCGTTTTGACCGGCTTTCCTCAAATCGAAATTGTTTGTACTATATTTATTCATTGGTGATGTATTATTGCATTATTACTGTTGTATACTAATGTTTTAATTGATTTCAGATTGACCTCGACACAATCGACGTGAGCAATTTGAACCGTCAGTTTTTGTTTCACAAGGAACATGTTGGTAAATCAAAGGCACAGGTGGCAAAAGACAGTGCACTTAGTTTCAATCCCAACGTCAACATTATCGCCCATCATGATAGTGTTATAAGGTAAATATTACGTTTTACATCTCATCTGTTTTCTGTCACTTCAACCCTCAACTTTTGGCTTATCCTGCAATACCTTGGGCATCAATCGGTTATAAAAAAGTAATATTATTAATAAAAAGTAAGAATCTTAGAAGTTCAAAGTCATATTTCATTTATTCATAATGTTATTGTTTTTATTTAATCTAGTGTTTTAATAGGCTAATGTATGGAATTCAGACCACACAACTATGTTGTTTCCTTGTGTATAAAATCAGTAGTTGTAAACTATTATTGTATTATGGTTCACAGCTGTAGAGACAAATAGAAGGCATTAGGAGTCCTATGTCAATAGACAACCGCACTGTATATAAAATGTAGTTACTATTTACCAAGAGGTTCACTGAGTGGTTGTTGTATAAAATGTAGTTACTATTTACTAACCTAACCTAACACCCGGATTCTGAAAGGCTGATCAAATTGATCAATTGATTGAGGTGAAAACAGTGACTGCAAAGTGATGTTCACCAATCAGCGTTCAGATTAGCTGATTTGATCAGCCTTTCAGAAACCGGGTGTAAGTAGGCTAATTCTAAAACTGTTACATGATCAGTGAATAAAAGCTTTATTTATTGCCCACAGCAATGACTATGGTGTGAGCTACTTCAAGCAGTTCAATATTGTGATGAATGCGCTCGACAACCGTGTGGCTCGTAACCATGTGAACAGGATGTGCTTGGCATCAAATGTGCCCCTCATTGAGACTGGTACTGCAGGGTATGCAGGACAAGTGAGTATAAAATCAACAGGTTTATTTTCCTAAAAAGATTGACTGGTTTTTAACAGTTTTACCAGACTATGGCCAAGTCAATAGGAATTGTAAGGTTTTTGTCAGTCTATGTATGTATGCTCTACCATAGCCCATAATGCTTATTTGATTTTAATGCAAGATGTGTCAAAGATTCATAACAATACTCCAGGTAACATAGGCTATATATCTCGACGTGCGACGCATAAGGTCGCATGTTTGTATCCGACCAGAGAGAGACATCCGACCTTATGCATCTCACGTCGAGATATTGTCCAATTATTTTTATAAAATTTGCTATTTTTGTATATATTTGCTAGATCTGAGAATACTTGCTATCAGCTCAATATTTATATTAAAAACTCTCTTGTCTAAATTACTGTTAAATTTTATTATAATTGAATGTCTTGTTTTGTATTAAAATTAATGTTTACTCAAAATTATTTCAGGTTGAGCTGATTAAGAAGGGTTTGACTCAGTGCTATGAATGTCAACCTAAGGCACCACAAAAGTCGTTCCCTGGATGCACCATTAGGAATACTCCATCAGAGCCCATTCACTGCATTGTGTGGGCTAAACACTTGTTCAACCAATTGTTTGGAGAAGAAGACCCTGACCAAGATGTCAGTCCTGACACGGCTGACCCTGAAGCTGCAGGAGAAGCAGGTTCCTCTGCTCTTACCTCTGAAGGAACATCTGCGGGCAATGTTGAAAGAAAAAGTACTAGAACCTGGGCAGCGGAAACAAACTATGAACCAGAAAAAATATTTACAAAGTTGTTTGGTGATGATATACGCTACTTGCTGTCTATGGAGAACTTGTGGAAGAAACGTAGGCCTCCTACACCATTGACGTGGAACAACTTGCCTGGAAAAGATGAGGCTCCATCACAGCACTCTGGCTTACCTGATCAAAGGGTGTGGTCTGTGCATGAATGCTCACAGGTAAATTAATGAAGTTATAGTGCAGTACTGTCTGTGGCTAAGTGATAGAGGGAAGAGAGACAAAAGAAGTGAGGCTCTCACTTCCCTATGACCATATAAGGATATTAGGACCCTATAAGATACCATATCAGAGAAGGAAAACTAACCATGCACCCATTAGCATCAATAAACTTACTTTATTATTATTATAATACAGTCTGATGACTATCTTATTTTTGAAACTCAAAATGCATAAAAAATTGTACAAACCTTAAAATACTTATTTTAAGGTTTGTACAATTTTTTTTTTAATTAAAATACTCAATAAATTTTATTTGTTAATGATAGCTCTCCTAGCATTATTTAAAACTACAATGTAATTCATGTGTCATAGGTCAAATTAGAACTATTATATTTATATGTAAACCATTAAATTGTAATCTTATATA
The DNA here is from genome assembly GCA_905187575.2 of Celastrina argiolus. NCBI lineage: Eukaryota > Metazoa > Arthropoda > Insecta > Lepidoptera > Lycaenidae > Celastrina > Celastrina argiolus. The sequence goes on along the minus strand of LR994591.1, from coordinate 2,499,114 downwards.
ATTTCAGGTGTTTGCTGAAAGCTGTAAGGCTCTACAGGCTGACCTCAAAGGTCGTCCGGAGGGTGACCATCTTGTGTGGGACAAAGATGAGAAGAGTGCTATGGACTTTGTCACAGCCTGTGCAAATATCAGAGCACACATCTTTAATATTCAGTTAAAGTCACGTTTTGAAATTAAATGTAAGTAATATTCATTTTATTGTTTTATAAATGAGATAAGGAGTTAATACATTGTTATATTATGTTGTGTATGATATAATTATAATCATATAAATAAAATAAGCCTTTATTTAGATTTCTTTTTAACAATGTTTTTTTTTTTACTTTTTCTTATTTCTATCTGATTGCCCTTTGGCAAAGGCCTCCCCTAAGCTCTTCCATAGTTGTTTGTCAAGTGCCTTTCTACTCCATGTTGTTCCTCCCATTGCTCTTATTTCATCTTCCCATCTTTTATTTTGTCTCCCTCGTTTCCTTTTTCCATCTCTATAATCATCTCATAAATAATAATACAGTAGAACCTCGTTAAGTCGAATCTCGATAAGTCAAAAACCTCCAAATCTCGAAAAAATGTTTTGTTCCCTTCCCTTCAAACACCAAAACCTCCATTACTTGAAATCTTGACCCTCTGTTAGTCGAAATAATCATCGAGTCCCTCCAAGCCATTTTGGTACATATTTTCACTCTATAACTCGAAAAAATTAATTTGACCTCTGTATCTCGAACATAGCAACGTTTTATTTTACAACCTCTACAACTTGATCATTTGGAATTTATTACCTCTATTGTTCAAACAAAAATAAGTTACCGACTTTAAGAACTTGCCGACAATGTGAGTACACTATTGTTTCTTAGAAAACATTTTAGGAGTATACGATAATAAATTTATGACTCACGTAAACACGTGTTTGCTTGCTTGGTGTCAGGTGTTCAATTTTAACTCAAAATTTATAAGAATAAACCTCAAACTCTTTATGTCGAATCAAAATCCGCCTAAGTCGAAATCCTCCATAAGTTGAAAACTCTATAACTTGAAATTTTTGGCGTCTCCCTTGATGTTCGACTTATAGAGGTTCGACTGTATAAAAAATATCATCTTTCATGTTTAACCTCTTGTATAACAAGGTCAAAATATTCATTTTACATTCTGTGGCGAATCATCTATTGATTGGCGCAAATAGCTATTTATTTTCTCAATGTTGTATGACAATAAGGTGGAAATCACCGCCAACCAAACCTTTATATGTAATGTTTCAATATATATTTTTCAGCCATGGCTGGTAATATCATCCCGGCTATAGCGACTGCAAACGCGATAGTCGCAGGACTAGCTGTTTTGCGTGCGCAAGCTATTCTCAAGGGTGAAATAGAAACATGCACCAGTGTCTACCTCAGACCTAAAGTAAACCATAGGGGTCAATTGTTTGTGCCTGAAAGAAGTACGTATTTGTGACTAGATGACTAAGTGCCTTAATTACTAAGATAAAAAAAACATTAATATGCTAAATAAAGAATAAATCCATAAAATAAATTTAGGATACTTTTATAAATAAATAAACTAAATTGTTTTTTTTATGATTTACAGCTCTTACAGAACCAAATCCCAAATGCTATGTCTGTGCACCTAAACCAGAAGTTGGCCTGGCTTGCAATATTAAACAGTTAACACTCAAAGACCTGAACACTGCATTCAAGGAAGGGCTAAACATGCAAGCTCCCGATGCAACCGTAGAAGGCAAAGGGCTTGTGGTGTTATCATCAGAACCTGGTGAAACCGACCATAACAATGATAAAACTCTCGAAGAGATAGGACTTAACGATGGATGTGCACTCCTTGTTGACGACTTCCTACAAAACTACGAAGTGCGCGTCCGATTACAACAGGAAGATGAAGAGAAATCGTGGAGACTAGTAACAGACTCTGACGAACCTATGCCTGCTCCTAAAGAGGAGAAACCTACGAATGGAGCTAACGGTTCCGAGCCCAAGCCTGGCCCATCCAAACCCAAGGACGATAGCGACAGTGACATGGAGATTATTGAGGAAGATGATGGACAGCCGATAGAGAAGCCAGCAAAGCGTAGGCGTGTTGAAATGAGTGATGAGGTTGTTGAACTCTGCTAATGTGCTGCCATCAAATTGATGAAGATTAGTATTTATTATAATAGAAAGAGGGACAACAGCTGCACTCAGTCAGTTTTTGCTTACGAAAGGTGAACACAATTCTAGCCACACTGCACATCAGCTTTTGTTACAGACTGCAGCGCAGATAGGTGTGCAATATTTAAAAAAATCTAATATCAAGTGCAGTGTGGCACAAGTCTGTGTTCACCTTTATGTAGAGATCTATCTACGTTGTAGAGATCTTAACATGAAGTTACTAAGTAACTAGCATAGTTTGACCTAGCAGCCTTAAATGTAATTCAGAAATTTTTGTCTCTAAATAAATGTTGATCTAGAATATGATAAGACCAAGTTTAGTGTGTACTTGCTAATACATAGGTACAAGAGTAATAAACATTTAAACATTTACATGTGCTGCCTTCAAATTGGTGAAGATTAGTAATTTATTATTATAGAAAGAGCAGCCACACACAGTCAGATTATATTTATATATGAAAGGTGAACATTGATTGCATGCATTGCACTTGCAAGGAAATGTTATTAACACTTTCAATCACCTGTTTTTATGTATGAACTTAAACAGAAAGCAACGGGAAGGCGGTCTAAAATGTCGTTAATAACGTTATTTCCTTGCAACTGGAACGCATCTGTAATATATCGAATTCAAATGTGGGGACGGTGGTGCAGCACAAGTCTACATTCACTTTGTAGCTACTTTGTCGAAATTTTAGTATGAAGAACAAATATTGTCGAAATCTCTAATAACTCCTAAGTAAGCATTAACTGACTACAAATCTAGCCATAAGTGTAATTCAGAAATTTTATCTCTAAAGATCTAGAATGTGATGAGATCAAGTTTGGTGTGTACTTGTCGAAGCATGCTTAAGTAATAAACATTCAAACTTTTCCATATAAACAATTTTAAGTGTAAAGATTTTGAAAATTATTTATAAGGATATACCTGTATTATTATCGTAAATATAATTAAAATGGTAGTATATTAATCAAAGTTTTTAAAGCAGATGTTCAATATTTTGTATTACTCAAAAACTTATGAATGGAAACTGATTAAAAAATGGAAAATACGATTACTATATATGTGGTGTATTGCTAATTATATCAAAGTATCCATTGGCTGAAGATGTACATATTTTTTTAATGTACATTTAGAAGTTCTAGAATTGGCATTTTATTTTATTTGTATAACAACATCCCATTAAATATTCAGTGTCTTGTCTCAGCAGATAAAAAATTCAATTTAAAAATACTTATTACCCTTTTTATTACTTTAGTAAGATCTGATTCTGTTAAAAACAAATATAGTTTTGTGGAAAAAACAATTATACATATTATTGTTGTATATTGTAACATGATATTCCATCTTTGAATGAATATTGTTGTATATTGTAACATGATGTTCCATCTTTGAACCTGTGAATAAATATAAGCATTCTCTGAACCTCCAGCAATGAAATATTATTTTTCAATGTGAGCGATTTCCAAAATGTAATAAAGTGAAAATTTGAATTATGTTTTATTTGTATATTTAAGATTAAAACTTAGCTCTATATTAGTTTATTATAAATCAAGTACAAGTCATGCGCGTTTTTGGATAAAGAAAAAGCGCGCGCTTGAGCATGTACTACAGAGTACAGTCTGTACAGAAATACTGGTTCTCAAAGCGCGAGTTTGAAAGCGCCTAATGTGTACCCGCTCTTAGGGATGGAAGAAAACTAGCTAGCTTTTCTTAAGTTTTAATGAGACACATTTATTCCTCACAAGACAAATAATTCATAAATAAAATGATTGATGAATAAAACAATGACTAGAAAGTATAATCATTGCTTACAATATGAATAATGTAAGAGTTAAAGATAGCATGTTCAACATTAATAAAGATAAAAGACAACATTACTGACATTTTGAAAACCTTCATTCTCTTACAGTACAACTAAGTTCTTCATGGCCTTCAGCGAACATCATTTTCTTTATAGAATTAACAGTCAATGTGTGAAAAAGGGAAATACCAAAAAATATTAACAAACGAGTTTTACTGTATGTATACATTAAATTCAATTTAGGGTAAAATATTATTATTTATAATCCAAGTTTTTAGCATTTCTAAATAAGGTACTTAACCAGAAACATTCTAAATGGGGTATAATTTAATAATTATACCCCAACCACACTAAAGGCACAATTGAAAAAATAAAGAGCTAGTATATTTTACATCCCAAAATGCATCATACATTGACTTACATCTATAAAAAACAATAAAAAAATAATTCACACACAATTTCTTAATAATATACTTAAATACAACTATAGAGGCAGCCTATTGACATCCACTGCAGGACGTAGGCCTCCTCCGATTGCAGTATGCCAGGTGCTTGTTGCCTGTGTCCACTGACTCCATGTCTCCTCATCTTATATACTATGTTTAAAGATACTTTTACATACTAAAACCACTGGTCTTAAATGTATGACCATTAACAATAATAAGTAATGATAAAAACATTATGTTGTAAGCATGTACAACTAAAATACATTTAAGCGAATGTTAATTTCAAAGCCACCTGTTATAAAATACTCACACAGAATAAGGAATGAACATTGATAAAGTTACTCAACATATTTTGTTATAACTAAAACCCCTAAAGATTTAATTAAATGAATTACTATAGGTGTGATTTGTCAGTATATTGTGAAACGTCTCTCTATTTCATCACCAACAACCCAAGTGTTTCTATGCTAAAAAAATCTGTGATATACATAGAAATTATAAATGCTGTTACTTAAATTATTTTACTAAAATTTAATACACCCAAAAATATTAGAATTTGCATTTTGAATTATTGCAACTTAGTAACAAACAAATAATACTTAAATTGACCTGCAAAATGTCATATTCATGGAACTTAAAAAATATAATTAACACTGAGATTAATTTTCTGGTAGCATACCATATTCTATTAGAAATCTTTCAACATCATTGGAAAAGAAGTCGGTACCCAACTCCGCTGATAATTTGACAAAATTGCCAATAATTTGGCCACTTTTGTACACCAACAAAGCTGGAACACCATCTACTCGGAAATGGCGACTTAAGCCAGCCATGTCAGCTGCTATACGACAGAATTTTATTGCGGGGTACTCTGAAGCCAATATGCTCAAACAACCATCCATGGTGCGGCAGGCTTCAACATTATTGCTGTATATATGTATGATAACTGTCACCTTAGTGTCTTCCTTGTCAATAGCATTTAAGAATTGTTCCTGGTTTTCAAGCGTCACAACCTTTCCAAACTTTGGTGTCTTCTGCAGCTGCGACATGATCTCTTGCATTCTCTGCTGCTGATATTTCATTAGGAATCCTTCATCAATCAATTCGTTTAACTCATCCTCCAATTCATCGATCTCCTTCGCCTCTTCCTCTTCGCGGTCAGTTTTAACGGCCATGGTAAGTTTTTTGGCCATTTCTACCCGTTCTTTCGCTATTAATTTACGTTCCTCAGCTTCTAGTTCCTTAAATCTCCTCCAATCTTCGAGGACTCCTTTTGGCCCAGTGTTACTAGCGGTACCGGTCCAGTTGTTGACTGGCGGCAGCTCTGCTCGGGCGCTAGCCTTACTAATAGTATTCCCTTCCTCATCACCACTCCTGTTGTCTTCATCATCTGAACCTTCATCTTCACTGCTACTGCAGTAATTATGCAGTTTCTCACCAAGAATTTTATCTTCTAGCGTAGCCATTTTACTCAATTATGTTAAAAAGTAGATTTTAATTAATGATTTGATATATGAAGCTTAAACTTATTCACCAGTAGTTGTTTATAGAACAAAAACTAAAAAAATTATATTGTTACGATTACTCTTTCCCGTGAGAACATATATTCGATTGTTTTAATTAATAAATACAAAAAAGTAACTGTTTTAAATACAATAAAAATATAAATCAATGCAACAGGCAATTTTCTATAAATTTGCTACAAACAACAATGACAACATATTATGTCAAAATTCAAAAAGTCGTTTTTTTTAAAGATTTTAAGGCCTGGTAACAAAACCTTTAAGCCAAGTCTTATTTTCTATTTATTAGTCTTATTCTTCTTATGTTTCTCTTATTTTTGTATCAAAACTCGAAAATGAATTATCAATAGATTCTACGAGAGCAGATCATAGATGATGGATCATGTATTAAACTAAGATTAAACTTAGATTAATGTAATATTTATAAATAAAATTAACCTTAAACTGTTGAGTAAATAATCTAAGGTATTAAATTAAACTGTACTGTAGTGGTGAATAGGATTAACACGTTATTGTTCTAAGCAATGCGAGCGTCTTAAGTTTACATCATAGCTAAGCTTAGTTATCATGAAAAATATTGATTTCAGATTGGATTCCATAACGCTTGCGTTCTCATAATATCCAATCCGAAATCAATATTATATTTAAGAAACGGATCGATTACGGAGAACCGCGGTGAATGGTGATAGTGGTTACAAAAGTCACGTCCTACAAAAATAAAAAAGAGGAAGAAGAAGAATTAGTTGACAAACGTACCTTGGCCGGGCGGTTGTGCTTTTGTTTTTAGGTTACGAATTGTAAGAAGTAAGTCTTGTTTTGAAGCTTTTCACGGGAATAGTTTATAGGATTAAATATATATATGAACGTGTTTGCAAACCAAAACATTAACTGGTAATTTGTTATTTTTCAGAAACCTTAAAAATGGCGGCGGCTATGCCAATTAACCCGAAGCCTTTCCTCAACAGTTTAACAGGAAAGTCTGTGTTAGTGAAACTCAAGTGGGGCCATGAATATAAAGGTCTTCTAGTCTCGGCTGATGGCTACATGAACTTGCAATTAGCAAACACTGAAGAAATAGTTGATGGCGGTTGTACAGGTTAGTTGTGGAGTGTACTAACATAAAGTTTTTAAAACGAAAAAAATACTTCTTGACTTGTACATACATACTTAGGGATATAGTGTATATAAATGTATGTAAGATTATTACTCCAAAATAAGCTTATTATTATTGGCTATATTCTATTTTGCCAAATAAATCAAATAAATACCAACGACAATCCATACATAAATGTCCATATTCCTTTGTAATGAATTCAAGGTCTGTAATTATTACTAACTAGTTCTATTACTCAAATTATGTTATTAGAGTATTTAATCTAGTTTATTATTAAAAAAAACTAATTAATCTTTTTCTAATTTTAAATAATAATTTCTATGAATAACATCATGTTTCTATTTCAGGTAATCTTGGAGAGGTTTTGATCAGATGTAACAATGTTTTATATGTAAGAGGGGCAGAAGAGGAAGACGAAGAAGGTGAAATGAAAGAATAAAGATCAATGTGATAAAAGACTTATATAAAGTGTCAATAGCTTTTAAGCATTTCCATTTACCTTCTGGTAACAAGTGTGTGAAAGTGTCCATATTTTACAAAAAATAATACTAAAATGTGACATGGTATTGCCGGTTTCCATAATTATAAGATACAAACAAAATATGCATTTTAATTTAGTTCTTTTTAAATTATATTCCTGCCTTTAACTATATTCCTATGTTAAAAAGTATGGCTACTAAATTAAGCTATACATTAGTGACTAGACCATCTAGTGTATACAGTATAGCTTGTGACTGCAGCCTATTTGATCAGTCAAAAAAAAATTACCATGTATGACACCATGCATTATGAGACCAAGATGTGACAAGGCTAATAGAATGTATGGCTACAGTTATACCATAATATTATGTGAAGGTACAGGCAGAAACAGTATTGGTATTAGAACCTAGCTTGTAATAAAAAAAAATTGTCAGTCATTCACAACTTTTATTATATTCAACAAATATTTACATAGATCACAACATCGAATCACAAAGTCTACATCCACTGTGGCTACTCATAATCTATCCAGTAAGCAGCAAAAACAAAAATATATCCCTGTGAATTCAGATCACAAAACCTGTGCTATAATTATTTTAAGATTATAATAATTGTGCATTAATGGTAAATACTTTTAATGAAAATAAACTATAAATGCAGACATAATTAATACAAAGGTGCATTAGTATTTATTTGTAGATTGACTTAAATAGTTAATAACACAATATTTTTTTTCAACAGCAAATCAATAAGTACAGCATTTTAAGAATATTTAATCTTTAAATTAACACTTTTTTTATAGAAGTACACTTTTAAGAGACGACCTCCGTAGCGCAGTTGGTTGAGCGCGTTGGTACTCGAACGAAAGGTCGCGGGTTCGAATCCCGCCGAGGGAACAAAAAAAGTTTTCAATGTTCCTGGGTCATGGATGTGTATTAAATTTGTGTATAATATAATAAAAAATCTTAGATATGTGTATAGTATAAAAGTATTAAACATATTTCCGTTGTCTGGTACCTGTAACACAAGTTCTTCGGATACTTAGCACAGGGCCAGATTGACGTGGTGTGAAGCGTCCATAGATATTATATTATTATAAGAGAAAGCACAACAATAAAGTAAAAATTATTTATGCATTAAAATATAATCAGAAAAATGTACCTATATTATATACAGCATACTTATTATTTTTTAAATAAATAACACATACATTTCTTGTTGACACCTAATAATGTTTAGATTAAGATGTCTGTCTTTTTACATCAAAATTATACTGATACAGTAAGCTATCGTAAAAATATTTTCACAACAGATTTTCAACATATCCGAAATTAAAGCACATTTAAGTTTGTAGTGTGTTAACAAAAATACTGTGTAAAACATTGTTGTCACACTGACATTACACTCGTAATAGTTATTATATATGTTTCACACAGTCAATTATAAACTCTGACCACATAATTTAAGTTAAGAAGTTAGTACAGAAAAATGATTGTGCATTAGATTTTTTAATACAAAATATATATGTTGCACTCTTCAAGTTTCAGGTAATTTATTTAACTCGCACATCTGATATCAATTGATTTGATATTAAATTATTTTGAAATTAGTTGCGCGGTCAATTACCTTGTAGCATAGTACGTGTGTATGTACGTTGTGTGGCGGTACTGCAAGCGCCACAATCCTGCATCGAGCTATCGAAGTTTTCTGAATCCGACGCTATATAAACGACATCTGAAAACTAGTACAGTGGGCTTCGGCCTGACCGAAGAAAATACAAATGATTTTGGCTTGGCATTACAGTTTAACTTTTTTTCTGCTTAATCATACAGCAGTATATCATTTGCCGAAAATAATTGATTTTGCGAAACATTTTCTCTTACATTAAACTAATAATTATTCTCTACAATCTATCAATAAAAGTATGCAGTTATTGCAACAAATCTTCTGTCCAAGAAACTCTGTTCTATCTCCACTGAACTTCCCATTTCCTGTGCAAGTGCTACCACCTATGGCAAAAAAGAGAATATTTAACATACATAGACAAAATCTTTATATCAATTAATTAACGCCAGATTACAACACAAAAAACATAGTAAAAATCTAGTTTATACAAGGTGATTCAGGGTTCATATATCAAGCCGAATATAGTGGGAAGTGAAGGACTATAACATTTTTTGTTTTGGCACCTCATATAAATAAATAACTCAAAAGAAGGAAACCCTGTGTTTGAAAAAAGTATACATATTTTTAAATGAAACTTAACAAGTTTTTTTCGGAAAGTTAACATATGGCTATCACTGCACCGGTTCAACCCTAGCCCGCCGAGAAAATACCGGCATATGACAGGAGAGCAATCTTATATATAAAAATGAATTTCTGTTCGTTAGTCTCGATAAAACTCGAGAACGGCTGAACCGATTCGGCCATTTTTGGTCTCGAAATATTCGTGGAAGTCCAGTCCAACCTTTTAAACGGTTTGTATGCTCAACGAAGTGGGCGCGGGTCAGCTAGTCTTATATTATATAAAAATGAATTATTGCTGTTCGTTAGTCTCGCTAAAACTCGAGAACGGCTGAACCGATTCGGCTATTTTTGGTCTTGAAATGTTCGTTAAAGTCCAGGGAAGGTTTAAACGGTTTGTATGCTCAACGAAGTGTGCACGAATCTGCTAGTAATTTATAAAACAAAAAAAACCAGACTGCGTTTTTCATTTTGTCATACCAGTTTGACTTAATTTAAAAAAGATTTAAGAACGATTTTTGTTATATTAATAAAAAAAATAATTTGTGTATTAATGTAATAAAAATCTGAAATAGGTGTAGCTGTAGCCTGTAGGTATAGCATAAAAGTATTAAATATATTTCTGTTGTCTGGTAACCTGTAACACAAGTCCTTCGGATACTTAGCATGGGACCAGACTAACGTGGTGTAAAGCGTCCATAGATATTATTATTATTATTACTATTAAATGATGAGAAAATGAACTTAGTGGACACCACTGTGTTTCTAGGTATAACATTAGATTGCAAATTACAGTGGGGTTCACACATTGCCAAACTGGCAGATAAGCTCAGTTCTGCAGCATATGCCGTCAGAAAAATTAGAGAAATTTCTGATGAGGACACGGCGCGACTAGTATATTTTAGTTATTTTCACAGTCGAATGTCTTACGGCATCCTTTTATGGGGAAATGCAGCCGACATCAATACAATATTTGTGCTGCAGAAGCGAGCTATACGTTCCATTTACAAGATGTCGTCCTTTGAATCTCTGAGAGAAAAGTTTAAGGAAATAGGAATTTTGACCGTCGCCTCTCAATACATTTTGGATAATATACTGTATGTCAGAAAGAACTTAATAATTTTAAAACGAAAAGCGACAATCACTGTAGAAATACAAGAAATAAACACAAGTTAGATATACCTTTGATCAGACTTAGCAAAGTAAGCAAATCTTTTAAAGGTCAATGTATACGCCTATACAATAAGATCCCAGAAAACGTTCAAAATTTTTCCATCAATAAATTTAAAAAAGTAGTTATAGAACGTTTGTGTGCTAAAGCTTATTATAAGATTAATGATTTTGTTAATGATAGCACACCCTGGGAATAAGGTGGCCACTTTCGAGGCTACTTCTATTTTATAAAGTATACTTTTGTAAATTGTAATTTATGTTAAGTTATAACATTGTTATATATATATATATTTTTAAAAGAACAATTTTCCCATTTTTTTGCTAAAAGGTGGCCCCGAGCGAGTTTCTTACGCCGGTTCTTCTCGCCGGGTTAGTCCCCGAACCGGTGGTAGGTGATCATGTAGGACAATTCTGAAAGTGTTAGTAACTAACATATTTGGAAATAAAAGATTTTTATTACTCTCACAGTAAACAGAATCTGACACCTCTAAAGCTGATCCACCGTGCCAAACAATTATATATTGTGGTAAACAATTATACATACATACATGCTCTCGAAAAACATAACCGTCCTTTGGCGCAATCGGATAAAATTTGATTATCACACCATTTCAATATTTTGTAATTATTATTAAAAATAAGTTAAAGAAAAAACGAAATGACTCACCTGATCAGTTTTTGAGTTCCGTGGCAAGTATATTGCTATGTTAGAATTTATTTCCTTTGCTATATTTATCAGTTCTGAGGCTGGCTTTGGTTCCAACATAGTTTCAATGTCATATTCAGAGTTCTGAAACAATCATGTTTAAAAAAAGTTAAGTAAAAAAAAGTCTCGTGCACTGTGTAGTATACAAATTATCTTAGTATATTTCACTATATCTTATTTAAATATGTCTTACTGAGGCCCGTATAAATAAATTAATCTCAGACTCAAACCAACCTCACTAGAGAACCGTATTTGACAGATGAAACAATGTTTCGTTTCAATTTAAAAAGTGAACAACTTTATTAATGTTACATACCTAGTACTTTTATTTTATTTCTTTTTAAACCCTATTATTCTATTATAGATTAAAGAAAAACATTAAAATAAGTATAATCTTTATTTTTACGTTTTAAAAAACAAAAAAAATTAAATGTAACATAATTAAAGTTATTCATTTTTAAAAGTAAAACGAAACGTTTTTTTATCTGTCAAAGTTCTCAAGAGAGGGTGGGTTTGAGATTGTTTTATTTATACGAGCCTTAGTTACTGTTGATCCTGCGTACACAAGAGCTGCAGTAGTGTGTGATGGGCCATTGGCCATACTAAAATAAGTTATAAATAATAATTACTGTACACCAACCTCAATATATTTTGGCCCACCCCACGGGGGGCTTAGGAAGACAAAGTCAGCGGTGACCGTGGGTCCAATCTCGAAGAAGTCACCAACAATGAACTCGATGTTGTCCACTCCGTACACTGCAGCATTGTGCCGAGCCAGCTCTATTTTCTTGGGATCTATGTCTATGGCTATCACTGTAACAATGTGAATATAAAGGCTTTAATATGAGTGATAATAGCTCCCCTCACCGATTTCGGTGTCGGTAGCCGATTTCAATTAAACCAGGCCAGCTACGTAGGAGTTATTTTAAAGTGCCCAAGTGTGTGCGCAATACACGAAGACACTCTCTCTTCCTATTACTCTCATAACCCAGTGGGACGGTAAAGCGACACGACTGGCGAGAGAACAGGCGCAGGCGACTTTTTTCATGCCCATCCGACGCATGGTTAAATTTATAAGGGACGAACTATAGATAGCAGTGTGTCGGGAGTCCGCAGATCTCACCTCTCTTGCAGGTCCTGGCGAACTGTATGCTGTTGCCGCCGGCGCCGCAGAACGCGTCCAGGATCGTGTCGTTGGCGCACCGGTCCGCGATGTGGGCGGCCACGTTCTCCGGCGTGACGCTGAACCAAGACTCCAGGTCTAGACGGATGCCCTCGTCGAATCTGGATGAGAAGAAAAATAATTAAACATATTATATGTTAATGAATGTACTGTAGGTTCTTGATTAGAATACATGTTACACTGTATTAATACACAAATTACTTGCACTTTTTCCACTTTATTAGTTAATTAAGAGATTTATAAAAATACACGACCGGTTTCGACTAAGTCATCATCTGGTGTTGATGATAAAGTGGAGAAAGTGCAAGTAGTTTGTGTATTATTACAATGTAAAACAATTGAAGACATTAATAAATGAAAGTATGTCGCAATAAAAATTACCCAGAAAATTTAATTTAAACGGTCACAACATTTTAGGATACGTAGTAACGTTTGTACGTACATTGATTTTAGGCCCGTATAAATAAAATGGAAACCTACTTGAGCACCTACGTGTCAGATAAAAGAATCGTTTCGTTTTACTTTAAAAATTGAAGAACTTTTATTATGTTACAAACTTATTTTTTTTTTTGAAAACGTAAAAATTGAGATTATAAAAATACAGATTATAAGTACTTATTTTAATGTTTTTCTGTAATTTATAATATGAATATTACGGTATAAAAAGAAAAGAAATTAAAGTACTAAGTATGTAATATTAATAAAGTTGTTCAGTTTTAAAAGTGAAACGAAACATTAGTTTTATCTGTCAAATAGGTTCTCAAGTGAGGTTGGGTTTGAGTTTGTTTTATTTATACGGGCCCTAGAGACGGATCTTTAGATTAGTGTTCTTTACTACGTATTCTAGTAATGTTTAAGTGACAGTTTAAACTCAATTTTTTATTAAAATCATAGTTTTGCTACATATCACTTTCATCCCTTCATGTATTCAAGTGTTAAAAATAAAAAAAATCATGCTTTCCAACCATATATCAACAAAGGATGGTTGGTAAGGTTGATACACCAAAGACACCAATCTGTGGAACTATAACCAGCCTTGTAAGTGCGAGCGTAATGTAATTATAAAATAATAAATATATGTCCCTTCCTTTCTCTCTGACAAATGTTTCACCAATGCGTTCAAAACGGGTTGTTAACTTGAATGCCACGTTAGTTGATAACACATTCTGACGACCTCCGTAGCGCAGTGGTTGAGCGCGTTGGTGTTCGAACGGGAGATCGCAGGTTCGAATCCTGCCTAAGGAACAAGAAGTTTTCTGTGTTCCTGGGTCATGGGTGTGTATTAAATTTGTGTTTTAATATAATAAAATCTTAAATATGTTATTATGCTTAAATAGATTTAATACTTTTTTACATATTGTAAAAAAAATATTAAATCTATTTCCGTTGTCTGGTACCTGTAACACAAGTTCTACGGATACTTAGCACGGGGCTAGATTGACGTGGTGTGAAGCGTCCATAGATATTATTATTATTTGAATAGTGTTCTTTACCGGCCCGTCAAAAATGCTACAATGCAAAACCCACCTATGGAACAGCGAGTGTCTCTTTTTCCAATACTTCATCATCTTGGGCTCGCCCTGCAGCTCCGCGGGCAGGCCGCTCGCGTCCGTCTCCTGTCTGTGTCGCTTCAGCCGCCGCCTGCGCTTGGTTTGACCTGAGAATGGACAATCTCAATAAGTTTTGGAGCTTAATTTCGTCACCGTGATTTTAGCAACGACCTCCACTACTGGAGTTAAGTCTCCCCAAAGTATTCCATGAAGGTTTGTGGCAGGGGTATGTGGAGCTCCGTAACCGTAACCGAAACTATCGGATATCCGCAATGAAAAAATATCCGAATCCAAAATAAACGTATGTTATTGAATGTACTGTAGGTTCTTGATGGAAATACATTGTACACAGTAATAATACACAAATTACTTACACTTTCTCCACTTTATTAGTTGTTAAACATAAGATTTATTGAAATACACGACCGGTTTCGACTACACCTGATGATGACTTAGTCGAAACCGGTCGTGTATTTCAATAAATCTTATGTTTAACAACTAATAAAGTGGAGAAAGTGCAAGTAATTTGTGTATTATTACTGTGTCCAAAATAAACGTTTTTCTACAGTCAAAGGTAACCAAAATTTATTATCCGTAACCGAAATTATCCCAAAAAAACGGATAATGTGAAATTATTTAATATCTATATCCGTATCCGAAATTTCATATCCATTTCATGCCAGCTGAGAATGGACAATCTTAATAACTTTTGGAGCTTCATTTCGGTGCTATGATTTCATCTACGACCTCCATTACTGGACTTAAGCCTCCCCAAAGTATTTCATGAAGGCTTGTGGCCTATGCTCGTCACGCTTGCCAGGCTGGTTGGGGAGCGTAGTGTTTAAATAATAACATGGCCTACCATCGCATACAATCTATGTTTAATACAAAAAAAATGCAATAGATGTCACTACTATTAACGTTTGTAAATTATAAAATGTAAATATGCCGAATTAATTACAAATATTGACGTTAATACAGGGTGTTTTGCACATGGACCGACATGATTTTTTGGGGGGTGGGGGGGTCATGTGCTATTTTCCCCCGTGAGACCCAATATCCTAAGTCTCACGGTAGTCTAGATATGTTTTTTTTTAATTTTTTTGAAATCTACCCGAAATCTTGCCTTTAAATCGTCCTAACTTTTTTGTTTGTGGTTATAATACCACAAAACAAAGTATGCTTGTATTTTACAATGTTTTCTAATTCTAAATAAATCATTACATGTTACAATTGATATCCACAAAAAAACTTCTGAGCTTTCAAAGTGGTAAATCGGTGTAAATGTTATGAAAAGTGACAACTTATCAATTCATTTAAAAAAAAACTAAAGTTCATTTTGAATTTAGCTTTTTTTAAAAAAGTTCTTTACTTATTACCCTTTCTAACGATATGCTACATGATATAAGAAACCATTCTTAAAGTGGTCAAATTAAGCTTCGTTTGCCTGAACACGCACTCTAACAATGTAACTGGTTTGAACAATGTAACCAGTCAACGCGGGTTATCAAGCAGCAGGTAAAAAGTTAGTCCCTTTCTTACTAGTAGTACAGTTATTGTTGTCTTTGTCTATCGAGTTGAAAGTGAGTGAAGGTCACTTGCCGGGAATCAGTCGAGATTACTCTGCGATTCGAAGTGCCCGTACTTTTCCCGTTGTTCTATCGTAATCAAATTAAAGTCTTGTTATTGTTTTTTTGTTAAATCTGTTGTTGAACTGTTACGTTTTTGTTGTGTTTATCTTTGCGTATTCGTTACAATGGCGAACTTCAGTAACGAGGAGTATGCTGACATGATGTTGGCGTATGGTAAAGCTGATTGCAATTCGCATGAAGCGCGAAGAATTTATCAAGAACGCTACACTGATCGACGGTTACCTCACCACGAGACCTTCTCAACTACCTATCGACGTCTGAGGGAGACCGGAAACTTAAACTTTCGGGAGCCCCGAGTGAATGTGAGGCAACATAATGTTGAAGTTGATGAGAGAATCCTTCAAGCTTTTGATGACGATCCTACAACAAGCATACGAGTTGTTGCTGACGGACTTAACGTATCAGTTTGGAAAGTCTGGTCCGTTCTTCGGGCAGATGGAAGGCACGCATTTCATTACACTCCTGTTCAAGGTAACAACTTACAGTACTTACTACTTATTTAAAATGTGACATTAAAACATTTTACTTGATTTCAAATCTTAATGTGTTCACTTTTACTCTTATTATTTTTTATTTTTTATTGTTGTAATTGTTTCGTTGAATTCCTTTCTTGCTATGTTTCTCGGACAACTGAAGAAGTTCTTTGCGTGAGCTCAATTAAAAGAAAGAAATATCGCGTTTATGCAGTTATTACCACAAACTCACGGATTTCATTCATTGTTCCAGGTCTCGAAGAGGGTGACAATGCAAGACGGTTAGAGTTCTGCCGATTTTTATTGCACACAGATGTTGAAGATAGCGACTTTTTGAAAAGAATTTTATGGACTGACGAGTCAAATTTTAGCCATGAAGGCATAGCAAATCTGCACAATTTGCATCACTGGGAGAAAAGGGGCCAAAATCCGCACAAAAAAAGGCAGACTTCCTTTCAGCGAAAATTCAGCGTAAATGTTTGGGCTGGTGTTATTGGGCGAAATCTTGTCGGCCCATATTTTTTGCCAGAACGACTCAATGGACAATTATTTAGAGTTTCTTCAAAATGATTTACCTGAACTGGTACTACCAGTTTTAGAAGATGTGCCAATTGTTTTTCAAAATGATGGCTGTCCGGCACATTACCAACGAACGGTACGAGAGCATTTAAATAATGCATTTCCAAACTCGTGGATTGGTAGAGCTGGCCCCATTCCATGGCCAGCACGGTCCCCAGATTTAACACCCCTGGATTTCTACGTATGGGGACGTGCAAAAGAGTTAGTGTATGCAACAGAGGTGCCCACAAAAGAAATTTTAGTGGAACGAATAAACACAGCATTCGTAAAAATTCAAGAGGAAATGCGGCTTTTAACTACAACCTCGGAAATAAGAAAAAGGTGTCGTGCATGCATAAGGTGTGGAGGCGGCCAATTCGAGCAAACTTTGTAATTTTAATTTAATAAAAACAACTTAACATAAAAAATGTATTTTCATTATCTTGACCCTAGCAACAAAGTATCTCTTAGGTCGACCCCTGATGTATTATTTCTGTCATGTAGCATATCGTTAGAAAGGGTAATAAGTAAAGAACTTTTTAATAAAAAGCTAAATTCAAAATGAACTTTAGTTTTTTTTTAAATGAATTGATAAGTTGTCACTTTTCATAACATTTACACCGATTTACCACTTTGAAAGCTCAGAAGTTTTTTTGTGGATATCAATTGTAACATGTAATGATTTATTTAGAATTAGAAAACATTGTAGAATACAAGCATACTTTGTTTTGTGGTATTATAACCACAAACAAAAAAGTTAGGACGATTTAAAGGCAAGATTTCGGGTAGATTTCAAAAAAATAAAAAAAAAACATATCTAGACTACCGTGAGACTTAGGATATTGGGTCTCACGGGGGAAAATAGCACATGACCCCCCCCCCCCCCACCCCCCAAAAAAAAATGTCGGTCCATGTGCAAAACACCCTGTATAAAGATAGCATAACATCACATATTAAGCTCAATTCAACTCCTTAATTAAGAAGAAGATACGAAACGAAATTAGTATTTTCCAATAGTGGCGCTAGAAGTTTCCGTAATGTGCCTTTATCTATTGGAAATCGAAGAAAAAAAAAATAGGCAGTCGAATTGCCAGTATTACGGCGATACCATTTTCTAGTACTAGGTCGTGGCTCTGTTATATAACTAATTTGTGATAATAACAATGTTAACGGAAACGCTGCTTGTATAAGCTTTTGTATAGTATGTCCCAGATAAATTTAACCCAAACGGAAACAAATCCGTCTATGACACAACCATAGACTAGTCAGTGATGCCAATTGGCCAATATTAATACAATTATTTGTTTGCTATGAATCTATAGACTTTATTCTACAGTCGACAGTGTCAAAATGGAGTATTTTTACAGTGAAAGTTTTTCATTTAATGTTTAAACTTATTAATTATTGTTTAATTGTTATAAAATATACTGGATAATGAAGTATGATCCATTAATATTCCGGTGAAAGTGTTGATAAGTGTTTTGGTTTGTTTAAATTTTGAAGGGACATACTATACTTATATGACTTACTTGGATTATCAACAGCCGATGTTACATCATCTTTGTTGGTCGGATCACTGATGTCCACATCACTTTGTGACACAGTTGTCTCTTCTTTTGTATTTATTTTGGTATCATCTGATTCATTTTCTACATTACTATCAGGTTTATTCTCTTCGGGTTTGTCACTTGTTTCACCAACTTTATCCACATCTATCTCAGAGTTGTTCCCTTCATCATCTGTCTGCAAATTTAATGTAATTATTTTTATTTATTTATATAAAAATTGTATCTCTGGACGCCCACGACGATGACGATGACAAAATCATGGGAGCCGTAACGCGTTACGTACGTAAACGGTTTACCCTCGCATAAGTTATCATTTAGTTATTTCAGTTTTGTGAGAATTTAAAAGGTTCAGAGAGTTTCAAAAGTATAAGGAGTAATTTGAAAAAGACTGACATAAATTGGATTATTGAATGAATATTAAATTTATTTACATGTGGACTCACTATGAATAAAATCAAGAAGATAAGCAAAATAAAATAAGAATTAGAATAAGTTTAAAAAAATGAAATAATCAATATTTAGCTCCCAAAATGATATTTGTACACAGATTGGTGTAATGTCTATTGTAGGGTTAACAATGTGACGTCACAATCGGTTGTTCCTTTCTCGTTCGCACATTAAAGTATAATATATTCATTATTTTTACTTAAATAATTTTATTTTTACATTATTTGTTTACCAGGGGGCTATAATAACATCAATAAAAATAAATAATTTGCATGCCTATTAGGTAGAAATTTGTGTAACAGTGCTTTCTGCAAATAATAAATGATTTAATTTGAAAAAAAAAAGTAATTGTGCCAATATTGTTTTAAAAAGTTACACATACCTTTTCATTATATGCATTTCCATCGTCATCAAAGTAAGTTTTTCTTGAGGTATTCCATTTTTTATTCCGCGGTGGTCTCAACTTCCCTATTCGTTTCTTGTAAATGAGTTCACCTTTTGGCAGTTTCGACGGATCCAAAGAAAATCCCATGGCGTCAAATGTAGATTTTATTCTATCAGACATTACCTCTTCTGCGTCAAGTTCATGGCTGAAATATGTGAAATTTTAAAATATATTGATTATTGTAACCATTGCCAATTCTATCAAGTAACAAAAAGGTAAACACAAATTTACGCATTTATGTACACTAGAGAGCGGCCTAGTGGCTAGACCTGATTAGCACTCGAAAGGGTGTAGGTTCGATTCCCAGGTGTGTGACCAATGAACCTAGACTGAGAATAGCTCTAATGGTATAATATTGTGAGGAACCCCGCACATGGTTGGCCCCAGATGTATGAGCTAGTATTTCTTCAGGATTAGATTGCCTTTGTTGTGACGCATATGATAGGCAACCATGCAACATTTAACAGCCCTGGGCACTACAGTATTTAACGAATTACTTCGCTCGAAGAACACTGTATAATTAATCCAATAACAGATGCAAAGGCCTACTTTTATGTGTAGTATATTATAACGCCTCCGTGGTCTAGTGGTTCAGAGCTTCGCTCTCGACCCGTGACCGATCGTGGTTTCGATTCCCACGTTGGAACAACAAAAAAAATGTTGTTCCCAAGTTTGGTTAGGACAATGCAGGCTGAACACCTGATTGTCTGACAAGAAAGATGATCCATGCGTCGGATGGGCATGTAAGAAGTCGGTCCTGCGCCTTTTCTCTTGCCAGTCGTGTCGGCTTACCGTCCCACTGGGTTATGAGATTAAAAGGAAGAGAGAGTGTCTTCGTGTATAGCGCACACACTTGGGCACTATAAAAGACTTCTGCGAAGCTGGCCTGGTTTCAATGAAATCGGCTACCGACACCGAAACCGGTGAGGGGAGCTATTATATTATAAATTTTAGACTTTTTCGAATTTACAAGACATTTAATAAAAATCTAAACTTAAATGTTTATTATATTGTAGTATAAATTCATACCCTCTTTTGAGTGAATGATGTACTTCTTCTGGCGGGTCATTGTCGTCCTCTTCAGCTACGTGACTAGAATTTGTAATTTGACTTAGAATGTTTTGACTGGTATTTTCATTAGTTGCAGAATCAGGTGTAGTATTGACTGTATCAACTTTTTCTGTTCCCTTATCCCCACAACCGTCTACAACCTCACTCTCTTTCTCTTGTTGTTCCTTCAATAACTGCAAAAGCGCGCCTACAGAATTCATAACTTTGTGGTCGTGTTTTTTTCGCGATTTTGATTTGGCTGTTTTTTCATTTGTATTTTCAGTTTTTGCCTTTTTTATTTCTTTTTTCTCTTCATGTACTTCTATGACCGAAGGTACATCCTGCGAATTGCCATCACTATTTTCGCAGTCATTCCCAAGTTTCAATTCTTCTAACTTGCTATCTAATACCTTTTCTTTCTTATCAGCTAAATCATTGAATTGGGTTTGATGATTATGACACTCCAAGTAATATGCATAGTGTACAGCAAACTGTTCACCAAAATGTTTCTTCCAGAGCAATTGCCAATACTGATCATTGTCTAATTCCTCTGTCACTTCATCAGTATGTTCTTCAACATTGGCAATCCTTGTCTGATCATTGAATTGATCATCTGATGTTGATGATGATATGCTATACCCATCTGTGGGTGTGGAATCTGAGGTGACATGGCTGGAAGTTACATTATAACTGGAAAGTGTAGCTTTGGTCACATTAGTCATAGAGTCTGTAGCTGCTAAGGTTTTTGGACTAACAATTCTTTCGTGTTCTGATGTTGATCGCCTTCTTCCAATGGACACCCAGGAATCGTCTTTAGTGTCGCTTTTATTCTTAACAGGCTTTCCTATTACGTCATCTTTGCTACCTTTTACTGGATTTATTTTTGAATCATATGAGTATTTACGCTCCCTTACATTCTCATTGCTTTTTTTATTTTCTTCTACACTTTTCTCTAGTTTTTGCGGCACACTGTGTTCATCGAGAAGTATATCATTATTCTCATCGAGATAGTCTGGGTTGATATAGTCACTGTATTTCTTGATCCAAGACGCCCAAATTAACCTCTCACCGTGAATGGCCCAAAACTTCTCCCATGTGTCTTCTGACAGATAGTCTTCATATGTATCCAGCTTTGTAACATCCTCATCTAGTTCTTCGAGTTTGTCGTGTGCAACGTCCAGGTGGTAATCCTGGTAAGTTAGATCTGCTCCACTGTCACTTGGCTGCAACGCATGAGATGCATGGATTTGACCGGGCTCATGCTCATCTGTAGAGCAGTAGTTGTCTGTGTGCGAGGCACTGCAGTAACAACTTGCTACTTCATCCTTCTACAACCAAATTAAAAATAGTTTTATTTTATTTATAAGCTTTTCCAGAAATTGCTAACACTAGTAATAACTACATAATAAACGTAAGGTTGGCTTACACAAAAATGCATCATAATAGTGGTAAAAAAATACACATCTCATTGAAAGAGTTTGAATTGCACTCTTACAAGACAACTTATATCTCTATCTTAAAGATTTTGGATTATATATTTGTATGAAGCGGTTAATAAAATTACATTTGAGTATTGTCTTTTATGTTATGCACCAAGTATTAAATCATTGAATTAATGAATAATTAGTTTACACAATAATGAATGATGCATGGCATCATTCGTTATTGTGTAAACTAATTATGGAATTATCATGGTCATTTTGAAAGTAACTATTCAAAGCAAATTGTCCTTGCATTATACATATTGTCAATCACCTTTTTGGCACAGTAATAAAAACAAGTTTAATGACAATTTGTAGGGTTACATAGAGGTTAATCACCTGGTATATAACATGTACACAAACAGAATGTGCACCATACAGTAACAAGTAAGTTTATAAAATATCAATAATTTAGTAGTAGCTTAATAAATACTACAGATGGGGATAAGTTTTTCGTTTACACCATGCTACTTTTAAACTGTAGATTAAATGATTTCAGTATTCAAAACTTTATTATTAACTCATCAGACATACATGATGAAAAAAAAATCTCATCAGTCGTCACACACATTAATTAATTAATTAATGATAAAGAAAGCTCCAATTCTGAGTCTAAAAGTCTACAATCCAAGTTAGTGCAGACATGCTCAGTCTTCAATGGAGTAAAATTTATTTACTTACATCACATTTATTTTTATGAGATGTGTCTAGAGAGAAATGGACATGAGAATGGTCATCCAGTTCCGAAGACACAACATCCTGAACCACTTCAGCATCACTTTCACTGCCATATTTCTCTGGCTCATAAGTTTTTACTACTTCCCTGTAATGTTAAAATATAAGTCATCAAGTGTTTATGTTTAGAAAATCACTAATAATAAAGAGGAAGGATTTGTTTGTTTAAATTGAATAGGCTCTGAAACAAATTAATAAATTTTGATGACATTTATAAACCACAGAAAAAAAGGGCTTATTTTTACAAACACAAAAAGATTAGTTTCCATGTTATTTTCTTTTGTGTCAAAGTTAAAGGAAAGAATATCAAAGAAGGCAAAGTACATATACTTATAAGTACAAAAAAATCATTATCATGCATGTCTAATATATTGCAACATAAGACATGTAAAATATCATCATCATCAGGCAGCTACTTTGCTTATTGCAAAGTTGGTTCTTATAAATTTTATAGTTATATAGTTTAAAGTGTTTAACTTTAAAAATATTATAATTTTTAGATCATGATTATTGCCATACCATCTCGGCAAAGTAAGTTACTCTGGAGCTTTATTAAACAAACAATATTTGTGAA
The DNA here is from genome assembly GCA_905187575.2 of Celastrina argiolus. Classification (NCBI taxonomy): domain Eukaryota; kingdom Metazoa; phylum Arthropoda; class Insecta; order Lepidoptera; family Lycaenidae; genus Celastrina; species Celastrina argiolus. The sequence goes on along the minus strand of LR994591.1, from coordinate 2,475,754 downwards.
TAGAAGTGTTTATTAGGCCAAAGTATAGGATAGAGAATAAACGCCCATAGCCATAATCGATAACAGAAAATTTATTAAACGAAGCTAAAATTAAGATGCAAACCTTGTCAGGACTCTACTGCATAAACAGTAGATGTAGTTCTCTCGATATAACTCATCATTTTCGTGATTATTGAGGTTAAAGTGAAATTCAGCCAAAGGTTCCCATCTGTGATAACTATCATAACAATCGGACATTATCACTTAAATTAATAAATAATTACGGAAGTAACTTATTATCAAAATAAATTTCTTAAATAAACTCATAAAATACAAAACAGAATGCTAAAATTGAACCAATTGCATTTTGAAAATAAATCGAAACTGAAATGTCAAAACTGACAGTTCACAGTTGAGTATTTTTTTTCAGGTTGGCAAGAAAACCAAAGACTAAAGGTCCACCAAAATAGTGTTCAGAACATCTGTTAGCCAAAATTTTTTTCACAACTCCAGCTGTGCGGAACTAAGTTGCTAACACCGACTCCAGTGGCGAGGCTGTGCGTAACTTTTGTTCACAAATTCAACACTCATTGTCGTTCGCAACAGTTCAGCACACTATATATTATAATGCACCAAATAGCATTTGAGGCAAGATTGTGTTGCGAACAAAATGTTCGTGTGCGTCGACGCGACTCCACTGGCGTGAACAAAAGTATACAACATTCTATGAATGTTGGGGCACAATTTGTTAATGTTGCGTTAGCGTGTCCACCGGAACCACCCAAAAAAATATTTTGACTTAACCGTAGAGTACCTATCTTGGCTAGGCACAATGTCTAGAGTCTAGGGTACCTATGCCATAGAAAAAAGAAATCGACTAATGTCACTGTCATTTGCTGTCATTGACCAAAACATGCTGTTTTCAGTTTTGCGCTGTTTGCGAATTAAGTGTTTCACTTAATTTCACTATAACACAATAATTATTAAATATACGTATTATACAACAATATTAACTATCAATTAAATAACCCGTAGAAGTTACAAATATTTTTTTCCTTTAAAATCCAATCACATGTGAAAATGGGAAAGAAAAACAAAGAGACTCTAGGAAGATCTCTCATCAAGGATAGATTTGCAAAAAACAGGCACAGAAGACACGTTGAGGATAATACGTTGGTAAATATCCTAAACAAGAAAATATTTGTGCAGTTAGGCTCATATTATAGACAGCAGTCTTCAAGTTGCATAGATTCTAACCTAATACTTATGTTTTAGTTGCATACCACAGAAGTGAACGATGGATACGACTGGGGCCGTCTCAATCTACAATCTGTCACAGCAGAGTCTTCCCTGCAGGAGTTCCTGTCCACCGCAGAGCTTGCAAACAGAGAATTTGTGGCAGAGAAGTTAAACGTAAAATATGTTAAATCAGCACCCTTAGAAGTAGAGCTTGTCACATCACAGCCTGATTTTGATGAACCATTAACAGTACCAAGAAGGTAACTACAATATTTTTTAAATTTGTAGTTTTATTATTAGGAAATAACATGTAAACAAAAAGTTAGTTAAATGCTAACTCTACAATATAATTTTAAACATATAATAATAGCTCCCCTCACCGATTTCGGTGTCAGTAGCAGATTTCATTGAAATCAGGCCAGCTACGCAGAAGTTATTTAATAGTGCCCAAGTGTGTGCGCAATACACAGAAGCACTCTCTCTTTCTTTTCCTCTCATAACCCAGTGGGACGGTAAACCGACACGACTGGCGAGAGAACAGGCGCAGGTCCGACTTTTTACATGCCCATCCGACGGATGGATCATCTTTCTTGTCAGACAATCAGGTGATCAGCCTAAATTGTCCTAACCAAACTTGAAAACAACATTTTTGTTGTTCCAACACGGGAATCGAACCCACAACCTCCGGGTCGAGAGTGAAGCTCTGAACCACTAGACCACGGAGCCGACAATAATATATATAAACATCGGTGACATTGCAGCCCAAAATGTAACCAGTATATGAACAGACTGATATATTGTCAATATTAAAAAAAAATTGATGGAAAACACAAAAAACAACAAGATACCTTATGATTGAATATATAATAATAATATATTTTTATATTTTAGACCCGCATGGACACCAGGAATAGAAGTAGAAGAACAGTTGACTAGAGAACGAGATGCATTTCTTGATTGGCGAAGACATCTCAATGAGCTTCAGGAGAAACTCGGAGCAGCAGTCACACCTTACGAGAGGAATCTGGAACTGTGGAAACAGCTGTGGAGAACCCTGGAGAAATCAGATATTGTGCTGATTCTATTAGATGCCAGGAATCCACTCTTATTCAGGTAACTTTGATTGTTTAGACAAATTAAAGAATCTTGTATCTTCTTTTCATCAATATAATCAGGTTCCTGATAGTGTTTTGGTATATATATTTTGATTAGTATGGCCATTTTGCTTAAATTTGATATGGGTTTTAAAAAGAGAGGAAAAATTGGCAATGGTAACAAATAGTGGCAGTAAATCGTTTTGGTGGATTGAAAGACAATGCACACTGTATTAACGGATATTATTTAAAATTAAGCATGTTATTAAAAATGTCATTTCACAGAATAATGGACATTTTCACTTATTCCATAATATAATATTCAATACAAAACTGATTTTTTATATAACAATATTTTTACTCTGATTTCAGGTGCAAAGATCTGGAAAAGTATGCAGAGGAACAAAATTGCAAATGTATTTTATTGTTGAACAAGGCTGATCTTACTTCAGAGTATTTGAGGAAATGTTGGGCAGAATTCTTCTGTCAAGAGGTTTTAAAAAATATATATTTTAAATTATTTTACTATCTTTATTTTTCTTAATTATAATATTTATAATACTATTCATTCATACTTTCTTTACTAAATAATATTTTTCGCTTTCAGAATATACCAGTTGTATTCTTTTCTGCAGCAAAAAGTACAAAAGAAAGAAAAATATCAGAAGAATCGGATGATAGTAAGAATGATAATTCTGATACAGAATCTGTTGAAAGTGATCAAGAGTCAGAAAGTGAAGATGAAGAGAAAAATGAATTGAATGAGACTGCAAAAGACATTGAAATGTTTAAACAACAGTTAGGAGAAATAGATACAGCAGTTAATAATACAGCAAACAAAATAAACTCAATACAAGCAGCCCTAGACAAAGTTCTAGAAAACTTGCGTCTAGGGAAACCTTTAGAAGACATAGATAAAGATACAGATGACACTCCAAGATATGTAGAAGATATTGAAGAGGCTGTAAATAACAAAAAGGAGGTTAAGAATTCATATGAAGTTTTTGACAGAGACCAATTGGTAGAAGTATTGAGATCACAGAAACCCAGCAAGTTGAAAAATCCACCAAGATTAACAGTTGGCATGATTGGGTACCCAAATGTTGGAAAATCAAGCTCAGTTAATGTCTTAATGCAAGTTAAGAAGGTAAATACTAAATATATAATTTGTAGGACATGATTATTATTTGAAATAATCTATGCTCAGCTTTTAGTACAGGCTTAGAATGTTTTGCATTAGTAGAGTAATATAATGGTGTTGATAATTAATAATTATCAAAAGTAAAAATGGGCACGTTGTTCTTAAACCCCACGAGAATAAGAAGGACGTTACAAGTTACACGTGTATGTGTCCTGCGTGCCTGCATGCGTGCGTGCGTGCGTGCGTGCTTGCGTGCGTGCGTGCGTGCGTGCGTTCGTGCGTGCGTGCGTGCGTGCGTGCGTGCGTGCGTGCGTGCGTGCGTGCTTGCGTGCGTGCGTGCTTGCGTGTGAGCGAGCGAGCGTGTATGTGTGCGTGCGTGTGTGTATGTGTGTATCGCTGTCCGTGGCATCGTAGTTCCAAGCAGATAAACTATATATATTTTGATGTAGCATTTTATGTTTGAAAGCTCTCTCATATAATATTAGATGACTGATAGACTATTATTTTAGGCATCACTGTCACTTTTATACTGTCTTTCTCCATAGGGCTGCTGAAAGAAATTTCTTTAGTAATAAGCAGTACCTTTGTGTCGTCTTTCTTTGTAAACTGTATTATTGTAAAATTTTCTTGTGTGCAATAAACTGTGAAATAAATCTGTAATAAGTTCTCACGCTCAGGCCCCATTCTCTTATGCGGTAGGCAGGCTATTCCTGTCTCATTCTAACCTGTTGTTGTTTAACTACTCAATTGTACGGAACCGTTTGCGACCCAGTCTGACTTTTTATTTACATTTCATTAATCGTCTATGTGGTCTATTGGTTCAGAACTTCGCTCTCGACCCGGAGGTCGTGGGTTCGATTCCCGCGTTGGAACAACAAAAAATGTTGTTTTCAAGTGCAGGCTGATCGATTTGATTGTCTGACAAGAAAGATGATCCATGCGTCGGATGGGCATGTATAAAGTCGGTCCTGCGCCTATTCTCTCGCCGTGTCGGTTTACCGTTTCACTGGGTCATGAGAATAAAAGGAAGAGAGAGCTCTGGGTATTGCGCACACACTTGGGCACTAAAAAATAACTCCTGCGTAGCTGGCCTGGTTTCAATGAAACCGGCCACCGACACCGAAATCGGTGAGGGGAGCTATTATTACATTTCAACATGCTATCTTCAGGTGAGCGTGAGTTCCATGCCGGGTCACACGCGCCACATACAGACCCTCATCCTGGACGAGGACATTGAGCTGCTGGACTGTCCCGGGCTGGTGTTGCCAGCGTACGCGGTCGCCCCAGACCTGCTGTTGACCGCGGTGTTGCCAATTGATCAGGTGAGTTTCCCATTACGTAATTTTTCAAACTGCCACAAAATTACCAACGCTCGGACAAGCTAAACCTGTGTCTCTACTATAGACTAATTTACACATTACAATTGTAACAAACAATAATTAGTATTGAGAGAAAGTTTATATTTATATATACGAGCTGACCTGTGCCCACTTCGTTGAGCATACGAACCGTTTAAATCTTCCCTGAACTTCCACAAATTTTTCAGGACATAAATAGCCGAAACAGTTCAGCCGTTCTCGAGTTTTAGCGAGACTAACGAACAGCAATTCATTTTTATATATAAGAAGATAAGTTCGTCGCTATACTGAAAACTAGTACAGTGGCCGAGCATACCATCTCGCTCTGTCGGAGATCTCCGTTTGGGGCTTCCACTTGTACTCCCACAAACCAGCCTTCATCACTTCTAGGAAGTTGGGGATTACAAACAGTTATTTTATTTAATAATTAATTAATAATCGTGATTAATTCATTAGATGCGAGCCCACGACGCCGCCATGGCCCGTCTCTGCCAGCTGGTCACCAGGCACACGTTCGCTGCCAAGTACGGTCTACTGCTGCCGGAGTATGACGACAGCGATCTGGAGTACAAGAAGATACTGACGGCGCATGCCTGTGAGTAATAATAATAATAATATATTTCTCTTATGTTTTTTATGAACTTATTGTGAATGTGGAGTTTATCTATAAGTAATTGGTATGCGTTTTATTGTATTTTATAATTGTATTTTTTTTGTAATGAATTTACGTGTAATCAATTGTTGACAAACCTAAAGAGGCAAGGACAAAACATAGTAAAACTTATCCAGGGTGAATTTTTTTAGTAAGAGGTTTCATATAATATTATTAAGTATATAATGGAAATAAAAAGGTTCTATAGTTATATTATATTTATTCAAAATGATTCGCTACACTCCCTGCATCTTCTTCGACTTTTAATCTGGTCCCGTGCTAAGTTCTGTAAGATCTGAGAAATGAGAAATGAGAAATGGGCATCAGCGTGTCGAACATGAAATTATCTTAAAACTCCCAAACCCGCTAAACCTGGCTGGCAACTGAACCCCAAGTAATACTTTGGGGGAGGCTTACGTCCAGCTAAAACGAAGACGAACAATAACACTAAATGAATATTATATTTTGTTTTGGGGGGAAAAATTGCCTCCTAAAACCCCCTGTGCTCTCGCAAGTCTGGTTTTTTAACCAGTCTTGCGAATGCGAGCGTGATGTAGTACCACAGATAAGGTTAATTCACTGTTATACTATTAATTAGGTATCTAATATAGTACCTACATTTCTTAAAACGTAAAAGTAAAGATTATAAAAATATACATTATACTTATTTTATTGTTTCCTGTAATCTCTATTATGAATATAACAGTATAAAAAGAAAATAAATTAAAGTATTATGTAACATTAATAAAGTTGTTAACTTTTAAAAGTGAAACGAAACGTTGTTTTATCTGTCAAAAAGGTTCTCAAGGTGAGGTTGGGATTGAGATTGTTTTATTTATTTACCTATGTTTTCTACAGTCTCTTTATTTACGCTTATCTATATTATCTTCCTCAGTCAACCGCGGCTTCATGACCGCTGCCGGTCAGCCCGACGTGTCGCGCTCCGCTCGCCTGCTGCTGAAGGACGCGGCGACCGGGCGACTGCACTGGGAGCAGCCTCCCCCCGGCTGCCCTCCCGCGCCCGCCGAGACCGCCTCTGGGGGCGAGAGGAGGGAGCAGAGGAAGCCCACCCCGAGGGAGGCCAGGGCTGTGGAGGTGAGATGAGGCAGACTTCAAGTCTTTGCTAGCATAATTGAGTAGATACACTGTCTTTGCTACCATAATTAAGTAGATACACTGTCTTTGCTACCATAATTAAGTAGATACACTGTCTTTGCTAGCATAATTAAGTAGATACACTGTCTTTGCTAGCATAATTGAGTAGATACACTGTCTTTGCTAGCATAATTAAGTAGATACTCTGTCTTTTCTGGCATAATTAATTAGATACACTGTCTTTGCTAGCATAATTAAGTAGATACACTGTCTTTGCTGGCATAATTAAGTAGATACACTGTCTTTGCTAGCATAATTAAGTAGATACACTGTCTTTGCTAGCATAATTAAGTAGATACACTGTCTTTGCAGGCATAATTAAGTAGATACACTGTCTTTGCTAGCATAATTAAGTAGATACACTGTCTTTGCTGGCATAATTAAGTAGATACACTATCTTTGCTAGCATAATTAAGTAGATACACTGTCTTTGCTGGCATAATTGAGTAGATACACTGTCTTTGCTAGCAATAATTAAGTAGATACACTGTCTTTGCTGGCATAATTAAGTAGATACACTGTCTTTGCTAGCATAATTAAGTAGATACACTGTCTTTGCTAGCATAATTGAGTAGATACACTGTCTTTGCGAGCATAATAATAGCATAAAATATTATTCCGACCACCTACTATATAAAAGGTCTCCAAATCCAGAGAGCTGACATTGTTTGTGACTTAGGTGTATACCACGACTCCAAACTTAAATTTCACGCTCATATTGACCACATTATTGCTAAAGCCTCTCGTGCCTTAGGATTTATTATGAGAATTAGTGGTCCTTTTAAGCTCGCAAAGACCTTAAAAATTTTATACTGCACTTATGTAAGAAGTCACCTCGAGTATGCGTGTCAGGTTTGGAACCCGTGTTCTGAAAAATACGTAACACAGATTGAAATCGTTCGAAAACGCTTCATTAAATTTTTATGTTTCCGCCTAAAAATTCCATATGACTCCAATAATTATCACTCCCTATGCAAAAAATTTCATATTCAAACATTAATCCACCGCCGATATACAGCCGATTGTGTATTTCTCTAAATTATGAATAACGTTGTTGATTGTCCTGATCTGTTAAATAAGTAAAATTTTTATGTTCCCACTAGACAACGTAGATATAACCCTCCCCTGGCGATTAAGTAGATACACTGTCTTTGCTAGCATAATTAAGTAGATATACTGTCTTTGCTAGCATAATTAAGTAGATACACTGTCTTTGCTAGCATAATTGAGTAGATACACTGTCTTTGCTACCAAAATTAAGTAGATACACTGTCTTTGCTAGCATAATTGAGTAGATACACTGTCTTTGCTAGCATAATTAAGTAGATACACTGTCTTGACACGTTAAATCAGCGCAACACGGCATTTTTAACGACTTTTTATGGAGCTCCGTACGCTGTCACAGTAAGAGTGTGACTGTTGACCGATGAAACTTGTTTCGGCTGACATATGATCATTTGATCATATGTACGGCGCGTCTGCCCCGCCTACAATGCCATTCTAACCTCTTTTACTCTTCTGTGAGATACACTGTCTTTGCTAGCATAATTGAGTAGATACACTGGCCGTGTTCGGTGGCTTGTTTTTAATGCATGCGCTTGTAAAGCATCATCAAAAACCTTTATTTTCTATTGTTTCATGTTACGCGCATGTCTAATAATGTCAAGTTGACTACAATTTTAAAATAAATTGACAGTTAATAGAAAACAAAGATTTTCGATTGGTGCTTTACAAGCGTCAAAAAACGAGGCACCGAACACGGCAAATGTCATGATCATCATCATCATCATTTCCGCTCTGAAGTCCACTATTGGACATTAGCCTCCCCTAAAGTTTATCAGGGTTAGTTGCCCATACAGTGCAGTTTTCAGATGTCCATTTTTGGACAAAAAATGTTTTAATTCTGCTTCGGACAATAATAATAATAATATCTATGCTTCACACCATGTCAATCTGTGTGCTAAGTATCATATAACGTACAGTAGGCACCATATAACGGAAATATATATTTAATACTTTTGTACTATACACATATTAAAGATTTTTATTATATTAATACACAAATTTAATGCACATGTCACAATACACAAATACAAAAGTAAATGTGAGTTGAATGTCGGTCCTGCGCCTGATCTATCGCCGCCGGTATGTCCGCAGTCCGCTGGGTTGCGAGAGTAAAAGAAGAGCTCTTGTGTATTGTGCACACACTTTGGAACTCCAAAACAACTACCACGTAGCTGGTTTATTCAATGAAATTTGTTATCAAAATCGATGGGAGAGCTATCATTTATCGTTGTTTATTTGCAGGGTTGGCTGACGAAGGAATCCGAAATAGACAACACATTTTTCGCCAAAAAGAAAAGCGCAGCGCACGTTAAAGGGAAACCAATCATTGGGTAAGCACTAAGCTAATTATTAACTATTAACATAGGGAGAAATATAAACGACCAATGACTTGTGTAAGATTTCTGAAGTATTTTGTCGGTTTTTCTGTCCCGTATAGGATAAAAAAAAACCTATATTTTTAGTCTTGAAATATTCGTGGAAGTTCCACAAAGGTTTAAACGGTTCACCACAAACTGTTTCTATGCTCAACGAAGTGGGAAAAAAAAATTTTATATTACTAGCTGACACTGGTCAGCTAGTAATATAAAAAAATAAAAAACCATTTTTTTTTTCTAAAACTTTTCCTTCTGACTATTATTCATAGAACTTTTAGTTATCCCGAAATTTAGATAAACCGTTTTTTCGCCCTTAAAACTCACTCCCTTAACTTTCCCAATCTCAGATAACACGTATTTTTTTTCCTTTCATTTTTATGATATCCTCCCCCTTTTACAACTGGTTTAATTCAATTTTTTTTGTTTCAAACCTTATTGGCACTGGTCTATTACTGATATCAACACTCAACTAGATATTATGGCTGGGTTTCTATTAACGCGTAGCGGGGCGGAGAGGAGCTTGCGGTGCCCGAATTGGCCAATCACTATGCTCGAAATCTCCGCTCCGTTTCCACGGAAACAGCACGAGCATAGTAATTGGTAAATTCGGGCACCGCTAAGCTCCTCCCCGCGTCAGTGGAAACCCAGCCTAAAGCGGTCGTGTTTGTTGTTTATTTGACGACCTCTGTGGTTCAGCAAGTCGCCGACAGAACGGAGATCGCGGGTTGGAAACAATAAAGCTTTCAGACTCCCTGAGTTATGGATGTGTTTCTGGGTCATTGATGTGTTCCCGTTGCCCTATTGAAGGGTTTACATCAAACGGGCGTAACACATAATATTTTTGTACCTTTCATGTTCTGGAGAGTGGTCTGTCCGCCATTACTTTAAATTCCAGTTAGCGCAGTTTTAGTGCGCAGTTTATCGCGTTTTGATTTTCCACCGTTTCCTCATTACCGCGTTAATTTTGTACACTTGTTAGCATCACACCGAGTCGCAATGCGGCGAGTTTTAGTGTAATGTATGTATGTTACCGTTTAATTGTAAACACCGTCAGTTTATAATCTACTTAGCGATATTGTAAACTATCGAGATATTGTAAAGTGGAACATACTATGTACTTATATAATAACACATTCATTCGTTACATTGTAACATATCGAAGTGAAACCGTCAAATTGTTAACTGACATTCGACGGAGACAAGAAGATAGACGTTTTATTTCCAGAGCTAGTACTATTTTACATTGAAGCATGAGTTTTATTATTTGATGTTTCTATATTTTATTAGTTTTATTAGTCGACTAGGACGATGCCAAAAGGAATTGTAATGATTTTGTATGTATGCATGTTTGTTCCATCGTAGGGCCTAAAAACTACTGATCCGATTTTAATGAAAGACGTGTTAATAGATTCGGAATAATAGCCTGAGTAACATAGGCTACTTAATTTACTTAGGCCCGTTTTAATAGTCTCAAACTCGGTGTCAAGAATTGAGATCGCAACGTCTACTTGAGAACTTTGACAGATAAGACAACGTTTCGTTTTACTTTTAAAAATAACAACCTTACCTGTATTCCATACTTAATTTTTTTTCTGTTTGAAATGTAATATTCAAACTTTTAATAGAAAATATTTTAATAAGTACAGTTTATATTTTTATAATCTTAATTTTTTGTTTTTAAAAAAAATTATGGTTTTAGTATTTATATCTTAACTTTTATAATATTACTATGTATAGATTAAGTTACATTGTAAAAAATATATACTAAAAAAGATAACTTTTCCATGTTTTTGCTAAAATATGGCCCGTGCGAGTTTCTTACGCCGGTTCTTCTCGGCGGGTTAGGGTTGAACCGGTGGTAGCTTGTTTTTCTTGTTGACTTTCCGAAAATAGCTTGTTAAGTTTCATTTGGAAATAAAACGTTTTTTTTTCTTTTTTTATAATGACTTTTTTTTTTATTTAATGCATTGACTAAGAATATAATATAGTCGGTCCTATCAGCCCTGCAACTCGTTGCGTACAATCGCGTGGTGAAGTAGCTGTGTGAATTAGCGCTTGGCTCCCCGCCAGCGACCGATACCCTATAATTGATAATTTCCTCCAGGTCTCTTTCATCTCGCGATATAAGTGTAAGAGAGATTTGTGACACTGACGCAAGTTTGTTGTTGGCTTGTTTCGAAATTCACAAGTTTTATCTGAGGATCTCGATCCTAGTGGCTCGAATTTCGTTTCGAACGACAGTCGCAGTGCGCACGTCCAATCATGTGCGTGCGAGCGGTACAGTTATTACGTATATCCTGCAAAAGCAAAGCAATTGTATTTTTTTACTCTTGAACTATATCGACGGTTAAAGGTAAATAGGACATAAGCTCCAAAAAAGACAGTTTCAAGTTTTAAAATTCAGAAAAATTATCTTGGTGTCAATGTTTGTTTGACGTAACATTTATTAATAGTTCCTATAGCCCCTGGTTTGATAATGTAAAACATAAATTATTTAATTACCATAAAAATAATCAGAAAATTAAACTTAAATATAATGTGCGAACGAGAAGGGAACAACCGATCACTTTCTTAATTTTTTATGTACATTACACCAACCTGTGTACAAATATTATTCTGCGAGAAAGATATATAACTTTATTTAATAGCTCAAAACTCAAACTTATCCTAATTATTGTTTTAGATTTTTCTCATCTTTTTGATTTTATGCGTAATGAGTTAAAAGGTAGGTAAATAAATTTAATATTCTTTCAATTCAATTGCGGACGGTAAGACTTGCTATTTAATTTTGCTATGAAGGATTACAAAACATTCCCTTGACAATGTAAATCTGCATAATTCCGATACTGGGCCCTAATTCTCATGTCTCGAACTTAGTTTCGAATATTAGTCTATCCCGCTCGCACGCGCGCTAAAGCACATTTGCATGAGCGGGACATACTGATGTAAACTAAGTTTCGGGTAATGTTGATAATTCCGATACAGCAGGCTTACTCCCAACACAATCGAGAATCAAATCAGTTCGATATCAACGGCATTTGGTGTTTTAATTGGTGGATTACTTTGAAATTAACCAGGATAATGAAGCGGTTAAAAATAAAATTGGGCAGAGTTTCTACACTGTATTTATTTTAAAGAAAATGGTAAATCAAGTATGGCATGGCTGGCTTAAATATCCCCATCCCCACCGGCAGTGGCTGATTGTGGGCTTGGTGGGAGGGTGAGCAAGATGCCTGACAGCTTGGTTTTGGCGGCAGGAAATGCTCACTGAAGTCATATTCGTTACAATAAATAAAATAGTTACACCATAACTTTTTGTACTCCCGACACCGACATAGCAATAAACTGAAAATCAAAATAAGCAAACGTCAATTTATTTGGGAGTACGCGGCACGATCGAATCTGAATCAAAATCGAATCAGTTTGGAGAGTAAGGCTACTGATTTGCCCCAAATTATACTTTCTTTTAACCGGCCGGTTCCCATCACTCCTCAATCGCCGCCATTACTGTATACAGTCGTGCACAGCATCGCTCGCAGGTGTTGTGATCTCTCTCCACCCGCCATTATAAAACTCTAAATCTGGACTATTTATAACGAAAGTAAACACGTCTGGTGTTTTACATTTTGTTTATTTTTTCATTCGTTTACGATTCGCCATGTTTGCCACTTTGTAATCGTAAATTATGAGGATTAGCGTCCGTTCACACAATCCGGCTTTTTGCGTCGAAGCCAAAGATGGGCAGAGGTATCTCTATAGAAGTCCGCAAGGCGCGGTGCTGTTATCAGAATATTATATCAACCTATCGTTAAGATCTCTGAAAAAAATATATAACGTCACTTGTGTGATAAGTGACAGTTTGTCATTTTTGCATCTTGTGACTGTGACTTGTGCTGACTTACCGAGTAGGGTCCGTTGAGAGAAGACTCCTAGACGCGGCCCGCTGTGATGCGCAATAGAATATTAAATCAACCTATCCTATACTATCACTAGATGAAAAATAGTATGGGTGTGTATGTTCCTACTATGTAAAGTTTACTTTGAAAGTACCAGTGCTGAATTACTTTTGTCTTTAATGTTTCTATGAGAAATTCCCCAATATGAAAAATTTGCCCGTACAATAATTTTAAAAAAGTAACTGTTACAGCGCTGGTACTTTCACAGTGAACTCTTTATATGGGACCCATACACACCCCTAAGTATTATCACTAATTAATATTATAGCTCTATACTAACCTCTCATATACGCAGGACAAATACCTATATTCAAAATTGAACTTAATTGACAGCACAGAAAATACACGTTGTATTGCAACAGGTGCATCTCTTGAACTCAATTTCCAATCGCAGTCTTAAAAAGTTTACGCCGCGTCGTGTCTCGGTGTAAACTAATCCTTAGCTTCTTTGTCTGCGAGTGTTTTCCCAGAGCTTGTTATTCGGGATTAACGTTATATTGGTAAAACGTGTTGTTTATGCCGTGTATTTGTTGTAGCAGTAAGCTTCTATAAATAAATTAACATAACAAATGTACTGATAATCTGAGGAATATTTCAGCAGATTGGCTCGTTTGTTGATTACGTTTAATGTGAAAACACACGAATAATCAATCGAGCTAGTCAGTTTCGTGCACGAAGGGGTCCGTGCAAAACGTTCTAAAATCACGGGGGCCTCACTTCAAGTACCGTTGTTACCTTTTACGTACAAAACCTAAAACAATTATTAGTGATAAATATTGTGGTTGGACTGTCGATATAAGAAGTGTTTTTTTAAAAGGGCATGGTAGGCGAAATCTGAAACTAAACGAAGTAGTTAAAAATGCTGAAAAGAGTTGCAATCTCGATTTGAATAAAAACTAAATCATTAGATTTTCAATAAATCGTTTCTTAGCTGTGAATCTATCCCGCTCGTATACAAAAATAAAACGCATAGTGTTGCTGATAAGAAACAAATCCTAAAAATTATAATACGGCAAACTTAATAAAAAAATAATGTATTTATAGCAGAATAGACTTCTTTTCTCATCCATTCTAATATTTTTTTAGTATCGGCCCAGCACAGCCGACCGAGCAAGGCCCAGGCAAGCCGTGGAAGCAGGAGAGAAAACACGCGAACAAGAACAAGAGAGAGAAGCTGAGGAGAGTGTATTCGCATCTGGACCAACACTAGAACAGTCAAAAGTGTTGTAAGTTGAGTAGAGTGTATGCATCTGGACTAGCACTAGAACAGTGTAAAGTGTTGTAAGTCAATGCAATAAATGTAAAGTTTTTATTTATAGTTGTTTATTTTTTCACTTCTTTGCAATAGCCGATACAGATTACATAGTCTTATCAGGGAATCTAATTCATGATCAACCAAACAAAACTTAGTATTCCCATTTGAACGAGCACTAGCCATTATAGTTCAACAGTGCACAGTGTAAACTGTTGTAAGTCACACATCCAACAAATGTAAAGTTTTTATTTAAAGTTGCGTTTATTTTTATATTTCTTTGCGAAAGCTTGTACACGATACCATATGATACAAAAACTTTATTGCATATCAAACGTATATAAATAAAACAATTTCATAATAAGGTTCAAATAAAATACGTAAAAAAGGCCAACTTATTGCTAATAAGCAATCTATACTAGTCAACCTTTTGTTTATATGAGACGATAACGAAAAGTATAAGAAGTAGTGAAGGTGTGCAAATTAAAGGAGCTTAATAAATTAAAAACAATCAAATATTAACAATAATGACAAAGACAAATTTAGAGCTTATCTTAAAAATCCATCTGTTCCAAGCATCCGCACTTTTCATTCCCAGCGAGACCGCAATATCGAGTTATAATAATGTAGGTAATGTAAAAAAATGTAACTCTGAAGTTTCGTTTTAATTAAAGTTTAATTTAAAATTTTAATTAAAACAAAACTTCAGAGTTAAATTCCAAAGGCGAAAGTACTTCTATAAATCAGCTGTCAAAAAAGTTATTTTTGGGCACGATGCAGCTAGAAGATCAACATCATGATAATCCTATGATCTTATTGGATTTATAAACAGGAAAGAAATAGACAGTTTAACACTTTTATACGAGTAATACTTATCTAAGCGACCACTAACGAGCTTTAGTTTTACGTCAGACTGATTTATAACCACTAAAACTGTCGCAAGTGCGAGTTAGATTCGCGTAAGAAGTCATAACGAGAAACTTGTTGTATGGAACCCGCCTTACATAATTGAAGACATGAATGGACAAAGCTGATTGTCGCAAAAATCTTTTTCCCAGTAAATTGGGTTTAAACTGTCACCTAAACATTTTAGGATATATCATATATTATGTAGTAACGTATTACGACGACCTTCATTGATTCTAGGGACGGTTCTTTATATTAATATACTTAATATGTTACGACGTATTCTAAAATATTTGTGAACTGAATTGATTTTTTTGATTGAGATGTGAAAAGAAGTGACAGTTAGGACAAAATTTTCTCGTAATGAGAATTTTACTACATACATATCACCTTCATCTATTCATGATTAGACTCCGCCTCTATCCGATATTATCCGTAACTATAATTTCGGAATCGGTTACGGTTACGATTTTTTTTATTTCGGACATCTGATAGTTTCGGTTACGATACGATACGAGCTCCCTAACATCCCTGGAAATCAATCATGTATTAAAATTACAAATATCGTGGTTTTTGAGATTAGAGTAATACTTATCTAAGCGACCACTAACGAGCTTTAGTTTTACGTCAGACTGATTTATAACCACTAAAACTGTCGCAAGTGCGAGTTAGATTCGCGTAAGAAGTCATAACGAGAAACTTGTTGTATGGAACCCGCCTTACATAATTGAAGACATGAATGGACAAAGCTGATTGTCGCAAAAATCTTTTTCCCAGTAAATTGGGTTTAAACTGTCACCTAAACATTTTAGGATATATCATATATTATGTAGTAACGTATTACGACGACCTACATTGATTCTAGGGACGGTTCTTTATATTAATATACTTAATATGTTACGACGTATTCTAAAATATTTGTGAACTGAATTGATTTTTTTGATTGAGATGTGAAAAGAAGTGACAGTTAGGACAAAATTTTCTCGTAATGAGAATTTTACTATGTACATACATATCACCTTCATCTATTCATGATTAGACTCCGCCTCTATCCGATATTATCCGTAACTATAATTTCGGAATCGGTTACGGTTACGATTTTTTTTATTTCGGACATCTGATAGTTTCGGTTACGATACGATACGAGCTCCCTAACATCCCTGGAAATCAATCATGTATTAAAATTACAAATATCGTGGTTTTTGAGATTGACAGCCTGGTGATAGACAGACGGATAGACATTAAAGTCGTAGTAATAGGATCCTAGAATAGGGTAAAAATAGTTTTACCCTTTGGGTACGAAACCCTAAAAATAAGATTCTGCGTCTGCGCTAATACAAATGCGCTGTAAATCGAACCCACGACAACAATTTTAACACTCAATGTTTGTTCGATTTTCATCCCTATTGTATTAGCGCAGAGTTACATTTTCAGAACTTCGGATGATATAACCTTAAAATTAAATGTAGCATGGCCGATAAAGCCTTTTTCTATGTTAGCTAGAATGAGTGTTAGACATTGACATATTATGTTAGACATTCCCTGTTTAATAATATGACATAATATTATTTCGAGCTTTATCGAGGAATGCATGCATGATAAGAAAAAAACAATACACATATGCCTTCTACATAAAATTAAAAATAATGACGCCCTACCTTTAAATGCTGTGTAGGCACACCTATAATTAACTATGTAACCATAATTATATTAAGTTATTAATTTTATTTGCAAAAAGTTGTTGGTGTATCTATTGAATAAAATAAAAAAAAACAATAGTTATTTTCTACATTACTTTTAGACAGAGAGGGCCGGAGAGCCGCTAGGGGCGTTGGCGGCTAAAAAGCAAATAAATGACGTCACTTCTGAATTTTCGTAGGGCTTATCTAACTAAATATAAATCTCTGTAAAGTTAAAAATGTTATCTGGAAATAGATTGATGTTTAGTGAGCGGAGTCGTAATGCAGTCAGTCAGTGTACACAAGCGAGGAATGCCACTTTATAAATCACTCTGTTTACTAAAAATATAAATTAGGACGACTATTTGTGAGCTCTTTTCGTCTGAGTGGAAAGTTACCAAAGATTTGTAGTGTTAGATAAGCCATTTAAACCCTTATTATAGTAAAAACTTGTGCCGCTTTTGAACGAATATTGCTCTGTCGTCTGTCTGTCTATCCCTCGATATGAAATTTCCCACACATATGGTTTATATTAGAGATGTAACGGATATCCGGTAACTATCCGGTATCCGGCCTATCCGGCCTTGTTTTCACTATCCGGCCGGATACCGGATAGTAATACAGTATTCGGCCGGATACCGGATAGCAAAATTTAAAAAAATCTTATTATTTTATAAAGACAAATCATACTCCAATAGGTTGTGGACACCGTTTATTTTTATAATCGCACATCAAAAATGTTTGTTTTATTAACAAGTGGCAAATCTCCGGTTACGTGCGACCCTAATGCGTCTGAATATTTCCGATCTCGTTCACCGCGCCAAAATTCAAATCAAACTTATTATTATAAAGGGTGTAAAAAGAGCAGTCACCATAACTTTGGGATATGATTATACTACCTTTTCTCATTCTAGAAATGTTTTTTTTTTACAAAAATTAAAAAAAAAAATTTTTTTCGCTTTACTGTAATTTTTGCGACAAAAAAATAAGAAATGGTGACAAGTTAAAAAAAAAATTAGTTTTTGACAAAAAAAAATAAAAAATAATACATTTCCAAAATGAGGAAAGGTAGTATAATCGTGTCTCAAAGTTATAGTTGCACTTTTTACACACTGTATATTATCAAAGAGGCCGGATATCCGGCGCTCCGGCCTAGTAGCTTGCCGAATATCAGGTATCCGGCCAAACTACTATCCGTTTCATCTCTAGTTTATATACAGGATGATGAGTGTGTAATGTATAAGAGTCCCGTATATAGAGTTTACTGTAAAAGTACAAGCCCCGAAAGAGTTACTTTTTTTCTTAATGCATGGGCTTTATGAATTTGAGGCATTTCTCATAAAAACAAAAGTCAAAAGTAAGTCTTTCAGCGTTCATTACTTTCACAGTTAACTCTACATAGGAGTCACATACCCACCCTAAAGTATTATCACTCATTTATATTACGCCTTGTAGAGAAAAGAAGTGGAGTGCTAATATTTCTGAAAATTACACTTCAAAATTGCGACAGTGACTTTTGGCATTGTTAAAATTAACTATTGCAGACGACGAAAAATCAATGTACTTATATTAAGTAAAACAATGTTATCACGTAAGTGGCATCTCGCTTTTGTTGATAATAAATATGTTTAAACCTAAACCTAAATTACATAGATAACATTAATAAAAATAACTACAACAGGTGGTGTCACCTCACCCTAACATACGTTTGTATAACAACGGTAGGTTTGACGATAGAATAATAATAATAATAGCTCCCCGATTTCGGCGTCGGTAGCCGATTACATTGAAACCAGGCCTTATTTATTATACATACGCATGATTTATTTATTTATTTATTTATTAAGGTTACCAGCAGCATATACATGAAAACATTTACAATCAACAATATTGCACAAGAATAAGTATCTGATGCATACGCCTTTGTAGGCAACACAGCAATTACATAATAAATTTTAAACAACAATTTATAAATTAAAAAAGAAAACTAATAACACTTACTGACTAGTGATGGGATCTTTAAAGTTAAAGATACTATAAAGTTTCTTTTTAAATGCATTGAATTCGTCATGAAAAATGTCGACACCTTTGTCCATTACGCATATATAGCTATATAAATCGCACATACGCTGGGTCGGCGCATGTTTCCCCACGTTAGTTTTCCAAGGTGGTCCACACAAAATCTTAGTTATTGGGTGACGTGGTCGGTTATAAGGGACGGACAGAGAGAAGAATTCCAAGAGCTCACAGCATGACATATTGCCATTGATGATTTTGTGGAGTATGGTAAGATCGCGAATTTTCCTCCGAGTACTTAGGGGTTGAATATGGTAGTGATTTATTTTATAGTGCCCAAGTTTTGTGCGCAATACACAAAGACACTTTGTCTTCGTTCTCATAACCCAGTGGGACGGTACACCGACACGACTGGCGAGAGAACAAGCGCAGGACCGACTTTTTACATGCCCATCCGACGCATGGATCATCTTTCTTGTCAGACAATGAGGTGATCAACCTGCATTGTCCTAACCAAACTTGAAAATTATTTTTGTTGTTCCAACGCGGGAATCGAACCCACGACCTCCGGAGCTCAGAAACACTAGACCACGGAGGCGTTAATATGGTTTGACACATTCGTCCCTCTTTCGTGATTCCGTAATCAACATCCACAAAATTTTATTGCATATCTAAGAGACCAAAAACATTTTGAATATCAATAACTATGGTTGAATTACGATCACAGAGCGACCGATTATTTTAAGAATGAATGACTAGCGCGTTTATTGAATCCTGTTTTTACCAACAAATTTTAGAATCCGAGACTAGGACAGCCATTTAATATTTTAGTTTTAAACTTCAAAATTTCCGAATGAGTAAGTTTACTATTATAACGCACATTACAGTAAGTTAATCAAAAATATATCAACACATTCCTATCTGTACGAGCTGTTCCGCGCTAGTCATTTAATTATGAGATAACAAACATAAAAAAAAAAATCTGACGAATTTAGAACCTCCTCCTTTTTTTGGAAGTTGGTTAAAAAGCAGATTCAATCAGATGACTGCGACATATTATACATAGGCAAATTACATGCTGATCTATATTTTTTATATTATGTTTTATATGTAAGGTACAGATTTTTTACATGCGGATGAAGCCGCGGGCAATAGCTAGTACTTTATAATTCCGCTATTACACATTATCGTTCAGATCTTCTTTTCTTCTCTTACTAATTAGTAGATTCTGGATGAAAGTTCCTAAAAATCTTCCGCAGGGACACATTAAATCTTCTTTCTTCACAATTCGTAGCTTCTGATTGGTCGGTGTAAGTTCTCATAAAGGAGACCTTTTCACTTTGCTGTTGACTACAGTGAACACATCAGCAGCAAAGCGGAAAAAGACAAATTTATGGCGAACTTTGTCTTCTTTCTTCCTTTCGTGGTGACCGGTGGAGAAGAAAATTAAAATCCGTAAATCTGCTAACTTCTAGAAGAACTTGAGCGTTCGTCGAGAACAGTATGTGATTGGATTTGACCAGTAGTTTTTGAGATTAGCGCTTTTAAACAAACAAACGAACTCTTCCGCTTTATAATATTGGTATAGATAGATACAAGTAATACATAACCAATGACCTAGGAACACAAAAACTATTTTTATTAGGCGGGATTGAATCCTGGACCTCTGGCTTGAGCACAGACGCGCTTAACCACCGAGCCATGGAGGTCAACAATAGTTTTCAATAATTATTAGGTATATTGGGTGGGGCGGTCGCACCACCCCCAAGTTTGGTCTGGACAGATAGTCTGGGAATAATGATATTATGATGTTCCCTTTTTAAATGAGCTGTAAGATGAATCAGTCCTGTGAGGTCAATGACCTTACGACTTACCGCCAACGATTCGTTTCATTACTTGATTTTTTTTCTATTTGTGCATGAATCATGTGCGGCTTAACCTCATACAAGTAGTCGTAGCAATTTTTCTCGAAGCACTTCGCAACTTTTTCGTAGCCCCATTAAATTCCCATTCAAAACTTTAGTCCCGAATTCACCAACGCATGTTAGTGTTAACGGCATGTTAAGTTACCATGCCTTCTCATTCATTGATAGGAATTACGAAAGGAACAACATTATATGTATTTAACGAAGGATTAACTTTTACATTGGTTGGTGAAACCCGTCCTAAGTAACTCATATTAAATAGTATTCCCTGAAAGATTAAAATAAAATTTACAATAGCATTGACAGTTTCCACATTTGAAAAGTGATATATCTCGAAAAATTGCTTTTTATTTAAGCCTTCATTAATATATATGTACTCTAGTTAACGTTAATTTATTCCGTAATAAAAAGGCATTATATATTGTAACTGGAACGAAATGTGGACTTTATTGCTTTATTGCTTGTTTATATAGTTCTGAAACGTCTGTCAGTTAGACGGACAGACAGAGTTTATACGTTGAAATATCAATTAGCGATTCCAACATGACATTAATTGACCAAAATCTTGGAATACTCCAAAGTCCAAAGTGTTTCTGAGAATTGATTTTTATTTATTACATTCTTGGCAAAGGATTAAGCTTATTTTAAACTATGTACTTTTGGCCAGAAATATAAACAAAATGGCTTGTGTAAATAAAATGTGGAATGCGAAGGACGGAAAATTGTTTATAAGATCGAAGTGCGCTGTGGAATGAAAATTTAATGCTACTGTTTTAAATTTTATAGTTATAACCAACTTAAAAGTTCCTACTTAGTACTTACAATCTGTCTGTCATTTACTATTATTAATTTCACAAAAAGAGATGAATGTCATTTGTTTAATTTAATGTTTTAATGTTACTCAAAAATATTAATTATATTAGTCTCGTTCCTCGACAAAAAATATATTATGATGATGTTAATTAACCTACGCGGAGAATTTTTTTATAATTTTATTTTTTTCCTTTTGTTTCCATTGTGTTTCAATGATAAACATGTTAGTATTCAATAATTAATAAACCTTATTACATAAAGCCACATTACTTTGTGGCATAAAGCTTTAAAAGGTGTACATAGGATTCCTAAGTAGATAGTACCTAATCATAATTTGAAAGGTCATAAGTCATAAAACAACATTTTTACTGCCTGATAAAAAGTTCAAGATTTTTTATAGCGATGATGAATAATCTGGGTGGCTAGTTGTAATAAATTAAATTAACCGGGTCAGGGAGAAGCTTTTCCTATTGATACATATTCGCAGAACTTGTTAATTTTCATTTGGATTTTTTTACATTACATATGGCGTTTATGGCGTTTATGGCGTTTCACAGTTTTGTTTCTGTCGCCCGCTACAAAGTACCTAAGCAGCGTCAAAGCTTCCGAATAAGCAATTCGACACTCATTAGGGAAGTGTGAAGCAGGCTCTTAGTCTTCAAAACGCCCTTTACGACCCGTTTCTAAATTTAAGCACAAAATTACCACATTAAACCGTAGGAATGCGGCTAACTAGTTCAATTTCTGCTTTTCATTTTACTCAGAAACGTCAGAAATAAACAATGTTGAAATGGGATAGTTATATTTTGACATATTGCTGAAACGAAGAGTGATTTACAGGCACAGATCTGCAACTGAGTAATTTTAAAGATTGATTTATCCTCGCAAATGTGTGTCGGGCGTTGTTATGTTTGGACATTGTTACTCAGTAGCCTGGGTAAAACTGTTACAAGACTGGTGTTGGCTCATCCAACAACCAACAAGGATTCTATCAACATGCGAGCTTAAGCTATTTTTATATAAGTATTATGAAAAGTTCTGAAGCCACAAAAATTGGACTATAAAACGAATAGCTACGATGATAATATAAAAATATTTCAAAAATTATAATTGTTTAGAAACAATTCAATATAACGACGACATCAATTTTCACTAACATGACTTACGAGAAAAATATTCACCAGTTTCAATTATAATCTAGTCAATTCTAAATTCGAATTCCTGGCGGCGCTTTCTTACATTATAGTAAATCTTTTAAAACATTCGGCATTAATTTTATTTCGTTCATTTATCGTCTACATCCATTATTGAGACAAATTAATGATGTGCGAACGAAAATTTCCATCCGAAATGACGCCTAGAACACTTCGAGACGGTATTTTGTAATACACAATAATATACGATGACTTCCACGCCCGACTTCAGCCAATTAATTTACATTTAGCTCGGCTATTTCCCGTCCTTAAAATAGCTATAGCGGTGCTTTTCAGTCAATGCTGTATTTTAGAATTCTTTAATTAGGCCTTCATTAATAATTTATAAGCGTAGCAAGCAAGAAGTTAAAGCGGAAAAGAAGTTTCTCTTTCCGTTCGCTGTTTTTTCGCGCTTTCGTCTATGAAAAAAGGGTAAAAGCTTATATTTACTAAGATCGGGTGTTATAATAGTCAGGGTTCCCCCATACACGATTTTCACTTGATTGTATCAAGCTAATTTTTCTTGAGTAGCTTCATTTCGATGAGTCGCCCAAAAATTTCTTAGACGGAACTCTCGATTGTGGTAGCTAACAGAGTTACCAAAGATATAAAAAAATTGCTCAACTTTCGAGCGTAGGACCGGGATAACGTACCACGCAATTTGTAGGACAATTATGTCTGTTGAATTACATTAATATTAACTAAGTAATAAAATCAAAATCAGCTGGTTACTAATAATATAAGATGACCTTGTTATCGATACAAGTTGGCAAGAGAGAACTCTTTGATCAAACCATAGATTTTGAAGGACAAATATTTTTTCGGATAATTTAGATCATTATCTTGACATTTATAAAAAAATAATAATAGATATTTTGGAATCACCACAAACTTTATTCTTCCTATCTCCCTTAGCTACCACAGACAAGAGTTCCGTCCAAGAAATTCTTGGGCGACTCATCAAAATGAAGGTACTCACGAAAAATTTGCTTGATACTAATTAAGTGAAAACCATGTATGGGGGAACCCTGACTATAAGGGTTATTCCTACAAATAGTTCAATACTGGCAGAATATCTTTGGATAAGGTTTAGTTTCACAAATTTCCAGGAATTCTTTAACAGAAGACTTGTGTTTTTTTTTAATTTCTTGGATCCTTCCTCAATGACTCCGAACCCAAAAAACCGTGATACACCACGTCAATTGTAACTAATGTGGCTATTTGGCTATTAATAGGCTTGAGATGTTCCAGTGACGCAGTAGCGAGTCAACGGCCGGCGCCCCCGTGTCAATCCGCTGCAGAAAAAACACGATATTTATATACAAGAGCTTTTTATTAAGTATTTTCAGCAAGACAGCTGTCTCCAGGACTTGGCCCAGTCTATTTCGGTGGAGCTACGAGATTTGTTGTCGTTTTTTATGCTACTGGAACTTTCGTCAGTCATTCAGCACTTTTTTAGATGTTTTTAGTTTAGACACATTCTTTTCTTTCTCTTTCGTGTCAATAGAAGAAATAATTATGTAGCTTGTAACGTCAGTAAAATTATAAAAATAAAAGCTAAAATCTGAAATTTATAAAATCTGGGCGTAAATACAACAGTAGGCCAATCAGGAACATTTGATAGCTCCTTATAGTAAAGTAAACGAAAGTCAATTGTATGAAAAGTATGACAGCGCAGCAATATCCAGCTTGGCCCACTGGATGTAGAGCAAAAGTAAATTAAAACAAACATATTTAAAATTGCTGTAAATGTTTAAATGTTTAAAATCTTACTCGTATTATTATTATCAAAAGCAGAAAATTATTTTGGTATTGTAGGTTTCTGTCTGCTCTTACCAATGACGATGGCACCATTTATACATTTATATGGCAAACATAAGACTTTTGTAGGTTTGCTAACTGTAAGTGTTAAAAAAAGTATATGATCTGCTTAACTAAGCAAGTAAGTAGGGTACATACATTATTGAAAAAAGAAGGAAAACTGCTCCATGTAGCGGCCTTACTGCTAAAAGCAGTTTCTTCCAGGCAACCATTTAACAAAAATATTGTAGTTACAAATTAAAAACAAAAAATGTGGTATGGTAATTCTGTGTAGGTCTTATATATTGTAGCACACCAGCCAGGTGAATTCATCTGTGCAACTGAGTCATATTCTGGATAATATAACGTCTGACCAAGTGCGAAATACGTTTTAGTTCAAGTCTACAAACCGAGAATAGAAATAATACAAGGTCGGATGTCGATCTAAATATCCATCATGTTTCGAGCGCAGTTTTACAAGATACCACTTAGGTCTTAGAAGACTTAGGCGGATTAGATTAAAAGCTTTAATATCTATTGTATATATTCTTAAACGACATTGAAGAGATGGCTGTATTTTGGATGTAAAATAAAGTCAAACCGCAGGACCAACTCCGTCCCATCCGACGCATGAATTAATTATCTTTCTTATCAGACAATCAGGTGAGCAGCCTGAATACAACATTTTTTGTTGTTCCAACGCAGGAATCGAACCCACGACTTCCAGGTCGAGAGCGATGCTCTGATCGGAGGCCACGGAGGCGTCACTACCCCCATAAGATACTTTGGGAGAGGCTTGTGTTCAGCACGTCATCATAACTGAAATCAGAAATGACAACAACAACTACCATATGAGTACTAGGGGCGTAGCAATCCAGCGCCACGGAGTGCTCTCCCGGAAGAAAAGCAGTTATCGTCGACAAGATGTTGCGAAGATTCTACAGCTGAAAGCAGGAAAGCAGAAGCCGCTAACTGGGTCGCTGCTGTTATCGCCTAGGTGGGTCCGGTGGCCCAGCGCCAAACGGAGGAGATGGGAACTTGGGGTTATAGTGCGGTAAGCCTGAGTGCATTCCTTATCTTGCACTCAGGAGAGTCCCACATATCCCAGCCGACCTCCCCAATCAGTCGGGAATCCCTAAAGGATTTCCCCAAGTAAAAAAAGGTACGCAGCAATGGCGAAAAGCTTTTTTTAGAGTTGCGTTTTCTTTTATTAAGAAGCCCTAGCTTGTATAATAGACAGGAATTTGGATGAGGGTCTACAAAAGGGTAATGCGATAAGTGAAGACGGTAGAAATGGAGTCATAAGAACCACGCCACTGCTTAGCTTCAGCACAAAGTAGTTAAATAACAGAGACACGACCTAGTGCTAGAAAATGGTATCACCCTAATACTGGCAAAGGGTGAAGTCCAGGCACATAGGCACATTCCGGAAATCGCCATCTAGCGCCACTATTGGAAAATACTAATTTCTAATTTCGTTTCGTATCTTCTTCTTAATTATTAAGGAGTTGAATTTAGCTTAATGTGATGTTATGCTTAAAAATATGCTTATCTTTATTTTAATGTCAATATTTGTACTTAATTCGGCATATTTACATTTTACAATTTACAAACGTTAATAGTAGTGACATCTATTGCATTTTTTTTTAATTAAAGGTAGATTGTATGGGATGGTAGGTCATGGCTTCAGTATGTAAGTACCAACATTTTATTCTATTAGTTTTGCTTATATTATCGACTTTGTGGTTTTTCCAAAAAAAAACGTTAATAATCATCCAATAAGAATAGCACTAGTGCAACGCATATATGTTTGTCAACAGAAAACAATGATTTGAAAATAGAAATTGGAAAATTAAATATTTACAAAAATATCGGTCTATTTGCGTTTTCGAGCGTTTACGGGTTGCGTTCGTTTTGCTTCCGCTGCGGCGCGGAGGCGGTGCCAAGAGGAAGTGTTGTAAGTCGTAATTAGTCGTATTTGTTTTCGGTACAGCTGTAGGTAGATACAGGTTATAACCTATACCTACAGCTATACAACCGCGTTTTTCATATCAAATTGTTAGGAGGACTAACGTCCTCGTTTGACTTGTAAAATGTCTTTATTAGGTTTCTGAGTGAATATAAATATATTGCTTTTACCCCTTTTCCTTTGGGGATCCTAAATGGTAACACGTGACTTTGACCTTTTTTTCATACAAAAAATCAAAGTCACTTATTTAATCCTCAAGAAAAATAATAATATCTATGGACGCTTCACACCACGTCAATCTGGCCCCGTGCTAAGTATCCGAAGAACTTGTGTTACAGGTACCAGACAACGGAAATATATTTAATACTTTTACACTATAAACATATTTAAGATTTTTATTATATTAATACACAAATTTAATACACATCCATGACTCAGGAACATTTAAAACTTTTTGTTCCCTCAGCGGGATTCGAACCCGCGACCTCCGGGTCAAGAGCCAAGCTCTGAACCACTAGACCACGGAGGCGTCAAAAAAAGTTAGCTGACGATTAAAAAACCAGCCCGATAGGATAGATTGCCACAGCGTTGTGTCTGGGGGGCTTCTTTTTTACATTTATTTTACGGAAATTACTCTACCATAAGAAGTTGCGTTTTCTCGATTGCCCCTATTTATGTCCTTTGCAACTCGAGCTTAAAACTTTTTTTAACTTGGCCTATCAGTTATCACACAATTCCATCTGATCGATGGCCCTGCTTCCAAATGCATTATTACTATTACATTGTATGATATTTGACAAATTTCTAACTTCGTAAAGTTAGAAAACAAAAGGTAGGTACCTACTTTGAAGCTTCGGCTAAATGACATACAAATTCGCTTGACATTAAACAGCTTCACCAAATTTTGGCGAAGCTTTTGTCAAATATCATACAATTTTATTTTCAAACTTCGTTAGTGATAATAGCGATGGCATCTTGAACAAGGGCCCGGGATTAATAGCGGTAACCGAAGTCAAAAGCTCTTTGATATGAGATCATAATATCATAGGGTTTTGATTAGCTGATTAGATAGATTAGTAGCCTTTTTGTTGACTTTCTGAAAATAGCTTGTTAAGTTTCATTTGGAAATAAAATATTTTGATTTCGATTAATTTCGATCTAGCAATCAGAAGAATGAAGAAGGAGTAGGTAGTGTGCCAGTTTCCCTCCCCGTGCAAATCAAAATAATAACGAGAATAATAAAATACGCTTACGTCAAATCCTAAACGGTGACTGTCCAATGTCTTTTGCAATTAGGCAACTTGAAATCTAAAACTATTAAACTTGACTCGCTGACATATTTTTACAAGTGTCGGTACACTGGAAATAAAAGCAAACACCAGCGTGGCGACTTGGCGCGTCGCCATGTCCAGACTGAATGAATATTGAACTCTCAATTCGTGGTGATAGCTCCATTATTATGACAGGTCATGATAGCACATTAGTAACTGCACAAATGTTAGTGCTTCTAGAAATATTAATGATTACTAGATGCATGTGTTTACGTAGGTCCAATAAATTTCTGAGTAGGTAGGCATACATTTAGACTGCGATATGGTATTCTTCTTTATCTCTCTTATTCAGAAATGTATGTAAGTACCTAAGTATTTAAGTACATACAAATCAAATTCAATCAAAACTTATTAATTCCATATACGTATAGAATTGTTCTACATGATGATTCGGAAACTAGCCCGGCATGAAGAACCAGTGTAAGAAACTCGTGCGCGCGGGCCATCTTTTAGCAAAAAGATGGGAAACTTGTTCTTTTAAATAATATTGATGACAATGTTATGACTTAAAAATAAAGTGTACAAAGTTGTAATCTAGCGCAAAGGCACCTGTGCTAGGTTACACCTTTTGTTCTGGAACAGAAAGATTACAAGGGACCAGGGCGGCGATTCTCGGGCAGTGGAAAAACGTTCACATTCGAATAAAACATCGAAATTCGGAAATTTTAAGAAGGATGCACAACATGTGTATTCTCGGAACTGCACACTGTTCAGTAATACTTTCTCCACTGACGCGGAGCGGGGCGGAGAGAAACTTAGCGGTGCCCAACCCAAGCGAAGCGGAGCGGAGATTTCGAGCATAGTGATTGGTCAATTCGGGTAACGCAAGTCAGTGGAAACGCAGCCTTAACGTCTTTAACGTCTAATGGTTGTCATGGTAACAAAATTGTTTACCATTTGTAAACAATTTAGAAAATAAAAATTATGTAAATAATTATATTTTCTATAAATTCCGTATTTATATCAGTTTAAACTATTTGGATTAATATTTTTGGAAATCCAAATAGTCTAAGCTTATGTAGATACGTTATTTAAAGCAACGTTATACGATATAAGAAAATATCTTTGATTTTTTCCGCTTGACATTTGTTCATGGATTTTTCCGTTCTGCTGAAAAGTTCGAACGATTCTTAGAACACTTATTCTGGGGTACCACTATAACAATTACCAATCGAACTGTCACAGTGAACCTTAACATAGACAACATGTTGCGTTTCGGTTTAGCGTTAAAAAACCGCTTTGGGAAACTTCAAAGACATTAAGTGATTATTTTGAAAATATTGTCCGAAATTTTAATATTTTGTATATAATATTATGTATTATAAACATATAAATTACGTATTTCGTTAATTATAGACAGTTAAAATAATTTTTACCCGACTTCAGCGAAGTCAAAAGGAAGGGTAGGAAGGTAATGATATTGGCAGTCTATGTATATATGTTCCCTCGCAGCAGCTAAACTACTGGTCAAAATTCAACAAATTCTAAATTCAAACTTTTTATTTCCATAAAGGTTATTAAATAACACGTCTTATAGAAGTATCCTACATGATGCCTACCACCGCGCCGGTTCGGAAACTAGCCCGGCGAGAAGAACCGGCGTAAGAAATTCGCGCGGGGCCATCTTTTAGCAAGATCCGATTTTAATGAATGAGGTGTAAATCAATTCGTATTGTTGCCGCGAGTAACATAGACTATTAGACTATATAGATTTCATTCTTCTTCTAACTTAAGAGCTTCGCTCTTGTCGGTGGAGTTTTCTCCATTCCTCTCTGCACTCCGCCCTTCTCTTGACCTCCTGATACGACACGACCATTACTTTCTCTTTCACCTGGTCCATAAAAGTTCTTCTTGGCCTTCCACGTTTTCTTCTACCTTCTATCTTTCCTTCAATTATTCTTCTAATAAAGTTGTCGTGCCGTATCAAGTGTCCTAACATCTTTCCTCTCCTGTTCTCGATGGTTTTTAATATCTCTCTCTTTTCATTCACTAATTCTAAAACTTCTTCATTACTTTTCTTTTCAGTCCAACTTATTCTTTCCATTCTTCGCCAACACCACATCTCGAATGCCTCCAATCTCTCTCTATCGCGTTGTGTCATAGTCCACGTCTCGCTACCATACAAAGCAATGCTCCAGATATATATTTTAACTAGCTTTTTTCGGATGTAACGTGATACACGGGCTTTAAAAAGGTATTTTTTGTTGTTGAAGGCTTTCTTTGCTAATGCTATTCTTGTAACTATGTCTGATGTACACCTGGAGTCACTTGTGATGAGGCTTCCTAAATATCTAAACTGTTTGACTTGATCTATTGAAATTGAGTTGATAGTTATGGGGTTATATTTTTCTCTAGTCTTGGATGTAATTAATGTCTTAGTTTTATTAACGTTGATTTTCAATCCAAATTCTTTAAATACGAGGTCCATGTAGTTTACTAATTCTTCTAATTGTTTTGAATTTTCAGCTAGCGCAGCTATCTCATCAGCAAAACGTATAAATTGGATATTTTGCCCGTTCATTTTTATTCCGCCTTTCCCTGACTCTACAAGTTTCCTGATTGCACACTCTATGAAGATGTTAAATATGAGTGGCGAGAGTGGACAACCCTGCCTCACACCTTGTCTGATCTTTGCTATACCTTCCTCTTCTCCTATCCTTATTACCGTCTCTTGATTCTTATAAAGTTCAAATATTATTCTCCTATCTCTATAGTCAATTCCTGCTTGTTTTAAAACTGTCATCATAGATTTCCAATTAACTTTGTCAAATGCTTTCTCTAAATCAATGAAGGCAATATGTGTATCTAAATCTAATTCCATTCTCCTGTCTATTACTAATCTTAATGATAATATGGCTTCCCTCGTTCCTTTCTGTTGGCGAAATCCGTATTGATCTGGTCCCAAGTACTTTTCAGCAATAGGCCTTATTCTGCTTTGAATAATTTTAAGAAGTATCTTGCTAGCTTGAGATATTAAACTTAGTGTCCTGTATTCCTCACATTTCAGTGTATTCGCTTTTTTAGGTAACGTAACTGTTTTGCTAATCATGAAATCTTTAGGTATCTTTCCTGTATTATACATTAATTTAATTAGTTCAAAAATTTGGTTCTTCAGGGAGTCACAGTTAGAGTATTTAATCAATTCAATATAAATGTCGTCAAATCCGGCAGCCTTTCCATTTTGGATGCTACTAATGGCATTATCATATTCCTGTCTAAGTATCTCCGGGCCCAGATCATCTGCTTCTATCATTTTTTCCATCTCTATATCATCATCTGACAATCCTTCTCCCTTGTACAACTCTTCTATATATCGTAACCATCTTGCCACTATATCTTTATTATCGATTAGAATTTTACCCTGTTCATCCAAAATTGTTGCACTTTTAGTTTTATGTTTCTTTTCCATTTCTCTGATAATATTATAAGCTTTATCCATCCTTCCTTTTCCCATATAATATTCTATGTATTCACAGTTTTTAATCATATCTTTCTCTCTTGCTTCCCTGCATTTAGTAGTTATGCTATTAGTTATTTTTTTATATTTTTGTATACTTTTGTCATCTGATTTATTTCTTAAAGTTCTTCTTTCTATCATCATATCTATTATTTCTGTAGTCAACCAGTTTTTTCGAGGTACAATTTTTTCTTTTTCTAAACATTCTTCCGCTGTAGTTTTTAAAATGCTTTTTATGTTATTCCAACTGTCTTCAACATTATTAACTTTATACTTATCAATGCTATATTTATATTGTTCTAATTTACTTTCTAACTTATTTCTATATTGCACACTGTTCTTGCTATTAGGATACTTAAGTTTAGTGAGATCTATCGACTTTGGTTTTCGTTTCTTAATTTTATTCTTATTTAGCTTTAAATTATGCAAACTTAAAAGTAGATTATGGTCTGTGTTTATATCTGCACCTGGTAAGGTTTTGCAATTTGTGATATTTGCTCTATTAGAATTTTTAACTAGAATGTAATATATTTGATATCTTCCAATATCTCCTGGCATCTTCCAGGTATACAATCTCCTTTTTGGCTGTTTGAATAGAGTATTTGTAATGACTAGATCATTTTCCTTACAAAATTGCACTAATCTATCTCCCCTGTTGTTTCTACTTCCCAGTCCGAATTTTCCAACAATATTGCCTTCTAGACCTTCCCCAACTACAGCATTGAAATCCCCCATTACAATTAAATAGTCCCTATCTTGTACTGAATCGAGAATTGTGTCTATATGGTAATACATTTCTTCTATTTCATCATCTGAGTGAGATCCTGTTGGCATATATACCTGTAGTACTAAAATATTCTTTGGTTCCGCTTTAATTTTAATAGCTGTAATCCGATCATTGTAATGAATTGTGTTCTCAACTTGTTGGCCCCATTTTTTGTTTAGTATAATTGCAGTACCATTTGTTCCGCGTATTTCCCCTGTGTAAATAATTCTATATTCACTGCTCCAGTAATCCCCACTTCCTTCCCATCTCGTTTCACATAGTCCTAATATATCTATATCTAATCTCTTCATTTCCTCTTTCACCTCGTCTATTTTGCCATCCGGCAACATCGTCCTGGCATTCCAGGTCCCAATTTTACAAGGGTTTCGCAGGATGACGACCGAGTCAGCCTTGCCCCTGACCCTGCCGGACTCAGACCTCCACGGTATGTTACATCGTCGAAGCCCGTTGTCAAGAACTTTACCATCTTTTTTGTACATTTTCCATAACTCCAAAATGGGGAATAATAGTGTGGTGGTTTCCCCATTTGCCTTCCACACCGCAGCTCCGCAGCCGATTAGGGATTGCAATCCGGCCTTATTTTCAGTCCGGCCGGATACGACCGGATTCCCATCAATCCGGCCGGATCCGGTCGGATCCGGCCGGATTGATTGATTAAATCAAGATGATTTTCGCTTTTTAGTACAAAATAAGTGAGTTAATCAAGTGTCACTGCACTAATATGTAGGTAGTTTACAAAAATAAATCACAAATATATAAAATCAACTTTATTTGCTAACCAACGTTAAGACAACAAGAAAACAATTAAAATTTAGTAGTGTAGGTAACTAGTAACAATTTTACGACGTAACGAGTAGCTCAGTCTTTCTAGATTTTACTTTCACAGATAGAACAATTTATAAGTAACGATATTAATTATCAAGTAACTATAATATCTAATAGATACAATTAACCTTACGTAATTAACTGAAATGAGATCAAAATCATTATTAAAGTATTTGAGAATGCTAACAAACAAGTCTTATAGGTTAGGTTAGGTATTTATGATTATGACAGATACCATCATGATTTGATGAATCTGTCGAACGAATGAATGGCAAAAATTATCACAATAATGTGTTTAGAACTCTTTCGTTTAATCAACTTACCTACGATAAATAATTATTTTAAGTAACAATTGTAAAAAAATATAAGTATTAAAAGAAAATCAATATTGATTTTGAAAATACGATCTTAGATCGTAGTTTCCCACAAACTACTATCACCGGATCCGGTCTTCGGATCCGGTATATTGGTACCGGATCCGGTAACCATTAAATGATGCCGGATGCGCCGGATTACCGGATCCGTTTTTCCGGATTGCAATCCCTACAGCCGATGTTACTCGCCTGCCGATAGTTGGTCAGGAACCCTTCCAGAAATCATTTCTTCGGCTTCCAGCCATACTGGTACTACTGCTGCCTAGCACCAGGGGAATGCCTATTTAGTGGCGGCATTTACTCGCCACGTCGCAAGGTCGTCTTCGGATATTGTAGTTTTTGTTGAAGGGCCCGCCCCACCAGGCCTTCCACTACATCCTGTTACCTTGCCGCTGTTTGGTCGGGGACTGCTTATTCAATATATTCGCAGCTAACCACCATATCTGATGGCCGTTCCACTATCCGCCACCTGTGGTCCCCGTTAGTAGCCTACAGCTCAGCCCTAACTATAGATTTCATTATCTTAATTGAATTTTTTAGAATATCGTTTTTTAAGTTTAATTTTGAAAATCTAAAATCGTTTTTTAAACAGTAATGTTTAAGAAACGATTTTAGATTTGTAGTGGTATTCTAAAAGTGTTAGTAACTAACCTAATTGGAAATAAAAGAATTTTTCATTTTCATTTTCATACATACATACAAACATACAAACATACATACATACATACAAACATACATACATACATACAAACATACATACATACATACATGCATACATACATACATACATACATATATAGATACATACATAGTACATACATATATACTTACATACGTACATACAAAGACTGCCAAATTATTTATTTGTACATGTGGATTCGGACATCTACCGGTCTTTTACACGATTTACTTCGACTGTGAAGATAAGGGCCCTAATTCTCAGGCCTCGAACTTAGTTTTTACTATCGGTCTGTCCCGCTCATGCAAATGAGATTTAGCGCGCGTGCGAGCGGGATATGCTAATATTCGGAAGTAAGTTCGAGGGCTGAGAATCGCCGCCCTGAGAATACACAAGTGTTCATCGTTCTTAAAATTTCCGAATTTTGATGTTTTATTCGAATATGAACTTTTTTCCACTGCCTGAGAACTATGCGCATTACGTGTTTTATAAACCGCTCGAACGTTTCGGTAGAATGGAAAAAATCATGAACAAATGTCATGCGGAAAATGTTCTAATAGCGAAATGAATCGCCGCCCTGGAGCACGATTCTCGGGCAGTGGAAAAAAGCTCGAATATTAGTATATCCCGCTCGCACGCGCGGTAAATCTCATTTGCATGAGCGGGACAGACCGATAGTAAAAACTGAGTTCGAGCCCCGAGAATCGTGCTCCTGGGCGGCGATTCTCGGGCAGTGGAAAAACGTTCATACTCGAATAAATCGTCGACATTCGGAAATTTTAAGAACGATGCACACTTGGTGTATTCTCAGAACACACTGAAAAAAATCCGTTTATTACTTATTTAATCATAAGTGTGGAATGAGCAAAGAATAATCGTTCTTAGGCTGCCGGCATAAGTGTGAAAATTCTTTGTACATTTTTAAGTGATAAGAGTTCATTTTGTACAATATGCTTACGCATATTTCGCTGCTAAGAAAAATCGTTCTTGTTAGAAGGTAATAAGAGTAAAAATTCTTTACTATTGCATATTACTTTTATAAGTTGTTATATTTTAAACGGCTTATTTTGTACTTGTTAGAACTTGTTAGTTGCGTTTTGCAGGTCGATGAAGTAACGTGTTTTTATTATTTTACTTGACGAAATGTTTCGTATTTTAATTGTTTTGGTGGTGCGTTTAGGTACAATATCGTTGACTTTTAAAGCGTCAATAATTATTGATTATTATAATAATAATTAATCATTTTTATTGTAGACGTAAATATATTAACTATTATATACACATTAATAAATTATATAAATACTAGCTGACCCGTGCCCACTTCGTTGAGCATACAAACCGTTTCGCCGAATCGGTTCAGTCGTTCTTGTGTTATGCGGTTACCAACATATTTTGCGATCCATTTTTATATTATAGAAGATGTAAGGAAACGTAGTGATTATATTCTCTTTGATGTAAGGTTCACTTCGACAGTTCGATTGGTATAATTGTTCTATTGGTACCCCAGAATACGTGTTTCATGAATCGATCGAACTTTTCGGTAGTAGAACGGACAACTTCATACATATGGCGGCTGGTAGGTTATCAAATTGGTGGTGCACTTTTCTTACTTAACTTTAAAAAAACTTAGCGTTAAAAAAACGCTATGGGAAACTTAAAATACATTTAAAAGTGATTTTCTTGTAAATATTGTCCGAAATATTAATATTTTATATGGGTAAGTATAAATTATAATATTATGTAGGTATTATAAACATATCAATTACGTATTTCGTCAATCATAATAATAATAGCTCCCTCACCGATTTCGATGTCGGTAGCCCATTTCATTGAAACCAGGCCAGCTACGCAGGAGTTATTTTATAGTGCCCAAGTGTGTGCGCAATACACAGAAGCACTCTCTCTTCCTTTTATTCTCATAACCCAGTGGGACGGTAAACCGACACGACTAGCGAGAGGTCAGGCGCAGGACCGACTTTTTACATGCCCATCCGACGCATGGATCATCTTTCTTGTCAGACAATCAGGTGATCAGCCTGAATTGTCCTAACCAAACTTGAAAACAACATTATTTGTTGTTTCAACGCGGGAATCGAACCCACGACCTCCGGGTCGAGAGCGAAGCTCTGAACCACTAGACCACGGAGGCGTTAATCATAGATACCTAGTTAAAATAATTTTTACCCGACTTCGGAGAAGTCAAAAGGAAGGGTACATGATTTATTTAGGTACAGTCTGTGTATGTATGTAGGTATGCATCCCTCGCAGCAGCTAAACTACTGGTCAAAATCCAAAAAATTCTAAATTTAAAACTTTTTATTTCCATAAAGATTATTAAATAACACTTATAGAATTGTCCTACATGATGCCTACCACCGGTTCTGAAACTAGCCCGGCGAGAAGAACCGGCGCCGGCGTAAGAAACTCGCGCGGGGCCATCTTTAGCAAGGTCCGAGACTATAATTATGAATTTCATTATCTTAATTTAATTTTTAGAATATAATTTTTTAAGTTTAAGTATGAAAATCTAAAATCGTTTTTTAAATATTACACCCACTCTCAATAATGACAACAATTGAGTAATAAAAACTACATAATAAGTTGCTAAAATTAGTAAAAACTGTCAGCTGTGTAGGTACGTTCTTTTGTCGCTTTATGATCCTAGCCCGCAATAAACTTGACTGTCGGCATCATGCATATTGAACATTCTAAGAAATTCGTTCTTTTGTTTACAAATTGGGATTGCTTGCACGTGTTGACTGTTTTTGACCATTACTAATAAGTAGGAGTCATGGATTATCTAACGTTAACATATTCTTAGTTGGTCACAAACTTTCAAACGGTAAGCGTGGCTTGTAAAAGACAATCACTGTGTATTGACGAAAAAGTTTTACTGATACGCGCAATAGAAACGGAAAAAATGAGACATATCATACATACATACATACATACATACATACATACATACATACATACATACATAAATACATACATACATACATACATACATACATACATACATACATACATACATACATACATACATACATACATACATACATACATACATACGTACATACATACATACATACATACATACATACATACATAGTACATACATACATACATACATACATACATACATACAT
This sequence comes from Celastrina argiolus, assembly GCA_905187575.2. Taxonomy (NCBI): domain Eukaryota; kingdom Metazoa; phylum Arthropoda; class Insecta; order Lepidoptera; family Lycaenidae; genus Celastrina; species Celastrina argiolus. The sequence goes on along the minus strand of LR994591.1, from coordinate 2,438,584 downwards.
ACATACATACATACATACATACATACATACATACATACATACATACATACATACATACATACATACATACATACATACATACATACATACATAGGTACATTATACATACATACACACATACATACATACACACATACATACATACATACATACATACATACATACATACATACATACATACATACATACATACATACATACATACATACATACATACATACATACATACATACATACATACATACATACATACATACTACATACATACATAGTACATACGTACATACATACATACATACATACATACATACATACATACATACATACATACATACATACATACATACATACATACATACATACATACATACATACATACATACATACATACATACATACATACATACATACATACATACATACATACATACATACATACATACATACATACATACATACATACATACATACATACATACATACATACATACATACATACATACATACATACATACATACATACATACATACATACATACATACATACATACATGCATACATACATACATACATACATACATGCATACATACATACATACATACATATATACATACATGCATACATGCATACATACATTATACATACATACATACACTGCCAAATTTTTTATTCGTACAAGTGGATGCGGACATCTACCGGTCCTTACCACTCGTTGGATATCGGGGACTTTTACACGATTTACTTCGACTGTGAAGATCTGAGAATACACAAGTGCTCATCGTTCTTAAAATTTCCGAATTTCGATGTTTTATTCGAATATAAACATTTTTCCACTGCCTGAGAACCATGCGCATTACGTGTTTTATAAACCGCTCGAACGTTTCGGTAGAATGGAAAAAATCATGAACAAATGTCATGCGGAAAATGTTCTAATAGCGAGAATCGCCGCCCTGGTATGAATATTTGTTACTCTTTCACGCAGTAAACACTGAACAGATTTATGGATTACCTAATACATAGGCTAAAAAAGTAGGCATCCGTTATTAGATGATTTTTAAATATACAGTATTCTCCGAGAGAAGTAACCACTTTTTAAATACTGTAATGGGCAGGCGGTTTTAAATGTCGCGTGGTCGGGTGGCCCAGGACATACGACATACGAAGTTCTCACAACATTGTCGGCCTAGTCCAGAGGAATGACTCGTCAATACGTCTGGGGCCATATGTGCGGGTTTCCTCACGATGTTTTTCGTCACTGTTAGAGCGTCCGTATAATCTACTTGAGATCTGAAAAAGTCTCATTGGTACACGCCACAACTTAGGAATCGAACAAGCCTTGTGAATCTTGTGATGAACCCTTTCGAGAGTCACTATTAAACGGTCTACCCACAAGCCAAAGTAGATGATAAACCACTAGGAAGTAGGAACACATAGGCTATGGCATAGTCATAGCCGAGGGGGTTCGCGCTTCGCGTGAACAAAATATTATGCTTTCTTCCAACTCAAATATAATTTGATTCAAATAGAAAAAAGTTCAGTATAAGTTAACTTTAGGTAATCGTTGCTATGAGCCGCTATAATGCTACCAAGCTAACCTAACCTAACCGATTAAGAAATAAAATGGCATATTAATTCGAATTTAATTTTTTTGTTAACATTTAGTACTGCTTCCACCACTTCCACCACACAATTCAAACCAACAACTCCACAACCACTAGACCACTGTTAATTACTCATTAACCCCACTTCATTCCACCAACTGAATTACAACACCCCATAAATTACCGACGCGACGCGACGTAAAGATTAACGCCACCGCACATACATCAGCCTATTTCCTCATTTGAAACTGGGTTAAGATTTAAAAATTGTCCACAATATTATGATATATTGTAACAATATTTTTATAACATTCGTCGGGCGTGAGGTGAGCAAAAATTTGGATTACAATTTATAGCTAAAGGTAGCGAGACGAAGAATAAATTATGTGACTCATAAGTTGATCACATATTTTACAAAAATAAAATCTTTGGTGTTATAATAGTATCAGTCTTTAGACGTGGCTCGGAAGTTTACAGACTGGTTGTAACACGACTAGTCTCGCACGGTTTAGAGTTTATAGCAGAGTAGAGTAGTAGAGCCTTTAAAATAATTCAAAATTAATAAAAGTATTAGTAGGATGAAACCCATTGGAAAAGGAGGAGAATATTATAAAAATGAAAGGAAAAATAAATTACGAGCGATTTTGAGGTAGGTAAGCGACAGGCATAGCAGTAAATTCGGTAGATAAGTATCCAAAACTATTCCATCAACGCGCATCTTAGGAATTAAATATTAATAAAAACGTCTCAAACCCAACCTCACTTTAAAACCTATATGACATATAAAAAAAAACGTTTCGTTTCACTTGTATACAGGTGTGAAGAACTATACTTATCCCTGTGTTCCAGGACCTAATAGTAAACGAAAAAAACGTTTTTTTCGTTTACTATTATTTTATAAAGATTATAAAAATATACATAATCCTTATTTTAATGTTTTTCTGTAATCTATAATATGAATATTACGGTACAAAAAGAAAAGAAATTAAAGTAGGTACTATGTAACATTAATAAAGTTGTTCACTTTTAAAAGTGAAACGAAACGTTGTTTTATCTGTCGAATGTAAGGTCAAATGGGTTCTCAAGTGAGGTGGGGTTTGAGACTTCTTTATTAATACGGGCCTTAGATTAAATATACCTACTCAAATATCTAAGACGCGCATAGACTCGACAAATTGCAAACTAATGTATGTATGTCTTTACCGAATACCGATGGACAGCGTGGAGCGACATACAACCAACCGCGTAAAGTTAAAATCACGATAGCATGCCATCAATACAGACTACACACGAATGCAGCAGCCGACAGCGTGAAGTACGTACAACTGCATGCAGTTTCAGTGCAGTTTATGGCAGCCTTTCAGTCAACGGACAATGAAAATTGAATGGATTCCTAATAGCTGAAACTTTTATAACTCTAGAAAATGGGACACTTTGGCATCTGCTTTAAGTTTAACCTTCTTTGTTTTTTTAAACTTCGTAGTTTTTAAACACAAGTAAGCGATGATAGTCCAAAAAAGCTAACTGATATTGTAAACACTTTTAAATCAATCGGCAGAGGCAATAGATAACTTTATTTTTTAATGCAGATAAGTGTAATAGGTGTTAAAGCTTACCAGTTTTTCGTTAACCACATATTATTATTTTTGTAAAATGGAACACCAGACAAAATTGTAAACATCCAGCCGATCTAAAATCGTTCGGTGTACAAATCACGCAATGGAATCCATCGGTTTTGGCGCCCAAATTCATTTTTGCTGGAATGTTGCGAGCATTCGTTTTATAGGCCACTCGGACCTACTTGTCTTGTTTGAAATTTGTGAAATAGTTTACTAATTCTGTATGAGAATTCCTTTGGAACAGTTCATGATGGAGAAACTGTATCTACCTATTGACTTTTAGAAAATTATAAGTGCACCTATTTAAGAAATATAATGTAGCTTACATATTAGATAGGTAGCTTACTTATACAGGTTATATACGAACAACAGTCACTATAACTTAAGGATATTATGATTATGCTATCTTCTGCCAATCAAGAAATGTATTTTTGGAATTATTATTTTTTTGCACACATTTTTAGAATGAGAAATGTCATAAGTCATAACCCAAAGTTATAGGGACTGCTCTTTTTACCCCCTGTATAGAATCAGCCAAATACTGAAACGATAATTAAAATTAGTAGCACTCCTATTCACAGGATCTGGACTGCTTGGCAGAATAACAAAGACTGCATGTGACTTGATTGAGCGCCACTTATTTCATCTCATCATCATTATCATTTTAGCTATGACAAAGTATTTTATGGGGGGTAGTTGTTGTTCACGCGTAACGTAAAATTTTTAGGACAGTGTAAATAGGTAGATATCAGACTTCTGTCGAATGAACGTGCGACTTGCGACTTACTAAGGAGCCATTTTTGAAGAAGAAGATGAACATGCGACTTTGACATTTGTTTCATACAAACTCTGTCAAAGTCGCATAATATTTCTTTTTCTTCTTTTTAATAATGGCACCCATAATGGTGCATAATATTTATTCCTCAGGTAAAAGAGGTTGAACGTCTGACGGTTAAAAAATCAGCCCTTAACCAAATTAAACAGATACCTAACAATTTTATAACTGGTTTTCTGCTCCTTTAGGTGATTTACAGGGCCCTGATTACGTAACTTCTGTGGCTTTCCCGACCGTCCGAACCGAAAGTTAATATGTTATAATTTTGACGTTTTAACTTTTTAAATCGTGTTTTAAAAAGATTTAACGTCACAATGATAGTTGATGTCGACGGTCGGGAAAGCCACAGAAGTTACGTAATCAGGGCCCTGGGCCCTGATTACCTAACTCCGGTCGCTTTCCCGTCTCTGTTTATGAAAATCCATTTGGAGTCGAGAGTCAAGTTTTAAAGCCTAAACCACTTGACCACGGAGACATAAGATTGTAGTTATATACCTAGGCCATAAAAATATATTTTCAGATTTCTGTATTTCTGCACAAATATAACTTTGCAGATTGCAGCGCAGACTGAATCACGACGCGACGCTATAAACCTAAATCTTTTATTTTAAAACTAAAACACCTGGCTAGTGACTGGATTCTAATATTATTATTTTTGGATACTTCTATAGGCACTTTGAACATGTTAAAAGTTATCATATCTGCGATTTTCAAAATGTTTATCAAATAATAAATACCTATTATTAAATTAAATCAAATTTAGTAATAGGACTTAAATAAATTACAACCACCATTATTTATTTTAATCCTATTATTAAGTTGCCACATAAATGTTTTGTAATTTTGTAACAAATAAAAAATTACCATCATAAAATATTTTAAAGGACTTAGGTACCTATATTTAATCAGGGTTCCCCCACACATTGTTTTCACTTGATTAGTATCAAGCTAATTTTTCTTGAGTAGCTTCATTTTGATGAGACGTCCAATAATTTTTGGATGAAACTCTCGATTGTGGTAGCTAACAGAGTTAGCAAGGATAAAAAAAAATCTCAACTTTCGGGCGTAGGACCGGGATAACGTACCTCGTAATTTGTAGGACAATTATGTCTGTTGAATTACACTAATATTAACTAAGTAATAAAAACAAAATTAGCTGGTTACTAATAATTTAAGATGACCTTATCGATACAAGTTGGCAAGAGCGAACTCTTTTATGAAACCATAGATTTTGTAGGACGAATATTTTTTCGGATAATTTAGATCATTAAGTATCTTGAGATTTATCAAAAAAAAAAATTGGAATCACCAAATCCACAAACTTTATTCTTGCTATCTCTGTTAGCTACCACAAACAAGAGTTCCGTCCAAGAAATTCTTGGGCGACTCATCAAAATGATGGTACTCACGAAAAATTTGCTTGATACTAATCAAGTGAAAACCATGTATGGGGGAACCCTGAATAATTTTGCAATGTGATGTGAGTATGTGCTTTTTTTCCCTGAAGTAAGTGAAGTAGGTACAGTCGGCTGCACTAACATGGATACATCTACAAATTTGCAAAAATATATCTACGTTTAATTTTCAAAAATATCGTCACCTTATTGCATTCAAAGCGATGTAACCAGCAAAGTGTTTCAAAATTATAAATACATTATTTTCATAATGAAGTAAACAGCAGTATTTCAGTGAATAGTATACACACTTAAATTCATAATTATGAATACGCGACAAATTTCAGTGGCATGTAACCATTGTTTATTTCATTATAATGTAAACGTTAATTTTGTGTTTCAGAAAAGGCTGGTCAAAATTTCATTACATTGCAATATGTACAATAATGAATTCTATAAATAATAGAGGTGATATATTGACGGGTATTATTATTGACGGTTATTTAAAAATCACACATACATTAGAATATTGATTATATTCTTTAGTGTAATAGGTATAACTCTGATACACGCGAACGTATATATTTCAAAGATACTTTCATCGGTTTTTATAGTCTACCCACAAACTATAATATGATCAAAACTAAACAATGTTAATATCGTTCTATATTAGTAATATTGTAAATATAAATAATATAAACTAACACGGGCAAACATCAAACATGAAAAACATCCCATATTTTAAAATAATAAAAATTGTAGTTTTAAATGACTCCATTTGGATTACCTAAACTTAAAAACAAAAAACAAACCAAAAAAAAAAATACTTAAAGAATATTGCGAAGTGCGAACGATGACTGTAAATTAACTCTCTTGGACAAACTCGTGAATAAATATTTCTGGTTTCGTTATCATCATATTATGTATAGTTTGAGGGTAGAAGTAAAAACCTGATAAAAACAGTCTCTGAAATATAATATTATGTTCGCGTAAAATTTCTGATCGATTGCAATAAATTGGATAATTCTTGTCTTTTCTTGTTTTTTTTTTGGTCAAAATTATTTTTTTAACTAGCCCCTGAATAGTCAAACAGTGAATGAACTGATGACGAATTATTGCGATCTCGTCAGCTTTGAATAAAAATTAAAAAAGTATATCAAAATCGGTCCATCTATTTAGTAGTTACGATGCCACAAGCAAACAGACGAACATACATAAATAAACGTCAAACTTATATCATAGTATAAGTTTATGTAGTTTGCAGACACGCAAGCTAACATTTTGTATGATAAACAAAATTAATATAATATTAAAAAATCATAGATATAGTTTGAGGGTAGAAGTAAAAACCTAACAAAAATAGTTTCGGAAATATATGTTTAGGTAAAATGCCTGATTGACTGTAATAAACTTCATCATTCTTTTCTTTTCTTTTTCTAGTCATAAAAGTAAAATTATTTTTTAAGTAATACTCGAATTGTTCAGCAGTAAGCAAATTTATTTTGTTGAATCATAGCTTTAGTGTTTTAACATGACCACGTCAGCTTTCAAACAAAAAAAACTACATCAAAATCGGTTCATCCGTTTGGGAGCTACGATGACAGACATACAAACAGACTCGAAAAATCCCTCTGTTTTTGTCGGAGGTGCAAAAAGGGATTTTTTACGAATTCAGTAGTCCAAATTTCATGTTTCTACCATTTGTAGTTACGGCTGTGCGAAAAGAAAAAGAAAAAAATGAATGTATACATCTTATTGGAACATACCACGAGTACATTTTTGTGGCATTTAAAATATATTTGCAGAAAAGTGAAAAATGCTAAAATTTTATAAGTGTATCCATATTATTGATACAATTAATGTTTACATTGTAATGAAGTAAACAATGTTTACATATTATTGAAACATACCACGAGTACATTTTTGTGGCATTTAAAACATATTTGCAGAAAAGTGAAAAATGCTAAAATTTTATAAGTGTATCCATATTATTGATACAATTAATGTTTACATTGTAATGAAGTAAACAATGTTTACATATTATTGAAATTTGTCGCGTATTCATAATTATGAATTTAAATGTGCATACTATTCACTGAAATACTGCTGTTTACTTCATTATGGAAATAATGTATTCATAATTTTGAAACACTTTGCTGGTTACATCGCTTTGAATGCAATAAGGTGACGATATTTTTGAAAAACTAACGTAGACATATTTTTGCAAATTTGTAGATGTATCCATGTTAGTGCAGCCGACTGTACCTACTTTAATGCACTCTTTGTACAGCAGGTAAGTTAGTTAGTTAGGTATAGGTAGTATAGTAAGTCCCGTTTAATTTTAACCGAAACGTAACTATAGTGATGCGAATACATATTATAATGATTACTATTGTTTGCGACCATGAATTCATATCTAATACAGCATCATCAGATTTTTAATAAATCAATTTCCCGGCCAGTTCTTTATCGCTAACTTTTGTAATTTCGGATATCGCCTACCACGCCCTTTTTAATGTGCAACCTATATACAAGGTATAAAATAAATGAATTAATACTTTAGGGCGCGTATGGGTCCCGTATATAGTTAACTGTGAAAGTACCAGGGGGCCTACTCAAGATGCCATCGCTAATTATTGCTTACAAATTTCGATAACAAAATGTATGGGATTTGACATAAGGTACGCCAAATGACATACCAATTCGCGATCATTTAGCGTACCTTATATCAAATCCCATACATTTTGTTATCGAACTTTGTAAGCGATAATTAATTAGCGATGGCATCTTGAGTAGCCCCCAGAGCTGAAAGAGGAACTTTTTTTTACTTATTGTATGGAAAATTTATGATGTTGAGGCAGTTCTCATAGAAACATGAAAGTCCAAAGTAAGTTTTTCAGCGCTGGTACTTTCACAGTATACTTACTCTATATATAACACCATATTTAAGTATTATTTTTTTGCCGCAAAAATAACAATAAGTAAAGCAAATATATTTATTTTTATTTTGAAAAAAAATATATACATTTCTAGAACGAGAAAAGGTAGTAAGTATAATCAAAGTTATAGTGACTGCTCATTTTACACCCGTTTCATATAGGAGGCACATACACATACACAAACTAAAGTATTATCACTGTAGAGTCCAACTGAAACTGGTTTTCCGGCCGAAACCGAAACCGAATGTTCGGACGTGGCTTTTGTTTCGGCCGAAACCGAAACTTACGTGGTCAGATTAAAATTCTGAAATTTGGTGGATTTTACCCATTATTCTGTATTAATTAGGACATGAAATGGGAACACATTATATTTTAAGTTTGTTGTTATAAATGATTACAACAAACTTAATAATATTTTATATTGATTTAATTTATTAAAACAAAAAAAATAATAGGTTGGGGAAAAAGTCTTTTCGCATCATAGTATGTATGTATAATGTATATACATACTTGTCATAAAATCTCTGGGGCGATACCAATTGTATTTGGCTGATTTTGACATCATTAAAAAGTTTTAATTTTACAGAAGCAATTCCAAATTCAATACATTTAAATTTTTTATTACAAACTAAATGACCTGTGCCCACTTCGTTGAGCATGGAAACCGTGTAATATTTCAAGACCAAAAATAGCCGAATCAGTTCAGCTAATCTCGAGTTTTAGCGAGACTAACGAACAGCAATTGATTTTTATACAGCCTATGTTACTCAGTGGTAATGTAGCTTTCTAATGAAAAAAGAATTATTAAAATCGGTACAGTACTTTTTGAGTTAAGTCGTTACATACAAAAATACAAATCTTTTCTCTTTATAATATTAGTGTAGAAGTGTAGACAAGGTAAAAATGCAACTCAAGTCGCGAAAATAAAATGTGATGTTTATGGACCTTTATCTGTTATATAACAGTCATTTATTTTACACCTTGTTTATTCCTCTTATTCAAGAACCTAACTGAACCATACCTGCTATAATTAACGTTTTTACCAGCGCCAACGAACTGTCTGCAGTGTAATTAAAGAACATCGTAAACTATAATAAGTAAATTCAGGAAACCCATAAAACATTTTATTGTGTTCCTTGAACAGAGACACCGGGTTTAACGTTGTAGATTATTAATAATGGCTTTTCTTTACGGTGTACACGGCAAACGCATTACAGATAAAGCTGTAAAAGCTCAAAGGAAATTGAAATTTCCATTTCACTCATGAAAAAATTTTAAAGCAAAAATATTTCAAGCCCAATTTTATTTTAGAAGTGGATTCTACTCAGCATTTTAAAAGCTTTTTAGTAGTTTTGCGCTAGTAGCTAAATATTAAATTGTTGTGCAGTTTTAAATTGATTTTATCTCATGATCTCATCTCTATATTTTTTATATTTCTCTATAGCTTAGGCATTAAGTCCGCTATTGTGAGTATACCTATTGTACGAAAAGCTAAATAAAAAAACAATCATTTCTTTGAAGTTAAGTTAGGGTGCATTCCAGTTACAAGGACATTAGACAAAAAAATAATCACATTCTTGTTTCTTTCGGCATAAGTTTATAAATAAAAAACATACCTAAATTGATTGAAAATTTCGTTAATAACGTTATTTCTTTGCAACTGGAACACACCTAATACTGTACGTACCTATATTAAATCTTTAATATATTATAAAGCGGAAGAGTTTGTTGTTTGTTTAAACGCGCTAATCTCAGGAAGTACTGGTCCGATTTGAAAAATTATTTTTTTGTTGGAAAGTCCATTTATAGAGAAAGGCTATATATAACATTACGCTGCGACCAATAGGAGCGAAGCGTAAGTGAGAAATGTTGCAAAAACGGGGAAAATTAATTACATTTGGGGACTTTGATTGCGTCCTCTGCATAAACGGCTTAAGACACTTAAAAACCACGCGAACGAAGTCGCGGGAACAGCTAGTCTATACTAATATTATAAAGCAGAAGAGTTTGTTTGTTCGTTTGTTTAAACGCGCTCAGAAACTACTGGTCCGATTTGAAAAATTATTTTTTTGTTGGATAGTCCCTATAAAGAGAAAGGCTTTAGGCTATATAACATTACGCTGCGACCAATAAAGCGAAGCGTCAGCGAGAAATGTTGCTAAAACGGGGAAAATTATTCACATTTGGGGACTTTCGTTGCGCACGCTGCATAAATTAACCACTCAAAAACCACGCAAACGAAGTCACGGGCACAGCTATAAACTAATAATGCAGAAAAAGTGCAAGTAATTTGTGTATTATTACTGTGTAACATGTATTCCCATCAAGAAACTACAGTATATACATTCAATAACAAATAATAGCTTTTACCCTTTTTCTATGGGGTTGTTAAAGGATGGGAATTATCATTTTGACGCGAGCACAGCTCAGCGTCTAAGGGAGTTTTTTTTTTTAATGACTTATAATATTTTATACACTTTTTGCACAATTTATAATAGCGGACTGAATGCCAAACAGGTTGAAGTAGAGCCAAATTAAATTTAACGTTTGCGATGCGAACGATGCATTTTAATGTAAATTACCTACCGTCGCAAATAATTTAAAAAAAATTAACTAAAATTTTTTTTTTGCTTTTAGTGCAATAAGTAAGTAAGTAGTTAAGTATTTATTTTATGTTGATTATCAATTTAGTAGACTACATACCTAGTAGGTTTAGAGGGTGTTTTTTCTAATAAGCTTTTATAACGCGTCTCTACATTTAACATTTTATAAGTACTTATACGAACTAAGAAACTGTTCAAAATTTAATGACGTCTAAAAATACTTATTTACTGAAAATAAAGCTTAATTACAACACTTTTAAGAAAAGAAAAACTCTCATAATCGAAACCCAACACGCGAAAAGAAATACGAAAAACGCAGCAAATAACAAAAATACTTACTGCACAAAATCCGTCGATGCGCACACGCCACAGTATATTTTTAATAAGTCTATCCCGTATCCCGGCATCGAATCATAAAAATATAAATATTGGAGCCGCGCGCGCGCCGCGCTTTGCCCCGTCTCATTGACGTATTCGAACTAATTCCGTGCACCTATTCCGCCGTTCGGTAAACACCGCGCGGTGACATGTGCCCAGCATAACCTGACCCCGAGATTATCTGCGCAGATCCTCGAGTGGACACGTCGAGAGGGCCATCTGAAATTGGTCGTTTGGTCCGCGCACAAAGTACGTAATGCCGATGTCGTGAGCCCTATACGTGGGTGACAGGAGCTAGTTTTGTTCGTGCGAGGGTTGTAGTTAAGTTTGCAGGCAATAAGTTCTGTTTTAGGCTCGGCTGAGTCAACCACTATGAGGAAATGCGTGCAAGTTATAATTTCAGGCGGCCGACATTGTTTAATGGTTTTATAAATCTGTAACATACGCGTTTCCTCCGAATCGGCCTAATATGTTACAAAACATATAACATATTTAATGTTATTGATTGTTGAAACAACTTATGAATAGGGATTGCCAAACTGAAGTATTTAGAACAAGTGTGTGCCAAACTGCCAAGTAGAGTACGCTCTAAAATATATTCCTTTTGTTCCTTACAAACGTTTATGATAATGGTAAGTAGGTATTAGTTATAGCAGGTATTTGCATTTATATATTATAATATTAAAGACATAAGAAAGTAATAGTAAGTCTCACGCGGAATACGGACCCGAGCGCGCGCATCGATAGCATATCTGTGCGACGCACGCGTACCTACGTGATCAAAACAAAAGTGATTTCTATTTGTAACCCTTTACAGTGCTTAATCAGTTACTATCATGGAGTGCCAAAAGTGTAAAAAGACCTTGCCGAAAAAAGGATCGCATTTCTTGTGCCAAGGTCCTTGTCAAGGTACATTCCACCGGAACTGCGTGAAAGGCTTAGCGGCTGATCTAAAAATGGGTAAAACTAGAATATACTGCAATAACTGTGAGGATGACTGTTCTGAGGAAGATGAACAGGATGAAGGAGGACAAGATTATTCAAAAATTTTGAAGGACATCCAAAAAAAAGTTGGCGCTATACCCGGCGTCAAAAAACATCTGGATGCAATCACGCAAAGTCTGAGTCTGCTGTCCGATAAATACGACACCCTGATAGCTGAACACGATAGGTCAAGGGAGAAAATCAACAAACTCGAGAAGACATTTACTAGTATCAATAACAAGTGTGTATATTTAGAGAAACGCAACGTCGCGCTCGAACAGAAGATACATTACATCGAACAAGCTTCTCTTAAGAACAATATCGAAATAGTAGGTATTGAACAACTACCTGGCGAAAATCTAAAAGATATTGTATCAAAAATTGGTCAAACTATGAAGGCCAGTTCATCAGACATCGAGTGGGTCAAACGAGCTTCGAGTAGCCGCGCGCCAAAAAGTAACACCGCACCAGCCCCGATCATCGTTGCCTTCAAACCATCCGGGGCCGAGGCCCGCCACAGATGGCTTGCACAGCGTCGTGAGATGATGGAAGTGACAAGCGACGTCATCACAGGCGGATTGGCCAAAAATAAAATATATGTAAACGAAGCCCTGACCAAGGTCACTCGAGCCCTCCTGTGGAACACTAAGCAGAAACTTCGTGCTACCTACAAATACATCTGGGTGTCCGGTGGAAAAATTCTGGTTAAAAAAACAGATGGCGAGAAGTCGATATGTATCAGTGACGAAAGCGATATACCCGAACTACTCAACAAAAATTAAAGTTCTCTGTTCTAGGGATATATGTATTCTTTTTATTTTCTTATCAACTGGTTATGGTGTTTAATTTTTCGTTAAATAATTCGCGGACATACTGCAACTCGACTTTATAACCAATGATGTGTCAGTTCATTATGAATGCGTAGATAGCTTAGATCAATGGATACGACAATCCACTCAAGATAACGACTTATGTATAATACACGTGAACATACGTTCCATTAAGAAACATTTTTATGAACTCTTAATAGCCCTTAATTTGTATCTTTATAACATAGATATTTTAGTTGTAACAGAACCAAACATTAGCTTTTCTTTGGTGCCATTTTATAACATAGCCGGATTCAATCTTAATGTACACACTCGCAATGGGCGAAGAGGTGGCGGAGTGTTGGTATACTCGCGCACGAGTTTGTCTGCGCGTGTGAGCGAAGTGCCTACATTTGCAAACCGTGAGGATCACGCTGCGGAGTTGGTTTCCATTGACTACGATTGGCAAGGTGAAAAAATTTATATTATTTCTATTTACAGGCCTCCACGGTATAATAATCAAAATAAAATAAAAGAATTTCTAATCTATTTACAAACAATGCTACAGTCATTACCTCCCGAAGCAAAATTAATATTATGTGGAGATATAAACATTAACCTATTAAATAATAACGATAGCAATGTGAAACAGTATGAAGATATTTTAGCAGAGGCCGGTTTTATTAGGTGCATTCATGACGTAACTAGAAGGGAAATTGTAAAGGGAAATACAATTGAATCTTGCCTGGATCATATTTACATCAAATCGCACTCGTCCCTTATTAATTCTGCAATAATAAAACATAAAATTTCAGATCATTATTTAGTCGCGGCCGCAGTACAATGGAAACAAACTCAGCCATCTAGTAGCGTAAACTCTTCACGATGCGTAAGCGCAATAGATACTATAGGTACAGGAGCAGGAGGGGTGGCGCGGCCGCGCTCGACTGTCTCGCCGCACGGCTCACACGACGCGGCCGCGCCCCCGTACCCCCGACCGCACTCGTCCGGCTCGACCCTACGGCTGTGCCTACGGCGAGTACTCGATAACCGGTTAGTGAGAGAAAAACTATTACAAACCGATTTTAATCACCTACTGAGTTTTGAATGCCCAATAAAATTATATGATGCACTTTATGCACTATTCAGTAACATATATAACCAATGTTATAAATTAAAACACACACCAGGGAATAGGGACGTAAGAAATGAAAAATACTGGTTAAATAGTAAACTTAAAAACATGGTGATAGAAAAAGATAGACTATTTAAAATATGGTACAACGACCCAAAAAATATGGTAAAGAGGCTTAGTTATACGAAATACAGAAATAAATGTCAAAAAGAAATTTTTAAATGTAATGTTGAACATGATAAAAAAACTATACTAAACTGTAATAATAATATAAAAAAAATCTGGGATAAAATCAATAGCTTATTGGGTATTAAGAAGCAATCGTTGGATGATACAATATTAAACAATATGAATAACCAGGGAAGTGTAGAAAAAATTTGTAATGTATTTGCTAACACGTTTACCAATGAAATTAAGGATATAAAACACCAATGTAATGAAAAATTATTAGACAGGAGTGCATATGTTAGTGCCTCGGACATTTCTATGAGGTGGCAACCGGTAAATAGATGTGATGTCAAAAATATTATATATAAAATGGATAAAAATAAGTCACCGGGAAGCGACCTCATAAGAATGTCAGATTTGAAATTAATTGTTGATCAAATTAGCCCTATTTTAGCCAACTTAATAAATTTAACTGTTAAACATCATAAATTTCCTCAAAAGTTAAAAGAAGCCATCATACGGCCAATTCACAAGAAAGGCGACCGAAAAATTTATTCGAATTACAGGCCAATAGCATTGCTCTCTAGTATAGACAAAATAATTGAAAAAAGCATAGTGAATCAAATTGGAAATTATTTACAAAAAAATAAAGTATTAAGTGAATGCCAACACGGGTTTCAGAAAAATAAAAGTACAAACACATTATTGTCAAAGTTTACTGATGAAATTAATACTCATTTAGAAAATAAAAAAATAATTGTAGCTATCTTTTATGACTTTAAGAAGGCATTCGATACCATGGAGACGGCAACCCTCTTGAAGGGAATGGAGGAGTGCGGTCTGAGGCAGCCGCTGAACAATTGGTTCAGCGACTATCTCAGGGCGCGCTCCTACCGTGTGAAGGTCGGTGACACGCTCAGCGAGGAGAAATCGGTCGATTGCGGTGTTTCACAGGGTTCCGGTTGCGGCCCCGTGTGCTACCTGATGCACTGTAACAGTCTGAGTGGAGTGCTGCGGCACTGCTCCGCCTACATGTTCGCCGACGACCTCTGCACGCTGAGCGCCGGCACCGACCTCGCGGTCACGTGCGGCCTGCTCCAGCGGGACGTGGATGCGGTGGTGAAATGGTGCCATGACAATGGCATTATATTAAACAATGAGAAAACAAAATTAATAATTATCCAGTCGCCCCATCTGCGAACCGCAGACTACTCACCATATATAGTAACCCATGGTTTCGAGTGCTTTCATTTTAACAAATTGAATTGCCAATGTAAACCCATTGAAAACGTTACCTGTGTAACCTACCTAGGCATTAAAATAGACACCAGCTTCTCATGGGCATCCCATATTGATTATATATGTAGTAAATTAAGAATATTACTTAGCAAATTTTATCATTTAAGTTTTAGAGTACCTATTAAAATATTAAAATGTTTATATTTTGCCTTAGTTGAGTCTATCATCAGTTATGCTCTTGATTGCTATGGACTCACCTTTAAAACATACATAGATAAACTAGAAGCATTACAAATTAGATTCCTAAAATTAATGGTCAACAATAAAACAAAAACTAACTGTAACGGAGATTATACCAACTTATTCAGAATTTGTAAAATTTTACCGGTAAGTCTGAAACTTAAATACCTTCTCGCAGTCAAGAACCATAGCAATCAAGATCTTAATCTGTCTTTAATACAGCATAGATGTGGTACTAGATCTGTAACTATGAGTAAATATGAAGTACCTAGAGTAAATAATTATTACGGTGATAGAACATTAAAAAAACGAATTCCATACCTTCTAAATAGTCTACCAGATTACATTAGATTGGAACCAAATATATGCAAATTTAAAAGTCTACTTAAAAAGTATTTGTTGGATTCGCTATAGAATAATAGACCCTATATTACTGTTTACTAATACATAATAATGTTCTAAATTATGTAACATAAAGAGACTGTAACCTGCAGTCAAACTGTGCAAGCAGTTTTGCGGGGCATGTTAATGTAAAATTTACATAATATGTTTAATAAATAAATAAATATAATATAGTATAATATATAAAAAATAATAATAAAAGCTCCCTCAATGATTTCGCCAACAGACCCGTTTCGTGGAAACTAAACCACAAGGAGTCACTTTATCGTGCCTAAGTATGTGTGCAAAACATAATAACACTTTTCCTTTGCTTTCGTAGACTAGTGGAACAAATAACTGACACGACAGCCAACAGAACAGGTGTAGGAGATAAAACCGATTTTTACATGCCCATCCGACGCATGGATCGTTTTATTGTCTGAAAATCAGGTGATCAGCCTACATTATCCTAACCTGACATGAACAAAATAATTTTTTTGGTTGTTGCAACGTGGGAATCGAACCTACGACCTTTGAGCCAAGCTCTATCTACCACAGAGGCGAATTAAAAACAACCTAATACCTATCAATTAAATACATAAATGAAGGTGATAAGTAGGAAAATTCTAATTTCAAGAAAATTTTGTTCAAACTGTCAATTAAACATTTTAGAATACGTTGTAAAGTGTTAAGTACATTAATCAATAGATCCGTCTCTAGAATCTTTGTTCTTAATACGTTACTATACATCCTAAAATGTTTAAGTGGCAGTTGAAACCTAAATTTCTACGTATTTTTTTTTGCGACGTAACACCTTCATCCATTCATGTCTTCAATTGTCAAGTCAGAAATACTTCTAATTATATCTGACACGTATCTAGTTAACGAACTCAGTGGGCGGAGCCAGTGGGCGGGGCCACGGAAATGCGGGTTGTTGAAACTTACTCATGTAGAAAGCATGTTTCTTTTAATATTATATTAAACCATTTGATACTTATGTGGTCTAGTGGTTCAGAGTTTCGCTCTCGAACCGAAGGTCGTGGGTTCGATTCCAGCGTTGGAACAACAAAAAATGTTTTCTGATTGTCTGACAAGAAAGATGATCCATGCGTCGGATGGGCATGTAAAAAGTCAGTTATGCGCCCGATCACCCGCCGGTCGTGTCGGTTATCCGTCCCACTGGGCTACGATAGTAAAGAGAGAGAGAGAGTGCTTCTGCGTATTGCGCACACACTTGGGCACTATAAAATAACTCCTGTGTAGCTGGCTTGGCACCGTCACCGAAATCGGTATGAGAGGCATTATAATGAATATGGCATGTTTTTCTGTAAGGTATATTTACAGCAGCGTGAAATAAATGGTATTTAATTATTTAAATTTAAAAAAAAGGTATGTGGTTTGTAACAGAAAAAAAGTTCAGTTACCTAAACATTTATTATTTTAAATTCACTTATGATTAAACATGCTTTAAATCTTACGAAAACAATGTCAAATTTGTTTGAAAATTTAGATTTGTACACAAAAATATATAAATTTGTATATGTTTTTCACTTTTAGCCCTAATAATTCTCATAATACAGAACATAAGAATCAGTTATACCACAATGTATTTTTACAAAAAATAAAGCAAAGTTCTTAATTTTAAAAAGTGAAACAAAACGTTTTTTTGTCTGTCAAATAGGTTCTCAAGTAGAGGTTTCGATTAAGATTGTTTTTTTATACACCTTACACTGGACCATAAACTGTCTGTTCTCTTTTACAAATGTCACATTAGTAGTGTCAGAGATAAGTATCACTTCAACCTCCGACGAAAATAGAGGGATATTATAAGTTTGACGTATCTATCTTGTTTGTGGCATCGCTCCCAAACGGATGAATGATAAATTTGTTCAAAGCTGACTGCGAGAGTTCTTAGTTTATTAATGATCATCAGGTCGCAGCTTAACAATTGAAGACATGAATGGATAAAGGTCATATGTAGCAAAATTATGATTTCCAGAAAATTTACTTCGAAATGTCACTTAAAACATTTCAGAATACATCGTAAAGTATTAATAAGACCATCTCTAAAATCAATGTACTTAATACGTTACTACATATCCTAAAATGTTTGGGTGACTGTTTAAACTATATTTTCTTTTTTTTTTTACGACATATCACCGTCGATTCATGTCTTCAATTCGGAGGTAAGATAAAACTTGTTGTTAAGAAATGCATATTGAATAACCACATTATTCAATATAGATTTTTTACAGCCAGACACTGTAATACTTATATAGTAAAACACAAACTACTTAAACTTTTTTTGTTTGTACACTTTTACACTTGTTGTGGTGTAGACACCCGAGGATGACTATGTCGAAACCGGTCGTGTATTTTAATTAATAATCAATGTACAATAACAGATCAAGTGGAAAAAAGTGCAAGTATAGTTCGTCCCTGATAAATTTAACCTAAAGGTAAACAAACCGAAAACATCCAAATTTTCACTTATTGTGCACACTTATCAACACTTTTACAGGTATATTAAAGGACTATACTTCAATATCCAATACATTTTAAAACAATTAAACAATAACTAATATGTTTAAACATTAAAATGAAAATCTTTCACAGAAAAAATACGCTATTTTGACACTGCCGATAGTAGAATATAAGTCTATAGTCTATGGATTCATAGCAAACAAAAATCATTGTATTAATATTGGCCAATTGGCATCACTGACTAGTCTTAGGTTGTGTCATAGACGGGTTTGTTTACGTTTAGGTTAAATTTATGTTTTACTATACAACATGAATTTCCACCAAGATCCTACAGTACATTCGATAACATACTGTAATACTTGTTCTCTAATTTGGGTCATTTGGCGGTCTTCAACGCTTCGCACGCGTCCACCATTGTCAACCCCTCCATGATGTACAACAGGTTCTCAACGGACGCGTCTTCGTCGTCATCGAACCACAGCTGAAGCATGTTCTTGGCTCTCGCGACGTCGGTGGCGTTCTCCGACTCGAAGAACTGTATCTCGTCGGGTTTGTATCCCAGTTTGGCCGCTAGCTTCTTCCAGTCATCCAACTTGGCGGTGACCGCGTCCAGTTGGGTCGGGGTGATCATCGTCACCCTGGATCGGGATTCTTTCTCCTCGTCCTCGGCCGTCGAGTCTGGCACCTGTGAGATTGAGGGAGGATTATATTTTTAATTATGATAATATATTGTTACATAATGCTATATTACGAATTAGGTTTAAAACAATGTTTTGTTAAATATGACATTTGAATTTGATGCTTGACTTAGGGCCGATTTTTCAATCGTCAGATAGCAGAGTCATAACCAACACACTCTGGCACTGGCAAATCACCAAGGAGCCATTCCTAAAAAAGAAGAAGAAGAAGAACTTTTATTTAAGGAATAAATATGTGACTTTGGCAGATTTTGTATGGAACAAATGTCAAAGTCACAAGTTTATTCGACAGATAAAAGTTATGTGACGAAAGTTATCTGACGATTGAAAAATCGGCCCTCAGTCTATATTAGTCCTCTTAGAGAGGTTATAAGAGTAGGACCTATGTACCTAGCCATAAGATATTGCCTATATTACTAAGTACAATAAACGTAATTATATTAGCATTCTGAGTGTATTATTGGACGTCTGAATGGAGTCTAACGCATGCTGTGGCAACATAACATGGTGTCAGAAGTGGGATTATATTAGATTATAGGTTATATAATTTAATATTATAAACATGGCATGGAGATAAACCCATGTTGGGTTTTACGATGCTACTAGTACAATAATAAGTAAAAAAACAAAGGTAAATAAAGTAATATATAAAAAATATATAATGTCGATAGAATGTGAGCTATTTATAGTACGTCCCAGATAAATTTAACCCACACGTAATTGTTTACAAAAAGTTACGATCTAACCATTTTTTTTATCCTGGTTAGTTTCAAAGTAATCTACCAAATAAAATACCAAAAGCCGTTAAAGAAAATCGTCAGATCGTAGCTTTTTGTACTCCCAACCATATCAATCGACTGAGAATCAAAATAAACAAACGTCAATTTATTGGAAAGTACGCGGCAGAATCGAATCTGAATCAAAATCCAACCTTTGAAATGACGAACAAACATTCAAATATTCCTTTCTATTAGTCCTTTTCTTTCCTATTAAAAAGCTATAATGAATGACATGGCATTAGCTCACCTGATCTATATCGTTCTCCTCTTTGATGAGGTCTGCCTCCATCTGTTCCTCAGTTATTTCTTCCTCGCCCGGCTCCTGTAATCATTGTATTCGTTACAGAAAAAAAAAATACATTATAATCACTTCGGCCTTTCTTATCTGTTGTTGGATTATACATTACAATTATACTGATTTTTCACCGACTTCCAAAAAAGGAGGTTTCTCAATTCGACAGTATATATGTTTTTTATGAGACAAATACTTAAATTATAATGAATAATACTGTAGTGCCAGGCGATTTCATACCTATATATCGTATGGTTATCCAGCACATACAGAATTTTCACAACAGAGGAATAACAGTTCAATACAGCCCAGACCATGTGCGGGTTTCCTTACGATGTTCCTCACCCGTCGTGCGCAATACACAAAGACACTCTCTTCCCTTTACTCTGGGTTAGTGGGACGATAAACCGACACGACTGGCGAGAGAACAGGCGCAGGACCGACTTTTTACATGCCCATCCGACGCATGGATCATCTTTCTTGTCAGACAATCAGGTGATCAGCATTGTCTTCATGTCATTGCATTGTCCTAACCAAACTTGAAAATAACATTATTAGTTGTTCCAACGCGGGAATGGAACCCACGACCTCCGGGTCGTAGCGAACCTCTGAACTACTAGACCACGAAGGCTATATGTATGTAGAAATATATGTACCGTTAAAAAGATCAATTTTCCATCTTTTTGCTAAAAAATGGCCTCGGGCGAGTGTCTTACGCCGGTTCTTCTCGGCGGGTTAGGGTTAAACCGTTGCAGCTTGTTTTTTTGGATGACCTTCCGAAAAAACGCTTGTCATGTTTCATTTAGATATAAAACTTTTTTTTTACCAGTGTCCGTGTAATGTTCTGGAGATCTGTAAAAGTCCTATTGGTACACATCACAACCTGGCAATCGAACCTGCACCCTTTCCAGTGCGAATCAACGGTCTGCCACTAGGCCACTCACTCAACCTTCCTAAGCACTTAATTCTTTGGAGGTTATGATTAACTAACACTAACACAATATATTATGTCATATACTAATATTGTAATGTAACATTAAACTTCAAGAATGCAACAAAATGTACAAGAAATGTTATCAATAATTGCGCTGAATTATTTTTATAATATAATAATAACATCTATAGACGCTTCACACCACGTCAATCAGGCCCTGTGCTAAGTATACGAAGAACTTGTGTTACAGGTACCAGTCAACGGAAATATATATTTAATACTTTTATACTATACATGTATTTAAGATTTTAATTATATTAATAATTAATACTCAAATTTAATACACATCCGTAACCCAGGAACATTGAAACTTTTTGTTCCATCGGCGGGATTCGAACCCGCAACCTCTCGGTCGAGCACCAACGCGCTGAACCACTGCGCTACGGAGGTCGTCATTATTAACTGACCTGAAAATATTTACAACTGACCTGCTTGATCTTTTCGCTGTTAGCGGTCGCGTCGCCGTTGGTAGCGGCCGCCGCGCTGGAGGCCATGTCGCGGGATATACGCTTCACCTGAAACACGAGTATATAAACTAAATAAAAAAAAATTAAAAAAAAAACCCCGACTTATTAAGAGTGTAACATTCCTATCACACCTAACAAACGACCTGATGATTTTGAAGACTTGAACCGATTTCCACCAAACATAGTTAATTACCGTCTCTATGGCAATGTGCAGGCTTGGGGAGACTAATTAAAGACGTTTTGACTGTGTTTGACGTTTATTAACTAACTTATATTCATTCACACAATATACACTGTGACATGTGCAATACTTAAGGACGCGATATATGGCTATTATACATAATATGAGATGAAAAAAATATATAAAAAAATAATATCAATTAATCACTGAGTAAATGTATCTTAAACTTGAATAATTATTTACCCAACGCATGGACACTGCGCGGAGGTACGCGCCCGTACTACCTACGTTGATGTGGCACGCCGCCGCGCCGGCTGCATACTACTTGCCTAGCCGCGTAATTTTCATAGTATTCATGATTCATTTATTCAAAGGAAAATTTGGTAAAAAATTAAGTACCTAATTTTATTACATACTAACTAACCCTTGCCCACTTCGTTGAGCATAAAAAGAGTTTATGATGAAATTCAACTAAAAAAAACAACGTGGAACCCGCAACGCGGGAACCCGAAAACCGAAACGCGGGAACCCGCAACGCGGGAACCCAGACCCGCAACGCGGGAACCCGGAACCCGCAACGCGGGAACCCGGAACCCGCAACGCGGGAACCCTGAACCCGCAACGCGGCAACCCGGAACCCGCAACGCGGGAACCCGGAACCCGCAACGCGGGAACCCGGAAACCGCAACGCGGGAACCCGGAAACCGCAACGCGGGAACCCGGAACCCGCAACGCGGAACCCGCAGCATGGGAACCCGAAACCCGCAACGCGGGAACCCAGACCCGCAACGCGGGAACCCGGAACCCGCAACGCGGGAACCCTGAACCCGCAACGCGGCAACCCGGAAACCGCAACGCGGGAACCCGGAACCCGCAACGCGGGAACGTGGAACCCGCAACGCGGGAACGTGGAACCCGCAACGCGGGAACCCGGAACCCGCAGCATGGGAACCCGACACCCGCAACGCGGGAACCCGGAACCCGCAACGCGGAACCCGCAGCATGGGAACCCGAAACCCGCAACGCAGAACCCGGAACCCGCAACGCGGGAACCCGGAACTCGCAACGCGGTACCCGCAGCATGGGAACCCGAAACCCGCAACGCGGAACCCACAACGCGAAACCCTAACGCAGAACCCGCAACGTTCACGGTAACGCTGTCAAATGGAATAAATAGTAGCGGGAACCCGGAACCCGCAACGCGGAACCCGCAACGCGGGAACCCGGAACCCGCAACGCGGGAATCCGGAACCCGCAACGCGGAACCCGCAGCTTGGGAACCCGAAACCCGCAACGCAGAACCCGGAACCCGCAACGCGGGAACCCGGAACCCGCAACGCGGAACCCACAACGCGAAACCCTAACGCAGAACCCGCAACGTTCACGGAAACGCTGTCAAATGGAATAAATAGTATCCTATGTCCGTCTACTTGCTCTAAGCTACTTCCTCACCAATTTTCAGCCATATCGATAAAGCCGTTCTTGAGTTATAAATAATTTAACTAACACGACTTACTTTTAGTAGGAGTAATCTATACATCTATAGATGTATAGATTACTCCTACTAACATAAGCTAAGCCCGGTGAATGCTCCCGTCACAGTCGGTCCAGCCGATTCGGTGATCATTAGTTAGATGACGATGATGATGAAAAGTAGCCTAAATTAATCCTTATAACTTTAGCTATCTACCAGTGAAAGTCTCGTTAAAATCGGTCCAGCCGTTCCAGAGATTAGCCGGAGCAAAGAGACACGCTGACAGACAGACATTTTTTTTTAAATTACATTTTCGTTTTCAGTAGATATCATTGCCAATGCAAAAAAAAAGCAGAAGATATCGTTTAAAATTTCATATGCAATTAGAAAAACGTTGCTAATTGAAAGTTACAAACTGACACTTCAATTTTATTTATTTGTATAGATGTATAGATTTGGAAAACCTCCCCAATCTTGGCGTTTCCACTGACGCGGAGCGGGGCGCATAGGAACTTAGTGGTTCCCAAGCGGAGTGGAGCGGAGATTTCGAGTATAGTGATTGGTCAATTCGGGTACCGCAAGCTCCTGTCCGCCTCGCCCCGCGTCAATGGAAACGCAGCCTAACGTCTATAACGTCTAACGGTCGTCATGGTAACAACGTTGTTTACAAATGGAAAACAAAAATTATGAAATGCTATACATACCGTATTTATATCAGCTTAAACTATTTGGATTCATGTTTTTGTTAATCCAAATAATTTTATTAATCCAAATAGTTTAAGCTGATATAAAAACGGTATTTATAGCATTTCATAATTTTTATTTTCCATTTGTAAACAATGTTGTTACCATGACACCCGTGTCATATAAACTGGCAACGACGTGAATCGATCGAGCCCAGGTTCAAACCCCGCGTGACCAACATGTATTTTCTTCTTTTTTCAAATTTTCTGCTTATTTTTTTCAACATTTTCTTTTATAATAACCTTTTCGTGACAATAACGAACATACCGTAAAAAAATTGCGAAATTGGTCAAGCCGTTGTCGAAGCGCACACGATGTAAGAAATTTTGGAGGTCGTTTTTTTACACTTTGGGCTACATTTTTAGGGTTTTAGTAAGGAACCCTACTTTTTTTAAACATATAATATAGCCTATGTTCAGCGCTAGGAATGTAGCTTTCCAACGGTGAAAGAATTTCTCATATTGGTTCAGTGGTTTCAGAGCCTATTCCATTCAAACAAACAAACAAACAATCAAATGTTACCTCTTTATAATATTAGTATAGATAGTATAGAAGTATAGATATATATAATGGGAATCAAGTACCGAGTACTCTCCGTAAGTATTGCACATGTCTCACCAGTCAGGCTGTACAGGGAGGTGATGCACACACTACACTATCTAACCCCGGCTCCACACTACTCGCGAAGTTGAACGAAGTTAGACGAATAGGATAGTGTAGAGATGCACTTCGGCTTACCTCGTCAAACTTTACTAGTACTTCGCCGTACTTCGCCGAGGAACTCCGCGAGTAGTGTGGAGCCGGGGTTACACAGCCAAACAAACTCTCCCTTACACACACACGCAAACACGCACGCACGCACACACTTGTCCTTAGAACTAACAATGACATCACTAAAGAATAATAATTGTAAAGTAACTTGTACGGTCTGCTCAACACCAACAACTGTTTGAAATGTTTATTGTTCGGAGGTTCTGGTGTTCAGAAATACAGGCCACGCCTAGTTTAGGCACCAGTCTCCCACAAACCCTATGTAAACTGTGTGATTGTTCAAAATATTGCACTGTAATTACTGTGGTGAGAAAATAAACGATTTTTATTATTAGGGATATACTCTATATTCTTGTCTCTTTTGTTACTTGTTATGTGCAAAAATAAGTAAGTATTGAGAATATAAAAGTTACAAAATGCAAAAAAGGCGTGTGGCAATCGGCGACTACCGCGGTAAAGCTATTGCATATATTTTTTATTTTATATGGTTCAATAAACTTAATATGTAACTTTTAGTTCACAATGTTAAACCTAGATGGCGTTGTTACTTTTCTGCACTTTTCTACATCGCGCTATCGATAACATTAGTGAAATATATAAGTATTGTGAAGGATTTTTATTGTTGTGTGTGACTATGTTTATTTTATTAAATATACTTTTGCGCAACTCCCATTCTCTAGCATTGTTTTCTCTAACACCATAAGGTTGTCTGGAAGAAATTGCTATCTAGTAATAAGGCCGCCTTTGTGTGCATGTCTGATTTTTGTAATGTATATTTTTTTTTTGTTTTTTTTGTAACTTGTTGTGTGCACAATAAAGTATATTTGTATTGTATTGTATTGTATGTTCGGAAATACAATTCTTATTAGTAACGAGTTTGAGTTATTATTCGAAGGTTCGAACCCCACCACCCAAATGGCCAAGTGAGTGTTGTTTAGGGGGTGTTAGGTTTTTTTCGTTACGGAATTTCTGGATTCGGTCCCCACGCTCAAGGCCCGCGATAGAAGCTATGCAATAGCTTAATATTTGACGGACACATTCTATTGTAGGTACTTACCATATCATCCAAATAGTCGGTCAACCGCCCTATAGGGTTGTTGGTGTGCACGAAGAAATGCGGCGACCGGCGGGCGAGCAGCCGCAGGGCGCGCCACCCCCACCCCCCGCAGGCCGTGCGCGCCTCACCCCCGCCGCCGCACATGTAGCTCTCTGTAATATTATTATCAGGTGGTCAGTCCCTGCCACTATAATATCCCACATAATAGGCTACAATATTTATTTATTTATTTGAGTCAACAAACCGCTAACACAATAATTTTTACAATAAAAGTATTACAATAAGAACAATCCTCTTAATCATGTAGCCAGCACCGTTAACTCCAGATTATTAAAGAAAACATCAGTTGCAAGAATATACAGCAACACAAGATAAATAATATAAAGTTATACATTCAAAATTAAGCTATTACAATGAGAATTTAGTTATTTAGTGTTGGATAGGTATAAAACTGCAATAGGGATACAAGGTATAAAATAAATAAGTGATTATGCTTTAGGTTGTGTATGTGCGTCCTATGTGGAGTATACTGTGAAAGTACCAGTGCTGAAAGACTTTTGACTTACATGTTTCTATAAGAAATGCCTCAACATCATAAATTTTCCCATACAATAAGGAAAAAAAAGTACCTCTTTCAGTCCTGGTACTTTAAAGTAAACTCTTTATACGGGACCCATACAAACCCTGAAGTATTATCACTCATTAATATTACAGCCTGTATAAAGGTGGAGGAAAAGTGTATAAAACAATATGTTATTATTATGAAAATGAATTTCCATCAAGAACCAACAGTACAGTCAGTTATATTCTGTAAAGACATTTAAGCACACAAATAAGAGTACACAAAATATGTGTATCTTTTGTGTGACCGACATTGTGTGTACAGCATATAATATTTAGCTATACACATTTTAGTTACACATATACGTTAAAATTCACTCTATCAACTGTATATCCACGGACATATGTAATATGGATATACTATTAATATATTATATTGAATTATAATGTGCTTTTAATGCTAATGAATTCATACCTAGCGATGGCATAAAGTCCCTCTCCTTAGTGCGGCAAGCGGCCAGGTTGTCCGGACACAAGTTCCAAAGCTTTGTCAATTCGTTGCTGTAAACAATTTATAAAAATGAAAAAAAAAAAACTTTTTTAAAATTAAAAACAGCAACCTAAGTCATGTGGTGATAGATATTTTATAAATAGTACAATGACAATGCTAAATATCTTTTTTTGGGTTCGATAGTACTCAAGAGATATAACTGAAGACATGAATCGATGAAGGTCGCAAAAAAAATACTCAGAAAATTTTATTTAAACTGTCACTTAAACATTTTAAGATATATTTAACATATTACGTACGAGTACATTGATTCTAGAGACTGATCTTTAGATTAATATACATATACTTAATACTTTACGACATATTCTAAAAATGTTTAAGTGACAGTCTGAATTGTATACTTTTTTTTATAAAGTAAACTTCTAGTTATTGGCCTCTCGAGAAGTTCAAAGGTTCCCCCCTCTTGGCATTTCTAAACTATAAGATGTGCTTATAATGTTATATTAATTAAATGCTTAAATTAAATGTAACATTTCATTACAATATGTTATGTCAAATACGCTTTACATTATTTTCAGCTATTGAACAATAACTTTTAAAGCAATTTAAAAATACCTATAGCACATTGAAATGTTCGGAAACCTTTTAAGCTATGCTCTGGCATAATATGTTACTAGCTGTGCCCGCAACTTCATTCGCGTGGTTGTCGGAAACACTATCGCGATTATCTTTTGATTGCTCACTTAGTGATTATTAAAAAAGAATAATTCTGTCATAAATATTTTTGGAGTAACGAAAGTCCTCAAATATGAATCATTTTCCCCGTTTTTGCAACACTCATTGACGCATCGCTCCTATTGGTCGCAGCGTAATGTTATATAACCTAAAGCCTTACTCTATAAATGGACTATCCAACAAATTTCAAATCGGACCAGTAGTTTCTGAGATTATCGCGTTAAACAAACAAACTCTTCCCGTTTATAATCTTAGTGTAGATTTTATTTACTTTACATTTTAAACTATCAACATAAACAAAAGTTTATATAGTTTTATATAGTTTTATATAGTTTTATATGCAATTATCATAATATTTCATAAGTATTCTACACAGGATACATACTTTCCCATGAAATGTTTCTCTTGTGTTTCATATTCCTTGATGATATCACCAACGGGCCTACGTCTTTTCTTAGCTCGCCTCACATCATCAGTGGGCTCCACTTGTACGGGGGGCTTGGGTTTTTGAAACTCTGAAACATGAAAGGAAACTGTTGAACAGAAACCACTAAACAAAAAGCATATTGGCATTGCAATACACTAGATGCCCGGGACATGGTATATCATGATGAAAAGTAGCCTATATCCTTCCCTTTAACAGACCTAAAGTAGACAACTTCTGTGGCAAATTTTTATGAAAATCGCTCAAGCAGTTAGAGCCTGTTTAGTGCTAACGGGACTTGATAAACGTGCTAGTCTTCTTCTTCTTTAAAATGGCCTCCCTTAAGGAATAGCCAGTATCAGTTTATGCGAGGTTAAAATTAAAAACTGTAGCCGGTGACGATTTCTTTGCGGACAACTAGGGCTTTGTGAAAGTACAAGAGACAATAATATAATAATATAATAATATAATATCTATGGACGCTTCACACCACGTCAATCTGGCCCTGTGCTAAGTATCCGAAGAACTTGTGTTACAGGTACCAGACAACGGAAATATATTTAATACTTTTATACTATACACATATTTAAGATTTTTATTATATTATACACAAATTTAATACACATCCATGACCCAGGAACATTGAAAACTTTTTGTTCCCTCGGCGGGATTCGAACCCGCGACCTTTCGTTCGAGCGCCAACGCGCTCAACCAACTGCGCTACGGAGGTCGTCAATAAAGTTTCTAGAGAACGTAATAAAATAAATTTACATGGAAATTTATATCTCCTTATTACCTGAAACAAGAGACAAACATAAAATGTTAATTAGTTAGTAGAAAAACATACAAGACTACAATTTAATGTTATTGTGGTTAATAAAATTAACACAGAATATCAACAAAAGGTCCATGAACTAATGATAAAAGGGATTTAAAATCAGAGGGACGAGGGACACTAGAGGGAAGTAAATCGTAAAGTGAGGAGACGATTTGGGCAGCTGAAAAAAATATGTTCAAGGGTGCCTTCGTCGATTCCACACTCGCACAGAGACGAGTCTCTAACCCTAATTTTGTAAAGGAAGACAGGAGTGCAGGAGTGACCTAAACGCAACCGACAAACTGTAGATGTGACATGTTTTTTTGCCTTTCTGTACTTAAAGAACCACGGTTTAACCAATACCTGGTTTTGCAAAGAAAAGAAAAATTTGCCTTTATTGTTTCCTGAAACATTCCAACTCGTATTCCAGGCATCGATCAAGTGTTCCGTAGCTAGGGGTATAAGGTCACTGGAGTAAAGCTTAAAGTGCCCAGGGCCGCCAGAGTGAGTGGCTTGTTTCGCATAAAAGTCTGCGCTGTCGTTACCTGATATACCACTATGTCCAGGAATCCAAACTAGCTCTACGCGGATATTTTGTGACAAGCATTTGAGGAAAAGGTGTCTAATTTTCATAATAAAAGGGTATTTAAATTTTGACCTAAAAGGGTTGGCTAAAATAGCTTGTAGGCAGCTTCGTGAATCCGAGAAAATTACAGAATTGTTAAGACGATGAGACTCTATGAACGATAGAGCCTCAAGGATTGCAATAGCTTCTCCAGAAAAAACAGAGGAATAGGAAGGTAGCTTAAAATTTAATATCACGTTAACTTTCGGTATCCAGACTGCGGCGCCTACGCATCCTTCACTTGATAATTTAGATGCATCTGTATAGATGTGATACCAATCTCTGTACACAGTATTAATAATTACTTTAAACTGGTGATTCGCAGATTGGGAGCCTTTTAAAATGCCAGAATCAAGGACAACGTGAGGGAATTTTACTAGGGATTTATAGGGAACTTCATAAATAGGTAACATCTTACTCTGGTACACAGGACATGGGAAGCTAGTAAATTTTTGGTAACTTTTAACCAGACAGGGAGGATCTTTGTGTGTCCAGTAAGATGAGGAGAGTAACATTTGAGATAGGGTATGCAATTTAGGGATAAGGGGATGATGAGTAAATTGGAGAGCCTTGTAAAGAAATCTGTCTGAAAGGTATTGACGTCGAAAACTCAAAGGAGGATCTGCACACTCTACTTGCAGGGCGTTATTAGCGGTAGATTTCATAGCGCCTATTACCAGACGGAGACACTTGGATTGGATTTTGTCTAATTCTTGAAGGGTAGACTTGTGGCAGGGCTCAAGAATAATAGAACCATAATCCAAGTGGCTTCTTACAAGTGCATTATAAATTAATTTCTGAGTGTAGGGATGCGAGCCCCACCAAACTCCAGAGAGACACCGAATAATATTAATATTTTTTTCGCATTTCTTAATTATATATCTTATATGATGGACACCAGTCATTTTAGCGTCTAAGTAAACCCCAAGAAACTTAACATTATCGGAAACTGGAAATATTTGGTTATCCAGGGATACATTTATATCCGGAACAGTCCTACGCCTAGAAAAAACAACGGTGCTACTCTTCTCTACAGAAATACTCAAGCCATGATCATTTAGCCACTCACAGAGATAATGGAGAGCAGAATTGAGGCGTGCAGAGGCATCCGAAAGTTCCTTGGTAGAGACATAAAGAGTTATGTCGTCCGCATATTGAATAATTTTGCAAAATGAGGTAACGGATAGATCCAGATTGTTGGTATAAATGTTATAAAGCAGAGGACTAAGGACCCAACCTTGAGGAAGACCCTTCCAAACTAATCTAGAACAGGGAGATGAATGTTCATGGGAAATAAGGATTGAACGACCGGAAAGGGAATTGCAAACGTAGTTAACTATCTTCACAGGGATACTCAGCTGAAGCATAGTCTGCCTGAGAACCGGAAGTAGTACATTATCATATGCGGACGACACATCCAAAAATACCCCCACCAGAGTCTCTTGTTTCGAGAAAGCAATTCGAATATCGGAGACTATTGTACTTAGACTGTCCATAGTACAGAAGCCCCTACGAAATCCAAACTGACTTCCCGAAAGAACGCCTCTACTCTCCAAGAACCATTCAAGTCTATTTTTTATTAAATGCTCCAGTATTTTCGAGAGTGTGGAAGAGAGTGCAATAGGACGGTAGCTAGATGGGTTATTTGAGGGCTTACCTGGCTTTAAAATAGGAAGGACGATTTGCGACTTCCACTCCTTCGGAGGAACTTCAGCCTCAAAGATGGAATTGAGAAAGTCGAGTATTACTTTGTGTGTACTGAGGCTACTTTTAACAATTAAAGAATATGGTATCCCGTCAGCTCCAGGAGCCGAGTCATTTAAGGAGTCGATAACTAGCTTAAACTCCTCAAAAGAAAATGGGGCATCAAATTCGCTTGCAGGGGAAGATTGATAAACAAAGCACTCCTCACACGTAGGTACCCACGGAGGTGCAAGTTTTTGGGAGAATCCGTGAATCCAAGGAGATGGGTCGTTTGATAGGGGATTAGAGTTGGAGGGAAAGGAGCCACGAAACTTTTTTAGATTGTTCCAAACAAGAGATGGAAAAGAAAGCGGAGATAAGCCCTCACAAAAATTATGCCAACCCAGACGCTTCTTGTGAGAGAGAAGCCTTTTTGTTTCTGCTGCTACCTTTTTGCAAGTGTTATAATTTTCCTCGGTCATATCAGCAGAAAAAGTTCTTTCAGCCTCCTTGCGTCTTTTACATGCCGTGGTACACTCAGCATCCCACCATGGAGGAGAGGAGATTCGTTTGTAATGAGATCCGCGTACAGGTATAGCAGCAGATGCGCTTTCAAGTAGCGCCTGCGTTAGACAAGAGTATAAGGAAAACACATTGTGAGAGTTAACAGGTGGTATAGTAGTAATTAGCTCATTAGTAAAATTTTCGTATAATGACCAGTTAGCGTCGGAAAGTTTAAATTTAAGTCTAGGAGGATTTTTAATTATATTTGGGATAGGGGAGACATGCCAGGTAAGGATAATAGGAAAATGGTCGCTGCCACAGGAATTTGAATTAATGGACCATGAAATTAGTGAGGAAAGGGAAGGAGAACAGATAGATAGATCCACCACAGTTCTAGGGTTCTGGGTTGGAAGTACTCGTCGGGTAGGTGCTCCATTATTCAAGATGACCAAGTTAAGATCATCAAGGTGGGTAAGAAAAAGATTGGCAAGGGAGTCACAGTTATGTGAACCCCAAGCATGATGTTGGAGATTAAAGTCTCCTAAAAGGAACAGAGGAGGTGGAATGATATTAATAATGGAAAATAGTTCAGAAAGGACAGATGAAGTAGGGTCAGGTACATATATAGACAGAAAGGAAATGTTAAAGATTCGGACAGCGACAATGTTAAAATTACTGTGTGGTGGAAGAGAAATAGAATTAAAAATTACAGAATTAGAGATTAAAATAGCTGAACCAGCTCTACCATCACTTCTGTCATCCCGGAGACAGGAGAAACCATGAACTCTAAAATGAGATTCTGGCCTCAGCCAGGACTCCTGGATGGCAAAAATAATGGGATCAAATTTATTAGATAAATGTAAAATATCGTTGATTTTATTTCGAACGCTACGACAGTTCCATTGTATCAGGGTCCTCTGACCCATTATTATTTAAATTTGAATTTGTAATATTAACTAGCTGAGTCAAGTTTTCACGGAGGGTGTTGGATAAACCCATCCCAGTGTCACTGAAACGGGATAATAGATTAAGTAGAAGGGAGGAAAGGAGCTCAGGAAAATTGTCATTTAAGGATAATGAGTTATTTGACAATGCAACACCATTAGGGGTATTGGAAATGGGATCTTGAACAATGGTACGGTGGGCAAGATGGTCGTAACCAGGTTGAGGAGTGGGAATTGTACGTCGGGGAGATACTACAGTCTTTCTATATGAGATGCTAGGAGGAGGAGTGTGCTGGTGGGGTTGTGGTGGGGTGGCTGTACGAGTAGCTGCAACATCTGTATATGCTCTACGCACATTAGGGAACTTGGCTGAGGCCTCTGCATATGAAATATTTTGTTCAGACATAACAACCTTAATTTCTTTTTGGCGAATGAATTCAGGGCATCTAGGGTTATTAGCCATATGGGGCCCAGAACAAAATAAACAGGTAGCCACTTGAACACTACATTTGTCACCCTCATGTGCTTGTGAGCACCTATAACACCTAGGTTCCGACCTACAAATTGATTTGACATGTCCAAATCTACAGCATCGGTTGCATTGAATTGTGGGGAGCTTATATAATTCTACAGGGAGGGAAGTGTAGAAAAGGTATAAATGGGGAGGGAGTTTCTGCCCATTAAAAGTTACCACAACGGTCTGAGTTGGTATCCATGTTGTACCGGTATTAGGATCAATGGATTTTCGGGACATGCGTCGTGCCTTTATAACTTCACCATATCCGGTGGGCGTAATGCAGTTAAGCATAAATTCTTCCATTTCAATATCCAAAGCAACATTTCTAGCAATTCCCATCCGCGACACATTAAATGACGGGATGGATACTGTATAACCGGCATCATGAAGAGTTGTCGATTCTAAAAAGGAATTTGCATCATCTGCATTTTTTAGTTCTACAGATACTCGGTTCCTACCTATACGCTTTACGCCACCAAGTGAAACAGTGGTAATATTTTGTTTAAACAAGTAACGGCCAAATTCCATAGGACGGATTTGACAATTAGATGTTGTGGAGTCTGATTTGGACACATGCACTACATATGGAGGAGAGTCAGATGAGGAGTATTTTCTTTTATTAAAGAAATCGGGTTTGGTATAAGTGAGTTTATCATTTTTAGGTGGAGTTGGGTTATTATTTTGGACAGGGGAGACATCACGTCTGGGACGCTTATTCCGGTTTGTATCTAAACTGCTTATGCCATTGGGTGGAGTAACACAAATATAACCTCCGTGCGTACCGCCGGGATCCGGTGGATCATTATCCATTATAACTACTACTTACATATAAAACAAACACTCACAAACAACACAAGAACACAATAGGTAAACAAATAAGAGGATAGAAACTAAAATAAACGCAAAATAACTTCAATAATAGCCAAACACTTGTAGCAAGCACTCAACCAAATCGCAAAGTCCCTTAAGCTTCAACGTGCTAGTCATTCAATCAAATAGCAGATTCAACCAAATGACTGCGACATATACATCATTGTTACATTTAAAATCTTAATGTCAAGCATTCTAGTCATAGTCATTAGGCATCACTTATTTCTATAATAAAATTAGGTTTTGTCGAGATTGTGTCGAAAAATATACCTGTCCCATCAAACTTAGTACCTTGATGAACAGAGAAAAGCGCCACCTACCGGGTACCATTAATACACTAAAACCTTCCTCGAGAACCACCTCTTGGTAAAAACATCATGAAGATTGGTGCAGTAGTCTTTGAGTTTATCATGAACAGACGATAGACAGATGCGGTGGTGGTTTTTTTCAACTATTTCTAATGAATATTGGTGCATTATTTTTTGTGTTTATCACAAATAGACAGATAGACAGATGTAGTGGTGGTTATTATATGTGAGGATATTACTCCATAATTTTTATTTTCTTTTAAAAAGCTCTTTCTACAGTTGTCAAAGATTGATGTTGAATGTTGAATACACACCTGGGCAGCCATCATTCTTCCAGCTATTCCAATGCTCTTCCCTCTTAAGTATACTTTTGACATACTCTGCAAACCTCTTGCCATCTGGTGGAGTTTCCCCGAGCAACTTGTACACCAGTGATGTGGTCTCCTTGACCCAGTCTGACTGATCAGATTTAAGCTCTTGGGTCTCCCTTTAAGAATGAATTTCAGGTTACTTAAATTGGCAATGGTGGTATTATTTACGCAGCTGCCTCAAACATATGTCACTGTGTTGGTCCACAGCAGCATGCAAACTAGTATATGCTTGGCAGACTTAATATTGTTTTGAACCATTGCTGACTATGGCCGCAGAATACGCCCCTGCTAACTCATGGTTTCTATGTATTACAAAACATACACACATTCATAACTGTAACTATGTAAATTTTAAAACTATACTATTAATGCTCACTCATAGAATATTCAGTATTGTCTTGTAATATTTCATAGCTAAAAATATTTTATAATAATATATTATGTATATATTTATGAAACTGCCTAGTTGTGTTGCTATCTATGTCCTTTTTAAATAAATTATGACTATCAAACATATAAAATATGTTGAATAGCTAATCAGTTGTATAAATATTTTTATTCGAAATTAATATTACTTACATTTTAAACTTGACAGTAGACGTCAAGTATTGGAACAATATAAGAAACTGGATGAGAACACATCTTCGGAAGTTGGAGTCAGAGAGTTGCAGTTCTAAAAGCTTCTGGTTTGTGAGGAACTTGGCAAAGTAATGTTGCTCTTTACTCTCCTTCATCTCCACGTCGGTACCGACTGGCTTCAACCGGTTCAGTTTTGACTTTTGTAGTTCAACAGCTTCTAGTTTGTATGAAGAGAATGCTGACAACACACTACCAGAGTGCTGAAATAAAAAAGCAATAAATAAAAAAATTTGTTCCTTTTGGTACATTTATATTCATTTAATGTACCTACCATTTATCACTCTAATCACAAAGTAGATATATAACAGAGACACAACCTAGTACTAGAAAATGGTATCACCCTAATACTGGCAATAAGACTGGCAAACGGTGAAGTCCAGACACATTCCAATTTTTATTGCAATTTTTTTGTATTAAAGATAGATTTTATGGGATGGTAGGCCATGCTCTAATGTTATATTAGTAAATTTCTGAGTGTGTGTTTGGTACTTCATCACATGCAAATAGCTAGATCAATTTGAATAATATTTGCAATTCAGGTAGCTGACAAGCTGGATTTGCTATGTTGCTAAAATTTGCTCTGCATGAGGCTGCTGACATCCTGGACTGATACAGACTAATCCATATAAAGTACAGTGATACAAATTGTAGCAAATAGGAACTCACCGCCACAAATGTCTTCCATTGTATTTTACTATAACAAGTATTTGGGTTACGGAAGAAATCTTGTAAACTCCAAAACCTACAATACAAGTTATAATCTATGGCAATCTTATTATCATCAGTTATAACCATATCCTCGTCCAAGGCATCTTTTAATGTACTCGAGCTGTCTCCTCCAAATTCAGTAACATTTTCCAAATTGAACTCAGAGACAATATTGAGTCCAGAACGTTCAGAGAAGGGGAAAAATTTGGCAAGGAACAACAAGATTCGTCCACAAAAAACTGTGTTCTGTGATCGCGAAAGACGCCTCAGCAAATCATTGCACATCCTCAAAAGGTTATTCTTGCAAGCACCAAAAAATTGCTCTTCCCTCCAAATGTTGACACCTTTTTCCACATAGGTGAAGAGTTTCTCACACTTATTCAAGGTAAGTGCATCGAATATGTCACCGAGTAGAACGACCGGCATCGTTGGAGTCACCAAATGGTGTCTGCAACATTCAATGCAAAATTGAATATAGTTTTCGAGAGTATTTGGTTCCTCGACTAAAAGATCTAGAAGTTTATCACGAAAGGCTTGATCCATTGCGGCTTTGCGATCTGTTTCATTGATGTTTCTCGAGTATGAGTCGAGCAAATCGACGTCGTTCGAGCCGAGTGCTTTGGATAATGCATTCTGAAACAGAAAAGCTATAGTTAACTTTTTTAACAGATAACACCTTTACTCCCAGTAAAAATACATCAAAACTAAAACGATACCTTATAGTTCACTCGTAACTCATCAAATCCCAAGTTATCTTCCATTTTACTTGATCTTGAAGCTTTCGAAAATTATGTTACTTTTTGAATTCTTTTTTAAGTCACTACTCACTACACAGATAATAGCTATTAAATTTCCAGACTGAAAAATATTACAAGGTTTAGGAACACTGTAGTATTGTTAGTAATATTATTATATATATTATTAATCAAAATATTTATGGCTATTCCGAATTATTCGGCAAATAGCACCAAGCATGGAATCCACGGCATCGTAAACACAGATTAAGAATTAGTTATGATCGTAAAGTAAATTAATTTAAATCAATGTCAACTTGACAATGTAACAAGCAACATTGACATACTTTTTTTTATATAAATATAGACTATCGAGGCCTGAGGTCGTATAGCATAAATCATTTACCCGGCTAGGCTAGTGAACGCACAGCCAACGAACACTTACAACACAAGCTTATTATCATGCACTATTTACGTTCATAATAAAAAAGATGTACGTGAACTTTTTTTATAATATGAATCATAAGATTACGGAATAAACAAAAATCGAGTCGATTAATATGTTCAGTTGATGTGTGGGGACGCCGCACAGTAATGGACGTCCTCGCGGTGCTGTACCTGAATGGTTAAATTGTTAAAATCGCTTCCGTAATTAGTTTTTGTGGTTGCTGCTAGATTTTTAATCTTATACCTTGGCTAGAGGGGAAATCGTCGCTAAAGCGATGCTTAAAAGACTATTGTACAATGTACAGTCTCATCACCAGATAATATATATACGGCCGTGCTCAACATGGCAGGGGCACGGCAGTGCCCCCAGAAAAGGTAAGTGTCAAAGGCAAATTGGTATTTGGCAAATGGCAACACTGAAAGACACGACAATTACGTAGTAACTAATTCTTAATCTGTGACGACAATCGACGTTTGTTGAGAAGAACATGATATTTTTTCATAATATTTTAGATTTAGCGCTGCGGAAATTGTAAAGTGAATTATTTGTGTCCTTACGACCTATTCTATATCCAAATCTACTTAGTGGTTTACACCAAAATGGCTCTGACAGCGGAAAAGTTAATCAACGAAAACAGGTGAGTTACTAGGGGAAAGTTGATTTGCAAAATCTTACGATAACAACAAAATAAGCGATATAACAATGATGAATTAATTTCCAGGTTTCACAATGAAGATAGTACTTTCAATTTCTTTCTTTATTTACCGTTTGGGTTGGTGGTGATGGGGTTGAGAATAATTTTGGCATTGTTTCTGTGGATTGCTTCTATCGTATTGCCCAATAAATTTGCTGTAAAGCAACTGCTGTCGACACTGGCGTGTTGGACATTTGGTAAGTTTATTTTAAATAGCTCGAGCTAATGCATTAACTTAACAAAAACGCTTTATCCAATTTATTAGTATGTTCCAAAAATGTAATAATAGTGTGATTTATTTTGTTCAATGTGATAAATCGATATTATGTTAATATTATATTAAATCTTAGTATCTGAATAGAGGAAAAACTTTAAAAAGTAAATGCATTGAATGACATCATTTACCTTAAATAGAATAACATTAGAGTAAAATTAAAGTAACATTAGAGGAAATCATTAAAACACCTAATTGCTATTCATCTATATCTATACTTATATTATAAAGAGGTAACATTTGATTGTTTGTTTGTTTGTTTGAATGGAATAGGCTCTGAAAACACTGAACCAATAAGAAAAATTCTTTCGCCTTTTATATTTTCAACAAAAATAGGGTTCCTTACTAAAACCCCAAAAATGTAGCCCAAAGTGTAAAAAACTACCTTCAAAATTTCTTACATCGTGTGCGCTTCGACAACGGCTTGACTGATTTTGCAATTTTTTTTACAGTATGTTCGTTATTGTCATGAAAAGGTTGTTATGAAAGAAAAAGTTGAAAAAAATAAGCAAAATTTTGGAAAAAGAAGAAAATATACGTATTGGTCACGCGGGGTTTTAACCTGTCTCTCAATCATTCTTGTCGTTGCCAGTCTATATGACACGGTTGTCATGGTAACAACATTGTTTACAAATGGAAAATAAAAATTATGAAATGCTACAAATAACGTATTTACATAAGCTTAAGCTATTTGGATTAACAAAAATATTAATCCAAATAGTTTAAGCTGATATAAATACGGTATTTATAGCATTTCATAATTTTTGTTTTCCATTTGTAAACAATGTTGTTACCATGACAACCGTTAGACGTTATAGACGTTAGGCTGCGTTTCCACTGACGCGGAGCGAGGTGGAGAGGAGTGGAAACATAGCATTATAGATAGGCGAAGATCGGGACGGTGTTCCAAATCTATACATCTATACAAATAAATAAAATTGTCAGTTTGTAACTTTCAACTAGCAACGTTTTTCTAAATGCATATGACATTTTAAACGATACCTACTGAAAACAAAAATGCAATTTAAAAAAAAAATGTCTGACTGTCAGTCTGTCGGCATGTCTAAACACAACAAACGCTCCGGCTAATACTAAAACGGCTGGACCGATTTTAACGAGACTTTCACTGGTAGATAGCTAAAGTTATAAGGATTAATTTAGGCTACTTTTCATCATCATCATCATCATCGTCATCAAACTAATGATCTCCGAATCGGCTGGACCGACTGTGACGGGAGCATTCACCGGCCGTTAGCATATGTTAGTAGGAGTAATCTATACATCTTCTATATGTATAAAAGAAAGTCGTGTTAGTTAAATTATTTATAACTCAAGAACAAGAAGGCTTTATTGATATGGCTGAAAATTGTTGAGGAGGTAGCTAAGAGCAAGTACGATACTATTTATTTCATTCGACAGCGTTTCCGTGTGCGTTGCTGGTTCTGCGTTAGGGTTCCGCGTTGTGGGTTCCGCGTTGCGGGTTCCGCGTTGCGGGTTCCGCGTTGCGGGTTCCGCGTTGCGGGTTCCGCGTTACTGGTACCCGGGTTGTGGGTTCCGCGTTGCCGGTTCCGCGTTGTTTTTTTTAGTTGAATTTCATCATAAACTGTTTTTATTGTCGGCGAAGTGGGCAAGGGTCAGCTAATTGCTAATAATAACAATTTAAAATATAATTTTCCTTAAAAATTAAATTCATTCTTAAAAAAATATGTGCCTAAAATGTACATCATGGTAAAATGTAAAAGTTGGTGGCTTCAACTTGTACGGCCAAAAGAGTAATATCTAAGGAGTTACTAACCACATTTAAAAGCTGCAGAAACTCATAATTTTTTAGTTATTTAATAAATAATATTCATACTTACTATAGATTTTCGGATACATTTTTACTTAAAATTACAGCAACAATCCTTTTATCTGGCACATTGTACATTAATCTTGAAAATTTATTTATTAAAGTTTGTTAATGAGTCTTTGTTTATGTTCCTAATGTCTGTTATTATTGAAGACATGAATGAATGAAGGTAATATGTAGCAAAAATATGATTTAGAGAAAATTTAGTACAAACTGTCACTTGAACATTTTAGAATATGTTGTAAAGTATGGTTTTTTATTTCAGGGGTGTATGTTAAGGTCATAGGGAAGAGAGACTCTCGGTGCAGCATCATCATTGCCAATTATGTGTCCTGCTTGGACTCACTCGCCGCAGCTCAATCAATGCGCACAATTAGTGTATGTAGATGCTTTTTATGGTGTATTCTCAACCTTAAGTTGCCTATTGTTAAAAAACGAGAAGCCTTCTCACATGATTTAATATATCAGTATTGGTTACTTACATACTACTTTGTACGCGCTAAATAATTGCCCACAGGAACTGTACATTTTGCAGCAATAAAAAGTAGCCTATGTTATTCCCCATGGTCTCCTATTATACATCTGTAACAAATATTGATTGTATAGAATATTATAATGTTGCTATAATTAACTTAAACATAGTAAAAGGAGGAATAGTTATCTAGTAGTTATGTTAGTAAAATAATTAGTAAAATGTAATATCAGGCGTTACTTTGCGAAAATCCATAGCATAAAATTTAAATATATCTAGCAATATCCCGCGAAAAAATTATAACCACAACCTGCTAGCAGGCATAGCATAGGCAGGCAGCATATTGCTAGATATAACATATATTTAATTTTTATAATATCTATGGATGCTTCACACCATATCAATCTATCCCTGTGCTAAGTATCCGAAGAACTAATATAATTTTTGTAATGTTTACAGTTGCGGAAATGGAAGCTGCCACCTTTTTTTGCTTCCACCTTGGGAATTAAGAGTGCTACTCAATTTGTGAAAAAGTAAGTGTTGCCAATTTCTAAGTAGGTACTTGCTATGATATATTTTTTTTAATTTTGTGAGTTAGTGAATCTATTTTCACACAAAAGGGGATTGTCCACTTTGTATAGACACTTTGGCCATTCGTGGACAATTAATTAAGCTAATAAAATGATATAAATTAAGTACTTCATATCAGTAAAAAGGAGAATACAAGCCTAGTTTTGTGTCAGACTTTATATTTAGTTAGGTTTTTAGGTGTTATTGAAAAATGTAAACAATCAAATAAAACAACATACTTTTCATGAATATTTTATTATTCTGCTTCATAGGTTAGTAGTACATGATCAAGAAACTGGGCAGGTGGATTAATATGCTCTTGATACCTTGCCCAGCCTATAAACTCAGACACTGGCGACTCACTAAGAAGCCATTAACAAAAAAAAAGAAGAAGAAGAACCATAAAATGGTCGTATTATGAGCGCAGCAACCTACTGTTATTATTCCAATTATTATAATACATAACCTTTTATTATATATGTGCCGTAAAGGTCCCACTATGCAATTGCAAT
The DNA here is from genome assembly GCA_905187575.2 of Celastrina argiolus. Taxonomy (NCBI): domain Eukaryota; kingdom Metazoa; phylum Arthropoda; class Insecta; order Lepidoptera; family Lycaenidae; genus Celastrina; species Celastrina argiolus. Next base: position 2,396,547 of record LR994591.1, on the reverse strand, counting down.
AATAATATTTTATTTCCTATCTCCTTCCATTGTAAAAAGCCAAGTAGCAATAATATCTCACACGAAAATAACATTCACGAAAACAAAGCGAATGACGTTGCATATTTTGACATATCGTATTTGCATTGCCATAATATAAAAAAGTTATTGCTTTTATACGTCACTGAAGATTTAATATTAAAGAAACTATTTAAATAAATTCCATTCTAACAACAGTAAACTACTTGCGAATTTTTAAAGTCTATTAGAACATTCAAAAACATAAAAATAGCATAAAACAGAGGCATGACTTTAATATTAATATCAATTTGTTGATTTCTCGGCGCTTGACAATGGTAACACTGGAACCATTTGCCGACTTCCGAACATGGAATTCAAACTAGAAACTATAAATAATTGTGTTTTTTGTTGTGTTTATTTACACAATTTGTTTTTCAAATAAAATTAACAATAAATAAATAAAAAATATCCATTAAGTTAGTTTTTTTATAACGTCGTGTTCACGGATGGCCAGAAATGGACAATGCCCTTTGCTTTCTTTCTTTGGTGCAATAGTCAAGATGACAGATTTATAGAGAAAGTGTGTCATTTTGCCTCACAATCTGTCAGTATTTCTATTTTATGTATTTCTAATCGCAGTGCTATGCATGCTGTTGAAGTCTTCTCTAACTCACAAATTATATATTTCTGTTGCCACTGTAACAAGAAAAAAATTAAACAAAACAAAATTAAGGCCTCCATGCAACACGCGTGATTTATTTACGTTTTGTACGGAAGCTCGACTCACACTTGACTGGATTTTTAACCTTTTACTATATTTTTAGAGAACATTTCACCGAGCACCCGAGTAAGCAAGTGCTGTTACAACCAGAAGGTGGCCCCACTAATGGCAAAGGCCTGCTACAGTTCACAGACTGGTGCTTCCCCATTGGAAATAAAGTTCAGCCCGTTGCTATTTGTAAGTATATTATTATGTTGCTTTATATTGTAAGTATAATATTATGTAGCCCAGTGTGCCTCGTGCTGCCTTAGAATTACTAACAGCAGCGCCATCTACCGGCCCGATTAATGCATTAATACCTTCCACTAGAACCACTATAGAGTGGTGAATGCAGTATGAAATGAAATATTATGTGCAGTCTTTGAGTTAATAGTGAACAAACAGACCGTGTATATTATTTTATAATCTGTAAGCATAAGGCTGGTCGGCGTTGGCTCGTGACGTCACCACTATTACGTGTGTTTTTACCCGACTACGGCGACGCAAAATGGAAGGTCATGATTTTGACTAGTACATATTAGGCAATGGTTGTTTATATATTCCATCATGACATTAAAACTAGCTATGATAATTAAACAAATGAGGTGTCGTTGGAAGCTAGCTAGGATCAAAGGGATCGTCCTATGGATATAGGCTCCATGACGTCACGTTAAAATAGCCACAGCGCCCTCTAGGTGGCATAAAGTAAACAAGATTTTTTTTCGTATCGTGACGGATTTCAATAGAAAGAGATTTGTTAGCACATTTCAAATATGTAATTATACATTTCTTGTTCACTTTATGTCCCCTAGAGGGCGCTGTAGCTATTTTACTTTCTTACCAAGGCAGTGTAAGCGAATAGTTGGGTTTTAATTTTTTTAAACTTTATCTTAAATGGATATGAAATTTCGGATACGGATATGATATGATTTCGGATTATCCGTTTGTTTCGGATATCTTCGGTAACGGATATTAAATTTTGGTTACCTTTGACAGTAGAAAAACTTTTATTTCGGATTCGGTTACGGTTACGGATAATATTTTATATCGGATATCCGATAGTTTCGGTTACGGTTACGAAACTCCATAACATCCCTGCTTTGATTGTATCTGGGCTGTTGTGAATGTGAATATCGCTTGCATGTCTTGAAAATAACATATTTTTAAATATGTATTACGTTTCAGCCGTCGAGCGTCCGTTCGCCAACGTGACGGTTCACCGCAGGGCCAACGACGACGCGTTCCCCTGGCGGGACGCGCTGTGGTTCCTCATGTCGCCGTGGACGGTGTACACGCTACGGGTGCTGCCGACCCTGGAGCGGCAGGACGAGTCCGAGCAGGCCTTCTCGGAGAGGACCCGGCAGGCCATCGGTGATGCGTTGCGGGTGAGTAGTAGGCCAATATATTTATAGTACGTCCCAGATTAATTTAACCCAAACGTAAACAAACCCGTCTATAATACACTTTGATGACCTCCGTAGCGCAGTGGTTCATCTCGTTGGTGTTCAACCGAGAGGTTGCGTGTTCGAATCTTTCGGAAAAAATGTGTCTATGGGTGAATATACGCTATTTGATTTTTTTGTGTCCCACAAGCAAATGTGATCTGTTTCTTTTAATATTTATAATTTGTCTATTTGACACTACTTTAACATTGGTAAGGATAGAGGCTAGACGATATTTCCATTTTTTTTAGTTTTATAAGTGCCAGAGGAGTGACATATTAAACAAGTGACATAACCTTGATTATTTACTAAATATTAAATAAAACATGTATTTAAATTATATTACTTAAATATTTTTTTACTACACAACATTATGCAACCTTATTATAATATACCTATTAGGTGAAATTGCAATTTTTTATGAAAAAATTGAAACTATTTTTTTATGTACTTTTTATTTGTAGTAATCAAAGCTTCAACAAATTGAGCCTTAACACAATAAATATTGAACGAAACGGAATTTTGACACTTTTCTGGCGTCATAAATTTCTTCTGATATGAAATGTGCCAGAGGAGTGACGCCAGTTCACGCCAGAGGAGTGACAAAATTACACATAACCTACAAAAACAACATCATTCGCTTTACTCACCACAATTTCATTTAATTCATGACTTCTACACACAATAAACATTGAAATTACTAAATATACAATTTAGTAACGATAAAATATAAAAACTTGTGCATGCCAGATGAAATACTCCAACGACTGGCACAAACCCGCTTTCCGAAAGTCAATCGCAAATTGACGCCATTTTATTTTAATTTTGTTCTAGGACGTTAGCTGACTTCACTCTATTGTACGCGGGTAGTTTAATTAAAAAAAGTAACGTAAACATTTTTAGCCAAAAAAAGCAAATTTTACTTCCTTGAGTTTCGCCAGATGAAGTGACGTTATTGTAACATGACATGCAAATAAGTAATTTTATTTTATATTAATATTTTTTTATACAGTTCATTTTGATAAAATATGTTGCATTGTTTAAAAAAGCATATAATAATTTAAAATTATATATAATTAAATACGTATTTCCATTATTTTGCCATAAAACCATTATAACCCGGAAATGGGGAGGCTAGAGGAGTATACATTTCTAACGTTTTTATACTAAAAATGCCATAAATTGACGAATTATCTTAAATAGACTATGCGGGACAGATAAAAGGGAATATTATTTAATATTTAAGCATTACGAAACAATAATATAATAAGTTTAACATAGTTTTTTTCTATGGATCATCGGATTTCAAATAGCGTATATTCACCCCTATGTATCTATCTCTACACCTTTGTATTGTAATATAAAATGTAGTATAAAGTAATGGATAGATTTTAATACAGCCAGCTTTTTAGACTAGTTTAGATTAACTAGTTAGACTTCGATTCGACTGAATAAAATTAAAAAAAAATTTCTATAACTAGCTGACCCGTTCCCGTTAAGCATACAAACAGCATATTTTCTCACCGTTTAAACCAGGGATGAAATGGATATGAAATTTCGGATACGGATATGAAATTATTTCGGATTATCCATTCACTCTTACGGATATTAAATTTTGGTTACCTTTGACAGTAGAATAACTTTTATTTCGGTTACGGGTATGGATATTTTTTTATACCGGATATCCGATAGTTTCGGTTACGGTTACGGAGCTCCCTAACACCCCTGATTTAAACCTTCCCTGGATTTACTTATAATACTTTGGGGTGTGTATGTGCCTCTTATATAGTGTACTGTGAAATTACCAGAGCTGGAAGACTTACTTTTGACTTTCATATTAGTATGAGAAATGCCCCAAAATCATAAATTTTCCCACACAATAATTAAAACTAAGGACGACTTTCAGCGCTGCTACTTTCACTGTAAACTCTATATACGAGACCCATACACACCCTAAATTGTTATCACTCATTAATATTATCTGTGTTACTTATAAACCGAGTATAGATAGTTACACTCAGAATAAACTTGGAATAAGCAAAATCACGACTTATAAACAAGGTATAACTTAAACCTAGTATAAGGTTGGTGTAACTACCATACAAACGTTATTCCATCGCTATACCAACCCCCGCCCTAGTTTAACGTCGGTATAACTTGGGTTGACAGTTATTATTTCGGAACAACCTTACCTAAACAGCGGAAATAAATTAGTTTTATTTATTTGTGGTTCAATAATAATAAAATAAGCATTAAATGTGCCCTTCCTATACAAGAAATGGAAAATGTAAATAGTATAATACAAATACAACATGACATACTTACGACAATCTTTACGAAAAACAAAAACATTTAAAACAAGAAAAAATAAAATACCACATGTAGATTTCATAATTATTACAAGTAGGTAAATGAAGATAATTTATCTCTATCTCTTCTTTTTCCCAGTAGATACTGCGTTCTCTTTTACCAGATGCCATTTTAATTAAAACAAATTTATTATAATTATGTTAATTTATTCAACAAAAACTATCACGTGTAAACAAACTTCGGAACAAACGATCAAAATCTGTTGATTTAAAATTGACAATTGACAGAATTCACAGACAAAAAGCAACCTTTTACTTTTTTTTAACAGTACTCTCTATGATTTGCGGCGTTGCCGTTTTGTGCATCGGGGATAGCGGTGGTATAGTTATGACAACTATATACCGAGTTTATGAGTCAGAAAATAATCCTAGGTTATTCCTAATTTATACCGAGTATAACTATTCCTAGTTTAAGCTTGGAATATCCTATGGATAGACAATTTTTATAAGTAACACAGTATATGTATAGATAATGTAATAATAATACAATATCCCGTGTACTGTAAATTTACCAAACACTCATCATATCCAGGTGGAGCTGACGTCGATATCGTGGGAGGAGGTCCGCCGGCCGCGCCGCTCGCCGCGCCCCGCCCCGCCCCCCGCGCACGCCCGCGAGGCGCAGTACGTGAAGGAGGTGCTACCGCTGGTGCCGCTGGCGGATATTCTGCGGGACTTGGGTGGGTTTAGTTTACTAGAGTATAATGTTATGCGAGAAATATTGGGATGTATTATAATCGAACATACAACAACAACAAACAGACTTGAGCAGTCTGATGAACAAAGCGTTATTAGACGCACAAATTTAATTGTTACTAACAAAGTATAATATATTATCCCTTTTAAATTTAACTAACCAGGCTAAAACGTAAAAAAAAACAAAACACCGAAATTTTCGCATATACACTTATTTTGCACACATATGAACACCCTCTGATACACGAAATATATATAATTTTTTTTTCTAAAGTTTTCAAGATTATAAATTAATCAGTTGCTTATTTGGAACATGCCATTTAATTCTTGTTATAAGTCGACATTATAGTGTGTTTTTATCAATTAATAAATTAATATTTTTTCAATTTTCAGCTGTCACCCGCAGTGTGGACGTCACCATAACGAATTTCCTCGAAGGGCTGACGCCCTACACGCCCGAGGTGGCGGAGCCCCAGCCGGGGCCGTCGTCGGCGCCTTCGCCTCCCCGCTACGTCACGCCAGCACCCCAGGGCGTGTTCCCCAAGTCCGCCCGAGAGAGACAACTGAGCTTCCAAGAGAAAAAAGCTCAAATGATTGCAGAAGCGAGACAGAAGTACATTGAGAAGCACGGCCTCAATTTGGCCTTGAATTGCTGAAGCGAATACAATCAGGCCAGGACGAAGGGACTGTGTTATATTTGTTAGTGCGATAGTGAAGTGGAAACTGGCCTGGTGAGGCCAAAGTGTCATTGGTTGTAGTGCATATGTGATTATAGAAGTGCTGATTTGTACATAATGGTAGCTCCGTAGATTTGCTGACAGTTTTGGTTGCCTAATTAAAATTTCATACAGCTTATCATACACTTATGTATGTATTGCCGCGCTAACACAGATGCAGTATATGTATAAGAAATAGAAGATCGACCGGTAGATTAGGCAACCAAATAGACAAGTCATGGGATGAGTCATGATTTGGGATAGTATCAAAAGTTATATTATTTGTTTGTAAGATATATATTTTAATACAATCAGTTTTGACTTTATTTGGGCAATGAAAAAGAGATTTATAGCCATGGAGACTGTTTTAGAAAAATAAAATTTTCAACAAAAATACTGCTTTTATTGTTTTTTCGTTTTGAGCTTAACATCAGCCTTTTTCATTAAGTATTCATACACCTACATTTATTGTGTGAGAATATTATGTTGTGTATGAATATTTAGAAAAAAAATATTCATGTAAAAATCTAATAAAGTCCCCATTTTCATGACCATCAGCCATGTAACTTTATTACTAAGCCCCTTACTAAGAAAAATAGTTAACATTGGATAAGCTATACAATGTTTGTCCTTCTCTATCAAATTACTTTTATAACACATAAGACAAGGAGAAAAGGTTGTATAACTTACAGTGTATAAATATTTTTATTACTAAGTGGGATACTTTATAAACTATGAACAAATTGATATTCAAATGTATCATAAGTAAATAAGCATAGTTTAACTCGATTGTGCCCCTGGCGCAGTGTGCATGCATACAGCTTTAATTTGTGTGGCAGTGACGCAGCTTCATATGTCACTCACACATGTAGATGACATATGGTAGCAAGTGCACACATAAATGATTTTAAATATCTATAAATGCTTAAAAAATTTAAACAAAAATCTAAATAGAACATTAATTGTTTGTGAAATATATAATATCCAAAAAACTTAATAAAGATACAAAGAATTCAATAGGCCTTAATGTTTAATATACAAGTTTTTGTCTTGGTATAGCTAACACCTAAACCAATATGCAATATATTTTTATAATAAACTCTAGGTGTTAAGAGTGGGACTCACATGTGGTCGTAAAAATCTTATATTCAGAAAGCAATAGTATAGGTTAACCTAGCTATGTTGAAAGATCATTTTAGAACAGGTGGTTTTAGAGGGTAACTACTAATTACTGAAACTATGTTTGAATGAAAAGCATGCTGTCTTTATCCTTCTGTCAAGGAGTGACTGCAATAACCTGTGAATAGGTCAATTTCTAATTAGTTCAGTATTGTGGTCTTCCATATTTTAAGTGTGAAGCAAGAAATTAAAAAATAAGTGCGTTAATGACTTAAGCCAGATAGACTGGCGCTGCAACGCGTTAAGTAACGCAGTTGTATACATAAAAAGTTATCACTTCAAGACGGTTCATAGGTTTTATGCACCATCAGTTAGTCAGCCATACCAAAACGTGGTACTGACTGTCTTTCTTTTGGCGTCCTGAACGTAAAAACTCACCGCGTTAACTAGGGAGTATGTATAAATTATTCACATTGGTACTACAATTAGATATATATTTTTGCAGTAAGAAAGTTGTGGTCAGGCGGACCTGAGAAGTCTACAAATGCTTGTAGAGTATTTGCAAAAATGTTCCAAATGTGGGTACTTCTGTTTTTTTGCTAGAGCTGTCATATTGTAAATGACGTTTCTGAGTTCTTTTCCTTCTTTCGTTCGTCGCCAAAGTGACATTTTGCCAATAACCATGGTGCATATTATTAGTTATAAATGTCAAAAGTAAAGCTGCCATGATATTTACTTGACGGTAATGCTTTATTGATAAAAACCAAATTTATTTGAAGTCCCTTTTTATTGTTAAATAGTAATTAACAGTATGCGTGTATGTAGATAATGAAATTTTAATAATGTTGATTATTATTATATATTTAATTTGTTACTTTGATTAAGGAAACACCTTAGTGTTAAGCTGTCTAAATATACCTAATGTCTTTTCTTAAATTATTATAAAGAACGAAAGAGATGATGTTTAATCAACAACTAACTTTAACTGATGTTGGTAAAATTGTCACATAATCCTAGCTTTTTTGTTTAATATATACTAGGGCTTAATCAAGAGTTTGATTTGTGTTTTTGATAGTTAATGAGAATTCAATTTGATTATTATATTATTTTGAACATTGTTATACAAATATCCTTTGTTTTAGTATTACCATAGACCAATATAGGGTAATACATAGTTATATATAACAATGTAAAAATAATAAAAATAACGATTTATTATTATGTATATATATGCCTAAAATTTGTAAATTTGATTTGATTATTGTCAAAGATATTATACTGGGTGTCCCAAAAATACCGTCTCATAGTGACATGGGAGATAGATTAGCCTTATATCTCTCGGATAAAATAAAAATGACCTTAGTAAAAGTTGCTTAGTTTTCGAGATATTTGGATTTTTTTGGTTTTATTCAAAATCTCCATTTTTAGTTAGTTTTTATTTCCGCATTAGTACAAATTCCTTTAATTTATTCATTTTAATTTTTTTAAGTATCTCGAATAGTTGTTTGATGCATACAAAATAAACTTTTGTCAAATAGTAGTGTATTTTTTAAGAAAAAAATATTTTTGTGTTGCGTTTTAGCTCTCCCAAAATTTCGACCCAAATTTTGAGAATCTGCCGTAGAAAAAAAATGTACTAAAGTAATCTGGCAAATTATTTTAAAAATTACTCAATTTATTGCAGATTTAGAAATGGTATAACACTTACATAAGAATTTTACAGAAACTTAGAAATTGCCATTTTTATCATTAAAGTCTGATTCAAGCCAGACTCTTATGTAGTAAAGAAGATGAAAAAGTACCAGGAATGTTCATCGCAATCTTATTATCTATCGACCTTTATTATCTTTTGTATCTGTAGACTTGTAAAACTGAATGTACTATTGCAACCCTAATTTGTTTTTTCGTTCTTTCCTTCGCTGTTATGGGGCACTGTGATAATAAATAAAATTAGAAAAAAACTTTAGAACTTAGATTTATTTCAGTAAATGCTCGAACTGTCGACCTCCAACACGAATGCACAATCGACATTTTCTGATAAAATTATTCTTTAATCTTCTCAAACTTATCTGAGATATTTCTTGAGCCGCTGCGGTGACTCTGTCGCGTAGTTGCCTTTCGTTGCGTATTGGTTTACCATAAACTTTGTCTTTAAGACATCCCCAATAAAAAATCCAGGGGATTAAGATCAGGGGATCGTGGTGGCCATAAGATTGGCCCCAGTCGCCCAATCCACCTTCTCGGGAACCTGCGGTCCAGGTGTGCTCGAACGTCTCGAGCGTAATGTGCTGGGCAGCCGTCGTTTTGAAACCACATCGTTCGTAATGATTCCAGTGGCACATCCCCGAGGAGCGTTGGCAATTGGTTTTCTAAATATTCCAAATAGGTGTGACCATTTAATATTGGAGGCAGCTCCACTGGTCCTACTATTGTACCGTTGTAGATTCCGGTCCATAAATTTATTTTAAACATGTGTTGCGACCGATCTTCTCTATTCTCGTGTGGGTTTTCTAGCTGCCAGCTATGAATATTATGAAGGTTTAAATAACCATCTCTTCTACATTGCGACTCGTCACTCCACAGTACTTTATGAAAAAAGTCAGGATCTTCCCTATTTTTTTCCAACATTCGTTGACAAAATTGTACCCGTCTGGCATAGTCACTCGTAAGGAGAGTTTGCACTTTTTGTATGTGGTACGGATGATACCTGTTCCTTTTTAAAACGCGATGAGCAGATGATTTCGGTATTCCAGTCCGACTTTGAATCAAACGAACCGAAGTTGACGGATCTTCGGTAACTTGCTGTAACACGACATCTTCGTCGGTTGTTTGCGGTCTCCCTTCACCACCTCGAGTTCCTGGGACTCTACCCTCTCTGTAGGCAGAATCCAATCGTTCAATCACATGATACGATGGCGGTGTACGGTTTGGATAACGTTCCGCGTACAATCTTGCAGCTAATCTTGAATTTAAAGTTACTACGCCTCGATTAGAAACACGCCTGGTTTCCCCATAAATTAAGTACATGTCGGCGAACTCACGATGAGTAAATTGAGTAGCAGCACCTCGTGGATTTTCCATTCTTAGCACAGTAAAACCAGCCAGCTGTCTGTAAGAGCGCAAACCGTCGTTGTTGTCACCAAATCAGTTCAACAATAGTCCAAATCGAAAGCAAATCAGAGTCCAAAAATAACGCCTAGTAATAAAAAAAATGAGAGAAACGAGAGCAGTACAAAATAGCACGTGTATCGCACAAAACGGAAGAGAACGTACTAAAGTCCACGAGATCGTTCGTGGAACACGGTGTTGTAAAATGTGGGAAGAGAGTAGCGCATATTGCGCGTTTCCTTGCACTTATTAGGCCTTTAACAAATATTACCGTTGATCATTGACAGCTATCTCACTCAGTTTTTAACCTAAGAACAGGATCACAAACGCCGAACACAAAGGACAACATGTGGCCTTTTCATTGTGTTTGAATATTGAATATTCACTTCATAGTTGAGTCCGGCTTGAATTAGACTTTAATGATAAAAATGGCAATTTCTAAGTTTCTGTAAATTTTTCATGTAAGTGTTATACCATTTCTAAATCTGCAATAAATTGAGTAATTTTTAAAATAATTTGCCAGATTACTTTAATACATTTTTTTTCTACGGCAGATTGTCAAAATTTGGGTCGAAATTTTGGGAGAGCTAGAACGCAACACAAAAATATTTTTTTCTTAAAAAATACACTACTATTTGACAAAAGTTTATTTTGTATGCATCAAACAACTATTCGAGATACTTAAAAAAAATTAAAATGAATAAATTAAAGGAATTTGTACTAATGCGGAAATAAAAACTATTTAAAAATGGAGATTTTGAATAAAACCAAAAAAATCCAAATATCTCGAAAACTAAGCAACTTTTACTAAGGTCATTTTTATTTTATCCGAGAGATATAAGGCTAATCTATCTCCCATGTCACTATGAGACGGTATTTTTGGGACACCCAGTATAACTTTGACTGGTAAAAGTTTTGGATTTGTTTATTTCAACCTTGGAATTAGTAATGTGATTTAGTTTAAGCTTAGACATAGTAAGAGGCCTTGAAAGCCTGAAATAGAGATTTATCCCCTTACTAATAAAAATATTTACAAACTAAGGCCGTGTTTCACCAAGCAATGTTAAAGTTAACGACATGTTAAAATACCATGCCATCTCATTCATTGACAGGAAATACGAGAGGGATAACATGATATTTAACATGGCGTTAACTTTAACATTGCTTGGTGAAACACGGCCCTAGTCCCGATTTCACCAACGCTTGTTAGTGTTAACGGCTTGTTAAAATACCTTGCCTTATCATTGACAGGAAATACAAGAGGGATGACATGATAATGAAGGATTAACTTTAACATGTGTTGGTGAAATTAGCAAAAGTTTTTTTTTTATATTTTAAGTTAAAGACTGTGAACGATTTGGCAGTCTTTATTGCTAATTTTATTTTAAGAAAACAATATTTATCGTAAGTGGTAAGGTGCGATTCCACCGGTGTTCTGAACTGTTGCGAACATTGTGCGTAACAGATGTTTGTTCCGGTGGACTCGCTAACGCAACATTAACAAATTGGAACCCATACAAATTGGCACAGCTGGAATTCTGAAAAAAATGTTGGCTAACAAATGTTCTGAACACTATTTTGGTGGAATCGTACCTGTAAATATGTCAATATGAAATTGTTTTAAACGATTCACAGTACAAAATATGTATACTAAATTTATGAGTCGTTTTAAAATTTGTCATAAATATTTGAAATTATTTTTTAGTTACCTAGTTCTTAGATCTCATTGTACTAGTTTAAATTGTTTTCTATGACTTTCAAATGCCCAAAATAGTAAAGGACAATATGAAGTTGTTTTATTAAGCGTCAAAGTAAAGAAGTATTGTTTATTTTGACTATTAATATTAACAACAACTTGAACTGTGTATCCAAATAACGGGTGTAAAAAGAACAGTCAGTATATGTATCTAACTTTGGGATATGATCAATGATTATACTACCATTTCTCATTCTAGAAACGTATTATTAATTTTTTTACAAAATTAAAAATATATTTCTTTGCTTTTTCGTTATTCTTGCGACAAAAAAATATTTTTCTTATAGTTTTTGACGAAAAAAATACATTTCCAAATTGAGGAAAGGTAGCATAATCGTATCTCAAAGATATAGTGACTGTTCTTTTTACAACCTGTTTATTTTTTTGTTTTATTTAAACTCCAGAGTTTTTTACATACTCGGTAATGATATCAGATATAACCGGTGTTTCACGTACAAATGGACCGCTATTATCGGTTACCACACTCAGACGAGACGCATTGGGGCATAAGATAGCTATTAAAATTAAACTTTGTTTCCAACGCAAATAAAGTACGTCCCAGATATATTTAACTCAAACGTAAACAAATAAAGTATATGACATTACCATAGGCTAGTCAAAGACGACCTCCGTAGATACAAACAAAGTCTATGACATTACTATAGACTAGTTAGTGACGACCTCCGTAGATCAGTGGTTAAGCGCGTTAGTGCTGGAGCGAGAGGTCACGGGTTCGAATCACAGTATGTAAAAATTACTTTGCAATGAATTAAGTTTAATTTTTAACCCACGACACAAAAACGACGGGCTGTTATAAGTTTGAGTGTCTGTGTAAACGTAATGATCCTATTTTAATGCGTTTTTTTTGTCTGAAAGGTATATCAGTCGAGTCTTAGCTATGTTTGGTGGAAATCGGTTCAGGTCTTCAAGGTCATCAGGTCGTTTGTTAGGTGTGATAGGAATATTACAAGCTAAGTCGGGGTTTTTTTTATTATTTTTTATTTAGCTTATGAATGTTACTGTTTCGACGCGTCATGTCTCGGTGTGAACTTGCTGTCTACTGTATATTTACTTTTAAGTTCATCACAACGACTCGAACCACAATATATTGTATTTTAAAAGATAAATAAAATATTTGTTTACAAAATTCTTTTATTTCAATACTAAAAATAACAACGTCACAATGATTTCCTTACAAATTGTACATCATTTTAAATTAAACATAAATCATCAAAATGGACATGTATCTGGTTGAGGCCGTGTTTCACCAAGCAATGTTAAAGTTAACGCCATTTTAAAATACCATGCCATCTCATTCATTGACAGGAAATACGAGAGAGACAACATGATATTTAACATGGCGTTAACTTTAACATTGCTTGATGAAACACGCCCTAAATCTGCTATTTGATTGAATGTCTAGCGTGTTTATTGAATGGCGACATTTAATTTATTGACTAGGCCGAACGTTGATTGAACAAGCGTCACTCAACGTCCAACTAGTTAGCGGACTGTAACATAGCTCTATAAACAGAGCGGCTTTCCTAGTCTTTGTGTCTTTGAATTCCTTAGATTAGTTGGTAAAAATAGTCTGCATTGCCATCTTAAGACTTAAAATAAGGTGTTACATGACCTCTTAAGTTGCGAACTTATGTTCACCAATACCAAACATTACTTACAAAGTATGCTATATCCCAATCAACGACTATGCTAAAGGAAGTTCAGTCAAGACATGGAACATTACATTAAACAACTTGACGGGTTGTCCTTTAGTCATTAAATGTCGCAATTCAATAAACGTAGTAGTAGTCATTCAATCAAATAGCAGAATCAACCAAATGACTACGACATATCTAACATTACACTATGAACTTTGTAACAACACTGCTTTGTAATTAACACAAAGGCTCGTGTTTCTGCGTATAATCAAACAAGCTGGCGCCAGACCAGTCAAATGATGAAAATCGATTAACAGCGCCCACATACGTAGAATTACTTATGCAGTCGATGCGGTCACTTGACTTGAGTCGAATTCGCACCTGCGTCACCGGGCCCTGATTCAAGATGCCATCGCTATTTACGAAGTGCAAAAATAAAATTGGATTTGACATAAGCTTTGCTAAGTGACACACGAATTCGCTTGTCATTTAGAGAATCTTATGTCAAATCCCATTCATTTTGTTTTCTAATTTCGTAAGCGATAAATAACGATGGGATCTTGAATCAGGGCCCATGTATCGCAGATAATGTACATACATAGCCCTAGCACAATGCGACGAGAGACAGAGGGCTGATTCGAGATACCATCGCTAATTATCGCTTACAAAGTTCGATAACAAAATGTATGGGATTTGATATAAGCTACGCTAAATGACATACCAAATCGCGATCATTTACCGTAGCTTTTATCAAATCCCATACGCATTATGTTATCGAACTTTGTAAGCGATAATTAGCGATGTCATCTTGAATCAGCCCCCAGGTACCGCACCTGCGAGCCTCCCGGCATCACAGCCCCAGGCGCTGCGGCGTGCGGCGCGGCGTGTTCAGCCCCGGCGTGGCCACCTCTTGCTTCACGGGCACGTCTTCTTCCCTTTTCTTTCTTTCCTCCGCCATCTTCTGTTCGGCCACTTTCATCTCTTCTTCCATTTTCTGTAGATGGACCGCTGCCTCCTTGCGTTTGTCGCGATTAGACCTGATAATTAAAGTTTTAGTTAAGATCAACAAGGGATATACCAATTAATATGTATTCGACGGTGGCCGGTTTCTAAAACCAGGCCAGCTATGCAGGAGTTATTTTATAGTGCCCAAGTGTGTACGCAATACAAAAAAGCACTCTCTCTTCCTTCATTCTTGCCGAGTTGGACGGATAACCGACACGACTGGCGGGAGATCAGGCGCAGAACCGACTTTTTACATGCCCATCCGACGCATGGATCATCTTTCTCGTCAGACAATCAGGTGATCAGCCTGCATTGTCCTACTTTTATTTTGTTCCAACGCGCGAATCGAACCCACGACCTCCGGGTCGAGAGCGAAGCTCTGAATCACTAGACCACGAACGCGTTATTATAAATACCAATTGCCTAGAGTACGGGTTAAAAAAAAAAAAAACAGACAGAACCTTTGTATCAACGTTGAAAATTTAACGTAAATAATGTTCTTACTTTTTACTTTGACTGTTCAATTAATTCAACATATTTTTCCACATGAAACTTAACAAGCTTTGAAAAGTCATTTTCGAAAAGAAACTCAGTCGGGGCCATCTTATAGCAAAATTAAAAAAAAAGATGAAAATGATAAATTTATAAAAATTTGGCATTTAAAAAAAATTTGTTTTCTATCTTTTTTTTGACTAAAAAAAAACAACAAAAAAGACTGTTCTCATGGTTTTCACTATAGCCTCACTCACTTGCCAGTCTCCTTGACGGAGAAGAACATGGGTCCCAGCTCGGCCAGCCAGCGCCCGTCAACCGCGGTGACGCAGTGCATGTACTCGCGGCTGGTCATCATCAGCTCGTGGTAGATTACGAAGTCCGGGGAGCTGCCCATGCCGAACAGCGCCGAGGTGGGGTGCAGGTGGCAGGGCATCCCGGTGCGGCAGTTCACGTACTCGCCCAGGCCCTTCAGTCGGGCGGCGTGTTGGAAGTACGCTGAGGAGATAATACCATCATCAGTATAATTGAAGGTGGCAGGCGGTTCACGTATTCACCCAGGCCCTTCAGCCGGGCGGCGTGTTGGAAGTACGCTGGGGAGATAATACCATTATCAGTATAGTTGAAGGTGGGAGGCGGTTCACGTATTCACCCAGGCCTTTACTTAGAAGTACGCTGGGGAGATATAAAATTCAAAGAAGAGAGAACCTGGACGAACACATAGGGAACATTTTCGCATATCACATTCACGTGAAGCAGATTTTTTTTTATCCATAGGAATTTTTTATTTTCTTTTATACGTTCCAACATGTCTTTTTCAACGTTTACCGTGCCTTGAATAAAAATCCTAAGACTTACCAAGTGAATGATAACCATACCATTACCATTCAGAGTTAGTATAATATATTTTAGGTTTAGACATAAATCTTAGGATTTACTGTAATTCGATCTTTTACAATAACATATGATAGTGTCAATATTATTGTAATATAATCAAGAAACAAGCCTATTCGATTGAAAAAGTTTTTAGTTTCATTTATCAACACCTGCTTCTTTGTCAATTGTAAACTGTGTAGTTTACACGAGGTGCATACCAGTTGCAAGTGTGGGAGGGGGGGAGGGGGGGGGGGGGTTGAATAGGGGAGTACCTACCTGAACAGATACACTTGCGCACCGTGTCCCAGTCCGTCCCGCAGGACACCAGCGGCAGTCTCTGCTGCGCGAGGATGTCCTTGAGCTGTTGCCGCACCTCGCGCACCTTCCTCATCGCCTTGGCGTGGACGAAGTGCTCCGTGCACCAGGAGCCGGAGTAGCTGAGTGGGGGGTGAGGGGAGTACCTACCTGAACAGATACACTTGCGCACCGTGTCCCAGTCCGTCCCGCAGGACACCAGCGGCAGTCTCTGCTGCGCGAGGATGTCCTTGAGCTGTTGCCGCACCTCGCGCACCTTCCTCATCGCCTTGGCGTGGACGAAGTGCTCCGTGCACCAGGAGCCGGAGTAGCTGAGTGGGGGGTGAGGGGAGTACCTACCTGAACAGATACACTTGCGCACCGTGTCCCAGTCCGTCCCGCAGGACACCAGCGGCAGTCTCTGCTGCGCGAGGATGTCCTTGAGCTGTTGCCGCACCTCGCGCACCTTCCTCATCGCCTTGGCGTGGACGAAGTGCTCCGTGCACCAGGAGCCCGAGTAGCTGAGGAGTGGGGGGTAAATGAGCATCACAAGTACACTATTATGAGACTAGATTTTCGAAACGCGCGTCATTGTAGGAATTTCACTTGGCTCATTTTTTTTTTAGTATTTTTACTATCCCAAAATTAACACTAGTACATACAGTCTAAGAACACTTAACTAAACAAGATCTCAGTAACTACTGAGACCTCATCTTATTAGTCGGTCTCTCGGATGTAAAACCTGCTGACACTCACATATTTATGAATCCTGGCATCGCACATAGATAGAGAAATATGGATAATAGTACACCATCTGGGGGCACGGAAGTGCCCCCGTCAAGACGAGCCAAGCGAAGCGCAAGGGCACTGCCTACCTTTTCTCGAAAGGTTTCGTCGTTTTTTTGAACTCTCATAACATTGCTTTGGATGATGCTACATAGTTGAAATTTTCAACTTATAATGACACCGGTAAAAACATGAAACATACAAAGTTTGAATGTCGTAGCTATTATACTTTAGGTTTTATCGATGGCTAAAAACACCAGATTTCGTCACTGACTCATTTATAGATCATCAAAATTCATAAGGTACTTCCTGACGTCCTAGTAAGCTGATATTATTTATGTAAGCTGTTATTGCTACAAAACCAACAAAAAAAATATTAAAATATAAATACGTGAACGGTACAAAATGGATGTTTAATATGTTTATTATACGGATATGATCTTTAATACATAAAAGAAATATTATATTATACAAAATTATACAAGTACAAAAAAAAAATAAGACCTACTTTTTGTAGGACCGATAATCGGTCAGATTTTTGCTCCATATTATTTCTATCCGACTTTATTTATTTGAGTGCGTTGCACTACTGCAATCAGTATGTTCTATTTGATTACGATTATTAATCGGTGACCGACTTTTTGTAAATGAAAAATATATCTATGAGAAAATTAGTTTTCTATCCACTTATTTAAAATTAGGTATTATATATTTGGTAAGTAAAAATTGGGTAAGAATTAACAGGCAGCAAGTAGTAATTTGTTGTCAGTGTATATCAAAGAGAATATAATCACTACGTTTGTGTATATAATCAAAATATTACGTCGATCACTTGAAATCGGTCCGGCAAAAGCTCCCGCTGATGTTACAATAACGTAATTGTAGAGTTTAGAGGGAATCTTATGTAAAAACCGTTCGACACTTTGATAGCGCGATGTAGGTAGCTTACAGCGCAATCTATGTTTGGAACTGTGAAACATCTAAACACACATTTAAAAATACATTTAACAGTCGGTAACGTTATAATGATAACAATAAACGAAAATATTACACGATCAATGTATAAATAATTTTAGTGTTTAATCTTATGACTATTAACATAATAATAATATGATTTTTAACACGTCACGTCATGACGATTAAAGATGGCCATAATCAAAAGAAAACCTTAAGCTATTTTACAAAAATAAATACATTTTTTTTCCTTCAAAAATGCTAAGTTGCACTTAGCATTTTTCCTTCAAAAATGCTATGTTACGAACATTTCATACGAATTCATTAATCGTGTGCGAAATAAAACGGCCAAGCATCACGTTTTAACTGCAATGTAGCGTAAGTGAAGTTAAGCCTGGTGAAGTAAGGGCGCATAGATCAAGAATTTTGGTTCTACATGAGATCTAACCACTTTTTGATAGATTTTGATTAAGGTGTAGTGTAGAGCTTGGCTTTATACGATATCTGATAACTTTTTCACAGGGTAAGCTGTGTAGGCTCGTCTTGACAGCATTTTTACATGAAAATGTTTTCTATATTCACTATCCATCACGTAGGTAAACAATAGTAAAAGTAATTGCTAAATCGGCCACTTTTGGCTGTTTTTTATGAGAGTAAATACACTATAGGATTCAGAGCTGTAATTAAATACCAATTAATTAGTTTAACTATTTACTTAGTGTTTTAACCGATTACTTTTTTCAATAAGATCTTTGTGTCGTTGTAAAATTAATTTTAAAAAGAGAGGCGCTAGTGGCGGGTCTGCCTCGCCTTAAGCCGTAATTTAACAAAACATGCTATATCCAGCCCGTTCGTTGCGAAGTGTTTATTTATTTATTTAACTTAATGCATAGACAAATGTACAAATGCGGACTTAATGCCGTATGGCATTCTCTGCCAGTCAACCTTTGGGCGTAACAGAAACAAAACTGTATAGGTGCCGGTAAAGAGAATTACGTATATTGTTTACTCACTTGTTGGACTTCCACTGGTTGTACAGGTGCAGCAGCGTGAGGTGGTCGGACTCCGGCACCTGGAACTTCTCCCGCGCGGCGTCCGCGTCCTCCTCCCGCCCCTGCGGCCGGTACCACACCGACGGCACCGACAGCATGGACACTGGAACACACACGCCTCTCACTCACACACTCCTCTCCTTTTCTAATTCAAAGTCGTTTGGTGTTCGTTAGGACTCTTACTGAACCTTTCTACTTTTTATACAATTTAAATATACTCCCGCGAGAAAATTATAACCACAACCTGCAAGCAAATGAGTGAGTGTACGCATAGGCATGCGTTTAATGCAGCTTCCTCCTTCCCACATAGGCCCTGAGTACCTAACTCCGATCGCTATCCTGTCTCTCGAAATCAACTGTCAATGTCATAACTTTGACGTTTTAACTTTTTAAATCGTGTTATCAAAAGTTTTAACGTCTCAATGACAGTTGATCTCGAGAGACGGGAAAGTGTTAGGTAATCTGGGCCCTGATTACGTAACTCCGGTCGCTTTCCCGTCTCTCGAGATCAACTGCCATTGTGACGTTACATCTTTTTAAAACACGATTTAAAAAATGAATATGTCATAATTTTGACGTTTTAACTTTTTAAATCGTGTTTTAAAAAGATGTAACGTCACAATGGCAGTTGATCTCGAGAGACGGGAAAGCGACCGGAGTTACGTAATCAGGGCCCAGGACCCTGCGTATGCGTACCTTCGCAATTAAAAACGTCAAAACACCATCACCACACAAGCAATAATGCTAACACGATTCGCTCAGACCCCGGAGCATCCTCAGGATGACTCTACGAACAATTTTAAGTGTTTGTTAATTGACTCATTTGGTTGCAGGTTGTGGTTATAATTTTTTTGCGGGATATTGCTAGATGTAATATATTTAAATATTAATTTTAACATGACAGTCAAATTAACAACAAAACTCGTTTTTTGACTGTCATATTAGTTGCTCAAATGCACTAAGGGCGTGTTTCACCAAGTAATATTAAAGTTAATGCCATGTTAAATATCATGTTATCCCTCTCGTATTTCCGGTCAATGAATGAGATGGTATGGTATTTCAACATTGCGTTAACTTTAACATTGCTTGGTGAAACACGGCCTAAAACTGTCTAATTCCAATGCAATCCCAATATCGATTCGTTGAAATTAGAAATATGCCAGCCGTCACTCACCGATGATGAGCACCTCGGCGCTGCAGCTCATCTCGGCGGACACGATCAGCATGTGGCACTGGGGCGGGTCCAGGGGGAACTCCGCCATCTGCCGGCCGAGGGGGGTGAGCGCTCCGGTGCCGTCCAGGGCGCCCAGGATCCAGAGCTGATACATGGAGTTCAGGATCGTGTCCTGTAAGAAAACAGTTGTGTTGTACAGTGGCAAATACTGGTTCTTCTTTAGAGGGAATTTCTACAATGTATAAAAATACAGCGTTTAGCATGAGGATGGTATCCTAAAAGGAGAAGTTGTAGATCTTCTGTAAAATTTAAATATAATTTAGCAATATCCCCACTCCCTATTATAATTACTTAAATTTTATGCTATAGATTTCCGCAAAGTAACGCCTGACTCCATTCAATATTTAATCTTCTGTATACATAGAACCATGTTTTGTCGCTTTCTTCTTTTCAAAAGCAAAATCGGCCACGTTTTGAAACACTTTTCTCTGCACTCAGACTCCTCAAAATATTTAACGAGTCCGCATCAACTGCAGCCGCGGTTTAGGCTCGTATGTACCAGGCTTGATCTTATCGGTCTGTGTCTTACGATCGAGTAACCCATGTATAAGTCAAAAAGGAGTAAGTGAAGCCGGTAATTTTACCTGTGGTGGTGGATCCATGAAGTGGAACGCCAGCAGATCCTCAACTCCTAAAGACTTGAGGAGCAGGACAGTGTTAGCCAAGTTGGTCCTCTGTATCTCGGGCACGGTTGCCGCGAGCAGCTCCTGCTGGTACTGCCGCTGTGTGTACAGACAGAAGGCCTTGCCGGGCCCCGTGCGGCCCGCGCGGCCGGCGCGCTGGCGGGCGTTGGCCTGGCTGACGGGGTAGATCTAGAAGAAAAAAAAATTGTGGTCATTCCTCGAAGGACCAAAACCTTTCCACGGGGTTTAATCAGAGTTAATTTTATTAATCGTAATCTAAACGTCAAATTAAAATGTCAATGCCCCTGCACATTTTTTTTGCTGAACTAGGGTAAAGTTCCAAACTCAAACTCAAATAGGTTCTCAAGGTGAGGTTGGGTTTGAGATTGTTTTATTTATACGGGCCTAAGACTCCTACACAACTCGCAAAGTTCAACTCGCACTTGGCCGATCTCTCTGCCATCAGCTATGTGCTAGCTTCTTACGCCTAAGGGACAAGAAACGTGATATTGCCGTATTATAGAAAACCCGCCGAGTCCACTCCACACCTATTGGGACGGGATAGGGACGGCAGTATATCTCACCTGCAGCGCGTCCATGCCGATCCTCGGGTTGTAGACCTTCAGCTTGCAGTAGCCGCAGTCGATCACGTACATTATACCGTCCACCGTCAGGGAAGTTTCTGGAAACGAAACGGCAATCCCATCACAAAACTAATCATCACAAAAATAATATCAAATTAAACAAATATGTTAACTATTTTCATCACGTCTAAAAACATTTAAGTGTGTTGACATTTAGGTGGAATTGAAACGATTAATAGGAAAATGTGAAGAACGCGAAGTGTTAAAAGATTATCTCCCAGTTTCTCGAACGCTTTTCATTTCAAAGAATGATCAACTAACATGGTATTCAAATTAACAACCCATATTGAACGCTGATTGGTAGAACATTATCAGACAGAAAGGAACGGACAGATATTTTATAATTACATCTGTATGTAAAAAGGAAACCAAAATTTATTATCGGATCGGATAGTCAGAAATCATTTAATATCCATATCCGAATCCGTATCCGAAATTTTATATCCATTTTATTCCTGATGTTAAGTTATAGATGAACATACCAGCGATGTTAGTAGCCACGATACACTTGCGCTGTCCGGGCGGCGCGCGCTGGAATATCTTGGCCTGGAGGTCAGCCGGCAGCTGGGAGTATATAGGCAGCACGGTGAGCGGGGGAGCGTTGTCCAGGTCCGCCAGGCGCTCCGTCAGGATCTGGGGGCAGATTGTATGATGAACAGATAGTATACTAGTGTAGAATAGATAGCTAGTCAAATATATTTAGAAAAATATTAATATACAGGGTGTAAAAAGAGCAGTCACTATAACTTCGTGGGGTAATAACCAGGCAAGAGATATATCCATTGGTACTAGTCATTTGCTCTTAATCCGCTGTTTTAAAATTTAAAAAATTTTCAATAGGCAATGTACAACGTGCACAACACAGCGATCAGCTGATTACGCTGAGAGGTCAATAGCACGCGTAAGACGTTCATTACGTACTAGGGCAAAAATTATAAAATTAAGGAATTTAATGCAGAACGTTGTTCCAAACAGTTCACAGCCTTGCGACTAAAAATAATAAATTGCAAAAAAAAAAAAATTTTTTTCAAAAAATAATGAAAAAATAATGAAAAAAAATCATTTCTAGAATGAGAAAAGATCCTTTAATCATATTCCAAAGTTATAGTGACTGCTCTTTTTACACCCAGTATATATGACTAGCTGTCCAAGAGCAATTTCGCATCTTGACGCATTGACAGTACCGCCACCTACCGGGTCTAATTATTGCACTAAAACCTTCCACATATTTTGAACCGTTGGTGATAACACCAGTATATCTTGTCTATATCTTTGCTAAAAGATGGCTCCGTGCGATAATAAATACGACGTTGATTTAAGATTTCGTCGTGATAACAGAGTTACTTTTTTTATAGATAGAGTGTAGATGACATTGTATACAAACCTCCGGTTTATAATAGCTCCCCTCACCGATTTCCGTGTCGGTAGCCGATTTCATTGAAATGAGGCCAGTTACGCAGGAGTTATTTTATAGTGCCCAAGTGTGTGCGCAATACACAGACGCACTCTCTCTTCCTTTTTCTCTCATAACCCAGTGGGACGATACACCGACACGACTGGCGAGAGAACAGGCGCAGGTCCGACTTTTTACATGCCCATCCGACGGATGGATCATCTTTCTTGTCAGACAATCGGGTGATCAGCCTGCATTGTCCTAACCAAACTTGAAAACAACATTTTTGTTGTTCCAACGCGGGAATCGAACCCACGACCTCCGGGTCGAGAGCGAAGCTCTGAACCACTGGACCACGGAGGCAATAAAAAAACTCCGGTTGATGACGGGCTGATGAAACCGTCAATCAGCTAACATTTGAGTTAACAAGTCGTCCTGAACCCTCATTGGTGAATGTAGAGAGCGAAGTTGTTGCGAGTGATGTTCACCAATGAGCGTTCAGTATGACTTATTAACTCAAATGTTAGCTGATCGACGATATAATTAGTCTCGTCCCGTCCCGTCCCGTAGTTTCACCAACGCATGTTAGTGTGGCGTAAGGGCGTGTTTCACCAAGCAATGTTAATGTCAATCCTTCGTTAAATATCATGGTGTTCCTCTCGTGATTCCTATCAATTAATGAGAAGGCATGGTATTTTAACAAGTCGTTAATCAAAATAAATTTTAACATGCGTTGGTGAAATCCGAAACAGAGGGTAACACAATCGTTTATAAATGAAACAGTTACCTCACAGGTGACCTCAATGTCCTCCTGTCCCGGCATGAAGATGAGCACGTCTCCCTCATCAGGCTGAAGGTGGATCTGTAGAGCCTGAAATATACAAATTGGGATTTTAATATCCAATAAACATATATTTTTCTCGTAACCTAAATAGTTCCGTTAAAATCGCGAGAAGCCTTCAGTGCAAATGTTAAAACGGTTCACTTAAAGTGGACAATAGTGAACTAAATAATACAATCTCAATCGAAACCTCTACTTGAGATCCTATTTGACAAATAAAAAAAACGTTTCGTTTCACTTTTAAAAATTAAGACTTTACTTATATGTTACATACTTAATTTTTTTTCTTTTTTAAATTGTAAAATAAAGATAATAAAATATAGATTATACTTACTTTGAATGTTTTCCTATAATCTGTATTATGAAGATTACAGTTAAAAAAATTAAAAAAAACTCAAGTTATTCATTTTTAAAAGTGGAACGAAACGTTATTTATCTGTCAAATATATTCTCAAGTGAGGTTGGGTTTGAGATTATTTTATTTATACGGGCCTTAGTGTCATTAGTAAATTTTGATATTTGATAGTGAGCCTAGTGCGAGTTTTTGTCAAAGCTCACGGTGACGAACTTAACTACAATTTGGCATCGAATTAGTTACCATCATTTGTCACTAGGGGCGCTATTACGATGACATACAAATTGTACTTAAGAGGAAACACCACTGGTCAGAGAAATGCAAAATAGGTATATAAAATCTATTGCTGTCTAGCAGTGCCTTAGCACTAGCGCGATAGAGACAACTGCAACTTGGACTGACATTGCCTATTAAAATTACCAGAAATCGACGTTTAGGGGATTCCTGTTTCCTCCTCCAAAACTTAACCGATTTAAATATTTTTTTCTTTATTAGCTAAAAAAAGAATTTAGCTAGGTTCCTATTTTTTTATTTTGTTGTTTATTGTAGTCAAATCTGTTTCCCAGATGTTTAAACATAGCGGAGAGTCTAGCCAATTTTTTTTGGTTTTTGAACGTCCATATCTCTTTAAATAATGAATTTATCAAAAAAGGAAAAAATAGAGACGTACAAACAATATACATAAATATTCAGGAAAAACATTGTTACTCTAGCCGCATTATCCAGAGAGGAAACAGGAATCCCGTAAACCCTTATTTTTGTATGGAAAAAATTTCGTAGTGTTTCCTCTTAACTTAGTCACCGTGATCAGTGACAAAATATCGCACTAGGCTCACAGATCTCACTGCAAACTAACAACGGTTGAATCGTGCACAATCAAATTTCACATTCACAATACGAGTTAATAAACTTAGTTTTATCAGTGTGTGCTGCCACTTATAGTTTCTGCACGTTCCATATAGTAATATTTTTTAAAATCCTCAATGGCGTTAGTAATACCACATAAAACGTTTCTAGAACAACATTTTTATAAAAAGTAGCTACATTGACACAAATGGTCTACTTGTTATTCGACTGTAATAAATAAAAATGCTTTAAATATAGTTTTTTAAACATTATTGTGTGCTTATGGCTTATTAAAGTGAAATACATTTGTAATGGCCTATCTGATTGTACTTGTTAGGAGAACTTCAATATAATAAGATGTACTATCTGGAAATTCAATTCAAAAACGTAGTATGACGACCATCGATTATTTTCATAAAAGGTCATCCGTCAATCCTACAGTACCGTATGTTACGATTTCACCAACGCTTGTTAGTGTTAACAGCTTGTTAAAATACCACGCCTTCTCATTCATTGACGGGAAATACGAGAGGGATAACATGATATTCGATAAAGGACTAACTTTAACATGTGTTGGTGAAATTGGCACCATATATATTTTAAGTTCTAACATACGGACACATAACACAGTAATGTTCCGCTATCATCAGTTCAACAGCTCTGATATAATAAATTACATCTGTACCCTGTATGATGTATCAATGTCGTAACGAACGTTTAAAAATAACTGTAGGCGTGAACCCCTTATCTAACTCGCTATATATAATGACAGCGATGTTCAATAAAATATAGATATACCGCCTTACTAATTAAAAAAAAAAAACTAAATAATGCATGTTTTGTATTTGTGTGTCCGTTGACTTTACTAACTTATAAGAGAAAAAATATTATATACAGGCGTAACTATTTTTCTATAGGTATACGTTAATAAATAATATAAACAAGGTGACCTAAAAAAAGACGTTTGGCACTCGGGGACTATCGCGGTCAAGCTATTGCATATATGTAAAGAAAATGGTTTCTTTAATTTTAATATGCGCGCGCACCCCACGCTTTACGTGACATGTCGCGTCTGACATTCTGTTATTATTTAAGATATTTAATTTTATTATAATTTATTTATGATTTAGTGTTATAGTTTATTAAGATGTGTTAATCGAGAGATGATAACAATAAACTTTTATTGTCGTTTCTTTATTTACAGGTAAGGTTATTTTAGTTATGTAAAGATTGTATTATGATTGTGTAACCTACTCGATGAATAAGATTACATACTTTATTTACAGAGAAACAAATGGAAGTTTTATTGTAATTGAATTAAGTGTCTTATAAAACGACAATACTTGTTTATAATGGCACAAAAATTGCAGTTTGCATTTAGATATGAGGCATCACAAACCGACAGTAAGACGAATGTGATTGCCATTACCTCCATTACAACAGAGAATAACAAAAAATATATACTGCTAGAAACTGATAGATACGCAAGTCGTCACATAGCACTAACTAAGACAGAAGCATACAAAAGAGTGAAAAAAAGTTTAAATCAAAGAAGTCAAGAGAGAACGATATGGATTTCATGCACGGATGAAATGTTACAAACTTATTTTGATGAAGATGATAATTTAATGTTTAATGATTTATATCTAAAAGAAATGAAAGAAATAGAAATAGTCGAAACTACTCAGAAAAACGAAGGTCAATTGAATCTGAAGAATATATCAGAAAGGTTTATGATTGAAAAATTTGTATGTAAACTCTCAAATGCGGGACAATGGATAGAAACATTTGAGAATGAATGCAAACGATATGAAATTAAAAAAGATACAACAAAGATAGAAATTTTAAGATTATTCTTGGACAGATCATGTGTAGACTGGCACTCGGCAACATTAAAAACTTTGAAAATCGAGGCTGGATGGTCCGAGTGGAAAGACAAATTTTTGGATTCGTTTGCTGATAAAGGATGGAGTATGGGAATGTATGCTATATTTTACAAATATAAAGAAGGATCACTAATGGAATATGCCATAAGAAAAGAGAAGTTATTATTAGATATGGATGAAAATATTAGTTGGAAAAGTCTGGTTGCACTTATAGTAGCCGGCTTACCAGAATTTATTAGAAATAGAATCGATCCAGAAAAATGTGAAAACACAACGAGATTGCTTCATGAAATAAGTAAATGTGAAAGTTTGGTAAAGATTAAAAGCTTCACAAAAAAGAGAGAAGAAAAAAATGACAAAAGGAAATATATTGGAGACAAAAAGCCATGCAAAAACTGTCAAGATTTAAATAAAGGTACTCGATACCACCCAGAACAATCATGCTGGTTTAAAATAGAAGAAAAAGAAAACAAAATGATTGGAAGTAATTCCGTAATAGAAGTAAACCTGACTGAAGAGACAAAAAACGAGTAAGCACACCATTGATAAAATTAAATATGTTATTAGAAGACAAAGTACAAATAAACGGAACATATGATTCCGGTTCCCAGGTGTCTCTGATAAACAAAAGATTAATTAGAATAAGGAATGATTCAGAAGATACAAATAGAATATTGTTAAAAACGGTCAATGGTGTGACATACACAAAAGGTTTAATAAGTATAAAGGTAAAAATTTTTGATATAGAAGAATATGTCGATGTTTTCATCGTAGACAAAGTTGATTTTGAAGATTTTATTATAGGACTAGATATGATAAAAAAATTTAAACTTATTCAAAATGAAGATCTGAAAATATCGCAAAAGACAAGGAAGCAGATAAATACTATGGATGGATTGAAAGAGATAGAAACAGTTACAATAAATTTTAACGAGCATGTGAGTAATAGTGAGTTTATAACAAACCTACATCACTTGGACAACGTCAAAAAGACTCAAATACAAAGTTTGGTAGATAATTATAATACTGTATTTGCCAAAAATAAATATGATATAGGTACAGTAAAAGAATATGAGGCCCGGATAGACTTACTAGTGGATAGGTATTGCAGCAAAAGGCCATATCGATGCACAATAGAGGACAAAAAAGAAATAGAAAATCAGATAGCAAATTTACTTAAGAATAATTTAATTGAGGAATCTTACAGTCCATTTGCGGCGCCAGTTACCTTGGCATTTAAAAGAGACGAAAATACAAAATCAAGACTTTGTATTGATTTTCGTGAATTAAACAAGATAGTCATACCACAAGCACAACCATTTCCATTAATAAGCGACTTGATAATTAAAGCAAGAAATTGTAACTATTTTACAACACTTGATATAAATTCCGCATTTTGGTCTATACCACTACGTATTGAGGATAGACAGAAGACAGGCTTTGTCACACAGGATGGACATTACCAATGGACTTGCCTGCCGTTTGGGTTAAAAACATCACCTGCTATTTTCCAGAGAATTTTATCAAATATATTAAGAAATAATAATTTGAAAGACTTTACTGAGAATTACATTGATGATATCTTAATATTTTCACGATCATTTAAAGAACATATAGAACACATAGAAAAAGTACTTAAAGCAATAATAGATGAAGGTTTCAGATTAAAATTTAAAAAATGCACATTTGCAGCAACATCAGTAAAATATTTAGGACACATAATAGGAAATAATACGGTAAAACCAATCAAAGATAACATTATTTCAATAAAAAATTTTCCAACTCCTAAAACTCAGAAGAACATTAGACAGTTTCTGGGGAAGATTAACTTTTACCACGAATACATACCAAATTGCTCGATCATATTAGATCCACTTCATAAATTATTGAGAAAAAATGTTCAATTTATGTGGTCAGAAGAATGTGAGAGATCTTTCTCTGATATAAAAAATATATTATGTAAGCAACCAGTACTGGAAATATTTGATAAAGACTTACCTATTACGATTTACACCGATGCCTCATTGAATGGTATAGGTGCAATATTAAAACAGGTTCAAAAAGATGGAAGAGAAAAACCGGTTGGCTATTTTTCAAAGAAACTTAATGATTCGCAAAAAAGGAAGAAGGCAATATACCTTGAATGCTTGGCAATAAAAGAAGCTATAAAATACTGGCAATATTGGTTAATTGGAAGAAAATTCACCGTTTATTCAGATCACAAACCATTAGAAAACCTCAACTTAAAGGCTAGAACAGACGAGGAACTTGGTGAATTGACTTTCTATTTGTCACAATATGACTTTAATATTAAGTATATTCCTGGGAAAGATAATACTGAAGCAGATAGTCTCAGTAGAAACCCAGTATTAGAAGACAATGATGAAGATGATGAAGAAATTTTAAAAATTGTAAATTTGATAACATTAGATTATATTAAGATAGATCAAAAAAATAACGAGAATATAGGGAGAATAAGAAATAAATTAATTGAAAGAAATGGAATACTATACAAAAAGACACGAAATAGAGAAAAAATTATTTTATCTGAAGAATCAAGTGTAAAGTTAATAAAAGAAATACACAGTGAATGGTGCCATTTGGGTATCAACCAAATGATAAATAAAATCAGTCCTTATTATACAGCAAAGAGTTTAACAAGAAATATAAAAAACATATGCAAGAATTGTGAAATCTGTATAAAGAATAAATCGAGAGGTCAAGATAAATATGGGCTGATGTCACACCTGGGGCCAGCATCAAAACCATTTCAGATAATGTCTATAGATACCATTGGTGGCTTTGGGGGACAAAGATCAACGAAGAAATATCTACACTTGTTAGTTGATCATTTTACAAGATTTGCGTTTATCTTAACATCAAAAACACAAAATGCTACAGATTTCATTAAGTTGGTAAAAAAAGTTCTTGAGACGGAAAAAATTGACATATTACTAGCAGATCAATACCCAGGATTAAATTCAAAAGAATTTAAAGATTTTTTGAAAAATAATGATGTAAAACTAATCTTTACTGCAGTTGATACTCCATTTTCAAACGGACTCAATGAAAGATTAAACCAAACACTAGTTAATAAAATGAGGTGTAAAATAAATGAAAAAAGTGAAAAGAAATCTTGGGCATTGATCGCAAAAGAATGTACAGATAAGTATAATGAAACCGAACACTCAGTCACAGGTTTTGCACCAGTGTATTTATTAGAGGGTAAGGTCACTAGCATCTTGCCACAAGAACTACGACAACTGACAAATACAGAAACTTGGATTAGAGACAGAAAAGAAGCATTAGCAAGAACGATTCGATCACATATATATAACAAGAAATTATTTGATAAAGGCAGAAGACAAAGTGAATTTAACATAGGAGAACTAGTTTATATTGAAAACGGTAATAAATTAAATAGGAAAAAATTGGATAATTTAAGAATCGGTCCATTTGAAATAATAGATAAAATATCGAATACAATATATAAAATAAACACAGGAAGAATAAAGAAAGATACAGGCTTATACCATATTACAAAACTTATTCGAATGGAAGACGAGATTAACGATGAAGAGGATAATGCTGTAATATAATTGTTAGTAGGTGCAGTTACAATGAGAATTACTGGAGCAATTCTCACTCTGGAGGAGGGAGATGTAAAGAAAATGGTTTCTTTAATTTTAATATGCGCGCGCACCCCACGCTTTACGTGACATGTCGCGTCTGACATTCTGTTATTATTTAAGATATTTAATTTTATTATAATTTATTTATGATTTAGTGTTATAGTTTATTAAGATGTGTTAATCGAGAGATGATAACAATAAACTTTTATTGTCGTTTCTTTATTTACAGGTAAGGTTATTTTAGTTATGTAAAGATTGTATTATGATTGTGTAACCTACTCGATGAATAAGATTACATACTTTATTTACAGAGAAACAAATGGAAGTTTTATTGTAATTGAATTAAGTGTCTTATATATATTTTTTTATCAACTTATTCGATACAACCAATGCCACCTAGAGGCGAGTTGCTGAACTAAAGTGACAAGCGTGATATTTAAAAAGTCATTAAAAGTTCTGATATTCATCGATAGATGGCAATAAAAACTATCACCTCTGTGCTGGTCGGAGTTTTTATGTTTCGCAAAAAAGTAACTACTCATTTCGATGAAATAAGTCAACCTATCCTACTAACAGAATAGATTAAAACCTTGAGTTTTTTTTGAGTTTTTGGAAACCCAAAAAAGTTTATTTTATTTCCAAAAAAAAGGGTAAAAGTTTACTCATTTCGATTAAATAAGTCAACCTATCCTACTAACAGAATAGATTGAAACCTTGAGTTTTTTTGAGTTTTTGGAAACCCAAAAAAAGTATATTTTATTTCCAAAAAAAAGGGTAAAAGTTTACTCATTTCGATTAAATAAGTCAACCTATCCTACTAACAGAATAGATTGAAACCTTGAGTTTTTTTGAGTTTTTGGAAACCCAAAAAAAGTTTATTTTATTTCCAAAAAAAAAAGTATAAGTTAATATTTACTGAAATTTGGGTGTTTTTAGGGGTTATTCCTACAAATAATTAAATACTGACCACCATTAAATTATCTAGGTAATGTTTAATTCCAATAAATGGAACTTCTATCATGGAAAGGAATACGGTGTTTTAGACAATGTGACATAATATTATACTCGTAACGTTCAGTTTTTATTAAGAGTCTATTGAGATTATTAGGAACGTAATATTAAGAATCAAAATTAATGGTACGGTTTTGTAGGTTCCAAATATTAGGTACACGAAACTAAAGTCTCTAAATGACATTCATTTACTAAGTTAGACTTTAATAGTTTTTGTAACCTCACCCCTTAAACATAAGACAAATATTCTTACGTAATAAATGATCGGCCCATTATAAACTACTAATTACCCAGCTATTACTATTCTATTGCGTCTTATAATAATAAATACATTATTATTATAGTCTTAGCTCTTTAGCCGTCCTTAAACCTAGTGTTTACAATATACCTTCGCTCTTGAACGAGGCCGTAGGAGCTATCATTAAATATTTGTAAAGGCTGTCTGGTTACACGACCTTTTGATTAGAACGCTACGACGTAGTTGGTTGGTGTCATTAAACGATAAAATATACGTATTGAGCGTTTTAATAATATGTGTATATTTATTGGATGTTTTAATAATCTGTGTAAAGGGTTTGTGTCTTAAATGTAGCGTATCGTAGTAGGTAGACCGTTAATTCACAATATAAAGGGTGCGGCTTCGATTCCCAGTCTGTTGCATGTACCAAGGAGACTTTTAAGATCTCAAGTACATTATACGGCCGCTCAACGGCGAAGAAAAACGTGAGGAAACCCGCACATGGTTGGCCCCAGACGTATTAAGCAGTAATTCCTCTGGACTAGGCCGACTATGTTGTGAGAATGCCGTATGTGCTGGGCAACCATGCGTCATTTAAAACCGCCCCTCCCAGGCACTACAGTATTTAAAGAGTGTTTACTACGCTCGGAGAATACTGTATAAATCACTTCACTACAATTGAAATCGATGAAGGTTAGGTATATGACGCAAAAAAAAAATATCCACAAAAATTTTTTGACAGTCACATAAACATTTTAGGATATGTAACATTAAAGTTAATTGATTCTAGAGTCGGATCTTCAAATTAATGTACTTAATACGTTACAACGTATTCTAAAATGTTTAAGTGACAGTTTGAACGCAATTTTCTCAAAATCATGATTTTGCTACATATCACCCATTCATGTCTTTAATTAATAAATGATGCAAAAAAAATGTCTACCTGTTGATGACCTCCGTGGCGCAGTAGTTGAGTGCATTGGCGCTCAAGCGAAAGGTCGCAGGTTCGACGGGATTCGAATTTTCGATTAGGGAACAAAAACTTTTCAATGTTCCTGGGTCATGGATGTGTATTCAATTTATGTATAATATAATAAAAATCTTAAATATTATGTGTATAATATAAAAGTATTAAATATCTTTCCGCTATCCGGTACCTGTAACACAAGTTCTTCCGATACTTAGCACGGGGCCAGATTGACGTGGTGTGAAGCGTCTATAGATATTATTATAAAGAACCAATTATTTTAATGCTACATCTAGTATCGAACGTCGATGTCGTGACGTCGCCAACGTAAACACACGTATATACTAGACAAACATACGGTACAAGTTCCAACCTTCGCGGCGTATCACAGATGACACGAAAGATTCCACAACAACAGGTGGAGCTAAAAATAACTTAAGACGGATGCCTTCTCATTCATTGACAGGAAATACGAGAGGGATAGCCCGATATTTAATAAAGGTTTAACTTTAACATGCATTGGTGAAATTGGCACTAAGTCCCGATTTCACTAACGTAACGGCTTGTTAAAATACCATGCCTTCTCCAAGGAAATACGAGAGGGATAACACGATATTTAATGAAAGATTAACTTTAACATGTCTCTATTTTAACACAATGCATGTTGGTGTTAAATGCTTAAAATACCATGCCTTCTCATTCATTGACAGGAAATGCGAGAGGGATAACATGATATTTAATAAAGGATTAACTTTAACATGTGTTGGTGAAATTGGCACTTACAATTGTAAGATTTAATTAGCAGAATCTATCTCATACGTCAAATTAGTGTGCTTCTTAAACTTATACTCTAAGAATAAAAAAATACAAACTCTAGGAGGTAAAAATATTCTACGTCGGACGATAATAATCTATACTAATATTATAAAGCGGAAGAGTTTGTTTGTTTGTTTAAACGCGCTAATATCAGGAACTACTGGTCCGATTTGAAAATATATTTTTTTGTTGGATAGTACATTTATAGAGGAAGGCTATATAACATTACACTGCGACCAATAGGAGCGAAGCGTCAGTGAGAAATGTTGCAAAAACGGGGAAAATTATTCACATTTGGGGACTTTAGTTGCGTGCGCTGCATAAACAGTTTTAGTCATTCAAAAACCACGCGAACGAAGTCGCGGGCACATCTAGTAATTTATAAGATGTCGCATGGGCATTCTTAGAGTTCTGTGGTGCAGAAATAATAGGCCCAAGGAACCCGTATGGATTTAAGAAACTAAAAAGTTGCACACATATTAGGAGGGCATATAGTAATATATGCCCTCCTAATATGTGTAATTAAAGGTTGGTGGTTGCTAAAATCATACATTAAAAATAAAAAAGAAACCCCGACTTAGTGCGTAATATTCCTATCACACCAAACAAACGACCTTGAAGAGCTGAACCGATTTCCATCAAACATAGCTAAGAACACTCTCGACTGATATACCTTTCAAACAAAAAAAAAGCATTAAAATCGGATCATCCGTTTGGAACTACGATGCCAGAGACATGATGATGATGAGATTGAAAATTTCGTTAATAACGTATTTCCTTGCAACTGGATCGCACCTTGTGATTGTGTAATTTTTTCTTTTTTATTTGGCGGGTTTTCTGGTCGCCTCCGTGATCCAGTGGTTCAGAGCTTCGCTCTCGACCCGGAGGTCGCGGGTCCGATTCCCGCGTGGGAACAACAAAAAATGTTGTTTTCATGTTTGGTTAGGATAATGCAGGCCGATCACCTGATTGTCTGACAAGAAAGATGATCTATGCATCGG
Organism: Celastrina argiolus; assembly: GCA_905187575.2. Taxonomy (NCBI): domain Eukaryota; kingdom Metazoa; phylum Arthropoda; class Insecta; order Lepidoptera; family Lycaenidae; genus Celastrina; species Celastrina argiolus. The sequence goes on along the minus strand of LR994591.1, from coordinate 2,361,977 downwards.
ATGGGCAAAAAGTCGGTCCTGCGCATGTTCTCTCGCGAGTCGTATCGGTTTACCGTCCCACTGAGTTATGAGAGTGTCATTGTGTACTGCGCACTTGGGCACTATAAAATGACTCCTGCGTAGCTGGCCTGGTTTCAATGAAATCGGCTAACGACACCGAAATCGATGAGGGGAGCTATTATTATTAAGGCGGGTTTTAGATTGATTTTTTTTTTTGCAAAATAAAATAGTAATAATTTCATACTTTACACCCATCCTGTAGGGATAATAATTTTTCGTTAAATAGGTATTTTCAAAGAAAGGCGAGATTTTCGAGTAATTAGCCTCCAAAGTGGTTTAGTTTAAAGACTTTTGAGACACCAAGCAACCTAAGTAAGTTAATTGATTGGTAATAAGTTAGGACCCGTGGCATCTGTAAACTATAAGAGGTAGAGTCCCGATTTCTACAACGTTTGTCAGTGTTAACGGCTTGTTAAAATACCATGCTTTCTCATTTATTGACATGAAATAAGACAGGGATAGCATGATATTTAATGAAGCATTAACTTTAACATGTTTTGGTGACATTGGCACAGAAACTTGTAACTATGTTAATAGCACCAACTAAATATTCTTTAGGAAAAAAAAAATTAACGGTGACATCTACTTTTGCCGTATTTGAAAAAAAAATGCCCATTAAAAGTTAAGGTAACCTAATAAGAGATGTCCTGACATGCTCTTGATCAGGTTTTAAATTGTTTTGTAAAACGCCAAATAATAGAAAACATCAGTTGTGCAAGTTAAATCGCGGTGAAGAAATTAATTACAAGTGGAAGTCGGGTCGCGCACAAAGGGTTAATTAAATAAAGTACTATTGGATGTACCAAATATATAAAAAAAATAACGTTTGTTCCAAAAACTCTATAAAATAGAGTAACTTTTCTGCCAGCCGTACAATTTACAAAATAGGACAAAAACTTTTCTGCAAACCGTACCGTCACGCACTGGACAACGCACATGTACGTCGCGCCTTATTGTGTCTATTTACAATTCGCATGTAGGTCAGGGCCGAGCTGTCGCGTTTTACAACCGTTGTTCAGTCTAAATGCACATGTCTAGATTTGTAGCGTCAGCATAACGACGGTTACGAAGATTGTGGTCATTTCGTTGAGCTCAAGACCATTCATAGCCGAATCGGCAGGCTGATTATGTATCTCGCAACAGCAATTCGACTGGCGCGAATTGTACACTTGTGTACAATATCGCTCTCAAGTGACAGCGATAGAGATACATTTGACAGCGATATTGTAAACAATTGTACAAATTACGCCTGTCGAATTGCTGTTGCAAGATACATAATCAGCCTATGGTTCAGCCGCTCTCGAGTTTTAGAGAGACTAACGAACAGCAATTTTTTTTATATATAAGAAGAAGATGTAGTTCAACATGAAATGAAAAATTCATACGCCATTTTGACACTGGCAGCTGTAGAATATAGTCTATGGTTGTGTCATAGAGTTTGTTTACGTGTGGGTTAAAATTGACGGGACGTATTATACCAAAGTTACATGCTTATCTGTATTATGTATATGCATCTCAAGTTATTACCTAACCGTCTAAGTCTATACACAAGTAGTACTTAAACGACACTCAAGTATGGCGGGGCAGTACGCGAAATCACATTCAGCAAGTTATCGGTCGGGGTCTCTGGGTTATTGAACTCTACAATTAGTTATTGCATAACAAACTCTATTACGATGCAGCTGAATGCATTTTTGTATGCGCAAGCTGTATCGTAAACCTCGTCAGTGGTTATTGGATAATTAACTGTATATCGACGTGGTTAAGTGCATTTCAGATTGCGGAACGTTCACAGTAGATTCCTATGGAAGTTATATTTAACTCGCAGCGAAAGTGTCGAGGCGACAGGTTCTGTATACATAATGTTGTTTATTTCCAGTTGGCTTTAGTCAAATTAAAAAAATAAACTAGAACATACTTAGCACACATAATAATATAGGTAAAAATATCTATGGACGCTTCACATCACGTCAACCGATAGGATGACCAGAGGGCTTACTCTCCAAACTGATTTGATATTGATTCAGATTCGGTCGTGCCGCGTACTTTCCAATAAATTGACGTTTGATCATTTTGATTCTCAGTCGATTGATATGGTCGGGAGTACAAAAAAGTTGCGATCTAACGATTTTCTTTATCCTGGTTAGTTTCAAAGCAATCCACCAAATAAAATACCAAAAGCCGTTGAGAACGAACTGATTCGATTCTCGATTGTGTCGGGAGTAAGCCTGCTGTTCCTGAGATTATCGAATTGAAACAAACACTTCAGTTTTATAATATTATGAAAGAATTTATGAAGAAATTATTAAGATTAGTAGCCTGTACTTATGTATAAGTCTATGTTTGTAAGCAAACTAGCCGTGCTTGCGACTTCGGTCTCTCAGACTTAAATTTTGGGTTACATGGACGGTGGACCTCCAGGGTTTGGGCTGGTACATGTTACCTATAGCCTTCTCGACAAATTGGTTATCCAATTCAGATTTTTTTTAAATAGACTACCAGTTCCCGAGATTAGCGACTTGAAACAAACACTTCAGTTTTATAATATTATCTTTTTTTATCTATGGACGCTTCACACCACGTCGATCTGGCCCCGTGCTAAGTATCCGAAAAACTTGGTGTTACAGGTACTAGACAACGGAAATATATTTAATAGGTACTTTATACTATAGACAAATTAAATATTATAATAATAATAAAACACAAATTTAATACACATGGACATGGATGTCCATGACCCAGTAACACGGAAAAACTTTTTGTTCCCTCGGCAGGATTCGAACATGGGACTTCCAGCTTGAGCAGCCGACGCGCTTAGCCTCTGCGCTACAGGGGTCGTTGATTATGTTTTGTATCAAAAGTTATTTTAACTAGTTTTAGTTATTTAGTTTAACGCCTCCGTGGTCCAGCGGCATAGAGGTTGGCTCTCGACTCGAAGGTCGTAGGTTAGACTACCGCGTTGGAACAACTTAAATTTTATTTTCAAGGTCATCACGACAATGCAGGCTGATCGCCTCATTGTCTGATAAAAAAGATGATCCATGCGTCGGATGGGCATGTAAAAAGTCGGCCCTGCGCCTGTACTCTCGCCAGTCGTGTCGGGTAACCGTTCAATTAATTATGAGAGTAAAAAGAAGAGTGTCCTTGTGTATTGAGCATACACTTAGGCACTATAAACTCCTGCGTAGCTGGTCTGGTTTTAACGAAATCGGTCACCGACACCGAAATCGGTCTGGGAGCTTAACATTATCAAAAGCTGAACCTTCCAGAATTACTGCTAAGTCAGTATAAAGATTAACGTAGAACCTTATGTTACGCAACAATTCACAACTTGCGTAATATTAGGTAATCCCTCGCGAGTCGTTAATCTGTCGTGTCAGGGCATTCATCATTGCTCATTACATCTGATATGCCTAAACTCCCGTGACATACAATCAGTTCTAGCTATTAGCCTAGTTTTAGACCTAATTTCATCAAATTTCTTTAAAAGACCTAACGATTAACCCGAATTCCATCTCGCTCTTTCATAAAATATTAAAACAGGACAGACGAAACCCGCATTCCATCTCTCTCTCACATTAAATATTAGAACAGGACGATCAAAACCCGGATTTCATCTCTCTCTCTCTCATTAAATATTAGAACAGGAAGGACAAAATCCGGATTCCATCTCTTTATCTTATTAAATATTAGAACAGAACAGACAAAACCCGTATGTATTTCGGACTTAAGATAATGTATTACGGACACACTTGGGCACTATACAATTCTACGTAGTTAAGATTAATCTGCTTGCCTCAGTAGCCTATTGGTTTAGAGCTTGGGTTCGATTTCCGAGTTGGAACAACCAAAAATGCTGCTTTATAGTTTAGTTGGTCAAGACACGCTGATCACCTGATAGTCTGCAAGCAAGACGTATTTCGTATGGGCATGTAAAAGTCAATCCTGCGCCTGATCTCCTGAAAAACTTCTTGTTTATCCATCCCACTGGGCTACCAGAGTGATAGAAGAGTGAATGCTTCTGCGTGGCTGGCCTGGTTTCAATCAAACCGGCCACCGTCACCAGAATCGGTGTGGGAGACTATTCTTAGACTGGTTATCAAGTGGGCACCCCACCAGCTATCATCTACCTGCTTCACAGCCCCGTCGACGTAGTCCTCGCACACGTTCTTGGAGTAGAAGGTCTCCACGGGGAACGTCCGGCCGGGGATGGTGAAGGTGGGCACGTTGCCGAAGAACGAGGAGAACTTGCTGGAGTCCATGGTCGCCGAGGTCACGATCAGCTTGAGGTCCGCACGACGCGCCACCACCTGAAGAAGAATTAAAACACAATTAAAATGGTCGAGCTTCGAGCGACCCGATGATGATGAATATTACCATCTCGTTCACGTGAAGTTAGAAAATACTAGATCTAAATCGGTTCATCCGTTAACGGTTTTAGATATTAATTTTTCAATAACAATTACATAATTCACTTACTTGAGAACAAAACTTATGGAAGACGCAGTTTACGGAATGGAATAGAATTATATATATTATATAATAGCACTTTATTTGCATAGAATGTAGGTATACAAAAAAACCCATAGATTAAGTGACACAAGAGCTACCTTACCAAACAGAGGTATACAAAAGTTATATCACCCTCTATTTTCGTCGTGCTATAATATAATGGTACGAGTACACTGGCATACCAGCAGTGGCGTAGGGAAGAGAGAACTCCTAAAGTTCTCTCTTCCCTGGGTTTTTTTGTTTTGAGGGTGGCCTTCATTCATTAGTGGGACTGGTGAAAGGAGGATATCCTGCTCCAAGTAGTTATCCCGATTTACATATACTATATTACATTTTGGATTCAACAGCTCTATGCTAACAGGCAATAGATCGCACGCCCTAAGCGTTAACCAATAACAATACAATAAATATTCCAACCCAAGTCAAACGGGAATTTCGAATAACACCCCAGGTCCTGCAAGCTTACTTCTGACACAATCGAGAATCGAATCAGTTCGAACAGCTTTCGGTATTTTATTTGGATTGCTCCGAAACTAACCAGGATAAAGAACATCGTTACATCGCAACTTGCTACCATATCAATCGACTGAGAATCAAAATGACCAAACGTCAATTTATTGAGAAGTACGCTGCACGATCGAATCTGTATCAAAGTCGAATCAGTTTGAAGAGTAAGGCCTTGGTTATTGAGGGCCGCTTTTGCCCTGCTGTGGCCACCTTGGGCGAAAAAAAAAAAAACTTTCTGCAGTCGACATGTCTACCTTATTCACTACTTCATTCTGTTACGCCTACCAATAACACGTCGTAATTTCGCACACCTTGGAGTAAGATATCCCTACAAGGCTGTTGCAGAGGGCCATTGCTTGTGGCCTCTCCCAAGCACTCGCTGGCTCTGCTCGTTGACGCTGTTGTATGATAGTTGTAACTTTTGCGACGTACAACGACCTTCGGGTAACCTTTCTAAGAATTTAATATTACGGGCAGAAACACCGACTGGTTACATCAAGGTCGCATACCACGTTAAAAATAGAATCATAATTTATGAAAGTTAACTTTAATCTTGCGTGACTCACAATCATTGTTATGCGTGCAAAAACTGCGAGTACAGTTTTACCATTCGAGGCAACAGAGGAATATTAAGTTTGGTACAGTTAAAGTTTATGTTCCAGCTCCCTAATGCCAGTGGAACTCTTGACGAAGAAAGATGGCAGCATCTATAATGATGCCCGATAAGGCAATACTCCATCAGGGTTATGGTAGTATAGCTGTTCCCATGGCCCCGCCAAAAGCATAAAGGACATCGGGAGGTTTTAGAGCACTATGGAGTCCAACATAACCTCGCGATTCTCTGCCGGGGTAACAGGGTATGCGCAACGCCTTTCCCCTCGAAAAAAAAGTTAAAAGTTTATGTAGAGGTGTGCAGAAAGTCATTGTTTAAAATATTACTTATAGCCTAAAATTAGATACTACTCATCAACTCACACCAGCGTGCGATTGATACAATGAGATCTTTTTCTTCTTCGTTTAGCATATGGGGGACATATACATCAATGGGAATTGCCAACGCCAGAGTGTAGAAAGAATGACAGTTCAGTAGATGCAATGATATGACACGTTGACGTTTGTCTATCTGTCCTTTACATTCAACATTTACAATATTTCTTTTACACTATATCTAAGAGGTGAAAAGAACCCTTATGAATCCGTCGCAAAATATGATAGTAATATTTTGTGAATGTGACATTCAACAAACGTAAGTTGTTAGCCGCGACATGTAGAGAAAGAAAGTGTATTTTTGGAGTGATTACATTTTGTAGAGTCACTTTGTCAGTTTACAAAAAAAAACATAAGTCATAAAATTTTTTTTCAAAAGTCACAAGCCAACATAATGTGACATTCTTAGAAAATAAGATTTATACTACCGACCTCGGCGTGCTAAAAAGGAAAAACTACTGATCCGATTTTAAATAAATACGTGTAAAATACATAATAATAGCTCGGTAGCATAGGCTACTATAATATTTATACTATTAACTTATACAATTTTCAAGGTTTAAAGTTTTTGATATAATTCTGCTGATAATATTTTTCGTTACGTAACGCGTTACGGTGTCAATATGTCTGACTTAAGTAAATACTTACAGCGTACCGAGACATCAAGACGACGAGAGAGAAACATCCTTCATCATTATAAAAAATATGGTTATTGCATAAATTAAAATCAGTGAAAATGAAAATGAAAAATCTTTTATTTCCAAATCGGTTAGTTACTAACACTTTCAGAATTGTCCTACATGATGACCTACCAAGTATAAATCACATTAAACTTTTATTTGTTTGCGTGCAGATTAACCATTTATTTTGATACTTTTGAGGGGAAATCCCGAAGAGGTGAACAATTTATTTATGCATGATTTGTTTATTGTGAATCGTTAGTAAATTGAATTTTAATTGTTGATTTCGTATCCGTATAAGTTAACTACGTAAATGGATTCTCTAACGAGTATCACCATCATACTGATTCCATTCCAACTTCGTTAAGAGAAATACCGGCCAGGTCAAGGTCGCGCACAAAGGGTTTCGTACAAAATGCAAAAATATGTTTGTTGTATGGGAGTGCTTGAAATATTTATTTTATTTTTAGTATTTGTTGTTATAACAGAAATACATAATCTGGGAAAATCTATCTAGGTATCGCAGCTCTCTAGATACATCAAGGGCCCTGATTACGTAACTTCGGTCGCATTCCCATTTCTCGAAATCAGCTGTCATTGCGACGTTAAAACTTTTTAAAACAAGATTTAAAAAGTTGAAATGTCATAATTTTGACGTTTTAACTTTTTAAATCGTGTTTTAAAAAGTTTTAACGTCGCAATGAAGGTTGATCTCGAGAGATGGGAAAGCGACCGAAGTTAGGTAATCAGGGCCCTGGTGACAAACTATAAGTATTAAAAGAAAAGAAATTAAAGTACTATGTAACATTAATAAAGTTGTTCATATTTAAAAGTGAAACGAAACGTTGTTTTATCTGCCAAATAGGTTCTCAAGTGAGGTTGGGTTTGAAACTTCTTTATTAATAAAAAAAAAATGCATTTATTTCGGTCTAGGTGCCCATAGTCTTTGTTAGTAACAAATTTAATACGGGCCTCAGAGGCAAAATAACCTTTAAGTGAAACACAACGGCCATTTTCATACATACCCCTGGATAATGCCACAAGAGTATTTATTTATTGACACACAAGACAAATCAGTAACGTATTAACGTAAAGTTTTTCCTGAACATCTATGTATTATTATTATTATTTATTATTTAAGCACACTAGCAGCTATTAAGCTGATGCCTGTGTATGAAATAGTTTGAAGATAATAATCATCTATTTTGTCCAGTCTATTCTTAAAGAAATTTACTGATGGTGCCATGACAACATTTTCAGGTAATCTGTTCCAGGCCTTCTCCACTCGATTAGGTAAAAGGTGCTTTCGATGTATTTTCTTGCATGGAGTTTGACATAATTGTATACTATAAGTACGTCCCTATTTTTTAATTTTTTTATAAATTAATTATTTCTCTAGCCCGTGCAAAGACCTCTTAATAAGAGGGAACTTATAATTTTGCAATTCGAATTATGGTCGAATTTCGGCAACATGGCGGCCTCTGGTTATTATTACTATTTATAACAATCAAACTCTACAGGGGGGGGGGGGGTCACATTATTTACACCATAATGTCTTTATTACGCCGGTGGAGAAAACTAATTTCCAACGAGATTAACCCACTTAGTGCGGTTTAATCTGCGGTATAAAGATATGACGTTATTACTTTCTGTAGCTAATAAAACTGTAAGTGTAAAGGCGATTGCTCATTGTAAAATATTATAAGTGACATCATCATCAATATAGAGCAGTGTTGTGGGGTAGGCGCCTGGGGGGCCGATAATTGAAGACACGAATGGATGAAGGTGATATGTAGCAAAACTCTGATTTCGAGAAAATTGAATTCAAACTGTCTCCGAAACATTTGGGAATACGTCGTACGTAATAAGTACATTAATCTAAAGATCCGTCTCTAGAATATGAATTTATATTAATATCTATTGAATTTAGAATAATTATTCCTATGTCCGATATCTCGTTTGGAATGCATCTACTTTACTTTTATCTCTAAATCACCTAATGGTAGAAAATGCCTCGAGGCATTAAGTTCGCCTATGTACAAAAAGTGCATGATGTATTAAAATAAATAAATAAAATTAATGTACATAATACGTTACTACATATCCTAAAACATTCATAAAGTTGTTCACTTTTAAGTTAAATGAAACGTTGTTTTTTTTCTACTTAAATTAAGAACAGCATTAAAATCCACTGAGGTTTGTCCAATACTGTAAACAGTCTTATTCGCAATAATGAAATAGATACACAACAGCTGTTAATAGGTAGGTACTAGTAGGTACATTTCGAAAGATTTACAATTATTAAGAGTAACAATTAAAACGAGAAATTGTTTTATCTGTCAAATGGGTTCTCAAGCAGAGGCTATTGAGATTGTTTTATTTTAACGGGCCTAAGAGTATTTCAGTCTCTAAGGATGCTTCTTATTTAGAGAAAAGCCTTATCCTGTATATGGCAGGAGTTTACATGGGGATCTTCCCAAGGTAAGAGATAAGTAAATAAAACTATATTCTAATATATATATAATAGGAATAAAATTCTAGGAACCCCACGCTGGTGTATTTACTCCTTTATTTTAATCTAGAGTAATAGTTTTCATCTATCCTATACTAATGTAAAGGAAAAGATTTATGTTTTTGTGTTTTCATTGAATAGGATCCAAAATCACTAGATCGTTTTTAGTAAAAAGTTCGTCGTGACAAAGTGTGGTATCGATTTCATTTTTTTAGCGTTTTCTCGATACCTACCACATAAAACGTAGGTTTTCTTATTGCGAGGAGTGACACTCAGTACACAGGGCCGATTTCTGAAATATTCATTAGAGAGAAAGAGAGGGTTAGATTATTCAATACCATCATGCTCGTTACGCTGTTTAAAAATGCTACAGATAAGCTTAAAGGCACTGATTAGTAAGACATACATTTTGAATGAACCTTATCTGTGGTATTTTTAGCATTGTGAGAGCGAGCGTGATGTAATTATATAATATCGGTCGCTCTCTTTCTCGCTGATAAATGTTACACCAATCAGCGTTCAATATGAGTTGTTAACTTGAATGTCGTGTTAGTTGATCATATATATGATTAGCCTTTTAGAAACAGTCCGTTAAGCTTCTTTTTATCGCGGCAAAATGTACGGTTCTCCAGAATGTCATTCGACGTCGCAGGCTAAATCTGTAGACTATAAAATAAGTGTGTAAACACTATCTATATCCCACAGGCCTGTACACATTGGCTGGCTTGTAGACAACTTCAGAGTTAACGGTTTAGAAAATTATATTTACGGTTGGTAGTATATGTGTTCTCATCTGTATAATATATTGAGTAATTTATCTCTGAACGAGAAAATATACTTTTTATCTTTTTTGTACTATAGTAGCTTTTGTTCGCCCGCGATTTATCGCAGTTTAGCCTCTAAGTTATAAATATTTTGAAGGAATGCTAAGCTAAGCTAAGTCCCGAGTCACCAACGCATGTTAGTGTTAACGGCTTGTTAAATTACCATGCCTTCTCATTCATTGATAGGAATTACGAGAGGAACAACATGATATTTAACGAAGTATTAACTTTAACATTGCTTGGTGAAACCTTAGTCTATATTATACAGGGATAAGGTAGCATTATAATGATAAAAGAGTTATCAAAATACGTCCACTAGTATATACTAGCTAACTCATATGAGTTTATTCGTAACAAACTTACAAAAGGTAATGTAGCAACTAAGAAAGAAAAGCTTTGTTAATGCAGACTCTAAACTACTACTATAGTCTATACCAAATTTAAAGGATGTTGACGAAATTCGTTCAGTAGTTACAGCGTCTGGGAGTTATAAACGTCCACACAAACAAACTTTCGCGTTCGTTAAATCAATAAGCAAACAGGAAATAAGATTTCCTCTTCTCCTCTTCAAAAAAAGGGAAAAACAGATATATTTGCGTGAAGAGATTCGAAGCTCACTTTTCTGTTATTTATTTCTTCTAAAAATATCTGAATAGAGAGGGATTATTTTTTTCTAAAAAACCGCTCGTCAATTTTTGATTTTGTCGTTCAATCATATACTTATTATATTATATTCTATTTTGATTATGTTGATGTTCATTCTGACTGAATAACATAATGAAAAATAACTTAAAATATATTTGAAAACAAAGTACTTATAAAAAAAACTAAGGCTTACCTAAAAAAGATTATTGACAAAAACGACTTTTCTTAAAAAATCGATTTCGGTCGGAATTATATTAACATGATCTATTAATACGTAAAGAAAAATCTTTCATAGTTTTCCATGGATAGTGCGCATAGAGTAGGTATGCTCTGAAATTAAGTAATTTGGCACAAGGCACAACAAAGTAAAATGATTTCATTATTATTATTTTATGTTTTTAATAATGACTTCCTCTGAAGTGGCTCAAATAGGAGGGGTCAGCCTCAAACTAAATGCACTCTACTTACTTCCTATTTACATTAGCGATACGGCAATAAACATTTATAATGTAGCCCTGACATTATTTATATAAAGTGTGTGCCAAGACCATTCGGTACATAGGTCTCCGCCGTCTAGTCTATCTATATCTACAATATAGGACCAGATACAGTCTAGACTGTATATTGTCTAATTTATTCTGAACAACAACAAAACAATAATAATATAAATCAATCGTTAAAGCAATTTTGTCTGAGATTATTTCACTATTTTGTTGTGTCGGAAGAGAAGATTAATTAATAATATAAAGAACTTGTGTTACACGTACCTACCAGACAACAGAAATATATTTAATACTTTTATGTTATACTCAGCTATCTCGAGTGATTTTTTATTTGTAACTAGCTGACCCGTGCCCACTTCGTTGAATATTTCAAGACCAAAAATAGCCGAATCGGTTCAGCCATTCTCGAGTTTTAGCGAGACTAACGAACAGCAATTCATTTTTAATTTGTATATATATAATACTTATCCTATGTCCCTTTTTACGGAAAGTCATCTAAAAAGGCCAAGCCAAGTTAGACCGGTGGTACCTATCTAACCCTAGCCCACCGAGAAGAACCGGCGTAAGAAAGTCGGAAAAATATCCGGAAAAAATAAAAAAAAGGCGTAAAAATCCACATCATATCGGTGACTGACCCAGGCTGATGATGATGAGTGATGACGTATTCCCTAAACTGTCACAGCTGTTGTAATGTTGGCAGCCGCGCCCCCGTGACGCGGGCATTTTTATTGCTCGTCTAATTTTGATGTAACTTTATCTTTACTGTTGAATCGTGGGTGTGGCAACGCGTTATTCCAGATTCTTGGCATTCAGACCAGTTTCACCGCAAGCCGTAAGCAAAACTATAAACAAAATTTTGAATTATACCCGACTTAGAAAAATTTGAATTTTGAAGTGAACTGATAAAATTTATTTATAGTTAATTAAAACCATTGGGGTCACCCTTTTTTTTACATTAATTAACTTATATCTAAGCACAATTATTAATTCATACTAACAAATTATAAACTAAGTAATAAGTAACACAATATACGTGTAAATGAACTAATAAGTAATGATAAGTTATGGCTATGAACACTCGATCACATCTCGCAAACAAAGCTAGATCAAAATAGGTCCATTCGTTTGAAAGATACGATGCCACAGACATAAATACAGACACGTCAAACTTATACCACTCATAATTTTGTTCGTCAAGGGTAAAAACACAAGCCTCGTCACCTCGGCGTAGTTCAGTTACACTTGGTCCTCACTCTCCGAAATTCAATTTTGCCGCGTACTTCCGAATAAATTGATGTTTGTTTATTTTGATTCTCAGTCGATTGATGTGGTCGGGAGTACAAAAAGTTACGATCTAACGATTTTCTTTATCCTGGTTACTTTCAAAGCAATCCATCAAATAAAATACCATAAGCCGTTGAGATCGAACCGAATCTATTCTCGATTGTGTCGGAAGTAAAATATAAGCATTTATATTTTATACAGTCAAGCACACAAGCAGGCTTATATATAGGTATAAAATATAAGACACACGCGCAAAGATTTTACGCATTTCAGACCGGAGTAATTTGGTTCATAGAACTCGGTACACTTTTTATTTGATTTCGACTTTAGCGCCGACCACGTCCTAAAATAATCATGAAATACGCACAGTCGTTACAGCTTTTTATCGCCACTAAAACAAAATATGCAGTCCCTAGACGCGGGCACAAAGTAGATAAACGGATATTAAATGTTTATTGTGTAACGGTACGGTGCTTCTACATTTCCATGATTATAGCTGAACATTTACTTCAGTATTACCATAAAGTAATACTATGGGAATTTTACATTTGATCGTCATAAGTAAATCCTAAGCCAAACCTAAACTAAATTTCATCAAAATTAATGAAATCAAGATTAAGAAAATCTTATCACAAACTAGCTGTGCCCGCGACTTCGTTCGCGTGGTTTTTGAGTAACTTAAACCGTTTATATGCAGCGCACGCAACGAAAGTCCTCAAATGTGAATAATTTCCCCCGTTTTGCAACATTTTTCACTGACGCTTCGCTCCTATTGGTCGCAGAGTAATGTTATATAGCCTAAAGCCTTTCTCTATAAATGGACTATCCAACAAAAAAAGAAATATTTCAAATCGGACCAGTAGTTCCTGAGATTAGCGCGTTTAAACAAACAAACTCTTCGGCTTTATAATATTCGTATAGACATTTAATTGATCTCGATTCAAACGTAGACTATACATTACATCATTATATTATCACGAAAAAGTATCGATCTCGTGGACACAGAAGGAGGCTCTAATCCATTAGTAAAGATAAATATTTGGTCGTCAAAATGTGACTTGCGTCAATCCAAGCTCGGTGCGTCAACGGATATGTTCCTCAGACGCCCAAACTGCCGTCATGTGATGATTACATCCAAAAGAGACACAAACATCCGTCCATCCTCAAAGACTTACAATAGTAATAGGGAATTTGAATAGATCCGATATAGGCATACCTATTTCATAAAATTTTGTCGCAACCGAATGATGCTGAAGCAAAAGTTTTGTTCAATTACTATGTACTTTTTTTCATGGCACAATTACTAGCATAGATGTTTTTCTTTATATTTTTTAATTAAGTTTTCCCGTAGGATATTCCCAGAGTTTGGAGAGTCGAAGGCAAAAGCAAATCTATCTATTTCAAATTCAGTAACAAGTACCACTCAACTATCAAAATGGCGTACTGTAACAAGCTATCGATATCATTTTGTCACATTAATCTCCGCCATTTAATATCTTTCATGAACGCAATATAACGCTGCGCTTTCACCCCCAGATGATTAAATGTTATAAGGGTGAGTCTACGTTAACCGCGAGCGACGTTATAAGTATATTTTTGGAGATTTTTTTGCGTAATCCATATACTTAGTGGTCATTGACTGACGGAGGATCACCCCGAGAGGGTGTAAAAAGAACAGTCACTATAATTTTTGTCAAAAACGACTTTTTTCCATTTTCTTTTTTTTTTTCATAAGAATAACAATAGAGCAAAAAAATTTTTAATGTAATTAAAAAAAAACATTTCTAGAATGAGAAAAGGTAGTATAATCATTTCCCAAAGTTGTAGTGACTGTTCATTTTACACCCGTTGTATATAAAAGCAGTTTTTAAAGTTTTATTAAAGGAGCTTGATTATGGTATGTGGTATGTAAAATATTGTGATTGAATAACTTGTGTAATTTACCTGTTTATGTAGGATTAGCATACAAACCGCCTAATCATTATATATACAGGCTTTAATCTAATCTGCTAATACTAAAATTACATACTTTCATGTCATCACTCCAAAGTCTAATATTGTAAATGCGAAAGTTTGTAAGCGTGTGTATATTTGCCAGTACTCCACGTACAAACGTCTCAACTGTAAAATTTGGAATACTGTCTTATATAATGTCTTATCGTGACACCCTGGATTCAACACTTAACTATACAATAAATAAAAAAAGTTTTATTTCCAAATGAAACTTAGCAAGCAAGTCAACACTTATTAAACTTATAAAGAATATTGAAAAATGTACAATTTTATCTTGATCTTATCTAGATAATTTCGAATTTTCATAATTTTAATTTCGCTCCAACTTACAAGAACAATAATATATTCTGTGCGACAGTCGCTCGCGTGTTTCCTGCACCGACCCTTAAGCCACACCTGTGTCTCCATAACTTTAACGACATCATTGAAGTCTGGATGCTAAACGACAATCAATTTTCGTAATATCTGCCAGAAGCTATACTTCCTCGAAGAAAGCGCAATACGTAACGTGGGTATATTAAAGTTATTTAAAGTAAGTATGGGCAAATTTATGATGTTGGGGCATTTCTCATACAAACATGAAAAAGTAAGTCCTTCAGCGTTGGGAATTTCACAGTATACTCTACATAGGAGGCATACACACAAGCTAAAGTATTATTACTAATTTATTTTACACCTTGAATAAATCTTATCTTATCTTCTTATGTATAAAAATGAATAGCTGTTCGTTAGTTTTGCTAAAACTTGAGAACGGCCAAACCGATTCGGCTATTTTTAGTCTTGAAATATTCCTGGAAGTCCAGGGAATGTTTAAACGGTTTGTATGCTCAACAAAGTGGGGACGGGTCAGCTAGTGTAGTTATATTGTTCTGACTCTTATTATCTCTATCAAAACTATAGATGTTTTCACAGATTTTTCCAGATTTCTATTTTCAGTGATCGGAATATTCTCCAGACTGGAAGATTCAGAGGAATTGAGTCAGAGCTAAGACCAACAGCAGCAGAACGTGGTCAAAGTCGCGAGCACACCTAGTTTTATAAATAAATCGAAATGCTTCGCGTGCACAAACACAGCTAGATCTCGGTTTCAAAAATCGCTTATCTATCAAATAGTGTTCTATTTTTAAATCATTCGAACGTCATGACAACGTACGTGACATCTTATATTTTTAACTTTTATGATGCCTCAGTATATCTGTATCAAGTTAATGCCTCCTGTTTCTTTGACTAATCTTTATAAATAAACTAAAGACGTGTTTTATGGCACACACGAGCATGCTAATCGCCTGTTGAAAATTGATTATCTTTACGTCCCGTTTTTTTAACCCAAACGTAAACAAACCCGTCTATGACACTACCATAGACTGGATATTGATGCGAATACAACAGAACGATTATTATTGTTTTCGACTATGAATCCATAGACTATATTTTACAGTCGGCAAAATGGCGTATTTTTACTGTGAAAGTTTTTAATTTGATGTTAAAATATATTCACTACTGTTTAATTGTTATAATATGTACTGCATAATGAAGTATGATCCTTTAATATTCCGGTGAAAGTATTAATAAGTGTGCACAATAAGTGAAAATTTGAAAATTTCGGTGTTTTTGGTTTGTTTACTATATATGTATACTGTGGGGGTTTCCAAATAATCCTGTCCAGAATAATTTCCGTCTTGACAGATCTGAAGATTGTTATTTAGCAACATAGCCTACGGGCAGGATTAGCAAATTGTTGACTACATTCAAAGTATACCTGTACCACCTGTACGTACAATGTTAGCAGCCTCAGATTATAAAGCCATAGGCGGAAAACATCTGAAGCCACTAAAGCAATACAATCAGTATTGCCAGTATGATTTCCCAAAAAAGTAAGACTGGCTTTCTGAAAAGGTACGGGCCTTAACTTAAAAGTACAGTCTCGCAAAACATTTAAAATACTACCTATATTAACCCTTTTGTAGTTTGTATTACAAAATGAATTATCAGTATAATTTATACGGTACGAAAAAGGTAAGGTCTACATTGGGATACGGTAATGGTACGTTCTGGCAACGAAAAAAATAAAACTAGTATTTTCCGAATTGTAGCAAAATTTTGGTAGCTAGATGTTGTTTTAAACTCGAATTTTAAAAATGTGACCACTAGAAATATCTTTTAGGATCCGCACAAGATAAACTCAGTTTATCTAATGACGTATATAGAATGTTTAGAAACTCGGCAGGTAGGTTTTATTGGTCATGTATAGTATCAAGTTAATCCCGTCTCAAGTTATTAATAAACCGTGATAAACTAACCTTGTAAGCTGGTTCAAACCAGATTTGATCTGGTAACTCAATCTAATACCTGCACAGTATGCACTAACAGGCTGGATATGGTATTTAAGTTATTCAAGTTAATTGCGCTTGCGCATAAACTTGTAAAGGTTGTTGAACTGTGTTGAGTTTAACGACCAAGTACTCAAAACGTTTATTATGTAGTTTTACATTTCTGCTACTCCAGTGTGGACTGAGGTCCCAATGAGTCGGAACTGTGCTGCTGCTGCACGGGCTGCAGGGAGTCGGAGATACCAGAGAGACCAGGAGATGTGTTCAGCTTGCTGACTGGTTGTTCTAGTGACTAGTGTTCAATTTTTTTTTAAGATAGCCAATCCGAATTAAATTTTATGCACTACACAAGAAGATACATGCTTCATTGTAAGACAGTTCATTGTCAGAGTTTAAATTTCGAGCTGCTCTTACGATGAAATGTTTCGTGTCGTGACTGTTGCATAAAATGTTGAATTTCATTAAAAATGCCGAATCGAGGAAACGAATCAGTTTGATCTCAACGGCTTTTGGTATTTTATTTGGTGGATTACTTTCAAACTAACCGGGATAAAGAAAATCGTTAGATCGTAACTTTTTGTACTCCAGACCATATCAATCGACTGATAATCAAAATAAACAAACGTCAATCTAATCGGGTGTACGCGGCACGATTGAATTTGAATCAAAATCGAAACAGTTTGGAGAGTAAAGCCCCTGTTTCGCGTCTCGGTGTCAGCTGGCATATTAAACATCAAGTTTCTAAGAGCTTTTAAAATACGTCAAAGTTTGACTTAAAGTTCTAGGTTTCTTTAATCCCTACCTTAATGATCACATAGCACTGAAAACAGACTATTTTAAGACAGAAAAAAACAGTTTTATTTTTTTACTGCAAAAGGTATTTAAGCGAAACCTATTTCGCCTATTTAACTGAAAAAAGTATTAAGCAATATCGTTGTATTGTAGTCACACTCTTCTCGTACAAAAGGCTTATGTTTTTGTGCCACTATTAGGTAAGTTTCCAGAAAACTTAGCACCTACAAAAACTGCAAATAGCCACACGGAAGTTGTTATTGTTGTGGTTTGTGATTAGATTTCGCAATATTTTTTATCTGCAGTCGATGAGGGATTGAATAACAAGATCTATCATGCGGAAAGGCGCCGGCGCGGGCGCAGGAGCCTGGCGCCTTTGGGCTTTTCACGCAATCCCTAGGTACCTAGTCTTTTTGAATGAAGGTGATATGTCACTGTGTTTAAACTGTCACTCAAACATTTCTTAGGATTAATGTTTTACGTTACGACATCTATGATGTTAAAGTAACAGTCGATCTAGTCCAGCGGGGATTAAATGATTAGGAGCTGTACTGCAAGTTATTCATAACAAAAGTTTTTTGACCAGCAACCTTAATTTATAAGGTCAATAACCGTGATGCCAAGATTAGGGACCGACACTTTTTGTAGGTGAAAAATTAAACATACCTATTGATTGCAACAATGCAACACACACGTAATACATAAAGTCAAGAATCTGACCGATTATCGGTCCTACAAAAAGTAGGCCGTGGGTTACTTACCTTTTTTTTCACAGAGAAATGCCCAATCCCGTGGAGGATGGGAATCCCTACCACGGGTAGGGTGGGCCTCACCTTAGTCTTGTGAAGTTTGGATTTCGTTTTTAATTGGTAAAATATAATTTTATTACAGGTAAAATATTTTTAACCCCCGACCAAAACAGGGTGTTGACGTGTCTGTGTTTTTCGTATCTACCAAACAGATTTTAATCTAGTTTTTTTTAAAGCTGAAGAGATACAGAGTACCTATTCTTAACTATAGCTTTATCAAAGGTTGCGTCGAAGAGACGCTAAAATCTTCTTCTATGTATATATCCCACCAAAAACATTTTCACGTAAAAATGCTGTCAAGACGAGCCTACACAGCTTACCCTGTGAAAAAGTTATCAGATATCGTATAAAGCCAAGCTCTACACTACACCTTAATCAAAATCTATCAAAAAGTGGTTAGATCTCATGTAGAACCAAAATTCTTGATCTATGCGCCCTTACTTCACCAGGCTTAACTTCACTTACGCTACATTGCAGTTAAAACATCGTCCTGACCTCCGCGCGCGCACGTCGTTACGCTGCCCGATCGCGCCGCGTTTTCGTTCGTATCGCGTCCGTGCCGACCACCTTCCACTGGAGCAGTTCCTGAAACCACCTTCTGAGGGCGATCGGCAATCCGCGCTTGGTTCTTGTGAACTGGGTGTGGATTGCCGCCTTGCCGGGAAGATGAACTGCCCGCCCGCCCCGCTGGGATTTTATCCCAGCGTTGTGGTCACGGGAGGCCAGTTCCCCCAAGCGCTCTCCGCTTGGTGAGACCACCAACACCAGAGAAGACCATGGCCGTCCGCGTCCTGCGACGTGGAAGACCGCCCTGCGCCGACCAGAAGGCGCGCCACCACCAAGACACCGAGCCTAGCTGTGACGGAGAGGACACCGTTCGCGCCGGGCCCCCGTCGGCATTCTCGCGGGGGGGTTGTGGTAGCCCCCCGCCCCAATGTCCGGCCGAGACCTGCTGCGCGTCCCGGATCCCACCCCGTCCAGCCGAGAAGTGCTCGGGCTGACCGCAGCGCACAGGGCGCCGCCCCCAGGACTGCGCCTCGCACCGCAGCCCTGCACCGCCGCCCTCAGGCACCCGCCTGAGCCTGCCCACCACCCGGCAATCACACCTGCCGTTGCTGCCCACCGCAGCCCACTCCACCATCATGCCTCCACGGCACCACCGCTGCCTGCTGACCTTCGCCTCGCCGCTGGGGCTCGCCTAGCACTCCTCGCCCGCTTGACGCTGGCGGAACCGGCCCCGCTTGGATCGAGTAGTGTCTGCTGGCCTCGCCGCGCTGGATTGACCGGCCCCTGGAGGAGGGCTAGTCTCCGGCCCCGCCACGCTAGCGGACCAAACTCTCCTCGCCTGGGCTGGATCTACCGGTCTCGCCGCCCTGGACCTGCGACGCCGCCTCGCCTCGTCGCGTTGCCACCACGTAGCCGCTCAAGACCGCATGCAGCCATCCGGCCTGCAACGCTGCCCACCGCAGCCCACTCCACCATCATGCCTCCACGGCACCACCGCTGCCTGCTGACCTTCGCCTCGCTGCTGGGGCTCGCCTAGCACTCCTCGCCCGCTTGACGCTGGCGGAACCGGCCCCGCTTGGATCGAGTAGTGTCTGCTGGCCTCGCCGCGCTGGATTGACCGGCCCCTGGGGGGGGGCTAGTCTCCGGCCCCGCCACGCTAGCGGACCAAACTCTCCTCGCCTGGGCTGGATCTACCGGTCTCGCCGCCCTGGACCTGCGACGCCGCCTCGCCTCGTCGCGCTGACACCACGTAGCTGTACAAGACCGCATTCAGCGACGTCCCACTGCTCGCGACGGAGTCCCGCGCCTGCCTGTGGATATCCGCGCCATCCGAAGGTTCCTTGAAGGGGAGGAACCTGGGTGACTGGCGAGGATCCACGGCGGCCCCGGACAACGTCGCCTTATACCACGGAGGGCGCCAGACGCCGCCTGCCGCCCGGCCTACTGCTGGAGAGTATGGCTGTACGGCGCGCGGGCGCGACCAGCGTCCTCTAGCAACGTCCTCGGACGTTTACCGTTGGCATCCCCATGCCCTTCCCTACCATCATGGCTCCCGGAGCCCCTCCCACTCCCTGGTTTGGCTGGGTCCGCGAGTTGGTTAAAGACCACTCGTCAAAGTCTAGCCCTTCAGGTAATCGAGTTAATAAAGTGGTTTTTACGACGGTTTTTCCTTGCGCCCTGACGCGAGGGTTTTGCCTTCAAAAAAACGTCTTGTCTGTTTTTATTTCAATCCCACCTTGGTTAGGGCTTTGGTCCGCGGGACGATGCGCGGCGCTCGGAGGAGTGGAACCAGACACGTTCCTCGGTCTCAGGACCGGGGCCTCCACACGCCACATGTCGTCTCGCCATTCAGGAATAAGTCTTCCAAGGCTTCCTTCCCTTAGAGCCACGGTTTTCCCCTGCGTTCTGTCGCGGGGGGTTTTTCCTAGAAAAACAGAAGCAACACATACGGCTCGGTATCCTCAATACCGGGTCCTTCGACCCCACGTAGAGGGGCTCATTAGCCTCTGGTCGTGGTTCCCCTCGCTCCCGGCCACTCGGGCTAGGAGTGAGTGAGATGCAAATAGGTGCAGTTAAAACGTGATACTTGACCGTTTTGCTACAGTTACGAACATTTCATACGAATTCATTAATCGTGTGCGAAATAAAACGGCCAAGCATCACGTTTTAACTGCAATGTAGCGTAAGTGAAGTTAAGCCTGGTGAAGTAAGGGTGCATAGATCAAGAATTTTGGTTCTACATGAGATCTAACCACTTTTTGATAGATTTTGATTAAGGTGTAGTGTAGAGCTTGGCTTTATACGATATCTGATAACTTTTTCACAGGGTAAGCTGTGTAGGCTCGTCTTGACAGCATTTTTACATGAAAATGTTTTTGGTAGGATATTATTATTATGTTAATAGTCATAAGATTAAACACTAAAATTATTTATACATTGATCGTGTAATATTTTCGTTTATTGTTATCATTATAACCTTACCGTCTGTTTGTGTTGATAATATGTGTGTTTAGATGTTTCACAGTTCCAAACATAGATTGTGCTGTTAGCTACCTAAATCGCGCTATCGAAGTGTCGAACGGTTTTTACATAAGATTCCCTCTAAACTCAATAATTACGTTACTGTAACATCAGCGAGGGCTTAAGCCGGACCGATTTCAAGTGATCGACGTAATATTTTGTTTATAAACACTGGTGATGACAACAAATTACTACTTGCTGCCTGTTAATTCTTACCAAATTTTTACTTACTAAATAAATAATACCTAATATTAAATAAGTGGATAAAAAACTAATTTTCTCATAGATATATTTTTCATTTACAAAAAGTCGGTCACCGATTAATAATCGGAATAAAATATAACATACTGATTGCAGCTGTAGTGCAACGCACTCAAATAAATAAAGTCGGTTGGAAATAATACGGAGCAAAAATCTGACCGATTATCGGTCCTACAAAAAGTAGGTCTTATTTTTTTTATGTACTTGTATAATATTGTAATATAATATTTATTTTAGGTATTCAAGATCATATCCGTATAATAAACATATTAAACATCCATTTTGTACCGTCCACCATGTTGGATTCAAAATGGCGGCATTTATATTTTAATATTTTTTTTGTTGGTTTTGCAGCAATAACAGCTTACATAAATAATATCAGCTTACTAGGACGTCAGGAAGTACCTTATGAATTTTGATGATCTATAAATGAGTCAGTGACGAAATCTGGGGTTTTTAGACATTGATAAAAACTAAAGTATAAAAGCCACAACATTGAAACTTTGTATGTTGCATGTTTTTACTGGTGTCATTATATGTTGAAATTTTCAACTATGTAGCATCATCCAAAGCAAAGTTATGAGAGTTCAAAAAAATGACGAAACCTTTCGAGAAAAGGTAGGTAATGCCCTTGCGCTTCGCTTGGCTCGTCTTGACGGGGGCACTCCCGTGCCCCCAGATAAAAATGAATTGCTGATCGTTAATCTCTCAAAACTCGAAAACGGCTGAACCGATTCGGCTATTTTAAGAAATTTTTCGTTCTACGAAAAATTTGTAAGATTGAAAAAGTCCGGGAAGGTTTAAACGGTTCATCACAAACTGTTTCTATGCTCAACGAGTGGGCACGGGTGCTGACCTGTAGTAGTAGTGTAGTGTCGAAAGTAGAATCAAAATCGATTCGAATACAATCATTTAAGTAAGCCTGAATTTGGGTTATCGTTCATCATTCGCCAAATTAAAGAAATAACGATTAATTCAAATATTTATTGCTGCGCCAATATTTAAAGTAGTTAACAAACGGGGCCAATACTATAAACCTGCATTCCGCGGCAGAACCTTATCGAATTGATTAAGCACATCGACGTGCCATATGCGGAGATATCGCATTGGTAGATACTATGTGGCGTTTACCTTAAAAGGCGAACGTTGTAGAAAGTTAAGATACTATGTACCTATCTTACGGCCGAATACAAAAAATACAATAATTAAAGTAATGATATCATTTGTCATTTTCAATGCTTAGCGGAAAGAACAAGGACAGAATGTGGCTTTAGAGCCACTTGATTTAATCATTGTTTCAATATTTGGCCGTAAGTAAGATTTAAGTGTGTAAACGTATACATCCAAACCATCACTCACTCGGCAGATCGCAAGAGTAATTTTACGTTTCACGTGAGATCTCAGGGATCGAGCCCGATCCTTTTTTACCCGACTTCGGCGAAGCCAAAAGGAAAGGTAATGATTTTGGCAGTCTATGTATGTATGTATTTATGTATGTTACCTCGTAGCGGCTAAACTACTGGTCCGATTTTGATGACTGAGGTGTCAATCGATTCGTATTAATGCCGCAAGTAACATAGGCTATATAATTTTTTGAAACATTTTGGACTTTGAAAATTATACCTCAAAAACTATCTCCAAAAAAATTTAATTAAGATATTTGTCTCGTGTTTGGTATCAAAAGATAGGTCTTGGTAAGCACATTACGAATATATATTTGTCGGAGCCGGATATGAATATGGACACAAAACGAGACGGAAGCGCGCCCCCAAGTGACAAAATGGCGCAACTTGTCTATGGCGCGCTTTGACATGACTCGGGACTTTCTTGACGAGACTGAATTGATTCGTGATTCGGTCGCCAAGTTGAGATGTCTTGAAACGTGTTATGTTTCGTTAGTGTCAATACTTGTAAAGTAAAGTAAAGTGAATTTAAAGTAAAGTAAATTTATAAAGTGTAGTGAATAGTGAATTTATAAAGAAATTGTGATTACGAATAAACAAGTGATATTGTTACTCTGTTCTCTTTTCACGATTTACCCACGAAAGCCCACAGTATCCGAAGGAATGATACTAAATCATGAGAGCCCATCCGATATATTTAATTTTTTTATTAATTATTATATTTTAATGTTAAATTCAAAACAAAGATTTTGAATGCGGTCGTACAAGTATTATCTAGGAGTTGATACTTTCTATGTAATGGACAATTAAATAAAATATAATCAATATTATATCTGAGGTGGAATCAGAAAAATATTAAATAAAAAAAAAGATTAAAAACTATAACCCGACTTCGCAAAAAATGGGTCTAAAAAGGCTAAAACAAGAAAATAATTCAATTTGAAATCCAGAAATGCATAGGTACAAAAATGGTCAAGGTAGAGCCGTGGTCGTACCCGCTAATTAAATTAAGCATTAATTCACACCGAAATACGGTAGAAAAAAAAATTCAAGGCTCGATACCAATAGCGGGTGCGACCACGGCTCTACCTTGACCATTTTTGTACCTATGCATTTCTTCAAATTGAATTATTTTCTTGTTTTAGGCTTTTTAGACCCATTTTTTGCGAAGTCGGGTTATAGTTTTTTAATATTTTTTTATTAACAAGAAAGCCAACAACAAAACAAAAACATCGTTGCGAAGTCCATAAAATGGGGCATCTATGTCACACAATAGTTATTACTTATTATGATGTATGAGTATAACACGACCCACAAACCCGGTTCTCTGATCACAAGAGGTGACTGTACACAATCTACGCTCTCATTTGCGGAGGCTGTGTCAAAACTGTGTTTAAAATATTTAGGTCCAGTAGACCAAGCAGGAGTAATTGACGAATACGTAACGTTAACGAATAACAATTGTATGAATACTAACGTTATAATAACGTTAAGGGAATAATAACGTTATGTATACTCAGATGGGAACAATTTTCACAGAAAATCAATAAACAACTTCAAACTGTTAGAGAAGCTGTAAACCAATATATCAACGTAATCAAAGTACAACACATTAAATTGGTACAAAATGATTCATCTGGCCATGAAAATTTTCCTATATTCATATTTAGATACTCTTAGTAAAATAATCGTAAGACAAACAAATTCTTATCAAACTAAAGCTACACTAGCAACAAATTATGAATTGTTTTGTGACTCAATCTCAATTATTCCCCATTCCAGTAGTTAATGTAAATACGTCAAGGTTGTACAAATATGAAACGATAGTGAATACAAATTTGACGAACATGAAATGGATTAAATATATGACTAAAATCATGAAAATGGAGCGTGATTCTATATTTAGAGACGAGTATTTGTAATTTAGTTTCTAGCATTCAATACTTCCTATATTATTAAGTAATTAATTTATATTCAGGCTGTTGACAATATAAGAATGAAATAACAGAGGTTTTAAAAGACTACCCTGTGGGATACCTGATTCGAATTGCTCTACCTATTTATCGTGTACAAATGAGTCATACTCATTTTTTTGGTCGACTTTAATATGTTTACTTACGTATGGACCTACATACATAGAACGAATACGAGTTTACCTATATGACCATCATCAAAAATGACCCAATTTCAAAATTCCAACTTGAGCATTAACGGAAAATAACGGGAGCAATATTATTATGTTTATTGTAACTAATGTTTTGTCCAATAAACCAAAAATGTATTTATACACCGACATTGTCCCACATTTGCAGGTAAACACAGACGGTAAATAACTAAATACACCAAATTGTTGAATTTATTCACCAACCAATTCCAAACATCTACGTAAATCTTTTAGAACTTTTGTAAGGCGTTTTATTTGTCCATCAATCGATTCTGAAACCAATTCTTTTCAGACTGTTTTATTTAAACTTTGACTTCAAACTAGACACTCATTTTAAAATTTAAACGTTGAATACTCTTTTTTAATAAGGTCGCGCGTGTAGATTTAATACAAAATGAGAATGCTATAAACAAAACATTAATTGATTGTAAAACAGAAATTACATAATCATTTAAACAATGTTTAACAATAGACAATTGCATATATAGGGGTCAAGTCTAATCAGCAAAAAATTTTAATTAAATGTTTCATTAATATACTCATAATGTTGAAGTACTCAGTACCCTCTTACACATTTTAGTTTTAAATTAAATTTAAAAAGTACTACACTCTAAGTTAAATATTATATTAAATAAGTACTAGCATACCAAAAAAACAGAATTTATAAAATTTACTCTAGTAGGTTAGTGTCAATAACTTTTATATGTAATTGGTCAATTTTGACTACTGTAGTATATGTAATACACCTTGTTGCATCAATGCAAAAATATCACGAATAGATTGTAGTGTAGTGGCAAAATTAAACTGAAAAGCAGATGCATCATCAAATAATAATGTTTAGATAAAATTGCAAATACCTATTGCTGAGACTACAAAGTAGTAAGACAAATGAAATATAGTGGGACACACTAATTATGTTACACGTTAGTATTGGCGCCTGACGTGATTCATTCACATTAGTCATACGATACTTAATGCAGTGCACAGTGGTACATTGTAATGAGAAGAACAGGATCACAATACTCTGACACTGATAAAGCAAAGTGTAAAACTGTAGATTTACGATTCGCAGATATAAATGCATTAAATAATGAAAGCAGCTAAAATAATGCTTTTTTATTCATAATATTTTAGCTAAACCTAAATATAAGGTAGCTAATATTTAAAACAACAACCAAATAAAAATATTATATTATATTGATCAAATTCCATTGAATAATACAGGCATGTAGCTTAGGTATTAAACAAATATGTCTTTTAGTCAAAGTACCATACTAAACATGTAATTAAAGTATGTAGGTCAGACAGAAAGTGCGTTAGACTGTAACTTGTCTATATTTAGAACCACTCTCGACAACGAATAAATTCTTGTTACAAATTGAAGGACATTGGAGACTTAATGGCTCTTAATTCGTCGGATAATGGCTAACCTTTAAACATTCTATTTATATGTTTTGTATACGTAAACAAAACTTGTTTTACCACAGGAATGCAAATGCAACTTTGTAGCAATAATTCACAGCCGAATTCTCAAACGGTTCCTAAATTTAAGAACTCATCATATTATTTTACAACTTTTCTGCTTGTTATAATGACAAGCATGTAACTTGAAAGCATTAATTTCAACGTATAGGGACAGTGGCACTAGTTAGTTACTGAGAACTGAGTCTTGAAAGAGTAATAACAGCTACTAAAGATAACAACAAAACTGAGGATACCTATCATCGGCTGCTCACATGCATTGGCATGTCAATAAAAGGAGACCTGGCTGACTGTAATCCACTAGGATATGATTTACGTGTCTA
This sequence comes from Celastrina argiolus, assembly GCA_905187575.2. NCBI lineage: Eukaryota > Metazoa > Arthropoda > Insecta > Lepidoptera > Lycaenidae > Celastrina > Celastrina argiolus. Next base: position 2,334,859 of record LR994591.1, on the reverse strand, counting down.
GAAAATATTGCTTCATAGACTCGTGAACTTTGTTGGGACTGACTTATTCCCTGCGCAATAAACACATTAATTTAGAAGATTTCTTTTTTTTACATTTAGATCATATGCGATCAAGTCGGGACGGAGTATCGTATATACATGTTGACGATGATGTTGATGATAATGACGTAGAAGATCATCATGATAGACAATATTGAGGATAACTTATAACAAATGTACGTTTCGTTGGCGATAAGCCAGAATGAAGTACTTTTGGCAGACGGCGTAAACTCTGGAACAGTAATTGCTCGCGTGTTAGATAACCGTTGAGTAACCTGTCAATGACACTTGTGTTTACTACGTGTGTGTGAACTATGTTTGTGTGCGTCTGAATAGACTCATGTTTACTACATGTGTGTCAACTATGTCAGTGTGCGTCTGAATATACTCAGGTTTATTCCTGTGTGTGTGTGTGTGTATACCTATATATAACAGGTGTAAATGAACCTGTAAAAACTCAGAATAAATTGTGGCGTATCATTAATGAATATTAGTACTACTACTAGTTATTCTAATTTAACCCTTCAACAGCTTGTACATAATCCATAACGTTTATTGCAAATACATTTCTATTTATTCAAATGATACTAATTTATAAAGCCTTAGATAGATAGCCTCATCGACAATAAAATTATCGATGAGTTAAAGCGTCATGTTTTAATCTATAGCACACCATTATAGTAGAGATTAGTACTTAATTAAAAATAGAGATGATGTTTATGCTATATTTTGATTATGTGATAATTTCTACTTCCCCATTGTTCCTCGGTAATTGACATGCATCCTTGTCTTTTATCTTCTGATTCATAAATTTCCCAATATCCATGAAGACAAGAATAACTCGACAATAACAATTGTCACGTGAGAATACGTTGCCGTGACGGACAGAGAGACAGAGGGACAAGGGAGGGACTTGGCAAGACTCCACGGCGCCGGCCGCGTCCGAATTGATTCTGAAGTTTTGGATACGATCTTCGGTATTATTTATGGTATGGTAATATTATTGGATGTTTTTTTAGTCTATGCTATCCCACTGTCTTTCCCCAAGGACTTCCACATGTCTTTCCTGTGTCATCGCTGGCCAGCCTGGCTGATGCATCCAGGTCGTCACGCCATCTTTTCAAGAAAGTATATCAACTATACATTGTAATCATATTCTGTATACACTTTTTAAAAATAACTATTTTCCATCTTTTTGCTAAAGGATAGCCCCGTCCGAGTTTATTACGCCGGTTCTCTAAGCGGGCTAGGGTTGAACCGGTGGTAGCCTTTTGTTGACTTTCCGAAAATAGCTTGTTAAGTTTCATTTGGAAATAAAATATTTAGATTTGATTTGATTAACTGGAATAAATAACCATATCATATACAACTGCCTACACGTATACTGACTTTTTGTACGTAAATCCTGCAAACGTTAAGTTTTACAATATGGGAGGTAGGTAGATACAAAATTAATATTCACATATATGTATGTAGCTATAAATGTATTTGTAGATGTCGATGTGTGCGTATTTTTTTAATTAAATTCAGTTCAGTCGGGTCAAAACAGCTTGTGTCGAGTTTGGGACAGCTGGTGTAAAACTTCCATATCAAGAAAGTGTCTATTTTTACCACAACCATACTCGGCCCGTATATAGTCGTATACACAAGTGTACCAGAAGGCCAACGAGTCGCACGATCTGAATACTAAACGCTATAAATGGTAGCATTACTACATATACGACAAACTGTAGGCTTAATTTACTTTTATGAAAATTGTGCTGAAAGAACAAAATACGGGAGGGTAGATATATAATGTCAGATACTCAGTTTCGAGAAGGGTTACGATTCTTTATAATTCAGAATTGGATCCGATAGGTGCATGCATCTTTGGTGATGCATTTTGATTGAATGAATGCAACGAAATTTTATGAGATTGCAATATCTATTATTAATGTAGCATTCGAAATTGTCAAGCAGTGAGTGAACTTATAATGATGAGTTTTAGCTATGAACACGATCACGTCAGCAGTGCTATTCTCTAAGAATATTTAGCGTATCTTGGACAGTTGAATCTGCACCAGTATCAAATTTCGAAGATCACAGTATGGGAAATTTGATACTTACCGTGGATTCAGCTGTCGAGATACGATAAACATGCTTAGAGAATAGCACTGCAGCTATAAAACAACAACACTAGATCAAAATCGGTTCATTCCTTGTAAGCGATGCCATAGACACACACACAGACACGTCAACCAATAACACCCCTAAGTTTTCGTCGGGAGATGAAAATATTTTTCATGATAAAATGACATGAGTTAATTAGAGACTTTGATAACTTTTAGGGCCTTTTCAAAGGTATCTGTAAATTTAACGAAAATCTAATTGTAGTAGGCAAGTAGTTAATGTAAGGTCTAAATTAATTATAACATACGATGCCACGGACAGATACACGTCAAACTGAAAACAACCTTCTGTTTTCGAGGGAAGTTAAAATTAAACTTTCAAAAGTTTATCTTTCGTTCCACCAGGCAACTTTATATTTAACGCTTGTATTTCGCATGCTTCTTATGATGACCTTTTTGCGATCATTCTGATAACTTTGACATGATTTTCACTCACGTGTGTCTGCATTCGCAGACGAACTTTGGTCCACAAAAGTAGTTTAATTAATTATAATTTAGTCAAACAGCATACATATTTAATGTTGCCAAGTGGCGATAACTCATTCACACTAGATGCGACGTGCGATGTATTTTTACAACAGGACGCGTAACCGCTTAAATTATTTTCTTAAGTTTTGGTAACGATATTTTACCACGATAATTGATGCAATTCTGATTAATAACTATAAATCGCATAATTTTCTCTTGCATTAACAAGGGTTTGGTTTGGTAACTTCTATGACAATTTGAAGCGATATTTTATGACGCGCAATCGCAGTAGTGTGAAGAGCTCTTATTCGGGGGTCAACAATGTGAATTGAGTTACGTCAATGACTTTAATTTTATAGTCGTTTGCTGTTGGTCCACTACTACTTGTGAGCAAATTTAGTCCACGTTGCTATGGCTACATATTCTGTTCTATTTGTTGTTTCTCTCTTACTAACTTTTAAGATACCTATACAATTTTTTGTCCTTGTCTGTCAAGTGATTTCTAAGTTCTAACGTATCAGCGAAGGACATTATAACGGGTGTAAAAAGAACAGTCACTATAACTTTGGGACATGATTAAGTATACCTCCTTTTTTATTCAAAAATATATTTTTTTTCTTTTTCGTTATTAAATTTTTTTTTTAGTTTTTGACTATAGAAAAAAACATTTCCAAAATGAGGAATGGTAGTATAATCGTATCTCAAAGTTCTTTTTACACCCTGCAGATCTTATACAGTGTGTAAATATTTTAATTAGTAAGGTATAGTCAAAATATTTGGCGAGGCAGGAAGTATGTTAATGTTATATTATCGAATAATCGTTAATTTATAAGAGGAAATGTTAACTTATAATGATTTTCCGTTAAATATAATTGACATTTGTAATGTTAATGCATCCTCTATGTATAGTTTTTTTTCGACTTTCATTTTTTTTCTGCCTAAACGTCTTTACATATGAGCAATAAATAAAATAAAATAAACAAATAAAATATAATAAATAAATAAAAATTAAATAAGCCTTAATTCAGATTCATTTAAACAATGATTTTTGTTCCGCCCATTGCTTTTATTTCATCTTCCCATCTTTTCTTTTGTCATCCTTGTTTCCTTTTTCCATTTTGATGTACAGTGACGTCTTTGGTCCATTTGTTTTTTATATTCCTTATTGTATGTTTCTCCATTACATATGAGCCTACTCAAAATATCAGTTACTAACTTAATATATTACTTACGACCTCAATAGCACGTCGGTGCTCAAGCCGTACCGCGGGTTCAAATCCCGCCGATATAAAAAAAAGTTTTCTGTTCCTGGGTCATGCCCGGCCCTAGTGTGTATGGGCCATTATAAAGGAGAAAAAAGCATTGGAGGTAGTATCTAGTAGACTGCAGACACAACACACTCAAATGAAACAAAAAATAACACGATTGACCTTCTGTCCCACTCGGGCCTCCGACTTCCTCCGAGGTGCTCCGAGGTGCTCCGAGCGAGTCGCTCACTTTCTAAATTGTTCGCCAGGAATTTAGGTCTGTTAATTATTCCGATTTTGTTTGTTGATAGTATAGTTTAGTGGTGCAATGACTTTACAGTTTTTGAATTAATTTTGCCACTTTACTGAAGACATCGCACCGATAACAATTGACAACGTGTTTGTAACGTTATCGAATAAATTTATGTGCCGTGTGCTGCCAAGATTTCCCAACTAGTTAACGTTACGATTACGTTATCTTCTACTATTTGTGCTAGGCCGGCTGCTGCAATACTATGTTCACACGCAACATTACATCTTTGCAAACGAACAAATCCGTTATTTCTCTCGACCTTTTATCGATTTCGTAGATACCTGCTTGCCAATCGGCTTGTCAAACTGACACCATGTTTAATGTTTGTATACAGGCTATAATATTAATGAGTGATAATACTTTAGGGTGTGTATGGGGTCCCGTATAGAGTTTATTGTAAAAGGACCAGCGCTTAAAGAGTTACTTTTTTAAATTATTGTGTGGGAAAATTTATGATGTTGGGGTATTTCTCATACAAACATGAAATTCTTTCAACGCTGGTACTTTCACAGTATACTCTACATAGGAGGCACATACACATTGCACACCATATTGTTTGTAATTTAAAGTGATATTTTTACCCAATGTCGGCAAAAGGAAGGGTAATGCTTTTGGCAGCCTATCTATGTTCTACAAATTTGGGATCTGAAGAGGAGTCTCTTACATTGAAATCTAATCGGATCGACTATAAATTTATAATAAAATCTCGGGTAACATCTATATAATTTACGTTATTTTGTATAATTGTGGTCATTGCGTTTCAGGTATTATTTTGCATACTAACCGCAAGCGAAATAAACTAACCGCGGCGTAACAGTATACATTGTAAAACCGCAGTCGCATTCAGACTTGATTAAATTACTACAAACATCTGGATACTATGATCTTTGGATGTCATCATCGACCACTGAATCCCCCCACTAGAGTTACTAGATAAACAGATCATAAGATATAGCTAATATATTAACCGTTACCATTTGCGAGCTTAATTTTTACTGTAAATTAACAACATGCCTAAAATAATTGAAGACATGAATCGATGATGGTGATATGTCGCAAAAAATTGTACCCAGAAAATTGAGTTTAAACAGTCATTTCAACATTTTAGGATATGTAGTAACGTATTAAGTACATTGATTCTAGAGACAGATCTTCAGGTTATTGTACTTAATACTTTCGCATTCTAAAATGTTTAAGTGACAGTTTGAACTCTATTTTTTTAATTCATAATTTTACCACATATCACCTTCATCGATTCATGCCTATAATTGAAGAGGCATGTGCCTAGATTTTTTTGACTTTTTACCCAAACTAAAATGGGAATGGGCAGGACACATACGTCGCATGCACTCCGAGCGCTGGGCTAAAATATCCACCGATTGGGTACCAGAGGATGGACGACGTCGCTGAGGTCGGCCCAGAACAAGGTGGCGCGACGAGCTGGACGCATACCACCCAGGCTGGCCACTGAGGGAGGCCTTTGCTCAGCAGTGGGCTTAGTTTAGGCTAATAATAATAATAATTACCCGAGGGTATTAGGATTATGATTTGACCTGGAGCACGATTCTCGGGCAGTGAAAAAAAGTTCGAATATTAGTATATCCCGCTCGCACGCGCGCTAAATCTCATTTGCATGAGCGAGACAGACCGATAGTAAAAACTAAGTTCGAGGCCTGAGAATTAGGGCCCTGTATGTATGTGGCTATGTGGACGTTCATCTGTTCCCTCATAACTTCTTAGTTATGATAATTATACAAATCGTCGCTTTACCTTATCTATCTATCTATAAAACTACATCTTTTCAGTAGAGTTAATAATAATAATAATAATAATAATATCTATGGACGCTTCACACCACGTCAATCTGGCCCTGTGCTAAGTATCCGAAGAACTTGTGTTACAGGTACCAGACAACGGAAATATATTTAATACTTTTATACTATACACATATTTAAGATTTTTATTATATTATACACAAATTTAATACACATCCATGACCCAGGAACATTGAAAACTTTTTGTTCCCTCGGCGGGATTCGAACCCGCGACCTTTCGTTCGAGCACCAACGCGCTCAACCAACTGCGCTACGGAGGTCGTCAGAGTTAAAATACTAAATAATTTTAGATTTTATTATGAAGTGGATTTTGTTTTAAATGAGGTTCGGTTATGTACAGTATACATCCAAAATCCATGTCATAATAGTGTTGTAGTTTTAAAAAGTTCTAGTTTTATAGATACGAGCTTGAGAATGTAAAGCGACAAAATGTCGTTTGAAGCCTCTTGATTGTCTGCTGGTTATAATGGTCTATATAACGTCAACACGTTAAAATAGCGACAGCGCCATCTAGAGGATTTTTTCTTCGCAGTCCACCAGATGAATACTATGTCTACTCTATTATACTGCGTATAAGCCTCATTGTGATGGTAAAACAGACTACGTTTTAGCACATACACGCAAACACAACGCGCTAAGTGATCACGTTGATAAGATGGGCAAAGACTTCGTTTTTGTACTCACAAGGTTATGTACACTACAGTGTGCTGAGTGCAAGTTTTGTCACTACTCGCCGTGAGAAAAATTATCGCATTGCGTCTCCGATCTCACTTAGCGTAATGATGTACGTATTATGTGCTGTGTTTGTAAGTTTTTGTCACTAGTTGCCGTGAGGAAGACCTCAAAATGACGCCGCATTGCCGTGCATCGCGAGCATTGCGTCTCCGTCCTCACTTAGCGTAATGTTGTATTGAGTGCTGATTTTGCGTATTTTTGTCACTGCCCCGAAGAAGTTAACTTAACGAGAGAGGCATCGAATTAGTCACCATTGTCCCACTGGAACTTTATACAAATTGTAGCAACTTTTTCACAGTGAGGAGTCACAAAAAATCGCACTATAAACACATTACATACAATTACATCAATACGCTAAGTGAGGACTGAGATGTCTGTGTCATTTTAAGGTCATTTTCCTGCACATTCAAATTCACAGTTCACACAGTCGTTATTTATACGCATCAGAACCGCATCTTTACCAACACACTATACAATAAGAGGTCAAAATAATCTGGTGATGGTTCGCGGCACACACAATCAATTGTTTATGGTACGATTAAACTGCAATTAAATACAAACATAAAGGTTATCGCTATATTATTAATTGACCTTGCCGCTACAATAAATAGCGTTTGATAAAATTATTCTGGGAAATTTTATTTTTATACGCTTTTAGTTTCACCGGTCAAGACATTTCCACAATGAAAAATGGCTATCTAATATATAAAAATTAATTGCTGTTCGTTAGTCTCGTTTAAACTCGAGAACGGCTGAACCGATTCAACTATTTTTAGTCTTGAAATATTCGTGTGAGTCCCGGGAATAGGATTACCATATGTATATAGACGAGTGCCTGTACATGGTACCACGTCGTATTGTGCCAAAATAGAGAACACAGACCGGCAGATTTTTACAAACTCTGTAATGTCACTTCCCTACGTTTGAGAAAATTGCACCACTGCTTTAAAAAAAATATGTTATCCGAACTTCGTTGTCTGAAAACTTAAATGCCTGTCTCAAACCAATGCCGGCCGCACGCCTGTCTAAACCTTAAAATGCCTGTCAAATACGGCAAACGCCTCTCATATGATAACCCTACCCGGGAAGGTTTAAACGGTTTGTATGTCCAACGAAGTGGGCACGGGTTAGCTAGTCTATACTAATATTATAAAGAGGTAACATTTGATTGTTTGTTTGTTTGTTTGTTTGTTTGAATGGAATAGGCTCTGAAACCACTGAACCAATATGAAAAATTCTTTCACCGTTGGAAAGCTACATTCCTAGCGCTGAACATAGGCTATATTATATGTTTTAAAAAAGTAGGGTTCCTTACTAAAACCCCAAAAATGTAGCCCAAAGTGCAAAAAAACGACCTCCAAAATTTCTTACATCGTGTGCGCTTCGACAACGGCTGGACTAATTTCGCAAATTTTTTTACGGTATTTTCGTTATTGTTACGAAAAGGTTATTATGAAAGAAAATGTTGAAAAAAATAAGCAGAAAATTAGAAAAAAGAAGAAAATACGTGTTGGTCACGCGGGGTTTGAACCTGGGCTCGATCGATTCACGTCGTTGGCAGTTTATATGACACGGCTGTCATGGCAACATCATTATTTACAAATGGAAAATAAAAATTATGAAATGCTATAAATACCGTTTTTATATCAGCTTAAACTATTTGGATTAATAAAATTATTTGGATTAACAAAAACATGAATCCAAATAGTTTAAGCTGATATAAATACGGTATGTATAGCATTTCATAATTTTTGTTTTCATTTGTAAACAACGTGGTTACCATGACGACCGTTAGACGTTATAGACGTTTGGCTGCGTTTCCATTGACGCGGGGCGAGGCGGACAGGAGCTTGCGGTACCCGAATTGACCAATCACTATGCTCGAAATCTCTGCTCCACTCCGCTTGGGAACCACTAAGTTCCTATGCGCCCCGCTCCGCGTCAGTGAAAACGCCAAGATTGGGGAAGTTTTCCAAATAATATATTATTCTATACAAACAAATAAAATTGAAGTGTCAGTATGTAACTTTCAATTAGCAACGTTTTTCTAAATGCATATGACATTTTAAACGATATCTTCTGCTTTTTTTTGCATTGGCAACGATATTTACTGAAAACGAAAATGTAATTTAAAAAAAAATGTCTGTCTGTCAGCGTGTCACTTTGCTCCGGCTAATCTCTGGAACGGCTGGACCGATTTTAACGAGACTTTCACTGGTAGATAGCTAAAGTTATAAGGATTAATTTAGGCTACTTTTGATCATCATCATCGTCGTCATCTAACTAATGATCACCGAATTGGCTGGACCGACTGTGACGGGAGCATTCACCGGGCTTAGCTTATGTTAGTAGGAGTAATCTATACATCTATATGTATAAAAGTAAGTCGTGTTAGTTAAATTATTTATAACTCAAGAACGGCTTTATCGATATGGCTGAAAATTGGTGAGGAAGTAGCTTAGAGCAAGTAGACGGACATAGGATACTATTTATTCCATATTTTGTCAGCGTTTCCGTGAACGTTGCGGGTTCTGCGTTTGGGTTTCGCGTTGTGGGTTCCGCTTTGCGGGTTCCGGGTTTCCGTGTTGCGGGTTCCGGGTTCCGCGTTGCGGGTTACGCGTTGCGGGTTTCGGGTTCCCATGCTGTTGGTTCCGCGTTGCGGGTTTCGGGTTCCCATGCTGCGGGTTCCGCGTTGCGAGATCCGGGTTCCCGCGTTGCGGGTTCCGGGTTCCCGCGTTCCGGGGTCCGCGTTGCGGTTTCCGGGTTCCCGCGTTGCGGGTTCCGCGTTACGGGTTCCGGGTTCCCGCGTTGCGGGTTCCGGGTTCCCGCGTTGCGGGTTCCGGGTTCCCGCGTTGCGGGTTCCGGGTTCCGCGTTGCGGGTTCCGGGTTCCCGCGTTGCGGGTTCAGGGTTCCCGCGTTGCGGGTTCCGGGTTCCCGCGTTGCGGGTTCCGGGTTCCCGCGTTGCGGGTTCCGGGTTCCCGCGTTGCGGGTTCCGGGTTCCCGCGTTGCGGGTTCCGGGTTCCCGCGTTGCGGGTTTCGGGTTCACGCGTTGCGGGTTCAGGGTTCCCGCGTTGCGGGTTCAGGGTTCCCGCGTTGCGGGTTCAGGGTTCCCGCGTTGCGGGTTCCGGGTTCCCGCGTTGCGGGTTCCGGGTTCCCGCGTTGCGGGTTTCGGGTTCCCGCGTTGTTTTTTTTAGTTGAAATTCATCATAAACTCTTTTTATGCTCAACGAAGTGGGCAAGGGTCAGCTAGTGTTTTATAAATGGAGGCTACATAGAATATTCACTATGCAATAACCGTATGCGCCGCGATATATTAAAATCGTTTATTTTTTTTCTCACCACAAGAATTACAGTAAAATATTTTGAACAATCACATTGTTTACATAGAGTTTGTGGGATACTGGTGCCTAAACTAGGCGTGGCCTGTATTTCAGGACACCAGAACCTCCGAACAATATACATATTTTCAAACAGTTGTTGCTGTTGAGCAGACTGTATAAGTTACCTTACATATATAACTTTATAGTTCCAGCCAAAAACCGGCAGCAATTTATAACAAGGAAAATGGACTCCAATGACGTATTTCGATGCATTTCGGCAATTTTAGATAATACTATTGATAACGAAATTGATTGTCGTTCGTGTGCCTACGATTTTAATGAACCCGCCCGGCTGCCAGATACCGATTGTAGTATCAACAAAATAATATTTACCGACAATTATACTGATGCGTAATACCATATGCTACTTAGCCGTGGCTGTCCTAGGCCCGTATAAATAAAACAATCTCAAACCTAACCTCACCTGAGAACCTATTTGACAGATAAAACAACCTTTCGTTTCACTTTTAAAAGTGAACAACTTTAATAATGTTACATTGTACTTTAATTTCCTTTCTTTTATACCGCAATATTCATGTATATAGATTACAGAAAACATGAAAATAAATTAAAATAAGTATAATTTTTATTTAAGAAAGAAAAAAATTTGTATGTAACATAAGTTCCTCATTTTTAATATTGAAACGAAACGTTTTTTTATCTGTCAAATATGTTCTCAAGTGAGGTTGGATTTGAGACTGTTTTATTTATACGGGCCTTAGTATTAGGATTTTACCTACAGAATAGGTTCTGTACCTGTAGGAACTACAGGTACTACATACATACATACTTTTAGGTAGGTTCTGTAGTGTACCCATCCTCGGTTTATGAAAGGCTGATCAAATCGCAGATAAGCTAACATTTGAGTTAACAAACCATTGTGAACGCTCATTGGTATAGCGATGAGCGCAGTTGTTGTGAGTGATGGTCACCAATGAGAATCACAAACTCAAATGAAGACATGAATGGATGGATGGATGAAGGTGATATGTAGCAAAATTCAGATTTCGCGAAAATTTTGTCCAAACTGTCACTTCAACGTTTTAGAACGCTAAAGTATTAAGTACATTTATCTAAAGATCAGTCTCTAGAATCAATGTACTTAATACGTCACTACATATCCTAAAACGTTTAAGTGAAAGTTTAAACGGAATTTTCTGGGTTTTATTCTGCGACATATCACCTTCATCGATTCGTGTCTTCAAATGTTAACTAATCAACGATTTGATCTGTTTTTAGAAACCGGTGGCCCGTCACCTACCGTTCTCTAAGAAACTGTACTACGTCGTTACATAGTAAACTTTAATTCGCGTTATCGCAGTAAATTCGAGCTTTAGGGCGTGTTTCACCAAGCAATGTTAAATTTAACGCTATGTTAAATATCATGTTATCCCTCTCGTATTTCCTGTCAATGAATGAGAAGGCATGGTATTTTAACATGGCGTTAACATTAACATTGCTTGATGAAACACGCCCTTAGAAGAGCAAATAATCGATGATTCTGACTAAATTATTTATAAACAATATTAAATATGATTCTGACTAAATTATAAAAAAATATTAAAAATTCGATTGTGGAATTCAAAATAGTGGCCCTAATTTGATCGCCACTAACAGGATATGTAATACGAGGTGTAAAATAAGTGAGTAATAATACTTTTGGGTGTGTATGTGCCCTTTTGAAGTTTGAAGAGGTCCTTTTTTATTATTGTATGGGAAAATTTATGATATTGGGGAATTTCTCATACAAACATGAAAGTCAAAGGTAAGTCTTTCAGCGCTGGTACTTTTACAGTATACTCTACATAGGGGGCACACACACACCCCAAAGTATTATCACTTACTTATTTTACGCCTTGTATTTGTAAAAGTGAGAGCTGCGACCGAGTGAGGTAGTATGCTCGCTAAGGCCGAAGGCCAATGTACAATGGCCCTAAAGGCGTTTTAACTATGACTGGCCATTTGGGTAGACATATTTATAGAGACGTAGAGGGGGTTTGATCTCCTCACATCACCTACATCACCCTTCTTTAAGGCTGCTGTAGTAGCTTTCAGACGCTATTTATATAAACCCAAACATAGAAAACTTCAGCGCGATTCAGGATTCCTCGCCACAAACAGGATATATAGAGTCGATAATTTGGGACAGATAATTGTATTGACGCGGATCACAAATCGGCTACGGAAAATTCCATTGAGTGAAATGATGATAACGTATCAATTGTTCAATACAGCTGCTAAGTCCGGCTTGTGTGTCGATAAAGGGGCTAACTACTCAACAATTAGAGTTTTTAATGTTATTTCTCGATCAATATAATTGACCACTACTTATTTATTATACTTATATATTTCGTTATGGAAAGTCGACAAAAATGGCTACCAAAGGCTTGAACTTTAGATCTTAGGACCGATACGACCCCAACTCGCTGACAAGAACGGGCGTAAGAAATTCACACGGGGTCATCTTTCAGCAAAAAGATAGTATATATTTAGAAGTAGCCTTGCAAGTGGCCATCTTATTCCCAAGGTGTGCAATCGTCCATTAAATCATTGACCCAACAATAAGCTTAGTAGAGCTACACGTTCTTCCACTACTTTTTTACCTGACTTCGGCGAAGCCAAAAGGAAGGGTAATGATTTTGGCAGTCTATTTATGTATGTATAAAATAAAATAAAAAAATATTTTATTTTATATAAATATTAAATACTAGCTGACCCTTGCCCACTTCGTTGAGCATAAAAAGAGTTTATGATGAAATTCAACTAAAAAAAACAACGCGGGAACCCGAAACCCGCAACGCGGGAACCCGGAACCCGCAACGCGGGAACCCGGAACCCGCAACGCGGGAACCCGGAACCCGCAACGCGGGAACCCTGAACCCGCAACGCGGGAACCCGAAACCCGCAACGCGGGAACCCGGAACCCGCAACGCGGGAACCCGAAACCCGCAACGCAGAACCCGCAACGCGAGAACCCTGAACCCGCAACGCGGAACCCGGAACCCGCAACGCGGGAACCCGGAACCCGCAACGCGGGAACCCGGAACCCGCAACGCGGAACCCGGAACCCGCAACGCGGGAACCCGGAACCCGCAACGCGGAACCCGGAACGCGGGAACCCGGAACCCGCAACGCGGGAACCCGCAACGCGGGAACCCGGACCCGCAACGTGGGAACCCGGAACCCGCAACGCGGGAACCCGGAACCCGCAACGTGGGAACCCGGAACCCGCAACGCGGGAACCCGGAACCCGCAACGCGGGAACCCGGAACTCGCAACGCGGAACCCGGAACCCGCAACGCGGGAACACGGAACCCGCAACGCGAAAACCCGGAACCCGCAACGCGGAACCCGGAACCCGCAACGCGGGAACCCGGAACCCGCAACGCGGAACCCGGAACGCGGGAACCCGGAACCCGCAACGCGGGAACCCAGACCCGCAACGTGGGAACCCGGAACCCGCAACGCGGGAACCCTGAACCCGCAACGCGGGAACCCGGAACCCGCAACGCGGGAACCCGAAACCCGCAACGCAGAACCCGCAACGCGAGAACCCTGAACCCGCAACGCTGAACCCGCAACGCGGGAACCCTGAACCCGCAACGCGGGAACCCGGAACCCGCAACGCGGAACCCGGAACCCGCAACGCGGGAACCCGGAACCCGCAACGCGGAACCCGGAACCCGCAACGCGGGAACCCGGAACCCGCAACGCGGAACCCGGAACGCGGGAACCCGGAACCCGCAACGCGGGAACCCGGACCCGCAACGTGGGAACCCGGAACCCGCAACGCGGGAACCCGGAACCCGCAACGTGGGAACCCGGAACCCGCAACGCGGGAACCCGGAACCCGCAACGCGGGAACCCGGAACTCGCAACGCGGAAACCGCAGCATGGGAACCCGAAACCCGCAACGCGGAACCAACAGCATGGGAACCCGAAACCCGTATAAAAAATAGTATCCTATGTCCGTCTACTTGCTCTAAGCTACTTCCTCACCAATTTTCAGCCATATCGATAAAGCCGTTCTTGAGTTATAAATAATTTAACTAACACGACGTACTTTTATACATATAGATGTATAGATTACTCCTACTAACATAAGCTAAGCCCGGTGAATGCTCCCGTCACAGTCGGTCCAGCCAATTCGGTGATCATTAGTTAGATGACGACGATGATGAAAAGAAGCCTAAATTAATCCTTATAACTTTAGCTATCTACCAGTGAAAGTCTCGTTAAAATCGGTCCAGCCGTTCCAGAGATTAGCCGGAGCAAAGAGACACGCTGACAGACATTTTTTTTTTAAATTACATTTTCGTTTTCAGTAAATATCGTTGCCAATGCAAAAAAAAGCAGAAGATATCGTTTAAAATGTCATATGCATTTAGAAAAACGTTGCTAATTGAAAGTTACATACTGACACTTCAATTTTATTTATTTGTATAGATGTATAGATTTGGAAAACTTCCCCAATCTTCGCGTTTTCACTGACGCGGAGCGGGGCGCTTATGAACTTAGTGGTTCCCAAGCGGAGTGGAGCAGAGATTTCGAGCATAGTGATTGGTCAATTCGGGTACCGCAAGCTCCTGTCCGCCTCGCCCCGCGTCAATGGAAACGCAGCCAAACGTCTATAACGTCTAATGGTCGTCGTGGTAATCACGTTGTTTACAAATGAAAACAAAAATTATGAAATGCTATACATACCGTATTTATATCAGCTTAAACTATTTGGATTCATGTTTTTGTTAACCCTAATAATTTTATTAATCCAAATAGTTTAAGCTGATATAAAAACGGTATTTATAGCATTTCATAATTTTTATTTTCCATTTGTAAATAATGATGTTGCCATGACAGCCGTGTCATATAAACTGCCAACGACGTGAATCGATCGAGCCCAGGTTCAAACCCCGCGTGACCATCACGTATTTTCTTCTTTTTTCTAATTTTCTGCTTATTTTTTTTAACATTTTCTTTCATAATAACCTTTTCGTAACAATAACGAACATACCGTAAAAAAATTTGCGAAATTAGTCAAGCCGTTGTCGAAGCGCACACGATGTAAGAAATTTTGGAGGTCGTTTTATTACACTTTGGGCTACATTTTTGGGGTTTTAGTAAGGAACCCTACTTTTTTAAAACATATAATATAGCCTATGTTCAGCGCTAGGAATGTAGCTTTCCAACGGTGAAAGAATTTTTCATATTGGTTCAGTGGTTTCAGAGCCTATTCCATTCAAACAAACAAACAAACAAACAAACAAACAATCAAATGTTACCTCTTTATAATATTAGTATAGATATAAATATTTTAATAAATAAGATATCAATCGATTCTTAGTGGTCCCGTAAGTATCATAGGCTATATAATTTATAGAAAAATTTTGGATATTGAACATTATACCCCAATAACTATCTAAAAAAAAATTAAATTAAGATAATTGTATCATGTTTGGTATCAAAAGATAGGTCTTGGCAAGCACATCACAAATATGTATAAAATATTTATTAATTATTACATTTTATTGTTAAATTCTAAATAAACGTTTAAAACTCGGTCGTACAAGTAGTATCTAGGAGTTGTTCAGTTACTTACTATGTAACGGTTAGTATAATGAAAATATATTTGATGAGAAAACAGAAAAATATAAAATAAAAAAAAACTGGTCATAGTTTTAACCTTTTTTTTTATTTTATATTTTTCTTCGACTCGACTTCGCAAAAAAGGTGTCTTAAAAAGGCTGAAACAAGAAAATAATTCAATTTGAAATCCAGATATGCATAGGTACAAAAATGGTCAAGGTAGAGCCGTGGTCGTACCCGCTAAACAAATATAGGCGTCACTTCACACAAAAATACGGTAGAAAAAAGATAAATTTAAAATAATAATATTCGTCTGCTGTTGAAATATACAATCCCAATAGCGGGTACGACCTACCTCTACCTTTACCATTTTTGTACCTACGCATATCTGGATTTCAAATTGAATTATTTTCTTGTTTCAGCCTTTTTAGACCCCATTTTTGCGAAGTCGGGTTATAGTTTTTAAATTTTTTATTAATTAGTTGGCAGAACTTGAACATTACCTGCCTGAAATTCCATACTATTTTTTGAATGATGAACGATAAATACAGGAAACAGCAAAATTATGAATACAAAAAAAATATGATCAGTTTGTCCTTTACATCATTATAAAATATGAAGGCCAAAGGCCAGTATCGATTCTTAATACATTGTAAGTTGTAACAAATATAATTACGATCTAGATTAATGGAGATAAGCTTTATCAATAAATCGCGAACATTCTAGATTCAATCGAAATAAAACCCCTTACGGGAACTATTGTAAAGACGCAGAGCTCCATAATAATTCTGTCTCACGGGTCACAAGTAATGCACGGTTGACCTTACAACGCCCAGCGGACCACATAGCTTCCATTCTATTATTCTATTTTGTGCTAAGAAACTATACTGTGAATTCCGATTTCACAGAATAGTTTCACTGTAAAAAATACGAGAATAGGCCTTTACAGATCTATTCTCTTACTGAAACTCCTGTATAGATACAAAACTTCATAATAAATATGTCACGGGTCACAAGTAATGTACGGTTAACTTTACAATGCCCAGCGGACCACATAATTAGCTTGCATTCTGTCATCCGAATTCACAGTATAGTTTCTTACATTAAAATACGAGAATAGGCCTTTACATATCTATTATTTTACTTAAACTCCTGTAGCAAGCTTCATAAATATGTTACGGGTCACAAGAATGTACGGGTGACCTTACAAAGCCCAGCGGACCACATGATTAGCTATCCATTCTATTATCAGAATTGAAAGTAAGCCACCGTAAAATGAGACATCAGCTGGCCTCCTGAGTGTTTCGTATTACGATGAATCGTAATTATAATCATATTAGGTTCATCGATTTTAACAATTCAATAGAAATCCGTAAAGTGGCGCATATAATAAGAATGCTTTGTCATAGTAGTTAATGGCAGCAGTTTCTTCAATTTATATTACTGTTTTATTTGATTCTGGACTTTAATGTGGCCATTTTTCAGAGCATGCATTTTTGCCGCTTAGAATAGTTTTAAGGCTGTGCACGCGCGATAATCTTCAAATTATTTTCAAACTATTTTTCTAAATACTGGCCTTATTGAAAAATCGAAAATTACCGTTTTACAAATTGATATTTTTGTTTTATTACATCTTAAAACAATATGTAAAGTACAGCCTTTTTATATTATTACGTATAGTAGTGACGCGAGTGTAAAAATTACGTCAGTTTTTTAAGTGAGGCAAGACTAACGCCCGGTTTCTGAAAGGCTGATCAAATTGATCAATTGATCAAATCAGCTAATCTGAACGCTCATTGGTGAAAACAGTGAGTGCGAAGTGATGT
Organism: Celastrina argiolus; assembly: GCA_905187575.2. Taxonomy (NCBI): domain Eukaryota; kingdom Metazoa; phylum Arthropoda; class Insecta; order Lepidoptera; family Lycaenidae; genus Celastrina; species Celastrina argiolus. The sequence continues at coordinate 2,317,265 of LR994591.1, read as the reverse complement.
TCACGAATCAGCGTTCAGATTAGCTGATTTGATCAATTGATGAATTTGATCAGCCTTTTAGAAACCGGGCGTCAGGGTACTATTCTTTTAACTTTTGCAAAATATGTCTCAAAACATTTTCAAACTACTTTTTGTACGATTTCAACACTCCGGTCGGCACGATTCCCCTTTCTCGCCATACAAATAGTAATTTAAGATCATTAACGTTTTACAATGCCTTAATATCTATTTTTTTTAATGAAGAAAATGACAAAAGTCCCAAAAATTAAGTCAACACTTGTACAATATTGATCGCCTCCGTGGTCTAGTGGTTCAGAGCTTCGCTCTCGACTTGGAGGTTGTGGGATCGATTCCCAGGTTGGAACAACAAAAAATGTTGTTTTCAAGTTTGGTTAGGACAATGAATGCTGATCATCTGATTGTCTGACAAGAAAGATGATCCATGCGTCGGATGGGCATGTAAAAAGTCGGGCCTGCGGCTGTTCTCTCGCCAGTCGTGTCTGTCTACCGTCCCACTGGGTTATGAGAGTAAAAGGAAGAGAGAGTGCTTCTGTGTATTGCGCACACACTTGGGCACTATAAAATAACTCCTGCGTAGCTGGCCAGGTTTCAATGAAATCGGCTAGCGACACCGAAATCGGTGAGGGGAGCTATTATTATTAATATTGAAATGAATTTAATTATATAATATAATTAAATTGAAATTTAGAACATTTTAACAATATTCGAAAGCAGCTCTTTGAAACAGATACAGTAATATCAACAAAATTCTTATAATTGAAACAAATATTGTTTTCAGTAGTTTACTACAAATTAACCTGTACCATTTCAACAGGTTGCGAAACGTCAATTATGAGGTATCAGCGACCGACCTTGAACCGACTGTCTGTGCCTTGCTAGACGTAATTCCTTTGATCGACCTTTGACATGACACTAAGGTCAATCAAACCATGCGTTCGGGGCAAAGGTCAAAAATGATTAACAACAATCCGTTAAGTTATTTTCATCCTACGAAATTAGATAGTCTTTGATAAATAACAAACATTCTGTTGGATATAGAGTAATATTAGGTCCTTACATATGAAATTGGCGTTTTGTCGTACTGGCCACTTTGATCTTAAATATATCCTCTTTGGTTAGGAATTCCAAATTCAAATTTAAACAGCTATTTACTCATGCATTTGTGTTTTGAAAACCGTAATTCATTTGTTTTTTTCTCTTTTGCTTTTTTTTCTGCGTCACTCATTTCACAAAATGGAAAACTTAAAATATCGCATTATTTACGAGTACGAGTTCCACCGTGGCACCAGTGCTGCAGAAACGGCTCGAAGGATTAATGATGTGTATGGGGGTGGTGTCGCAAAACAAAACACGGTGCGTTTTTGGTTTCAACGCTTTCGTTCTCGAAATTTCGACCTGCAGAACAAGCCCCGTGGACGGCCGGAGACCAAGGTCGATAATGATGAATTAAAGGCTATTGTGGAAGCAGATCCATCGCAAACCACATCAGAGTTAGCTACAGGCTGCGGTGTTAGTGACAAAACCGTTTTAATCCACTTGAAGCAAATTGGGAAGGTGAAAAATCTTGAAAGGTGGGTACCTCATGAATTGAGTGAAGCAAACCGACAAACGCGCGTCGACTGCTGCGTTACATTGCTCAACCGGCACAATAATGAAGGAATTTTAAATCGAATCATTACATGTGATGAAAAGTGGATCCAGTACGATAATCGTAAACGCTCATCGCAATGGCTGAACCCTAGTGAACCAGCAAAGTCTTGCCCCAAGCGAAAATTGACTCAAAAAAAGTTACTTGTAAGCGTTTGGTGGAGTAGTGCCGGTGTCGTACACTATAGCTTTCTTAAATCTGGTCAGACGATTACGGCTGATGTCTATTATCAGCAACTGCAAACCATGATGGCAAAGCTCGCCGTTAAACAACCGAGACTTGTCAATCGCTCTACGCCACTGCTGCTTCAAGACAACGCTAGACCACACACGACCCAACCGACGGCTACCAAATTAGCGGAGCTTCAATTGGAATGTCTAAGACATCCACCGTACTCTCCGGACCTTGCTCCAAAAGATTACCATTTTTTTCGACATTTGGATAACTTCTTGCAAGGAAAAAAATTCAATTCCGATGAGGCAGTCCAAACCGCTTTAAAAGATTTCATTGATTCCCGTCCGAATGGTTTTTTTAGTAAAGGGATCAATGAACTACCTATAAGATGGCAAAAGTGTATAGATAGCAATGGTACATACTTTGATTAATAAAATATATTTTAATATGAAAAAATCGCCTTTATGTTCCTCCCATATAAAACGCCAATTTCATATGTAAGGACCTAATATAATATTAAGATTAAATAATAAAAAAACGAACTTTGGGAGTAATGGCAGAAGTAAAAAACAAAACAGCAGGCGCATTACATTTTCGTCGCGTGGTAGAAAGAGAGGAATATTACTTTCTTATCTACGCCGGCGCGGCGGTCTCGTTCTGTCTTACGAATTTTCGATCAGGTCACGTGTCTCGACGCAAGTTTAACATTTTTACCCATCTTATAAAGTGCACAACGCCGCAAAAGAAGTTTGTAAATCAAAAATAAGGCGCCATCGTACGTCTCCTAAGACATTAAGGTCAAAGGCCAATGTATACATAAAAATACACGACAGACATTTGGTGAAAGTTTTCGACTGCCAAATTACGAGACGATGTCTAATAATAATAATAGCTCCCCTCACCGATTTCGGTGTCGGTAGCCGATTTCATTGAAACCAGGACAGCTACGCAGGAGTTATTTTACAGTGCCCAAGTGTGTGCGCAATACACAAAGACAATCTCCCTTCCTTTTACTCTCATGACCCAGTGGGACGGTAAACTTCCCAACTGATCATGATTTCTGACCCCCGCAATTGGCACAGCTGGTCACTCCCCCTCAAACATCTTTCTCGTGGATGTCGTAAAAGGCGACAGAGGAAATATATATTCGAAAACGGTTAAATTAAATTAAAATTAGCATTACAAATATTACAAATAGTTAGTAGGTTAGCAGCGTTTCCGTGGACATTATTATCTTAAAACTGCGCTAGATACTTTCCAGAGGCAAATAGTAGTGTACGTCATAGCTGAAACGAACGCTACCCCGGTTTCTGAAAGGCTGATCAAATCGTCGATCAGCTATCACTAGAGTTAACAAGCCATTCTGACGACTCAATCTGACACTGTCATATGAAAACTGCGCTCACCAAGAGTGCCAAGAGACGAGTATAGGCAAATAACGCCTCCGTGGTCGAGTGGTTTAGAGCTTCGCTCTCGACCCGGTAGTCGTGGGTTCGATTCCCACGTTGGAACGACAAAAAATGTTGTTTTCATGTTTGGTTAGGTCAATGCAGGCTGATCACCTGATTGTCTGAGAAGAAAGATGATCCATCGTCGGATGGGCATGTAAAAAGTCGGTCCTGCGCCTGTTCTCTCGCCAGTCGTGACGGTTTACCGTCTCACTGGGTGAGGAGAATAAAAGAAAGACAGAGTGTCTTTGTGTATGGCGCACACACTTGAGCACTATAAAATAACTCCTGCGTAACTGGCCTCGTTTCAAAGAAATCGGCTACCGACACCGAAATCGGTGAGGGGAGCTATTATAGGCAAATAAACCCCATGAAATACTTTGAGGGCAGCTTATGACGCTTATGTCCAGCAGTGCACGTCTAGACGTATAGCTGAAACGAAGACGACAATGTTACCAACATTGTCATGTTTCTGCTTCACGTACATATACAGATTTGCTGTCTCCCGCATTGCTTGGGGAGGGAAAGGGGAACTCTTCCTACTCCTCATATTCTCCCCCCTCCTCTACACTACTCGCGGAGTTGCACGAAGTTAGACGAATAGGATAGTGTAGAGATGCACTTCGGCTTACCTCGTCAAACTTTACTTCGCCTCGGGTGACTTCCATTTGTTGTCGGTTTTTGGTACCGAGTCAAAAGGCCCGAAGTTGCACGAGTAGTGTAGTGTTGCACTTCGGACTGTTGCCAAAGTATCTCGAGTACTTCGCCGAGGAACTCCGCGAGTAGTGTAGAGGAGGCTTTCTGATTAATTATGCGGGTCCAAGACTGGCATATCCCTCAGGCATCCCTGAGATCATATCAAAGGGTTTTGAGGTTGGTTACCATTGTCGTGGCTACAGGACTTAAAGTGGTGGGAATGTGTGGTATGGGCATTTGCCCGTTAAAAAAATATACAATATAATATTCCAACGAATGCGAACATTTTCCGGAGTTGTTAGTATGTTTATCGAATAGATTAATATTGACGATAACTCATAACAACCACAGCTCATTAATATTTTATTTCCCTAATTTAATTATACCTGTTTTTTACCGGAAGATATTTTAAGGTGATATTGCCGAAAAATTGGCTACTTTACACGTGCCCACACCTTTATAATAATAATAGCTCCCCTCACCGTTTTCGGTGTCGGTAGCCGATTTCATTGAAACCAGGCCAGCTACGCAAGAGTTATTTTATAATGCCCAAGTGTATCCGCAATACACAAAGACACTATCTCTCTTCCTTTTACTCTCATAACCTAGTGGGGAGGGTAAACCGACACGACTGGCGAGAGAACAGGCGCAGGACCGACTTATTACATGAACATCCGACGCATGGACCATCTTTCTTGTCAGACAATCAGGTGATCAGCCTGCATTGTCCTAACCAAACTTGAAAACAACATTTTTTTGTTGTTTCAACGTGGGAATAGAACCCATGACTCGGGTCCAGAGCGAAGCGCTGAACCACGGAGGCGACTCACACGCCTTTTTATGCGTACCCACCGTCCCAAACTTTTTGTGACCGACTATTTGTAGGTGAAAAATAGAACATACTGATGTCAATAGAACATTCTGATGTCAATAGAACATACCGATGTACTAGAACATACTGATGTCGATAGAACATACTAATGTCAGTAGAACATACTGATGTCAATAGAACATACTGATGTCAATAGAACATACTGATGTCAATAGAACATACTGATGTCAATAGTGCAACGCACACACGTCCTACAAAAAGTCGGTAACATAATCGGATATACAAAACATCACCCTTCTTTTGGTTTCGCCGGGAAAATATCGGTTTCTCTAGTAATATTTGTAAACAGACCGAACTTTCCACAACATCAAAATATTTACTTAGCTCCGTTTATCACAACAAAATGTAATTTGAACCTTATACCCAAGATATAAGTTTCGTAATAGATTAAAGAGCTTATAGAGAATTTGGAAGGATTACGGGTCAACGAACCTGATAAGGAATGTTATGTAAAGGGAATTCTTTCGATAACGAATCCGAAAACATTTGTTATTGATTTCTTGCCACAACATTTGGGTCAAAATTTACTTTCTTTCTTATCTATCTGGACTTCTTTACTACGATGATAAATTTAATAACCATTGTAGCGCAGTGGTTAAGCGAGTGCTCAAGCCCGAAGTTGTGGGTTTGAATTCCGCCGAAGAAACAAAAAAGTTTTCTATGTTCCTGGGACATGGATGTATGTTAAATCGGACGAACGGGACTAGATTTGACATGGTGTGATGTGAAGAAAAAAATTGATATTAACTAACCGACTTCCAAAAAAGGAGGAGGTTCTCAATTGAACCGTTTTTTTTATGTACACCGATTACTCTGAGGTTAATGATCCGATTTGCGTGATTCTTTTTTATTCGACGCAGAATATCTGCCATTTGGTCCCATAAAACAAATTTCACCAATTTCGAGAGGTGATACATATTTTGTCAAATATGTATCACCTCTCGAAATTGGTGAAATTTGTTTTATAAATGCGAAAGTGAAAAACTCCTAAATTAGCCGTACTGAAACTAAATCATCTACATATATAAAAAAATGTACGCAGAATATCTGCCATTTGGTCCCATAAAACAAATTTCACCAATTTCGAGAGGTGATACATATTTGACAAAATATGTATCACCTCTCGAAATTGGTGAAATTTGTTTTATGGGACCAAATGGCAGATATTCTGCGTCCATTTTTTGCTACAGAGAGACTGACCATATTTATAATTTCCACCTCCTTTTTGTGTTGAGAGTCAAATATAAATGCGAAAGTGAAAAACTCCTAAATTAGCCGTACTGAAACTAAATCATCTACATATATAAAAAAATGGACGCAGAATATCTGCCATTTGGTCCCATAAAACAAATTTCACCAATTTCGAGAGGTGATACATATTTTGTCAAATATGTATCACCTCTCGAAATTGTCTAACTGTTGAACTAAATCATCTACATATATAAAAAAATGGACGCAGAATATCTGCCATTTGGTCCCATAAAACAAATTTCACCAATTTCGAGAGGTGATACATATTTTGTCAAATATGTATCACCTCTCGAAATTGTCTAACTGTTGAACTAAATCATCTACATATATAAAAAAATGGACGCAGAATATCTGCCATTTGGTCCCATAAAACAAATTTCACCAATTTCATTACATTTTTTTATATATGTAGATGATTTAGTTTCAGTACGGCTAATTTAGGAGTTTTTCACTTTCGCATTTATATTTGACTCTCAACACAAAAAGGAGGTGGAAATTATAAATATGGTCAGTCTCTCTGTAGCATCGTAGCTACCAAAAGGATTTATCTTTTACTTTGACTTAGAGACAGTGAAAAGTAAAAAATAAAAAAAAAAATACGTTAACAGACTTGATCTATAATTTTTTTAAAACGTAGTTTTTTTAAAATCTTTATTTAAAAATAAAAAATAAAACGAAATTACGTTGGCAGACTTAATCTATAAGATGTAAGATGTAAAGTTAATGCATTTAAATAAAGATTTTAAAAAAATAAACTACGTTAATTTTATTAAAAAACCAACATTATAATAATTAATTACATTTAACCAACACGTCACAAACAATTAATCAAAAGCAAACTCATGTAAAAATATTCCAGTGCAGGAGCTAAATAATATTTGTCTTAAGCCCCCTACACACGTCAACGATAAAACTAATCGGTCACAGGAGACATACAGCGACTACAGCGTGTAACAGGAATTAGTGATAAAAAATTACTGGCGTGATTTTCATATGTTTTACACGAAAAATAGTTGCAAACATTTGAGAGTATTTAAAATTTAGGAGACAGTAACAAATTTGAAATAAATATTTCAAAGATTTTTTAGTAACAGCTAGTGTAATTCTTCACGTGGACTTTTATCCAACTAGTTAATACCTGTTACGATAGCCTCTCTGATAAAAAAAATTGATAATGTACCGATTGTTTGTCGAAAATATTTGATATGCAAAATTAATTGACGTCATCGAAAGAGTTAGTCTTTCAGCGCTACTTTCACAGTGAACTCTATTAAAGAGATACACTATACCTATCCTTCAATTTTATCACTCATTAGCTGACTCGTGCCCACTTCGTTGAGCACAAAAACCGTTTAAACTTTCCCTGGATTTCCACGAAAATTTCAAGCCTAAAAATAACCGAATCGTTTCAGCCGTTCTCGAGTTTTAGCGAGACTAACGAACAGCAATTCATTTTTAAATATAAGATTTACGTAACACGTTGTATAATGTATACGGCCGAATACTGGATAGTCAAATATTATTTCCGAATATAGTTAAATATAATAATTTTATTCGGAATCAATTTTACAATTTTTTTTCCGTACGTCGGGTATATGCCTAACTGGCTACCACCGGTTCGGGAACTGGCCCAGCGAAGAACCGGCGTAAACTTGAATGGGACCATTTTTAACCATTAGTAGCAAGCAATAATCTTAAATGCGTGTGACAGATGCATTACATTCTGCTGATGCACGAAGCTGGAGTAATCTTAGATCAACAAACAAATGACGACAAAACAAGAAAGGGTATACTGATGTTTGTTTTACATTAATTGCAGTTGAATGTTTACATTGGGTATGAATAATACTATGACGTGTAATACTAGTTGTGCCCGCGACTTCGTCCCCGTTAAATAAAGCCGATTTTCCAATATTCTTTTCTTCTGCACAAACTGTTTCTATGCTCAACGAAGTGGGCACGGGTCAGCTAGTATATATTCAAAAACGAATTGCTGTTCGTTAGTCTCGCTAAAACTCGAGAACGGCTGAACCGATTCGGCTATTTTTGGTCTTGAAATATTCGTGGAAGTCCCGGGAAGGTTTAAACGGTTTGTATGCTCACGTAGTGGGCACAGGTCAGCTAGTTAAATTATAGCATTTTCCACTAAGGTTACATGAGCTGACAATACAAATGGCGGCTGCGTAAGACCGGACGTCCGGCGCTGCTCTACGGGCTGCGGGCGGCGGGCCTACGTGACGCGGGACATGTACACGAGCGCGGACCGCGGCCCCTGTCTGTGCACAATTGAACACATGAATCGATAAACAAAATTACCCAGAAAACTGAGTTTAAACTGTCACTTAAACATTTAAGGCCGTGTTTCACCAAGCAATGTAAAGTTAACGCCATGTTAAATATCAAGTTATCCCTCTCGTATTTCCTGTCAATGAATGAGATGGCATGGTATTTTAACATGGGGTTTAACTTAAACATTGCTTGATGAAACACGGCCTTAGCATTTTAGGATATGGACCTCAATTCTCATGGCTCGGACTTCGTTTCGAACGACAATCTATTCCGCTCGTACGCACGTCAAATCATGAGCGTGCGAGCGGGACGATATTCGAGTTATGAGAATCAGGGCCATGTAGTAACGTATTAAGTACATTGATTCTAGAGACGGACTTTTAGATTAAAGTACTTTATACTTTACGACGTATTGTGTATTGTGTAAATGTTAAAGTGACAGTTGGAACTCATAACATAATTTTGCTACATACCGCCATAGAATAGAATAGAATAGAATTCATTTATTTTTACATAGACCAATTACATGTATAATTGGTCCATGATACCACCTTCATCCATTCATGTCTTCAATTATGACAAACTAGCTTGCGTACGGTGCAAAGATCGATCAGTAAGTTTTTTTTTATGAATATAAGAGTCGAAATAGTCTCGAAATTTTCTCGAAATCAGAATTTTCCTACAGTCATATTACCTTCCGTCCATTCATGTTTATAGTTCTGAGACAGTGATGAATATTACGATATAGCACCTCCGTGGTCAAGCGGTTTAGAGCCTAGTTCTCGACTCGGAGGTCGTGGGTTCGATTCGCGCGTTGGAAACACAAAAAATCAATTTTAAACCAATTTGGCGCTAGTTTTCAAGATACCCAATTCTAATTCCGATTGATATTAATTTCAAGAGTAAGGGGGCACGTGTCTTGTATAAATTAGCACCACCTATTAGTTTAACGGCAGGTTGTGTAATGTGTATATTGATTCTTTAACCAAAATTGTACATTATAAACGAAATACATATAATACAAACATGTATTGTACCGGAAAAGACATTTAAACCAGGCCCGTCGCAAGGGCAACCTGTTTACCAAAACGATATTATAATTCACACAACAATTTTAATAAACAGTAATATTCCACTTAAAACAATCACAAAAAGGCTTGTTAAATAATAATTATTAAACTTGGACAATCCGCTATTATGAACTTCAACTGACAAATGGTATAAAATACTGAGCTTCATTTATTTTTTAAGAGGAAACACCACGAAATTTTTTCCATACAAAAATAGGGGTCTAGGGGATTTCTATTTCCTCCCTGGATAACACCTCTAGAGTAACAATTTTTTTCATGAATATTTATGGATATTGTTTGTACGTCCCTATTTTTTCCTTTTTTTAATAAATTAATTATTTAAAGAGATATGGACGTTTAAAAACCTAAAAAAAATGGCCAGACTCTCCGCTATGTTTAAATATGTAGGAAACAGTTTTGACTACAATAAACAACAAAAGCAAAAAATAGGAACCTAGCTCAATTCTTTTTTTAGCTAATACAGAAAAAAATATTTTAATCGGTTACGTTTTGGAGAACTTTGCCCTAATCCTTATTACCTACAAGATAAGATTGAAATTGTAATGTCTTAAGGGCTCACCGCTTACGTGATCAGGACCACGCGGTCGATTAGATGAAAAATACACAAACATTCATAGCGACCGTCAAAGTTAAATATAACCTTTGACGATGTCTGAAGCTCAGCGATTATGCCGCAGGCATCAGGTTCAAATCCCACTAGTCCTCTTTGTTCCCGAAAATATAAATTCGTTAGATTGGTCGTTAACTATGGGTTATAATTTAACCCAGACTGGCGCAACTTCTAAAAGGTTAACATATGAACGTAACAAAGTGTTCGGGACTGTACCTGCAAATAAAATGTAGTATAATGGCCGATTAGTTATACCTACCATATTATACTTTACTATCAATGTACTATGATGAAGTGCTATCACCTGATTGTCTGACAAGAAAGATGATCTATAATAATAATAATATATATGGACGCTTCACACCACTTTATCTGGCCCCGTGCTAAGTATCAGAAGAACTTGTGTAACAGGGACCAGACAACGGAAATATTTTAATACTTTTATACTCACACATCCATGACCTAGGAACACAGAAAACTTTTTGTTCCTTCAGCGGGATTCAAACTCGCGGTTTCCGGCTCGAGCACCAATGCGCTACGGAGGTCAGCAAATCGTCAACATTTACAAGTCGTTCTTGCGCCAGAAATCGTCTGTCATGACAGTCCACCGTCCTAGTGGGCTACGAGAGCAAAGATAATGCTCTTCTGAGCTGCGCACACACTTGAGCATTAAAACAAAAATCCGGTTATTTCTCCTATTCCAGTCGCAGGTGACCTCAATATCCGATTTGAATCAGCAATGATAACATTTCTGTTATCAAAATTAATCACAATCAATCATATCTTTTAATTACGCATGAAATTTGCAACGTTTGTTATTGATTTTCAGAAACCAAAAGATTAAAGAAAGATAGATACGGGTTTTTTTTTCCCGAAATAAACTCTTCAGAAAACGGTATCCCACCGACCGAAAAAGTATAAAAACTCAGAAAAAAAATTAAGCAAAATTTACAAAAATTAAAACAATAGTCGCCAGAAATCCATATTTAAAATAACGGATTTTAAAACATAAAAATCGATTTATAAAACGACAATCCTCTGGTCAATATAATGAAGATTATTATAAATGTTTTTTGGATTTTTTAAAATAAGATCAGTATTGAGAAAAAGGTTTCTAAATATTTAAATTTTCAGCTTATTGTGGGCACGCAGCCTTAACGATATAGGGGTAGGTAGGATATACATTATAATGTTGAAATAAATTTTCTAAATTAACAGATAGTAGCTTGGACCGGCGTGTATAATATTTTTAATTTCAATCAGTGTTCAATTTTGATTCGCTATCTTCATAAGACTGGGCTGATGTGAGATGACCTTTACGTGATGATCTGACCTTACGGATCAGGGGCTTACTCTCGAAACTGATTCAATTTCGATTCAGATTCGATCGTGCCTCGTTCACCCGAATAAATTGACGTTTTATTGTGATTCTCAGTCGATTGATATGGTCGGGAGTACTCACGATCAAATCTGAATCAAAATCGAATCAGTTTGGAGAGTAAGGCCCCAGGTCACATCAAGACGCGACGCGGGCTAGACAGCGATTCAAAATTGAACTCTATTTACTATGTCGCAGCCCTCACCAGCGTAGGAAGAAACGTGCAACAATTCACAACTATCTTATCCGGTGCATATCTGATAACAGTGATAACAAAACCAATAGTCACAATTGAATCATCAGATTTGAGTAAAGATAAGGGTTTTAGGAATACAAAAGGGTACTGCTTGTAAACAATAAGATCTTATTCATACAATTTGTAAGAAGACATATTGCACATCCTGACTCATAAGGATTCCAATGCAATGAATATTGGATTTTTGAATTATCAATAACTCCGGTTTTTCGAACGCTATTCAAATGAATGATCAACTAACATGGCATTCAAATCAACGACCCATATTGAACGCTGGTTGCTGGAATATTAAATTATCGGACACAAAGGAACGGACTGATATTTTATAATTACATCACGCCCGCACTTGCAAGGATGTGGATGGACTTGAATCAACCTTATCTAAGGAATTTTTACCACCTTTTTACCAGCCAGCAGTTAGAGCATCAATAAAAAACTATAACCCGACTTCGCAAAAAAGTTCGCGGTCGCACCCGCTATTGTTATCGAATATTGCAACGGCAGGCGTAAGGGCTTGTACACAAAACTGCGATGCGACGTCGCATCGCAGAAATTACGTCACACGCGTATACAACATGGGTGACAATTCTATGGCTGTGTGACGTCATTTCTGCGATGCGGCGTCGCATCGCAGTTTTGTGTACAAGCCCTAATTCGGAGTGAGCTGACCCATTTTAGTAGCGGGGCCTACCACGACTCTGCGTAGACCATTTTTGTACCTATGCATTTCTGGATTTCAATTTAAATGATTCTCTTGTTCAGCCTTTTATGCCTTTTTGATATAGATTTTTAAACATTTTAAAAACTAATCGGTGTTCAAATCTCTTGTCAACTTAGTACTGAATTTAACAGCTGGGAAGAGACTTGATTTGTTGATTAATTGATTTGATCGTGGATTTGCCTTTTCAGAAACCGGGGATTAACCTCTTTACTACAGCCTATCACTAGTACCAAATCAGCGGATAGTCAACAAACCTCTTACGGAAAGTTACAACAAAACATCGCGAAATATCTTCGTTATCAATCACGAGACTCGAGTTGCCCTTTATTTACAATCTTCAGCATAATCCACCTGATAGTCACCATGATGAAACATAGCAGGCTGTATGTGCAAACCTTAGTGCCAATTTCACTAACACATGTTAAAGATTATCCTTCAAACCTTAATTAAATATCATGTTATTCCTCTCGTATTTCATGTCAACGAATGAGAAGGAATGGTATTTTAACAAGCCGTTAAAACTAACAAGCTCCGGTGAAGTTATTTATAATTTCCACCTCCTTTTTGTGTGGAGAGTAAATTATTTATTACAAAAACAATTAATAAACTAAGGGCCGATTTTTCAATCGTCAGATAACTTTTATCTAAGAAATAAATATGTGACTTTGAGACAGATTTTGTATGGAACAAATGTCAAAGTCACATGTTTATTCAACAGATAAAAGTTATCTGACGATTGAAAAATCGGCCCTTAGTTTTACACATAGTCACATAACACATCAATCACAATCTTTATTTTAATGTTAATATTTGTACTTAATTCGGCATATTTACATTTTATAATTTACAAACGTTAATAGTAGTGACATCTATTGCATTTTTTATTTATTAAAGATATACACATTGATACATTATCCATATAAAAATGTTCGTACAAATAAGTATGTGTTACCTCTGGAAATTGGTGATTTTTTTTTATAAAATAAAAACAACACGGCCAAACCATGTAAATTTTTTATGGGACCGAATGGCAGCTATTCTGCGTCGAATAAAAAAAGAATCACGCAAATCGGATCATTAACCTCAGAGTAATCGGTGTACATACAAAATAACAGACCAAATTGAGAATCTTCTTTTTCGGAAGTCTGTTAAAAGAAGAGGAATTTGTATAAGGTTCTTTAAAGATAAGGTGCAAGTGCCAGAAGCCCAAGTAAACGTAGTTGTAGGAGCCCCACGCTGGTATGTACTATGTACTATGCTCGTGACTACGCCACCTTCGAATCATTCGGGCTCGTTAGTATAATTCTACGTAGGAGCCATACGTGACCGTAGCCATGCAATGGAATACTTCGCACAAAACATCATGGAGGTAATTGAATAACTGCGCAGGGTGATTGCCTTCTGATAGATACAGAAGGATACCTTCAAATAAATAAGTGTTTTTATTTAGATATTATAATATTGCAAATATTGAAATGTCAATAAGTAATATTAGCCCATGAACAAAATTAACCTGTGCAATGAACCAACGTAAATAACGCTTAGAAGGCTGTTACTTTATCATAAAACTAGCTGTGCCCGCGACTTCGTTTGCGTGGTTTTTGAGTGACTTAAACCGTTTATGCAGCGCACGCAACGAAAGTCCTCAAATGTGAATATTTTTTTCCGTTTTAGCAACATTTCTCACTGACGCTTCGCTCCTATTGGTCGCAGCGTAATGTTATAGAGCCTAAAGCCTTCCTCTATAAATGGACTATCCAACAAAAAAGATATTTTACAAATCGGACCATTTCATCACTGAGATTAGCGCGTTTAAACAAACTCTTCCGCTTTATAATATAGATTACTCTGAGGGCTATGCCGTCATTTCAGAGCGGCAGCTACAGGTCACGTTGGTTCATTTCACAGGTTAATTTTGTTCATGGGCTTGTAATATATTGATTCCTTTTTTTCACAGTATCCTGTTACTTTCATATCTTTTCCCATGCTTTTTGAGCATAAAAAGTGCTGTGGCCATAACCGCTGATCCGCTAAATTTAACTCCTATTTAATTATTTACTCTTAATTTTATGTCATTCAGTAGTATTCAAGGCTTTATAAAATAGGAATAGCTCACCAGCTACGCAGGAGTTATTTTATAGTGCCCGAGTGTATGCGCAATACACAAAGACACTATCTCTTCCTTTTACTCTCATGACCCAGTGGGACGGTAAACCGACACGACTAGCGAGAGAACAGGCGCAGGACCGACTTTTACATGCTCATCCGAAGCATGGATCATCTTACTTGTTAGACAATCAGGTGATCAGCCTGCATTGTCCTAACCAAACTTGAAAACAACATTTTTTGATGTTCCAACGCGGGAATCGAACCCACGACCTCCGGGTCGAGAGCGAAGCTTAGCACCACAAAGGCGCTTGCTTATATGAAATGATAAAGCCTTGAATACTTCTTGAATATTTTCATACAGATCTAGATTATTATATTATCTAGAATTTCTTGTTTCTAAACGTATCTACAACTACATTTTCGAGTACATTCTAGAAACCCGATCGCGCAATTCGTTTCAATTCCGCTCGTATTATATTACCACACATTGGTCCTGTACAATGTACATGAAGACGAATGTGCACAATATTCTTTGTGTTATTATTAAAATCATTGTGTGTACATTTTTTTTGCGTTACACTACCCATCCACATAATGTATGTCTGTTTATGTTAAGTTTTAGTTTATGATACTGTTAATACTTTGTGATGTAGTGTAATGTGAATGTGACTGTTGAATAAATGTAATTACTTACTTACTTACATAATACATATTTTGTACGAAGCGTAGGTGAGCCTTGTCTAACCAGGATAAAGAAAATCGTTAGATCGTAACTTATTGCACTCCCGACCACATCAATCGACTGAGAATTAAAATAAACAAACGTCAATTTATTCGGGAGTAGGTATGCGGCCGATCAAATTTAAATCAAAATCGAATCGGTTTGGAGAGTAAGGCCCTGATCGTGTTGCTCATAGGAGCACTGGTATAAAACCTTGTTTAATGTATTTTTAATCGTTCCTTATTAAATATCCTTTTTAACACACTTTTATAAGCTTGGATTGTATCTACGTAACGGAATCTTTCAGCTAATTTTGAAATGACGACATTTAATTGAATGACTAAATGACCCTAGCCCGCCGAGAAGAACCCGCGTAAGAAACTCGGACGGGGCCAACTTTTAGTAAAAAGATGGAAAATAGAAGAGAATAGCACTGCTGATTTACGTATTTTTTTAGTTGAGCACTAACGCGCTAATCTTCTGCGTTATGGAGGTTACGACAACCTCCATAACGCAGAAGTTTAGCGCGTTTTTTTTCCTAATTCAAATCCTAAGTCTCGATTTCACCAACGCATGTTAGTGTTAACGGCATCTATACTAATATTATAAAGCGGAAGAGTTTGTTTGTTTGTTTAAACGCGCTAAACTCAGGAACTACTGGTACAATGTGAAAAAATATTTCTTTGTTGGATAGTCCATTTATAGAGGAAGGCTTTAGGCTATATAACATTACGCTGCGACCAATAGGAGCAAAGCGTCAGTGAGATATGTTGCAAAAACGGGGAGACTTTCGTTGCGTGCGCTGCATAAATAGTCGCTCAAGAACCACGCGAACGAAGTCGCGGGAACAGCTAGTGTTAAACTACCAGGCCTTCTTTTCCTGTCAATTCATTGACAGGAATTACGAGAGGAACAACATGATATTTAACAAAGGATTAACTTTAACATCGCTTGGTGAAACACGCCCTTAGCTTCACGTTGATAAAGTAACACGTGTGCCCTGTCGAAACGCAACGGTTATCTTACATTGCGAAAATGGACTATATGGATTATAAAATAGTCACGTATTTTATATCATCGTTATTGATAATTCATTAACTTATCATTACTTAAGTAGAACACGTTCAGTAGATAAATTGGCTGCAACATCTTTATGCATTCAAAGCCTCAATAAGTACTGGAAAATCTTAGGTATTATCATGGTACAATATAGTATTGGTGGCATACAATGACAATAAATATAATCTTTGAGCATCAAAAGACAGAAGGAACAAGAGATAATATACTTTAAAGTTCTTAAATACCACCACAAAGTAGATATATAACAGAGACACGACCTAGTACTAGAAAATGGTATCACCCTAATACTGGCAATTCGACTGGCTATTTTTGTTTTCTTCGATTTCCAGGCACATTACGGAAACCGCCATCTAGCGCCACTATTGGAAAATCATTTTAATCATTTTTTATCAGGAAAATACCAATTACTAATTTCGTTGCGTATCTTCTTCTAAATTAAGGAGTTGAATTGAGCTTAATGTGATGTTATGCTTAAAAATATGCTTATCTTTATTTTAATGTCAATATTTGTACTTAATTCGGCATATTTACATTATATAATATACAACCGTTAATTAGTTACATCTATTGCATTTTTTTAATTAAAGATATATTGTATGGGATGGTAGGCCATTATACCACGAAACAGCCGCTATGAAAAGACCGAAACGACTTTGTGTCTTTCTTTGCAAATTATACTATTGTAAATGTCTCTTGTATACAATTGAAGACATGAATGGATGAAGGTTATGTAGCAAAACTATGATTTTAAGAAAATTGAGTTCAAACTGTTTTTTAAACATTAGAATACGTCGTAAAGTATTAAGTACATTAATCTAAATATCCGTCTCTAGAATCAATGTACACCTATAATGCTAAAATGTTTAAGTGACAATTTAAACTCAATTTCCTGGGTCAATTTTTATTGCGACGTATCACCTTCATGTCTTCAATTGTAAAGAATTTTAATTAAAAGAGCTTTATTTAAATAAGGAGATAATTTTCATTTTCCTCGGTCAAGGTTAATGAACTTCAAACGATTAGACCACACAATTTACTGGCTCGTCCCCCCACCCCCCACTCTAGCGAATGAGCCGCGCCTCTGTCAATAAGGCTCTGTTGGTACGCTAATAAGTTCATTAGTTCTACAATATGGCAGATTCGACGACCTCCGTAGCGCAGTGGTTGAGCGTCTTGGTGCTCGAACGAGAGGTCGCGGGTTTTAATCCCGCCGAGTGAATAAAAAGTTTTCAATGTTCCTGGGTCATGGATGTGTATTAAATTTGTGTATAATATACTAAAAATCTTAAATATGTGTATAGTATAATACTATTAAATGTATTTCCGTTGTCTGGTTCCTGTAACACAAGTTCTTCGGATACTTAGCACAGGGCCAGATTGACGTGGTGCGAAGCGTCCATAGATATTATTATATTATCCATAGATTGGGTACGAACCAGTGGTGTGGTCTTCCTAATTTTTATAACTCCACTAGCTGTTCCCGCGACTTCGTTCGCGTGTTTCTTGAGCGACTTAACCATAAACGCAGCGCACGCAACGAAAGTCTCCCCGTTTTTGCAACATTTCTCACTGACGCTTCGCTCCTATTGATCGTAGCGTAATGTTATATAGCCTAAAGCCTTCCTCTATAAATGGACTATCCAACAAAAAAAGAATTTTTCAAATCGGACCAGTAGTTCCTGAGATTAGCGCGTTTAAACAAACAAACAAACAAACAAACTCTTCCGCTTTATAATATTAGTATAGATTACTATCGATAGGAATCCTTCTAAAGATATTAATGCCTCCGTGGTCTAGTAGTTCAGCGCCTAGCTCTCGTTCCGGAGGTCGTGGGTTCGATCCCCGCGTTGGAACAACAAAAAATTGTATTTTCAAGTTTTGTTAGGACAATGCAGGCTATTCACCTGATTGTCCGAGAAGAAAGATGATTCATGCGTCGGATGGGCATGTAAAAAGTCGGTCCTGAGCCTGATCTCCCGCCAGTCGTGTCGGATATCCGTCCCACTGGGCTACGAGAAAATGTATGAATTTTAAATTAGGTATAACGGAATACCGAATATATAACTTCGTACTGAGTTGTTAGTTTTAGAATCTACATTGTTATTTTAGTTTGCACCTAACCAGACAGTTTACATAGAAACTGCATCTGGCGCCAGATACCAGACATTTTATGGATTATTGGCCAGACAATGCTTCTTACTGTTTCAACCCAGACTAATCTATTTGGAATGGTTTCAATATCGGCAGGAGCTGTGGTAACAACTACTAGATGAATAACAAAAAAAAGCCTACAGTTTCTATGGGGCCGGAGTTGGAACATCATATCCCCTTCAATCTCATGGTCTCTTCTCTTTCTCGTGGGTGTAGTAAAAGGCGACCGAGGGAATATAACGGGTGTAAAAAGAGCAGTCACTATAACTTTGGGTTATTATTACCTATACTACCTTTTCTCATTCTAAAAATGTTTTTTTTTTCTTTTTTTTTACAATTTAAAAAAAATATTTTTTTTTCTTTGTTATTTTTGCGACACCATTTCGGTGAAAAGTAAAAAAAAAATTTTTTTTTGTTTTTGCCAAAAAAAAATATACATATCCAAAATGAGGAAAGGTAGTATAATCGTATCTCAAAGTTATAGTGACTGCTCTAATTACACCATGTATATCCGGAAATCGACAGCAGCGTTTCCGCAGATATTGTTACTGTCTGAAAACTGCGCTCGCCAAACCGCCTGCCAACCGTAGCGAGTATAGGCAACTGTGTAGTGTATACTTTGGGGGAGGCTTTTGTCTAGTGGACGTCATATCTGAAATGATCATGATGAATAATAGCTAAGAACACTCTCGACCACGTCAGCTGTCAAACCAAAAAAACTGGATCAAAATCAGTTTATCCGTTTAGGAGCTACACAAGACACACAGACACGTCCGACTTATAACACCCTCTGTTTTTGGGTTAAAAGGGCAAGGGTGGTAGGCATCATGTAGGACAATAATCTATAAGTCTTATTTAATAACCTATATGGAAATAAAAAGTTTTGGTTTTGATTTCAAGGCGCGTCGCGTCTCCCTCTATATTATTCCTACTGTATCTCGTCTTCTCCTATTTATTGCGTATTGTTCGGATCATGAGCGTCTGTGGCTTACTGGGAAGACCGTTGATTGGCACTCGAAAGGGTGCAGGCTCGTCTCCCAGGTAGTGGCATGTACCAATAAGACTTTTTCAGATCTCAAGTACATGATACGGACGCTCTAACGGTGAAGAAAAACATCGTGAGGACCCCGCACATGGCTGGTCCCAGACGTATTGACCAGCCATTCCTCTGGACTAGGCCTACTATGTTGTGAGAATGCCGTATGTGCTGGGCGACCATGCAACATTTAAAACCGCTTGCCCCAGGCACTACAAATTCAAATTCAAAATATTTTATTTCCAAATAAAACTTAATAAGCTATTTTCGGAAAGTCAACAAAAAGGCTACCACCGGTTCAACCCTAGCCCGCCGAGAAGAACCGGCGTAAGAAACTCCGACGAATACAGTATTTAAAGTACGGTTACTTTGTTCAGAGTGTACTGTATAAATCATCCAATAACGGATGTAAAAATCTACTTTTGTACGGAACTCTTGGTGCGCGAGCCCGACTCGCACTTGGCCGGTTTTTTTATTGTCCTTTCAAGGTTATACCTTAATTATATTATCTTCATTGGACATTCCATAGATAAGATGTAAATCCATACAGATTATAATATACTTTAAGCACCTAGGTTATTGCAAAAAAAACACTCTGGAGACATCGAGACGCGATTCGATAGAGATTTAAAGAGAATTAATCTTGTTGCTTCGGTCGGATCTTTGAGTGAACTTATAAGGGTATAATATATTTTATTGAATGTACTGCTGTAGGTTCTTGATGGAAATACATGTTACACAGTAAAGGGTATGTTCAAGATAAGTTATTGTTTATAAACGGCTTACATTAATTTGTAAATTTTGTATTTTTTTTAGATAATATGTTTAGATTCTATCGCATGGGTAAACCCTGTATTGGTAGATATTATTATGAAAAATAAATAAACGAATAAAAACTTTATCCACGATTTATATAGCTTTGCAATTCAATGCGATATGCAGCGTAATTACTAGTAAATAAAGTTCAATTTCGAATCGCTATCTCAATAACTATAACTACATAAAATACCACCTCTGAGTTTTCCAGCAGTGTGAGAACTGATGATGACAATCAGGTATGAAATGTATATGAAATTTCTGATACGGATCCAATACGAAATTATTTCGGATTATCCGTTTTTTTCGAATAATTTCGATTACGGATATTCAATTTTTGTTAACTTTTACAGTAGCAACACTTTTATTTCGGATTCGGTTACGGTTACGGATAATTTTTTATACCGGATATCCGATAGTTTCGGTTACGGTTACGGAGCTTCTCAACATCCCTGATGATAACTATAAACATCCGCGATCCAACAGAAAAACTAGATCTACGATGACACAAGCACACACACTTACATACACACATACACACACTCCTCTGTTTTTGTCGAGGGTTAAAAAAGTTCAGCCGCGTCGTGTCTCAGTGTGAACTGACACTAAAAAACACTTCCTACTAAAATGGATGGATGGATGGAAGTTTGTTACTCTGTCCCGTAAAAACTACTGAACGGATTTTGATGAAATTTGGTATGGTAGTAGTTTACATGCTGGATTGACACAACGGCTGCTCTTTACCGCTAAAGGTACGGTAAACGGTTCCTGCAGGAATTAGTTTTACGCGTAGAACAGGCTACCCGACACAATCAATAATCGAATCACTTCGATCTCAACGGCATTTGGTATTTAATTTGGTGGATTACTTTGAAACAAACCAGGATTAAGAAAATTGTTACACTCGAGTCGTAACTTTTTGTACTCCCGACCGTATCAATCGACTGAGAATCAAAATGAACAAACGTCAATTTATTCGGTAGTACGCGGCACGATCGAATCTAAATCAAAATAGAATCAGTTTGGAGAGTAAGGTTCAAGAGTTGTGGAAATATCTCGTAAATTAAACTAGCGCCATTTAAGCGCCGTTACATATTAAAATGTAATCATAAATATACATTTAACAATAATGTATATTTTTTAGAACACGATGTGTCTACGAGTATAAATGTTGCCACATACAACATACAATATATGCAAATCACATTGCAGGCGCACGACTCAAGATAACACATTGCATAAGAACTGGTAACGTAATAAAATTAGTTTAGAACCGTACACTTAATCGGCAGTTAAACTGAGAGGCTCTTAGATACTGTGCCCATCCGACGCGACGCATGGATCATATTTCTTGTCAGACAAACAGGTGATCAGCCTGCATTGTCCTAACCAAACTTGAAAACAACATTTTTTTTGTTCCAACGCGGGAATAGAATCCACGACGCCAGGCTCTAAGCCACTAGACCACGGAGGCGTTAATCATAATGACAAAGTTATAGTGACTGCTGTTTTAACACCCGGTATACTCGTATGCTTATCAACTTCAAAAAGCAGCACCGGGTTAACTGGCTTTTCATAAACATACGACATAGTTTGATAACCGATGCTGATAAGGTAATCTTCTTATCAGTGATCGCTATCTACCATGGCCGGTGGCTAGTGCGACCTTCCACAAATTGGGTTTATTACGCCGGACTATAATATTAATGAGAGGCACATACACACTTAAAAGTAGTATCACTCATTTAATTTAGACCTTGTGTATATGTATATAAAAATGAATTGCTATACGTTAGTTTCGCTAAAACTCGAGAATGGCAGAACCAATTCGGCTATTTTTAGTCTTGAAGTATTCGTGGAAGTCCCGGGAAGATTTAAACGGTTCACCACAAACCGTATGCTCTACGAAGTGGGCACGGGTCAGCTAGTATGTTAATATTGCACGATTGTCTTTGAAGTTTTTACGTACATAGTTACCATGATAAATAATTTTAATAAATAAAAAAAACCGTTTAAACATTCTTTCAGACTTCCACGAATATTTCAAGACCAAAAATAGCCAAATAGGTTTAGCCGTTCTCGAGTTTTAGCGAGACTAACGAACAGCAATTAATTTTTATAAATGAGAAGATTAATCGTACTTTGTTGGTTTGCATTGACAAGGCATCGCTTAGCCTGACCGATTTTGATGATAATCGGTACAGATATAGACCATGGGGAATATAGACTACTTTCGGATACAAAATGTACGATTCCTGCGTTTCATCCCAAGATCAACAGTAATTTAAAAATGAACCGTACATCCTAGTCAATAAAGTATTGTTTACAAGTTAAACACGGAAGTAACCAGTAAGGTACTCATAAGATCAGTCGTAGTGAAAAAACCTTTGAAGGTTGTCGGAAGGTCGCCTACGCCGGAACCTATAGGGCTATACAGTACTATTAATAGAATATTATAATAATATCAATTGGGTATTTGAGTATAATATATTTATTACATTAATATCCGTGGGTGGACTGAGCTCAACGATCTTCCCCGTGTGTGTCGTAGAAGGCGACAGAGGTAGGGCTGCCATCCCCAAAATTCTGCCACCCAGTACCGGAAGCGTCATTTCCCTGGATTTTCTAGCTTTTTCCCCGGAAATTTCAATACCTTTTTTATTAACTTACATCTTGTTTAAAATCTGGGGGCACGGGAGTGCTCGTCCGTCCGGGTTTTACCCGGACTACAACTTAAACCTCGTCCGGACGCTCCCCGGACGGCCTCCAAACTAGGATAAATCCGGGGAAACCCGGACGGATGGCAGCCCTAGACAGAGGTAATACGAGTGTATACGGAAATGGGTAGGGGCCGTTTTATCTGGGGGCACGGCAATGCCCCCGCCAAGTTGAGCACAGCCGTACCATACCATCCTTTTCTCGAAGCAGTACAGGCCATTTTCAACCCCCTATAACTTCTTTGAGGATAAAACTAGAAGCCTGGATTTTTAGTTACTAAAATGAAATTTGAAACATACCGTGTTTATACCATGCGTACTTAGTAACTAAAAATCCAAATGGTAAGTTACCACTACTTGGCATCACATGGATCTCACAACTTTTTACGGCAAAATAGCTAAGTAGCGAGACTTGGCACTTTTTACAAGTTATGTTTTTGATGGGATGGTCTTTTGCAATACCAGTGTGTGGCTTCCACTTGTACTTCACAAGTGGAAGCCACAAGGGAGATATCCGACCGAGCGAGTTGGTATGCTCGGTCAGGCCAAAGCCCACTGTACTTTTCAGATGTCGTATATAAGGCGCCGGACTTTCGAAATTTCGATAGCGCGATGCAGGTTTGTGGCGCTAGTAGTACCGCCACACCAGCCTGGTTCCAGGCAATTCGATAATACGGCCTTAAACTGCCTTGTTCTTTTTATATGACGACGACATGTTATTCTGAATGGATCCTAGTTTGGTTGTCTGAAAGTAGGGCTGCCATCTCTAGGACCGGAAGCGTAATTTCCCCGGATTTTGGAGCTTTCACACCCCGGACATAAGAAAGTTTGCAAAAGAAGAAATATAATAACAATCAATAGTAACTAATTCGATGGCATATCAATTATAGGTAACTTCCTCACGACGGACGGTGACAAGACACCACACACGTGTATAATATCCATTATCAAGTGAGGCGTAACGGCTAGCCAGTTAGTATTTAGGTCACAAATATTGATCCGTGAACGTTTTCGTGTGACTTTCCATAGGCCAGTGGGCAGAAATTGGGTCGTCCACATTAGTTATTGATGAGGATATTAATGTATTATACTAAAGAGCGACTTAAAGGCATTTTAAAAATAAGAGGCTCCTATGTCATCCCTTGTTTGTCTGCCAAGATCAACAATCCGCCTAGAAGGACCATGCACAGAATCCCTAAAAATATAATAATAATAGCTCCCCTCACCGATTTCGGTGTCGGTAGCCGATTTCATTGAAACCAGGCCAGCTACGCAGGAGTTATTTTATAGTGCCCAAGTGTGTGCGCAATACACAGAAACACTCTCTCTTCCTTTTACTCTCATAACCCAGTTTGACGGTTAACCGACACGACTGGAGAGAACAGGCGCAGGACCAACTTTTTACATGCCAATCCGACGCATGGATCATCTTTCTTGTCAGACAATCAGGTGATCAGCCGGTATTTTCCTAAACAAGCTGATTATTTTTAAAGCCAGCGAAGCCGTGATTTTGAAAACCAAATGTTGTAAAAAACAACATTTTTTGTTGTTCCAACGCGAAAATCGAACCCAGTAGAGAGCCAAGCTCTAAACCACTAGCACGAAGACGTACACGTATATGATATCTCTAGTCTACATTGTGAAGGTTCTGTTTATTTTGGAGTTCGCTGAATATACAGGAACTGTACTGCTTCTAGCCGGTGCTACTAGCGTCACTAGAAAGTACATAGATGCCGGTATGAACCGGTATTTAATGAACGTGGATGTAGCTAGATCCATGCTCATAGGAATTAGGAAGGTCGATCTTATGGTCCAATTAGAGTTGAGCTGATCACAATTATAGCGAAGCAGCGAAGGGGGTCTGTTACTCCGTACCGATTGACTTCACTTATCGCTTAACTAACATCCGAATTACTACCGACTATATAGGCTTCTCCCTCTGACTGAGAATCGGCCATCACCACTAATAGGTAGACTTAAGAGGAAACACTATGAAATTTTTTCCATACAAAAATAAGGGTTTACGGGATTCCTGGTTTCCTCTCTGGATAATGCGGCTAGAGTAGCAATTTTTTCCTGAATATTTATGGATATTGTTTGTACGTATCTTATTTTTTCCTTTTTTTGATAAATTCATTATTTAAAGAGATATGGACGTTCAAAAACCAAAAAAAATTGGCCAGACTCTCCGCTATGCTTAAATATCAAGGAAACAGAGTTGACTACAATAAACAACAAAATCAAAAAATAGGAATCTAGCTTAATTCTTTTTTTAGCTAATAAAGAAAAAAATTTTTAAATCAGTTAAGTTTTGGAGGAGGAAACAGGAATACTCTAAACGTCGATTTCTGGTACTTTTAATAGGCAATTTCAGTCCAAGTTGCAGTTATCTCTATCGCGCTAGTGCTGGCTAGCTAAGGCACTGCTAGACAGCAATAGATTCTATAAATACCTATTTTGCATTTCTCTGAGCAGTGGTGTTTCCTTTTAATTGCCACTAGAACAGGGTGATACAAGCTTACTCCAGACACGATCAAGAATCGTATCAGTTCGAACTCAACGGTTTTTGGTATTTTATTTGGTGGATTGCTTTGAAACTAACCAGGATATAGAAAATATCACCAGTGGTGTCCTACTGCGGTATGAGAGTAACAAATAGGGATGGCGACCGAAATTGGTGTTAGCGCTTATAAAGTAAATACTTTTTGTACAATTTTACGAGAATTGTACGCGTGGAGGTGCGTGATTTGATTATGGAGCAACTCTTTAGTGCCTGTTCTAGAACAAGCAGACTTCACTTCTAGAAGTTGGAGCTATCTGAAAATTGGCTTTCCTATTGCTGGCGCATCCTAAGAGCGCAGTGCGTATATAGGTGTATGAAAGAAACCCTTATACAATTCAAAGCGATATATCGGTTTTCTATTAAGTCGGATATTTAAAATCAGTCCTTTCCATTTGGTAGTATTTACCTTAGTATGCAGTTAGCATTTTTAAACAATATTTTAATTGGTCCTTCGAACAACTATAAGTAAAAAATAAATAGATCACCCTTATCTATTACGAGTTATAAAATATTCACTCTAGCGCCCTTGAACACTATCTATTGATGGAAGTGTAGTCCTTGAACTACTTTTATCGGATAGCCTTTTATTTACACCTACATCTATACTAATATTATAAAGAGGAAA
The DNA here is from genome assembly GCA_905187575.2 of Celastrina argiolus. NCBI lineage: Eukaryota > Metazoa > Arthropoda > Insecta > Lepidoptera > Lycaenidae > Celastrina > Celastrina argiolus. Next base: position 2,290,972 of record LR994591.1, on the reverse strand, counting down.
TATATGATTGCTTGTTGTCATTGAATCGGCTTCAAACTGCTGGATCGATTTTGACGAAATAGAAAGGACGTATTATGCAGTAGGCTATAAAACTAAATTAAAAATGAAACTTAATCATTCGTTTGGGAGCTACGATGCCACAGACAGACATATACACATTTACACAGACACGTCAAACTTATAACAACCCCTTCGTTTTTGGGACGGGGGTTAAAAATAACTAGAATCAATCGGTTTATCCCATTAGGAGCTGGGACACAGGTAGACTGTAAAACGCCCTCGCCGATTTCAGTGTCAGTGACCGGTTTCAGTGAAACCAGGCCAGCTACGTAGGAGCTAGGACTGTGGAGAGATTAAGACCGACTTTTTAAATGCCCATCTGAGGTATTAATCATCTTTTTTATTATACATAATATAACGGGTGTAAAAAGAGCAGTCACTATAACTTTGGGATATGATTATACTACCTTTTCTCATTCTAGAAATGTATTTTATTTTTCATTTTTTTACAAAAATTAAAAAAAAAATTGGCTTGATTATAATTATTGCGACAAAAAAATAAGAAATGGTAAAAAGAAAAAAAAAATTTAGTTTTTGACTAAAAAAAATACATTTCCGAAATGAGGAAAGGTAGTATAATAGTAGGTATCTCAAAGTTATAGTGACTGCTCTTTTTACACACTGTACCTATATTATTTTTGCGAGAAATATACATTCGTATAAAACAGGGATAACACGCCCACGAGCGATAATCGGTGATTTTTTGTAGGAAAAAACATTTTTTTGCAAATAGTGCAAAGCACACGTCATACAGTCAGTAATGATATGGAACAGAATCCGTCCGATTATTTGTCCTACAAAACCCCGGTAAGGCAGTGGGTACCCCATATTTATATAAGAAACCCTCGCTAAAGATGTAGGTTAATAACTTGAGTGCAAAAGTATTCGTAACAGAAAAGCTCTAATAATATAACGTTCCCAGCGAAAATGGGGCCAAACACTGTTGTGTTGATTGTTGAGCCTAGCCGGCTGAAAGTATGCCAAATAAATTATCCCCCGTTTTCTGAAAAGCTGATCAAATCGTCAATCGGCTAACATTTGAGTTAACAAGTCATTCTGAACGCTCATTAGTGAACATCACACTCGGACTCGGAATTTCACCAACAAAAACTAAGCGCGTTCTAGCTAGCTGAGCTGAGTTTAAAGTTCTGAACGTAACTTCGTTGAGCGCGCTCAAAACCTATCACGTAGGGACTAGGTACCAAATGTCATGAGATAACAGTTATTATTATTATTATTGAAACACTTTATTGCTCACATATTACATAGTAAATAAACAAACTTAACAATAAAAACAGTTGGTTGTATTTTAAAATTCTACATTCATTTGTGTATATTATTGCGATAGTTAACTCACTACACGTGAATAGTTAAACAACACATAAATAAGTGTAAAGGTATTTTACAGGTATACTATTTGAACTCAGATTTCGTATGCCAAGCTATGCTTAAAACATAGTTTGACATAAAACGAGAATTATAAGCGCGCTTAGTGAGAACTGAGAACTAAGTTTTATAAAGCGGGCTTTTAGTTGTGAATGATGAATTCGCTTCTAAAACTTCTCCGTACGTATGACGTATTCTGTGCCAAACACTTACGTCAGCAAGTAGGTAGCTAAACTAATATGTATAAAAAAATTGCTCACTCATGATACAAGATGGATTAAACACTTTGATAGAGCAACTTATCTCATTATGAAAACTAAATTGAGGACATAGAGTCAACATTATGTTTACCTGAGCACGCCAGAAGGAGAGTTACGTTTTTATGGTTGTTATGTTCGGTACCCTTTGCAGGCTTAACGGCTCAATGGATTTTGACAGGAGAGGTGTCGATAGATTCGTGTTTACTGTGAAAGTGACACTGGGGATATCAAAATAAAAAAAACCGTCGGATTTTTAGTTTTTTTAATTTCCGTTTTTTACTTTGATGTCGAAAACGAACATCAACAATCTGTCCAAAGGGAACCGTAATTTGACATATATTGTTAGTTGTTGTATAAAAATATCGATTTGAATATTCTAAGGATATTTAATAAAATTAGGTCATAAAAGTTTACAACGACGCACGATAGATGGCGTGCAAATTTTTTATAGCAGTATCGTATTGCGCTTTCTAAGGACTAAGACATGTCCTGACATGCTTTTTTTTTATTGGTTTTGCTAGCGCCATGAGTACCTACTATAATAATAATAATATCTATAGACGCTTCACACCACGTCAATCTGGCCCTGTGCTAAATATCCGAAGAACTTGTGTTACAGGTACCTGTACCAGACAACGGAAATATGTTTAATACTATACACATATTTAAGAAGTACTGATGATGATTGATGATTAACGTTACGCTCCACATGTGCACAGCTCACAAGGCGAACTAGTTCGGAGTTCGGACACTTTTTGTGAATCGTCAACGCTTTCAATACGCGCGTAATCGTAAACACGTTGATTAGGGCAGGGTTGCCACTTCTACATTGTTGTACATATTACGCTGTTCTCCGTACGTTATTTTGTTACAAAGTTGATTCAGTAATGCAGTCACACATTCACTTTTCCGCTATAGGGTTGATATTATATCGACAAAAGCCATCAAAATAATAACATTGTATGTAATAAGTAGCTTGTATAGACTACACAATTTTTTCCGCTTAGTAATTCGCTGTCATAGATAAGGCGCTTGTGACGTTGCAATAATGAGTACTAGTTACCAGTTACGACGTAAAGATGACAAATGTTTTTTTGCTCTACTTTCAAAGCACTAATTACCGGTAAAGCTACCACTTACGTAAATAATACTAGACTGCCCTGTAGTCGACTTTTAACAGCTACACTATCCGAAAAGTGCTAACAAACAGGTTTGATTTTGAGTATGTCAACCATTTCTCAATGATTCACATGCTCAGATCCATCTGAAAATTTGTTAGTTGAGTTAGTAAAATAATTTATATAATAATGTAGTTTTAATGTTAATTGTAATTTATATGACCTATGTTGATGGTTGAAGTAAAATAATAATAATTAATATAATAATGAAGGCCTTTTTATCATACACTATGACTCGTGCCCACTTCGTTGAGCATGGAAACCGTTTAAACCTTCCCGGGACTTCCACGAATATTTCAAGACCAAAAATAGCCGAATCAGTTCAACTGATCTCGAGTTTTAGCGAGACTAACGAACAGCAATTGATTTTTATATAGCCTATGTTACTCAGTGATAATGTAGCTTTCTAATGAAAAAGGAATTATTAAAATCGGTCCAGTACTTTTTGAGTTAAGTCGTTACATACAAAAATACAAATCTTTCCTCGTTATAATATTAGTGTAGATGTAGATAACAATCAGGCTATACTATTAATTTGTTGACTCTACTGACCATTTTCTGACGGTCGGCAACCCTGTCGGGTTTTTGCTAAGGCCATACCTGCTTGGCGCCGGCATACCGATTGCAGCTCGCGGGGAGCCAACTGAGGTCACTCGGTGCATGGTCACAACACTACGTGTCGATATCGATGAAAATTATATATTACGCTTTAGATTAATGATGGCATAGATAATTTTTAATGCATAAATAATTATTTATAATTTAAATATTTAGTTTTAACACATGGTTTAATACATGTAACCTAAGATGAAAATAACATATGTATTGGCAAAATGTAGATTTTTGAGTTCTAGTTTAAATTAGATGAAGCATTAACGACTAGCTTTCAAAAGTCCTGAAATAAACATAAATAAATAAGTATCTCATATAAAACATACGTAACAAATCATAGTTCAAAAAATTGCATTGTCATTGGTGCTTGACGTGATACGAATTGAAAATTTCAAATTAGTCAGACTTCTGGAAATTGTTGAAAATGATGTTCAAATTCCGTTACATACATACAACCCAAGCTTATTAAAGCGTGTTAAAAATAATATGGTTATTTGATTCGAGTTGGTTATATTTTGTATACGTTATGGTTTTCCTATCACTTTCTATTAAAGTAACGTAAGTCATCTATACTGGTTTATACCAATATTATAAAGAGGTACCTATATTATTAGATCGAATTAGCGAATGTGGGAGATATAATAATAGCTCCCCTCGCCGATTTCGGTGTCGGTAGCCGATTTCATCGAAACCGGGAAAGCTACGCAGGAGTTATTTTATACTGCCCAAGTGTGTGCGCAATACACAAAGACACTCTCTCTTCCTTTTACTCTCATAACCCAGTGGGACGGCAAACCGACACGACTGGTAGAGATATAGATAGGTAGAGAGTAGACTATATTTCTGCTAAATATATTGTATGTTTTCGCGGCAAAAAAAAATGTTACTTATGCGCCTACGAAGTCGCGACCAAATCTGGTAAACAATAAATAAGGACGCGCAAGTCGTAATAGATAATTGCAAAATCGTAATTCATCGACAGTCGATGACCGTTGCGCGCATCACTCGACACGGCCGCGCAGGAGGCGGGGTCCCCTCCCCGCGCCCCGCGGCGGTATATAAGCGCGCGCGGGGCGGCGGGGCGCGTTTTTGTCCCGAGACCACCGTGCTGCGCGGTCGCGTCCGATCCCACGCGGACTATTGTGAAAGTGCGATTTCTAAGTGAGAGTACAGATTGATAGTGTAAAACGTTCTATCGAGTATCCAAGAAGTTCAATGGAAGCCAGGTTCGTGTCCTGCCGAAGCGTCCAGCAGATCAAGCCGCCCGAGAAGAGTTTGGCGCCGCCGCCGCCGACGGTTAAGGGGCTGCTGTCTCGCTTCGGAAGCCAGGCCCAAGCGTTGTTCGCGCCGAAGAAGCAGAGGTTCGGCTCGTCCGTGGCCATCCACAAGTTGCGGGAGACCAAGTGGTTCAAACACGATGAACAGAACATATTATGCGCGGTGTTGGAGTCCGGGTTCGTTTTGGAGGTGCGAGCGGAGAGTCCTTTGCCGCCAGACTCGACTGTTTCAGCGGACTACCACATGTACGCCGTCGCCATGTGGAAGAAGGGTAAAGGTAGGTTGAATTGTCCTAAATCTTCCAAACTTCACACACAACGCCCGACTTTCCAAAGAAATAGGTTGTAAATTGTCAGCATTATAATGTCGCCAATGTCATAGCCTAAATTCTAAATGCAATAAAAAGTTATGATTCAGGTGTCGTGCATCTTTGGCACTGCACCGCGTGCCTTTCCGATGAGTTCACAAGTAAATATTCTTTGAGCGCCTACTCGTACTATTACGTTGAGTGAAAAACCTACATCCGCCAGTTAAACCGGTGTGAATGTTGAATACATAATACGACCTTATTCGGTACAAAAATAACTTGCAGTAGCATAAAGGAATTCGCAGCAAAAGGAATTTATGTCGTAATTATCATTGTAGAATTTACATACCTTTTGTCTTGAATACTAAAGTTTTGTGAAAAAAAATCTCGTTGAATTTGAAACTGCAATTTGCATTTCTGAATCAACAACAATTTAAATTTTACGACATTTCAAACTCAATTCACAGCATGAGATAAATGTATATTATGTTGCAAAACCAATTAACTGAAAATGAACGTTATTGCATTTTAAGTTACAAAACAAATTGAAAATTAACGTAATAATTATTATATTTTATGTTGCAAAACATACAAAACAAACGCAGTTAGCTATGTTACAATACTAACTCGTACAATATTTTTTTACAGAAAAAACAAAGAACCCGGAACAGATAGAGGTGTACACAGTGCAACAGAAGGGAGTTCGCAAACGCATCATCAAGACAACCTTGAGTGCATTCTGGAAGAAAGATTCGGTGATTCGAATCAACAACGTGGATGATAAGCAGGAGACGCCAAACAGTGAGAAAGATATCAGAGCAAAGGTAAACACCGACAAACGTTTCCAATTCTATCAGACTGCCCAATCTATTAAGTTAGATAATCTTAGATTAGAGACAATAACCTTTCGACTCTTATTACGTAAAAGCATTCTTCGTAATCTACATAACGAATTAAATCTGCATAATTCTAATAAACTAGATGTTGTTGTGTGATCGAAATTTGCCCATGATAATTCAAATGATAATAAGGGTTTTTTGCTCTCAAATAGTAGAAAAGATTGTAAATGTTGTAACACATTTAGAAACGTCCACATGTGAACAGGCTGTATTATTAATGAGTAATAATAATTTAGTGTGTATGGGTCTCGCATATAGTTTACTGTGAAAGTACCAGCGCTGAAATAGTCACTTTTTTGTAATTATTGTATGGGCAAATTTGTGGTGTTTGCACATTTCTCATAAAACATTAGAAGATCAAAAGCAAGTCTTTCAGCGCTGGTACTTTCATAGTAAACTGTACATAGTAAGCACATACACACCCCAGAGCATTATCACTCATTTATTTTACGTCTTGTACATACAATTGTATCTAACGCTTGTGTAATAATAAAAAAATCAAGCGTGTTATTTTTATTACTTTTATGTATTTCCAAGCAATAAAAAATTGCTTTTTACATACACTCCTCCACATAAACTTAAACTCTTCTGACTACGATCTAACTCTCTACGCTAGGAATCAACCTTTGATGGTCTCTACCTCACTACCTTAGGATGCGTCAGAATTGGAAACCCTCTTTTCAGATAGCTCCAAAGGGGCTTTCTTGAACAGCCACTAAAGAGCTGCTCCTGATTGCAGCTTGACATGGCCACCAAGTCGAGGTTCGAGAGGAACTGGCATAACACACTGCACTTTGTTCACTGGTGCCGTTACGGAGAAACACCCCAGGAAGCTCGCATGAGACAGGTAAATTAATTGAATATTTGAGAAAATTGCAAAAATATCTAATGCTACTGTTATATCATTCATCGAAGTATGGATATTGTTGACAGTGGCTATCATATTCAAGAGATGGCATTCCTGTTTCTTTAAAATTTTCAGTTGAGATTTTAACTCCTCTTTTGCTTTTTACGTCATCAAACTTTTAATGGCCGCCACTGAAGACAATATACAATACACCTTTTAGCATGTACCATCTGAATTGCTTCACGCTTATGTGACTGTCCATTCGCTTCTCGGACATTGAAATTGGGTACGACATTGGGGTGTCAACGTGTGAAAACGAAACCGCACAAAGCAGCCATTTTGTTACAGATCAGCTTAACGACTTCGAAAACACCAATGATTATCATCTTTTGATAATCGTGGGGCGAAGAAGCTGGCACCTCTGACTATGGTATGGATCTTTATTTGTACCGGAGTTCAATGTACCCTTGTCCAAACTTTTATTAACATGAAATGTAAACATCTCTGCTGCCGACGGAATACTCAAACGCTTGAAAGCCCTCAATTCACACGGTGTCCTTGTTCTTCTGAAAGACAGATACAGCGACTGTCTGTGATTTAGGAGTCTTTAAGTAGAGTTTGATAATTCAGCCGACTGATACAAAGTAACTTGCAGTCACGAGCAGCAATAAGCGTATAATTTTGCAAGAAATGTGAATAAAACGTTACGTAATCTAAGTTTGATGAAATATTAATGGCTTTATTTACATTTTTATGAACTTTTGGCGCGGTAGGTGCTCGTCACTAGATTTTACTTCTGACCTTAGCAGAGTTTGTTTATGTTTATGGTGTAAGTTATAATGGAGGATAAATGTTACTAAATGTGTCCTATTTGTGACATTTCTTAATACGCTTCAAACTAGTTTTTTTGTCTAATACTTTGTCTGCGCTATGTTTTTATTTGCAATCAGATATCATTTGTTTTAACGTGAAACGTAGTACAAATAAAACCACTAGATAGTATTTGTGCTTTATTTTTATCGAAATAGTTGTATAGTAATTGATAATATGAGAATCTCACAAATCTTTAGAAGATACCATTGAAATATTTTAAGATATCGAAAACTTTTAAAATGTTATCCCACAACTATAGTGTGTTTGGTGCGATGATAGTTTTTAAAATTTCAAAACTACATCCACTTTTTTTCTAATTTTAATGAAAAATAAATGCTGAAATGTATATTGCCTATATCTAAATATAGAATAGAAAAACATTTATAAAAATATTTATCTATCCTATATCTAAATATAGGATAGAAAAACATTTATAAAAATATTTAAATAACAAAATAAATATAATAATATCATTGTTTAAAAATAATCGTACAATAAATAGAAACTTTTGAATAATTTTCAAATATAAGAATAGATTATAGAAAGAAGAGAATCATTTCAGCATTTATTTTTCATTAAAATTAGAAAAAAAGTGGATGTAGTATTGAAATTTTAAAAACTATCATATATTGAAGTGCATCAAATACTATAGTATGAACTATCAAGTAGTTAACTAACGTCTTAAGCTTTAAATATTATGATATATTTGTTTGTGATTCACGCGATAAATAATGTTCTGTTACGTCAATTAACGAGTCACTGATAATGGAGTTTACTCTGTCATTTGCCTACAGTTTGTGACGAAATATCCAAGTCTAGACTTGCTAATTTAGATTGTACACAGATAACAGACGATAAAAAGGTTTCGAAATTAGAATCAAGTTCGTTTTTTTTTTCTATTCGCCTGGTAAAACTGCCAGTACCATAAAATAATATGCAGATTTTACCAAAATCAGTCAAGTAGTTTCGCCTAATAAAAGCAAAAAAAATATTTTCTCTTTATTATATTAGTATCTAAAAGTTATCAAACAATAAAATGTAATAAATTTAAAACTTTCACTTAACTTCACTTAAAAATTAAACTTGTGTGTTGTAAGTGTAACTTTCCAATGTCATGAAATCTTTTTTTTTAAATATCCTTAACTATTTTACATTTAAATTGCTTGCGTTTCAAATTACCATTTTGTCGTAAACATCAAAGTTCTGTTTTAGACTTTGTCCGAGTATTTAGGTTAATTGTGTACAAGTTCAAATAAGTTATTCGATATTTGAATAATGTTATCTATGGTTCAAATAACTGTAAATATTCAATAGTTTTGTAATAGGAAGTAGGGCGTCGTAAAGTAAGACGTAATAAGATGATTATAATAAATTTATATTAAGATATCTTGAATATTGTGGTATTGTTTTGTATTACAGCATAGTAGAGTAGAGTATTTAATTGTTATAAACAATCTGATAGTACATAAACTTGGAAGGTCGCAGATATTTTACTGCCGTAATAATACATGGCAATTATTTTAAATGCTATCTAATATAAATAAAAGTCACATGCAAATAAAACAAAAACATAACGACTTCCATCTGTAGTTACTGACCTTAAAATATTTACAAAAAAAAAGACAAGTGTTTGAACAGAACCGTGAGAATTCGGATTAAGTAAACAAGGAATTGAGGTGGCTGTTTGCAATACGAAATTGTGCGCAGTAATCGTGGTGTATAATTGTTATGTTGTTTCAGATAAGCGAGTCACTAAAGTGGGGCAACATTGGCATGAACATGGGTGTCATGCTAGTCAACCAAAACAACGGGCGAGCGAAAGCGAAATCCGTCTGAGTATCGCGTGCCGGCGGGACCGGCACATGCTACACCTGTTTCTGGACACCCTCGCACGACGTCGACTTCGTTTGACCAGTATCCAGCGCCCAGTAAAAAAGTTAAAACGTCAAAGCGCGCAACTGTCAAATTCGAACGTTACCCTCTAGTCTATGGTTCGAGTCGAATCTCTTTAACGTTCTTTTGTGTCGAGAGGGTTGAAAGCTTTAATTTTTTTTCATTGTGAAATTTCTAAAACATTCCCAAAGCGCCCCGTGGCTTCGTCTAACATTCGACGACTGTACGCTATTCGAATAAGATTTTCGATATATAAGACTGCTGATTAATGTAACTACGAAAAACCTTGTGAGATCAATTGGACATTAGGACTTTTACGAATTAAAAGATGTAATGTCAACAATACTCAAAGTATTAATATTGTTTGTACTTAAGCACATAGTTTTTCGTGGTTCTGAGTATTGCTAAGTATTCATATAACTTGTTTATGGCCTACGCTTGAGTCGTTAGATGTTGAAGTATGATAATACTATTGTATGTTATTTATGAGGCATTTTTACAAATAAACAGTTATGATAAACATGTGTTTTTTTCTTTCATACCTAATAAGTTTAAGTTATTATAGTGACATATTAAATGGCTACCTAGTAATAGTGCCTAAATTATAACGACATAAACATTTGGGTTCGAATCCCTGAAACATTGACTTATTATATTTATGCTCAAATGAAGCACATAATTAATTCACTTACAATGAATGTTTACAAAACTAAAATAAATATTATGGGCTTAATTTCGTATTATATTAGTATTAAAAAAATAATAGCAAAGCACCAGTATTAAAACGCTTATTAATAGATTCGTTACTTTAAAGGGTTCTGTACCTCAAAGGGAAGAAACGGAATCCTTATGGGATCACTTTGTAGTCCGTCCGTCCGTCTGTCTGCCAATAATCTTTTTAACAGGAATCAAGCTGAAAAGCATATCAAATACTCAGGTTTACTAGACTTTTTAGCCAACCCAATCAAAATATTCAGCCGTTTATGTCGTGGCATATGTATTTTCCTTATTTTCAACACTCGCAAGGAAATGAAAACCTAAAGGGTACCTCTTATTTGGTACGAAGTGACGTCGTATATAGGTAAAGGACAAATTACGAATATTTTTAAAATTACTACCATTTTCCTCATAATACTTACATGTTGAAACTCATATCAAATACTCAGGGCCTATACCACCAAAGCACCAAAATCAATTTTCTATGTCTATCTATGTCATTGTGTACAGAAACCAAGAATTCAATAATAATTGTCAGTATGGCTTCAATCGTCTTTTTACAAACGTCGCCTTTTTTAAGGGCCATTAGTCACATTCGTTAGCGCGAGAGAAATCAATAAAAGCATACATATTATCAACCTACTCGATCACGTCAGTCTTCGAAGCGGATCGCGTAGCCAAATTCTAACCTTCGAACGAGATTCTCCACTTTCAGCAGGCCTAAACGCATAATATGTCTGTAGACAGCGACTTTTGGTGGGCCTCATCCATTTATGTGGTACGGTAGCTCATTTATATAAATAAAAAAATGAAAGGGTCCGAAAACGAACCCTTGTGGGACCTCATTTCTATTTTGTAACATGTTGATCTTTTTCCATTCACATCAATTATGTCAGTTCTATGTCATAAGTATGATTTTAAGATGGCAAGTAATGGATCCTTTACACAAAATTGCCATACTTGTCGTGTGCGGCACGCAATCAAATGCCTTAGACAGATCGTAAAATATTCCAAGTATGTCTCAGTATTTGTCCAGCTCAGGTAACACATCTCCGAACCGGAAACTGTCCGTCATATTATAGTTGATCACCGAGCGAGGAGTCCCCACTCCACGCGGTGCAGTCTTCGCTTCTAACCCTAGAACACTAAAACAAGACTCACCTCTCTCAGCAGGCCAAACAGCATGTCTGTAGACAGCGACCTCTCGTGGGCCTCGTCCATGATGATGGCGCAGTAGTTGTCCAGGTCTGGTTCGCGCAGTCCCTCCCTCAGGAGAATGCCGTCAGTCATGTACTTGATCACCGTGCGAGGAGACGTGCAGTCTTCGAATCGGATCGCGTAGCCGACTTCTTCGCCTGGAATGACAATATAAGTTAGGGTCTAATAATATCTATAAATTATAGTAGGATTTTCCAAAATTCTACGTCAAGAGTGTTAAAGAGGGGTTGGAATTTGGGAATGCTACAAATTTTAATTCCTTAAACAATACAAAAATAAATTTAGTATCCATTGAGTACGATAAACATAATTAGCTACATATTTCAGAGATTTTTTGATTAAGCACCTAAGGGACTGAAATGAGGTTTAATAGTTTTGAATGGCAATTTAAATTCCTTGGTTATAGTTTGCGGTTTGTGGATTGTAGGTAGTGAGTTATACGTTATAGATTTCATTAATTCGCGTGTAGGTCATGTTGATGAAGTGGGCACAATTACAGTTGGTAAAGTACTGAGTGGTCTTGTCGCTGCTCGCCCCCTGGTTAGGAGAGAACAGAGCATTCCGTCCCCTTGCAGGTACTGCGTGAGGAGAGAACACCCTCTGTGGTTACCTAGTTTCACGTCCATCTCGTCGGCGACGCGCTTGGCGACTGACATGGCGGCGACGCGGCGCGGCTGCGTGCAGCCCACCGTGCCGAGCCGCGTGTAGCCGTCCTCGTGCAGGTACTGCGTGAGCTGCGTGGTCTTGCCGCTGCCCGTCTCGCCTGGGAAGGAGAACAGGTATTAGTTATGTTATCAGCATTAATCTAGTAGCTCCGGGCCTGCGTGGAAGTACAGCCAAATTGTATAAGAGAGAGTTAATTTTGTAGGATCGAATCATCAAATAAAATAGAAAGGAGTGAAATGTTATAGGATCATTTCACGTTGTAATTAGCATGAAAGTTTGATCTGCAATCGCTCACACACTAAATATCCCGCCGCGGTTTAGAAATCAGTTCAATGCACATAAGAAGGTAATAAAACGTGCGTACTCGTATCCGTGGATTATTAGTTTAACTTACTAACAATATTTCAATGTGCGTATCAAATCTGCACATGTGCAGGTAATGATAAAAAGTGCGTATACGTGGATCAGTAGTTTAACTTACCAACAATAATAATAACGTTGTTCTCTCGTATAACTTGCATCAGTTCCTCCCTCGAGGCGAACACGGGTAGGAACCTGCGTTGCTCGCTGATGGACAATTTATTCACGAAGTCCGATTTAGACTCAGGCTCTTTTTCACCTTCTGTAATATATAATAATAGCCATCATCATGAGTCTTTAAATACTGCACGCAAATACATACGTTAAAGTATAGATATAAACGGAATAAATTATGTTTTACTGTAACAGCACGATCTATTTGAACGAATAGATTAATTTTCGATGTAATGGAGCCTCTAAATATCTAAATTTATTGTACTTCAGCAAGTGACCAAGTGGTCGTATGTCAATGCGACTTTTTAGACCTTAAGTATTAATATACTTGACTTTATTGTCAGAGCGTCCGTGTAATTTCAGACGCTATAAGAGCTTTCTCACAAATTATGTGATGCGATAAGATATCGCGTCTATTATTTTTAACTCCTTTAACATGATCGGTCGGTTGATTACGTAAAAATAGCGATTAGCAAAAATCGATAAAATTTTTCCTAAACGTCAAAAATAGCGCTAATTGCTCACTGTTGTGTTTGAATAATATGCTTCACTTTTGCTACGACACTAGCGCCAAAACAGTTTAGTGGCAATCATAGGAACTATTAATTAAATGTTAATATTGACGGTTATTCATATTTCTGAATTTTAATATTTACACTCCTGTTTAGTTTGGTTTTTGGCTAATATATAATAATAAATGCGAATGCTATTGTGTACAAGCCCTACTAGTGAAGAAAAACCGTCGTAAGGAAAACCGCACATGTTTTATAATAGGTCCTCTCAACTGGGCTGACGTGATAATGCCGTATATTTTGGGCATACCATTCGAAATTTAAAACCGCCTGTCCCAGGCTCGAATATATAATATTCTATAAATCATCAAATAGCAGATGAAGAGGTTTCAGAAGAATTCTTGTACATATCAGTACTTTTATATACTACCCTACCCTACCCTACTTGAGATACTCATAAAATATTACATATTTATTTATTCACTTTTTTTAACAATGTATGTAATACTCGCCTAATTTTATTTTCTACTGTTCTAATATAAATTTTACCTTCATTAATTCTACTGGAAGAAACTCCAAATTAGAATAAGTAGCACCTACATAATATCTGTTTTAATTTTAAGTCTATATTGTCTTCTATGTGTGTACATAAATTATTAAATAAATAAAAATGACGTGTGGCCGCGGTAAAGCTATTGCATAGCATTTTTATCAACTTATTTTATACAACCAATGCCACCTAGAGGCGAGTTGCTGAACTAAAGAGACAAGCGTGATATTTAAAAAAAAGTGACTAAAAGTTCTAATATTCATCGATAGGTGGCAATAAAAAGTATCACCGCTGTGCCGGTCGGAGTGGGAGGTGTTAGGTTATCTTGGTTACGGAATTTCTGGACTCGGTCTCCACGCTCAAGGCCCGCGATAGAAGCTATGCAATAGCTTAATAAAATTAAAATACTTGTTATTGACTATGAGACAAACCTTTATCCAAATGTTCAGCATACTTGTACGCCTGTTTGGTTGGCCCGTCCTCTACTTCCTCTGTCTCCTTCTGCACTCCCATTATGTTACCTGAAATCAATTAAATATTATAAAAACTATAAACATGACAACACTGTAAATACAAAGATGGTGGATAACAAAAGAAGAAAAAAAAGAACATTATTAAAACTAAAAACTTAAGGCAGTCGAATCTGCGATTTTTATTTAGTAACACTGGGTTTATAATAATATTGCCTCCCACACCGATTTCGGTGACGATGGCCGGTTTAAAACATTTATTTATTTTACAACACGGTCTACGCGTCATTCTCTTCACATTATATTCGGCTTGGTATATGAAGTTCATATACCAAGCCGAATATAATTATTATGAACTGTGGCACACTCTGTACAATATTTTATAATCTGAAAAAATATTTCGTGGAAGTGAGAAGAAACATTTTATATCCAGCAATTTTAATTTTATGCTATGGATTTCCGCAAAGTAACGCCTGATACCATTAACATTGGGGGAGGTTTATCTCCTGGGCGGCGATCGCTTAGTTAGTAACTTAGTTCCGAATATTAGTATATCCCGCTCGCACGCGCGGTAAATCTCATTTGCGTGAGCGGGACAGACTGATAGTAAGAACTAACTTCGAAGCCTGAGAATTAGGGCCCAGTAGTGGACTTTATAGGTGAAACGACGACATTCTTCAGTCAGTCAGTCTTCAGTCTTGACGACCTCCGTAGCGCAGTTGGTTGAGCGTGTTGGTGCTCGAACGAAAGGTCGCGGGTTCGAATCCCGCCGAGAGAACAAAAAGTTATCAATGTTCCTGGGTCATGGATGTGTATTAAATTTGTGTATAACATAATAAAAATCTTAAATAATATGTGTATAGTATAAAAGTAGTATATTTCCGTTGTCTGGTACCTGCAACACAAGTTATTCGGATACTTAGCACAGGGCCAGATTGACGTGGTGTGAAGCGTCCATAGAAAAAAAAATCTGCAATACACTTGTACAGTTTTCCTTACCGATCTTAGTTCCCTCTAACTTCCAGTGTTTCTTCTGCGCCCTTCTCCTCTCCTTCTGTTCTCGGAACGCCTTCACGAGCGCGGAGCCCTTACGCGCGTTCACAGCCATGTCAGATGTTGGGTCTTTCACCTGAAAACATCAACATGACCAAATGTGTTATGAATAAATGTCTATTATTATTATTAAACAGGTCTTGCTTAATTGCATGCATGTTGTGGTTATAGTTTTGCAGGAAATTGATACAGATTATTTGGGTTTACTTACATTGAAGGATTATAACAGAGTAACGCCATTAACTGTTAATGGAATAAAAAAATATGGATACTAAATGGAAAATTAATTTGGCGCTATTTTTAACCCCCGACGCAAAAACGACGGGGTGTTATAAGTTTGACGTGTCTGTGTAAATGTGTATGTTGTGGCATCGTACCTCCCAAACGGATGATCCGATTTTAATGCGATTTTTTCTGTTTGAAAGGTTAGTTGAGAGTGATCTTAGCTGTGTTTGGTGGAAATCGGTTCAGGTCTTCAAGGTCATCGATCGGGTCGTTTATAAGGTGTGATAGGAATGTTACACGCTAAATCAGAGTTTTTTTTTATTTAGTTTTGTAAAGCCAGTGGTAGCCAACCTCAAAACCCCTTTGATATAGTCTCAGGGGTGTCCGAGGGACATGCTAGATCTGTCTTGGGCTCCGCAACGAAATTAATCAGAAGAATGAAGGAGTTGGCGCTAGTGTCGTAACGAACTGTCAAATTTTAACGCAATTTCAATTTTGTTAAAAAGTAGGCCACATGTTTAGGTGAAATCGGCCACCGACATCGGTGCGGGAGCTAAAACAATTGAATACATGAATGGATGAATTCTGATTTCAAAAAAAAATGTTCAAACTGTCACTTAAACATTTTAGAATACGTCGTAAAGTATTAAGTACATTAATCTAAAGATCCGTCTCTTGAATCAATATACTTAATGCGTGACTACATATCCTAAAATGTTTATGTGACAGTTTAAACTCAATTTCGTGGGATTTTTTTTTGCTACATACTACCTTCATCCATTAATGTCTTCAAATATTATACTTGTATATAATATAATACTCTGTATTCGTGCGAATCACAGGCTTGATCACGCACTTAGTAATGACAACCATTTCACGTCCACTCTCGTCTACGACTCTCGTGTCTGTTTGTATGTGTTTAGTATAATATGTTTATAAATAATAATATACTTAAATTATAAATACATATATTTAAGTATATTATTATTTATAACTGATTGAATATACTGTTGGTTCTTGATGGAAATGCATGTTCACAATAATAAGGAATAACTTTTTATTTACACTTTTCCACTTTCATCGCCTGATGATGATTTAATCGAAGCCGCTAGTGTTATTTTGTAAAAACTTAATTAAAGTGGAAAAGTGTACATAAAAGTTGTGTCTTATTATTGTGATATTATTATTTATTTATCGGCAAATCACATCTCACTCTCTCACACTCACCGGTATAACGGGCTCGGGCTGTTTGGTGAACACTATCCTGCCGTCGAGGAAGGGCGGCACGATGTTGTGCACCAGCAGATGAACGCGGTCCACGCTTTCCTGCAACACGCAATATAGAAATAGCGCCATCTATTGGACATAAGCAACACTACATATATCGTGAAATAGCGCCATCTGTTGAACTGTTTGTTGTTTATACAACATTCAAAGAAAATATCATCAAATTGGTTCGCCCAGTCGAAAGTTGTGAGGTAACAAACATAAAAAATACTGTTGAATTGAGAACGAGAGACCAGTATCCGTCCTTTTTTCAAAGTCAAATTTACGACACACCACGAAACCCCTAATTAGAAAATTGTTTTTTTTGTACAAGATACAGGTGGCGCCTTTCACGGTTACTATTGAACTGTCAGATGTAAAATGCGCCATCTATGTATTTATAACTGGATTTTATATCAAAGACGTGTTATTTAAATATTTACCCAAAAATATTGAAAGACCAAAATACATAACAGAAAAAATGCATCGAAATATATGTTATTAGTACCTCGTCTAAGTCTCCGATCCCACTTATAGCATGCACCACACCGCTGGTGAGCATTCTGTTTCGCTCCCACAGCTCATTGTCCTTGTCTATCTGCTGTCTCGCGGCAGACACTTTGCGGTTCCTTCTCTTTTCAATCTGTTCCTCCTTCTTGGCGATATATTCTGCGCTCGTACCAGCGAAGGGATCCGATTCATCGGCTTCGCCTAAAATAGTATAACTTTATTATTAAGAGGAAACACCACGAATTTTTTTCCATACAAAAATGGGGGTCTAGGGGATTTCTATTTCCTCCCTGGATAACACCTCTAGAGTAACAATTTTTTTCCTGAATATTTATGGATATTGTTTGTACGTCCCTATTTTTTCCTTTTTTAATAAATTAATTATTTAAAGAAATATGGACGATTAAAAACCTAAAAAAAATGGCCAGACTCTCCGCTATGTTTAAATAACTAGGAAACAGATTCGACTACAATAAACAACAAAAGCAAAAAATAGGAACCTAGCTCAATTCTTTTTTTATCTACTACAGAAAAAAATATTTAAATCGGTTAAGTTTTGGAGGAGGAAACAGGAATCCCCTAAACGTCGATTTCTGGTACTTTTAATAGGTAATTTCAGTCCAAGTTGCAGTTGTCTCTATCGCGCTAGTGCTGGCTAGCCAAGGCACTGCGAGACAGCAATAGATTTTTTAAATACCTATTTTGTATTTCTCTCAACCGTACCGTGGTGTTTCCTCTTAACCACAAAACTGTTGTAGCGAAATTTACTGTCTGTAACATCTTAGCTCACAAATAAATTATTTTAAATGTGTTGGTTTTAAGGTTGTGTCGTTTGTAAGCTAAGACTCATCATAATGAGCTTACTAATTGAAAAAATATGCCTATTTCTTTAACACCTTTTAAAGCTTTGTTATCAGTGTGTGAACTAATACAAAACCATTTTAACGTCTATGAAAGTAGATGATAAAATGCATGGGATGACTAAAAGTGTGATTGCTGACTAGTGAGAGGTCGTCCTGGTCTTGGAATACTGATAAGTTTTATTTTTAAACAGGCATATGGCCTACCACACATGGGAATGTCTGATGGGACATTTGCTTGTTAGCCCACCGCACCACTGCAACTCCTGTGTTGTCAGAGTGGACAGTGGTAAGCTGGTAACCAACATAAGCCCTTAAACGTTAAGTATAAATGAATGGAAATATATTTTTGCACAAACCTTCTCCCATATTATACCACTCCCTGTCCAGTTTCTTTTCTGCTTCCTGCCAATCCGTATCATCAATTTCCACACCACGTCGGGAGCTAGCCCATCTGTTAATCATACAAAAAATTTGTTCTATTTTATATGTATGTTTTATTTTATATCATTCACCTGCACATTCAGACCAACAATAATATATATATATATATATATTATAGTATTTAAGCCAGTGATTTAATATAATACTGCCCAAGTTCTTGACATACAGATAATGTACAAATAATCAATTTTTTTATTATATCTTTATCCGACTTTGTTAATTATATTATAGCCTTATGTTACCCAGGCTTTTCTTATAAAACTTTTGACATATTAGATAAGTAGTTTAGGCCCTAAAATGGCACAAACATTTATAATATAGTATGTCCGAGATAAATTGAACCTGAACGTAAACAAACCCGTCTATGACACAACCAAAGACTAGTAAGTGATGCCAATTGGCCATTATTATTACAATGATATTTGTTTTCTATGAATCCATAGACTATAGGCTTGTATTCTACAATCGGTAGTGTCAAAATGGCATATTTTTTCAGTGAAAGATTTTCATTCGATGTTTAAATGTATTAATTATTGTTTAATTGTTATAAAATGTATTAGATAATGAAGTTTAATCCTTTATCCTGTTTTATCCTGTGAAAGTGTTGATAAGTGTGCACAATAAGTGAATATAGGAAAATTTCTATGTTTTCGGTTTGTTTACCTTCAGGTTAAATTTATCAGGGACGAACTATACATAGACTGTTACAATCATTACCCTTCCTTCAACATGGTTAGGTAAAAAAGAATTCTGCAGATGCCAAATCATACCTATGTTGCGAAGCTCTTGGTGTATCTTCGTACATTCTGCCCTTATAATCTCGTGGACGTCTGTCACTTCTGTAAGATCGGTCACCGTCTTTACTGTCTCTTGGTAATGGAGTAGGAAAGTCCCAACTAGACTTCCTCACAGCTTTTGGATCAACATCATCATCATCATCCCAAGCTGTCTTGTCAGTTGGCTTCAAAGCTTTAATACTGAAAACAGAACAATAGTAAATTTTATCAGTAAAAATAGGTGTTTCTTTCATGGATTAAAAATCTTGAG
The DNA here is from genome assembly GCA_905187575.2 of Celastrina argiolus. Lineage (NCBI taxonomy): Eukaryota > Metazoa > Arthropoda > Insecta > Lepidoptera > Lycaenidae > Celastrina > Celastrina argiolus. The sequence goes on along the minus strand of LR994591.1, from coordinate 2,271,307 downwards.
CATTAAATCATATATGTGAAAATAATTTGTACCTTGGAGTTCTGGGTTCATCTTTGAACCTGGGTTCATAATAACTTCTTCTAGAACTATCTCTTTCAGAATAGCTTCTGTCACTTCTCTCAGAATCTCTTTTTCTGTCATCATTTCTATATCTGTCTTTGTCGCTCCTATGCCTGTCTCTATCTCTCTTATCATAATCGCGCCTTCTATCTCTATCTCGGTCACGCCTATCAAAACCTCGTCTATATCTGTCATCTTCATCTTCCTTTGAACGGGTCTTTTTCTCCTCTTGTGTTGAATTGTGTACACCCTTTTCTCTTTCTTTCTCTTTCCTGAAAAATTAATGCAATTAATAGATAATAATTAGGATATATTATGTTACAATTAAGACCTAGTCTACTAAAACCTCCTAATAAAGATTTCGACACTTATTATAGGATTGTGTAAGTAGCCCTTATATTAACCCTAGATAACTAATCATTCGTCTACACGACTACGCTACTACCCACGATAGTCGAGTACACCTAGTTCCTCGTACCCCCCGCTCACGAATCTTTTTCTACCTTCCTAAATAGTCAATTTAGTACATCATGTGAGGAAATTTCAATCACACGATAATTAGAAATTGAATTACGGTCATATCGTCGTCCGGTCGACGAAAGTTTAGTAATTACGTAGTATGTTTTGCAAAGGTGTATACATTACTTTTTTACTATTTTTTTCTATATAACATAAGAAACACACAATATTTTTTATAATAAATATAGTTTATCTATATTTTACCAAAAACTTATAAAAAATAATTATATTAATTTATACTTTGTGTACTTCAATTAGAAAACCTATGTAGTTTTCTTTGTTTGTTCATAGGAAACTAAGTTATTAGCCATTTTTTTTTACATTTTTATAATTTTTATAAACGGATATGAGGAACTGAGCATGTGGGAAATAGAAGATGTGGTCGACAAGCGGTCTGACAATTCGAGAGACTGAGGAAATTTTGAGGGATAAAGATCATCACGACACTAACAGAGCTTTATAGATTGTCCTAGTGAATTTTTAGATTCAGAAAACGTTATTATACAACCAAGCGAGAGTAAATAACATCAAATTATAGATTCTAAATCAGAAATAATCAAGTTTTATCATGATAATAATGGCGCATTAGTCTCAGTTTATCAGATGTGCCTCAATACATGTACTAACAGAAAAACTTAAAGATAGTTGCTATACATTTTTATAATATTATATGCTAAATCTGTTTATTTATTAATGCGTATTCACAAATAACATAATAAACATAAAAAAACCAATGTCAGGGCGCGATTTTTTAATGAATGTGGGAGATCAACTGATGGAGCACTGGCTGCGGCAGCGCATTTAGACGGTGACTTTGCGGAGTGATATTAAAGTCATAATACAAGAAATTTTTTGGCGATTGTTTCAACATATAAGTTCTTTTTCCTACTGTTTCAATCGTGCGCAAAATCTGCATGTCATGTCATGTCTATCGAAAGCTCGTAGAATGACAAAACATCGCTGCATAAAATGCAAAGAGCTATTCGAGGCTCCCACAATATTATCATATGCAGCTGTATGATGAATTAAATAATTATTATTACTCTTATTTTTAGTTTATATTAAACCAAACTTAAGTGACATGTAACAATTTCCTGGTTTTATTAAACATTTTTGATAATATTCACGTTTTTTACAGCGTAGTCCGCTCGACGAATGTTTAGTTACTATGTAACTGTAAATATAGTTTAGTTATCTAGGGTTAATAAATAAGTACTTTGGAAACCTCTTTGCATTTAAAAAAGACAATATACAAAAGAGACACATATTAAAATTAGGGTGTACACTGTACACGTAATATTATAACATAATTTAAACAGAATTAAACAAAAGTTGTCGACTAAAAAGGTTAGTGCAAAAGTTTATTGTTGTTTAAATATTATGTATGTATCTCTCTCATAATTTGTATTATAAGAGGCACAATTTTTAATAAACAAAAATGAAAAGAAGGTGTTGATAAATTATTGAGACTTAAGATAATAAGTGCATACTTTAATTGTAGTCTTTGTAACAAAGTTAAAGGTAATACATACTTTTGTAGTCTTTCCAACATGCGTTCCCTGGCTTCCTCTGACAGACCACCGGTGTAAGTTGGTGTTTCTTCATTGTGTCGCCGGTATTTTCGTTCTTTAACAGTATTTGACTTACTTTCATCCTCATTCTCGTCAGTCTCATTTTCGTCGTTTTGAAAAGATATTAGTCGATTTTGTTTCCTTTTGGCCGCAGCTAGTTTATCCAGACCGAGCAGGGAAGGTCGGGCAAATTGGAAATCTGCAGGTTTATCCTTCTTTTTGATGATCAAACCGCCTGGAGTATCGTTTGATGTACCCTCAAGGCGATGCAAGTTTGCATCGTCATCCGCCATGTTAAATATATTAGGTTAATTTCTTATATACTAGAACAACATAGAAATTGTTTTACATTAACAAAAGCACTAATAAAATTCAAGTTACGCTAAAAATCAACAATGTTTACTATTGTGAAAGAAGCACGATTTTAATTTGTCATCTGAGTTTTGACAGTTGACAAGTGACATCGCTCATCAATCCGTGACATATTTGACATTGGCAGATTTATATTTTTTTATCAAGAGCTTTTAAGCAAGGACAATAGTCGGTTCAGAATAACGTTACCTCTGAGTTTATATGAGAATCCATAATATGTCGCGTAAAGGTCTTCTCAGAACATAAAATGAATTATAATATTTTACAAACCTCAGATATTATGTTATAATATATATTACTTTAAAAGTAGATCCTATTTAAATTTTTAACAATTTATGTAAGAAAAAAATTCTCTTTAATTAAGTATTATATCTTCTCTATTAAGATTGTAACATATACCTAGTAATCTATTCTAATTGATAATGATACTAATTAATTATTTAATGAGGAACTTATCGAGATATTTTATTTGAAAAACTTTACAAGTAATGAAATCAACCACCAACCAACCCAAAAATTAAAAAATCTAGAAATAAAGTGGCTTAATAAAATAGCAGTCAACGAAAGTGGAAAATTATTACTAGCTATTGCGAAGTATTCATTAACGAAAGGCGCATAAAAACATACTCTCATCATGGAAGTACCTTTTGTCCGTAAATGGTTCTTGAGAATGGCGGGAATGCCAATAATATGTTACATTTACGGCTTGTAACGATCTTTACGATTTAACATTTACGGAGGTTCTGAAGTTGTTTTATAAAAATTAAAATCGAGCTCTTAAACTCTTGGCAAAAACTTTATGTTCTATTAAATACGATGTTTTAACAGAATTTCGTTCTAAACAGTGGCAATAGAATAAGTTGTTAAAATCCATTGAGATGATTAATTACTTTACTACATTTTGGTATTCTTTTACTTTCTAACTTGTGGATTTTTTAACTTTACAGTTGTGCAATAAATAAAATATTAATAAACTCTTTCGGATTACTTAATTTATGATATTATTAGGTACCTACCTAAAAACTCAGCGTGTATTTGCGGCTTCAGTTTTTTGCCGCGCACAAAATTAAAAAACTAGAACCTGAAAACTAAAACTAGATGCCTGCAGAATTTTAAGTATTGTTGCTTTTTGTTGAATCACGGGGCGTTTGTATTTTAGGTAATTTCGTTAATTTGTACTGCGTTTTTTCGATTGTACGGTTCCGTACCCAACATGTAAAAATGGACACGAGTCCGACTCGCACTAGGCTAGGTTTTCACACATCGTTTGTAGCAAATTACTACTTACTTTCGTTGGCGCTTTTTTGCCCATGCGCCTAGAATCATAGTATTGTTAGATACATGTTACGCGCATGTCAAACAATGTCAAGTTCTCTACAATTTTTAAATAAATTGACAGGTAATAGAAAATGAAGATTTTTGATTGGTGCTTTAAAGACAAGCGCATGCGTCAAAAAAAAAGCTAACGAACACGGCCGTATTAGTTTTTTTTTACCTGCAACATAGCTATCTCAATCTGTTGCTAAACAATAGTCTACTGCGTTGGCTGATTTTCATCACGGGATTAGCAGAGATGTGCAGCCAGCGATGCAATACTCAATAAATTTTGTTTATATAAATCTTATTGGGTGGTTTGGTACACTATTTCTCTAGAGAAAATTAGACTGCCTGATCCCTGTGTTCTTGTTATTTTTATATAGTTTTAACCTAGTATTTTTAACTTAGTATTAGTAAAGGAATCACTTTCGAACACTTCGGTACTCTTTTATGAGTAAAATACTAGGTTAAAACTATATAAAAATAACAAGAACACAGGGATCAGGCAGTTTAATTTTCTCTAGACTTAAGAGAAAAAGTGTACCAAACCTCGTTTCATTTTTTAAAATGAAGTATGTAGTTAGTATGTATCTACTACTTTACTTAAAAATAAACATAATAACAATATAGATTACCTATACTTAATTTAATGTTGTTCTGTAATTTATAATAATATTATATCGTATTATACCGTAGGTATGTTACTGCTTATATCGTAATATTCATATTTATGAATATTACGGTATAAATAAGCAAAAAATAAATTAGAGTAGGTACTACGTAACATTAATAAAGTTGTTCACTTTTAAAAGTGAAATGAAACGTTGTTTTATATTCTGTCAAAAAGGTTCTAAAGTGAGGTTTGAGATCGTTTTTAAAAGGGCCTAAAACTACGAAGTCAAGAATAAGTCCAATTGCAAATCACTTATGTTCTAGATGTTATCTAACTTATCTTGCTCATCACTGGCTCGCTGAGCAGGCGACAATCTTCTCCACAAGTAGAGCACAAGGGCTTCGGAGCGTGGTTTTCGTAATGAATTTCGTAGCGGTATACTATATTAGGTTTATCGTAAATCTAAACCTAAATGACATAATGGCGGATAGTAGAAAATAATAAACTTTTATAAAATTATAATTACAATGAGTAGGTAAAATTTGTGTTGTTTTAAAAATAGAAACACTAAGAATAGGTAGTTATTTATTAATATATTTTATATAGTACGACAGGTAGTTATTAGTTAAAATAGGTGTTTTATTTGGTTTTTTTCATTTCTACAAAAAAAAAAAAAATTGCGACAGGTATAATTATATCTAATTATAGTTGAAATTCCTGTTTTTCTGACAACTGATATCAAGATTAATTAAGCTTCTTTTAACAAATTCACAAAATTACTATTCAAATAATACTAAGGACTACTAGAATAACTATTCCTGATTTTAAAACCATCAAAAACTATTATTAAGATGCTGCCAATTCGATGCAGTGAGTAAAATTTTTAAAGCAAAAGGAAAATTTCTTGATTTTTATTATTTTGGCAGTAACTCGAAAACCGTGCAACTTTTACTGCGGTCATATTGGGCTGATTAAGTTCCTTTTCAGTTGGCCTACCTCTAATTTTGGGACATTCTGTATTTCCGTTGTCTGGTACCTATAACACAAGTTCTTCGGATACTCAGCACGGCTAGATTGACGTGCGAAGCGTCGGGCGTCCATAGATATTATTATTATATATTACAAAACAAATTATATTATTACATAGGTAGGTACTTAAGTAGTACTTAAATTTTTAAAGTGGTTACACCAACAGCTTTTAGAATGTATGTAACCTTGGTTCCGAAAGTTGGCCTATTTTTACCCTTGGGCAAAAATATAAATAAAAGAAACCCTAACCCCAGAGGCATGATAATTATTTATGTATGCGTCCTCTTTTGTACGTAGGTACTGAATGTTCATTCAACGATTTTACAATATCGACTCTATTTTCGCTGCAATTAAAAAGAGCCTATGATATTATTCCCTATGGTCTATTCATGGCATTCGCGCACAAAGCTGATTTTTATGAAATTTGGTACAGAACTGTACCAAATTACATTTTGTTACTGAACTGTACCAAATTACATAAAAATCAATTTTGTCCGCGGAAAAAGAAATCCCGCGGTTATATTTTCCCGCAAAAAAGTAAGCTATATTTTTCCCCATATTTTCTTCTATATATGTGCCAAATTTCATGAAAATTAGTAGTATCGTAGCCTATTCAATGCAAACAAACAATCAAATCTTTCCTTTTTGTAATAATTATATTATACTAGTAATATAGATAACGCGGGCGAATTCACAATGTTGCTCATCTCATAGCCATTATAATTATTTATAAGCCACTAGGAAGTCATAAAGTTGATTCAATGGACAGTCCGCATGATAGAGTAGACTGCATCAAAAGCGACACATAATACAACATGTCACACCCTCCCACACTGATCGCGAATTGTGCGAGGTTAGTGATGATGATGATGATGATCACAAAATAACACGTGTTATAAATCTTTCCAACAAAAATAGAACAGTTTATGACCAACCGCCGCCGCTTGGGGACGTGCGTGACGCGGGAAAAGAATTTTGGCGCGAAACGTGGACAGATAAAAAAATACGACAAAGGCGGGACAATATTTTTTTTTATTCAGTGTAGTTAGTGTCTTTGGTGTGCATAATGAAGTGATATGCGTGACAAAATCAATTTAAGTATTTAGGGACAACACGCAGCAGGTGACAGGTCTAATTTGGTGTTAGTGTATCGTTAATAATTAGCATGGCTGAGCCTAAAGACGTGCCAGGTTTGTAATTATGTTTATTTATACTCGGTCTATAAAAACAATAATAACTAGGTATTGCATGTAATTTACAGGTTACAAGGTCAGAAGATAAGACAATCTAGAAAACAATGTTTACGTATTCAATTTTCAGTAAAAAATAATTTTATGATTGTTATTAATTGATGTAAGCTTTATAGGTTTGCTATTTTTAAATATGTTACCCTTAATAAACCCTTAGATTTAGAGTACCTACCTAAGGTATAATGTGATTATTATTATTATACAGTGTAATGTACCTAACATTACACTGTATAATAATAATAATCACATTGTGCAGTTTTATAGCTGTTGTCGTCTCTAAGGAGATTTTTTAAATAGACTTTATTTTTTGCGGAGTGCCCAAAAGGTTAATAATGGGACTTAATAATGGGACCCTAAATCAATACAATAATCAGACGTTTGTTTATTTTGACTCTCAGTCGGTACGTAGAAGAAAGTACGATCTAACGATTTTCTTTATTCTGGTTAGTTTCAAAGCAATCCGCTAAATGAAATCAAAAGTCGTTGAGATCAAACTGATTCGATTCTCTATTGTATCGGGACTAAGGCTGCTGGACATCTCTATCTCTCTACTTATCTGTGTGTCACCCTGTCTCTATCTTTTATATAATATATCTAATAACCGTGATAGTAGATATTAATATACACTAAGGGCCGATTTTTCAATCGTCATAATATTATAACTTTTATCTGTCGAATAAACACGTGACTTTGACATTTATTTTGTTCCATAAAAAATCTGTCAAAGTCACGTATTTATTCCTTAGATAAAAGTTATCTGACGATTGAAAAATCGGCCCTAAAAAGAGAATTAACATAAATTTCAGCCCCCAGATTACGTAACCTCGGTGGCTTTCCAGTTTCTGAAAATCGACTGACATATTGACGTTAGAACGGTTTAGAACACGATTTAAAAAAATTAACGTCAATTTTGACATTTCATCTTTTTAAAAAGTTCAAACGTAAAAATTACACTCGATGTTCATCGAAGGAAGGCAACCAGTTAAATAATAAGGGGACAGGCAGGCTTCTTAATTCCAATACAACAAACGTGATTTATTGCTTTTAATTCGATATTATTTACGTAATCTTTCCACCACCACCATCGCGAATGTCACTGATTAATTACTTATGTTAATGAATTGTGTACAATTATTTATGATAATAAGTGAATTGTTTTAAGGGCCACGACCTGGGGTGAGTGACCTGCGAAATTGATTGTGTTCAAATAGTTGATCAGCGAGAGGTGCTTTATAATTTTCTGTAGGCAATTGTACGTTGTGACGATCATGAATCTACGCTTTCTGTGAATATACGACAATTCAGACATGGCCAAGTGCGAGTCGGATGTATGAAGTTCGGCCGAGAGAAACAGAAGAGTGATTGAAAATTTCGTTAACTATTTCCTTGCAACTGGTATATCTATGCACTTCATGTATATCCACCAAAACACAGTGGACCAAATAAGAAAAATAATTTTTGAGTTCGTAACTTTATCGAACGTCAATTGTATCGGCGCTATTTTCATACAATTCTCTTTTGATACATAGTTGCTAATTGTGTCTGCTAACCCCACAGAAAACGTCATATTCGTTAGAAGCAGCTAACTAAACTCTATAAGAACTAAAATCCAAGATAATATCCAAGTGTAGGTAATTAAAAACCACCACTTATAGTAGTTGTAACTCGTTGTCATTGTATAACGTACAGTGCAATTATAATTACGACTTATAATTATAGTGGCTACAGTACATACAATTAATTTTTATTATTATTGTATGCGTGACAATGTATTATCATCATTATGACGTCATAACGTAATTAGCTAGATAAATAGACAAGACCTAGAATCAATCACTGAATCACTGAATCTATACTAAGTAATATTATAAAGCGGAAGAGTTTGTTTGTTTGTTTAAGCGCGCTAATCATAGGAAGTACTGCTCCGATTTGAAAAGTTATTTTTTTGTTGGATAGTCCATTTATAGAGGAAGGCTTTAGGCTATATAACATTACGCTGCGACCAATAGGAGCGAAGCGTTAGTGAGAAATGTTGCAAAAATGAGATAAATGAATCAGTACAATGACCTCGTTATCTATACAAGTTGGCAAGAGGGAACTCTTTGATCAAACCATAGGTTTGATACTTTGTAGGACAAATATTTTTTCGGATAATCTTGAGATTTATCAAAAAATTTATAAAATATTTTACATTTTTATAAAAAGAGGAAAGATTTGATAATTGGTTTGAAATTAATAGGCTTTGAAACTAATACTTTACTGTAAAATGTAGAGTTTCCGTGTTTCTTTTGAACGCTCAAAGTCACGGTGATCGTTTAACAAGCTCAGTAGCTAAGCAAACAGTAATTAGCATATCCAGCTAGTTAGGAATTAAGAGCAAATGAACAAGCTTTTGCTACAAAGTAGAAAGCTCTAGCAAGTTGTTAGAATCTGCAGATAGTTTTTGTTTATCTAAATAATTACTTGACGCCGAAGACAACATAAAGTATCAAGATGCCCTAGGTAGTGTGGAAAAGAGTGATACTATGTTGAAGGCAAAAGGAAGCGATGGCATTATCGTGTTCAGTCACAATAGATCCATAAAACTAAATTAAAAAACCCACTTAGCGAGTAACATTCCAATCACACCTAACAAACGACCTGATGATGTCTTTGAAGACCAGGGGGCCTACTCAAGATGCCATCGCTAATTATCGCTTACAAAGTTCGATAACAAAATGTATGTGATTTGACATAAGCTACGCTAAATGATCACGATTTGGTATGTCATTTAGCGTACCTTATGTCAAATCACATACATTTTGTTATCGAACTTAGTAAGCGATAATTAGCGATGGCATCTTGAGTAGGCCCCCTGAACCAGGGACCGAAAAGGTTACCCATTTTGGTGTTTTAAACTGTTTAATTTATACGATTCTCTGAAAAACCCTAACATGCGCTTCAGCCGTATATACGGCTGAATCAACGGTATAAATAAACCGTTTATGAATAAGGTTCATTTTCGTTCGTTTTTCTGTGTTAAAAAAGGATGCGTGATAAGTAACTACCGCGGAACGCTATTGGCTGAATTTGTTCCATCATGTCACAACTAGACTGGCGCACCATTTTACGCAAAAATGAGTGTGCGTTAAAACTGCTCCGCCACGGTAGAAATATGATGAAAATGTTCGCCCAAAATTTAGGCGAAATTTGACAAAATCGATGGGTCCAAACCAAAAATTTGTCGAAGTAGAAACAAAGAAGTTATAAGGGTTTTAAGTTGGCCGCGCCAACGTAACGTCCACGATGGCGCGGCCATGGAAATCTCAGATACTACGTGGATTAGAGATCTAATTCTTTTTCTAGTATGAAGATTGAATTTGGCGAAAATTGTCGAAAAAGAAATTATAAAGTAGAAATCGATATTTTAAGAGATATTTACCTCAGAAGCCGTGGTGGCGCAGACGTGCACTTCGTGTTTCTTTGATGTTGATTATTTATTTATATCATAAGACTTAGTACAAAAAACTGATACAGGAAGTAAGGGCTTAATTTGTCGAAACTAATGAAAGCAATAAATACAACGAAATGTTATTTAAACAGACAAATCGGACCGAAACAAAAAATAGCATGGCCGCGCCAACGTAACGCTTCTTTGTACGCTGATATCTCATTATATGTAATTGCTGGGATTTCAGTTTTTATATCCATTTATTCGGCACATTAACCTGATTAGAATGGCATATCGTTTTACCCTCAGAATAGTTTTTAACGCGTGTAATGTCCCAAAATGTGCTCTCTCGTACAATGTTTGAGTAGGGTAACCATAATTTCGATTTTATTTGAGAACACTTTTTACTCTACTAGACGAAAATGTGTCTATTTCTTAAATAATGCCAACAAATGGGATTATTACTATTAAATATTTCACACATAAACGTAAGTATGTAGTTAGTACCTATGCCCGTATGTGGTCAGTTGTAGATATGATAATAATATTATGTTAGGTAAGTATACTGTACCTAGGCAGGCTACTTAATATTATGGGTTTCTTGCCCTTGAAATTAAGTACATACTTATCTACGACAAGTATCCTCATTCCCTGCAGCAAAGCAAGCCGGCGTAACGCCGGTTTTCATAGAGACCCATGGCCGTGGTTAAGACTCGCTATTGGAATTAATATTATTCCAACGGCAGACGAATAATATGCTTTTTCAAGAAGGCACTTTGTTACCGTATTTCGGTATGAAGTGACGCTTAGATTTTATTAGCGAGTCCGACCTTGTACTTATGCATTTTTAGTCATCTGCCTAATATTAACTTTCTTGTTTGAGCCTTGTTAGACCTAGATTTTATTTCTGTATCCATGATGTTTATAAAAGTACTAGCTGTGACCGCGACTTCGTACGCGTGTAAAAGTGATTTAGGGCACTTTAGTATTTTTAAATATATTTTTAGTTTATGAAGACTATCGTTTGGGTATTATGCTTCTTTATACATGGTCACACGGAGGCCGATGAAGTAATAATAATAGTTTCAAATAATGGCTCAGATATGCCATATTAAGACATAGGATTAACCCCAATAGACGTAACAGTACTCCAGCCCGGCTCGGACGTAAGACACGTCACGCAGCGCCCGGTCGAATCACGGAGAAACGATTTTAATTTTGCTATATCCTAAAGTATTCATTATATTTGCATGGTCTAAAGGGCAAAATATGTAGTCTTCAGAAATGCTTAAGCAGAATAACGTATTTTAAATGATAAGGATTAATACCGTGATGGTAGATGGCATTCATCTAATTCAAATCGCCATTTCATTGAGTGACTATCGTTTTTATCGAATGACATATTTATTATATATAGTGTGTAAAAAGAGCAGTCATTATAACTTTGAGATACGATTATACTACCTTTCCTCATTTCGGAAATGTATTTTTTTTGTCAGAAACTAAAAAAAAATGTTTTTTTTTTCTTTTTACCATTTCTTATTTTTTTTGTAATAATAAAAAAAATAATAATAAAGGCAAAAATAATTTATTTTTTAATTTTTGTAAAAAAAAATGAAAAAAAATACATTTCTAGAATGAGCGGGTGTTCCCCAGGGTGGCGTACTCTCTCACCTCCGGTTTTCTATATTTATTAATATTATTTCCTCATTAATCAACTCAAATTTCCATCTTTACGCAGACGACCTGCAACTCTATCGTCATTCTAATATTGATGATATTTCTAATACAGTTGCTGGTATTAACTATGATCTGCAGAGCATATCAAATTGGGCTAAATCTTTTGGTCTGTTGGTAAATCCCAAAAAATCGCAGGCTATGATAATAGGCTACTGCCTATTATCATAGCCTGCGATTTTTTGGGATATACTAGTAAGTATATAACGCAACGTTTACACAATGTGCCTGTGGTCAAATATGATGGTACTATTATCGAATTCAGAGACACAGCTAAGAATTTAGGGTTAACTTTGGACAGCAATCTCTGCTGGAATCCGCAGGTTAGTGAAGTCAGCAGAAAGGTACACCACTCTTTACATATGCTGAGGCGCCTTCAAAACTTTTTGCCTTTGCAAACCAAAATTTTCCTCGTCAAAACTCTCATTTTTCCTATCCTCGACTATGCCGACTCCTGCTACTTAGACGTTACCGAAGAGCTGCTAACTAAACTGGAACGCTTGCAGAATCTCTGTATCCGTTTCATTTTTGGTCTAAAAAAGTTTGATCACATATCAGCCTTTCGGATAAAACTCAAGTGGCTTCCTATCCGTCTCCGTCGCAACTCCCATATCCTCTGTTTACTTTACAATATCCTGTATAACCCTCTCTCTCCTTCCTATCTTATTGATCGATTTAACTTTTCCCGGCCCATTGATATCCCTTGTAGGTCCAAATTCAGAACAAACCTTTACCTCCCATCACATCGCTCTAATTTCTACTCCTACTCCTTCACCGTTCATGCGGTCAGATTGTGGAACTCGCTTCCTCACACCGTCCGTGATAGTCCCACCATTGCCATATTTAAAAGACGTTTGAAGAAGTACTATTTTGAATCCCAATCCATATCATAACTAAACGGTATTATGTATATTATATTTTTATTTTATACGTATTTATTTATGTATTTAGTAGTTATTTATATATTTATTTATTTTATTGTATTAATTATATATGTATTATAATTTATATTCATTATTGTATTTATTTTTGTACATGTATCTATTCTGATTTTAATATAATTTAGATGTAATGTATTTGTATGTTATTGTGCACGCTCTATTTGATATCTTGTATCCCATATCTCTTCCGTAGGGCTGCTGGAAGAAATTTCTTTCAGAAATAAGCAGTACCTTTTTGTCGTCTTTCTCTGTAATTTGTACTATTGTTAAGTGTTCAATAAATTGTTAAAAAAAAAAAGAGAAAAGATAGTATAATCATATCCCAAAGTTATAGTGACTGCTCTTTTTACACCCGTTATAGCTTCTCAAAACCGCTAAATTGTCTGTTTCTTTATGTTTATCCCGAAAGGCTTTCTTTTAATAATTCCAAAAGTTGATTTTATACAATAAATGATAATTTATTTCAGTTTGTGAAGCAAGTTCAAAAATACAGTTTTTATATTATTGACACTGTGGAAACACTTGTCTTTTTAATAAAATCATGTTAGTTACTTATTTAATGTTCTAATCTACTTTAGTGCCACGTTCTATAGCTTCGCGTCACTGTGTAAGCGATCCCCCCGCGCGCCCCGCCCGAACCGTTCGTCCGCAGTCGCGCACGAAATTCATCGACTTGCTTCAAAGTTATCGTCACTGCTCGGCTCCTATGTACCGTAGCGTTATGTTATATATCCTATAACCTGCCTAGGAATATGGTCTACAATCGTAATAAGTTTGGTTAAAATCCCTTCCGTGGTTTTTGATGTTGCACATACAGACAGATATAGAGACAAAAATATAGATGAGTGTATAAAAGAATTATAACCCGTCTTCGCAAAAACGGATCAAGGGCAAGAAATGCATAATATTAAGTAACCTTCCTAGGTACAGTATACTTACCTAACATAATATTATTATCCTATCTACAACTGATCGCTTACGGGCATAGGTACTACATACTTACGTTTAAGTGTGAAATAATGATTAATAATAATTGTTCCGTTTGTTGGCATTATTAAGGAAATAGATACATTTTCGTCTAGTAGAGTAAAAGGTATTCCCAAATAAAATCGAAATTATGGTTACCCTACTCAAACATTGTACAAGAGAGCACATTTTTGGAGATTACACGCGTTGAAAACCATTCTGAGGGTAAAACGATATGCCATTCTAATCAGGTTAATGTGTCGAATAAATGGATATAAAAACCGAAATCCTAGCAATTACAGATAATGAGATATCAGCGCGGCCATGCTATTTTTTGTTTCGGTCCGATTTGTCGGTTTAAATAACATTTCGTTGTATTTATTGCTTTCATTAGTTTCGACAAATTAAGCCCTTACTTCCTGCATCATATTTTTGTACTAAGTATTATGATATAAAGAAATAATCAACATTAAAGAAACACGAAGTGCACGTCTGCACCGCCACGGCTTCTGAGGTAAATATCTCTTAAAATATCGATTTCTAGTTTATAATTTCTTTTTCGACAATTTTCGCCAAATTCAATCTTCATACTAGAAAAAGAATTAGATCTCTAACCCACGTAGTTCCTGAGATTTCCATGGCCGCGCCATCGTGGACGTTACGTTGGCACGGCCAACTTAAAACCCTTATAATTTCTTTGTTTCTACTTCGACAAATTTTTGGTTTGGACCCATCGATTTTGTCAAATTTCGCCTAAATTTTGGGCGAACATTTTGATCATATTTCTACCGTGACGAAGCAATCGTGATGCATACCAAAAATGATCATAATTGCGTATGACATAAGTTATAAGATGATGTTATTTAATGCAAGTTCTCGTCCATTTTTGTTTATTATTGTTTTTTTTCCATTCTTAGTCTTTCCTTGATATTGATTTGGTAAAGAGCGAAAAGTTAATTCCCATCTTATTTTTTTTTCTAATTATACGGAATTGTAATTTAGGTAATTCAAATTACTATAAAATATAAGTATGTTAAAATATAAGTATGTTAAAATATAAGTATGTTAAAATATAAGTATAATATTAGTATAAAATATAAGTGCTGTGCATTGTGCAACATTGATTTGGTCACTTTAAACATTAGTTTAAAGTGACCAAATCAATGTTGCACAATGCACAGCAAGGCTATTGAAACCTTAAGTCAGTGATGAAAAAAACCGCTTTTCATAGATTTGATCCCAGCCACGGCGTGTACCACAAATTTTTTGTCTCTTTCGGTTATTGGCGCGGCTGTATTAAACGGTTTAATACCGTTTAAGACAAGCGCATAGTTAAAAACCCTTAATATGGGTATTTAAAATAAAACGGTTTGTATTGATACCGCTACAGCCGTATAGCGGATTAATCGGTCCCTGCCCTGAACCGATTTCCATCATAGCTAAGAACACTCTCGACTGATATTTTTCGACAGACCTTTCAAACAAAAAAAAAATCGCATTAAAAACGGGTCATTTCGGGATCTGCAATGCCACATACATACAAATTTACACAGACACGTCAAACTTATAACATCCCGTCATTTTGGCGTCGGGGGTTAAAAAGAGTCGCAGTGATTACAGAGCCTGACAAGGCTAGCCTTCGGTTAAAAAAGCCATTGTGGGATTTTCTGTAGACGTATATTGAATACATCATTTCAGCTTACTTTATTTTACTATACCATCTCAAAGGCCTTAGGCACCGTTCTCTCCAAGCTTATTTTTCCGACAACTGCAACAAATATCGTTATATTTTAGGCAATGCATACAAAAACATAACAAGTTAAATATTAAAACCTTCCTCGAGAACTGATCTATCTATCAACAGCATGAAAATCAGTATACTAGTTTATGAGTTTATCCCGAACATACAAACATATACGCGGCAAAGGACTTGGTTTAATAATACGTATAAGGTACTGATGTAAGGTAAATTTATATATCTTAACTTAGAACAAGGTTTCTACGTAATTATTTTTAGTATGCATTATAGCGTTTTTGCGTGTCCTCAATGTAATTAACATTTAAATGTATTTAGCATAAAGTAAATAAATAATGACCTATGAATATTCTGAATTACAAATGAAAGTATTTTTAACGTGTTGTTGTACAATTTACAATATAAGGAACCAGCAGTGTTCTATCGTAGTGAAAAGCAGTTTGTGTGGAAGGCATTATTATAATATTATACTATATTATAATAATGCCTTTTATATATAGGCTTACATAATATATCATTGGTTAATTAAAATGAAATGAGCTAGACATGGACACTCGCAACCCTAGAGTACAAGTACGTTCGCCGGTCAATGGGTTGGTTTATGGAATGGTATTCTAATGCTTGATAAATTTGGCATTCAAATTAACAACCCATATTGAACGGTGATTGGTGGAACATTTATCAGACAGAAAGTGAGGGATATTATATAATTATATCACGCTCGCATTCGCAAGGCTGGTTGAAATTTTTAGTTGATCATACATTTGAATAGCGTTTCAGAAACCGGCCGTTTACTATCACAAAGTTTCAAGTCAAATTGACGAACTGAGGTTGTCTTGCTCGCGCGCTGATGGTTTCACGCGTTTGTGAATGAGTCAGCGCATTGACCGAACTGAGATGAGATCGAAAATAGTTTTGAAGTTTGAACTGGGCTTCTGAAGTGTATCAGACGTTAACTCTTGTCGTTTAGTGCTATTAGCAGCAGAAATTATAAACGGTTTGTGTTTACGATCTAAACAGAAGGCTGTCGGTAAAGTAAATCGTACACAAACGTTTGAAATACATGCCGTGTATGTTATGTGTTAATTATTTTAGGTATCCCTTTTGAAGTGTCTGTAATTTGTATGCCTTTTCAAGTGTCTGTATCCCTGTAAAAAAATTAAAACAATAATACTGCCGTCCTTATCATAAACAACGCACTTGCTTGGAGGTTACTCTCGAGTAAATCGCGATATAAGTTTTTTGAATATTTTGTCTCTATGAAAATAATTAGAATATTCTAATATTATATGTTTTTGTTTTTGGAGTTTACTCCTTAAGACTTTACTCCTTGACACTTATTATTATTATTATATTCTTTTTTTTAATTTTCTTTTCTCCCTTGCGGGGTTGTGTTTTGTCTAAAGTTGCGGCGGGCGGGTTATTATTGTTATTATTATTTATATTGTTTTGTAACATACTTTATGTAATACGCTTTATTGAAGTAATATAAATAATCCGAATAATTACAGATATATGTTTGTTTCTCTTATCATTTTAGCAGATGCGTTCATTTACCCTTTTTTTCTATTCGATATTATTTGGGCGTGTTCCTTTAAGCGCTCTTTTTTCACTGAACGCTCAGATCATTCATAACGCACACAGTCGTTTCTTTAGCACAATAATGAAATTTTCGATTTGAACGTTTCAACAAACTTTACTGCTAGTGGAACGACTGACAGATGTCAAAATTTAACATTTCCTTTTTATCTCATAAATTCTATTTTTTTTTTATTTAACAGTAATAACTACATTATAAAAGAATCTATAATAAATTTGCTCGATCCATAACTTAAAAATAACATCGAGATCAGTGAAATCTAAGTAAACGTCAAAAACAAGATGGGATCATTCTGAGCGTTTTGAACAGTTTTTGACAGCTGACACCTGCTTGTGGAACACGAGTAAGAACAGTTCAAAACGATCATAATGATTCTTTAAAGTGCTAAAGAAACGCGAATCTGAACGAAAAAAACGTTATTTTCGTTTACTATCAGCTCCTGGAACACAGGGTATATCATAATTATCGTTCGTAAGGAGTAAACTCCAATCGTGCGTCGTAGCTGACACACACACACTTTTTTTATTTTTTTAATTTTTAAGCTATAACTATAACATTATGCTGTGACCAATAGGAGCGAAGCGTCAGTGAAAAAACGAGAAAAATTATTACCATTTGGGGACTTTCGTTGCGTGCGCTGCATAACCAGTTTAAAGCCGTGTTTCACCAAGCAATGTTAAAGTTAACGCCATGTTAAATATCATGCTATCCCTCTCGTAATTCCTGTCAATGAATGAGATGGCATGGTATTTTAACATGGCGTTAACTTTAACATTGCTTGGTGAAACACGGCCTTAATCACTCAATAACCATGCGAACGAGGTCGCGGGCACAGGTAGTGTCCAGGGCGGCGATTCTCGCTATTAGAACATTTTCCGCATGACATTTTTTCATGATTTTTTCCATTCTACCGAAACGTTCGAGCGGTTTACAAAACACGTAATGCGCATGGTTCTCAGGCAGTGGAAAAAAGTTCACATTCGAATAAAACATCGAAATTCGGAAATTTTAAGAACGAAAAACACTTGTGTATTCTCAGATCTTCACAGTCGAAGTAAATCGTGAAAAAGTCCCCGATATCCAACGAGTGGTAAGGACCGGTAGATGTCCGCATCCACATGTACAAATAAATAATTTGGCAGTCTATGTATGTATGTAATATATGTATTGATGTATGTATGTATGTTTGTATGTATGTATGTTTGTATGTATGTATGTATGTATGTATGTATGTAAGTATGTATGCATGTATGTACTATGTATGTATGTATGTCTGTATGTATGTATGTATGTATGTATGTATGTATTGATGTATTTATATATTTATGTATGTATGTATGTATGCATGTTTGTATGTATGTATGTATGTATGTATGTACATATGTATGTATGTATGTATGTATGTATGTATGTATGTATGTATGTATGTATGTATTGATGTATTGATGTATTTATGTATTTATGTATGTATGTATGTATGCATGTTTGTATGTATGTATGTATGTATGTATGTATGTATGTACATATGTATGTATGTATGTATGTATGTATGTATGTATGTATGTATGTATGCATGCATGCATGTTTGTATGTATGTATGTATGTAATATGTATGTATGTGTGTATGTATGTATGTTTGTATGTTTGTATGTTTGTATGTTTGTATGTATGTATGTAGGTATGTATGTATGCATGTATGTATGTATGTATGTATATATGTATGTGAAAAAAAAGTTTATTTCAGATTAGTGATAGTAGATATGTCCCATATGTTCCGTTTCTATTGCGCGTATCAGTAATACTTTTTCGTCAATACACAGTGATTTTCTTTTACTAGCCATGCTTACAGTTTGAAAGTTTGTGAGCAACTAAGAATATGTTAACGTATAGATAATCCATGACTCCTACTTATTAGTAATGGTCAAAAACAGTCAACACGTGCAAGCAATCCCAATTTGTAAACAAAAGAACGAATTTCTTAGAAAGTTCACTATGCATGATGCCGACAGTCAAGTTTATTGCGGGCTAATATCATAAAGCGACAAAAGACCATACACAGCTGTGCAGTTTTTACATATTTTAGCAACTTAAAAAGTAGTTTTTATTACTAAATTGTTGTCGTTATTGAGAGTGGGTGTAATGTTTAAAAAACGATTTTAGATTTTCAAAATTAAAGTTAAAAAACTATATTCTAAAAAATTCAATTAAGATAATGAAATTTATATAGTCTATGTTACTCGCGGCAACAATACGAATTGATTGACACCTCACTCATTAAAATCGGACCTTGCTAAAAGATGGCCCCGCGCGAGTTTCTTACGCCAGTTCTTCTCGCCGGACTAGTTTCCGAACCGGTGGTAGGCATCATATTGTAGGATAATTCTATAAGACGTGTTATTTAATAACCTTTATGGAAATAAAAAGTTTTGAATTTTTTGGATTTTGACCAGTAGTTTAGCTGCTGCGAGCTACATACATACATAAACTGCCAAAATCATGTACCCTTCCTTTTGACTTCGCCGAAGTCGGGTAAAAATTATTTTAACTATCTATGATTGACGAAATACGTAATTAATACGTTTATAATACATAATATTATACTTAGGTAATTAAAATATTAATATTTCAATAAACAACAACAATATTTACAAGAAAATCACTTTATGTCTTTGAAGTTTCCCATAGCGTTTTTTTAACGCTAAGTTTTTTTAAAGCTAAGTAAGAAAAGTGCACCACCAATTTAATAACCTACCAGCCGCCACCGTATGTATGAAGTTGTCCGTTCTACTACCGAAAAGTTCGAACGATTCATGAAACACGTATTCTGGGGTACCAATAGAACAATTACCAATCGAACTGTCGAAGTAAACCTTACATATTCTATAATATAAAAATTGATCGCAAAATATGTTGGTTAGCATAACCCAAGAACGACTGAACCGATTCGGCGAAACGGTTTGTATGCTCAACGAAGTGGGCACGGGTCAGCTAGTATTTATATAATTTATTAATGTGAACTAAAAAATTAAACAAACATAGTTAATATATTTACGTCTACAACAAAAATGATTAATTACGAGTATTATTGACGCTTTAAAAGTCAACGATATTGTATAACCTAAACGCACCACCAAAACAAACAAACAATACGAAACATTTCGTCGAGTAAAATAATGAAAACACGTTACTTCATCGACCTGCAAAACGCAACTAACAAGTTCTAACAAGTACAAAATAAGCCGTTTAAAATATAACTACTTATAAAAGTAATATGCAATAGTAAAGAATTTTTACTCTTATTACCCTCTAACAAGAACGATTTTTCTTAGCAGCGAAATATGCGTAAGCATATTGTACAAAATGAACTCTTATCACTTAAAAATGTACAAAGAATTTTCACACTTATGCCGGCAGCCTAAGAACGATTATTCTTTGCTCATTCCACACTTATGATTAAATAAGTAATAAACGGAATTTTTTCAGTGTGTTCTGAGAATACACCAAGTGTGCATCGTTCTTAAAATTTCCGAATGTCGACGATTTATTCGAGTATGAACGTTTTTCCACTGCCGGAGAATCGCCGCCCAGATATGTATCAACCACGGGAAAGATACTTGATGGAGTTTGGGTGGTCTTACTCCGGAACACAGAATCCGTTTTGGTACTAAAATTAAATGTAGCCTCTGTAAGTCTATTCACATGCTATTTCGATAAGTTCTGTGCTTGCTGCACAAGTCAAATATTAAACTCTTTCAGCGCTGTCCAATAATAGCGCAGTAAATTTTGGAATCTAATTCGAAGGAGAATGGTGAACAGCTCAATTGAATATTATGTAAACACTTTGTATAAATGGTTTTGTTTCTAAATATAAATAAATAAATTCTTTATTAACAGCAACTGTGGCCCAAATTTTTGTTAGTTTATATATTAACGCTATGTTAGTAGAATATTTTTGGTTTGTTTTTATAATACACTTTATATAATAATATTCACCTTAAAGAACTCTCATAGAGTGTTCTAGTATCGGCGAATCTGGTTTATCAGCCAACATCTTTAGGATACTATTGGTGCTCGATCGCAGTCTGCTCAAGAGGGACCATGGCCTTAATTCTCAGCATCGGTCTATGTTACTATCGGTCTGCCCCGCTCATGCAAATGAGACTTACCGCGCGTGCGAGCGGGATATACTTATATTCGGAACTAAGTTCGAGGCCTGAGAATCGCCGCCCTGGTCTTTTTTCTTTAAAGGTAGCGACAGACGGAATAGCAGAGTTTCATACTTTACTCTTCTTTGTAATTTTTTTCATTGTCATGTCGGAAATAGTGAAAAGAGTATGAAACTCTACTTTTCTGTTACTGTGCTGAAAATTAATAAGAAGAGAAGAGTATTAAACTGTACTTTTCTGTTTCGAATTATAAAAAGAAGAGTAGAGAATGAAACTACTTTTCTTTAACTGTCCTGAAATGAATAAGAAGGGTAGAGTATAAAACTCTATTTTTATGTAACTGTCCTGAAAATGAATAAAATCAGTAGAGTACGAAACTCTACTTTTCTCTTACTGTCCCGAACATTAAAAAAAATAATAGAGTTTCATACTCTATTCTTCTTTTTCTGTCTTTTTTTCCACGGTGAGATTGGGAGAATCTTCAGGAATAAGTTGTAGACTGGGGAACAAGGATATGTCCTACTCTATTGGAAAGGCCCAGGAGCACGATTCTCGGGCAGTGTAAAAAAGTTCGAATATTAGTATATCCCGCTCTCACGCGCGGTAAATCTCATTTGCATGAGCGGGACAGACCGATAGTACAAACTAAGGCTCGTATAAATAAAAAAATCTCAAACCCAACCTCACCTTGAGAACCTATTTGACAGATAAAAAAAAGTTTCGTTTCACTTTTAAAAATTGAGAATTTTCCTTATGTTTCATACTTTAATTATTTTCTTTCTTATAACGTAAAAATAAACATTATAAAAATATACATTATACTTATTTTATTGTTTCCTGTTATCTATTATATAAATATTACGGTATAAAAAGAAAATAAATTAAAGTGCTATGTAACATTAATAAAGTTATTTACTTTTGAAAGTGAAACGAAACGTTTTTTTACCTGTCAAATAGGTGCTCAAGGTGAGGTTGGGTTTGAGATTGTTTTATGTATACGGGCCTAAGTTCAAGGCCTGAGAATTAGGGCCCTGAAGTCTACTAAACTCCTTCCTTTCACATCCTGCTGCTATCAAAGTACGGTACTCTTTTAATAAAGACATTCAACAGTTGTTTAATTTCTTATAATAATACTGAAAATAAGAATGACTTATCTACAAAAATAAAATTACAATCACTATAAATACGTCCAAACTACCTATAATTAGGAAAAAGGTCATAATTCTATTTAACTGCATGGTAAATAAGTGACCTATTATATCACTCAGTAAAGAATAGTTAAATTTTTATACGTTCATACTGCACTTAACTGGCCGCAGTTACTTTAACTGGCCGCAGTTGCTTTTAACTGCCCCGTTATTTTTATACCTCACAACTGTCGGTTTAATCAGACAGTTTAACGTTTAGCTATATAGAGGTTAGAACCTACAAAACGAATGAATAAACATTTATACAAAGTGTTAATACTTTAGGGCGTGTATGTGTCTTTTATGTAGAATATATATACTGTTAAAGTACCAGCGCTGAATGACTTACTTTTGACTTTCATTTTCGTATGAGAAATGCCCCAACACCATAAATTCTCCAATACAATAATTAAAAAAAAGTTACTCTTTCAGCGCTGGTACTTTCTCAGTAAACTCTATAAACGAGACCTATACAGTATACATCCTCCATTAATATTACAGCCTGTATGTCGGTCGAATTGAGAAACCTCCTTTTTTGGAAGTCGGTTGAATAACAAATGAAAAAGTTTGTTGTGTCAAGCAAAGAATATTAATCTATACTTAAGGCCGATTTTTCAATCGTCAGATAACTTTTATCTAAGGAATAAATATGTGACTTTGGCAGATTTTGTATGGAATAAATGTGAAAGTCACACGTTTGTTCAACAGATAACTTTATCTGACGATTGAAAAATCGACCCCTAATTATAAAGCTTTGTTTGTTAAAGTTAAAGTTTGTTTGTTACTAGTCTGATTTCAAATTTCTTTCCATATTGAGGAAGGCTATATTCTCTTCTCTTTCATATAAAAAAAAAATTGCTGTTCGTTGGTCTCGCTAAAACTCGAGAATTACTGAACCGATTCGGATATTTTTAGTCTCGAAATATTCGTGGTAATCCCGGGAAGGTTTAAACAGTTCATCACAAACTGTCTCTATGCTCAACGAAGTGGGCACGGGTCAGTTATTAGGGTATATTTTTGAAACTAATAGGAGCGGAACACCAATAAATAATGTTCCGAAATAGGGGTTTTCGTGCAGACGAAATCACAAGCGTACCTAGTACAATATAAATTATAATGGTGTATGATTACCTCATTAAGCTAAGATATGTAAGAAGCTGTTTATTATCTTATACATAACATTTTAATTAAAACTAATTTAATTATTTTTTTTATTTAAAAAGACACCACGCGGTACATGTATTACACATTCAAGGTATAATATTATTATACAAAAAAAAAACTGTTATTTTATAGGTGACACAACATTAACAAAAGTCCATTTACAAACTACAAGGGCCGATTTTAGTTACCTTTTATCTGTTGAATAAACATGTGACTTTGACATTTGTTCCATACAAATTCTGTCAGTCACATAATTATTCCTTAGATAAAAGTTATCTGACGATTGATCAGCCCTAAGTCATATGCACACTAATAAATAATTTAAATTCGTCGTCAAACTCATACTGTCATACATACGGTCGTTGACAAAACAGGTGTACCTTTTGAAACTTATTGCTATACAGTGTGTTCCGCGGTTCATATATCAAGCCGGATATAGTGTGAAGAGAATGACGCGGAGAGCATTTTTTGTTTTGGCATCTCATGTAAATTACTTACCATAACGCAACAAATCACGATTAAAGATCTCCATAAAAGTCACAAAATATATAAGTTTCAATCCTGGCCAGGTAATTGAATCTACTGTAGGTTCATGATAAACAGTAATAATCTTCGATCAACAATATACTAGATATCGTCTCAGCACAAGAAATCCGTCTCGACTAATATTAGCTCACTTAAAGTGAGCTGTTCGACAGTCTCGCGGCAGTGGCCGTTGCGTGCAGTTGTGGCGCAGGCACTCTATTCAGTTTTATCGCGAGTTTTGTAAATACCCTCTTTTTTTTTTTTTTGTGATGGAGGAAAATGAGATTATTGAGACTAATTTACCGTGTAGCAGTGAAATATGTGATGTAATTGCGGATATAGAATATGAACGTGAGTCTAATGGAGCGGTGGAAATGGGAATTATACAAGAAAACAATTCTGAGTCAAATAACGGTAGGATGGTTGAAAAAAGAAAGGAAAGAGAAGAAGATAGTAGCGAAGATGGATTTATTGAAGTTGTAAGGAGGAAACCAAAGAGATTAATACGAAGTTTCTCAAATGTTGTTAGTAATATGGATGAAGAAAATCAATTTATTCAAACTGAATCCACAGAAAATATATATGAGGTATGTGTAACATTTTTAAAACCTCTGCCGAAACAAATGGCATTTGCAAGACTACTTAAAGAAGAAAGCATTAAAAATGTTACAAAGATTAAATACAAGAGTTTATTTAAACTTTTGGTGCGGTTTACATCTATTGAAGATGCTGAGTCATTATTAAAATGTACAAAGTTTGCAGAACTGGAACTTAAATGTCAAATGACGTATGAAACTAGTAGATCTTATGGAGTTATTAAAGGAATGGATTTGGAACTAAATGATGAAGAAATAATGAATATTTTACAGAGTGAGGAAAAAGTTTTATCAGTTAAACGTCTTAGACGAATAAACTCAGAAGGAAAATGGGTAGACAGTGAAACTGTTCGTATATGCTTTGAGTGTTCTTCATTACCTCGATTTGTTCGAGCCTACGATTACCGTATCAATGTTGAGCCTTATGTGTTTCCTGTTACACAGTGTACAGCGTGCTGGAAATTTGGTCACATGATAAAATTTTGTCCAACCAAAAAAATCCTATGTCCGAAATGTGGGGATAATCATAACAATTGTGATATTAAGAATTATAAATGCCTCAATTGTAAGGGCCCTCATTTTACATTGGACAAAAAATGTCCACTTTTCTTAAAAGAAAAAAGTATAAGAGAAATTATGAGTAAGAATAATATCACTTATCGCAAGGCTTTACTGTCTTATCTAGCACTAGCAGGGCAACCTAAAGAAATATCTTTGGACGAGAGAAATCGAGGTATTCATAACACAATTTTTGTTGCATCGAGAAAGACTGCACCAGAACCTAACAATGTCGAGTCCTATAGTAGTGTAACATCACGTCGTACGGTAACAAAAAATCAAGACCAAATATTAGAATTAGACATGGAATTAGAAAGACAAATACAGTGTGAAAATATACATAAACAAAAAAGTAGAAGCGGAAAATGTGAGAAGAACAGAAATAAGAAAAAAGTTAGTTCAAATAGAGATGATCTTCAAAATTTAACTAATCCACAAATAGAGGAGTCGTCAGAGAGCTCTGAGGAAAATCATAAAGAAAATAGTGAGAAAATCGATTGGTTAAAGTTATTGATAAAGTTAAAACGAGTATTTTATTCTGACTGTAGTGGTGTAGAAAAAGTTTATGATATGGTTATGATTTTATTAGATGTAGTGAAAAAGTTTCTAATGAGTTATTTATCAAAAGAAAATTTTATTGATAAGTTTTTAAACGTATTTAATGGATAGTATATCTCATTATTTTATGTTAAATATTCTACAGTGGAATTGCCAAAGTCTTTTGCCTAAAATTTTAAGTTTTGGAGAGCTTTTAAATCAAATGAAAATCCATATAGTAATTTTGAGTGAGACCTGGCTGGAACCTAGAAAATTATCTAAAGTAAATGGATATAATATATTTAGGAATGACCGACATGATTCCTATGGGGGGGTAGCTGTCGTCATCCATAATTCGATTCAGGCATATGTAAGTCCTTTTAAAATAATTAGGAATAATGGAATATAATTATTGCATTTAAAAATAAGTAATTGCTCTAATTTAGAAAATATTATTTCTGTATATTGTCCGTCATCAATTCGTACTGAAATTGTTCATTGGGATGAGTTGTTCTCAAAATTTCGCAATAAAACTTTAATAGCGGGTGATTTCAACGGTCATCATTGTACTTGGTCTAATAAGTCAGACGTTAGAGGCGTTCAGTTATGGGATTCGGCGTTGGATAATGGATTTATAACATTAAATAATTCTTCGGCTACAAGGGTAAAATTGGTAAATGGTATTTTACAACAGACTTCACCTGATGTATCATTCGTTTCGTCCGATATAGCCCTGTCTTTTGACTGGCAAGTTCTTAATGAAAACCTGGGTAGTGATTACTTGATTATCAAATTAACAATGAACTATCAGGAACCACTGAATATAATTAATAAACGTAATATAAAACAGGCCAATTGGGATATTTACAAAGAGAAACTAACACAATATTTTAGGAACGATGTGCAAGAGAACCGGGCTATGAGTGTGCAAGACAAATATGATTATTTTTTATCGTATATTAATAGAGCAGCAGATGAGAGTATTCCATTAATTAAAATGTGCTCTAATCCAACTAGAAGTTTTAAACCGAAACCATACTGGAACCAATCTTTATCATTAGTAGTGGCACAGCGTAGATTATGTTTGGCAAATTTTAGGAAAAATCCGACGCCTGCTAATTATGATAGATTTATGATTAAAGTAAAAGAGTGTACTAAAAAAATTAGGGAGGCCAAACTAAAATCTTATAGAGAGTTTTGTGACTCTATTGATGAAACAACTACAGCCTCTTCAATGTGGAAAAAGATGCGTTGGGTTAAGGGTTATAAACGGAAGAATACTATTGTCTCTAAAGAAAGACAGGAAGAATTATTAATTAGCCTTACCCCTGATTCAGTACTTAATAGAGAACCTATATTTTGCTCCGTGAACCCTTCAATGGAGCGCGACTTTACACTTGTTGAGTTAAACAACTGTATTAAGAAAAAAGACACAGCTCCAGGGAGCGATGGAATATTTTACACTATGATACATAATGCACCTGACGCAGTTAAGAGTTTTTTGCTTAACATTTATAATCAGATCCTTCGAACTAGCTATATACCTAATCAATGGCGCGACATACATGTTATTGCTATTCCAAAGCCAGATGCTAATCAAGCTGCACTAGCAAAATTACGACCGATTTCACTCATCTTGCTTATGTAAAATCTTTCACCACATGATTTGCAAACGAATAGAGTGGTACGTAGAGAAAAATAAAATAATATCCCCTTATACAGTTGGATTTCGCAAGTCTATATCAAGTATTGATAGTTTAGTTAGAATTGTTAGCCAAATTCAGATAGGATTTTCTAAAAATATACCAACGTGGGCGTGTTTTCTGGACATCGAAAACGCTTATAATAATGTGCTGATACATAAAATTGTCGAGACTTTAGATGAACTTAAAATTGGTGTTAAAATTTGCAAATATCTTTGGTCGTTTTTAAGTGATAGGAATTTGTTTATTAAGGATGATCATGGAAATTATATTTTAAGTAGAAAAACACATAGAGGACTCGCACAGGGTGACCCGATCTCACCTTTACTATTTAATATCGTAACTCACAAAGTTTTTCAAATTGTTCAGAATGTTATGCTGTCTCAGTATGCCGATGATTTTGTGTTATTTTATAGTCATAAAAATATTACCATATGTGAAAGAAATGTTCAGCAGGCTCTTGACGCTATAGTTTTGATCTTTAATGAACTTGGATTGAGTGTATCGCATTTGAAGTCAAAATTTTGTCTTTTTAGCCGAGGACATAGACGAATTCTTCCCTGTTTAAATATTTCAAATAATCCTATACCCCATTCTGAAAGCGTCAAATATTTGGGTATGTGGCTTGATCAATGTCTTATGTGGCGTAAATACATAAATGAAATTGTAGAAAAATGCTCAAAATACGTTAATATTTTAAAGATTTTGTCTGGCACTAGTTGGGGTGTTCACCCTAAACATTTAAGAAGGTTATACATAGCACTTATTAGGAGCAGAATGGATTATGGATGCTTTCTTTTTGCTAATTGTGCAAAATCGCACCTATCAAAGCTAGATAAGCTGCAGAATCAAGCTTTAAGAACAATTGGTGGATTTATAAAAAGCTCTCCAATTCATGTAATGCAGTGTGAGTTAAGCTTACCACCTTTACATTTGAGACGGGAATATTTAGCATACAAGTTTTGTTTAAAAACATTATCATGGCAAAATAATGTAACTATTAATATTATTACAACTATTGAGTTTATCTCGATATTGGCAAAATAAAAATAAACCACTTTTAACAAAAATTTATTATGAGACCAAAGATGTAAATTTACACACTTCATACCCTCTACAAATGTTTTCTTTTAATATTTGGATGTCCTGTATTGATCTCAAAGAAATAATCAATTTTAATTTAAATTGTTTTATAATTTTAAATGCTAAGAGCAGCTATGAAGTTAACTCTCTGAAACTACAGGTTGTTGAAGAGCTTTCAACAAAATACATGGGGTGGAAATATATATTTACCGATGGTTCAAAAGACGGTTGTGGTTCAGGAGCAGCATTTTTTGATGTTCGTACAGGGTCCTCGGGATGTTTTAAAATAATCAATAATATATCTATCATGTCCACGGAGCTCATTGCTGTTTCGGAAGCATTGTCATATATAGGTAATACCTGTTTTAGGAATGATAGCACTATTATGCAAAGGAGAGTTGTGATAATCTCGGATAGCAAGAGTGCTCTTCAACATTTGGCTCGGTGCGCCTCTGGACAAAGAGGTGTTCCGGTAGCCTACGAAATTATTAAGAAGATAATTAATCTTCAAGAGAACAATTGCATTCTGAGACTGCAGTGGGTTCCTGGACATATCGGTATTAAGGGTAACGAGGAGGCTGATCGATTGGCAAAATTGAGTATTGTACAAGGATGTTTACTTAACTACAAACCGGATTATTCTGAAATTTTAATTAAATTCAAAAATAATGTTTATGATCGTTGAAAAGAGTATTTTAGTGAACATTCTAAAACTAAAGGTATTTGGTACAAAACGATGCAATCGGAACCTCCTCGTATACCATGGTTTGTAAAGTCGAAATTGAGTCGGCATATAGTTAAATTGGCGTTTAGATTCCGATCAGGACACATTCCATCGCGAAGGTTTGCGTTCTTAATGAAAAAGGTAACTTCACCAAATTGTGAGACCTGTAATAAAATCGAAGACGTACATCATTTGTTGATGGAGTGTACCAAGTTTCGGAGTCAAAGGGATTTATTGTTTAAAAAATTTAATCTTAATTTATTTTCGGTAGGGCTTGTGCAGTCTATTCTTTCCGACCCAATTTCAGACGTAGCTGTTTCGTTAGTCCGTATTTTTGCCAATATCGACGATAACTGTGTAAATTAATATTGTATTGGGTACAATGGGATTTACATATCTTTGGGTCAAAATCCCTAAATAAATAAATAGATAAAAAAAAAAAAAAAAGTGAGCTGTTATTTAATTTACTTTGCTTAGAACACTGCAGATGTCCACACGTGTCACAAAATTAAATTTAAACACACATAGCGTTGAAATTAAAAAAAAAGTGACCTTATAAGTGATTTCAAATAAATGTCTGTCTCTATGGGTGTAAAAAGAGCAGTCACTATAACTTCATGGGGTAATAACCAGGCAAGAGATATATCCATTGGTACTAGTCATTTGCTTTTAATCCACTGTTTTAAAAATTTAAAAATTTTCAATAGGAAATGTACAACGTGCACAACACAGCGATCAGCTGATTATGCTGAGAGGTCAATAGCATGCGTAAGACGTTCATTACGTACTAGGGCAAAAATTATAAAATTTAAGAATTTAATGCAGAACGTTGTCCAAACAGTTCAGCCTTGCAACTAAAATAATAAATTGTAAAAAAATTTTTTTTTTCAAAAAATAAATAATGAAAACAAAATTCATTTCTAGAATTAGTCAAGGTCCTATAATCCTATCCCAAAGTTATAGTGACTGCTCTTTTTACACCCTGTATACCACACGGACAGACTCTAGCCATGTTTTTGTATGGGACACGTATTTTAACAAATAGTTATGCACTATTTGTTAAAATACATTTGGACCAAGTCATCACCAGTTCGTGTGTTATTACCGTATAAAAAGATGTCTAGCTACTCATGTTTTCTCATTGAGGTTTTCGGGTTAACTTTGCCTCCATCGTACCCTATTAGCGGATATCTATTTACGTTCAGTGTCTGTATTGATCTAACCCGAATATTGTGATTTACAACACGTAATGGCTATAAAAATATATTCTGTAAATTGGGACCAACTTGAAATATATTTAGGTAGTTTGATCAGCATCGTATCATCATCATCACAAAAAAAGCGCCTCCGTCTAGTGGTTCAGAGCTTCGCTTTCGACCCACAGGTTGTGGGTTCGATTCCCGTGTTGGAACAACAAAAAAATGTTGTTTTCAAGTTTGGTTAGGACAATGCAGGCTGCTCGCCTGCTTGTCTGACAAAGATGATACCGTCCCACTGGGTTATGACAGTAAAAGGAAGAGAGAGTGTCTTTGTGTATTGCGCACACACTTGGGTACTATAAAATAACTCCTGCGTAGCTGGCCTGGTTTCAATGAAATTGGCTACCGACGCCGAAATCGGTGAGGGGAGCTATTATTATTATTATAAGGCTGTAGGATTGTAGGCTAATTTTGGGTTTGATATCGAATAAGTATTTTTATAGAAAAGAATATATCTCCCTAAAACAATATAATAAATGTTTATTGTATAAAAGTATCAATAAGTTCAAAACTTATAACACTATTATAATATTTTCGTTGGGAGTAAAAAAATGGCCAAGTGCGAGTTGGACTCGCGCACAAAGGATACGAATGCAACAGAAAACACGATGTTGTATGGGAGCCCACCTTGAATATTTGTTTTATTTTATTTTTTATATTTGTTTTTGTAGTGCCAATAGAAATACACCATTTGTGAAAATTTCACAAATGGTGTCTAGCTATCACAGTTCTAGATATATAGGCCTGGTGACAGACGGTCGTACAGACTGACAGCGAATTCTTAATTATTTTTAACCGACTTCCAAAAAAGAAGGAGGTTTCTCAATTCGACCGTATATATGTTTTTTATTATTGGAAAAACTACATAACCAAGTCTCTGAAGCCTAAATTACATAGGTTAATTATTTACATTTTTAGCGAAGATTCAGTAATGGGGTCGCATTTTTACCCTTTACGAAACTCGAATAATTTAGAATATAAGGGTCTGCTGGGGCTGGGATTTCAGACCATAGGTAATTACCTATGGTCTGAAATCCCAGCCCCAGCATGACTGTACCGAGCAATTGCTCGGTACAGTCATGGCCTACCATCCCATACAATCTATGTTTAATACAAAAAAATGCAATAGATGTCACTACTATTAACGTTTGTAAATTATAAAATGTAAATATGCCGAATTAAGTACAAATATTGACATTCAAATCAAAATCAAAATCAAAATCAAAACATTTTATTCAGAATAAATTTTTACAAAATGTTTTCTGAACGTCGAGACTATTTGATGCCTACCACCGGTTCGGGAACTAGCCCAGCGAGAAGAACCGGCGTAAGAAACTCGCGTGGGGCCACCTTTTACCAAAAAGATGGAAAATTGCTCTTTTTTAAGATTTACAAATGTCAGAACTAAAACTAAATAACAAAAGTACAGTAATTTTATAGTATTTAAATATAGCCTTGCAGAGGGCTACCTTATTCCCAAGGTGTGCTGTCATTCATAAAATCATTTACTGTATAGTAAGCTTTTGCACACAAACGTTCTTTGGCTACTTTCTTAAACTTATTGTTAGAAAAATTTTGAACGTTTTCTGGGATCCTATTGTATAGGCGTATACATTGGCCCTTAAACGATTTTTTTACTTTACTAAGTCTAGTCACTGGTACATCAAGTTTATGCTTATTTCGAGTATTTCTATTATGGTTCTCACTTTTCTTCTTAAATAAGTGTAAATTTTTTTTAACATACATTAAATTTGAAAGGACGTACTGAGAAGGTACAGTTAAGATTCCTGTTTCCTTAAACTTTTCTCTAAGTGAGGTGTTAGGGGCCAGTTTGTAGATTGCCCGAACAGCTCGCTTCTGCAGCACAAATATATTATTTATATCTGCAGCGTTGCCCCATAGCAAAATGCCATAGGACATTATACTATGAAAGTAACTAAAATACACTAGACGTGCTGTACTTTCATCTGAATATTGTCTAATTTTACTAACTGCGTATGCTGCTGAACTGAGTCTGTCGGCCAGCCTAGCAATATGAGGGCCCCACTGAAGTTTTGAATCTAATGTTATACCTAAGAATACTGCTGTATCCACTAGTTCCATACGTTCATTATTTAATAGCACATTGGTTTCAAATTGCCTTACATTTGGCAATGTGAATTTGACACATTTTGTTTTTTTATTATTTAGTAAAAGATTATTGACACTAAACCAATGTACTATCTTTGAGAGAGCATTATTTACTTCGTCGTGGCATGTATTTTGTCGTTTCATATTAAAAATAAGAGACGTATCATCAGCAAATAATACTATCCCATGTTTTTCATTTATGAGGTATGGTAGGTCATTTATATAAATTAAAAATAAAAAAGGACCTAAAATAGATCCTTGTGGGACCCCCATCTCTATTTTAGAGCCTACAGATTTTTTTCCATTTACCTCAACCCTCTGAGTTCTATTTGATAAGTATGATTTCAAGAGGGCGAGTGCCTGACCCTTTACCCCATAGTGGCCTAGTTTCCTGATCAATGTTGTGTGCTGCACACAGTCAAATGCCTTGGAGAGATCGCAGAATATTCCAAGAGCATCCCGCGATCCCTCCCAAGCATCAAAAATGTTACTTATCAAATCGGCGCCTGCATCTGTTGTAGAGCGTCCCTTTGTAAACCCGAATTGTTTATCATGCAAGATGTTATTGATATTAAAATGTGCTAGCAATTGATTAAGTATTATTTTTTCATATATTTTACTTAGCGTTGGTAGAATAGATATAGGTCGGAAATTAGATGGATCCGACCTACAGCCAGATTTAAACAGAGGTATTACTTTACTATGTTTCATTAAATCAGGAAAAGAGCCACTTTTTATACAATCATTGAAAACAGTTGATAAGTAAGGTGCAATAATATCGACTATCGATTTGATAACTTTCGTTGATAGGCCCCATAAATCTGTAGTATTCTTAATATTTAACAAATTAAAGTTTTTTATTATGTCTTGGGGCCCTATTTCTCTAAATCGAAAGTCGACTTCACACTCTTTTACATTTTCTTTCAGAAGTAATTCAGCATCAACGGAAGAGGCATTTAAATTTTTTGTAGTTGAAACCGGAATGTCAGCAAAATATTTTTCAAAAACAGTAGCAACTTCAATGTCAGATTTAATGATTTTATCATCTATATTCAATTTAAAATTTGAGTTGCGACTGGTGACTTTTCCAGTTTCATTTGCAATTATTTGCCATGTAGTTTTTACTTTATTGTTTGAATTTTTAATTTTATTTTTAATGTGAAGAGATTTAGCTGCAGAGCAAACTTGCTTAAATATTTTAGAATATAATTTTACATAATTTTTAAATTCTTCACTTTGATTAAATGTTCTTTCATTATAAAGTTCATACATTTTGAATCTACTTTTCAAAATACCCGTTGTTGCCCATTCACTGAATTTACTTTTATTGTTAATTGTTACTGTCTTAGAGGTAAAAATAGTATCGAAATGATATTTAATCAACTGAAATAGTTTATCAAATGCCCTATCTGGGCTATAATGAAATTCTAATTGACCAATGTTAGCCTTTATTCTACCTCTAAACTTCTCAATACGTTTAACATTTATTGGTATACATGTATTTCTGTCTTTTTTTATTTGTTTACATTTACTGTTTATATTAAAAATTGCTTGCTGTCCACAGTGATCAGAGCTTAGCATGTTGATAATTTCTTTATTAATTGGATCTATGTTACTAAATATATTATCAATGCATGTAGCAGAGTTGGTACTGATCCTAGTGGGTTCTAGAAATAAATTACTTAGATTATATGATTTTAACAAGGATGTGAATCTAACTGTGGTAGAATTACTTTCTAAAATATTGATATTGAAATCACCACATAATAGTATTTGTTTGTTAGATTCACATAATTTTGTTAATAATATTTCCATATTTTTTTCGAATGAATCATATAATCCTAATGGAGGCCTGTATACGCTTACAATAATAAAGTCTCCCATCTCTATGCAGGCTATTTCAGTTGTTCTTTCTGTAGAGAGGCTCACTATGTCTTTACGTTCTTTATATTTTAAATTCTTGTTAATTAATATAAGCGAACCACCTCTTATCGCTTTTTCTCTGCAGAAAGAACTTGCGAGCTGGTGCATACTAAAATAAAGATAAGCATATTTTATAAGCAACATCACAATAAGTTAAATTAAAATCCCATATTAAAAAGAAGATACGAAACGAAATGAGTAATTAGTATTTTCCAATAGTGGCGCTAGATGGCAGTTTCCGGAATGTGCCTGGACTTCACCATTCATCTATAAAAATAGCCAGTCTAATTGCCAGTATAAGGGTGATACTATTTTCTATGTCGTGTCTCTGTTATGTATCTACTTTGTGGTACAGTGTACACAGCATCAACACAGGTGGCTACTGGGAGGTGTATGTTAAACACCGATCGTAGCGCGAGTTACGACATCTTTGAAGTTCAGTTTAATAACAAACATACATACTTCAAAAATATCGCTTCGTCTGCCGTGAGACGTGGCACGGAATTCCGTGAATTGGGTTATTGAATGAATACTAAATATACTCACTTTTGGACTCATTACGAAAAAAATTACGAAAATATGAGCAAAATCTGAAATTAGGATAAGTATTAAAACATTTAAGTTCCAAGCAATTAAATAAAATTATCGATCTTTTTTTAGCCAAACGATATTTGTACCCTAGGTTGGTTATTGGTCTATGTAGGGTTAACAACATAATGTCACGGCGGTTGTTCCCTTCTCGTTCGCACATTATATTGAATAGTTTAATATCTTCATTATTTTTAATGGTACTTCAATAGTTTTATTTTTAAATTATTTATTCACCGGGGGGCTATAATAACATTAAACATTCATTGGGGCTATAATAACATGAAACATTCAAAATACTAATTTCCCTAGACTGCATACACAGATTAAAAGGATCTGACGTGTTGATCGACGTGTTGATAAATCTATGTAGGTTATTTCGTCGTCGTCGTTTCAGGGAATAAGGAGAGCAGAATGAAATTACTTATGCACCTAAATAATTCTAAGAAGTATCTAAAATTAATCAAAATAACAACCACACACACAAACATAAATTTTGTGTTTTAATAATACTTTTTTTTTGTAGAAAACTAGAATAAGAAAAGGTAGTACAATGATATCTCAAAGTTTTTATATTTTACACTCTATAAATTATATTTTGCCGACCGGTGCAAACTATAATACAGAGTGTAAAAAATTCACAAACAAAACATCTCAGTGGGGTTACTCCCGACACAACCGAGAACCGAATCCGTTCGATATCAGTGGTTTTCGTGCTTTATTTGGTGAATTACTTTGTAACTAATCATGATAAAGAAAATTGTTAGATCGTAACTTTTTGTACCCCCAACCATATCAATCGACTGAGAATCTAAATAAACAAACGTCAATTTATTAGGAAGTACGCGGCATGATCGTATCTGAATCAAAATTAAATCAGTTTCGAGAGTAAGGCCCCTGGACTCAGGGTCCTATCCACAGAAATAAATCAAGATAGAACGGCGAAGTAGGCGTGGCACCCGTGTCAAAACCATGCACTATATTGCATGCTTATCAAAAAACTGCTTCATTACGCAACGGGACTCGTGCACCTGCGTTCGCACCGTACAAATATTAAAAATAAGACGTAAATATGCCTTATTGTGCTGTTTCCAACTGCAAAAACAAAAGTAGCGAAGTTAATATGAAGAAAGGAAACATTTCTTATCACCAGTCAGTATTGAAATTGATTAAAAATCATATTAATTGAGAAACCAAATAATTGTTCTACTTATACCATGATCATTAAATAGGAACAAAAATTATATTGTCTTTCGTTGAAATTAATATCCATCGCTGTTCATATACAATGCTCGTATTCAAAAGCGTAACATGTGCGCGCAGTGTACAACGAACTTTACGAAAAAATATTATCACCTGCATAGGTAATATCGTAGCGGTCATAGTTCAGATAAAGTGCTGTGATTGGTCATCGAATGGGATAGTGATTGACACTACCGTGTATCGATTACTTTTAGGACTTATCGATAAATTAATTTAATTTTCCTACAAATAAATTATTATTTGTAGTATAATTAAAATACGCGTTCCTCGATCCCCGGGATCGAGGCCCCCACAGCCGGATGGTCCACTCTCAGCAGGTCTCAGTCGCCCGCGTGCGTGCTGATCGTACGTATTTATTTATTTATGTGGTCGAGCACGCAGTGGCTCTTAATTATATTTTTCTTGGTCTTTCTCTCGCGTTATGTCGCGGAGGTTCTCTCCATAAGAACAGGCTATTTGCACGGCAGCATTCTGCTGAGTGCACCCCATTAATATACCCCACGTAGAGAGATCTTTAATCTCTGGTCGTGGTTCTCCGTCCGGGGCCCTCTAGAATTATCGAGGGTTCCCTGGGCGTGAGATTGCATATGATTCCGGTATAATTAAATTAATTGTAATAAAAATAAATGTATGCAATGTTTTAAAGTATTTTGTTCGTATATGCCTACTTATACATTGCATGTCTTTTTTATACTTTTATTTGACGACTAGCTGACCCTTGCCTACTTCGTTGAGCATAAAAACAGTTTATGATGAAATTCAACTTTTACCACGTTTTATAGTGACTGATGTTTTATTTCAAGTCACACGGGAACGCTGTCGAATGGAATAAATAGCCATAGCCATAGCATATCATATAAGCCATAGCTAGCTTCTATTTTAGGATGCAAACTAGATCCAAATATTTTGATAACAAGTTTTGACCACCCAGTAACCAGAGACCTATCGATAATCTAACGTGGGTACCCCCTCACTATTCGACACGCACACTAAGAAAATGACGTCACAGTGTGGGCGGGGCTTATCGTCAAAATGACACGCGCGAAATGTAAGTGCATACGACATCGTAACCGTTCTATCTTGATATATTTCTGTGGTCCTATCAGTCTTTATGAAGGTGAGATTTGCGACGTTCGTCTGTAGGTATATAAACAAACAGCAATCAGCTGTACCAATCAGCCGTAGACCGTAGACGTAAATAGAGTAACACAATAATAGGTCCCACCTCACACCTGTCCAAACACTGGCGTTATCTAATTAGTAGTAGTATGTGATGCGACTCTTATGCAATAAAAATGAAACATAACAATTATTGTGGGCTAATATCAACCACACAGTGACTTCTTGGTCTCTGTTATGAATCCAACGGACCCACCGCAAAAACCGTAAAAAATATATTTTTTAAGATACCCCCAAATTGTCAAGCATTGAACAAAAAAAAGAAAATTTTATGTAGGAATACTCGCGATCAAGTCAGTTTTCAAACAAAAAAAATGTATCCCCCTTTGTGAGATCTGATGCCATGATGAAAGTTCTGAAAACTACTATGAGATAAATATTGATAAACCAACGAAGAACTTTGTAAATACCAAAAAAAAAAAACAATTTCAAGTTAGTAACAGTCAGGAACTGTCTTCGAATTTAAAATTATTAGATTAGTAGATTATTAGTTGGGGAACCCAGAATCCTAAACGTGTATTTACTCGAGCCTTGTAGGTTTTGGTAATTACCAAAACCTTCAAAATATTGATTTTAAGATTTAAGGGGAGAAATACATTTCATTTTAGAGTTTTCATTTTAGTTAAAGAACGAGCGGGAGACATTAAAACTTAAAAAAAAAATGTTATGAATTAGTAGCTAAATATAGGTTATTTATTATCAGATTCGACATGATTAACAAGATAATTAAAAAATAACCTTTATATTGGGCTCAACATAAGTCCCTATGAGATTAGTACTTTAGGTTAGAGCATCTATGATACCAAATTAACATCTCCAACCTTAATCTGACGCGTCAGATATTTTTTTTATATATGTAATATTTTGTTTTTGAACCCACCTATCAAATAAAATAATCATGCATATATTACCAGAGCCATGTGTGAGAACAATAATATATATTATCTTCTATCTGACGTGCCCTAGTTACTACAAAAATCCCCTCTAGGGCTCCCCTAACTTGGTTTTCGTTTGCGTCAGTTCTCACCGTCACGCAAAGCAATTTCAAATATGATATTTATTGTTTTGAATATTTTATTTATTACAATAGTTTGAATTTGAAAAAAAATCTAATATTCTTTGCTTTATGTCTAACACATTTCTCCAATTTTCTCACCTCCTCGCCGATTTCATTCTTGAACGGTCATAATTTCATACACACACGCGGTAAACTAGTTTTGTCAACAATTGCGCTACAAACGAATTCTTAGTATAATTTAAACCTAGGGACTTTTAGGTAATACCCAATGTACGTATGGGTTTTTCCGTGGAAAACAGGTATTTCCATCATCATATTTTAAGTCTTGTATTTCGTTTTTAACCAAAGGGGAAAGATGGTTGGTCACTTGATAGGATGAACACACACACACACACATTTTAAGGAATTTCTTATGAACATTATGGATGGAGAAGTAGAAGAGGAAGATCTAGGAGATATATATATATATATATAATAATGTATAGAACAAGTTAAGGAGAAGATAAACGTTGTGTCGTATCAAGAGGTCAAAAGTAAAGAACAGGACCGAGAAACATGGCGATTACTCCATCGACAAGAGCCTAGCAAAAAAAATAATAATGAATGAATTTCGTTTTTACAACTTAATTATGAGTAACTAAAACTACTATAAGCCACTATTCTGAGCTACTACTACGGCACATTAATATAATATTATAAAGGCAAAGCTGCGTGTATGTGTGACTGCATTGCGCACAAACGGATGGCCCGATTTTGTTAAAATTTGATATGCAGCAATTTGTCACCCTGGATTGACACATATTTACATACTAGTGTAGTAGTGTTATAAGAAACTATATTATAACCCAATTTTTTTATATAATAAAGACAGTCTTATTGCAACTCTCGGTGTTATTGCTTGTCTCCTAATCGCACCCTTATACTAGATAATATAATTAATAGTCGCCTGTGATTTTATTAATTACTAGTTGACTTCCGTTTAAACCTTCCCGGGACTTCCACAAATATTCCAAGACCAAAAATTGCCGAATCCTTTCAGCTGATCTCGAGTTTTAGCGAGACTAACGAACAGCAATTGATTTATATATAGCCTATGTTACTCAGTGATAATGTAGCTTTCTAATAAAAAAAAAATATTAAAATCGGTCCAGTACTTTTTGAGTTTAGTCGTTACATACAAAAATACAAATCTCAAATCATCACTCTTTGTGTGTAGATGTAGACTGGCAGAATTTTAATGCAAAGACTGACAAAGGTACTGAAACATATTTCTTTGTCTTTCACTATTTAATAACAGAGTCATATTTGTGTTTTAGAATAATAACATTCTGTACACATACGCGAGCTAGAATATTTTAATGACAGTCAATGTTTTAGAGTTTAAATTGTTTCAGCTTGCAATTTTAATGTTCCAAACTTTACTTCGTTTGTGTATTTAATACGAAAATAGCTTATGAGCTACTGCAATATTATGTATGTTTTGTTTGAATAATATCAAGTTTTTCGTACGGGAGTTATTTTGAAAGACAATATTAAACTTGATTAAATTTTAGTAAATTTCTAGTTGTTATTAATATCGAGCAAAAGAGCTAAAAATCAGCTTAGTTGTACAGGCAGCCTGTCATTAGTTTTCTACGGATTGTAGTATATCTTTTTGTAGAAGTTATTTACATCGTTTGTGAAAATTTCAACCTTCTAGCTATCATGGTTCATGAGGTGAGCTTGGTGACAAACATACATACTTCCTGAGACTGAACCCAAAATTATCTGTCAGCTATAGATTTCGTTGTTCAACATATAAACAATACACAAATGACTTGCGCTTTTTCCACGTGATAAGTTATTTGATATCAATCGCGTTTCAAGTCCTACTTGTTGAGTTTTCGCTTTAAAATTTTACAAATATAACTCGACACACATTTGTGATGCTCATTCGCATAATTACGAACCGTATTTAAAAATATCGTTAAAATTGTTTGCAATTACCTACCCCACATATTTTTGGCCCGTATCCAGGGAAGACGGAAAGACACGTTACAACTTGTATATTATGCTACAACTTGTATTATTGTATACGATAATACGATGTTTCTAGGGTCGTGTTATATCCTCTTAGTTAATTATATCCGTTAACATTTATTCGTTGGTTTTTTATAGCTCTCATAACTTTTCTTTGGAAGATGATAAATAGTTGAAATTTTCAACATATAGAAATTGAATGTATAATAGAAAGTAACATAATGTACATTACAGCATGTAAAACGTAAACATTAAGGGTAAAATAATGCATGTTGCATCTCAAAGACAGTATGCAAATTGCATTGTACGAAGTCTGTAAAACTGCGCACTCAGGTGTGCATGTTTAACGAGTTCTAAAATGTAATATACAACACCTAAATATATAGTTCAAAGACTTTCAGTTACATTGTGGCTAGCTAGTGTATTGGTTCGTCGTCTTTGTACA
Organism: Celastrina argiolus; assembly: GCA_905187575.2. Lineage (NCBI taxonomy): Eukaryota > Metazoa > Arthropoda > Insecta > Lepidoptera > Lycaenidae > Celastrina > Celastrina argiolus. The sequence goes on along the minus strand of LR994591.1, from coordinate 2,230,079 downwards.
ATGGAAACTTTTAATTGAGAGGCCGTGTTTCACCAATCAATGTTAAAGTTAACGCCATGTTAAAATACCATGCCATACGAGAGGGATAACATGATATTTAACAAATTAACTTTAACATTGCTTGGTGAAACACGCCCTTAGAGTGTACATTTTTGTCACTACTACAGAAAAGAAGTTCATTCGATGCCATTGTGGATATACAACCAGCGCCATAATCTTGCATCTTTGGGGCTTCCATTAGTATTCCCACACACCCTGACACGCTTCTCCGGTGCCAGGACCGGGGCCTCCACGCGCTGGCTGTTGTCTCCCCATTCAGGTCTAGCCTTCCATGGCTCTTTCCATTAGTACCGCTGGTTTTCCCCTGCGTTCTGTAGCAGGGGGTTTTCAAAACAGGAATTTGTTTTCAGCGTCCGGTATTTTAAATACTGGAGCCATACCTCACGTTCTCTACGTGGGCTCATGCCCCAGGCCGTGATATCCGGCTGCGGTCCGCTCTGGCCTGGAGTGTGTGACAACATACGTATAACGTAGGTGACCCCGACCACGTGATGAATATCAATGGATATGAATGGATGCTTCACACCACGTCAATCTGGCCCTGTGCTAAGTATCCAAAGAACTTGTGTTACAGGTACCAGACAACTGAAGTATATATTTAGTACTTTTATACTATACCTAAACATTTTTAATTTTTTCTTTATATTATACTCAAATTTAATACACATCGGAACATTGAAAACTTTTTGTTCCCTCGGCGGGATTCGAACTCGTTCGAGCTATGCGCTCAACTACTGCGCTACTGAGGTCGTCAAATGTGGGAATACTAGTGGAAGACCCAAAGGGAGATACATAATTAGCGTTTTCTAATTACCGAATCAACTTTGAAGTGTTCTAGCACTTTTTTCGTTATTAAATAAATGTACCTTTATTGGCATATACTACGTTTTACTTTTGTTTTTGTATGGGACACGATATGTATTGTTGATCGATGCAACTTTCTCAACAACCACTTTTCCCTTTTCCATGTGTCGTAAAATCCGATAGAGGGAATATTATAACTGGTGTAAAAAGAGCAGTCACTATAACTTTTCGATATGATTAAACTACCTTTTATCATTCTAGAAATGTATGTTTTATTTTTTTTTTTTTACTTTATTGTTATTTTTGCGACAAACATAAGAAATGGTGAAAAGTAAAAAAAAATTTTTTTACTTTTTGACAACAAAAATATACTTAAAAAAATACATTTCCAAAATAAAGAAAGGTAGTACTTATAATCGTATCTCAAAGTAATAGTGACTGCTCTTTATACACCCTTATAGTACGTCCGAAATAAATTTAAACGTAAACAAACCCGTCTATGACACAACCATAGATTAGTCAGTGATGCCAATTGGCCAATATTAATACAATGATTATTGTTTGCTATGAATCCATATACTATAGGCTGATATTCTACAACCGGCAGAGTCAAAATTGCGTATTTTTCCTGTGAAAGATTTTCATTTGATGTTTAAACATATTAATTATTGTTTAAGGGCCGATATTTCAACCGTCAGATAACTTTTATCTAAGAAATAAATATGTGACTTGGCAGATTTTGTATGGAACAAATGTCAAAGTCACATGTTTATTCAACAGATAAAAGTTATCTGACGATTGAAAAATCGGCCCTAATTCTTATAAAATGTATTGGATAATAAAGTATGATCTTTTAATATACCTGTGAAAGTGTTGATAAGTGTGCACAATAAGTGAATATGTGAAAATTTCGTTTTCGGTTTGTTTACCTTTAGGTTAAATTTATCAGGGACGAACTATAGTAGTATTCCGAGGCGACTAGTATGTCTATATCGCCCCGTCTTCACGAGACGGGAACTACAAATTGTCTTCAATTCACAGTCAAGATCATTCCCATTGTGATGAGCGAATTACCGCGTCCGGCGTTACTGTGATACACTAACGGCCCGTTTCAATAATCTATCTATCTATAACTGACAATTAAAAGCAATGAAAAGTTAGCTTTTCGTGTTGACATTCTGAGAATAACTTATTAAGTTTTACTTGGAAATAGAATCGTTTCATTTTTAAAATTCGCTGTCGATTGCATGCTTTTAAAAGTTTGTTAGTTATAGAATATTTATAGATAGGTGAAACGGGATGCTATATAAGATGTAAAATAAATGAGTGATAATACTTTAGGATGTGTATGTGTCTCCTATGTAGAGCTTACTGTGAAAGTACCAGCGCTGAAAGACTTACTTTTGACTTTCATGTTTTTATGAGAAATGCCCTTCAGTGCTGGTACTTTCACAGTAAACTCTTTATACGGGGCTCATACACACCCTAAAGTATTATGATTCATTAATATTACAACTTATCTATTCTATTTTGATTTAATAATCTAAATGTTACCAAAAATAGCAAATTCGCTCAGCTTAATGTGTTATTATTTTTCTTAATAATTGTGCGGTGCAAAAGCATGCATTATAAATCAAGTGTAACATTCCGATTACACTTAACAAACGACCTGAAGACCTGAACCGATTTCCACCAAACATGGCTTAGAACACAAAAAAACCGCATTAAAATCGGATCATCCGTTTGGGGGCTACGATGCGATACACAGACACATTACACATTTACACAGACATGTCAAACTTATAACACCCCGTCGTAATTGCGTCGGGGGTTGAAAACAGTGCGCTATGAAGCGTGCACTGTGTACAGTGTAGAGCGCTGTGAAATTGTGCCCTAATTGTGTACGCAATTGACTGGATAATACGACTTGCGCTAACGGTTGTACGAATTTCATATATACGCATTAATCGTATTCAATGTGTTGTGACGACCTCCGTAGCGCAGCGGTTCAGCGCGTTGTTGCTCAAACGAGAGGTTGCGGGTTTGAATCCCGCCGAGGGAACCAAAAGTTTTCAATGTTCCTGGGTCATGGATGTGTATTAAATTTGTGTATTAATATAATAAAAAATCTTAAATATGTGTATAATATATAAGTATTAAATATATATTTCCGTTGTCTGGTATCTGTAACACAAGATCTTCGGATACTTAGCACAGTGCCAGATTGACGTGGTGTGAAGCGTCTATAAATAAATAAATAAATAAATAAAAATAATAAATAAATGTTAACAAAGCTCTAATATATTATTGACAATTCTTCCAACTGAATGACACTTATTCACATTCATCATCAGTTCAGCTATGACGGCTAAGATAAGCCTCAAAGCAAGGATGTTAGGGAGCTCCCGTAACCGAAACTATCTGATATCCGTAACCGTATCCGAATCCGAAATGAAAGTGTTGCTATTATAGTTGCAAAATTTAATATCCGTAACCGAATATTAAAATTCGGATAAAGATATTAAATGCGAAATTATTTAATATCTTTATCCGAATCCGTATCCGAAATTTCATTCCTGGAGCACGATTCTCGGGCAGTGGAAAAAAGTTCGAATATTAGTATATCCCGCTCGCACGCGCGCTAAAACTCATTTGCATGAGCGGGACAGACCGATAGTAAAAACTAAGTACGAGGCCTGAGAATTAGGGCCCTGCTCTAAAGTATTTCATTGGAGGTTGTCTATACTCGCCACGTTTGGCAGGCGGGTTGGCGAGCGCTGTGCTAAATTACACCAATGTCCGCGGGAACGCTTCGCATTTCCAGTAATATCCCATCTGTCGCCTTTTACGACACCCACGGGGGAGATGATAATAATAATAGCTCCCTTCACCGATTTCGGTATCGGTAGCCGATTTCATTAAAACCAGGCCAGCTACGCAGGAGTTATTTTATAGTGCCCAAGTGTGTGCGCAATAACAAACCTTAAATTTTATTTGGAAATAAAATTGGAATGTCCGGTGTACAAAACTCGCTTTTGTCTTTGTATTTGTTCAAATAGTTTCACCCGAATGTTTGGTACACTCTTTGTTATATTCGCACTTTTTGACAAAAACACGCGTTTTAGTAAATTCTTTTACAAAAAGAACTGAGATCCCATCAAAAACATAACTTGTAAATAATGCCATGTCTCGCTACTTAGTTCTTCTACCCTAAAAAGTTGTTAATAATCTATATTTTTATAATATTTATTATTACTTTTTAAAAAATAAAAACTTGAGAGGTGTCAAGGGACACCCGGATGGAACGAAGTTTTATTATTTATTATTTACAAAAAACCTGTATACACTCAACAAAAATAATCGTCGCACACTTTTCAATGCGAAATAGAAATGAAAATATCTGGCTTGCTTTCTATAAGAGAGAGGGAGACAGACAGAGAAACATGCGACGCCGCACAGCTTACAATAGCTTACTATAGCAAAAAGTGTCGTGACAACTTTTCGTAAGAATTTTTTCCGTCTAGCCCCCTTTCACTACGAGCGATAAGGAACTTCGTTCCAAAAGTAAAATTGTTCACTTTTAAAAGTGAAACGAAACTTTGTTTTATCTGTCAAATGGGTTCTCGAGTGAGGTTGGGATTGAGACTTCCTTATTAATACGGGCCTAAGATCTACTCTCGGTGGTCTCATAAATATTTGTAGCTCTTATTTCACCACAGCACCACATCAAAGTGGCGTTTACTGAACGCTTTGCGATGTGATTGATTTTACGATATACCATCAGATTTATGTCCAGCAGGTGGCGTTTTCTTTTCAACTAGCCTCGTACAGCTAAATTATTCGTCCATAGATCATACAAGTCTGCAGTTGCGTAAAATGTGTGTTTGTTTTAAAAATTCAAGGTGTTACGCTCAGGTTATAAACATTAGACGGATATAAACTAAGACGGGTTCCTGAAAGACATTGAGAACGTAGCTTTATTTTAACTCGCTTCGTACATAAATTATTCATCCATAGATGTTGTATGTTGTCCAAACAGTTGCGTGTCATATGGCGATTTAATTATTTTAGAATGGAAAAATGTCAACGATTTTATCGACACTATAATATATTATTTTCATAATCAAAAAGAAGAAACTAATAATTTTAATGAAATGTTTACTACTTTACTTTACTTTGTTTCTTACACTTCGTATTGACAGCCAGAAATTTGATATTCCAAAGTCCGCCACAAAACGCAAGATGGCGCTGTCATCGCCCACCCAGCCAATCTTCTTCTTCTTCTTATATATAAAAATGAATTGCTGTTCGTTACTCTCGCTAAAACATGAAAACGGCTGAACCGATTCGGCTATTTTTTGTCTTGAAATATTCTTGTAAGTCCCGGGAAGGTCTAAACGGTTCATCACAAATTGTTTCTATGGTCAACGAAGTGGGCACGGGTCAGCTAGTAGCGTATAGTAATAATTACATAACTGTAATTTCCGTAGAAAAACGATGATTGCCGAACACTGTATTGACCCAGGAACGCAGAAAACTTTTTTTACATCAGCGGGATTTGAACCCGCGCCCTCGGGCTTGAGCGCCGACGCCCTCAACCACTGGTCTACAGAGATCGTATCGACATCATTTAATTAAGATGTTGTATTTAGATGATGTAATTAGATTCACATCATTGTTAAAATCTTATAGTCTCATTAATCTGTTTCATGAGCCGACAAGAGTGTGTGACACCACGGCAACTTGTATTGATAATATTTTTACTAATGTTACTCCATGTAAAAAGGAAATAATTAATAAGCTTAGCTCTGATCACTATGGACAGTTAGCTTCTTTTAATATTAAATTTGATAGTAACACTATGGAAAAGCTTGTGTTTATTCCTGTGAATACAAAACGTATTGAGAAATTTAGAAGTAAATTAAGCTCAAGTATTCAATTATGGGATGGGTCAAATAACTCAGATGAAGCATTTAATAAATTATTTAAGATAATAAAGACCCAATTCAACTCAGTATTTACTTCTAAAACTGTTAAAACTAATAATAAGAAAAGGAGCTTTATTGAATGGGCAACAGAAGGAATTAAAATAAGTAGGCAACGATTATATGAATTGTATGATGAAAAACATATTAATAACAGTGAAACATTTAAAACATATGTAAAAAATTATTCAAAAACTTTTAAAAAAGTATGTAAAGTTGCTAAAGCTATTTATGTAAAGAATAAAATTAAAAATTCCAAAAATAAAATTAAAACTACATGGAAGGTAATTGCTGGTGAGACTGGAAACGTCACCTGTCGCAACTCAGATTTTGAACTTTTTCATGAAAATAAAAAGATTACGAATGAACTAGAAGTTGCGACGGTTTTCGAAAAGTTTTTTGCTGACATTCCGGTTTCAACTACAAAACATTTAAATTCTTCACCTATAGCAGCTGAAAAACTACTCAGAGATAATGTAAAGGAATGTGATGTCAATTTTAAATTTAAAGAAATAGATTCCAGAGACATTATAACCGCGTTCAGTAGCTCAAGCAAGAATATTTGATAGCTCCGAAAAGTAAAGTTATCAAATGAAAAAAGCGCCTCAGTGGTCTAGTGGTTCTTAGCTTCGTTTTCGACCCGGAAGTCGTGAGTTCGATTCCCGCGTTGGAAAAACAAAAAAATTTGGTTTTCAAGTTTGGTTAGGACAATGCAGGCTGATCACCTGATTGTCTGACAAGAAAGGTGATCCATGCGTCGGATGGGCATGTAAAATGTCAGTCCTGCGCCTGTTCTCTCGCCAGTCGTGTACGGGCACTATAAAATAACTCCTGCGTAGCTCGCTGGTTTCAATGAAATCGGCTACCGACACCGAAATCGGTGAGAGGAGCTATTATTATTATAATTATATTATCAAATGAAAATGCTTGACAGCGCCAGTAAAATTATCATTCGATTACTTTACTTTACGGAGCTTTAAAATATTCCTGCTTGGGCTACAATATAAATATAAGGTAGTTTTCACATGACACCGCCGCTATTAGTAATATAACTCTGGGTCTGGGAAACACAATATTGAAAATCAGCAAGTCAAATGATTGACGACCTCCGTAGCGCAGTGGTTGAGCGCGTCGGTGCTCGAGCGTAAAGTCGCGGGTTCGAATCCCGCCGAGGGAACAAAAAGTTTTTCAAATGTTCCTGGGTCATGGATGTGTATTAAATGTGTGTATAGTATACAAGTGTTCAATATGTTTCCGTTATCTGGTACCTGTAAAACAATTCTTCGGAAACTTAGCACGGAGCCAGATTGACGTGGTGTGGAGCGTCCATAGATATTATTATTATTAAATCTCAGTATACAAATTCGACGACGTTAATTTCGTAGTAGACCTATTTCTACTTTCATAGATTTTTATAAATTCAATATACTCCCGGCCTTAGTAGCAGCTGTGTTTATGTGACCGCGGTTTTATGGCGCCGAGTTACCGCCAGTGGACAGTGAGGCGGTAAGTTATGCCGAAAGTGCAAAAGTTACCAACTGTTACCTGCGAAAATAAAGTTTTACTTGAGTTTTTAAGACCGACGTAACAATTTTATGCGCGACTGTACTTTATAGCGTTCAGACGGAGACGGTAGGAATTACGGTACGGATTGAAATTGAACTTTGTTCAAATTGTAGTTGTGTTGTAATAATTCTGCTCTTGCGGAAATGACAAAATTCGATGGAATCTATACTAATCTATAAATAATAATAATAGCTTCCCTCACCGATTTCGGTGTCGGTAGCCGATTTCATTGAAACCAGGCCAGCTACGCAGGAGTTATTTTATAGTGTCTAAGTGTGTGCGCAATACACAAAGACACTCTCTCTTCCTATTACTCTCATAACCCAGTGGGACGGTAAACCGACACGACTGGCGAGAGAACAGGCGCAGGACTGACTTTTTACATGCCCATCCGACGCATGGATCATCTTTCTTGTCAGACAATCAGGTGATCGGCCTGCATTGTCCTAACCAAACTTGAAAACAACATTTTTTTTGTTGTTCAAACGCGGGAATCGAACCCACGACCTCCGAGTCGAGAGCGAAACACTGAACCACTAGACGCGCGCGAGTTTCTTACGCCGGTTCTTCTCGCCGGGCTAGTTTCCGAACCGGTGGTAGGCATCATGTAGGACAATTCTATAAGTGTTATTTAATAACCTATATGGAAATAAAATGTTTTGATTTGATTTGATTTGATTTAGACCACGGAGCCGCTAATCTATATTATTATTATAAAGCGGAAGAGTTTGTTTGTTTGTTTAAACGCGCTAATCTCAAGAACTACTGGTCCGTTTTGAAAAAATCTTTTTTTGTTGGATAGTCCAATGATAGAGGAAGGCTTTAGGTTTATGTTATATAACATTACGCTGCGACCAATAGGAGCGAAGCGTTAGTGAGAAATGTTGCAAAAACTGGGGACAATTATTCACATTTGGGGGACTTTCGTTGCGTGCGCTGCATAAACGGTTTAAGTCACTCAAAAACCACGCGAACGAGCCTGCTGAGAACTGCGAGTCGCAGGGCACAGCTAGTATGTAATAAAACTTTACATTACTGTTGAAATATTAAAATAATCCTTTTTCTATTCTTTATTACTTTTACAGTGTGGAAATACTTTTGTACGTTATTTGTAAAACCTACACATCCCTTTATCTCTGGACACCAATAACCCGTGTACTGTATCTTACATAAAAATAAAGTTTTTCTAAATTTAACTAATATCTCAGTTATCTATACTTATAATAAAACTGTAGAGAGGTCAATTCTGTACATTGAATATTTTTTCAAAATACATATTGGAGGATGATTGGCGATCGATACTGATGCCAAAAATGCAATTAGTAAAATTTTTGTCTGTCTGTCTGTCTGTCTGTCTGTCTGTCTGTCTGTATGTGCGCGATAGGAACAAAAACTACTGAAGGGATTTTAACCAAACTTGGTACGATTGTAGCCCATATTCCTGGGCAGGTTATAGGCTATATAACATAACGCTACGATACATAGGAGCCGAGCAGTGACGATAAATTGGAAGCAAGTCGGAGGAATTTCGCGCGCGCGGGCTGCGGACGAACGGTTCATGCGGGGGGCGCGGGGGGATCGCTTACACAGTGACGCGAAGCAATAGAATGTGGCACTAAAGTAGATTAGAACTTGGAATAAGTACCTAACAGATTTTTTTTTCTGAGAAGAGTGTTTCCACAGTGTCATAATAATATAAAAATTGTATTTTTGAACTTGCTTCACAAATTGAAATAAATTATCATTTATTGTATAAATGAACTTAATTAACTGTATTATTAAAAGAAAGCCTTTCGCGATAATCTAAAAAAACGGGCAGTTAAGCGGTTTTTGGTAAACTATTTATACCATCACGGTATTAATCCTCATCATTTTTAATACGTTAGTTGGCTTAAGAATTTCATGAAGACTATATTTGCCCTTTATACCTAGCAAGTATAATTAATAGTTTAGGAGATAATATAGCAAAATTAAAATCGTTTCGCCGTGATTCGACCGCCGCGCCGCATCGCGGGCCGCGGCGCCGCGCGATACCGGCTGATGCGTGACGTCTTACATCCGAGTCGGGGTGTAGTGTAGGTATCAGATGCTGGTAGGTAGGAATTTTGGCGAAGGTCAACCAAAGGAACTCCACCCCACTGCTGGGTAAAAAATACTATTAAAATGTGCTAACAGGCAGTACCGGTAGTATGAATTTATATAGATGTCGCTTTGATTTTAAGATATATGACAATAAAAAAAATACTGGACGTTTGTATGAAGCGCGGCGGGAACCGCGCTGCTTCAAGCATTCAAATTTATTCTTTTTTATTTTATATTTTGTTTAAAACAAAATTTCATTTATTTATATTATTATTATTTTTAATCTTAGGGTAGGTTATAAAAAACGCTACTAAAGCCGATCGGCGCGGCGCGCCGAGCTGGGGCCTAACTCTCCAAACTGATTCGATTTTAATTCAGAGTCGATCGTGCCGCATACTCCCGAAGAAATTGACGTTTGTTTATTTTTATTCTCTGTCGATTGATATGGTCTGGTGTACAAAAAGTTACGTTCTAACGGTTTTCTTTAACCTAATTAATTTCAAAGTAATCTACCAAATAAAACACCAAAAACCGTTAAGATCGAACTGATTCGATTCTCAGTTGTGTCGAGAGTAAGCCTGCTGGATCCTCGGCGGGGCGTGCCGCTGCGCCCATGTCTAACCGAGAGTTCCGTTTTAAAGACCTTAGTAATTGCAATATAAGTTTAAATTTAATAATACTTCAAAACATTAATGACAAAAACGGTAATAAGTTGAAAAAATTGAAAATATTTTTATGGTTTCGCAATTTATCCTATGTCGTTTAAATTTGATATGAAGCAACATTTTAATAGTGCATTAAGATGTTGCTTCATATCAAATTTCTATTCCCGGGAAGTGCCCTTTAGGTTTTGGTTCCCTTTGGCGTGTCGAAAATTGCGAAAATTAGCGATATAAACGGCTGAATCTTTGGGTAGATGTGGCCAAGATGCCTGTTTCTTTTCACAGCCAGAAGGGACAGTAGAGCTGAGTTTTTAATATGATTTTTAGCTTGATACCTACACGTGTTAAAGTTTTGACACCCAGACAGACAGACGGACATCGAAGTTAAATACTTTACTAAATTAACGTGAAAAATTGTCTGGGTCTATACGGTGCATTCGAATAATATTATCCTAACTTCGAATACCTTTGCTGACTTCTACATATTGTTCGAAGGCCTACTTCTTTTGCCGAGCTCCGAAAGGATAGTAATATATTATTATTATACCCTGCATACCAAGAGGCTTGCCGGGTACGTGTCTTGCTGGATCGGGATCAACACTGGGATGCACTGGGAAGTACCTATTAGCGAAAGTTCTCAGCGGTTGCGCCAATAAACTAAAAATATATTTAAAAATACTAAAGTGCCCTAAATCACTTTTCCACGCGTACGAAGTCGCGGGCACAGCTAGTCTATACTAATATTATAAAGCGGAAGAGTTTGTTTGTTTGTTTGTTTAAACGCGCTAATCTCAGGAAGTACTGGTCCGATTTGAAAAAATCTATTTTTGTTGGATAGTACATTTATAGAGGAAGGCTTTAGGCTATATAATATTACGCTGCGACTAATAGGAGCGAAGCGTCAGTGAGAAATGTTTCAAAAAACGGGGAAACTTTCGTTGTGTGCGCTGCATAAACGGTTTAAGTCGCTCAAAAACCACGCGAACGAAGTCGCGCGCACAGCTAGTTTTATTTATAAATTCAACAATTACCTAACCTTAACGCCAGTGACCTTGCTCGACTAGTTTGAAGAGTGACATGTTATCCCTCTCGTATTTCCTGTCAACGAATGAGAAGGCGTGGTATTTTAACAAGCCGTGAAATCTAATGAGCGTTTGAAATAGGGATTTTTGATTAGTATAGAGAGTACTCGAATGGTATAAAAATCGCATTGAAGTATTGAAACACAATTTGTAAAACCTAAAACGATATTCCCCTGACTCTTGCCTCACCTAAAATGTAAGTAATTTTCACATTGTTTAATTAATATAAAATACTATTTTTTAATTATTTACAAAAAACCCTATAATGGCTATGCCAATTATAGTGTTTTTTTTTATCATTCATGGCCTGAAAAACTTATGTGAAGCCGTTTCATAGAAAATTAATAGCCCAGATATATTCTCTCTGAACCGTGAGATTCATAATAGTTAATATAATTGTCCTACCCTAAGTAACACCTGTGTTTATGTTACCGTATTATGTCACTGGGTTTCCGCCAGGTAAGGAGATAGGTTAACGCGTAAAAGGTATACGCACACACACACAACGGAACCAATATAATTGCGCCATCGTAATAATAATAATATCCATGGATTCTTCGTGCTAAGTATCCAAAGAACTCGAGTACTTTTATAATAATATACATAAATTTAACACACATCCATGACCCAGGAACCTGCCGATTTCTAATCCGCGACCTTCTGCTTGACTAACACGCTAGACCGCTGCACTACAGAGGTCGTAGTGGCATCGTGCGTGCACGACAGTGTCATGCCGTTTCCGTCACGGCATTCGAGTCACTTTTATTGGCAATACCCGCCAATTTTTCACGTCAAAAAGGTTTTAATTACTCAGATTTTTAGCTTTATCACGTAAACATCCCCTTAAGATCGGTTTAGGAAAATTTGAGGATCGAATTGACCTCGTCGGACGGATGCGGTGAGATTTACGATCCGCGCCAGACGTATTAAAACGGTTATGACAACGTTTACGGCTTGTGTTTGTGCGTGATTATTGCAAGATTATGTACGCGTTATACAGCGTGACTGGTGACACATGAGCAATACTTGAGGACGTCATATTTGGCTGTTATATGAGATAAAAAAAAATATGTATATAAAAAAACAATATCAATTAATCACTGAGTAAACGTAGCTTAAACTTGAATAATTACAACCAGTACTACCTTCGTTGGATGTCGCACGCCGCCCTGCCGTGCCGCGTTGGCTGCACAAGTATGCCTACTTGCCTAGCCGCGTAATTTTCATAGTATCCATGGTTCATTTATTTAAAGGAAAATTTGGTAAAAAATTAAGTACCTAATTTTATTACATATTTATAATGGGAATCGAGTACCGAGTACTCTCCGTAAGCATTGCACATGTCTCACCAGTCAGGCTGTATAATATTTAATGCTAAGGGCCCGTTCCTATAGAGATGCAAACGCTGTTCCGCAAAATTTAGGTACTACACAATTTTATGTATAATATATACGTTTCTTTGTCAATCGTATTACCATTATTAAATTAGCAGCATCGTCGCATCTCGATGACAATTATTGACTCTTGTTTTATTCGTTACTACTTGCCTTGTTGACCCGTGCCCACTTCGTTGAGCATAGAAACCTTTTGCAGTGAACCGTTTAAACCTTCCCGGGACTTTCAAGAATAGAAATGTTTAGTCTTGAAAAGCCAGTCACGAAAACCCAGAATATGATGAGGAATAATTTACATACACACAATTATAACGTTAACAATAATCTCTAATTTGTATTCAAATATAATGTACAAAAGGCCCGTATTACATAAGTTTAACGGTTTGGAATAGACGACATAATACTCACGGTCATGTGATCTTTACTGTTTATTAAAACAATATAGGATAAATTATTTCGTTGCCCGCTTTACGTGTTTTAGAATTTGGTTAAATTTTACTTGTAGTTACAGAATGGAGTGGCAATCATTCTGTTATCGTCCATCATGGCCCATAGTGTAATAAGTTGTCGAATCTTCATGGCCATCGTGGCTATTCTGTGATTGTCCATCATGGCCCACAGTGTAGTAAGCTGTGCAAGCCGCGTCGTGGCCATCATGACCATTCTGTGATCGTCCATCATGGCCCATAGTGTAGTAAGCTGCAGAAACGTCGTGGCCATTAATTCTGTGATCTTCCATAATGATTCATCATTCATGATATCGGTGGCAATAATGGAGCATTCTGTCACCATGACCCATAGTATAGATAGCTCCGCAATGTCGGTGGCAATCATGGGGTATTCTGCGATGGTCCATAATGACTCATAACGTAGAAAGCTATCAGCTATGCAATCGTCATGGCCATCATGGCCATACTGTGATCGTTCATCATGTTTTATGGTGTATTCTCTCAATCTCGGTAGCAATTGGGGTATTTTACGATCGTCATGACCCATTGTTTAATAAGCTGCTATTCAATTGTGGTGGCGGAATCATGAGGAATTCTATGATTTTCCATTATGTCTCATAGTGGCAACCTGCGCAACGTGAAGCATTCTGTGATTGTCCATCATGGCTAATACTGTAGACAGCTGCGCAATCGTGGTGGTCATCATGCCATTCTGTGATCGTGTGCAATGGTGGTGGTGACGATTGTGACCCATAATATGAATGCGTCAATTGTGGTGAGCTTCATGGCCATGATAGTCCATGAAAATGGCCTCTAGTGTAGAGGGCTGCCGCCCCGCATGAGGTTTTTGGTGTTTATTAGGCCATGCTTCAGTGTGAGTCTTAGGCCCGTATTAATAAAACTATTTCAATCTAAAAATTATATAGAATTCAGTTTTCAAAGGTGAGATGACTTTCTGAGGCTGCTTCTAAACCCGGTTCAGCTGATACGCGTTGGAAATCAGACTATTAATCAAATACCATTAGAAGCTAATCGCGTTTTGAGGTGGTATCAACAAAGACCTATCTTGAGATCTAGTTCGAGACTTTATTATTACGGGTCTTAGTGTCCATCCATACAAAGGAATATCTCGAAAGGTAATTGGCCTTTTTCACCTTTTAAATTCTCGGTATTTTCACGCTCCTAAGTCAAACGCTGTGAACGTTAAAAACAATATTTACCGAGCAAGCTCTGTATTTGAAATTTCAATTATGTTTCATTATTCCCATTCATCCACTCATAAAGATGAATAGCCCTCGTTTTCTTTTATTTATTTTATGTAAAGGGCTAAAAGTAAATAGTGCTACGATATTATGGTGCTCAGATAGAATATATTTTTAGAATGCAGACAATAATCTAAGTAATTACAAAAGTATATATCTGGCCCTGTGCCAAGTATCCGAAGAACTTGTATTACAGGTACCAGACAACGGATATATATTTTTAATACATTTATGATATACAAAAATTTAAGATTTTTATTATATTAATACACACATTTAATACACATCCATGACCCAGGAATATTGAAAACTTTTTTGTTCCCTCGACGGGATTCGAACCCGCAACCTCTAGAGCACTAACGTACTCAATCACTGCGCTACGGATGTCGTCAATAATATTGATTATGGTCACTATAAGATGTTGTTAGACCGACCGACTAACCCCTACTTGGCATAACATGTATCTCACAACTTTTTACGGTAGAAGAACTAAGTAGCGAGACTTGGCACCTTTTACAAGTTATGTTTTTGATGAGAAAATACGTCTACATGTAAAACTGAACAATTTTAGCCTTGTCCTCTGCTTGTAATGCGAAACTTACGTTAGTAAAACTTGTTATGGACGGTAATTATTTTAGGACCCGATCTATGTGATGTCAATTCATTAAATCTATACTAATATTATAAAGCGGAAGAGTTTGTTTGTTTGTTTGTTCTCGGGAACTACTGGTCCGATTTGAAAAAATCTTTTTTTGTTCGATAGTCCATTTATAAAGGAAGGCTTTAGGCTATATAACATTATGCTGCGACCAATTATAGGAGCGAAGCGTTAGTGAGAAATGTTGCAAAAACGGGGAAAATTAATTACATTTGGGGACTTTCGTTGCGTGCGTGCATAAATAAACAGCTTAAGTCACTCAAAAACCACGCGAACGAAGTCGCGGGAACAGCTAATGAAAAAATATTTTGTCAAGGTCACTGTATTATGCTCCTAGCATGTTATGTGAAGGACACCATAAAAACTGAAATCGATAAAATACGCATTACAGAATATTATGTGAAAGGTATCCTTTATTTAAAGCTACTGAGTGACTCAGTAGCTTTAAACGCACGAAAACCATATTTTATATTCTCTTATTCAATATTAAAACGGGACAGACAGATCGAAAACCAAAACTCAGCGTATTAAAGTGAATTCTCTTTCAGAAGTCGATCTCGGCATTTACATAGTAAATGCAAGGTCAACATGCAGGTCACATCTATGGATGACTTCGGATTGATGTTGACCTTTCATTAATGTTTTCTGCGACTTTAAATACACGAAGAGAAATCCCACGGGTGCCTTTATAGTTTTTTTTCTTTAAGTTTTTTTTTTAATAATTTATTTATTTATAAAAGTATTTTGACGTAATATAATCTCTCGTCGTTCGTCGTTTCAGCCTTTTAAAGTCCACTGCTGAACATAGGCCTCTCCAACACATTTCCAGTGCGACCGGTCCATTGCCACCTGCATCCAACGTGACCCGGCAGTTTTCACCAGGTCGTCGGTCCATCTGGTAGGTGGCCGTCCCACACTGCGCTTGCCAGTACGTGGCCTCCACTCTAGGATCTTTTTGCCCCATCGACCGTCCAATCTTCGTGCTATGTGGCCGGCCCATTGCCACTTCAGCTGACTGATTCTACGGGCAATGTCAGCAACCTTAATTCTTCTACGGATCTCCTCATTTTTGATTCGATCACGTAGAGAAATACCGAGCATTGCCCTCTTCATAGCTCGCTGAGCGACATTGAGCCTTTTGAAAAGATCCTTCGTGAAGCACCACGTCTCAGAACCGTAAGTCATCACTGGTAACACACATTGGTTGTATAACTTTGTCTTAAGGCACTGAGGTATTTTGGACGAGAAGACGTTGCGTAATTTACCGAACGTTGCCCAGCCGAGCTGGATCCGTCTACTGACCTCGTTCTTAAAGTTGGACCTACCTAATCGGACGGCCTGCCCAAGGTATATATATTCGTCAACAACTTCAAGAGTCGAGCTCCCAACAGTTAGTGCGGTGGGTGCAACATGGACATTGTGCATGATCTTCGTTTTGTCCATGTTCATTTTAAGACCCACTTGTTGAGAAACTCTATTGAGGCCACCGAGCATGCGCCCTAAATCTCCCAGCGATTCTGCCATGACTACTATGTCGTCGGCAAATCGTAGGTGAGTGATGTATTCGCCGTTAATGTTGATGCCAAGTCCTTGCCATTCCAGGAGCTTGAAGGAATCCTCCAGAGCAGCGGTAAACAGTTTCGGGGATATGATATCCCCCTGTCTCACTCCTCTCTTTAAAGGGATATCCTT
Source organism: Celastrina argiolus (assembly GCA_905187575.2). NCBI lineage: Eukaryota > Metazoa > Arthropoda > Insecta > Lepidoptera > Lycaenidae > Celastrina > Celastrina argiolus. The sequence continues at coordinate 2,213,383 of LR994591.1, read as the reverse complement.
CGTGCAGTGCTCCTGTACTCGGACTGACATGGTGGTGTTATTATACAAACACTTCAACACTTCGATATACCGATAGTCAATACGGCAACGCTGGAGAGATCTAAGGACCGCCCATATTTCGACGGAATCAAAGGCTTTCTCATAGTCCACAAACGCCAAGCATAATGGCCGGTTATACTCTTCGGTCTTCTGTATAATCTGCCGCAGCGTATGTATGTGGTCTATGGTACTATAGCCTTTTCGGAAACCGGCTTGTTCGGTAGGCTGAAAGTCATTCAGCCTGCTTTCGAGACGCATCGTGATAACTCTTGAAAACAGCTTGTAGACATGGCTCAGCAGTGTTATGGGCCTGTAGTTCTTTAGTAAGGTTTTGTCACCTTTTTTGAAGAACAGAACCACAACACCCCTGTTCCATGCCTCTGGCGTTTTCCCCTCGAGTAAGGAGGAATTGAAGAGTTTCTGAAGGACTTTTAGTACCGGCGTGCCGCCCGCTTTCAGAAGCTCTGTAGTGATTCCATCCTCGCCCGGCGCCTTGTTATTCTTAAGCTGTTTGAGAGCTATTATTATCTCGTACAGGCTGATGTCCGGGATGTCTTCCGTATAGTGTCGTGTTAGCCTGGCTCTTGGGTCTGCAACTAAACTTTCAGGTTCAGCTGAGACCGAGGTATGCAGCTGTTCATAGAACCTCTCTATCTCCCGTAATACCTCCGACTTATTTGACGCTACGCGTCCATCTTCGGTCTTCAGCTTTGTCAACTGGCTTTGCCCAATAGATACGTCTCTTGCAAACACTTTGAAGCCTTGGTTCCGCTCTATCGTCTCTTTAATACGCTGGGTATTAAAAAAGCAGATATCGTGTCGCAAGGACTTCGAGATCTGTCTATTGAGCTGCCTATATGACTCAGCGTCTCTCGAAGTTTGGAGCGTCATTGAACGTCGACTAGCCATGAGGTTCCGGGTGTGGTCGGATAGTTTCTTAGGTCTATTTTTACGGTGGGTCTTGAAAAATTTGGACCCCACCGTATGAAAAGTTTCTACCAGCCTGCTATTTATATCGTCCACAGATGCGCAGCTGTCCAGCCATTGGAAGCGATTTGACAGTTCAAGTTGAAAGCTCTCGGAGTTTTGGTTTTGGGCATTCGACGGTCGGAGCGTAGACTTCATCAGACGCGATATTTCAAGTTTGACGTTGATATTCAACATGCCTCTAACGATTCGGTGATCACTACCGGTCTTTACCATGTTGATCACAGAGACATCGTTGAATATAATCTCTACTACTAACTTACTTGAGTTGTCCATAATATGTAAAAAAATCATGAAATCATGATAATTAGCATGACATTTTTTGCGCAAAAGAGAAACAAACATCTTACTTACTCATCTTACAAACTTTCGCGTTTTTAATATTAGTAAGCATCCATACTTATTTATTTATTTATCTAACAATTTATTGCACACAAGATACATTCCAATAGAACAATTTACAAAGAAAGACGACACAAAGGTACTGCTTATTTCTAAAAAGAAATTTCTTCCAGCAGCCCTACGGAGAGATATGGGATTAAAGTTAGCAGATAGGGCGTGTAAAATTATAAACATGATATACATACATAAATACATACATACATACATAATTATATTTATATATTTATATCTATCATAATTATATATATATATATATACAAACATATGTATATTTACAAAACAAAATATAAATTAGATACAATAATAATAATATATACCTACTTGATACAATAAATAAAGTATATACTAAGAAAATAATATAATAATTCTACTTATATGGATTGAGATACGAAATAATGCTCTTTCAAGCGCCTTTTGAATACAGCAATAGTGGGACTGTCGCGAACGGTGTGAGGAAGCGAATTCCACAGCCTGACCGCATGTACGGTGAAGGAGTAGGAATAGAGATTGGTGCGATGCAATGGGATGGAGAGAGTCGTTCTGACTTTAGATCTACAAGGGGTATCAAAGGGTCGAGAAAAATTGAATCTTTAGAGAAGATATGAAGGAGAAAGGGTATTATACAGGATATTATAAAGTAAACAGAGGATATGGGAGTTGCGACGAAGGCGAATAGGGAGCCACCTGAGTTTCAGTCGAAAAGCTGATACATGATCAAATTTTCTGAGTCCGAACACAAAGCGGATACAGAGATTCTGCAACCGTTCAAGTTTTGTTAGCAGCTCTTCGTTGATATCCAAGTAGCAGGAGTTGGCATAGTCAAGGATAGGGAAGATTAGTGTCTGGATAAGGAAAATTTTGGTGTTCACGGGCAAAAAATTTTGGAGGCTCCTTAATACGTGCATCGAGTGGTAGACTTTTCTGCTTACTTCACTAACTAGAGGATTCAAAGAGAGCTTGCTGTCTAAGATTAAACCTAGGTTTTTGGCAGTGTTGGTATAGGCAATGACAGTGCCATTGTACATGACCTTAGGCACATTATGTAACCGCTGAGTCATGTATTTACTTCCTATGATCATGGCCTGTGATTTATTCGGATTGACCAGCAGACCAAAGGATTTAGCCCAGTTAGATATGCGCTGAAGATCAGCGTTAATTTTGGTAACTGCGGAATTAATCTCATCTATAGGTGAATGACGATATATTTGCAAGTCGTCTGCGTAGAAATTGTGTTAATAAAAATAGAAAATAAAAGGGGAGAGAGAACGCCACCCTGGGGGACACCCACTTCGATATCACACCAATCCGAGGTAGCCTCATCGAAGCGGACACGTTGCGAACGTCCCCGAATATATGAGTCGAACCAGTCTACCGCTGAGGAAGAAATGTTAAGAGAGCGAAGGACGGAAAGGAATATGTCAAAATCTACAGAATTGAAAGCACTGCTAAAGTCAAGTAGGACAAGAATAGATACACATTTATTTTCCATTGCAAGACGGAGGTCGTCAGTGACTTTTAGCAGTGCTGTCACTGTACTGTGACCAGGAGGATACTTGCAGACTTTCATGTTTATAATATTAGTACGCATCCATACTTACAAACTTTCACGTTTTTAATATTAGTAAGCATCCATATTTGCAGACTTTCATGTTTGTAATATTAATAAGTTAGAAGGGTCTTAAATATTATGCGAATGTCTGCGGAAGTAATTCATTATAGTTATTACACGTTACATTTTGCTCTATTACCCGCCTAATTGTGTTTTGGCACTGTATCATGCGTCGATTTTAGGGAAATTAAATAATTACTCAAATTTTAGACGTTACGAATTAATATCTAAAATGTATTAATTGTAATTTCCGTCGCCTGCTGGAGGAATAATAATAATAAAGCATCCAACACCGATTTTGGTGACGGTAGCCAGTTTCATTGAAACCAGGCCAGCTACGCAGGAGTTATTATAATGTACCCAAATATGTGCGCAATACACAGAAGCACTCTCTCTTCCTTCAATCTCGTAGCCCAGTGGGACGGATAACCGACACGACTGGCGGTAGATCAGGCGCAGGACCAACTTTTGACCATGGAAAATATTTTTTTTAATTTCCAAATAAAAATGAACAAGTTATTTTCGGAATGTCAAGACAAAAATCTATCATCGGCTCCACCCTAACCTAACAGATAACTTTGAAGAATCTAAAGGTGGGTAGACTTTCTTAAATTTATTTAAATTATTTCAAAGCTTAAAACTAAATACATTTTTGTTTACGATATGCCTATAAGCTCTTGTCGAGTTGGTCCAGACATAACATTCTCAACTATATCAATATTTATAAAAGTACACTTACAATAATTGTATTAGCTTTCTATATTTTTTATTATACTATATATTTTATTTTAGTTTATTAATGACCTAAAAAAATATTTCAAGCTAAAAATTAAAGATTTATGGAACAGCCATTGGGTAAATGAAAACAGTAGTGCATTATTTGAAATAAGAAAATCAGTTTTTGAAAAAAGTAAATTAAAATCAAATAATAGAAGGGAGCAAGTAGTTATGAAAAGATTAAGAATAGGGCATACCAATGTAACATATATCCACGTAATTACGAAAGATCACAAAAAAAAAATGCGTGAGGTGTGATGGTGACATATCTGTTAAGCACATATTAATTGAATGCCCAATGTACAATACTGAACGTTCGCTTGGGAACCTCCCTGTGTCTTTAAAAGAATGCCTTGAAAACACAGATAAAACTATACAATACTTAATTACACAATACTAAATTAATTAATTATTATAATTTAATATAAAATGTAAACCTAAAGTGGTCGCTAATGACCATAGATGTTTGAGCGACCTTAAATAAATTATATTTTATTTTACTACCTCATTTAAATTAAAGGTAATTGTATAAGATAGGTACACAATGTAATAAAAACATACAAAACTCGTCTTTTAAGTTGCATCGAGCGGCGATATAGGCATAATACGCACTACGCACACCACCGACAATATACATATAGTTTATTGAAACTTTAGGCATCTAAAGTCAATCTTAGCAACCGTATATTATAATAATCGTATAAAATAGTAGTTTAATGTAACATTGTAATAACATTTATATCGCTGGATTTAAAATAAACTGTTTATTTTCAGCGCTTTGAAGTTTCTGTTAATATGTAGCGAAATTCTTAGTAAATAAATATGAGTTTTGATTACGATTTCACAGCGTTTGAAACTAAACATTTTAAAAGGTGTCAAAGAATAAAATAACTTACTAAATCCATAAAAATATTTCGCACGTTAAAAACATTATTAAAAGTCTAAAGATACTTACTTTTGCACGTTAAACCTACTTCTATAAATATGAATATGTGTGGATAGATGGATATTTGTAACCAAGAAACGGATTTCGATATCAATATTATGGTGTAAGACTGTAAAATCTAAATAATAATAAGCTCTATTAATAATATCTATAGACGCTTTATACCATGTAAATCAGGCCCCTGATTACGCAACTTGCGTGGCTTTCACGACCGTGGACATCAACTGACATTGTGACGTTAAATATTTTTAAAACACGATTTAATATGATTTTTTTAATGATTACCTACCTACCTACCTATGCTGTTCACACACTCCTAGCCAGAGTGGCCGGGAGCGGGAAATCACGACCAGGGGCTTAAGCCCCTCTACGTGAGGTATGGCCCCAGTATTGAGGATACGGGGGCCAAAATTCATACTATGTTTTTCTAGGGAAAACCCCCCGTGGCAGAACGCAGGGGAAAACCGTGGCGCTAAGAGAGAGAGCCATGGAAGGCTGTACCTGAAGGCGGGACGTCAGGCAGTGCAAGGGGCCCGGTCCTGAGACCGGAGAGCGTGTGTGATTGTTGCGTAATAAGGCCCCTGGTCCCTTAAAACAAACAAATAAACAATTAGTCTACAATCTACATAGATTTTCAACAAAAATAAGGGGTTTCCGTAGGAGGGTAGTTACGCAGAGTCAGAAGCATTATCTTAGAGTCTAGCTCTCGACCCGGAGGTCGTGGGTTTGATTCCCGCGTTGGAACAACATAAATGTTGTCTTCATGTTTGGTTAGGACAATGCAGGCTGATCACCTTATTGTCTGACAAGAAAGATGATCCATGCGTCGGATGTAAAATTCGGTCCTGCGCATGATCTCCCAGTCGAACACGACCAACCAACAGGTTATACGTTTCACTGAGCTACGAGAGTGAAGGAAGATAGAGTGCTTCTGTGTATTGCGCACACACTTGGGCACTATAAAATGACTCCTGCGTAGCTGGACTGGTTTCAAACCGGCCACTGTCACTTAAATCGACGTGGGAGGCATAATAAACACAGTCAAAAAAGACTTCCGAATTAATTAAAAAATATTAATATTAATTCGGAAGTCTGTCTGTCTGTTACATGTTTATAGGTGACACTACCGATTTTATTAAAATATGGCATAAGAATGCTTTGAGTTCTTGGAAAGGACATGTTATGATAGTTTTTATCCCGAAAATAGTACTAGTGTTCCCGTGGGATTACGTATTAATCGTAGACTTGCCCCGTTTTGACAAACGCTTGTTATTTATTTATTCCAAGAAATTGGTTACATAACACATGTATAGTATATTTAACGGCTTTTTAAAATACCATGCCTTCTTATTCATTGACAGGAAAAATGAGAGGGATATTATGATATTTTATGAAGGATTAACTTTAACATGTGTTGGTGTAATTGGCACTTAAAACGTATAATACGAGTATAGCATTATATTAATATTATGTTCCTCATGTTAGTGATCTACGTTGCTACGCAGCAGCTACGGCGTAGTACCACGTAGCGATCGTAGCCTTCGGAGAAGCCTTCATAAATATCGCGTTAATTGTACGCGATACTGCACGTAATTTTTTTAGTTACCCTTTGTAAAAAAATATGTAATAATTATATAATTTTTTGGCACTAAAAGTCTGAAATGAATGAAATGAAAAAACTGATTTATAGTCGGCGACAACTAATAAATGTTATTCAATTTTAAATTATATTTTATTGCTAAAACTAATCATCACTTTTAGTTTTTAGGTAAAAATTTAGTTACGTTGTTAGGTATAAATAATGTCTCATAATGTGACAATCCACTTAATAATCATAGAGATAAAAATACAAAGTGTTTTTCATAGTGAAAAAACACTAAACAAATCGTCCAATGCACATTACTGAACATTATTCTGATGTCAAGAAGGTAATTTGTAAAAAACATTTGTGGTATTTGGAGACTTAGGCTCACCTCACATTGGCGTAGATTAAAAGCGTCACAATTATTCATTTCTAGGGTTTCGAACCCAAAAGAGTAAAAACGGGACCCTATTACTAAGACTTTAAGACTTTAAAAACACCTCCGTGGTGTAGTGGTTAGCCTAGCTCTCGACTCGGAGATAGTGGGTTCGATTGCGCACACACTTGGGCTCTAGAAAATAACTCCTGCGTGGTTTCAATGAAACCGGCCACCGTCATTGAAATTGGTGTGGGAGGCATTATTATTATTATTATTACTAAGATTTTGCCATCTGTTTGTCTGTCGGTATCTCTGGCTAGGCTGTATCTCAAGAACCGCGATATCTATACAGTTGAAACTGTTACAAATTATATATTTCTGTTGCCGGTATAACAAAAAATACTAGAAATAAAAATTTAAGAGAGGCTTGAATATAAGAAACGATTTTTTTGCGTTTTGTATTTTCGTGCGCGATTTTCGGACTTGGCCGGTTATATTTTACTAGACATGTGCACTTATCTTCTTCTTCTCTCATATCTTCTTAGATATAAAAATAAATTACTGTTTGTTAGTCTCGCTAAAACTCGAGAACGGCTGAACAGATTCGGCTATTTTTAGTCTTGAAACATTTGTTGAAGTCCAGGGAAGGTTTAAACGGTTTGTATGTTCAACGAAGTTGGCACGAGTCAGCTAGTCTTATAAATAAAAATGAATCGCTGTTCGTTAGTTTCGCTAAAACTCGAGAACGGCTGAACCGATTTGGCTATTTTTGGTCTTGAAATATTCGTGGAAGTCCAGGGAAGGTTTAAACGGTTTCTTTGCTCAACGGAGTGGGCACGGTCAAGCACCAGCTGCATAATAATTTATACTCTAATAATTGGAAAATAGAGATGAATATAAAAAGATTAAAAAAAAAATTGCACACCTCATGACAGGCAAAATAAGCATGAACTTATTATTTTGTAACATCTCAAGATTGTATCTTATTAAAGTAAATAAAATTTTATTTATCTAAAAAAATAAGCTATGGGGATAAATACGACGTGTCACGACACTTCGAATCTGTGTCAATGTGAGTTGACCTTTTGAGACGTAAATATGTAGGAAGTATTAAATAAATTTGCCTCTTTTTATAACGTTTCCTGCATTAACTTTTTTATTTATAATTTGTGACAGTTCTTGGTATTTTTAACCCCGACAAAAACGACGAGGTGTTACAAGTTTGATGTCTCTGTGTAAATGTGTATGTGTCTGTCTGTGGCATCGTAGCTCACAAACGGATGATCCGATTTTAATGCGATTTTTTTATTTGAAAGGTATATCAGTCGAGAGTGTTCTATGCTATGTTTGGTGGAAATCGGTTCAGGTCTTTAAGGTCTCAACTACACCTGATGATGACTTAGTCGTAACCGGTCGTGTATTTCAATAAATCTATTGTTTATCAACTAATAAAGTGGAAAAAGTGCAAGTAATTTGTGTGTCATTAGTGTGTATCAAATAAGTGGCAAATTTTCTCTTTTATGACACAAAATTTCTTAAAACCTAAATATAAATTACTGAATGTACTGTTGGTTCTTGATGGAAATTCATGTTAACAATAATAACACACAAATAACGACACCTGACGATGATTTAATCGAAACCGGTCGTATTTTTGTAAAAACTTATAAAAACGTAATAATAATAATAATATCTATGGACGCTTCACACCACGTCAATCTGGCCCTCGTTCGAGCACCAACGCGCTCAACCATGACTGCGCTACTGAGGTCGTCGAATAAAAAGTAGAAAAGTTGTGTGTTATTATTGTTTAAATTGTGCAAAAGCTTACTATAAAGTTAATGATTATATGAATGATAGCACACCTTGGGAATAAAGTAGCCCCCTACAAGGCTACTTATATATAGTACATTCTATGTTATTTAGATTTAGTATTGACATATTTATATGTAAATTTATAAAAAGATGGCCCTATGCGAGTTTCTTACGCCGGTTCTTCTTGCTGGGCTAGTTCCCGAACCGGTGGTAGGCATCATATAGAAAAGACGATCGGAAAACTTTTTTTTTGTAAAATTTACTCTGAATAAAAATATTTGATTTGATTTGTAAAACCTAAATAGTTTTATCACCAAAGTTTTCGAGTGTCCTCGCTGTTTTCCCTCCGTTTTCCCGCTCGCCGCCAGTCTATGTCGCGCGCCGGTAGAGGCCGGTCGCTCGCGCGCGCAACTTATCGCGATGTTGTGATGTGCGTGTGAATATGGATGATATCGAGAAAATTGACGGTAGATATATTCAATATATAATTTATTAACACAATTATTAAAAACCCTGTGATTAAATTGTACATAGCCTGTGTAAACCGGGCTATAGTTATTACGGAACAAAAAACTTTAACTTTTTAATGTAAAAATAACTAAATTTTGTTTTTTGTGTGTTACTTTTGCTTATCACGAATCTATTGATGGCTATTTTAATTAAATTGGATTATCTAATATATAAAATTCTCGTGTCACAGTTTTCGTTGCCATACTCCTCCGAAACGGCTTGACCGATTTTGATGAAATTTTTTGTGCTTATCCGGTATCTATGAGAATCAGCCAACATCTATTTTTCATCCCCCTAAATGTGGTAGCGCACCCCTAAATTTTTTTTTATATTTTTTTGTCAAAATTTTTAATTTCTATTTTTTTATGATACAACATACAAAAATACATACAATCCTCAATTTTCACCCTTATTTTTTAATAGCCATTTTAGTAGTTGCGGGTTCCGCGTTGTTTTTTTTAGTTGAATTTCATCAAAAACTGTTTTTATGCTCAACGAAGTGGGCACGGGTCAGCTAGTTAGTTTATATAAATATGACAAAATTATTAAATAAATCTACATCGCAAACACGATTTCAGGAATTCATTATAATAAAAAGGTTTTAAGCAAAATGAAAACAAATTTTTTTTTCGAAGGTCAATTTACCAAATATTATTAACAGTGCGTTTGTTTACATAATTTGTAAAGACCTTGTAATATTCTCATTAAAATTCTTGGAACTTGTCTTGGAAGCTTTTAGTTATAATGATTTTATCAACCTATAATATAATTTAGAGGGTAATTGTAGAATATTCTAGACCATCTTTCTTAGACATTGAAAGTAAGGTGTAGCTTATACTTATTCATATCTATAGAATAAGAATAAGAATAAGAATAATTTATTGCATCATACAGCTTCTGTTAACATTATTAATAATAAAAACAACACAAAAAGATAAGATTATAACAGAAATACATAATATGGTTTTTAAAATTGGTTCCTGCACTAGGCTAGGCCTGTCCTGCAGATAACCAACATTTTTTTTTACTTATGTTGCGTGGTAAAATATTTTAAATTAACAGCTTGTTAGTTATATTTAAAGAGTTTACAATATTTAGTTTAATATAAAAAAATAGGATTATACAGGCTATAATATTAATGAGTGAATACTCTATGGTATGGATGGGTCCCGTATATAGAGTTTACTTAGAAAGTAACAGCGCTAAAAGAGGTAATTAAAAAAAAATGTATGGGAAAATTTATAATGGGCATTTCTCATATAAACATGAAAGTCAAAAGTAAGTCTTTCAACGCTGGTACTTTCACAGTATACTCTACATGGCATATACACACCCTAAAATATTATCACTCATTTATTTTACACCTTGTATATCATTATTCTTCCTTGCCGCCTGTTATTTTATATTTTTAATATTTATTCAGAAAATGTTATGAACATATGTCGTCCATTATACATTCAAAACTTTACACTTAGCTCTCAAGCCAAAAAAAATATAATGTAAAATGAAAATGATGTAACATGTATAATAAAGACCATGTAAAAAAAGTTAGAAAAGGCCACACGCTTTGGGCCCCGAGAGTATGATATACAATATATAATTACCAAAAGCTTTTAAAACAATATTATCTTATTATCATATTGTAGTCCTTATAGAGTTTATTTTAACAAAGGAAAGTAGCCGGTTTTAAATTTATGAACTAATAAAAATTTAAAGAAAAAAATCTTGTTTTGTTGTGATTTGTGAAAAATGTTGAATTTCAACAAGCCGTTAGCACTAAAATGGTTAAAATATCTGACACATAAAAAAATCATTAACTTGTATTACAATTTCGACTCATTTATAATAAGCGGCCGGTTACAAAACAATGGTTAAGTTACTTTCGGTGAACTCTAGCCAAAATTGATTATTACAACTCAATAGATTTTTTTTACGCAAATAATAATAAACAGTAGAACAAACTATTATTATAAGATGATGATTTAATCTAAACCGATCGTGTTTTTGTAAAAAACTTATTAAAACGTAATAAAAAGTGGAAAAGTGTAAATAAAAAGTTGTGTCTTATTATTGTAAACATGAATTTCCATCAAAAACCAACAGTACATTCAATCAGTTATATTATTACTAGCTGACCCGTGCCCACTTCGTTGAGCATACAAACCGTTTAAGCCTTCCCTGGACTTCCACGAACATTTTAATACCAAAAATAGCCGAATCGGTTCAGCCGTTCTCGAGTTTTAGCGAGACTAACGAACAACAACCCATTTTTATAAATATAAATAAACAGCATATTTTCTCACAGTTTAAACCGTCCCTGAACTTCGACGAATTAAGACGAATCGGTTCAGCCGTTCTCTCGTTTTAGCGAGACTAACGAACAGCAATTAATTTTTATATAATATAAGATATGCAAATATAACTCACGTAAGCCTATAATACTTTATTATTATCTTTACACACTATACTTTGTCATGTCGGTGACGTGATGCTTATTTTATACATCGTCTGTCATTTTCATACAAAACGAATATTGCCTCGGGCCATTAGCTGCGTGGTACTGAACGCAATTTTCCATGCAAAATTCAACGTGCAACACGTAAAACGTAAATTATATCTGTATGTAATTTAGCTAAATTTGCTAGGGACTGATACGTCAAGACAGTTGTAACTGTTGATCGATGCTCACGGGAATTTTGGCACGCATGTTAGGTTATGACGTAGGCGTTTACTACGTCGTCATAAAATAAGTAATTCATCATTATTATTTTATACGGGCATTCCCACCTTATTCAATCCTTTTTCAAAATGCTATCACTAAAATCACAAAGATCCAAAACAAAAATGTAAGGGACATATCTGTCCGTTCCTTTCTGTTGTTGTTCCACCAATCAGCGTTCAATATAATTTGTTAAAAATGCCATGTTAGCTGATCATTCTTTGAATAGCGTTCGAGAAACTGGGCGTGACTTATAATAGGATATAAAAGTTCAAAAATAATTTTTACACCCTGTTTGTCACGCCTTTGTAAGCTCTGTTAAAAATAATTAGGTATATTTTAATTTCTCTAAATAATAGGTATTATCTAGTAATCGAAATGACTACTAATAAAACTATAGAAATTTCATACAAACTTTGACAGCGGTATACCCCTTTTTAAGGGTTAAAACTCCTAAGGAGCCTTAGGGATTACTCAGGGGTTTAATTTTACAAAATCCTGTCTTAATATTTTATTTATTTATTTATTTTTTATTTACTTAACTTAATGCACAAACAAATTTACAAAGGCGGACTTCATGCCGTATGGCATTCTCTGCCAGTCAACCTTTGGGCGTAACAGAAACAGAACTGTATAAGTGCCGGTAAAGAGAATTATACTAATAATCACAGTAAAATAAAAACCAACAAAACATATTTTCTAATAACATAAATAATGTTATAAAATACTATAGGTACATAAAATAGATTTATTTTATATATACTATACCATAATAATAGTAATAAATATATAATAAATAACAGATATAAATAATACATTATATTAAAAAATACTGAGAATTCTAATATACTTATCTTATGAAAATAAACCTCCATGTAACATATACACTTGTAGTTTCTGAGATTTCGTAATTAGCTACGGAACCGGCCACTGACTTCGAAATCGGTGTAGTTATTTCTTTTATCCTCATCTCAGCTTTCAGTGACGAGTAAATAAGAAGGCTGTTACATGACAGATCTTGTAATCCTTCTTGAGAGATGGGTGAGCTTACGTCTCGACATAATACATGTTCTCAATATTTCCTGTTTGTATGAACTGTGGGAGGCTGGGGTGATTTAAAATTAATGAGACATCATACGGGTATTCATTATGTATACTGTACATTCAATATGTCAAAGTAAATAAAAATTTGACACAGACATAAATAAAAGGTACTCTTATTAATCATCTCTTATTTATGTCTGGGTCTAATTTTTATTTATTTTGACATATTGCGTGTATTTACTGTAGGTTCTTTGTCGATATTCATGTTATATTAAGTAATGAAATACAAAATTGATGGAAAAAAGCGCAATTAGTTTGTATACATATAATTATTACAACTTTAGAAACTACAATTTCGCTCTGACCGTCTATTAGTCAATATAAAATAATAACATTTCTATATTTTAGGCGTGGATCCTCATACATGTGAAGTAGGGTTACATATTTTATTGTATTTTTAAGTAATTGTCGAATAGATTTTTTAAGGTTTCAAATATCAGCTTACAGTTTAGTTGATAAGTTGGTATTTATTAGCATTCCTTAGACAAGTCAATGGAACGACATCTGGAAAATAATTGGCACGGTACAGAAGATTACGTCTGTTTTTTGAATGCTTAATAAATGGGATTAAACTATAAAACTATAAATACAAAAAAATCTAATTGACAGATATAAAATAAAACCGTTGAGGTATTCCATACAAAATATTGATCTAGCAGGCGGGAGCTGCAAATATTTACTTTACTATGTTTTTAGTATTTATATAGCGGCAATAGATATATCATCTTTGAAAATTTCAACTGTCTATCTGTCACGGTTAAGGAGCTGGTGATAGACAGATGGATAGCGAAATATAATTTATACGGGTTAATTTTTTGACTTGATTTGTCGAATGGTTGTGCTCTAAATTTTGTGCCTGTGTATTGTGAATAAACTGACTTATACACTTGAAAAACCAGCCTTATTTTTGTTGTTCGTAGAACACAGTCTAATCTGACTATCCTTTTTATTGCCGCACAATATAGCCTTCGATGCAAAAGGGAATCCCACAGGAACCGTTACTTAATTAATAGCCTGCTATTTCCCGTGATCTATATCTGTGACAAATTTCATCAAAATCTGTGTCAAATTTCATCTAAATCTGTGCCAAACTTTTTAAAATCTTCGGTACATTTCATAAAAATCGGCCAGTATCTTCAAAGCATATATAATGCAAACAAACAAATCGTTGTCATAATATCACTATATCTACAAATAAGCTATGAGCTGTACATGTACAAAGAAAATTGTATGTGGAGTGTAGCCGGAAGGGATACATTACAAATGTCAGCCTACGGGACAAACCTTAATTGGATCCACTTCCTTGTAACTGCGACAGGCAGCAGACTCAAATTAGTCAACGTGATGCTTTTACCCGACTACGGCGAAGGGAGGGTAATGGCCATATTTTGCTCTCTTTTCATGAATACGGCGAAGCTAATTGGAAAGGTAATGATTATACATCTTGTGCTATCTTTATATTATGATTACAGCGAAGATAAAAAAGGGTAATGATTATATAGATCTTTTGCTCTCTTTTCATGAGTACAGCGAAGCTAATTGGAAGGGTAATGATTATACATCTTTTGCTATCTTTATATGATTACGGCAAAGCTAATTGGAAGTGTAATGAAAGATCTTTTACTATCTTTTCATGAGTACGGCGAAGCTAATTATAAGGGTAACGATTATAGATCTTTTGCTATCTTTTCATGAGTACAGCGAAGCTAATTGGAAGGGTAAGGATTATTCATCTTTTGCTATCTTTATTACGGCAAAGCTAATTGGAAGTGTAATGATAGATCTTTTACTATCTTTTCATGAGTACGGCGAAGCTAATTGGAAGGGTAATAATTATCTAGATCTTTTACTCCCTTTTCATGAGTACGGTGAAGCTAATTGAAAGGGTAATGATTATAGATCTTTTCTTGTGGTTCTTAAGATAGCCTGTGATATATATGCTACAGCCTGGTGACAGATAGACATACAGTGAAGGCTTTTTACTAATCCTTTTATAGATCTTTCGCTATTTAAAAATTCTATTAAAGGATTGGAGACAAGTATCATGCGTATGCCAAATTAACCACGGAAGAGCGCCACGCTCGTTACGTCAATTTAAACCATAACACCGGGTGTTGTGATACATATTAGATAAACTAGACCGACTTGGCTGACGGCCAGCCTATCTCGCGTTTTAACTATTTTTACCTTGAAGCCGCTGTCGCGAGGTTAATGTCAAGTCTAATGATTGTGTTATAAGGTCCACGGATTAATTTGTCACCGATTAGATAGAGACAGATATAGAGTGATGATGTGACGGTAACAACTGCCGATAAAAGGTTTAATTAAGGCTTTGTATAACGCCCATAGACTTGAACAATTTCTAGAAAGAGGTATCGTTCCGACCAGAGCGTGTTGTATAAAAAAAATAAACTAAATAAAAAATAAAAAACCTCCGACTTAGCGCGTAATATTCCTATCACACACGTTATAGACGACGTGATGACCTTGAAGACCTGAACCGATTTCCACCAAACATAGCTAAGAACACTCTCGACTAATACCTTTCAAACAAAAAAAACCGCATTAAAATCGGATCATCTGTTTAGGAGCTACGAGGCCACAGACATACACATACACGTTTACACAGACACGTCAAACTTATCGGGATTATACACTCGGTCGGGAGTTAAAAAACTAGATTTAATAAGTTTGAGACAAAATTTGCAAAAACCTAAAACGATCATCTCCTAGTCTTTACTAAACTAAAAATGTTATATATTTTGTCAATTGTTACTGCACATCCTACATTTTTGACCGCGTAGAAGAAAATCCATATGTATTCTGAATAGTTGTCGAAGCATGGTAACGTACATCGAACTCGCGTACGAAACATCCAGTGTACGAACACGGTTGAAAACATTTGCACTGCGGTAATAACTTTGCCAATTACTGTACAAAAGTTGTTTATATTACTTGTAATATACTTGTATATGGTTCTTGAACCAGCTCTCCCACAGGCGGCGATAGTACCATTTCTAATAATTTTATAATATAATTAATAAATTATTCACTTTATTAGTTGTTCAACATAGCATTTATTGAAATACACGATCATCAGGTGACGATGACTTAGTCGAAACCAGTCGTGTATTTCAATAAATCTTATGTTTAACAACTAATGCGAGTTTCTTACGCCGGTTCTTCTCGCTGGGCTAGTTCCCGAACCGGTGGTAGGCATCATAATAATATAGAGGCGACGTTCAGAAAACATTTTTGTAAAATTTATTCTGAATAAAAATTTTTGACTTTGACTCATAAAGTGGAAAAAGTGCAAGTAATTAGTGTATTATTACTGTGTAACATGTATTTCTATCATGAACCTACAGTACATTCAATTACATAAATACCATTTCTCTTTCCCTTAGAGATGATCCGTGAGCTAGGTAGACTTCATTTGCTGTAGTGCAGGTTCAGTTCCTAGGCGTGTACATAATGAGACTTTATCAGAACTTTAATAGCGAATGGCGTTATGGTAAGTAATTTATATGAGGTGCCAAAACAAATACTGCTCTCCGCGTCCTTCACCACTATATTCGGCTTGATATATGAACCATGAGACACCCCGTATACCAATAACAATTGAAAAGTAACTTTCTCTCTTTCTTAACACTCGTAAACTAGTGGGACGGATGAGCGAACTACAACGAGAGATTAGGCTAGGCATCTAGTCTGTCCCGCACGAGCGGGTATATACGGGACAGACTGACGATCGCATCGAAGTATACGAGAATCGGGGCCAGGATCAACTTTTTATATGTCCATTCGACGCATAAATATTTGTTCTTATCAGACAATCGAATTATCAGCCTGCATTATTATAACCAGACTAAAAACCACCTTTTTTATAAATTTTCTAATACTTCTAACTAATAGAGGATTTATAAGCCCTATAACCACTAAATTCAGTTCAGTTTTTTGTTATTATTTCTATCTCGATTCAAAAACAGCGCCATCTGTTATCATAGCGGCGAAAGTGAAGTTAATTACAAAAACGCCTTGACAGTAATTATTCGGGCCCGGCGGTTTCATTAGCGGACCACTCGACAAATGGAAAGGTCAATTACGATTTAATTGTCCCTCCGAGGAATTAAAAATGCAATTTGTTTTAAAGTGTCTGCACGTGTATTCGCAGTGTGGTGTACTTTAGAATAACTCCAAATATAAAATGCTTTGCAATAGGGATACCACAAATAAGGTTGATTTAAATAATGTGTCAACTAATCAGTGCCTCTGAATTAAACTTGTCTGTGGTATTTAAAGCAGCCTTGCGGGTGCGAGCGTGATCCAATTCTGTCCCTTTCTTTCCCTCTGATAAATGTTTCACCAATCAGCGTTAACAAAATCGTGTGTCAACTAATCGGTGCATTTTAGTGAATTAAGCTTATCTGAGGTATTTAAAATATTCTTACGAGTGCGAGCGTGATGTAATTCTGTCCCTCTCTTTCTCGCGTATAAATGTTTCACCAATCAGCGTTAGATAATAGTCTCTTCCTTCACATTTTCGCCCAATTTCCACCCTCCCCTACCTTTCCAAAGTGCTTGAGGCTTGCGTCCATAAACAACTGTCCCGGTTTATTTACGAAAACAACATTTTGTCTCCTCTTCAATCCGGGTTCAGACCGGGTCATAGTACCACCTCAGCACTGTTAAAGTTGACAAATGACGTGAGGGCGGGTATCGAGGACTCAAAGATCACCGTTTTAGTTCTGGTGGACTTTTCCAATGCTTTTAATAATATCAATCACGATATTCTTCTTGAAATACTCTCCTGTATCCAAATTTCGCCTGAAACCCTTAAATGGTTTTCTTCTTACCTTCAGGGACGCCAGCAAGCAATACGAACTGATCAGTCTACTTCTAATTGGCACCATCTTAATTCCGGCGTCCCTCAAGGCGGCATTCTTTCTCCTCTTCTTTTCTCATTATTTATTAATTAACTTACTCATAAACTTCACACTACGTATCACTTGTATGCAGATGATCTACAGCTCTACAGTCAAGCAAAAGTGGAAGCTTTGTCAGTTGCTATAGATGCAGTAAACCGAGATCTAGATGCTATTAAGAATTGGTCAGTCATGTTTGGGTTATCCGTTAACCCTGCTAAATGTCAGACCATATTGATTGGCAGTCAACGGTCATTGAGTAAAGTGACCATTAATGCTTTACAACCTGTCACTTTTAACGGTTCTATCATTCCTTTCAGTTCCAGCGTTAAAGATCTCGGACTGAATATAGACTCCACTCTTGACTGGAACTCCCAAATTTCCCACGTATCACAGAAGGTTACAGGGTCATTGCGATCACTATATCGATAAAAAAACTTCCTACCGACAGCGACCAAGACCTTGTTAGTTCAGACGTTGATATTTCCAATTATTGATTATGGCGACTTGTGCTACTTCGATCTCAACGCGGACAAGCTTAATAAACTCGATCGTCTCATTAACTGCTGCATCCGATTTGTTTTTAATTTAAAAAAATACGATCACGTCTCTTCCTACCGCTCGAGCATTGTGCACGCTGTACTCTCTCCTACACTCTCCTCATTCTCCTGTCTATCTCTCCTCTCACTTTCAATGCAGCAGTCACGATAAAAATCTCCGTTCTGCAAATAATGCTCTTCTCCTGTGTCCGTCCCATAAGACCAGCCTTATGCACTCTTCTTTCAACATTCAGGCTATTTTACTTTGGAATGCTCTCCCCACAGAGATCAGGATGTCGTCAACAAAAGATACTTTCAAACGTAAGGTTCGTAGGTGGTATCTCAAAATATTGGCAGAGTAATATCCTTGCTGTCATATTAACATAATATTGTCTTTCATAATTATGGATCATTTAAATTATATTTTACTATATTTGTATTTATTATTATATATTATGTAATACTTATTATATTTGTATATATTACTAGTATTATTTTAATATGTGTTATTATCTTTATTTATTATATTGTTGTATAATATATTTTATATGTTTCATTAATTTTTTTTATTTTATGATTTAATAATTAATATTGTATAATATTATCCATTTAATCTTTACATGTTTTCGTCCGTACAAGTAATGCATCTACTTATTTTTATCTCTAAATCACCTAAAGGTTGACTGGTAGATAATGCCTTAAGGCATTAAGTCCGCCTATGTACAAATGTGCATGATGCTTAAATAAATAAATAAAAAAAATATCTTGAATGCCATGTTAGTTGATAATATATTTCATAAGCCTGCCCTTAGGCTCTTACATAAGATTATGGAGAAATATTTTATAATAATTTTCATCACTACCGGACCTTATCTTAAGGAATATATAAGATATTATATATCTAAATCTTGCCTTCTCCAGATTAACTCAAATCTCCGACCAAGTTGATCTCGTCACGTATATATTTTATATGACCATAACTTTCTTTATTAAAACAATAACATTGCGGTCACGTAACTAATTTGTTAAATAGGAGTGCTTTTATCGTTGTATAAAAACAAGAATATCATATTTTCGACCTTATTTCAATGGGGTTAAGGTTCAGAAGTCGCGAAGTAAATTGTCGCGATCGCTATCTTTATTAGGGAGTTTTTAAAGTTTACGACTTTCCAGCCGGCTAAAAAGGATTGAAGTAATAATACATTCTTTTTTTGTCGTTCTAAACATGGCATATAATTGCGTAATACTCGAAATGCCGTGTTAGGCTAAATACTGTCTTATGTCTAAGTTGCTAATGAGAGGAAGTACTGTAGCTCAACCAGGAAAATGTTAAAGTTCCCAAAAGCAAAGTAATCGATTGTCAATTGTATTGGCCCTGTCATGCTTTTCATACAATTATAATTCGTTTAACGTTACTTTACGGCGATTTATATGATCCTGTTGGCCTACAGGGCCCTAATTATTAGGCCTCGAACATAGTTTTTAATATTGGTCTGTCCCGCTCATGCAAATGATATTTAGCGCGCGTGCGAGCGGGATATACTAATATTGGAACTTTTTTCCACTGCCCGAGAATCGTGTTCCAGGTCTTTTGCCCAACTACGACGGGTTACTCATCTTTGGTAATAATTTTGGCAGCCTTATTATATATGTATTTATGTATGTTTGTCCCACCGTAGCACATACATGACTTGTCCAATTTTAATAAAAGAAGTGTCAATAAATTCCTAATAAAAGCGACGTAAAGGCTATTAAATTAATCTCAAATTTTAATTTATTTATTGTTATGGTTTAGCAACAAAATTTATATTTTTGTTACGAATAAACTCAATATTAACTAGATTTCGCATATACTACTTTTAATCCCGAAAAAGTGTAATGTTCCCGTGAGACACGGTTTTTGACAATGAAAACTTTTGTTTTCTCGCCGGGAATCGAACCTGTGACCTACGCGCTTACCACGGTGCTACAAAATTCTACAAACATAGACTTGGTTAGTGAGGAAGCTGGAGATTTATTTAGTGAAATCGCTCCATCTGCAATACCCGGCGGCTTGTCTTGTGAACTGTATACAATAGAGATTTATCGTCCGATTGTAACGTGACTCACCGTATTGTCCTGAACAGAACAGTTTGAGATAATTGAAATCAATTGCTTCCATGACCTAAACCGTCCTTTGGTCAGTTCAATGATAACAAGATAACAATAATAATAATATCTATGGACGTTTCACACCACGTCAATCTGGCCCCGTGCAATGTGTCCGAAGAACTCGTGTTACAGGTACCAGACAACGGTAATATATTTAATAATATTTATACTATACACATATTTAAGATTTTTATTATCATATTGTCATGATTTTATTTTATTTATCTGGCAACACCACTCCTGCGCTCCCACCTTCATATCTTGATGGGGGAGGAGGGAGAGGAGCGGTGAGGTAGTGGTGGGCAGTCGGGCGCCGTCATGCTGGTGGAGGCGCTAAAGACGGAAGTACTGGTCTTGTAATTTGGTTACTCGACAGGATATTGCTGCCCTAATTACTCAAGTGTAAAAGCTAATCAATTATTGATTATTATATACTGAAGATTGAAGTTTTATTAAAATATAGACAAATTTAATACACATCCATGACCCAGGAACTTTAAAAACTCTTTGTTCCCTCGGCGGGATTCGAACCCGCGATCTCTCGCTCGAAAACCAACGCTCTCAACCACTACGCCACGGAGAAGTGAACGAATTTGTGTAAAAAATATGATTAAAAGAATACGTCTTGAACAACCTTTTTTCATCATCATCATTTTGGGTATTTAAACCCCGACGTAAAAACGACGGGATGTTATAAGTTTGACGTGTCTGTGTAAATGTGTATGTGTCTGTCTGTGGCATCGTAGCTCACAAACGGATGATCCGATTATAGTACGGTTTTTTTGTTTCAAAGGTATATCAGTCAAGTGTTCTTAGCTATGTTTGGTGGAAATCGGTTCAGGTCTTCAGGGTCATCAGGTCGTTTGTTAGGTGTGATAGGAATGTTACACGCTAAGTCGGGGATTTTTAATTTTTAATTTTGTTTATTGTGTATCCTTTTTACATTAAACACGATTCAACGATACGGCTGCGGAGGGTGCAAAACAATTCTACATACATACAGACAAACATAGGTACTCCCGAAAAACCAAACAATTATACATAAATATCATTATATACGAATAAATAATATTCCTTCCGACAGTCCGATAAAAAGGGCGCTACTAAGTACTCCTCTCTGTGACTTCTCTAGTCCTCATATTAGTAGTTTCATATTATGATATTAATGTTCATAATCTCAAAAGTCCTCTCGCCAGTGACCATAATCATGGACGCATTAAGGCTTTATCCCCTATTGTCTAATAGAATGGACACCGGCCAGCTCTGATAGATTGCTATTTATTTGCGTTCAAATTATAATAATGGGAAATATACGTAGTTTGGAATATATTTGGTGTGGAAAAGAGTCACTATAACTATGGGATGTGATTATACTACCTTTTCACATTATAGAAATATGTATTTTTTTCAAAAACCAAAAAATATTTCCAACTTTTTACAATTCATGTTTCATTAGTCATAAGAAAAATTGTAAAAAAATCTTATATATAAAAATGAATTGCTGTTCGTTAGTCTCGCTAAAACTCGAGAACGGGTGAACCGATTCGGCTATTGTTGGTCTTGAAATAGTCGTGGAAGTCCAGGAAAGGATTAAACGGTTTATATGCCCAACGAAGTGGGCACGGGTCGGCTAGTAAAATATTAAAATGCCCTACTTGAGAAAAGGTAGTAAATCATATCCTTAACTTAGAGTGACTGTTCTTTTTACACTCTGCATAGTTAAAAAGTAAAGAATAAACTTTTTATCTCTTTTTAAGGAAATGGCGTGAACGGAGGAGTCTGAGCACTGAGACTGTTTCTATTATATTGTTATAATACTGAGATGAAAAAAATGGATATCTCCCAAACGTAATAATAATATCTATGGACGTTTTACACCACTTCAATCTAGCCCTGTGCTAATTAGTGTAAACATGAAGTTCCATCAATAACCAACAGTACATTTAATCAGTTATATTGTACTAGCATAAAGCTATGGATGCTAGTAGTTTTATTTTGCAAGTATAATATGGCTCCATACGAGCGACAAAGCAGTTTTGAGCCAGCGTATAACTCAGTTACCCCCCAAATTGCCAGTGCCCCGCTTGATCGCTTTCATCATTTATAGATGGAGCCATTTTAAACGAAGTTTTAACGTTTAAATTTTCGAACGAATTGGCGCTATATTTTTCGATTGAATCGCAAAAAACAAAGCCTTTTCGAAACCGAACTTTGTGTTTAAATTTTTCAATTGTTGCGGTGTTGAATTAATTTTCTACTAGCCTTAAAAATCAAGCGGAAATTAACTTTATTCTTTCAAACACACCATTTTAAAATATAAATTACATATAAAATATAAAGTATTTTTTTTTTAATTATTCAACAAAAAAGAATACGTCATAATATTATACTTTTTCTGCATAGTGTAACATACTATACATATTATGTAATATGTATTTTTTAACAAAGCCTCCGTGGTCTAGTGGTTAAGAACTTCGCCCTCGAACTGGAGGTGCGATTCTCGCGTTGGAACAGCAAAAAATGTTGATTTCAAGTTTGGTTAGGACAATGCAGGCTGATCATCTGATTGTCTGACATTAAAGATGATTCATGTGTCGGATGGGTATGTAAAAGTCGGTCCTGCGACTGATTTCCCGCCAGTCATAGCGGTTATCCGTCCTACTGGGCTACGAGAGTGAAGGAAGAGAGAGTACTTCTGTGTATTGCGCACACACTTGGGTGCTGTAAAATAACTCCTGCGTAACTGGTCTGGTTTCAATGAAGTCTGCCACCGGTCACCGTCACTGAAATCGGTGTGGGAGGCATTATTATTATGTATTTTTTACGAATTCGCCCTAAAATGTATTCAACTAGTGGCCAGCATAAGAGAGGAGTCTTTACTTATAACGAACTCTATGTCTCAGTGCCTAGCGCGTTGTCGTCCAAGCTAATTGTTGCGAATGGTTCGAATCCTGCCATAGGAGAAAAAGTTTTCAACGTTCCCGGGTCATGGATGTGTATTAAAAATATAACTTAATAAAAATCTTCTGCTAATCAACTGGCCAACCGGCTACTTATAGTCCGATTTAGCTTAAACGGTTTAAATACCATTAGCGAGATTCGCAAAAAAATCTTAAATATAATATGAATATAATACTAGTACCCACTTCGTAGGGTATTTAAAAAATATTTATACAATCTATATATAGGAAATACTTATGTAGTTTTTTACAATTAAACAAATACTAGCTGTGCCCGCGACTTCGTTCGCGTGGTTGTCGAAAACACAATCGCGATTGTCTTTCATACATGTTTTTTGAGTAACTTAAACCTTTTATGCAACGCACGCAACGAAATTACTCAATTAATGTGAATATTTTCCCCCGTTTTTGCAACATTTCTCACTGACGCTTCGCTTCTATTAGTCGCAGCGTAATGTTATATTTATTTATTTAAATACATCATGCACATTTTGTACATAGGCGGACTTAATGCCTCAAGGCATTTTCTACCAGTCAACCTTTAGGTGATTTAGAGATAAAACTAAAGTAGAATTCATTCCAAACGAGATATCATACATGAATAATTCTAAATTCTATGGAAATTACCTAATATAAATAATAAATATATTATGTAATATAATATATACATATACTGAAACATAATATACATTTAAATATATAAATATGTATAAAATAAATACTTTTATAACACTTATAGTACTTTTATAAAATGTATGAGAACATTAATAATTACAATAATAGAAAATCGAAATATAAAATTTGACAGCCAGGAAAAACTATACTAAGACTCTGCCAAGAGATCTTTTGATACCACTCACGGACCCTGTGTTTGAAAGCCGCCTTGGTTTTTGACATCCTGATTTCTATAGGGAGAGCGTTATAAACTTAAACCTTTCTCTATAAATGGACTATCTAACAAAAAAATATTTTTTCAAATCGGACCAGTAGTTCCTAAGATTAGTTTAAACAAACTAACAAACTCTTCCGCTAATATAATAATATTAGTATAGATACCTACTTCCCGTTGTCCCTGTATCACAAGTTCTTCGAAAACTAGGTCGTTAGATTTACGTACTTTGCTAACTGAAAAGGTTAGTTGCAATTTCTCGTAAAACAAAATACAGTATCTGCTAGAGAAATATTTATATTAACTATCCAACTTCCAATACAATAAATAATATTGAAATGAGTTATCCTGGCGCTGTCGAGCGTTTGTGAATATTCGTTGCTATTTCAAGCCGGTATTGCAAAAACAGTCAGCCCCGATAATCCAGACCCTCTGTACTTCGAAGTAGGTTCTCCGAACAGGCGACAACTTTGTTGAGCAACGGTAGGTGGCAGCAAATTTTCAACTATAATATATACCAGGCTATTCGTGTCAAGTCTTACTTTATTTTAATCAAATCTATAATCCACTAAATTTAGTTCACAACCCATATTGAACGCTGATTGGTAAAATCTTTATCAAAGAGAAAGAGAGGGACAGATATTGTATAATTACATCAAGCCCTAATGTCGTATAATTGAACTCCGGTTGGACTCCGAAGCCGGGACAACCTTAAAAATAACGAAAATACTCGGACAGATGATGTATGTTATTGTTATAGATTTTTGCCTTTGATGTTTTGTGAGACTGCGAGTTGACATGTGGCCTACTGTATAACCCATTTGTATTTCAATCATTTGCAATTACTTGGTAGTCGGCAGTCTTCACTATTTTTTACTTTGCCATAATGGCACCGCTGCGGCCGCGTAAACGTTGCCAATAAATAAAAGCTGATTAAAATTAATGTCTTTTGCTGTTTTTTAAAGTATTGTCAACAATAACCCTGACGCCACGATAGTTCGGAAGTAGTCTTGTTTTTCCCAATCCGGATTATTGAGGCCCTACTTCATAATGCTCTTTACAATAACAATGTTTCAAATACAGCAAAATTTGTTTGCTAAATATGAATAATGTTGAATGCTAAAATATTAACGTATAACATATAGAATGGATACTTTTATACTTTTAAATATTTTTGCCGACATCATATTATTATTATCTTCTAGCAGTATCCTTAAATGCTGATTCGGCTTTCTGGGACAAGAGAATTATTTTTTCTGGCGTGTTCTGCATTGTTCATCTGACGCATCTCCAAGAATCTAAGAGTTTATGATCTTTTTATATGAAAAATAACGACTACACAATTTATTCTACCAATATTTAAATGGTTACTCAATTTCACATTCTTTTGTTTCAGAGGAGGAGGGCACGGAGTTAGAGTTGGAGGCCCTGTACCGGCGGTACTGCGTGAGACTGAAGCACGCGTTATTTGTCTCCGCGCTATGCCTCACGCTACTGTGCAGCGTGATACTGCTGTGCGCGGTGTGCATTATCCATTCCTATGTAAGTGTCATGCTACTATCTCTATGTACGATGTTGGAGGCTCTGTACCGGCGGTACTGCGTGCAACTGAAGCACTCGTTATTCATCACATATTGTGTCACGCTACTATACAGCGTGATACTAGTATGGGCGTGAAGCTTACTGTATTTCTCCCATAACTACAAACGGAAATCATGGAATAACTTTGTAGTTATTTAATAGGTATGTTAGAGCAAACATTAAATTATAACGAGCTACCAGTACGGTACATAAGAAAGTTTCCTATTTTATTTGTGAAGTTTATACGTTTTTATTAGTTTAGTCGGAATTTATCGTATAATCATCACGTAAACGCGGTGTTGGTTGGTAACCTGGCACTGAATGATATATTTAATGTTTGTAAGGATGGATGTTAGTGAGTCATTGACGTAAATATTACTGATCTTATTTGATCAAGTTTAGCATGGTAGGTAGTAGTTTTGGTTTCATATTGATACATGCATTTTAATCCAAAAAACTAGTGTGAACCTATGATATACTGCATTTACGCGAAGCCGTGACCAAAAGCTAATACCGTGCGAACTGTAAATTTTTCCATGATAAAAGTAGCATTTTTTTTTCGCTATCTAGTATAATAGTGTTTAGTGCCACAGCATATGTGTTATTGTTATCAGGATCCAATTACACGTTTAATAATAATACACTTCTAGTTAATCGTATTTGGCTTTATTCATACGTAACTAATTTAATATACAGTATCTTATACATTACTAGGTACTTATGCAGATCTTAACTCTAGGGGCCTCCCTAGGGGACTAATATATATAGACTATCTTAGGCATCACTGTCAGTGTCATCTTTGACATCTAATTGTTTTTTAATCATAATACATAATGACATAGCATTATGTAACAAATAGTTATTGCCAAATTATTTGGTCTAGCAGTTTCAAAGCCTAGCCTATGCAAACGAACAAACAATTTATAATATTAGTAGGTATACGTATTGCGTACGTATATAAGAAAAAGCATGGATATAAATAATAGATGAAGTTAAAACTCAAAATTAAAAGAAATATGGTCAAATTTCGACCACTAATATAGGTACATAAAAATGGCCAGTTTGTAAACCTAATAATAACAGAAGTTAGGCGATGTTAGCAAACATTATAAAAGAAAATATTCTATTCCATTGGCGGCAGACGCCGCAAATATTTTATTCGTCCCTTCCCTT
Source organism: Celastrina argiolus (assembly GCA_905187575.2). Lineage (NCBI taxonomy): Eukaryota > Metazoa > Arthropoda > Insecta > Lepidoptera > Lycaenidae > Celastrina > Celastrina argiolus. The sequence continues at coordinate 2,186,296 of LR994591.1, read as the reverse complement.
TTTTCATTTCCTTTTCTATAGAAAAGCAATATTGAAATAAACGACCTTTTAGTCAGTTCAGAAAAAGCGTTTTGTACAAAGCAGGGCATTTAAGATCTAGTTTATTAGCACAGTATAGATGAATTGAGTAAGCATTGAGTTTCAACTCTATTGTCTTTCTTTGAGCAAACTAAATGAAATAACAGGGGGCCTACTCAAGATGCCATCGCTAATTATCGCTTACAAAGTTCGATAACAAAATGTATGGGATTTGACATAAGGTACGCTAAATGACATACCAAATCGCGATCATTTAGCGTACCTTATGTCAAATCCCATACATTTTGTTATCGAACTTTGTAAGCGATAATTAGCGATGGCATCTTGAGTAGGCCCCCAGCTCACTTGCAGTACACTTTTTCAGTGAGCTGCTATTCTACGAGACGGATTTCTTACACGACCACGCACACAACATCTAGTGTATTGTTGAACAAAGTTCTATGAACTTCAGTTGAAATTGATTTGTTTTTTCAACGAACACAAAGGATACAAAATTATGACAAGTGACGAACTCTGTAGCACAGTGGTTGAGCGCATCCGTGCGAAAGAAGTCATGGGTTCGAATCCCGCCGAAGCGACAAAAAGTTTTCTATGTTCTTCGGTAGTGGATGTGTATTAAACTTGATGTATATCTATACTTATAATAAAACTGTAGAGAGGTCAATTCTGTATATGAATATTTTTTCAAAATACATATTGGAGGATGACTGGTGATCGATACTGATGCCAAAAATGCAATTAGTAAAATTTTTGTCTGTCTGTCTGTCTGTATGTGCACGCATGGAACAAAAACTGCTAAAGGGATTTTAACCAAACTTGGTACGATTGTAGCCCATATTCCTGGGCAGGTTATAGGCTATATAACATAACGCTAGCGATACATAGGAGCCGAGCAGTGACGATAAATTTGAAGCAAGTCGGATGAATTCCGCGCGCGCGGACTGCGGACTGCGGACGAACGGTTCGTGCGGGGGGCGCGAGGGGATCGCTTACACAGTGACGCGAAGCAATAGAACGTGGCACTAAAGTAGATTAGAACATGAAATAAGTACCTAACTAACAGGATTTTTTTTCTGGGAAGACAAGTGAAAGGGAAATTATTATGACACTGTGAAAAACAATGTCATAATAATATAAAAATAATATAAAAACCTTAGTAATTGCAATATAAGTTTTAATTTAATACCTCAAAACATTAATGACAAAAACGGTAGTAAGTTCAAAAAAATTGAAAATATTTTAATGGTTTCGCAATTTATCCTATGTCGGCACTATTAACCCTTAACCACCTAGCATACGTCTCACAGACCCGGACGAATTTATAATCGTGAATATTTTTGCTCCGGAATGTTGTCTAAACTTGTACGTTCCTGTACCTTTTCCCCGCGTCCCTCGATGCCGTGGTGCAGCTCGTCACAGTCGCACGTGTACGCGTTTGTCTTTAGTGAGTAAAAAACTGTCACCAGGAGTCTGAGAGACCCCTGTTAGGTGGTTACGTGACTTATAAAGATTTGAGTATTTTTTTTTGTTTTAGTTAAAAATGGCTTCTAAAGACAGAACATCCAGCGGTGGTTAGAAGAAGAATTGTCAGATGACGAAAATGTTCCAAATGACGAATGTAGCGATGTTGAGTCTGATATAGGCATAGAACATATTGTGATAGAAGAAAGTTGCTGGTCAGACTCAATAGTAGTAGTCAGACTAATAAAAAGACAGGCCGAAATTTGCGAAATTGCTTCGTCCGATATTAAGAACTGTTCCACACGCTACTCTCGAAAATAACGCAAAAAAGATGCCTGGAATGCTCAAATAAATTATGTTTACTCTGCCGTGAAAACCAATTATTTAAGGCTTTGCAATTTTATTTAATTTATTTTTTTATTGATTATTTTAAATTTTTTTCATGTTCTTTAGTTACTAAATATTCAAAAACAAGTACAAAAAACGTTCCTATAACAAGTTATTACTATAAACAATCTCATTATCCAAATATATGAGTTTATAAGTAAATATTACAAGTGTTGATTACCTAATTGAGGTTTTAAAAAAACCATGTTGATTTTCATGTTCGTTTCTTTTTCTAATAAATAGTTTATTATATTTGTAACCGAACTTTTATTCAAAAACTAAAACTTACCTCATAAATTTTTTAAACTAGGACAATTTTGTCCTGGGGCCTCACAGACGTATGTTAGGTGGTAGTGTGACAATAACCTATGCTAGGTGGTTAAGGGTTAAGACGTTGCTTCATATTAAATTCTGAGTTCACGGGAAGTACTACCTTTAGGTTTTGGTTTCCTTTGGAGTGTCGAAAATTACAAAAATTAGCGACATAAACGGCTGAACCTTTGGGCAGATGTTGCTAAGAAGTATGTTTTTTTCACAGCCAGAAGGGACAGAAGATCCTGAGTATTTAATATGATTTTTAGCTTGATACCTGCACGTGTTAAAGTTTTGACACCCAGACAGACAGACAGACAGACGGACATTGAAGTTCAATACTTTACTAAATTAACGTGAAAAATGGTCTATACGGTGCATTCGAATAATATTATCCTAACTTCGAATACCTTTGCTGACTTCTACATATTGTTCGAAGACCTACTTTGCCGAGTCCCGAAAGGATGGTACTATATTACCAAGAGGCTTGCCGGGTACGTGACTTGCTGGATCAGGATCAACACTGGGATACACTGGGAAGTAACTATTAGCGAAAGTTGTCAGCGGTTGCGCCAATAAACTAAAAACATATTTAAAAATACTAAAGTGCCCTAAATCACTTTTCCACGCGTACGAAGTCGCGGGCACAGCTAGTTAAAATTAAAATCTTAAATATGTGTATAGTTTTTCGGATAGCACGAGACCAATTTCACGTGGTGAGAAGCGTCCATAGATATTATTAAAAGAGGTTTGTAGTACATACGCGGTATGCCTCCACGTTTGCAATGAACATGCATGCATGCGAAAAATATATTTTTTAAATTGTTTAAAACTTAAAAGTTTTAAAACTGATCTCTTTTTGTAGATTTTGCTCATCTTTTTTATTTTCAGCGTAATGAGTTTAAAAGTAAATATATTTAATAGTGGTTTTTTTTAGTAGTAATTCGCGTGGTTTTTGAGTGACCGTTTAGATCTAGACCGCAGCGCCCACACCGAAAGTTCCCAAATGTGAATAATTTTCCCCGTTTTTGCAACATTTCTCACTGACGCTTCGCTCCTATTGGTCGCAGCGTAATGTTGACTATCTAACAAAAAAAAAAATTTCAAATCGGACCAGTTGTTCCTGAGATTAGCGCGTTTAAACAAACAAACTCTTCCGCTTTATAATATTATAGTATAGATTCATTTAATAACCCAATTATTCGAGTTGAAATTGACCACTCGTGGATGTTTGTATTTCATCTCTACTGTACCAGTCCCTTCACAATTTTACTTATTTGTTTTCAACAAATACCTACACGTCCAGTAAAAAGCAATTGCTGTCACTTAGATAGCACCTTCATTATCACAAGTATATTGCCATCTCAACACGCACATGCTTGGATAACATTTTCGAAAAAAAATACACAACGCAAAAATCATGTTTATTTTATGAGAGCCCTCTTAAATAATTACTTTGTTTTCAGTATTTGATGTTACAGCGGCAGCAGAAATACGTCATCATTTTTGAAAATTTTAACTGTATAGCAATCGCAATTCATGAGGTACTGGTGACAGACATACTGCAAAGTCTTAGTAATAGTGTACCGTTTTTATTTTTTGCGTACGTAAGCCAAACAGTAGCATAGGCGCTTAGGAAACTTTGGTAACTAATCTGAATTTGACACAAACATGTACACAAATATGACTACATATTGGTTGCGGTATTATACCATAAGAGCTGGTACACATTAGGTGCTTTCAAACGCACGCTTTGTCAACGCGCGTTTTGGGAACCAGGAGTTCTGTACAGACAGTGTGCTTTGTACATACTCAAGCGCGTGCTTTGTCAACGCGCGTTTTGAGAACCAGGAGTTCTGTACAGACAGTGTAGGTACTCTGTACATACTCAAGGGCGCGCTTTGTCAACGCGCGTTTTGAGAACCAGGAGTTCTGTACAGACAGTGTGCTCTGTACATACTCAAGCGCGCGCTTTGTCAACGCGCGTTTTGAGAACCAGGAGTTTTATACAGACAGTATACTCTGTACATACTCAAGCGCGTGTTTTTTCTTTATCCAAAAACGCGCATCAGTAAAGCGCCAATAAGCGCCTAATGTGTACCAACTCTCAAACAAATGTTTTTTTTGCATTTTGTTGGGGATCCTCCGTGTGTAAGTTTATTTCCAAGTGTACAGTTGCCACAGGATTTCCTTTATCGCGCACGAAAGTAGGGTTTATTTTAATAATAATATTTTTAAATAGCCTGATTAAAAACTCATTAAACTTTGTGATGCAAATGTAATTTCACTCTCTACTTAATTGGAATTGTGTTAACAATTTTACAGTGCATAAACAATTTAATTTGTTTGCCCGAAGTGTTTATTATGTCAATAGTCAACACCGAACAAATTATTGTGTAAATTACATTATAAATTACACTTCATTTACAGCAGTGATAAATATGTGTTTATTTTACGCTCAACAATTTTATAACGTTTGTTATTATTTTATTTTAAAATACATGGAAAACTTACAGAGGAACAATATTTAAAATAACAACAGAATGCATAATTGTAGAGAGATTAAAAGTTTTCGCTGGTAGTAACAGTATACACATTGACGTGAGCATAGATTTAAAACATATTACATATATTATATGCAAGCGTTTGCTCACGGCTCGGTTTGCCTAAAAAATGTCCCGCAGGAACACTGTTTTCGGGATAAATAGTAGCCTATGTAATTCAGGTAATGTTTTAAAAATTGGTCCAGCTGATTGCGCGTTAAGAATTAACATCCGAACACAACGTTTGTTAATCTGTTTGTTGACAATATAAATTTTTTCATGTATCTAATAGGGAAAAGAAGTCCCTTATAAAGTTTAAATTAAAAATTATTATGAAGCACGGAAACCGCACATTTTGCTGCGTAAAAAGTACGCGTGTGTTAATCCAGCATGTAAACTACTACCATACAATTTCATAAAAATCTGTTCAGTTGTTTTTGCGTGAAAGAGTACAAACATAATATTAGTGTGATAAATATAGACTTTTAGTTAATAATAATAGCTCCCCTCACCGATTTCGGTGCCGATTTCATTGAAACCAGGCCAGCTACGCAGGAGTTATTTTATAGTGCCCAAGTGTGTGTGCAATACACAGAAGCACTTTCTCTTCCTTTAACTCTCATAACCCAGTGGGACGGTAAACCGACACGACTGGCGATAGAACAGGCGCAGGTCCGACTTTTTACATGCCCATCCGACGCATGGATCATCTTTCTTGTTAGACAATCAGGTGATCAGCCTGCATTGTCCTAACCAAACATGAAAACAACATTTTTGTTGCTCTAACACGGGAATCGATCCCACGACCTCCGGGTCGAGAGCAAAGCTCTGAACCACTAGACCACGGAGGCGACTTTTAGTTAGATGAATAGATAAAGAAACTTGTTCTCGTAGAAAAAAAAATGTTTTAATTGAACAGACTATAATATTAATGAGTGATAATACTTTGTGTGTATGGGTCCAGTTTATAGACTACACTGTAAAAGTGCCGGCGCTGAAAAACGTACTTTATTTAATTTGCAATACCGATAGTCTCCTGAGTCTAATTAAAAATACTATAGTAACTTTTACACTCGTCACTAATATACATGCTGTAATATTATAGAGTGATAAGACTATAGGGTGTGTATGGGTGCCATATATAGAGTTTACTGTAAAAGTACCAGCGTTGAAACAGTTATTTTTTCACTAATTATAATAATATGGGAAAAGTTATGATGTTGGGACATTTCTCATACAAACATGAAAGTCAAAAGTTAGTCATTCAGCGCTGGTAACTACTACACACATTATAGTATTATCACCTATTTATTTTACATCTTGTATTATATAAATTTTAAATATATTTTGTGTTCAATTACATTTATATTAAAATTGTTATTTCAATATTTTTATACACCGTTCATGGAACTTATCGTATGAATGGATATTTACTTTGAAGTTCTGAAAGCATTTCCAATTACATTTTCTTTAAAGGTCTGAAAATGTAATAAAATTTCATACGTGAAAAATACTTCAAATTAATAAAAGATTTTTGTCAATGTGAGATATCAAGTTGCAATCATCTGAATGATATGAGAATGGCGCAAACGAGATATAAACCATCACGACTCGACAACATGTTGATAAAAAAAACGATGTATGTTTTAATTGTGTTTTTTATTAATTGTTTTGTAATAGTTACCTTGAAACTTTTTAAATATACAAAAAATAAAAAGACCATTACTTGTTCCATTTGTAGAACCTACTGTACAATCCTATTTTAAATAGACCGACGTTAAAATTTGACAGTTATCTATTTTTGAATACGACACTAGCGCTAAGTTTCAAGTTCCAGCTTCAATTTAAAGATATTATAATCCAGAGAAGGCCTGCATAGATACAATAGTGCTACCAATTAAAACTCATTTACTGTGTGTAGTGTGCACTAAATTACATAAAAGGGCTGGCTCCGTGTACCGTCAGCAGTCCACTATATATCAGATACGTCTGTCTGTTAGCACGTCCATCCTATGACTGCCACCTCTCGCCAAACCCCTACCAAGGGGTATATAGTTATAGTAATATTGCCACCGATAAGGAGATAACCAGTTAGACAAACACTACACTGTGGATAAAGAAATACACTGACGTATTAATTCGGACGCTTTTAATCTTCTTGTTTACAGTGTAAGCTAACTGATTGTCGTAACTCAGCTCAAAGTGTACGCCATTTAATAGTTAATAGAATCAGGTATTCTCGGATTTAAACATATCTATTATCTCAATGTGTATGATAATTAATAGTTAGTACAATCAGGCGTTCACGGAAATATTGATCATACAATAATCAATTAAATTGTATGTATGACAATCATTCAAGAAGAGCAACTGGTCACTAACGGCCCCTTGTAGCTCGTTTGCGCCGACCTTTATTTCATGTCGATGAAGGGGACTGCAGGTTATTGGTGCAGACAAACCTTATAAATATTTATTAAACTTAATATAATGTAAACATTGAAATATTTTACCTGTTCGACCCGTACAGGGGGCCTACTCAAGATGCCATCGCTAATTATCGCTTACAAAGTTCGATAACAAAATGTATGGGATTTGACATAAGGTACGCTAAATGACATACCAAATCGCGATCATTTAGCGTAGCTTATGTCAAATCCCATACATTTTGTTATCGAACTTTGTAAGCGATAATTAGCGATGGCATCTTGAGTAGATCCCCAGATTCGTCAATTGTGTTGTAACTCGTTACAGAACTCTGGAAAACGAATCTCGATCTGTTAAAATTGGAATCAACGGTGGGTCTAACAAATGGAATAAATATTGTTTTTATATTATAATTGTATACAAGGTGTATGTTATGATGCCATAGCATACATTAGGGTCCATTCATATGTTCAATAATACACTCGTATATTAATAGTATTAGGTTTATTACACGTTGATATTATATACGAGTACAATATCTCATAGCTAGGTACATAGGTCCTACCCTCAAAGCCTCTCTAAGAGGACTCCTAAATAGACTGAGTTTCACTGTCAAATGTCATATTTGACATTACATTGTTTTTAGCCTAAATAATAATGGAATATCATTATGTAACAGTGTAAAATAAATGAGTGATAATACTTTAGGGTGTGTATGTGCCCCGTATGTAGAGTATACTGTGAAAGTGCTAGCGCTGAAAGACTTACTTTTGACTTTCATGTTTATATGAGAAATGCCCCATAATCATAAATTTGCCCATACAATAATTAAAAAAAAGTTCCTCTTTCAGCGCTTGTACTTTCACACCCATACACACCCTAAAGTATTATCACTCATTAATATTACAGCCTGTATAAAGAAAAGTTAAGGTTACTATTAGATTGCAAAATAAATTAAATACAAATATAATATACAAATAAAATTATGGGCTCCCCACTTTACCCTTATTCGAACCCCTGCGTAGTTATAATATGCTAGGGCTTCTACTAGACAACCATCATTTATAACGGTGTGTTAATATTCATTAATCGGCACTTTGTCTTTTTATAATATATTGATAATACCTTCATAAATTATGAAGACGTAATCTTAATAAAATGTTATTACGTTAAGATATAAGTGTCAACTAAGATCATCTTACATCTACTTTAGGAAAGGAATATATTTAGGACCGCCTATGATGCCTTGTATACGTCTCGCTCTAATAAATAGATGCAAGAAAAGGATGGCCATCATTTATGGATAGTTATAAGGAAATAACATCGAGCCGAGGATCAATAAAAGTTATTAATATTAAGTTTCAATTACTCGTCAAAAACTAAATTGCTAATGGCGTTCGGCAAGCATCTGTGCTCTTTTGCAATATGAAATATAATATATATATATATATTATACAAACGATGCCCTGAGATTTATTAATATATATTTTTTAAATAAATTTGCTGACCCGTGCCTACTTCGTTGAGCATACAAACCGTTTAAACCTTCCCTGGACTTCCACGAATATTTAGACTAAATATAATAAATAGACTAAACCGAATCGGTTCAGCCGTTCTCGAGTTTTAGCGAGACTAACGAACAGCGATTAATTTTTATATATAAGAAGATATTATTATGTACTTACTTTTACAAATTGTACAATATCTTAATATATATATTTCTTGTGTGCGTGTGTATGTGACTGAACTCCTCCTAAACGACTGGACCAATTTTAAAGAAATTTTTTGTGTGTGTTCGTGGAGATTCGAGAATGGTTTAGATTTACAATTGGAACCGATAGGTGGCGCTGCAGTCAGTATGTCAAGCAATTAATTAATAAGGCAATACGAAGTTTGCCGGGACAGCTAGTAATATTATAGAAATTCGTAATCAGTTAGCGATGACTGACAGATGTTAAACATCGAATTGTACCACTATTTTAAATTACCTAGTCAGGGTTTTCAATGCCGCATGGTTGCCCAGCACATTTGGCACTCTCACAACATAGTCGGCCTAGTCCAGAAGAATAGCTGTTCGATATGTCTGATGCCGACCATGTGTGGGTTTCTTCATAATATTTTCCTACACCGTAAGAGCATCCGTATAATGTACTAAAAGTCTCCTTGGCATGAACCTGGGAATCGAACCCACATCCTAGTGCTAATCTCCTCAATCCACAAGCTAGTGACCACGGACGCTCATGTACTATTATTATACGACGCGTATTTGCATCAATATTGTAGAATATATTATTATTATATTATTTTGAAGCGTCCTTGTTTATATCCACTAGATGGTCACCCTAGCCTAGCCTACAGGATAATCTTATAAGCGCTAATAGAGTTACGAGAGACTGTCCCCCGATGTGCATATTAATGTACATACTGCATGTCGATGGTATAAGCTATATATACAGGATGACTCATGGTTCATATATCAAGCCGTATATAGTGTAAAGAGAATTGTAGTGTAGAGCATTTTCTGTTTTGGTACCCCTATATGGGGTTTTTTTTGACTTACCATAACGCGATTAAAGATCTCCATAAAGGTCACAAAACAGATAAGTTTTATTTCAACCCTGGTCAGGTCTTAGGTCAACGACCAGTGCGTTCGTGTGTATAGACTAGGAGCCCGGGAGTCCCAGCAAAGATTCACTCCTTGTGGTAACTTAAGACCTTTGTTTTTTTTGAGTTATATTAAGTAATTTATATGAGGTCCCAAAACAAAAGATGCTCTGCGTCATTCTCTTCACTCCTTAATTGGCTTAATATTTGAACCATGAATCAGCCATTTCAATCAACTTTGAGATATATACTACTTTTCTCAAGCAAAAAATGTATTATTTGAAAAGAAAATTAAACAAAATTATATTGCTTTTTCAATATTCGTGAGAAAAAAAAGAACTGTTTTTGACAAAAACACGGTAGTATATAATCGTATCTCGAAATTATAGTTACTGTTCTATTAACACGCTGTATAAGTTACCAATTAAAATTAATATTCAAGTTAGAGTTTAAAATCATATATTCAGCATGCTCTTTTCACTCTATAAACTACTAGAAACTACAAATAACGGTCGAAAGTAAAATACTAAATTAGCATTTCACGTAACATTACAATTAATTATATTTAACTAATGAAATTTACGCTAGAACTTGTAATTGAAATAGACCTTTGCTTTAATCGATGACCTCAACAGCGAAAAGGTTCGACTTTAATCAAAAGTCACCGAATCAGTTGAAACTAAATGCTGACTATTTAATTAAAACTATATTAAATTAGAACGTTTGCTACTTTGATAACGACGACCTCCGTAGCGCAGTGGTTCAGCGCGTTGGTGCTCGACCGCGAGGTTGCGGATTCGAATCCCGTCGAGGGAACAAAAAGTTTTCAATGATCCTGGGTCATGGTATTAAATTTATGTATTAATATAATAAAAGTCTTAAATATGTGTATAGTATTAAAGTATTAAATATATTTCCGTTGTCTGGTACCTGTAATACAAGTTCTTCGGATACTTAGCATAGGGCCAGATTGACGTGGTGTGAAGCGTCTATAGATATTATTATATTATATTACTAATTCTCCCTTATCAGGTAGCCCTATACGAACTACGCCGGAATCTTATTTTTTCCCTAAAAGAAACTTTGGAATATGATTATTAGGTAATATTACAATGTACTGTTATCTGTACAAATATTATATAGCGAAAGAGTTTGTTTGTTTGTTTAAACGCGCTAATCTTAGGAACTAGTAGTCAATTTATAGAGGAAGGCTTTAAGCTTTATAACATTACGCAGCGACCAATAGGATCGAAGCGTCAGAAATTTTCCAAAAACGGGGAACATTATTCACATTTGGGGACTTTCGTTGCGTGCGCTGCATAAACGGTTTAAGTCACTCAAAAACCTCGCGAACGCAGGTGCGGGTACAGCTAGTTAGTCAATAAACTGCTAATAAATAATAAATATACTAGTTTATAGAGGATTAAAAAAATACAAAAACTTTGGGATATGAGTAACCTTTTCTCATTCTAGAAATGTTTATTTTATTCAAAAACCAAATAGAAGTTTTACTTTTTTTAATTTATGTTTTTAGTCGCAGGTTTAGAAAAGCAAAAAAAAAATACAATCAATAAAAAAACAGAATGCGAAAAGATAGTATTATCAACCTGTATATTATCTAGCTGTGTATATTATCTGCAATATTTGTGTTATAATTTGGTTACTGTATTAATATCATATCGGAGGCATTCGATCTGCATGCCTCAAGCATACTCGAGATACCTCACGTGGCACTACATTTATAGAGCCTAATAACAGCATAATATTATGCTCATCGACTTTCATCTTCCAACATAAACTAATATTAATATTATAAAGCTAAATTTGTTTGTGAAACGCGCTAATATCAGGAACTACTGGTTCAATTTGAAAAATATTTAAGTCTTTGATAGCTCATTTATTGAGGAATATAATATATCTGGGGGTACGGCGGTTCCTCCGCCAAGTTGAGGTCGCCCGTACCAACCTTTTCTCAAAACAATTCATGCCATTTTCGACCCTCTATAACTTCGTTGTTGACAAGACTATAAGTATGGATACGAATTAGGCATTGTTTAACACGGTATATTTCTAATTTCATTCTATTTGAAATAGAAGTGTAAGAATTATAACGCGAAATATAATTATCAAATTAAGTAATTTTGTCACTGACTCACTCACTAACTCATTCACTCACTTACCGATCATCAAAAGTATTAGGCACTTCTAGCAGATATAATAACTTCAAATTTGAAATACAAGTAGTGTTTAATTTATAAATGACGGAAAAATTTAAACATTTTGGAGTTTCGGTCGAGTTATCAGTTCTAACAACAAAAAAACACTAGTTTAAGTTAATCTTCTACAAAAAGAACTGAAATCTCATCAAAAACATAAATAATAATAATAATAATAATTTATTTATTTCTCAATTTAAAGTATGACATAGTACAATTCATCAAATAAAATAAGAACATTTCCACAAAATAGGTACAGAATAAAGGTGACATCGGCAGCCGTACTAGTATATAACTGTGTCACAGCTGCCTGTGTAAATAACTAAACGCACTAATCAATGTGATAAAAAAAAACATGTTTTAGTGTCATTGCCAAGTCTTTCTACCTACTAGTTTAAAATCTATTTATTAAAAACATGTAAGATTTTTAATAGTATTGATTTTAACAACATCATATAGTGATATGATGTTGTTAGATTGAGCGTCTAACCTCTACTTGTTATTATAACATCTCACAGCTTTTTACGGTAGAAGAAATAAGTAGCGAGACTTAGAACTTTTTACAAGTAATGTTTTTGATGAAATTTAATTACTACATAATACATCCTAATATTATTATTAATTACCGTTAAAAAAGTTGTTGACATAACCAATGGGAGAGAGCTAATTAAGTTTTAGGTGTATCACTATAAAATATCATATATTTTTAAAACAGTTTATTCATTTTAATATTATATGTTTAACTATATTTTCATTCACTCAATTAGTTTAATCTATCACAACGCTTTATTGATTACTATCACGCTATAGAGCCTTATTAAAGGCTCTCAGGCTCGTCAGACGCACTTCAGTATTATTGCCTCGTAGCCCATCTACGGCGTAGCACTTCGTAGCGACAGCGTAGCTATTGTCTACGTAATGTTTGCTACGTAACTTGAGATATAAGGGGTATGCACACTGCAATTATGCTTGAAAGTAATAAGCTATTCCGTAAGTACCTACTAATATAACAATTACCAATAAGACATTTTTTACTATTAGGTGAAATTAATGGTCATAATTGCAGAAACGTTGTAAAAATCATTATCATATTTAGTACATATATAATCTTATGATTACATCTGTTATTTATGGTCATGTTTTTGTTTACTACTTTTCTTCATTTCTGGAGGGTCACGCTTTGGATTTCAAATACTGAATGTCATATTATAATTAATATTTTTATTTTAATAAACACAAATTTAATACACATTCATGATCCAGGAACATTGAAAACTTTTTGTTCCCTCGGCGGGATTCGAACCCGCGACCTCTCGCTAGAGCACTAACGAGCTGAACCACTGCGCTACAGAGGTCGTCGAAATGTATTTTTCTTGCAAAAAAATATAGTTTTTTGCTTTTTTGTTATTTTAGAAAATGTAATAAATGGTAAAAAGTTTTAAAAATATCGAGCTGGTTCGCCACGATATAGCACCGCCAAGAGATCGCTTCTGAAAATCGATAGTGCTCTAAAAGTAATTCATATAGCTTTGTTAATAGACCAGTGTACGCTTACCTTAGGTGTTATGAATCTGTGCCCGACAGCTGCGGGTTGTAAATTTGACAACGAAATTTCCTTTTTTTATTAAATCAGTTTGAGTTAAATCGCGCGTACGTCATCTCACCCCGCCAATAAAGGCGTGAAATAGAAGGGATGAAAAAAATAAAATGGGGTACAATCGTTTATTTAGTTTTGAACTTCAATTCTCAGTTTTCATTTATGGTATCATACTATAGTTTTATGCTTGTTGTATAGATATGTAGTATTCGTCCATCATAACATTAGGCTCGCCAATGTATTATCACGTTTGCAGCACTGAGCACACGTCTAGTCGGGACGACTATCCAAGACTGACGCCATCTTGCTTGTGACATACACACTCAAGACTATTATCAGTATTTAGTAATAATACACTAAATACTTGCACTTTTTTCCACTTTATTAGTTTTTTCACAAGTTATTTATTAAAATTTAAATCTACCTACACCTGATGATGACTATGTCGAAACCGGTCGTGTATTTTAATAAATAACTTGTGAAAAAACTAATAAAGTGGAAAAAAGTGCAAGTATTTAGTGTATTATTACTAAATAAAATGTATTTCCATCAAGAACCTACGGTACAATCAATAAAATATATTATCAGTATACATAATGTATACATACACTACAATATAAAAATAGCTAGTTTAATAAATAATATCGTCAATAACGTACGAGTAGTGGGACGGTAAACCGACACGACTGGCGTGAAAACAGGCGCAGAACCGACTTTTTACATGCCCATCCGACGCATGGATTATCTTACTTGTCAGACAAGTCAGGTGATCGGCCTGCATTGTCCTAACCAAACTTGAAAACAACTTTTTTTGTTGTTCCAACGCGGGAATCGAACGACCTCTGGGTCAAGAGCGAAGCTCTGAACCACTAGACCACGGAGGTGCACTTTAATAATATTAGTGGGATTAGACATAGGAAAAAAGGCTAATGATAAAACTACAGAAATATCCAAACTTTTGCTTTAAAAACGTGACAACTTCAATCCTGACTCTTAACTTTTAATTAAGAATCTTCGGTTGATACTTTAATTGGATTTTTTCTTTTTCTAATTCTTTTTTGTTTTGAAATTGAAAATTATATTGTATAAAAATGTTATAACTTTATGATCAAAACCTTGTTGTGTGTTCTATTCGAAATTTTGCCTAAAACTACGACGATTTTCACCACAAAATGTTTTTTATTATTATTTTTTTAATTTGAAACTCTAGCAAGGCAAAGTTTTTTTAAATAATTCAAATTAAACTTTATTGACCACCCAAAAAACCTTTTGGAACTAAATGTCAGGGTGTGAGTAGTCCCTAAGTAGTCTATTGTGAGCTTTGGTATTATACGAGCTTTCTAATACTGGGCTTTGGGACAGTTGGGCTTATAAACTTGGGCGATAAGGCTCCGACGCAAATTGTTTCAAAGTGGCAAATTAGGATAATGAATGGAATCAGAATTAAGCCTATTTCGGCCTAAATGTTAGTTTCTGAGGTTTATATCTGAAGTTTACATATGGGTCTGATTAATACTTTTAGGTTCTAGTGTTTACTACATGTTGCCCGTGACTTTGTTCACGCACAAATAAATCTGTATAATCAAATATATCTCATATATATTATTAGCTTTTGTCCGCACTGTACATTTTCGAGATGAAAAATATTTTTTACAATTAAAAAAAAAAACAAACATTACAAATAACAAACATCCACACTCACAAACTTTAGCCTTGAAAGCTTTTGGTTTTTCTCATCAGTGACCACTCTTTGACTAAGTACTCGTACTGTAGTGCATGGGACAAGCAGTTTTAAATTTTCAAGGGTTGCCGAGCATATTCGGAATCCTCACAACATATTCAAGAATAATTATCAACATTCTTGGGGCCAACCATTTACCATGATGATTTCCTTCACCATTTCTCAATCGTCTTTAACTTGAATAAGTTCCGTTGATAACTACGTGATCTATTCCAGGAGCTATCTTCGCAAACCACCGCCATATCGACCCTCGCCATCGTCATCGTGGTGCTCACCCTGGTGCTGTGCCTGGCGCTCCTCCCAGCTGCAGCAGAGTGGGAGGCGTTGGCCCTGGCCGGGTCGCTGCTGGTGACGGTGACGCTCGGCGCCGGCACGCTCATGGCCACGCACCACGCGCCGCTGCCGCTCTTCGCACTCATACTGGTGAGTGATCACGTACATGCCATACTTCTCTATACGCTGAAGAGACTCAGTCATATGCTGTTTTTATTACGTCCTCCATCATCCTCCCTCTCCTTCATCACCACGCACCACGTGCTGCCGCTCTTCGCACTCATACTGAATGCTAAAGTGACTCCTCCTTAAGCTGAAGAGACTCAGTCATAATAAAAATAAAATAAATAAAAAGCCTATATTTCCACAACTTTAGTTTTACATTTCAAATGATGTTATTTCTAGTTTAGTGTTAGTTTTTGGAGAATTTTTCCTTATGCCTGAATGTTAGTAGTTGTTACTTTTATTGGTTATGGACCTTCGGGTAAAGGCCTCCTCCAGTCCTTTTCATACATCTCTGTCCTTGCCGATATCTTGCCAGTCCTTTCCTATCATTTCTGTTATATCGACGACCTAGTCTTTTTGGTCACCCTGCTCTTCTTTTGCCGGTTGGCGCTTTCCATTTTGTGGTATTAATTGTTCACCTGCTGTCCGTATATCTCGATACATGACCTGCCCATTGCCATTTGAGTTTCAGGGCTTGTGTGAGGGATCTGTAACTTTTGTTTTTTGTCTGATGACTTTGTTTCTGACTTTTTGTATTTTACTTATGTTAAGGATACTTCTGTCCATAGATTTTTGCGTCGTTGTAATCTTCTGCTTTACTTTCGCCGTGTACGTTCAAGTTTGGTAGCCGTCAACTCAGTCATACGCTGTTTATATTACATCCTACATCATCTTCCCTCTCTATCATCACCACCCACCACGTGCTGCATCTCTTCGCTTTTATGCTGGTGAGTGAGAGTGAGCTTAAGAGATTCCTCTATACGCTGAAGGTCAATTCCTTCATACACTGTTTTTATTAATCTCTCTTTTTCCTCTCTTCGCTTTTATAATGAGTGCCCACGAATAGACTGACTGTGTCGTAGAGTTCTGGCAATTAGTTCAACTAAATCTCATCTAGAAATTCGATAGTACTTTAACTATTTTTAGGAATAACCTGTTTCCTAAAAAAATAAGAAATCTAGGATATAATATAATAGGAAAATACATATAATAGTGTTTACTGGCTACAGAACCAGTATAACGGAAAAAACAGGAAATTGAGCACTCAAATATTATTATGCGTAGCTAAGCCTTTATTATGCTGTTACACGCGCTGACAGTGACGACACTAAAGCCTAGTTACACGTGCTCAGACCGCTGTCATATTAATTCCTAATGCCTGTCACATACGCGATAACTTGCATGATAATTAGAACGAATTGTGTGATGCTTGTATGTTGTGAAACTTAAACATGTTCGTACCAAGCCTTTGTACAGTAGATTTGACATTAGTGCCAATATTTCTCTCAGATTCCATAGACAATACAAAATTTTTCATGAGTAATGCCTATCTATAATACTAGGTAATATTAGAAAGGAATGTTTACTTAAACACGCTAATCTTAGGAACAACCTGTACTTGAGAACCTATTTGACAGCTAAAACTTTTCGTTTCACTTTTAAAAATATACAACTTTGCTTATGATACATACATTCTTTTTTTCTTTTGGAAACTAAAATAATCAAATGAGCGTATAATCTTTATTATTACGTTTAAAAAGTATAAAAAAATTAAACATAAGTAACGTTACGGACCTAAGAATAAAACGTAAGAAGTACGTCACGTAAGTGGCATCTCGCCTTCGATTTCTAACCTAACCTAAACCTGAACCTGAACCTGAAAAAAGTTGCAATATGAATTTTGGTCGACTATCGGCTAAAATAATAACTATGGACGTTTTACTCCACGTCCATCTAGCCCAGTGCTAAGTATCCGAAGAACTTGTGTTACAGGTACCAGACAGCTGAAATATATTTTATTAAGTATAAATATACACATAATTAAGATTTTTATCATATTAATACACAAATTCAATCCACATCCATGACCCAGGAACACAGAAAACTTTTTGTTCCTTCAGCGGGATTCGAACCCGCGACCTACGCGCTCAACCACTGCGCTACAGAGGTCATCAAATATTATAGTATATAAGAATCTAACGGCTCAGAAAAGGTATTTGAACTCTCACTGCTTAACTGAGATAATAGCTGAAAACCTAATATTTGCGTTTATTCACAAATTTATCATTTTAAGACATTATTTAAACTTATTAATTAATACAATTTAAACAAAGCTCTAAAATAATGACATTAGTGATATTAAATGTAAACTTAATATCAGTCAGTTAAAACATTTGCCAAAAGCATTAATTACGCTTTTATCTTAATTTTAGTTTCGGCTCTTTGAGTTAATGTGATCAATTTTATACGTAAATGTTTTGAATGTTTTTTTAGAAGGTTTATTAGATTTTAAATTATTAAAGAAGTATAATATAGATAAGAGAGAAAATCCCCGATATGAAATATTCTTATTAGATTTCTACTCAAATTCGTCTTTGCGTGATGATATAATGTAGCCTTTCTTGATAAATGGGCTATCAAACACTGCAAGAATTCTTCTATGATGATGAGATCAAAGTCTTCTGAAGAAGATAAGGTGTCGGTGGCCAATTTTGGTGAAACCAGTCCACACACCAGACTACCACAACCAGGAGAAATTTTTGGTGCCCAAGTGGTTGCGTAATACAAGGTCACTCACTCTTCTTTTCACTCCCATTAAACTCAGTGGGACGGTTGCCCTCACAATTGGCGGGAGAACAGGCGCAGGACCGACATTTTACATGACCATCCGACGCATTGATCGTCTATCTTATCAGACAATCAAGTATTGTCAGACAATCTAGACTGTCCTAACCAAACTCGAATAATAATAATAATATCTATGGACGCTTTACACCACGTTAGTCTGGTTCCGTACTAAGTATCCGAAGAACTTGTGTTACAGGTGACAACGGAAATATATTGAATACTATAGTATTCAATATATTTCCGTTGTCACCTGTTTAAGATTTTCATTATATTAATAGAAAAAAATACACATACTCATGACCCAGGAACTAAGAAAACTTCTTGTTCCTTCGACGGGATTCGAACCCGCGACCGCTTGAGCACCAAAGCGCTCAACCACTGCGCTACAGAGGTCGTCAGTGAATACAACATCTTCAGGTGGTCCAGGAATTGAACCCACTGTCAACTTGAACCCCGGGTCGAAAGCCAAGATCTATACCACTGTACCACAGAGGCGTTAAGTACTGTGAAGTAGGTATGTGTCTTTAAGCAATCTCTGCAATATCACTTTTATCGTTGTTGTCTGTAGTAGACATGGACAAGAAGGGTATTTAATGGATTCCACCAAGAAATATATTTCAAATATGTTGCCAATGAAAACAATATAAAGAGTATTCTTGTAGCAAAATGTCTCTGACATGTAAGCATCAGCTCACTGACAATTTTGAAGCGATATAAAATGGGATGTGGGTTAGCATTATTTATTATAGTGTATAAAAAATAAAATGAAATGAAATTAATAATAATAATTGATGTAATAAATAAATATTAAAGTGTGTATTTTATTAATCACAAAGTAAACTAAAATAAATAAAACAATAGGTAATTAAAATAATATTAGACTAGCTACTAACTAAAAACTAAAACAAACAAAAATATTAAAAAAACTATATCAGTAAGTGTGTATACTGTATAATGATATTTATTAATTTAATATAAAATAATATAAAGATGTTAATATAAAAATGAATTCTGTATATTAATATTTTCTACCCATAATAATAATATATTGTATAATTATTAATAATGTACTTTGTGATCAAAATATTTGCATGCCATTAAAACGGCAAAACATGCACTAAATAATTTATTTGTAACAACTTTTAAAACATGTTTTATGCGAATAAAGACATTGTATTGTATTTGGTATAAATAAAATAAAAAAAAAATCATCCAAATCGGTTCACCCAGGCGAAAGTTCTGAGGTAGCAAACATAAAAAAAAAAATACAGACGAATTGAGAACCTCCTCCTTTTTTTGGAAGTCGGTTAAAAACTAGTAGAGGCCATCCGAGACCCCGGAGCAGGCACCAACTGGCTCTAAGAGTAAACATCGCCATCCAGCAAAGAAACTCTTTAAGCTATCTAGGTACTCTGCCTGATGGGGACGATCTTGGGGTTATTTTTTATTTCTAGTTTTTAAAGCTATTTTATATAGACAGGGTATATTATTAAGGAGTGATAATGCTTAAGTATGTAGATATTACCAGCGCTGAACGAGGCACTTTTCTTTCAATTATTGTATGGAGAAATTTATGATGTTGGGGCATTTCTCATACAAACATAAAAGTCAAAAGTAAGTCAGTCAGCGCTGGTACTTTCACAGTATACTCTACATAGGAGGCACATACACACCCTAAAGTATTATCACTTATTTATTTTACACCTTGTATATGTATATTGTTTGTTTGTTTTAGTTCTTTGTGAATAAAATGTAAATTGAATATATAAAATTGAACTTTATTTATTACACAAGAAGATACACTTTTCGAAGAATTCGCATTGTGCGACGCGGCTTCGCTCCTTCATCTAACTTGTATCGTCTTACGCATTAAAGTTAAATTTTGAATCGCAAATTTTTATAACAATAATGAAAAAAATACATTTCTAGAATGAGAAAAGGTAGCATAATCATATCCTAAAATTATAGTGACTGTTCTTTTTACACCCGTTATATTCAACTTTATGTGTAGCCTCAGTATCAAAGTAAACAAAATGGGGTCGACGTATTTCGAAACGTTTCGCAATTCAAGCGATACATTGCTGTCCGAAAACTAAAGTGGTCCCTTCCGGCACGCCGGACATACGAGCCCCATTGACACACGATTGGGGGCAGCGCAGACGGCACAGGACCCTGTTTCAAGGGTCATATATACCATCACTATTTCCCGCTTACGAAGTACGAAAACAAAATGTATGGGATTTGACATAAACTACGCTAAATGACATACGACATCGCTTGTCATTTAACAACAATTGCCGGATAAGTTTAGCCGTTCCTAGTTTTAGCGAGACTAACAAATAGCAATTCATTTAAATATATAAGATACTACATGTTTTTTACCCTTTCCTGGGTCTCTATGGCCATCTTCACCCTTCACCTTCATCAGACCCTGATTGCCAAAGTGCTCAAGACTGGTTTTGTTACCTGTAGCCATGTTTGCCCTACATCATCAGATGAGCTCCACGTCCAGAAAATATTGCATTGTCATCCTATTTGTATATGCATTCAAAATTTCTTATGAATAATGAGTTTGGCGATTTTCTACATCCAATAACCCTGTTAATGGATTCCGCTTCTATTTTTCCGCTACTCACGACGACATTGGCGAGAATTTGGATATCAATTTTATAGACTTTTAGGTAAACCATTTTGGAATTGATTGTTGCTACTTCTTAATACTACAATTATCAGTAGTCTACATAGATGTGCACTGTGGGCCTAAATTACTATGGAGACTTGGCATGGCCCTTTAACTCGCAAGATTTGAAACAAGCAAACAAACAAACGTCGGGACAGGAGCTAAATAAAATCTTGTAAAAACTATTCGATCAAATTGCCTCTTCGTGTCGGCTACGGGTTATTAATGGCATCCAACCAATATCGAACATCAGCGCACCGTAATGTAGGATATATCACATTCGTTATCGGAACATATTCCTGGAAACTTTCCATTTTCGGGGGAACCCACTCGGAAGTGGGTAACCCCTACTCTGTATTAGTAGTAAATGAGCAAAACAGCTGTGACTTATAACTGTATAATATGGACGATAGATTTATAATACAAACAAAATGAACAGTCACTATATAATATTAATCTGACGACCTCCGTGGCGCAGTGGTTGAGCGCGTTGGTGCTCGAACGAGAGGTCACGGGTTCGACTCCTGCCGAGGGAACAATGTTTTCAATGTTCCTGGGTCATGGATGTGTATTAAATTAGTGTATAATAATATAATAAAAATCTTAAATAATATGTTTGTAGTATAAAAAGTATCTATACTAATATTATAAAGCGGAAGAGTTTGTTTGTTTAAACGCGCTAATCTCAGGAACTACTGAACCAATTTGAAAAATTATTTTTTTGTTGGATAGTCCATTTATAGAGAAAGGCTTTAGGCTATATAACATTACGCTGCGACCAATAGCAGCGAAGCGTCAGTGAGAAATGTTGCAAAAACGGGGAAAATTATTCACGTTTGGTAACTTTCGTTGCGTGCGCTGTATAAACGGTTCAAAAACACCGCGAACGAAGTCGCTGAGCACAGCTAGTTAATTATATTTCCGTTGTCAGGTACCTGTAACACAAGTTCTTCGGATACTTAGCACAGGGCCAGATTGACGTGGTGTGAAGCGTCCATAGATATTATTATTATTACCGATAGAGTAGTATTTTTAATATTGAAACGCTAATGCACCCAACCTGACACAATAAGCCGACACCATGAAGTTAGCGCAACATTTATAGAATTAGCATAAATTTGTGAATAATTAATGTATTCATAACTATTTATTGACATATAATTAAATTGTATTACTCCGGACAATAATTTCTACAGATATTTAAAAAATAATGATTTTACACTAAAGAAGTATAATATTAACTTCTTACGTATTAGTGTAAGTGTTATAAGTATATAATTGTACTATAAGTATTGCACATTTTTTTGCGTACTGAGTGGAACTCATTGTGCTCGAGTCCGACTCGCACTCGGTCAATTTTACAATATTAGTATAGATGATTGAAATTGGATCGAATGAAAACCCTCGCCGAGCATCGAATACCCTCTTGATTGGCAAATTGAGGTTATTGATAGCCCTCACGGCCCGCGAATTCATTTTAACATGGTTTAAATCGAACGTTTGAATTTCGTTTTCAGTTCATTCGCGCTAAGTTCACAGTGACTGATAACTGCTGCGAAATTTGCGCGAATGAATTGTAAAAAAAATTCAAACGCATCATATTCAATTGTGATATTATTTGCACTGATAACTTTTGCGAATGTTACATTAATTATTTATTATGATTATATCTAAGGACGCTTCACACCACGTCAATCTAGCTCATGCTAAGTATCCGAAGAACTCGTGTAACAGGTACCAGACAACGGAAATATATTTAATACTTTCATACTATACACGTATCGACGATTTTTATTATATACACATTTAATACACATTTACCATGAATCAAGAACACATAAAACTGTTTTTGTTCCTTCGGCGGGATTCGAACCCGTGCCGTCCTCGAACACGCTCAACCACTGCCCTACAGAAGTCGTTCTATACCGCAATAATGACTCCGTAGTCTAGTGGTTTAGAGCCTAGCTCTCGACTCGGAGTTCGTCGGTTCGATTCCCACGTTGGACCAACAAAAAATGTTTTCAAGTTTGGATACTACAATATAGGCTGAACTCCTGATGGTCTGACAAGAAAGATAATCCATGCGTCGGGTGGGCATGTAAAGAGTCGGTCCTGCGCTCGATCTCCCGCCAGTCTTGCCGGTATCCATCCCACTGGGTGAAAGAAGAGATAGTTCTTCGAGAGTGAAGGACGAGAGAGTTCTTCTGTGTATTGCGCACACACTTGGGTACCATAAAATAACTATTATTACTATTATATTAATAAATAGCTGGCCGGTTTTCAATGAAATCGGCCACCTTCACCGAAATCGGTGTGGGAGGCATTATAGCCCAATTCTATAAACCATTCCTTGCAATAATCATACACTAACTGGTGGGTCTCCATGGGTGCACTCCCATGGTGCGTATAGGGAGAGTCGCCGGCTGGTGTCACATTACATTGAAATTAAAATTGTGTACCGGGGCCTCTGCGTGTTGGCTTCGTCCCCACGCATGCCTTCCAAAGGTCCGGATTTAATTGTAAGCAAGGAATTTTATACACAAACATAATAATAATAATACCAATCCTTGCAATAATTATAGTCCTACACTAATTGTTGGTTCTCCGTGGGCGCACTACCATTGTGCGTACAGGGAGAGTCGCCGGCTGGTGTCACATTACATTTAAATTAAAATTCTGTGACAGAGGCCCCCGCCGCGTGTTGGCTTATCAGATTTTTATGAACGTGTCATCAATAGATACCTGATTATCCCAAGTAACATATAATATCTGTTTACGTAGTCTATTTAAAGGTTGTAATAAAATGATGTGTGTGTTCTTACATGTGTCTAACTTCACACGTTCGTCGGTCTTGTACTTCATAATAGAAGCGAGCGACCACGACGTAAATACATTTTTCCGATACGAAACTTATAAATTGGCTTCAAGAAGTTCAATACAAGTCGAGGACATTCAATTCTTCACGCGTCCTCCACATTATAAAGTTTATATAGGATAAATAAGTTAGGTACTTCAATTTAGTTGAAAATATTTATACTTCATCCTCTGTTATTTTTGTGAAAATTGCTACTGTGGGAATACTAGTGGAAGCCCCAAAGGGAGATCTCCGACCGAGAAGGTATGCTCGTTGTATGTATGTTTTCGGATGTCGTATTTAAAGCGCTGGACTTAAAAAACTTCGATAGTGCGATGCAGGATTGTGGCACTAGTTGTACCGCTACACTACTCGCCAGCACTAAATTTAGTAAACGATTACAAATGAACGTCAAACATCACACGAAATTTGTCGTTATTTGCTAAAATCAATGGTTTCAGTTCCAAGGATTGGTCCTTACGAAATATTACATATTTTGTGGCGGACAAATTAGCGCCAATAAATTTCACAGATCAACGGTATATTATATAATAATTAAAAAAAGGTTTTCTAAAACCCTAAGGTACTAGAGGTTTATTAACCTAACAAGGGGAAAAATAAAAGGACTTCCACTAGAGTATAGTGTACCTATATTGTATTAAAAGTTGTGCATAGTTCTATGATACATTTTTTGTATCTTCTTCTCTATACAATCAGATTTTTTATATTCACACAAATCTGCAAAATACTACTTGCTAACCACTTCGCTCGGTCGTAGTACTATTTTCTAGTATTTCGTGTTGGCCCGAATATGGGCTCGACGTGGAATGCGGCAAGAAGGTTAGCCAGGGCCTGTCCTTACGACAGAGGTGGATCAATGCTAGAAACCTAATAAGTGTAGGCTTTTTGCAATATTAACAACTAGTTTTTGCTTGCGGCTCAGTCCGCATAAAAAGATGAAGAAGGATAGAATCCTTCACTCTCGTAGCCCAGTGGGACGGATAACCGACACGACTGGCGGGAGGTTGGACCGACTTTTTACATGCCCATCCGACGCATGGATTATCTTTCTTATACAATCTGGTGATCAGACTGCATTTTCTGACCTAACAACATTTTTTGTTGTTCCAAAGCGGGAATCGAACTAGACCGCGGAGACGATAAAATATGTAGCCAACTGACCGAAGAGACAGAGTAACGATGTTGGATGTATTGAAGATTAGTCCAAAACCGTAACAATTACAAACCAAATTTCCCCAAAATACTTACAGAAGTTTTTGCATAAAATTCACAAAAATCCATCCTCGCAAATGCTTACATTTGATGGTTACAAAATTGAAAACTCCTAAAACATTGCTAGTTGGTTTTTGAACACCGTTTACAATCATAAGGCTGCGTTTCCACTGACGAGGAGCAGGGCAGAGAGGAGTTTGCGATGCCCGAATTTACCAATCACTATGCTCGTGCTGTTTCCATGGAAACGGAGTGGAGATTTCGAGCATAGTGATTGGTCAATTCGGGCACCGCAAGCTTATCTCCGCCCCGCTCCGCGTCAGTGGAAACGCAGCCTAAGGGGGCTTCAGACTATGCTTTACGATATTATTATTTTTTTATACATATACCTGTCTCTGTCATCACATGCTATATCGGAACTAATCAATGTGCAAATGCCTCAAAGAGCGTCCATCTCACTATCACTCGACGTCTTAAAGGTTAGTCTCAAATTCCCTTAAATTACCTTCATACAACAGATTTTAGTGGTTGGGTCTAATAAAACTGCAATGTAAATAGAACTCTACGTTGAACTAGAGTTGAAAATTGAAAAGTTCAAATTTGACATTTGACACTTACACTCGGTTAACGTTATTTAAATGAATGATCAACTAACACTTCAAATTAACAACCCATATTGAACGCTGATTGGTGGAATAATATCAGATAGAAAGGAATGGGCATATATTTGATAATTACATTACGCTTGCACATGCACGATTGGTAAAAATTTCTCAGTTATGGTTGATTCAAATCGTTTGTCAACTAATCGGTGTCTTTGGTGAATTATCCTTACCTGTGAAATTTTAACAAATCTTGCAAGGGCGAGCGTGATGTAAATATAAAATATCTGTCCGTTCCTTTCTGTCTGATACTATTCCACCAATCAGTGTTCAATATGTGTGATTTGAATGTCATGTCAGTTGATCATTCATTTGAATATCATTCGAGAAACCGGGGGTCAGATAAAGGTTCCTATAACTCCATTCTCATCGGATTCGTTTACCTGTTGAGACCCTCGTCTAATTTCTTCCTTTAGGATAGGGCTGGCTGAAAGAGCAGGATGATGATGAACCACCAGCCTTAGCACATGGTTCTATTTACAATGAAATTTTTTTGACGCAACCACAAATAAAATCTCGTGTGAACGTAGCTTTAGTGTACGCGAAAATAAACGAATAACTAACAGCCCGCCGCGCCGTCCACTCTATATTTTAACAGCTTCTCGCCTCGCCGCGCACAACCTATATTCCTGGGGGAGATGTAGAAGGTACTAGATATGGCGAACCCATTACTACACATCTTAATTGAAGACATTAAGAGGAAACAGCACGGTTGAGAGAAATACAAAATAGGGATTTATAAAATCTATTGGTGTCTCGCAGTGCCTTAGCTAGCCAGTACTAGCGCGATAGAGACAACTGCAAGTTGGACTGAAATTGCCTATTAAAAGTACCAGAAATCGACGTTTAGGGGATTCCTGTTTCCTCCTCCAAAACTTAACCGATTTAAATATTTTTTTCTTTATTAGCTAAACAAAGAATTGAGCTAGGTTCCTATTTTATGATTTTGTTGTTTATTGTAGTCAAATCTGTTTCCTATATGTTTCGGAGAGTCTAGCTTTTTTTTTAGGTTTTTGAACGTCCATATCTCTTTAAATAATTAATTTATTAAAAAAAGGAAAAAATAGGAACTTACAAACAATATCCATAAATATTCAGGAAAAAAATTGTTACTCTAGCAGCATTATCGAGGGAGGAAACAGGTATCCCGTAGACCCCTATTTCTGTATGGAAAAAAATTCGTAGTGTTTCCTCTTAATCGATGAAGGTGATATGTCACAAAAAAAAAATACCCAGAAAATTGAGTTTAATCTGTGACTTAAATATTTTAGGATATGTAGTAACGTATTAAGTGCATTAATTCTAGAGGAGGATCTTTAGATAATATATGAATTTAATATTTTACGACATATTTTAAAATGTGTAAGTGACAGTTCGGGCTCTAATTTCTCGAAATCAGTATTTTGCGTATATCACCTTCATCCACTCATGTCTTCAATTGTGCTATTGAAGTTCATACATCAAGCTGAATATAGTGTGACAAGAACGCGTAGAGCATTTTTTTGTTTTGGCACCTCTTGTAAATTACTTATCATAACACGTTAAATAAATACAAAGGTCTAAAATAGACCACAATGAGTGAATGCTCCTAGTCTATACACATCTATACACACGCACGCATTGGTCGTTGACCTAACACCATGATTGAAACTCATCTATTTTGTGACTTTTATGTAGATCTTTAATCACGATTTGTCGCGTTATGGTAAGTAATTTATATGAGATGCCAAAACCAAAAATGCTCTACGCGTCCTTCTCTTCGCACTATATTCGGCTTGATATATGAACCGTGGAACACTCTGTATATGCAACATCTGAAATTAGTGGGCTGTAGCATACCACCTCGCTCGGACGGTAGTATTCATATGGAGCTTCCACGCGTATGTTACTATAAAAGTTTTTATTTAATTATTGTTTGTGATAAAATGTGTTGGATAATGTAGTATGAACTTTTAATATTCCGGTGATAAGTGTGCACAATAAGTG
Organism: Celastrina argiolus; assembly: GCA_905187575.2. Classification (NCBI taxonomy): domain Eukaryota; kingdom Metazoa; phylum Arthropoda; class Insecta; order Lepidoptera; family Lycaenidae; genus Celastrina; species Celastrina argiolus. The sequence goes on along the minus strand of LR994591.1, from coordinate 2,158,431 downwards.
AACATGTGAAAATTTCGGTGTTTTCGGTTTACGTGTAGGTTAAATAAAAGGGTTTAACGTGGTCTAGTGGTTCAGAGCCTAGCTCTCGACCCGGAGGTTGTGGGTTCGATTCTCGCGTTGGAACAACAAAAAAGATGATCCATGCGTCGGATGGGCATGTAAAAAGTGATCTTCCGCCAGTCGTGTCAGTAACCCGTCCCAATACGGGCTACGAGAGTGAAGGAAAGTGAATCTGTATTGCGCACACACTTGGGCACCATAAAATAACTTCTACGTTGCTGGCCTGGTTTCAATGAAATCGGCTGCCGACACCGAAATCGGTGAGGGGAGCTATTATTATATCAATTATTGTTCAAATGTTACAAAATGTGTTGGATAGTGAACTATGTTCCTTTAATATTTCGGTGAAAGTGTTGATAAGTGTGCATAATAAGTGAATATGTGACAATGTCAGTGTTTTCGGTAGGTTAAAATGGACACTGTACATTTGTGTCTATCTGTTCCTTACTCTATGGGACTCGCTGTATTCTACGAGGCAATTAAGCGATGAGCATTCTCGTAGGAAGTGAAGGATAGAATATGATGATTGTGATTATTATTTACGTGTACTGAATATTATAGGTGTAATTTGAGCCAGCAAGGGAGAGAGAGAAAGAGGACAAACATAATTTGCTATAAACCCCACATTTAGTGAATTTTCACAGCAAACTGTAGATAGACCGACAAACTTTCGTCTCGACTATTTTCGAATCATTTTTTTTGGAACTACAAGTAGGCCTCAAAATATAAAGATCTATACATATAATAAATCTGTAGAGGGGTCATGTCTGTACATTAAGAATATTTAAGTGAAAATTTAAAAAAGGGGGTCTATATAAGCCACAGAACCTAAAAATAACATTTTTGAAAAAAGTGTCTGTCTGTCTGTCTGTCTGTCTGTCCATATGGGAATGTTTGTCGTCGCATCACGCTAAAACCACTGTATGGAATGAAATGAAATTTGGCAGGCGGGTAGCTTACGACCTGAAGAGCATTATTGGAAATTATTATCGCGAAAAACGAAAGGGTTCCCGTGGGATCTTCAAAAAATTGTAGCTACCTATTTGAAGGTATTTCAGCCAAACTACTCAACGTATTTAAATGAAATTTGGCAGGCAGGTAGCTTATGATCTGAAAAGAATTACTGGAAATTATTATCCCGAAAAACGAAAGGGTTCCCGTGGGATCATCAAAAAATTGTAGCTACCTATTTGCCGGTATTTCAGCCAAACTACTCAACGTATTTAAATGAAATTTGGCAGACAGGTAGCTTATGACCTGAAGAGCATTATTGGAAATTATTATCCCGAAAAACGAAAGGGTTCCCGTGGGATCTTCAAAAAATTGTAGCTACCTATTTGACGGTATTTCAGCCAAACTACTCAACGTATTTAAATGAAATTTGGCAGGCAGGTAGTTATAATCTGAAGAGCATTATTGGAAATTATTGTTATCCCGAAAAACGAAAGGGTTCCCGTGGGATCTTCAAAAAATTGTAGCTACCTATTTGACGGTATTTCAGCCAAACTACTCAACGTATTTAAATTAAATTCGGCAGGCAGGTAGCTTATGATCTGAAGAGCATTATTGAAAATTGTTATCCCGAAAAACGAAAGGGTTCCCGTAGGATCTTCAAAAAATTGTAGCTACCTATTTGACGGTATTTCAGCCATACTACTCAACGTATTTAAATGCAATTTGGCAGGCAGGTAGCTTATAATCTGAAGAGCATTATTGGAAATTATTGTTATCCCGAAAAACGAAAGGGTTCCCGTGGGATCTTCAAAAAATTGTAGCTACCTATTTGACGGTATTTCAGCCATACTACTCAACGTATTTAAATGCAATTTGGCAGGCAGGTAGCTTATAATCTGAAGAGCATTATTGGAAATTATTGTTATCCCGAAAAACGAAAGGGTTCCCGTGGGATCTTAAAAAAATTGTAGCTACCTATTTGACGGTATTTCAGCCAAACTACTCAACGTATTTAAATGAAATTCGGCAAGCAGGTAGCTTATGACTTGAAAAGCATTATTGAAAATTGTTATCCCGAAAAACGTAAGGGTTCCCGTGGGATCTTCAAAAAATTGTAGCTACCTATTTGACGGTATTTCAGCCATACTACTCAACGTATTTAAATGCAATTTGGCAGGCAGGTAGCTTATAATCTGAAGAGCATTATTGGAAATTATTGTTATCCCGAAAAACGAAAGGGTTCCCGTGGGATCTTAAAAAAATTGTAGCTACCTATTTGACGGTATTTCAGCCAAACTACTCAACGTATTTAAATGAAATTCGGCAAGCAGGTAGCTTATGACTTGAAAAGCATTATTGAAAATTGTTATCCCGAAAAACGTAAGGGTTCCCGTGGGATCTTCAAAAAATTGTAGCTACCTATTTGACGGTATTTCAGCCAAACTACTCAACGTATTTAAATGAAATTCGGTAAGCAGGTAGCTTATAACCTGAAAAGCATTATTGGAAATTGTTATCCCGAAAAACGAAAGGGTTCCCGTGGGATCTTCAAAAAATTGTAGCTACCTATTTGACGGTATTTCAGCCAAACTACTCAACGTATTTAATTGAAACTTGACACAAAGGTAGATTGTAACATGAAATAACCAACATAATATTTTTAACTGACTTACAAAAAAGGAGGAGGTTTCTCAATTCGTAAATATGTTTGTTTTTTATGTTTCTTCGCGGATATTTTCATCGTTTCTGAAACGATTTTAATTTTTTTTTATGTTGTGTAGGGTATAATTTAAATTTGGTCCCATTGTCACAAAAATGGTGACCTGATGATGGGATCCGTGAGGAAAATCCTCAAAATTTATGTGGAATAATATATTGATTTTGATTTTTTCTGAAGTAGTCTTAGCATATTATGTTACCAAACAGTAAGGTCTTGCACCTTATCCTGGATCTATAATATCAAAAAATTTCGCGTTTCAGTAATATAGTATATAATAGTAATATATATATATATATTAAAAATTTCGCGCTGCTCTGGCTTACGCCAGAGCAGCGGTAAACTATATATACAATATATATATCTGGCTTACGCCAGGCTAGGCTGGGTAGACTTTTTCTCTTTCTACTATTTTTTTTTATCTAATCGTTTTTGTTTTTCATTTTCCGTCCTCAAATAATCGTCGTCTGATTCGAGAATTATCCCTACTCAGTCTATACCCATCACTAAAAATCTGAAAATTAAATAATTTTAAACAAAAAAAAACGACTTCAAAAGGTAAACTAAAAGAAAAAATTAAATTTACATCGCACAAAGTAATACTTATTTTCCAGTACAAGTGAAAATAATTATTACTTTGTGCGAAGTAATTTATTATTATACTTAGGTTTTGCAAATACGATTCATAAAGTATAGGCGTAGGATAGTTTGTTTTCAAGATATGAATGAGATGTCATAGGTACATTTAAATTAGAAAAGTTATGTCAATATAAGTAAGATTTATGGTTTTTATTTATAAGTTTTCATGCTTGGTACGGCTTGCGTTTTTTCTTTCTTTTGGACTTTTGTTATTTTGTCGTCTAAAGGAAGTTAGTACTTTAACCGTAAAGTCCCTAAGTAGGCTACATGTTTGTTAGCGTAGGTAATTAATAAATAAAAAACCGGGCAAGCCCGAGTTGGAATTGCGCACCGAAAGTAGACTTGTCAAAAATTTGGCGCACGGCACCAGCAGCGCAGCGTCGGTGTGAAAACGATCATCGTCTGCAGTCGCTGCGGCGTAAAGTCCATACAAATCTCAGTACAGAGATCTTCGTCGCGTATATGAGCGTACTATCAAGTAGTCCCGTTCGCATAAAAGAAAAAAAAAATTATACATACAGACGAATTGAGAACCTCCTCCTTTTTTTGAAGTCGGATAATAATACACGGTCATTTTTCGAGGTGGTAGTAGGAATTGTTAGCATTTTCATAGAAAAAATACCTCAAAACATTTACGACAAAAACGGCCATTATTTGACAGTAAACTATTATTATTACTCCATCGGCCTACTTCTTTTGCCTATGCACGTCTAATACCGTGTATAAAGAAGCATTACTATAAATTAGTGATTTTAAATATCCAAACGACAGTGTTCATAAACTAAAAATGTATTTGAACTGCTGCCCTAAATCACTTTTCCACGCGTACGAAGTCGCGGGCACAGCTAGTTTTAAATATAATCGCGAAAGAGGTTTAAATAAAATTTACGTTTTTTGTGTGTATTAAATTTGTGTATTGGTATTGTTGGCGACTGGCTGGAGAGACTTTTTATCCCTTTTTTATATAATATTCCTATAAGTATTTTTCATTGTAGTCTATTTTCCTATGTAACCTCCATCATCATACCATATAGTCCACACTCACTAGCTATCAGGTATAATAAAATTCTTAAATATGTGTACAGTAGGTACCTATAATAGTATTAAATATATTTCCGTTGTCTGGTACCTGTAACAGAAGTTCTTCGGATACTTACCACGGGGCTAAATTGACGTGTCGTGAAGTGTCTAAAAATTAATATTATTAATAGTTATCGATTGAATGGGTTCAAGTGTTAAAAATCTAAAACCCATTTTTGTACTCGTAAATCTTAAAAGATAACGAAGTTATGTGATGTTATTTATTTGCTTATTAATTGCAAATGGCGCCAACTTAATTATATTTTATTTTAGACTTATCTATCTATATTTAACAATTTGTAAACATGTTTTATTCGATATTCCAACTCCCTACCGTGCCTTTGTAAAAACTGTGTTTGTCAGTTCAAACTGGCAGCATGAATAAAAGATTAGACGTTCTTTGTTTCTGTATCGTTAGATACAACTTGACGGAAGACATGATAACATGATCAGTGCCAGACGCCTGACAGTTTGAAAAATATACGAAATAATTTCTATTTTAAGCACTTTTATTATTATTTTATAGAGGCTTGTAACATACAGGCATCAGCCTTAGTAACATGCACTATAAGCGACATAAGCATTTGTATTTCTTGTTTTACATCCACGATCAAGAATGTTAGTTATATTATAACGAGCTGACCCCTGCCCACTTCGTTATTTTTCGCCCGTTTCGCTTCTTAGGTTCCTCGCTTCGTTAGGTTTCGCCCACTGAGACTTACGAACAGCAATTGATTTTTATATATAAGACTAGCTGACCCGTGCCCACTTCGTTGAGCATACAAACTGTTTTAACCTTCCCTGGACTTCCTCGAATATTTCAAGACTAAAAATAGCCGTATCGGTTCAGCCGTTCTCGAGTTTTAGCGAGACTAACGAACAGCAATTATGTTTTATGTATAAGAGAAGATAATAATATAAATATTATCGGCCGGTTTCTGAAAGGCTTATCAAATCTATGATTAATTTACATGTCTTTCATGTTAACTACTTATTTTTAACGCTGATTGGTGAGTTAGAGATTAGAAAGACTACAAGTCGTTCAAAGTCACTGGCGTTATACAAGGTTACACGTTATACATAATAATAATCTATAATTAATCTATACTTAATATTATAAAGCGGAAGAGTTTGTTTGTTTAAGCCCGCTAATCTCAGAAACTACTGGTCCGATTTGAAAAATTCTTTTTTTGTTGCATAGTCCATTTATAGAGGAAGGCTTTACGCTATATAACATTACGATGCGACCAACAGGAGCGAAGCGTCAGTGAGAAATGTTGCAAAAACGGGGAAAGTTATTCACATTTGTGGTCTTTCGTTGCGTGCGCTGCATAAACGGTTTAAGTCACTCAAAAACCACGCGAACGAAGTCGCGAGCACAGCTAGTTTACTATAATTACCAACTGTCCTAGTACTTAGTCTATCACTTCAATCTTTTTATCCTCTTGCAGATGGTGCACACGATGATGCCTATAGCCCGCCCCATAGCGCTCAGCATGGCCGGCGCGCTCACACTGGCGTACATTGCGCTAGCCATAGGCCTCGGGCCTCAGGGGCAGGAGGGGCAGTTCTATCAGCAGGTACGTACCGCAAAATGTACGGTATGTGTGGGATAGAATTAATGAAAAAATGAAAATAGATAGGAACGAGGCGAAGATCAGTTTTTGATGCTTTAAATAATTGAAGACATGAATGGATTTTTTTTTTCAATTCTTTATTTCTTAAAGAGGCTTTTACCATACACGAAATGTCAGCCCCATCATAAATTATACTAAATATTAACAAATAATTTTGTATATACATTTTGCTGCTTCACTTGCAGGTGAAGTCAGAATCAAAAATGAATCCTATTAATTGTAAATTACATGAATGGATGAAGGTGATAATATTATGTCGCAAAAATCCAAGAAAATTGGCTTTAGACTGTACACATAAACATTTTAGGATACAGTAGTAACATATTAAGTACATTGATGATTGTATGTATTTATATATATTGTATGAATTGACGGTATCTAGTCAATGACTAGATACCGATCTTTAGATTACTGTACTCAATACTTTACGACGTTGACAAAAAAACGACGAAATGTTTAAGAGACAGTTTTAACTCAATTTTCTCGAAATTAGAAATTTGCTGCATATCACCTTCATCCATTCATGTCTTCAATTATGTTTAGTAATAAAGCCGTTCTTAATTAGTAATAACGACAACTCAGTGGATTAGCGTGGCGGTGCTAAGCGTGTTGGAATCATGCCGTAGCTTCAATTTTCTTTGCTCGTGTCTGTTACAGCAAAAAAAAAAATGTACCTGATGTGTAGAATAAAAAGTATTTTATAATATTGTTGCCATAGTCTGGTAACACAAGTACTTAGGCCCGTATTAATAAAGAAGTCTCAAGCTCAACCTCACTGAGAACCTATTTGACAGATAAAAAAATGACTTTTAAAAAAAAAATTAAACCGACTTCAAAAAAAATAACTAAAAAGCGATAAATAAACTAATGTATCTACTTAATGCATAATATATACCTACAATTATTTAAATATTTACAACTCAATACCTAATACTTTAACAAAGTCATCTTTAACTATTTAAATATTTACAGTTATCACTTATATTTGGAGTCGGTGCCAGCCTGCAGCCTAGGTAACATAGTCTGTTGTGTTGTTTAACGTGCGCGGCTGGCAAGCGCGTTGAAATAGATTATTTCAGCGCGCTCAAATTCGTATTTTTAGTTTTGCTTTGAATTTTAGTGTCGGTCAGTATTCTTAATTACATTTATTTGTTTGGCTGGCACCGACTTCAAAAATAAGTGATAACTGTAAATATTTAAATAGTTAAAGATGACTTTGTTAAAGTATTAGGTATTGAGTTGTAAATATTTAAATAATTGTAGGTATATATTATGCATTAAGTAGATACATTAGTTTATTTATCGCTTTTTAGTTATTTTTTTTGAAGTCGGTTTAATTTTTTTTTTAAAAGTCATTTTATTTCTCGATTTTTAGTTGTGTTGATGCGTTTAAATAGATGCTAGTTCATTTACTTAAGGGTTTCAGTTTATTTAATATATAGTCACTAATTACAACGTCCGTTTGTCGAATTGGTCATATTTTTAGGAAGCTATAATTGTTATTAATAGGTACTTAGTTGAAAGAGTTTGATAATATAATACTTATTAGGTATTTATATTTTTTATTATCATGGGTAGACCCAACGACATTGACAAAGTTATAATATGCAATAACACACAGACAAACCTGCTGCAGTTTCAATTCGTCAATGTCGTCCATACTGCATAGGAAACAGATCACGAATGAGAAAAATGAGAGTGTGGATAAATTGCTTGTTCTCGCGAGAAGGGCCGGCGAGACTTCTCGACGAGATTTCTCGCCGTGAGTCTGGATGGTATATTACAAGTATCACGTTAGCCCTACATACATTCGATCAACCAATTGCAGTACTGCTCCCAACTCCTAACCGTTAAGGAGTACTGTAGCTTCATCATCAGCACAGCAGCATCAGATGTTGATTCAAGCATACCTCACAAGCAACATGTTAGCCCTACATACCTACTACTAAATAGTTTCCATCGACCAATTGCAGTACTGCCTTCCAGCTCCTAATCCTAACCGTTAAGGAGTACTGTAGCTTCATCATCAGCACAGCAGCATCAGATGTTGATTCAAGCATACCTCACAAGCAACATGTTAGCTCTACATACTACTAAATAGTTTCCATCGACCAATTGCAGTACTGCCTTCCAACTCCTGATCCTAACCGTTAAGGAGCACTGTAGCTTCATCATCAGCACAGCAGCATCAGATGTTGATTCAAGCATACCTCACAAGCAACATGTTAGCCCTACATACTACTAAATAGTTTCCATCGTCCAATTGCAGTACTGCCTTCCAACTGCTAATCCTAACCGTTAAGGAGTACTTTAGCTTCATCATCAGCACAGCAGCATCAGATGTTGACACCCGGAAGCATATACCTGAGTAAGACATGATTACGTAACAAAAACACCATACGAGCATACAATTTTCGGTGGTTGCCCTCGATTTCTCCTGGATCCCATCATCAGATCCTGACCTGGTGAAAATGGGACCACCTCAGAAGTGAACTCTATACAACAAAAAAAAAAATTTTGAAATCCGTCTATAATTGACGAAAATATCGGTGAACATACATAAAAAAAAAAAAAAAAAAAAAATATTATACATACAGACGAATTGAGAACCTCCTCCTTTTTTTGAAGTCGGTTAAAAACGTTTCGTTACCCTTTTAAAAGATAACAACTTTATTAATGTTTTTTTTTAATTTATTTTCTGTTTATACCGTAATTATAGCCGTAATTATTACCGTATGTATATACCGTAATAAAATTGTAGATTACAGAAAAACATTATTTCGACATGATCTGCGCTCATACACATTAGCCTATGCTTTGAACCTTTATATAGGTTCAAAAGCGATAAAATGACGTCTTACTAAAATTTGTAATAATGAAATGAGCTTTTCAATTACACACGACCTAGATATTAAGTTAATTACTAAATTATTAGCCATAAACATTAAAATTAATCTAAGATTGTGTACACAACGATAAAATACTTCATTATGTTTAATGGCGCCTGTGAGTTTTCGGCATGCAATGCGAAGGCTACAAATTGTTGTGTTGAATAAAACAGGCGTTTTGTCAGGCTGTATTCTAGCGTGCTTCAGCTTTTAGTTTTCATGGCTACGAATAATAATGTTATTAAGTTTGACCCAGTTTAGATTTGTATGTTTTTATTAATGTAGACTGGTACCACTGATTTTATTTAGTTACTAAAACACCACACTAAATAATTAATGACTGAATAAGGTTCAGTCATTATTTCACATTGTAGAGTTTTTTTTCTAACTCAGTATAATATATATTGGTATATTTCCAGCTTATATGTGAACTGGCCCTACTCGTCTCGTCCAGCGGCATCGGTCTCTACTACAGAGCTCTCACCGAGCGAGCGCATAGGAACACATTCGCGGGCACACGGACCTGTCTCGAGCAGAGGGTGAAGCTGGAGTGCGAGCGAGAGCAACAGGAGAGCCTGTTGCTCTCTGTCATACCCGCGTACATCGCTGCCGAGGTGAGTCTTTATATTATCTATCATTAAGCAGTCTCTACCATGGATGTAGTATGTACATAAAAGGAGTGAACATTTTGGTATTCGCAAGTGTCTGAAACATAGAGTGAAGCTAGAGTGCAAGCGAGAGCAACAGGAGAGCCTGTTGCTGTCTGTCATACCCGCGTACATCGCTGCTGAGGTGAGTCTTTATAATATCTATCATTAAGCAGTCTCTACCACGGATGTAGTATGAACATAAAGGAGTGCTTAAACCTTCATAAACAAAAAAATCGACAGTGAAGATGGATTGCGAGCGAGTGTAATGTCATTATATATCTCTCCTGCTCTTTCTCACCGATAAATGTTTCAGCCAGCAAATCCAATCAAATCAAAATATTTTAATTGCAAATGAAACTTAACAAGCTATTTTCGAGATGAATCGGCGTAAGAAACTCGGACATCAATGTGGGTTGTTAACTTGAATGCCAAGTTAATTGATCATATATTTAATGACGCCCGCTTTCTGAAAGGCTGATCAAATTGATCAAGTGATAAAATCAGCTAATCTGAACGCTCATTGCTGAAAACAGTGACTACGAAGTGATGTTCACCAATCAGCGTTCAGATTAGCTGATTTGATCAATTGATCAAATTGATCAGCCTTTCAGAAACCGGGCTTAGTCTTTCAGATACCAGGTCGTAAGAAACAAGTTGTCTGTGTTACTGCTTGACATAAAACATTGTAAAAACCATGCGATTTTTAATTAAAATAAGTCCGTGTATGTTACAAAGTTTCTACAGATTTCTATAGATTACAAAGTAAACTGTTACATCTGGGTACTTAGCCAAGTTGTTATCGCTAATTACAACAACAAAGTTTGACGATACAGCGATACTTAAGTCGCTTAGCGATGCTTGTATTTTTGTTTTCGAACTTCGTCGTCGTAATTAGCGACGGCTTACCTAAATCCTCAGTTCCCATGTAATATATACGGCGGTTGAGAATCAATAATGTCTATCTCATATTTTTACGTTTTTCACTTTATATTGCAGGTAGAATTAAAGTTAAATTTAGCCTGGCCTATTAAGGCACTTATCTAAAAATTTCGTATTTCGCCATATTTTTTATATTTTGAAAGATAATTCTATTCAAAGTATAAAAATGTGTTTTTTATCTCCTGTAAACTCTAATGACATAAACACTACTAATTATTAAGCGTCGATACGTAACTATAATAATACTTAATTGTTGTATTAATTATGTTACTTATAGTATTTGTGTATATTAGTTGTATAAATATGTGTATAGTTTTGAGCACAATAAAGTATATTACACTGCCTTATTACACTGGTAGAATAGATATTTTAAAATTGTCTGACAAGAAAGATGATCAATGCCTCGACATGTAAAAAGTTGCCTCCTGCGCCTGATCTCCCGCCAGTCGTGTCGGTTGTCCGTCCCACTGGGCTACGAGGGTCAAGGAAGAGAGAGTGCTTCTGTGTATAGCGCACACACATGGACACTACACCATAACTCCTGCATGTGCGACGGTGGCCTGGTTTCAATGAAACCGGCCACTTAAAATTAATATTAGGATACTATAAATAAATATTTATGAGAGGCAGCCTAATTAAAACATTAAAAATACTAAGAGGTTACTATAATATTAAGGGAATAGAAAATCTGTTTGTCTTAAATGAAAACTGTCATCATAGAGGACATCCGCTTAAACTATGGAGAATACCCCATAATAACAACCCTTTAAAGCACTTCTTGCAGAGTGGTTTCTGAGTGGTACAAGTTACCTGAAACTGTAATACTGTCACCCTCAGTAAATACATTAAAAAATAGACTGGACAAACTTTAAATCGTATGATACACACGCATCAGCTTAATTAGGCGCTAGTGTGTTTACCAATATAATAATAATAATAATCCAATAGCACGGAACCCTTCATGCGCGAGCCCAACCCTTGGATACGGAACCCAAAATTCAGTGATGCTGAATAGTGAAATCTGGGCCGAGAATCTCGTGAAGTATGCTAATAGGCAAGTCCGGATCAGTTTGCAGCACACTCCAACTGCGTTAAAAGTTTGTTATTGTAGTCTCATAACGCCCTACTTACTGCGAGAATGTTGGACAAGTGTTATCTATACCAATAATAATGCTCCCCACACTGATTTCGGTGACGATGGCCGGTTTCATTGAAACCAGGCCAGGGAGTGTGCGCAAACACAGAAGCACTCTTTCTCCTTCACTCTCTTATCCCAGTGGGACGGATAACCGTCACGACTGGCGGGGGATCAGGCGCAGGAACGATTTTTTACATGCCCATCCGACGCATGGATCATTTTTCTTGTCAGACAATCAGGTGATCAGCCCGCATTGCTTAGCCAAACTTGGAAACAACATTTTTTGTTGTTCCAATGCGGGGATTGAACCGACGACCTCCGGGTCGTGGGTTCGAACTACTAGACCACGGAGGCGTTACGGAGGCGAGAGTTTCATTACACACCTGGGGACAGGGGAAAGTAAATAAAAGCTTGTAATAATGAACACATATCTTAACGTTTGACATATTAATACGCCAAGTTGCCAACTCTCGGCATACTTACTAGACTAGAGCGAGAGCCCGGGAACGCCAGACCTTCGTTTTTTTAAAGTTAAAGGTTGTCAGTGTATGCTCCCAACATTTTAAACACTGGTAAGAACAAAGGAATATTATGAAGTGTGGGATTTTGGTAAACGGTACTAAATTCGTGTAAATTACAGATCTAAATTCATTGAATAATAAAGTGTTATTTTTAGGTGTTATCTTCAGAATTAAATTCATGTCATTAGTTGAAATCACATCGTTTAATTGCCAAACCCTGAGTTTTGTCAAACAAGCATTTAACCTGCATTCTGGACTCCGGACCTTCGTTATTTTATAAAACTTTCAGCTTTTATAAAATAATGATGTAATTAGATAGAGAATAAAATAGAAAATAACGAAGAATAAATCTTAGGCTTATATAAATAAAACAATCTTAATCGCAAACTCTACTTGAGAACCTATTTGACATATTATAAAACGGTTCGTTTCACTTTTAAAACTGAACAACTTTATTTCTTTTCCTTTTGAACCCTCGTACCTATTCATAATATAGGTTACAGGAAAACATTAAAATAAGTATAATCTACATTTTATATTCTTTATTTTTACGTTTTGAAAAAGAAAAAAAAAACTATGTAACACAACTGAAGTTCTTCATTTTTAAAAGTGAAGTGAAACGTTTTTTTAATCTGGTTATCTCAAATAACTTCTCAATTAGAGGTTTCGATTGAGATTGTTTTATTTATACGGGTTCTAAGGGCTTTATAAATAAAACTTATGTATGTTACGTAAGTTTTATTTATACAGCCCTAAGAGCCCGTAAAAATATATTTTTTTTCTTTTTCAAAACGTAGAAAATAAAGATTATACTTATTTTAATGTTTTTCTGTAATCTATATAATGCATGCTGTATTACACCTATAATTGAGGCAACATTTAGTTATAAGCAATGTTTAAATGTAATTTTAGCTTTTAATGATGTTTGTTCCTTGTTGGTGTATCTAATAAATAAATAAATCTATTATTATGAATATTACGGTATAAATAGAAATTAAAGTACTACGTAACATTAATAAAGTTGTTAACTTTTAAAAGTGAATTGAAACGTTGTTTTATCTGTCAAATGGGTTCTCAAGTGAGGTTGGCTTTTAGACTTCTTTATTAACACGGGCTCTTAGACTACATACCGCGCTCTACAGCCAGTAAAGGTTCATACATTATTCGCAGCCCTTCGCTCGAGAGTTGCGACAGAGTTGCGCGTACCCGTTATTGCAACAAACTCAAACCTACACCTTACACTCACCCAATTTATTCATAATCCTTACTATGCTAGCGTGTTAAGGTGCGTTTACATCATAGGAAAGTTAAAGCTATAACATTTTTTTAGTGATCTTTTAAAATAAATAAAACATGGAAAAAGTAGGCATATTTTTTAGCATATTTTGATGACCTCTGTAGGTAGCGGGAGGACGCAGGTTCAAATCCTGCCGAAGGAACAAAAAGTTTTCGGTGTTCCTGCGTCATAGATGTGTATTAAATTTGTGTATAACATGTAACTGTAACACAAGTTCTTCAGATAATTAGCACGGGGATTGACGTGGTGTGAGCGTTTATAGATATTATTATTATTTAACCCTAATTTAATTTCAGAAGGTTATTAATTTAACCCAAATTGACGCAAGGTGGCCTAAATATACTCCTCTGAACTTTAGCTATGATAATGCAGATTGATAATCTATCACCCAGATCATAAAGTTATTAACTATAATATTGATCACCACATCGTATATCACCCAGGATAAACTGTTTTTAGAAAGCGTTACGCCAAGTTTTTGTTGGATTTTCGAGAAGTACCTACATAATTTTTTTCACATTATCAGTGAAATATTGTCTTCTTTGTCTAGACTGGCATATCTAACCAATAACTACCTAAAGTGAGGACTCGAAGTGTCCCGATGCGTCGTGTTATTTCCCACAGCATAATCACCTAGAGTTTCCAATTATAAAGGTACAAAAGGATATGTTTCTCCAGTGAAGCACGCGTTTCTTATCTGGGGGCACGACAGTGCTCCCGCTAGTTGAGCACGGCCGTAGCATCCTTTTCTCGGAACAGTTTAAACCATTATCGACCCCCCTATAACTTCGTTCTGGATAAAGCTAGAAATCTGCATTTTTAGTAAATAAGCAGGCATTGTATAAATTTTTTAGAATTGTAACTTGTCATAGTTTCCTAATTTTGTCACTGACTGACTCACTCACTCACTCACTCACTGGCCGATCATCAAAAGTATTAGGCACATCTAGCATATTATATAGAAGTTTCTAATTTGGGATACAATTAGTGTTTAGAGTATAAATAAAGACTTTTCGACAAAAACACTAGTTTTAGTTAATCTTCTACAAAAAGAACTGAGATCACGAAACATCTGATTTAATATTATGTATCACTTGTGTTTTCATACGATTGCCAAGTCAACCCACCTATTTATTTAATAAAATAAATTAATTTCAGGTATCTGCGACCCATATCAACAAATAATTATTATATTACAAAAAATAGTTAAAAATTCAGGTACACAAATTGAAGGCATAAATTTTAAAATAGGCACTTTAATAATTATTATGATTACATTTCATTAAATATTATATTATAGGTATATTATTTTATTACTATTCTCTAAATTACATTACATTAAATTATTGTTAATAACTATTAGTGTTTTACATTATGAGTGCTTATTTATTTGTCATTTTACCTAATATTATAAGCCTCTTTGTTGGACACTACGAGTGACGTGTACGTTACAGCAGTGACGAACATAGGGACAGTCCAATCGTCGTGCTATCATTGCCAAGATGGATTTAATACATGAAATATTTTTAAATTGGCATTTTTTACAAGTTATGTTTTTGATGCAATATAAAAATTAAGCGACACTTTGACCCTGTATCAATAGTCAGTATTAGTAATAGACCGACAGTAACTATTTTTTTACTGAATTATTACTTTCCTACTTTCTCCGAAAACCGTTGAGTCCTGGTCACCCACATAGCTGATGGGTTTTGTAAACAGTGAGACACATGACACAGACATGTGTCACTAAAATATCCAATTATGTGTCACACAATACACAATCAGTTTCAGGTTTTTTGGTTTACCTTGTTTCGTTAATCGACTAAAACAGATTTGCTGTAAGTTTAACGTGTTTGACTGTCTGTGGCAACGTAGCACCCAAACGGGTGAACTGATTTTGATCCTGTGTTCTTAGTTAAAATATATCACACACCACATCTCATAACACAATCTTTTATACTTTGATGAAACCTCAAAAGAACACGGCATTACACTTTCTTCTGTCCCAGACGTCACAGCAAGCTTTGCCAAGCGATCGGCTTTCTCATTACCTTCAAGGCCAATATGAGACGGAATCCACTGTATCTGTAACGTTTTATTAGATATTTGGAAATTATACAACTTCTCTAAAATAATATAAGCTAAATGAACACCTCTATGGCCCAGAACACATTGTACTATATTTATTTCAAAGCTATAGTGACTGTTATTTTTACATCCTGTACATAGTGAAATTTTAACTGTCGCAACCTCTTAATTTCTGCTTCGGTAACGTTGCCTAATATTCATGTTTTTTTTTAAATACAGACAGCTAAATGTTACATATAATGTATAATTTCAGTGAGTGGAAAATTGGCATTAAAAGCGCGATATTTCATGTTATGTAGACTTTGCTTTGTGAATTATAATAGCGGTGTCTGTTTCCATTGTCCAGCTCAAATACAGAGTGAGATACTATTGTGACGTCTCCGATAAAACAAAAGATTGTCCCCATTCCACCAACGCATGTTAGTGTTAACGGCTTGTTAAAATGCCATGCCTTCTCGATCCGAATTACGAGAGGAGCAACATGATATTTAACGAAGGATTAACTTTAACATTGCGTGGTGAAACACGCCCATAGGATGTTCGTCCATGGCATATTATTTGTAGGACCGATGATCAAGCAGATTTTTCCTCAATAGTATTTTTGACAGATTAATTTTATATCATAAGTACTTTGCTCTATAGCAATCAGTTCTATTTTTCATCTATAAAAAGTCAGCTGCCGATTATCGGTTGAGGGCACCCAATTAAATTGAAACCTCATAAAAATATTTTGAGGTTTCAATTTAATATTCTTTTTTTTTTAGTAACACATTGAAAAATGCTCTTAAGGCAAACGTTGATCCCATCAATAACTCAATATATAAAAATAGTTATGATGAAAAAATATGCAGCTCACTATCCTCCAAAAAAATATAAAAATAAAAAATAATACATCGTAATAACAAGTGACGATCGGGGTTTAAAAGCTTGGCTCTAGACTCTAGACATATTTTCAATTGTTAAAATAATACAGGCTGATCACCTGATTGTCTGACAAGAAAGAAGATCAGTCAGCTGGACATGTTAAACTGCGGTACTGCGAATGATCTCTTCAGTCGTGTCAGTCACTAATCACACTGGTTTCAAGAGAGTGTGGTCTTGTGCTCTAAAGACAATACTTACTTGAAAACAATAAAAAACACACATTATGTTTTATTTTATTGTATATTTCGTGTTTTATATAAACATAAATCTTTATTGGTTAAAAAAACTCCTTTTTTTAAGTTTCGACCCAATTGCACATTTTTATTTTACCGTGTCGTGTGACAATGGAAACAATGAACGGTGTTCGGTATGTCAAACAGAAACGGTTATAAAGCCATCACTCATACCTACGGTACACTAACCTACATACACAAGACAATACCTGGGCCATGCATGGTTAGCGTAAATAAAACTTTATCACGGTATAGTAAAGTTCATTTTTGATGTGCATTGGAAAATTAATTTTTCAGTATGAACGTAATTTTTTTGTGACATCGTTTTAAGGATAACGCAAATATTTAAAAATAGAGCAGTATTTTCAATGACTAATATTAAAATGACATGGTTTTAAATTTTGAGTTGGTAACACTTAAAACGTTTTGTTAGATGTGTGAATAATTTTTGTCAATTTTTAAGTTTCATGCCATTTTTTTGGTTTCAACTGAAAAATGCTATTTGTACTGATAATGAGTACAATTTCATTTAATTCATTGATTGCGCAAAATCACTGGTTAGGGCCGTGTCCGGTGTCACACATATCGGCAAAGTGGTCGTATTTACTGGCGCTGAGACCATTAGGGCGCCATCACCTAAATTATTACATACTAGTTAACCCGTGCCCACTTCATAGAGCATGGAAACCGTGTAAACCTTCCCGGGACTTCCACGAATATTTCAAGACCAAAAATAGCCGAATCAGTTCTCAAGTTTTAGCGAGACTAACGAACCGCAATTGATTTTTATATAGCCTATATTACTAAGTGATAATGTAGCATTCTAATGAAAAAAGAATTATTAAAATCGGTCTAGTACTTTTTGAGTTAAGTCGTTACATACAAAAATACAAATCTTTCCTCTTTATAATATTAGTGTAGATAAATTATTACATACATACATCCGTGGTCTAGTGGTTTATAGCTACGTTCTCGACCCGGAGGTCGTGGTGCCGCTTCCCGGTTTCGAACAACAAAATAATGTTGTTTTCAGGTTTGGTTAGGACAATGCAGGCTGATCACCTGTTTGTCTGACAAGAAAGACGATTCATGCGTCGGATCGGCATGTTAAAAGTCGGTCCTGCGCCTGATCTCCCGCCGGTCGTGTCGGTTATCCGTCCCACTGGGCTACGAGAGTGAAGAAATACCTACATGCATACATACCACACATAATATGTGTAGGCTGCGCTCTAGTCACTTAAAATATATTTATTTATTTACTGTTTGTCTCTTCGATAGAAAGCATCAATTTATGACCAAAACGATGAAGACAAGAAAAGAAAATTTGTTTATAAAACCTAATAACACTTAAAGCAATCATTTTTCCATTTTCTCTAATAGGCTTTATAAACTTAACCCTTATTTATAAAGTAATTTAATCGTAATTATGAGTGTAACGAGTAAGAAAGTACATTAACCCTCCTACCTCCTCACCCTCGGACAAAAAAAATGTCAACTACTTGTCGTTTGAGTGTTGTTTAAGTGGCCGTTTCTTAAGTTGGGCGTTGTGATTGCCGATAAGTGCCCTTTCAATGCCCATTCAGAAGCCTTACTGTCCAAACTATTTAATAACATAACCATAGACCAATTAAATAATTGTATAATTGGTCCATGACATAACTAATAAATTGACGTGTTTTTATTTTGATTCTCAGTCAATTGATATGGTCGGAAGAACAAAAAGTTACGATCTAGCAATTTTCTTCATCCTGGTTAGTTTTAACCCTAGACACCTAACCTTCCAATATATACGCTTTAACCTAACCATTCGTCGATTCGACGAACAATTTTTGGCAGCGTATAATTTTATATAATTATGTATTTTTTCGATAGTTTTCGTGGTTTATTAAGTAAAATATACATTATTTTAGTGAAATAAAACCAAATATAGTAGTTTAGTAAGAAAATATTCATTTTTTTACGAAAAGGACAATGCCGATTTTTCTATGAGAGTTGGGCTATTGTTGCGTCTTAACCAAATTAACTGTAAAACATTGAAAATGTACTCAGGATTCATAATTAAAAAAATCACTTAGATATTCGATGGGAGTTTTGAGAAATCTGAATTTAAAATGTTCCGAATTTTGAGGTTAAGTTATGCATTCAAAAGTGTAAAATATAGTATCAAAAGTAATTTGCAATATCTAACGACATACACTTATAGTAAATTAATCAACGGAGGATGGCACGACTCAACGTTGAAGTAAGACTTTTAATACACTTTGTTGGAACACTTTGAATAATAATTAAAGAAAACACTTCTTTCACACACACTATCAAAAAGTCAAATTCATTATTCACGTCACACAAATGTCAATAGTACCATATGGTTAGGGCTGCCAGTAAAAAAAAAAATGTAGCCTAAAATAGTTTTAGAAAAAGAAAAAATAACTTTATTATATTTCTTATTACTTTCAATTAAAAAGAAAAACTTCATTAGCATTATTTTATAAAGTAATCTTAGACTAATGTTCATTATTATATTCGTTTTTTTCATTTATTTCATATCACTATTCTTACTATTTCACTTAAAAACTGGTATTGGCAATAAACTGGCATCATTTGGCGGTTGACATACAAAATGGCGGTTCCGTTAATTTCTAATTCAATATGGTTACTTTTTTTTTATAACTTTTAAACCCCCATTCGCTTACAACTAAAATTAATATACATAACATAATATTTCAAAAGACGAATATTTATATATAAATGGTTAAGACGCAAGAGTGACGCAAAATAGCCCAGTTTTCGGCATTCTCCTTTGTAAGATACTAAATTTTTGAGTAACATTGAAGATACCTAAATCTAAACATAAAATTTAGAAAAGAAAAACTAAAAGTAGTCTTCTTTTCTTTGGTAAATATAAATTATAATCGTCTTATTACTTTGTAAAACACAAAAAATAGTTATTTTGATGCACATTGTACATGAAAATCAAATTTATGTTCACCACAAATTTCTGTACTTCATTTTGAGCAATAACATTTTGTATGAGCACAGGCCACAGCTTTTTCCTTGTCTATACGCACTCTTGACTGGCTGAACATCATGTTAGATGATTGACCTTGACCTTGACCTTCCTTGGTTTACACCCCTAATACATTTTTATCTTTTCCTGCAAGTCGCGTGCCGAGACGGCATAGTACGAACTTCCAGGCGGATATTGAGTCAGGGTTCTACCAGTTGCATATACAGCTTATTTAGCTTCAGCGAGTGATTACTTTTTGTCCCATTACACTAGTATTGTGGTAGCAAATTATTACTGCTACTCTACTTGAAGTGCCATCTTTGCTTGTTTTCCAAACATGATGGACCTGATTTTTAATATTTCTATGGGGTAAGGTCCAAAATACTTGAATTATTACCAAAGACTTCTTCATAATATGGTATCGGGGGTATTTCTGACTCCAGTACATTGTCGTGCAGGTCAAGCGAAGAAATGTCCTAATAGTCGGAGACCTCACCTTGAGCTGGAGACCTCATCTTGAGCGTCTCTTTCTTTACCATCTACCTACAATTAAAAATTCTTTTTCGCGGTTCGATGACTCTTCCAATTCACTGGCATCTTACTCATTCATTAAAAATTTCATTTGTAAGCAATCCTATAAAAGCCATGATAAAAACAGCTAAAAAGAGCAATCATTATTATTAAAATTATTATACACAAACCCTAACCATTCGTCGAAACGACGACTATTTTCGTAATATTTCAAAATGGGAAGTTTTTATCTGCCGGGCGTGGTCGCTATTCAAAAGAGCTCGGCATACACTGAATTGACAAGTGAAGACTCGGTGATCGGTGTGCGCGTCGAAAAGAAATAGCGCTATTACTGCGGCATGTTCGTCGAATCGACGAAGGTTAGGTGTCTAGGGTTAAAGCAATCCACTAAATAAAATACCAAAGGCCGTTGAGGTCGAACTGATTTGATTCTCGATTGTGTCGGGAGTAAGCCTACAGGAGTAAGGAACATATTATTTTGTGTTTACTTAGTGCAATTTGAACTCTACAATTGTATACCAATTAAGTATAATATTTTACTAGATATTTTGGCCTACGGCTACTGCTCTTTCCTGTTGAAAAAACAGTATCCCGCAGGAACACTGAATTTTTTCGGGGTAAGTGGTACCTAAAGGGGTTCCAATCCCGTCAAAGGAACACAAAGTTTTCTGTATTTTCTCAGTCATGGATGGTGTTAAAATAGTATATGCAGAGTATAAAAGTAGAAATTTAATGTACCGTATCTATACGGTATCTATAGGTATAAACTCCTTGTAACACAAGATAAATTGGTACAGACTACGGATGATTCCGTAGTCTGTACCAATTGTTTCACCAAGCAATGTTAAAGTTAACGCCATGTTAAAATATCATGCCATCTCATTCATTGACAGCGAGAGGGAAAACATGATGTCTAACATGGCGTTAACTACCAGTCCATCTAAATCCCCTTGACAACCAAGTGGTTCAAGCTCAAGGCAACTTCGTGACAAAATTTAATCAAAACCGGTTTAGCACCGAATTATACTGGTTTTTGTACACTTTACGTGACATTTGCTCGACTTAACAACGAGTCAGATTTGAGATGATTATGTGGATTCTGGTTTAATCCCGTTTTAGTAATTTCAAATGCAGTAATCTAGATTTTAGTACTTTATTTATCTGGGCCAGCAATGCCAGCGATATAGCATAAAATTCCGCTTGAAACTTTAAATCTCATAAGTTTTAAATAATAATATCTATGGACGCTTTATACAACGTGAATCTGGCGCCATGCTTAGTTCTCTGAGAACATACCTTAAATGTCACAAGTTTTTAATAATAATATTTAATATCTATGGAGACTGACACCACGTGAATCGGGCGCTGTGCTAAGTTCTCAAAGAACATTTGTTTTGAGTACCAGACAATGGCAGTATATGTAATATTTTTATATAATGCATAATATAGCATTTTATTAACCGACTTCCAAAAAAAGGAGGAGGTTCTCAAATCGGCCTTTTTTCGTTTTTTTATTTGACCCAGAATTATTGCTGTCATTTGGTCCCATAAAACATTGTTTTTATTTTACGAACATTTTTGTTTTATGATGTACCTATATATATGGACGGTGTAGTTAAACGTATGACCCTTGACGTGGTGTGTGTGTCAGTCAGTCTGTCTGTAGCATCGTAGCCACCAAACGGATGATCTGATTTATCCTACTGCAGTTTTCTTTAGACACTAAAAAAACCTATTTAAAAAATACGGTGTTCAATAAGTAAAAAGTATAAGATAATATTTTATAACATATTTTTGTACTTACACTAGTGATCTTACAGAATTGTTGCCATAGTGAAAATTATTCTGTATGTCTTCCTTTCCGAATTGATCGTATAATTTTTTAATGACCGGCTACCCGATTTTGTGACCCCGACTTGTATAGAGCGTGATCCATGTCCTTTAAAACGCTTCAACATTCAGACAAAGTATGAAGGATCTTTACTGAAGGCTCTAATTTTTATACATTTATATGAAACATATTGTATACTCACGGCAACTTAACAGTATCGTTGACTGTTTATAATACTATTTAGACCACGATAATTTGACCGTGAACATCAATGTTACTTCACACACGCATACATAATAAGTACTGTACTTAATACACGCCACGAAAAATCTTGTAACTAAGAGCGGTTAGGAAGAAATTTGTAACTTGTGTAAAGGATTTTTCAGATTTTAAATGCGTCTTGCAGTAAAATACGGTGATAAAAAAATCTGGACCGCTTTTTTATTTCTAACCCCTGACACAAAAACGACGGGGTGTTATAAGTTCGACGTGTCTGTGTTCCCAAACGGATGATCCAATTTTAATGCGGCTTTTTTTGGTTTGAAACGTATATCAGTCGAGAGTGTTTAAGAAACAAAAAAATGATTTTTTTTTTCTTTATATCAGACACAGATTGGCTAAAAGAATTAGGATCGTCCTGACCTCCAGTGCGCGTACACGTGTTCCCCGCCGTTACGTCCGTGCCGACCACCATTCTCCAGTGCAGTTCCCAGTACCTCCTGATAGCGATCTTCAATTCACACTCTGGTTCGTTGGAACCAAGTGTGAATTGTCGCCTGCTGGGGAGTTGAACTGCCCTGATCGCCCCGCTGGAATTCGTTCCGGCGTTGTGGTCACGGGATGCCAGTTCCCCTAAGTGTTCACCCCCTGTGTTGTCCACTTAGTGTATACCGTCCCAGTTCCTACCATGTCCGCACGTGTACCGCGGCCTCCTCGCGACCGCGGTAGACGTCTGCGCCCGCGCCGCGTTGATCCGGAGTCGTCATCCGACCGGGACTCTTCACGTTCCGGTTCGCGCGCGACCCAGAATCGAACGCGCTACCAGCCTACAACCGAGCCTAGCTGTCATGGAGCAGACACCGCCCGCGCCGGACCCCCGTCGGCATTCTCGCGGGGGGGTATTGCTGGTACCCTCCTTCTCCAATGCCCGGCCGAGACCCGCAGCGCGCCCCGGGCCCCGCACCATGCAGCCGTCCAGCGCCCGGCCTCACCGCCGCGCCCCCAGCGCAGCAACGCGGTAGTGTGCGACTTACGCCACTACCCCTCACCGCAGTCCAGTTATCCTGCCCCCGCAGGACACCACCACTCTCCTGCAGCCAGCGCGCCTGCACCACCAGCCCCGCTACCAGCTCCCAGGGTCGAGGGTCCCCGCCAGGACACCTACGCCCAGGTAAGCGCCGCACCACCACAAACCAGCCGCAGCAGCACAACCCACACCGCCCCGACGCCGGCGAGTGCTGCCAAGAGGACGTCGCCCCCGCCCTGCTTCCCCACTATCATCGTCGAGAGACTTGAGGATTGGGTGAGGCATTTCCGACGCCTACGCGACATCCTGGGACGCAGCCCAAATGCCAGAGCGGTTGGCAACGTCATCCGCTTTAGCCCAGTGGACGAAAACGAGTACCGTACCCTTCGCCACTACTTCACCGAGCTGGGACGGAGTACGAGGCTGTCCTGGTTCGAGCACCGGCAACCACCTCCGAATACCATACAGGTAGGGATCAGAGGCCTACCTGTGGACACATCCGAAGAGGAAGTCCAGTTGGGACTAGCAGACCTTGGCTACTTGGCGGAGTATGTCAAGAGGTTCGCGCCGCACCCAGATGCCTCTTCGTGCACCTTCCTAGCCCATATCCAGAGGGCCCCCCACGTATTGCCCGGCGTCTTTGGAGTGAAGACGCTCCTGTGCATGCCGGGCATCCGCTTCGAGGAATGGAGGGACGGGAAGCGTCCCGTCCAGTGCCAACGATGCCAGCGCTTCCAGCACCGCACCGAGCAATGCCAACGTCGGATGGCGTGCAAATGGTGTGGCTGCGAGCACCGCAGTGAAGACTGCCCCCGCAAGCGCGGTGAGAAGCCCTACTGCATTAATTGCAAAGGGGCCCATCCCGCGAACAGCCGCAACTGTCCGACGTACAGCAGGGAGCTGAAGAGGTGCGTGGCCCCCTCAAACCGCGCCCCTGCCCCCCCGGCGTCGCCTGAGAGGCGCCAAAGCGCCGCCCCCGCGCGCCGCAACAGCGCCACCTCCGAGCGCCGTCACGGCGCTCCCGTGCCTACAACACCGCCGCCGCCCCCGCCGGTAACACTACCGGTGGAGGCCTACGAGCCCTCCCCCCGCCCACCCGCCCCGCCCGCCCCTGCCCCCTCTGTGCAGCGGCCGATGCGGAGGAACAAGCGGGGGTCGAAGGGCTCCTCCACCACCATCTCGCCGGCGTCTTCCGCTGCCTCCACCGACCACGAAGCGGAGCAGTACATGCCCGCTTCCCCGCAGCACCCGCAGCAGTCACAGCCTCAGCCGAGACTGTCTAACTCGCCGCAGCCCGCTAACAGCAGGCGCCGCCCCCGAAGCGCCCGTGAGCTGCGCACGCCGCACCGTTCTGGTGCGACCCCGGCCCGCCGCGAGCCCGGGGACTCTGCCGTCTGCCCCCCCGCTCCTACTCCAAATCCCACCCCCACTCTTGAGCTCCTTCAAGACCTTTTTATGCTGGCCCTAGACACCATCTCCGACATCCAGGCCGGCACCCACGTCCTTCCCGCTATCCTTCGTATAGCGCCAGAGGCTTCTCGTCTGGTAGCCTCCCTTATCGCCCAGGGGCGCTCCTGCCCCTCCCCCGCTTCACAAAACTCCCCCGCTTCGCGCTCTCTGCACGGAGCGGATTTTTATTAATTTTCTTTTTATATTACGGCAGAGTCCCCGAGCCCGCCCGCGGATATCCTCGGCATCGAGTGGTTCCTGCAGAGGAAGGAACCCGTACGACTGGCGAGGATCCTACAGCCGGCCCCGGACACTGCCGTACCCACCGCTTCCGCAAGGAAGCTGTATGGTGCGCACCCAGTGCCCCATATTGTTTCAATCGTGTAAACGAACGTTCGGCATCCCCTTGCCCTTCCCCCCCTCCTGGCTCCCGGAGCCCCCCCACACTCCCCTGGTTGGACGGGTCCGTGAGACGGCTAACGACCGCTCGCCAAGTCGCCCCTCAGGTGAATGTTTTAATAAAGTTGTCCGACGGTTTTTCCCCGCGCCCTGACGCGGGGGTTTTGCCCTCAAAAAAACGTCACTAGTGTCTTTCATTTACCTCTTCCCAGCAATGGTAGGGTATGTTCCGCGGGGCGAGGGGTGGTGTAGGGGGAGTGGAATCACACACGCTCCCCGGTCCCAGGACCGGGGCCCCCATGCACTGCTCGTTGCCTCTGCCACTCAGGTCACAGCCCTCCATGGCTCTTCCCTTTAGCGCCTCGGTTTTTCCCTGCGATAGGCGGGGGGTTTTCCCGAGAAAAACTGGAATGACTTCGGTCCCGGTATTCCCATGCCGGGGCCCTTCGACCCCACGTAGAGGGGCTCATTAGCCCCTGGTCGTGGTTCCCCCGCCCTGGGCCACTCTGGCCCGGCGTGCGAGGACAGCGTTAGGTAGGTAAAAGAATTAAAAAAAGATTTTTATAATCACTGTTGTTTAATATTAATATTGTTTTTAACCTTTATTTTCACGGTGAGGTCAAAAAGTTTTATTACAGGAAACAAAATATTTGACCTTAAGTAAGGTTCGCATGCTGTATTCCTTGAGGTAATTTTAGTAGAGTGAGAACATCACACATTATATTATTCACTTATTTTTGTTACAGAATTCTTTGTGATATAAGTTATAGGTACAATCTAGTCCGGCGCGCTGTCTCATTCGCACAAGTGCGATATGACTCGAGTGTAAGTGAGATAGCGTGCAGCGGGCTTCTCCCGACACAATCGAGAACCGAATCCGTTCGATATCAGTGGTTTTTCGTACATTATTTGGTGAATTACTTTGAAACTAATCAAGATAAAGAGAATTGTGAGATGGTAACTTTTTGCACTCCCGACCATATTAATCGACTGAGAATCTAAATAAACAAATGTCAATTTATTAGGAAACTGTACGCGGCATGATCGTATCTGAATCAAAATCAAATCAGTTTGGAGAGTAAGGCCCCAGATCGAATAATGAATAGAAATCGCTTCGAAAATTGGTTCAGTAGCCATGGAGGAGAAAAAGCCAACTGTATTCGTGACGTTTTTGAATGTCAATTGTATAGGACATACATTTTATACAGTTCAATAAAGTGTTTCTCAACCAAACACTATTTACTTGTTCTTGTATTGTGTTGTTTGAATTCCATCTGATTACCTTCGAAACAACAGCTTCCGAAATCTACTTTTCAAATTTTGATAATTCTTTCAGGGTGCATTAATTTATAAGTAGCCATAAAAAAAGAAATATGGGGACGTACGTTCGTTCAGGTCTTATGAAAATCCAATTATGAACAAAATCCAAGACTTTTTTGTATGGTCCGCTTGACGTGAAATGCCCCATATAAGCCGAATATACCGTAAGGAGAATGACGCGTAGAACATTTTTTGTTTTGGCACCTCATATAAATTACTTACCATAACGCAACAAATCACGATTAAAGATCTCCATAAAAGTCACAAAACAGATGAGATTCAATCGTGGTCAGGTGTTAGGTCAACGACCAGTGCGTTGTGTTTAGGATAGGAGCCCACGAGCCCCTAGAATAGTAAGATTCAGTCCTTGCGATCATTGTAGTCGAATTCTTTTTGAGTTTTATTAAGTAATTTATATAAGGTACCAAAACAAAAAATGCTCTATGCGTCATTCTCTTCACACTATATTCGGTTTAATATATGAATCATGAATCACCCTGTATAAAAAAAGATTTTTGTCCTATTGTACGGAACTCTTGATTCGCGAGACTAACTCGCACCTGGTCGGTTTCTTAAGAATGTGTTGAAATTAAACAAAGTTCAGTGAATTTAGATTCATTTAATATCATATTTTAAATAAAATTATCACAATACTATAAGCTATCAGTCATTTAATATTTGTAACACAATTTGGAATGTTCACACAGAAATTATGACTGTTGACACACATTCGTACATATCTCATAAACAAGAGCAGGAGACGTCTATCTTAGAATGGAGAGAAAGGCCTAAAATAATTATATACATAGTTTTGGTGCCTTATTGAGTACGTTTTTTTAAGCTGAGCTAGTTCCCGAACCGGTGGCATCATAATATACAGGTGGTTATGGGGATGAGTGTAGGCATTTTGCAGATGGATAGGGTCGGTCTATGCGATCATTTTCTAGTATGGGAACTATAGTCGGATATATTTTTTTAAAATTCACATTGAAATGTATGAAAGTCACTAAGATTTGTTTTATGATTATTTTCTTTTCACCACAATTTGATTGTTTTGCTATCGGAATAGTTGTAAGACTTTTAATTCATCGTGTGTTGTGTGTTTAAATCGACAAATAATAAAAAAACTGTATTTAATATGAAACTGTGTCTATTTTTTAGCTTGATAACCCAAAAAGTGTAAAGTATTTAAAAAAGCAGTTTTTTGCTCTTAACTTAAAAACTAAAGGAAATCGGACTATGGTTCCCATACTAGAAAATGATTGCATAGACCAACCCTATCCATCTGCAAAATGCTTACACTCATCCCCAAAACACCATGTATAAACGACGTTCAGAAAACATTTTTGTAGAATTAATTCTAAATAACAATATTTCAGTTTTGGTTTTTGTTACAATCATCAAACAATCATCCAATACATACATGCTGATCTCAATACGGATGTAAAATATAACATACCTAATTAACTATCGATAAAATCCATATTGTGACGTTCGCGATAATTTTTATTACTATAAAATCATTACAATACATAAACGACGCTTATTACTGACCAGTCACAAGAGCAAAGATACCATATTTTATATTGTGGTAATAACCCTAAAAGATTTCAATTCAAAGTGATATGCTCGGTCAGGCCGAAGCCCACTATATTTTAAAGAGTTGTTTAACAAAATATAGTAATAAAAAGTAACTAGCTTCTCGATTTATGTTTTATCAGAAAAGTAGTTTCAAAAATTTTGGAGAAAAACTAATTGAAATATTGGCAAAAAAAAATTGAATTACATCACTACTTTAATTCAACTAGTTCGTTTATTATCACTCACTTATTATACACGTTGTATGGGTAAGCGCTCAACTGTAAGAACTGCGATGTCGCGTTCAGTAGGTATTGTGGTGCTAATTGGTACGCTACAATACAATAATTGGCATATTATCATAATTAGCACTTTGTCAGATAATATTGACGTGCCAGACTAATTAGGTATTTGCTAATGATTGATATCATTTACATTCATTTACGTAATTGTAAAACGAAATATAAATATCAAGTACAAATCGATATTGTGACGTTGAATAAGTATCTATATTTTAGTTCTAATTCATTGAAAAAAGGAATAATCTATTTCATATTGCAAATAAAAAGAATATTGCTACAAGTATTGCTCTTGTATATCCTAGTCTACTAAAGTCACTAAGTCAGAGCTGTGAAACATTTACACGAAAAGTCACTAAAGTCAGAGCTGTGAAACATTTACACGAAAAGTCACTAAAGTCATAGCTGTAAAACATTTACACGAAAAGTCACTAAAGTCAGAGCTGTGAAACATTTACACGAAAAGTCACTAAAGTCAGAGCTGTGAAACATTTACACGAAAAGTCACTAAAGTCAGAGCTGTGAAACATTTACACGAAAAGTCACTAAAGTCAGAGATGTAAAACATTGACACGAAAAGTCACTAGAGTCAGAGCTGTGAAAAATTTACACGAAAAGTCACTAAAGTCAGAGCTGTGAAACATTTACACGAAAAGTCACTAAAGTCATAGCTGTGAAACATTTACACTAAATGAGTACACATTTAGTCTTAGGTCTATGAACTTTCGTGTAGGTGTTTCATTGTACACAACCGAGATCAACACTAGATTCATTGCAAACAATAATGTGACTAATTCATAGGAACTTATATAATATTTTTAATACATTAAAATATTATCATTATTTAGGTAAAGCTACAAGTTACATTACATTAAAATACTAAGTATTTATAGTTATAAAATGGCATTGAACACAAAAACCGACGGCCGAATACTTAAACGCTAATTAAAGTTAGGATCCCTCCTAGTCACACGCTGTCATTGCTTAGCGGAATGACAGGAAAACAACTAACTTGAGAGCCACTTTATTCAGCTATCGTGATTATTTAACTATAAGCAATATGTATGGATGTTACAAAATTTTGAATATCTTCGAACTGACTAGTACGTTCTAATTATTATACATATAATGTAAGTAAACGAAGCCTTTTTCTTTTATGTAGAACATTTAATACATAAATGAGTTTTGTGTTTGCAATTTACATTATTCAATCATTAAAAGTTTACAACATTTCTTTGGAAAAAATGTCATCATAAAAATTTCTAGAAGCATCGTGCATCTTTCCAATTTAATATCATTGATTATGATCGTTTAGCTTTGGCTATTAATGTTGTCAGTTTTAAAATAGCTACAACCCATTTTAAGGCTGGCACAATAACTACTGTAAGAAATCCCCCGGGCTGGAAAAAATTCAGAGTTCTGAAAACAGAACTAATACGGTAGAGTTTAAAATCATACACACGGTGGCTTGAAAAATTCGATGCTCGTGTGTTAAATTTTTTTTAAGTCTTTTATATTATTACCTCTGGCTGGGATTCCGGACAGTATCCAGCCTACATGGCTTAATTTCCTTGATTACATCCTTCTAATGCCTAAGTAATGTTACCTATCAGCTAAACCTAAAGCTACATGTATTGTGATAGATTCATCATTATCTGAATCTACACCACTATCCGACCACTGGGCTTCTGCTTTCTTGCTATAAGTACCATTCTCTATCAGCAATGCTGATTTAGTACAGACCTTTTTGCTTTGGAACTCCACTAGTGCACAATACTCGCTCTTCACCGGTTCAACCTTCCCAGCGGAGTATCCAAGCTTCCTCCTCATGATTTCCACTTTCACGTGGTAGTTGTATATCGACACTTTGATGATAAAGGCACTTTTATCATGTAAAAGCACTATCTTGTATTTGGTTCTGCATGACGCCGTCTTCTTCAGCTTCGTCTCGAAGTTCTCTATTAGTATTCTTATCTTCTGCGAGTAGACCGCTGTGACGTTGTGTTTCGACTGGAGATGAGAGGATATCTCGTCGAACAGCACCGTTGAGCAGTTGGCTGAGATGGGACATGACATGCCGTCAAATTTGCATCCTTCCTCGTGCAATACTCGGTTGGAGGCTGTCAGGAGATCCGTGCAGCCACGTCTGTGAACAAATGTGATAATTAAGAGCATTAATTAGTTTAACACTTTACTTAGATTGTATAGTGTTTGATTTTCTTGTTTGGACTCTATGGTCCAGAGTGTATTTTTAGAACTATGAATTTTCTCCGGACCTGACAGTCGAATGCCTATTGGCATAAATTCGTAATTATATAATTCCAGCCTTAGGTTAGGTTAGTATTTGACTCATCAGTTTTGATAAAGTATGATGTAATATGGAATGTCGTATTTCTGTTATTGCCAGCGGACATTACCAAGCTTTAATAAGATTCAATTTTGAAATTTTTGATCTTTCGACGGAATTGTGTCTCAACAACGAGGCTTACACAATAACTGGAAATCATTTCGTGAGAAGTTCTGTATGTTTCCATTAATTTTATTTAGTTTGATCTGATCATTAACAGAAGGTTTTTTTTTACTGTAGACAGTATTGGGTTTCTGTATGATGATTAAAATTTAACTATGATCTGTTCCTTAATTAGCCTTTATGTTGTTTAAATATAATATTTAGGTTCTATGATATGTTGATATAAAATATAAAACAAAACATTAAGTAATTACAATATAATTGTAATTAAACATTCAATTTTATTCGACAGCCCAGTTAAATTCAACATCTCATTATATTTTTCGTTATGTAAAAGAATTGCTTCTACCACAGTTATATTTAGCTTTATAAAAACATCGAAAAGTTTATCCTGATAATTATCAATTTAGTTACATCATTGTAAGTTATTTTAAACAGAGCTGATAACTGTATAATAATAATTATTATTATTGTGTCATAAACATAGATTAGGGAAATCGTCTCTAAATTATAATCAACTTATTATACATTTAATTCATTTGTCACACTCCCGCTCAAAAAATCACCATCGACACAACAGTAACAAGTTGTTACTGTTGTGTCGATGGTGATTTTACGGATGTGTGTACTAATTAGCGGGTAACGGTCAGTACACACCGGCCGGCCTTGACCGAGTCGATATCTTAATGTTTATTGTTTGTTTATTTCCTTATTTATTTGTACATAAATTACATATTACAATTCACTAATAATATTCTCATCAACCTATCTCATTATTTTTATTGGTTTGACTCAAATCAATTTATTAACAACATAATTTGATTTGAGTAGTACTTTATAATATTGTCTCATTGAACCGCTACAATAAATATTATTCTAGTGTAAATATTATTAGACAAAATTACATATTTCCCTAATGATAAGATATGTACATGTGTATTTATCTGAATTAATTGTTCAGAAAATTCTACAATAATATATATAGGAAAATTCATTCCAAAGTCCACCTTTATTTATTTTATTGCGATAGCTTCAGCTTGTCTCTCGATCACATCTAAGATCAAAGGGTTTGTTTGTGGTGTGATGTATGTAATTTTAAAAATACCTATAATTCCGACAAGGCAGCATAAGCTCGCTGACGAGACGTTGCAAGGCCACGCATGGAGCCGCGGGTGCTCGTAGTGATGTTCTACACCACGCGCACCGGGACATCCGGCGGGAACAGCGGTCGCACCACATGCCACCGCACAAGGGGCACACGCAGGGGCCGCGGCACTGGAACAAATGCCAATTTTAATGCACTGGGACAAATGAGACTTATAATGCACTGGGACAAATAGGACTCTTAAATGCACTTGGACAAATGGGACTTATAATACACTGGGACAAACGAGACTTATAATACTGGGACAAATACAAATGGGACTTATAATTTACTGGAATAAATGGGATTTGTACAATTCATTCCAGGTAGGACCAATGGAAATTGCATTGGTCTTATCAATTAAAAAACTAATGATGATATGCTAACAAATAAGTTGATACACTATGAATATAAAAGGGACTATTTGAATGGCGTCTGCAATATCAAGACTAATACAGATTAAAAAATTACACAATGCATTGCTCTAAAGGGTTATGTTGATAGATCTACCTTTCGTAAATAACGTAAAATGAATTGATTATTTGTTTTAGTGTTGTTGCAAATAATCAAAACATTATATATTCTTAAGGACTAAATTTCTGCTAGATTTTTTAATGTTAATGATGAATAAGTAAAAGAGCTACTGACGGATACCATTAAAACGATCGTTAAATTAAGTGGTATCCAAGTCACAATATGCAGCTTCTGTCTTTGTCATTCTGCAAAGTTGAGTACCCTGTATTGACAGCTGTTAGTTTGGCACTCACTTGTAAAGGTTCCAAGCATATGCTGCATTCTGCAAATCGGGACAGAACGTCATCACAGTTGGGACATCCACACTGCCCCGTGTGGCCGATCTCTAATGACTCTAGCGGAGGTTCCACTAGTGGTAGAGATTTGTCTGAAACAAAAACGGACTTATTAGTATTTGTGTGACCATTGGCTTCATCATCAGCATCTGCTCAATCATCTTTATTAGCTTCATCTTTTAAAGATATATCATTTTTTTATGACGTATTATTAAATTAAAATAAAGATGATTGTTTTACAGTAAATATATTTTTCGTTAAATCGATAGGTAAGTATATAATTTTTGATAATATATTGTACCTATAAAGCATCTAAAAAATACGATTATATCAACTATTTAAACTTGGAATACGATCCAATATTCGATAAAAAAATTATATTTCGAACCGAAATAACTTTAGCATAAATAATTAAATTTTAAGTTAATATTATTGTAATATTTGATACGAGTAAATTACCGTATTTTACTATTTATTTATTGACACACCAATAGTTTGTAGAATTACTAAACAATTATTATTGGTTTCTAATAATAATTGTTTAGTACAATATAATTAATGTTAGAGATTTTTAAGTTTGGAAATTTTTCCGCAGAAATGGATACTTAAAGTTTTAATAGTGTATTGGTTGTTTTGAATAAGGCTTTATGCCCAATACGGTATTAGTGATAACTGTATGAGCATTTCAATTTTTGTTGGCACACTTTCCAACTATTTTTTGGGTGCCAAATAACATGATTGACTAGGTATAGGATTGACCTCAAATATATACTTTGATAGATTAAACTTAGAAATTAGTTAATAATAGACTACGGTGAAACCAAAAAGAAGGGTAATGATTTGGCAATGTATGTACATTTGTTCTGATATATGATCGACAACCTTTCCCATTGTAATTACTTTTATAGAAACTATAAATGAAATTAAAATTTACAAACAAATACGGTATGCCATTTATCTGAGGGAGAAAGAATAGCACATCCCATCAGCCATCTTTCTCGTGAGAGATGGAATTCTAGTGGAAAAGATGATGATAATAGAATCGAACTGAACGAAAATGAACTTTCAGATTATATCTGGAGGAGGACCCCTGTTTGGAGGAGGAAACAGATATAATCCAGTTTATATCTCTTTCAATCATTATTTTATGGAAAAAAGGAAAAAATAAGGAAGTATTAATAGTATACATAGCTATACTCAGGAAAAAAAGGTTACTCTAGAAGCATTATCCAGGGAGGAAACAGGCGTAGACCTCTTTTTTTATGGGAAAACGGCCGTCGTGTTTCCTCTTAATGTACATTTACATTATTTTACATGTATACTCACGCATTTTTCTGAAAGGCTGATCAAATTGATCAATTAATCAGCTAATCTGAACGCTCATTGGTGAAAACAGTGACTGCGAAGTGATGTTCACCAATCAGCGTTCAGATTAACTGATTTGATCAATTTGATCAGCTTTTCAGAAACCGGGCGATAGTACATGAATTAACTCAAGTGCCAAATTTCCTTACTGAGTGACCTTTTAAGTTCAATGTCGCAATGAGAATACGAATTCAACATAATGTCATGTAACATGTACAATGTACATAAAACGACAATAAAAGTTTTTCGTATAAAGGACCTTTTACACTGGATTATACAAGGTGTAAAATAAATGAGTGATAATACTAAAGTATTATATTATTAGGATGTGTGTGTGGCTTCTATGTAGAGTATACTGTAAAAGTACCAGCGCTGGAAGACTTAACTTTTGACTTTCATGTGTCAATGAGATATGTCCTAGCATCATAAATTTGCCCATAGAAAGAAAGAAAAGAAGTTTATTTTTCAACTCGATACCATACATTCATTTAAAAAAAGGTTACTCTTTTAACGCTGGTACTTTCACACTAAAAACTTCTATATACGGGACTTCTATATTTATAGCCTTTAAACTGGATTATATACTGTAAGTGCGTTTTTTCCGCCGGTTTTTCTCGCCTACCTACAGCTAGTTTCTAAACTGTGCATCATGTAGGACAGTCATTACTGTTATTAATTAACTAAAGTGTCTTAATTAAGTTAAATGGAAATAAAATGTTTGAGTGCGATAGATTCATTATGAAGTTGGTATTTCCAAGCTTACTATCCAAACTGATTCGATTTTGATTCAGATTCGATCGTGCCGCGTACTCCCCAAGAAATTGGCGTTTGTTTATTTTGATTCTCAGTCGATTGATATGGTCGGGAGTACAAGTTACTATCTAACGATTTAATTTATCCTGGTTAGTTTCAAAGTAATCCACCAAATAAATTACCAAAAGCCGCTTAGATCGTACTGATTCGATTCTCGATTGTATCCTTATTCCTATCGATATTGTTCTACTCGTAAATGTATTTTTGAGTCAATTGATTTTTTCTCCATCCTTTATCCATTTAATGTAGCAAATAGTAATTAAATAAAAAAAAACATTCCCTGAGAGCTTGATTCCACACTGTTCGTCAGTGTAAAGTGATCTTTACCTCATTGTCATACGTTATACAATACATCTTGTGGTCATGACTCGTGAGTCATGAGGTCAACATGTGGTAAGACTGGTAAGGGTCAACATGTGGTAAGATTGGCAAGTCCAGGTTCCTTCACAGTCTACTCGGATGTCCCTCCACCGACTATCAATAGGGAGGGAGGGAGGGAATTGGAGTTATGAATTACTTATTTAACGATGACCTCCGTAGCGCAGTGGTTGAGCGCGTTGGTGCTCGAGAGGTCGCGGGTTCGAATCCCGCCGAGAGAGCAAAAAGTTTTCAAAGTTCCTGGGTCATGGATGTGTATTAAATTTGTGTATAATATCATAAAAATCCTAAATATGTGTATAGTATACAAGTATTAAATATATTTCCTTTGTCTAGTAGGTACCTATAACACAAGTTCTTTGGATACTTATCACGGGCCCAGATTGACGTAGTGTGAAGCGTCCATAGATATTATTATTATATTATTATTTAACGGTTCATCTCCTTTTTGACTAAATCATCAAATACTCTGCAAGGATTTAGTCACAAAACTTTAACTATCATCTGTCAACCAACAACATTCAAAATTACCTTAATGTCATGATAATTTATCACGTTAGCCTTCGCTAAGGCTAGTGCCTTATTATTTGTATAAAAGCTACTGACTGTAGTCAGTAGCTTTTATACAAATGCAATAA
Source organism: Celastrina argiolus (assembly GCA_905187575.2). Classification (NCBI taxonomy): domain Eukaryota; kingdom Metazoa; phylum Arthropoda; class Insecta; order Lepidoptera; family Lycaenidae; genus Celastrina; species Celastrina argiolus. The sequence goes on along the minus strand of LR994591.1, from coordinate 2,122,389 downwards.
AGGCTACTTTTGTCCGACATGTACGGGGTCAGGTTTGGAGGTCGCGGGGTAAAATAAGTCATATGTCATGGTAAGCGGTAACGGTATACTTAAAAGTTAAATCAAATGTGCGTGAATTTATTTACTCTAGGACCGGTTGTCAGAGCAACTGTCATACGCGCACATACACTACCTACATCCCTTCTTTATTTTCATTGAATGGAAAAGTTACAAAACTAAACTTAGAGTTTAAATATATGATTACAATACAGAAGATGGCAAGTAAAATATACTGAATACTAAAATTACAGATGTTATGCAACTAACAAAAAAACTATAACTATACTTAACTTTTTATAAAATAATATATGACATGCTTAATAACACATTAATAACATTGTTAGCTAACATTTTATTAACAAAGAAGTCTCAAACTTCACTTGAGAACCTATTTGACAGAAAAATCGTTTCGTTTCACTTTTAATAGTGAACAACATTATTAATGTGACATAGTACTTTATTTTTTTTCTTTTTATACCGTTATATTCATAATATAGATTACAGAAAAACATTAAAATAACTACTATCTATATTTTTATGTTTAACACAAAAAATTTAAGTATGTAACGCAAGTAAACTTCTTCATTTTTAAAAGTGAAACGAAACGTTTTTTCATCTGTCAAATAGATTCTCGAGTTTGAGACTTCTTTATTAATACGGGCCCTAGTCTAGATGTATGTCAAATCCCATACATTTTGTTTTCGAACTTCGTAAGTGATAATAGCGATGGCCTCTTGCATCACGGCCTGGGATCAAGTGTGCAATACCAAGCCAGTTACAGATGCAACACACTTGTGTGTGCATAACATTGTGCCAGTATGAGACGAGTCTAAAGTTTCTATCTATACTAACGTTATAAAGCGGAAGAGTTTGTTTGTTTCTTTGTTTGTTTAAACGCGCTAATCTAAGGAAGTACTGGTCCGATTTAAAAAAATATTTTTTTGTTGGATAGTCCATTTATAGAGGAAGGCTTTAGGCTATATAACATTACGCTGCGACCAATAGGAGCGAAGCGTCAGTGAGAAATGTTGCAAAAACGGGGAAAATTATTTACATTTGGGGACTTTCGTTGCGTGCGCTGCATAAACGGTCACTCAAAAATCACGCGAACGAAGTCGCGAGAACAGCTAGTAATGTATATGTCGCAGTCATCTTATTGAATCTGGTTATTTAATTGAATCACTAGGCGGTTATATAATGGCGTCAAACAGCTCGTACAGATAGCAATGTGTTGATATATTTTTTGATTAATTTACTTTAATGTTCGTTTTATTAGTACTCATTCGGAAATTTCGAAGTTTAAAACTATAATATTAAATGGCTGTCCTAGTCTCGGATTCTAATATTTGTTGGTAAAAACAGGATTCAATGAAAGCGCTAGTCATTCAATTAAATAGCGGATTCAATAAGATGACTGCGACATATATAATGCTGCGTGGGCGCGATATGTTTCAAATTGGAGTATTTATAAAACCGTTTTTCTTAATACTGGACCTGTTCCCAAAAATATAAAATAATCTTCATTATATTTACCAAAATATTTTCATTTTTTAAATTGGTATTTTTGTTTTAATGTTGCTTAAAGCAATATGCAAAGTTGACTCTTTTTTACCGTTGTATCCTTTTTAAAAGCTTTTATTTAACTTGCAATGTATGTATGTAAAGATGTTCGGGTGGAATCTTGCGACCCGATTTTGAAGCAGATACTCTCAACCGATTAAGCTGAAATTTTGTATGCACGTTTGATTGGATGACAATACACGATCAGTTGTGTGACGTCATTCTAAATCCAATATGGCGGAACATCAAAGATGGCGGAATAGTGATTTTAATGCATTTCTACAATATGGGTATCAAATGAAAGGGCTTAAAGCTTTCTTAAAAAGGTTTTTTGTTTAATTTATTTCTCTTATCAATGGCGTGAGTGTGAAAATGACTTCAGTAATTAAAGTAAGGCAAGATACGGGACTGTCAGTTTAGTTTTGCAAATTTTGTCAAAAAAAATTAAACCGTTTTTATAAGATTTTAACACTTCTGTCGGCGCGATACCCTTTTCTCGCCAGGCAAATAGTCGTTTAATGTCATTGGCACTATGTCATTGTTTCTAAGAAGAACATAAGACATATTCATCGTGTTCATAGGTCAATAACTGACTTGTAGGTAAGTATGGGTATTTATATGTAATTTATGTGTACGGTTTTTCATGAGAAAAGTTATAAAAAGTGATATGACTAATATAGTTTTCCCGCTAGATGAATTACGGGAATTTCAGAATGTGTATCTAGATGACTTCATAACCTGATTCATTACTGATTAAAACAATTGTTAGATAACTCTGTTTGCTATACACGCAATAGATGTAGTAACACAGCCAACAAACTTTCGTATAAATATCCTAACAATCTTGAATTAAAATTTGTTTTTTACTGTAAAATTTACAAGCTACCAAAAATATATGAAAAAAGGCTAGGACGTGTTTCACCAAGCAATGTTAAAGTTAATGCCATGTTAAATATCATGTTATCCCTCTCGTATTTCCTGTCAATGAATGAGATGGCATGGTATTTTATCATGGCGTTAACTTTAACATTGCTTGGTGAAATACGGCCTAAGGCTTAGTATTATTGTTTAACTTTTAAAGTGCATCTACTTTTCCGTTTAGTACTTTTTATGTTAAAGACTAACAAACATCGATACATACAACTATATTATTAAAGATATTCGTAAATAATTTAATAAAACTCTATTAAAAATGAACAATTTCAAAGATATTTATCGGTACCTGATACACTTTATTACCAAAATTATTTCCGATGGCTATTAAGGCATACGCATAATAAGTGAATGGAGACACGCCTCCAAGACCAAATGTTAAGGACAACGGCAAAAATTAGGCACAGACTTTTAGAATATAGATCACGGCCGTCTAGTCACGATACAAAACACGTTCATTGCTAGACATCTAAAAAAGCGAAATAATATAATATAATATAATATAATATAATATAATATAATATAATATAATATAATATAATATAATATAATATAATATAATATAATATAATATAATATAATATAATATAATATAATATAATATAATATAATATAATATAATATAATATAATATAATATAATATAATATAATATAATATAATATAATATAATATAATATAATATAATATAATATAATATAATATAATATAATATAATATAATATAATATAATATAACATAATATAATAATCTCTATAGACGCTTCACACCACGTCAATCTGGCCCTGTGCTAAATATCCGAAGATCTTTTTGTTCCCTCGGCGGGATTGGAACCCGCAACCTCTCGGTCGAGCACCAACTCACTGAACCACTGCACTACGGAGGTCGTAAAATAAAAAAAAGCTTTTGTATCATACAGGTTGTTTATATAACAGTCACTATAACTTTGAGATATAATTATTCTACCTTTCCTCATTTTGGAAATGTATTTAAACCGTAAAATATCATGCTTTTCTGTAGTCTACTCTAGATATACAGTGTGTTCCACGGTTTACATACCAAGACGAATATTGTGTGAAGAGAATGACGCTTAGAGCATAAATTTTGTTTTGGTATCTCGTATAAATCACGTACCTTATCACGATAAAAAAAATGCAAAGGTCTAAAATGACCACAAGGAGTGAATCTTACTATGCTGGCGTTCGCGGGCTCCTAGTCTATACACACGAACACACTGGTCGTTGACCAGGGTTGAAACTCATCTGTTTTATGACTTTTATGGAGATCTTTAACCGCAATTTGTCGCGTTATGGTGAGTAATTATAAATAACCAAGACAAGCCAAAACAAAAATTGCTCTATGCGTTTTTTTTACACTATATTCGGCTTGATATATGAACCATGAATCACCCTGTATAGAAATATATCCCATCTCGAGTTCTCGACGCTTCAACTGTGCTCTGCGAGTTGAACCTGTATTAGTGCCAAAAATTTGTCTATTAATTTGATGCTATAAGCCTATTCAATGCAAGCAAACGCACACATTTTTCCTCTTTATTGTAGGTATTTGTGATTACGTTATAAAACGTACATGGCCATAACTATTTTACATTGAAGATACCTCAACAATACTTTATAAATTATAATACTGAATACAATAGTGCATAAAACGAACAGAACGTTGTTAAAATAGTTGTATTACGTAAGTTAATAACTATTTAGTACTTCTCAGGGTAATGATAGGTCCCACACCAGTTTCTTTGCCTTGTTTCGTTAGTCATTGCCGAAGTGTGAGCGCAATACACAAGAGTACTCTTTCTTCTTTTACTCTTGCAGCTAGATTGAATAGCGAGATAATAGGCGCTGGACCGACTTTTATATTCCCATCCGACGCATGGATCATTTTTCTTGTCCGAAAATCAGGTAATCACCTTGCATTGTCCTTTTTTTCCGTTGATTCCACGGATTGAACCCATGACCTTTGAGTGGAGAGCCAAGCCTTAAAAAACCTTACCATGAAATTTTATAACAGTATTAGGTACTAAAATATTACTTATGGATTTCGAGCAAATAAAAAAAATATTAGATTATATTAAAGAGCATATTTGCTTACACGTACTTTGTGAGTAATATTATAGTAATATTGGTATAAGACCTCGTGGTAAGACCCCTGGACTGCATGCAGTACTAAGACTGATTTTATGGTGTATGGAAATTTTATGTGGTAAGCAGGTAAGTTTTCCACCCAAACTACTTTGTATGTGTTGTCTAGGGGATCAACCCTTGCCTTAAAAGCATTTTTCACTTCGTTACTAATAAATAAAGAAGATGGAAGTTTCAATTTTCATAAAGCTTTTGGGGCGTATCATACTTCAACCAAAATATGTTATGGGATTAATATTCTTAATTCTACACGAGAATATAAAATATTACTAGACTAAAAGTATGTAAAAAAAACGAAGAAAAAAAGAGAACCAAACTAAGTGCGTAGTTTTCTATTGTCCTAGGTCACATCCATGACCTAGGAAAATAGAAAACTTTTTGTCCCTTCGGCGGGATTTGAACCTCCAGCAGGGAGCGTGACGGTGTAAGTACCTATGCCACAGAGGTATAAAATAACTGTGCCCGCGACTTCATTCGCGTGGTTGTCCGAAACACTATCGCGATTATCTTTTGATTGCTCACGTTGGTTTTTGTTATTTTGATCGTGAACTCATAATAATGGTAGCAGCGTATTGTTATACGAGTATAGCCTATCGCCTTCTTCGACAAATAATGCTGTTAGACTCTTTTTTGATTATGAAAAAGGAACAATTATTACATACATATTTTTTGAGTAACTTAAACCGTATATATAGTGCACGCAACGAAAGTCCTCAAATGTGACTAATTTTCCCCGTTTTTGCAATATTTCTCACTGATGCTTCGCTCCTATTGGTTGCAGCGTGATGTTATATAGCCTAGGCATCCCCTATAAATGGACTATCTAACAAAAAAATATTTCCAAATCGGATCAGTAGTTCCTGAGATTGGCGCGTTTAAACAAATAAACAAACAAACTCTTCCGCTTTATAATATTAGTATAGATGAATCAACTATAGCATTATATTAATGTTTAAAGACAACGTTTGATGTGAGTAATATAATAGAGGCCTAACTAAATAAATGACGCTACAAGATGAGCAACAGATAAAATTAGTAATCAGATTTCACAAGAACGACAAAGCGGAATTCTTGAGTAAATAACTTGAAAATGAGCACGTTATTTCTTTTTCTTCGAGAAACGTCGACGAGAAATATTATCTTTGTATTAAGAAGTACTTATTTATAATACCGGCTACTGCCCGCGACTTAGCACACTGTTCGTGAGAAATCATTTTTTTTATCAAAGTACTCCTAAGTCCTACCCTAATATTACACAATATGTAAAAAGAGCAGTCACTATAACTTTTATCTTTCTAAAAATTTATTTTTTTATTGTTTTTGTCAAAAAAAAAAGGATTTTACTTTTTACAATAGGTATCTATATGTTTTTTTAAGTAATTTACTTAAGGTCGTTTAAACATCAATGATTAATTAATTTTAGATACTGAACTGTTTTATCAGTTTTTTAGACATTTTTTTAACATTTATGTTTCTTTACTCGCAAGAATAATAAAAAAGCAAAAAAAAAAACATATTATATTGAATTATGAATTATAATTATACGTAGTACGAGTATAATTATATCCCAAAGTTAGGCTAGTGTTTATCGCCGGAAAATGTACTAGTAGTATTACGAGCTGAGTTCTAAATGACACATGATGTTAAGGGTGCACACCCACGGCATACTTTTTGTAGGACCGATAATCGGGCAGACTTTTCCTCCATATTATTTCTGACCGACTTTTTGTATGACGTAAGCGTTGCACTATTGCAATCGGTATTTAAAATATTTCACCTACAAAATGTCGGCCACTGATTATCGATAATCGTTACCACTACTCAGTAGTATGGAATTCGAAAAATTAATAAACATAATGTCTTTCAAAGTGGTCATTCGTTGATAATAGGACAATAACACATTATGAAAACGTTTAAAATCTTTTGCGCGTTAGCTAATGAAATATTATCCTTTCTTAATGTATTTACCGTCTGGGTATCATAAAATACAATGTCATTAGTACAAAGACACATTATGTTTGTCTGATTATGAAAAGAATAAAAAAAAGTATATTACATATAAAATCTAAAGTTAGAGTAGTATTGATGGTTAGAACAGTATATAATCCTGTCCACTATATACTATATTATTTCAGCTAACAACATAAAATGTTATGTTTGATGGACAATGAAAACTGCTATTCAGTATTGCACATACTTTTGCATAATCGTAGTTACGTACCTAGATTAGTTTCAATGAAACTAACTTCGAAATTGGTGTGGGTCGTGAGAGCTGTTTTGTTATACCTACACTATTTATTTTTAACAATCAGAAATGAAGAAGAAACAGATTTACATTAAAATATCCAAGCTAGAGAACAATAGCATTCTTTAGTGGTATTTTTTTAGTTTAAAAAGTACCGTAAAGGTACCAGTGGCATATCTTTCTACTGTTCCATTCAATAATATGATTTTTTTTTACATTATAATAATTAAAATGGTAATAAGGTCATGTGCTGTAAGTTCCATCAAAATCGAAATAGTTTTAGTATGCTTGGGACGATATGGGTTAATAAAAAAATAAGGAAAAAAAAACGCAAGCTCGATTAAAAAATAATAACAAAGAGCTAAAAATCTTTGCGAACGTAGATAGAACAACGTAATAAGGTTCAAAGTTTGTTTACACTAAACAAAGACAAACTGGGGATAGAATAAGCATCGCGTTTGATGTAAACCTTTAAAGCAATACCCAAATGACGGAAGTAGTCTCTCCCATATAAAGAGCTATGACATATTTATGCACACATCTTCCGCGTTGAAGACGATCCTTAATTGTTGAGCATACAAGTCACTGCACATAAACATATTCACAAATTACAGAACAAAAAATATGTTTTCCGTGATCGTATTTCGTAAACAAGCTTTTTTCAGAAATCTCACACTATTATTTTTTATTTATACAGAAAAACTTACAGCTTATTTAAAAAGCTAAGCTAAGCTAGAGTTTTTGCAGATATGTAACAAATATTTGGTGAGTACATCAAATAAACACTAATTTCTGGTATATAACCCACACAGTGCTTTATGGGACATACTGTATACGAGTTTAAATATTTTATTTGTAAAAGGGTTACTATGACACCTTCGTGGTCTAGTGGTTCAGAGCTTCGCTCTCGACCCGGAGGTCGTGGGTTCGATTCCCGCGTTGGAAAAATGTTGTTTTCAAGTTTGGTCAGGACAATGCAGGCTGATCACCTGATTGTCCGACAAGAAACATGATCCATGCGTCGGATGGGCATGTAAAAAGTCGGACCTGCGCCTGTTCTCTCGCCAGTCGTGTCGGTTTACCGTCCCACTGGGTTATGAGAGTAAAAGGAATAGAGAGTGCTTCTGTGTATTGCGCACACACGTGGGCACTATAAAATAACTCCTGCGTAGCTGGCCTGGTTTCAATGAAATCGGCTACCGACACCGAAATCGGTGAGGGGATTTTATACCACAAAATAAACAATCCGTTTTGGAAGCAGTTCGATTTTCAAATGCATCATTAACGAGTGAAGTCAACTAGGAATCAATAACTAGATGCTTTGAGACCCGAGATCCTAAGATCAAGTTCTCAAAGCGATTCTCGAAATGCTACCAATTTAATAAGAACAAGTATCAAGGGATATTGAAGATGTTGTTCTAGATACAATCATTATTGAGGCTTAACTATGTAAGAATTTTGAAAATAATAATAATTTTAAGCCGAATATAGTGTGAAGAGCATTAGCATAGAGCATTTTTATATTTGGTACCTCATATAAATTAATTAATATAACTAAAAAAATTAAGGTATAAAATGACCAGAAAAAGTGAATCTTACTATGCTGGGGCTCGCTAGACTATACACACGAACGCACTGGTCGTTGACCTAAGACTAGGATTGAATCTCATCTGCTTTGTGACTTTTATGGAGATCTTTCATCGCGATTTGTCGCGTTATGGTAAGTAATTTATAATAATAATAATATCTATGGACGCTTCACACCACGTCAATCTGGCCCCGTGCTAAGTATCCGAAGAACTTGTGTTACAGGTACCAGACAACGGAAATATATTTAATACTTTTACACTATAAACATATTTAAGATTTTTATTATATTAATACACAAATTTAATACACATCCATGACTCAGGAACATTTAAAACTTTTTGTTCCCTCAGCGGGATTCGAACCCGCGACCTCCGGGTCAAGAGCCAATCTCTGAACCACTAGACCACGGAGGCGTCAAAATATGAGGTGCCAAAACAAAAAAATGCTCTACGCGTCCTTCTCTTCACACTATATTCGGTTTGAATGAAGCATATTGTAATCACATTATATATATGTAGACGTCAATTTGGCGCCAGCTAAACTTGTCTTAGATGTATGAGACAACGGAAATATAGTTAATACCTTCTTTTATACTATAGGTACATAATATTATATTTAATATTTAAAACACAATATTATCCAAACTTAGGAACATGTGTCTTAAAAATGCTCCCAGGCTCCGGCGGGATTCGAATACCCGACCTCCGTGTTAAGTGCTGACGTGATATCTCTTACATAATGCTATGTCATTATGTATTATGATTAAAAAACAATAAGATGTCAAGATGACGTCTGACATTGAAGCCTAAGATAGATTTAATATTAGTCCCCTAGGGAGGCCCCTAGAGTTAAGATCTGTATAGGTACCTAGTTATGTATAAGATACTGTATATTAAATTAGCTACGTATGAATAAAGCCAAATACGATTAACTAGAAGTGTTTATTATTGGACGTGTAATTGGATTCTAATAACAATAACACATATGCTGTGGCACTAAACAATATCCATTGAGCCACAGATACTATCATTTTTATTTAATATACCTATTATGATTAATTAAATTATGTTAAAATCTCACCTTCTATATCAACTTTGACTCCACCCGAAGTCTCTGACGCGTTATCTTCTATCTTCTTCTGTACTAGTCCTGTGCTTTTCTCCCCATAGTGACTCCTTTTGTCTGTGACGTAATAGAACTGGAAAGAATAAAAAATAAATTAGTCTTGGAAAGAAAGAAAAAGGACCCGCTGTAACTTAATGTCATTATTCTAATTTTCATAATTGCTGTATGAGCCTAATTGGTCTGAAGACAATTGAAAGTAGGGTTGTGCCCATTTTGAAAATATATCGATAAAAATATTGGGTATAAAATATAATTATTCGTAATTTGCGAAATTGGCTAGTTTAGTTTTTAGAACATTTTGCACATGCCTATGAATATTGCCTCTTTATTTGTTACAAAATGGAATTAACATGAACAGTTGAAAGGTGACCTCGTGGCCACTTGACCGAAAAGAGAACGTTTGAAGTATAACAAATACGATATTTATATACAAACAATACTTATTTATACAAACTTTACAAAAAGTACAAAGAAAATGCTTTTGGTGTAAATAGAATAGCATAGAATTATTTAAAGATATGAATGGATAAAGGTGATATGACGCAAAAAAAAAAAACTTAGAAAATTGAGTTTAAACCGTCCCTTAAACATTTTAGGATATGTAGTAACGTATTAAGTACATTAATTCTAGAGACGGATCTTTAGATTAAAGTACTAAATACGTTACGACGTATTATAAAATGCTTAAGTAACAGTTTGAACTCAATTTTCTCAAAATCATAATTTTACTACATATCACCTTCATCCATTCATAATTTTACTACATATCACCTTCATCCATTCATGTTTTCATTTAGTATGCTATTATCAATCAATTACTTATACTAATAATTGTAAATACTGTTAGCAAATAATATAATATTGCCAGATTATAATATTTCAGAGAAGTTTGAAATATCCAACGTGTAGTTTATGAATGATGTGCAGTATCGCCATGTAGGCTTAATAAATAAAATCTAAGATTTTATTTCTGCTAAAATTAATTGCACTTGAAATTAATTTGGACATAAGGAAATCTTAATTGTTTGTATTTCCATTGTCCGGAAGCTGTACATACTAGTTCCCAGTGTCTTTTCACACTTATCACATAGTAACAAATGTTATAAAAATAATATTATATTATTATAATTACAATGTTTATATCTTTCATCTCCTTATAAAGTTTTTAATTATTCATTATCCTTTAAAATATATTACTTAAACAAAGACCACATTATTCAAAGAACACATAATTCACCTTATTATAAAAACTTAAGGTTACATCTTTGAATTTTTATTACTTTTGTAGTTTTTTCTGTGTGAATTATTTCGAATGCAATTATTGTGGCATAGTAAAAATGTAGTAAATTTTTTTGTTCTATAATTTTTAAGTAAGTATAATCAAAGTGTATTATCAATAACACAAAAAACTCCTTAAAAATAACATATATAAATTGAAACTATTTTAGGTAAATTATTATTATCTAAACTACAAACTAAACAAGTAATAAAAAAGGCTATATGTAAAAAACTATATCTAAATCGGCGGCCGCTGGTAATGTACCCAAAAGACTGGCCGTATTACCTCGCTGTATCGCTAAACTGATACGTTGGCCGAGGTAAGCGCCAGCCCTTGGGTCATTTGTCTTTTCCGTGAGTCTTTTAGATAGGTCTTTCAAAAGGCGTTTAGCACTGGGACCCCATGGACCCAAAGTCTCGACACCAAAAGGCAGAAAAATGTATCCATCGCCGATGGATTCATATTTCCGCCCCTTGTGGGTCTCGGCGTGTGCCGCCGCCGCCCCCGCCGTCTTTGCAGTGGCCGTCACGTGAGACGCTGCCAGCGTATCCACGCAGGTAGCGTCCCACACCAGCGGCTTCCCGTGGCTCCATGGTACCAAAGACATACCGTCAGGTCTCCTGCCGTCGTCACGCACTATACCGTTCGGCTCGAGAGTGGCCGGTACGTTGACGGTGGCAAGAGCCCTGCGGATTATGTCGTTTATGGAGGCATGGCGAGACTGACGGCCGGCACTGCGACGGCAAGACAGTCCATGATGTCCCTGGCGGTCCACCGTGGCACCACAATGGCAGAGATGGGGTTCGTTGATGGCGGTACCTAATCGAAGGCTAACTGATAATGAAAAAGTGTGGTTATCTAACAAAGTTCCGATATTGGATGACGGGAGTGCTTGGAGCCAGTATCCCGATTCTGGCTCAGCGGACGCTAAGAGGCGAGCGCGATCAGCCGGGGTGCAGCAATTTAACAGGTCTGAATGTGCCAAATTAAGTAGTGGTTCATCCCAATTCTTTTGGATGTGGGGTTGGACTGGAATTTCGTCTGAGCAAAGACCACGCCAAGTAATAATGGCTTCCGGTAATGAGTCAATACCCACGCAGCCTAAAGAATTGGAAATAATTTTGGTGAAAAGTTTATGGATACTATGAGCTGATGACAGAAAAGCAGGAAGGGAGACACTGGACACCTTCCTGATGCCTAATCCGCCAAACCTAATGGGGAGAACGGCTTGGATCCAGGAAGTGTCGGAGATATTGCAATTAAGAACATTTACTAATGTGTTTTTCAAGGTGAGGTCTAACTGTGAGAGAAAGTTAGGAAAACTCCATAGTGGACAGCATCTAAGAACGTACATTAATTTGGGCACAAACAGACAGAACCGAATGATTTGATATGCCATGTGGGAATTTATTGTAGTAAGTTTGCCGGAAGATTCTGAGAATTTATGATTTTGTTCCGAGATGAAGGAATTATAACCTTCACTAAGTATGGGAGCACCTAGTAAGCGAAGGGACTCTTTACTGAGAATTTTGATATTAGGAGCCAGATTATTGAATTTAGGGGTTACTTCGTGCCAAATATCGAGTGAATCGTTAATAAAAAGCTCACATTTAGAGAAATTTAAGTCCAAATCAATGGATTTAAATTTCTCTGTAATGACTTGGAGATCTTGTAGGACTGAGGCTGTTTCTCCACCGATGGTCCCGTCATCCAAGTACCAGACGTTAAATTCTGAAGTGAGCGATGTAATGATGGGATGAATGGCTAGGCTGAATAAAGCGGGGCCTAGGGGATCGCCCTGCTGGCAACCAGTGGAGGAAAACAGGCGATCATTTTGGTATATAAGTGTTGAATCCGCACCATAGCACTGTAAAATATAATCATAAATCTCGGGCACGTGATTTTGAACTTCTTTTAGCAGAGCACTTCTAGAGACAGAATTGAACGCATTTTTTACGTCCACTTTTAGCACCACCTGTCCAGATTTAGTTTTCAAATATGTGCGAAGGGCGTGGACGGCAGCTTCACATCCACCCTTACTTCCAAAGCCAAGTTGGACAGGTTGAAAGGTATCGGCAAGTTTCCGTGAAATACGTGTGCAACATATTTTGGAAGCGATCCTTCGGTAAGTGCAGCCAACCGCTATAGGGCGGATGCCACCGTCTTTCTTTTTAAGGGCGCATAAATTGGCACCATAAATTATGCCCGTTATTTCTTTCGGTACCTTACCAGATAACATAAGGTTTATTAAGGCTGTTAGGTCTACTAGAAGCGCCCCGCCGGAGTCCCCCGAGACACCTATTAAATCTTTTAAATGCTGGGGACTTAGACCATCGTGCCCACCAGCCGAGCCATTCCTAAAAGACATTATGGCGGTTTTTATGTCTTTTACACAGGCCTCTACGGATTGCACAGCAGGACTGAACGAAGGTGGTATGCTGGGCGGTGGAAGTGATGGGTGTTTTTCATGAAGGGCTTCTAGTGTATGTGGGGAGTATTCGGCTATTGTGTCAGTAGAAAAAAGCAGATTAGCGGCACCTTTTAGGTCGCCGTCACTGACCTTTGATTCTATTTTATGTTTTATATTATGTGTTTTACGCAGAGGTTGTGGCGTTCGATTGCCATTAAAAACGTTAGTTGGAGACGGATTGATGGCATGAGTGCAGTTATGTTTAATGGTAGATGTAAGTGATTTTTGTCTATCCTGAGCGGCATGCAGTATATGAAAAGGGAAAGTAAGAAGATTTTCCCAATTTTGGCAACAATCGGGATTAGAAATTACTTGTCTTATGAGTGATGACAAATTTTTGGCTACTTGGATCCTGGCACCTTTTGGAATTCTTTTTAGGATGGGAATCGAAGATTTATAATTACATATTTTTTGCCAAAAAGGAATTGTTGGTAGTGGATGTGACGTCGTCGATGTGTTAATGGGATGTGTGGGATGTTGCTGTATAACTGTTGAATTGTGATTATGAGTTTTACCTAAGTGGATGTTTAGGCCTCTTGCCCCTTTGAAAGACCGGTTGCAAAATTGACATTGTATGAAGATACTACTGCAAGACGTGCTGGCGGCTGCCGACATATGTAAATAAAGACTAAAAAAAAAAAAAAACTTACATAATATACTATAAGTACCTAATACAAAAACTAAAAATTATAAAGATATAGAAACTAAGCTATTTAAAACAATAATTAATATTATAATAAGTTAAGTAGATATCACCCGGAACAAAAATATGATTATATAATATTCATCTTCTGGAGATTTAGTTGTGGGTTAGCCATTCTCACTGATTGCTCCAGTCGTAAGTTTCATCCAGTGCTTGGTTACGGGGTAGTCAGTAGTCAGGGACCACAGATTATTTAAATAGGGTCGTTCCGTATTTTAGGTTCGTTCCAGGTCACTCTTCTGCGTACATACGTCATCGACGGTAAAAACAATCCAGCCGGGGAACCAGGCGTTGATAGACTTTGGAAATAATTTGTGGGATTATTTGAGGTGTTCCACACGTATTTAATTTGTTTTTACAAGAGTATTCCGCTGAAATATTATTTATGTTAAAAAATTTATTCAGAAATTTTGAGACATAATGTTGTCGCTTTCATAATATTGTAGTTCTATAATTAACTAATATTAATATGCGAATACTTTTATATTGTACCTAATTAGTTTCTTTTGAGCACTTTGCTCGAAGTGATTCCAGAATATAACGTGATCGTGACAGACCCTAGAAAAAAATATTCCAATGAAGATTGCTCTATGTAGAAATATGTCATTCACTTGTACTAACCGGTTACATGGGCTGCGCCCGTAACATAACGTAATCCTTGCATAACCCGTAATAACCCGTATTCTAACGTAACTGACGCCTTATTCATACAACTGTATTGGGAATGGAATCGTGATTTCAAAGTGTGGTACAGTCAGAATTGTAATACTACGCTAACTTATTTCGAGTTACACTTTTGTTCGAAGTTATATTGATTTATATTTGTTACTTATTATGAAAACATATGACCAAAAAGGCAATTTCACTATCCATTGAGAAACGTTACCGAATAAGTAAGCTATAAATATGTAGGCAAACTTTCATTGTTTGTGTTAATAAAAATGTATTTTGGTGTTCACGAAATAAATTCTCAATGAATCATAAAAAGTATAAGTCATATGGATAAGCACTTCGAATGTAGGTTCCTAATAAACGAAAATAGTTCGATTACAAATCATACCATTATAGTTTCATATTTATAATTAGGTATTGATGCAAAACTGCAAAACTATGATTTTGAGAAAATTTAATTCAATCTGTCACTTAAACGTATTTAAATACATCATAAAGTATAAAAAAATACATTAATCTAAAGGTCCGTCGGCTCTAGAATCAATCTACTTATTACGTTAGTACATAAATTAAAATGTTTAAGTGACTGTTATAACTCAATTTTGTGGGTATTTTTTTTTTGCGACATATCACCTTCATCGATTCATGTCTTCAATTATTAGTAACATAGACATTTTTATCCGTAAACAGATTTTATCGATAAAAAAGTAATAATTACACATCCCTAATCTAAAAACGCATTGTGTTATTCAGTTGCACAAGTATCAACAAAGAAACTGGGGGCAGTGTATCTGTCATATACTACAATTATAAAAGTATAAAGCATCACAAGGATAAAGTATATAGAGAATAAAATATAACCTGCAGTAAAAAAAAAACCTCTAGGGTCAATAAACAAAACAAAGGGATATGCCAACAGCGTATTTCTTACCGGTTTCTTAAACAGCATCATCTTATATCTGCGCCTCATGTTCTGGTATTCCTCACACTCGTCGTCTGAACTCGAATCGCACGTATTTCGTAACATGGTGACATTCATAATGACACCAAAAAATTCATCGACATATACCGACGCTTCTCGAAGAGACAAATGACAACACTGATCACTAATCGATTTTTAATATTTTTATCGATTTATTAGTCGATAAAACGCGTGCTCACCGCACTAGACACATCGATGTACTGTGAATGCTCGGTACAAAAAACTAAGTCGCTCTGTTTACAGACAATGAGCTGCTTATCACGTATTGTCATCGATTGCAATAAAAAATAGATTAGATTTATAGATAACCTAGTGTCGTAAAATGGGGTGTGTTAGTTATGGTTACATTGCAGCTTTTGTCAAAAATTGTTTTATATATATTGTTTCAGTAAAATCTTGTAACTCTCATGTATCATAATATTTTGTACTGAATAATAATATCTTTGTTATATAAACGATGAACTCGAACCGTACGTTTTGCCGGGATAAGAGTAGTGACACAAAAGTCATAGTATACAATTTAAATATATTATATCTAGCAATATCCCGCGAAACTGATATTAACTTGTTTCGCGGGATATTGCTAGATATAATATATTTAAATTGTATGCTATGGATTTCCGCAAAGTAACGCCTGATTCCATTAACTATTTAAAAGTCATAGTGTTAATCCAAATCCTAAACAGCTATACCAAATTTCAGTACAATCAGTTGATGTACAGTTATCAGTTATTATTGTACTCGCATACTAAATACTAGCACAGCTCTATCATCTTCAAAAAATATAGAAATCGGATTGAATTTAAAGTTTTTTATTATCCTTTTGATCTTGCAATCAGTCCACAAAGTTTCAGCTGATTTGTTGAGAGGATTATGCTATATAGCTAGATTCGGAGTAATGACTAACTACTCTACGGGAATCTGGGAGGTTCACGATTCCCGTTCGACTAGGATTTAAAATTACCGCGCGGTGATTGGTCAACATTTAGCGGCAAGCGTTTATTGGCTGTTTCGCTGGACAGTTTTAAAGCCATAACGCATTGTAAATGAGGTCTCTGTTTGTTTGTAGGTTCAGTTGCCAATCGATTCGGTGCCAACTTCATCTCTTGGATGGTGAGGCATCACCACGCTTGCCAGGCGGATTGGCGAACGAAGTTTTCAGAAATGCCTGTTTTCGGATATTATTATTCCCTCATGCCTTGTACGACACCCACGGGAAAGATTTTGTTGTTGTTAGGAGGTGCTATTCACTCTCTAGCACCCCACCAATAAATTCTAGACCTTATCGGTATAGTAACAAGGCCAAAAAGTGTTAAGCCGGATCGGATACATAATAATATTTTCCTAAATCTACTTGTTCTGTAACGTTTGGAATATACAAGGAAACTTTGCACGTTTACAAAGTGGTCAATGGGAAAAATTCATTCAATTGTTATTCATTCAATCAAAACACATGTCATTATAATATGACTTAATATGTTATATCTACGCCAAACAGGTAGTTTACCGCATCCTTGTTCAGCGTATGCGTGATTTACCGCGGTCAAGTGCGAGAGACGGGCTACCATAAAAAAGGGTTCCGTAATATCGATCCTAATAACACGACGAAGAACCTCCTCCTTTTTTGAAGTCGGATGAAAACATGATCAAAATAGGATAGTTTCTATTAAACTCACTTAAGATTATAAATTTGAGATTTTGGAAGTTATACCTTGTATTGGGGAGGTAAAATTTTGACGACCTCCGTAGCGCAGTTGGTTGAGCGCGTTGGTGCTCGAACGAAAGGTCGCGGGTTCGAATCCCGCCGAGGGAACAAAAAGTTTTCAATGTTCCTGGGTCATGGATGTGTATTAAATTTGTGTATAATATAATAAAAATCTTAAATATGTGTATAGTATAAAAGTATTAAATATATTTCCGTTGTCTGGTACCTGTAACACAAGTTCTTCGGATACTTAGCACAGGGCCAGATTGACGTGGTGTGAAGCGTCCATAGATATTATTATAAAATAAAAATTATATTATAAACCGCTTTGTTACGTAACGCGTTACGGCGCCTTTTCACTTCTGTTGGGCGACCAACACGCACACTTTTATGTTTTGTATATACCAGTGGAATATTGACACAATAGTTTAGAACTCAAGTAACATCCTTGTCTTTGCTTTGAGCAGTGACAGTGACATCATCTGAATGAGAGAACCGCGAACTTTAATTAGTGGTTTAGTATATTATACAAGTTTGACTTGCTAACAATCTCTACTTTGCTTACTAAATAAGGAAGAGTTTGCATTGGAGCAATATTTACGTAATGATTGTGCAAATTATTATAATTACTTACTGACCCATGTTAAATTCGTTGTGTGTTCAAACACTTGTGATCACCTACATATATAATCTACACCTACAACCTACACTCTCTTTCCTATGGTTACAATATAGGGATGTGACAAATCAATTAATTAATAATCGATTTTTCAAATCATAATCCTTGGATTTTTCATAAGGTTGTCCCGATTGGTAGAATATTATCAGACAGAAAGGTGCGAATAGATATTTTATAATTACACTAGCTGTGCCCGCGACTTCGTTCGCGTGATTTTTGAGTGACTTAAACCGTTTATGCAGCGCACGCAACGAAAGTCCCCAAATGTGAATAATTTTCCCCGTTTTTGCAACATTTCTCACTGACGCTTCGCTCCTATTAGTCGCAGCGTAATGTTATATAGCCTAAAGCCTTCCTTTATAAATGGACTATCCAACAAAAAAAGAAAATTTTCAAATCGGACCAGTAGTTCGTGAGATTAGTGCGTTTAAACAAACAAACTCTTCTGCTTTATAATATTAGTATAATAGATCACGTTTGCACTTGCAAGGGTGCATAGTGCATACTTTTTAGAGTAAACTCTATATACGGGACCCATACACACCCTAAAGTATTATCACTCATTCATTTTACACCTTGTAGGTATATATATATTATTGTGATCGTTGCCAGTATTGTCCTACCTTGAAAGCAATATTTTATTGTTCT
Organism: Celastrina argiolus; assembly: GCA_905187575.2. Taxonomy (NCBI): domain Eukaryota; kingdom Metazoa; phylum Arthropoda; class Insecta; order Lepidoptera; family Lycaenidae; genus Celastrina; species Celastrina argiolus. Next base: position 2,103,598 of record LR994591.1, on the reverse strand, counting down.
GCGGGAAATTGAACTCACGACCTCTGAAGCTGAGCTCTAAACCACTGGCCCACGAAGCCATGTCTATACATAGAGAGCTCATGTGTGTGCTCCCCACGTGTGTAGTCATTAGCACGAATAAAACGTGACTTTCGAGTGCCGTTATGTTCGTGTTTAATGGGGTTTTAAAGTTCGTTCAGATATGTGCGATTTGCATGATATTACTACGTAAGTTTCAGGTTAAATAAAATTATAATATAGAGCATCTAGAATGCTTTTCTTTTAATTTATAGTTTAAATATTTTTTTTGTGTAGTTAGATTAAGGTACGATGGAATTGACATCGTCAAAATTTTATACAAAATTGCTTTAAATAATAAAGATAAAAAAAATATAGAGAAAAAATATAATTTCTTCTGTTAAAAAAAAATAAGAGTCAATCATCGTCTGTGACTTTTTAAGGTTGTTCTAGCTTTGGAGTCCAACTGGAGTCCAATTTTTTTGGGTTTTTTTTATTATAATTTACATCTTCCATTGATATTATGTGGATATGTCGCCATTATATATATAAAAAAAAAAAAATACAAAAATTAAAATAAATAGGTACATACCATTTATTTCAGGCTGCATAAGCCCATATTATAAATACCTATTATAAAACGTGCAAATCATACTACTACAACGATAATATGCCAAAGAGTTAGTTTCCCTGCTAGTACCTACAACGCACGTAGGTTTTCTAACGCATGAGTGTAACTGACCCTTAATATGACTTCATCACAGATTGCACTGAACGCGGAAATATCTGTAGTGTTTATAAACAAAGTACGTTATATCTTATCGGGGCTATGAGTAGGTATTATTCTAAAATACACATAATCTTAGCGATTTCCCATATCTAAAGCTTTTAAATTGAGTGTAATGGTTAATTTTTCATTGTTTTTGTAGCAAACGCAATAGATATGCGTGCATTTTACGAGCCGAGGGTGGGGCCTTCCTTTCAAAAAAGTACGTTGTTTTATCGTGGTTAGAAGTAGGTTTTATATATGAATTACGATTATACGGTCAGGAAATGTATTTTTTTGTCAAACACATTTTTTTTTACTTTTAACCATTTGGTAATTTTAGTCACGAGAATTAGAAACGCATTCTTTTAAATTTTGTAAAAAATATTAAGTAAAGAATTTATACACTTCCTAGAATTAGAATAGGTACTATTGGAATAATCATATTATCCCAAGTAACTGATTTATAATATCGGTCAGTAAAATTACATTTCTGTGTCACATCACCTCTCTTTCTTCCATTGTCAGTTAGCAGAGACAGAATGATTTTTGCCTGTCATTTTACTGACCGAGATTAAAAAATAGGGAATAGTCTTTTTGCACCATATAAAGCCTAAGTTATCCGGGCCAACTATTTATTGTTACGAGTAGCTTCAGCGCTACAGTGGAACGTTTGATTTTTTTACATAGACTATTAAAAAGGCACTCCTTTGCATCGATGTAGTCGGGTAAAAATATACTACGAGACAATATTTTTGCGTCGTTTCAAGTTGCAAAAATATTAGTCATTAAGTATATACATTGTACAGGTATTTTTGTCGGACCACCAGGTAATCGGACAGCACTACAAAATAAACTTGTCATGTATGAACTAAATCACATTTTGTGTTTATTTTCACATGTTATGTAGGTTATCTTCACGATAAGCGTTTCGTCACCCAAATCAAGTTGATAACATTTTTCACACACTAATATTATAGGTAATAATATGTTCTAAGTGTCGTCGTACGAAGAAGAAGGTGACTAGACTAATAATAATGCCTCCCACACCGATTTCTAGCTACGAAAGAGTTATTTATAGTGCCCAGGTGTGTGCGAAATACACAGAAGCACTCTCTCTTCCTTGACTCTCGTAGCTCAGTGGGACGGATAGCCCACTACTGGCGGGAGATCAGGCGCAGGACCGACTTTTAACATGCCCATCCGACGCATGGATCATCTATCTTGTCGGACAACCAGGTGATCAGCCTGCATTGTCCTAACTAAACTTGAAAACAAAATTCTTTTTGGTTGTTCCAACGCGGGAATCGGATCGGTCCTGCGCCTGTTCTCTCGCCAGTCGTGTCGGTTTACCGTCCCACTGGGTTATGACAGTAAAAGGAATAGAGAGTGTCTTTGGGTATTGCGCACTCACTTAGGCACTATAAAATAACTCCTGCAAAGCTGGCCTGGTTTCAATGAAATCGGCTACCGACACCGAAATCGGTGAGGGGAGCTATTTATGTTTTAATTTTGAATAAAAGGTTTTTTAATTTTATTTTTTATTGTTATGCCCCAATGGTACGAGTACTCTGCTCCACATCAGTAACAGTGACACCAACTCTTGAGATATCGGGATATTCGCGATAACTGATAAGATAAGGTACTAAGTCGTAACCTATTGTAACTGTTATTGGTGTCAAGGAACTCATTCAGTTTTGTTTCCCTTTAAAACTTATTTTTTTTAAACTTGACCACCAGCTCTATGCACAGTAGTTAGCGCGTGGTAGCAAGATGGAGGATACGGGATCCCGAGAAGAGAACCAAAATAGATGGCCATGGATGTGTATTAAAAATATAGGAAAATTGTTAATTGACAGTAAAAAATAGTAATCTTAAAAAAAGAAAATTCGAAATTCAACAATTAAAAATAACAAAATAATATTTCAACAAAGTAATTAATGTTCTTTTTGAAGTCGGTGTCTACAAACGTTTGTAAACGTGAGTTTCAAGTTGACATCTTGGAATGTGAACAATACATTGTTAAAATCTTATTTTATACTTTTCAGGTGTTGAAGTAGTTTTTTTCAAAGGTAGTTATTTATTTCTAATTTTCACCCCCTTTTTCGTGTCGTGAGTCAATTGTAAATGCGAAAGTAAAAAACTCCTAAATAAGCCGTTCTGAAAACACATGATAAATCACCCATGCACATATATATAAAAAATACAGGCCGAATTGACAATCTCCTCCTTTTTGGAAGTCAGTTAAAAAAAATCGTAATGTCCATTTTTAAGGCCCCCTTAACTTAATCACTTCCACTGTTTGTACTTATTCAAATACAAAGGACTGTGTGTGTGACTTAAGATGCTCTTAATTTAAGTAGCTTTTAAGCTATTCTCAATCATATAATTACTTAGACATACATACAACTAGCACCAGCTCGTCCTAAATGTGGTCTCACAAAAACCCCGCGTGAAATCACTGATTAAATTCCAAATTATTAACATTTGCAAACAAAATTGGCTATCATGAAACGACCGTTTCAAGAAAAAACTTGTATTATTATTATATTCAGATAGCCAATTATTATATAACAAAATTCTGATGACGTCAATTGATATTAAACAATTAAAATGGCAAAATGTTATAAATGTACGTATTCAGGCAATTTGAAATGAATTATGACATTTTTGAAAACTACATTTAAACCTGTTTAGTGTTATTTATCCTTAAACATATTTCATAATACATAATAATCTATAATACATAATAATCTATATTGATAATATTATTAAGCTGAAGTGTTTGTTTGTTTCGCGCCAATCTCAGGAACTAGACTGATTTGAAAATTTCTTTCAGTGTTGGATTGCCCATTTATTAAGAATGGCTATAGGATTTTTTTTGCATTTTAACATAAATACATTTCTAAAATGAGAAAAGGTAGTATAGTATAATCATATCCCAAAGTTATTATAATCGGTATTATTACACGTATATTTAAAACCATACACAAAGAATCGCTGTCAAATTACATGGTTTCCAAACCCTAGTTAAAGATAGATAGGTTATTCAAATAATAATGCCCCATGCTAAGTATCCGAAGAACTTGTGTTACAGGTACCAGACAACGGTAATATATATTTAATACTTTAATACTATACACATATTTAATGACTCAGTAACATTTTAATACTTTTTGTTCCCTCGGCGGGATTCGAACCCGCGACCTCCGAGTCAAGAGCCAAGCTCTGAACCACTAGACCACGGAGGCGTCTTGGCCCATAAATGGCCCATAAATCTGTGTATACTGTCAAGTTGTAGTAAAATCATATCCCAAAGTTTTGTAGTATTTTTACACGTAAATTTAAAAACAAAAAAATAGCTGTCAAATTAACTGGTTTCTAAACCCTGTTTATAGGTACAGGATATAGATATAGGTTATTCAAATGGGCCATTAATGTGTGTATACTGATAAGTTGTCGAGTGTAGCCCAATCAAAAATATCTCTCGCTAACTGAAAGTAAAATCACTAATCATTAACTGTTTGAGTTAAAACATGATTAGTTCAACAATTACCGATGACGCATACAGGGTGATTCACGTCCAGAAATACGCGACGGACAGTCTGGGCGCGTTCCCGGCATTCCTGAATATTGGTCGGGGGATAAACATGATCATCATTGTTTATCTCCCGAACAAACGCCATTATGGCCTCCGTGGGCCTGGTTCTCAGAGGTCGTGGCTTCGATTCCCGCGTTGAAACAACAAAAGTTGTTTCCATGTTTGGTTAGATGCAGGCTGATCCCCTGCATGTCTGACAAGATGATCTATGCGTTGGATGGGCATGAAAAAAGTCGGTCCTGCGTCTGATCTCCCAGTCGAGTCGGTTACCGGTCCCACTGGGTTATGAGAGTAAAATGAGTAGAGTGTCTTTGTGTATATTGGTATCCTGGTTTCAATGAAATTGGTCACCGATCCCCGAGTTAGTAGTAGGTTCGAATCCCGCGTTGCAACAACAAAAATGTATCATGTGAATTACTAGGCTATCAGTCAATAGAGATGGATCATCTCTTGTCTGACGCGTCGGATGACGTCGCATGTCAGAAGTAAGAACTGTGCCTCATATTTCGCCAGAAAACAAAAATAGCCAGTCGAATTGCCAGTATTAGGGTGATACCATTTTCTAATACTAGGTCGTGTGTCCGTTATATATCTACTTTGTGCACGTGCTAAGTATCCGAAGAACTCGTGATAAGGCACAACGAAAATACTAAAAGTATTATATTATAATATATACTATACACATATTCAAGAATTTTATAAATTAATACACATCCATGACCAACAAAAACAGATAACTTTTTTTCCTTCTGCGGGATTCAAACCCGTGATCTGTTCGAGCACCAAGCAGTTAAACGACTGCGCTACAGAACTCGTCTCTTTTGTTTCAAAGTAGTAAGACGTAATAATGATCATTCAATTACTTAACTAAACGATTAACTATTAGTTGAACCACGTAATTGTAATAATGTTTGTACATTTAAATATTAAATATTCTAATGTATCATTTTATTACATCGTTTACATAATATCAGCATTCAGCAGGCATGTGACCAAACTTATGTTAGGTATAGTTGATATTACATTTATTTTTATGTTTGTCATTTTAAACACGTTGACCTTATTTTATATTGCTAGCTAGCGGCTACAATGTAACCTATTATCTTTATTATAATATATAGTAACCTAAAAACTATTATCTGCGTATTTTAATTTTAAAGTAAACATTTTATTTACGATTTCTAGACAGTAGGTAATTTTATTTTTGTCTAGCTACCTCGCTAAGAAATCTAAAGGTTATCCTGTATTACATCATCTTCTTCTTCTCTTATATATAAAAATGAATTGCTGTTCGTCAGTCTCGCTAAAACTCGAGAACGGCTGAACCGATTCGGCTATGTTTAGCTGAAAAATATTCATGGTAGTCCCGTTTTGCGGCTGTTCCTTTTTTTAAGCTCAACGAAGGCACGGGTCAGCTAGTTTAAACTAAACTTGGTAACTATCATATATGCTATTTAATCAAAGTTTGTTCTTTTTTTTATGAGCTATTTCTTTGGACGACCTCCGTAGCGCAGCGGTTCAGCGCGTTGGTGCTCGACGGAGAGGTTGCGGGTTCGAATCCCGCCGAGGGAACAAAAGGTTTTCAATGTTCCTGGGTCATATATGTATTAAAATACTAGCTGTTCCCACGACTTCGTTCGCGTGGTTCTTGAGCGGCTTAAACCATGCAGCGCACGCAACGAAAGTCTCCCAGTTTTTGCAACATTTCTCGCTGACGCTTCGCTCCTATTGGTCGCAGCATAATTTTATATAGCCTAAAGCCTTCCTCTATAAATGGACTATCCAACAAAAAAATAATTTTTCAAATCGAACCAGTAGTTCCTGAGATTAGCGCGTTTAAACAAACAAACAAACTCTTCCGCTTTATAATATTATAGTATAGATTAGTATAGATAATAAAAAACTTAAATATGTGTATAAAAGTATTAAATGTATTTCCGTTGTCTGGTACCTGTAACACAAGTTCTTCGGATACTTAGCACGAGGCCAGATTGACGTGGTGTGAAGCGTCCATAGATATTATTATCATTATTACTTGAAAAAGATATATCAACACTCACATACGTTTATAAGACAAGTAAGTACTTATTATCTTGAGTATCATCATATTCTGAAGACGTCGTCCGTCGAACCCAGTAGTATGTAGTCCAAGGTGATCAACCCACAAGCTGCCTCTCTCCGATCCCGGGGTGGATCGTGTTACGATATCGATGCATTGATGTCGATATCGATATTAAAATCGATTTAGTATCGTATTTGTGAATGTTAGTTGCCGAATAAAAAATCCAAATCGGTTCACACAGGCGAAAGTTCTGAGGTGACAAACATAAAAAAAATGCAGACGAATTGAGAACATCCTCTTTTTTTGAAGTCGGTTAAATATGGTGGTGCTATGTTCGCGCATATTAAATCAGCCTAGCCTATAATATCTCCAAATGAAATGGTGTGGTGGTAGCTTGATATTTTTTGTTTATTTTCAGAAAAAAAAACTTCATTTGGAAATAAAACGTTTTTAATTTTTTTATAGCGTTAAAAGCAAATATTTGCTGAGATGGGTTTATGGGTCATTCCTATAAATAGTAACTCTAATCCCATCAAAAACATAACTTCAAAAAATGCCAATTCTCGCTACTTAGTTCTTATACCGTAAAAAGTTGTGGGATTCATGTGATGCCAAGGCGGAATAAGTCGGTCGGTCTTACGACATCTTATAGTGATCATATCAATATTATTAAAAATCTCTCATGTATATAAATATTAAATAAATAAGTAGATAATTATCTTGATTTAGTTTCCCTAATTTCCCGAACCTTTTTTACGAAAAGGACTTACTTTTTAACCCCTGAAAAAGTAGGCGTGGAATAAGTTTGCAGTGTCTATGTATATCAGATCGTAGCTCCCAAACCAAAACTATAGTATGAAATAGTGATTGTTGCTTTTTTACGAATTATCTAAAACGGATTTTGAAATTTAGATTAATGTACTTAATACGTTAGTCATAATTTAAAATATTTAAGTGACAGTTTTTGATGACCTCCATAGCACAGTGGTTGAGCGCCTTGGAGCTCGAGCGAGAGGCGTGTGGGTTCGAATCCCGTCGAGGGAACAAAAAGTTTTCAATGTTCCTGGGTCATGGATGTCTATAAAATTTGTGTATAATATAGTAAAAATCTTAAATATTTATATAGTATGAAAGTATTAAATATATTTCCGTTGTCTAGTACCTGTAAGCGTCCATAGATATATTATAATAATATATTATATTAGTTTGAACTCAGGTTTTTGCGGCATACCTTCATACACTCATGTCTTCGAATGTCATCAATAATATAGCTGGAACTTCATCGATATAACCCCCACATCCCTATCGACAAACCACCTGGTCATCTCCCACAGGAAGTCATTGATTGGTTTCCATCCCGCCGCGTCGCACCGCACAACATGTGTGGCTTCGTTTTGTGTCAATCAACCATGCTGTGATAGCTTTCTGTATTCGATAGTTTCATGTATTTTAATATTTTTAACCCTCGACGCAAAAACGACGGGGTTTTATAAGTTTGACGTGGCTGTGTAAATGTGTATGTGTCTGTCTGTGGCATCGTAGCTTCCAAACGGATGATCCGATTTTAAGAGGAAACAACACGGTTGAGAGAAATAAAAAATAGGCAGTTATAAAATCTATTGCTGTCTCGCAGTGCCTTAGCTAGCCAGCACTAGCGCGATAGAGACAACTGCAACTTGGACATTACCTATTAAAAGTACCAGAAGTCGACGTTTAGGGGATTCCTATTTCCTCCTCCAAAACCTAACCGATTTAAATATTTTTTTCTTTATTAGCTAATGAAAGAAATGAGCTAGGTTGCTATTTTTTGATTTTGTTGTTTATTGTATTCAAATCTGTTTCCTAGATGTTTAAACATAGAGGAGAGTCTGGCCATTTTTTTTACGTTTATGAACGTCTATATCTCTTTAAATTATAATCAATTTATTTAAAAAAAATAAAAAATAGGGACTATTCAGGAAAATAATTGTTACTCTAGCGGTATTATCCAGGGGGGAAAAAGGAATTTATAGTAGTATTTTTGTATGGAAAAAAATTCGTGGTGTTTCCTCTTAATGCAGTTCTTTTTTGTTTGGAAGGTATATAATATAAAGGTTTGAAATATATCAGTCGAGAGTGTTATTTGCTATGTTTGGTGGAAATTGGTTTAGGTCTTCAAGGACAACAGGTCGTTAGGTGTGATATTAATGTTACACGATAAGTCGGGGGCTTTTTTGAATTTTTAATTTAGTTTTGACCCTTGAGATATAGTAGTTAGCGTCATAAGCTTGAGGTCACAGATACGAGTCTTGCCGAAAAACAAGGAACTATCTCGGTGTTCATTTTCACTTTTGGAACAATAATTATTTACGTTTGTTTTACAATTTTAAAATGTTCGTTGTCTCTCTCTGTTACAAGTTGTTTGGATACTTAGTACAATACCGTAGTATAAAATATATTTAAAACCCTAATTATTGTGCCGTACAATGTACAACAGTTTTGTGTCTAATGTCTTAAAATTTTCGTAAAATTTCATTTTATTAAGAAAATGAATCTAAGTTAGAAATTCAGGTATTTTAATATCAATTACACTGTGTATTGATTAAGGTTTCAGTTTATGTCAATCAATTAAAATGTGTGGGTTTGATATAATTCTATAAACGTCATTGGTGCTTTTCATATTTGAGCGTATTTTTAGCATACTTACCGAAAATATGGATGTCAATCATAATTATTATAATATGATCTAGAATAAATAACAGTTATTTTCCATTCCGTAATATGAAATATAAGATAGTCCAAAATAAGTGCTCGGGGAACAAAACAAAACATAAACATATCATATTGTAATCGTATATTAAATTTTATTATTATGTTTACAAAACGTTACGATATATGTGTTTACAAACTGCGGAATAAGTTTACGGATTTTTTTAATTAAATGGAAATATTGTTTATACATGTTTACATTGAAATTGTTTAATGATTATTATTGCTTCTTGTTCAATAAACGACATTTTTAAATATTTCCTAGGTAGTATAGATAAGCGAATTTGGTTCTCATACTCAACAATATAAAATCGAATATCGGAAAAATGGTGTATCTCATTGGCAAATCGTAATTTCAGCGATGAAGTAATGGATTTGCTATACTCCTCACAGTTAACAAGTTGCTTGGCTAGTGCTTTTTAAGATGTATTGCGCACACACTTGGGCTCTATAAAATTGAAACTATCATTGAAAACGGCCACCGGGTGGCATTATTATTATACAGGGTGTAAAAAGAACAGTCACTACCACATATTTTACTTTTACGTATTGAGATACGATTATAAATTAATACTACCTGTCCTCATTTTGGAAAATATGTACATTTTTTGTCAAAAACTAAAAAAAAAATTTTTTTACGTGCTTTGTCGCAAGAATTAAAAAAAAATATACATTTTCAAAATTAGGCAAGGTACTCTAATCGTATTTGAAAGTTATAATGACTGTTCTTTTTACACCTTGTTTAAGTTAATTATTGTAATTTGGGTCACCCATTTGAATTAACTATAAAATAATAAATAAATTATTACATTACTAATACAAAAAAATAATACCTTAATAATTTAAGAATATATAAATATTTTGCTCTATGTGAAAAACGTCACGACTTCGAATATACGCCAATAAGTTGGTCTTAACACCATAAAGGATAATATTGTATACTTATAGTGGAACATAGTACTAAGTGTACTTACTAACTATGTTCCGAATCCCGTTAAGGAGTCGCGGAAGGCTTCCGCTATCCTTGGGTAAATTATATACAGTAGATAACATAATTGTTTTAGCGTTACTAGAAATTACTAGAGTCGAGTATTTGCAGCCAAGGCTTTATAAATAAGCGATAGTAACAAAAATTGTCAAGTAAAAAATTTACTAATGTAATCGTAAAATAAAAAAAAAATGTAAAATAAAGCTAACAAAAAATTGTCCCTATTTATAATAGGGGGAACAAGTCTGACCCACACTTTACATGGGTCCATTAAAAAAAAGCTAAGGCTTTAAAATGCAGGCTTTGTAACAGCAATGACCTTGAAGGTATCAAATCGTATGTGAACTTATGTCTTTGATGAATTAACTTCTGTGCAATTTTACCAGCCTTGCGAGTGCGAGCGTGATGTAATTATATAAAATATGTCCCTCCCTTTCTCTCTAAAAAAAGCACCAATCAGCGTGCAATATGGCTAGTTAACTTGAATACCATGTTAGTTGATCATACATTTGAATAGCGTTTCGGAATGCCGCCGGCTGCTAACGTAAAAATAGTGATTAAGCAAAAACCGCGCTATGCTTAATTTTGTGACACTAGCGCCTAAACAATTTAGTGGCAATCATAGGAACTATTAATCAAATGTTACGTCAAACAAACGTTGACGCCTTATTCATTTTTCTAAATATTAAATGTTTTTATAATCACTTCAGTGTCATTAAAAGTACCTATACAGGGTGTAAAAAGAGCAGTCACTATAGCTTTGGGATATGTTTAAAGGACCTTTTCTCATTCTAGAAATGAATTTGTTTCATTATATTTTATTTTTTGAAAAAAAAAATTTTTTTTTGCACTTTATTATTTTTAGTCGCAAGGCTGAACTGTTTGCAACAACGTTCTGCATTAATATCTTAAATTTTATAATTTTTGCCCTAGTACGTAATTAACGTCTTACGCGTGCTATTGACCTCTCGGCGCAATCAGCTGATCGCTGTGTTGTGCACGTTGTACATTGCCTATTGAAAATTTTAAAATTCTTAAAACAGTGGATTAAATTTTTTTTGCAATTGACTAGTACCAATGGATATATTTCTTGCCTGGTTATTACCCCACGAAATTATAGTGACTGCTCTTTTCACATCCTGTATGTATATAAAAAATCTTATGCCTTTTCAATTAGTGATTGATTGGTTTGGTTTGAAAACAAACTTATTTTTCTACATATTTTCCGCATGCACAAAACATGTCAATGAATCATAATATTTTTTTTATAAAAAGATGCGGATTCAAGAATATTTACAAATCGTTGACCTCCTAAAACGTGTCGAAAAACATATTTTACTTCGACCACAAATGATTCCTAAAATGGACGTATTATTTCGTGTTTACTACAAATTAAAAAATACTTAAATAAAAATGAAAAAAAAAAATATACTACGATCTTTAGCAATGTTAAAGTTAACGCCATTTTAAATATCATGTTATCCCTCTCGTATTTCCTGTCAATGAATGAGATGGCATGATATTTTAACATGGCGTTAACTTTTACATTGCTTGGTGAAACACGGCCTTAATTATAAGTAACACCGTACCCACTTCGTTGAGCATACAAACCGTTTAAACCTTCTCTGGGCTTCCACGAATATTTCAAGACTTAAATAGCCGAATTGGTTCAACTGATCTCGAGTTTTAGTAAGACTAACAAACAGCAATTCATTTTTACATAATATAAGAAGAAGAAGATAGATCTTTTTAAACTGAAGGGTCTGTTTGTTTGTAAGAACACGCTAATGTTAGTGTTGGATAGTTACTTAAGTTTACAATCAATGTTTTTAATTATTATTCGATTAAAACTCTTGTTACTGACACTTAGAGGATATCTATCGATGGTATATCACCATGTCGAAATCGATGGTTTAATCTCACCACCGTGGGACCGTGGGACCGTAATTTCCGGCACATCAGATCAGATTGCCCGGAACTGGTTTGTTACTGTGGTATAAACACACAAAAAACATACCGTACACCGGAGATATAGAGGATGGATTGAGCAATACTTGGTTTCTGATAGGTCTCTACTGTAACCTGGCATCGTAAATTATCTTCTCAATATATAAAATCTATATCTTCTTATATATCAAAAATGAATTGCTGTTCGTTAGCCTCGCTAAAACTCGACAACGGCTGAACCAATTCGCTTATCTTTACGCAGGCTCGAGCACCTATGTGGTCATCAAAATTATTTGAATTATCATATAATTTATATGAATATACTTATAATTGATCACTATAGTTAATAAGCTAGCATCTCTCCGAGTCTCTACCTAGAGAAGTATCAAATAACTTATTTTCATCGGTAAATACGACAATGAAGTTTTAAAACAAAATGTACGGGAATTTAAATTTAAAACAAAGTATTACGGCTATAAATTATCCATTAACGCCTCCATGGGTTTGGAGCCTGGACTCGGAGATCGTGGGTTCGATTCCCGCGTTGGAGCAACAAAAAATTTTGTTTTCAAGTTTGGTTAGGACAATGCAGGCTGATCACCTAATTGTCTGACAAGAAAGATAATTAATGCGTCGGATGGGCATGTATAAAGATCAGTCTTGCGCCGGATCTCCTGCTGTCGTGTCAGTTGTCCGTCCCACTGGGCTACGAGAGTGAAGGAAGATAGAGTGCCTCTGTGTGTTGCGCATACACTTGGGCACTATAAAATAACCGCTCCGTAACTGGCCTGGTTTCAATGAAACCGGCCTCCGTCACCGAAATCAGTGTGGAACGATTTTTAATTTATCCATCTATAACAAAAAGTTAACCCTACAGTATGACAGTAGATGGTGTGGGCTTCATGCCATAATTGAAAATATGAATGGATATAGGTGATATGCTGATCTTCTCTTCTTCTTCTTCTCAAACTGTCACTTAGAAATTTTAGAATATGTCGTAACGTATTAAGTTCACTAATCTAAAGATCTGTCTCTAGAATCAATGTTCTTAATACGTTACTACACGTCCTAAAATATTTAGGTGACAGTTAAACCTTGCGTTTAAACTGTCACCTGTCTGCCAAAGTATTACTGAAATCGGATTGCTCTTTATTTTGGAACGTGTGAATACTTAAGCACTAAAATCCATTCGAAAGCCTTTCAGTTCAAGGTCTGTCGTGTTATGGTTACGTAACCTCGCGACGCCGTCCTCGATTTTATGTCTTTGGCAACATTTGCATGTTGTCCTATATTATGTTATTCTGTATTTTTTTAAACGACTTCCAAAAAAAGAAGGAGGTTCTGAATTCGGCCGGTTTTTTTTATTAAACGTTATAAATTATAATAAGGCTATATACAAGGTGTGAAATAAATGAGTGATAATACTTGGGTGTGTAGAGTTATGTAGAGTTTACTGTGAAAGTGCCAGCACTGAAATACATACTTTTGACTTTCATGTTTGTATGAGAAATGCCCCAACATCATTAATCGCCCACACAATAATTAAGAAAAAAGTTACTGTTTCAGCGCTGGTACTTTCACAGTGAACTCTATATACGGGACTCATACACTCTCTAAAATATAATCACTCATTATTATTAAAGCCGGTATAGTGTTTTGAAAATATTATAAATATTATTTTACATAAAAAACATTATAATATTGTTTCATCATAATTTTGTCCCGATTTTACCAACGCTGATCTTCGTTAGCGGCTTGTTAAAATACCATGCCTTCTCATTCATTGATAGGAATTATGAGAGGAACAACATGATATTTAATGAAGGATTAACACGTGTTGGTGAAATTGGCATAAAGTCCCGATTTCAACAACGATTGCATTGTTAGTGTTAACGGCTTGTTAAAATGTCATGTCTTCTCATTCATTTATCGGAAATAAGAGAGGGATACATGATATTAATGAAGGATTAACTTTAGCACGTGTTAGTGAAATTGGCACTTAGTCAGACAGTTTTCTAAACACAACATGAACGGTTGACCTAAAAAATTCCATTTCAGACGTTTCAGACGAAAAGTGAGTCATTACAATACCATATAGTTAGGAAATATTATGTCGTAACTTCTTGGAATAAAAGTAAGGATGTGACCACGACCTTTCGGTAGGTACGATTTTTCAAATCAATTTTGCCGTAGAATGTTCCCACTGTTCAAATGCGACCGGTTTTGTGAATTGTTGACGTGTGAAATATAGTATTGAGATCAGTTTTATTTTCACCTACAAAATGTCGGCCGACAAAAATAAGCCCGTGGGCAGGTAACCGACCGGACGTGTGCACTATTGCAATCAGTTTGATATTCTGAAAAAATCATTTCCATTTTCGAACTACAAAAAATCGGTTGTCGATTATTGCTCGTACTTACTAATGTAACAAATTGCACCCTTACTGCATTTTATTTTATTATAATTGTTGTAGTTAGAGGACCATGATTGACGTGACGCCCCAAATTATAATTTTGTTAACAGCCATACAAAATAAAGTTTATTTTATTTGAATTAAGTAATGACATGATTGCTTCAATGTTAACATGTGTATTGGTAAAGTTGTATCAAGGTTGTAGTGTTTATCTAAATGGTGGTCTCTTTATCGTGGACAATATAAGTACTATAACTCTATACGTGGTGGGGGGGTTCCCCCACTCAGTCAGTATTAAGACGGACGTGCTAGGAGAGAGACGTACTGGAGGCTGTTGACGATAGAAGGAGCCCACTCTTTTCTATAATTTAGTGCACACTACAAATGGCGACGAGGATAAACCTATAATACTAGTAAGTCAGTAATAAGGTCAGTAAAAAATAATAATAATAATCATTTTGTAAATTGCGTTCGTATTGGAAAACTAAATTGAAAAGGAAGAATATGCTCATTGACACCTAAAGTACACTAAAGTATCATTAAACTAGTTTATCTGGCGTATTTGTATTGGATTTCATAGGAGTTTTAAAGATAAGAAAATGCTTTAATTGTTTTGTAAAAATGTTCATTACAACCTAATAAGAGGCTATTGAACTGGACACAAAAAGTGTATCGTGTTATGGGGTTAAAATCATCAATTCAAATATATGATGAATCCAACAATGAGTAATAAAATAACAAAATTATTTGGTTATCTAAGATGGCGAATTCGTTATATTAAAGGGTGACGTGCTTACATATAAAATATATAATATCCAAGGTTCTAGCTCCTTTAAATGTAAACATAGGACTTAAAATATGCTGTGTATGGTGGATATTAACAATACTCAAATACCAGCTGGGTTCATACCTATTATATGAAAATGTTAAACTTGATCTTTTTGTAAATATTTTATTGTATTATGCTAATATCGAGTCGATCAGGCATTTTAGAAGAGAGAACTGACAGATACGTACAGTATATAAGAAAATGGACAAATTATATTAATGAATAACATAATTGGAGAGTTAAAAACAGATTAAAATAATATGGCGCGGTCGTTTTAACTCAAACTAATATAGCGTAAACAGTGTCTATAAAGTTCACATTAATTGTTTTGTTTGTGCGATGCACTTGCAACTGTAATGGTTATACTGTAATAGGGGCAACAATTACTATTAATTTTCAAGCAAAAACCTGTAACGGTCTGTACATACTTGGTTTTGCAAGATTGTTATAGTTAAACCTTTGGGATACCTTTTATTTAAAAAATAATTATGGTTTAATTGTATGAAGATTCAAGATATCACTTGAGATTGTGATAACCACACCAAAAAGGGGTTAGTGAAAGAGATTATTTTTTATAAAAATAGGGTATAAAGTAAAATATGAGTAATATGATACTCAAGGATTTTGTAAGCCCCTTACAAGACTGGCTGGCTGGCTAACTTATTTGTTTATTGAATTTGTGATACATATAGCAGTTTGAGTGATTATGCAGTAACCTATAAAACTCTTCTCATATATACGGTGCTAGTATCGTACAAGTGATTGCAAGAAAAAAAAGGTATGATTTATATATTCAGTTTAATTGCATTAGACATGAATTCTAATTCAGTAAAATTTGACTGTGACGGTAAAACTTAAAAATGTGTTAATTATTCTGCGAATATATGTACAATGCATATTTAAGTTTCGATAAAAAAGTTTCAAATGTTGTGTACTGCCTTGGGTGGTACAAATATCTTAATATTTAAAGCGAGTTTAGTGTATTATTAAAGAACAATGCAAGGAAAACTTAACTAGCTCCAATATGAAATGCTACGCAGTATTTTAAGAAGCGTCTACTTCAGAATAAATTATTAATTGTGATAGTAATATGAAGTTGTTTACAATGCAGGAATTAAATCTTTGTCGGCCTCAGCAATACAAAGCAATACTGGCTAAGTCTAGATGTAGGTACAATCTTAAATTTCATATGATAAATTATTAAATAATAATAAGGAAGGTTAAGGGTTACATGAATATCACAGTCATTGCTACGACGTGTAATTAACAAAAACATGGTAAGTGTACAAGTTAAAACGTGATTAACATGATTAAATATTAGCTGTAAATTGCCATTAAATACATAATCCTAATCGGCGGAGTCACGCTGTCTCAGAAACAGGTTCGGAAATAATAAATTCATCTATGTGTTTCAATCGATCTACAACGTATGGATAATGAATAATAAACCATTTTGTCATCATACATTGCTGTCCAGAACCAAGTTTATATAATTGTTTATTATTTACATTAGGTTGAAAATTACTTTGGAAATCAAACCACTTTGCTATCACACAACGACGCTTCAAAACATGAGATACAATAATATACGGCAGAACTCGGCAGAAGTGATCTTCGTAACTGTATAATATACATACTGCTGTATAATATACATACTGCTGTATAATATACATAATGCTGTATTATAATATACATATTGCTGTATACGAGTATAAAACCGCCTCCGTGGTCTAGTGGTTCTGAGCTTCGCTCTCGACTCTCGACAAAAAATGTTTTTTCATGTTGGTTAGGGCAATGCAGGCTGATCACCTGATCGTCTGATATGAAAGATGATTCATGTGTCGGATATGGAGGGTCGGTCCTGCGCCTATTCTCTCGCCAGTCGTGTCGGTTTGCCGTCCCACTGGGTTTTGAGAGTAAAAGAAAGAGAGAGTGCTTCTGTGTATTGCGCACAGACTTGGGCACTATAGAGAGGCTCCTGCGTGGCTGGCCTGGTTTCAATGAAATCAGCTGCCGACGCCGAAATCGATGAGGGGAGCTGTTATATTGCTGTATAATATACCTATACATATTATTACATTACATATACGTGAGTATGGACAATCATGCGCAAGCAGAGCATGACTGAACGAAGCAACTAATCCTATCTTTGGATTGGATTTCGGTTGAGCAGAAACTTTGTCGTTAGTACGCGTAAAGTTTTCTTTTATAAAATACGTCAAATCCCCGATTCTCGTATTTAACTAAGACTTTCCTGTTACTTTGAATGAATCATAACTACAAAGTAGCTTGTGTATACTGATGTTGACCATAACTGGGTTAATTTGGGGTTTGGACTTGCAAGACTTATTTGGCTTCTGTGAGAATACTGTTTTATATATCTTAGGACTGGATTGTAACAAGAGTTTAATAATGAACTTTGTTGTGTACTAAGAGCTAGATACAGTGTTATACTTACTTATATAGTGAGATACTCAATATTATACATATTTCAATATATTATATTGTAATTAAACTTCTATCTTTAATGATGTTGCTCTAAAATCATAATATTAACATTATATATAGTGGTTGAAATATTATGTCAAGTATGTCAGTATCTACAAATTACCAGTATCAAAAAACCTTATCAAAGAATAATTAATTGATAAAAGGATAGCTATTGAATGTCTTGCATACCTATGTAAGACACTGGGATTATGGTATGTAGGTCTTTTATTAAAGTGCCTATTGCTTATGTATAGCATACATATTATATGCAAGGGGATCCTAGAATCATGCAGAGTATTCTACTGGAATATTTTATATTGATATGGTTAAATGAGTTTGGAAATTAAGCTTTTATTGAGATTAAAAGTTTAGGCCTTTTAATGGCTATATAATATAAATTATATAGTATTCTATAAGTGACAAACTACTTTAGAAATCTTTTATAATGTAGTGCCTGGGTAGCGGTAACCAATAACGCTTGTACATATTTTTTAGAATTCTCATTACATGGTCGGCCAATTTGTCTGGAACCAATCATGTCCACTTAGAGGTAGTGGGTAAGAACAACAAACACCTGTGTAAAAAAAAAATAAAAAGAAAGTTGTTTTAAGTTGTTTAGAGCAACGCGGACTGATAACCTGATTATCTGAAAAAGAAGATGATCGTACAGGCGCATAACTGGCGGGACTGGCGGGTATCCATTCTATAGGGTGCGATGGTGAGAGATTATGGAGTACTTCTGTGTATTGTACTTGAGCATTTTAAAGATGACTCCTGCATAGCTGGCCTGGTTTGAATGAAGCCAGTCACTGGTACTCAGACTGATATGAGCTTTAAATAGTTTACGTTATGGTCATTGAACTAGCATCTTATTAAACAATTTATTATTAGAAATTGAATCATGTTTTGTAGATAAATTAAATAAAGTAGTTAGGTACAATTCTAATCTCAACTTCAAGTTTTAGATGATGATTACGACCTGCGAACTGAACGAGGCTAAATGGACAATAAATGGATGTACTAAATGGATATACCAATGTCTCATCGTACAAAGTATACCAAGGTGTCAAATGGCAGTATGGGCCATCATCCTCAAATGAGAACCATACGTTACCGAGTGGTAACCAAGGTGTCAAATGGCAGTATGGGCCATCATCCTCAAATGAGAACCATACGTTACCGAGTGGTAACCAAGGTGTCAAATGGCAGTATGGGCCATCATCCTCAAATGAGAACCATACGTTACCGAGTGGTAACCAAAGGTTCCAAAGGCAGTATGAGCCTTCAGTTTAAAATGAAAATCATACGTTACCGAGTGGTAACCAAGGTGTCAAATGGCAGTATGGGCCATCATCCTCAAATGAGAACCATTCGTTACCGAGTGGTAACCAAGGTGTCAAATGGCAGTATGGGCCATCATCCTCAAATGAGAACCATACGTTACCGAGTGGTAACCAAGGTGTCAAATGGCAGTATGGGCCATGATCCTCAAATGAGAACCATACGTTACCGAGTGGTAACCAAAGGTTCCAAAGGCAGTATGAGCCTTCAGTTTAAAATGAAAATCATACGTTACCTAGTGGTAATCAAGGTGTCCAAAGGCAGTATGAGCCTTCAGTCTCAAATGAAAATCATACGTTACTGAGTAGTAACTAAGTTGTTTAAAGGCAGTATGAGCCTTTAGTCTCAAATGAAAATCATACGTTACTGAGTAGTAACTAAGTCTTTTAAAGGCAGTATGAGCCTTCAGTATCAAATATAAATCATATGTTACTGAGTGGTAACTATGTTGTTGAAAGGCATTATAAGCCTTTAGTATGAAATGAAAATTATACGTTACTGAGAGGTAACTAAGTTGTTTAAAGGCAGTATGAGCCTTCAGTATAAAATTAAAATCATATGTTTACTGGATGGTAACTGAGATGTTTAAGGGCTGTATGAGCTTTCACCCCAAATGAAAACCATAATATGGTACCGAGACGTAACAGAATCGTTTAAAGGTAGGATGAAGAGTATCTCTTTGCTGGATGAATATACCAGCAAAGAGAGACAATATTATATTGAAACAATCATAGGAAATTGTTATAGATGGCGTTGTACTGTTATAGATACTAGTAAACCTGTTCGTGGCAGGAATTAAAATGGTTAAATTTTATGAAATCAATATCTTATTAGATATGTGTAATTTGTATGACTACTAGCAAACAGTAAGAATCATGAAATCGTCCTTAGATCTCTGTGATGTTTTACATTATAGAATTGTAACTAAATCGTTTACAATGTATATGTATATTCTGTATATGTCTTTGTTCGTCATACATTACTGGATAGTGACACACTTTGTTACTAACAAGAAATATGGGCCTTAAATATTTAATATAATATTCCTTATGTTAGAATTTCAAAGCAAGTAAATAAACTAATATTATATTATTTAAGTTACTTTTGGGCTTACATTTTTTAAAATAAGATTTTAAAAGCGTTTGATCATTGATGTAAATATTATTACATAGAAGCTCTTTCACCAAATCATTTAAAAAGAAAGGGAAAGGGAAAGGCTGAGTATGGCTAATATACATCGGGAGGAAATTAAGTTATTCTTATGGTTATGGTTAAATCTGAATACCTATGCATTTCGACTAGATTTGATTCTTGTACTTTTCTATCTTATAACTGTAGCTTAGAGTTATTAAAATATGATTCTGAATAAGGAAGGGATGTAGTGTTTATCTAAATGGTGGTCTCTTTATCGTGGACAATATAAGTACTATAACTCTATACGTGGTGGGGGGGTTCCCCCACTCAGTCAGTATTAAGACGGACGTGCTAGGAGAGAGACGTACTGGAGGCTGTTGACGATAGAAGGAGCCCGCTCTTTTCTATAATTTAGTGCACACTACAAAGGTGAACGTTCAATATTTACGTAAATTTGTATCAACCTTTAAATGGAATATTTGGTTTTATTTATATTATTCATATCACTGGGCTAACTCGAAGGTTGTGTTAAAGTCTGACAGGTTAGGGGACATTAATTAATTACGCAAGAAGTAAGTAGTTTTTAAACCATTCAAAATGAGAATGATTAAGATGGAGTGGTCTAAAATATGACACCAACATAAATGTATAAGCCTCCCTGACCCAGTGATTTAGAGGTTGGCTCTCGATTCAGTTGTGTGTTCGATTCCAGCGTTGGAACAACTAAAAATAGCATTTTCAAGTTTGGTTAGGAGTTAGGACAATGCCTGATTGACAAGAAAGATAATCCATACGTCGGATGGGTAAAAAGTCGGTCCTGCGCCAGTAGTCTGTAACTCGTGTCCGGTAAGTAGGACACTGGGTTATGAGATTAAAAGAGAGTCCTTGTGGACTGCACACACACTTAGGCACTGTAAAAATGACTCAAGGCGTTTTGGCTTCAACGAAATGACCACAGACACCAAAATTGGTGTGGAACCTTATTATAGAGGTGACCTCTGTAGCGCAGTGGTTGAGTGCGTCGGTGCTCTAGCTGGAGGTCGCGGATTCAAATACCGCCGAAGGAACAAAAGTTTTCTATGTTCCTGAAGTATGGATGTGAATTAAATGCGTGTATGTTATAATAAAAAATTTAAACGTATTAAGTATATCCGTTGTCTGGCACCTGTATCACAAGTTGTGATACTTAGCACGGGGCCAGATTGACGTGGTGTGAACTGTGAAGCCTCGATAGATATTATTGTATTATTATTATTTGGGTCTAACCACGCAATATCATAATGTCCTTGACGTCAAATTGCAAAATCCTAGAACCATTTCATATTATGAAATATATTTACAAAATATTTCTTGAGACGTAAAATATGATGTCAATGACACCTAATAAACGTGTTTACATAATATTACTTTTATTGACAATTACCTACAGTACACAATACTTTTTCGGGATAAAAAGTAGCCTATCCATAGCATATCATTTCATCAAAATGCGTTTGGTAGTTTTTTCATTAATCAACATAGCCTATGCTCAGTCCTCAGTCCTCACATTTCATAATTAAAGACATGAATAGATGAAGGTATAATTGAAGATATGTAGCAAAATTCTGATTTCGAGAAAATTGAGTTCAAATTGTCACTTACATTTAAGAATACGTCGTTAAGTATTAAGTAGGTACATTAATCTAAAGATATCATTCTATAATTATAGAATCTAAAGATATCATTCTATAATTATAGAATGATATCTTTGTGATAGTCTATGTACTTAATACTTTACGACGTATTCTAAAATGTTTAAGTGACAGTTTGAACTCAATTTTCTCGAAATCAGAAAAATCTCGAAATAAAAATAATCAATGTAGGTACCTACTTAACCAGTTACTACATATCATAAAATGTTTAAGTGACAGATTTAACTCAATTTTCTGGGTTCTCTTTTTGCGACATATCACCCTCAACCAGTCATGTCATTTGTAGAGTTTGAAAAAAGTAAACATACAATGATAATTATATCAAAAATGTAAATAGCTTAATTAGGCCTGAGTAATTTTTTTTTTTTTGCAAATTAACCTAACTACAATAATGTAATTTCGTCTACATTATAGTATCTACTTAGGTAACATTTTTGTTTGTTTGTATTTACTATCTTGCTTTACTCTATTAGTGACAAAATAAAGTTTTTTCTTTATGTGTGTGTTAAAAAGTGCATATTTTATAATTGCAGATTTTAACGACGTAAACTATTATGAAGAATTTATCTAATCTTTAAAATTGTACTACTACTTACAATTTTAAAGGATAGAAACATAGTAAAATATTCGTTATATTTTAATTCGAAAATCTGGAATTATAAATTACATGTACTTTTTAACTCAAAAAAAAATACTTTTTGTATTAACTTCAAAAATGCTAAAATCACCTTTGTTCCTATATAATATTATGATTGAGTTAATTGTATTTGCCACAGGATTTAATTAATTCCATAACCTCTTAAATCAATCCACTCACCAGTCCCTGGATCCTGGGTAGCATTGTCACTGCACAACACACTACACTCACATACCACTTGCACTGCGCACGCGTCGCTATCGACTGGCGGACTCTACGTAACTCGCCTGACTCATCGTAGGGGGGATTGCCTTATCGTAGTTTCGGTTGTGGCACGTCACTAGACTGGTATACGTCATTATCAGGGAAATGTAAACACTGTTGGGATGTTAGCTATTTAAATTTGGAATGATAAGATGAATTAGAATTGAGATTATAGTACTATTGGCTTTTTTTTTTTCGAATGTGCTGCCTGTGACGTGTTTTAAGTACATTCTAAGTAAAAATTAAAATATCACTTATAAATGTTTGTACCAATGGTAATTTGGTTAAAAATAATAATTAGGTACTAGGTCTAATAAATGAACAAAATCACTTATTTTCGTTTCTGAATAATTCATTAATTTTTGAATTCATTCAATGAACAAACTCACATACCTTGATTATAATGATTTTGATCATTAACATAATTAGCTTTATATTTACTTTTGTAAATGTGAAAGTTTACGAAAATGGATGAATGTGTGTATGTTTTATTATTATTAATAATTATTTATCATGTAATTATAATTCTTAAAGGATGGCTTTCGAATACAAAATTCAACTGTACCAAATTTCATACTCATCGCTTGACACGATTCTCGTAAATTAGTAGGTACTCAAAGTTTTTTCTTCACAATATAAGTACAAGGTGTAAAAATAACAGTCACTATAACTTAGAGATACGATTATACTAGGTAACTTTCCTCATTTGGAAGCGTATATTTTTTTGTCAAAATATAAAAAAATATATACCTACTTTTAATCATTTTTTATTTTTTCGTCACAAGAATAACTAAAAAGCAAAAAATACATTTCTAGGATTTCTAGGATAAAGGTATTACAATCATATCCGAAAGTTATAGTGACTGTTATTTTTACACCCGTTATATTATATTGATAATTCCAATCATTAGCCGACACAAGGTCACAGTTAGTGGTTTACTGTAACTCGCTAACAACAAAGCTGATAGGAGTCACGTATTGAATATTAACATAACTCGGTTGAGATAATCTTAATTGTAGATAACTGCGCATTATCTGGTGAATACCAAACGTGCATAACTGCACTGTGACGTATGATAATCAATTTAAGATAAATAACATGGCCATACGGAAAACTGGCGTGATGAAGTCTCTTTTACTATGGACGTCCATTCATTTTAACCCAAACGCAAACAAACCCTTGTATGACACTAACAATAGAATATTATTGTGTTAGTGATGCAAACACATAAAAATATTATTGTTTGTGACTATGAATCCATAGACTATATTCTACAGTCGGCAGTGTCAAAATGGCGTATTTTTACTGTGAAAGTTTTTCATTTGATTTTGAAATAATATATTAATTATTGTTTAATTGATATAAAATGTATTGGATAATGAAGTATGATCCTTTAATATTCAAGTGTGCGCAATGAGTGAATATGTGAAAATTTCGGTGTGTTTGGTTTGTTTACATTTAGGTTAAATTTAAAACGTACTATACCACAGTAAAACCTCGTATATCATTAATTGAGATATGCTAATACCAAGTAAATATATCTATACTAGTACTAAATTTCGCTGTGGTTATAGATCGATCATTGTTTTTTTAATGGCTCTTGCCTATTAGATATACGTAATAATATAAAAAGAGTTTTCTATGTACTCGACGGAATCTGGAAAGCGTGGCATTAGCTCCTTCTCTACTTCTGCAGTTTCTGTAATGCAGTGAAAAATCTTGCTACGCGTATTAAGATTGTATCTCATATGAATCAATTAAACACAATTTACAAACTTATACAGAGACAACTTATAATAATTTTGACGACAAACCCAGAGAAATATCAAGATCTTATAGAAAACTGTCGTAAAATAACGCTTGGCGCAAGCTATAATCTAGAGGATCAAGAAGATCAGAATGTTGGCAAATACCGTAAATACAATCGTTGTATAGTATGGAGTTATATTCCCGGTTTTCAAAGGCTGATTAAATCGTCGATCAGCTATCATTTGAGACATAAAATTTAATTATAGCTTAAGGGCGTGATCACCAAGCAATGTTAAAGTTAATACTTCGTTAAATATCATGTTATCCCTCTCGTATTTCCTGTCAATGAATGAGAAGGCATGGCATTTTAACATGGCGTTAACTTTAACATTGCTTGGTGAAACACGCCCTTAATTTGAAGTTATTAAGTTAATTCATTCTTCGCAGCAACTTCGCTCACTCGCTACATATAAAAATTTTTTTTATCGAAAATGAAAACGATGTAACTGTGTATATTTTTTACTATCTACATTACTTTTATCACAAAGTAGATATATAACAGAGACACGACCTGGTACTAGAAAATGGTACCCTAAGAGTCGAATTGCCAGTACTGGCTTTTTTTGTTTTCTTCGATTTCCAGTAGATAAAGGGTGAAGTCCAGGCACATTCCAGAAACCGCCATCTAGCGCCACTATTGGAAAATACTAATTACTAATTTCATTTCATATCTTCTTCTTAATTAAGGAGTTGAATTTAGCTTAATGTGATGTTATGCTTAAAAATATGGTCTCTTTATTTTAATGTCAATATTTGTACTTAATTCGGCATATTTACATTTTATAATTTACAAACGTTAATAGTAGTGACATCTATTGTATTTTGGTTAAACATAGATGTGATGGTAGGTTGGCTTTTATGAATATTTAATTTACCGTTTCGTTTTCCGAATAAAATAAAATAAAAAATATAATATATACTTAAGTAATATAAAGGTTCGGGTGATTCGTCTGCTTGTTTGTCGACCTTCATAAAAGTACCTGTTGATGCATTGTTGGTTTATGCAGGTTCTTTGTTACCAGGATCCGTTACATTTTTGTTCACGCAAACATTGTACTCATAACGAACAACGATTATTATTGTTACATATTATTCTATATTGCTGTAAAATCTATTTTATTTTATTTATACAGAAAAACTTACAGCTATACACATCTTTATACTATAATAAGATTAGAGACAGAAAGTAATTTACAAGTTTTTACAGATACCTATGCAAATCTGCGATAACAAAGCAAAGTAATTAATTATCAAATGATTTTCAAAATTCAAATTTCTAATATATTTCTAAGGCTCTGTATATTTAAGCAGTAAATTAATATAGACCATTGGTAAATAAATATACGAATTAAATAATTATGCGCTGTGGACAGTGACCCAACTCGAACAGCAGATTTAAAAATAATATTTTAAAAAACCAAATTTAATTACATCAGTCCTTGACACGTAGGTATGCAAAATTACAAACTAATCAGACTTCTGAAAATTGGTGTAATTTATGCTCAAATATTCCGTTCCATACCTATTACATACAGGGTGTAAAAAGAACAGTCAATATAACTTTGATATATATTACCTTTCCTCAGTTTGAAAATCAATTTTTTTTGGCTTAACTAAAATTTTTTTTTACTTTTTTCCATTTCTTATTTTTTTATCGCAAGATTTTTAAAGTTTTGTTAAAAGTAAAATAAAAAAATAGATTTCTAGAATGAGAAAAAGTAGTATAATCGTATCTCAAAATAATAATAATAATAATAATATCTATGGACGCTTCACACCACGTCAATCTGGCCCCGTGCTAAGTATCCGAAGAACTTGTGTTACAGATGCCAGACAACGGAAATATATTTAATACTTTTATACTATACATATATTTAAGATTTTTATTATATTACTAGCTGTGCCCGCGACTTCGTACGCGTGGAAAAGTGATTTAGGGCAGTGTTATAATAAATCTGTTTTAATACTTAACATACATTTTTAACAATAGTCGTGCAAAGGCAAAAGAAGTAGGCCGATGAAGTAATAATAATAGTCTACCCTCAAATAATGGCGAGGACTTGCCATATGAAGACATAGGATTACCCCCAATAGATGTGTGTATGATCTTGAATAGTCAGACATAACTGCTCAGCATCAAAAAGAACACAGAACACCATCATGACTACAAATAAATGGCGCAACCGCTGAGGACTTTCGCTAATAGGTACTTGTCAATGTTGATCCCGATCCAGTTAGTGACATGCCCGGCAAGCCGCTTGTATGTAGGGTGTATTAGGTATATTACCATCCTTTCGGAGCTTAGCAAAAGAAGTAGGCCTCGAACAACATGTAGTTAGTAGAGAAGTTATTCTGATAATATTATTTGGATACACCTCATACACCGTATAAACCCGGCAAATTTTTGTCGTTAATTTAGTATAGAATTTAACTTCGTGGTCCATCTTTCTGTCTGTATTGCAAAACCCATTATCTCAAAAACACGTGTAGGTATCAAGCTAAAAATCATATCAAAATACTCAGGACCTATAACTGTCCCTTGAAGCTGTGAAAAAATCAGACTTCTTAACCACCCGTTACAACACAGATACAACCGTTTATGTCGCAAATTTTTGTCATTTTCGACACTTGAAAGGGAATCAAAACCTAAAGGGACTCTTCTACTTCCCGGGAACTCTGAATCTTTAAAGATAAATAAAGCAACAACGTTTTAAGTTAGTGCTGACAAAGGATAAATTGCGAAACCATAAAAATATTATTTTTTTTTGAGCTTACTACCGTTTACCGTAACTGATTTTATACAAAAAACTTTCGTAATAAAGAAAGTCAAGAAAAAAAACTTTGATTTTCCTACCTAGTATAAAAACAAAGAAATAAATTATCAAGAAATACATAAATCTAAGTTACATTGACCTAACTTTTTTACGTGTAAATCAAAATTCTATTTATTAGGTACCTATATTGTATAATAGTTTACTTGAAAACAAACTATCCTACGCCTATACAAAAATAATTGTTGTATTTAAAAACCCTTTATAATAATATAAATATAAATAAATGAAATTCACTTTTATCGAATGCCATTCTCTCCCGGTGCGTTCGCTGCGAATAAAATTTGAAGCGGCGCGGCGCGCGGCTCCCGGGCCGGCGCGCTTCCTACAAATGTCCAGCAAGTACGGCATGATGTTCTTAAATTGTCATAACTATTTTATTTCTAAACCGATTTACATGAAACAAACACTAAATGTTAAGTGAAGCTTGTCGCAATATATTAGTGAAAAGTACACCTAAATCGGATAAGCCGTTTCTGAGATTAGCGTGCACAAACCCACAGACAAACAGACAAACAGATAAACAGACAAACAGACAAACAGACAAAAATTCCAAAAATCATTGTTTTGGGTACTATAGCTTAAATAAAGGTCCCCTATAATATTTTTTCTCAAATATCTTCAATGTACAGACACGACTCCTCTACAGATTTATTATATGTATAGAGTATAGATACACACATTTAATACACATCGATGACCCAGGAACATTGAAAACTTTTTGTTCCCTCGGCGGGATTCGAACCCGCGACCTTTCGCTCGAGCACCAACGCGCTCTTTCACTGCGCTACGGAGGTCGTTATAGTGACTGTCCTTTTTACACACGTTATAGAACTTAGGGCGTGTTTCACCAAGCAATGTTAAAGTTGACGCCATGTTAAATATCATGTTATCCCTCTCGTATTTCATGTCAGTGAATGAGATGGCATAGTATTTTAACATGGCGTTAACTTTAACATTGCTTGGTGAAACACGGCCTTAAGCTTGTAAAATCGTGTTAAAAAACCGTATTGAAGAAGCCTAAATACATAAATAGCATTATTATTAATTCAAATACCTAACCTACATGATAGTCGTCACCCCTAAATGACCCATCCTTCAAATGTATAAAAATGTGATAAAAAATATGTCTTACCGTCCTTCTAACTTGAACTAGATATGACACAGCACTCAACATTATGACCCGAACTAAACCACAACACCTACAACCACAGACCACTTCACAGGACCGTTTGTGACAAACTGACAGACAAGTAGGAAAGTGAAATGGTAAAAGTAATGCATAAACAGTTCTAGCGAACTTAAACAATTCAATTCGAAAACTACCTGTACTTCAACAAAGGAAGACAAAATACTTAGGATCAAGTGGTCTATTGTTACATGATAAAGATACAAACTTGTAGTATCGACATATAAAAAAAAACTAAATAAAATAACAATGCGCTTTAAAGCGCTGAATTCATTACCATAAAATAAACAGCCTGATTTGAAATGACCACAAATATAGCCTAAATAACGTCAATAGCGAGCGTCAACGTGTCTACGTTTGTTACCAATTTTGATAATACAAAAATGTACTTTAATGTAGTAACTTTAAAGGCTATATATATATATATTAATTAATATATATTAATGAATGATAATACTTTAAAGTGTATATGGGTCCCGTATGTAGAGTATACTGAGAAAGTACCAGCGCTAAAAGAGGTAGGTACTTTTTAAAATAATATTGTGTGATGAAATTTAAGAAGAAGAAGATGTTGGGGCATTTGTCATAAAAACATGAAAGCCAAAAGTAAGTCTTTCAGCGCTGGTACTCTCACAGTACCTATACTCTGCATAGGATACATATACACATACTAAAGTATTATCACTCGTTTATTTTACACCTTGTAGATATTTATTAACATAAGAGCATCCGTGGCCTAGTGAGTAGACAGTTAATTAGCACTTGAGTGGGTGTAGGTTCGATTCTCAGGTTGTGGCATGTACATTGTACAGTGTAGGTACCAATGGGACTTTTTCAGATCTCAAGTACCTACATGTGAAGGAAAACATCTTGCATGGTTGGCCCAGACGTATTGACCAGATCTGGATTAGGCCGACTATGTTGTGAAAATTCCGTATTTTAAGAGAGTTTAATTAAAGAGTGGTAACTTCGCTGTATAAACCATACGATAACGAATACAAAGGTCTACAGAAATAAATATTATTATGAAAAAATGGATCCCTCGACTTTATGCCAAGTTGAAGATTAATAAATGCAGATGTGGTGAAATGGTATGCAAATATGAGTTTTAATGGCTGTAGAAACGGTACAATTTTAATTGTGTACAATACATTGAGTATTTAAGTTATTTAATGAATAGCTTAAAATGTCTAAGAATACTTAAACACCGAACTCCTACGAAGATTTTAACTTCAAGATGGGATTTAACTTGAACAGT
The DNA here is from genome assembly GCA_905187575.2 of Celastrina argiolus. Classification (NCBI taxonomy): domain Eukaryota; kingdom Metazoa; phylum Arthropoda; class Insecta; order Lepidoptera; family Lycaenidae; genus Celastrina; species Celastrina argiolus. Next base: position 2,073,601 of record LR994591.1, on the reverse strand, counting down.
ATTGCGAAAATCAGATTTCATCGGCTTAAGAACTAAAATAGCTTTTGGGATCCTTTCACAGTTTTCTGGGTACTGGGTAGTAGCCCAAGCAGGAACATTTGAAACTTGCAGGAATATTAGCTCCGTTAAGGAAAGTAGTCGATTGTATCATTGGTGCTGCCATGCTTTTCATATTATTATTCTTGAGCGCCTCCGTGGTCTAGTGGTTCAGAGCTTCGTTCTCGACCCGGAGATCGTGGGTTCGATTTCCGAGTTGGAACAACAAAAAATGTTGTTTTCGAGTTTGGTTAGGACAAAGCAGGCCGATCACCCGATTGTCTGACTAGAAAGATGATCCATGCATCGGATGGGCATGTAAAAATCCTACGCCTGTTCTCTCGCTAGTCGTGTCGGGTTTACCGTGCCACTGGGTTATAACTTATAAGAGTAAAAGGAAGAGATAGTGTCTTTGTGTATTACGCGCACACTTGGGTACTATAAAAAATCTTGCGTAGCTGGCCTGGTTTCAATGAAATCGGCTACTGATGCCGATGAGGGGAGCTATTATTATAATTATTATTCGATTACGTTACTTTACGGAGCCCTCAAATATCTTGGCTTGGCTTAATGATAACAAGGTTTGTGTACTTTATATAAAAAAATATAAATAATTTTTAACCTTTTTTATTCATCTGTTCCTGTGTATGTAATGAAATATTGCACGTATATTTTGACCCTTAATCCGATGGAGTTCAAATATCGCATGCATTTGTACGTTCAGTTCAATGGCATAGAGCTGATCTGATGCTGGAGATAGACGGTTTCCAATGTTGACATGGGAACACCACAATAAGCCGACTCAACCCCATCGAGTTTGGACTTGTTAGATTTCTATTGATGAGCACTTTGTCTCTATCGGTTTATTAGTAGTATCATGGACCAATTATGTAATTGGTCTATGGTAGTATATAGTATTTAGGGTCTGAAAAGTTAAAAAGTTTTTATAAAAACTGTATTTTACCAGGATATATATTTTATGTCACAGACACCCTGGATAAGCGCATCGGTTTTTAACGCCTAAAAACAGCATCCCACCGCTTTTTTTAGGATAAAAAGTAGTCTGTGTTATCTATGGCATCAGCTTCCTGGGCCCTGTTTCTAGATACAATCGCTATTATCATTTACGATGTTCGAATTTTTGACAAGCGATTTCACGTAATCTTCGCTAAGTGATATAAAATATATGTTTCGCTAAATGATACGCGAATTCGTCGCGTATCATTTAGCGAAACATATTATACTTGTATTTTGTTTTTACCATTTCAATCCCACACGTTTTGTTTTCCAACTTCGTACGATAATAGCGAATCTTGAATTAGGGTCCAGCATACCGAATTTCATTAAAATCTGTCCTACTGTTGACGCATCAATAAGTAATACATACACACACCCTATTTATAATGTCAGTGGTATTGGGCGACATATTATTATGATTTTATATTATAAGTTATAAATTTTGATGAATGTACAAAATATACCTAATGATATTTTTTTCACGAAAGAGGCAAAATTCAAACAATAATAAGTCTGTCATAAAAACATTTCTCGCCAAACGAACCGATGCGGCCTCGTGAGGGGAATGGTTAATGGGAGAGAGTGGAAACTGAATGGGGTACTCACTCGGAATACTAACCGCGGTATATGGATTAGGTTAATTATGTAAGGAAAGTTGAAATTGCATTAGTCATCTTTACAATCAAAGTCGCGTGGGGTCCGGAGAACCGGAATTGACAACATTTCAAATATTTTTTGTACTTGTTTTATGACGAAATATAAAAAGTAGGGGTTGATAACCCATATTTTTTATTTTTGAAAATGTGGTCATTTTCATTTTTAAAACTTGGTTTTTAATTCTGATCATTCTAAATTGACTTAAGCGCCAAATGACGTCATTGGTACGGTTGAACAACAAAATACCTTTGCACGTCTTATCTGATTTCTTAAAAAAAAACTGTCAGTACTGTCACTGACTTTGTGGTACTTTACTTTGAGGTTATTGAACGGTTTATATACGTTTTTTAGGTTTTATCCTACAAGCAAAGGTGTTTATTGTATTCTGCCGTACCAGTGACGACACAAGTGGATTTTTCGTTTTAATTTTTTTTTCTCGGGAATTAACGATTTAAAAAATCTGTAAATTTTTTTTAGTCTTCGGAAATAAAAGCAAAGAAATGGTATTTTTTATTTTCGATTATTAATTAAATGAAATGTTGTCAATTGGGGGACGTACAACCGTGAGGTGCTGGAGTAGAACAGCATCTCCCCATGATCCATCTTTCCTGTGGGTGTCGAGGTGACAAAAACGCGAGCTAGAGAATATACAGTGTGGTACATATCAAGCCGAATATAGTGTGAAGAGAAGGACGCGAGCATTTTAAATAATATTTATTTAAGGTCGCTTGGAACTACTAAGGTTATCAGCGACCACAACATGAAACTAAATTAAACTATACAAATTACAATATTTGAGGAATTTTAGAACATTAGTACACATATCTGGATCAGTTAAAAAAACATACCTATCATTACTAAAATTAAATAACTGTCTTTCGGAGCTAAAAAGCAAGCGAAGCATCTTTTGTTTTGGCAACTCATATAAATTACTTACCATTACGTGACAAACCACGATTAAATATCTCAAGAAAAGTGACAAAACAGATGAGATTCAATCCTGGTCAGGTCTTAGGTCAACGACCAGTGCGTTTGTGTCTATAGACTAGGAGCCCGCGAGCCCCAGCATTGTAAGATTTACTCCTTGTGGTCACTTTAGACCTTTGAATTTTTTTTGATCTTAAAAACAATAAAATATGCTCTACGCGACATTCTCTTCACAGTATATTCGGCTTAATATGTTATGAACCATGAATCAGCCTGTATATTATACTTCTTATTCTCTAAAGATATTAGATCATTTAAAATAGAAATAAATTACAATTAAGGTAAATTAACATCTTTCAGGAATGTTTATGTACGAAATAATTATTAAAATAATACCTAAATTCATTTTATAATATCAAAATACCCACATTAGTAGCAATAGGAACAAAACAGGAAATTCTTAACGAATAATTATACTTAGGTACAGAGGTATTCACCAATGTAGTAATTAAATACAAAATTGATTCTTAGTAACCATTTAGTAAGTCAATTAAGGACGTTATCTTCTAATGACACACACCGCAGTAGTTACTTAAGTAATAGTACTGTGGATAAGTAAATAGAAGTAGTAAAAACATCGGTTAAAGTCATCTACACTAATAGATTTGTATTTTTGTATGTAACGACTTAACTCAAAAAGTACTGGACCAATTTTTATAATTCTTTTTTCATTAGAAAGCTACATTACCACTGAGTAACATAGGCTATATAAAAATCAATTGCTGTTTAGCTAGTAATAAATAAAGCACTTAAGGTAATTATAGGTATACCTAAATAAATAAAAAAATGCCTTCAACGCATCTGTGGTCTAGTAGTTCAGCAGGCTTACTCCCAACACAATCTGTATCATGTGTAGAATCGAATCAGTTCGATCTCAACGACTTTGAAATTATTTAGAATACTTTGAAACTAACCAGGATAAAGAAAATCGTTAGATCGTAGCTTTTTGTACTCCCGACCATATTAGTTGATTGAGAATCAAAATAAACAAAAGTCAATTTATTCGGGAGTACGCGGCACGATGGAATCTAAATCAAAATTAAATCAGTTTGGTGAGTAAGGCCCTAGAACCTAGCTCTCGACCCGGAGGTCGTGGGTTCAATCCCCGCGTTGATACAACAAAAAATGTTGTTTCCAAGTTTGGTTAGGAGTTAGGACAATGTAGGCCGATCACCTGATTGTTTGACAAGAAAGGTCATCCATGCGTCGAATGGATAGTATGTAAAAAGTCGGTCCTGCGTCTGATCTCCTGTGTCGGTTATTCGTTCTACTGGGGTACGAGAGTGAAGGAAGAGAGAGTGCGTCTGTGTATTGCGCACCCACTTGGGCACTATAATCCTTCTCCTGGCTGGTCTGGTTTCAATTAAATTCGCCCCCGTGTGAAGTCGGTGTAGGAGCCATTACATATTTTTTTTAGTTCACGAAACGTTTTTAAATATATTTTTTAACTTTGATGACATCTGTAGCGCAGTGGTTGAGCACGTTGGTTCAAGTTGGTTAGTTCGTCCCGCCGAAGGAACAAAAAGTTTTCTTAATTTTAGGTCATGGATGTGTATTAAATTTGTGTCTATAAAAATCTTAAAAATTGTATAGTATAAAATAATTAAATATATTATGTCCGTTGTCTGGTAACTGTAACACAACTGTTGACTTTCCGAAAATAGCTTGTTAACTTTCATTTAAAAATAAAATATTTTGATTTGATTTGATTTGACAAGTTCTTCGGATACTTATCACGGGAACAGACTAACGTGGTGTAAAGCGTCCATAGATATTATTATATTATTATTGTAACACAAGTTCTTTGAATAAGCACGGGGCCAGAATGACGTGGTATGAAGCGTTCATACACATTATTATTATGTTAGGATTGACATTTGACATGTACACTTTGTTAGTGACGTCAGCACACACAATGGGACATCTTTCAACACGCCTCTTTGTTAGAACACGACAAAGATGTTTCAACACCCTATACAGGGTTACAATGATTCATGGGCTTAACTGTTCAAGGTTTACATTACCATAATTTGTAGTCTTTGTCTTATGAGATTATAAAATAAATATAAACGCTTTCACACTACGTTAATCTGGTGCCAAGTTCTCGAAGAGCTTGTGATTGTGAAGGGAACAAAAAGTTACGATGATCTTAAATACAGGTATACAGTGATTATACTTCCTTTTCTCGTTCTAGAAATGTTTATTTAAAAAAAACTTTATCTTTAGTTTTTGGCAAAACAATTACATTTCTGGAATGAGATAATTAGAGTTAGGTATATAGATATACAGGGTGTAATATTACACATGGGACTTATTGAATGAGCGTGATGAGTGTTCTATTCTCGTTCCAAAAATAATATATAACTGGTGTAAAAAGAGCAGTCACTATAACTTTAGGATATTATTATACTACCTTTTCTCATTCTAGAAATGTATTTTTTTTTACAAAAATTTCGAAAAAAAAAAATTTTTTTGGCTTTATTATTATTTTTGCGACAAAAAAATAAGAAATGGTAAAAAGAAAAAAAAAATTTTAGTTTTTGACAAAAAAAAATAGGAAAACAATACATTTCCGAAATGAGGAGGTAGTATAATCGTATCTCAAAGTTATAGTGACTGCTCTTTTTACACACTGTATAACATAATAACGTTAATTTTTGATCACATTAAACAAAGTTCGCTTGAAGGTCTAAAGCGACCGCGGCGTGGCGGCGCGGGCGATCGTCTATTCAACTGCGTCAAAGCATCCCACCACCAGCACCCGCGCCATCGTTGAGTGCAAGTCTCATAACGAATCGACATTTTTATAGAAAGTTAATAATGATATTTACATAGTAAATGAAGAAAAATCTTGTTTATGTATATTGTCATTACAGTTTACGTTACAGTGAACCCCAATGAACCTTTACATATGTCCCATGTGAAAAATTACACTTAGTATATTATTTCATACACTATCTGGATTTTTGGCATTATATATCTCGCAGTCATCTGGTTGAATGAAAACATAGATAATAGACTACCATAAACATAATTAATTTTCGTAATAAGCGAGTTAAACCATTTCATTGTTAACAGTAAAAACAATGAAAAATGTTTGTTAACATTACCCCACTTCATATCGAAATAAAGAGCATAAACATTGACGTAATAAATAAATAGATAAAGCAATTAAACGTTAATCAACAAAGTCTGTAAGTGTTAATGCTCTCAGCGCAAGTGCGTGATGTAACAGACTAACAGTATCCAAGGTTCGTAGTGGCTGGCCTTCTGTGCTTCCTTCTAGGTATTACAGTAAATATAGTGTTTAAGTGTCATTTTATGTTTTATCGTATTACTAGCTGTGCCCGCGACTTCGTTCGCGTGGTTTTTTGAGTGACTTAACCGTTTATGCAGCGAACGCAATGAAAGTCCCCAAATGTAAATAATTTTCTCCATTTTTGCAACATTTCTCACTGACGCTTCGCTCCTATTGTCGCAGCGTAATGTTATAATATAGCCTAAAGCCTTCCTCTATAAATGGACTATCCAACAAAAAAAAATTTCAAATCGTAGCAGTAGTTCCCAAGATTAGCGCGTTTAAACAAACAAACTCTTCCGTTTTATAATATTAGTATAGATTATACCTATATATCATCATTCCATCTATTACTCCCAAAGGGGGTGGTTGCATAAAACCACCACGTTTGGCCGGTTAGTAATCGCGGCTTTCAGACAAAAACAATGTAAGCGGAAACGCTGCTGCCCATTTCCGGAGATTTTCCCTCTGTCGCCTTTTGCGACACCCACGGGAAAGATGGTTGGTGGAAAGGTGTTATTTAAAAAAAACATGTCTAAAATGAGAAAAGGTAGTATACTCATAATCATATTCCAAATTTCCAAAGTTACTATAACTGGCATTTTACAACATTCAATTTTAGCTGGAACCGACTTAAAAATTAATACTTTTTACTATTTAAAATTTCAAAATTTTTACTTTTTACCATTTCTTATTTTTTTGGCTCAAGGCGCAATAACGAAATAGCAAATAGTTAAAATAAAATAAAACGTTTCTAGAATGAGAAAAGATATTGAGATCTTCAGGACTTGTATCGGGGAGTCTGTCGGCTCACGGATGGCCTGCGACGGCAATGCACTGCACAGACCATGTCCTAGACGCACATTCAATAAGCTCCGCTTAAAAGAGATGATACGTAGTTGTGAATTGTTCATGCTAGCTTCACTGATCGTTTCCTAGGTATTCGCAATCTGTGTTACGCATTCAGGTCGCAACTGATAAGATAAGGTGTCGTAAGATAATTGCCTTTTAATATCGTTCTTTATTCATTGGTTATTGATAAAAAAATATATCAAGTCTATGATCGCCTGATAACAATAGGTTTATTTATTTACCCACATTTATGACGGTGGTAGCATTTCATTGTGTCAAGACCAGCTACGCAGGATTTAGTACCCAAGTATGTGCGCAATACACAAGAGCACGCTTTCTTCCTATTTTTTAAAAGTCAAATGGCCTACCACACATTCCCACCACTGCAACTCCTGTGTAGCCACGACAATGGTAACCAACCTCAAAAACCCTTTGATATGATCTCTGGGGTGCCCGAAGGATATGCTGGATCTGTCTTGGGACCCGCAACGAAATTAATTGGAAAAATGAAGGAGGAGTAGGACCTTTGATATGATCTCAGGGGTGTCCAAGGGGTATGCTAGATCTGTCTTGGAACCCGCGACGAACTTAATTTGAAAAATGAAGGAGGAGTAGGACCTTTGATATGATCTCAGGGGTGTCCAAGGGGTATGCTAGATCTGTCTTGGAACCCGCGACGAACTTAATTTGAAAAATGAAGGAGGAGTAGGACCTTTGATATGATCTCAGGGGTGTCCAAGGGGTATGCTAGATCTGTCTTGGAACCCGCGACGAACTTAATTTGAAAAATGAAGGAGGAGTAGGACCTTTGATATGATCTCAGGGGTGTCCAAGGGGTATGCTAGATCTGTCTTGGGACCCGCAACGAAATTAATTTGAAAAATGAAGGAGGTCAGCAACATTGTAATGACAAAAAGTCATAATTGTAAAAGGGGAAGCAACACGGGAATTACTACTCTTTCTATACTGTCGTGACCCAGTTGAAACTATTAAAATATCGATAAGAAATGGAAAAGCGTAAAAAAATGTGTGTTTGTGAACATTTTTTCCATCAAGAACCAATAGTACATTTAATCAGTTATGTCTATTTAATATTTGGTAGAATTTGGGATGTACTTTAGGCTATATATACTACCAAGGCTACATACAAAATCCGTTTTATTATGACTCTTTCCCTCAATAAATACTTAACGGATTTGGATGAAATGTGGAATAGTAGTGTATTAGGACTTTTTATCACGAAAAAGTTTAATGCTCATGTGGGATACTGAGTTTATGTTTGTATACTTACTGAGCCGCAGGCATAAGAACTGATAAAAGTTTATGATAAAAGTGTCTGCTGTTGTTTTCATCGCGATTTTTTCCAACTGTTCTTTTATGTCAATTTATTATTTTAGTGCTTAAAGAGATAAATGGTTAAAAAAAACTAATAAATACCATTAAAATAAAATGATTCAACCAAAAAACACTTAAAATATTATATTCTAGGTCAAGAACAAAGCCAAAGTAATTAGGTGTAAATACGTGTTTTATTAAAAAAAAAATAAAAAAATGTTTACGTATATTATATTTTTGACTGCCTACACTTAGCTTATCAAATTATAATAAATCGGCTATAATATACCTAAATATGAAAGATTTGATTATTTGTTTGTTTGGATACAGTTAAAATTTTGACTGAGATAGTAATATATAATATTAATGAGTGATAATAAATACTTTACGGTTTGCTGTGAAAGTACCAACCCTGTAACAGTTACTTTAAAAAAAAATCTATGGACACATTTATGATGTTTGGGCATAGAAACATGAAAATCAAAAGGAGGTCTTTCAGCAATGGTACTTTCACAGTAAACTCTACATATGAGGCACATACAGATCATAAAGTATATTATCACTCATTTATTTTACATCTTGTATATTAATCAAGTTAATAACGGGAAACGAGATAATAGTATATTATAGGAATTATCCTGCATTCACTTAAAATTATTATACGAGTACCTACATTTCATTTAAAAACGTGATGCTTGGTCGTTTTATTTCACACATGATGAATGAATACCTATGATATCTTCATAACGGTAGCAAAACCCAGTATCACGTTTTGACTAAAATGTAGAGTGTGTGAAGTGAGGCCTGATAAAGTAAGGGCGCATAGATCAATAATCTTGGCTCTACATTAGATCTGATAACTTTTTCACAGGGTAAGCTATTTAGAGTCGTCTTGGCAACATTTTTACATGAAAATGTATTTGGTGTAAGCAAAATGAAATTTTCAATGTTTGCTATGAAATTACTATAGGCGCTTGATATAACGTAATATTGGGTATGAAAAGATCACAATATATAAATATATTATAAATATATTTTAAAATTAATCATTTACCTTTATTAGTAGATATTAATAGTTTTTATTAAAGCTTCTTCCGGTAATATTATTTAATTGTTAATTTTTTTTTGTTATAAACCAAAGGTTTCTGCCCATTTTTCTTGAAATATAGGCTGTACGTATAAATCTCGATGAAATTAATAGTTTTATGTGATTTGGGTAAAACATCTGGGTGAAGACACTTAATCAAGTTACAAAATTAAAATTGAATAGAATTTCAATTTTACAGCGCTTCGATTAGGCACAGAAAGAAATTAAAATAGATAATAAACATTGATGCTATAATATAATCTGAATGTCTTCCTTTGTCATTCTAAAATTAAATTCGCTTTTGATTTCGTATAAGAAAAAATAATTGGCTTCAAAAGTTTTGCCTTGTATTTATATTTATTTCCATTTGTTACAGGTGAAGCGCTCCATAATGCTCAAAATGGCCGACGCGTGCGCTGACAGCTCCAAGCAGACGCGCTTCCACGAGATGCACGTGCAACGTCACAACAACGTCAGCATACTGTACGCAGACATCGTCAACTTCACGCCGTTGTCAGAACGTCTATCCGCCTCTGATTTGGTCAAGACGCTCAATGAACTCTTCGGAAGATTTGATCAGATTGCTCAGGTAACTCAATGAAATGAACAACCTCAAAAACGTCTGTATACTATAAACGGATATCGTTAAGAGGAAACAGTACGCTTGAGAGAAATACAAAATAGGTATTTATAAAATCTATTGCTTAGTGCCTTAGCTAGCCAGCACAAGCGCGATAGAGACAACTGCAACTTGGACTGAAATTACCTATTAAAAGTACCTGAAATCGATGTTTAGGGGATTCCTGTTTCCTCCTCCAAAACTTAACCGATTTAAATATTTTTTTCTTTATTAGTTAAAACAAGAATTGAGCTAGGTTTCTGTTTTTGATTTTGTTGTTTATTGTAGTCAAATCTGTTTCCTAGATGTTTAAACATAGCGGAGTGTCTGACCATTTTTTTTAGGTTTTTGAACGTCCATATCTCTTTAAATAATTAATTTATTAAAAAAAGAAAAAATAAGGACTTACAAACAATATCCATAAATCTTCAGGGATAAAATTGTTACACTAGTAGCATTATCCCGTAGACCCATATTTCTGTATGGAAAAAAATTCGTAGTGTTTCCTCTTAAGCTTTTGCTGTTGTCAGAACGCTTCTCCACATCTAATTTGGTCATGACACTCAATAACTCTTTTTCTGTTAAATTTGACCAAATTGCTCAGGTTATTCGTTTAAATTAACCCCAAAAGATCGTCTACACAACGTCAGCATACTGTACGCAAACATCGTCAACTTCACGCCGTTGTCAGAACGTCTATCCGCCTCTGATTTGGTCAAGACGCTCAATGAACTCTTCGAAAGATTTGATCAGATTGCCCAGGTAATTCAATGAAATGAACAACCGCACAAAAACTTCTGGGGGCCTATTACAAGCTCTTAATTCCAGGCAGTTTACGCCATACAACATGGCTGCCTAGAATTTTCGTATTACGATCAACTGCATGATGACAGCTAGTTAGCGGACACGTGGCACTTGACACTTGACTTGCTTCCGAATGTCACTTTCAGACAACCAAACTAGGGTGGATCCATTCAGTATAACATGTCGCTGTAATATGAAAAAGAACAAGGCAGTTTAAGACCCTATTATTAAATTGCCCGGAACCAGGCTGGTATTATAAAATATCATAATACGGCCCCTGTATACTGTTAACGGATATCGTAAAGCTTAAGCAGCTGTTGTCATAACGCTTATCCTCCTTTGATTTGGTCAGGATACTCAATAACTCTTCTTCTCTTAAATTTGACCAAATTGCCCCGGTTATCCGTTTAAATTAACCACAGAAGAACGTCTAAACAACGTTAACATATTGTACGTCGAGATCGTGAACTTTACGCCGTTGTCAGAACGCTTGTCCACCTTTAGTCAAAACGCTCAATCAGTTCGGTAAATTTGATCAAATTACCCTGGTAGTTCAATAAACTACAAAACAACGTCATCTAAGTGCGTATGTCATTCACTTCCATTCTTAACTTAACTTTCCTTTCCATGAAAGTATTCCCGCAACGAAAAGTCAAACTAAATCTTTTTACCCGACTTCGGCAAAGTGAAAAGGAAGGGTAATGATTTTGGCAGTATGAATGTTCTCCTCGTAGCGTACCAGCTATTGGGATTGTATAATGTATATTTCAACAGCAGACGAATATTACTATTTTTCGAGTTTTTTTCTACCATATTTTTGTGTGAGGTGACGCTCAAATTTATTTAGCGGGTACGACCACGGCTCTACCTTGACAATTTTTGTGTACCTTTGCATATCTGGATTTCAAATTGAATTATTTTCTTGTTTCAGCCTTTTTAGACCCCCTTTTTTGTGAAGTCGGGTTATAGTCTTTTTAACTAATAATAGGTAGTATAATCGTATCTCAAAGTTATAGTGACTGTTCATTTTACACCCTGAATATAGGAAGACAATAATGATTAACAAATGTAGGAATAAATTTGATATCACCCTCTTTTTTTTGGGTATTATATAGGGTAGGTTTATTTTACATTCCGTCGTGTGTTACCAGCGATGCGTCTATGGGACTTCTCTTACAGAAAAAGATAAGTAAATACACTCACTTTCGTCATAAACGTATAGTTCATACTTTGTTCCTTTATTAACAACTATAAATTAAATATGTGTATAGTATAAAAGTATTAAATATATTTCCGTTGTCTGGTGCCTGTAATACAACTTCTTCGGATACTTAGCACGGGGCCAGATTGACGTGGTGTGAAGCGTCCATAGATATTATTAAAATTAAATAAATAGGATCAAATTCCAGATAAAGATAGACATTTACATGACGAACTCATTTCTTTGTAACAACTTATTGAGTTGAGTGCAGAAAAACAACAACTTCACAATACAACTTTACTCTGATGTCTGAAAGCTTTAAATTACTGCAAAAATACTGCTCCCAGGAGATACAAATTCACGTTGTATTCGAAAAGCGAACAAAAGCGAGTTAATAATATCGTTAACATTGAACATAACTCATACCTAGTTTCGGTAATAATCCCAACTTATACAGACTAAATATTTGCGGGGCGTTGTTTGTTAGTTCTTGTATGTGTTCTCAATGCAAACTGAAACTTCTAAAGAGTCCGTACAAACTAGACAAAGTTTTGAATAGATTATTGTTCATTGTCATAAATACAAACAATATTCATTCATTGAGATTCAATATAAACTAGAAGCCCATGAACAAAATTAACATGTGAAATGACGCTTAGAAGGCTAACCTCTGGTTTTTGTATACATATACATATTACACTGTAGCCATGAACGCCATACATAATTTCAGCGCAGGGGTCGAAAGCCAAGGCTCGCTATATTATATTACTTCTGCTCTACTACTCACATGTACCGCTCAGAAATGACAGCGTAGCGCTTAGAGTTATCTTATGATATTATAGTTACAGCCTGCTAAGCCTTATTCACGTTGGGTTAATTTCGGTTAATTTTGTTCATGGGCTTGTAGAGTATTATGGTTGAAATGTAATAACTCCCCTCACCGATTTCGGTGTCGGTAGTCGATTTCATTGCAACCAGGCCAGCTACGCGTTATTTTATAGTGCTCAAGTGTGTGCGCAATACACAGAAGCACTCTCTCTTCCTTTTACTCCCATAACCCAGTGGGACGGTAAACCGACACGACTGGCGAGAGAACAGGCGTAGGACCGACTTTTTGCATTCCCACCCAACGCATCATCTTTCTTGTCAGACAATCAGGTGATCAGCCTGCATTGTCCTAACCAAACTTGAATACAACATATTTTGTTGTTCCATCGCGGGAATCGACCACGACCCCCGGGTCGAGAGCAAAGCTCTGAACCACATGACCACAGAGGCGCATATACGTCATAATGTTTGTGCTTATAAACGTATATTGTAACCTAACCGTGCAGTTTTATTATTATAGTCAGTAGCCAGGGCCCGGCACCGGAAGATGGTTGTTTTCGACTTGAAACGCATTACGTTAAAACAAAAGTGATTTAAAATTCCATTACTTAATGTGCCAGGCCGGTTAGAGACAATTACTTAGCAGGACCGGGCAATAAATAACTGCCCAATAAACTTTATTGCCGATAAACTCCACAATTCTGTGATTTCATGTGTCAGTCTGTAGACCGAGCAGGAATATTTCAAATATCCATAACGTTATCGAATGTCAATTGTATTGGCGCTGTCATGATTTTCATACAAATTTCATTCGATAACATTACTTTTATTACAATATGTTAAAGTTAATCCTTCATTAAGTATATTGTTATCCCTCTTGTATTTCCTGTCAACGAATAAGAAGGCATGGTATTTTGTCATGCCTACTTATTCATTAACAAGCGTTGGTGAAATCGGTGCTTAGACCTGAATGAAACTATATTTAATGAAGGATTTACTTTAACATGTGTCGGCCCATCACGGCAGGAGTCCCTCAGGGCAGCGTCCTCTCTCCGTCGCTGTACAATCTGTACGCCAGCGACGTGCCCAAAGATCAGGACACCATGGCGGCGCAGTATGCCGCCATCTGGCCTGCAGCCGTCAAGATGCAGAGGACGCTCGACCTCCTAACTGACTGGCTGAGCAAGTGGAGACTCTCGGTAAATCCTGGAAAGTCCCAAGCACTCGCCGTCTCAAGGAAGGTCGGGCTACCGCCGCCGCTAAAGATCGGCGACGCTGTGATAGCCTGGGGAAGAACGGCACAGTACCTGGGGGTCACCTTAGACCGCCGACTCACAATGGGTCCACAATGCTGCGCAGCAGTGGGGAAGGCCAAGGCAGCTTTAGCCATGCTGACAACGGCCTACTCGTCGTCGCAGATCCCGCTCAACATGCGTGTCGCCCTGTTTAAGATCTACTTCCGCAGCCGCCTCACGTACGCGGCGCCCGCCTGGCACTATCTGCTCTCTGCGTCCCTGAAAAGGTCGATGCAGAGGCTGCAGAATCGCGCGCTGCGCCGTACTGCGGGCGCCCCCTGGTACGTGCGGAACAGCACGATAGCGAGTGATCTGCGCGTCGAAAGTGTGGAGGAGTTTGTCGCGCATCTCGCGTCCAATTTGTTTACGCGAGCGGACGCCTCGCAACTGCGAGTTGGCTGACCTGGCGCCCTAGCATGCGCGCCCGCCAGACCGCCTGCGCCTGCCTCGATTGTCTAGTCCTCAACTGGGGGGCAGTTGTCCCCCCAGTTGAGGACTAGACGGTGCTATAGCCCCGTCATACCGCTAAGAAGAGGAGGAGTCAGGACAACTGTTTCACCATGTCGTTGTCCCCTCACCCCTCCCCCTTCTCATTATATAGTGCTTCGGCCATTTTGGCGCCGGAGCACTGATTAATGATAATCTAATTTAATAAATAGTTTTATATTTTTCTTTTCCTGTCCGTGGTCGCTTGGGTCAGTAGTGACGCAATTCCCGTGCACGTGGCGACGTTTCTCGATTCCCTCGGATCGAGACCCCACAGCCGGATGGTTCACTCACTACAGGTCTCAGCCGTCCTCGTGCGTGCTGATTTTACACATATATATATATATAGTAGTAGGATGGGTGGTCGAGCACGCAGCTGCTCTCTAAGTATATTTTTATTTTATATATTTTATTTATTTGTCTTGTTAGCGCGGTCGATTTGGGTCAGCTGTGATGCAATTCCCGTGCACGTGGGGGAGCGGTCTCATACGCGTTTCTCGATCCCCGGGATCGAGGCCCCCACAGCCGGATGATCCACTCTCAGCAGGTCTCAGCCGTCCGCGTGCGTGCTGATTGTACAGTATTTATTTATATATGTGGTCGAGCACGCAGCTGCTCTTAATTATATTTTTATTGGTCTTTCTCTCGCGTTCTGTCGCAGAGGTTCTCTCCTTAAGAACAGGCTTTTTGCACCTTCAGCATTTTGCTGAGTGCGCCTAATTATTATACCCCACGTAGAGAGGTCATTTGACCTCTTGTCGTGGTTCTCCGCCCGGGGCCCTCTAGAATGATCGAGGGCTTCCGTCGGGCGTGAGATTACAATATATGAATCCGAAAAACATGTGTCGGTGAAATGGCACTTAAAATCACATAATTTCTGGGGTAAACGTAGGACAGTAACATGAAAAAAAATAACATAGTTCAATAACATGACGTGTAATTTATATTACTATGTTGTTATGGACTATTATTATCTACTTATTATGCATCACACCTCATTGATTCAAATTATTTTTAATTGTTAATTTACCTAATTTTGATTATCTTATTTTTTGTATAAGCAAATGACCTGTAATTAAAAGTACAATTATCTTTTCATTAAACTTATTTCAATGTATTTGAGTAATGAATTTAGACTGCAACTTTTGCTGGTTATTCATAGTAAATAAATAAATTCCAATTTAAATATATTATATCTAGCAATATCCCGCGAAACAATTATAACCACAACCTGCAAGCAGATGAGTGAATGTACGCATAGGCATGCGTTTGATGCACCTCCCTCCTCCCACACTGCTTATGCGTACACTCGCAAGCAAAAAACATGAAAACACCACCACCACACAAGCAATAATGTTAACACGATCGTGCAAAGTCCCACCACCATGCAGGTTGCAAAACACCGCCTTACAGCTGTTTTGGCGGGCGGCATCACTTAACGAACATTGTTCGCAGAGTCAACATCCTGAGGATGCTCCGGGGTCGGAGCGAAACGCGCGTCGAGTTTTGCAACCTGCATGGTGGTGGGACTTTGCACGATCGTGTTAACATTATTGCTTGTGTGGTGGTGGTGTTTTCATGTTTTTTGCTTGCGAGTGTACGCATAAGCAGTGTGGGAGGAGGGAGGTGCATCAAACGCATGCCTATGCGTACATTCACTCATCTGCTTGCAGGTTGTGGTTATAATTGTTTCGCGGGATATTGCTAGATATAATATATTTAAATTGTATGCTATGGATTTCCGCAAAGTAACGCCTGATTCCATTAACTAAATAAATTCCATCAAAACATAACTTGTAAAAATACCAAGTCAATCTACTTAGTAATTTTGCCGTAAAAAGTTGTGAGATCCATGTGTTGCCAAGCCTAGGGCTAGTCGGTCTAACAACATCTTATATTGAACATAATATTATTATCAATAGGTAATAATTATTAAAAATCTTTCAAGTTTTAAATAAATAAGTAGATTGACTTGGCAAGATAAATACTCTATTTATATTACGTAACTATTTACATACATAGTTCATAGCGTTCTTCTTCACTTCACTTCACTCGTAAAGTGTGAAGTGAAGTAAATTACTTACAAAAACTGTCACAAACGTTTGCATTAATAATATTAGTGTGATTACAAAACGCGTTGGGGTGATGATGATGACAGATCCCTATTCCCATGACTGAACAGTCGGGATTCCTAACAAAGCTCAGATTAATTAAATGTCAAGCGATTTTGATCACAAACAAAATATAGGACAAAATGGGATCAAAGTGATTTTGAGTGAGAGTTTTAAAAGAATGCTAATAAGTCATGAAATTACATTAGCAAAATATACAGTGCCTGTGAGGAGTTAAATATTGACGAGTACATTTTCGTAACGTTATCGAAGGCTTTCCTTAAGGGAAGAAGAAGAAAAACGTTATCGAAACATAATAGTTTGAAAATTATATAGCAATCATAATTTAAAATATACGTTAAACAAAAATATACGAGAATAATGGAAATAGAGATTGCAAAATTTCCTTTTCACTTCACAGCAGTTGGTTAAAAAACACAATAATACAATTAACGTATTTGGGTTAAGGTTTAGTATAAAAATATATAAAATTTTCACTCAAAAGAATATTTTAATTTCTCTTATTACCGCAAACGATTTAAGTTTAGAGCTCGAATTATAATGAAGGTGAGTAAGGCAGAAAACGGACAACAAAAGGTTTGAAACTCCAAAACTTCAGAGTTACAAAAGATCAAACTGACAACTTTCCGTTTGATGTTATAAAATGTTAATTTTCAAGAAAGTTCAGAATGGTCAACAATTGTTGAAATAAATTTTACTGAAGATTTTTAACCAAACACTGTATTGTATGATAGTAAGACGAAAAAAATAAGAATATGAAATATGCAAGACATATTATTATATTTCCTACTATATGGGCATAACTCAAAATTTTGTGATTTCGAGTTTTTATAATATATGGGGATAAATACTACGGGTCTACTTAATACTTGTGACAGAAAGAGTCGAAGCCTACAGCTGTGCCTATGAGTAGTTTAATTTATTTATGAAAATACAGAGGCTCAAAAATCTTAAAAAAACTCATTATCCCAAAAGTCATGTTTTTCGAACTATGCCCCTGTAGTAGGAAAGGTGCGATAATAACAATGCCAGAACTGGGCCCCGATTTTAAGCGTAATTAGATAAGGATTTAAGGCTTTGTATACGCCAATGACCTTGAACGATTATTTGTATGCCGAGAAAGAAATATCGCGGAGAGTATTGAAATCGTATAAAAAATCGTTTTACAACAATTTTGACAAAATTTGCAAGAATGATTGCCCGCTGAGTCTTGCCTGCACTTAAAATAATGTAGTAATTTTTACACTCGCGCCACCAACATAATGAAGTGAAAAAGGGTACAATGTTAAAAATAGGGTGTACTTTGCTTATTGTCTTAGGATTAGGCCAGGCAGAAACGTTTGAAAGCTCCGTAAAAGTAACGTTATTGATTTTTTTTTGTTTTTTTTTTGTTAATTGTGCCAAAATCATGACAGCGTGAATTCAATCGACATTCGTTAACGCTACTTCGACGGAGCGAAGGAGCGAGGATATACTGCGTTTAATATGAAAGATTACATCATTTTGATCCCTTGTTGTCCCCTAGGAAAACCAGTGCATGCGCATCAAGATCCTGGGTGACTGCTACTATTGCGTCTCTGGACTGCCGGTCTCCCGCCCCAACCACGCCTACAACTGCGTCAACATGGGCCTGCAGATGATCGACGCCATCCGGTGAGTGTCATCAGGCTATCACTGCTACTGCCACGTCTCCCGCCCTAACCACGCCTAAACCGCGTCAACATGGGCTTGCAGATGATTGACGCCATTCGGTGAGTGTCATCAGGCTGCTACTGCTGCGTCTCCCGCCCCAACCACATTGCTTGTTCGTTAGCGTTACGAATATGTATTAGTCACATATTCGTGTTAGTCCCACTAAACGACAATGGGTGACTGAATAGGAATAAGGAAAACCACAAAACATAATTATCGTTGAGTGAATTCGTCACGCGCCCTAATTAAAAACGTTATCACGTCGAGGTCACCACTGTGGGAATAGTGAAAGCTCAAAGGGAATTCTCCAACCAAACGACGAGTTTTGCTCAGCATGGTCAAAGCCTGATGTAGTGTGAAGGTGTTGTATGTCAATGGCAATAATTTCATATTTAATTACCGCGTGGTCCGTGGTCCACTTTAGAGCTAAGCTCTAGTCTCCGGATCGTGGATTCTACTTGTACGTTGGTATAACAAAAGTGGTTTACTTTTGAAGTCTGATTAGGATTTAGACTGACCCTCTGATTGTCCGACAAGAAAGATGATTCATGCATCAGATGGCATTATACAACAACAACAGAAAAAATAAGTTCTTAACTTAGCGCTCTCATCAAAACTGCAAAAGCACTTCTGCCAATATTCCAGTGTACGGTAAAATCGTAACTTTTTATTCAGTGGCTCTTATCTGTAGTGGCTCATAGAAAATTTTATAACCAGGTGCAGGAACAGTGTTTTGTTTGCATCGCTGGTTACAAATAATGACCACAAAGTATTGTATTTAAATTGGATAAGATAGTCTGGACGAATTTTATTTTATAAATTGGCTGCTGCTCGCCACATCGATTTCGGTGAAGGTTTATTTTGAAACCAAAAACCAAACCAGTTACGCAGGAAATATTTGGCACATTATACACATACTTATGTAGGTATAGCATATTTTTGGGCAGTATGCCTAAGTATGTGTGCTATACACAAGAGCTCCTCTTTTTTGCTCTAGTAAGCCTGTAGAACGGTGGAACGATGTAAAAAATCAGATTTAATAATGATGAATTGATCGAATTTTAAGATGCCGACACAATATAGGTGATCTTTCTTGTCAGACAGTCAGGTGATCAGCATAAAATATTGTCCTAACCATACTTGACTTCATTTTTTGTGTTTCCAACGCCAAGATCGAATCCAAAGCTTCCAGAGCCAAGGGCCAAGCTTTCATTTACTTGTCCATGGATGCATCCAATTTCGGTTTCATTTTGTTGGAAAATAGCCGGATATCATGTGCCTTTATCATTACTTGCGTTTAGGTATTACTATTATTTGTTGCTATTGGCCGTTATCATTCTCGCCAACCCAACGGTCAAGCATGGTAAGTCTTGGCAACTACCCCCCATAAAATACTCTTAGGGACGGTTACGTCCAGGAGTGGACGTCACAGCTGAAATGACGACGATAGCCACTGTCATTCCTTGCAGTTATTGACAGCCTCACTTTTCCAGGTTCGTCCGAGAAGCTACCGGCTTCAACGTGGACATGCGCATCGGGATCCACACGGGCAACGTGCTGTGTGGCGTGCTCGGGCTGCGCAAGTGGCAGTTTGACGTGTGGAGCGATGACGTCACGCTTGCCAACCACATGGAGAGTGGCGGTATCGCTGGGTAAGACTGTAAGAGAGATACTGGAGAACACGTTTCTGTGGCAACTGTCAAAGTGTTGTGTAGTGTGCTGGGGCTGCGCAAGTGACTATTCGACGTGTGGAACGTCACGCTCGTCAACCACACGGAGAGTGGCTGTATCGCTGGGTAAGACCCTGATGCTGATGAACACGTTTCTATGGCAACGTGCTGTGTGGCGTGCTCTGGCTGCTCAAGAGGCAAGCTCATTTTGACATATGGAGCGATAACGTCACGCTCGCAAACAACATGGAGAGCGGTGAAATGGCCGGATTAGATCCCCACTCCCACTGTTTTAGCTATGACGTCCACATGCTGGATATAAGATGAGGCTCCTTTTATGCAACAGTGGACGACCAAAGTATTTCTTGGCGGTTATTTCTTGGTTCTCGCTTGGCAAGCAGATAAGTGAACGCAGTGTAAAAATGTCCGCCGAAACGCTGCAGCGCATTTCCGGATGTAGGTATATTCCCTCTGTTACCCTTTAAAACGCCCACAAGAAAGATAGTTGATAGGGTGCTGTTCTTACTTCGACAAACCACAGACACAACGGACATGGATAATTTTTTATTGCAGGTAAAATAGTAATAAAATCTAGAACGCATATTATCATTGTTTTTGAATTACAATATGTCCATGTTATTTTGACTAAATACGGTGTAGATTTATAAAGACCATCACTAGTCTGGATTTTGACTCAACTGTGGAAGCATTTTATCTTAAGGATATTTTGTAAAATTGCCCAATTTGTTGTTCCGTAGGGATCTAATTATCTCGATACTGATAGCGTCGCCTCGTCTGATGCACCGAGGGACTTAATTAGTAATTCTCGTAAAAGATTTTTTCCATAAAACAATTCTAACTATTCTATACAAATTTATATTCGAATATACTGCTGATTATTCTTGTATTTAACTTATACTTCATTTTACTTTTTATTATAAATACATGGTATTGCTATCATAAACTATTTTTACAGTTTGAAGCAGTGATCGGAAAACCTATTCATAAACATTAACCGTTTGAATCGGTTAACCTCTATTTCTGTTACTAATTGAACCGGTTAACCGAAATCCTGGTTAACCCATTTGTATCGGTATTGCTTTATTCAGTTTGATCTGTAATCTATTAAGGTTAACAGAAATCGTTTTGGTATAACTCAAGTGAATGGGTTACTAGTTGAAACTGTTAACAGAAATAAAACATATTTGGTTGACAGCAAAAAGGGATATAAAACTTGGGAAACAGTTAAGTTAAGGATACCATTAAATTACCTATATAACTACCTACTTATTTAAAAAAAAATCATAGTGCGTAGCAATTATGTTTTATAATGTTTAATTATGTTTAATTGGTGCGTTAAGAGCGTGCATTCAATTTACGACGATGTTTCAGTTTTTCGGTGTTTTTGACTGCCCCTGACATGCATAAAATAACCAAATTAAATAAAACAATTAGAAATATATAAAGATAAACTCTTTATTTTTGGAATAGTTTTATAAAATTAAAGTTTTATGTAGTACATTTGAGTAAATTTTTAAGATTTCGGAACGCCGAATCGCAAAAATGCCGATTTTAGCTCACTTTGATAAAGAAAATAACAATTGAATCGTTTTAATATAGTTTAATTTCTATTTTCATAAAAGAGATTATAAAGTCCTTAAATGAAAAGTTAAAAATAAAAATTAAAAATATATGTATTGTTTACTGCATAAAAAATCTTTTAAAAATGTCATAATTTACGTTTTTCAGTGCAGTATTTCTACTGGAAAACTAAATTTCTTCGATGATATTATTTTTATAATTAATAATCATACTGTTGGTAACCTGACACTATTTTTTATTTAATTAAAATTCGATGTTTATCCCATTATTCAATTTTTTAAAAATTACTTGTTTTCAACCAAGCGCACGCGTCATGTAAATCGTTATCTATTTAGTACCCGCTGAGAATTCGTGAGGGGAGGACGTGTCGCTCTGCGCTGGACCGTCAACGTATATAGGTTCACCGACCTGGTCCGCTCATAGACATGTAGTGCGACTAAGCAGAATTGACGCTTTGACGAGCATTAATATTTTTATGAGAAATGGGGAAAATTTACAGAGATTATAATATTATGTCGATTACAAAGTTCATAATATATAGAAAAAAAAAACATTAAGAGGTTACCACAAAAAAGGTGTGTAATGTGTTCAGAGTTTATTTATAAAATTTATATAATAATCATCATCAGCCCCTGTGTGTCTGTCTCTCATATCGTAGCTCCTAAATGCATTACAAATTTTGATGCGGTTTTCTTTAGCAGAAAGCTGGTGTGGTTTATATATTTAAAAATTATACTAATCATCATTAGCCCCTGTGTGTCTGTCTGTAATATCACAGCCCCTAAATTAATCAAAAGATTTTGATGTCAATTTCTTTAGTTGATAGCTGATCTGGTTTTTATATTAAAAAATAATACTAATCATCATCAGCCCCTGTGTGTCTGTCTGTAATATCACAGCCCCTAAATTTATCAAAAGATTTTGATGTCAATTTCTTTTGTTGAAAGCTGATGTGGTTTATATATTTAAAAATAATACTAATCATCATCAGCCCCTGTGTGTCTGTCTGTAATATCACAGCCCCTAAATTAATCAAAAGATTTTGATGTCAATTTCTTTTGTTGAAAGCTGATGTGGTTTATATATATAAAAATTATACTAATCATCATCAGCCTCTGTGTGTCTGTTTGTTATATCGCAGTTCCTAAATGATCGACGAATTTTGATGCGATTTTCTTTAGTTAAAAGGTGGTGTGGTTTATATATTTAAAAATTATACTAATCATCATCAGCCCCTGTGTGTATGTCTGCTTTAATGTAACTGTCATCAATATAACTGAGTATCTGGGGGCATGGCAGTGCTTCTGTCAACTTGAGCATGGCCGTACCATCAATTTCTCGAAGCAGTTTAGGCCACTTTCAACTCCCTATAACTTTGTTGTAGATTAAAAGAAGCCTGCATTTTTAGTTACTAGGAAAGCATTGTATAAACATACATAGTATATTTCAAATGTTATTCAATTTGAAACAGAAGTTAAATAATTATAACTTGTCAAACTTCTTAGTTTTGTCACTGACTCAATCACTCACTGACCGATCATCAAAAGTATTAGGCACTTCTAGCAGACATAGAAGCTTCAAATTTGGAATACAAGAAGTGTTTAGTGTATAAATAAAGGAAAACCCTAAAAAAAATATTTCTGAAGAATTATCTAGACTAACTAACTGCATAATTAACTTTGTAATGTCATATAAATGTATAGGATTACAAAGCTATATTTGCCCTTTATACAAAAACACGCGTTTAGTAAATCTTCTACAAAAACAACTGAGATCCCATCAAAAACATGCCAAGTCTCGCTACTTAGTTCTTCTTCAGTAAAAACTTGTGAGATACATGTTATGCCAAGTAGGTGTTAGTCGGTCGGTCTAACAACATCAATATTATTTTGGAAAGGATTGGCACTTTTTACAAGTTTTTTTATATAGGTTAACCTTTTCATTTCCAATAACAAAATATAGCATGCGCACTGTCTTTCTTGAAATGGTCAGACTTCAAACAGCTGCTATGCTCTGTCCTGTTCTATTGCAGGGGATGGTTGGTTGGGACCTCTCAGTCGCACACAAGTTGCACCAATATTTTATTTTTCAAATTTCGCAGGTAATCCTAAACCACCGTGATTTTAATAAAATAATCTTTAATTTTATTTAATTTCCATTCAATAATCAGACGGTTGCAAAATGCTAGTATAGCTTACCTGTTTGTGCCTGGCTACCTAATAGTTGTGACAGGAAAAAAGCATGTTCATCCCGACTACCCACTAAAATTAGTATTTTAGTACATTTTAGTCGGTAGTCGGAAGTGGGTCAATAAAATATTTAGGGACAAACATTTCTGGACATCAAAGATGAAAAATAAATAACTTGGTATATTTTTATAAAAATTAGGTTGTTGAATTTTTCATTCTCATCACTTACTTATCCTAAATTATAAATGTTGTCTAAATTATGAAAGTTGGTTTGTTTGTTCGTGTGTTTGTTTGTTACTTCTTCACGTCTCATCTACTGAACCAACCACCATGAAACTCTTTTCACACAATCATCGCGCGAAAGTTGTTCCCGACGGTACGACAGTAACGTGGACTGAGCCGCGGGCGATTACTAGCATGTCGAGTATGTATAATTTGTATTTTATAACTTAAATACCATTTAATTTCATAGAATTATTGAAATGGTAGGTAATATTAAATATAATTAATTATAGGTAATTCATTAGGATTAAAGTATCAATATTACTTGCACGCTCTACCTACGCTCGACCTAGCGTTAACCCACACATGCGTGTTGTTTTCCGTCTGTGTGAGTCGATATCGGCTCCCGCGGCGATTTCGAGTTGATGAATTTTGATGAGTTGAAATTTGATTGCGCGCTCTTAAAATACTATCTACGTTAGTTAGTAGACGACTTGTAACATGTACCTTAACATTTGTTTCACAACCAGGAAATAAACATTTGGAATATTTAGTTTCTTTATCATACGCAAAGTATGCGTAAACTGCGTTCTTACGCTTCCTTCCCATGACTGTGAATTAGTTAATAATATATTATAAAAAATAATTTTAAACAAAAAAAAAACCGACTTCAAAAGGTAAACTAAAAAGCAAAAAATAAATTTACTTCGCACAAAGTAATACTTATTTTCACTTAAATAAATAAATTTATTCTATAATTTTGAAGTCGGTGCCAAGTCCAGCGTTCTTTCATAATTTTAGTATATAGTAATAGTTACATTGATAGTTGTATATTGTTTTCTGATTCTTTTTTCTGTGACTGCCTACATATATTTAGTAATTTGATATTGCAGTAAGGTTGTTGAAGTACTTACTTGGCACCGACTTTAAAATTATAGAATAAATTTATTTATTTAAGTGAAAATAAGTATTACTTTGTGCGAAGTAAATTTATTTTTTGCTTTTTAGTTTACCTTTTGAAGTCGGTTTTTTTTTGTTTAAAATTATTTTATTTTAAGGTTTTTAGTTAAACAACGCTGAAATCTTCAAACGTGTATCTCTAAGGACTCAGAAGTTCTGTTCACTACTTTAGGTCCAGGATATGGTGAAAAATCTTACTATTTGGTAATATATGCTTGGGATACTTCAGAAAAAATCAAAATCGATATATGTTTCCATATAAATTTTGAGGAGTTCCCTCGATTCCTCACGGATCTCATCATCAGGTCACCACTTTGGTAAACACTGGTACAACACTGTAATTGACGTAGTGGCGTATGCTTGCATTTCTTCAAACAACGCTGCAATCTTCAAACGTGTATCTCTAAGGACTCAAAAGTTCTGTTCAGTACTTTAGGTCCAGGATATGGTGCAAAATCTTACTATTTGGTAACATATGCTTGGGCCACTTCAGACAACATCAAAATCAATATATGTTTCCATATAAATTTTGAGGAGTTCCCTCGATTCCTCACGGATCCCATCATCAGGTCACCACTTTGGTGACAATGGGACCAAACGGGAAGCACCACCTTTCAAATAAAAAAAAAATCATCTAAATCGGTTCACCCGGGCGAAAGTTCTGAGGTAACAAACATAAAAAAAAAAAAAAAAAAAAAACATTCAGACGAATTGAGAACCTCCTCCTTTTTTTGGAAGTCAGTTAAAAATAAGTTAGCAACGTAACACGATGTGTAAACTGCAACGAAATTAGCGAGCGAATGAAAGATCAAGGAATAGCAAATTGCAACGAATACCACTAATCCCTATATTGTGCAAGTCTTGACAAACTGTAAAGTTTCGAATTGACAACGCCGCGCCGCGCCGCGTCAGTGCGTGCGACGTTGCCGCGTTGCTCTGAAAATTTTTTCGGTACCGAAATGATTTCGGTTACGGTAGTGATAAAATATAATGATAATGAGGTATAACCATACCGTAAAATAATAAATGTATATACCGTTATTTTGCGATACCGCAATGGTGAATTTCAACCGTTTTGACCAAACCTTTAAATTATAGCGATATCGTAATTTAGTACCGGTATAATACCTTTATATCGGTACCGCTTTCAAGCCCTGCTTTGTGTGTATGAGTCATGAGACGAAAGATCACGCACAGACATGCATGATGCAGCGCTGCGCGCTGATTATGTTAATATATTTTGGACCTTATGCACAGATACCCTTATTTTTTAGGATTAGGGTATACCGAAACGTTTCGATTAACCGAAATTTTTCTGTTGACCTGTATCGTTTCGGTTTAACCTAATCCTAAAAATAAAGGTATCTGTGGATTCTGTTAACCGAAATAATTGCTTAACAGATAGTTTCGGTTATCCGATATATGAATAGGTTAATAACAGATATATCGAAACTGTTAACCCTAACCGTCCGTTCCCTGGTTTGAAGTAATCTAAACATGTTTGATTTACAATTTTGGATTAATGGAAACGCTTTTAACGTAAGCAGAAATTTAATTTTGCGGTTTTAAAAATAATTGATACTTCACTATAACTTTATTATTGTAAGATTTTACTAGCACAATATATACCATCCGTTTGAGATTTTACGTGGAACTACTGCTTAAATATAATAACAGAGACATAATATTAGTATATTACGATACCAATTAAGCATTAATTATTATTAAAATAATACCTAATAATTGGGTTTGTAACCAAAAATTAATCAATTTTATAATGAAATGTTGGTAAAAAGCTAGCACATGATTAAAACTATAGTGATGGCCACAAAATCTCAATAAAGACCAATTATATCTTTAACAAAATACAATTTTATCGAGGTCACGGGATCAAATTGGATGAATGATTTAGCGACATTCGAGCGATCTAGTTTGTCCCGAAAACAAATTGAGTGATAAATGTAAGGCCCAAGATTACGGTCTCGGGGGTTTGTGAAAATTGAGGCTTTGAAGTATTATTATCAGTTGGACATTTAAATTCAATGGAGATTTTAATTACATTATGATATAGAGCATTCAAATATTTATTCAAGTATATTAGTATCTAATATTTGGCCCCAAAAAATTGTGCATATTCATAGTATTATGTTATACATTTCAATTACAGCGAAACAAATATCACGTAGTATACTGGGTGTAAATTTATAGACAAGTTGCAATAACTTTGGAATATCATTTTATACTAACTTTTCCTATTCTGGAAACGTATTTTTTTGCGACAAAAACTAAACATTTTTTTATCCTACATTTCAAATTTTTTGTGAAAAAATGCATTTCCAGAATGGGGAAGAATGGGAAAATAAAAATTCAATTATTTACTGAAAGGTGGTTTTCGTTGAATTTACAAAAAAGAGTTTGTTAAGTTTCATTTGGAAATATTTTTATTTTGATTGCAGGCGCGTACACATCACCAAGGCGACGATGATGCAGCTGGGTGGCAAGTTCGAGGTGGAAGCGGGGGAGGGCGCCTCCCGGGAGGGCCACCTCGCCGACCACAAGATAGAGACCTACCTCATCGTACCGCCTAAGGTCAGAATCTTCTGACTTTCGCATATTATATACAGAGAACAAATGAAGCAAATGTGCATTCAAACACAATAGCGAGCGGTTAGCACTATTTTCTTGACGTTCAGCAATTAATTGCTCGACTATCGCGCGATTTTTTCTAATCACTATTTTTAAGTAATCAGCTGGTCGGTCGCGGCACCGATTGAACGACCGGGTGGTATTTTTCTATTATAGAATATTCGAATCCAATTTTTCTGTTTTGAAAGAATTAAAACGGATTAACCTAAAGCCTACATCGCAATATAAAGCCTATATTAACAAATTTACGTACTTTATAGTATACTTTTAAGAACTACCTATATTATTACAACTTTTTCACTAAAATCGGATTTTACTTTAGCCGCTACGGTGGATCATACCTAGCCAAAATCACCTTTCCTTTTGGTTTTGTGCTAGTCAAGTAAAAAAAAAAGAGTTCTAAAATACTAACATCATGTAAATCTTTCACACATGGATGTAAATTTAGATTTTCTGGGGCACACTCTCAAGGGAGTGTTAATACCATTTGAAATCACGCTTAAGATTCAAGGTGTCTCAGAGGAATCTGCATTTTAAATGAGGCTGCTTTTACAAAAACCAAGAATTTATATTCACCTAATTTTATTTTGCTTTTAGAAAATTACAAGGCTGAAGGTTTGTAAAAGGTCTGAAGTCTACTTTTTTATGTAGACTAAATTAATAAGCCTGAGTTAGACCCTTAACCTTGAGTTCACCTGTGCCAAGTCAATCTTGGTTAAAGTGTTAGTTTATCTCTTAGAATAATTAGAGACGTCTCTACTTATTTATATGGTAAGTAACCCAGACTGGCGCAAGGTGGTCCTTTACATTACAGTATTTATTGATAAGTATTACATAATCTTATTTATCCACTATTATTTTGTATACTAATTAAAACCATAAAAATCTATCATACAAAAAGACTAAATCAAAATCGGTTCATCAGCTTGGAAGCCACAGATAGACGCACACAGACTATTTTGTCGGAGGGTAAAAATGGAAAAGATTTTTTAAAATAATAAATCCCACCAAAAACATTTTCATGTAAAATGTTGCCAAGACGAGTCTACATAGCTTACTCAGTGAAGAAGTTATCAGATCTCATGTAGAGCCAAGATGCTTGATCTATGTGCTCTTACTTTACCAGTCCTAACTTTACACACTCTGCATTTCAGTCAAAACGTGATACTTGGTCTTCTACTAATAGTTATCGCGTGAAAGTATAACAAACAAATGGACACCACCTTTAGAGTATTCGCTCTTGTTACATAGTATACTGTTGTGAATTAGGTTTAAAACATTACGTTTTTTATGTTATGACATTGATGCCTGAGAAATTCTATATCAGTCGTCCAAGATAGTACATGAGAGTAGGATCTATGTACCTAGTCATAAGATAAATAATAATTCTTTATTGACCAAAAAATTACACACATTAGTGTTATGAAGCCTCTGACCCGTGCACTAGTGATAACTGTATTGCAAAGGCCAGTGTCTTCGTCCATATTAAAAACATTACAGGTATTATACCAATACAGAATTCATATTTGTGTATTGGCATACAGATACATAATATCTAAGGCCAACCAAACAAGTCCGGGTTACTGGCCCCATAAATAAGTTATGTCTAATTATTGTAAGATGATATTTAACACTTTAAACCTCGTTATTAATATAGTCTAGATATAAAAGTAGACTTTAGACCTGTTACAAACCTTCAGCCTTGTAATTTTCTGAAAGCAAAATAAAATTAGGTAAACATAAATTCTAGGGTTTCGTAAAAGGGGCTCAGCCAGTTCGTCCTAGTTCGTGGTCCTGGGCAACGTTTGGGTGCGCCATTCCGCTCTTTACACGGGGTGAGGTACCTACGCGGCTGAAGGCTGGCACTATCTCTTTCTTCACTGTCTTTTCACCATCTTTTTACATAAATGTCTTGTTTTGCTATAATTTATTTTATTTCCTCTATCTTTTCACCACCGTTATCTTTCACCTTTGACTGTCTTTCATTTTTCGTTATTTTCTTCTTTACCTTTTTTTTTTGTGTGTCTGGTTGTGAAATTCTGTGTGCGCTTGATGCGATGGATGGACCTGTGGGTCCCCAACCCTAAGTTGTTAACGTCCGGCGATGGGGTGCATGGCGAGCGGGTGGCTGCGCAACGAGGATGTGGGCCAGAATCTGCCCTAAAAGATCAACTATGGATACCGGCAATAAGGATAATATTCCCAGGGTGGGTCCTCTTGCGAGGGAATCCCACACTCCCACTTCGGCTATTGCTTTGGATGAGAAGGACAATGACTTTGGCAATGTAACTTCGGACACTGAAAGGCATGACGATTTGGAAATTATGACGGCAAGTGAGGATGAGGAGAGGGTATCGCGGGCAACATCGCCTGCATCCGATCACTCGAGTGGGTTCTTCCACAAAGTAGCAGGCAAAGGAGAAACATCTTATGTTAGCGGTAACGACAGCACCGCACCACGTCCAACGACAAAGACTCAG
Source organism: Celastrina argiolus (assembly GCA_905187575.2). Taxonomy (NCBI): domain Eukaryota; kingdom Metazoa; phylum Arthropoda; class Insecta; order Lepidoptera; family Lycaenidae; genus Celastrina; species Celastrina argiolus. Next base: position 2,043,506 of record LR994591.1, on the reverse strand, counting down.
CGTGACATATTCCTGCGCAAAAGGCCAAGAAGTCAACCGGATGAGGACACAGCTAAGTTGGGCGGTCTAGCTACAACCAAACGCGGTAGAGGCAGACCACCAACTACCGGAGAATACGTCGGTAAGCATAAGGCAAGGAAGGAGGCATTGGCCGAGCGAGAACTGCAAGCGGCCAGAGCAGAGATGGAAGCGACAGAAGAGGCCAAGAGGGTTCTGACGACGTGTAGTCTTCGGTTGTCGGAATGCTCCGCCACATCTGACGGAAAATTTAGCAATATTTATACGGATGAAATAAGAGCACTAGAAGTAGCGAATGCTAACCTCATAAAGGAGCTCTCCGAAGTGAGAAAAGAATTAGCGGAAATGAGACGCGAACTTGCAAATTCTCGTCAGTTGACGGCCCAGCCACAGACAGTTTCCTGCATTAGGGAGCTGAATGTGGAAGAGCTTCTACAGCGAGCCGTACAAGAAGCAGTAACAGTCACGTGCGCCAGAATGGATGCTCGACTGGAATGCTTAGAGGCCCGGCTTCTACCGGAACCTCGATTACGCCCGTCACTTGCGGCGGACAAGAAAAGAGAGGGAGTGACTCCTGCGACAACATCTGCAGGGCTGTCACAGAAGGAAAATAGAAGACGACCCGAGTCGACGCCGGCGGTTACCACATTAATGCCACCGACTAATCCGGGTCCAAGTCAAAAAAAGAAGAGAAAGACTCGCCAGAATGCAGCTGCTGCTGAAGCGGCAAGTGCAAGGCGAAACGATTCTGAAGCAGTGACAGCCACGAGATCCCCTCCCACGGAAGAATGGTCGAGGGTAGTGAAAATGAAAGTGCGGAAGAAAGTAATAGAAAATGAGAAGACGGACCTAGCGCCAGGAAAAAAGAAGAAAAACAGAAAGAGGAAACTACGCCCCCCCAAAACCGCAGCGGTAGTCATTACCCTACAACCGGGGGCGGAAGAGCGTGGCATGAATTACAAGGACGTGATGGATGAGGCTAAAAAGCGTGTTGACCTGGCTGCCTTAGACATCCCGGGAGTTAAGCACAGGTTGGCTGTCACTGGGGCTCGTATATACGAGGTCTCTGGTGACGCTCATAAAGAGAAGGCCGACGCCTTAGCCAATAAATTGAGGGAAGTCCTGGGGGAAGAAAATGTGCGCGTTTTCCGACCCCAAAAATGCGTCGAGCTACGAATGACTGGACTGGACGACTCCGCCAGTATAACCGAAATCGCGGAGGCTGTCGCAAGGACGGGCAACTGCTTATCTAGCGACATAAAGGTCGGAGAGATTAACCGTGATTGGAAAGGACGTGGCACCGTATGGTTTAAATGCCCTGTTGAAGCGGCCAAGAGGATTACGTCTCCAAATACTAAGGTGTGCGTTGGGTGGACAGTAGTGCGCGTGACACTTTTGTCAGCGCGCCCGATGCGGTGTTACCGCTGCCATGAGACAGGGCACACGCGGGCGACATGTACCTGTGAGAACGACCGCGGTGAGTTGTGTTTCCGATGCGGTCAACCAGGCCACTCCTCTGCACAGTGCAAAAATGCGCCTCATTGCGCCTTATGTGCAGAAAAGGGAAAACCAGCGAACCACAGTGTCGGAAGCAACACGTGTGGAAAGTCGGATCCGAAAACGAAGAGCTCTAAAAAGAGCTATACGCCTCAGATTCCTGCCACATCTACGGCGGATACTGGAGTTAGAGAGGCCCCAATGGATGCACAATAACGGCGCCCCATCGGTTCTTGCAGGGAAATCTAAACCATTGCGCGCAGGCACAAGACCTTCTGGTTCTGTCTATGATGCAGTGGTCGATCGATTTCGCCGTCGTGTCGGAGCCATACCGTATCCTTCCTAGGACTGACTGGGTTGGAGACGCGGATTCATTGGTCTGCTTGGTCTTTGGTCCCAAAATTCTGCCTCCGGCTTCGGAAAGTACGACTAGGGGCCATGGTTTCGTTGCTGTCAATATAGGGGCATTTACTATAGTAGGTGTTTATTTCTCCCCTAATAGGCCACTAGCCGAATTTGAGGCATTTCTTTTGAGACTTACGGCAGTCATAGGTGGAGCGAACTGTCCTGTAATTGTTGCCGGAGACTTCAACGCGAAATCAATGCTCTGGGGCTCTCCGGTGACGAACGCTAGGGGTCGCGCTGTTGCCGATTGGATGATGTCTGCAGGACTCGTGCTGGTCAATCGAGGTTCCACCAGCACATGTGTCCGACACAATGGCGAGTCAATTGTCGACCTGACTCTGGCCAGCCCGAGTCTTGCGCAGCGTATCATAGAGTGGCAGGTGGTGGAGAGTGTGGAAACACTTTCAGACCACAGATACATACGTTTTGACGTAGTCGCTCACAGTCACAGGTTGGAGCCGGTCCGCACCACATTACCTCGTGCTGGTCCAAAGTGGTCACTGGGGAGACTAGACAAAGATTTGCTATTAGAGGCCGCGATTGTTGCTTCTTGGGCTCCTCTTCCTTCACAAGATGTTGAAGAGTGTGCAGACTGGCTAAACGCGGCAATGCAGAACGTTTGTGATGCCTCAATGCCTCGCATTGGGCCTGACGTACCGCGTCGCCTGATATACTGGTGGCGCCCTGAAATCCGGAGACTTCGGCAGGAATGTGTGGTGGCCCGCCGTCGTTTCACCAGATACAGGAGAAGACGGAATAAAGACCAGGGCGAGGAGGACAATATATACCAAGCCTACCGTACAGCACGCCACGCTTTGCGAGACAGTATAAGGCTTGCCAAAACCCAAGCCTGGGAAGAGTGGCTCGCGACTCTGGAGCAAGATCCATGGGATAGACCTTATAAATGGGTGAGGCAAAAGCTTCGTCCTGCCTCTCTGCCTCTAACCCAGAATCTCGACCCAGAGTTGCGCCGAACTGTCGTGTCGACTCTATTCCCATCCAGGGCCGACTGGTCTCCACCTACAATGGCCCCGCAAGGGGATAACCTAGACGAAGATGAGATAGTGCCGCCAGTAACGTCTGCGGAACTTGTGGCAGCCGTAATTAAGATGGGCGTAAAAAACACGGCCCCTGGTCTAGATGGAGTGCCTGGACGTGTCTGGGTTCTGGCCATGAAGCATATGGAGACACGAGTACTCTCCCTTTTGACCAGTTGTCTGGTTCAGGGAAGAGTACCCCGCCGCTGGAAAACTGGCAAATTGGTTCTCCTAAGGAAGAACGGACGACCAATAGAACAGCCGTCAGCTTATAGACCCATCGTACTTTTAGATGAGGTCTGTAAAATCTTAGAGAGGATGGTCGTGACGCGTATCACTCGACATCTTGATCACGTCGGGCCGAATCTAAGTCGCAATCAGTTTGGTTTTCGCGCGGGTCGGTCGACGATTGGGGCAATCGCACACTTACGCGACATAATTGAAGAGGTCGTGCCTCGGGGTGGGGTAGTTCTGGCGGTATCGTTAGACATCTGTAACGCCTTTAACTCCCTACCCTGGGCGACAATTAAAGAGGGCTTAAGATACCACGGCGTCCCAAAATATTTGCGTGACGTAATCGGAGACTACCTCTCCGCTCGCTCTGTGCAATACCCGACGCAGAATGGATAGGAGGAACAGGAAGTTGTATGCGGTGTCCCGCAGGGGTCGGCACTTGGGCCACTCCTGTGGGACATCGGATATGACTGGGTGCTCCGTGGTGCCTTTATTTCCAAAACAGACGTTGTATGTTATGCCGACGACACATTAGCTATCGCACGTGGACACACTCACAGAGAAGCGGTAGTACGCGCAACGGCTTTGGTAGCACAAGTCGTTCATCGAATCCGTGCATTGGGCCTAACGGTGGCCCTAGAGAAGTCGGAGGCCATAATTTTTCATGGATCAAGGGACCCACCCCCACCTGGCGCGAACATAGTGGTGGGTGGTACGAGAATAGATGTCAAACCAACTATGACATACCTCGGCCTGGTGTTAGACAGTCGCTGGTCTTTCAAGGATCATTTCCGACGGTTGTCTGAGAAGGCTACGAAAGCTGCTGGAGCGTTAGCAAGGCTCCTCCCGAACCTTGGAGGTCCAAGCTTAGGTTGTCGCCGTCTTTACCTGGGTGTCATACAGTCCATGGTGATGTACGGCGCACCAATCTGGGTAGAAAACCTAAAGCCCCAATGCCGAATGGTTCTCGGGAGACTACAAAGAATCCTGGCCATACGAACGGTGCGCGGATACCGCACCGTATCCAAAGATGCAGCGTGCGCGTTGGCGGGCAGTGTGCCCTGGGATTTGGAGGCTGTATCACTGGCCGAAGTGTACTGGCGCTGCCAGACACAAAGAACAGAAGGACATAATCCATCGCCCAACATCATCCGGGGGTGGAAGAACAGCGCCAGAGAACGAGCGCTCGAACAATGGACGGAGAGACTAGGGGAGCCGCAGGTTAGTGTAGACCTGCTGACGGCCATTCGACCCGTTATCACCGAATGGGTCAACAGGAAGACCGGCGCGCTTTCCTTCCATCTCACACAGGTGCTTACCGGGCACGGTTGCTTTGGGCGGTACCTGTGTGATATAGTTAAAAGAGAGGAGACAACGGCCTGTCATCATTGCAATGACGCATGCGACACGGCTGAACACACAGTCAGGACTTGTCCCGCATGGGACACCCAACGTACGGCTTTAACAAATGTACTCGGAGAGGACCTCACACTCCCAGCTATATTCCATGCATTACTGGAGAGTAAACTGAAGTGGCAAGCGGTAGAGACCTTCGCACGACATGTGGTCTCTACCAAAGAGGAGGCCGAGCGCAGAAGAGAGCAGGATACGCTCGACCCCCGACGAAGGCCGAGGCGAAGACGTGCGGTCATCAACCACGATGACCGCAACGTTCCACCTTAGCAGGGAACTCAGGGCGGTGGTGTGGGGACGCCACCATCCATTGCACCGAGTCCCCGAGCCGGTAGCGATGCGCAATATTATATTTCAGCGCATTGAAAACAACGACAGGATGGCCTAGGAAATCCCCAGCGGGGCCTCTGTTCGGTCTAGGGGCTAGTTGTATGGCCCCCAAGACGAGCCTGGTAGAAGTCCGGCGGACGTCGACGAAGTCGCGGATGTATGTAATATAGTGTCCCCGCGGCTCCGTCAATGGCGGTGGTGACGGAGCATCGCCGAGTTTTTAGTGGGTAGGGGCTGCGTCCAGTTCACCATCTCTTCGGACGCAGCGAGTCCCACATACCCGCGGTAAGTCCCCATGTACCGCGGGATGCGTAATGTCATTTTCTCGGCGTAAAAAAAAAAAAAAAAAAAAAAAAAAGAAGGGTTTCGTAAAAACAGCCTCATTTAAAATGCAGAAACACCTTGGCATTTCATAATGAAGATGTACGAAAAGTGTATATTTTATTGGACGTTTGGCTGGACCCTAACCAAATTCAGTGTTTTATAACAGCTCTGTCCACATCTCATTCCATCATGCCATGTGGTATTTTTAACATCCATGATACTTTCCAGAAACCCGGTCTCTCGGAGAACGGTCGCCTCTCAGTCTGCGACCGCAAAGCGAGCGTGGTCTCCTCGATTTACCAGGACGTGTCTCCTACGAGACCGAAAGACGACATCAGCCCGGCGCCGTCGCAGCACAGCTTCACAGAAGACCAGCCCAGAGTGAACAGAGCGGAGTCCATGAGGTGTCCAGGTAATGTAGTTAAACAAATAGAACAATAGCTCAAATAATTAAAGTATATGATATTACGTAGTAATTAATAACAATATTACGTAGTAATATTATAATACTAGCTGTTTTCTTTTTTTTTCGTTCGCGTGGTTTTTGAGTAACTTAAACAGTTTATGCAGCGCACGCAACGAAAGTCCCCAAATTTTTACCATTTTTGCAACATTTCTCACTGACGCTTCGCTCCTATTAGTCGCAGCGTGATGTTATATAGCTTAAAGCCTTCCTCTATAAATGAACTATCCAGCAAAAAAAGATTTTTTGAAATCAGATCAGTAGTTCCTGAGATTAGCGCGGCAAACAAACTCTTCGGCCTTATAATATTACTATACATATACCACTCGTAATTTAGTTGGAGTTTGGTGGTTGGAGTTATTATATGGTGCATAAAGGTCGATTTACATCTAAAGAGCTGAATGCTCATACTACCCCCACTACATCAAATTCTTCAAGTGTAACCAAGTGTAGAGCATTCTTTCGTTGTTCTTAGTGCGTTCCAAATATTCTATAGACATAATCAGGTAATCAGTCTACATTGTTCTTAACTGAATTGTAAACATTCTCAAAATGTGGATGAACCCAAAAATGTATATTACCTCAGAAAATAAATTTGGCAACAAACCTTTACTGGGTTTAATTGCAAGACTTACTTTCCTCATTTCGGATCCCAAGGGAGCTTGGTTAACTCTAGATAACGCTCCGGGTGTAATCAGTGAGTGATTGAATGTCTTGTAAATAAATAAAAGAATTAACTGCAAAATAAAAATTGAAGAATGAGAATGTTCTTAATATATTCAGGATTTGATTGGAACTTAATGTTTTTGTACATTTGCGCTCTTCATTCTGGTGATTACTGACTAGTAAACCGTTTGTGATTATTCTTTTTTTATTTGAAATCTGTGTGGTCTCCTATGTTTACTTTCTTAGTAGTACAAATAAATAATTATTATGTTACTAGCTGTTATTATGGTACTAGTTGATTGTTCACGTTGGTTTTTGTTAGTATGATCGTGAACTCATAGACATATACATATAGTGTCACGGACCTTTTTTATATTATTAAAAGGAATAATTATTACTTAAGTACATATTTTTATTAACTTAAACCGTTTATGCAGGACACGCAACGAAAGTCCTCAAATATGACTAACTTTCCCCGTTTTTGTAACATTTCTCACTGACGCTTCGCTCTTATTTATCGCAGAGTAATGTTGTTTAGCCTAAAGCCTTCCTCTATAAATGGACTATCCAACAAAAAAATATTTTTTCAAATCGGACCAGTAGTTCCTAAGATTAGCGCGTTTAAACAAACAAACTCTTTCGCTTTATAATATTAGTATATAGGTAGATATAAGAACAAAGTTCATTACACCCCTATCAGTTCTCTTATCCACTTTACCACATGACTACTTTTCAGACATGCACAGACGCTCATCAGTGAAGGTGGAGGCCAAATCTGTGGCCTTCGACAGCGCCACCTGTCCCGGGGAGGCCCTGGGCAACGGCTCCGTGAAGCCCAAGAGCAGAAGTGGATCCATCATTGGAGCCATCAGCCCGATTATTGGCACAGGTGAGTAAAGAGAAAAGTAGTAAATTTAGGCCGGCCACATACAAACGTTTTCCGTATTAGTTTTCCGAATGCGTAATTTCGAATTGGAATTCCATGAGACTAGCGCAAACGTTCGTTTTCGTTTTTTTTCATTCGGAATGTATTGACGTCAGTACAATCTATGCATAACAGAGAATACGTCCAATGCGCGCGGCGCGGGGGCGAAACCGAATAGAAATTTCCGAACGTGTGCGCCCGCACAAACAAAATGTGGGCAAGCGCTGCGTTCCACATGACGTCATTAGGTTTTTTTGAGTAGGTTACTCCGGACGCGCCGGCTTGGACACGAAACGTACGTACGGAATTTGTTCCGTCCGGGAAAAGGCAAACGTGTGCGTTAATGCATTTACTACTGATTCCATGCGTTCAGATGTCGGAATTCGGAAAATGTATGTATGTGGCCGGCCTAAGAAGATTTTATTAAAAAAAAAAAGGTTTAATCATATCTCAAAGGTATTACTAGTTGACCTGTGCCCACTTCATGTAGGTGATGAACCGTTTAAACCTTCAAAGGACACGAATATTTGAAGACTAATAATAACCGAATCGGTTCAGCCGTTCTCAAGTTTTAGCGAGACTAACGAACAGTAATTCATTTATAAGAGATTGTCTTTTTTCCAAAGTCAAGCATCAAAATAGAAATATACAAAAACGATTTTAATAATCACGTCTTATACGAAAAAAAGTCACGAGTCCACTTTTTTCTTTTTTTTAAAAGGGATAGAAATTAAAAGTAAAGACAGAAAAAGACGTGTCTTTACTTTTTGGTAGTCAAAGTATGCATTTATGTTCGTTCCATTGTAGCACTGAAAAACTTATAAAAAAAGGTTAGATTTTTGTAAAATAAAATGGTGGGTAATTAAATATTATGTGAAATTGGTTTTTTGTTAAATATTTCTAGCTCTTCAATTTTGGTGTGAGCGTTGCTAATTTACATTTTTGAATTTTTATTTACTAATAATATTATTTTCTGGTCGCTTTATGCAGGGTGTAAAAAGAACAGTCACTTTAACTTTGAGATACGATTATACCACCTTTCCTCATTTTGGAAATGTATTTTTTTTTACTAAAATCAAAAAAAAAATTTTTTTTTCACCAAAAAAGCAAAAAAAAAAATTATTTTGTAAAAAAAATCCATTTCCAGAATGAGAAAAGGTTTAATCATATCTCAAAGTTATAGTGACTGTTCTTTTTACACCCGTTATTAGAGCTTATATATTTACTATATGTTATAGCTTAAACTTTTATATGCTTTTTCTTGCTTGGCTGTAGAGCGCAAATCCGAGTCGCCATCTATACAGTCTACCGGCGCACACCCGCTACTGTTCAGAATGCTTAGCACTATCTCCGTCGAGTCACTCAGTTAGTTTGTACTTTGTATTATGTGTATTGTATGTTCCTATTGTATGTCCCTTTACCTTCAAAACCTTTTTGTATCTATAAAAAAATATGTGTATTGTATGTACCTTCACAACCTTTTCGTATCTATAAAAAAAATATGTGTATTGTATGTTCCTATTCGTAGTTTTACCTTCACAACCTCGAATAGACTATTAAAACTACAACTTTTCAGTACAGTAAAAAAACTTAATAGTTTTAGATTTTATTATGGTATGGTTTTTTATGTAAATGAGGTTTAATTAAGTATCATAAATCTAGCTTGTATTAACCTAAAGTATGTAAAAATTAAATTTTTTACATACTTTGGATTAATACAAGCTAGACATTATCGAGAATACTTTGATATTTTAGATACGAGGTTGAGAAGCTAAAGCGACGTATCTGGGGGCACGGTCGTGCCCCCGTCAAGACGAGCCAAGCGACGCGCAAGGGCACTACCTACCTTTTCTCGAAAGGTTTCGTCGTTTATTTGAGCTCTCATAACTTTTCTTTGGAAGATGCTAAATAGTTGAAATTTTCAACATATAATGGCATTGGTAAAGCAACCGTTACGACCGTTTGCTACCGTTACGAAGATTTCATAGGGATTCATTAATCGTGTGTAAAATAAAACGGCCAAGTATCACGTATTGACTGCAATGTAGCGTAAATGAAGATAAGCCTGGTGAAGTAAGGGCGCATAGATCATGAATTTTGGTTCTACATGCGATCTGGCCACTTTTTGATAGATTTTGATTAAGGTGTAGTGTAGAGCTTGGCGTTATACGATATCTGATAACTTTTTCAGAGTGTAAGCTATGTAGGCTCGTCTTGGCAACATTTTTACATGAAAATGTTTTTGGTGGGATTATTTATTATGAATGTAAATAAATACAGTCACTATAACTTTGGAATATGATTATAATACCTTTTCTCATTGTAGATTTTTTTTAAATAATTTAAAAAATCATTTTTTTTTGCTTTTTGTTATTTTTGCGACAAAATAATAAGAAATGGTAAAAAGTAAACAAACATTTTCAAAATGAGGAAACGGTATATTGCGGTATAATCGTGTCTCAAAGTTATAGTGACTGTTATTTTTACATCCTGTATAATATCCTATTTTCTCGCTGAGTTTGTTAGTATTATATGTTCCTACTATATAATATGTATCCTTTTTATATACCCTATTCGCTCTGCTGTGTTGTATATCTTATAAGCATTAACTTGTCCAGTTGCCCAGAGAAAACTGCCATCGTAAATAAAAAAAAACGCGCGTATCTCCTGGCTGCAATTTATGGCAGTTCAAGCTTACCTAGTTTTTTAGTTATATGTGACGATACGCGTTTTTAATTTTAATACAACTACCAATCTCATTATGTGATTTAAATGTGTTTTAACTTTTGTATTTGCGATCCACTGTATTATAAATTGATTAACTTTGTATATCTTCTCCGCAAATCCATTTAATTCTTATAAGTTTTCCCGTCTTTTCTTGCTGTTACATTTCAAGTGACCCTATGTTGCTAGATCTATATGTTTTGCCCCTCCCAAGAAAAACAAAAAGTCCATTCAAAAACTTTTCAAGCAAACAATATTATAATTTTTCGTCTCTGAAACTGAAATGTTTATTAATGTATTTTAATTTGACAATACCTATTGTATTGTTTGTTACACACACCCCGGTTTCTGAAAAGCTGATCAAATCGGCGATCAGCGTACATAATACATCAGTAAACAAGCAATTCCGAACGCTCATTGGTGAACGCAGCGTGTGAGCGAAGATGTTGCGAGTGATGTTCACCAATGAGCATTCAGAGCGACTTGTTAACTCAAATGATCCTATGATTGTGTTGAAATGATCTATGATTTAATCAGTTATTTATAAACTGACTTTATACTTTTTAAAACGCTCAAACACATCAGTGAACCTTAGAGATTTACTCCTATATTCTTCAGCAACCCCCGGTGTCCCAACTCGCTCCCGGCCGTCCAGCAAGATGACGAAGTACGTGGAGTGCTGGGGAGCTGATAAGCCATTCGCTAATATCACCGACTCCACCCTGGCTAAGAACATCGGTATCTCGGTAAGCTTTTGCCTGTTAATTTTGACATCAACATTTATACTACGTAAAGGCTGCGTTTCCACTGACACGGAGCGGGGCGGAGAGGAGCTTAGCGGTGCCCGAATTGACCAATCACTATGCTCGTGCTGTTTCCGTGGAAACGGAGCGGAGATTTCGAGCATAGTGATTGGTCGATTCGGGCACCGCAAGCTCCTCTCCGCCCTGCTCCGCGTCAGAACTTGCACTAAATAAATAAATAAATAAAAATAATGAATGAAAAATGGACAAAAGAAAATACACCGAATAATTATTTTAACTTATGAATGTACCAAATTTCAAAAAATATCTTTATTAATGTAAAAGTTTAAATATCTTTATTAATGTTAAAGTGTAAAAAAACTACATTTTTTAAAAGCCTCTCCTGTAAAGTTCGATTTCATAAGTTAGTATAAATTGCTGGTGTCGATTTGTTCTGCTCATAGAACCTTTAGAAATCGATAATATTTTAGTTTGTTATATTATCATAGGACCGTATAGTCCATTGAAAAGTTACATTTTGGGTTGCGTTTTTTAGAGGACGCAATTTTATTTTTTTGATGTGTAGGGGGGGTCAGTGTAAAGCTAAAACCAAGTTTGTGGGGTCGCCACCCTTGTCCCACGGCCGCCATCTTGAAAATAGGGGTTGAAATGGTATTTACGATATATCTCTTAAACTATTTATTTTATAAAAAAAATATGTTAACATGTTTTGTTGCAAATTAAATTCTCTACAACTTTGCTTCAGTAACTTTCTGTCGTGGAACTATAAATAAAAAAGTTATAAGCGAAAATCTTCGGAAAATTGATCTTTTGCAAATGCAAAGGAAACTGTGGAGCGATGTGTGGATGCCGAAAAGCAGGAATGAAATGTTCTGCAGTGTGCTTCCATTGTTCTGGAGAGACTTGCAGCAACGTAATGGAACTCTCAGAATTAATAAATGAAGATGACATTGATGATGAACCGCCAAAATTAACACCCCTTCCTTCTCCAGTTCTCCCACTGGTATTTAATTCAGAAAGCCGATCAGATGCTGAGCCCCAGCCTGGTCCATCGAAACGACTGAGGACGAAGTAGTTCTAATTTAGAAAATCACCGTGGATTATGCCTATTGGGGATACCACGTAAAAAAAAACGCACCTCTAGACTCTACCTCGTGGGTGGTGGGGAAAAGAATCAATAATTAATTATTAATAATATTGCAAAATTTGTAATCAAAAAAGTTATAATAATAAAGTAAAAAAAAAGAAGAAAAAAAAACAAACAATAACTGATGACTTATCATAAGTACACACGTATAATATAGGTATAGTTAAGAGTACTGAAAAATAGTACTTCAGAGCGCTGTAAAACCTTAGCTATTGACTTAATGAAAAAATGATGCGAATAAAAGTTGTCCTCCCTCAAAAAACTATGTACAAAAATGGTCGGATATCATTTTTTCGTAAAATGATTAAAAAAAAAGTTACATCGAAAAATATATTTTTTTTTATCAAATTTCCGAAGATTTTCGCTTATAACTTTTTTATTTATAGTTCTACGACAAAACGTTACTGGAGCAAAGTTGTAGAGAATTTAATTTGCAACAAAAAATGTTAACAATTTTTTTTATAAAATAAATAGTTTAAGAGATATATCGTAAATACCATTTCAACCCCTATTTTCAAGATGGCGGCCGTGGGACAAGGGTGGCGACCCCACAAACTTGGTTTTAGCTTTACACTGACCCCCCCTACACATCAAAAAAATAAAATTGCGTCCTCTAAAAAACGCAAGGTAAGGCCTAAAAAATGTAACATTTCAATGGACTAGTAATAATGTTTTGAGTACTTGTTGTATAGCGGCAACAGAAATACGTCATTTATGAATTAACTAAAATTTCAACTTTGACGACCTCTGTAGCGCAGTGGTTGAGCGTGTCGGTGTTCGAATCCCGCCGAAGGCACAATAAGTTTTCTTTGTTCCTGGGTAATGGATGTCTATTAATATAATACAAATCTTAAATATGTGTATAGTATAAAAGTATTGAATATATTTCCGTTGTCTGGTACCTGTAACAGAAGTTCTTCGGAGCACGGCACCAGACTAACGTGGTGTAAAGCGTGCAAAGAAAAAATAAATTTCAACTGTCTATCTATCATTGTAGGAAAGTCTAAGTATTAGGGTCCCGTTTTTACCCTTTGGGTACGAAACCCTAAAAGGCATTACCGATGTTGATAGCTTGTATTGTGAAATACTAGATAACATATTAATTACAGCATATTATGTATTCGACAATTTGACGTGTGGTTGTGGTTTTGGCAGACTTTTCGACACATTTACAATTTGATATTTCGTATAAATGTTTTTTCTGAAACAAAATATCGCCTACCGAAAGTATTTAAATACGTTTGCGACAGTCGGAGGACTAAAAAAAAAACAAAAAATAGTTAATTATTTAAATGAAATGAAACTTATTTTAATTACAATTTAATTAATCTAAAAGCGACTGTCCTAATCGAAGTGGGATTAAGAAGAGACACATTTATATTTAAAATTATTAACCGGGAATTAAAACAATATAGGTTATTCTTTTAGGTCCCCAACCTAAAAGAATAACCTATTGTTAGGGATGGGAAACTTGGAGAGTTGCGGATTCAGCTACTTCCATACGTTAGGGTTCTGTAATTATTTTATTAATTTTAATATAATAATATTGCCTATCGAAAGTATTTTATCAGTATAATAAAATAAATAAAAATAAAATAAACCCTTATTGCTGAATTTACAATTCTAAAGTGTATATTTTAATATGGATCGGTACTTTTATCTGCAGCTTGTACTTCGACATCACACGCAATTTTCATCCATTCAGGTCCAGTTCTCCTTAGGTGATCCTCCCAGCATTTGGTTAGTCGCCCTTTGTTCCTTGTCCCATCTCTGGGGTACAATTCTGTTATTGTTCTTGTTCATTTTCCAATTTTTTTCTCTACTATACTTACTACTTACTACTACTTCTATAAAAAAACGTTTTATTTCCAAATGAAACATATCAAGCTATTTTCGTAAAATCAACAAGAAAAATAAGATACCATGCACCGGTTCAACCCGAACCCGCCGAGAAATCTTTTAGAAAAAGATGGAAAATTTATATTTTTTAAAATATTTTTTTTTTTACAAAGTTTATAATATGACCTGCCCATTGCAATTTTAGTTTTTTACATAATATATTCCATTTATTAATATAATAAAATACTAAATATTACTAATTAAACTTGTTTCAGAGTCTAGCGATGATCGAGCAACATTTGCTGCCTCAGAGGACATGCTGCGATTGCAGGTAAAACTATATACCAGTTATTTAATTCCTAATTCATATACCTTACAATATAATATTATATACAATTAATATATATTTTATATATTTAATATTAATTTTATATATTATATATAAAATTAATATATATAATATATAAAATTAATATTAATTTTATATATTATATATAAAATTAATATTATATACAATAAAATTTATAATTATTCCTATGTCCGATATCTCGTTTTGAATGCATCTACTTTACTTTTATCTCTAAATCACCTAAAGGTTGACTGGTAAAAAATGCATTAAGTCCGCCTATGTACAAAATGTGCATGATGTATACAGTATAAATAAATAAAGTTTGGTTCAAATAATTTAACAAGGTACTTCGGAGTTATGAAGTTAGAGCAAACATCATTAACAACGCAGCTCAGTAGTTTCCTAATTAGCTTTAACTACTAAACCTAGGTCTTAAATATTAAATGCCGAACGGGCATCTAGTAGTTATGAGGCTTAAAATAAATAGAAGTTTACAGACATTGACTAGACTTGTAAAAATGAGGTGACTAATGCCGGGTTTCCACTGACACGGAGGGGCGGAGAGGAGCTTGCGTTGCCCGAATTGACCAATCACTATGCTCGAAACCTCTGCTCCGCTTCGACGGAAACAGTACGAGCATAGTGATTGGTCAATTCGGGAACAGCTAAGCTCCTCTCCGCCCCGCTCCGCGTCTGTGGAATCCAATGGTGTAACTACTGTAGTTTACAGAACAATCTATAGATACACAAAAAGTACGCTTTAAGTTATAATTAAGTTCAGCATACACAGAGGCGGCACACTTAGTGGAAATTTTAAGCAATTCAAAATTAAACTTTCTTGACTACCACAAGAAGATAGAAATTTCATTGTCAAAGTTCTAATTTCGAGCAGCACGGCGCTGCGCGCAGTTTGTGTCGTCGTTTTATCTTTGTCGTCCACTGGTCATAAGTCTCCTTTAACCATTAATCAGTCTCGCTTTATCTATTCCAGCACCACCTCCGAGGGCATGAACACCGTTACCCTGGGCTTCAAGAGGGGCGAGCAGGAGCACCAGTACCGCGGCCAGGCCGACCCGCACTTCAAGTGTTACGTGGCCTGCGCTGCCGCGCTGTTCGCACTGATAGGCTGCATACAGCTGCTGACCGTGCCCAAGTGAGTATAGGTCGAAGGGCATGAATAGCTTGACCCTGGGCTTCAAGCGGTGCGAGCAGGAGCGCCACCGCGGCCAAGCTGACCCGCACTCCGAGCCTGTTGCTGCTCCAAGCGCTGTTTGCGCTTGGCTTGCATACAGCTGTTGACCTAAGTGAATAGTAATGCTGCCCAGACCAATTCTGGTGAAGGTAACAGTCATTGAAGTCAGCTACGCAGGAGTTACTTTTATGGTGCCCAACAGTGCATACAGCACTCTCTCTTCCTTTACTCTCGTAGCCCATAGGGACGGTTACCGGGCACGACTGGCGCCGATGAAAATATACGCATTACGCAGGATCGACTTATTACAGGCTCATCTGACGCATGAATATATATATAATCTCTCTTGTCAGGAAATCATGTGATCAGCCATCATCCCACTTTTTTAAACTCTGAAATCGAACTTGCGACCGATTCAAAAGCCAGAATCTAAATGGATCGAGGAGACGTTAATTAGCGATAGTCACTTAGCTAAAACCTCCACCATTACTCCACAGGAGCATAGTACTGTTCTCGTCGTTCGGGCCGACCCTTATCACGTTGCTGGTGTTCCTGTACCTCTCGTGGTGCGACGGCTCCGGTTCAGACGTGCCGATGTATGCCGACAACTGCAACAAGCCGGGACAGGTAACAGCGAGGCCCAATTAGTGCGTTGCGTAATTTCCCGTGGTGCGAGGCAACGCAGCTCAAGGCACTAATGGGGCCTCGCCATAAGAAAGAGTTCTGCCAATACCTGACATTATGAGTTATGACCACTATATTATAAATGTTACCAATCTGCCTGGACACATCAAAGGTGGTTGTCTACAGAAGAAAAGAAAAACGTGTGATTTCTGCCGTAACGCCTTACGTAACGAAGCGGTTTACCCTCCATAAGAAGCTATCGCTTGAAAAATAGCTGAAATTTGTGTAGGTAGAACGCATTATGAATAGTAGTGGCTTTAGGCATGCAATTTATCTCCTGAAAACTCTAGAGAAATGGGAAAATATAGAAAATTATAGTAAAATCATGATATATGTGAAGTGTTCCAACCAAATTTATTTAATTACTAAGTCTAATTTACAGCCATCCTCTGATAGATATAGGTGTACTTAATATTGACATTGAAATGTGTTTGCGCGCATATGAATTGGCAGCTGCTTGAGTTATTTTTGTATGTAGGTTCTTAAATAATAATACTATGCTTGGAACTGGATGTATTTACGAAAGTTTATAATTATTATCACGTATTTTAACCGTGGGACAGACAAAAACAGATTAGTCGCAGCGGCAATGAAATAGCACATGGAAGCACCGCTGAAAAGTTTTATATCGTACTGGCCAACTCGGGTATCACGTCATGCTTACTGCTAATTGGTTGCACTTGCAAAATGCAAATAATATTGGAACATGTTTATTTTATCACTAGGTGGTGGCCAGCAACTTTTACATTCGTCTGACGATGTTCGTCATCTCAGTTGTGCTCATAGCAGCGTGTTCTGTCATCAATTTGGTAAGCTTTCCAATTTGCTTCTACTTACCACATGCACATGATGGTTGACGATTATTGGAGGAGGCCTACGTACAGCAGTGGATGGTGACAGACCGGTGACGATCTCAATCCGTGATCATCACCAGCCTATCACCGAGTGACAGAGGGAATACATAATAGCAAATGAATAGCAGCATTTCCACAGACATTATTATCTTAAAACCACGCTCACCAACCTGACTGCCAACTCCTCCCCATGGAATACTTTGGGGAGCCTTATGTCCAGCAGTGAATATCACAGCTGAAACGACGATGATAAGGATGAGTTATTAAAGTTTATTTTCACGAATAATTATGGAATTCAGAACAGAAAATTTACTTTAGAACATTTCATTCCCAGTTAAAATTTAAGAAAAAGAACATTTTTTTACAGCTTAGCTAATAAAATTGTTCTTAGTTTCAGACATACATCGTGCAGGAGTTCCCAGTTCCCGGCAACTATAGCGGCTGGAACGTCACCGATGTGGAGATATCTGCGACTATTGACGTCGACTCAGCACCTGTTAGTATACTAAAGTAGATAAATAAACTGAAGCGAGGCGTAACCATAGCTGTTACGCGAGGCATAACCCATGCCCCCATTGAAGGTATAACCTATGCCACCAATAACGGAATAACCCATGCCGCACATAAAGGCATAACCCATGCCGCACATAAAGGCATAACCCATGCCTCTAATAAAGGCATAACCCATGCCGCTACGCGAGGCGTAACCTATGATCTCCCTGCAGTGGTTGTCTTCTTATTCTCTTCCTCTTCTTATTTTTATGTATAAAAATTAATTGCTGTTCGTTAGTCTCGCTGAAATTCGAGAACGGCTGAACTGTTTCGGCTATTTTTGGTCTTGAAATGTTCGTGGATGTACAGTGAAGGTTTTTCAAACGGTTTGTATGCTTAACGAAGTGGGCACGGGTCAGCTAGTATAAATATAAAATGAATTGCTGTTCGTTAGTCTTGTTGAAACTCGAGAACGGCTGAACCTATTCGGCTATTTTTAGTCTTGAAATGTTCGTGGAAGTCCCGGGAAGGTTTAAACGGTTCATCAAAAACTGTTTCTATGCTCAACCGAGTGGGCACGGGGCAACTAGTTTTAAATAATTTTATATATTTCTAAGCATTACTTACAAATATAATGGAATTCGGGAAACCTTTACTATACAAACTAAAAATGTTCAAAATTTCATCATCCTCAGTTTTCTTAATTTCCTTAGAGCTGATTTTTCAATCGACAGATAACTTTTATCTGTTGAATAAACATGTGATTTTGATATTTGTTCCATACAAAATCTGTCTGAAAAATCGGCCCTTAAGCTGATACCGGAAATTTAGATTCACGTATCGATGTATAATTTACATAACATCGCACTTCTTACTATTCCAGAGCTACCTCTACAG
Organism: Celastrina argiolus; assembly: GCA_905187575.2. NCBI lineage: Eukaryota > Metazoa > Arthropoda > Insecta > Lepidoptera > Lycaenidae > Celastrina > Celastrina argiolus. The sequence continues at coordinate 2,025,252 of LR994591.1, read as the reverse complement.
TTCGGTGCTGACGCTGGCCTCGATCTCCGTGTTCCTGCGAATGGGCTTCGTCCTCAAGGCCATCCTGATGATAGTGACCTTGGCTACGCACATTTCCTTGTTCGCGTCTGCGGAGCTCTTCGTACAGTACCAGCATAGAGAGTATGTGTCTGAGTAAGTCAAATGTGTTGCCCTTCAATTACTGAGGCCCGTATTAATAACCATCTCTCAAATTTGGACTCAAGAATTGCGATGTTATAATGGTAACAGAAATACTTTTTGGAAATATCTATTGTCTAGCTATCGCTGATTTTGAGATACAGCCTCGTGACCGACAGATAATATAATAATAGCTCCCCTCACCGATTTCGGTGTCGGTAGCCGATTTCATTGAAAACCGGCCAGGAGTTATTTTAAGTGCCCAAGTGTGTGATCACCCAACCAGTTGATCAGCCTGCAATGTCCTAATCAAACTTGAAAACAACATTTTTTGTTGTTCTAACGCGGGAATCGAACCCACGACCTCTGGGTAGAGAGCGAAGCTCTACACCACGGAGGCACTTAAACAGACAGATAGACTGGCTGGATAGACAGATAGTGAAGTCTTAGTGATAAGGTCCTATTTTTACCCTTTAGGAAGCCTAAAAAAGCAGTCAATTGACAAAAAATATATTACAGATTCGCCATGATCCCCTACGCGGCGAAAGCGGGACTGGTATTAGTGTTCCTCATGGGTCTCCTGCACATCCTGGACCGGCAGATAGAGTTCACCTCGCGGACGGACTTCCTGTGGAAGGACAAGCTCAAGTTCGAACAGGAGGAGGTGGAGACTATGAGGGGGATTAATAAGGTGTTAAAACATTTTGGCATTCAAGATATAAATTTATAAGCAGCTGCTAGAAAGTAGTCAGAACGTTGAGCAAAGAAAAATCATTAACAGGACCCATAAGTGTTTAAAACAATGAACAATGATAGGGCAATTTCTTTTAACTCGATATTTTTTTCCTTTTAAAAGTTACGAGCAATGCATTTTTATATGTTGCTTTTTTCAAAATTGCTATAGATAATATTGGGCGCCCTCTGAAGCTCAGGTTGACTTACCAAAGGCAAAAGGTCACAGATGCAAATTCGTGCTAGGGAACAAAAACTTTTATCTGTATAGTATAAAAGTATTAAATTATTGCAGGTAACACATGTTCCAAAAGAACTTAGCATGGGATGAGATTCATAAATTGCATTGCGTGCATTGATATTATGATTATTATAAAAAATGTTGTAATAAGGGTGTACACTGTACATGTTTCAGATTTTACTTGAGAACATTTTGCCAGCGCACGTCGCACAGCACTTTCTGACATCGGTTGCGTCAAGGGTATGGTATTACTTATGCAAATTTTCTAGCATTTGAAGACATGAATGGATGAATGTTGTCGCAAAAAGAAATACCCAGAAAATTTAGTACATAACAGTTTAGGATATGTCGTAACGTATTAAGTACATTGATTCTAGAGACGGGTCTTTAGACGAATGTACTTAATACTATTCGACGTATTCTAAAATGTTTAAGTGGCAGTTTGAACTTAATATCATCTTCATCAATTCATGTCTACATTGGTCTACATAATTTTTCCGAGTAATTTCGTTGCGTGTCCCAAGACAGATCTAGCATGTCCTTTGGGTACTCCTAAGATGATATGAAATATGAAAAGGTTTTTGTAGTTAATTACTGCTGATCTGTCTTTTCTTCATTTGTCAAGGTTTTTGCCCTCGTTTTGTTCCGTCAGTCGGAACCTTTATCTACTTACTGGGGATTATATTGACATTCTTTAACACGGTTTTTGGCGTTCTTTCCATTTTCGCAATTACAATATCTAACTGTTTTTTAAGAATTGATTTCGTATCCCCAGGACGAACTGTACCACGAGCGGTATTCAGTCATAGCGGTGATGTTCGCTTCTATCCCCAACTACAAGGAGTTCTATGACGAGACCGACGTCAACAAGCAGGGGCTCGAGTGCCTGCGGCTGCTCAACGAGATCATTTGTGACTTTGACAAGGTTAGTGTTGTCATTTGCTACTTATAATAATAATAATAATTATTATTTATTGAGCCACAGACTGGGTCGTCAAATTATAATATTGATGATGACCAATTTTATTACTGAATTATATAACAACCTGCAGTTTATACCATTCAGTGCGATACGACTTCTTACATAATATTATTAAAGATAAAACAACCAGACAATATTTAAATTTTATTATTCAATGTTAGTAAGACTGAAATATCCGGCTGCGGTGTGCAAAATTTTCCATGTTGAAATGTTGTTCTATCATGTTTCAGTTATTATTGAAGCCGAAATTCAGCTGCATTGAGAAGATAAAGACGATCGGCAGCACATATATGATAGCGTCCGGTCTGAGGCCAGGGAAAGAGGAACAGTTGGTACGATTCACAAATATTTCACAAAGACAAAAATATATGAATAAATTTATTAATTAAAAAATAAAAAGTTTGAAGTGATTATAGTATAATTATGATAATTATAAATTACCATTAAAAAATTATAATACATTAGCTTTTGCCCTCGGTCTGCGAAAAAAATATTAATCAATGGACATTAAAATATTTTCAGGACGCCAACAGAAAAGAAGAGCATACAGTAGCCATTTTAGTGGAATTTGCAATAGCTTTGATGACTATATTGGACCAAATAAATAGAGAATCTTTCCAGAGATTTAAGCTACGAATAGGTATGTTATTACTTTTAACATTTTTGCAATTTTTTATTTAATGTGAATTGAATTATTAAACGCCGTCGGAAAACAACGAGCAACAAAACTTAAAACCTGTTGAGTTATTACAGCACTTTCAAAGCTCTAAACTTGTTGTTGCTCATAATTTTTATCAGGTGCTCATAAAAATAATGACTTGAGCTGGTCAAAGATAGACTAATTTTTTTAGTCCTTCGGCTTTGAGCCTTGCTTTGGTACAATAACCCTGACCTTTGTACTAAGATTTTAAATATTTTGTTAAAACATAAAACTCGTTAATGCCTGAAGCATTAGGAAGATTCTAACATTGTCATTACTTGTTGTTTTATCGGTAAACAATTTTATGGCGTAAAATTTCACTTTTGGCCAAAAAGAAAATACTACCCTGGTGTTTTTGCCCCTTTACGGTAACCATGACTATTATACAATTTAAGGACATTTATGATTCACTGAGATTCATTTCCTCTATTTGGGATTTGGGATGGTAATAATATGTCTGACAAGTCTCCAATAAAATTTCAGGTATAAACCACGGCCCCGTGATCGCAGGCGTGGTGGGCGCCCAGAAGCCGCAGTACGACATCTGGGGCAACACCGTCAACGTCGCCTCGCGTATGGACTCCACCGGGGTGATGGGGCGCATACACGTCACCGAGGACACTGCCAAGTGAGTGCCTAGACAATATTGTGGCAAGTATAGCCCATGGGCTGGTGACCGCGGGCGTGATGGACGCCCAGAAGCAAAAATACATCTATTGACTTATTCTTCGAAATTTCGACTTTTAGGTATTAGCATTTCACGTCAAGCGGGCTAGAAAAATAAACTCAGATCTTGGATATTGTTCATAATGGGATCAATTGCACTTCCATAGGACCTGAATGTATGTCCTTATTTTTCTTTTTTATGTCTAGTTACAAATGTAAGTGGCCCTCAACGAATCATCAAATTTTTAAAAGATGATTTTTCGAAAGCTGTTAATGAAGGTAATCCTATGAAATAAAGAACAAGTAAATAGTGTTTGAGTATCCAATTATGAATAAAATCCAAGACTTGGCTTATTTTTTCTCCGGTCCGCTTGACGTGAAATGCCCCTTAAAACGTAAATCTACACATTTTAGGGTGCTGATGAGTGCGGGCTACACCTGTGAATGCCGAGGGTCGACCTACGTGAAGGGCAAAGGGACGCTCGTCACGTACTTCGTCAAAACACCCAACATCGGCGGCGGGCCGTAAGCCCTACAAAGCCCTACTAAATGAGCTCTGACTACGTCCAGCTTTGGACAGAATATTTGTGAGGATACTGATATCAAAGTAACATTAAGGAGGGAAAAGATGAACTGTAAATAGTTGCTGGGTTTCAAAGATTCTAACTAAGCAGTGGTAAGCAGTGGCAAGCAATGGTAAGGCGTGGTAAGCAGTGCTAAATCCTGTATGTAGAATTCTACATTTATGCCAATATGCCAATACCAAACATATTTAAGTAGTTATAATAGAGAAAGAAAATGATAACTACGCCCAGTGTTGGATCGTATTCTGTAATTAGTAAGGTTTGATTTCATTTACATAATAAAATTATAAACAAAGAATTTAGAATGTATAAATGAAGATAGTGAAAAAAAGATAATAAAAACCCTTTGAAAGTTTTAAAATAAGAATGCGATTATCCATGTATTTTTTTTTTGTTTTCGCACTAATTAGTTTGTATTATGGTGTAAATAGGAATGTAGGTCTTATATTTTATATATACAAGATCTCACTCATTACGTATTGATATTTTTTCATAATATAATTTTTATTCGCTTTGAAAGTTATGTTATATTTTTGCATGTCTTATTAGTATTTATATATAAATATAAAGTATAATTAGGTCATTATACAATTAAGGCATAGAAAAATGTTATATTGTATTATATTTTTCAGGCCTAAATAAATGTTGATAGCAATTTCATAATTTTATGAAATAATTGTGGTAGTATATATTTTTATAAGTTTTAAAAACTTTCAATGTTTTTGTCGTAATGTTAATTTTGTAAATAAAATTTTATATCGTTGAGATTAATGTTAATTTATAAATGAAATTGCATTTAATTTAATTCTTATGGAATGATATTAGTCTTGTTTAATTATTATCTAATGTCTAACAAAAAATATCAAAGTAGTTTTTATAAATTTTTCTGAATGATTTTACAAAAAAAAAATTCTTTAATTTTTGATACTTAGGTATTTATCAAATTTGTGAAATGATGAATTTTGTTATTTTTCGAGAAAAATACTATAATTAAAAATTATTGTCACCTACTTAATAATTGTACTGTGTATAATTATTGTTAGATGATTTGTAAACATTTGATATTTTGGAATTATCTATACTCAATCAATCAATTTTCTAAAGTTTTACAGACTATATTTTGTGATTTTTAAATAATAATAATAGCATAGCTGATATCAATATATAAATAACTATCTATTGATAAAATAGTAGCTGTGATAGCTTTTTGTTTGAATTAAATCCGCCTGTAGTGAGAAAATTGGAATGTACCAAATACCTGATATACTCTGAAAATGAATGAATATTTAAACAATATCATTACATACCTAATAAAGTTTTGAAATTCTTCACTGTTTTTATTGTGATGGTAGTTCCTGAATATCTATTATTGCGTTGAAACAATAGAATAATGTTGTTTTAGGACAATACAGGCTGATCACCTCTGATGGTCTGACAAGAAAGATGATCCATGCGTCGGATGGGCATGTAAAAAGTCGGTCCTGCGCCTGATCTCCCGCCAGTCGTGTCGGTTATTCGTCCCACTGGGCTACGAGAGTGAAGGAAAAGAGAGTGCATTTGTGTATTGCGCATACACTTGCGCACTATAAAATAACTCCTGCGTAGCTGGCCTGGTTTCAACGAATCCGGCGACCGTCATCGAAATTGATGTGGAAGGCATTATTAGTTCCTGAATTTATATAACAGGTATCAGTTAATATAATATAATACAAGGGCCAATTTTTATATACTTTTTTATAACCTACCCAAAACCTGCTACATAAATAATAATAAATAAACAAATAGTGTATATTTATATTTTAAAATAAATAGTGTATTTTTTTTTAATTTTATTATTGACGATCTCTATAGCGCAGTGGATGAGCCCGGGCTCAAATTCCGCCGAAGGAACAAAATGTTTTCTGTATTCCTGGGTCATGGATGTGTAATAAATTTATGTATTAAAAAATAAATATATGTGTATAGTATAAAAGTATTAAATATATTTCCGATGGCACCTGTGACACAAACTTTAGATACTTAGCACGGGGCCAGATTGACGTGGTGTTAAGCGTCCATAGATAACACGTAATCAGACTATTAATTAAATTTCATAAAAATATTAATTTAAATCCACCATCACAACGCTACCTTCATACGAGGCGTTTAATGTATAATTGTAGGGTGTGCACGCGGCCACCTACGCTCGGACAGAGATTTATACTCGCTGCACCGCCTCATTGTCGATCTATACAATATTATACATTCAGTTCTACCGTCGTAGATATATAACTAAGGGGATTGTGTTTAGGAGGTCAATTAAAGTGATGAACCTATATATTAACCATTATTGGTATTTTAACAGTTTCTTCTTCTTCTTTTATATATAATAATAATAATAGCTCCCTCACCGATTTCGATATCGGTAGCCGATTTCATTGAAACCAGACCAGCTACGCAGGAGTTATTTTATAGTGCCCAAGTGTGTGGGCAATACACAGAAGCACTTTCTCTTCCTTTTACTCTCATAACCCAGTGGGACGGTTAACCGACACGACTGGCGAGAGATCAGGCGCAGGTCCGACTTTTTACATGCCCAATGCCCATCCGACGCATGGATCATCTTTTTTGTCAGACAATCAGGTGACCAGCCTGCATTGTCACACTTTTGTTGTCACACATTGCACATTTTTGTTGTTCCAACGCGGGAATCGAACCCACGACCTCCGGGTCGAGAGCGAAGCTCTGAACCACTAGACCACGGAGGCGATTTTATTTATGAGAGACTCGGTGAATTGCCAATGTCAGGGTGCTTAGTTTGTAAACTCTGCACTATTGTAGGTCAAGTTAGGGTAGTTCAAAAAACGACGAAACGTTTCGAGAAAAGGTAAGTGCCCTTACGCTCCTCTTGGCTCATCTTGGCGGGGGCACTCCCGTACCCCCAGATTTACTTTTCTAAAATAACTTGTTGAGTAACCTATACACATTTCAATTTTATCTACTATCATCTGCCTTATGATCTGTAAGTATTATTTTATATTAAGATTTGTAATATAATTTAAAGCTAAAATTTAAAAACGTTTACATACCAGCTTAGGTTTTTGAAACCAACTGCTATTAATCATATACAATATATTAATCATGTAAAATCGTATCTTAATCATACATTTTGTTTAGGAGTTGCGATGTACGGACACGTCAAAACTAACAACAAGTTTGACGTGTCTGTAAAAATGGAGCTAGCCATGAAAATCTTTCACAATTAATCAACATCACGCATAAAAAAAACTCGCATGATTACGAAACTGTACGCGGGATCTTCAGAAATATATCTCCCTGTTCTTTATACTATATTTGGCATCACGACCTTTTGTAATATCGATTCACTTAATTGAAACACACCTATGTTTAAGATTATCACCACCGTAAAATGGACAATTTTACAAAATTGTGGGTAATCAATAAATTTTTCGCTAATAAGCCCCCGGTTGAAGCTATTTATTATGTTTCAATAAACCCTATTTTTTGGTCCTTAAGTTTTAATGGCCACAAAATGTCGATATGAAGGTTAACTTAAAGTGATTTTTTCACAATGTTGATTAAACGATACTCTACTTATATTATATGATACAAAGTAAATAGTAGGTATTGTTTAATGCACAAAGCTTACTCAATACTTAGATAGTAAAATATGTTGTTTTCAAGTTTGTTTAAGACAATGCAGGCTGCTTGTCTGCCAATAAATACGATCCATTTGTCGGATAGGCATGTAAAAGGTCGGTCCAGCGCCTGATCTCCCGTCAGTCGTGTCGGTGATCCGTACTGGGCTACGAGATTGAAGGCAGTTGGACTGCTTCTGTGTATTACACACACACTTGGGCAATATAAAATAAATCCTGCGTAGCTAGCCTGGTTTCAATGAAACCGGCCACCGCCACCGAAATCGGTGTAGAAGGCATTAGTATTATTATTATTAGATCTATACTAATATTATAAAGCGGAAGAGTTTGTTTGTTTGTATAAACGCGCTAATCTCAGGAACTACTAGTCCGATTTAAAAAAAAAATTGTTGGATAGTCAATTTATAGAGGAAGGCTGTAGGCTATATAACATTACGCTGCAACCAATAGGAGCGAAGCGTCAGTAAGAAATGTTTAAAAAACGGGGAAAATGTCCACATTTGTGGACCATGTCACCATAACATTTTAGGATATGTAGTAACGTATTAAGTGAATTAATTCTAGAGACAGATCTTTAGATTTGTACTTAATAAGTTACGACGTATTCTGAAATTTTTAAGTAACAATTTGAACTCTATTTTCTCGAAACCAGAATGTTGCTACATATCACGTTCATCCATTGATGTCTTCAATTAGAAGTCACGACATCATTTGTATTTAATAATGACTAACTATTGATACTATAAAGTACCAAAATATTACAAACTTATCTAAGAAGAAAGATAATTTGTGCAGAAGGTGCACTCAATTTTAGTGAATGTTTAATGCACACGAGAACCAAAACGTCGAAATACAGATTAATTGTATTAACGTGTTCATCGTGAGAACATTCGATATTGTTCTTCGGTTGTAATTCATTATACCGTAATTATGAGGTTCGGTTACAATCAACGGTTGGAATGATACGGTTTGTTTGTTTTCTCATATTTATTATGTACAAAATTAAATAGGCATTCGAAACCAGTTTCAATTTATATTTGACTAGCTGACCCGTGACCACTTCGTTGGACATACAAACCGTTTAAACCTTCCTTGGACTTCCACAAATATTTCAAGACTAAAAATAGCCAAATCGGTTCAGCCGTTCTCGTTATGTATTGAAACACAGGTGTCGGACGAACAACTAGTTTATTCCATAATTGCTTAAAACTACCTCCACCTTATTATCTTAGGACTACCCACAACATCTCCCCATATAAGAAAACTAGGAATTGAAAATAAAAGTATCTAATAATATTTATAGCTCACATAACAACTTACAGCAGTACACACTTGTAGAAAATATATAAAAACATATTATTTTATATTAACTTACCTATAATACCTTACCCCATACTAATAATAATTAAAAAAAAATACACTTCATTAAAAAAAATACGTTATCCATAAAACTACTTTTTCTTACATTTACTTCTAGTGAGCGGCGGTACATAATGAGTTAAATCTAACGCATGGTTGTCCGTCGACAGGTCATAATCATCATCATCCGAAATGTCATGATAACACTCCTCGACAACACTGTCGTGCGTGGTGTTAGCACCGCCGTGATCAACACCGCACTCGGGCGTGTCTGACACCTCGGGTGATTCGGATACAGTCTTTATTAGATGTCGGCGATTACGGCGATATAACCCTTTTTTATTTTTTATTATGTACGACCGCGGTGTAGGCGCTTTAGCGATAACGGTACCGCGAATTCTTTGACTATTGTTTTCTAGCATAATCACGTCATCGCCGACTTCTAACTGCGGCAACTTTTTACAATGTTGATCATAAATTAACTTACTTTTTAATTGTTTCCTTAACAAGTTCTCCCTAGTATATTTACTTTGACAAAAATTAGTATTAGCTTTTAATAAATCAGGATGCACAGGAAGCCTACAATTAAGCCTTCGACCCATTAACAACCGTGCAGGAGAATCCAAACTTTCTCGCGGGGTATTTCTGTAGCTTATTAGATTTAGGTAAACATCAGACTGACTGGACGCAGAACTTTTTAAAATCCTTTTTACAGTTTGTACAGCTCTTTCACTCTTTCCGTTGGCTTGTGCGTAATATGGTGAAGAGGTAACGTGTTCGAATCCCCATTCGGTAGCAAACATTTTAAAGTTACGACTCGAGTACTGCGGGCCGTTATCACTAATCACCACCTCCGGTATACCATATCGAGCAAAATTTTCTTTAATGGAGTTGATTATGGTTCGCGAAGAGGTATCTTTTAGAAAAGCTACCTCAAAAAATCCTGAGTAATAATCAACCAATATAAGATAATTCCTACCAGCATGTTCGAATAGATCGGTACCTACTTTATTCCACGGAGCGTCCGGTATAGGTACAGGTATCATAGGCTCTTTAGTCGGTCTGTTTGCATTCTCCTGACACACCTTACATCTTTTAACATACATTTCAATATCTTTGCTCATACCGGGCCAATACAAAACCTCTCGCGACCGCCTCTTGCACCGATCTATACCTAAATGACCCTCATGAATAATACCTAACATTTTAGTTTTTATTGAATTCGGTATTACGACCTGTCTATTTTTAAAAATAACACCATCCACAGAATACAATTCATCTTTAAATGAATAAAAATGACTCAAATATTTCGGTAAACTATACTTATTATTAGGCCAACCTTCTTTGATGTGAACGAGGACGTCTGTTAGTATTTTATCCTTCAAGGTTTCCTTTTTAACGAGTGTCAATTTATTTTGCGACATCGGTACATTATTAACGACCATCTTCACTTGATGTAAAACAGCCTCGCTCACACTGTCGTCGTACAGATCCGGCAGAGGCGCGCGCGATAGTGTGTCCGGTATGTACATATCCCACCAAAAACATTTTCATGTAAAAATGTTGTCAAGACGAGCCTACACAGCTTACCCTGTGAAAAAGTTATCAGATATCGTATAAAGCTAAGCTCTACACTACACCTTAATCAAAACCTATCAAAAAGTGGTTAGATCTCATGTAGAACCAAAATTCTTGGTCTATGCGCCCTTACTTCACTAGGCTTAACATCACTTACGCTACATTGCAGTTAAAACGTGATGCTTGGCCGTTTTATTTCGCACACGATTAATGAATTCGTATGAAATGTTCGTAACGGTAGCAAAACGGTCAAGTATCACGTTTCAACTGCAATATAGCGTAAGTGAAGTTAAGCCTAGTGAAGTAGGTAAGGGCGCATAGACCAAGAATTTTGGTTCTACATGAGATCTAACCACTTTTTGATAGGTTTTGATTAAGGTGTAGTGTAGAGCTTAGCTTTATACGATATCTGATAACTTTTTCACAGGGTAAGCTGTGTAGGCTCGTCTTGACAACATTTTTACATGAAAAAGTTTTTGGTGGGATTTCATTTATTTTTGTAAGCTGGTTAATGGACTTTTTTTAATTTAAAGATAACATATTTTAACCCCGGGCCTTTACTTACGGAAAATAGAACAGTCAGCGCCTTAGCCTAGTGATGCCTAGTGACGTCGACTGATGTCACCGTCAATATTATACCGTGTATAATATTTAACCGCAATTTTTAAGAGGTAGAGGCGGATTTTGAAATAAATGTCTCGTCCATATTACTTTATTTGTTATATTATTATATAACAATTACATTATTTATAAATATAAATTATAAAATATACATTATTTTATTGCTGGAGTGAAAATTCTTATTTGGATATCCTAGGATGCCACTAGTATAAATTCAACACTTATAATTCGAGAATTTGAGAATTACTTATATATACGAGAGAGATTGCCTTTAATAAAGCATGTTGATACTTATTAAAGAATACAGTAAGTCTATAATAATATCGTATGTAGACGACGGTCGCCGCCATCTGTTGGTCACTAGAGGTACTAATTCTTGTACGGCTCTTATAAACTTATTCTAAGTGCAACTTAGCATTATTGAAGGAAAAAAATGTACTTATTTTTATTTTTGAAAAATAGCTTTAAAGTTTTCTTTTATTATGGCCATCTTTAAACGTCATTAGGTGACGTGATAAAAATCAAATTATTATTATGTTAATAGTGATAAGATTAAACACTAAAATTATTTGTACATTGATCGTGTAATATTTTCGTTTATTGTTATCATTATAACGTGACTGACTGTTAAATGTGTTGATAAATGTGTGGTTAGATGTTTCACAGTTCCAAACATAGATTGCGCTGTTAGCTATCTAAATCGCGCTATCGAAGTGTCGAACGGTTTTTACATAAGATTCCCTCTAAACACAATTACGGTATAATAATTGCGGTATTATAACACCAGCGGGAGCTTATGCCGGACCGATTTCAAGTGATCGACGTAATATTTTGTTTATATACACTGACAACAAATTACTTCTTGCTGCCTGTTAATTCTTACCTAAGTTTTACTTACCAAATATATAATACCTAATTTTAAATAAGTGGATAAAAACAAATTTTCTCATCAATATATTTTTCATTTACAAAAAGTCGGTCACCGATTAATAATCGGAACAAAATAGAACATATTGATTGCAGTAGTGCAACGCACTCAAATAAATAAAGTCGGATAGAAATAATATGGAGCAAAAATCTGACCGATTATCGGTCCTACAAAAAGTAGGTCTTATTTTTTTATGTACTTGTATAATATTGTATAATATTATAATATTTCTTTTATATATTAAAGTTCATATCCGTATATTAAACTTATTAAACATCCATTTTGTACCGTCCACCATATTGGATTCAAAATGGCGGCATTTATATTTTAATAATTTTTTTGTTGGTTTTGTAGCAATAACAGCTTACATAAATAATATCAGCTTACTAGGACGACAGGAAGTACCTTATGAATTTTGATGATCTATAAATGAGTCAGTGACGAAATCTGGGGTTTTTAGACATTGATAAAATCTAAAGTATAATAGCTACAACATTCAAACTTTGTATGTTTCATGTCTTTACTGGTGTCATTATATGTTGAAATTTTCAACTATGTAGCATCATCCAAAGCAAAGTTATGAGAGTTCAAAAAAACGACGAAACCTTTCGAGAAAAGGTAGGTAGTGCCCTTGCGCTTCGCTTGGCTCGTCTTGACGGGGGCACTCCCGTGCCCCCAGATATTTACCGGGCTTATAGATAACCGACAAATCATAAACTTGCAATCTCAACATCATTCTCTGCAAGCGTGCCGGGATCGAATCTAAAGGTTTTTTAAAAATGCTCTCCAAAGGTTTTATGGTCAGATTCGACGATTACTTTACTTTTCCCATAAATATACTGGTGAAACTTTTCACACGCGAACACAATGGCTAACATCTCCTTCTCGATCTGTGCATACCTAACCTGGGTGTCCGTGAGCGTGCGGGAGGCGTACTCGACCGGGCGGCCGGCCTGCAGCAGCACCGCCCCGAGCGCCGCGCTGCTGGCGTCCACCGACAGCAGCGCCTCCCCGCGCACGTCGTACAGCGCCAGGACGGGCGCATTACATAACAGCTGTTTCAGGTTAACGAAAGCACATCTGTGAGCGTGCTCCCAACTCCACGATACGTCTTTTTTAAGCAATTTTGTAAACACGTTGATGTGCTCCGAGTAATTAGGTATAAACTTAGATAGATAGTTAACTGCGCCTAAAAATCTTTCCAAACTTTTTCTATCAGTGGGTTGCGGCATATTAACAATAGCGCGAACTTTCTCGGCATCTGGTTTCATGCCATCTTTATTAAAACGATGACCTAAATATGTAACTTCTTCGACGCATATGCGACATTTATCTTTATTAAATTTTAAGTTGATTGCACGCGCCCTCTCGAACAGCGCCTCGAGACGCTCGTCGTGCTCGGCCCGCGAGCTGCCCCAGCATATGATATCGTCAATGAACGAATCTACCCCATCTAACCCTTCCAGTAGTTGCTTAATTTTTGCGTGAAAAACTTCGGGTGCACAATTTAAACCAAACGGTAAACGCAAATATTGATAGCGACCGAAGGGCGTGTTGAATGTACACAAATCCGCACTTTCACTATCTAGCTTTATTGCCCAAAAACCAGAATTAGCATCTAGAACAGAAAAATACCTAGCACCGTGAAGCTTCGTTACGAATTCTCTTATCGTAGGAAGTTGAAAATGGGCGCGCTGAATAGCAACATTGAGTGGTCTCGGATCCAGGCACAGCCGTAGCCCGCCAATTTTTTTCGCAACAATTACCAGTGAATTTACCCACGGCGTCGGATGGGTAACTTTACGAATAACACCCAATTGTATCATTCTACTCAGCTCGTCCTTGAGCTGGTCCTGAAGCCCGACCGGCACATTACGGCGAGCACAGACAACCGGCGCCACAGACCTATCCACCACGATGTGATATTCGCCCGGCAAACAACCTAGGCCACTAAATAAATCGCTATTTTTTGAATTAATATCATAAACCCTTTTAATGAGCTGCAAATCTAAGCAAGATTGACGACCCAGCACACTTTGACAGTTGATATTAGCGATTGCAAATTTTAAAGTGTACGTTTTATTTTTATAATTCCATAATAAATAACAAACTCCTTTCAAAGGAATGAATTCTCCACTATAAGTTTGTAATTTAATATTTTCCTTTACATTAATAACATCGGGCTTATAGCCCAGTGATAAAAATCGAGTATACGACATTACATTTATGTAAACACCAGTATCCAATTTAAATTTCTCGCGGCCGTACTCACCGTGCAGCGTCTGATACCAGTCCTCCGCCGAAGGGGCCGACTCCTTCGAACAATCGACGACCGATACATAAAAATAGTGTTCGCTTTCATGACTATCACTTTTGTTTTCTGTGTCGCAAACATTAATATCGTACATCTTTTTTACTTTGTTATTATTTTTCACTTTACACATTCTTGCGTAATGGCCGTAATTCTCGCACACGTAACACCGAACACCAATAGCCGGACACGAAGCTGGTGCCGCACACGATCCTCCGCACCGGTCACACCGGGACCGCCCGGGCGCCTCGGCCGCCGGCCGCACGGCGCCGCCCGCGCCGCTTCCGCCGCGCGCTCGCACCCCGCGCCAGCTCGCCCGCCGGCCGCCGCGCACGCCGAGCGCGTTTACGTGCACGCGTGCACCGCTTCCGCTTGCGCCGCGTTCCTCCAGTAAACGCTGACTGTCGCTCGAAATCTCGTCTACTTGACAGATTTTTATCGCAATCTCCAAAGACAGATCCTCCGATCTGAGGAGCCTGTCGCGCACGATAGTATTTTTGATTCCACAAACTATACGGTCCCGAATTAGCTCCTGTTCCAATATTTGAAACTGACAGGTTTTTGCTAATAACTTTAAATTTGTTACATACTGATTAATTGTCTCGCCATTTTCCTGATTCCTTGTAAAAAAATGGTATCTTGCTAAAGTAACGTTTGTTTTAACTCCAAAATAGGACTTCGACAACAATACTCCTACGTCATCACGATCTGATTCCTTATCAAACGTAAACGTTTCGTACACATCAAAACCTTCAGGCCCAATAAGATTGATTAATAAACTAGCTTGAACATCGCCTTTTTCATTATGCACTCCAGACGCTTTGAGAAACAAACTAAACTGGGTCTTCCACCGTTTCCACGCGTCAGCCCGGCTGACGGAGCTGCCGTCCAAACACAATTCTGATGGCGGTCGCGCGTGTTCCATATCGAAAAAACAATTTCACTACACAAGCACAGAATGTTAACAACATACACTTTAAAGTTCAATTATATTTATCACCGCTGTCACCATGTTATGTATTGAAACACAGGTGTCGGACGAACAACTAGTTTATTCCATAATTGCTTAAAACTACCTCCACCTTATTATCTTAGGACTACCCACAACAAGTTTTAGCGAGTTTTTGACAGCAATCGATTTTTATATAGCCTATGTTACTCAGTGATAGTGTAGCTTTCTAATGAAAAAATAATTATTGAAATTGGTCCAGTACTTTTTGAGTTTAGTCGTTACATACAAAAATGCAAAAATACAAATCTGTGTAGAAGACATGAATGGATAAAAGTGATAGGTCGCCTTTAGATTTATGTATTTAATATTATAGGACGTATTCTAAAATGTTTAAGTGACAGTTTGAACTCAAGTTTCTCGAAATCAGAATTTGCTACTATTACCATAATCCTTTTTTTCTATACAGTGGTAAGTTTAAGTTATATATTAATTGTTTGAGCTGACCCAGAAAAGGTCTAATTTGTCGTTGGAATAATATGTATAGAATGAGAGTGATTGATTAATCTCTTAAGGGTATAAAAATAAACTATTTGGGGACCTAAGAAATAACCACAAAATATGATGAAACCATTTTAATGCCAAATAAAAAAAACGGAACCCTTATGGCTTCGTCATGTCTGATGATGATAAATTATATACACTATCGACCACGACGGCTTACTACCAAATGAAACTAGATCAAAATCGGTTCATCCGTTTGGGAGTTACGATGTCACGGACACACTCAAAGACAGACATGGCAAACTTACAACTTACTCGTATAACACTCCTGTATTCGTGGGAGGTTAAAACTCCAAGGAGTTCAATAGTGAACACAAATACAATTGAACTACAATTTTATTCAATAATTTTCAATCTGATCCACAGGTG
Organism: Celastrina argiolus; assembly: GCA_905187575.2. Lineage (NCBI taxonomy): Eukaryota > Metazoa > Arthropoda > Insecta > Lepidoptera > Lycaenidae > Celastrina > Celastrina argiolus. The sequence goes on along the minus strand of LR994591.1, from coordinate 2,008,871 downwards.
TTAGAAATCTATGTGGTCGCATAAATGCTTGCCAGCTTCCCATAGAACCAGTATCTGACTACTGAAATTAATTGCATGAAAATAAACTAGGCAGCGCGACCGTGCCTCAGATAAAGTATAGCGAGCGCGACAATGCAGGCTCAGTGAGTTATTGGCCAGCACTTATTAGTTCTGACGAATCACCTCGTATATCATTAAAATAATGATCGCAAAGAGTAGCTAGTGGAACGGATAAAATATTACTATTTAAAATGTTGTAATAGAGAGTTACAACATAATAACTTACGTTACTTTACACTGTACATTACTATTAAAATATTGTAATGGAGAGTTACAACGTTTTTAATAGTAATGTAAATTGTAAAGTAACTTAAGTTGCAACCAAAATAAAATGCACGTTGTTAATGGTTTATTTTCATTTAACGCCTTTTATTATACGTAATATTCGTAATTATCTTTTCCTTCCGCAATTATTTCTGCATTAATCTCCTACTTGGGAATCGTTTATCTGACAAACTTAGAATAGTGCTATTAAGTATAATTTTAAAAGTTATAGCCTACAGGTATTTTAGCACTTGGATACTGAAATGCGATCAATCAAAATTCTAAAATATTTGAAAGAAAGAAAGAAAATAAAATAAAATTTATTTAAAAAAATATAAAAAAAACTAGCTGACCCGTGCCCACTTCGTTGAGCATATAAACCGTTTAAACCTTCCCTGGACTTCCACGAATATTTCAAGACTGAAAATAGCCGAATAGGTTCAACCATTCTCGAGTTTTAGCGAGACTAACGAACAGTTATTCATTTTTATTATCAATCAAGATTATCATACTTGACGTAACAAAATTAAAACACATGAAATTCTACCAAATCAATGCAAATATTTTAAGTACCAATTTTTTTCGAGGGTTAAAAAGAGTAGCCTACCACCGGTTCAACCCTAACTCACCTAGAAGAACCAACGAATACAATACTCTACAATGTCCTTATTAATTGTCAAATGATTTTTCTAATGCATAACACGTGTTTATATTTTTAGTAAGTACCTAGCTAAAACTTAAATAAGGGCGAACACTCAAAAAGGTTTCCTTGATACAAAACATATATATGGTTGAATTGAGATACCTCCTCCTTTTTTGGAAGTCTGTTAAAAATTAACACGTAACGCTTACCAAATACGCTGCCCTATATTCTCTGAGAGTACTCCCCGCGCTAGGCATCAAACTCTCTATACCGTTCTGCCATGCCGGGGGTCCTGGACAATGGCCAAGATTACCGCCGCTACCGGTGTTACATTATGGCTTTATTATCCCCGGCCTAGCATAACTCAGGGCTGACTAATTGGAAGGTGGCGGGATAGTGGTTTTACGGTACTGTAAATATATTTGGTATTTGGTATAAATAATAAAATAAAAAAGCCTTTTATTCCTTACATTATAGTGACAGCTATTCTGCATCGAATAAAAAAATAATCACGCAAATCGGATTATTAACCAGAGATTAATCGATGTACATACATAATATAAAAAAACTGGCCGAATTGAGAACCTCCTCCTTTTTTTGAAGTCAGGTAAAAACATCCTGTAACTTAACGTAAAAACACTGTCTAATACATACCTATTAACTGAACATATTTAACTTAAATATAGATAAATAAATATAATAATATATTAAAAAAAACATTATATTGTTTTTGTTTTGCAACGACCCCTCCGCAGGTAAAGGTCTCCTCCAAAGAAAGCCTCTGTTATCATATAAGCTTAATTTATATATTATGTAAAATATTTTGCACGCCACAAGTGGTGGAATATGTTTGTGACGTGTGTAATATATATTATTATATTTTCTCACTTTGCCACAAAACAAGCTATGCATATATTATGCCTCACTTTGAACCGAAACGAGCTGTACAGACATTATTTCTCTTAGTTATACCTAAAGAGTATCCCCAGCTATCGCCAAAATCAACGCGTATAAAGCAATAAAGTTTTCAGTGAAATTTTTAATTTGATCGGTATCAGTGCAGCAATAAGTCTGCGCGGGAAATCGCTGCATGCTACAGTTTTAATAACCGAGCGCGGAGATTAACGAAGTTGTTCCGAATAAATAATATATTTCACTCCCGCAAGTGGCACGGGGTGGCCGTGGTTTGTGGCTTTTGAGGATATTTGTTACATATCTGTTAAAACTTGTAAATGGCTTTCTGGTTTTAATTTGTTCATATATAACTGAAGGTTTAAATGGGGACTGTATAGATAAAATAAATAAATAAAATATTCGTTCTTCCAGAATGTTCGACTGATTGCCTCTTTTATCTTTTTTTTTAAATATATTTATTTATTTTCATAAAGGTACATACAGTTGTTTTACAAGACTCCAAAAACCATTAAGGTTTGACAGGAGTGTAGAAAAAATATTATTATACAATAAAATATATTTAAACAAAGGAAGAACATAGAATCTATATATTTATAACTAGGATTTGAAAATATTTATTCACATTTTGTATAATTTTCAACTTTGAATCAATATAAGTTTAAATATTTTATGTTACTATTAATATCATTATTAGATTTTCACTTTTTTGTTTTTGATCTTGTTACTATCAACTTATGAATCTTATTATGTTTTTTAGGATTTAATTTTCTATAACTTTCATAATATTAATTCAAACCAAAGAGCGTCATCTAGTGTCGAGTAGTGGAAGTCCCTTTCATTCACCACATGGTAGGTAGGTAAATACTTCTCGCGCACCATCTACCCAGTTTTTGGACAACAGACAATGTAGATGGCGTAGCTGACTTTTAATTACTTAAGTACTTAGGTTACAATTTTTGGATTTGATTGTTATAGATAACAGCGAGAAAAATAGTATGAAATTATGACTGTAATGTAGATAATATTACTATATCATTTTAAGTAATCTAATGTAAGTTAAAAACATAAAATATTATTATATCTCAATAGGAATTTAAACGAAAATTATAAGTGGAAGCTACGTTAACTTCTAAAATATAAAAAAAAAACATCATTGTTATGTATAGGATAAACAAGTGTCCTTAAACATCTCAAAATCATGGTGAACCCAAAGTCACGCCTTGAAGTTATTTATTCGTTGACAATGCATTGTGTGATAATTTGGTTTTAAATATGAGCAGTATAAATTAGTGCTGTCTATCTAGATGACCTATTTCCTCATTTCGGTGTCGTAATGCGATGCGTATCTCCGCCGGTCTGATTGTGCTTGGACTTATTTATTGTAGGACTCATTTTAAGTCTTGCGAGTCAAAGTTAAAAAATAAATAAAATTATTACTTGGTTGCATATCTTTGCTCTATCGTGTTGGACTCAAACCTTCTCTCACTGCGAATACAACAGCAGCAAAGTCAAATCAAAGAAAACATAAATAGCCAGTCGAATTGCCAGTATTAGGGTGATACCATTTTCTAGTAATAGATCGTGTCTCTGTTGTTTTATACAAGTTATATTATATAACAGAGACATGGCCTAGTACTAGAACATGGTATCACCCTAATACTGGCAATTCAACTGGCTATTTTTGTTTTCTTCGATTTCCAATAGATAAAGGGTGAAGTCCAGGTACATTCTGGAAACCGCCATGGTATTACTGATGATAATAAGCTACCTGAGGGTTTAGTCAAGATGCCATTGCCACCCATTGCTTATTACAACGACAAAGTATGAAAACAAAAATGTTGTTGAATTTGATATATTTCGCATACGAATTCGGCATATAACGATGATAACTTAGCAATAGGCCCAGGGCCCTAATTAAAGATGCCTTTGCTATTATCACTGTTAAGTGACATACGATTTTGCTTGTCCTTTATAGAAACTTATGTCAAATCCCATATATTTTCTTTTTGAACTTCGAAAGTGATTATAGCGATGGATTCCTGAATCAGTGCCGATACTAATTCAATATGCTATTATGACTTACGAAGTTCGATAGCAAAATGTATAGTATTTGACATAAGCATCGCTAAGTGATATACGAATTCGAGTGTCAATTAGGAAATCTTATGTCAAATCCCATACATTTCAGTTTTCGAGCTTTATATAATTACGACACCGAAGTACGTTTCTTTGTTTCGCATTATTTAGCGGTGCATAATATGTCAAATCACATACAGTTTTGTAGCTTTATTGTCAGAGATCGCAACTAGGCTAAATACTATGTTTCTTTACTTTTAGATACTAAACAGCCTTTATTTTACAAAAAATCAAAAAGTAAAACTAGGAAATAGACGACTTGCTGTAGCAAGACATAATTTGTCTCCGTAGAACGAAAACTCACCAGATAGGAAAATGGTCAAAAATTTGTTAAGATTTTTTTCTCTATCTTTCTGTGTTATCAGTATGATGACTAGATATAGATCAGATACGATATGATGCTTAGTTATTATTTTCAAGCTCATTTATACAAATCATATAAGAGCGATTTTGCGTTATTTTTTAGTTTATAGCCCTTTTATACCCTTGACAAATCGCCAATAGTGTACATGCATCTTTCTACCACGCCGTATCGTTTCCAAATAAGATCTGATGTACACCAGATAAATCATCAAAAAGGTCGAGTCATGCCATATATCGGTCTCAACCGAAACATTATTTTAAGGATAGGCCCTTTCGAACGTTTCTCATAAAACTTCACACAAGAAATTGCCTCGTCGTTGCCAGCTAATATTAACTTCGCAAAAACTGTGCCCCAATTGGACCCACGAAATGCCCAGCTCTTACGCATAAACAAGTCACAGTTTCAACCCAATTGTTTCGAAGAAATATTATTTCGGACGAGTTTTCAGCATGAAATAGGGTTATTATGGTACAAGGGACCGGCTAAGTGAATTTATTTGTTCATTCAGTTATAAAGTAACTTTTTCTTATTGCGATTCGATAATATATTGTAAGATGCTTTGGAAGTGTAGCGACGTGGACATATACGGAATGGATGCGATCAATTATTATTTGCGGAGAAAGCTTTTAATTTCGTCTGTCGCGGTTATTAAAGAGACGCCGCTGGTTTTTTACCAGAAATAATAATATTATTATGTGACAAAATGTCTGACAGAATAAATGTTTTATATTAATAATTATTGAGCTATTGCACAGCTTCTATCGCGGGCCTTGAGAGTAGAGACCTAATCCAGAAATTCCGTAACTAAAATAACCTAACACCCCCCACTCCAACCGGCACAGCGGTGATACTTTTTATTGCCATCTATCGATGAATAGGAGAACTTTTAATAACTTTTTTTAATTATCACGCTTTTCTCTTCAGTTCAGCAACTCGCCTGTAGGTGGCATTGGTTGTATCGAATAAGTTAATAAAAAATGTTATGCAATAGCTTTACCGTGGCAGTTTCCGAGTGCCACACGTCTTTTTTATAATATTACACAGCATGTCTGGAAGATATGTATTTGCAGGTATCTCAATTCTAAGGGTTAGCACACCGTACATCAGTTCAACATCTATAAAATAAAAATAAAATAGTAAATCTAGGTAATAGGTCTTTCGGAAATCGAAAGTTTTTTGTTATTATATTGTAAAAAATCACTTTTAAATTATTGTATTTTTTTGTGTTTGTGGTTTATGTTCAGTGTTCGTTGCACTCTTGCTGTCTAGTTTCTTAATATAAGTACACTAGCTGTTCCTGCGACTTCATTCGCGTGGTTTTTGAGTAACTTAAACCGTTTATGCAGCGCACGCAACGAAAGTCCCCAAATGTGAATAATTTTCTCCGTTTTTGCAACATTTCTCACTGACGCTTCGCTCCTGTTGGTCGCAGCGTAATGTTATATAGCCTAAAGCCTTCCTCTATAAATGTACTATAAAAAAGAATTTTTAAAATCGGACCAGTAGTTCCTGAGATTAGCGCGTTTAAACAAACAAACAAACAAACTCTTCCGCTTTATAATATTAGTATAGATATTATAATATTTATAATATTAGAAAATATAGCGTCAGAATAACCAAAGGCCGGAATCAGCGTTTTTTGTAGTTTTATAGTATTAGCCAATCACTTTGAAAGACTTTAACAAGTACGGATTTTCTACAACTCCAACGCGCAGAATGAAATTAGAAATGCTTTGAACTATATTAATCTACTGTAGAATATTCCATTTTAAATAATTTTATTCAACATGCCCTGCAAGTATTACTCGAAAGATTTGTCTTACCACACAAATCTTCCGAGTTAAATTAGGCCACTTCCTGTCGTTACGTTTGAAATTTGGTTTTACAGCGTAACTTCGGTGACAATGCAATTATATGGAAGCTGGTCTCAAGATGGAGTCGGAAGAAACTCCTAAACCAAACAAGATAAAACTGTCAAGTTTGGACTCGTTGGAATACTCTTTTAAATAAAATATTGTTCTTAAAACATTTTAAATTAATATTTTATTATTTCCAATATTAACATTACACATGAAACCCCTTTACTAAATTCCAATAATTTCAATTTAACAATCAGCAACTTTCCGAATGATAGATATTATTATAGTTCGTCCCTGATAAATTGAACCTAAAGGTAAACAAATAGAAAACATCGAAATTGTCCCTTATTCACTTATTCACTTATTCACTTATTCACTTATTCACTTATTCACTTATTCACTTATTCACTTATTCACTTATTCACTTATTCACTTATTCACTTATTCACTTATTCACTTATTCACTTATTCACTTATTCACTTATTCACTTATTCACTTATTCACTTATTCACTTATTCACTTATTCACTTATTGTGCACACTTATCAACACTTTCACAGGTATATTAAAGGATTACACTTCATTATCCAATACATTTATAACAATTAAACAATAATTAGCTAATAATAATATGTTAAAAAATCAAATGAAAATGTTTCACGGAAAAAATACGCAATTTTGACACTGCCGATTGTAGAATATAAGCCTAAGGGCGTGTTTCACCAAGCAATGTTAATGTTAACGCCATGTTAAAAATACCATGCCATCTCATTCATTGACAGGAAATACGAGAGGGATAACATGATATTTAACATAGCGTTAACTTTAACATTGCTTGGTGAAAAACGCCCTTAGTATATGGATTCATAGCAAACAATAATCATTGTATTAATATTGGCCAATTGGCATCACTGACTAGTCTTTGGTTGTGTCATAGACGGGTTTGTTTAGATTTAGGTTAAACTTATCTCGGACGTACTATAGTATCATAAGTAACCCTGGCTGGGCTGTTCCAGTAAAGTGTACTCCTGGTTCTCTGACCGGCGCGGGACGGGGACCGCATTATGTAACATATCTCGATCATATTTACGACGTAGATGCGCGTGCGCCGGCCGCCGCAAATAATTACTTATATATTTTCCACTTATCGCGATTTATTTCTAGCTGCTTCGGGCTTAAAATTTAGTGTACAAAATATTTTGTACAGAATTTAATTTGCAATTAGAGATTCTCCTGGATCTTACATGTCTTACAGAAGCTGAAGTGTTCTGAAACAGTCTGAGAAAATTGTAGATGAACAAAGTAAAGCTGATTGCATTTAGGTATGTTTAGGTTCTCCAGGGGTAGATGATCTTTGATGGCATAAGAGAGGCTGATATCTTTTAGAAGTCTCTGATAGAACTCTCATCTGTCTAATAATTTAAAACGAAGTTTTTATAATAAAAATATTTTAAGTGTAAAAGTAGACTGCTATTCCCTAAATATCTTATCCAAGAATCATTGTATATACAGTATGAAACAAAATGATGATAATCAATAAAATAAACTATAGGATGTCACCTAATAACTTAATCTGTAATGTGCAAGCATAAATACGCCTTATAGTGATAGGAATAAAACCTAAGATACTTTCTAGCATTAATCAATAGCTAAGGTAAACAATAATTTACTATAGAACTGGCTTTAGAAAATTTATTAAACTTAATATTGTTGGGAATAGTTTAATGGTGAATTTTACTGAACGTTGTACATTGCTGCAAAATGAAATCAACATAAACTATATAAGCAAAAAAGAAGAAAATAATAATATGATCTCAACTATAAAAATAAATAGTCAACAAAATACAATTTTAAATCATCCTTGCAAACCAATTTAAATATGCTTTAATATTAATGAGTGATAATAACTTAGAGTGTGTATGGGTACCGTGTATATAGTTTACTGAGAAAGTATTAGCGCTGAAAGAGGTACTTTTTAAATTATTGTATGGGAAAGTTTATGATGTTGGGGCATTTATCATATGACAATTGAAAGTCAGTCTTTCAGCGCTGGTACATTCACAGTATACTCTACTTATGAGGCACATATACTATCACATATAATATGTATTAAGCTATTATTATTATTTTTCATGAACTAATTGATTTTATTTTATTTGCACATGCATGCTAAATTTCTGCTTTACTGTTCCTTTACCCGTGGTTGCCTGGAAGAGATTGCTACCTAGTGATAAGGCCGCCATTGTGTTACCTGTGTATATTGTTATCATTCTGTTTTAAATGTATTTTTCTTTGATGTTGTGTGCACAATAAAGAATTCATTCATTCATTCATTCACATACACACCCTATAATACTCTATCACTCATTTATTATACACCTTTTAAAGTACACTAATTGGATGATTATGCATACAAATAAAGTGTATATCAAATATAATCGCTCAACACTAATAACTCAATGATTTATTGATAATTATTATGAAAATGTACCTACTACCTACAAGTATGCAATAGCGCCAAAAAGATAATAATTATTGAACTGTGACAAACTTACATCATTTATAAATTTATTTAAATGCACCGTTCAAATATTGTAACACAATAAAGAGTCTAAAAGTAGTCTACAAATAAATTATTTCAAACACCCATGCAAGTTTGTTTCCCCTTTAAAAAATCCAAGACAGTTCTAGTCATATCCCACGAGCAATGTACAAGGTACCACAAACAAAATCTATTTCTACCACCACATCTTAGTAGCGGTGATAAGACGCTTATACCGATGAAGATGCGTCTCCAATGAATGCAATGAATCTATGGATTTTCCCCTCAAATGAATATGCACAATAACATATTATGTGATATTTACTAAATAAATAGCAGTTGGTATTGAGTTGTGTGTACAATTTGTACATGTGTATGTAGAAATTATAAGCAGGTAGTGCTGTTAATTTCGATGAAAACAGCTCAGGTTATTGCAATAAGATATGGCACACTGAAGAGCTTTGTGAAGCCACTAAGACAATAAAAATCAAAGGCGTTATTACACATACAAGTATCTGGGTATTGAGGTGAAATTTATAGTTCTGTAAATGTACGGTATCTTCATAACAATGATAATTCTTAAGTTTTAATTATTGATTGTAAGTTGCACTTACGTTGTGAATTGGTAAGTTCTAGTCTATATAATTTTCACAGTGATCTACCGGATGAATAAATATTTAACATCGTTCCGGCAAAACAATAATGATTCATCGTGCGATGTGCTATTTAATTTTATTAATTCTAAATTCAAAATCAGCATATTGAAACTTAAGCTACATGCTGTCCTTGTCATTTCTCCAAAGAGTAGTGACAGTGTAATTGCTCTCTCTCAATAGGCCACAGTAACGGGTGTAAAAAGAGCAGACACTATAACTTTGGAGTTTATACTTACTACCTTTTCTTATTCTAGAAATGTTTTTTTTTCCAAAAAATTTTGCTTTTTCTTTAGCTTCATTCTTGCAACATAAAATTAGAAATGGTAAAAGTAAAAGATTGTTTTATAGTTTTTGATAAAAAAATACATTTCCAAAATGAGGAAAGGTAGTATAATCTTATCTCAAAGTTATAATGACTGTTCTTTTTACACACTGTATAGAAATATAGTACATTTCACATGCGGTTCTCAGTCGTCAAATATAGATGAAGGTTACCGTTAGATGTGGCCTAGCACAATAGCAGTATGACATACGCTTAAACGAATAGTAGCTTCGGAATCGATATTAAAATCGTTTCTCACGGCCGACCTGTCACAGGTAATGTTGTTTATGTCACACGTAGAATCGATTTGTTCGTTCTGCGGCTCCCATTGGAAGATTCCAGACGAGGTCGACAGCACGGAATTCGTCAATGGAGACGTTTGTCTATCTGGAATCTGGATTTATCTGGAATATTCTGGATTAATGGTACCGCTTAGCAGTAATTGCGGTGCGCGGGTAGATGTAAATAAACTTAATCACTAGCGTTCGGAATTTAAACTGGTCACTTTGTGCAACTATGTTGTACAATATTTTAGATCTTTTTTGTAATATAATTCCTCTTAACCCGGTTAGAAAACATATCACAAATATCTCTAAAATAGGTTTGATTTTAGTCATTTAGAAATTGACTCTTATATAATTGTCAAAAAGGACTGCACATAATAGACTTATATAAAGAAAGTGGTGTTCTTGGTTGTACGTACAATTTTACAATTGAAGACATACGTGTTCAGTGTTCACAATATTTTCTCGAAATCAGAATTTTACTACATATCACCTTATTCATGAATGGACGTATCGTAACATATTAAGTACATTAATCTAAAGATCGATACCTAGAATCAATGAAGGTACTTAACGTGTTAATTGTTAAAAACGTGTTAAAATGTAGTAACTATACGTTACTACATAATATTATTCTAAAATGTTTAAGTGATAGTTTGAACTAAATTTTCTCGAAACCAGAATTTTGCTACATATCACCTTCATACATTCATGTCTTAAATTATTATAACAATTTGCTCATGAGCTTGTGCTCGTTTCACGTGGCATAACCTTTCAAAGTAAACCTTTATCAATAAACGATATATCTAACACTTTCTGTTTTATTTCTTTTCTTTGTTTCTATTATCGTGTTCAAAACAAACGCTTCAGCAATAATGGATTTCATATTCTCGATCATAGTGATACATAATATCTGTTTCATCGGCTATTGAAACGAAATTAAAACATAACCGATCAACATTATTCCGCGGTATAAAATTTTATGGTTCAATTTTGTAAAGGGCGAATATTATCTTGTGGGGTAGAGGCCCCGAGGTACTTCAATAAATAATTATTTACGATCCTGTCAATATTTCTATAGACTAATAACTCATTACTTAATTTGTGGTTGATGGTCAAGACCTACAACGTTGTGCAATGGCAAAATTGTTTGAACAAGTGCTAAGATTGTAATGAATAAATAAAAGATAAATGATTTTAAAACTACTTTAAGCTTCAGTTCCTAAGTGTCATATGTATGACACTTAGGAACTGAAGTACATTCGTCGACCAGTGAGAGAGCATACGAGTAATATCAATAAAAAACTATAACCCGGCAAAAAGGGATTTAAAAAGGCTGAAACAAGAAACTAATTCAATTAGAAAGTCATGCATAGGTACAAAAATGGTCAAGGTAGAGCCGTGGTCGCACTCTTTCTTCCTTTTGGCTTCCCGGAAGTACGGTAAAAAGACTTGAGTAATCTAGTCATTGCTAAGTATCCACTAAACTTGTGTTATGGGAATTGGGGACCAGCCAATGGAACTACTTATATATTGTACATAATATCATATTTAAGATTTTTTTATATAATACACATCATTAGCGCGAAAATATCTATAATCCTATTGGCTTCACTTAACGCCATTTGAATTCATCCAAATTCCTACATACTATACTTGGGCTTCTTTCTGTAAATGGATCCAGGAACATCAAACTTTTCTCCCTGGGATTCGTATCCGTGACCATCAGCTGTCATACGAGCCAGAAACGTTACATACATTTCAAATTATTTCTATATTACAAACAGAAATACCAGGAGACCAGAAAATCGCCTGACCTAACCCAATTGTTAGTAGAAGCTGCATTTAGACAGTAATGCTCACGTCAAAAGTACCAGGCACACAGGAGACGCAAGCACTTACCACAACAAAGCGGCCGACATCAGTTTTGACAAGATTGTTTGTATCTTGACATATTACGACAAATTGTAGACAAGTGTATGTTATCTCGCAGTCATCTATTCAGTAACTCGCTCAGTCTCACATACATTAGAATTTTGATGTATGGCGAGCTGAACTTTTGTTACAAAGTAGGCTTTGTTTGCACGAGAGGCATAAATCGAGCAGGTTGTTATATTCGCAGTTATTTTGTAAATAGATAATAATATCCCTTCATCTGTTTGTGTAAAAAAAGCTTACTGTATATTTTGTAAATAGACTGGTGTAAAAAGAACAGTCACTATAACTTTGCGATATGATTATACTACCTTTTCTCGTTCTACAAATGTATTTTTGTTCTTTTTACATATTGTATACGTGTTGTTATATTATATTTATTACCAATTTCCATTTTATACCCATTTAAACATTTATTTACATTAAAATACAAATAAATTATCAAATTAATGTACAAACTACAATAATACACTAAAAATATTAATTCTCTAATTAAATTAGATACAAATTGATTACAACAATAATATACAGATAACTATAATATTGTAATAAGTGTAAAACTTTCAAAAATTATATAAACAACAAAATTCAAATTAAATTAATGATACATTTTCTATAACCTAATATCTTAATATTATGTATAAAAATTATGCACTATTGCCTATACACTATAATTATTATATTTTATAATATTGTTTAATAGAGTATAATAAACGTATGCATATTTTTTTTTCACAAACCGCATCCTGGATACTTGCTCCTTAGGGTTCCGTAAAGGGTAAAAATGGGACCCTTTTACTACTGTTCATCTGTCCGTCCGTCTGTCACCAGGCTGTATCTCAAGAACAGTAATAGCTAGACAGGTAAAATTTTCACAGATAATGTATTTCTATTGCCGCTATAACAACCTCCGTCTAGTGGTTCAGATCTTCCCTTTCGACCCGGATGTCTTGGGTTCGATTCCCGCGTTGGAACAACAAACAATGTTGTTTTCAAGTTTGGTTAGGACAATGCAGGCTGATCACCTGATTGTCTGACAAGAATGATGATCCTTGCGTCGGGTGGGCATGTAAAAAGTCGGTCCTGCGCCTGATCTCCCGCCAGTCGTGTCGGTTATACGTCCCACTGGGCAACGACAGTAACGGAAGAGAGAGAGTGCTTCTGTGTATTGAGCACACACTTGGGCACTGGTTTCAAAATTCAATTACCTAAACTAGCGAACGTCACTGAAATCGGTATGGGAGGCATTATATTATAACAACAAATGCTATAAAGCAGAATAAAATAAATATTTAAGGGGGCCCATTACAACATACGTATTTTTTTGCTCGTGTACAGAGTGTCGCTACGTGTATCGCTTTGTACTACTTTGTGTTCGCTTCAGGTGCGGCTCGCACTTGACCGGTTTTTATATTTTTACGGAGTTGATGATGTTTATAAAGAAACCATTACGCTCGCCTATTAACAATGCTTGTTAGCGGCGTCCCGAGCTTCGGCGAACTTCATTACGGAATATCTGTATCGATTGCAAGTGACGTGACGGCTGGCCGGCCCGCAGATTAGCTACGGCGCTTCACACCGACCGCGGTTAACCTGAAAATCGCAAGCTTGAGTTCACACAATTTTTGAAAATTAATCTCCCTCGGGCATAAAATATAACATAATGCTACCGTTAGTTCAAAATATATCCTAATAGAGCTTGCCTGATTATACATTTAAAGTGAATGCACTTGTTATACTATAATTATTGTGGTAATGAAATTTTGTTAATCCAAGATATTGTAACAACATCTCTATAAGAGTATAGAATAATATTATGGATGTCTTAATATTAAGTAAACTACATCACAAACATTTCTAACCTGCAGATCTACTCTTTAATTATATAATTTAGCAATGAAGCGACATTAGTACTTGACCGTTCTAATCGCGTTTAGACTTCTATGATCACGCCATGTTCGAGATTAAAGAACTGTTAAATTCGGATGAATATATTGTTGAATTAGATTCAAGAGAATGACTGATTAATTATAACCACTTTACAAATTCTTACCTTCAATAAGACAAGCTTACAACCAGATAATTGAAGACATGAATGAATGAAGGTGCAGCAAGATATGCAGCAAAATTATAATTTCGAGAAAATTGAGTTGTAACTCTTACTTAAACATTTTAGAATAATTCGTCAATTATTAAATACATGAAAATGAAAATGAAAAATCTTTTATGAATCTAAAGATCCGTCTCTAGGATGAAAATACTTAACACGTTATTACATATTATCCTAAAAGTTCAAGTGTCAGTTTAAAATTAATTTTCTGCGTAAAGTTTTTAACGACATAATTCGTCACCTTCATCGATTCATGTCTTCAATTATTTTGACCAAAACGCTGCGTTTCCACTTATCTCGTGTGATGACCACCGTACCGTGTCGCTACGTGAAGCCGCGCGGACAGACCTAATGAACAGGGAATTGCTGATGTATTTCAACTAATAAGTTTTCATAACGAGACCAATTTGAAGTGAAGTAACATTGTAACTATAGCTGGCGGATGTCGTTAATTTAAGCGGTTTATCATTAACGTTATGGTCGCAATTTTAGTTTGAGATTAGGAAGCAAATAAATGGGACAGAGTAGAAAGTACAAAAGACGAAAATGGTGACAGCAGAACTGCAAGTACGCTTACATTTCAATAATGTATTTTTGTTACTCCCTAAGGCGTAAACTAATCAACAGATTTTATAAAAAGGGTTTGTAATAATTGCCGAGTAACTCAGCATATAATTTAGTAGTAGTTATAAAGTTATTATTATCCCGCAGCAACTCTACTTTTTCGGGATAAAAACTATATATGTCATTTACCGGGACTAAAACTATATGACTCAAGGTCGGTTGAGCGGTTAAATCGTGGAGAGGTAACCGTTAGACACATTTATTATATTTATATCATTAGTATTAGAAGATAAACCATTCAACATTTGAAAACCAGCCACCACAGTTTTTAAAGAGTAGTTACTTCGCTTGGAGAATACTGTATTAATTATAGAATACGGATGAAATTGCCTAAGTCTTCTCGGCCCTTTTCTGTTTCTAGTGTACATAAATGACCTACCTAAAATTACACATCACCCAACCATACTATTCGCAGATGACACAACTCTTATTGTAAAATGTAATGAAAAGGACACATTTGAAACTGAACTAAATCTAACCCTAGGAAAAATAATTAAATGGCTTGATAATAATAATTTAAAAATAAATATTAAAAAAAACACAACTTATACAATTTCAAAATTACAAAAGCAAAAAAATTAATTTAAATATACAATACAACAATACAAATGTTTCAGAAGTTGACTCAGTGAAATTCCTAGGACTTATGCTTGACAAGAACTGTAACTGGAAGATCCATATAGATTATGTGTGCAATAAAGTAAATCGGTTCGTTTACGCTTTACGTAGATTACGCCAGACAGTAGGTGCTGAAGCGGCACTAACCGCGTACCACGGCTACGTATCATCGGTTCTCTCATACGGTCTGTTGTTGTGGGGTAATTCGGTAGAGGTCGAAAAAGCTTTTCGTGTTCAAAAAAAATGTGTGAGAGCGATTTGTGGCGCCTGGCATCTGGATAGCTGTAGACCATTGTTTAAGAAATTACGACTACTACCGCTAGCCTGTATGTACATCCGAGAGCTCTGTCTCTTTGTTAGGTTGCATCCAGACTTATTTAAACAGAATTCAGATATGGGTCGAAAAAATGAAAGATATAAATTTAAACTTTATCGTCCCTGGTGTAACTTGAATATATACACGGACAATGCATACATACAGGCTATACACATATACAATCACTTGCCTGACCAATTTAAAGTATTGCCTACAATTTATAAATTAAAAAGAAACCTGACATCTTGGCTTATGGAAAACTGTTTTTATGACATTAATGAATTTATAATATATAATAAGAAATGACGTATATCAATAATTAGCATGAATATTGTACTGTCTTACCTTACCTTTTCACATACCTACTTGTTGCAACATTATTGATAAATAATTTTAAATTTGACATTAATTATTTACATATTATTTTTATAATCAGAATTAAACCATTTGACATTGTACTTATTAAAATAGTTATTTATTTATAAGGTGATTTGTATTTTGACAATTTATATGTTTTATAATTACTATGATGACTAGTATTTTATTATGCTTAATTTTAATAATATGTGATTATTGACTTTTCGTTAACATAATGGCTAATGGCTACTGGCTATATAAAGTTTAACAAGAGTCCACAAATTTTAATGTAATAATATATTTGACATTCTACTAATTCGTTATTTTGTATGTTAGTTTTTATTTGTAGTTAAAACTCAATTTTTTTTATTGTTTAATCGTAACATTTGTAAATTGACGATGGAATTGTAATATATTATTTAATTTTCACACACCATGCTATCATGGTAAAATGTATGGATCTGTTTTAAGCGCTACCACCTGCAAATGTAATACATTCTGTGAATAAATGATTGATTGATTGATTGATTGATAAGCCAATTCACACACGGCACCGCTGCGGTAGACGGTACGCCGCGGACGGCCGCGCGGTCATAAGCTTGTATTAAATCCGCTGACTCCGCTGCCTACGCGGCAGTGCGCAGCCGTATGTGAATCGTCTTAATTTATAGATAGTTTAACAATAAATACCGCCTAACCAATTCCTCCTAAATCACAGTAAATCGTAAACGCAATTAACGGCGCGGGCGCTCCCTAAATATGAAGAAGCTCCGAGATATATGCCCTTATTTACATGTGCCCTGGACGAGGCGCCGAGAGTTATGTCTTCGACCCTACGACCTGCGCTGCAAATGCTAAGGTAGGGACACATTGTCAGTTTCTATACAGGATGATACATAGCTTATACAAATGGAATATAACTCGATACAGCTAGATTTTGTGACCAATTCCACCGCATTCGCTAGTGCCAAAACAAAAAATGCTCTGCGCGTCATTCTCTTCACTTTATATTCGGCTTAATATATTAACCATGAATCATACTGTAGATATATCACGAATTGTCGATGCGAGCAACTGCGGCGGTATTAGCTTGGTAACGCCACAAAATCTAGCTGTATCTAGTTATATCCCACTTGTATAAGCTATGCAAGCAGATTGGTATGCTGGGAGATTTGAGAAGACGCATTGGAATTCTCTGAAAAGAGAATTTTAGCGAGCTATGGAGAGGGCAATGCTCGGTGTTTCTCTACGTGATCGAATTAACAATGAGGAGATCCGTAGAATAACTAAGGTTGCTAACATTGCCCGTAGGATCAGTCAGCTGAAGTGGCAAGAGGACCGGCCACATAGAACGAAGATTGGATTGGATGGTGCAAAAAGATCCTAGAGTGGAGGCCACGTACTGGCAAACGCAGTGTGGGACGGCCACCTACCAGATAGACCGATGACCTGGTGAAAACTGCCAGGTCACGTTGGATGCAGGTGGCAATGGACCGGTCGCACTGGAAATGTGTTGGAGAGGCCTTTGTTCAGCAGTGAATAGTGAAAGGCTGAAACGACGACGACGACGAGAGGAATTCTCTTGCTTGCCACGCTGTTTGCCTAGCCTTGTTTGCAATATTTATTCTAAGGAACAGTGGAAGCCTCAAAGGGACATCTCAAACCGAGCGAAGTGATGTCGAGGTACCCTGATGAGACTGATATGGCGTGGTGCGAAGGGCTGGAGAGTGATAATGTTCAGAAGGCCTGCGGTGTAAAGTACGCTCAACGCCGCTGTACTTGTCCCGCTTACACTGGTCCATGGAGGTTAAGGACGTCGTGGACTACATCCCGAAGAAGACGTCTGTCCTTTAGACGGTTGAGCGTCTGGAATTCTGGAGTCTCGCCACAAGGTCAACTTCAGTTCTTTTGTGGTGTACCGATTCATCTTCTTTCGACCTTCGAGGACGAATGTGGTCTACCAGAGGTTCCGGGGGGACTCCGGAATGTAGTGCGCTACACGTCACCGACAACACGTGTAGTGTAATTTTTAAGTCTTTTGTAATGTAATGTATTTATAATATGGACCTCCTCCTGATATAAATGGTTATTATTATTATTATTATTTATTAAATTTTATTAAAAAGGCGAGTTCTTGTTAAAGGATTGGATATGGTTTAATTAGTCACTAGTATTCTAAGATTATTTTTTTAACAATACGCTTAAATTAGAAATTATTAATTTATTATATAATATAAAACTTTGGTAGCGATAAGTTTGTGACACTTATCTGGGGGCACGGTCGTGCCCCCGTCAAGACGAGCCAAGCGAAGCGCAAGGGCACTACCTACCTTTTCTCGAAAGGTTTCGTCGTTTTTTTGAACTCCCATAACTTTGTTTTGCATGATGCTAAATAGTTGAAAATTTCAACATATAATGACACCAGTAAATACATGAATTATACAAAGTTTGAATGTCGTAGCTACTATACTTTAGATTTTATCGATGTGTAAAAACCCCTGATTTCGTCACTGACTCATTTATAGATCATCAAAATTCTTAGGTTACTTCCGGAAATCTTAGAAAGCTGAAGTTATGTATGTAAGCTGTTATTGCTACAAAACCAACAAAAAAATTATTAAAATGTAAATGCCGCCATTTTGAATCCAATATGCTGGACCACCATATTGGATTCAAAAGGATGTTTATTATAAGGATCTGATGATCTTTAATTTATAAAAGGAATATAATATACTAGTACATAAAAAACCTACGACCTACTTTTTGTAGGACCAATAGTTCAGAGTTTTGCTTCATATAAGTACTTATTTTTGTCCGACTTTATGTATGTTGAGTGCGTTGCACTACTGCAATCAGTATATTCTATTATTCATTACAAAAAGTCGGTCACCAATTATTAATCGGTGATCGACTTTTACCGAAGATGAAAAATATATTATTAATATTATTTATGAGAGGAAAATTTGTTTTTTATCCACTTATTTAAAATTAGCGCGAATATGCAGGCAGCTAATAGTTGTAAATTGCTGTCGGTCACAAAATAACTGTCGATGAATGGAACAGATCCGGCACAAGCTCCATCTGTTGTTAAATTTATTTTCTGTAAAGTTCTTTGTGTGCTTAGCATTATTATAATGTGATTTGTAAGAAACTAGCTTGTCAGTGGCTCAAAATATTCTATAGAATTTCTTGTGCTAGTTACCATCATCACATATGGTACTGTTGAAAATACTAGCTGGTATTAGCTAATATTAGCACCGGGTGTCGGCAGGCGTCGCGGCGCTGGGCGTCGGCAGGCTTCGCGGCGCTAGACGTCGCTACGCTGGGCGTCGGTAGGCGTCGCGGCGCTGGGCGTCGTGGCACTGGGCGTCGGCAGGCGTCGCGACGCTGGGCGTTGGCAGGCGCTGCAGCGCTGGGCGTCGGTAGGCGTCGCGGCGCCCAGTGTCGTGACGCTGAGCGTCGACAGGCGTCGCGGCGCTGGGCGTCGTGACGCTGGGCGTCGGTAGGCGTCGTGACGCTGGGCGTCGGCAGGCGTCGCGGTGCTGGGCGTCGGTAGGCGTGGCGACGTTGGGCGTCGGCAGGCGTCGCGGCGCTGGGCGTCGTGGCGCTGGGCGTCGGTAGGCGTCGCGGCGCTAGGCGTCGCGGCGCTGGGCGTCGCGACGCTGGGCGTCGGCAGGCGTCGCGACGCTGGGCGTCGGTAGGCGTGGCGACGCTGGGCGTCGGCAGGCGTCGGTAGGCGTCGCGGCGCTTGGCGTCGTGACGCTGGGCGTCGGCAGGCGTCGCGGCGCTGGGCGTCGTGCCGCTGGGCGTCGGTAGGCATCGCGGCGCTAGGCGTCGCGGCGCTGGGCGTCGGCAGGCGTCGCGACGCTGGGCGTCAGTAGGCGTCGCGGCGCTTGGCGTCGTGATGCTGGGCGTCAGCAGGCGTCGCGACTCTGGGCGTCGGCAGGCATCGCGGCGCTGGGCGTCGGTAGGCGTGGCGACGCTGGGCGTCGGCAGGCGTCGCGACGCTGGGCGTTGGTAGGCGTCGCGGCGCTTGGCGTCGGTAGGCGTGGCGACGCTGGGCGTCGGCAGGCGTCGCGACGCTGGGCGTTGGTAGGCGTCGCGGCGCTTGGCGTCGTGACGCTGGGCGTGGGCAGGCGTCGCGGCGCTATTCGTCGGCAGGCGTCGCGGCGCTGGGCGTCGTGGCGCTGGGCGTCGGTAGGCGTCGCGGCACTTGAGCTCGCGGCGCTGGGCGTCGGTAGGCGTGGCGGCGCTGGGCGTCGGCAGGCGTCGAGACGCTGGGCGTCGTGACGCTGGGCGTCGGCAGGCGTCGCGGCGCTGGGCGTCGGCAGGCGTCGCGGCGCTGGGCGTCGGCGGCAGGCGTCGCGGCGCTGGGCGTCGGTAGGCGTCGCGACGCTGGGCGTCGTGGCGCTGGGCGTCGGAAGGCGTCGCGGCGCTTGACGTCGCGGCGCTGGGCGTCGGTAGGCGTCGCGACGCTGGGCGTCGGTAGGCGTCGCGGCGCTGGGCATCGGTAGGCGTCGCGGCGCTTGGCGTCGTGACGCTGGGCGTCGGTAGGCGTCGCGGCGCTTGGCGTTGTGACGCTGTGCGTTGGCAGGCGTCACGGCGCTGGGCGTCGTGGCGCTGGGCGTCGGCAGGCGTCGCGGCGCTGGGCATAGGTAGGCGTCGCGGCGCTTGGCGTCGTGACGCTGGGCGTCGGCAGGCGTCGTGACGCTGGGCGTCGGTAGGCGTCGCGGCGCTTGGCGTTGTGACGCTGGGCGTTGGCAGGCGTCATGGCGCTGGGCGTCGGCAGGCGTCATGGCGCTGGGCGTCGGCAGGCGTCGCGGCGCTGGGCGTCGTGGCGCTGGGCGTCGGCAGGCGTCGCGGCGCTGGGCGTCGTGGCGCTGGGCGTCGGCAGGCGTCGCGGCGCTGGGCGTCGGTAGGCGTCGCGGCGCTGGGCGTCGGTAGGCGTCGCGGCGCTTGGCGTCGGTAGGCGTCGCGGCGCTTGGCGTCGTGACGCTGGGCGTCGGCAGGCGTCGCGGCGCTGGGCGTCGGTAGGCGTGGCGGCGCTTGGCGTCACGGCGCTGGGCGTCGGCAGGCGTCGTGACGCTGGGCGTCGGCAGGCGTCGCGGCGCTGGGCGTCGCGGCGCTGGGCGTCGGCAGGCGTCGCGACGCTGGGCGTCAGTAGACGTCGCGGCGCTTGGCGTCGTGACGCTGGGCGTCGGCAGGCGTCGCGGCGCTGGGCGTCGGCAGGCGTCGCTACGTGCTTCTATGCATTGCGCACACACTTGGGCACTATAAAATAACTCCTGCGTAGCTGGACTGGTTTCAATGAAACCAGCCCAGGTCACCGTCACCGAAATCAGTGTGGGAGATATTATTATTATTATTATTTTAGCAAACACTAAAATTATGAAACAAGCTTATGACTAAACAACTAGCCACCCGGATAGTTATAGCACTTTCGAAAAAAAAACAAGAATACAGTATAAAGAGAGTTCAATTATAGTAGTGAGGTGTTTTATTGAAGTTCGGTGTTACACAGCCACAATGGAGACTTATCGTTTTCAAATCAACCCCTACAATATGGGTAACAAATGATGAGAGAGTTTGAGAAAACAAATACAATTCATACAAGATTTCATGAATGCCGCTATTTTTAATCCAAAATAGCGATTTATCGTTTTCACAGGTACTCTCACAATATGGGTATCAAATGAAAGAGAAATACAATAAATCATCTAAATTCCAGACGAAGAATAAGGCGAAATTAATTGCCCGGGGTCAAAATAGGTTATTTTTAAACTCAAACAAGTCCATTAACCAACTTACAAAAATAAATGAAATCCCACCAAAAACATTTTCATGTAAAAATGATGCCAAGACGAGTCTATATAGCTTACCCTGTGAAAAAGTTATCAGATATCGTATAAAGCCAAGTTCTAAAGACTACTCGCCCTAAATCTACCAGCACCTTGATCAAAATCTATCAAAAAGTGGCCAAATCCCATGTAGAACCAAAGTTCTTGATCTATGCGCCCTTACTTTACTAGGCTTAGCTTCACTTACTCTACATTTCAGTTACCGCTTGGGATTAAACGTGATACTTGGCCGTTTTGCTACCGTTACGAAGATTTTATAGGCATTAATTTATCGTGTGTGAAATAAAACGGCCAAGCATCACGTTTTAACTCCCACTCCCACTTTTTGATAGATTTTGATCAAGGTGCTGGTAGATTTAGGGCGAGTAGTCTTTAGAACTTGGCTTTATACGATATCTGATAACTTTTTCACAGGGTAAGCTATATAGACTCGTCTTGGCAACATTTTACATAAAAATGTTTTTGGTGGGATCGGTCATTACTATATACCTAATTTCCGATTCGTGGCGTTTTTTATTTGTCATTTACAATGGGTACGCAGCCTTACTATTTTCTGTTGTAGCTAGAAAGTATAAATGTGAGTAATCTTCTATTCCTTTTCTATTCGCACACATTTTAGTTCTCTCGCGGAGGAAGGTGGAAAATTTATTTCAAAGAATACATTGAGAATGTAAATCGTTCTGCTCAGGAAATACTTGTCTGTATTGAATTTATTTTAACACTAACCCGCCGTTTCTGAAAGGCTGATCAAATCGTTGATCTGCTTACATTTGAGTTAATCACAGGTGAGGGTAGCCAGTTGTTGCGAGCGTTCAGAACGGCTTGTTTACACAAATGTTAGCTGATCTTTCGATTTGACCAGCTTTTCAAAAATCGTAGGAAGACACATCACATTTGTACGTCGAAGCGTCGCAACGCGTCGTGTTTTCGCGTGACCTACCATCAGGGAATCAGTCTGCTCAACCCCAAAGTTTTCAAAGCGTATGTGAAAGTTGTATCTTTAAAATACTGCAACGAGAAATGACTGCAAATTGCAAAGCGACCTGATCCTTATAAATTATAAACAGATTTGCAAATGCTTCTGATGGTTAAAATTAGGGCTTTCTTGTTATAATCAGCGCTCGTTTAGGGTTCATTTTGAAATAAAATATTAAACAATCTCATTCACATCACAATTCACAAAGTATCGACAATATAGGGTTAGGGTTGAACTTTTGGGGATTCGTACTCAGCGAAGCTTAAATGTCAAATCTCATTTATTTTGTTTTCGAACTTCGTAAGTGATAATAGCGGTTGCATGTTGAATGAGTATTTTATTTCACCCTGTATTATACAAGTTGTATCATACGGAACCTTATAAAAATTAGCTTTACAATTACAAGTGATTTGGGCATTAATTTAGCACCATACAGTTAATGTAATAATTTAACGAGCGGTTCATATCGTATGATGTATGGCCGACATTTGCGAGATTCCTGCAGACTTACTCCCGACACAATCGAGAATCGAATCAGAATCTCGACGGCTTTTGATGTTTTATTTAGTTTACTTTGAAACTAACTAGGATAAAGAAGATCGTTAGATCGTAACTTTTTGTACTATCGAGCATATCAATCGACTTAAAATCAAAATTAACAAATGTCAATTTATTCGGGAGTACGCGGCACGATCGAATCTGAATCAAAATTGAATCAGTTGGAGAGTAAGGCCCCTGGTTCAGACGCGCGTGCGAGAGAGTCATTTAGTGGTGGTTCATCAAAGACAAGAGGCGGCTTTATATTCCTTGTTAACATCAGATACAATCATCATCATTATTTCAGCTTTCACGTCCACTGTTCATAAACATCCCTCAAAATAATTCATGGGTTGTTGAGCGCAATGGTATATGCCTGCCAAACAATCACTCGGTTTCTCGAACGCTATTCAAATCTATGATCAACTAACACGGCATTCAAAGCAACGACCTATATTGAACGCTGATTGGTGGAACAATATCAGATAGAAAGGATCGGACATATCTATTGTAATATTATAAAGCTGAAGAGTTTGTTTGTTTGTTTGTTTAAACGCGCTAATCTCAGGAACTACTGGTCCAATTTGAAAATTCTTTTTTCGTTGTATAGTACATTTATAGAGAAAGGCTTTGGGCTATACAACATTACGCTGCGACCAATAGGAGCGAGGCGTCAGTGAGAAATGGTGCAAAAACGGGGAAAATTTTTCACTTTTGGGGATTTTCGTTGCGTACGCTGCATAAACGGCTTAGGTTACTCAAAAACCACGCAAACGGAGTCGCGGGAACAGCTAGTCTATACTAATATCATAAAGCGGAAGAGTTTGTTTGTTTGTTTAAACTCGCTAATCTCAGGAACTACTGGTGCAATTTGAAAAAATCTTTTTTTGTTAGATATTCCATTTATAGAGGAAGGCTTTAGGCTATATAACATTACGCTGCGACCAATAGGAGCGAAGCATCAGTGAGAAATGTTGCAAAAACGGGGAAAATTATTCACATTTAGGAGTTATTTAATTGTGGTTGGTTATTTAATATTGCTCTTCCTTAACCCTCGTAGCCCAGTGGGACGGATAACCAACATACTGGTGGAAGATCAGGCGCAGAACCTACTTTTACATGCCCATCCGACGCACGGATCATCTTTCTTGTCAGACAATCAGGCCTGCATTGTCTTAAACTTGAAACTAACTTTTTTTTTGTTCCAACGCGGGATTCGAACCCACGACCACTGAGTCCAGAGCCAGGCACTAAACCACTAGACCACGGAGGCCCACAGACAATACATCCTACCTAACCAATCTGTTCACACCTCTTAAGTAAAATCTTTTTCTTCTTAGCGTTTTTATATCTCTTTCATTTATTTACTACTGTCCTGTAATGGCTAAAATTGTCCGAATAGAGATTTCATTTATTTTGAAATCGGAACAGTAGTTTATTTATTGATTCACCAACAGAACGATATTTGGTACATTAATAAAAAATTAAAACGAAATGGGCTTAAAGATAAAATGAGTCCTAATAGTGAAGTAAATCAATTTAGGCTCTGCTAACAGCCAAAACTCTCCTTTTGGCTGAGCCGTAATCGGGTAAAAATAGCAAAGATTAGCAACATAGGAAGCGCGTAATAAAACCAAATCAGTCGAAACTAATGTAGGCTTAGACGCGTGCAATTTAAAATCAATTGCGCGTCGCCGGCCATGATTGATGACTGTTCTGATTCCTGATTTTATGCCATAATCAATTTACCATTTTTTTACTCATTACGTTGCCGTGTGAAATGGTTTTTGCCCTCAAAGTGGCCTTGGCTTCTGAGGTCCTTCCTCATGTGATACAAATTGACCAACGTATCACAGCTATTTCAAATCTGGGGCCTTACTCTTCAAACTGATTTGATTTAGATATTTTTAATCATTTTTTTATCATAAATAACTCTTGTTATTTACTTAATACATTTCGTCGTAATATAAACTTACAAAAGTTTTACCATACGCCGTTCAGATGTCGCTTCACATTTCGCAACTACATAATATTTACCTTAAGATTTAAGATTCATTTATTCATTTATGCGTGTGTGTGTGAGATACTATAGGATTAAGATTCGATCGTGCCGCGTACTCCCGAATAAATTGACATTTATTTTGTTTATTTTGATTCTCAGTCGATTGATATGGTCGGGAGTAGAAAAAGTTAAGATCTAATAGTTTATCTGGTTAGTTTCAAAGTAACCCACCAAATATAATACCAAAAGCCGTTGAGATCAAACTGATTCAATTCTCGATTGTGTAGGGAGTAAGCCTGCTTTATATAATAATATAATAATAATTAAGCCTTGCTTATTCCTTAATATACAGCAATAGTTCAGTTTTATTTTCTACTTTGTGACAAAGTGTAAACAGTCACATACAGTCATATGATTATCTACCATTTATCATTTAGTTTATTTTTATCAAACATTGGAAACTTTTTGTTCCCTCGGCAGGATTCGAACCCGCAACCTCTTGTTCGAGGACCAACGCGCTCAACCACTGCGCTACAAAGGTCGTCAATATTACAATAGCAGTTATAGTGACTGTTTTTTTTACGCTTTGTATATTTATTTAGCCGGTTTATACTATCAACTTTGTGGCCGGGTTAAAGTTTATAAAAAATACGTTTATCGAATGAATATTCAACAGCAATGTATTAGCCGTGTTCCGGCTACCTGCTGCCCGTGATCTACAGCATACACCGCCGCCGCGATCATGTTATGACTTAATTTATAGACCGGCCGCGCCTCACCTGCAGCCGCAATCACGGTTTATACCCAGTAGTCGGATATAGATCATAACTTTACCCTTGATCATTTCTTAACTTTGTTCGAGATGTGTATTTGAAACTTGTCAGTAAAAGTATTTAGAAACCATAGTGAAATTCATTATTGTCGGGTAGTTTGGACAGGTATAATCTCAGATACAGCCGTAATCGTTTACGTATACAGGTTGATTCATGGTTCATATACTAACCCGAATATAGTGTGAAGAGAATGACGCGTAGAGCATTTTTTGTTATGGCACCTCATATAAATTACTTATAAAACTCGAAAAATATCAAAGGTATAAAATGACTACAAGTGACTCTTACTATACTCGGGCTCGGTGGATCCTTTTCTATACACACGAACGCACTAGTCGTTGACCTAAGAGATTAAAACGCATCTGTTTTGTGACTTTTATGGATATCTTTAATCGGGATTTGTCGCATTATGGTAAGTATAATATGAGGCGCTAAATCAAAAAATGCTCTACGCGTCTCTTCACACTATAAACAAAATAAAAAATAAATAAAATTATTTTTATTGAACATATGAGGGACAAAAACACACAGCCAAGAGAAAAAAATGAATTTGAATTTGAATTTGAAAAAATATTACACAGTAAAAAAATAAAAACTAGCGAAAAACATAAAACTAGGTAAAATGGTTGAAAATGCACATCTAGATTACAGATATGCATTGCCCACTCAAATGTTCAAAGGGAAGCCACTCAAGCATCAACCACGGCCGACACCTGGTCCTCCGTGGCCCACTATTAACGGCACATACAAAATAGTTATAATATATTTAAAAAAATTAGGCTTTATATGAACCATGAATCATACTGTATATCCCCCGCAGTGTTTCATGGGGGATCGTTGCTTATACTGGGTTCGCCAGTTTTCTGATGATAACAGTTCGGAGAAATGCTACCGTTTGACGTTGATGATGCAATTTTTACTCCAGGTTTTGTTTGGGAGTGTTGAAACAGAATGTGGTCTTCAGGTTCATGTAAACTCAGCCTAAGATCCAATTCCGTTATAGGATGCGTACATTCCGCGACCTGGCCCGTCGTCATCTGTCGTACAAGTTTATATGTACATACAAATACATACAAATCCGTCGGCCATTACTTATACATTACCGGCCGTCCGGGCCTCAGTTATTTGCGATTCCGACGCGTGATTCTCTACATTATACTTAACGCCAGGGGTGACGAACCTTTTGTCTAAGACGCGAAATAGGCAAATAATGACATAATATTATATTATAAGGAAAAAAATATAGTTAGATTAATTTTCAAGTTTTTAAGTGTGATATAGTAGTAAGTCTCAGTAATTATTATGCTAGTGATTTTTTGTATTGTATTAGGAATAAAAAAAATATTAGCTTCATAGAGGAAAATGAAATTGAATATTTTTTGCTAAAGGAAAAAATATGGGGAGTAAATATACTTTTGTGGACTCACACGGCAGGCGACGCGACGCCCAGCGTCGTGACGCCTGCCGACGCCGAGCGCCGCGACGCCTATCGACGCCCAGCGCCGCGACGCCTGCCGACGCCCAGCGCCGCAACGCCCAGCGTCGCGACGCCTATCGACGCCCAGCGCCGCGACGCCTATCGACGCCGAGCGCCACGACGCCTATCGACGCCCAGCGCCGCGACGCCTATCGACGCCGAGCGCCACGACGCCTATCGACGCCCAGCGCCGCGACGCCTATCGACGCCCAGTTTCGAGACGCCTGCCGACGCCCAGCGCCGCGACGCCTATCGACGCCCAGCGCCGCGACGCCTATCGATGCCCAGCGCCGCGACGCCTGCCGACGCCCAGCGCCACGACGCCTCGTCGCGGCGCCTGCCGACGCCGAGCGCCGCGACGCCTATCGACGCCCAGCGCCACGACGCCAGCCGACGCCGAGCGCCGCGACGCCTATCGACGCCCAGCGCCGCGACGCCTACCGACGCCGAGCGCCACGACGCCTATCGACGCCCAGCGCCGCGACGCCTACCGACGCCCAGCGCCGCGACGCCTGCTGACGCCCAGCGCCGCGACGCCCGGCGCCGCGACACCCAGCGTCGCAACGCCTGCCGACGCCGAGCGCCGCGACGCCTATCGACGCCCAGCGCCGCGACGCCTATCGACGCCCAGCGCCGCGACGCCTGCCGACGCCCAGCGCAGCGACGCCCAGCGCCGCGACACCCAGCGTCACGACGCCTGCCGACGCCCAGCGCCGCGACGCCTATCGACGCCCAGCGCCGCGACGCCTATCGACGCCCAGCGCTACGACGCCCAGCGCTACGACGCCCAGTGCCGAGACGCGCTGACAACAGCAACACAACAGATGAAGCTTGTGCCGGACCTGTTCCATACGCCGACAGTTATATTATCTCCTTTGTACAGCAATTATAACTATTAGCTGCCTGCATATTCGCGCTAATTTTAAATAAGTGGGTAAAAAACAAATTTTCGTCTCATAAATAATATAATAATATATTTTTCATCTTCGGTAAAAGTCGGTCACCGATTAATAATTGGTATTTTTGTATTGGTAATTGGCAGGCGTCGCGGCACTGGGCGTCGTGGCGCTCGGCGTCGGCAGGCGTCGCGACGCTGGGCGTCGATAGGCGTCGCGGCGCTAGGCGTCGGCAGGCATCGCGGCGCTGGGCGTCGAAATATATTTTTCATCTTCGGTAAAAGTCGGTCACCGATTAATAATAATTGGTGACCGACTTTTTGTAGATGAATAATAGAATATACTTTTTTGATTATTGGTCCTACAATAAGTAGGTCGTAGGTTTTTTATGTACTTTTATAAATTAAAGATCATCAGATCCTTATGATAAATAACATTTTGAATCCAATATGGTGGACTACCATATTGGATTCAAAATGGCGGCATTAACATTTTAATATTTATTTTGTTGGTTTTGTAGCAATAACAGCTTACATACTTAACTTTAGCTTTCTAAGATTTCCGGAGGTAACCTAAGAATTTTGATGATCTATAAATGAGTCAGTGACGAAATCAGGGGTTTTGAGACATCGATAAAATCTAAAGTATAATAGCTACGACATTCTTTGTTTAATTCATGTATTTACTGGTGTCATTATATGTTGAAATTTTCAACTATGTAGCATCATCCAAAGCAAAGTTATGGGAGTTCAAAAAACGACGAAACCTTTCGAGAAAAGGTAGGTAGTGCCCTTGCGCTTCGCTTGGCTCGTCTTGACGGGGGCACGACCGTGCCCCCAGATTACATCACTTTCACTTGCAATGCTAATAAAAATACCAAAGATAAGCTTAATTCACTTAACTCATCGATTAGTTGACAAACGTTACAAATTGTAACTGTCATAAATTATATATTACAAAAATTTTACCTAATACTTTCAAATAAATGAAAATTTATTTGTTACTGTTGTTCTTGTAATTTCTATAATTTATAATACGTATATTATTACAACTACTGAATGTATTGACATATACCAATTACGATCGATTCGGCAATAAATCTGCAGTGCAGTCATGATAAAAATCTTCGCTCAACAAACAATGCTCTTCTCTTGTGTCCGCCCCTTAAGTCCAGTCTTATGCACTCTTCTTTTAACATTCAGGCTATTCTACTTTGAAACGCTCTCCCTATTGAAATCAGGATGTCTACAACTAAGGAGGCTTTCAAACACAGGATCCGTAAGTGGTATTTTACACTCTTGGCAGAGTCATAATATGGTTTTTCATTGCTGTCACTAATTTTATATTATTTACAGTTTATTACTATTGTACATATTATAGTATTATGTTTATAATAGTATTAGTAGGAAATATAAATGTGTTTATTCCTATATATATATATATTATATTATTGATTTAATATATATATATATATATTATTGATTTAATGTATGTACCTATAATTTATTTTAATATTGAATTTAAAATTATCCTATTCTATCTCGTTTGGAAAGCATACTTATTTTTGTCTCAAAATCACCTAAAGGTTGACTGGTAGAAAATGCCTTGAGGCATTAAGTCCGCCTATGTACAAAATGTGCATGTTGTTTAAAATAAATAAAGTAAAATAAACTAAACTAAACCATTTGCACATTAATTATTAGCCCCGGTTGTGTATCCCTGGTGAGCAGAGGTTTGAGACTTAAATCTTCAGTTTACACACTGCGGTATGATGTTGCCACAAGCCGGCAAACAGAGTTGCGTTTATGACTGTACTCAGTTCTGGGTCTGAGAAATTGAGGTGGAAGTACAGCCAACAAAAAAGATGTCATGAACTGAAACAATTGGAATACGTTTGATAGTAAATTTTGGAAGTACAACCAAAAAAACACCTGATGAACAAAATAACTGAAAAAATCTTTTTGTCGTCGTTTGAGAATTTTAGCAAAATTTTAAAAAAAGGATGTTCGTTCTTTGTTGAATAATTCTTTTAAATAGTTCCATCGAATTGTTAAATTTAACATTTAACCGAAGGAAAAATTTAATTATTCCTGTCTTTAAAACTTGTCCTACACTTTTCGATTGTACAATTTCTGAATACAAATACGATAATCAAAACTGACTTTATTTTACTTTATTTCGACGAAGCCAAAATGATTTTGGTAGTCTGTATGTATGAAAAAAAAGTTTTTATTTCAAATAAAGTTGTTTTTTGAAGGTCAATTTTGAAAATAAATCACAATAACCAGTTATCAGTTACCACCGGTTCGGAACCCTAACCCGGCGAGAAGAACCGGCGTAAGAAACTCGTATGAATGTTTGTTGCTTTGTGGCGGCTAAAATACTGGTCCGATTTTAATAAATGAGGGGTCAATCGATTCGTAATGATGGCGCAAGTAACATAGGTATTAACATATAATTTTTAGAAAAAAAGGATATCATCGTTACAACATGACCTCTGGAGTCGAAAGTTAAGCCCTAATCCACTGAACTTGTAATTACTTACTACAAAACTACTCATAGTAAAACATTGGTAATTTAAATGGTACTTTTTCCCATTTGATTGTAACTTTCGAAAAAAATGCATACCTAGTTAACTAGGTAGTATAGGTACACTTGCAACAGAATACTTAAGCGTAGGTGTAACATACGAGTCTGTTTTCAAAATTTTCTCTCTACCACATATAGTTCCTGTGTCATAAAATTAAAGCAGTCTCGCTCCATATATGTTATATGTTAGCATATCACAGACATATCTAGGCATATCATATACATATCTGTCCAGATCTTCCGTGAAGATTGATAGGCGATCTATGGATCATAAATCTTGACAGGAGCGAAAAAATACGCCGCAAGCACAAGCTTACGTTGCACAGATATTATCTAAAGATTCATAGAATTTGTAAATATTAACAGGTGTGGATTCAATAAAGATAATTATTTTGTCTTAAGGACAATTTTTCTATTTTCTTAAAAGATGTCCTGTGTGAGTTTCTTGCGCCAGTTGCTTCTGAACAACTTACTTCATGAACTGGTCATCAAGTACACCAATTCTGGAAGTTTTCAGGGTCAGCCTATCACTATCTACTGCTGAACTCATTAGGGGTGGTCCTTTTTTACCCGACTTCGGCGAAGCCAAAAGGAAGGGTAATGATTTTGGCAGTCTATGTATGTATGTATGTATGTATGTTTGTATGTATGTATGTATGTTCCCTCGTAGCGGTTAAACTACTGGTCCGATTTTAATAAATAAGGTGTCAATCGATTTGTAGTAGTCCCGCGAGTAATATAGGCTATATAACTTTTAGAAAAATTTTGTATTTTGAAAATTATACCTCAAAAACTATCACCAAAAAAAATTAATTAAGATAATTGTATCGTGTTTGGTATCAAAAGATAGGTCTTGGCAAGCACATTACAAATGTGTATTTAAATTTTTAATTAATTGTTATATTTTATTGTTAAATTCAAAAGGAGGATAGGAGTTGTTGAGTTACTTTCTATGTGTTGATTTAACGTTAGTTTAGTGAAAATATAATGTTATAGTTTATGTGGAAACAGAAAAATGTAAAATAAAATAAAAGATTTAAAAAACTATAACCCGACTTCGCAAAAAAGGGCTCTAAAAAGGCTGAAACAAGAAAATAATTCAATTTGAAATCCAGATATGCATAGGTACAGATATGGTCAAGGTAGAGCCGTGGTCGTACCCGCTAAACAAATCTATAATATTCGTCTGCTGTTATAATATAAAATCCCAATAGCGGGTACGACCACGGCTCTACCTTGACCATATCTGGATTTCAAATTGAATTATTTTCTTGTTTCAGCCTTTTTAGAGCCCTTTTTTGCGAAGTCGGGTTATAGTTTTTTAATTTTATGTCGCTGTCGCATTTCGCATTACGCATGCCCCAGGAGGGGTCCCCCCGGGGTATGTAGGATTCCTGGCTCAATTCGGCTGATTTACCCACTAAAGGCACTTGAGGATTGTCATCAGCCGTTATTTTGGGTGGAGTGCCTTGGATCTGTCGAAACACAGGCCACTCCTCCTGACCGGCCGGCTCATCTCTATAGGGACCGGACTTCTATACGGAAACATGAAGCAATCTCCTCGGCGCCGAGACTGACAAAGCCGGGGAGATTACCCCTCTGCCGGAGCCCCGTATCAGACGTGGCGCGTAGGCCTCCCAGGCCTACCTCTCCCAATGAGCGCCAAACAGCGCTAATCTGGAGCAGCCCTCATCCAAGAGCTTGGAAAGTTTATTATTTATTGGAAATTAGTATTTATTGGAAAATTAGTATTTATTGGAAAGTTTATGCTAACCTATTAAAAATAACTTTTTCATTTTTGTGTGATACAAACATTAAATTGAGCAACTGTCAAGTACGAAGGTGAACTTTCCTTCTTTCCCATTTTTTTAAACTGATCTTGGTTACAAACCTAGCTATGTGGTATAAAATATTATGTTCTAAGATTTTCATGGTCCAAATTACCATTGAGATAGTTCAATTTCGACAATTTCCGAAATATTTAAACAAGAAAGAGGTAAGTGCCAAGACTGAGGACGCGCGCTATTCAAATGCGCTGATCAGCAATTTTTATAGTATGCGTAACAGAGCAGCAAAATAGTAAGTACTACATAATTACATAATATGAAAATTAATAGAATCATACATGAAATCTGTCCCTGCTAATGCTAATTTGAGATTTTAGCCCATAATTAATCTATTAGCAAGCAATAAACCTAGCCGCATGCGGACGTGAGTAAAAACTGGTTTAAATTAAACGGATTATCATAAAGATGCGGGACGTAGAGCGGAGGCAAAAAGCTAGCCGTAAAGGTACGGCACCGCCTTCCGACGGATACACTTTTTATGGAACAAGTAATTGCAAGAAAAACAGACCGATTCCTCGCCTACTAATACGATGGTTACAAAGTATCGGATTGCCGTAAAAATTATACGATACTAACTCTCCGAGTGAACCTCATCAGCCCGTTTACGCAACGCACGCGACGGAAGCTTCCAAAAGAAAAAAAAATCCCATTTGGAATAACTCTTCATTGTTGTTCCGCTCCTATTAGTTTGAGCGTGATGATATATAGTACGTAGCCTCCTCGCTAAATGGGCTATCAAACACTCAAATAATTTTTCAAATCGAATCAGCAGCGCCTAAGATTAGCGCGTTCAAATAAACATAGTTACTCTTCAGTGGCCGGAGAATTCAGAGCGCTGAAAACAGAATGCAATAGAGCCGGATATCGCAAGTTATCAAATTTCATAACTCGACACTCGTGTGTCCGATTCTCAGCTCGCAAAAGATCTTTCATTTTGTTAATATAATAATAGGCATGACGAAAGATTTTAAAATCAACTTTTGTAATGTGGATACACATTTTCTAATTATGAAAAAACCTTTATTTCGGTAACAAACTAATAAATATCGAAGATTATAGCTATTTTTCTAACATATTTTCAATAGTACGCCAAAACAAATCACAGTGTCATGGTGTTGAGTTTGACGTCACGCCTAGGTAAACGTCAGATGTTAAGTAAATCATAGATAAAAAAGCAATATGTAATGACAGCAGCAATGGACCATGACACTGATGTTTACCTAGACGTGACGTCATGCGCTGTAATGCGGTGTTTCAGTCAAAATGGCCGATTGCACTATTTTAATCTTTTAATTTATTGAATATGTTAATAATCACAAACTTTTATATAAAAGTATAATATCAGTATTTAAAATCCTTTTATATCTATTTTACCCTGAAATCATTAAATCTAGAGATGAAACGGATAGTAGTTTGGCCGGATACCGGATACCGGATATTCGGCAAGCTACTAGGCCGGAGCGCCGGATATCCGGCAGCCGGATATCCGGCCTTTTTGATAATATACAGTGTGTAAAAAGACTATAACTTTGAGACACGATTATACTACTTTTCCTCATTTTGGAAAAGTTTTTTTTAAATTTTTTTGTCAAAAACTAAAATTTTTTTTTTTTTACTTTTCACCATTTCAAATTTTTTTTCGCAAAAATTACAATAAAGCAAAAAATCGGGTCGACTCGGGGGCGTTCGAGTGTTATCGGTAAAATTTGGTATTTATTCATCACAATTTGCCACTTGTTAATAAAACAAACATTTTTGATGTGCGATTATAAAAATAAACGGTGTCCACGACCTATTGGAGTATGATTTGCCTTTATAAAATAATAAGATTTTTTTAAATTTTACTATCCGGTATCCGGCCGGATACTGTATTACTATCCGGTATTCCGCCGGATAGTGAAAACAAGGCCGGATAGGCCGGATACCGGATAGTTACCGGATATCCGTTACATCTCTAAATTTAAATCTTTGTTTATTTGTTAATGCCGTCACGCCTATCCACATCATTATAAGTATAATGACTTAACAAAGAAGTAGGCAGAAAAAACATAAGACGCTGAAAATAAAAATCTTATTACGTTATCGAAAGATTCACCCAAACTCTCAACAGAGTGAAAACACAACCCGAATATTCGATTGAGAATTTACGATCAATTTAAAAATTAATCGTAACTATTTGCGAAATCGATTAAATTCAATTGCCGCACAACACTTTATGTGTTTTAATCAAAAATTAATAAAATATAGTGATGCGCCTCTTGCCAAATACATTTTACAATTAAGGCGTTGTGCAGTTTTCAATCGGCGCGGCGGCTTTCAATATCGATTCGGTGTATTCGAATCTGTCACTCGGATGATTTACATCGTCATAAAATCGAGTGAGCAACGATTTGGTGGTGTAGAACGAATTACGTGGCGTCATCGAATAATTTATTGTTCTCATTTAAAATTAATGTGACATTAATTTAAAATTAAAAGTGAAATCGATATTAATAAGGGCACGTCTCCCTTTAATTTATGTTTATTTGGTTATCTACAACAAGGCTACACATCTGTGGTCTCTGCCGAACCCTATTAGGGTTTGTGATCACGGCCTAACTCTATTGGGTTTTGTGGCATCTGACGAACTCTACTGCCTTTGTGGTATCTGCCTAACTCTATTGGGATTTGTGGTCCCTGCCTAACCCTATTGGACTTTGTGGTCTCTGCCTAACTCTGTTGGGGTTTGTGGTATCTGCCTAACTGTATTCGGCTTTGTGGTCTCTGCCTAACCCTATTGTGTTTTGTGGTCTCTGCCAAACCCTATCGGTCTTTGCGGTATCTGCCTAGCACTATTGGGCTTTGTGGTCTCAGCCTAACTCTATTGGGCTGTGGTCTTTGCTTAAAGAGTTAAGTACCACTAAGTGAGCACCGAGTCCACAGAAACCACAAAGTCCAACAGAGATTGGGCTTTGTGGTGACTCGGTGGTCACTGCCTAAGCCTATCAGCTTCGGTAGTCACTGTTTAGCTAGCGATATTTTGGCAACAAGGCGTGAGCGTGTGTTTGCATGTGGGCATTTCTTGGACGGCTACCGTGGCCTTAGAGCTTAGCTACGATACCTGCATCGGAATATTAGCGTTCAAGTATGGTTAAAGCAATACAGGTGCAATCACCTGACCTAACAAGAAAGCAGAGGCATGCTTAGGATGGACATGCAAAAAGTTAGTCCTGCGCCTGTTCTCTTACTAGCCATGAATTGTAACGGTCATCCATCCTAATTAAGTTAAATAACCATTATTTCAGGCTACATAGGCTCTTATTACAAATACCTTACAAAATAACATACATATAATTATATAATACACTAAACTGAACTTTATCACGTATTTAAACGGGGAAGTGATGTGCGCTTCATTCCGGAGACTCCTCCGAAACCTTCTGAACGTTGCCGTTAGCTCAGCATTTTTGCGCATACACTTGGGCACTCATACATGCTGCTGGTCTGACCTCGATGGCCACCGTCACCAAAATC
This sequence comes from Celastrina argiolus, assembly GCA_905187575.2. Lineage (NCBI taxonomy): Eukaryota > Metazoa > Arthropoda > Insecta > Lepidoptera > Lycaenidae > Celastrina > Celastrina argiolus. The sequence goes on along the minus strand of LR994591.1, from coordinate 1,972,338 downwards.
GTTTTTTATGAATTTAGTGTGTTGATCGTTGATTACCCATTAATATACTGGGTAGATTATTTGCACTCGCAACAAGATTTTACTTGTCCCTCAAGCACCTCAGAGATCATAATAGTGGGGGTTACGGGGAAAAAGGGTTTTCGTGGGGCCAGTTACCGTCTGTCACGACTATCTGTCTGTGAGCCAGGTCACAGGAGTTGCAGTGTTAAGAATGTGTGAAGGCCAATCCCCATTAAAATAAATATTCAACACGCTACAAACTAACTAACTAACTAACTGTGCATTACTTAGGAAAGTAATGTTCAGTTACGCATCCTTCTCTTTGGCTTCGCCGAAGTCGGGTAAAAATGAGCAATCACAGTGTTTGCTCATTTTAAATAAAAATTAGGCATTCATTGCATTGAGTGGTAGTTGTTTCTTGCGATGGTGATTTCACACGCTTTTTATGGAAATAAGGGTGTCAGGTAAAATCGAACGCTGATACGTTTGTACTAAAATTAAGCAATAACACTTACTTTTAATACTCAATCTGATCTCCATGCGCAAACGCATAAAATTTTATATTTTAGTGCGCTTGGCCCAAGGCACGTGATGTGGCGATTTTCTTGTATAACAATTGATCATATAGTGCTAGTACTTAGTAGACATAACGTTTTGTCAGTGTAGTGTCACAAAGTGGATATTTTAAAAAGCTAGCTTCAGGTAAACATTTTTCTATGTATTAATTATTTAAAATTTAAAATTAAACTAATGTTTATTTTAATAATTTATGTAATTTTTAATATTGTTTTTCGGTCTGGTCATAATATGGTGTACTTAGTAATTAATGTTTTGATTTAAATGTTAGATATTTTAACAAGTTAGCTTCAGGTAAACATTTTTCTATCTATTAATTATTTAATATTTAAAATTAAACTAATGTTTAATTTAATAATCTATTTTATTGATAGGTCTATTTATATTGTTTTTCTTTCTATGATAGCAAACTAAATGTATCAGAATATGATCTAAAATTACGATGAAAAAGTTAAAAGCTTACAAACTAAAGAGTTTATTTTCAATTACATTATTTATTTAAAGTAGTTCAGCCAATTCCCTGTCAAATATGATTAGCAGAAAAATCGCTACCGCTCATAGCTTGTGCACCACTAACACGCATCGTTTGTCCGACCAAAAAGCACGCTGTCAAGCAAATTAAGTGTCGTAAAAGTTTAAGTCTATATTATATCGTTTAAGTAATAGTAATGTGGCCGAAGCTGTTCCCGGGAGACGGAAGACATGTTACAATTATACGCCATTATGTGAGAGGGCCATGCTAAGGTACCACAATGCATTAAAAAACTTATAATAATAAATACAGGGTGTAAAAAGAGCAGTCTTTTTACACCCTGTATTTATATATACTATAACTTCGTGGGGTAATAACCAGGCAAGAAATATATCCATTGGTACTAGTCATTTGCTTTTAATCCACTGTTAAAAATTTAAAAATGTTCAATAGGCAATGTACAATGTGCACAACACAGCGATCAGCTGATTACGCTGAGAGGTCAATAGCACGCGTAAGACGTTCTTTACGTACTAGGGTAAAAATTATAAAATTTAAGAATTTAATGCAGAACGTTGTTCCAAACAGTTCAGCCATGCGACTAAAATAATAAATTGCAATTTTTTTTTAAAAAAATTAATAAAGAAAAAAATTCATTTCTAGAATCAGTCAAGGTCCTATAATCCTATCCCAAAGTTATAGTGACTGCTCTTTTTACACCCAGTATATTTATAAAAACATTAATTCAGCAAAAGACATACAAGTTACACACTATAGGTAAGAAAAAAATAAAAAAAAGTATTAACAATAATTCATTTCATAAGGTAGGCACTCTATCGCCGATAACCATTATAAATGTAAATAAAGACTTCATTATCAAATACATTTTATAACAATTATAAAACAATAATTAACATAACATTTAAATACAAAAAAAATCACAGTAAAAATATGTAATTTTTGTCACTGCCGACTGTAGAATATAGTCTATGGATTCATAGTTGCAAACTATTGTTGTATTTATTTATTTATTCGTCGTATCACTGACTAGTCTACTGGTTTGTTTACGTTTGAGTTAAAATGAAACGGGACGTACTATACATAATATTATCGTCGCGCTTAGTAGCATAACTCGTATCTTCTTCCAGAAAACAGAACAATGACTATTTAGAATAAACATCTGTAACGAAACAGTAAACCTGGTACCAGTTAAAAGCAGAACTATTTACTGATGTAATACTTATGTTATGTTCATAGTAAATCATCTGAGACTGAAGTCGTGTCGTCGCCGTATCGCGAGGAGACATAAGATGTGGTGACACTTATAGCGTTTTTCTCCTTTTATTTTGTGAATCCCCAGCGCGCGGTTTCGCTACACGAGAGAAGACAATTCCTTTAATCTATAATTATATCTTTTCTTCCGTAGAACGACACCCTTTTAAGGTGGTGTGCAGTAGATACTCTCATTACTGATGGTATTGTGAATATAATTATATCAGGTATGATAAGACCAATAGAAAAGTCATTAATACAAAATTATTTAAAAAAAAAGCATAAAAAAACCAACAGTGCCCTAAACCACATTTATCTATTTAATAAACCAACACTTATTAACCCTTAACCACCTAGCATACGTCTCACAGACCCGGACGAATTTATAATCGTGAATATTTTTGCTTCGGAGTGTTGTCTAAACTTGTTCTTTCCTGTACCTTTTCCCCGCGTCCCTCGATGCCGTGGTGCAGCTCGTCGCAGTCGCACGTGTACGCGTTTGTCTTTGGTGAGTAAAAAACTGTCACCGGGAGTCTGAGAGACCCCTGTTAGGTGGTTACGTGACTTATTAAGATTTGAGTATTTTTTTTTTATTTTAGTTAAAAATGGCTTCTAAGGACAGAATCATCCAGCGGTGGTTAGAAGAAGAATTGTCAGATGACGAAAATGTTTCAAATGATGAATGTAGCGATGTTGAGTCTGATATAGGCATAGAACATAATATAATAGAAGAAAGTTGTTGGTCAGACTCAATAATAGTAGTCAGACTAATAAAAAGACAGGCCGAAATTTGCGAAATTGCTTCGTCTGATATTAAGAACTGTTCCGCATGCTACTATCGAAAAAAAACTCAAAACAGATGCCTGGAATGCTCAAATAAAAATATGTTTACTCTGCCGTGAAAACCTGTTAGTTTAGGCTTTGCCATTTTATTTCATTTCTTTTTTTATTGAGTATTTTTAATTTTTTTCATGTTCTTTAGTTACTAAATATTCAAAAACAAGTACAAAGAAGTTTCTAAACCAAGTTATTACTTTAATGGATCTCATTATCCAAATATATTAGTTTATAAGTAAATATTACAAGTGTTGATTACCTAATTGAGGTTTAAAAAAAACTACGTTGATTTTTATGTTCGTTTCCTTTTCTAATAAATAGTTTATTATATTTGTAACCGAACTTTTATTCAAAAACTACAACTTACCACATAACATTTTTTTAACTAGGACAATTTTGTGCTGGGGCCTCACAGACGTATGTTAGGTGGTAGTGTGACAATAACATATGCTAGGTGGTTAAGGGTTAATAAATAATATTATTGGTGACATACCTACACCAAAATATTGTAAAAAAAAAAGCTTTAAATAATAAGACAATCGTAAGGCGGTGGTCCGACTGATAGCGGACGCGTAAGCGATAGCGGGCAGGCGATCTTCCGATTGCGGAGTAATATCCCAATCTGGATGCACCAGTTCCCATCACCCCGACAAAACTGTTCTCATGAACTCGCCGATCTAAGAAAATATAAGTCATAGCGACTTCGTTTCTGCACTATCGAAAGAAATTTATTGTGGACTTTCTACCTTTTCGCCTAACTTTTTAGGGTTGCGTAATACAAGAAACCCATATAGTTTAATGTCCGTCCGTTTTCCTTTTAACCATTTTTATTTTGAGTCGCAAGAACAACAAAAAATTTCAATTTCAACCTATTGAAATTAAATTCAAGAGCAGGTCCACCACAAAAGAATTGAGTTTCAGCGGGTTTTAGTACAAAACTGTTGAAATTACTTCAAAGCCATTTTACGAGGTCTACAACGGTGCTACTAGCTCAATTTGGTCCAGAAGCATTATAGCGGATTTTGGTTTTATAACACTCAATTGTCCAAAATCTGAGAAAAATGCCGCATCCATTTTATTTCAACTTTACGGTAACTTGCCATCCAGTTTAAATCGTTCAGAGGTTAAAGTCAAAAGCTCTATTTATGTTATACCAGCCTGACCCATATTGGATGACGAATGTTCCACCATCTACCCACTGTTCGTTGTAATTCCACGCTTATTCCGTTCACATAAGCTCGGTTTTCCTTTGGGGTGAAGTGTAGATGAAAAATTTGATATCTTTTAGACTTGGTGTAAATATTTGTTATCTTTGCACGTGATGAGAACTAGCTTGAAATGAGATATCTCGGGGTTATAAATGGCAGACAAATATGGGTCAGGTTGTAAACGTTCTGTTTTGCTTTATGTTATTATGAAACTAATAAAAATGGCGGTGACAGTCATGTTTTTCGATTATGTTTTGTTAGTCTTTACCTTTGTCGTCTCGTAACGGCGATGAAAGAAGGGAACTGATTTTGGAAATCTATACAAAATGTATAGATTTCCAAAATAAATGAGTGATTATACTTTAGGGAGTATGTGCTTCCTAAGGCATAGTTAGTATACTACATAGGCGTAGTATACTGTGAAATTACCTGCACTAAAAGACTTTTAACTTTCATGTTTGTATGACAATATCATATCATAAATTTTTCCATCTTATAAAAATTAAATTTCTGTTCGTTAGTCTCGCTACAACTCGAGAACGCCTGAACCGATATTTTTAGTCCTGAAATATTCGTGAAAGTCCAGGGAAGTTTTAAACGGTTCATCACAAACTATTTCTATGCTCCACTAAGTAGGTGCGGGTAAGCTAGTAAAATAATATAAAAAGTACCTCATTCAGCGCTGGTACTTTCTCAGTAAACTCTATAAATGGGACCCATGCACACCCTAAAGTATTATCACTATTTAATATTATAGCCTGAAATGTTTGAGTTTGTTCCAAAATGAACTGAGAAATCTTAGGCCTGACCGAGCATACCATTTCATGAGGTCAGAGATCTCTTTTAGAGCTTCCACTAGTATTGCCACATTGGAGACCCCGACGTAATTGAAAATTAGGAGTGCAAAAAGTACGATCTAATGATTTTCTTTATCCTGATAAGTTTTAATCCACTAAATAAAACACCAAAATCCGTTGAGATGGAACTGATTCGATTCTCGATTGTGTCGGGAGTAAGCCTGCTGGTCGTTGCCAAACTTGCAAACAAGATCAATTCGAAAAATCGTGAAAGTCCAATAAACCCGATCCAAACGGTAGCAGAATTTAATTATTTTTTTTCTCAGCTCGAAAACAACGATTAAATAATGATTTACAATCAATCCGTAAATCATTAATCATTAAAGAGAGCGTAACGGAAGCCCTGATATATTTTTAATGATATATCAATCATTGTCATTATTTGTCATTATTAATTGAAACTGGAGTAATTTCGTCTTAATTATGTTTCGATATTTCAAATTGATTTCTTTTTGGCACCTTTTAAACTAAGCCGCCATGGCGTGATTTATAACTATGCTTTTTAAATTACTTCTAATAGACAGACTTTTATTAAAAACTTGTCGGTACACCAGAAACTCGCTACCGCTTAAGAATGTTCTTAATTAATATTTCGTATAAGATTTAAAGTAGAATAAGGCCGTGTTTCACCAAGCAATGTTTAAGTTAATGTTAAAATACCATGCCATCTCATTCACTGACAGGAAATACGAGAGGGATAACATGATACTTAACATGGCGTTAACTTTAACATTGCTTGGTGAAACACGCCCTAAAAAGATAGTGTCTGTTGTATAATATCTATGGACGCTTTACACCACGTCAATCTGGCCTCTTGCTAAGTATACAAAGAACTTGTGTTAGGTACAGGTACCAGACAACGGAAATATATTATATATATACACATATTTAAGTTTTTATTATATTAATACACACCCATGACCCAGGAACATTGAAAACTTTTTATTCCCTCAGCGGGATTCAAAACCGTGACCTTTCGTTCTAGCGCGGGCTCAACCGCTGCGCTACGGAGGTCGTCAAATAGTGTATAAACGTCGTATAGAAGTTATATATAGGCTTGACTTCTACTAATTACTAGATATTTCTCGCTACTTCGTATGCGCAAAATGAAATCCCGCAGCAATCGTATATTTTGCGTATATATTTTCGTAAAAGATGTCATAATAATAGGTTCAGTAAGTCCCATAATTTATATATTAAATAAATTTTGGGACTGACTGTACCTATCTAACGTATCACACGACAATAGAATAATTTAATTAATTAATTAAAAAAATATATTATTTTATTAGTAGTAACGAGTTAACGACTGTTTTGTAACGCCGCGCCTGTGTAAAATTTAATCTTACTCAGCAATAATGTAGGTGAATAATTGTATTCTTTTTTTTGAGGATTAAATGATCTTAAACCCGAATAGTCACTTGACAGACATTATAAGCTTTAAGTTAAAGTACATTATAGCTTACTAACGTATACACAGGCTGATCAGCCGCCTGCATTGTCTGACATGAAAGATGATCCATGCGTCGGACGGGCATGTAAAAAGTCGGTCCTGCGCCTGATCTTCCGCCAGTCTTGTCGGTTATCCATCCCACTGGGCTGCGAGAGTGAAGAAAGAGAGAGTGCTTCTGTGAATTGCGCACACACTTGGGCACTATAAATAACACCTGCGTAGCAGTTAAACGAAACCGGCCACTGTCACCGAAATCGGTGTAGGTTTTTAGTTTAAAAAAATTGTTTTCTTTTGAAATTCAACTTAAAAGTTAGACTTATAAGTTTTATCTATCTCTATCGGTGCATCGTCTACATCATACCGATATCATCTGTAGGGTTAATTTAATATCTAACCTGTGAGTTACGCTTTCCGCCTTACAACTCCAGTCTAGAAAGCTCTAGTAAGTGTATGTTAGGTACTATATGGGTCTGTGAATCGTATTTTATTAGTTGCTTGTTTTGTTACTTTGGTATATATGTCGCATCTGAATGAATCCGCTATTTAATTGAATGACTAGAGCGTTCATTGAATTCTATTTTTACCAACAAATTCAAAGAATCCGAGACTAGGACAACCATTTAAGATTTTAGTTTTAAGCTTAAAAATTTCCGAATGTGTACTATTTTAACGTACATTAAAGTAAATTAATCAACAAATATATCAACGCATTGCAATCTGTACGAGCTGTTTGACGCCATTATATAACCACGCTAGTCATTCAATTAAATATGCAGATTCAATCAGATGACTGCGACATATATATCTCTGTTAGTTTGTCAGACTAGATAGTTTTATCTTTATTATTTAAAGGATTTTTGTACAAAACTTAACGATATCAATCCCATAGTCCGTCGTTCAACAAACACGTTCATTGCCGGATATAAGCCTCCCCAAAAGTACTTCTTGAGTTTCCCATACCCGCCACGCTTGGCAGGCCGGTCGGGGAGCAAAATAAGATAATGTCCGGGAACGCTGCTATGCATCCGGACATATATTCCCTCGGTCACCTTTTAAGACACCCACGGGAAAGATGATGAGGAGGTGCTTCTCACCCCGACACCCCATGGATAAATCAGTACATCTTTTTTATATAGGCATTATACATTTTGCTCCTGATGACTCCTGATGGCGAAGCATTGGATTGGAGTGCATATTTAATCAATTTGAGTTTCAGTTCGGTGCCTAACTAGACCTTAATAATTTTAATTTATATTTTAATATACTAACATAGATTTTAAGATTTAAAGTGTATTTAACAACATAACAATATGGATTTATAATATTTATAATATGGATGTAATATTCTGAAATACAATTATATTAATATTATATTTTTTACGAAGTTCGAAAACAAAATGTATGGGACCGCTACTGAATATATTAACAATATTTTAATTTAAGTTTCATTTAATTTAAGTGGCACTCAACTCAAATGATCTTATCATTTCGCAAAGGGAATTCCCTCCTATTCAATCCTTCGCGAAAAGACAAGGGTTGCGAAATGACAAAAAATTAACGTTTGTCCGTGTGTAATTTCTACCAAACTTCTTTACCACTCTCGTCTACTATTACACATTCCCCTAAATAGGTATAACAAAACCTACTGTATTATATTATATTTAAATATTATCATAATTCATGCACTCGGCATATTTTGGAGCTGTAGGTACTTGCGATTTAAATGGATTTAGAGTCAAAGTCAAAGTCAAAAATTTTTATTCAGAATAAATTTTACAAAAATGTTTTCTGAACGTCGTTTCTATATGATGCCTACCACCGGTTCGGGAACTAGCCCAGCGAGAAGAACCGGCGTAAGAAACTCGCATGGGGCCACCTTTTACTAAAAAGATGGAAAATTTCTCTTTTAAAAAACAAATAAATATAAAAAATATGTTTACATATAAAATAGTCAATACTACTACAAATAAAAAATTGCACTTTTATGCAATTAAATAAAAGAAAAAAAAAAGCCTTGCAGGGGGCTACTTTATTCCCAAGGTGTGCTATCATTCATATAGTCACAAACTTTATAGTATGCTTTTGCACACAAACGTTCTTTGACTACTTTCTTAAACTTATTGTTAGAAAAATTTTGAACGTTTTCTGGGACCCTATTGTAAAGGCGTATACATTGACCTTTAAAAGAATTCTTTACTTTACTAAGCCTTGTCACTGGTACATCCAGTTTATGCTTATTTCTAGTATTTCTATTATGTTTGTCACATTTTTTTTTAAATTGATGAATATTTTTCTTAACATATAATACATTTGAGAGAACATACTGAGAAGCTACAGTTAATATTCCAGTTTCCTTAAACTTTTCTCTAAGTGAAGTGTTGGGGGCCAGCTTGTAGATTGCCCGAACAGCTCGCTTCTGCAGCACAAAGATACTATTTATATCTGCAGCGTTGCCCCATAGCAGAATACCATAGGACATTATACTATGAAAGTAACTAAAATACACTAGACGTGCAGTACATTCATCTGAATATTGTCTAATTTTACTAACTGCATATGCTGCTGAACTGAGTCTGTCGGCCAGCCTAGCTATATGGGGGCCCCACTGAAGTTTTGAGTCTAACGTTATACCTAAGAATACTGCAGTATCCACTAGTTCCATACATTCCTCATTTAATAGTACATTGGTATCAGTTTGCCTCACATTAGGCAATGTGAATTTTATACATTTTGTTTTTCTATTATTAAGCAAAAGATTATTTACATTAAACCAATGTACTATTTTTGAGAGAGCACTATTTACTTCGTCGTAGCATATATTTTGCCGTTTTATATTAAAAATAAGAGACGTATCATCAGCAAATAATACTATCCCGTGTTTTTCATTAATAAGGAATGGTAGATCATTTATATAAATTAAAAACAGAAAAGGTCCTAAAATAGACCCTTGTGGGACCCCCATCTCTATTTTAGAGCCTATGGATTTTTTCCCATTTACCTCTACCCTCTGAGTTCTATTTGACAAGTATGATTTCAAAAGGGCGAGAGCTGGACCTTTTACCCCATAGTGGTGTAGTTTCCTGATCAATGTCGTGTGCTGCACACAATCAAATGCCTTGGAAAGATCGCAAAATATTCCAAGAGCATCCCGCGATCCCTCCCAAGCTTCAAAAATATAACTTATCAAGTCGACGCCTGCATCTGTTGTAGAGCGTCCCTTTGTAAAACCAAACTGTTTTTCGTGTAAAATATTATTAACATTAAAGTGTGCAAGCATCTGATTTAGTATTACTTTTTCATATATTTTACTTAATGTTGGTAGAATAGATATAGGCCGGAAATTTGATGGATCCGACTTACTACCAGACTTAAAAAGAGGTATTAATTTACTATGTTTCATTAGATCAGGAAATACTCCACTTTTAATACAATCATTGAAAATAGTTGACAAGTAAGGTGCGATAATGTCGACTATCGATTTAATAACTTTCGTAGATAGGCCCCACAAATCTGCAGTACTCTTAATATTTAATAAATTAAAATGTTTTATTATGTCTTGGGGCCCTATTTCTCTAAATCGAAAGTCGACTTCACACTCTTTTACATTTTCTTTAAGGAGTAATTCAGCATCAACAGAAGAGGCATTCAAATATTTAGTTGTTGAAACTGGAATGTCCGCGAAGAATTTCTCAAAAAAAGTAGCAACTTCACTGTCGGATGTAATTACTTTATTATCTATGTTTAGTTTAAAATCTGAGTTGCGACTGGCGACTCTTCCAGTTTCATTTGCAATGATTTGCCATGTTGTTTTAACTTTATTGTTTGAATTTTTAATTTTATTTTTAATGTCAAGAGACTTTGCTGCAGCGCAAACTTTCTTAAAAATTTTTGAATAGTTTCTTACATAATTTTTAAAGTCTTCACTTTGATTAAATGTCTTTTCATTATACAGTTCATATAACTTAAATCTGCTTTTTAAAATACCTGATGTTGCCCATTCACTGAATTTACTTTTATTGTGTATTCTCACTGTCTTAGAGGTAAAAATAGTATCAAAATTATATTTAATTAATTGAAACAGTTTAGTGAATGCCCTATTTGGGCTGTTATCATATTCTAATTGTCCAATGTTGGCTAATATTTTACCTCTAAACTTCTCAGTGCGTTTAACATTAATTGGTATAAATGTATTTTTATTGTTGTTAATTTGGTTACATTTACTATTCATATTGAAAGTAGCTTGCTGTCCACAGTGATCAGAGCTTAGGATGTTGATTATTTCTTTATTAATTGGATTTATGTTGCTATATATACTATCAATACAAGTAGCAGAGTTGCTACTGATCCTTGTAGGTTCAAAGAATAAATTATTAAGGTTATATGATTTTAACATAGATGTGAATCTAACAGTGGTAGAATTACTCTCTAAAATATTTATATTAAAATCGCCACATAATATTATTTGCTTGTTAGATGCACATATCTTAGTTAATAATAATTCCATATTTTTTTCGAATGAATCATATAACCCCAATGGAGGCCTGTATACGCTTACAATAATAAAGTCTCCCACCTCTATGCAGGCTATTTCAGTGGTTCGTTCTGTAGAGAGGCATACTATGTCTTTCCGTTCTTTGTATTTTAAATTCTTGTTAATTAAAATAAGTGAGCCGCCTCTTATGGCTTTTTCTCTACAGAAAGAACTCGCTACCTGGTACATACTATAATTTAGCATGATTTCACTTTTCTTGAACCAATGTTCTGTAATACACAAAATATCTATATTATTATTATTTAAAAACAAATCAATTTCTAGCTCTTTACTAGCGGCCATCCCTTGTATGTTTTGATGCACCAGCATAAGTGTATGTAACTTATTACTATTTTTATTAATACTTATATCTATAGTGCTAGAGACTTCCTCTGTTGTCTTATAGTCTAATTTAAATTATTATTATTTGGAACATATTCCAAGGAGTTACAATAAGTCATATTGTTGCTAGGCTGCTCAATAGAAGCAGTTGTGGTCTTACTAGCCAAGTTCTTGGCTGGGTTTAAATATAAAAAAGTTAATAGCGTATTAGCTACAAGTCTTGTAAAGTATAAAGATAGAAAGTATCTATCTAATGTCAATTTACATAATTTATAATTTAAAATATTATTAATGTCAATGATATTGATTTTGTTGTCATATTTATTTAACAATATGCAATTATTATTAACAGCAGCATACAATTGGCTGTTAAGATTATACCTAATATTATTTTCCCGTGGCAACTCTTTTATGTATGGAAATGTAAATAATATAATGTTACTAATATTTTGAACTCTGTTTAGTGACTCTATATAATTTTCCATTTGAACCTTATTTACATTTCCTCTTCTCCTCCTCCTCTAGAATTATTGATAGTACTACCTGTACTCAGGGTTTTTGTAGTATGGATTTTTACCATATCCTTTTAGTGTATAAAATATTCTTACTTTTAAAAAGTAGCCTGTTTTAATATCCAGGTTAAAACTTTAACTTTAACCTTTTAAGCTCCTTTATTACCTCAGAACTCGGCCCCATAATAACACGCTACACATATTTTGGTATATTACCAGCAAAATACCATAATTTGACCATATCTATACTATATGTAATTATATATTTCCGATAAAGACGCATATAAATTAAGTACAAGCTTAAACACATGTAGCGATAAAATCAGAACGACCGTCGATTTAATATCGATTTTTACATTAAAATCGTGTTGTATTTTACTCATTTTAATTAATTGTTTTGCTAATTCTGAAAGGCTTAAGTTTGGCTAAATTATTTGAATGTGTTTGCTATACTGTCATACAATAATACTTACATCTATGTAAATAAAAATCATATATGTATAAAATTAATTGCTGTTCGTTAGTCTCGCTAAAACTCGAGAACGGCTTAACCGATTTGGCTATTTTTGGTTTTGAAATATTCGTGGAAGTCCCGGGAATGTTTAAACGGGGTTTTTTTTTTGCTCATGATGTGTGCGCGGCTTAACTAGTAATATTATGAAAATCTGAATCGTCCGATAAGTCTTAAAACTTTAAAATGATAGGTTGAAATGTAGATGTACTGTATGCCAGAATATCAGAAATATTTTTTGTTTGCTTACAAGTTACATAGTACGTCTAAACGTTCCTTACTAAAAGTTGTGAAACAACTAGTTTCCCGTGGCTTCATTTGCGTAAAGCCTATTGAAACGTTACCTTTTTGGGTAATGTGATGCCTTGTTATGTTTTAATTCAGAGCCAATACTAGTTACTACGTTTCCCATCAAAAGTTTTTATGAAAAAAGGTTATCGAGTGAAAACTTTCAAATTGATATCAAAAGAATTTTTGTCCCAACTATACATTAGAAAGAAAGAAAAAGAAACAGCTGATTACGTGAGCCCGTGATAATTCTATGCATTTGCGTCTCGGCCAAATGATCGGTTACAGGTCGGCCATCTTTAAACGCGTCCGAATCGCACCATGAGTTATTACCAAATAAATCACCGAGTTCATTTAATCGCACGATATTTGGCGCAAACTTATACGGGCTGTTGTTTTTAATAGGACAATTTTTTCGCCTTTTCTTTCTTTTCATTTTTTTACGGCTAAGCCGAAGAAGAGAAGCATTTTTGACAGTCTATGTATGTATAATTTATGTTTTGTTCCACCGTTGCGATCGTGCTAGACTAGATTTTCGATTTTAATAAAAGAGGTGTAAATTGATTCATAATAATAGTCCGATTTGTAAATTATATAGTCAAAGTCAATTATTTTATTTTAAATAAATTTTCTGTACGTCATTTCTATTTATTATGATGCTGCCAACGGTCCGGGAACTCATAATGGTTTTAATTAGGGTTGTTAGGACCACTTCTATCACGTATCTTCATACCTATCTTCATATCATATCCTATCAAAAATGTCAAAATTAGTACTTTTGAAAAAAAATGTCCCAAAAAAAATATTGAAACATGCTGTACATGAAAAAAAATCCGAAACCACGTACACGGTAGGTGTCGGCATCACGTTCCGGAATCGCATCAAAATTATAAAGAAGTTAAGTGAAATCCAAGATGGCGGCGTAATGACAGCTGTCAGCGCCCGAATTTACGCGCGCATTATATCGGTACCTAATACTACTATCGGTAACTACTATTTAGCCCTTTACCTTATTGGGGACCTTGAAATTCCATCGGTACACTGACAAGTTTAAAGTTTAAACTGAAAAAATTTTGACGAGACTGCGATAATTAATATATACCTACTCGTAACTAGTAATCACGACGAATTTCATACCACCTTAGAATTAAACTGATCACTTAGCAGTACCGCCGGACCTAATTGTGAAACTAAACCATTCTCAAATCCTCTGACATAAAAATTTAATTCAAATTAGTTTAACTGTTTAGCAGTAGTTTAGTCACATGCACAGAAGATTTGTATATAATAATAATATTATATTGATTATTAAAATCAAAAAAAGTTACTGAATCGCGGCAAAATAGGATCATTTTGGATCAATAAGAGCACAGGAATCTATCCTGTGCGATTTTCTCTAGCACTGTATTTCATATAATTCCACTTTTGTTCATCACAAACTCGCAGTATACTTAATTAATATCTGGATCACTTTTCCCAAAAAACCTATTTATAATTCTATCAGAATACCGAGAAGTTTTTGGGGAACACAATAAATGAGAAAAAGTGGCGATCCGTCTGAATATCTTCTCTTCCTCAAACCGATGCGTTTTAAATTAGCGAACGGGTTCTGGCAATTTCTTCTATAGAACCAGTTAAGCACGGGCACACTATAGACGTATTTTTCACCATAACAGTCACGTGTTTTAAGGCTTCCGCGCCTTAGAAGAAAAAAACAGAATCTTTATTAGATTAATTTCTTGTCTGTATTCTGCCATTTTATTTCGAGAAAGCGTGTTGGTATTAGTTAAACACTCTTGTACTTATTGTGGTATTCAATACATTTTATTTTATAATAAGTACAATGTAATGTTTATAAACATAACATAATATTTAAATTCATTGCAAGTTGCGTTGCACTTACGACAGTAGGTAAATGTTATGCTAAATTTGTAAAAACCTAACCTAACTAAATTTGCATCCGAGAATACTGTACAAATAGACTTTCCAAAAATAGCTTGTTAAGTTTCATTTGGAAATAGAATAATATTATTTTGATTTCAATTTTGACTTTAAGATCGTACTATCGTACTATCAGATAGTACGTCCGAGAGAAATTTAACCTAAACTTTTATGACTCAACCATAGACTAGTCAGTGATGCTAATTGGCCAATATCACTAAAATGATTTTTGTTTGCTATGAATCCATAGACTTATGTATATTCTACAATCGGCAGTATCAAACTGGCGTATTTTTCTGTGAAAGATTTTCATTTGCTGTTTAAACATATCAATAATGTTTAATTGTTATAAAATGTGTTGGTTACTGAAGTGTAATCCTTTTAAATTCCGGTGCAAGTTGGTTGTTTTGATAACTGTGCACAATAAGTAATTACGTGAAAATTTTGGTGTATTTGGTTTGTTTACGTTAAATTTATCTCGGACGTACTATACATTATTTTTTGTTGTAAAAATAATCTCCATGCCGCGCTTCTGATTTAATGCGTTTAGTCTATAATGTACGATGGATCCAAATAATTCGTATTTACTCTGTATGGGTAAAAAGTAAACAAACCTTAATATACATACCAATTTCGCATTTACCTTCGCACAAAAACTATCGAGGATACATTATTATGACTTTCATCATAACACAGTACTTTTTGTGCCTATTTAAATTATCTTTCATTATTCAGACCAGACCGATTCTTACATAATTTGGTAAGTATTACTTTCATACAAAGTAATACGAAATTATGTTAAATATATTAGGTATTATGTTAAAAAATGTGATAATATTTTTTGGTAACTTAATCCCAATTGCACCAAATAACTCCGGAATAATACTAACTCTGGATTATTAATTAAACAACAGTTAAAGATCATTCAAAATTACATTTCGTCACTTTACCTTAATAACCTCGTATCTAATCCCATACATATTTATAATAATATAATAACAATATCTATGGACGCTTCACACCACGTCAATCTAGCCCCATGCTAAGTATCCGAAGAACTTGTGTTACAGGTAGGTACCAGACCACGGATATATATTTAATACTTTTATACTATAAACATATTATGTAAGATTTTTATTACATGAATACACAAAATAATACACATCCACGACCCAGAAACACGGAAAACTTTTTGTTCCTTAGGCAGGATTTGAACCTTCGACCTCCCGTTCTAACACCACTGCGCTACGGATGACGTCAATATCTACAAATACCATCACTGCTTATATGATATATCAATCTGACGCGTAGTAACTATCCGATAAATTTATCTTACAGAGACCAAAAACGGCACACACATATCGATAACCACCTCAGGGAATCCAACCCGTGACCTGTCTTAAACACGTGCATAAACCACTAATCCACAAGTCATATTTTTTTTTCTTTTCCGTCCGTTTCTTCAACAATACGGACATTACACTTTAAACTATTTAAACATTTCAGCTCAATGGAATTCAACATTCAAATATTCTTTTTAAACGCATTTATTTTGCCGACCATACTCAATATACCGCAGGCTAATTGTGGGC
Organism: Celastrina argiolus; assembly: GCA_905187575.2. Lineage (NCBI taxonomy): Eukaryota > Metazoa > Arthropoda > Insecta > Lepidoptera > Lycaenidae > Celastrina > Celastrina argiolus. The sequence goes on along the minus strand of LR994591.1, from coordinate 1,955,946 downwards.
AGTAAAAGCCTTATTAGTACATAATGGCGCCAAAGCCTCTTTGTTAGATTCCCGATCTAGGATTGACAAACTATTCGAATACCGCACATACTTTCGATAAAGGAGACTCAATTAATTACTGGACATTTAAGTCAACGGGTCCAAAGGGTGAAATTTTGAATATGCATCGTGAGAATACAGTTTATTTATTTTATTTAATTGTGGTCCAGTGGTTCAGAGCTTCGCTTTCGATCCGGAGATCGTGGGTTCGATTTCCGCGTTGGAACAACAAATAATGTTGTTTTCAAGTTCGGTTAGGACATGTAAAAAGTCGGTCCTGCGTCTGTTCTCTCGCCAGTCGTGTCGGTTTACCGTCCCACTGGGTTATGAGAGTAAAAGGTAGAGTGTATTTGTGTATTGCGCACACACTTGGGCACTTTAAAATAACTCCTGCGTAGCTGGCCTGGTTTGAAATCGGTTACGAACATCGAAATCGGTGAGGGGAGCTATTATTATTAATCTAAAGATCCGTCTCTAGACTCGATGTACTTAATAAGTTACTACATATCCTGAAATGTTTAAAATTTAAATTACTGTATAAACTCAATTTTCTGGGTAGTTTTTTTTTTTGCGAGGTTCATCATCTCACCTTCATCGATTCATGTCTTCATAGATTCGACAATAGACAAAATATTGACACATGTTATTGAATGTACTGTTGGTTCTTGGTGGAAATTCATGTTATATATAGTAAAACACTAACTACTTGCACTTTTTTCCACTTTATTTGATTTTTCACATTAACAATTACTTAAAATACACGACCGGTTTCGACATAGTCATCATCAGGTCTAAAATATTGAATCGCATCTATCACATAAAAGGTAACATTTCGCCATTACAAATAAAAATAACTAAAGTATTTGTTGCCGCTCCATAAATTCCGAACAAAACCGTAGAGGCGACATAGCGCAGGGAATTTAAATAGCATATCAACACTTTGTTCGTCAATCACCGCTATCGGCTGTTCGCACCCGGCTACTCTGTGTCAATCTGAGATACCATCTGTCTAGATGCTAGATCTAGATGTTGTGAATTGTTCTATCACCTATAAAGGATGCTCGCTTAAGCGGCGTCCCTTTTGGTATAATGGTCTGCTACAGTTTCGATAAGATGGACCAATTTAATATGGCATTGCGAGAAACGTTGGTGCAAGTTTCATAGAAATATTTGTGTAGCTTTGTAGGGTCGTCGCCACCTCCGTGGTCTAGTGGTTCAGAGCTTCAAGCACAAAAAATAATGTTGTTTTCAAGTTTGGTTAGGACAATTCAGGCTGATCACCTGATTTTCTGACAAGAAAGATGATCTATGCGTCGGATGGGCATGTTAAAAGTCGGTCCTGCGCCTGATCTCTCGCTAGTCGTGTCGGTTTACCGTCCCACTGGGTTATGAGAGTAAAAGGAAGAGAGAGTGCTTCTGTGTATTGCGCACACACTTGACACTTGGGCACTATAAAATAACTCCTGCGTAGCTGGCCTGGTTTCAATGAAATCGGCTACTGACATCGAAATCGGTGAGGGGAGCTATTATTATATTATTTGTAGGGTAGAGTATATACTATTTAGACAAATATTATATGTACAAATTGTAACAGAAATGAGTGATAAGTTTACGAGTAATGTTTAATACGAAAAGTTGTTGCAAACATAGTTCAAAATGTTTTTTAATAAGAATAATTATAAAAAATTTTCACGCCCACCCGACGCATGGATCATCTTTCTTGTCAGACAATCAGATGATCAGCCTGCATTATCCTAACCTAATAAAAAAAATTGTTGCTTAGCTCGTGAATCGAACCCACAACCCAATACCTAACCTATAATATCCTAGCTAACATAGGGTATACAGGATGTCTCATGGTTCATAGAGCAAGCCAAATATAGCGTGAAGAGAAGGACGCGTAGAGCATATTTTTTTGTTTTGGCACCTCATATTATTATTAATTAATTACCATAACGTGGAAAATAGCGATTAAAGATCTCCTTAAAAGTCACAAAACACATGAGTTTTAACCCTGGTCAGGTGTTAGGTTAATGACCAGTGCGTTCGTGTGTATAGACCAGGAGCATGCGAGCCCCAGCATAGTAAGATTCACTCCTTGTGGTATTTTAGACTTTAGCATTTTTTTTATCGCGTTAAAATGCTCTACACGTCCTTCTTTTCACAGTATATTCGGGTTAATATATGAACCGTGTGATGATAAATTAACCCAGAGTATCAGTATACTCACTAATTTGTACAGCAAAATTCTACGACGGTTTTCTGTAAGACAAAAAACGTGATTCAACCGCGTTGTATCATTTTATGCGAAATTTTAAACATATGTTTCTTCCTGCCATCTTAACATATTGTTTCATTAGCCAAAAACGGAGTCGCTTGATTTAAGCGACCATAAGTTTAGTCAGCGGAACTAAAGTACGAAAATATTTACACACATCGCGAGGTAAAATATTATCCGTGAAACTTGACCTGTATATATGATCCGTTATACTGTGATAAGATATTGACGAAGCAGGCTTAACTCCCGACACAATCGAGAATCGAATCAGTTCGATCTCAACGGCTTTTGGTATTTATTTGGTGGATTACTTTGAAACTAACCAGGATAAAGACAATCGTTAGATCGTAACTTTCGAATCAGTTTGGACAGTAAGGCCCCAGTTTATTACTATTAAGGAAAAATGTAACCCCCGTATTGTCAGGCAGTGTGCGAAATGATGATTAAAAAAAATGATTGTGATGAATGATGATGATTTATTATAGCTAAGAACACTCATGATCGCGTGAACTTTCAAACAATTAAAAACTATAACCCGACTTCGCAAAAAAAGAGGTCTAAAAAGGCTGAAACAAGAAAATAATTTAATTTGAAATCCAGATATGCATAGATACAAAAATGGTCAAGGTAGAGCCGTGGTCGTACCCGCTAAATAAATCTAAGCGTCACCTCACACAAACGCATATCTGGATTTCAAATTAAATTATTTTCTTGTTTCAGCCTTTTTAGACCTCTTTTTTGCGAAGTCGGGTTATAGTTTTTAACTTTCTTTTATTTTCTATTTTTCTGTTTTCTCATCAAATATATTTTCGTTAAACTAACCATTAAGAGTACATAGTAAGTAACTAAACAACTCCTAGATACTACTTGTACGACCGCATTTTAAACGTTTATTTTGAATTTAACAATAAAATATAATAATTAATAAAATATTTAAATACATATTCGTTATGTGCTTGCCAAGACCTATCTTTTGATACCAAACACGATACAAATATCTTAATTTAATTTTTTTTGGAGATAGTTTTTGAGGTATAATTTTCAAAATCAAAATTTTTTCAAAAAATTATATAGCCTATGTTACTCGCAGGATTACTACGAATCGATTGACACCTTATTTAATAAAATAGGACCAGTTGTTTAACCGCTACGAGGGAACATACATACATACATACAAACATACATACATACATAGACTGCCAAAATCATTACCCTTCCTTTTGGCTTCGCCGAAGTCGGGTAAAAAAAAATTCTAGATTAAAATCTTTTCGTCGTTGTGGGAGCTAAGATACCACAGACATACTTAATAATAATGCCTTCCACACCGATGTCGGTGACGGTGGCCGGTTTCATTGAAACCAGGTCAGCTACTCAGGAGTTATTTTATAGTGCCGAAGTGTGAGCACTCTCTCAAGCGTAGGACTGGCTTCTTACATGCCCATCCGACGCAAGGATCATCTTTTTTGTCATACAATCAGGTGATCAGGCTGCATTGTTCTAACCAAACTTGAAAACTACATTTTTTGTTGTTCCAACGCGGGAATCGAACCCACGAGTCGAGAGCCAAGCTCTAAACTATTGCGCCATCGAGGCGTTAGTTAAAGACCAGGGGCCTCAATCTCCAAACTGATTCGATTTTGATTTAGATTCGATCATCCCGCGTACTTTTATTGCGTTTGTTTATTTTGATTTTCTGTCGATTGATATGGTCGGGAGTACAAAAAGTTACGATCTAACGATTTTCTTTATCCTGGTTAATTTTAAAGTAATCCACCAAATAAAACACCAAAAGCCGTTGAGATCGAACTGATTCGCTTCTCGATTGTGGAGTAAGCCTGCAGTATTGTCTAGTTAAGTGGTTAAGCTTGCGAAAGTGTGACTTTCGCGTGAGAAAAACGAAACGTGATAATCCAAGTACCAAGTTCGATTCCCGGGTAATGACGGATGGCGGTTAGATACAGAGCCCGCCACTCGCGGTCACGAGCCAATAGAATTAATGGGGTAACCGATTGGGTAAGTTTTTTCATTGCAATATCGAGAGACGCCATATTTGGATCAAAAAAATTTATAACGGTTATGCTTAGGGCGTGTTTCATCAAGCAATGTTAAAGTTAACGCCATGTTAAAATACCATGCCATCTCATTCATTAACAGGAAATACGAGAGGGATATGATATTTAACATGGCGTTAACTTTAACATTGCTTGGTGAAACACGCCCTTAGGCCGACGGTGTGTTAACCCAGAGTTAGATTATAGTCATGAATAACTAGAAACCCTGTAGTCAAAATTCGTAAGGCCGGTTTCTGAAAGGCTGACCAAATCTGATCAACTAACATGGCATTCAAGTTATAGTATATTGAACGCTGATTGGTCAAACATTTGTCAGAGAGAAAGAGATATGTAATTAAATTACACTTGCACTCGCAAGGCTGGTTTAAATACCACAGATAAGATTAATTAAAATTTTATGTCAAGTAAACGATGCCTTTTGGTAAATTAAGCTTATCTGCTTATATTGTATTTTAAACAGTATTGCAAGTTCGAGTGTGATGTAACTACCCCTCTCTTTCTTTCTAATAAATGTTTCGCCTATCAGCGTTCAATATGGGCTAAAACAGCCCGAAATAGAATATAAAACCTATTAAGGATTCTTTTGCCTCTTAGATACGCAAAATAAATATTAATATACTACGAGTTCTAGGGAATTTCAAAGACATGTTGACAAATGTATCATAATATCATATATTATAAACACATAGTAGTGATGGAGTGTGTTGTTATTTTAAATACTCCAATTTGTCACTGCATGTTTAGTAATTCAAAATATGTATAACTCTTACAAGTATTATCGTTCCTAACAACATGAATTGCAACCGAAAATTAATAAACAGGTTTTGGCCCAGCAGGTGCAAACACTATATTTTGATGCGTCGATTTTTAAATTGGGGCACCAGATAATTCGATTTTCGAATGCCTTCCTCTGAAATAATTATTGTCGTACAATCGACGCGGCCATTTTTGTTCTTTACGAGCGGCACGTTGCGTTATGCCATTAGGGTTGTCAAAAGTGCAAAATATCTCGTGCAAAAACGCAAAAGAAAGTTCCGTGTAGCACAGCCCTGTGTGTTTCGTAAACGCTTCCATGAACTTATAAAACATAATTGTGTCTTCAGTTATCCTTTTAAAATCAATTTTCTTGTTTATTCTGAGCAATGGTTGGCGGTTTACAATAGGGTTGATGCATCATCTTCATTCAGAACTAGATCTTTCCCGGTATTTCGTACGTGCAAAATAAAATCACGCGGTAATCGTATTTTTTACTGTGGTAAGATTTTAATCCAGAATGTAATATAAATCCATACACTCTTCAAACTTTCGCGTAGGATAGATATGCATCATAACTACTTTACAGGGTCGCTACATAACTAAAATACAAAAGTGTGTGTCGCTTGTTCCATTTTGTTCGATTCCATAATATAATAATTCCGTTGGATGGACATGTGTAAGCAAAGTTATTAATTAAAAAAAAGAAAAATCTAAAAAAGAAAGTAAATTTATTCGATTTTATTTCAAAATAAGTTGAGTTACGCTTAAACTTGAGCAGTATAACCAACAAACCGTGAGAAACCGTTACTAAATCGATGCAGCCCTTGAAAAAAATTACGAAAATCGAATGCCACGATAACAGTTTTTTCAATTAACCGCCATAATATCGCAGGTTTTGCTGATTTATTGCAATTTTGTGTACAATTTGGTGCGCAGGCGCACATTACCTGAAGTGGGGACTGCGGCGTAATGAGCGGGTAATGTGCTAGCTAGCGACGAATGTGGAACAGTGAAGGAACAACAGCAAAAATGTGGATGAGGGAAAGACAGCAAAGATGTGAACGAAATCAAAAATGGGAACGACATCAAAAATGTAAACGACAGCAAAAATGTGAACGACAGCAAAAATGTGTATGAGGCTTCCTCCGCGTAAATACAACCAGGTCAGTGTAGAGTACTCTGATTCGGATAAAAAGTAGCCCATGTGAACATTCAGACTCTAAACTAGTACTACATCAAAATTCATGAAAATACGTTTGGTAGTTTTGCGCAAACTTGTATAATTATAATATAAGTACGTATTTAGCATGTCGTTGAGGTTCTATGTATAAGTTATGTACCTATTATTAATTATTATAACGCGAGTATTCAGAATATTACATATTAAGGTAAATAAATAATACTAGTTATAATCAATGGACGCTTTACACCACACCAATCTAGCCCCGTAACCGTGTTCCTAAGTATCCGAAGAACTTGTGTCACAGGTACCAGATAACGAAAACATATTTTATAATTTTATACCAAAAACTTATTTAAGATTTTTATTATGTTAATACTCGTACACAAATTTAATACACATCCATGACCCAAGAAAACTTTTGTTTCTTCGGCAGGATTCGAACCTGCGACCTCATGCTAGAGCACCAATGCGCTCAACCACTGTGCTACGGAGCTCTTCAACAAAGTATACCTTTAGTATGCAAATTAGTATAAAAACTGTTTCAAAATGAATCAAAAATTTAAATTAATGTAATATAGTTACAGGTACCTAGTCAAAATTACTTTTAAATTATCTACGTTGTGACATAACCTTTTCGTATGAGTAAATAATAGATTGTCCAATTATTTTTATTGATTTATGCATTATTATGCGGAACCAATTATGATGTGACTATTTTGCTGTCAGTATCAGATTGGGGTGTTGCGTTAATTTTAACACCTACAAAAATGTTAAGGGCTTATTTAATATGGCCGACTGTTACACCGTTTATTAGTAATGTATCGAATATTACTAATAAATGGTGCAGTAATAATACCTTCCTTACATCCCATACGTACACCGATTGTGTATAGATATCTGCCTGAATAATACTGAATACTACTTATCCAAAAGAGTAAACAATACACACATTGTATTCTATTTTGGATAAGTACAAAATCATAATTATTTAAATAAAAAAATAACTTTAAAACACAAAAAAACTCGATATGTGGATTACTAAGGTCAAAGCCCACTTTACCAGTTTTCAGATGACGCTTGTTCAATCAACGTTCGGCCTAGTCAATCAATCAGATGTCATAATTCAATAAACGCGCTAGATTTTTAATGAAATTGTAGATTTAACCAGATGACTGCGACAGATTATACATAGCGCTGGACTTTGAAATTTTCCATAGCGCGATGCAGAATTGAAACGCTAGTAGTACCGCCACATGACCATGGTGTACGTGACACATCCTCGCTTTAAATTATATATTACAGATCGGTGTAACGGCAGCCCTCGGAATGTCCTCCTCACAGACTGTCCATCTTCACCAATTTGCCTACAATTACCTCGATAAGGTGCCGCCGGTGAAATATTTTGATTAAAAACGTTTTTTAAATCATTCGCCAAAATTCCATGCAATATTGTATGAATTATGTATTAAGTGACCGCAAAGTTCATTACGATCATATTTTATTGGATATTTAAAGCCTTAATAAGTGGAAAGTTCTAGAGTAATTATAAAGTGAAACTTAATTTGGTCGCGTCTTCCTGCGTTTTAAACCGATTGGAGATATCGCTTTATTCTAAAAGTATCCTCTTCTCGCTAATTTACTGCGTTACCTATGTCACAAAGTAGATTATAAATAGAGAGACAGAACAGAGACACGACCTAGTACTAGAAAATGTTATCACCCTAATACTGGCTATTCGACTTGCTATTTTTCTTTTCTTCGATTTCCAATAGATGGCACCAGTGAAAACAAACAACTCAGGCCTTTGTGTAGCTGTTGTCCTTGGTGATATTTGCAGGTGTGTGATAGTAAGTAGATAATAAACAGAGACACGACCTAGTACTAGAAAATGGTGGCGCAGGACCGACTTTTTACATGCCCATCCGACGCATGGATCATCTTTCTTGTCAGACAATCAGGTGATCAGCCTGCATTGCTCTAACCAAACTTAAAAACAACATTTTTTGTTGTTCCAACGCGGGATTCGAACCTACGTCTTTTCTCAGGTAACTTTTGTCTATAGGCTTGTAGAGCTTTTGCAAGATACGTAATAAGCGTGCCGCTTGCACGAGCGCCACATCATACGTACGAGCGGGAGATACTGAGATTCGAAACGACATTCGAGGCACGAGCATCGGGGCCCTGACGTGTGAATACATATTTATAACACAGATAGCTAAGCCGCTACCATTAAACATTTAAATCAAACACGCTATAATAATTTGCAGGGCGTTAATGCATTCGAATAAGAAAAAATATGAAACGGCCATCATAAAGCACCGTATTGAAATTAGTCCTGTCTCTACTTATCGGGCTCCTTATTTATACTAACTCTCTGGGCTCTGCTACAATAATTCTAAAAGATAAGTACACATCGACGTACGATATTTAGCTAGATTCTGGAGCCATACTCTCCAAACTGATTCGATTTTGATTCAGATTCGATCGTGACTCGTACTCCCGAATAAATTGACGTTTATTTTGATCCTCAGTCGATTTATATGGTAGGGTGTACAAAAAGTTACGATGTAACGATTTTGTTTATCCTGGTTAGTTTTAAAGTAATGCACCAAATAAAATACCAAAAGCCGTTGAGATCGAACTGATTCTATTCTCGATTGTGTCGGAAGTAAGCCTGCTATCTAACTGTGTCATTCTGTGGCTGACCGCCTAAGCTATTCTAATCTATATCTTAGCCCCGGCAAAGCTATACGGGTATTTTTATTCTGCCTAAGTATGTGCACAATATTCAATAGCATCATCTTTTGCTTTACTCACTCTGGTAACACAGGGCTGACCGACAATACAAGGGAGAGATCAGCTAACTTACTATATACCCATCCGATGCTGTTTCAACGCTCAAATTAACGACAAACTCACTTTTGGGTCCAGAAACTTCAATAAAACGTTTATAAGCTATACTTTTCTGTGCCGAATAAATTGGACAATATTAAATTTCAATCTTGAGAAACTTATCAGGAGATGACGTGTGTATCTCGGAAAATTCATAATAATATGTGAAAACATGTAAATGGTGTCCTGTTATGTATACGTCTTTTAATGTTGTTTTAATCACTGTTTGTTTTCAAAATAAAATAAAACATCTAAATCTCGGTACATCGATGTATCCCGGGGTCCGAGATCTAGGGAATTTAAATCTCGGTAGACAAATACGGGAGTCTGTGTATCTCACATCGCTGACCGGAAGGACTGCCCGATAAATTGTAATCCGATACATAGCACACGTGACGACACGCGGCGTCGCCTGTACGATTAATTACCGCCATACATCACGCGAATTCAGCAGACACCCCGCAGGTATTTAGAATATTAAAAAACTATGTAGCGGTCACGCGAAATTAAACCTTCGAGACAAGTTTTTAGCTCATTACAAAAAAAATAAGAGAATTTAATTCGATGACCTCTGTGACGCAGTAGTTGTTCGCGTCAGGACTTCATTGAATGATTGATTGAATAGCCTATGCTATACCACTGGTGGGCACTGGGCAAAGTCTTCCATATTCTTTCAAGTCAAGGTCTTCCAGAGTGTATTTTTTTCATATATTGCTTGGGTGTATAAGGGTTAATTTATGTATACTTCTAATTTATCTAGTAATAGTCTATGATTCTACTCTATGATTTGTATGTAATGTTTTGTAAGCACTTTAATTTATATTTTTTTGGTTTGTAAGAAGAAAAATATTATCACATATCGCATATTTCATATTCATTGTAGCAAACGCATGTTTTTCACCCATCATTGTATTTTTATTTTATTATTGGGACTCATTTTATCTTTAAGCTTTTTTGTTTTTGAAGTGAAACTTCTTTATCGGCGTTGGAAAAAAATTTACCGTCACATTTTTCCGTTACGCGCCATCTTCCCCCCCCCCCTTCCAGTCACCCAGAATCGTGAGAGGGTCAAGCCATGTTTTTTTATAGCACCCTTATTTATTTCTGAAACACAATAGCGACGTGATAAATAATATATCAATACTAAAAAAAAATAAAATAAAAAAAATATAATATTTTTTTTTTTTGCATGTAGATCATTTTTCGAAAAATAAGGCCATAAAGAAGTTTCACTTCTTACGTGTGTACACTAGTACACGCACACATATTTTTTTTCTTTTATTAATGTACCAGATGTTCTTCTGTTGGCGAGTCAATAAATAAATAAATGAACAAAAATAAAATATTATGTATAGTCTACTTAAATATTTTAGGTACCTACCTAAGAAGAATTTGAATAATACTTAATTAAATAATATTATGATTAGTCATTTTACTACCTAGATGTCTAGACTTGTAACAAGGTCATAACTTATAATAATGGTATCAAGTTTGGGACTCGTTACAACAAAAACTAGACTTCAGTGTTGAACTATAATATCCTGCATTAAAATAGTTTATAATAATGTCAATTTTATGCTTTAAGATCGTAAAGGTTTTATAAGGGCATTTTTTTTTATTGCTGTAATAATTGAGGAAAACATTCCCGCTCAACCAAGATCAAAATAACAAGCACGCATGTTGAAGTAAAAATACGTAGTTCGCGCCTGCAGTCGTTGCGGTCAGTTTGGTGCGGTGCAGAAGCAAAGTTTTGAAACTGATCGAGCGAGAACTTAACGATATAACATTGCAGCTTAAAATAAACAAACTTCTGAAAGCTTTGTGTGAATTGAAATGGGAAATAGATTTTTCTATTGAGAACATTAAAAAGGGAAAATGTAGCCGAGGAACAAATACTTTTCAATTTTATTTGGTAATAGATGTGTATTATATTATTATTATCTTTAACATAATATACCTACGTGTAGTTAAAAGAACGAAATAAAATATTGTCCGTTGTCAGGGCCCGGATTCATAGGCCATCGATATTTATCGTTTACAAAGTTCGAAATCAGAATGTATGGGATTTGACATAAGGTTCGCTAAATGACAAGCGCATTCTTTAGTCACTTAGAGAAGCTTATGTCAAATTATACATTTTGTTTTCGAACTTCGTAAGCGATAAATAACGATGGAATCTTGAATCAGGGCCCTGGTTTTTTTCAAGACTAAAAATAGCCGAATCGATTCTGCCGTTCTCAAGTTTCAGCGAGACTAACGAACAGGAATTCATTTTTATATATATAGATAATTTCCTTGCCTTTAATTCTATTGTGCTTAGATGGCAATGATAACTGTTAGTCGATTCACAGATAAGCAAAATCCAATTAATATCTTCCTTTGTCTATGGAATTATTAAATATCTGCGCAGGCGCAGGCGACGTCGCGGGTACCTCTTAGTGTTATTAGCTGTGTAATAACAGAAGCCACCATAAATTTACGTCAGAACATAGACTAAGAAACAGAGGCGATTTAAATAATACAACTATTAAAATACGTGTTTCATATCTTTTAAGGGACGTGCATTTATTTATGTGTTTTTAATCTTCAACTTATGTTAATATTATGTCTCACTTATCGGGGAGTTGTGTTTTTTCACGGTTTTTGTTTTTTAATTAATGATAATGCTGTATCATTGGATATTGTCCGAGGATTCATGTATCAGTACTTATTGTATATTAAACTACTGGGAAAGTTTTATTAAAATTCGTTAGTCTTTCTAACTAATGACGACCTCTGTAGTGCAGTGGTTGAGCGAATTGGTGGTTGAGCGAGAGGTCGCGGATTCGAATCCCGCCGGAGGAACCAAAAAAGTTTTCTGTGTTCCTGGGTCATGGATGTGTATTAAATTGGTGTATAATATAATAAAAATCTTAAATATGTGTATAGTATAAAATTATTAAATATACTATTTCCGTTGTCTGGTACCACAAGTTCTTCGGGTTCTTAGCACGGGGCCAGATAGACGTGGTGTGAAGCGTCCATAGATATTATTATTATTATTACTGAAATACTAAAGTATTTATTTTTGTACGTTTGACATATTTTGTACAGCGTTAAACGCTTCTATAACGTTAATGAGAACATCATTATGGTGTTAAGTGGGATCGTGACTGTATTATATTGTAAATTAGAATAAATAATTGACCTTCTAATTCCATGCATGGTGGTTGGTGGCCTCAACGTTGTTTTTACCTTACAAACCATGTTCAATCTTTATACTCTTATTTACTCTATTATGGCCTCCGTGACCCAATAGCTTAAATAGCTTAGAGCTTGGCTTTTGACTTGGATGTCACGGGTTCAATTATCGCGTTAGAACAACATTTTTTTGTTAACAAGAAAGATGATCCATGCGTCATACAGTGCCTGCCGTCGCGATTATCTTTTGATTGCTCACGATGGTTTTTGTTATTATGATTATTAAAAAGGAATAATTCTTTCATACATATTTTTGAGTAACTTAAACTGTTTATGCAACGCACGCAACGAAAGTCTCCAAATGTGAATAACTTTCCCTGTTTTTGCAACATTTCTCACCGCCGCGGCGCCGATTCGCTTCTGTTGGTCGCAGCGTAATGTTATACAGCCTAAAGCCATCCTCTATAAATTCACTACCTAACAAAAAAATAATTTTTCAAATCAGAGCAGTAGTTCCTGAGATAAGCGCCTTTAAACAAACAAACAAAATCTTTCGCTTTATAATATCAATACAGAATACCACTGCATGTAGGTACAAATCACGTTGTATCTCTACACACTTACCTGCTCTATGGCATCCTGATTGTATGCACAAATTGATCTTGGTCCTCTATTATTGATATTCGCACGGAGGCCGCAATCCCCGTGTAATTGGCTGGATCCCCTGACCTTGAGCGTCCAGACTAATGAATTCTCACGCCGTGTAATACGGTATTGAGTGATAAATGAGAATGTCTCAGATGGAAACTGTATACGTGTAACTTTTCAAAAGATTGCTGCACATCCGAGGGTGCCAGAGAAAGAGATCAACCATCTTTCCCTTGTGGAAGGAGACAAAGGGTATATATATCCGGAAATAAGCTGTTATTTTGCGGACAATTGTTATCCCATCAAAAACAAAAAAGACACATGTCTTTTTTGTTTTTGATTGGATATATACATATATACAATAGCTTTACCGCGGCACTCGGGGACTGCCGCGGTAAAGCTATTGCATACTTACTTACTTATTGCATATCAACTTATCCGATACAAACAATGCCACCTAGAGGAGGGTTGTTGAACTAAAGAGACAAGCGTGATATTTAAAAAAGTCATTAAAAGTTCTGATTCATCGATAGATGGCAATAAAAAGTATCCGGTCGGAGTAAAACGGAAAATAATCTAACACCCCCCGTATTAGATTATTTTCGTTACGGAATTTCTGGATTCGGTCTCCACGCTCAAGGCCCGTGATAGAAGCTATGCAATAGTTTAAAACTTGTAAAAAGTGCCAAGTCTCGCAACTGAGATCTTTTGCCATAAAAAGTTATGAGATCCATGTGATGCCAAGCTGGGGTAAGTCGGTTGGTCTGACAATATCTTATAGTGATCATATCAATCTTTCATGTATTAAATAAGTAGATTGACTTGTTACATCAGTCATGATACAAGTTATTTATGCCGTTAATGTATCTAGATAACTAGAAAAAAATTCAAAATGTTTATGTTTTCCCTTTATTTATAGGTACACAAAATACTACTTGTGTTCTATGTTTGAAGCTTCTATGTGACCTACGTGTCTAATACTTTTGTTGATCGGTCATTGAGTGTCTGAGTGAGTGACAAAATGAAGAATCTTTGAGAAGTTATAATTTTTAAACTGCTAATTCAAATTGAAAGAAATTTGGAATATACCGTGTTTTTACAATGTCTACTTAGTAACTAAAAATGCAGGCTTCTAGTTTTATGCGCAACGAAGTTATAAGTGGTCTGAAGTGTTTCGAGAAAAGATGGTACAGCCGTGCTCAACTTGGCGGGGACACTGCCGTGCCGCCAGGTCATATGAAAAGTGGATGTTATAAAAGCAGATGAACGGAATCTATATCCGAAATCGTAGCAGCGTTTTCGCGGACAATTGTTATTATACGAAAACTCTCACTTAAACATTTTAGGATGTCGTAACGTATTAAGTACATTAATTCTATAGATGGATCTTTAAGTAAGTAAGTAAGTAAGTAATTACATTTATTCAACAATCACATTCACATTACACTACATCACAAAGTATTAACAGTAATAAACTAAAACTTAACATAAATACTTTACGACGTGTTCTAGACTGTTTAGGTTTAGATTTTGCTACATATCACCTTCATTCATTCATGTCTTCAATTCTATTCAAGAGTTTGTAGTTTGATAGCCTTATTACATCAAAATATTTGTTCTTTAATTAAAGTTCAACCTGTTGCTTGACGGAAAACAAGTGAACACGTTTGTTATGAGTTATAACTCACAAAAACAATTTATATGGGCAATAGCTCGCGGCTGTCACTATATTAACGCTCAACCTTATTTATGAATCGAAATTAACGGATTAGGGTGGGCGCATAATATATTTCGACACGTATCTATATAGCCTTATAGGCATCAGCGATTCCGCGGGCCTTAAAACTCACTAAAACGTACGTTTCAAAAATATCACAGGATACAAAAGTTTAAGCTTAATCGAATTTTGATACTGGTATGCTCTGTTATAGGGGCTTTTGATTTTGAATCTATTTTTGGTGGGCAGATTTCTGTATGTTTTAGTGGGTTGGTTGGTTGGTACGAAACTAGCCAAGCATTTTAAAGCAATTTTTACAAGGTTTCCAACGGTGCTACTAACTCAAATTTGGTCCAGAAAAATTATAGCGGATTTGGTTTTATACCCCTCATTTAAATGTTTGATAAATATTAAATTAGGATTCCTTATGACGTAAACGTCATGTACTTAGACATACATCTTAGAAATAAATGTAAGCGACAGACGTATGTTTGTTTTGACAGTCAATACTCACTACCTATCCGTAATGTAAATAAATAATCACAACTTTTAATACCTAATTTGACCCGACTAGAATATATTAAACAGCCTATGGGGTAAAATCTGTTATTACAATTGTAAGCTTTCATTAAAATCAGATCAGTAGTTTAATCGCTACGGTGCGTGGTGCAACATACATAAAGACATACAGACATACATACATACAAAGATCAATAATAATTAACTCATTACCCTTCCTTTCGGCTTCGCTGTAATCGGGTAAAAGTTCGGAAATGCGGACATCAATATTGAAGATCGTTTAAAAATATTATTTATTATTCAATATTCGAATTTTCTAAACGTTTGCAAAACAAAATGACCTTTGTCCCGTCACATTTTATGCTTCACATATCACAATATTCTTCTATCTCGTTGACCACACATAAAAATAATCATATTCATAGACCGCATAGCTTTAATATTTATGTATGTTAATCAAAATTTGTTATTACACAATCGCGTGTGTGACAAAATAGGACGTATTTTAAATAAGATCGTTTTATTGCTGCTGGACCACCCGTGTTAGATATATATTCGGATTTGACACATCGAATCGCATTTTAACACATCTAACGACTACTACGCATATTTTGTGTACATAATTAAGTTTCATTTTTGTTTTTGACAGTAGCTCTTCGGATGTGTATATTTGTAACTTTATGTGTTGCACAATCTACAATGTATAGCTTAATTCCATGTTTTGTCTTTGTTACTCAATATATTACAGAGTGTAAAAAGAACAGTCAATATAACTTTGAGATACGATTATACTAGCTTTCCTATTTTTAGACATGTATTTTTTTTTATTTGAAACACTGAAAAAAATATTTTTTTACGTTTTACCATTTCTTATTTTTTAGTCGTTATAATAAGGAAAAGGCATTTTTTTAAAATAAATATATATCCCAATCAAGAAATATATATTTAATAAATATATTTCTTGAATGGGAAAAGGTAGTATATGCAAAAGTTATAGTGACTGTTCTTTTTACACCCGTAATAGCGAGCAGGGACAAAAGTTACAATTACTCTGTATTATTATAAGATAGTAAAATATGTCCTCAAAGTTATATAATTATGGGAGCTAAATGTTAATTTTGTGAAATCGTCTGTCAAAAAGATATCGACGGAATCCAAGTAAAAAAGATTTTTTTAAGTAGTATGCGCCTAGCCTTATTTACGTTACAAAGGCCTACAGTAGACTATTGATTATATTCTGCTATATACTATATAACATACATTTCGTATGCGTAAACGAATTTAACACTATGACAATTTATTATATGTCACGTTATGTTAAATTGGTCACACCTCGAATGTAAGGTTATTTTTATAAATCAGTCGATAACTTTGAAGTTATAATTGACAATATTATATTTATTGAATACTTATAGATTATCTGCTGCTGAATGTATATTATAAAAGATGCGTGCGCGCGATAAACTGAAAATGGGAGTCCTTGAAACCTTTTTTCTCATTACTGGTCTCAAAATATTCTAAAAAATATATATAATAATCTTCATTATATTAACCAGTACATAATGATTTTATAATATTGCTTGAAACAATATTCAAAGTGCACCCTTTTTGACATTATAACCTTTTTTCTCTACAATTATGACACGAGTGTGAAAATGATATTAAGTTAGGCAAAACTCAGGGAAATATCGTTTTAGTTTTTGCAAAGAGGTTTTATTGTATAATTTATGGTTAAACGAACTTACCTTAAGTGAAGTTCGACCAAAATTTTGTGAGATGCTGCATCTGAGAGACTTCCATAATAACCATGTAGTCCGTTTTACGACCTACAACATCGCCACACGATTTTTAGATAAGCATTTAAAAAGATCTAAAAAGTTCACGTTCACTCACGGCTCGAGCGGTCCCGATCTCCGTTCGGCTTCATTTGGTTTAGAGAATTGGTCGAGGCTTTTATTCTGCACCCTGGGGTCCTTGCTCAGCGTGCGCCTCCTGCGCACCGCGTGCTAGGGTGTGGGAGGGAGTGAAGTCTCTCAGATGCAGCATCTCACAAAATTTTGGTCGAACTTCACTTAAGGTAAGTTCGTTTAACCATAAATTTTATTTCGATGCTGCATCTGAGAGACTTCCATAATAACCATGTAGATGTTCAGCGCTTGTGGCAGAATAAAACGGTAATTACAATCTTATCACATCTGTGTTCATTCTTTATCACAAATAAAAACTTAATATTCAAGAATGTAATCATTTCAAAACAAAAACATAATAATGTTATCAATATTATAGTTCTATTCATCCGTAGTTTTAATGATTTATAAAAATAATTATTGTCTAATAAAGCATTTGAAATAAAGTTATATAATCTTTTGTTAATACAGAAAACGATAACACTTGCTGATTCATGTCTGATAAGTATCAGAGGTTGATTTTAAAAATCCGTAAAATAAAAGCGAGTTGCCTGACCAGTTTTGTAATTAAAATCTAATGACACGCCGGCCTATCTGACCGAGGAAGTGGCGGCGTGACGCGTGCTGTGCGCCGTGAATACGTTCACGTCCACGCCTCTCGCAAGTCGCAGATGCGACTTATGGTCTAAGAACTCGCGTAGTGAACGGGCTTTTTAAAAGGTGAGAAATAATTTATAAGTTTTTACACGATTGAGACAAATACTAGTTCTTTCTAAATATGATAACAAAGTGAGTGCAGGACAAATTGAAGGTTGGCCAAAGTCTTGACTTGCCAAAGCCAAGAGGCTTACACCTATTTGGTGTCGAGGTCTTAATTAATCATTAATTGCAATAACGATACGCGAATCGTAAAAGTGAACGTCTGCTATTCTACTTAGTGACAACGTCTCCAGTCTCCATCCGTTGTCCTGTGGACAACGCCATCAGAGTTAGTGCCTTTTGTGATAAAATTTGGGTTGCAGTGAAATCATACTTACAAAATTTAGCAAATATTCCAAGACTAAATTAGGTTCCTGGAACTAGTTACACCATTGTTTTAATTCCATTTTATATTAATAATATGTACCTTTTGTTACAGATTTTAGCTTTATGTCAATAAACTGAGGCCCGTTAGTATTCCACGCACCAAGTAGGCTTGCTGCACAATACTGCTCACGCTAGGGTAACACTAGAAGGGGACAGTAGACATTATATATTAGGTTTCAAATAAATTATGTCAAACTTGAGTAGCGACTGAAACAGAGGCAACCATGGCAGCAACAGCCAGTAGGAGATTAAAATTTTACATATTATTATAATATGTATATTGTTATTTAAACGTAGATCGCATGGAAACGCAAATAAATCCATATTATTAAGTTGTATAGATAATTAAAAGTCCTTCTTGGTTAATTTCCATTATCTATCGATACTAATGTACCTAGATGTTTCGTCGGCGTCTTTGTCATCGTAAGATTCAAAGTAAAATAAAGCAAAAATATAAATACTTAGGTACGTTTTATTTCGCACTACTACCTAGTTTTGTTGTGAATTCATTGAGATTGAACGCCACATAATCTAATAATATAAGACATAGCTCAAGTATTGTTTATTTCGAGCATTACATAAAATTTACAAAATTATTATAAGCCCATAAATGCAGCTAATAATTCCAGGTAATTACTATGATTTTGAGCCATCAACTAATTAATGGCGTCTTGTTATTACTCCATTGCATGCGGCTCCTCAGCCTATAAGTAGAGAGTACGTAAAGATTTGTAAATCGTACAAATTTCTTTATATATTAATTACTTATTATTAAAGGCTTTGGACCCGATAACGCAACTCCAGTCCATATCATAATATGAATAAGACTGTAGTAACATAATCGAATCAATATTATTAATATATTTCTCCAAACCTAAAAACTTTTCTCTTTCAAAGTATGTATAAATAATTATTACATAACTGGTGTATGCTGGACATGATAATGTCAAATTGTCAATAAACTTCACGAAATCACGTTCACCAATTTGGACGTTACTACGGATTTCGTAATATATTTAAGAGATTTTCAGAAGTTTTTCAGAAGGTAATTATAACTGCATTTGCAGTATCTATCTGGAACCCAAGAAATGTATAAACTTGTGAATTTATCATATTGCTTTTCTCAAATTTTATAACAAAACCTAGTTATTCTAATTTTACCTTTAGTTCATTAGTACATAGTGCTTAATTACATATTATAGAATAATCTTTACCAACACAAAGATTTTCATCGAGGTAAGCAACTATTAAATGCCCATGGTTTCTTAACCATGTGAGAAGAGGCTTAAGTTAGTTAGTTGAGCTTTGTAAATACAAATGTAGCAGAACTTAAGCCACATGGAAGACAATAAAATTCATGAGGATTATAATTATGAAATCTAAACCTCACATATTTTTTATGCCTTTTATGTATTGACACAATAAAGCAAACTTCTTTGAGATCAATTGATGGGGGCTTAGAAGCACCTAAGAATCAAATTTTCTAGCGGTGCGAATATCTTCCACTATAAAATGTTAATTATGTACAAATTTGTTAAGATGTTCTTTAAGTTCAATATAAACTTATTAAACCCACCATTACCATTCGGTGTTAGAATCATTACCCTTCTTTTTGGCTTCGCCGAAGTCGGGTAAAATATGAATTATCATATTAAAATAGCTTCTAATTCCTTATGTTAATTTATAAGCTTTTTATATTTTTACGTCATGAAAACTGACGTCATGTAAGTTAGTAAATAAAAAGGTATATATAATACCTTAAACGCACGACAGAACTGTGCTGTCAGCATTAATTAGAAACCAATTGTGTAAGAACAATGGAATGCATCTTGCGTGAGGTACCTCTAATAACAGCGTCTCCTCTCCTTGTTGGCTCTGGCGCTCGTGTAGGCACGGCCGCGGCGCTGCGGCAGTGTCCTCCTCGCTGACGTGGATGGCTGCGGCTCGTGCAGGCGGGCCGGCGCTGCTGGCGCTGGCCTCGTGTACTGTTACTGCGGCTCGTGTAGCGGGCCGGCGTCGCTGGCGCTGGCCTCACGTACTGTTACTGCGGCTCGTGCAGCAGGCCGGTGCTGCTGGCGCTGGCCTCACGTACTGTTAATGCTGCTCGTGCAGCGGGCCGGCGCTGCTGGCGCTGGCCTTATGTACTGTTACTGCGGCTCGTGCATCGGGCCGGCGCTGCTGACGCTGGCCTCATGTACTGTTACTGCGGCTCGTGCAGCGGGCCGGCGCTGCTGTCGCTGGCCTAATTCACTGTTACTGCGGCTCGTGCAGTGGGCCGGCTCTGCTGGCGCTGGCCTCACGTACTGTTACTGCGGCTCATGCAGCGGGCCGGCGCTGCTGGCGCTGGCCTCATGTACTGTTGGCTGCGGCTCGTGCAGCGGGCCGGCGCTGCTGGCGCTGGCCTCACACAATGTTGACGAGGAGGAGCTCCGGAGTTTCCCGGCGGTATCCGATGCCTGCGCTGGGAGAAGGCTTTAAAGGTTTACTAGTTTGAAGACGAGTATAAATCCTTGGTATTATTTGTGTTTCCACAAGCTTTTCACAGCACCAGTATTCATACCTTTTTCACCTTGGATTGTATTCCAAAATTCTTTATACAATTGAGGCAATATATTAAGCTTCTTTCAGCCAACTGATTCATCAAAATGTAAATCTGGTAGGAGGTCAGCTGTTTTAGAAATTTATTTTATTATTTCTATTTTCAAAAGACTTTCTCTAATAAGTACTTTTGTTAAATTTAGGCACTTGTGATCGTAAAAAGATTTTTGGTATAAGTGGTTTTGCAACTAGAGACTCCTTTGCTCTGTCTCTTTGATAGCCCATTCAATAGGATTTTGCTCTGTGTCTTTGACAGCTCATCCAATAGGATTGTACCCCAACGTTTAGAGAGTTTAATGGGTATGTTTTCGCATTATAATTTGGCAAATTTATTTGCCACTCCAAGAATATTTAAGAATTCAATTACACCACAGAACAAGCGGTCAACTTCTTGGCTAGTCCACCGGCTCAGGGTCTGTTTGATTAACCGGCGCTGACGTCGGCGGATCGGGCTGCTGCGGCGTCGGCGCTAGCGCGGATGACTCGACGTAATCAACGTCTACGATGTCGGTCAAAGACCGAGGAGTGGCGCAGCCAGATTCGGCCACTCGCACTTATCACGTCTGCTGACGCCCGGCGAGCGCTCATAATCACGTCGGCTTTCCCAAAAACAGAAAACCAAAGCGCCAGGATGAAAAGCAAGAAGTAACTTTCAGGATGGCATCGCGTGTCATCACGTTAAGAAAGAACTTATTTTTGTAACCAGGATAATATCTCGTATTACCACATTAAGGTACAAAATAATGACTATCTGGGTAATATCATGTATTAACACGTTAAGACGGTCATTTTAGTAACATACAGTGACTACACCTTAACTGAGAACAAAGGAAAAACACGGAATATTTTTTAAAATAATTGTGGGTAGTTTGGTACCTTTAAAGTCCTTTGTTGCGGCGTAATTTACTTTCCATTCGCCATATATTTGACGAATATGTTCGTGATCATCCTTATACTTCCATATTTCCATGTTATCCGGCAATAAAAACTAATTATTGCACTGTATCACTATTAAAATTAATTATAAGTGTTGACGATGTCGCACACGAAAAACGAATGAAGCCGAACGGAGATCGGGACCGCTCGAGCCGTGAGTGAACGTGAACTTTTTAGATCTTTTTAAATGCTTATCTAAAAATCGTGTGGCGATGTTGTAGGTCGTAAAACGGACTACATGGTTATTATGGAAGTCTCTCAGATGCAGCATCGAAATAAAATGCAATGTAATACATTTAATTTTTTTAATAAGTATGTATGTACCTACTATTATTTTTGTGTTCGTTTTTTATTTGTCTATTACAAAATATAAGAGAACTCATGTATATTGGACACACAACTCTGTGAAGGGTTAGAGGCAGTAAATGCCAGATTAAGTAGAAAATTCGAAAAAAAATGGTATCTAATAAGTTTTAAGTCTAGTTATTATAGAATTTTAACACGTTCATGTCGTTGCGATACCCCTTTCTCACCATACAAGCAGTTGTTCAAGGTCATCGGCATTATAAAAAGCATTTTGAAAGGTTAACGTCGTTACTGCTTGGCGGAATAGACAGCATGTGGAAATCACATTAAAGTTTAATTTCAGTTTTTCCCCATATAATATATTTATACTTACCCCTTCCCATTTTTAAATAAATTTTGTTCTCACTGGAATGAGAGTAAGTACTGTATTTTTTTATCCGATACTCATTTCAGTGTGAGCTAACCCTTAGTCTATTCCTATAGCAAAGTCCAGTTCAAACTTTAATCCTGTAAAAACTAGATCTCGGGAACAAATCACTCATTGATCAAAATGATGTATGATGATGTATTTCTCACCACGCTGCAAACCGATTCGCAGATCAAATATTACATTTAATGCGCTCCAAGTCATGATACATAGCGGACTTTTGCTAGAATGACATAGGGTTTTGAAGAAAGAAGAATGACATTCAACGATATATTCGAAGTTTTAGGGTACTATTGCCAGTTCATTTTAGTTGTACCAAAACTAAATTCGTTCAGAATGGCTTGTTAACTCAAATATTAGCTGATCGATGAATTGATCAGCCTTTCAGAAACCGACGGTAAAAAAGATAAAGTAATAAAGTGTATTCTCATAAATTGTGCACATACCTAGGTACTATAAAATGATGCTTGCGTACCTTCAAATAAATGGATGTGATATCTATTATAATCGCTTGAGCTCCTCGTTTGAACCCTCGAAACTCAACCGTATCACGACGCCCAAGTTTTTCCCTCGACTTGATAGGAACGTGTCAAAACTGGTCCCAGCAAAAACTCCTCCAATTAAAAAGATACACAGCTCAAGCCGAGGCACTAATGCGATATTTAATCATTTAATTCATACCAGTACAGGGCGGATTTTGAACAATGACATGCTTCCTATAAACCATAATTTGTCTTTGAAAAAGGTGTTGGGAATCCGGTCCTGTTGTGAGCGATTTGCTCCTAGGCATCGATGTTTTGTAAATACTAGATACTAAATACTAATCTGTACCAATAATTTATATAACCTGTAGTTGGTACCTATAGTTTTGATAATGATTTATGGTAGTGGGTGGGGGTTATGTACCTATATATTAGAGTCATAAAAAAATCTTCTTTATTATATTTATTTATATAAAAGGACGCACTCACTCATTGACTCATCACGAAATCTCAGAAGCTACAAGTACTAGGAGCCTCAAATTTTGCATGTCGGCTTTTAAGTTACATCTTAAAAGCCACTTAGACTTGATTTTTTGAAATTCAACCCCGCAGGGTGTAAAACAGGGGTACAAAGTTAATATGAAACTTTGTCGTTTCTTAATATATTCGAATATTGAAATTTTTGAAATGAAAGTTTTTTTTTTAATTGAATGAATTAAAAAAAAATTAATTAAGAAAGTAAAAGGAGGGTGAAAAGTTAGTATGAAATATTTCTGATTTTCACATTTTTGTTAATGAAACGTTTTGTTTAAGTTATAAGTTCCTGATGAAAATCCTTTTTGTGAATTCAATCACTGAGGGTGGCAAATTTTGTATGAAACTTCTATACTTTCAGGGATAATTAAATTTCGTTACAAGTAAAAATTTTTAAATTTGCCCACTACAACAGTGGGCACGGGTCAGCTAATAAACTATAAGTGTAGGAAATATTCCTCCAATTGCGTAATTTTCGTGAAAAAGGGTATCAAATTTAGTTTCACGTATTTTATTTATAGATTATTCAAAAATCAAAATATGATTTATTTTTCTTTTTCTTTTACTTCCAAAAAAGGAAAAGGTTTCTCAATTCGACCGTATAGGTATATTATGTTTTTTTATGTTTTTTATTCATAGCATCACCTTTTACTCCAACATCAATGGCGGTCGCATAGAAATTCTATAGTGCCGGGAGTTATTGCGTTTGTTATTGTTAATTAGAGGTCCGCGGGCGGCGCAAAAACCCGGCCAATAAGTGTCGGACGTGATTGGCGATGGACACTAATTGTCCGATCTTTTGTCGTTTAGTGTGTTCAGATTTTATCCTAGGAATACGTCGGATTCTATTAATGCGAGGCAGCCACGCTTTTTAAAATTAATTTAATAACGTCACAAATATGTTTTTATGAGAGTAAATACACTATAGGATTTAGAGCTGTTAATTAAATGCCAATAAATTGGTTTAACTATTTACTTAGTGATTTAACCGATTACTTTGTACAGGCTTCATAATATAAAAATGCCCTTTCTTTGTCATTTCAAAACAAATTCTTATGAACAAAATTTCCCAAGTACGTTTGTTTGTAAACACATGTAGACCCATTTAACTAATAAAGTAATAAATATTCAAATCTTTAAATACCTTAAAAATTAAACACCCAAATAAATCACATTAGGTTTAACAAATTGCCATATTTAAATGATTTTGACTGCACGCCATCTTCTAATAAATTATTACTCGTCCGCATTAGGCCTAAACCTGGCTTAAGCTCAATGATTACGATTTATGATTTGAATTTTCTCTCTCGGAATGCGACCAAATTTGACCGCATTTCCCGCATGAAAAATCGATTATTTAATTACAAAACACCGATTTTTAATTGTAAATCAAAAGACACTGAATTGGTAACTGGAAAGTATGAAATTGTTACACCTACAGCAGTTTTTTATCTAGTATCATTGTGTTTAAATCCTTTTTAGCCGAGTAATACGTTAGATTTTATCAACTGCCGAACTTTTAAATAAATGAAAAACACAAACTATGATTACAGGCATAACCTAATGCGATAGAAGTGACATCAATATTTTTTAACAATAATACCTTTTTCATTAACAAATTCAATGAATTATGAAACAGAATATAAATAATAATAAAAATTCTAATAACAATCAGGACTTAACTATTAATAATTAAATTTATCACTGTAGCAATATTTGCAGCTGAAATATGCAATTAGAAATTGAATTTGTTCAAAATTGAAATTGAGAATTGGAAATTGCTATAAGATCAATAAACAAACAGCTTGATAAGCAAAGAAATGTACTAATTTTAGCTATTGATAAAAACGAAAAGGAACTTGCGAACAAAACAAGACTTGTCTTCATTTTTCCGCGCAAGTTCTTAATTTATTAGCGCTTTCAATTAAACAACAAACTATTCTAACTAATAACATGTAAAGGCTATTTTCGATGGCAAATCCACAGTATAACAGTTTGTGTGTAGTATTAGCCACAGTCGGCGATGGCTATCTTCAATGGGCCTGTCCTCAAGCGATCGGTACGGTACGCTACAAGCAACGGGCCCGCGATACAACGCGATGGGCCCACTTTGGTTTGGTACATGACTGCGAGCCTGGATTTTATCGTTAACGTCAGCCATTTTGAATTTCCCATTTATTGGTATTTAAAACATCAAACAAGCTAATAGCTAATAGACTAAGGGCGTGTTTCACCAAGCAATGTTAAAATTAACGCCATGTTAAATATCAAGTTATCCCTCTCGTATCCTGGAGGCTGGATGTTACCATAAACGACGATGACCTCGACCTCCGTAGCGCAGTGGTTGAGCGCGTTGGTGCTCGAGCCGAAGGTCGCGGGTTCGAATCCCGCCGAAGGAACAAAAAGTTTCCTATGTTCCTGGTTGATGGATGTGTATTAAATTTGTGTATTGGTGTTAAATATATTTCCGTTGTCTGGTACCTGTAACAAAAGTTTCTCGTATACGTTAGAGGTTAGGGCTAGATTGATGTGGTATGAAACGTCTATAGATAATAAATAAATATGTATATTATATAAAAAAAGAGTTGGAACAATTTTCCAATATTTTTGCTAAAAGATGGCCCCGCGCGAGTTTTTTACGCCGGTTCTTCTCGACGGGCTAGTTTCTAAGCCGGTGGTAGGAACCATGTAGGACAATTCTATAGGTGTAATTTAATGACCTATATGGAAATAAAAAAATAATAATTTTATAAATAATGCTCATTCCAGCAGTTGGATAAAATAAATTCCTGCTGGCGCCATGTCCAGTGCTCCGAATCAAATACTCAGAAACCCCAAGATATCTGAGATATTCCGAATCAAACCTTAATAAACCTATCCGAAACGTTTATCGGACAATCAAATAACGAATTCATAAAGTAATTTCCAATTAGAAGTATAATGTAACACGTTTACACGAATCCGAAGTATTTACAATCTTATCAGCGATTTACGGCCTGTTAGTCACATAACATCATGTTCTTATTGGTTATAAATTTACATTTTTGCAGTTTTAATAATTATTGTATTGACTCGAATATTATTGAGGACATTTGGCTTCAAGTTTTATGATGTAAATGAAAATAATTTTTTTTATTTCTTATTTCCAAATAAAAGAGCACTTTTTCAAATCTCAGTCCATATAAATACCGCCATTAATTTATGTATGTATATATGTATGTATTATACCTATAATTATATTTATTGCATTAAGTATTTATTATATTATTTATGATTAGTATTATGATATTAAACTTATATACTATTATAATATTTTATGGTTATATTAAAGGTAATATTATATTTATAATTGTGCACGTCCTATCCGCTATCTTTTATACCATCTCTCTCCGTAGGGCTGCTGGAAGAAATTTCTTTAGAAATAAGCAGTACCTTTATGTCGTCTTTCTTTGTAAACTGTATTATTGTAAAATTTTCTTGTGTGCAATAAATTATTAAATAAAAAAATAAATAAAATAAACTTGAGTTATTCTCGGAATGTCAACAAAAAAATGCACTCGTTCAACCCTAACTCATCGAGAAGAACCGGCGTAAGAAACTCGCACGGGCCCAACAAAATTGTTATTTAAAAAAATATAGTTTACAATGTAAAAGCTTAACTTTATAATAAATACATAGTCAAAATGCATTGAGTACTTAAAAGAAACATTGCTGTTCGCCATTTTATTCCCAAGGTGTACAATGGTCAACAAAATGGTTGACCCTATAATAAGCATTAGCACACAGAATGTAGTTGTACATACTCCAACTGTAGCTTGGACTCAGATGTACAAAATGAAATAACACATTGGGAAGAAGAGCTGACGCTGAGCTGATATAAATAAAAACACACAATACGTTCATCTGTTTGAGAGGTATGCAATTCTGTTTTCGTTGAGAAAATAAAAAAAAGAATATAAAAAAAATATATTTATATAATAATATATAAATACTTATATATAACCACGGAATATTCAATTTTTATTGTTATCGAATTTAGCTATCGTTTTTTTGTGTCAAGTAAAAAAACGGAATTCTTAAAAAAAAAAAAAAAAAAAACATTTATTTCAGGCTACATGGCTCATATTATAAATACCTTACAGACAAACATACATACAAAATATAATTAAAACTACACTTAAACTACACATGTTGTCGGCGACGTGTAGCGCACTTCATTCCGGAGTCTCCCCCGGAACCTCCGGTAGACCACACCCGTCGGCCAGAACTCCTCCGCCTCAAAGGTCGATAGAAGATGCGTCGGTACTCTCACCACAAAGGAACTGAAGTTGACCTTGTGGCGAGACTCCAGACGCTCAACCCTCAAGGGGAAGGACGTCTTCTTCCGGATGTAGTCCACGACGTCCTTAGCCTCCATGGACCAGTGCAGGCGGGACACGTACAGCGGCGTGAAGCGCACTTCACACCGCAGGTGCTGATCGGGTCCGCAGGGTGCGGTGCCGCGATGGTTGCGGACGGCGGGTTTTTTCTTCCTTTTCAAAATTTCAATAAAAGGACCACTTGGGTCTGTCAATACCCTTTTTCTATCTATGTAGAGTTTACTGTGAAAGTACCAGCGCTGAAATACTTACTTTTGACAACCTAATAAATTTGTCCACACAATCATTTAAAAAAAAGTAACTGTTTCAGCGCTGGTACTTTCAAAGTAAACTCTATAGGTATATGGGACAACATACACACTAAAGTTTATCACTCATAATTATTATAGCCTGTATTTCCCCAATTTAATGATGTTAAATACTAGTCAGATGCCACGCTTTGGCAAACCTTTACTTCAACAATATTCCTTTGCGACTATTTATAAGGCTTTAAAATTAACCTTTACTTGTTCCGTCGTCGACTGTACATAATAAATTATCCTTTAGTTTTTCAATTTAAAGTTCCCTCTTCAATACAGATAATTGCGATAAAGCTTAATGACTTTCAAATACGACCGAATGAATGTTGAACAAATCATTGTTTATCTTCAGAAACAGAAAACAATTCATTAATTGAATACCAAAGCTGTATAATTGGTACGTGCGAGATGAATAGAACAATTTGTCGGTGGAGCCTTAAAGAGAAGGTTGTATGCTACTAAATTGTAGCAGTGATCCTGTAAGGCAAATTGAACTTCAGCTGCCGGTGATAGGATGTAGTTTCGTTTGTATGTGTCTATAATTCAAATTTCTGATACAATTTTGTATTTGTAAATATCAATTTAGTTGAATCTAATTGCGTACGATACAGTTTTATGTACCTACATTATCTATAAGAGGTGTAAAAAGAACAGTCACTTTAACTTTGGGATATGATTATTTACTACCTTTTCTCATTCCAGAAATGTATTTTTTTACAAAAAAAAAATTTGCTTTTTTGTTATTCTTGAGACAAAAAAAATGAAATGGTAAAAAGTAAAAAAATATAAAAAAGTCGTATCTCAAAGTAATAATGACTGTTATTCTTACACACTGTATGTGTAGGTGTAGTGTGTGAAGGTATTTATTAAATTTGTCCTAGATGATAATATATAAATTTATCTCAATAAGTTTTAGCATTATCCAAACTAAACTGAAAAAATACTTCGACCACCTCCGTAGCGCAGTGGTTGAGCGGTGCTCGAGCCGGAGGTCACGGGTTCGAATCCCGTCAGAGAAACAAAAAGTTTCTGTATTCCTGGGTCATGGATATGTATTAAAATGTTTATAGTATTAAAGTATTAAATATATTTCCGTTGTCTGGTCCCCGTAATACAAGTTCTTCTGATACTTAGCTCGGGGTCAGATCGTCGTTGTGTTAAGCGCCCAAAGATATTATCTTATATTATATAAAAATTAATTGCTGTTCGTTAGTCTCACTAAGACTCGAGAGGGGCTGAACCGATTCTGCTATTTTTTGTCTTGAAATATTCGTGGAAGTCCCGGGAAAGTTTAAACGGTTTGTATGCTCAACGAAGTGGGCACGGGTCAGCTAGTCCTATACCTATAGGTATATAAAAATGAATTGCTGTTCGTTACTGTCGCTAAAACTCGAAAACGGCTGAACTGATTCGGCTGTTTTAGTCTTGAAATATTCGTGGAAGTCCAGGGAAGTTTTCATCACAAACTGTTTTTTTGCTGATCAGCTAATTATTATTATATATTTTTAGTAGTTTCAATGCGCCAATCGAACCAACGAGAGTCTAGAAAGCCACTGAACTACAGAGGCATTAATAAAACTCTTAGTTCACGTACCTCACTTACCTCTAGCCTTCAGCCCATGCTCACGTCTGCCAATCTTCATCAAACATAGACGCGGCCTACGACTATAACGTCTATAAACGGGTAAACAAACTCGATTGTAGTGTCACTGACAAAGGTTACTTGCTGTGACGAATGAATAAAAGTGCATCAGTATTACAGCTGATACTCAGTATTGATAGATAGAAATTAGTTTATAAATGCTATTCAATTTACAAATAAATTTAACGTTTTTTTTTGGTAATTCAACATAAAACCTATTGGTTCAAACCGATTTTTTTTACAAAATTTAACATAAAACTATTGGTACAAACCAATTTTTTTTTTACAAAATTCAACATAAAACTGTTGGTTCAAACCGAGTTTTTTTACAAAATTTAACATAAAACTATTGGTTCAAAACGGGCTAGTTTTGAACCAGTAGTTTCTATGTTGAATTTCCAAAAAAAAACTCGGCGTAAGAAACAAAAATATGGATTTTCCTTTAAGTAGACGTAACATACCATGTGAATCTTGAAAAATTCTCAAAAACTAGAGATAGCGAAAAATACTAAAATGCATTGCATTTTCAAATAGATTTTTTTTTCTTGTTTTCAGCCTTTTTGGGCAGACCATTTTTTGTGCAGTTGGGTTATAGTTTTTTAAACTTTACTTTTAGAATACTTATAAATCAAATCCTAAAAAAATTCTAAAAATTTTTCTTAAGTTACTCGCGGCATCATTACCAATCGATTTAAATAAGTGATTTATTAAAATCAAACCAGTAGTTTAGCCGATATGAGGGAACATACAAACTTACATACATAGACTGCCAAAATCATTACCCTTCCTTTAGCTTCGCCGAAGTGAGGTAAAAATTTAATTGTGATCAAAAGTGCGCAATTAAGTGCAGTTTATATTTCTAACACGATTCATCATTAATTTACATGTTTATTACTCTAGAGCTGAGCTTCAGCCATATACCCGCCAAGTGTAACCTCGAGACCACTTTTTATATTGAATGCCAATTGAGAATCAGTACTTTGTCACTGTTTTCTGTACTTGTATGGTGTTATTGTCTGGTCTGGTCCGGTCTGGTCAGCCGCTGGAGGGGAATTAATTCTTCATGGCACTTTTTAGAATAAATCTGTGCTGATTCAGATATACCCGATGTAGAGGATAAGGCCTCAAACGAAATCAACTATAGTCTCAATTCAATCTTTAAGTGTTTTATATTTAATCAAGTTTACATTTAAGAGGGCCATGTGCAGTTATGAGAGTTCAAAAAAACGACGATACCTTTCGAGAAAAAGTAGGTAGTGCCCTTGCGCTTCGCTTGGCTCGTCTTGGTGGGGTCTTGGTCATATTTGTTCATCTGGGGGCACGACCGTGCCCCCAGATGAACAAATATATTTATAAGTTTATAAGTAACTTACAAATTGTAAACTAGTAAGTGATGATGATGAATTCATTATAGCTAAGTTCATCTCTGATCAAGTCAGTTTTCTAACAAAACGAGATCAAAATTGGTTCATCCGTTTGAAAGCTACACTGCCATTGACAGACACCCAAACATACCATACACACACATGCATAAAATAAAACACGTCCTTCTTATAGCATCCCTCTGTTTTGTGTGGGAGGGGGGGGGGGGGGGTTAAAATACACCTAGATATCACTAGCTAGCGAGGATATTAAGTAGTTTTCTTTTCATCACAAATACACCTAGATATCACTAGCTAGCGAGGATATTAAGTAGTTTTCTTTTCATCACAAATACACCCGGATATCACTAGCTAGCGAGGATATTAAGTAGTTTTCTTTTCATCACAAATACACCTAGATATCACTAGCTAGCGAGGATATTAAGTAATTTTCTTTTCATCACAAATACACCTAGATATCACTAGCTAGCGAGGATATTAAGTAGTTTTCTTTTCATCACAAATACACCTAGATATCACTAGCTAGCGAGGATATTAAGTAATTTTCTTTTCATCACAAATTCAGCACCTGCCTGACGTAATTTGTTACCCACCACAATAATAAGGCGATAAATAACGCGTTGAACAATGACGTGCCTCGCTGTCCAACGCCACTTTATACCCCTAATCTATTTCAAACGGCAGCTATGCATGAAATGGTCCTTCAGTAATAATTCTCTGAAACACAGACGTCTGTTTTTCTGGATAGTTTTTTGTCTATGGTATATTCTCGATATAAAAAAGATAGTTGTTAATACATGCTGATAAACTAGTTAATAAGTGTGTAATGATTTACAAGGGCATAATAAAGAAGTTGGAAAAAATCGAAATTATGAAACGAGTTCAGATATAATGCTTTAAAATGATACTTTATATTTCAGCACAAACAGTTTTTAGGAATAAACAATAAATAATTTGGAAACAATGATAAAAATTATGATACAACGTTCAAAATATGATACGATGAAATGGTTTCCCTCGGAAGGTGAAATATTACATGGTTATTTGGATGAGAGTTTTCGGGAAAAGATAAGGTAGAAAGATGAAAAAAAATAGAATAAAAAGTTTAGAAAAAGGTAAGGGACAATCGAAATAGAGTTATATGGCTCCCAATTTTTTTTAATAATGCGTTATAAAATATTACCACATTTAGACAACTACTTGTAGAAAGTAGCAAAGTCTACAAATGACACCAATATTCCTTAGTCCTAACTCCTCTTTATAAATTTACGTAGCACTGATCTATCCATTGCAGTAGAGATCAGTGGTAACATTGCATTAACCTGACAATTAAAGCCTACGTGGCTTATATATTACTCACTGAATAAATACTTTTTACACTATTCTAATTACTACTTTACTATGGAAATCGTGCTTTGTGTGGGGCACAAGTGATAGACTCTTGAGAGTGGACTTATGTTTATGCTTATTAGAAGTGTCTTTAATATTGATTATTATTTTTATTTATGAGAACTTTTTAATAACATTTATTTATCAATTACCTGCCATTTGCCGCTTAGTGCCTATTACAATGAAATAAGTTCGATCAAGTTTTTATTAGAAGAATTTAAATTTTAAATTTTTTTTATTTTTTTATAAAATTCAAATTTTTATTTTGATTATCTTGATTTATTTTTACCTTTGAAAATTTAATTTTATGATAGTTACTGCAAAGATGGAACTACAAATAATTTAAGTTATTTACAGAAAATAAAATATGTCGCTGTCGCTTATAACTTGTCCCTACTAACGATAATAGGTCTAGATCATGTTGACAAGTAAATTGCTAAATTGTGACCGTCAGCATAGCCCATTTGATTTATCCCCCAGATATCAGTCGCACAACTTTGTACCCTATTGCATAAAGAATAAAAATCTTTTTTATTCGCCAAACTATGCGATTAAAAGAAAATTGTAACTGTAGCAGTGATGTTGATAAATTCACGCGTGCTAATAGAATTTTGCATATGTAGGAAACGCATCTAAGGAGTGTTTTATGTGAATTCCAACAAAAACTATTGTAAGTGCAACAATAAATTGTGTGGTACCTTTGAATAGATAGAATGTTGGTAGTTTTAAAATTATTTGTAAATTGTTCTGAATTATCCTGTATATATAAGTACCTAATGCATCAACGAGCAAAACAATTAAATAGATGTTATGTACACCGAATCTAGTACTTTAAAATCTAAAATAGAATTATTACTGAACTTAGTTTTGTTAAATTTAACATGCAGTAATAGGGATATAATGCATTTTTGGGACTCATAAAAATGTATGTAGCCCTTGCAAACAAGTATTAGAAGTGTAATAATAATATAATAGTTCCCTCACCGATTTCAGTGTCGGTAGCCGATTTCATTGACGCAGAAGTTATTTTATAGTGCTCAAGTGTGTGCGCAATACACAGAAGCACTCTCTCTTCCTTTTATTCTAATAACCCAGTGGGACGGTAAACCGATATGACTGGCTAGAGAACAGGCACAGGACCGACTTTTTACATGCCCATCCGACGCATAGATCATCTTTCTTGTCAGACAATCAGGTGATCAGCCTGCATTGTCTTAACCAAACTTGAAAACAGCATTTTTGTTGTTCCAACGCGGGAACCGAACCCACGACCTCCGGGTCGAAATCGAAGCTCTGAACCACTAGACCACGGAGGCGATAGGAAGTATAGAAAGGCGTACGTCACAACCTTAGAAAATAAAAGAAGATCCATAGGTCATCCGTTTAATATAGCTGAAGGCATGTTGCAGAGAGGACACGTATGGTTGTATCCGTTTTATGTAATCTAAGATATATACGTTATGCCATTCACTAATAGGTGCATCTACAATGCCCTGCCAACGACAGGTGGGGGCAAAGGTTATCTTGGATGCGCCTACTTTCACCTCTTAGCCTTTTTAATCACCAACTTAAATCCCCACATCATCCACGATTGTGCACTCTATAGTACTAACAATAAGACGGTATCAAGTGAATGTATATCGTGGTTTTTCTCCGTGCTTTATGAGATCCCAACGATGCGATGATTATTTAGTAATAAGATTACGTTTCCTAGTTGGTGTGGAGTCGAATTTATCATCGACTTTGGACTCGTTTCGTTTTTGATTCATTGATCCGATTAAATCTAATGTCAACTGATATTGATATATTTAAGTGCTTCAAAATGGTCATACCATTTTTTGGATTCATATTTATCTTCTGATAAGGTAGTTTTGTCACATCTATTACCATAATGTAAGTTTTATTTTCGTTTATTTTAAATAGATTAGAATAAAGTTCGAAGGAAATATTCGTAGTATTTATTATGAGTTTGGAATTTATGTATTCATCATAATACTATAATATACTAAAGTATAACATAAAGTATATAATGAAGTTGTCCTTTTTTTTCAATTCTTAATGTGAGTTCTTTTTTCTTCGTTAAACTTAACATAATGATCATAACTTTTTGTTTCAAGTCACCTTCTGGAGTCGTACATGACATGAAATCGTTTACGACCACACGACGGGGAATTAAGATGGCAAAAACGATACAAACATTATCTATCTGGCAACACTGAAACGGTTAATTAACGAAATTCGCTTTGTCCGAGACACATTAAATTTTACGAGGATCAAGATCGGCTCCGCGCAGTTCGCCCACGATACGAGTGCTTGCTGGATGTGGTATCAATAAAGGCATTTCGTAACAACATGGATTAAGTAATAAATAATATAATTATATTAGGCATGTTAAAACTATGTTATGTGTAAATTTATAATTGTATTGTTTATTAATTTGCATTCGTTTTAATATTTATTTAAATTATTTCCATATTTATTGTATCTAATTATTTATAATTTTAACATAGCAATATGTGCTTTTTATGTATGAATAATGAATACGTAACCTGTAATATTATTATATGTAAGTAATAAGTTTATGTTTTTTTTTTGTTTGTATTATAATAATTCAATATCAGACTGCTTGTTTTATATCAGATATACTTAATTATTTGAATTTTTAATGTATAATATATTGTTATCCACTATGCATGTTGTGGCCAAATGTAATTAGTATTTGTATCTATCTATAAAATTTATTGTATTTTTATATTATTACTTGTATTGATGCAAAACTGTTTTTGGTCCTCAAATAAATAAATAAATAAATAAATCACTGCCACTACTGGCATGTTAAAACTATGTAATGTGTAAATTTTCCTGAATAAATAAAATTACATTAAAATAAGGAGAACTTTATTAAGAACACAATAGATAGAAATAAAGCACAATTTCTGTACAATTTTTGTCTCTCAAATATAATAATTATATTGTTTATTAATCCATGTTGTTACGAAATATGAAGGCCTTGCCTCTATCATCGATATGCAAAGTTTTGTTTAAACGTTGCAATGAATTTAATTATATTAATACCAAATAGATAATATTTTTACCATTTCAGCCAAGGTGTTTATGACAAAACCGCAATATAGCTTCCAATCACTGTACTGTTCAGTGAGATGAATTTGTATTTTGGATTCTGTGAATCTTCCAACTTGCAAATTATTTTGAAATGTTAAGTAATATTTTAGTTTTATAATTATTTACCTTAAAAAATTATGAAATTGTACATTTTATTTAAAAAAATGGTTTTTAGTACATAAAGGTATTTTTTGGAGACACAAATGTGAAGTCACATCCAGCAGTTCTACAGCACGGTGAAACATGTCAGGAACGCAAAAAAAAATTGGAGCAAGGCGGTTATGGAAAACAATCATAAAATTTAATAGCATCCCCGCCAAGTACTCACGTGAGGCGCGTTCCTACGGGGGCATTTTTTGCCCCGCATGTTAATGAGCCCCGCAAAATGGGCCCAAAATGGCCCCGAAATGGCCCCAAATGAAGGTCCGCACCGCCAATTGGTCGTTAATCATTTTCTGCTCGGGTTTTCGTTGGGCCTCACTGATTTATTGATTATTTCAATCGGGTTGCCCTAGTTGTTCGGTATAATTAAAATACAATTTACTGCAATAAAATTTTTTAATTTTAAAATTTTCCACTTTTGCATTTCGGAAATCGTACTGCAATCATTGCTATTTTTTTCTTTCTTTCCACGAAATGTAATCAATAACCTTTCACCTTTTGAATTTAGGGTAGGTAAAATTATTCATTAAACTACCTGTCGCTCATGGCTTCGTCCATATCAATGATGTATGTATGTACAATATAGGTATTAATGATTATAATTATATTAGTATGTTTTTTTTCTTACAATAATAGTTATTGAAGTATGTAGTACGCACCTAATTGCTTAAATTTAAATTTTTCCTTTGCTAGGTCTACTGGAAGAAATTCTAAATTTGAATAAGTAGCACCTTTGTACATAATAATATAAATTATTATGTGTCTTAATTTAAGTTTATATTGTTTTTTTCTTTTTAAATGTGTGTACATAAATTATTAAATAAAAAAATAAAAAATAAATGAATATGGACATGAATTAAATAACCTATATAATATTATTATCTTCATTGGTGATACCAATAAATATATTATAAACTTTATTAGAATAGTGTGTTTCCTTGATCGAAGTAATAAAATTAAAAAACCTATGAAATTACTGTTGTTTTATTTTGCTAAATTGGTTAAATAAATACTATTGGCATTAACTATATTTGTATTACGCCAATTGCCAAATCGTTTCTTATTGTATATTATGTTATATAATCCTTTTTTATAGTCCTTTCTTATTATAAATAAATAAATGTAATAACCATATGCTCACCAATCTCATAACATTACCATAGTTTTCATATATTTTTTTTACCATTTCAAAAATCTTTTACACAATCAGCTTTATTAATTTAAATAACTAAGATAATCAGGCCCGAGAGAATCCCGGCGCAATTTTG
The DNA here is from genome assembly GCA_905187575.2 of Celastrina argiolus. Lineage (NCBI taxonomy): Eukaryota > Metazoa > Arthropoda > Insecta > Lepidoptera > Lycaenidae > Celastrina > Celastrina argiolus. The sequence goes on along the minus strand of LR994591.1, from coordinate 1,918,742 downwards.
GGACGATCTCGGCCCGATACCGGCCCAGCTATAAACCACCCAAGTCACACTTTGATAAGTGTAAATAATGCACTTAAAGTGTCCAAAGTGCTACACTTGCAGCAATAAATCGAGCACAAAGCACCGCCTAAATGTAACGAAGTCGCTGGAAGTATAACAATTTTTTCCTTGGACAAGCACATTATTAAGCTGATGTAGTGAATTTAATCATTTCTTGACAAATTGTATGATAACGAGAAATTTTGATGGTGATTATATTTTTTATATTAAGGCCATGATTTTTACTATGTGTCGGAAAAATATCATTTAACTAAAACTAGATGTTGTAAGTCCCACAGAAATTGTGCATTTTGCAGCTACGAAACTACGAACTGTTCTTCGTGGTGCACTCCATTCCTAGAGGTTCCAAATTTCTACAAGATCAGTCAAGTAACTTGTAAGTAGCAAATCTTTCCTCTTTTAGCCTAATATTATAAAGAGGAAAGATTTGTGTTTTTGTATGTAATGAATAAACTCAAAAAGTACTGGACCGATTTTCATAATTCTTTTTTCGTTAGAAAGCTACATTATTACTGAGTAACATAGGCTATATTTAGTACTAGATTACTATTGAAATCTTTAGAAATTCCTATTAAAACCAATCGAAGGTGTAAAAAAAATTGCCATAAAATGTCATCGCATACGCTGCGAAGAGTATTAATGAAAGGACAAAAAAATGTTCTACAATAATGAAAGGACAAAACAATATTATAGAATATATATATATCTACAAAAAACTTCACGAGACCATAGGTCTAACTATTGTAGTTACGTCACTATAACTACTTTTTTACATTTAACAAATTTATAGAAATGCCGATCAAAATCAGACCGTGTTATACATACCATTTATAAATGTTTATCCAAATAAATAATTTAATATTCAAACTGTCTCAATACCTGATGATTACTTTTTGAATTATTGAAATCGGACATTCCATTCAAAAGATATCATGAAATTTTAAAAAATCAATCGTTAGTCCCGCTAAAACTAAAATTATGATAAGAATTAATATCGTGATGGTATAAAATATTTTTCCAAAAACCGCTTTATTGCCCATTTTTTGATCCTGTTAGTTATTTAGTAAATCTTAAGACATATACTGTCATGGACCTTTTTTTTTCATTTTTAAAAAGGAATAATTCTTTCATACATATTTTTTGAGTAACTTAAACCGTTTATGCAGCGCACGCAAAAAAGTCCTCAAATGTGAATAATTTTTCCCGTTTTTGCAACATTTCTCACTGACGCTTCGCTCCTATTGGTCGCAGCGTAATGTGATATAGCCTAAAGCCTTCCTCTATTATATGGACTATCCAACAAACAAAGATTTTTTCAAATCGGACTAGTAGTTCCTGAGATTTTTTTATATATAAGACTAGCGACACGCCCCGGCTTCGCACGGGTACAATGCTGATTCTAAATACACTACACGTTTCGGCGTCGGCGTCGGCGTCGGCGTCGGCGTCGGCGTCGGCGTCGGCGTCGGCGTCGGCGTCGGCGTCGGCGTCCCGGCGTTGCGGTGCTGGGCGTCAGCGCTGCGACGTCAGGCGTCGGCGTCGCGGCGTCACGGTGTGAACGTCGGCGTCGCGGCGTCGGGCTATCCAACAAAAATATTTTTTCAAATCAGACCAGTAAGTAGTTCCTGAGATTAGCGCGTTTAAATAAACAAACAATTCACATTTAGGGACTTTCGTTGCATGCGCTGCATAAACGGTTTAAGTCAATCAAACATTACGCGAACGAAGTCGCGGGCACAGTTAGTATTGAATAAAAGGTTCAGTGGTTTAGAGCTTGACTTTGGTTGTGGGTTCGATTCGCAAGTTGGAACAACAAAAGATATTGTTTTCAAGTCTTGTACATAACTGACAGATTGTATGAGAAGACAGAAGATCCATGATCATCCGTCTTGTTGTTTAGGAATTGACTCTTATAGTTGAAGAAGAGAGAGACTGTCATTGTGTATTATGCACACATTTAGGCACTATAAAATAACTCAAGCGGATCCACACTATACGTCATTGTAATTTGATTTTTTTTGTTCTAAAAAAGCAGAAAGAAAATCAACTACAGAAAATCAGTAAAAGAAGAGTCTGTCTTTGTGTATTTCTCATAATTTGGTCACTCTAAAATAGCTCATGCTCAGGATCCACATTGACCATTGTTGCACCCGTGGTCTAGTGGTTCAGAGCTTCACTCTCGACCCGGGTGGGTTCGATTCCCGCGTTGGAACAACAAAAATGTTGTTTTCAAGTTTAATTAGGACAATGCTGGCTGATCAGTGATCACCCGATTGTCTGACAAGAAAGATGAACCATGCGTCGCATGGGCATGTAAAAAATCGGCTACCGACACCGAAATCGGTGAGGGGAGCTATTATTATTATTATTGTTGTATCCTTTTTTTCTGTTCTAAAAGTAATTCCTGCCTCTGGTAACTGATGCGCTCTTCCATTACTAAGTTAATTATTTTTCGTAAGAACGTAGTAAAGTAACGGGCTAAATTGGTCGTTTGCGCCTCGATCTCAGTTGCGGGGTTCAGAGGTGACAGCTGACGACTAATGAGAACATTTGAAGAGTATATACTGTGTTACACAATGTTGTGTTCTCAGTGTTCCATGTCTCCGTCGCGATGGCATATTTGCATGTCGAGCGTCTCATACAGCAGCTGCTTACCCCTACATCTCTTCACTGGTGAAGGAAGACCGGTACCTGCTGATCCTAGCCTGATCCATGGTGTCGATGGCATGCTGCATGCGCAAAAAAAATTATGATGTTGGGGCATTTCTCATACAAACATGAAAGTCAAAAGTAAGTCTTTCAGCGCTGGTACTTTCAGAGTTATACTCTACATAGGAGGCACATGCACACTGTAAAGTATTATCACTAATTTATTTTACACTTACATAATATACAGTGCATAAAAAGAGCAGCAGTCACTTTAACTTTGAGATACAATTACCTGTCCTCATTTTGGAAAACTAAATAAAATATTTTTTACTTTTTACCAAATCTTATTTTTTTGTCGCAAGAATAACGAAAATAAATAAAATTCCTAGAATGAGAAAAGGTAGTATAATGACATAATCACATCCCAAAGTTATAGTGACTGTTATTTTTACACCCGTTATACAATGAATATAAAAGCGCGTTAAAAACGAAGGTAATTAGCTAATATATCGATATATCAAATAATTATCTTCGTTTTATGGATGGCAGGTTGAAATTTTGAATACGTATTCCTCGTAACATAATGATGGCCTACCTAAAAAGCGTTCGTTAAGTGTCCGTGGCCACTAGCCACCCTTGCAAGTCCTAATCATCGGTCTGCCTACTATATCTAGTCTATCGACTATTTCGACTATTATATTCATCCAAAAAAAGATGCTACTGATCGATCTTTGCACCGTACGCAAGCTAGTTTGTCATAATTTAAGACATTAATGGAAAAGGATGTAACTGATAATTATGTAGCAAAATTATGATTTCGAGAATATTGAGTTCAAATTGTCGCTTAATCATTTTAGAATACGTCGTAAAGTATTAAGTACATTAATCTAAAGATCCATCTCTAGAATCAATGTACTCGATACATATCCTAAAATGCTTAAGTGACAGTTTAAACTCAATTTTCTGCGTATTTTTTTGGGACATATCATGTTCATCGATGCATGTCTTTAATTATCTTCAATTTTTATTTATTTTAAAACAACCAAGTGTTTGTGTAGATGTCTATCAGGGATGAAATGGATATGAAATTTCGGATACGGAGACGGATACGGATATTAAATTATTTCGGATTATCCGTTTGTTTCGGATAATTTCGGTTACGGATATTACATTTTTACAGTAGCAAAACTTTAATTTCGGATTCGGTTGCGGTTAAGGAGCTCCCTAACATCCCTAATGTACGGGACCGAGTTAATTGTGCCGGCAGTCGGGGCGCGCACGCGGTAAACTCACGCGTGAAAATTAATTCAACAGAATTTTAAACTGTCATATAAGGGCCAGGTCGTACAAAGCTATTTACAAGATTAAGTCCCGATTTCACCAACGCATGTTAGTGTTAACGACTTGTTAAAATACCATGCCTTCTCATTCAATGACAGGAAAAACGAGAGGGATAATATGATATTTAACGAAGGATTAACTATAACATTGCTTGGTGAAACACGCCCTTAAATGCTGAATGCTTTAATATAATGTAGGTCCCGCCTCCGTGGTCTAGTGGTTCAGAGCTTTGCTCTCGACCCAAAGGTCGTGGGATCGAATCCCGCGTTGGAACAACAAAAAATGGTGTTTTCAAGTTTGGTTAGGACAATGCAAACACCTGATTATTTGATAAGAAAGATGATCCATGCGTCGGATAGGCATGTAAAAAGTCGGTCCTGCGCCTGTTCTCTTGCCTGTCGTGTCGGTTTACCGTCAGTTTACCGGGCTATGAGAGTAATAGGAAAGAGTGTCTTTGTTCATTGCGCACACACTTGGGCACTTTAAAAGATTCCTGCGTAGCTGGCCTGGTTACAATGAAATCGGCTACCGAAACCGAAATCGGTGAGGGGAGCTATTATCATGTAGGTTTCATTCAAGGCTTATATGCAAAGCTTTTTATTTACAACTCTAATCGGTCTTCGACAGGGTGCGCTAGGGGGGTTTAAGGGTACCTTATCGCTAATATCGGGTAAATTGGGGTGGTTTTAGGGTTCCTTTTAAAAGGGTAAAAATGGAACCCTATCATTGTGTGTTTAAATTGATTGTGTCTAAATTGTTTTGCCCACTACGTTGAGCATGAAAACCGTGTAAACCTTCCCGGGACTTCCACGAATATTTCAAGACCAAAAATAGCCGAATGACTTCAGCTGATCTCGAGTTTTAGCGAGACTAACGAACAGCAATTGATTTTATATAGCCTATGTTACTCAGTGATAATGTAGCTTTCTAATGAAAAAAGAATTATTAAAATCGGTCCAGTACTTTTTGAGTTAAGTCGTTACATACAAAAATACAAATCTTTCCTCTTTATGTTATTAGTGTAGATAATTTGTTTTGAATAAAGACTTAAGAAAACGGTAGTTTGCCGGTTTCTTCACACCCTGGGTGATGATGATGAGCATCGCACTGTCTGCACGGGGCCTAAGCTAGACTAAACAAGCTATCAGCTCATCAGTTCGTGCACCCCATTCATTATGGCGCTAACTGGACACATTAACGGACCATCGGAGTAACTTAATTAAACACCTGAAAATAGGTTTTACCAAGACCTCAGAGCAAATAACAATAACTAATTTGTATAATATCTATGAACGCTTCACACCACGTCAATCTGGCCCCATGAAAATTATCCAAACTTGTATTATAGGTACCAGACAACGGAAAATATATTTAATACTTTTATACTATACACATTTTAATACGTTATTATATTATATACTAATTTAATACACATCCATGACTCAGGAACATTGAAAACTTTTTGTTCCCTCGGCGGGATTCGAATCTCGACGCTCGAGCACTAACGCGCTCAACAGTGGTTGAGTCACGGAGGTCGTCACACGGGAGGAAATTCGACTATAATTAATATTTTTAATTATAAGTTTAAACTTTAAGTACAGTTTGTGAACACGATTAATTTTTTTTATTGTTAGTTTAAACTTATCTGGAAGGTTCTTTTGAAATGGAAGTTTGATGTAATGTAAAATAAAATAACGTTTCGAAGCACTTATGAAGTAACGAGCAATGTAACGTTACAATCGCACTAGACTTTTACATGGCGTCTTAGAAGGTAATAATAATACTTTAAACCATCCGAATTTTTTTTATATCTATTTATTCTTAGATTTTAATATATTATAATTTTTATATATTATTTTTGTAATAATTACGTAGGAATAAAGAGAGCCAAGCTAAAATGGGACTGAGCAGGACACATAAGTCGCATGCACTCCGAGCGCTGGGCAAAAATATACACCGATTGGAGGAGGATGGACCAGAGGATGAACGACGTCGCCGAGGCCGGCCCAGAACAAGGTGGCACGACGAGCTGGACGCATACCACCCAGGCTGGCCAGCGGTGGCGCAGGAAAGAAATACCTGGAGGACACTGGGGGAGGCCTTTGCCCAGCAGTGGGACAGTTTAGGCTAATAATAATATTTACCCAATGCGGTAATTGAACCTAGGACCGGTGGAAGACGACATAGAGAGCTCCAAACCACTGAACCACGGAGGCAATCGAATAATCTAAATATTACTTAAATCTAAACCAATATACGACAATTAGATCTCAAATATTGACAGACGAGATGGGTTCACTTGCCCTTTGTTTGTCTGTGTGCGTGTTTGACTGTGTGCATGTTTGTCTGTGTGTATTTGACCGTGTTCGTACAATATTTGCCGAAAGCGAAAGTTCCATGTTTGAACAACCCGAATAAGGATTCGAAAGCTCTAAAGTTTAGAAGGTGAGTTAGGAGGCTTCATACGGTTGCAATGCTGCGGGATAGATAATATCATGACAGTGTGACAATCATTGACGACCTCTGTAGTGCAGTGGTTAAGCGCGTAGGTGCTCATGCTGGAGGTCGCGGGTTCGAATCCCGCCGGAGGAACAAAAAAGTTTTCTGTCTTCCTGGGTCATAGATGTATATATTCAATTTGTGTTTTCATAATATAGTTAAAATCTTGAATATATTGTGGCTAGTACGAGTAAAGGGATCTTTTGATCCTTGTACGCTGCGGACTCTTCGATCGAGTTAACTGTTTGACAATTTGGGCGTTACATACATTTATTAATTTTATTTATAGTTTAACATTTTTAATTAATAATTATTATATATAGGTATTAAGTACTGAAGATTACCAGATACAATGTTACAACTCTTCTTTAGTATGTATTATCATAATATCATCCACCACAAAAAAAAAAAAAAAAATGGCACTTAATTTAATAGTAACACTAAGTATAACTTAACGCCGACTCAAGTATAAATCTTCGGTCGCATTACAGTAAGTCTTGTGTATCAGATGAACGGTAGCGTTCATCCGATTGTATGATAAGGACGAATTATGTTATGTTTTTGTTATGTAGTTTTTTTATATAAACAACTGAATTAATTTCCAGTTCATTGACCAGTCTATGTTTCGATCTTATTACAATGGGCGTAAAGTCCAAAATTAGTGTACATGCGCCCAATAAATGCTTGTGATGGTTCCAGCTATGACGTAGACTGCGCGACATAAGCCTCCCCCCCCCCAAGTATTTTAAGGGGGGTAGTGAACCGTCATTTATCACTGTAAAATTATTTTTATTTCTATTTTTTTTAAATTCGTTTTTGACTTTGTGCTTGATTTAAAAGGAAACACAATGGCCGTTTTCCCATACAGAAACAGAGTTTCCTTCCTATATAATGTGACTAGCGTAACATTTTATTTCCGGAATATCTATTTGTTTAGTACATTTTTCCTTTTTTTCATAAATTAATTTTTAAAAGAGGTATGGACGTTCAAAAACCTATATACGCTTAAAAAAACTATGGCCAGTTTTTTGGCTGTGTTCAAACATTCAGAAAACATCATACAAATATTTTCTTATCCAAAAAATATTTAACAACAAACGGACAGATCCCCACACTAGGCATTAGGCAATGCCTGTCCTAACATCCAGAATAAATTTAAAAAGATTGGAATCATATTATTACATATATGCATAATAACAATGATTAAAAAAAATGTTGTGTCCTTGTGTAAGTTATCTCTATTCTTAGTAGACAAACATGGCGGTGTAACGACCTGAAACCCCATTCATAAAAAAATCGTGGCCCCCATTATAAATGGAGCCCCCATTAATTAAGAAATTCATAGCCCCATATGAATAATATCGATGGATGAACAAAATGGCCCATAACTCCTCTCAACTTCCGAAAAGCAAAAAAGTGTCCTAGTGTAAGTTATCTCCGGAATAAATTGTCGATGTGAGATATTGACGGATTCACCTTAACGTGTTATCTTATAGATTTGTTCTGGCAGATATGATGAATGCAGTTGTGAGGAGAAACGCACACTAAAACGAATAAAAATATGTTTTTTACGACCTCTGTAGCTGAGTGGTTGAGAACGTTCGAATTGTCAGAGGTTGTAGGTTTGATTGTGTTCCAAGGCCCTACAAGATGATATCGCTTTACGAAGCATTAACGAACTTATGATTTTCGAAAACAAAAGGTATGGAACTTTAAGCTTCGCTAAGTGATATAAAAAGTCGCATGTCACGTTAGCGAAGCCGAAAAAATCCCACACATTTTGTTTTCGAACTTCGTAAGTGATAATAGCGATGACATATTGAACAAAGACCCTGAAACATATTCAAACCCAGTCCTGGATGAGTATTTAAAATATTTAGTTGCCTGGCAACAGTAACATAACATAATACTGTTAACACCTTGATACTAGTTGTAATAATATTATGTAAAGTCGCCGCCATACGGTTAATCACTTTTGAACTCTATTGCTACATAATAAGGTTGAAATATGGTATATTTTGAATGAAATATAACTAAGTTTTATTAGTGCCATGCATGCGCAAACAAATACGCAGAATATTGAAAATTATTATTTTATTTTATTAGGATATAGGTATATAGGAAAAATTATATAGGAAAAATATTATATAGGAAAAATTACACCATAACGAACATTACAATAAATATATAAGACAAATCAATATTCATAAGTGATTTTTATTTTACCCTATATAATAGCTTCCTACGTGGTCTAGTCTATATTGGTATATCAAGTGTTATAATTAAGATACATGTGTATTATTTTTTTTAAATCGATCCAGTAGTTTTAGAGCCTATAAAAAAGTACTTATTCTTAAGTACTTTTTTTGATGCTTATTGTTCTTTTCCTAGCCTATGGTCGTAGTGCTGAACTACAATAATTGTCAGTATTAACATTGTTGCAAAAACAATTCATAAATTAGCACTATCGGCAATATTATCATGGCAAGTTGGCATGGTGCCAATAGATCGTGATAGGATTTAAGAGGCGTTCTGCCCTCGAAACCACGTAGGCCGTATGAAAAATTACTTTCAATAATTAATTAAATATCAAAGATAAAAATCATTAAAATATTTGATATATAGGCAATAGGCAGATACATCATAGAACATAATATTTCGAGAGTGTCATAAAAAAATAATTTTCTAAGCTAATGTTGATAAATCGGATAATATCAAGGGAATAAAATAAAAACATACCCACCTAATGTAAGAGATTTATCAAATTAGCAGGCGATTATTAAAAAATTTCACTCAAGTGCCTGGTAAATATAATAAATCTCTGCACGCGGGTCGAAGAGTTCCGATAGAATATTTGATTTATATTATGTATTATGTGGGCTTGGCCTATTAAAAGCGATTTTTCAAAACCGCTATCTCGCACGAGAGATCTTATGCAACCGGGTTACCGTGGTGAGATTGTTCATTAAATATTTAATTTGAGTTTAGTCCAGCAGTTCGAGGTAATTATTTTCGGATTGAAGAAAAATTGACTTTCCACAGTTCAACGCCCTTAGGCCTTTCATTTAGTTTGAATTTTACTATTTATTTTCTAGTAGGCAATAAACAGTTATGGGTTTATTCTTTTTTTTTTTTTTGCTAGCTATTTTGAAGATCAATGGTTGTAGATTACTACGATATTACCCTTAGATTTTAACTTGTGTTTCGAGTATATTGTAGTGGTTGATCATATTAAAATTAATATAAGAATAAATTGAATAAAATACAAGACCTTTGTTGACCTAAGACCTGACCAGGATTGAAACTCATCTGTTTTGTGACATTTATGGAGATCGTTAATCGTGATCGTCGTAGTTAGTTATATGAGGTGCCAAAACAAAAAAATGCCATACGCGTTTAAGGATTGCGAAAAGTAAAATAATTTACTAAAATTTCAGTGTACGTCGAACCTTAAACCGTTTAATATCAAGGAGGCCTACTAAAGTGGTAAAAAGTCCTGCCTTTGACAGAATTATGTGCATCTTGATGAAGTAAAATATAAAATGAGTTTCGATTTAAAATTAAAATATTGCTTGTAAAAACTTGTAATGCGCAAGACAGCGACAGGAAAATATTTTTGTGACAAAGGACGTGTGGGATCTTGACCGGTAAGGGTGCTCAGCCACGTCCTACTTTTTATAGGCCTTTTCTACCGATTTTGCCGCAGATTGTTTTACCATAAAAATATGACCAATTTTCTGTTAAGTATAAGTCAGGTTTTCCTAATTATTAATAACATCGTCAACAACCCATCACTATTATTAAAACAGGTTTTGTGAATCTTTTTAAAAAAACAACAACAGATTTGTATTTGGTATCTAACGTAGATATTAATTAGATATAATATTTTTGGTAGATATATGTAATTTAAGTTAAAAAAAAAATATTTCTAATTTTTTTTTTCAAAAATACGGGGGAGGTGTAGTGTGTGTATCACCTCACTATATGTTGTATTAATCTTAGTAATGTAAGTTAGTTAATAAACGACAGTCGGAAACAAAACATCTCTTTTATTAGTCTCCCCAAGCCGGCACATTGCAACGTGTTGCACTATTAAAATTGTTATATTCTAATTTTGATCCACAAAAATCGATAACAAAAATTATGCCGTAGATTCGCACCCTAAAGGTTGAACATAGTTTAAATTACTTTAAAACTAAATTTTATATTTATAATCTCATTTTGAATCAAAATAAAATACTATCTGAATTTTCAAAGAGGAACCGAATTTTTGATGATGAATAACAGCTAAGAACACACGAAGTCAGTTTTCAAACAAAAAAAAACTTGATCAAAATCGGGTTATGATAACACAGACACACAATATGTACACATCAAACATATGATGACAACCCATTGTTTCTATAGGGGTTAACATCATCAGAATGATAACACCATAATACTTCCCCATGCTGGTTTCTGTGACTATGTCCGCAACCTTCGCGTCGCTTTACTTTCACAACCTAAAAAACTACAACTTTTCAGTAAAGTCAAAAAGCTTAATAATTTTAGATTTTATTATGAAAATGGATTTTGGATATATGTTGTAACTGAACCTCATTGAAAACAAAATCCATATCATAATAAAATCTAAAATTATTAAGTTTTTTGACGCTACTGAAAAGTTGTGGTTTTATAGGAGGTTGTGAAGGTAAAGTGACGATAAGCTACGCATGAGTTTTTATTAATTAGATAACAGACAACAGTACAGGTATATAATAAAACGCCTCCGTGGTCTAGTGGTTCAGAGCTTCGCTCTCGACCCGGAGGTCGTGGGTTCGATTCCCGCGTTGGAGTAACAAAAAATGTTGTTTTCAAGTTTGGTTAGGACAATTCACGCTGATCACCTGATTGTCTGACAAGAAAGATGATCCATGCGTCGGATGGGCATGTAAAAAGTCGGTCCTGCGCCTGATCTCTCGCTAGTCGTGTCGGTTTACCGTCCCACTGGGTTATGAGAGTAAAAGGAAGAGAGAGTGCTTTTGTGTATTGCGCACACACTTGGGCACTATAAAATAACTCCTGCGTAGCTGGCCTGGTTTCAATGAAATCGGCTACCGACATCGAAATCGGTGAGGGGAGCTATTATTTATATAATAAATAAAAAATAGCATTTTGTACTACCGTCCTATAACTACTACGAGTGATTAAATTCCTTAAAATCGATTAAAATATGAAGTACTCCCATTAAATTACAATACATATATTAAAATAGTTAATTCATAATGCTCAATATGCGCAATGCACAAGAGCACTCTCTCTACCTTTTACTCTCATAACCAAATGGGACAATTATCTAACTACCGGACTGACTGGCAATAGAATAGGCGCAGGTCCGACTTTTTACATACCCGTCTTTCTTGTCAGACAATCGGGCTATCACCCTGCATTGTCCTTATCAAACTTGAAAACTTTTTAGATGTTGCAACGCGGAAATCGAACAGTACGACCTCCAAGTTAGGGTTAGCTTTTAACCATTGCACCAGGTGGTGTTAATTACAATAATTACAACCCAAGCTACCGTCCACACATATACCCCAAGGATTATGAACATATAAGACGCAGACTGAACTTTAATGATCTATTAAAAAATCCATAAACGTGTAACATTAAACAATACCACAATTTGTATATAAACTACAACAATTTTACAATACAATGGAAAAAATCCATATACAGAATCAATATTTCCAAGTAATTATATTATATAAGTTCTTGATGTATCTGTCTGTCTGTCTATAACAGTAAATCTCATTGTGCTGAGACAATTCCGAGCCATCACTCTCAATAAGGACGTCTTCGACTTAATTAGACTTCCTCGAGCTTTGTTCTGTGGCCACTAAACTGGCGACATGCTTAGCGACAGCGTTTAGCGTGTAATTGTTTAGTGTTATTTATTTTCATATCATGATCATAATGAATTTATTTATGAATAAATTTTAATATTTTTTATAACAGTTACATAATTGGACGGAGACGGACGGTGCTTGCTCACTCAAATCACTCTCAGTAACGGCTTCGACTACTTAAATTTCCTAGATTTTTGTTGTTGTACTACTAAACTAGGTATGCGAAAGCGTTTAGTAGGCCAAGCAGGAATATTTAACAGCTTAGTAAAAGTAACGTTATCGAATAACAATTGTGTTTGCATTGTCGTATAATTGTCATTCATTCGCTACTTTTGCAGTGCCAAATATTCCTGGTTGGCCTACAGCGTCAATACAACAATAATATGGCTTATTAGGAGCATCTATATGTACATCAGCTGGCAAAAAAATCAATTTTTTTGCCAGCTGATGTACATATAGTTTTATTTAGAGAGGGTCTCTCTAAATACAACTCCAAACGTAACGAAATAATACGACGTATTGTTACTGTAGTCCTATATAATTATATATACTATATAGTATACCTGTGTCCACCTTAGCAATACCAAACGTAAAATAATATGACTTTTCCAGTCACTTGACGCGTTTAATCCTTACGAATAAAATAGTTACCACCCGCCAATTTCGTGGCCAACACGCGGTGACATATTTATCTAAGCCAAGAATCGTTGACATTAAGCTTTTCACTCCCCACTTAATAAGAACTTAATAAGCTAAAGGTGTTTAAGTTACACCGACAGCCTTAAATAAAGCCTAGAAATCCTCTAATTGGTTTGTTGCCACAGTATGTTCAATGTTCGTACAGAGTAAATTTCCTCTAAGTATGTGAGGTGTCACTTAGTGTAAAGGAATTTATCATCTGTCCTAAATAATAATAATGGCTTCCCTCACCGATTTCGGTGTCGGTAGCCGATTTCATTAAACCAGGCCAACAGAGTTATTTTATAGCCCCCAAGTGTGTGCGCAATACACAAAGACACTCTCTGATCCTTTTACTCTCATGACCCAGTGGGACGGTAAACCTACACGACTGGCGGGATATCAGGCGCAGGACCGACTTTTTACATGCCCATCCGACGCATCCAAGCTTGAAAACTACATTTTTATTGTTACAACGCGGGAATCGAACCCACGATGATGTATAATGTAAAAATCATAACCCTTTTTGCTTCGCCGTAGTCCGTTTTTTCCTATTTAGGTACGAAACTTTAAAAATATAAAATGTGCCAGGCAGTGGTTATTAATATTTTTTGTTGTGAACATTATGGTTATTTAAGTATGTATTCGGTTATTTGTCAACTTATGATAGTACTTCTAGGTGCATTAATAGTCCAGGTGTATTAAGGACCATCTGGTATTTTAGAATCGTCTTTCACAATAAACAACTTTACGCTTTAGTGTGTATCCCATTTTGTGTGAGTACATTTAAAATTTAAAACACTAGTTCTAGAGATTAGGGTGCGTCCATAAAAGAACGTATTTTTATTCTATTCTTAATACAACAGGTGTAAAAAGAACAGTCACTATAGCTTTGGGATATGACCTTTTCTCATTCTAGAAATGTATTTTTTTTAAATATTTCTTTTAAAAATAAAATAAAATAATTTTGCTCTTTCGTTACTCTTGCGACAAAAAAAAAATAATGGTAAAAAAATTGTTGTTATTGACAAAAAAATAATTTATACATTTCCAAAATGAGGAAAGGTATCGTATCTCAAAGTTATAGTGACTGTTTTTAACAACCTATATAAAAAGACGACCTCTTTGGGTCAGTGGTTGAGTGGACCAGTGCTCACTGAGGTTACAGGTTTAAATCCCGAAAACGAAAAAAGAGTTTTCCAAGTTCCTCAGTCGTATTTATAAATATGATAACTAACAATTACACCGTAACACAAGTTCTTAGTTTCCTTGGTATGAAACGTCCATATTATGGTAAAAAAATAATTTAATTTAATAATGTACATTATTTAAAATTGTTTCTAAATAGCCAATCAATAGTTGTTATTAAGATTAATGTAATCGAAACCAATTAGTTAACAATAATAAATTAATAGGCGATAATTAATAATAAACATTCGTAAAGTACTCGTATTATTTAAGTATATTAATATTTTAAAACACTTCAATACTGTTATATTGTCTTCTAACACACATTTTTATTATGACATTATGATTTAAAGACATAAATGGATGAAAGTAATATGTAGTAAAATTATGATTTTGAGAAAATTGAGTTCAAACTGTCACTTAAACATTTTAGAATACGTCGCAAAGTACAATGATCTAAACATCCGTCTCAAGAATAAAGTACTTAATACGTATTTACATATCCTAAAATGTTTAAGCGACAATTTAAACTCAATCTTCATCCATTCATGTCTTCATTTATTATCCCTCATTTTACCTTTATTTGTCACCAAGAAAATGCTTTTCAGTATCCCACAGGGGATGTGGATCCTATCAGTGGGTATGTGAGTCTCTGCTGCATCCTAAAAGATGGTGAATGGGCGCAGCCTCTACTCACTAAAAACTCCGTGGTACTCTATACCAGTCTTGTGGGCCACGAGATCGCATGAGCTCACACACTCCTGGAACTGCTATCGTCAGGCTCTCCCTTTCATGGTACCTAAGTCCTTTTCCAGGAGTCGAGTATATCTATGCCAAATGTAATAAAATAGTGTTCATCAGATTATTCAGATAAGTTTTTTTTATCAATTTAAATCATCCGCGAATACTGCAGTTTTCCGGGATGGGATTAAAAATGGCAGTAATCCTGTTTATATGCAAAATTTTATCAAAACTGCACAAAATTGTAAAAATTTCTTGATGCTGGCAACTCTGCACAATATTTACAAATAATAAAATCTACTTACAGCTCACGTTGGCTATGTTGAAACTGGTCGTGTATTTTAAGTAATAATTTATGTAAGATAACAAATAAAATGGAAAAAAGTGCAAGTAGTTTGTGTTTCACTATATAATATTATCAAAATCTGTTCATCTTTTGGTTAACGTTTAAGAAGATAACAGACAATAATGCATTTGCATTATAAGTACCTAGCGAGATTCAAATTAGTATAAATCCGTACAGGGTGTAAAATAAATGAGTGATAAATATGTGTATGTGCCTTCTATGTAGATTATACTGTGAAAGTACCAGCGCTAAAATACTTACTTTTTACTTTCAATGAAATCAGATACCGACACCGAAATCGGTCAGGGGAGCTATTATACTGGAACTGTATGTTACATGTCAGTGTACACTCGCCCTAACGTACCACAGGAGCCGTCTGTGTGTCTTCAATTTGTCTCGCGTGGTGTACCGCCGACATAAATACTGCGCCTGATCCGCGTAGAGCCTACTTTATAGAGCAAGTATAATGTGTAAAGGTGCGTTCGGTGGGCGAATATATAAATAATATATTATATTATTGTAATTCAAAATATACTTTAAAGTATGTTAGTATTTAATTTTGACGATCTCCGTAGCGCAGTGGTTGATGTCGTGTTCAAAATGAATAAACTATAAAATAAAACTGAATAAAAGTTTTTATGTATTTACGATTAGACAAAAACTATTTAATGTTATCAATTTCATGAAGCTTGATTATAAATAAATAATGTTCTTCTTCTATCTCTTCTCTCTTATATATAAAAATGAATCGCTGTTCGTTAATCAAAATCAAATCGGCTTGAAATATTTGTGAAAGTCCAGGGAAGGTTTAAACCTTCCCTGGACTTTCACAAATGCTCATTGCTCATTGAAGTGGGCACGGGTCACCTAGTATTAAGATAGATATTATGTTTATAATTAAAGTCAAGCTAGTAAAAAGTGGTTATATTTATTTATTTCTACCAACTTTCTTACCTTCAAACGCTAAAAAAGGCGAAGTCACCAGCTTATTTATTTAGTTCCATGAAATTAGTATCGCCAAGTCAATGTCTACTTCACGGGGCTGTACAAGTTTTTGCGTCGGTTTTCATTGATCAGCCGGCTCGGATAGGTCATTAATTAGGGAAATGTCTGCCTAGATCCAGGCTGCCTGGCTCTAGGCAAAAACGGCGGCCGATGAAAGGTAATCCATTAGCCTTATACTTCATTAATTGGTTCATTTATATTTTAATTGACGTTGCCCATTTTGAAATCCATATTCAATAGGTTTTGTTGGGTGTTTTTAAGAGTCCAACGGACCGACAACTATTGTGAATAAAATTAGCTTTACCCAAGGCTCTACATTGAAAGGAATAATAAAATGACTAATCATTCAATTCAAACATAAGTTTCTTACAACAATTTTCATAAAATCGAAATTAGTGCGAACTCGTTGATGTCTTTTGTATTGAGATTTGTGTATCATTACAAAAATATTTTTAATTTAGCAATTACTATTTATAACTTTGTAATATTATACAAAATATTTGTTTTGGTGTCTATTTTTGAAATAAATTTTGCTATGAACGACAAAATACAACATCACAAATCACCGTAGATATTTTATTGTTGATATTTAATTTAATTATTTATTTTATACAGTATCGTTGTCGTCTGTAGCATTATCTTCATTTTTGGAGCTCTGCTAATCTGTCAATCCTAGATCCTTTTAACATGTCAATAAAACTACTTCCGGTACTATTTTTCGAAATTTTAGCATTGGGCGTGGACAAAACTAATCTTTATTCCTTCCTTCCTCAATTAAAATGAAATTTTGAAGAGTGGGCAGTTTAATGATAGCCAAAAAAGTATATTCAATAAAATGTAGTTTTATTATCCAGATAAAGAAATGAAATTATATGACACAAAATTAGACAAAAAATTTGCGCAAGCGGCCATCAACGTTTGCGAGCAGCTGCCACTAAATATACAAAAAGTATTATAAAATAGTGGACTAATTAGCACCAATATCCTGAATCGCGCTATCAATGTATTCACAGTTATATTATATACAACATCAGAAAACTACTGCAGGGGCCTTCAGCCTGATCTAACACAGTCCTCGGCTTGTGTTTAGGGCTTTCAACGTTCCCAAAAATATTTTAGCTAACCTTCTTCTTTTTTTAACGGGCAAATTACCCACCATTTACACCACTGCAACTCCTGTGAAGCCAGGCCCCTAATTCAAGATGCCACCGCTATTTATCGCTTACGAAGTTTTTAAACAAAATGTATGGAATTTGACATAAGCTTCGCTAAGTGACATACGAATTCGCTCGTCATTTAGCCAAGCTTATGTCAAATGCCATATATAATGTTTTAAAACTTCGTAAACGAGTATCCTATTCATTTTGTTTTCGAACTTCGTAAGCGATAAATAGCGATAAGATTTTGAATCAGGGCTGGATAGACAGTCGTAACCAACCTCAGAAACCTTTTGAAATCTCAGGGGTGACCAAGGGACATGCTGGATCTGTCTTGCAACACGCAATTAATCAAATTCAGAATCAGATCAGAAGCATACCACTTCGTTGGGTCGGAACATTTTCGTTGACGTTCTACGCTGGTAGCGCATGCGCAGCGCAGCATAACAACTCATACCCTATATACCAGCGACAAGTATTCATTGGCTTAGTAAGTATGCATTCTCTTTCGATTGATTTTACATTCTGCTGTAAATTCTACATTTAGGTAGCTTGAATGTACCGTTGGCAACCTGTCGCTGTCGCCGGTGGCCCGTTTGCGTCAAGTCTAAATAACTAAAAATGCTTATTTAAGGCGAACACGGGCACGCGAACGCTCCCACAAAATGATTCAACAAACATTGTCACATCACATATATCTGATAACTGCGGGGGCAAACAGAAACCAACAAAGGCTTCGGGGCATTTGGAATCTTATGTACACCAACACTACGTTACAATCATAATCAGTCTAGTGCTTAAGAGTGTGTGTCTAAAATACCCCGCAATCCCTGGTGTTAGGTCTTGCGGGGTATTTTAGACCACACTACATTAGATCTATATAAAATTATTTGTTAATATTTAGTATCAGTTATGATGGGGCTGACAAGCTGTATATGTTAAAAGCCTCTTTAATAATTAGTGAAAAAAAAATCTATATAAAAGTCTGAAAGAGTATTTTGGATCAAAATTCATTAGATGGCCAAAAAGCCTATAGCACATTGATCAGGTACTATGTGTGTCAGCTGTGCCTTTAGTGACATAAGCACAAAAAATTACCTAAATAGTTCAATGGTAGAGAAAACCTGCTAGATCGATATAGGTATTATAGAAAAAAAACTGAATCAGATCTACAAAAAATCCTCTGACAACTGCCTCTTGTGTTCATTCTAGAGCATTTCAGTTCTTTTTTATCTCTTCAGTGTCGGGTTTCGTGGATTTCCTTCAGGAAATCCATGGGGGGCCTTAACCTATGGGCGTTTCATAAACTCATTTAAGAAACGCACAGGGGTTAAGACCGCTATCTATACCAAGCTATCCCTGTAAGTTTGCCAGTACGGAGAGGACCCTAGTGCAACCAGCGATACTGAGTATTTGCACAAACGCAGTTTTCTTAGCTTAAGAAATCAGCAGGGGTCTTATCTATCCCACGCTATTTTCGCGGTTCCCTGGTTTTACAAAATTCCCGCGGGTTGACTCCTAGAGGGAATCGCGGTGTGATTCCGCATACTCAGCGCTACCTCAGAAGTTCCACAAATAATGATAGCTTGCGCAGGTTTCATAGACTGGAAAAACCAGCAGCGGTCTTATCTACCCCACGCTATTGTCGTAGTTCATCAGTGCCATTGTCTGCCCGCAGGTTAGCTCCCGGAGGGGGCGCGGGGTGGGCCTACTTCTACTTCAATAGTTTCACAAACAATGACGGGTTTACTAGACTTAAGAAATCAGCAGTGATATCCCATGCTATCTCTGCGATTCACTGGTTCCATAATCTGCCTGCAGGTTAGCTGCGGGGTTCAGGGTGAGTCTATATACTCATAACTACCTTAGAAGTGCCACAAACAATGATAGCTTGCGCAGGTTTCCTAGACTTGAGAAACCAGCAGCGGTCTTATCTACCAAACGCTATTGTCATAGTTTACCATGACCATAGCCTGCCCGCGGGTTAGCTCCCGGAGGGGGCGCGGGGTGGGTGTGTTTGCCCAGCGCTACCTCAGTAGTTCCACAAACAGGCTGTGTCAACGTTAATTTATGTTAACATCGGCATAGTTTTTGCTGTCATCGGACCACACACGGTGTCGATTAGATGTTGATGGTTATGTTAGGGGGATGGCACACGTGTGCGGTCGGAAATTAAATATGTTTGAATTTAAATTTATTTTACATTTATTGATATTGATATTTTTTAGCTAGATAGTTTTTGATCCAAGTAGGATATATCATAATAATAGATTGTAGAAAATAACTTTATCAAATTAGAATATATGATTATATATTTTTTTAAATTAAATTGAGATATTAATGAGCACTGTTAATGCAACGTGTAATATTATCAGTAATACGCCATTTAGTTGATCTAATAGTATTTACATAATATTCTAGTCGTCAATGTCAGTGTCAAACTCTAAATAAACACTAGTATAATATTATAAATCCAAAGTTTGTGAGAATAGGTATGTGCGTACAATTAAATCAAAGCAACAAGGAAATCTGCAAACGCAACTCCAAACCGTAACAGCTGAAACAGTAACTTTTTTTTTATTATTATATGGGCAAATTAATGATGTTGGGGCATTTCTCATAGAAACATAAAAGTCAAAAGTTAAGTCTTTCAGCGCTGGTACTTTCACAGTATACTCTACGATGCACATACACACCCCAAAGTATTATCACAAATTTATTTTACACCTTGTATCGAGTTATGCTAATTTGAATATCGCTAGGTACTTATAATGCAAATGCATAATTGTCTGTTTTCTTCTAAAACGTTATCCAAAAGATGAACAGATTTTGATAAAATTTTGGATAATATACACAGGCTATATGCAAAATATTATCAAAATCTGTTACCTCTATCCCAAAAAATGGCAGTGTCTCTCGAAGCCACGGGCGAAAATCAAAATCAAAATCAAAACATTTTATTCAAATTCAAATAAATTTTTACAAAATGTTTTCTGAACGTCGAGACTATTTGATGAAAGCTATAACACTATATAAAACAATATTAAAAATACTCCGGCGAGTGAGTACTCTCCCTAAGTCCCTCGCTACTGCGCTCCCGTTCTGAGGTAAAGAGCGTTTTTGTGCCTCCGTACATGGACATTATCAATTCTTAGAACATTAATTTTTATTTTATGTCCCTATAGTTTAATGTATATGAAGATTATCTTGTAAAATCTGAATTATGGATGTAGCGAATATATTCGATAGGTTATGTTAATTGAAGAACAGGCCAGGAGCGAGTCGGGGCACGATGGGTTCCATACAAGACGCTAAAATCACGTTAACTTTAAGGGACTCTTAAATATTTATTTTACATTGTGTAGTATAAAAATTGTTATATCGTGAACAAAAATATACAACTTGTAAAAATCAATAGTCTAGAGTATATTATGTCGTTTCTTGGAATACATCCTGGTGATAAACAGACGGAGAGACAGCGTCATAGTAATATAATCCAGTTACTCCGTAGTTTGCATCCTTCGACACAAAGTAGATATTTAACAGAGACACGACCTAGTACTAGAAAATGGTTTCACCCTAATACTGGCTATTTGACTGGCTATTTTTGTTTTCTTAGATTTCCAGGCACATTTCGGAAACCGCCGTCTAGCGCCACTATTGAAAAATACTAATTACTAATTTCGTTTCGTACCTTCTTCCTAAAGAAGACTTGAATTTAGCTTAATGTGATGTTATGCTTAAAAAATATGCTTATCTTTATTTTTCAGTCAATATTTGTACTTAATTCGGCATATTTACATTTATAATTTACAAACGTTAATAGTAGTGACATCTATTGCATTTTTTTTTTGTTTAAAACATAGATTGTAGCCATCCATTGAGTGTGACCATCCCATGGTAGGCGATGCCTTCAGTTACGGAACCCTAAATATTGTACGTTGTTTTCGTGTAAATGGGCTGACGAGACGTCTATAAGATGGCTACATCTTATTAGCCATAGATGGACATGATTAACTTTAATATCTATGGATGGATTACACCACGTTACCATAACATCGGGTCCGGTGCTAAGTTCTCGAATAATTTGTGCGAAGAATGTATTTAAACAAAAGTATAAAACGGCCATTCTCCGGTTATAAATTTTTACGTGTCCCGGGCTTGTCTACTCTGTATTATTGTCATATTCATCTATCTTTTCTTTTTATTTGATAGATAGCATCCGTATCTAGCTGTAAACAAAAATATAAGCTTCTGCTTTAAGTGATTAAGACTAAATTATTTTAAGTTACGTTGAAAAAGCACTTTTTTCTAATTACCGTAACGTGTCCCGACATCAACTTGATCTGAAAACTTCCTTGTAATTTTTTTTACGTACATATTTACTTTAATCCAATTAACTTTCTAAACAATACAAAGGATCGTGTATCGCATAAAAAAATATCGACTCAATAGGTCCAGTCTATAAATAATTATCCTGAAATAATAGCGTGTCCCATCGAATGTTCTAATTACCGTAACCCACACTGTTCTTGGGTGCACACTCCAAAGCGAAAGGATTTGGAACATCACTGCCGCACGTGTCGCAACAACTCCGTGTGTGCCACGGCCCGACAGCCATCACAGGTCGTTAATGTTTGTGTGCCGCCAGTGAAGCTCGTAAGTATATAATTACCGTAGCTTTGGTAATAGACTTTTCTAATTACCGTTGTTCTTATTTAAATATTTAAAATTTAAAATAGAACTAAGTTGATCATATAAATCTAGACAGTACTTTGGCCTACGTAAGTTGTCTCAAGACAGTTTTTTCAAACTTTGTTGGTTTTTGAAATTTTTAAGAAAATGTAACTTTTTCTAATTACCGTATACTAATTACCGTATTTTTCTAATTACCGTTGTATGAAAAATGAATACGTTTTATAAGGGTTCAAGGGTTCCAGTGGTAGTATAAGGGCACAATGAAAGTCCACCAAGTCATTTGGTGTTCCTCAAAACCAGATCTACTTGCAATGCGAAAGTTAAGCTGTACTGCGAAACAGTGTATGTATCAAGCAATTGATATCAATCGATTTTGCTAGCAGGTCCACGGCCCTACCTTGACCATTTTGTACCTATACATTTCTGGATTTCAAATTGAATTTGTTTTCTTGTTTTTTCCGAAGTCGGGTTATAAGTTTTTTAAACTTTTATTTTTTAGGTAGATCCTACTTATTGTTCAAATAAATATTATTTGCGAAAATAAAACAATGTTTGTTTAAATTAACTAGTTTTACCCGATCTTTAGTTATAATTACATAATATTATGTAGAACTTATTAATCAGAGTTTTATATCATCTTTTAGATATAATAAATAACTCTTTCTAATTACCGTAACATTAAATATTACATTTGTCTAATTACCGTACCCATACAATTTTTAAGTCTCATTATCTCAAGAACTATAATAAACTGTTGCATGCCTCATTAATTATTGTATTTGTATCTTTCATTAGTTTTATATTTCAGTGTGTTTAATCCAGATTCCAGGCAAATAACGCCGATCTGGAGAATGACCGAAAATAACTATACATTCAACCCCCAAGTAGTCAAATATGTCCCTGAATAAGTTATCATATTCTTAAATGTTTTCTCTTTTCTTTGTCACTTGATAAACCAGGGCCAAACATACATTGTACAGATTCTCCAGTGTGCAAAAGTTTAATCACTTGCAGATTCTGCAAGGAGAAAGACGAGACACTCCTACACCTACTTCTTGATTGTCCAGCTCTCCATCTGAGCAGGAGCAAGTACCGGGCAGCTCGAATACTCTACAGCAGAGGAAATTCGCACCGCATACCCCCACCATATAGTTCGCTTCATGAGTAGCATAGGACTGGGGACGGTACTCTAAAGCGAAGGACTCATAATAGATCCAAAAGAGTCGCAGTGACATTAGGGCCTGACAAGGCCAGCCTTCGGCTAAAAAAAAACGTGTTAAAGTTATGTAGTAAGAGGGATTATATACTATAAGATGTTTATGATATACATTCTATGACCTTCTATTATTCTAAAAAATAATATACTACCTAATACGTTTTCCCTATGCATGTAATCTAATGTAGTGCACTCGTTAGATAAAAGGTTTGGTTTTTTAGTGGTCTTTTAGTGGTCTCAAATTATACTTATACTAGGAGCTGCACCAAAAATTATGCAGTTAGTCCTATTTTTATCCAAATTACCTCTATCCAAATATGCGCTATTTTCCAAAAAAAAATTCGGAAAAAAGACAATTTTCCGGGAAATCTGAGTGCCTATTAAATGTAATTTGTAACTGGAGTCCCCGGCTTGTCAAAATTTTGTTTGGTTCCTTTGGCGGGATTCAAACCTATTATATCCAGGGAGAGCGATCGCTAACATCAATAATTAAATCTAATTTAAAAAGGGATTGGAAAAATAAAAATTGCACAAACATAGTAAAACAAAATATCTAATGCCCATTTTGGAGGTATTAAATATTACCTTGAATGATTGACTGTGAGCCGATATGGAATACAGTTTTTATGCGGTGTCGTGTCGTGTCCGTGTCACGTGCACAGCGTGACGATTTCCGCTGACGATATTTATATCATTTTTTATCTCACATAACATGGAGGGCCTAGATTTACTTTACTTTCTACGCTTATAGCTATATACTATCCTCTGTAGCGCAGTGGTGAAGTTATAACCCGCTACATGTTTTTAAAAGTAGTACTTTCGTGGTAGTAATATTAATAGTACTGTGGGGGAGGCTTCTGTCCAACAATGGACGTCTTACCTGAAACGGTAAGGAGAAAAATTGATAGGTACAGTATTAAACTCTACAAAACATTGAACTATACAAACCACACTTCAACCCAAAACCAGCATTATTTACAGCACCATAATTGATTTCGATCAATAGGCCTCAATGCGCAATAAATACAGCTTTCACCGAAAGCCTTTTTCGTTTTGCGTAAAACGATTCCAAAATGTCTGCGCGAGTAAAAAAATCGCGCAAATTTATGCGCGAGACACGCCATGTTGAATGTTCCCGAAAATCGTGAGCAAAAGAAAAAGTCCGATGTTTATTGTGGAGGCCCACTTTATTACAGAAGATTATCTAGACTTTGTATGTGTAGCAAATATGCTGAATTGTCGTTGTAAGAGTTTATATTTTTATGTTGTATATAGCTTTGGGTCATGTGGTGGGGAGAGACCTGTTATTCCACTTCAAATTTACAATATATTTATTGAGAATTTTTCAGGATAAAACTATTCTATGTCTTCTTCGAAGACCCATAGTTATGCTCAATTTTATCTACGGTTAAAGCTTGAATATTTTTTATGCAACTACTGTAAAGTCTAACCGTCCTCCAGTAACTACAGCTTTACTTGTTACTATTTCCATAAGGTTGTTGGTTCTATTCCTTTGTTAATACAACTAATATATAGGGTGTAAAAAGAGCAGTAACTATTACTTTGAGATACGATTATACTTTTAAAAAAAATTAAATCATTAAAAAAAAATTTTTTTTGCTTGATTATTATTTTTGCGACAAAAAAAAAGAAATAGTGAGAAGTAAATTTTTTTTTTTCAGATTTGACAGCAAAAATATTGAAAAAATTATACATTTCTAGAATGAGAACCGGTAGTATAATCATATCCCAAAGTTATAGTGACTGCTCTTTTTACACCCGTTATATGTTGGTTTCATGTATAAGGCTGATCATCTGACTGTCTGACAAGAAAGATGATCCATACCTCGGATGGGCAAAGTCGGTCATGCGTTCTCTCGCCAGTTGTGTCAATAGTCCATCCCACAGGTTTACAGTAAAGGAGAGTGTTTTTGTGTATACTTAGGCGTAATAAAATTTATTCTGCATTCACTGGTTTCATTAAAACCGACACTGAAATCAGTATATGAGATGTTAATAAAAGTTTTCCGCGTTTGTTGCGATTACACTTGGGCATATGATTCATGCGTTTAAGCGAAACTGGCCAGATATACCTAAATACAGGGAACTATTATTACTGTAAAATATTTTCCGGACAGACTATAATTCACCTGGAAAATACTAGACATAATTTCCCGGGACACGCCGCAGGTACAGTTACACAATGCCCTATTGTGTGTGTACAATTGATGACAATGCACCTGTGCGGACGGACCGCGCACGTACGCGACCCAGTGGGGACATCTGTTGACAATGTCACGGGGCATGCGCGTGAGCGGCGCGGAGAGCGGGTAGCGGTGCGGGTAGCGAGTAGCGGTGCAGGTAGCGGGTAGCGGCGCAGGTAGCGCGGGGAGCGGGTGGTTGCGTGGAGAGTGCGTTTTGAAGGGTTTTTTTTTGCATGGCTAACGAAATATTTATTAAATACATAATATGTAAATGTTTTATCTTTGACCGTTTGGTTGTATTTATTATAATATTTACGTCAGTCGAAAAGTATGGATTGCTAGATCTGTCAGACTTTAAAATTTCAAATTCTAACATATTTTTTTAGTTAATAGTTTTGGTAGAACCATATTATTATGTGTACCTTACTTTCTCTGTACACCAACTGCACAATTGATGAGTAACACTTAACACAGCTTAACCTAGTCTGCATGATATATATCGTAACGCGTTACGTAACGAAGCAGTTTATATAAACATATAGATAGTTATCGCTTAAAAATATATTAAATATTATTAAAATGTATTATAATATCCAGCATGTCCTCACCCTGCTATGGGCACGTACAGGCGGGGCATTACAAATCATACGTCTGACGTTTACAGTAAGCACTAACCGCACCGATGTCGCCACAGTTCATAATCAGCAGCATACTACAGTTGGTACAGTTCATAATCAGCAGCACACTACAGTCAATGCAGTTTATAATCAGCAGCACACTACAGACGGTACAGTTCATAATCAGCAGCACATTTACCTGTACAGTTCAGAATCAGCAAGACACTCCAGTCAGTAAAGACCTAATAGCCAAAACATTTACAAGTCCTGGTAGTGGTACATGGGTGGGGATGCCAAATGTTTTCAAAATAAATAAAATAAAATAAAATCATTTATTTTCAGACCATAGATCCAATTTCATAAATCCATTTTTAGTTAGATATTTAGGTTAGGTAGTCTTGCTCGTTTATCCACAAATAAAACCTATGTTTTACTGTAGGATTTCTAATATTTTATTTTTTACTATGTAATATATAATGTAATATTTTTTATTACTACGTAATATTATAAATGCGAAAGGTTGTGCATGTTTGTATGTTTGTTACTCTTTCATCTACTTTTGATGAAGTGTGGTATGGTAGTAATTTACAAATACTTGATTAACAGTTGGGGTACTTTAAATCGCAGAAAAATTTAAGAAAAAATGTAGGGAAACTTCTAGTATAGTATAATGTGATGACCGGATCATGTCAACATTTACTAAGAAAAGTACGTGCGCCCACAAGTCGAGTCGGAAAACAATATCATCTGATAAAATCACAAAAAAACATAAAAACAAATTTCACCTGACATATTTTGTGAGTGCGAATGTCAAAAATACGTGCTACGATTTTAAACGAGTGATTGATGATCGTTGTAACTGCGCCAGTCCCTTGTGATACTGACTGGTACCAGTATTATAAGTAATCTTCTATGTAGTGTTAACGTCATGAATGAATCGAATGCATGATGGAATCATTAAAACATTATATTATAATAAGAATGTTCGTTTCTTTTCTGGAATTCGTGGTTCATTTCTCTGGAATAAAAAATAGTTATCTGGAAAATCTACTGTACTTGTTAATTTATAGGTAGGTACTTTTACGACATCTATCACCGTCAAAAAAAAATAAAGATTTATATTAGAATCTGACAAAAATAGTAATTTCTAAACGTTGATCAATATAAAACATAATATTTTACATCATGGTCGCCAAACAATAATTTGGCAAAAAAAAAATCCCATCTTGCCTGTCAAGCTACTTATTTAAGTGCAAGTTACTGGCATCACTGAACAATCATCGTGATACTGCGTTGTCAAGTGTTAAGACAATATGGGGCCGATTTGGGTCACGATTTCATGAATCATAATATTTCGTAAGGGGGAAAAACGATGAGGAATTACAAAATATTTACTCATGAATTACTTAAGACTTTCTTGTACTGAACATTTTGTCGCTTTGCCATCCATCGTTGGATATAAGAATCCCCCAAAGAATTTCATGGTTAGTTGCCTATACGTGCTCGAACGAGAGATCGCGGGTTCGAAACCCGCCGAGGAATCAACAAAAAAGTTTTCAATGTTCCTAGGTCATGGATGTGTATAATATAATGTTTGTGTATAATATAATAAAAATCTTAAATATTTGTATAGTATAAAAAATATTCAGTATATTTCCGTTGTCTGGTACCTGTTACACAAGTTCTTCGGATACTTAGCACGGGGCCAGATTGACGTGGTGTCCATAGATATTATAATATTATATTATTATATATTTGCCACACTTGGCAGGCGGATCGGCAAGCGCAGTTTTAAAACAGTGTCGGACGCTGCTGTCTTTCCGGAAGTACTTTATTATATTCCCTCAGTTACCTATTACGACACTCATGGTAAAGATGGTTGATGGCGAGGTGGTACTCTTTCTTTGGCATCCCGTGGATAGACTAAACATATTTATAATATAATAATAATAAAAGATCCCCTCATCGATTTCGGTGTCGGTAGCTGATTTCATTGAAACCAGGCCAGCTACGCAGGAGTTATTTATAGTGCCCAAGTGCGCAATACACATACGCAATATGTCTTCCTTTTACTCTCATAATCCAGTGGGACGGTATGCCGATACGACTGGCGAAAAAACACGCCCATCCGACGCATGGATCATTTTCTTGTCAGACAGAACGTGATCAGACTGCACTGTTGTTCTAACGCGGGAATCGAACCCACGACCTCCGAGAGCGAAGCCTTGAACCTATAGATCACAGAGGCGTTAGGCAGCATAAGTGTAACAGTAAAGAGCACTATCAGTGATGTACCCTACATTATGCTAATTAAATCATGCAATAATTATATTTCGATGCAATCCCGGTATGTCGAAACAGTATAATGGTATTCGCATAAACTAAAAATCTGTTTTTTAGGCAAGTCAAGACAATTGAGGCAATTTACAAATGGGCTAAGTGCCAAAAAAAGCAAATCTTAAATTTTACCTTTCGAAGGACCTATGTTGTGCAGACGTTTCATGTTCTGAAAAGTGTCAACAAAAATTTTGACACTTAGCACATTTAATGTAGTAAAATTCATGCCCCAATTCATTCAAAATTTATTGAAAGTCAAAAATAAATCGAGATTTAAGAATTAGGTATATTTTAAGAACTTATTTAGTGATGTCACAAAGAAGATACAGAGACACGACCTAGTACTAGAAGATGGTATCACCCTAATACTGGCAATTCGACTGGCTATGTTTGTTTCTTCGATTTCCGGGCACATTCCGGAAACCGCCATCTAGGGCCACTATTGGAAAATACTAATTACTAATTTCGTTTCGTATCTTCTTCTTAATTAAGGAATCTAATTTAGCTTAATGTGATGTTATGCTTAAAAAATATGCTTATCTTTATTTAAATGTCAATATTTGTACTTAATTTGGCATATTTACATTGTATGGGATGCTAGGCCATGGTCATGTTATATAATTTTGTTTGTATGTGTTTGTGTTTTACATCCAGACGCATCAGGTAGTATAATGGAATTGCATTCTGAAGCAGTCACGTTAACTTCATCTTGGATTGCATTGTAAAAAATCTTCTTCATTCTCCAACGTTCATTAACATTTTTAATTAAACACTTGGCTTTTTACACTTGCAATTGCCACGACGATAAAGTGCCGAATTAATAAGGATGTTATGATGTTTATCAGTAGGTGGCGTAAAGTCTAAACTTTAGTGCGCCTGCGCAACAATAACTCGATGAGACTTTATTTTGTCCACCTTCATTACTTCCTTGTAATTTTATGTTCGGCACATTTAAGGGGAGGCGCTATGATTTTACTATTTTCTACGTTTATTGCTACGGTATTTTTTTTTTTGTTCAATATGGAATGTGCGTTTAAATTTCTACGATTTATTGTTACTGCAATAATAAGCAATATAGCAAGCGCAGGTCAAATATTATTATGGCTATTTACCAGATTAAGATTTCTGTTGCCATAAAATATACCAATATTGATGACTGATGGTAAAGTTAGTTGTAAATTTATAATGTGTTGTTTATTTCTGTCTATACATACATATGTAGGTTAGATTTATCAAAATTATTTTTCGAACAATAAACTTTTTGAATTATATTTTGAATCTAATAATAATCACAAAAAATTATCTCATATCATTAAAATATGTCAGTGTCAAATTTGACAACACGACACTCGTGGGTTTTATTTTCATTACTCATTCACTTCATTACAGTGAGTAGAATTTTCTTCAGAAGAATAATAGATTCAGAATTCAGACCCAGTCTTACTGTAACATTGACACCCGGAAACATTCTTACAGGATTTTTTTTTTGTTGACACCAAGAAACTTTCTTACAGGAACATTTTTTGTTGACACAAAGAAACGTTCTTACGGGAACATTTTTTGTTGACACCAAGAAACTTTCTTACAGGAACTTTTTTTGTTGACACCAATAAACATTCTTACAGATAACAAAACGTGCTTCCCCTTAACTCATTGTTGCGAGCGCAATTAGTAAGAGAAAACTTCTTATGCGCCATCCATAATACACTTTATGAGAGATATCTGACGGGAATGGTCGATTGATTTGAATCGAGCCAGAAGGCTGTATCCTTCACTTCTGCCCTTACGAGCTCATCACCAATTAACATTGTTCTCGGAGCCAATAACAATAAATTGACAGAATAGTTTATTAAGTTGTGATTTTGAGTCAGGTGCGTGAATAAACTCGTTATGTGTTTATATGAAAAGGTTTTTTTATAAACTTGAATCAAAACATAACCTTTTAATTATATAATTTTGAATATAATTTTTAACAATTCCTTTCACTGCGCGTGATGTGTCACAGTTGTCACTTAGCGTAATAAATTGTTCTTAGATACTTTAGTATTTTCTTTTCAAATCTAATTATTTTATTCAAAATAAACTTTTACAAAATTCTGAACGTCGTGTCTATATGTTGCCTATCTATTTATGAAAAGGATCTAATATACTATATTATTAGACATATTTATCACCTGATTTAGTTATCAAGTTTTTTACATAAATAAGGAAGTTAACATACCTAAGTAATAGTTTTTTAACCAATTATTGTCTGAACCACTTTTTTAACCTAATTCAAGAAATGTATAAGAGCACAATAAGAAACAAACCTACTCAGAAATTGTACAGCTGTAACATATAAGGTTAGATCTACATCGCTTATAAAATCATACAGCATTAATATTTGTTGTAAAAACATCCCGTCATGTTCGTCAATATGGCGGTACACGTGTCCGTTTTTATCCCGCAACACTATCCCGATGCGCGTGAGGCAATATCCCAGGGATTTGCTGATACTCGTCCATACATGGCGGCCATCTTATTTGGCGCAGACTGATTTATTGATCGCAGTGATCTGAATGTGTGGAATAGATTTAATATGTTGGTGTGTTCCACTTAGTGATGATGTGTTTAAACATTTAAGGACGCTTTTTATTGGTCGTTATCGTTTCAGCTTTAACGTCTATGACATTTTTTATTTTTCATCTTTTGTTTATTTTTTTTATTATTAATAAGTTTAAGTTGACTTTGCAAAATTAATTGGATTTACTATTTATACCAATTAATTTTGCAACACACAAATTAATTCTACACCCGTTATATTATTTCAATTTTGCCCTTTAACGCTGTCTAAGAATCCTTTGAAGCATTATTTCATCACCAGTCATCTGAAAAATAAGAAATTGTAATTTTTTTATACTTTTTGACAAAAATAAATACATTTTTAAAATGAGGAAAAGTAGAATAATCGTATCTCAAAGTTATAGTGTCTGTTCGTTTACACACTGTACAAAAATGTTCAAAGTTGTCATATTATAAAATTCAATGATAATAATATGATGTTAAAATATCAAAAAGAGCGAAATCTTAATCTTTATGCTTTGCCGAACTTTTATCGTAAATCAAAATATTTGTTTTTTGCTTTATGCCACTGGTATATAATAAAGTAGTTTCATAACAAGTTTGCAGGTAATTTGTCACATGGGCGCGGCGATGCGCATCTTTTCACCCCGAACCTTCGAGAAAGTCGCCTAACAGGTACTAGCTGAATACATTGTGAGACTTATAATGTGGCCTATTGTACACACAATATCGCCTCCGTAGTCTAGTGGTTCAGAGCTTCGCTCTTGATTCGGGGGTCGTTGGGGAAAAACCTCTTGCGGATTACCATCAGCCGTTAAATAGGGGGAGTGCCCTGGATCTTTCAACACACTGGCCACGCCTTCCCAAAGCAGTGGGTCTTCAGGCTGATGATGATGACGATGAAAAAAATGCTACACATAAATTGCATCGGTTGTAATAGGAGCACAACAGTTTGACTTAGTTCGTTTTTCTGACGGACTAATGCGCCGGCCGGATAAGGGCAGTCGCACGCATTTGGATCATACTTCACTCGTACCTAGCCCATAATTCCAAATGTAATTGAATCATGTCTTATATAGAGCGAACGCCGAGCCGGCCATACCTAGAATATTTGAATATTCAAAACTTAAGCTCGGCGTAAACCACATTTAAGTGGTCTTAATGTGAAAAATTTAATAGACCGCGTAATAGTCTTGAGTTATTGCAAATGTGTCGCATTATGGAATAATAATAAGCTATTTATAAAAAAGCGTCCCGATATAATAAGTTTATGCGATTTTATGAATTATGTACCAAAAGGTAGTTCTTGAATTATTATTTTTACTTTTATTAAAACTCATAATAAAAAAAAGGTGATAAATTTTTGGCTGCTACTTGGTGCGCGTCAAATAAACAGTTTCGAACTTTTTGTCGCGATAAAAAGTAGCCATGTCTTTTTCCATTGTCATCTTTATAATATCAACATAAAAGGTAAAAGTTATTGATAGATTTAATAACGCATAGGCTCAACGCACGGCTAGAAAAATAAAAAAAAAAACATATTTCCCTGTTACAAAGCTTACTAAGGATGAATTTTTCAAAATTCAACCCTTAAGGGTTAAAATCTATTTCACACGGGCAAACCCGCAAGCAAAATGCCAATAAACTATAAAAATCTGGGGCAAGCTAGAATTCTAATATCGAAGCCAACGTGCGAAGTACATACAATGTTGCAAATTATTTAATTACCACGGTGTTAAAATATATTCAAATGTATGTGCACCGCCTTAATCGTAATTTGTAAAAGTAATTACAAAACAATTTTACTCAAATGGCGAAGTCTTTATGTAACGACCGAATCTAGTTAATTGATTAAGGTGTGCTGGAAATGTATATTTATGAGAGAAAAAAACCTTTTTTGTGAATAATTTGTCGCTATGTAGTCTATATAAGCAGGTAATAAATACTAATGCGTTCCGGCTGTCGTAGAAAGGGAGTAGCGAAATTGTAGTAAAGTTTTTAACGCAAATAAAGTGTTTTTTTACTAAGCTTGTCTGTTTGGGTTCAAATTTTATCAGATTAACAAAAATTTTGATCACTTTTTAGGCCTCAAATCTACATATAAATGAATTGCTGTTCGTTAGTCTCGGTGAAACTCGAGATCGGCTATACCGATTCGGCTATTTTTGGTCATGAAATATTCGTGAAAGTCCTGGGAAGGTTTTTATGCTCAACGAAGTGGGCACGGGTCATCTAGTATATCAATAATTTTAATTTGAATACATTAAATAAGTCAAATTACAATTCGATTTATTTATATAATTTTTTAACCAGACTTGCAGTGTGCAGGCAGATCACCTGATAATTTAAGAAAAAAGTGGATCCATATGTTTGATGGGTGTGTAAAATGTTCGTCCTGTGTCTCGCTTGTGTATTGTGCATATTAACACAATGGAGAATGTTCACTAGTTTTGTTTTTTTACATTTCATAATATAGTCCATATGAAATAAAAAAAATGTGTCTAAAAATTATTTCGATATGTCGCTTAGTTCCCGAGATATTAAACTTTAAAGGGTGCGAGTGACGGT
This sequence comes from Celastrina argiolus, assembly GCA_905187575.2. Taxonomy (NCBI): domain Eukaryota; kingdom Metazoa; phylum Arthropoda; class Insecta; order Lepidoptera; family Lycaenidae; genus Celastrina; species Celastrina argiolus. The sequence goes on along the minus strand of LR994591.1, from coordinate 1,884,988 downwards.
CGGCCGGCGACCGGCGGTGACGTCACGAGTCATACGCTCACGCAGTACGTTGCGCGTTCCAGTACGGTGTACTACGAAATAACGTTAATATTATTCGAAATGTCGAATTCAATTAGAAGAAAATCATGTGTTGTGCCAAAATGTGAAAGTACTACCACCATAGCACCGGAAAAGTTTTTTTTTTGGTTCAAATATATATTAAAATACGTCAGAAATGGCTAAAAGCGATCTGAAATAGGAAAAATTTACAAATGTCATAAAGTGTATGTGCATACATAATTTTTGTATTATGTGCGTTATCGCGAAAAAGGTTTTGTACACCTGTCCGAACAAAATTCATAATAACAATAAGTGCTACTTATTGTTATTATGAATTAATATTTTTTATTATCTATTATGAACTAATAAATTCATCTACCACTGTCTATGTATCTCATTACGAGTATTTGTACGAGTAGTCAGGGTTCCACCATACATGGTTTTCACTTGATTAGTATCAAACTAATTTGTCGTGAGTACTTTCATTTTGATGAGTCGCCCAAGAATTTCTTGGGCGGAACTCTTGTCTGTGGTAGCTAACAGAGTTAGCAAGGATTTAAAAAAATGCTCAACTTTCGAGCGTAGGACCGGGATTTTAGTACAACACAATTTGTAGGACAATTATGTCTGTTGAATTACATTAATATTAGCTATGTAATGAAAAAAAAATCTGCTGGTTACTCATAATTTAAGATGACCTCGATACAAGTTGGCAAGAGGGAACTCTTTGATCAAACCATAGATTTTCTAGGACAAATATTTTTTCAGATAATTTAGATCATTATCTTGACATTTAAAAAAAAAAATTATAGATATTTTAGAATCACCATATCCACAAACTTTATTCTTGCTGTCTCTGTTAGCTACCACAGACAAGAGTTCCGTCCAAGAAATTCTTGGGCCACTCATCAAAATGAAGGTACTCACAAAAAATTAGCTTGATACTAATCAAGTGAAAACCATGTATGGGGGAACCCTGACTAGAGTAGATATAATCCCACCAAAAACATTTTCATGTAAAATGTTGTCAAGACGAGTCTACACAGCTTACCCTGTGAAAAAGTTATCAGATATCGTATAAAGCCAAGCTCTACACCTTAATCAAAATCTATCGAAAAGTGGTCAGATCTCATGTAGACCCAAAATTCTTGATCTATGCGCCCTTACTTCACCAGGCTTAAAATTCAAATTAGTTTTTTTTTTGCATCTACCCTCAAATTTGTTTTTTTTTTGCATGTACCCTCAAATTGGTTTTTGTTGCATCTACCCTCAAATTTGTTTTTTTTGCATCTACCCTCAAATTTGTTCTTTTTTGCGTCCACCCTCAAATTTGTTTTTTTTTCATGTACCCTCAAATTGGTTTTTTTTGCAACTACCCTCAAATGTTGTTACAAAATGACATAGCATTATGTAACATCTCCTTTTTTCGAGAAACGCATACAATATATCAATGCATATAATATACATGATTACAAACTATAACATACTAATTAAATTTCTCATGTATGTACAATTTAGGTTGTTTTACAGTTCTACCAGATCTGGTAACATAATCTGTACCTATTTGCCTTTCCACAGGAACACAGTTATCATTATGCCTACTAATATCCTGAGAATTTTCACTCGTGAAACAAATAGGATTTATGGTAAGTATATTGCACGTATCATGACCAATATAAGAAGGATCTATTTTTTTAAATTCATCTTTACCGTCACCCGCAAAAGAGGAAGGAGGATTTATCTCTTTTAAATTATTTTTCCTATGTCTAATATGCGCTCTATTTCTCCTATAAATAACACCATTCATATCGGTAATATAATGAGACCTACCACAATCTAGATTTCTATGTATTACACCAGGAGTCCAAAAATCTTTGGGATTCTTTTTAAAATAAATGTCATCTCCAGGCTTAAAGACTTTATTTCTTTGCCTTGCACATCTGTCAAAGTAATATGTCATTTTGTTTTTATTGTTTTCATGACATTTTTTGTAAACAGAAAATTTTACTAAATTCGGCTTTAATTTCTTACACAGAACAGGCATATTCATACGTAAACTCCTAGACATTAATAATGATGCTGGGCTGGGAAAATCGACTTTAGCTGTGTTACGGTAGTGTAGCAATGCTAAATATACATCAGAATTATCTTGAGCACACTTACGTAGTATGTTTTTCGATATTTTCACAGCGCTCTCCGAAAAACCATTGCTCTGAGGATAATAAGGACTCGTGGTTATATGCTCCACGTCCCATTCAACCAGAAAGGATTTGAACTTACATGAGTTGAAAGGTGGACCATTATCCGACACTAATGATCGTGGGATTCCGTGGCGTGCGAAAAACGATTTCAAGTTTTTTACCACGTTATCAACGTTGTAATTCTTATGTAAAGAAGCTAGCTCAAAATATTTAGAATAGTAATCTACACAGACAAGGTAATTCTCCCCATCAAAATAGAATAAATCAACCCCTACTCGTTCCCAAGGGAGTTGTGTAATATCATAACACTTCAAAGGTTCCTTATTTGTGTTAGGTTTAAATTTAGCACATACCAGACACTGTTCAATTAAATTTTTAATGTCTGCATTTATATTGGGCCAATAAACTGTTTCCCTAGCAATATTAAGTGTTTTATTTATACCTAAATGACCACAGTGAATTTTATCTAATATTTGCTTTTGTAAAGCCTTTGGAACTATAAGCCTACTGCCCTTAAAGAGTAAATCATTCATTATATGTATTTCACTTTGAATATTCCAATATGGTTTTACCAAACAGTTAATTTTGTTTTTGCTTGTTGGCCAACCATTTTTTATATAAGATTTAAGCAAATTTAATGATTCATCTTGTTTACTTTCCTTTAATATTGACTCTAAATATGACTTTGATACTGAAATATTAGAAAAAATTGAATTGACATGATATTGTAAATCCTGTTCATATTGTGGTACATATGTATCACTGAGTGAAGCTCTTGATAACGTGTCTGCTATATAAATATGTTTACCAGGTATATAAATTACTTCTAAGTCATATCCTTGCAACGCAAGCATCATTCTCTGCAACCTAGCTGGCACTTCATGAAGAGGTTTTTTAAAGAGATAAATTAAAGGTTTGTGATCTGTATGAACGGTAACAGGACCTCCATAAATATATTGATGAAATTTATTACAACCAAACTGTATAGCAAACAATTCCTTTTCAATCTGAGCGTAGTTTTGTTGAGAGCTTGTCAATGTTCTTGAGCTATATGCAATTGGTCGCTTGTTTTGCATGATAACAGCGCCCACTGCATTCTTGGATGAATCTACTGACAAAATTAAAGGTAAATTGCAATTATAGTTAATTAATACAGGTGCTTTAGTAATAATATCTTTTAGTGACTCAAAACACTTTTGATAATTATCATCCCATAGGAATGGTACATCCTTTTTTAACAAGTTTCTTAAGACATTAGTGTTGTCTGCTAAGTTTTCAATGAAAGGGGCTAAAAAATTTAACATGCCTAAAAATCTTTGTAAATCCTTAACATTTTTAGGTGTAGACATATTTTTTACAGCTTTAATTTTATCTGGATCAATTTTAACACCATCTTTGCTAAAAATATAACCCAAATATGTTATTTCTTCTAAAATAAACTTACACTTGAGCTTGTTTAATTTCAGATTTACCTGCTTAGCCCGTTCTAAAAATAATTCTAATCTCTTATTATGTATCTCAATTGTCTCCCCATATATTAATATGTCATCACACCAAATAATTATGCCTTCAATATCCCCAAATAAATCAATCATAGTTTTATAAAATATTTCTGTCGCAGTATTAATCCCGAAGGGCAACCGTAGGAATTTATAGCGACCAAATGGGGTTTGAAATGTGCACAAATCACTACTTTCCTTTGTTAATTTTATATTATAAAAACCAGAGAACGCATCCAAGTGGGAAAAATATGTAGCTTTAGATAATTTTGACCTGACTTCATCAATATTTTTAATAGGATAATGACTTCTCAATAGATTTTTATTTAAATATCTAGGATCTAAACATACTCTTAATCCTCCTGCCTTTTTCATGGTAATGACTAAACTACTTACCCATAATGTGGGTTTGTTAACCTTTAGTATAATTCCCAGTTGTTCCATGACTTCTAATTCTTTCCTTAACGGCTCGATGAGAGCAAACGGTACTTTCCTCGGGGGATCTATGCACGGTGTGGCATCCTTCTTTAATACAATACTGTGTTCATATGGAAGACATCCTAGACCCTGAAAGACATCATTATATTTGATTACAATATTGTCACATGTTTTTTCATATAGGTTATGTATATTTCTCACAATTTTATTGTCATTTTGACAACTTACAGAGAAGTTTTTTGTTATTAAATTTAACTTTATACAAGTTGGTAAGCCAATTACAGTTGGACAATTCAAACTTGTTATTACAAAAGTGATTGTTTCAGGCTCTACTTTATTATCTAATAAACATGATACATTAGATATTGCCACTATGGGAATTTTATGACCATTATAAGCAAAAATATTATAATTTTTACACTGTTGTTTGTCCATATTTTTAATTTTTAACTTTGAGCTTTTGTATGTGTCTAAAGACATCATATTTATATCTGCTCCAGTATCAATTATGCAATCTACTCTTTTATTGTTTATATTAAGAAAATAATGCCAAGAATTATCATTTCTACTTAAAATTGTGCTATTACTATTACTTTGTGATTCAATGTTGAACAATGTCCCTACAGTAAATCTCTCAGCACTTTTTTTTGTTACTTCATCATCGAGATTTGAGTTGTATACTTCAGAAACAACATTCCTGACATTATTTTTCTTATGTCCATATTTAAAACATGACCTGCATTTATGCTTCCATGCTGGGCAGTTGCGATGAGCATGTGTTGTGTTGCATCTCCCGCACGTTGTTCTGGACCCGGGTGTGGCTGATCTTCTTCGTTGATAATGCGGCACTGGAGATCTGGTTTTTCTTCTATGCTGGTGCGATGAAAACGATGATGACGGAGAGCTGTTCCGACGGTTTCTGTGTATCTTGTATACGGTGGCATCTTCTCTTCTTTCACCCCCATTGATTGAATCTTCACTCTTCTGTGCCATAGTGAGTGTTCTACATAGCAGCTTGGCTCTTTCCAGGGAGAGATCTTGTTCTTGTAGCAGCTTTTGTCGAATTTGTGAGAAGTTTGTGGCCATGTTAGCGATGAGAATATCTTTCACCAGGGACTCACGAAGCGTACCAAACTCACATGAATGACTTGCATTTTCTAGTTCCATCAGAAAATTGTCCAACGATTCGTTCACACGTTGTTTTAATGTGAAGAACCTGTGTCTTGCAACTGTCAAATTCTTCTTTGGTTCAAAGTATTCAACAAATTTTTCCGTAACTTGTTTGAATGTAGAACTGCTTAGGTCCAAATTGAAGGAGTTGAAGATGTTTAGACCTTTTTCACCCATAGAGTGTAGCATAATAGCAATCTTCCTTTTGTCTTCGGTTTTCTCCATTCCCGACGCCAGCAAATATATCTCGTACGACTGAGTCAATTTTCTGAAGTTTTCAGCATTATTGTTGATGATTTCCGTCGAAATTTCCAGCTTTTGTACTCCGTTTGCAGCCATTGTCGTCATTGTTGTTGAACCACACCCAGCCGGTCTCGAAATTTCTTTTTTCGCCGTTCTCGACGTACCCTCTCTTTGGTTAATCTTTTCTTTTTCTTCTTCTGACACCATGTTTTAGTGCCACAGCATATGTTATTGTTATTAGGATCCAACTATACGTCCAATAATAAACACTTCTAGTTAATCGTATTTGGCTTTATTCACACGTAGATAATACATTATACAGTATCTTATATATAACTAGGTAGATACAGAGACCTCACCTCTAGGGGCCTGCCTAGGGGACTAATAATCAAGCTATCTTAGGCTTCAATGTCAGACGTCATCTTGACATCTTATTGTTTTAAATCTAATACATAATGACATAGCATTATGTAACAATTGGTTTTTTAGCATCTACCCTCAAATTTGTTTTTTTTTGCAACTACCCTCAAATTGGTTTATTTAGCAACTACCCTCAAATTTGTTTTTTTTTTGCGCCTACCCTCAAATTAGTTTTTTTTGCATGTACCCTCAAATTTGTTTTTTTTTGCATCTACCCTCAAATTGGTTTTTTTTTGCAACTACCCTCAAATTGGTTTATTTTGCATCTACCCTCAAATTTGTTTTTTTTTGCGTCTACCCTCAAATTTGTTTTTTTTTGCATGTACCCTCAAATTTGTTTTTTTTTTGCATCTACCCTCAAATTGGTATTTTTTGCAACTACCCTCAAATTGGTTTATTTTGCATCTACCCTCAAATTTGTTTTTTTTTGCATCTACCCTCAAATTTGTTTTTTTTTTTGCATGTACCCTCAAATTTGTTTTTTTTTGCATCTACCCTCAAATTGGTATTTTTTGCAACTACCCTCAAATTGGTTTATTTTGCATCTACCCTCAAATTTGTTTTTTTTTGCATCTACCCTCAAATTGGTTTTTTTTGCAACTACCCTCAAATTGTTTTTTTTGCAACTACCCTCAAATTTGTTTATTTAGCATCTACCCTCAAATTTGTTTTTTTTGCAACTACCCTCAAATTGGTTTATTTAGCATCTACCCTCAAATTTGTTTTTTTTTGCGTCTACCCTCAAATTTGTTTTTTTTTTTGCATGTACCCTCAAATTTGTTTTTTTTTGCAACTACCCTCAAATTGGTTTATTTTGCATCTACCCTCAAATTTGTTTTTTTTTGCATCTACCCTCAAATTCGTTTGTTTTGCGTCTACCCTCAAATTTTTTTTTTTTTGCATGTACCCTCAAATTTGTTTTTTTTGCATCTACCCTCAAATTTGATTTTTTTGCATCTACCCTCAAATTTGTTTTTTTTTGCATCAACCCTCAAATTAGTTTTTTTTGCGCCTACCCTCAAATAGTCATAAGATTAAACACTAAAATTATTTATACATTGATCGTGTAATATTTTTATTTATTGTTATCATTATAACGTTACCGACTGTTAAATGTGTTGAATGTGTGTTTAGATGTTTCACAGTTCTAAACATAGATTGCGCTGTTAGCTATCTGCATCGCGCTGTCGAAGTGTCGAACGGTTTTTACATAAGATTTTATGGAAATTTATATATGGTATATAAGGTTCCAATTCTCCCTCTATAAACAATATTATGTTAATACAACATCAGCCGGAGCTTATGCCGGAGCGATTTAAGTGATCGCCGTAATATTTTGTTTATATATTCTGACTACAATTTACTACTTGCTACCTGTTAATTCTTACCTAAATTTTACTTTCCATAAAATTAATACCTAATTTTAAATAAGTGGATAAAAACTGATTTTCTCATAGATATATATTTCATTTACAAAAAGTCCGGCACCGATTATAAACAGCCTGCAATAAATTATATTTAATTTAATTAATTTCAAATGGTCCTTATTGTACATCATATTCTTAACGTATTTCGTCGATTTCAAATCGAAAATCGTTATAAAAAGTTATGAGACTACTAAAAAGTATACTAAAATACATGTTATTTAGTGTATTGTTCATCAAAGCACAGCATCCATTTAAAACACAATGGTGTTTGATTTTCAACTCTATTGCGTTATCACAGAGCTCTATTCTCTACAGAGCTGGGTCTTCTCCAACCGGATAAATCCCGGACAAACCAACCATAGTTCTAACGAAGGTGCGTCTCATGCATTGACTCATCAGCTACAAGGAATTTAAACTAGTTCTCTTCCTATGTCTTCACTATGATACAGTTTGCCGATGTAAATGGCGCTTCTCAGAAGTTTCCCAAGCCAAGTGGTCCACGATCTTTTCCCTTTTATGTAAATTAGTAAGTATAATTACTAGCTCTAGTATGCGCTGAACGTAACACTACTAGTATTAGTATGGGGAAACGAACTTAATTAGGTATACAAGATTCTTTCTTATAAATATCCCTCCCACACCGATTTTGGTGTGGGGGACCGATTGAAAAGAATTTAGCTAAATTTAAGTGCCTGAATGTGTGCTCAATACACAAATAGAATGGATGACCGACACTATATATCTTCCATTGATGCTAGATCAGGTATGGAGGAGTTTCTAGTGCCTAAATGTGGGCGCAATACACAAATAGAATGGATGACCGACACGATAATATATTTCATTGATACTAGATCAGCTACGGAGGAGTTTCTAGTGCCTAAATGTGTGCCCAATACACAAATGGATAGATAACCGACACGAATAGGTTCAATTGAAACAAGAGACTAGATACGTAGGAATTTGTACTGCCTAAATGTGTGTGTGCAATACACAAATGGATTGGATGACCGAGATGAATATGTTCCAATGAAACTAGGCCAGGTACGCTGAAGTTTGTAGTGCCCAATGGAGAATGTTACTGGGTATGCGAAATTGGTTGTAACTTTATACATAATATTTAAAATACTTAAAAACTACACTACACGTGTTGTCGGCGACGTTTAGCGCGCTTTATTCCAGAGTCTCGCCCGGAACTTTCGGTAGACCACACCCGTTGGCCAGAACTTTAAAAAAGAATACAGTAAGGGCAGTTTAAAATAGAATACATTGAAGCTAAGCTAAGCTACGATCCTATTGTATTTAGGGAATAGTTTTTATCGTAAAATTGTATTTACGCTCTTTACCTACTTCGGAGCGCTGTATGCCTATTGTTTTACACGCTTTCATAAGTTTGGATTGTTTGTATGTATCGGAATCTTTGAATATTATTTGCACCAAAGTCTGATTAATTTGAAATTTTGCATCAAGGGCCAATGACAATGCAATATGCGTGTTTTTACAGTTTTTTTAAACTATAATTTATTTTATGATCTGAATTTGTAAGAGCAACCAAAATTACAAAAAAAAGGTTTTTAAATATGATGGTTCATTGAAATAAAAATGTAAGAAAAACAGCGGTTAGGCTACACAATCTACTTTGTGATTAGACTAAAAATGGATGGATATGGTACCAATACCAAAGCTACTCTCAGATGTTGATGACCTGCAGGCTTACTCCCGATCGTGAATCGAATCAGTTCAATATCAACGACTTTTGGTGTTTTATTTGGTGGATTACTTTGAAACTAACCAGGATAAAGAAAGTCGTTAGATCGTAACTTTTTGTACTCCCGACTATATCAATCGCCTGAAAATCAAAATAAGTAAATGTCAATTTATTCGGGAGTATCCGGCACGATCGAAGCTGAATCAAAATCGAATCAGTTTGGAGAGTACGGCCCCAGGGCCCTAATTCTCATTCTCTCTATTCGAAACTAAGTTCGAGGCCTGAGAATTAGGGTCCAGTTCGGAACAAGTTTGCCGGCTTAATTCGTTCCCAGCACAATTCTATTAGAGATTGTTAATCAATATTGGCGGAATTGCCCCCGAGCACGGAACCGCACGGGAATCGAACCTGTTGGACCACTGGAAGCTTGGCAGATGTAAATATTTATTCATATCCTACCCACTAATATTAACGTGAAAATTTGTAAGAACGCACGTAATGATGCAAAATGTATAATTGTTTCTCTTTCAGGCAATCACACAGATAACAATATAAACGCAAACAGTATGTGAGTAATGTAATTTAAACGAGTTCTTGTTATAGGTTTAAACTTCTGATTTTAATGAATTTGTGTACTTAACTGGGTTAAATCATAACATTTTATCTTTATAACGGGTGTAAAAAAAACAGTCACTATAACTTTTGTTTATGATACTACCTTTTCTGATTCTAGGAATTAATATTTTTTTCTTACAGAATATTTTGATTTTTTTTTGCTTTTCCGTTATTCATGCGACATAAAAATAAGAAATGATAAAAAGTAAAATTTTTTTTAGTTTTTGACAAAAAATACATTTCCAAAATGAGGAAAGGTAGTATATTCGTATCTCAAAGTTTTAGTGACTGTCCTTTTTACACACTGTACATAATTCTTCTGTACGTGTGCTGACAGTGAACTTCTAAACGGCTGAACTTTGAATGATTTTTGTGTGTTCAGGTGGATTCGAGAATGGTTTAGATTCATCATTGATATTTAAATATACCTTATTAATAATGTCACAATACTTTTGTATTGAATTTTCACGAGACTCACTTCTTCAAAACCGTAGTTTCCTAAAAATATAGTTTTATTTTAAAATTAAGAAATAACATACAAACTTTCAACCCCTATTTCATCCCCTCACAGGTTGAAATTTCAAAAACGCTAGAATAAATGTTCAATTATTTCTTATCAAGTGCTTAAATATAAAGTTTCATGGATTTATCTTTTAAAATTAAAGAAATCCCATACAAACTTTCAACCTCTTCATCCCCTTTTTTTCGCAAAAAAAGGTAGCCTATGTCGTTTCTCAGGGTCTAAAGATTGTATGTGCCAAATTTCATCAAAATCGGTTGAGAGGTTTAAGCGGGAAAGCGTAACAGACAGACAGAGTTACTTTCGCATTTATAATATTAGTAAGGATTTGATTATTTGGTAAGATTTCTTATTTACAGTATTCGTTTATGTATGAAATACTTGATTGGCTGCAGTCCCCAATTTTTCTCGCTGCCTCGCTGACTCGACGCGACAAGCCCATGATCATCACATGACTTACATGCTCATCCAACTCAGCTTTTCTTTTTTTTCTTATAATTATCGTATACGGGCACACCCGCGGCTTCGTCCGCATGCTAAAGTGAAATAAAACCTTCGATTTTGAAAATTTCATTAGTGTTTTGCTCCTATTAGTCTTGGCGTGATATAATAATAATAATAATAATAATAATATCTATGGACGCTTCACACCACGTCAATATGGCCCTGTGCTAAGTATCCGAAGAACTTGTGTTACAGGTACCAGACAACGGAAATATATTTAATACTTTTATACTATACACATATTTAAGATTTTTATTATATTATACACAAATTTAATACACATCCATGACCCAGGAACATTGAAAACTTTTTGTTCCCTCGGCGGGATTCGAACCCGCGACCTTTCGTTCGAGCGCCAACGCGCTCAACCAACTGCGCTACGGAGGTCGTCTCTACCTATATATCTACAGGGTTCATATATCAAGCCGATTATAGTGTGAAGAGAAGGACGCGTAGAGCATTATTTTTATTTTGGCACCTCATATTAAATTAATTACCATAACGCGACAAATCACGATTAAAGATCTCGATAAATCCTGTCCTGGTCAGGTCTTAGCTCAACTACCAGTGCGTTTGTGTGTATAGACAAGAAGCCAGCGAGACATAATCAATTTAGATCTTTGATTTTTTTTTTGAGTTACATTAATTAATTAGTAATGTAAACATATTAAATTATTGTAGTTACTTGAAAGATCTTGCTTTGTATTGTACCCAACTCCCTAGTTACAGTGGTATAACTATCCGCCCGTTCCCACGACGTGCTATCCGGTAGTCAGCAGTCACGACGGCGCCGACTTAATTGATGCCTCGAATATATCAATTATGTGGTCTAACTGTTCTGTAATATTTGCAGTAGCTAAAATGCTGTCAATGTAATAAATATTATAAATATACAGTGTGTAAAAAGAACAGTCACTATAACTTCGAGATAGGATTATACTACCATTCCTCATTTAGGAAATGTATTTTTTTAATATGTGCTGTGGGTACCAGATAACAGCGGCTTTTCTAATATATTTTATGTAACTAACCTTAAAATTAAAAGAAGGAAATGTCAAACTAAAAGGTGGTATTTTTAAACGGGCATTGGCCCACCTCATATTCCTACCACTACAACTGTGATCCAGGATCAACAGCGGTAACCAACCAAGACAAACCCTTTCATAAAAAAAAAACATTTATTTCAGGCTTCATAGGATATTATAAATACCTTACAGACTAACATACATACAAAATATACTTAAAACTGATAAGATACTAGGTGTTAGGGACTTTCCATAAATTTATCTGTAGATTTACATTTTAAAATTAAAGTTATAGAGTAAACTGCGATCGCCGACCCGCCTTCTCAGAGAGTATAGTCAACTTACCCACATGAAGTACTTTGAGGAAGCTTATGAAAATGAAAATGAAATATCTTTTATTTCCAAATAGGTTTTCTAACCTACATTACTAGTAACACTTTTAGAATTGTCCTACATGATGACCTACCACCAGTTTGGGGACTAATAACCCGACGAGAAGAATCGATGATATTATGTCCAAATCCCTCTACCAACCCATGGCCCTATCAACCGATCGTGGTTATAAGGGCCGAAACATGGGAATACGCTATTGTCTCGTATATTCAGTCAGGTGCAAAATTCTTAATTCTCTACAAGTTATTTAATATTCATCTATCTGTCCGTCTCCTCTTTCTGGGATGGACTATACAGATAAGACTTCGGAGTCTTCCCATAGTTCGTCCTGGTTCTATTATCTTAGTTTTCTCGTTCTAGGTTCTTATGCCTTAATCGCGCGTTTTCCTGTAGTCGTCCGTAGTTTGCCACCGAAGAAATGAAGTCACAGAGCAGCACCAAAGCTTATAGAATAGAATAGAATAGAATAGAATAGAATAAAAAATATTTATTTCAGACTAATATAACAGGCCCATATTGTGATAGTGTCCCGATTTCACCAACGCATGTTAGTGTTAAGGGTTTGTTAAATTACCATGCCTTCTCATTCATTGATAGGAATTACGAGAGGAACAACATGTTATTTAACGAAGGATTAACTTTAACATTGCTTGGTGAAAAACGTCCTTAGCTTATAATTGTAATAAATATATTGTTAGTAGTGTTAGTAAAAAAATACATTAAATTCTACTTTTTATTTATCCCTTGACTACTCTTAGAGCAGTCAAGTCTCGCAGCCATGACCTTCAGATTGCTTTTCTCAGGCGCTGCAGCAGGGAAGCGTACCTTTTGCGTATCGCTTAAAACCATCAGTGCGCGCAGTAGTAACCCGCAAAAATATCTGACGCACTTCAGTGCCATGGTTGCCCCAACAGCATCCTGAAGGTATTCTGGACACGCAGAGTGTCATAGGTTCGACTCTTATACGTCACCCATGCTTTAAACAAAGTTAACCCGCATGTCCAGCAGTGGAAATCAATTAAAGAGTCATAGCCGAAATGATGGTACAAAATGCAAGCACCGAATACTTTTATTTCTCAATTCCCAATGTGGGCTATGAGGCTTGGGGGGCAGTGACCACTAATTACACATGCGGCTTTTTGCGCGCGCATCGCGGATGCGTCTGTTATTTACGAGGTGGACTTTTTCGGGTGACACGCGTCGATGTGCGATAAAATGTAGATGTACTGAATAAATTTGGTATTAAGATTATAAATAGCCAAATAACGCTGGGTTACGCCATTAATCAAAAGCGAATACATTTTACATAACTGAAAACAATTAGAATTGTTATAACAACTAGGGCAAAAGTTTCCTCGCCGTTGTCGAGTAAATACAATAAAATACAGCTATGTATTTTTTAATAAAATAATATTTGTTCCCCCCGATTTCAGCAACAACAATATTTTATTGAAACCAGACCCGCTACTCAGACGTTCTTTATAGTGGCCAAATGGGCACGAAATACACAAAAACACATTCTCTTCCTTTACTCTTGTAACTGTCTTTCCAAAAAGACTTGCTATATCACGCTCAGAACCGACTTTTTACAGGCCAATCAGACCAATACCCAAAATTTTCCAGGACAGACACCACAACAAAAAAGAAACATTTGGACAACGGAGGTAGTAATGAAAACATAATACCGGCGGTAGCTCTTTATGTTGACGTTTCGGGAATAACTTGTTAAGTTTATTTGGAAATAAAAAAAACTAGGTATTTAATTTTTATAATATATTTAATTATGTAAGTAGGTTCACTCATATTGTATTTATTTGTGCATCTACAATAGAACATCGATGCGCCACCATAACGGAGCGAAACTTATTCAGTTGTCTGGAATGATTTTCTTTTTATTGATTCTGTATGTTCGTATTGAGAAATACAGTTCGAAACTATACCTTAACTGTCTTGCGTTGCATAATGTGCCCTAATACTGTCCTTTAGTATTTCGGCTTGATATTGTACTGTATTCTCAGATAACGCTTTGATTTTATAAAACATTAAAATAATTTTATTATAGTCAAGATTATCTGACCAAAATAGTGCAATGCTGTCTTTGGACCAATGTAGTGGTATGATACTGTGGTGCACCTGTCATTAGAACTCATTTTATCTAACAAACTATTGTTTGTTTTTCTAAGTACCGAATTATATTCGGCAGTGTATCAATTAAACAAAATAAATGGCTCTAAAACATTAATATTAAAATACTCGTGTCAATCTATACAGTGTGTAAAAAGAGCAGTCACTATAACTTTGAGATACGATTATACTACCTTTCCTCCTTTTGAAAATGTATTTTTATATTTTTTTTTGTCAAAAATAAAAAAAAAATCACTTTTAATCATTTTTTTGTCGCAAAAATAACAATAAAGCAAAAAAAAAATATTAATTTTTGTAAAAAAAAAAAAAACATTTCTAGAATGAGAAAAGGTAGTATAATCATATCCCAAAGTTAAAGTGACTGCTCTTTTTACACCAGTTACATTTACTTGAAACATTAAATATTCTTATACCAACTAACCCCGACTTGGCATAACATAGATCTCACAACTTTTGACGGTAGAAGAACTAAGTAGCGAGACTTGGCAATTTTTACAAGTTATATTTTTAATGGGTTGTAGTTTACAATCGTGTAGTTCACATGAGTCATATAGAATCAAAAACAGCAATCTAATTTTTGACTTAGTATTGGTACCCATAAGTCAAAAGTCAGATTGCTGTTTTTGATTCTATACGACTCACATTTAACATAATTGACTTTCCCTTTTTTTGAAGTTCTACTAGGGCATATGACACGTAAATGATGTACGACCGCGGTAATGACACGCCATCTTGTTTTTGACACTCATTGTGCTGTCAACACTATTTCTTATCGATATATAACGCGTAGTGATGTGATAAATTGTCGCCGTCCGATATTAATGTCCAATTGTTTATCGATAGTGGAGAACGGACCACCCAAATTTTGGGAAAAGTGGGTTGCTATGATACCTTTATGCTTTTGAAGATGTTATGTAAAGTCTCATGATGCAGTGTCTGAGGTGAATTAGCAATAAATATAAATTGTATAGTCCTTTTTCAGTTTATTTTTTTAAGTGTTATTCTAGAAATTAACACAAAAAACTACGTTATTAAATTACTTATTTAATTCATTAATTCAACATGTTTTAGTTTCATTTTAGTTTTAATTTTTTATAACACGGAATATTACGCATTGTAAGTAATATTTTGAATTGTTTAAAGCCCTAACGTCTTACTGACAGCAGACAGAATAGCTTTTTTCTACAGCTATTTCATCCCTATCAAATACGACACGTTTTTGTCATAAGGGTTTTGCTATTAATGCCACGAGAGAAAATAAAGTGAAAGAAAAAAGCGGTAACAGACTCAGGATACTGAAAATAATAACCTAGTGTTTACATGCACTAGATTTACTTCTTAGACTAATTTCATCTTGATACACACGTTTCTGTCAAAAGAGCCATAACTCTATTTATGCCAAAAGAGAATATAAAGTGAAAGATAAAAAGCGGTAAAGCAGCGGGTCATCTCGCCATACCGGGCGGCGGGCGGCGGGCGTCGGGCGGCGGGCGGCGAGCGGCGAACGGCGAGACGATCCGAAATCGTTTCCGCAAGACGAGCCCCGCAAAAAACACGTGTCACACCAATAAATCATCGAATCGAGTTTACTTGACCAGCGAGATACCATATAAATAAAAAGAATAAAACTTTGTTCGGGACATTTTAAATATAAAAAAAAACAACATACAAACTCTAAATCTAAGTCATTACAGAATAATAAAACAATGACACCAAATAAAAATAAGAAATAAATAAAGGAAAAACTAAATTACATATTAAAAAAAACCCCCCGACTTAGCGAATAACATTTCTATCGCACCTAACAAACGACCTCATGACCTTGAAGACCTGAATCGATTTCCGCCAAACATAGCAAAGAACACTCTCGTCTGATATACCTTTCAAACAAAAAAAAAACGCATTAAAATCGGATAATCCGTTTCGGAGCTACGATGTTACAGACAGACACATACACATTTATATACACGTCAAACTTATAACACCCCATCGTTTTTGCGTCGGGGGTTAAAAATACTACGTTCTTCATCGAGAAATTATTCGTATTATACGCTATGTAGTTTCCTAACCATTCTAAAAAATAGGCTTACAAACTGTTGCACCGACCTAACGCATATATACGAGTATTTACGTGGACGTTCCCCAGATAAATAGCTATAAAGTTTGCAATGTATTTTCCCATTGTTTAAATGCGACGTCTGTAGTAACAGCACATCGATGGCCCGCCCGGTTAAATCGATCGACTGATTACACACTTATGTTAAAGTCGTAAAGAAGAATGTCGTCCGATTTTTTGTTTGTTAAGAGAGTTTTTGTCTCCGACTTCCCGATGTACTAGATTTTGGCTCGTTTGTTTTTATCGCACTAATTAATTGACCGACGAAAATACTTTGAGGTCGACGCAAGGTTTATGCATTTTAAATAGGATGAGCATTGAGCAATTTTTTGTGATGATCGCCTTTAATTATTGTCTTCTGTATTTACAATCGATACGTATATTCGTTATCGACTTTACAATATCGTTATATCGTAATTTATATAAGGTTTAATTCTTACAGAAATAATACATTATATTATTATAATGAAGACGTAAAACACTAGTATTAATATGCCTACAGAATACAGGGTGTATTCTGTAGGCAAAGTATTATCAATCATTTATTTTACACCTTCTATAGGACCTGAACTCTAAAGCGCCCCACCTAATCTAAACTTTTTGAAAATACCAAATAAAAAATTGAATAATGAAATACCCGAAAAGGGCAATATAACCTATAACAATTATTAAAGTTAATTATATAAGTTTATAAGACAATGATACACTAAATAATATAAATTTAAAACGTCATTAAAAATAATTACCGGCATTATTTTGTCAGATTGGGAAACATCCTCTTAAATTAAATATATAATTTATGTGAAAGTTCGTAATAATGGCCGAATTAATATTAACCATCGTTTAAATCTTCAGTTTTCGGAAACAATGTAGGCTAATGACCCTGATATTTTGGCCTTTTATCTGATCACCGGATTTTTTTGACCCCCGATATAAGAAAGGTGTTACAAGATGATCTGTACATGTATATTTGTAGCTTTATAGTTCCCAAACGGATGCACCAATTTCGATCTAGTTTGTTTCTATTTGACAGGTGACTTAATTGATAGTGACAATACATAACGTCATCATCAGCCGACTGCAGTTTTATTTTATTGACGGTATTATATTTATTAGAAGTTGTTACCTAATTATTTATTTAATAGACAAAAGATATGCCTCTTACGAGGCATAACCTAATGCATTAGCAGTGACATCAAAATTTTATAACAATAATACTATTAGGGTGAACAATTTCAAATTTATTATATCAGTGTGTAACCGGGGTTAGGTGAAGAATAGAAAATTTTACTGTCATGTCTCACAGAGCTAACGTAAAATGTCTTAAATTATAGTATTAGATAATTATAATTTCTATGGGCGCTTCATACAAAGTCAATCTGGGGCCAGATTGACGTGGAACGACACAAATTATTCTGATACTTATTTGAAGAACTTGTGTTACAGGTACAAGACAACGGAAATATATTTAATACTTTTGTACTATACACAATATTTATGATTTTTGTTTGATAAAAAACAATTTAAATAAACATCCATGATCCAGGAACATTGAAAACTTTTTGCTCCCTTGGCGGGATTCGAACCCGCGACATCTCGCTCGAGCACCAACACGCTGAACCACTGCGATGGAGGTCGTCAAAAAAGTAAACATACCGTCTAGTATTACATAGATTCCAGTGACGAGCACGATAATTTCTGTGTAGAAAGTCATTGTAAGGAATTTATTAGCGATGGCACCATGACTCAAGCTTCAGAAAAGAATAATCTAGTGGTCAGTCACACTGGTGTATTTCTGATAAGAAATGGCCATCGTTTTGGTGGTAAAATCCACTTTTTCACAATCGCAGCTACTGATTTTGGAGTAAAATTTACAACCTCTCTCATTACGTAAAAGTTCGTAATGAGGTAATAATAAAGCCTGAATTTAACAATGAGTACTAAGAAAAGCTCGTTGGTGTCCATTTCTGCATTTCAGCCCATTTCGTTTAATAAACCCTAATGAATGGGTGAGAATGATCACCAAATATTTATTTTTGTCAGCCGGTTTTCACGCTAATTTCCTGCATGGCAGAGTGTATTTCTGCGTGGTTGTTTCGTTGAATTTCTGCGTTGATCGGCGCACATTTGAGAACCGAATGGCAATAAAAGTTTATGTGTTTCAAACCTGAACTGTCGGCAAAAAAACTGGAGCATCATTCCCCGCTCGTGAAAATTTATCGCTGCCATCGCAAGAAACTCTGTGTCGGCTTTTTCGAATTGTTTCGTGCAATTTGTCGTGTAATTGTTGCAAGTGTCACGTCTATATTTTTGATTTTATATTTCGTTACTTTTTTCTTAAATAATGTATTTTCGGTCGCACAAATATCAGTGGTCATTAGCGACTACTAGGTTTACATTTTATATAAAATCATAATAATTATTTAATTTTCGATATTGTACAGTTTTTTCTGTGCTTTCTAGACATTTTTTAAACTGTTTTTCATTTGTCACTATCACATCTCACGCATTTATTCTTACGATCCTTCGTAATTAGATGGATATGTGTTACATTGATATGCCCTATTCTTAATCTATTATTATTATTAACTACTTGCTCCCCTTTTGGTTTTATTTTCTTTTTTCAAAAATTCATTTTCTTATCTCAAACAATGTACTACTGTTATCATTTGTTTTGTTACTTTGTGAACCACGTATCGCATATTGTTATTTAATAGTAGCTTTTGGCTATGAGTCCGAAAATGTTCTTGCAGTAACTCAGAGGCACACGGGAACACTGTACTTTTTCGGGATAAAAGTAAAATTCCTGCAAAACAGTTTGTGTCTAAACTGGTTCAGTTACGTGCGAAGAAGTCACTAACATACAAACTTTAGCCTTCAATATTAGTGTGATTTAGTTTAGTAAGTATGAATCATACTACTGTAATTCTAAAGTTGGGGATGATGTCATTTGAAGTGAGAAAATCATCTAAAATATCTCTAATAAAACACATATATTATTAATAAATATACTATTGAACAAGTAAACATAATATGTCAATCTAATCCTGAGCTAAATCTCTGGTAGAAAGCTAACGTCATATAGCGGACAAAAACAGAACTTTAACTGTTATTAAAGCCTTCTCAGATAATGGATATACACTTAATAATTTAATTCTAGGTAGGTATAACATTAAAATTTATTAATATAACACAAACACAATACGGTTGCTTCCAAAAAAACTACATATTTGATGACGAACAAACTGGTAAATTACATTTTCGTTCGAAATGTAATGTAATGTTTCATAGATACTTAAATACAATTAATGTAAAATAAATTAAAAGATGTAAAATATGACTTTATAATAGAGTGATGATGATGAACAATTGCTATAAATATTGTAATTTGATTGAATGGGAAAGCGCTAAAGTGTTATTAAATAAACACCATTTATATCCTCAATATTATTATCCCTTTCCTAGCGCCGCTATTAAGCAGGAGTATGAAACATTTTTGTAACTCAAAAGTTAAAAATGTTTTCTTGCGCAACAGGCAATGGGGAAATTAACAATCAGATCAACTAATCAGTGTACAAGTCTCATGACAGTTGTCAAATTTAGCACTAAATTTGAACTTGACTAGAGATTTAAACACTGATTTGTTTTTTAAACGTTGATTTGCCTTTCAGAAGCCGGTAGTTAGTTTTTGACATACCTAATTTAATTGAGATAGTATACAGTAACAATATTTTTATTAAACTACTTTACCGTAAGTTATCAAATAAAATGCACAAAGTTATTTTAGTAGACACTATGTAAAGTACACGTTTACTTTATGTACTTAATTATGTAATCAGGTCAAATAAGCATTTATTGCAGTGATTTCGTTGTCTCATTTGCAATAAGTGTTTGCACTTTGACCGCACCGCGCAGGCGCATCAGATAATTTATTTACGCAAATGGCCGCTTTAAATCAAACGACGTTTTTCCTTCGTAATATCTTGTTACTGTGAAGTAACTGTACTTTTAGCTTCACTTAAGAAATTAGCTTAAGAGTTATTTTATTTACAGACTTACCGACAGAAATGATTTAAAATAACTTACTTTAATTAACTGTTAAACATCAATAAACTTGTCAAAAAAATCGGGTCTTGCGCCTGTTCTATCTCCAGTCGTGTTCGTTTGCCATCCCACTGGGTTATGAGAGTAAAAGGAAGAGAGAGTGTCTTTGTGTATTGGGCACACACTTGGGTACTATAAAATAATTCCTGCGTAGCGGGTCTGGTTTCAATGAAATCGGCTACTGACACTAAAATCGGTAAGGAGAGCTATTTATTATAATATAGAGAAGTGTATCAATAAAACCTATACATAAATTGAAAATAGTCGCCCAATGTTGGCGCCCTCTGAGTTCGTGCTCGCTAACTTAATTTTCGCGATCGGCGCGCACGCAACAGTAGCTATCGCCAACCGCTCTATTACTGTTCCCAATGTGAATGGCCGTTATTATATTATTTAATAATGTTAATAATAAGCTTCTGTTTGAGGGATCCGTTGATAGATCTTCAAGCTCAAATAAACGCTACCAAGGTCTAACGGAAGATAGGTATAGCTATTTTAAAAACTGCAGATCTTTTAGCTAAGATGCCATGTTAAGTCCGTTAATATGCTTAATTATGTTAATTTGCTTAATTTACTAGAATAAATAAGAAGATCCCGTGTGAGGTGGTCGTTGAAAGATCTACCGTGGTCTAGTGGAAGATCAGCTGAGCTATTCTCAAAAGAGTGTAGGACCATTAGCTAAGAAGACGTCTCTGATTATGTCGACGAAGCAACAAAATATTGTTTGTCGTATATCTGGAGGCACGGTAGTTCTGCCGCCAAGTTGAGCATGGCTGTACCATTCTTTTTTAGAAACAGTTCAGGGGGCCTACTCAAGATGCCATCGCTAATTATCGCTTACAAAGTTCGATAACAAAATGTATGGGATTTGACATAAGCTACGCTAAATGATCGCGATTTAGTATGTCATTTAGCGTCCCTTATGTCAAAACCCATACATTTTGTTATCGAACTTTGTAAGCGATAATTAGCGATGGCATCTTGGGTAGGCCCCCAGGCCATTGTCGACCAACTATAATATCGTTTATGGATAAAACTAGAAGCCTGTATTTTTAG
Source organism: Celastrina argiolus (assembly GCA_905187575.2). Taxonomy (NCBI): domain Eukaryota; kingdom Metazoa; phylum Arthropoda; class Insecta; order Lepidoptera; family Lycaenidae; genus Celastrina; species Celastrina argiolus. The sequence goes on along the minus strand of LR994591.1, from coordinate 1,863,368 downwards.
TAACTAAGCAGGCATTGTATAAACACGTATATTTCAAATTTCATTAAATTTTAAACAGGAGTTTACTATAAGGAGTTTTTTTATATTTTTCTATTTATCACTGACACATTCACTGACCGATCATCAAAAGAATTAGGCACTTGTACCAGACATCAAAGAATATGATCTCTATAAGATGTTGTGAGACCAACCGACTTACTCCGATTTGGCATCGCATGGGTCTCGCAACTTTTTACGGCAAAAGAACTAGATTAGTAGACTTGGCATTTTTCACAAACTATGTTTTTCATAGCATAACTGACGTATCACGTGCAACAGTAATGCCAAGCCCACATAATATTAAATTTTTTAATTTCAAAGATTCGAATTGTAAACAATAAGATGTTGGCTATGGTTTGTTTGAGAGTGATAAGAAAAAAAAAATGATTTCGAATAGTTGAGCCGACTTTGATGATTTAATTTTTTAAAAGGTCTTGGCGTATTTTTTTTTAATTTTTATTTTGGAAGTCGATTTTCATTTTTTTCCTAAAATTAATTTATTAACGTACACAAAGAAAGAACCATAAACAATAATGAACTTAAAATTCAGCAGTCGATCGTGCCGCCTCATCAGTACAACGAACTTTAGTTTCTTTATGAATCAGGCGAAATTGATGACCCAGAGTCATCAGATATCACTAACAAGCGGTAGCTGATATGCACGTGAGATCCCGAGATTATGGGAGCTTCACACCGAATACGTAAAACGCAACACACTCGAACTAAATTATATGCCCTGCCGAAAATAATAAAAATCGGACAAGGAACAAACTAATCAAAAATTTACTGGCAAAATTTATTACATCCGTGCAAAAAGTCTGAAGAAAGAATTCATAGTCATCTCCCCTTAAGGAGAAATTCAAGAGTGATGAAAGTAGAATTGTGCGCTAATACAATAAAGAAAAAAAATTACACTATCAGTCTCAAGTTTTCAAATTTGATATTGACATTTGACACACAAGTGTCTAGTCAAACGTGAATGTCAGTTAAACTTTATTTTCAATGCTCCGAGTTCGAGTCGAGTCCTTCGGTCATATTCTAGATTATAATATATTATAGTACCAATCTTGATGTCGAAAAAATATAATATTGTTGATAAAATCAATGAATGACTCATTGATATTGGGTTTCTACAAAGATTTATCTTAATATATTATATTTAGTTGAAGTTATTCAGTCTTTATTTGAGTTAATTGTGCAGGAAAACTACTAATGTTGATTGCAAGAAATTCGGTCAACGCGTATTCGTATCCAGTCTGAAGAGTCAATAACATGTTATGATTTTTCATATTTTAAAAAAGAACCCACAAAAATAAACCTTGCGCTTTTCGAATAAGGTCTATGTTTCTTTGCAGCAACGTAACCCTTTAACATTTTGATCTTTGAGTTCCTGCATGTTTTTGGGTGCGTTTTAAGAGGTATTTGGTGCGTCGCTTTATCATTCCCGATATGGTATGCAAAAACCAGGAGAGCAAAATGTACAGAAAACAATTAAATAGCTATAACAAATTGATTAACGGTAAACTTGAGAAGAAAAATTACATTTACTTTTTTGGAACTACATGTTACGTAGTATTCTTTAATAAGGGCACAAACAAAACCACGAATTCACATCGTATCGTATATATTTGCAATCGAATCGATGTAAAATGAGAATAAAAAAAACAAACGCGTCAACTTATCGCATCGCACCGCGGTTTTGTGTTGGAGCCCTTACCCCTAACGAAAAGAGAGTGGTTAATCTGAAGCTATTTTTTATTTGATAGTTGAAGTCGCTGAGAAGGTTCTGAGCATTAAATTAACCTTGATTGGTTTTCTTGCCTGACAATTTGGGCCTTTTTTTTAATTTTGTTCAAATTAATAAGTGTAGCAATTACGACTTTAAACGGACATGTTTAGTTATCAGGGTCAATCCTGATGCCATTGCTATAATAGTTAATGGAATCATGCGTTACTTTAATACATATATCCTATGGAAATCAATAGCATACAATTTAAATATATCATACAAATTAAATATAGCAATATCCCGCAAAAAAAAAAAAATTGCGGGATATTGCTAGACATTTATCTTTGCTATATTTACCACTTACGAAGTTTGAAAACGAATAGTTTGGGATTAGAAATAGGCTGCGCTAAGTGACACTAAGTGAGACATGTAGCGAACCTTATGTCACATCCCACATTTTTGTTTTCGAACTTCGTAAGTGATAATAGCGATGGCAACTTGAATCAGCGCTCAGAGCCTTTAGTCAAGTTACCATCGCTAATTACGACATAACATGAGAATCGCTGTTATTTAGTGATGCTTATTTATCAAAGTCTGTTAAAAAATAAATTTCATAATTTTTTTAACTTCGAAATTTTATAGACTGTTTTATTTTAATGAAAATTTGAGATTGAATAAAAACATTTAGGCCCAGGATTATTAAGCATAGAGGGAACAGAATAATAACTAAGAACACTCACGCTTACGACAGTTTGGGAGCTACTTTGTCAAAGCCAGATTTTAATTTATAACACGATTAATAATATAACACCTGTTATGTTGAATGAAAGTTACTTTAATTTTATTTATCTATAATATGTATTTTAGGGAGTTTTGTTCTGGGAAAATCGCAAATATATTTATTCAGGGTACAAATATTTCCAGCTTCCAAGCGAGTGGTGCAATTGACTTACTTCTGCGGCTTTCAACTTTACGGCCAATTGCAAGAAGTTTGTGTTCTTGTTACATTTAGCCGAACCTGTTGGACAAATTGTCGCCGGTAAAAAGCGAATCATTCGGCAATTAGCTGATTAATTGTTTAATTAATTGCGGCAACATGGCGGAGGCCGGTTCTTGTGCGATTTTTGTTGTTACAGTTATGTTGGGACAAGAGAGCGGCTTGAAGCGGGAACGAGTTAAACTATCTATATATTGATAAATTTAACCTAAACCTAAACCGAAAACATCGAAATTTTCACATATTCACATATTGTGTAATCTTACCAACACTTTCACAGGTATATTAAAGGATTACATTATCCAATACATTTTACCAACAATAAAACAATAATTAAACATCAAATGAAAATCTTTCACAGAAAAAATACGCCATTTTGACACTGCCGATTGTAGAATATAAGTCTATAGTCTATGGATTCATAGCAAACAAAGATCATTGTATTAATATTGGCCAATTCGCATCTACTAGACTAGTCTTTGGTTGTGTCATAGACGGGTTTGTTTACGTTTAGGTTAAATTTATCTCGGATGTACTATACGATATTTAGGGAATCGTAGTCTAGTGGTCTACAGCTTGGCTCTTGACTTGGAGGACGTGGGTTCGATTCCTGTGTTCGGGCAACGAAACGTGATCAACGAAATTGTTTTCATATTTGTGTAGAATATTGCATGCTGATTGCTGATCACCTGATAGTCTTACAACACTAACAATCTACGTATTGGATTCATTCAAAAAGACAGTCCCGGGCCTGTTAACGTATTTAATATTGAATTCCTCGTCGGGATTCAAACCTCATTACTTTGACATGAGCGCCAATCAACTTCACACTTTTACTCTTTTATAAAATTATTATTACCATTTTTCGACATTCCCTAAAAATCGAACACACGTATAATAACAAATGAGAGTTTGATTTTTATTTATATAAAATTATAAATACACATATTATATAAACAAATACGCTTACGCTTGTGTGTTGCGTTGCCCAAAATATTTTTAGCTGAAATATTTTTGTAAGTATTGAATTGCTTCAGGCCTCGGCACTGTTTAAGCTAAATTATATAATATTTAATAATATAAACACAAAATTATTTGTGTGTGCACGATACATAATAAGTTCTGGATTAACAAATAGGCTATTTTTTATCCAGCAAAATGTACGGATCCCAATTTTATTTTGCGCGGAAGTAGCGAGTACAACTAGTAGTTAATAAAGATCAATATTGTATCGCTACAAAATGCCTTATTGCGTCACAGTGTGAGCTGACGTACAAGCGTATATCTGATCTAATTATGAATAGCAAAGGTCAGTGCATTAGCCATTGAAAGGCTTTCCTCCATCAGTCATCGGCGGTAATGAACATGTTGGGTTGACGACAGTGCGGTAATTAGATGCTGGATAGCTCTGATTGGTGGGCCAGGGGCATAGAGTAGCCAATGTATAGAATTGTCAGAAGCTCGATCTGAGGCCTTACTCTCCAAACTGATTCTATTTTGATTCAGATTCAATCGTGCCGCGTACTCCCGAATAAATTAACGTTTAATGTTAATTCTCAGTCAATTGAATAATGAAATATGCCGTCATGCAATGGGACAAATGTGACATCAAAACATATTGTTGAAAATGTTGAAATGTTTCAACCATCTGATTGATATAGTCGAGAGTACAAAAAGTTATGATGCAACCCTTTTCTTTATCCTGATTAGTTTCTAAATAATCCACCAAATAAAAATACCAAAAACTATTGAGATCGAACTGATTTGATTCTCGATTGTGTCGGGAGTAAGCCTGCTGGGGCCTTACTCTCCAAACTGATTCGATGTGTATCAGATTCGATAGTTTCGACCGGTCTAGTTTCCGAACCGGTAGTAGGCATCATGTAGGACAATTCTATAAGTATAAAAGATTAGAATTTTTTAAATTTTGAATATTTGAATTTCGTGTGGCGTACTCTACAGAATAAATTAACGTTTGCGATAACGGGCGAGGAGAAACCGCAACAGAGTTTTAAAAAGAGTGCCACTAGCACTCTTTTTAAAATAAATTTTCCAATGATACAAAGAACTTAATAAAAAAGTAATCGGTTTAAACTTTAAGTAAAAAACTTAAACGGCCGTTATAGTTATTACTTACAAGAGTAAATACAGTATAGGTTTTAGAGCTTAATTAAAGCTCTAAAACCTTATATAATAAATACCAATAACTTAGTTTAAATATTTACTTAAAGTTTGAACCGATTTCGTTTTTAAATAAGATCTTTGTGTCATTGTAATTAAAAATTAAATTTATTTTAAAGAGAGTTACGGTAATTCCTCGCCTTAATGTTAATTCTCAGTCAATTGAATAATGAAAGAGGCCGTCATGCAATGGGACAAATGTGACATCAAAACATATAGTTAAAAATGTTGAAATGTTTCAACCATCTGCCATATATAAGGTGTAAAAAATGAGCGGTATTACTTTAGGTTGTGTATATGCCTCCTTTGTAAAGTATACTGTATGAGTACCAGCTCTTAAAAAAGGCTTACTTTTGACATTCATACGCTAAACTCCATACACTGGACCCATACACACTCTAAATTATTATCACTCGTAAATATTACAGCATGTATATATTTCTATTTACACAATAACAAGTTACTTTTTAGAAATGATCTAATATAATTACGTAAGTCATATCTACATGTAACTACTCTATACCTACATGTAATTAATCGCTCAAGCACTTCCTCTAGAGCGCGTATTGTGCGCTGAGTGTGGGAGAGACCGTGGGGTGTTGGGGACTGACCTTTATAATGAAGCTGTAGTTCATAAGAATATTATGTTGTAAATATATAGAGTGTAAAAAGAGCAGTCACTATAACTTTGAGATATTATACGACCTTTCCTTATTTTGATAATGTATTTATTTTTAAACTAAAAAATTTTTTTTTACTTTTCATCATTTCTTATTTTTTGTCGCAAAAATAAAAATAATGCCAAAAAAAATAATGCCAGAATTTTTTTTAAAAAAGAATACATTTCTAGAATGAGAAAAGGTAGTATAATCATATCCCAAAGTTATAGTGACTGCTCTTTTTACACCCGTTATAATACAATGTTATTCATCCTTGGGGTTTTAACAATCTTTCCTGAAGGCGTTGTGTGAGGTGACAGAGAGAATATATATCACGAAACATAGACAACAAACAACTATACTTCTCGTATTCGTTTCGTTATCGAAAAAAAAAGTGTAGGAAAACTATAACAGTGCACATTCAGTTGACATTCGATGACGTTTCCCATACGTATTTGCCAATTTTTCCCGCTTGTGTTACTGATAACGCAGCAGTAATGTGAGATAACTTTACGGACTGCAGGCCAAGCAGTAGTATTTTGCAACTGCGTATTCGTAAAGAATCGAATGTCAATCGTATAGTTCTGTCATGATTTTATAATCTCATTCGATATAGTTGCGAATACTTACCCGTAGTTCCTGTTAACGCCAGTGATTAATACTCGTACTTCCGCCCTTGTCATAAACAACGCAATCGACATTTTTGGCGAAAATTTGTTAATAGTTTAATCGGAATCACCGCAACGAGACCTACCAGGATCAATCACTCAATTTTTTATAGCTGATATACTTTTCGTTATTTTGTTAATCATAAACAAAATAATATGTAGATTTATTCCAAAGTAATAACTAGTAATAATCATCGTAAAATATCATAAATTAACTAAATATGTACATACAATATTGCACACGCAAAGTCCACATTGAAATGCACTAAACAAAAAAAAAATTGGAATAATAATATTCCTATTAGTTTCACGAAGACTACAAAATTTAGAAAAAACTTTGATCGCGATTTGCTCGAAAGTAACCTCCAAGTAAGAGCGTTGTTTATGATAAGAACGGCAGAATAGCCTGACGTAATATAATTGTTCATTTGACAAACAATTTGACTATCGATATTATCTTTATCGATAAGCAACACCCCTAGTCCATAAAACAATAGCTATCGTACACTGTGACCCACGCAAATTAAGTAAACAAAGTTATCCAACAGCTGTTCTCGACCGCATCAGATAGCCACAGGACCATCGCGATAGAACTGGGCGCAACTAGTGATGTTCCGCAAGTATCGACAAAAGTATCCATAGTAAAATTAAATAGTTAAGTAATGTAAGGCTAAGTAATGTAATATTTAAAAAAAACTAGTATAAACAGAGTCAAAATACAGATACAGGTGAAAAGCCTTTTCGCGCTGGTATTTTAATTATTATTTTTATTAAAATAACACTTATTGTGACATAACTATATAATTATGTGTTCCAACAGGTTGATTCATGGTTCATATTGTATTAAGCCGAAAATTGTGTAAAGAAAATAACGCGTACAGGATTTTTGTATCGGCACCTCATATAAATTACTTTCAATAATGCGACAAATCATGATTAAAGATCTCCATAAAAGTCACCAAACAGATGAATTTCAATCCTGGTCTGGTCATAGGTCAACAACCAGTGCGTCCGTGTGTATAGAGGGAGCCAGCTAGTTTCAGCATAGTAAGTTTCAATCCGTGTCGTCATTTTAGACCGTTGAACTTTTTTTTGAGTTATATTAAATATTTACATGAGGTGCCAAAACAAAAAATACTCTACGCGACATTCTCTTCACATTATATTCGGCTTAATATATGAACCATTAATCACCCCGTATACAGTAGTACATTATTTTGTTCTATCGTAAATAGCTTGCGCACGCGATGTAATGTAAGCATTGTTTGATAAAATAAAATATTTGTGTTGAAGATTATAAATGACATAAAGTGTAGTGTAGTTAGTTCTTAAGTATTTTAAATACTTTAAGGTATTTATAATATGGGCCTATGTAGCCCAAAATAAATGGTATTCAATTTAATTTAATTATTATGTAATTAAGTTTTCCGCAGATTGATGTAGCTAGGCGGACGGAGCTAGGCGCGGGCGTCGAAAATAATGTTTTTCATATTTCATTAACCATGAAAATACAATATCTTCATATACAATATCTTTAATACAAATCCTTACATACACAAAATTCTTGAAGTATAATGATATCCCCGTACAGCACATCACTAGCACTTATCGCATAGATTTATTCGGTGCACACACGCGCTAATTTTGGTGTTGCGGGTATCTGTGGAACCATCGCCCGGAGTAGGCTTAGAACTTAGAACTTTGAATATTTTCTAAGCGTATCGACTACTGATATCTTCTTGGCTATAAATAGTGCGGTTCTCATTAAGGCGATGGTGTACTGTATAAATTGAAGAGAATTTTCAAAACTGAATCAGAGTGTGTTGAGTTTTTTTTTAATAACTTGGGGCTTTTTTCTATTTATAGGTAGGTAAGGTTATTTGTTATTTGTATATATTATTACAACTTTTTAATTATTTCAATCCTTTTATTATGTTGTTAATTAAATATTTTGTAATTTAATTAAAAACTAGCTGTGCCCGCTTCGTTCGCGTGGTTTTTGAGTGACTTAAACCGTTTATGTATCGCACGCAACGAAAGTCCTCAAATGTGAATAATTTTCCCCGTTTTTGCAATATTTCTAACTGACGATTCGCTCCTATTGGTCGCAGCGTAATGTTATAATATAGCCTATAGCCTGCCTCCATAAATGGACTATCCCACAAAAAAAAATTCAAATCGGTCCAGTAGTTTCTGAGATTAGCGCGTTTAAATAAACAAACAAACAAATTCTTCCGCTTTATAATATCAGTATAATATATAAACACGATTAACTAATTTGATTTTAGAACTATGTATGGCTTTACCTAAAATACATTATATTTCCTTATGGCCTATTTTAATATGCAGTCTATAACTGTAGCTAGTAAACAATAAAATGTGATATGAAATGCAAAAAAATCAAGAGTATAACTTACTAAAAACTCTCAGCTTATTAAAAAATCTACGGAATTTGAAAATTAACTCGAATAACGATTTTAATTATGGGTTATTCATAAAAAAGATATATTATGGGGCCTAACCGAAAATTAACATATAAATGTACATTTTGGGTAACACGATCCACATATTAATATGTTTTTAAATGTCCATGATGCTATATGTTTTAATTGTGTATCCAAACGGCCGAATATGTCGTTAGATGGTAATCTGAGCTATTTAATTATAAAATGTTAATTGCCAATCAAATAAATAACACGCTTATATCGTTTACTAAATTAGATCACTTTCTGACATTTAATTATCAGATCTGACATTTTCATTTGAAACCTGATCATTTTGTTTGTAGCATGTAAAACCATATTTACCTATTGTAATATTATAACGCCTCCGTAGTTAAGAGCTTCCCAAATGAGAGGTAGTGGGTTCGATTTCCGCATTGGCACAAAAAAATGTCTCAAGTTTGGTTAGGAGAATGGGCTGATCACCTGATTGTCTGACAAGAGAGATGATCGGATGGGCATATAAAAAGTCGGACCTGCGCCTGATCTCATAACCCAGTCGTGTCGGTTATCCGCCCCACTTGGCTACAAGACTGAAGGGATAGAGCGTGCTTATGTCTATTGCGCACACACTTGGGCACTATAAAATAACTCCTGCCTGCTGCTGTCCGGTTTCGATGAAACCGGCTACCGTCATCGAAATCGTTATCGAAAACCCACTACGAGAGTGAAGGAAGAGAGAGTGCTTATATATGTATATGCGCACACATTTGTGGATAGTAAAAATAACTCCTGCGTAATAATAACTAAAGCAGTATTTAAAGTTTAATTAACACAAGTTACAAGTGGAACAAAAACATGGTCCGTCCTTGATATTATTATGGTCCACATAACTAATAACTTACACATTATTAATAACTCTCTGAATATTTATTATATTTCTAGTAATATAATATATTTAAATTATGCTAATAATTTCATACTTGTCAATTCTTTGGGCCAAGCACATAAAATTTGGCCCATAGGGCTTTATAATTTATGTAATGTGAGAAATAACTCGATAATAGATAAAACTTTATATTTTTACATAATGTTATGTCGTCTAGTAAATTATATTATTTAGTTTGATAAAGGATTTTAGTTCACATAACTTTTTTTTATAATATTACATGGTTAAATAATATTAGTAAATATTGGTATTCTGCACGCCTTCTGCATAATATTAACTAGGAATGTAGGAAATTTGTTACACCTATTAATGCACAATTTTCTTAATATGGCGTAGGTATAAAGTTTTTGTTATATCTATTAAACTCTATTTCATACCCCAGAGTATTATTATACATATTATTATATAAATCATTTGGGTGTGTACTGTGTATATAAAGGGTGTAAAAAGAGCAGTCACTATAACTTTGGGATATGATTATAATACCTTTCCTCATTCTAGAAATGTATTTTCTTTAAATATTTTTTCAAAATATTTCCAAAAAAAATATATTTTTTGCTTTATTGTTATTTTTGCGACAAAAAAATAAGAAATGGTGGAAAGTAAAATTTATTTTTTTTAGTTTTTGACAAAAAAAATACATTTCCAAAATTAGGAAAGGTAGTATAATCGTATCTCAAAGTTATAGTGACTGCTCTTTTTACACCATGTATAAACTCCTTTTAATCGGCTGAATGGTAATTTAATATATTTAATAAAATTTTTGTGTCAAGGGTTTCCAGAAAAGTAGGATTCACAATTGACGCCGGTAGATGGCGCTGCTGCCAGTATAGTTATTTTATAGCTTAACTTAATTCTAAGGCGATAAAAAGTTCGTTCGATCAGCTAGTAATATACTACATACTTTTACTGAATCTACTCGTAAGTATTCGTCCTTTTAACACCTCCGTGGTCAAGTGGAGCTTAGATCTTGACCGGGAGATCCTGGGTGCCGGCGTTGGAAAAACAAATAATGTTGTTACCAAGTTTAGTTAGGACAATGCAGGCTGATCACCTGATTGTCTGACAAGGAAGATGATCCATGCGTCGGATGGGCATATAAAAAGTCGGTCCTGCGCCTGTTCTCTCGCCATCCGTGTCCGTCATCCGTCCCACTGGGTTATGAGAGTAAAAAAGAGAGTCCATGTGTATTGCGCACAGTCTTGGGCACTATAAGATGACTCCTGCGTAGCTGATCTTGTTTCAATAAAAACGGCCAATGACATCGAAATCGGTGTAAGAAGCTTAGTAGGTATTTTTCACGTCATGACAACCGTACAATTTATTTTTTACACTTTTTATACACATCATACACATACATACAACTGCCATCTATTCAGCGTGGAGCATGATTTGGACGGCGAGGTGCAATCTCAATTAGGCCAACATATTCTCTCGTTAAAATCGGAACGCATTTTTAATGTACACTCGTCGACACCAGCTTTTGAAGATTTGATCAATTTAAAAAATCAAGCACGTACTTCAAAAAGTAAAAAAACTAAATTAATGCATCTAGGTCTAAATTGTTCTGCCTGAAAAGTTTTATTTAATTTTTCCTATGAAAATCTAAAAATTATGCCAATAATATAAAAAAGCCGTTAATTTTATGTCCACACTTTTTCTTCGCTTAGTTTTTGTTTTTGCTAAGAAAGGGCGCTTGTAACAAAAAACAACGACAGTATGGTGTAAAAAATACCACATTGTTAAAAAGCGTAAGTTGTTACATGCTTAATAAAGACATAAACACATCCACAGATAAATTCAGAGTGCTAATCAAATAAATCGTCACCTGTTAGAATTGATAGAGTAGACTAGTTATTGACCGCAGTCTAAAAACACCATTATAGCCTGCAGGATCGAGGCGATTGGCAAAAACGAAAAGCAATAGCTTCTAAGCACATATCTCACTTCCTTATTCAGTGTTTAAATATGCGTTATGGTAGCCATAAACTATGAGGGGACGAGCTATTGATGGGTTGGGAATGTTAACGCTTTTCTTCGCGAGCGTACAATGCAAAGCGCTTATTATCGCCGCTAACGAGCTACACTTCTTAAGGCGGCCATCTTGAAAAAATGATGATTTGTAGCTCGCACTTTTCGTATGACAAAAATCTAGATGTAGCTCATGAGTGCCAAATTTACTAAAGTGAAAAGTACAAGGTATAATAAGAATCTCACTAATCCGAAGTTGTTACTAGATTTTCGCGCATTTTCAGGTCTAAATTGCGTATTTTGTGTAAATATGAAAAATTAAGCTCTTGCAGCTTCGACGCAATAACAGCCTGGTACGATACGCGTCCTGGACTTAGGCCCGTATAAATGAAACAATCTCAAACCCAACCTCACTTGAGAACCTATTTGACAGATAAAACGATTTCGTTTCACTTTTAAAAGTGAACAACTTTATTAATGTTCCATTTTACTTTAATTTATTTTCTTTTCATACCCTAATATTCATATTATAGATTACAGAAAAACATTCAAATAAAAATATATTATATTTTTTTTATAATCTTTGTTTTTACGTTTTAAGAAAGAAAAAAATTAAAGTATGTAACATAAGTAAAATTCTTCATTTTTGAAAGTGAAATTTTTTTATCTGTCAATTAGGTTCTCAAGGTGAGGTTGGGTTTGAGATTGTTTTATTTATACGGGCCCTAGACTCGTGTGCATCAAGTGCGTATCATTTTGTAGTAAATACACGTCAGCACCTTTGGGAGCTCCGTAAAGTAACGTAAACGAATAATATAATTATATGAATGGTACTGTACCAATGATTGACAAACAATTACTTTACTTTGCTGAACTTTCAAATGTTCCTGCTTTGTACGGGATGTAACGTAAGCTATTGATATTATATTCTTTATGGTGTAATCTGTGGGGTTAGCAGAAACATTTAATGAGTACGTCCATGGTGCATGAAGCGTATGACAGCGCGCATTGACGTTCAAAGTTCTGAATACGCAGTTGTCAATTGTTAGTGCTTGCGTTTCACTTCAGACAGCGTTTTTGCGGGAACGGAACTTAATAATATCAATTAAATCTGTTAAGTCACCTTATTGGGTGAGGACAGTTACTTACAAATTCAAGCAGGTGTTTCGGTATTATTGATCTCGCGAGGATCAATCAAACTTTTTATTAGTAATCCCGTCGTCGGACAATATTTGGCAGCGTTTGTGTGAAATATTGTTATGTACATCGCCCACGCAAAACTAACAGATATTTTAACTCGATAAGTCGAAAAAACGATGAATTATGTTTTACAGTCTAAATATTTTATTTGCTAGAACGTTTATAACGATAACTTTAATAGATATCATTTTTTACTTGTTCTGCTTCAAAACCATTACATTTATTAAAATAATAACACAAATGAGTCTTTAAAAATAACATAATAAGTTAAAACCATTAAGTTACAATCTTTCAGTGCTGGTACTTTCACAATAAACTCTACAAGGGATGCGCATACTCACATTATCACTCATATTATCACTCACTTATTTACAACCTGTATGTGTTATTTATTAACCTGTATAAAAGTTAAAAGTTTGATTGTCTATCATGACTTTTATACAATGCTGACTGATAACTGTTTCAATTCTGCTATTTCAATCTAACAATAATACAGTTTCAATAATCTCAAGAGATATATTCTTTCAGATTATGATAATAAGTCCATTTATAATTCATCGAAAGTAAATACGAGATGGAGCTTCTGATGTCGTATTGATCTGACATATTTCGTATACTACTGCGATTTACTGGTTAAACCCTAAATAATTCTATTTGTGTTCCCTGAAAAAACAAACCAGTAGTTCACGGTAGCACCACTGCATAATGTAGGAGTCGTGACAAATATTATCACATTCCTCCTTTTGAGATACTCTCAACTGCATTCTAGACTCTATATCTAGGTATGAGAATGCATAATCCTATGTTCGTTGTAAATTGATCAATTGATTTATGCAAAGCATCAGTATGGTAATCATCTCAGGGAAATGATCAGGTTAGAATAATGCATTACGTATTTTGTTGGTTTTGTATCTTTGTCCGATTTGTCGGAATAATTTCTCAATGAGCTAATATTTGGTTTCGATTCAATGTGTCATTAATGTATACAAATAATAATAGCTCTAGATTTCGGAGTTGGTAGACGATTTTGTTAAAACAAGGCCAATTACACAGGAGTGTACACTATAAAAATAGTGTCCACGTGTGTGCGCGATACACGAAGACACTCTTTTCCTTTTACTCTCATAACTCAATGGGACGGTTAACACGACTGGTGTGAGAACAGGACCGACTTTTTACATGCCCATTTGACGCATGGATCATCTTCCTTGTCGGACAATCAGGCGATCAGCCTGCATTGTCCTAACCAAACTTGGAAACAACATTTTATTGTTGTTCCAAAGCCGGAATCGAACCCACAACTCCTGGGCCGAGAGCGAAACTCTGAACCATTAGACCACGGACACGTCAATGTGTTTGTACCCCCCCTTTACATACAATGATTTTTTAAAAAGTACCTCTTTTAGCTCTGGTACTTTAACAGTACACTCTATATACGGGACCCATACCCTAAAATATTATCACTCGTTAATATTATAGCCTGTATACGTTTAACTTTTTTTCTTAACAGTACCGTTTACAATAAACCTACTTATCTTCTAAGTTTTCAAATTGTATACTTACGATGTGAAATCTTTACTTACTATTATCGACGATAAGACATCAACTGCTGGAAGACTCCCCCACAGTTTTCCAGTGAGACCAGTCGCTCGCCAGTATCCACCAACACCCTGGGCCCTTCTTCAGGTCGTCTGTCCACCTGGGGACTGTCGTCATACACTTTAACGTCCCGGGGAAGGCCCCTGGCCTCTGGGATTTTGATTCAAATCCGAGCGTGCCGTATACCCCTGAATAAATTGACGTTTGTTTATTTCGATTCTCAGTCAATTGATATGGTCGGGAGTACAAAAAGGTACGATTTGACGATTTTTTTGTGCTGCTTAGTTTTAAAGTATTCACCAAAAAAAAAAAAGGCCGTTGAGATCAAACTGATTCGATTCTCGATTATGTCGGGAGTAAGTTTTGCTGTCCGCGTATTATAATATTTTTAATGCTAAGTGCCGATTTCACCAACGCATGTTAGTGTTAACGGCTTGTTAAAATATCATGCCTTCTCTAACATTGATAAGAATTACGAGAGGAACAACATCATATTTAACGAAGGATTAACTTTAACATTGCTTGGTGAAACACGCCCTAAATCGTCTGGCTCTCTGTATGTCAGTCAGTTATCTCTTTAGATTTACCGCTAAACCAATTTTGGCAATTATATCTTTGTCAAATTATTCTCTCTGAGGAGCCACAACAGAAAATGTTCTACGTGTCATTCTCTTCACACTATATTCGGCTTAATATATTATTATAAATATATTATTATAAATATATCAACCATGAATCCAGGGTGATTTTAGATATAAAATTTTCTTTTTACATAATATCATGTGATGAGAATTATAGGCTTTTATGTGGGTTGGTTAATCTACATTATACAGGGTGTAAAAAAGTCACTATATTTTTTCTGTAGTTTGTGATGAAAAAAAAATTAAAAATATTATATAATGAGAAAGGATTCTAGTATAATCGTAACCCAAAGTTATAGTGACTGTTTTACACGCTGTATTTAAAAAAGAAAACTCCATTTAAAAGGCACTCACTTTTTATTGTTTTCAAATATATTAAGATTTCATAAAAAAATAAACACAGTAATAAAAATATCGTATCACACTGATAACAAATAACTAATTCATAACTTATATATTATTATAGTTATAGGAAATTGTCTTTACTTCTATGGAATGGCCTATAACAATACCTACAAAATACTTCTTCTTGCTGATTCTAAATCATTCAGTCTGAAAATATACTATATTTGTCTATTGATTTTTATATATTACAATCCTTTTATATCGACTAATAATTATTATTCACTGAATGTTACTATTTTCAATTACCTAATGATTTGAGCATTAATGAAAGGCATAAAAATATACAACAAAACTAAACAATTAACGAAAATAGTTAACATAATGACACTAACTTACACGTATGACTGAACAAACTGGCCTAACTACATAATAAATACCTATATTTTTAGAATAATTATAATACATTTTTGTACATTAATTTCGTTTTAATTTCACTGGCCGCATCCCACTTATTCAACTAAATCTGGTAAAATTACTGGCTTTTCGACTGGCACTTTTTATCCATTATAGGATAATAATATCGTAAACTATTTTATGACTAAACATTACAGTACCCAGCGTAAATAATGAACATGGACCTCTGAAAATATACCTTTTATAAGTTTTGGGTATCTGAGATTGCGCCCCAAGTCGAAGCTTGATCTGTGCGGTTTGGAATAAGAATTAAACAATAAAAAATGCTCCAAATGTCATTGATGACGTTCCAAACTGCGTGTAAATCTAATTTCAATAGTTTATACTTCAATTTGGATTGGTGCGTTACAAATTTCAAACGAAATATTAAGTCGTAACTCCGAACGCTATGTTTTACTTTGCAATTTATATGTGCAGTGTCCGGGCAAAACTGCGAAACCTGCGCTTTCATAAACATAATGTCACAGTCCGATGGCAGAATGTTAACTGTCAACGGTTGGACCATCACAATCCCACATTCCGAACTGCTAATGATAGTTGTATGTTTTTTCCAATATTTTCAAAGGTCGATCGGTCAGACATTTGTGGCTACTGTATTTTCTTATGACACTTTTAACTTAATTAATATCTATACAAAATCGATACTAAAATCTGGTAGAGAATCAGGTAATCTAAAGGAATGTGTAACTTAAATACTGTATGGCAGAGATTTCGGAATAGGAATATGCTGGTAGATGAACATATCCGAAAACATTTAGCTTAACTTATACCCTTATTCAGATAATTAGGTTTATTTGGCTAAAACCGTTTATGCTTCTCACCTAGGCCCGTATTAATAAAGAAATCTCAAACCCAACCTCACTTGAGAGACCCTAGATATTTTTTTTATAAAAATAATGATTATAAAATATTATTATAATCTTTAAAAATAAAAATTATATTATTTTTTTAATCGTAAAAATAAAGATTATATAATATTTTTATAATCTTTATTTTTACGTTTAAAAAAAGAAAAATTTAATAAAGTTCTTCATTTTTAAAAGTGAAACGAAAACTTTTTTTTATCTGCCAAATAGGTTTTCAAGTCAGGTTGGGTTTGAGACTTCTTTATTAATACGGGCCCTAGTCATAATGGCGAGAAGCCAACCTGTTTTTGCCTTATATTCCTAGTATATAAAGCGACACAATTTTGTGGCTTCACCCTAAAAGGGAGGGCTGCAAGCGAAAATTAATATATTAGACATTTTGCTTCTTTTATTTTTAGTGTCTATTGCTACGAAGTATTTATTCTATAAAAACAAAATAATTAAT
This sequence comes from Celastrina argiolus, assembly GCA_905187575.2. Lineage (NCBI taxonomy): Eukaryota > Metazoa > Arthropoda > Insecta > Lepidoptera > Lycaenidae > Celastrina > Celastrina argiolus. Next base: position 1,846,164 of record LR994591.1, on the reverse strand, counting down.
GTCACTCTAGCAACGATCAACAGAAATACAAAAAAAAAATATGTAGGTTCATTGCTATGTTTAACTATGGTTAACTCTGTATTATGAATAAGGGTTCAACTAACTATCTGGTCCGTTAATTACTACTTGAGTCTGTTGAAACTGGCAAATGTCAACAAGAAATATTTTGATGTTACTTACATATTTATGAAACATTAATAAACAAACAAAATTATACCTAGAAATGGCCAAACTCTTTATATACAAAAGAGTTAATATATTTACAGAGAATATAAAAATATAAACGATAAAAACAAAATTGAAAAAATTTTCAAGTATTATGCTAGTTGCACGCTCGCCTAAAGGTCATAAGCGCAAATAATGGAATGTAATGTTAACAAGTGAATCTCCTATTTACATTTTTCATGTTTACAACATCTATCCAGTGAGTGGCACTTCTTCGGCTCGCTTGGATACGAGGCTTAGGTCTAGTGGATTTTTCATGATATCTTTCCCATTGTCTTGACTCAAATCGATGCTGAGTTCAGGTTCAGAATCTTCCTCGTGTTTTGGACTCCTGAACAGCACAGCCGTGGATTTAATTGACAGATCAATGGGCTGGTCCTGCTCGACCGCTACGCCCGCCACTGCTGGCATATGCATGACTAGGCTGCCGCCATTTCTGTTCTGCCACGCCAGCCCTGGAGGCATCGGACGTATATTATGCATGGCACTCGATAAAAATGGCGTAGTTCGAGGAGAATAACTCGGAGACGGCGTCATCGGTCCGAACGGCGAAGGAATGAGGGTTGGTTTTTTTCTCCTCGGATCTTTGTTACTTCGAATCGCGTGCATTCGTATGTCCTTTTCGCTGCACGGCGAGGACGCAGGCCGCAGCGTGCTCAAGGCACTGGTACTTCTAGAACTATTATCATCCTCCGGATCGGCCGACGATGCTCCGGAATCGGACGGGGAAGCACTATGTCTGGTAACGTCTTCCGTGTACGGGTTCTTTTCCGAATTCTTATAGTAGTCAGCCAAGGCCGCCGCGGGGAGGAGATTCGCTGGTAAAAACGATGGACTGATGGGTGAGTTGAAGGTGGGTGGTGATTTGCTGGAGTGTAGCTGCTGCATATGTTGCTGCTGCTGCTCCTGGAGCAGGCAGTGTATTTTGAACCAGTTCGATCTTCTGCCGTATCTCGATCCCGATTTAGACATGCCGACGAGCAGACACTTCCGTAACCTGCAGGCTTTGCAGGCCGTTCTGTTCTTCTTGTTGATAACGCACTCGCCATTGTTCTTGCACTCGGATATCGATGACAGGTTGTTGTAGGTCCGGCCGAAGAATGACTGCAACAAAAAAATCTCTATTAACAATTTGCGTATGTAAACCTAAAAGGATGTGAATACGGGCGTGACATATAAATTTAGGATAAAATATGGGCCGACTTCCGTCGCGGGCGAATGAGGAAATTAATTTATTATCCTTACAGTTAAAAAACGCGCGTTCAATTTGGCTGTATGCTCGAAATTAAATACTACATTTTTCAAAAAGTCATTATAAAGAGCATTACGCGTTGCGGCTTGCGGCGTAATCTGGGTCACCGCTCGGAAGGTCGTATCTCAAACTTAATATTGCATATGTATTCTTACGTCCTGTTGCGTCTTCGACGTAAGTAATGGGTGTGTTTCGTGGATATTTTGGATAAATTTGGATGTAGCCCGCTGCGACCGGCCCCGACTCTTCTTACTCAATTAGGCTCGTACGAAAGCGTAAAATATGTGACGGTGCTACAGTTTCGCGAAGCGGCCCGCCGGCGCTAAATTGTGGTCTGTCACATTATTTTCGATCTTAACAATATTTCTGATCGCATGATGCGTTCGACCGGAACCCTTTTAATGTAATATTACCCGATTTCTCATCTAAAATTCTTATTAATGCTAATTCCTAATTACTTTTTAAATTACCTTTCGGCCCATCGCGTTTGTTATTTATATCGGAAGACTTTTGATCTCGGTGGTGATTCAGAAAATCGTACGGAATATTTTTGAAGTTTTTGGAACAGGAATAATATTTTACATAGATACTTGTATACGAAGCAAAAGCCGCACAACCAGTTAATTATATCACGATTAAAACTAATGTAATTAAATCCTTTTCAATGAACTATTTGTGGTCATAAAATATCTTAGGTAAAAACAGTTTCAAAGCCTATTCATGTTATGAAAAAAAAATCAAAATATTTGCTGTTTTTGATATGAACATTGAACATGTGTTAGTATTCAGGACCAAATCTTTATTCTTGGTTTTTAATTAAATTAGGGGCCAAAATTAATGATATTTCTTGGTACGGTACAGTAATGTATTAAAATAATAAAAATGAAACAATATGGTACATTAGGTTTTACAATGGCGAATAATTTTTAAGTGAAAAAATATGACGTCATGTTCGAAATTTGTAATATTTTTATAGAGAAATTTACAATATGCCAATAGGCTAAATACTTATTTTATTAATCTTATAAATCTAAACAGTTAGTACAAGCACATTTCAAATATTTGTGCTGATTTGATTCTCTATTTAAATACGAATTACGAATTTTTTTGTGTAATAAAATATATCGGTATACATTTGATTAGTTCGGAACTGGCAGAGCTGGTAATAAAAAGCGTCTATAACGATATTGACAGTCGACACCCACCGTCATTTACAGAGCCTCTACCGGTTTAGAGATCTGTCATTCGCCTGTCACATTTTAATGGACGTTTTTCCAATTGACACTAGCCATAAAAGCTCAAATGCCAGACTGGGTATACTGTGTCATGATAGATCAGTACAATTTAATGGGATTAAAATAGTTTTTTTTTCTCCCATAATAATGCCTCCCACACCGATTTTGGTGACGGTTTCGATGAAACCAGACCAGCTACGCAGGAGGTTTTTTTTTATAGTGCCCAAATGTGTGCGCAATACACAGAGGCACTCTCTCTTCAGACACTATCGCCCAGTGGGGCGGATAACCGACACGACTGGTGGGCGATCTGGCGCAGGACCGACATTTTTACATGCCCATCCGACGCATGGATCATCTTTCTTGTCAAACAATCAGGTGATCAGCCTGCATTGTCCTAACCAAACTTGAAAATAACATTTTGTGTTGTTCTAACGCGGGAATCGATCCCATGAAACAAACTTTTCTCTTTACGATACAATTTGTAAGCAGTGTTCGATGTTCATTGCTCAAAAATGCGAAAAATGTTGATTGTTACACAGCCTTGTTAATTTAAATATTTTATTGTATCCAAAGCAAATACGTAACGATAAAGAAAATTGTTTTTTGTTTGTTATTCATAGAAATATATTATTATAAATAATTGGCAATAATTTGTGAAATAAGAACACCACAACAATAACGTAAATATTAAAACGAGAAACCTTTGACTTACGACCTACTTTGATATATAAAAATATTATATTAAAACAATAAAATTTAACGACACAAATAGTATAATAACTTAACTGAATAAATTAACTTTCAAACCGTTATCATAGGGTTTGGCACTGGATAAATTAATTGAATAAATTCATTTGAAAATAAAATAAATTCGTTGTTTATATTTTTGGATGGGAATATATTGTATGACCTACATACTATAATAAAAATATCTATGGACGCTTCGCACCACGTCAATCTGGGTCCTTGCTAAGTAAGTATCCGAAGAACTTGTGCTACAGGTACCAGACAACGGAAATATATTTAATACTTTTATACTATACACATATATCAGATTTTTATTATATTATACACAAATTTAATACACATCCAGGACCCAGGAAAATTGAAAACTTTTTGTTCCTTCGGCGGGATTCGAACCCGCGACCTCTCGTACAAGCACCAGCGCGCTCTCCCACTGCGCTACGGAGGTCGTCTACTACGTAGGGTATATAGGGCGTTAAAGGAAAATAAAATAAAACAGACCATTTTCTATCTCGATGGGTAGCCAAAGAACGTAAACGGATACTTCACAATGGTCATGAAAGGATCGCGTAATAAACCCTTAAGCACGTATAGCTGCACCTTAAATAAAACCACCGTTACACTATCTCGGGATCTAGGCTTGGCCACTAGGTAAAAATATCCTAACATTATCGCTAAGCATCCTCGTAATAACGCTAGGGCCACTAAAATAAACGGTGGCGACTGCAAAAGCTGACGAGGTAGCGAATATGATGCGCAGTAGATCATTAAACCCTTTTTTGATGTGATAACTTTGATGATTTTTAAATCGATGAATATCGGCTGCATGCACAAAAACTTATGACTCATTGTCACGTTACGCTTAAGCTAAGTGTGCAAGCGAGAGCACGATACGTCTAGAAAAGAGACAGTTGCAGTCTAAAACCTAAATGTTCTATTTTGTCAGCCATTAGTAAAGTGAAAAGGTGACGTGGATTCCATTGATTTCGAAAATATTTTCTTATGATTAACTTTACAAACAATTTTTTTATTTCGAAAAACTACTGATTGATTACGACAAACTGCCTATTTAGTTTTAATTATTATATATCTATCTGCATCCAAAATACTATATAGTATGACTATCTTTCTGGAGCTCTGTCAAGATGAAACAATGGTTATGTTCTTTTTATTCCCTATATTGTCTTACGTACTACGATTATTTATGAATAGGTTCACAAAACTAGTACTGTGCTGCAAGTTCTAAGCGTCGATTGCAGGTTTTTTACACGTCATTTTACTGAAAATGAAAAATCTTTTTCATGTTTCGTTTCCAAATAGGTTAGTAACTTTTAGAATTGAAGACATGAATCGATGAAAGTGCTATGTCTCAAAAAATATATCCAGAAAATTGAGTTTAAACATTCACTAATAATAACGTATTAAGGACATTGTTTCTAGAGCGTATCTTTAGCTTAATGTACTTAATACTTTACGACGTACTCTAAGATGTTTAAGTGATAGTTAGAACTCAATTTTCTCAAAATCTTAATTTTGCTCCATATCTCCTTCTTCAATTGTCTTACATGATATCACTTTTTCCTTTTTGCATTATTTTTCGCGATTTCCCGCTACGTTCCTGGCCCCACCGCAACAGAAGTAAGGCGAGTCACGTATATACGCCGCTCAATTAGAGGGTCGTATCTGTAACGCGGATCCGCACCCATAACGAACAGCGGCGTATCTCAAATTTCTCATCTCCTGACTCATTTGCTCGCAAAACTATGGACACTAGAAACTATCATCACCGTGTGGGCTTTTATACGGACCAGACGAGCAGTATAATCGCCTGATGGTAAGCTCTTACCGCCGCACATGTGCTAAGTACAAACCAACATCAACACCATCTAGGCTCTTGTATAAAATAGCCTAAAAAACGAGCAAAACTATCGCCTGATGGCAAGCGCTTACTGCTAATTTTCAAGCTTCGTCTAGGTATGAAAGAGTCTAGAAGTCGTGCAAAATAATTGACTGATGATAAGCGCTTACCGCCCATAAAAAACTGCTAAGTTGTTTTTTTCTGTAAGTGCCGTAGTTTTTATCACCAATATCTACCATTAATAAACGAATAAGACTAGATTATTGATAATATCCTGTACTTATAACGTACGTACTAGTGTCTTAACTTTAAAAGATATAAGGACTTTAAAAATAACAGCGATCTTTATCTGCCAACCCTACTATTCAAATATCTTAATACTAATAATACTTAATACTATTATAATACAGACTTTTAATTTATTAAACATATTTAATACATTAAAAGTCTGTATTCTAACCAAATAATATTTTAGACCGAGGTACCTAGGCTAAAAATATATTATACTACCTGACTAGTACCTACTTCGTTGAGCATTTAAACTTTCCCCGGACTTCCACGAATATTTCAATACTAAAAATCGCCGCATCGGTTCAGCTGTTATCGAATTTTAGCGAGACTAACGAACAGTAATTCATTTTTATGTATAAGATTCAAAGCATTATGTTCATCTCAAATGCATTTGTAAACTTTTGCTTTCACAGTTACGTACTAAGTTTTATATAAATTAAACAAACGATGATTTCTGACATTTAAATGTAACTTTGCATAAGTATTTTTTGTCATCAGTACTAAAACAGTATGCCTCACAATACTTGGTAGGTACGTGTAAAAACTGGACCATTGTGAAGAAGACTTTATGGAAACTATAAGAAGTGGTTCTGCAAAAACTGGCAAAGCGCGTGCCGGTCCTTGATATAATTATATCTAGACGCACATAAATATTTAATATCAACGATTATCTACGAGATACATATCAAATCGCGAGATACGATCTATCCCCAGCGCCCCGTAACGATTTCGTATACATAATTCATATGTCATAGTTTCGCTGCTTTAGGAATATAATAGGTATTGGAAATTCACTCATATCCTACTATTTCCTGGTTCCTTCGTAGTGCAGTGGTTAGCGCCTGCTTAACTGCATAAAGTCCACGGCCTCACAGAAAATGGCGCTACCATCAGGCAATTCAAATAGTTTAATGAAATGTGTAATAATTATTAATAAGTAATAAGTTTGGGTTTTGTTTCTTTTGTTAAAATGATTTATTATGAATGCTTTGATGTTCGGTGCTGTTAAATTATTTTTATTTTTAATGTAAAATAGTCTTATGTATGTTGTGGCCCAATGTAATTGCATCTACCTGTAAAATTTATTGTATGTTTATAATGTCACGGGTCATCTAGTTTATTATATATAGCTATACTATTTTTTTCTAATTTACTGGCTTTTCACTTGGGTTAAATGGGCAGATGAATCACCTCATGAGAGGTGTTTATTATTATAACAGCTTGGTGTGTGTTGTATATTTTTTTCCATAAATGATAGTCACTAAACCAATTAATATTATTGAAAATATAGCGAAAATATTGTTTGAAAATTAATGAGTACCTATTATGTAACTAAAAATATCACGCGTTTTAACGTGTAAATTTTATTAAAACACTTCATCAGAGACACCATTATTATCAATCAAAAAGTTCCGATCACTTTCCCTTAATCTCTTAATTTATGGCCAATCGAGTTAAATACGATAAAAATAGTATAATATACTACAAGTATATAATATATTCTGAATAGCGTGACTATGAATCATATATTCCGATGTCGAGATACGAAGTTCTATGACAAATTTTCTAAGAATTTTATACGTGTAGGCGTACCGTTTTTTCTCATGGCCTTCATTTATAACAATTTTATATGGTTTTATATAATAGGGCCAAATTAGACATATTGGCAGCGATAAATGTTCGATATACAGAATGATATATTTATAGCGTTTAGGAAATATTTGGTGTGTTAATTGGTTGACATATATTTTATTTTACTGATGGATATACAACTTTAAATGAGAATAGAAGGCCCAATCTTATATATAAAAATGAATTGCTGTTCGTTAGTTTCGCTAAAACTCGAGAACGGTTGAACCGATTCGACTATTTTTTGTCTTGAAATATTTGTGGAAGTCCAGGGAAGGTTTAAACGGTTTGTATGCTCAACAAAGTGGCCACGGGTCAGCTAGTTTATATATATACAAATTAATTGCTGTTCGTTAGTCTCGCTAAAACTCGAGAACGGTTGAACCGATTCGGCTATTTTTGGTCTTGAAATATTTGTGGAAATCCAGGGAAGGTTTAACGGTGATAAAATATTACGCAGGTTCCACATTGCGGGTTCCGCGATGTAATGGAATTTCATAACAAACTGTTTACTCAACGAAGTTGCACGGGTAGCAAATAGAAAATATATTTATAAAACTTTTTAGTACATGATTTTATTAGCTTCTATTATTTTTTGGAACAATAATTACTAATGGTATAACATAACGCACGTTTCGAAAGCGTTGCATAACTCAAAGTGTCAAGTGTTCGCAAATATGTGGTAATAACTTGGACAAATTATGTCGCATACGAAAATATCGAGTGTCACTCGAATAGCCTCCTTACTTTACGACACGGTTATGTGAGATTGTAATTATAAGAAGTAATAACACAATATTTATTGTCATAATATTATGTGAAGAATATTAAATAGCATGTTATGGACAATGTAATTTATAGTAGACGAGTTACAAGTGCGTTACAAATACAAGTAGCAAGTAAGAATAGCATTTATTTTGTATTCTGAATAAAATATTACGAAGTTTATTTCTATATACACAAATATCTAGAAAATGACATTGTATTATATTAAGTCATAGATTAAAAGCAAAATGAGATTCTTCTACAATCCTAGAATATATTTTGCATTCACCCGAATTATTAGATACTTAGGCAAAATTTATTTTATACATTTCTTAGGATCTTTAAACCCATAATTTTACAATTATTAGTCATTTGTATTTTTTTTTATTTGATATTATTATAATGGATGCTTACCAGGGGGTTAACTATAATAATGTAAGACTAAAATCATTGAAGTATCATTCAAAATAATGAAGATATTAAACTGTTAAATTTATTATCGAACGAGAAGGGAACAACCGAATGTGACATCACGTTGTTAACCCTACATAGATATTACACCAATCTCCGTACAAATATCGTTATCAATAATAGTATTAATACAAACACCAGAAAATTATCCTACGATGATGCTACACAGCTTCAATGATCTTACAAATACAAATGCATTTGATGCACACGATGACATCACGTGCTAAGGTTTACGAGATGAGAGCTATCAAACGGACTGACGAGCTCGTGACCGGCCTGACCTCCACTAAAGCCTCCCACGCAACAAGGATGTGACTTTCCTTAAAGCTTAATAGAGCTTTACTACGAGAGAAGGTATACCGCGGCCACCCAAATACCGGCGTGAATCAAGCATTTAGTAGAGTGAGTGAGTTAGAAAGCAGCAATTTTAAACCTTTATTTTGCTGGATTTAATATGTTTACCCGGTTACTAATAAAAGATTTACACACTCTATACAGAGTGATTCATAGTTCTGTAGCGGTACTACTAGCGCCACATCCTGCATCGCGCTATCGAAGTTTTCTAAGTCCGGCGCTATATATACGACATCTGAAAACTAGTACAGTGGGCTTCGGCCTGACCGAGCATACCATCTCGCTCGGTCGGAGATCTCCCTTTGGGGCTTCCACTCGTACTCCCACAGTTCATATAACAAGCCGAATATTATATAGTGTGAAGACAATGACGCGTAGAGTATTTTTTTTTTGGCACCTCATGTAAATTAATATCTATAGACGCATTCATACACCATTAATCTGGTCCCATACTAAGTATTCGAAAAACTTGTGTTATGGTACAGACAACAAATAAATCTCTCTTCTTCTATATTATATATATATATATATATATTAATTAAATGCTGTTAGTTAGTCTCGCTAAAACTCGAGAACGGCTGAACCTATTCGACTATATTTAGTCTTGAAATATTCGTGGAAGTCCAGGGAAGGTTTAAACGGTTCTATGTTCAATTAAATGGCACGGCACGGGCCAGCTAGTTTTTTATATTATTCACCCCGACATACCGAATTTTTCCCTCGGTGGATTCAAACCCGCGAACTACGATTTGCCAGCCTAACCACTAAGTTATGACGATTTCTAGATATCATCGCTCACGTAGAAAATGATTTGCTACATTGCGTGTTTACGCATCCACCTACGCTCTGACGCATTTCGCTGCCAAATTTGAACCCGCACTAGATTCGAATTTGGCAAAAGGAAATGCCTTATTCATACCGAATTAAATGGTTTTAATCTGAAAAGGAAAACAATAAAAATTATGTCAATTTCTTAAATACGCTACAGTAAATGCGTAAACTTTTATTTATACTAGCTGACCTGTGTGACTGACTGACTGACTGTGCCCACTTCGTTGATCATAGAAATAGTTTGTGATGAACCGTTTAAACATTTCCGGGACTTCTACGAATATTTCAAGACTAATAATAGCCGAATTGGTTCAGCCGTTCTTGAGTTTTAGTGGGACTAATGAACAGCAATTTATTTTTATATTATAAGAAGAAGATCTATGGATACTTTCAGATCACGTCAATTCCATAAAAGAGCTTGTGGCACTCGTAGCCAGACAAAAGTAAAAGACTTTAAAAAAAAAAGAAAGTAAAAAACTTTGTTTCTTTGACAGGATTCAAACCTGTGCTACGCGGCGCCGAGTTTTTTTTACCAGAAAAAAAAATGCCCAGATACAAGATAAAATAAGGTTTAAGAATCAGCTTTCCATAAGTCACGTTCAAAAAATATTATAATAATATTCATAAATCGAACATTAAACATTTAGGACACGTCGAAATATGTACATCACTTAATTTAGTGAATGTAAACACGACTATAAAATGTAAAACAATGGATTTATGTAATGATACCGTGTTAATGAATCATTAAACGCCAAAACGAATCATTACAAGCGATAAACATAACGATCCGTCGTTATTTCATTAAATCGCGCTTAAAGTTGATACGGCGCCAATAATTTTTCGCCTTAAATCATTAAACGGGTATTATCATTAATTTATAACGAATTAAGGATTTTTATCATGCAATGATATGACAATAAACATAAAAGGTATCATATAAAGTATATTTGAAGGCATCCTTTGTCGGCGGGCATCAGGGTGCCTGCATACGGTCTACTTTTTGGCTGTCGTATGCCGATTTTCCATTGATTTTCCCGCAGATTGTTCCACCATAGAAATATGACCGATTTTTACCTACAAAAGGTCGGTAACAAAATGTAGAACAAGGGAGCTTTTTGTACAGACTTTTTGATTATGCATCGAAAAAAGTATACATTTTACTACATAAATTGTAACTATATGTTGTACACTACATATTTAGTGCATAAACATTTTTCTGCCTAATTTATGCGAAACATACATTTTACTTGGCGTTCATTGAATGTCATTGAAACTATCTATTCAGAGCAAATACTTACATTAGTAACACAAGTTACGTGTTCTAAAAAGACTTAAATTATTAGAAAACTTGTTTAAAAAGTATTAGTTTCACGTGTTTGTAAGCGTGTATGTCTTCCATAGACAGGCACCAAAAAGTCAGCTCACAAAATAATTAACCGTTTTTATTCTCACTTTTTTGTTCGAAAGTTGACGTGATTCATAATGTTTTCAACTATAATTCATCATCACCATTTCGCTCACAGCTAGACAATACGTTCCTTAATTTATAGTTATGTTAAAACCAGACAATCGTAATTTAAATTTCCTGGTTATTATTTTCGTTGACGCTACTTTCTTAGAAAATATCTCTTGCTACAAAGTAAGAGTATTCGGATAATAAATGTAATTGTTAGATAAGTATATTGCGTATAAATATTTTGCACTTCAGCTGCATAATACTCGTAATAATAAACATGGGCATTTGTATAATTTGATGATCACCATAATAATAAAATGTGGACCCACAATGCTGATGGTAAGTAGAAACTTATCTTGATAACTTAGGCTTAAGTATACTTTTATATCATTTTGATAAAACGGTTACATCGTATCGAAAATATACTAAGTATATATTTCGAGTAATATACTAGGTATATAAATAAATAATCAAACTTTACTTCTTTATATTTTAATCCGACTATAACGAAATTATTGTCATGTACATAAAAAAATAATAAATAATTCATTTCTGAACCAAAACGCAATTTCAAAATTCAAACGTTAGTTCTATCTTAGTGCCTAAACTACTGATCCGATGTTGATGAGAGATGTGTCAATATCTTCGTTCTAATAGTTCAGGTAACATAGGCTATATTTAAGTAGTCTGGTTAAAGTTTTTATAAAAAATGTGGCTATAACACTTCAAAAAGCACTGCGCCCGTTGAAGTCTTTTATACTACGCAACGTATATACAGTTATAGCCAAAACTGTCTGCACAGTGCACACCTACAGATTTGATTATAGGACTGCGTTCTAAACCGTGAGAGATTTGTATGGTTCGGACTGCAGATCAAGCTGTCGTGCTAAATATTACGACGTCAAAATTGTCCACGGCTGGGAATACCTGCAGTTGTGTCAAAACACAGCGCGAGGTTAAAACTGTGGAAAATGTCCAGTCATCGACATGTCAGTTCGAACCGTCAACACTGCTCATTTACACCTGGAAAGTACTATAAGTGATTCAAAAAATATTATAAAACAAATTATATTAACATCTGTCGCAAGCTAGCAAGCCCTTGGCTATTCTTCACTATTGTGAAATCTTAAATGTAATAAATTGTGTTTTTAAGTATTACATTTATATAAGGCGTGTTCGTAATCATGAGCATCAACAATATTGATTCGAATCCATTTTTAATCCGTAATCAAAAGCTATCTAAGATACGTGGACTTTAATAACTCGTAAATATAATGAGGCGCAGATAGTGTGGGCGGGGACCGCTTCATGTGAGAACTAAGCATTTTAGAATGAAAAATTTATGAAATAAAAGTAAATAGTATATTTTAATAATTTTTGTATCTGTATATTATATACACAGTAAACTTCAAATACTGTGCTAAATGAATAATGTAAACAAAGGTGATTTTTTGAAATTTTATAATTCAATTTTTTCTTCATTAATTGTTGTACATGTTTTTAAATTAAAAGCGATAATAAAGATGTTTCAATGTATCAAAGCTTTGTTTCCTTTTTATTGTGATAACTTATAATAGAAGAAAGATAAAACGATCTGACTTATTTACTGTTAAAAGTTTCTAAATAAATTAAACTTTAAAAAACGTGTTACAATTATTAACACAACATAACACCGTCCCCGCCTTAGGCGTAGGAATTTGTCGTGAAGTGTTATACAGCAACAATCGGAGTTGAGGCTTTAATTAATTCGGCTCCTTCGTGCCTCTCGATTTTATATTTACCTTTATCTGTGCGGCACGGGTCGATAAAATAACATACGAAATAGTGATCAATTTGTAAGCGCTCGATTTTTGAGTGGAGATGTTTCATAATATATGGATGAGGTTTATAATATGGACATGGATGCTTTTTGAGCGTTATTTTATATCAGGCCACTCGTTTGCTTATATATTCTGTTAAAGCATAAATATTAGAAAAAAACATATTTTCTGTTAAAGCATAAATATTTTGCGCTGGGTTTCTAAGAAAAGTGTCAACTCTATAATCTATTGGTAACAAAACATGAAATTATGAATATCAAACTCACGTTACTTTTATCCTTATTTTCCAGGTCTACCTATAATTGCTAGTTCCTTTAAGCAACGAAGAAACTTTAATATAATATTTTAAATGCTTTTTTATGAAAAAAATATTATTTCAAAGATAGATGATCTACGCTCTGTTGATGCCAAATATATCCTGTCAGCCTTACATACTATTATACCACCTGATCACCTTTGGAACACCGTCGGATATATAGTTTTTGTTATGGTTTACTATCAGTCTTGCACATTTAAATTTTTCCCGATCTTCCACTATATTCGCTACATCTCTTCCTTTGGGCCCGCCCCGAACATAGTTTCTTTAGGGCACTTTTATTGTTAGGGTCATCGGACACTGCCGAGTGCCGGTGATCAATTTATGGCACCTTATCACGTGGTAATGGACGCTACGGTTATTAACACTTTTAACTTTGTTTGTATACGTTTCGAAAGTTTGGGGCTGGGTGGAAACGGCTTTACAAATTTTACCGTTGTTGCCTTTTTGTTGTAGAAAAGTAGTGAGATTATTGTTATTCGTCTATGCAATTAAAATAAGCATAAATAAATAAAACCTTTATTTGCAGCTCTAACCACTAATTACATAAGAAATAATTAAAATGTAATAATAATCTTCTATAATATAAAAATTGATTGCAAAATGTGTTGGTAAGCGCATAGCTCAACAATGCCTGGATTAATGTTTCAATTATTTTTTACCCGACTTCGGCGAAGCCAAAAGGAAGGGTAATGATTTTGGCAGTCTATGTATGTATGTATGTATGTATGTTTGTATGTATGTATGTATGTTCCCTCGTAGCGGTTAAACTACTGGTCCGATTTTAATAAATAAGGTGTCAATCGATTTGTAGTGGTCCCGCGAGTAACATAGGCTATATAATTTTTCGAAAAATTTTGGATTTTGAAAATTATACCTCAAAAACTATCTCCAAAAAAAATTAAATTAAGATAATTGTATCGTGTTTGGTATCAAAAGATAGGTCTTGACAAGCACATTACAAATATGTATTAATTTTTTTAATTAATTATTATATTTTATTATTAAATTCAAAATAATCGTTTAAAATGCGGTCGTACAAATAGTATCTAGGAGTTGTTTAGTTACTTTCTATGTGTTAATTTAACGTTAGTTTAGTGAAAATATAATGTTATAGTTTATGTGGACACAGAAAAATGTAAAATAAAATAAAAGATTAAAAAAACTATAACCCGACTTCGCAAAAAAGGGCTCTAAAAAGGCTGAAACAAGAAAATAATTCAATTTGAAATCCAGATATGCATAGGTACAGATATGGTCAAGGTAGAGCCGTGGTCGTACCCGCTAAATAAATCTATAATATTCGTCTGCTGTTGAAATATTATACAACCCCAATAGTACGACCACGGCTCTACCTTGACCATATCTGTACCTATGCATATCTGGATTTCAAATTGAATTATTTTCTTGTACGTTCAGCCTTTTTAGAGCCCTTTTTTGCGAAGTCGGGTTATAGTTTTTTTAATCTTTTATTTGTTCTATTTGTTATGGTCAGGAGAATGTTTTAATGTAAGAAGATGTTAAAATAAATAGGCAGAAAATTAAAAAAAAAGAAGAAAATATAGGTAATAGAGGTTAGGATCTCCTTGATCCTTGGCCAGTCTATGTGATACGGTGGTCATGGTTACATCATTGTTTACAAATGGAAATTTATAAAAAAATGGGTTTTTGTTTTGTTTTTTTTTATTGAATTTCATGACAAACTGTTTGTATGCTCAACGATGTGGGCACGGGTCAGCTAGTAGCAAATAAAAAAGAGACTAAAAGACATAATATTATCTAAAATAATATACCTAGTGGCTAAGTAGCCGCAAATTGGTCCAAGCTCGGTATTGCTGGCACACCTAGCCTATGCCCAGCACCGGTCTTCCGCTTGACCTATTATGTGACCTCACAGCCGTCCCAACATATTATACTACACTTATTATTAAAATTTGTATACAACAAATATAAATAAAAATAGAATAAACTACTTAAATTACATATTTAAAACACTATAATACAAAAAAAAAGATTTACATTTCAGAATCGCAACAACAGAACAGGAAAATGAACATGAAATGAGAAGAAAAAAGATAAGCTAAGTTTACTTCGTCTAAGAGTTTGGCCGTCTGTTTTAATTCGTTACGTAATACCGTCCTGTGGGACGAATTAAAAATGTTTTAATTCGTCCCACAGGATTACTACACTGGTATTTTTTCCGTATCGAGCACAAATATTCGATGGCTATAGAGGAAAATACTATACAACGTTATTTTTCTTGCGTAGACAATTTCGGTGTCAGCATTTTATGTAAATTTAAACCTATGACTTTGCATAATTTGAGACCGCTTACGCCTATTATTTATAGATTTCAAACGTCCACTTTATTTATTTTTAACCGTTCGCTATCTCATTTTAAAACGATTTGTTTGCCAAATCGATTTAAAACTATCCCCCATTTTAATCTGTGCCCTAAATTAAGATTGACGAGTGCAACACTGAAGCGCGCGAAACAACTTGTAATTATGGTTGCATTATGAGGGTTAAGGGTTTTTTATTTAATCGTATTATTTTTGTCTGAGGCTCATTATAATTTTGAGTTTGGTTAATTTATTTATTAACTTTGACTTTTAAGGTATCTCAGCTTTTAAGTACCACGTACCGAGACGTACATCTCGAGGATAAAGATAGATTCATTTCTAGAACTCTATCTATGGCCTAAAAATGTTGAGCATGAAATCTCTACTCATAGAATCCCTACCTTTATAATATAAGTAAATAATATCTATACTTATATTATAAAGATGACAGATTTTTAGCTTGTATGGTATAAAATAAATGAGTGATAATACTTTGGGATGTGTATGTGCCTCCTATGTATAGTATACTGTGAAAGTACTAGCGCTGAAAGCCTTTCTCAATTTTATGTTTGTAGTAAAAATGACCCAACAGCATAGATTTTCCCATACAATATTTAAAAAAGTACCTTATTCAGTTTTGGTACTTTATCAGTAAACTATATAGGGACCCATACAAATCTTAAAGTATTATCACTCATTAATATTATAGCATGTATAGCTAATAAACTCTAAAAAAGTGCTGAACGAATTTGATAATTCTATGATATACATTGTCATTGAATATTTACAAATTGAAAATGTTAAAAACCCAATATTTAGTAAGCAGAACCATGGACAAGAGCTAGTCAGTAATAATTCAAAAGCCTAATCAAATAATAAAAGAAAGTATTGTCAAGTCAATAGTAAATAAAATATCAAAGAAAACTTTTATAGCACAGACGAAATAAAATATTACCTTTGAAGGTGTCAGTTTATTATGACTAATTAATTGATTAATTTTATAGTACACAAGTGTGTGCGCAATAGGAGACTATCTTATTTTTACTAACATAATCCTCTCTGGGACGGTTACCACGACTGGTGAGAGATCCGGCGCAGGACAAATTTTTAGATGCCCATCTGACGCATGGATTGTCCTTCTAGTCAGACAATCAGGTTCAGCCTACATTGTCTTAACCAAACAACATTGTTTAAATGTATTTTTTTATTCCCAAGGCGGGAATAAAAAAAATACATTTCTAGAATGTGAAAAGGTAACATAATCATATCCCAAAGTTATAGTGCCTGTTATTTTTACACACTGTCAATTGTCATCAGTTCGCTTATTGCTTAACAATTCGTTTCTTTAAAAATATATTGTTTAAAATTATATTATTCACCGCAAAGTCACGGGAAACACTTATTACAATTTTATAACTTGCTATCTTAAGTAGTTATGGACATAAACAGTAGCGCATTCATAAATTTCAATTATAATAACGAGTGACATAAAAAATCTATGCACCCATTTTGTTCAGCAATTGTAATGGCTATTTACGCAATTCTCTCCAAAACACGCTGGAATGATGGTGATATAAGGATCAGAATTGCTTTTCACCTTTGACTGCGTCTTGTTTCTACTGATGGGCGGTAGATAGAACTATCGGCTCCCCTTTCTATTTATAATGAGATTAAAATACATGTTACTTGCATTTAAATATAAGTAGACTAGAGATCTTCTTCTAAGAGTACATATATTATACTTTAGAAAGAAGAAGAGTAAAGACGATTAGGCGTACAAGACATTAGACATGCAAGAGACAATATAAGAATTAATTAATTAAAAATTAAAAAAAAACCCTGACTTAGCGTGTAACATTCCTATCACACCTAACAAACGACCTGATGACCTTAAGACCTGAACCGATTTTTACCAAACATAGCAAATAACACTCTCGACTGATATACCTTTCAAATGCTACATATGAACACCCTCGACTGATATACCTTTTAAACAAAAAAAACGAATTAAAATGGGATATATCCGTTTGGAAGCTACGATGCCACCGACAGACTAGACAAATTAAAGTTATAACGTCAGGGGTTAGAATATAAGAGAGATGTAGGCTTCAGAGATGCAGGACACGTAATGGATTCAAACATTAGCTACTACATTTTAATCCCAAAAAGTACAGTTTTTCCGTCGGTAACTGTAGTAACGCAGGATACGAAGCCAAGCTATATTATAAAACATAATGATTTCATTACAGTTATTATATCACGTAATTAAATCACACCAGATTAATTATTAATTAAAAGAAGCGTTTCTCATCTGCAAGTGATCTGCGAAGCAATTTTCAATTTTTAAATCAATCTTTCAAAATTGCTATCAAAAGTAATCCGTTAAGTACAAGAGATGAGAGCAAGCGATCTTGTTCATTACTTTATTGAATATCTCGTAAAATTAAATTACATTTTGAGATAAACTTTTGTAATATGGGTTGTCTTAAGATTAAATTTTATAACAATTGCGAATTGATACCAATAATATAAAAGTAATTAAGTATGTTTGTGTTGTGACAATGTTAATTATTATTATTCTCGTTTAATAATATTTATGAGACCTGGAAGTTAATTTAAGGTGCCATCAATGTTATTACTTACGAAGTTTGAAAACAAAATGGAAGGGATTTGACATTATTATTATGGAGGACACTCGGGGAGGCCTTTGCCCAGCAGTGAGACAGTTATCCTAAACTGTCTCACTGCTGGGCAAAGGCCTCCCCGAGTGTCCTCCAGGTATTTCTTTCCTGCGCCACCGCTGGCTAGCCTGGGTGGTATGTGTCCAGCTCGTCGTGCCATCATGTTCTGGGCCGGCCTCGGCGACGTCGTCCATCCTCTGGTACCCAATCGGTGCATTTTTTGCCCAGCGCTCGGAGTGCATTCGACTTATGTGTCCTGCCCATTCCCATTTTAGCTTGGCTCCATTTATTCCTTTATATTATTTTTTTCTTTTTTCTTTATTAAGGGATGTGACATAAAATTCGCTAAATGACATACGAATTAGCTTGTCATTTGTCATGTCAAATGTCATATATTTTGTTTTCGAACTTTGTAAGTGATAACAGCAATGGCATCTGGAATCATCTGAGTTCTTACGCTGTTGTAGCAATTCATACTAGTCTATACTAATATAATATTAAAACGCCGATAGTTTGTGAGAAGGATTGGTTAATTCTTCGTTCTCAAACGGCTGGATAAATTTTAAATTAAAAAATTTGGTTATATTCTGAGTAGAAAGCTAACATCCTGGATTAACACATTATTCCGAATAAGAAAGTGTTCTTGCTTACACGAGGTGTGATCCTGATCAGAGCCTGAAATGCTGATCGAAAAAAAAATCTGACACTCAAAGTACATATATTTTTGCCTCATCGTATAGTCTATGGTTAGTGATTGATACTGATAATCCGCTACAGCGTATACCGCACACCACACACACAATAGTCAATACTTTAGTTGTCAGTCAGAAATCGAGCGACTCGTCAATAATGATATCATTACGGACGTAATAAGCGGATAATGACGGAAGTTATCCGTCTAATTGTGGTCATTATATGATTGTGATAATGAGACGTGTCATCATTAATTGAATGGCTATTTAATTTGAACTTCTAGTGGTAATTAATTTCACAGAATGAACTTTACTCCCAAAAGAAAGTTCATTATTGAAACTAATTTATTAGCTTTGGCCCGCGGCGCCACTGTTAATACATTCAAGTGGACATATGCACTTTCCGCATAAATTTTTGCATCTTGTAAAATTTCATCATTTCAGTGCGTACAATACACATGGATACTCTAACTGTTACTGTCATAATTCAGTGGGATGGTTACCCGACACGACTTGCGAGAGAACAGGCTTAGAACCAAATTTTATATGACCATCCGACGCATAGGTCATCTTTCTTGTCAGACACTCAGGCGGTCATGCATTGTCCTAACCAATCTTTATATCATATTGAGTATATGCCTACTGTGACCAAATAATGCAATTATATCGATATTGCCTATAGCGAGCCTATGTCCCGATTTCAGCAACGCGATATTAGTATTAACGGCTTGTTAAAATAGAGAGAGACAACATGATATTTAATAAAGGATTAACTTTGACATTGCTTGGTGAAACAGGTCCTAAGTCCCGATTTTACCAACGCTTGTTAAAATACCATGCCTTCTCATTCATTGACAGGAAATACGAGAGGGATATCATGATATTTAATGAAGGATTGACTTTAACATTGCTTGGTAAAACACGCCCTAAATCCCTATTTCAGCAAAGCTTCTTAGTGTTAACGGCTTGTTAAAATGCCTTCTCATTCATTGACAGGAAATACGAGAGGGATAACATGATATTTAATGAAAGATTACTTTAACATGTGTCGGTGAAATTAGTACTTAGTATCAGCTTAAAGCTTTAGTGAGATACATAATACATTGATGTTTTATCATCAATATCAAATCGCCACACCATCAAACGTTCTAGCCGCCGCCGTTAATATTTTACGTCAAAATTATTCCTTGGCAGTCGGTCTGTAATTACTACAAATTGGATCAGATATGGTTTTAGAAAGAGAGAGTTTGAGAGACACCCTCAGGCAGATTTTTCGGTAGCGACTACCTTATAAGTTGTTGTACGTTTGTTCGTAGGTGTAATGTACACTTGTACATGCTATATGTATATACGAGTATAATTATTATTTTGTTATAGTTTCCTATTATTTTATATTTACTATAGTTCGCAAATTTTTGGCTATTAATAATAATTAATCATCATCGCACCTGAAGAAGCCACAAGTCCGCAGTTTCAGTCAACCCCGCAACGGAGAAAAGAAAATTTAATAAAACATTTATTCAACGAACACATTACGCTGCTAGCGCCAAGTTATTTTGAAATGGAGTATCGATTTTATGGAACTACAACAAATGTCACCTACAATAAATTAAAATTTTATTCAAGATAAGCATATTATTTTGCTACCAAGTCAGTTGTACTACACTTTCATTCAAGAGTAGTAGAACGTACTTACTATCAGTGTTGATTTGTCGCGGTTGACGTGTGACGCTACGCAAATATTTTACTCAATACTATTTCATTATGCGCCTCGTTCACAAAATACTGCAATATTTTCTATAATTAGTACTTAATAAATTATAACTTAGGTAATTTAACTTAAAATGTTAACATCCAGAGTGTGCGCGTACCTGAAGATACTATCACCTTTGATAAACTGCGCGGCTTCCCACAAGTGAGGGCTACAATCAAGAGACCTTCAATTTTGAATATCGATAATTGTATTTTCTGTTAATCATTTTTTCTAATGAACGGTTATTAAATTGTTTTAAACGTCGGGGCCGAATTGATTGCGGCGATCTAAAGGAGGGCGAGTGTGTCGTGAGTGTGCGTGTGGTCTAGTTCAGTAGTTTAGTTATCATCATCATCATCATCATCATCATCATCATCATCATCATCATCATCATCATCATCATCATCATCATCATCATCATCATCATCATCATCATCATCATCATCATCATCATCATCATCATCATCATCATCATCATCATCATCATCATCATCATCATCATCATCATCATCTCTTTTAGGGTTCTGCACATAAGGAATTGTTGTTACGTTGTATCCGTCCATCTGTCTGTCTGTATTTTAGTTTATAATTTAAGACATGAATGGATAAAAGTGATTATGTCGCAAATATAATTTTACCCAGAAAATTGAGTTTAAACTGTCACATAAACATTTTAGGATATGTAGTAAAATATTAAGAACATTGACTCTAGAAATTGATCTTTAGATTAATTTACTTAATACGTTACGACGTATTTTTGGAATGTTTTAGTGACAGTATGTATGAACTTAATTTTTTTGAAATTAGAATTTTGCTACATATCACCTTCACCCAGTCTTTAATTATGAATAGATTCAATATGGTTAGAGTTATGGATTGGGTTACGCGTTGATAGCACGTTGACTACAAAACCCTTTTTAGCCCGGACTAATAAACAAATCTCGAACTCGGCCTTAAGAATTAGGATCGCTACTTGAGAACTTGCTCTACTTGAGAACCTGTTTGACAGATAAAACAACGTTCCGTTTACGTTGTTTTATTTACGGGCCTCAGACATACCCCCGGTTTCCCGTACGCTATTTTAATCAATCGGTGTCAACTAAATTTGAATTTTAACAAATCTTGTAAGTGCGAGCGTGATGTAATTATAAAATATATCTCCGTTCCTTTCTGTCGGATAATGTTCTACCAATCAGCATTCAATATGGGTTGTTGATTTGAATGCCATGTTAGTTGATCATTGATTAAAATAATCTTCGTAAGGATAGGTTAGAGTTAGTCCGGGAGACTGGTGGCTGAGACAAAAAAGTTGTTAGTAGGTTTAGTTTAAGGACTCGCTTATACCAAACGGTATAAGATATACTTGATCTGGAGGCGTCACGTTTCCTTTGCGTGATCAACAAATTCAAAGGAATTCAATTTTCTCTCCAAAAATCATATAAAATTATTTGACGCAAACTTAATCTAAATTCTAAATACAAACAAAGATGAAATTCAACAGTTAATAGCTTACTTTATAAGCTGCGTTATAATATGTTGTTTACGTTAAAATTATGTATCTGTACAGTGTATAGTTCAATTACCCGTAAAATATCGGAAAAAACCTGACAGTCGATCAGATATGAAGCGTATTTAGCACGACAGTATCAATTAATTGGTAACGCCGACAGCTCAATCCGACAAATTACAGGCTACGGGTCGTTACTGATAGATCAACTGTACCGACGCGACGGTACATATTATTTCATAATCACGATCCCCAGTGACTTCTGGCTCATAGAACAGAGGCTCTAGTATCCTCATTTTTCATTATGAATGTATTGTATTCAAATTATATTCGAAATTATAAAACTGTAAATTAAAAGAAGAAATTTGTATAAATAAGTAAAATAAATAAATGAGAAAATTGTATATTGGTAAAAAAGAACAAAAAAATTAAAGGAAAGAAAAATAAGAATGAAAATAAAGATAAAAAGAAAATTAACGAGCCCTGACCATGTTAGGAGTGATGTATTAAAAAAAAGAAGAAGAGGTTGAATTATAGTTGAATTAACAGTTGAAAACACGGATGAAGGTGATATGTCGCAAAAATTTTTTACCCACAAAATTAAGTTAAAACTGTCACTTAAACATTTTAGAATATGTAGTAACGACGGTTAATTCTAGTGACGGATCTTTAGGTTAATATTCTTAATATTTAACGACGTTTTCTAAACTGTTCAAGTGACAGCTTGAGCTCAATTTACTCGACATCAGAATTTTGCTAAATATCACCTTCATCAATTCATGACTTCAATTATTATTCATATGGTTTTAAACATGACCAAAAAGAGGATTGTTATAAACGTGTCTCTCTATCCCTGATGGATAAACAGATTTTATTCTAGTTTTTTTTTATTTGTAAGCTAATGTGATCGAAAGTATAATTGTATAATTAATCTTCAGTTTGCTCACACCTTTCCCATTCGAGGGTTTCCTAAAAATATCATAATATTTACTAATACCCTATTATCATAATCATTGTATTCTTCTGTTCTTGTAGCTATAGTCATCGAAGTCGATGATGATCATCAGATCTATAGTATCATCATAACGATCAAGAGGCAGGGGGCTTACTCCCGACACAATCGAGAAGCGAATCCGTTCGATATCAGTGGTTTTTCGTACTTTATTTGGTGAATTACTTTGAAACTAATCAGGATAAAGAAAATTATTAGATCGTAACTTTTTGAACTCCCGACCGTATCAATCGACTGAGAATCAAAATAAACAAATGTCAATTTATTAGGAAGTACGCGGCATGATCGTATCTGAAACAAAATCAAATCAGTTTGGAGAGTAAGGCCCCTGAGCTCACTAACATTTCAATAAGATGTAGCAAGGATCGCGTGTTGGTAATACATTTGTTTACAATTAGTTGACTGGTCTAATTCGTCGACCTTTACAGAATAATGACTACAATAATTTGGCCTAATAGTGGGAAACATTAGTGTTTGCATCACTAATTCTACTAATATCATCAATGTAAAAGTTTGGCATGTATGTTTGTTGCTCTTTCACGGAATAACTATTAATAGTGTGGGTATACTAGTGGAAGCGCCAAAGGGAGATCTCTGACTGAGCGAGATGGTATGCTCCACAGAAATATATCAAGATTTATTTCTGTGGTATGCTCGGTCAGGCAGAAGCCCACTGTACTAGTTTTCAGATGTCGTATATAACGAGTGTAAAAAGAGTAGTCACTATAACTTTGGGATATGATTAAACTACCTTTTCTCATTATAGCGCCGGACTTCGATAGCGCGATGCAGGATTGTGGCGCTAGTAGTACCACCACAATCGGATTTTGATGAAATTGTATATGATATTAGTTTAAATTCTGGATTAACACATAGGCTTTATTTGCCGCAGCAAAGATGTGCCGTTCCGGCGGTTTCCTTGCACGTACGATGAAGTGGAATATATCTAGTGCCTAAATTAATCATTGTAATAAATACTGTATGTTCAATGCCACACAACGATTCAGACTTAGTAGCATTATAGTACGTTAATTTTTTAGTTTTCCCTATGAAAGGTTATAAAAATAAGTGAATATAACAACATCTGCAACTCGTAGATTTGTGAACTCATCAACAATCAAACTAACACATAACAACAAAACTAAAGAATTAGGTCAATTCAAGTAATTAAATGATAATAGTTTTGATGTTATATTAAAACAGCAAAATGGTATTCTCATAAACGGCAAACCAGCGTCAAAAGTTTTGATTGGTTGAGACTCTAAAATCATTATTTTTAGACGATTTAACTAATATTATACTTACCTATTTGAAAGTAAATTGAAAGTGTAAGATACATACAAGAATTTTAGATACTACATTTATATAACACCTTTTGCATATTTGTATAAACAAAAGTAAGTATAAACCTTATTCAACATTTATAAATAACTTTATTATTATATCGCTAATTTGCATTCGCCTTTAGGTTGACGCACACACCAACACAGCGCGAGCGTACACAGTGACCTCACGCACACAGCGATAGCTCCACCTGCCGCGAACGACTCGTGCGCAATGTCAATTGTAAAGACGTATGCATAGAGCGTAAAACATTATTTTTTTAATCAGATTTTATAATTATAAGATAAAAAATAATTATTGATCAATTTTGCCTCAAGGTTAGAACCTACATTATATAACAAAGGGTTTGATAACGTTATTAATATGCAAATTTTAAGTCTTACATTCTATATTTCAATATTAAGTTCTTTCGTTTTAATTTAATATAATTACAAATCTATGAAGGAAGTATTAAAAACAAAATGTCAACAACAATTATTTAATAGTAGTATAATATAACATTATGAACTCAATTTAGGACGATCTTATTCTGCGGTCGATAGCTTGTTCACACACACACATGCACCGCTCACATGCAATCACTAATTAAATTATGATTGATGATTGTACATTCGCGTTACATTTTAACATTGTAATTATTAAAATAGCCGAGATGACCTACAACAGTGACCCCAGTGACCTTTAGATAAACACTTTTGTCAACGACTGTACTATTTTTTAGTAATTAAGTGTTAGTCAATATTGAAAGTAACTTGCAATTGAAACGCAGTTAAGGCTTACCACATATTAGATTGAAGTCAATTCTGCATTTAAATAAATTAGTATTATTATATTTGTATGTGTTTTTAGTTTTTGCAATTTTTTTTACTAATTGACGAAAAATAACGGAGGTTCTGAATTCAACACAATATATATTTCTGTAAGTATATTAATAATATTCGCCTCTTATTATTAGTTTTAATATCCTAAAGTTAATATTTTAAAAAAATGAAATATAAATATGTTGAAACTAGAATATTATAACCTAAAACTTAAACAACTTAATGTAAGTGATTTTCAAAATTACGAGTTACCTAGTTTTTTTCTATAGAGGATTTCACGGACTAAGAACGCAGTTGGTAATAACTTTTTGTTAAGTTAAGTTGGTGCCCATCACCAGGCTAAACATTTCCTAGTTCGGTTAAAAAATTGGGTGCTCTTATCTGACCATTCGTTGCCACGTGAAAGTGTAACATGCAAACATTCATCAATCACAGATTACGGATCAATATATCAAAAATCCAACTCAATTTAGGTTAAAACATTACAAACATACTGACATTAAACATCGCATAGCGCACCGCGTCACCTGCGACCTCTCATCTCCAGCATTAACTATTGGTCAACACCCTCTCGCGCACAATGGAAAACCAATCGTATACCGATACGCAAAGAATCCAAATTGGAATGCGCCCGATCGATCCACAATTACTCTGCAAATAAAAGGTGTCGAGGTATGCATGTGTGTAGTCGCTTTGAATGGGTGCTGCGTTTCTGCGATTTTGGACTCTGCTGCCCGGCGATAGGGTTGCAAACGTGTGCAACTAGGAAGTAGATTGGATAGAGCACGGCGAAATGTAACTTTGAGGTCGTGGGAAGAGTTGGAGCGGTGATTCGGTAAGTTATATTACTTTGAGATGTAACGGAGGTTTTTTGACAAAGACATCTATGATCGTCACCTTATTGATAAAAACTATTGTGTGGACGCCTTTGATCTGCGGTCAATTATTTTTAAAAGCGTGCTGTTCTTTATGACTCAGGTCAGGCTAGCGTCTCGCGGGTACGATTCACGATGCTAAGTTTTTTCCCTTACTTGGATCACTGATATAATTATATTATAGTAGCATGAAGCATGAATGTTGAGTAATTGAAGTATACCACTAAGAAATATCTTATTATGCCCTTTCCTAGGATTCAATTCAAATAAGCCAAATTTTATGAAAATCCCTTGAGTATTTAATGCGTGCAGAGGTAACATACAAACACAGTTTTGTATATTAGTATAGATCTTGATTCTAGGTATAGATTTGGAAGAGTATTACTTAGAACTTGTATTACAAATTTATGGGATTTTCTTACGATCAAATTGGCTAGATGAGTCTTATTTCATTTGTTATAATTATTGTAAGGCCTAGTTAATTAACTAATAAAACTTAGCATAAGTATGTACTTGTGCTACGTATAAACCATATGGCTTAAAAATGTTAAATATAGGTTAATTTCAAATAACCTACTATTAAAATACATGAACCTATGAACTGTAATATAATACATTGTAACTAAAGCGGTATTTCCCTTTGATGTGGCCGCACACCTAATTACAGAATTGTAATTATTAATATTTTATTAATATGCTAATATAATCAATATGGTGATTGAAGAAATGATTTTAGATTCTGAACTGCTATAAAAATTGATTAAGCCATTAGTGAGGCGCCCTGCGACGTCGATGTATAACTAGATAAATAACTGGTTCAAGTGTTGATATTCAAATATATCGTATCAGTATCCTGTGTTCTTGTTGATGGTTTAATTTCTTTCCTTTTTATTATTTGTTGTTCTTTCATTATTTTTCCTTTCTTCTTTTTTCGTATATTTGGTATAAACGCGTCAATGGTCCTGATGTTTTAGAGCTCTTTGGTCCTGTTGTTTTGGGCAAAACATACAAAGAAAATTATCATCATCATAGTTATTAATTTTTATATCAACCTCAATGATTTCCTATTTTCTGGTGTAGCTTTGTTATGTTGTCTGTATAGTATATTTTTTTATTTTGTATTGTTTGTTGGCGAAGGTGTTAAGATTTCTTCCTATAACACTTACAATCTACATTTAAATTATACTTCGTTTTTCTAGATAAATATTATCCAACTTTAATGGTTTATAAACGATTATTAACATCGTTATGACCTTCTGTAATTGCTCCAATAAAATAAGTTCAAATACCATGTTGGTATTTCCTGGATGTACTCAAAGATTTTCGCAGTCAGTCATAAAAAACTGACCACATTTATTTTAATTGGTATTAAATTGACCTATTGTAAGTCATTATGGTGTCATGGATGTTTAAACCTAGATATTAAAATCAATGTACCTACTCGTTTTTTCAACTCAAGTCTTCGATAAAACAGGCAAATTATATTTGAATTTATTATGATACTATAAAAATGTTCGAAATTTGCAATATTTTAATGTATGTCTATCTAAATTATAGCATAAAATGAAATAGTAATAGTAAAAAAAATAAAAGTGGAGCAAGAAAAAGAAATTGATATACAACATATTATCAATGTTAATAAAATATGTAGCGATGTGATTTATTTTAGTCCAGATTTTATAATATTATGCATAAATTTATTGGTGCACTAAATATAAGAATATAAAATATTATGTTACACATTTGTGTTGTCGTAAACACTAATGTTTGTCCACTAATAAATATTGTCTTTGATTTATTAACAATCATTAACCTACAATATATTATTGCTAAAAGTTAAATTGGTAGTTTCAAAAGTGTTTTTATAAAAAAATATATAAATTTGTAATACATGGAAAATTCCTAAGTTACAGTAGCATCTATTATGACCAGAGTGTTCAGTTGATATTTTAGTAGACGCAGCTGATTATGATCATTCCAATCTTGATCATAACAATAATGGTGATGATAAATTTGATAATGATGTAACTGATGATTAGGAAGAAATGGAAACTATCGTTGAAGATGAATGACATTTTGAACAGGATGTGGTTACAGTGCACGTAACATTGGATGTAGGTCGGGCAACGGGTAGGGCAAACACCAGGGAGTTAGCGAGTATTGTTTGCCGAACTAATGAGCGTCTCGCATCATCTAACTCTATTTGAGCCACTCTGTTTGAGCCATCAACATTATAACTACTCTGTTTATTAGCACTTAAGCCAGTTTCGGGTTGATTTCATAATTGACATCATCATCAGTTTCAATTACATCTTTGTCATTGTATTTTGAAGTAACATCTATCTTATCAAAGTGATCAGAAAATATACAGGGTGTAAAAAGATCAGTCACTATTACTTTGAGATACGATAATACTACCCTTCCTCATTTTGGAAATATATTTTTTTAATATATTTGCTGTCAAAAACTAAAAAAAATTTTTTTACTGTTACTATTTCTTATTTTTTGTCGCAAAAATAACAATAAAGTAAAAAATATATATTTTATAAAATTTTTGTAAAGAAAAAAGAAAAGAAAATACATTTCTAGAATGAGAAAAGGTAGTATAATCATTAATCATATCCTAAAATTAAAGTGACTGCTCTTTTTACACCCTTGTTATAACCTTTATTATTTTTCCTTTCGAAGAAAGCTCCTATAACTTTATTATAAAAATCTCGTTCAAATCAAGTTAAAAGGGTAATTCTTAAAAGGATGTAAAAGGAAAAGTCGATCGTGAAATGCAACATCAGATAGTTCCAGCTTCTGCCAACCGCATGGCCCATTTCATTCCACGTTTACTTTGTATATTGTTAATGGAGAAAGGTTATACATTCCAACTAGACTTCAGACACACGCTGAGACTCCGTGGTCCGACCTAAGTGGTCCTGCATATTGTGAGGGTTATTTAATACAGACCACCAGGTTAAAAAATTGAATGAAATTTATATATGTCACCCATAGATATCCCATAGACAAAACATGGCTACAAAAGTGAAATATCTATCGTTTTAGTGTAAAATACCATGTATGTCAACGCACGACACCAAAGCATCAACTGTGAAAGACCTACGGATCACAAAGAGCCAAACAAATCATTGGTATTCTAGAGCAATAAAATTCCAGAATAAAAGGGAGTTTATGATAGGTTCAGTCTTTCCAGTTTAGGGTTCTTTTATAACTTAGACGCGAGAGTCTAACTTACAAAAGCGCTTTACGGCATTCGATTTATAGACTCCGTGCAAAATATGATCGATGGTCGAATAAATATAAATCATTACGAGCCCTTTGAAAATAATAAAATATTGATGCACCATTGTGGAGTGCTCGTAAATGTGTGCCCTTATTGTGTGTTGTTAAGGGTCATAGTTGTATGTTTCAGTTTCTGGTACAAATGGTTTAGTGATTCTTTACACGGGTGAATTAAAATACAATGCGGCTGCGAATAGGTGAGCGTGTGACGTCGGTAAGTTGAAAGCGTTTGACCGGCTATATATCCTTCAGTGCGAGCGCTAGGGTTGACCACATTTGCAAAACATTCTAAAATCATACAGCTAATGAATGTTGAAGTTAGTAAGTGGAGTTGGTAAGTGGCTCACGACAAACCTATAAAACATTTTGAATGAAATTTGGTACGTTCATAGTTTAGGCTCTGATAAAAAAATATATATATCCAAAAATATTACAGTGTCTCCATGAAATAAAATATTTCTATGGCGCAGTAAATTTCACTCTTAAACTAAATTCGAACATATTTCAAATTGAGGGTTAATCATTAACTAGCTGTCCCCGCGACTTCGTTCGCGTGGTTTTTGAGTGACTTAAACCGTTTATGCAGCGCACGCAACTAAAGTCCCAAATGTGTATAATTTTCGCTATTTGACGCTTCGCTCCTATTGTTCGCAGCGTAATGGTATATAGCCTAAAGCCTTCCTCTATAAATGGACTATCCAACAAAAAAGTATTTTTTCAAATTGGACCAGTAGTTCCTGAGATTAGAGCGTTTAAACAAACAAAAAAACTTTTCCGCTTTATAATATTAGTATAGATAATAATGGTACGCTTAAATAATATGTAGTTCTACGTTATATTATCTAAATATTATTTTCAAACAGTCGCCAACCCTGTTCCCGCGCGTGCCCATTTGGTGCAATTTGTACGCGGCGCTCGAGCAGCAGCCCGCACGGAGCAAACAAGGATCAATACTTCATGCACTTATCTCAACGACTACGTGTCAAAGCACTCATCGCGACGCCTGTGCATGCACGCGACTACCGCCTTTATCGATAATGGAATTAGAGGAAAAACTAGTCGCGAGTTAATAGAAAACTACGATGGATAAAACTAAAAACGCTTTTATTTATACTGGGTGTAAACCGAAAAGTCACTTTAACTTTAAGATACGATTTTATACTTTTACCTTTCCTTATTTTGGAATATTTTTTTTGTCAAAAACTAAAAAAAAGTTTTTTTTACTATTCACCATATTTTTGGCGCAATTTTTTTTTGTAAAAAGAATAATTCATTTCTAGAATGAGAAAAGGTAAAGAAGGCAAATAATCGTATCCTTAAATATGTGACTGTTCTTTTTACACCCGTTATAGCATTATTTACAAATGTTGTAAAATACTATACGTAGTGAAAACTGACTTGAAGAAAATAATTTACTATTTTCTTCAAGTCAATTTACCCTTTATAATCTACACATTCTTTGTATTTTTTTTTGTTTCTTGTCAAATTATGTTTATGTTTAAATTATTGTATTAATTATTGTATTAATTGAGCAAAAAGTTAAAGTATTAATAAAAATTGTTACTGTGTCACAATAATGGTATGATTCAAGCGCGTTGAACTCTTTTGTTACTGATTAACTGTGTAGCCGCAGGCTACGAGATACAATATTCAATGAGATTTGTTTTACTTATATTATATTTTGTGTTTGCCTTTTTATAAAAAATTAAGGAAATACTTAAAATGTTACGAGCTAAATAAAAATATCCTATGTTACTCCTACTAACTTTAAGACCAATGTGTCTAAAGTTTCATAAACATCGGCTTAGTAGTTTTTGTGTGAAAGCGTTACAAACATTAATAACTAAGATTTGAAGTGTGTATACGTATAATGCATTCCATACTTATTTCGGTGACGGTGGCCGATTTCATTGAGACCAGGCCAGCTAAGCAGAAGTTATTTTATAATGCCCAAGTGTGTGCGCAATACACGAAGCATTCTCTCTTCCTTCATTCTCGTAGCCCAGTGGGATGGATAACCGACACGACTGGCGGGAGATCAGGCGCAGGATCGACTTTTTACATACCCAACCGACGCATGGATCACCTTTCTTGTCAGACAATCAGGTGATCTGCCTGAATCCCAACCAAACTTGAAAACAACATATTTTGTTGTTCCAACGCGGAAATCGAACACACGACCTCCGGGTCGAGAGCAACGCTCTGTACCATTAGACCACGGAGTACGTAAATAAGTGTATGTGATTAAAATAAAATAAAAAACGTTTTATTTCCAAATAAAAACTTAACAAGCTATTTTCGGAAAGTCAACAAGAAAAACAAGCTACCTACCTAATATTGTTCATATAGTATGTGTCTCAGAACAGATGTTTGGCACACCAGCAACATTCCGTCACATGCGGCGCACGGGACGCCGCGATCGCACACGTCTATTGTTATGCGATAGCGCCATCTGTTATTTATTGACGACAACTCGCCGCTGCCAAGTGTATAATTAAAATGCCAGTGGATTACTAATGCTGAATGATAGATTTAGGTCTTGGCTAGGAACTAGATGGATCTGTTTCCATTTGAAATTATAAACAAGTATGGATCGACCAACATGGCTATTATTTAAATTTAATAATAATTCGTTTGTTTGATTGCATATAAGGCTTTGAAACTGCTGGGCCAATTTGGATGAAATTTGACAGAGAAGACGATAGGAGAGGACAAAGGGAATTTTTATCGCAGAATATATACGGTTGCTGCCGAATTTTCTTTTGCTTTATATAACTAGATTTAATATAGCGCGAGAAACTATTAGTAATTATTGATTTAATACACCAATATATTATATTGCATAATATTCAAGAAAGTTGTAAAATGAATGAGTGATACTCGTAATACGTTAGGGAGGGTATGTGCCTCCTATGTAGAGTAAACTGTTAAAGTACCTGAACGTCGTACTTTTGACTTTCATGTTTGTATGAGAAATGTCCCAACATCATACATTTTTCCATACAGTAATTTAAAAAAAAGTTCCTCTTTCAGCGCTTGTACTCTCACAGTAAACTCTATAAACGGAACCTACACACACCCTAAACTGTTATCACTCATTAATTTTATATATTATGTAAAATAAATTTATAAATGCAAATATTATTATAGAACTAGCTGACCCGTGCCCACTTCGTTGAGCATGGAAACCGTGTAAACCTACCCGGGACTTCCACGAAAATTTAAGACCAAAAATAGCCGAATCAGTTCAGCTGATCTCGAGTTTCAGCGAGACTAACGAACAGCAATTGATTTTTATATAGCCTATGTTACTCAGCGATAATGAAGCTTTCTAATGAAAAAATAATTATTAAAATCGGTCCAGTACTTTTTAACCGACTTCCAAAAAAAGGAGGAGGTTTTCAATAGTCTCAATTCGTCTGTATGTTTTTTTTTGAGTTAAGTCGTTACATACAAAAATACAAATCTTTCCTCTTTATAATATTATATAATATATATACAGTGTAGATGTAGATAAGGTTTTTCACGTACTTTCTTTATTCGAATAGAATAAGTGTGAATTGTTTTATTACTGGAACGCGTTGAACTCTTTTAGAAACGAATGCGTGAAACGGTGTAGCACATGCTACGAAATTTACAAATAAAACATCGAAAATTTTACATTCCATATGGTATACGAACTAAATCAATAAGTATAATTATTTTTTCGAAACTTTTTTTTTTAAGAATTTGTTACTATTTTTTTATATTTTCGAGTAACTATTATTAAAAAATTATAGTTATGTACATACACATTTTTTGTAAATTATCAAGCACTTTTGTAAGTAATATTATGTTATATGGAGTTGTCTCCACGTAATCTAATTTGATTTTATAGCACATCAAAAAACGTTTTTATTCCTATATCACCACAATTTAATTTCGAATTAATTTACAACTATAATCTAAACAAAACTTTACTATTCCATTTGCAGTGTATTACGTAAGGGAATGTAGATAAGTGTGTCAAAAGTACTATTTTTATCAATTTATGTATAAACCAAGCATCTGCATGAACGTCACGTTTCAGTTGCGATACTTTATACTTTATAGAAAACGCGAGCAACACGTAAAGGTTATATGGAATAGAATTAGGGTTGTCAAAAAAGTAAGTTGAGCATACAAACAGTTTTTGATGACAATCAATTACATCGCGGAACCTATATCTAGTAAAATATAATTAGTGTTGTGAAAAAAGTAATCCACGTTTATAAGCTACTTTAATATAGCCTACGATTAATAATAATCGGTTTTCCTCGCATATATTACTATCATATTTGACTCTATTTTTATACTTAAAAATTTAAAAAAAATTAATTAACACATTTAGCAATACTCAGTTGGAATATATGAATTTTGACGACGAAAGATATTTGATATTTAATAGATATTTTACTATGTAAAAACCTATTTATTTTGTGATTTTTATTTTCAAAAACACCCGATTCTATTATTTATAAATGTTTCATGCTAAAACAAATTTAATATGAATATGTCGTAAGTCACACCCCTAAACATAATGTTTATGTCAACATGTCCTTATTATGTATACTGTGAAGTCATAGGTGTTTAAAGAGGTTTTATAGCAGGTATTTTTAATGGACATAATACACAAAAATAAACAAAAGTCAAGTGCGAGTTCTGAGTCGTGATGTATGTGATGGTGTGCGATATTACTGATGAAGTTAAGTAACTGATGAAATTTTATATACAGTAATCATTCATAATTTCAGATACATGACGTCCACTACTTGTCATAAACCCCCCCCCCCCTCAAGTATTTTACACTGCTTGTCATTTCCAGATATGTATTCCCTATGTAGCCATTTTCGATACCCTCGGGTAAGAATATAAAAAAAAAAAATGCTAACTTTGATAAATAGCCTTGTCCAAATTGCCACTGTTATTCGTGAAAAAATATTTAATTAGTAAGGGGGTATTACAAGTATATTGTTGTCACCGAGTGTTTCTGTGAACAGCCTTAAATTTAAAGACGACACTTAACATAGCCACTCAAGTATTTTAGATCATTATAAAATGAAGATATCATTAAAATGGCGGAAAAGATACGTTTATTGTCTTTTATTGGTTATTTGAATAAAAACCTTGTAAATCACAAAATCGAGTTCAAACAAATTGTAACATTTTGCATAATAAGCACAATATAAATCGACCACACAGACGTACTTATTCTGGATTTATAATATTCTAGTATAATACTAAAATGTAAAGAAAAAAACAAAAACCTGAAAGTGAACTGTAGCTGCATTACTATAATTATATATATATATATATATATTTAAATTTGATATATATATATATATATATATATCAAATTTAAATAATATTATTACGTTTGACTATTATTGTAATTTAAAAGTAAATGTAGAGTATTTTTAAATCGATGAGGAAAAACTAAAAACGGATAGATAAAATTTATATTTTTTATCATTCTCGTAAAAATGGATAGGTCTTACTTTTTGTGACAGCTATTAGGATACAAAATCTTTAATAAACTCATTTACATCGTTTTCATATCCAGAATAAGCCTCCAAACAGTGATATTTATGGTAAAACTGATAACTCTAATAAAAACGACCAGAATACATTAACATACAACACTTTACATATAAATTCTGTACAAATTCATCGTATGTCACACGAGGTATCCAAAATTAGCATAATAGGCGCCCAACTGAGAAACGAAACCGTACAATTGTTTTTAAACTACCAAACCGTAACCGTACAAACAATTTAATGTCAAATGATCATCAGCGTTTCTTCTTCAAACCAGAAATTGGTTCACTTAATTTTGACAAGGATTATGTTATGTACAGAAAGTATTTCCGGAACTAATACGCACATGGATACGTACGACTCAAGGTCATACAATATCCGGAAATTACGCGTACATCTTTTTATGAGGCTGATATAGGTTTAGATTAGGTTTCGAATTTTAATAGAAAACTAATTAGGATGAGAAAATGATTAGATCGTAACTTTTTGTACTCCCGACCATATCAATCGACTGAGAATGAAAATTAACAAATATCAATTTATTCGGGAGTACGCGGTACAATCGATTCTAAATCAAAATCGAATCTATACTCAGACAAATAAATGTACTCGTACATACATACACTACTAAAACCATTACCACAAGGCTTCTTCGTGTATTGCACTTAATAAAACAACCAAAGTTAAACTTAAACGCTCTATCGTAACATAATAGCGGTTATTGCATGCATCTAATAGTTTTAATGAACACATCAGCTCGCAATTAACATCGATTTGAAGCTCAAATTACAAAAATATACACACAGGCTAGCATTTGACTAATGCGATATCATAAATCAGAACTCACTTTCCCTTTCTATGAAGTAACTTGTTTACTTTACGATGTTCGTCTAAAGTTAGCACTATATTGTTCTAACTGGCTTTAAAAGGAGGCATTTCTCAATAGGTATGTAATATTATGTATGTTTTATTACGCAGTTTTCCGAAAATTTTCAATTGCAAATATTCTTTTAATATAAAATGAATTGCTGTTCGTTAGTCTCGCTAAAGCTCGATAACGACTGAACCGATTCGGCTACTTTTAGTCTTGAAATGTTCGTGGAAGTCCAGGGAAGGTTTAAACGGTTATGCTCAACGAAGTGGCCACGGGTCAACTAGTAATGTATAAAATATTTAACATAATATACAAAGCTATCTTTAAATGTCACGTATAATATTATACGTGTTATGTCCCTATATACTATATTCATATTCATATCATACTATATACATATCTACTTTTAAAATATCAGTTTATTCCTTTATTTTACCGCAAGTGGCATCTAAATTAGCACAGTATAGTGATTACTTTATTTTGTGACTTCATCCGCGTCACGGGGCGAACCCCAGCGGAAATGATTTGATTCAGTTTATACAGTTCAACTGGCTAAAAGGGTCTAAGTTATGTCGACTAAGGCCATGTTAAGGCCTGAGGCCTAGGGCGTGTTATAACGCGAGGCCCTGTCGCGTCGCGTCACCCGCTGCGCCGTAAATTGGGAAGACTATTCGCTATGTAAGGCCCTTATGAATAAACAAGTCTCAAACTCGATCTCAGGAATTGCGATCGCAACCTCAATGTGATAACCTATTTGACAGATTTTTATTTTTTTCTATAAAAGACAAAATTGAGGTGTAGTATTCGTATATTATAATATATTATGATTCGCCAACGTTCCATCATCATATCATATCCGGTTGACAGCTCTAATACGAATGCCCCCGCTATATTGCCTGTACCATACGCTCGAGACACTGACAGTTGAAGTGTCAACTGTCATAGTGTCGTACACTTATACATGAGGTAATGTTTATTTTAACATTTCCCTATAATTTATGTTATGAATATTATAAAGTTTTAAAAAAGAAACAAATTTAAGTATGTAACTTAAAAAGTGAAACGATTAGTTTTATCTGTCAAATAGGTTCTCAAGTAGAGTATGCGGTCGCAAATCTTGAGACGGTGTTTGAGATTGTTTTATTAATACGGACCC
This sequence comes from Celastrina argiolus, assembly GCA_905187575.2. Classification (NCBI taxonomy): domain Eukaryota; kingdom Metazoa; phylum Arthropoda; class Insecta; order Lepidoptera; family Lycaenidae; genus Celastrina; species Celastrina argiolus. The sequence goes on along the minus strand of LR994591.1, from coordinate 1,809,007 downwards.
TAATCAAATTGATACTAAATAAATTTTATTCTTATTTTCATCTATATTGACAAAAATACATAATTTAGTGAAGGGGGACCCAAGGTCACGTTTTCTTCCATATCATTTAGGACCGACATTACGTATGCTTTGAACTATAACGGGTGTAAAAAGAGCAGTCACTATAACTTTGGGATATGATTATACTACCTTTTCTCATTCTAGAAATGTATTTTTTTTTGTCAAAAATTTCAAAAAAAAAATTTTGGCTTTATTATTATTTTTGCGACAGAAAAATAGGAAATGGTAAAACGAAAAAAAAATTTTTTTTAGTTTTTGACAAAAAATATATATAAAAATACATTTCCGTAATGAGGAAAGGTAGTATAATCGTATCTCAAAGTTATAATGTCTGCTCTTTTTACACACTGTATTTGCAATCAGTATGTTCTGTTTTTCACCTGCCAAAAATTCGGTTACCGATTATAATTTGTGGATGGGCACCTTATTTTGAAATTCCCCGCGGTGAACGCAATAAAGTGCAAAATCTTTAATTGCGAAACCTTTTGCGTCGCCGAAATCGCTCACAATTACTATACTTATAGGTACGAAATTTTAAATGAGCGTTAAAATCGATTTTCGTATCGATTATCGATTTTCGTATCGATTTTAAAATCGATCGCGGCGGTGGGTCCGATAGCCAGCAATTTGATACAATTACCGTCCGACTCGGAGCAAAACTGTTATTTTCTGGGAAGGTGACGAAAGTAATGCGATAATTATGAAAATTTACACCACTTATTGTAACAAGATGGCTGCTGTTACTAATCTTTAAAGTGAAATACTGGAAAGCCTAAGTAGATAATTGTGATAATTGAAAAAATAACGAACGAAATACATTTATTGAGAGTTAAAATATTCAAATTTGTACCTACACAATAAAGAAGTAATATATAACGGGTGTAAAAAGAGCAGTCACTATAACCTTGCGATATGATTATACTACCTTTTCTCATTTTAGAAATGTATTTTTTTTTATTATTTTTTAAATAAATTTAAAAAAAAAATTTTTTTTTTGCTTTTTTGTTATTTTTGCTACAAAAAAATAAGAAATGGTGAAAAGTAAACATTTTTTTTAGTTTTTTAAATAAAAAAATACATTTCCAAAATGAGGAAAGGTAGTATAATCGTATCTCAAAGTTAAAGTGACTGCTATTTTTACACCCTGTATAAAATACAGTCAAAAAAACCTAAATCCTGTGCCTCAGACCAGGAGCAGCGTGACTGAAGCAGGGGCCTACTCTCCAAACTGATTTGATTTTTATTCAGATACGATTATGCCTTGTACTTCCTAATAAATTGAAATTTATTTATTTTGATTCTCAGTCGATTGATATGGTCGGGAGTACAAAAAGTTACGATAATAATTTTCTTTATCCTGACTAGTTTCAAAGTAATTCACCAAATAAAGTACGAAAAACCACTGATATCGAACGGATTCGGTTCTCGATTGTGTCGGGAGTAAGCCCCCAGATCTTCAGAGGTTATCCTTTCAATCCTCTGGGTTACGAAGTTAAAGGAAGAGTGCTCTTGAGTATTGTGCATACAATTGGGGAACTATAATTGTCTTCCTGAGTAAGGTTTAATCCAAATCAGCCATCGTCACCGAAATCAGTTAGCTATTATACGGTAGTTACAACGGTGTATGATAAAGAAATCGATCACTCAAATACCAGCGCAAGCTTTCCTCGTGAACTTTGAACCAACAACTGTAACGAAATTTAATCAACAATAGCTCTAATCAGCTCACAGCACACCAATAATCACGGCGATAGATTGGCACATCCATACCACAGTCATACTGTTATACAGTATCGACCGTAACTTCGATATAAATGCTTAGATCGCAACGACGCGGTGCGACACGGCTTCTCATATACAGTATTTTAATTACACCTGCATCCTTTTTTCTGTTTCTTTCTCGTTTTGTGATAGTATTTTTTAAACAAATAAAATATTTTCTTTGTGCATGGTGTGTGAAATGTTAAAAGTAACTGCAATTTTTTTATTTAAATAAATTAAGTACTTTGAGCTAGAAAAAGTAACTGGGGCCTTACTCTAAAAACTGATTTGATTTTGATTCAGATTCTATCGTCCTGCTTATTCCCAAATATATATCGACGTTTGTTTATTTTGATTGTCAGTCGATCGATATGGTCGGGAGTACAAACAGATCGAACGATTTTATTTATCCTGGTTAGTTTCAAAGTAATCCACCAAATAAAATACCAAAAGCCGTTGAAATCGAACTGATTCGATTCTCGGATGGAAACTTATCTGTTTTGTGACTTTTATGGAAATCTTTAATCGCGATTTGTCACGTTACATATTTATATGAGGTGCAAAAAGTGCTCTATCATTCTCTTCACACTATATTCAGTAAAAATGCATGCCGGAACGTATAGATACCTCGCGCTTCGTCAGTTTATATGAAGTTACAATACTGTATGATAGTAATACCGTGTAACGGCTATCGGTAATCACGGCGATAGTGCATGATCGACATAGTGACGCCCCTGTCCTGTCACAAAAGAAAGAAAGTGACCGTTAGTCGGTTTTGGTGGGACCGAATGAACGAATGCAGATTACCCTTTCACATATCCGATTTCACTCTATATAAGATATGGTTCGAGAATGATTTAATGACCCGTTTATATTTAATCAGGCATCAATAGAATGTTTTAACTGTATAGAAGATTGTACTTTTTTATTTAGTTGGTACAGTGTTTAGTGCTTAGACTGTACTGTGCTTTGCGACGTTTTTACTACTAGAAAATAAAATAAAATAATAATAATAATATCTATGGATGCTTCACACCACGTCAATCTGGCCCCGGACTAAAAACTTGCGTTACTTACCAGACAAAGGAAATAAATTTAATAGTTTTAATAATATAGACATATTTAAGACTTTTATTACATTATACACAAATTACTACACATCCGTGACCCAGGAACATTGAAAAATTTTTTGTTCCCTCGGCGGGATACAAACCCGCGACCTCCCGCTCGAGCACTACCGCGCTCAACCACTGCGCTACAGTATAATTTAATATGTATATAAAATATTTTTATTAGTAAGGGGGTTTGACGTCATGTTTGAAATAGTTAAAAAAGTTACGTTTAACGATGTTTTAGCATTTTGAGATTTAAGATGCACATAGAGCTGAGATATTTAATGTCTAACATAATATATAATTATCTTTGCTATCCATAAACTCTTGGGCCCATTGAAGAGTTGATAAACTGCCAATAAAGTATATTTATATCGTAATGGTAAACTAGTGATTTTAATGCAGTAATAAAAGTAAGTATTTCGAAATCGCATTACTAATAGTTTGAAGTGAATAGTCTGTAGATAGCTTGAGGTGTCCTTAAACCATGCGTTTATATAACCACAAGAATCACGTCTCTGCAAATTGAGCTTTATAGACTAGGCCACAAGGTATTTATTCCGAAATCATCAAACTTTCATTAATTAATAATAATAATGACTCCCACACCGAGATTCGGTGACGGTGCCCTGTTTCACTAAAACCAGGCCACCTAGGCATTATATTATATTTTATAGTGCCCAAGTATGTGCCCAATACACAGAATCACTCTTTTTTTCTTACTACTGTATTGGAACCACTCACTCTTGAGAGGAGAGGACGACCTCCGTAGCGCAGTGGTTGAGCGCGTTAGTGCTCGAGCGAGTAGCCGCAGGTTCAAATCCCGCCAAGGGAACAAAAAGTTTTCAATGTTCCTATGTCACGGATGTGAATGAAATTTGTATATTAATATAACAAAAATCTTAAATATGTGTATAGTAGAAAAGTATTAAATATATTTCTGTTGTCTGGTACCTGTAACACAAGTTCTTCGGATACAAACATAGTACGGGGCCAGATTGACGTGGTGTAAAAAGTTCATAGAAATTATTATTATTGTCACTCTTGAGTGTGGTTCGCTGCATGCTCGATAGCTAGCAGGCGATGGTCTTTTTCCTTTTTTGATTCCTGAATTATGAAATATGATGCATCGGGTAGGCAGATAAGAAATCGGTTCAAAACCTCGTGTTCTTCTACTGGCCCCGAATAAGTTTCTGAAGCCAGTTCTTCTCGTTGAGCAGTTCCTAAATCGGAAGAATCATGTGCTAGAATTCAAGTGTCGAATAGACACGTAAAAATTATTTTATTCTTATACTTCGAATGTCGTTTCTACTGTCTTCTGTCCTATTCGCATGTACGATTAGTCGTGAGTACGAGTGGAATAGACAGTCTAATTTTAGTTGGAAACGAAGTTAGAGCCATGAGAATCGAGCCTTGAGTCTTGTAACTCGAATTTCGATTCGATCGTCATTATGTTATGTATTTGCACGAGCGGGACAAACTGAGATTGGAAACAAAGCGCCCAGCAGGCTTAATACCGACACAAACGAGAATCGAATCGATCTCAACGGCTCTTGGTATTTTATTTGATGGATTACTTTGAAACTAACCAGTATAAATAATCGTTAGATCGTAACTTTTTGCACTCCCGACGATATCGATCGATATCGATCGATATCGATCGACTGAGAATAAAACAAACGTAAATTTGTTCGGGAGTACGCAGCACGTTCGAAATGTAGAGAGAATGTAGAGTTTGGAGAATAAGTATCTTTCGCCACAGATTAAAAACAGTCACAGTGATCGGGGAATTATTGACGAAACTAAGACTTCCTTAAGCGTAACTTTCGCGGAAACCTCTCGAAAAGTCCCACAATTTGATATGCAAAACGTCCGATATTTAGCCCCAAATTACACGGACCGACTCACTTGCCAATAAATTATTCAAGAACCGTACCCCATTATACGTTATTATAATATCGGTGCCGCCTTCGTACTATTGCGAATGAAAAAATGATTTTGTATTCGACATTTGTGTTTTTTTTAAATACTTAATATTTTTTGCTGTGACATCTACTACTTGACATAAGCATCCCCCAAATAACTTAAGTTACCCACACCCGTCACGCTTGACAGACGGATTACCGAGTTTTTTCACTATAGAGAACAGTAAAATCATCGTATCAGCTGTGACGTCCACATAATTTCCCCTAAAGTTTTTTATAAAGGTAGTTGCCACGTTTGACAGGCAGATTGTCTTCAGACAATGACAATTTCCGCGCGCTTATTTCCAGTTATATTACGACACTCAAGACTCTTTTGCAATTGGTTAATTCCGTTTTTCCACATTTTTATCATTAATTTCAGTTATATGTATAATATTATTATAAAAACGACTTACTAATTACTAAGTCATAGAGGTTGACAATTCCCGGACAGTAAGAAACTGACGAATGAGAAACAATCAATAGACCATTGAACTGCTTAAAGTTTACTGCTCCGACTGTACATAATATATGAAAATTTAAACGTTTTTAGTGTCTGTTTGTCAATCACAGCGCAGTCGATTAACCTCTGAACTGGGATACTAATAGGCAATATAAGTCTTGTACCTATTAAACCTATTAGGCAACGCGAATTGCCTATATAATATAAATTATGCTCCATTTAAAACATCATCATCAGAACTTAGGTGTATCGATGTGAGAATTAATAATACGCTAAAATGATTGAAGAAAAATAATAATTAAATAGAGATAGTAGAGTTACCGAGGACACATGCTGCAGATCAGAGTAAAAAACCTCTAGTTCAATTATCTTGTCTCAAACCCTTTTAATCGCTATGACAAAGTAATAAGGTTATTTTTTCCCAGGAAATCTGAAAGTGTTTAATGTTGGATTGAGCTATGTACTCGTAGTTTCCGAAAAGCTATTAAAAAAACTTACGAGTGAGCGTTTGACTTCTTTTCCATCTACCTATATATTATGTATAACAATATATGTATAACAATAGGCTGGTAATATAGTGTGGTGAAACATGAGCAATACTTGAGGACGTGATATTTGACTATTATCATGAGATGAAAAAAAATTATATACAAAAATAATATCAATTAATCACTGAGTAAATGAAGCTTAAACTTGCTTAAATTAATTACCCAACGCATGGACACCGCGCGCAGGTACGCGCCCGTACTACCTAGTACCTACGTTGATGTCGCACGCCGCCGCGCCGTGCCACGCCGGCTGCACAGGTATGCCTTCTTGCCTAGCCGCGTAATTTTCATAGTATCCATGACTCATTTATTTAAAGGAAAATTAGGTAAAAAATTAAGTACCTAATTTTATTACATATTTATAAAGGGAATTGTACATGTCTCACCAGTCAGGCTGTATATTTAAAATGTAACTAGGTATAACGACTATGAGAGATAGAGAGAAAATTATGTGAACCTACCTCTTTTTTTAGCCCCTAAGTATATGAAATATAACTGTATTGTATGTGCCCCCTATACTGTGAAAGTACCAACGCTGAAAGACTTACTGTTGACTTTCATGTTTGTATGAGAAATGCCCCAACATCATCAATTTTCCTATACAATATGTAAAAAATTACCTCTTTCAGCACTGGTACTTTCATAGTAAACTCTATATACGGGACCCATACACATCCTAAAGTATTATCACCCATTAGTATTACAGCCTATGTATTTCCTCTGTCACCTTTTACGACACCCACGGGGAAGATGGAGAGGTGTTATTCCTTCTTGGACAACCCACAGAAAAAGTATTACCATTATATCCATGTATATCCATATTGTATCCATTGTATATCCATATTGTATCCATTGTATCCATAGTATATCCATAGTATATCCATAGTATATCCATAGAATATCCATTAAAATCCCGTAAACATATTGCGACACGTTGCAGAAGTATTATCGTTAATTAATCTACACTATTAAGACCGTAATAAAATAATATGATCCAGTTGTGAGATCCAAACGATAAATAATCATAATTTTAATTAAAAACGCAGAAATGATAGAAAGTTGTGGGCGATTACAGTTTTTAATTATACCGTTTACATAATAAATATTGAATTACATTATATATCATGGTGGTGATATATTGGAATAGAGCAGCGCTTTGTTATGTTAATTATTATTTCTTATTAAATTAATCGATCTAAAATATTCTAATTTCGAACCTTTCATGCGCTTCGAAACCTAATCAACTATATATTTGGCAACTCACATCAAATGTTTTATTGATTTCATTGTTTATAATGATAATTAAATTAATAAAAAATACGTAGGTATCCCTAATTAAAATAAGTTATGTATCAAATGAAACTCTCCTTTGAGAGTTCTTCCTATTTCTAGTTTCTTCTGTTCCTTCTGAGCATACAAAGTTTTTTATTCAAAAGCTGACGTGATCGCAAATATTTTGAGCAACAATTAACCATCACTTTTCACTCACTGCTAGACAATTTGACGACCTCCGTAGCGCAGTGGTTCAGCGCGTTGGTGCTCGAGCAAGAGGTCGCGTGTTCGAATCCCGCCGATGGAACAAATACGTTTTCAATGTTCCTGGGCCATGGATGTGTATTAAATTTGTGTATAGTAATAAAATGTTAAATATGTGTATAGTAGGTATAAAAGTATTAAATATGTTTCCTCTGGTACTGTAACACAAGTTCTTCGGATCACACGTGGTGTGAAGCGTCCATAGAAAAAAAACGAGGTTATACTCTACATATTATATGTACATATACTCTACATATTGGTGACAAAATTTTTATCATTCTTAATCATTCGCCAAACGTTATCACTGTTAATGCAGCTAATTTATATTATTATTATATATATTAATTTATTATTATTACAAGTTATACCTATTCAAAAGCAAAAAAACTTGATCAAAATCGGTTCCTTCGTTTAGCAGCTCAAACACACAGACACGTTAATCTTATAACACCATTCTCCTTTCGGAAATATGCAAGCTGTAAAATAAATGTTTGATAATACTTTAGGGTGTGCATATGCCTCCTATGTAGAGTATACCGTGAAAGTAACAGCGCTGACAGACTTACTTTTGACTTTCATGTTTGTATGAGAAATGCCCCAACATCATAAATATTCCCATACAATAATTTAAAAAAGTACTTTCTCAGTAAACTCTACATACACACTCTAAAGTATTATCACTAATTAATATTATAGTCTATATAAAGATCGTCAAGTTGAGCTACCTACAGACTACAATACAAATCTGAAAAGAAGAGTATAACAATTTAAAAATGTAAAACGCTCAGGTGATCCGAGATAAAATTATTTAGTAATAAATTACCTCCGAACAGCCGAGTCATTTAACTTATCGCGGTATAATTATGTTAAACATTTGATCGGAATTCCCTGCTCTTACTTTTAGGGTACCTCGTGAAATGTTATAGGAAGTGTGATGTCAACTAACACACTAGTGTTAGTAATTACTAGTACAGTTAGTTTATAGTTAAACTAGTTGTTTTCCGCGACACCAATAAGAAATTTCGCAGGAGCCGCACCTTTTGATTCAATGAAAAATTGTATTTGTGTTAATCCAGAACCTAAAGTACTACGATACCAAATTTTATAAAAATCAATTTAGTATTTTTTGTGTGAAAGAGAAACAAACATACAAATATACATACATACATTCTTACAAAATTTCACGTTATTATTCTTAGGATAGTAGGATTAACGCAAGTCACATGCTGTCCTTGTCAATCAGTCAAGCAATAACAGTGACTAGCATGTGAATGAGGATGGCAAAATACCAATTTTTAATTAGTAGAATTTCATTTGGTGTAAGTTGCTGATAATTTGAAAGAAATGTCAACTCATGACTTTGTCACAATAATTATACTTGTATCATTAATATCCGTTCAGTGGTTTGGGCTTTATCAATGGATAATTGCTTACTATAATACTGACATATACGGAATAATTCCCTAGCTAGCTAGCTAGCTAGTAGCTGAAGAACGATATTAACTAACATAATATGCTCCCCTCACCGATTTTGGTGTCGGTAGCCGATTTCATTGAAACCAGGCCAGCTATGCAGGAGTTATTTTATAGTACCCAAGTGTGTGCGCAATACACAAAGACACTCTTTCTTCCTTTTATTCTCATAACCCAGTGGGACGGTAAACCTACAGAAGATCGGAAGATACTATCATTGACAGTAAAAAGAGAGAGTGTTCTTGTGCATACTTGGGCAGTATAAAATAACTTTAAATGAATCTGGTGTGAGAGTTATGATTATATATAATGCCTCCATGGTCCAGTAGTGTAAAGCTTGGCTCTGGACTCAGATGTCGGCGGTTTGATGCCTACGTTGAAATAATAAAAAATGTCAAGTTCTGTTGGGGCTTGGGACAATGATGACACACATAGGCACTCTTTTGACTTATACGTATCTGTTTTTAAAGAAAGTGGCCTCCACCGAAATCAGTGTGGCTACTTATTATTAAATTGTAGAATACGATGTTATAATGCGAATGAATTCACAGGAAAAAGTAAGGAACATAATTTAGTGTTAAAACATATTTCTTTAGAGCCATTTAAATTGTTAAAATGACATTTAAAATCAATTTCAACTGACTGTTTAGTTGGCTGTGGCGCGAAACCTATGATTTGAATAATACCTCTATAATTTTATCAACACCGTATTTTTACAGTGTAAAATAAACTCTACACGTCGGTAATAAGCCTTAATATCGAACAGTGTGTACCTATCAGAGGTCTTGATTTATTTTCCTCGGGTGTTCACATCAGATGCCCCTGTGCGGCCATTGAAGCGTCAATCTAGATTTTTAAGTATAGGACAAACGGCATTTTTAACATAAACACTATGTTAATGTTAGGTAATATATTAATATATGTATTAAACTGCGGTTTCCGCCTATTCGGTATAGTAGGAAAGGCAAATCGTTTGAATATTTTATTCGTTTTAAAATTTGTTATTAAGTTTTTTTTATATGCGGGTTCGAATCCCGCCGAGGGAACAAAAAGTTTTCAATGTTCCTGGGTCATGGATGTGTATTAAATTTGTGTATAATATAATAAAAATATTAAATATGTGTATAGTATAAAAGTATTAAATATATTTCGTTGTCTGGTACCTGTAACACAAGTTCTTCGGATACTTAGCACAGGGCCAGATTGACGTGGTGTGAAGCGTCCATAGATATTATTATTATTATTATTATTATTTTTCCGTCGTCAATAAAAATCGTCTAAGTAAAATCTTGACTTCACTTTATATTCAAAGCGAACGAATACTTTATCACAGATTATTCTTGTGTGCACTAGTTTTTGAATTGACTGTAATACAACTTAGTGAAACTAAATATTATGCAGTGGCAAAAAACGAGGCTATACAAGTATAATAATTTATGAGCACCTAAAGTCAAAATGTACTTATGGTACGTTCTAATTATTTTCGTTTATGAAGAGTAGGCATAAGCTTCTAGACGGCTATCACATCTTTCTTGGCTCATTTCATTAAATCCTCTTAAGTATTGTAAACTTTTAAATATAACTGATGATTCACTCATTGTTATTTCTTATTGTTAACAGAAGCCATATGTGCCAATAAAAATATTCTCATTCTTAATTGAAGGCATAAATCGATGAAAGTAATATGTCGCAAAAAAAAACCCAGAAAATTGAGTTTAGACAGTCACATAAACATTTTAGGATATGTAGTAACATATTAACTACATTGATTCTAGTGACGGATCTTTAGATTAATGTACTTAATACTTTACGACGTATTCTAAAATGTTTAAGGGACAGTTTTAAATAAATTTTCTCGAAATCATAATTTTACTACAATGATATGTATGATATGTATTCTAAAATGTTTAAGAGGTTTCTACATATCAATATGGTAAAATTATGATTTCGAGAAAATTGAGTTCAAACTGTCCCTTAAACATTTTAGAATACGTTGTAAAGTATTAAGTACATTAATCAAAACATCCGTCTCTAGAATCAATGTAGTTAATATTATGTTACTACATATCCTAAAATGTTTAAGTGTCACATCGTAAATCACAGTGTAAATCACCTTTATCCATTCATGTCTTCAATTATTAGGTTAAATAAGGACTATTTTCATAGTATTTAAATCGTAGTTTTTCACTGTAAATTCGCACCGTTTGATGTTGTATTTCCTTTGGTGATATATCTAAATTATCTGTGACCTAGGATCCTCACCTTGCATCCTTCGCAGGTGAATGCGCCGAAGTGGAACCCGGCTGCTGGCTCGCCGCACACTTTACACTGCTGGTTCATCTGGTGAAGAAGAAAAGTGTGTAAGGCCCGTATTCATAGAACAATCTTAAACTCAGTCTCAATGATTGCGATCGCTACCTCTACTTGACCGAGAACCTACTTGAATATACTTATATGAGAACCTATTTGACACATAAAACAAAGATTCTTTTTAAATTAAACAACTTGACTTATGTTAAAGTATGTAACGTAATATAAGAGATATAGGAAAATATAACGCAAAAATAACGGGGGTTAAAAAGCTATGTGGGTGAAATCGGTTCAGGTCTTCGAGGTCATCAGGTCGTTTGTTAGGTGTAGGAATGTTACACACTAAGACGTTTTATTTTGTCGTGAATTAAAAATATTACGTATGTACACATATCTCAGTTGCTAATATTTCCATAGGACAAAGGGCCTCGCAAAGACCTGCCGCCCGGAGACTCGCAATAAGTAAAGCCGCCACTGTAAACTATAGTGTGTCACATCATAGCTAATTCCTAACCACTAGCCGCTAACCGCATCGCAAAACGGCTAATAGGTGCGGGTGTGGAGCATCACAATTGGAATCTAGTTCGTGGCTCCGCTCGGCCTATTTTGTAACCGCAGTCCTCAATACTGTAGCTACTTCAGCCGTTTGAAGTATTTTTTTTGCCTATGCTATCCCGCTACTGGACATATAGAATATAATAGAAAACATTTATTTCAGACTAATATAACAAGCCCATAGAGTAATCAGTGTGTTAGTTACAAAACTTAGCTTTAAATAATAATTGTAATATGTTAGTAAAAAATCAACTAAATTAAATTATTCCCTTGACTAATCTTATCCAATGCCATTGTATAGAGCAGTCAAGTCTCGCAGCCATGACCTACAGAATGCCATTGCTGGCTTTTCTCAGACGCTGCAGCAGGGACGCGGACCTTTTGCGTATCGCTTTAAAACCATCAGTGCGCGCAGCAGCTCGTATCAGACGCACTGCAGCGCCATGGTAGCCCCAACAGCATTCTGAAGGTATTATTATACTGGACACGCAGAGCGTCATAGGTTCGACAAAGGTCTCCCCTTAAGGTCTTCTAGTTATCTCAATCAAAATCAAAATATTTCCTAAAGCGATTTTCGGAAAGTCAACAAAAAGGAATCTCTTTCGTTTGCCTTCGCAGGCCAGCCCGGCTGATATCTCTACGTGTTTGATGTATTAGAAGCTAAATACCCATGATTCTTGGCATCATTTTCGTATACACGCTTCTGTAAGGTACCGCAAGTAAATTGAAAATATATACTGATATTATAAAGCTGAGGAGATTTTTATTTGCTTAAACGCGATAATTTCAGAAAACATTGGTCCGATTATAAAATTTGTTCAGTTTGGGAGAGCATATTGAGAAAAACTATATATCGTCACGCTAAGATCAATAGGAGCAGTCCAATGTTACAAAATCTATTTTTATTCTATTATTTTATGTGAGCTGTTGTCATCAGTGACCATAGCCTATTAGCCCGGATCCTTTACTCTATTTTAATTTTAATGGAGTCACAAAACGTGCCATAGGCAACAAAATTAATGCCAGAAGGTTTTTGGCAAAATAAGTACTAACTACACGCGAGCTGAGGTACTAGGCTCCCATACATGATTGTCTGAAGGTACGCGTGTTTTTCCCCAAATGTTCTTATACGAAGTTTATGTTATACATATTTAAATGTGTATAATTGTTTAGTATGCTCTGTAGCCTGATATTAGCTTGAGGTGTCGATATATTAATTTTGACTATGAGAGTGAATCAAATCAAATTATTTTATTTCCAAATAAAAGTTAACAAGCTATTTTTGGAAAGTCAACAAAAAGGCTACCACCAGTTCAACCCTAGACCCCGAGAAGAACCAGCTATGAAACTCGGAACACTGGGTATATAAAAAAACAAACGTAAGCCGTAGTTTTTAGCTTTTCTGAATTAATCTTGTTGCATGTCGAAATTACGGCATACGCGCGATATACATTGTCCTACGTAACACGCGTATTGTAACGCGCGAATCGAACGCAATGCATCCAAGTAACGTAGTCCGTCTGTCCGGACAAGGCCCGAGCCATAATCACAGATGTTTATTATTGTTGATCCACCGTACAAAAATATTGCTTCGGCTCGAGTGGGCCAGTGAAGTGAATCATTTAGTGGATGTCACGATGTTTTCAGATGTCACAACGATAATAAACTCTTCAAATACCTCGTTAGAACCGTAACCGTAATTTTAAATTAAGAAACTCTATGACATTCGGAATAGAAAGTTGGTGATCCATTTTGTATGGGACCGTCCCGTTATTTGTATTTCAATATTGATGCCAGAATTTTTTATTGGGATGGCAGGAAACTTGTGGAGATGTTAATGAATTTAGAATTTGGCGAGTGTCAAGGATACGACCGTATTTATAGTATACTTCAATATATACAAGGAGAGCATCAGGTGTTAAAATAAAAATAAAAAACGTTTTATTTCCAAATGAACAAGCTATTTTCGGAAAGTCACCAAGAAAAACAAGCTACCTTACCTACTCTTGAATTATAACTAGGAACAGCACCATCTACCGTCTAAGGGAAACAAAATTTAGGTATTTTCTATATACGTAAGAATAGACATAACAACAGATTGATAAAAAAATGGTGTAGAAAAAACCATGCAGAATATATTCATGATGATCATGATACTTAGCATTCTCTGATTCAACGAGCAAACAGTATTAATCATAAATACAGTTTTGTCAAAGATCGTGTGTTGAAAGCCTCCAAATTAAAGTCGCATATGAATCAAGAGCACCAAAACCACAAAATAAATCACACAACCCAAGACCTTTCAATACATTAAACATAACCCAAATCATAACCGAAAATGACACAGCAGATCAAACACATCGCGTGCTGGCAATGTGTACTTTGGTAATCATCCGGTTAAAGTGAAACAAGTTCACATATTTTTAAAAGTTAAATAATACCCGATAATGATATGGTACGTGGGGTGGCGTGACTGGCCACTACATGCCTCTGTTACACGGATTTACTTGCTGCTAAATTTAGGAGTAACATTCAGGTCTGAAAAGGCCAATTTCTTAGTTAAATTCTCGTTCTATTCTAGTCAAATTCTCGTTCTATTCTAGTTAAATTCTCGTTCTATTCTAGTTAAATTTATGCTTTATTCTAGTTAAATTCTCGTACTATTCTAGTTAAATTCTCGTTCTATTCTAGTTAAATTATCGTTCTATTCTAGTTATATTCTCGTTCTATTCTAGTAAAATTCTCGTTCTATTCTAGTTAAATTCTCGTTCTATTCTAGTTATATTCTCGTTCTATTCTAGTTATATTCTCGTTCTATTCTAGTTAAATTCTCGTTCTATTCTAGTTAAATTCTCTCTTTATTCTAGTTAAATTCTCGTTCTATTCTAATTCATTTCTAGTTCTATTCTAATTCATTTCTAGTTCTATTCTAATTCATTTCTAGTTCTATTCTAATTTAATTCTCGTTCTATTCTAATTCAATTCTCATTCTATTCTTGTTAAATTCTCGATTACTTTTCGTTCAATCCTCTTTCAATTTTCGTTATATTCATACTAAGCTTATATAAATTACTTTAAAGATAGTAAAATTCTTTGAATGCCAATTCATAATTTGATTAAAATATAATTTTTATGGATCAATGAATAGAAAGATATAAATGACAATTGCCAAAGTGGTAATTTTAGGGCTGGTTCTTCGCTTTTTTTTTAGTTTTTGCTACCAAATTAAAAATATTTTAAAAAAAAACAACAAAATTAATTCAGTTTCTTCAAAACGCAAATTACATTCTTGGATAACGAATGAGAGTAGAGCTACATATTATAAGAAACATAATAATACTTTTTACAATTGCAATTTCAGTTAAAATATTAACGAAGGAACTTGTTAATACCAGTAACATCCACTTAAATTAAGGACCAACCCACATAAAACTTTCTACAAACAAACAGTCGGATTTACAGTATCACAGATCGTTCGAGGAAACATGACAGCTCGGAGGGGTTAATACGCACCTTGTTTGTACATGGTTGACGACAGGTACCACTTTTCGACCTTATCACGTAGGAATAAGGTTCATAAGTGTAAACCGGATCTGTCGTCGACAGTACAGTTCTCATGTACAGTGGCGTTAGCGCTGACACGGAGGGCGGGAACCAGAATTTTAAATAACGGGTTCAGGTATTTTAAATTTTGGATTGGAGTAGTCTTCTAAGAAGCGGTATTAGATTAAATAAGTTTATATTGTGGATTTCATTTAATTTATTGATTTTAAATTATAACATCTATACTAATATTATAACATATCTTATTGAATGTACTGTAGGTTTTTGGTGGAAATTCGCGCCCCGGATGATGACTATATCGAAACCGGTCGTGTATTTTAAGTAATTATTAATGTAAAAGAACAAATAAAGTGGAAAAATGTGCAAGTAGTTTGTGTTTTTACTATCTAATATTATAAAGCGGAAAAGTTTGTTTGTTTGTTTAAACGCGCTTATCTCAGGAAAAACTGGTCCGGTTTGAAAATTTTTTTTTTGTTGGATAGTCCATTTGTCCAAATGTCAAATGTCATCTAAAAGTAAACACGTTCTATAAAGAGCTCCTAACTTAAAATTAAGAATAAGTGGTAAAAAGTTAAAAATTACTTACTGTGAAAGTGTTAACTTGTTGTTTTAAGGATAAACAACATTTTGAGTGAATACCATTTGCTGTATAACTTCACATTTGGAATACAGTTTACTATTAAGGTACGGAATATAACGTTATAATTAAAAAACATTTAAATTAAAACTAAGAAATTAAACCAATAAAAATTAAATTACTCTAACGGCTTACATGGTCGAGCAAGCCATTGGCCGAACAGCTGATTTTGACAACTGACATTATATTGTGACACCTGACATATTATGACAGGTATGATATATTGAAGCATAGACAATAATTTTGTTTTTTTGTGAAAATACGTTACGGCAAAGAAAAAATACTAAGACATCAAAATATAAGATATTATAGTACAGTATTCTGAAATTTTATCGAAAACATATAAATATGGAAAATAAAACTAATATGTGCGCTGGATGTAAAACTAAAATAACACAGCCAGATTTTATTCAGTGCCGGAAGTGTAATAAAATCTATGATTTGGAATGTGCCAATATATCATTAAAGAAGTTTCGCACAGATTCTAAAGATAAGAACTGGATGTGTCATGAATGTATGAGTAAGCAGCCAAAATCTGGGAATACTAATACACCTGTGCGAAATATTAAGGATTCTTCGCCTACTACATCTGAAAACAATATTTCTAGTCAGGCCTCAGATGATGGCAATATTACTCTTCGTAACAAGGGTGGCAAAT
Source organism: Celastrina argiolus (assembly GCA_905187575.2). Taxonomy (NCBI): domain Eukaryota; kingdom Metazoa; phylum Arthropoda; class Insecta; order Lepidoptera; family Lycaenidae; genus Celastrina; species Celastrina argiolus. The sequence goes on along the minus strand of LR994591.1, from coordinate 1,792,366 downwards.
TTGCTAAAAATGTTGCCAGAGAAATATCACCTGCCCATGATAGACATAGTCTTATTACAGCAATCCGTGACGAAGTACTCAAAGCTCTAAAAATTGAATTACCAGCAATGTTAAAACAGATAATAAAAACGGAAATCACTGCATTTAAAGAAGAGTTACAAGAGTTGCGTGGTTCCGTAGAATTTTTAAGCTCAATGCACGATGATTTGAAGAATACTACTGAAACTTTAATGAATGAAAATAAAACTATAAAAAAGGAAAACGATAATCTAAAATCTTCGGTATATGATCTATCTAACCGTATAAACAATATGGAGCAGCACCTACGTGAAAATAACTTGGAAATTCATGGCGTACCTGAACATCGCAACGAGATATTATCTAATCTAGTTCAGCAATGCTCTAGTGTCATTGGACATAAATTGAATGATGGTGACTTGTTAAACTGCACGAGAGTTGCAAAACAAAACAGAGAAAGTCAGCAACCTAGAACTATTGTGGTTAAGTTCAAAAATATAAGATGTCGCGATGACTTCTATTCAGCAGTTCACAGATATAATAAGGCAAACACAAGTAACAAACTAAACACCGCTCTATTAGGTATTGCTGGTGACCGAAAGCCAGTTTATATATCTGAACATCTTTCTCCCGCTAATAAGGCGCTTCATGCAGCAGCCCGCCACAAGGTTAAAGAGTGTGCCTACCGATTTATTTGGGTTCGAAATGGCCGGATATATGTGAGAAAAAATCAGGACTCGCAGATGATATTAATCAAAAGCAAGGACAGTCTTGATCTAATTAATTAATTAATTTTTAACTTTCTCACATAAATTGTTTTTTTTTTGTTAATTTGTTATAAATAAATAATGGCTTTATCAATTTATTACCAAAATGTAAGAGGTTTGAAGACAAAGGTGGTTAAACTTTTTAATGAAATTCTAATTTATAATTATGATATTATATGTTTGTCTGAAACTTGGCTAGATGACTCTGTATTTTCCCCAGAATTAATAGATGATAGGTACAATGTTATACGCAGGGATCGAAGTGGAATATTTCTTAATCACTATAATAAACACCACGGTGGTGGTGTATTGATTGCAGTGTCAAAGGATCTCGATTTTGTTGTTCGTAATGATTGGCAGTGTAGTTTAATGGAGGATCTTTGGTTACAGATTAAGATTAACAGAAGTACAACACTAAATTTATGCTTAGTTTATATTCCCGACTATATTACTTCTGATGTAGTAGGAAAATTTGTAGATACTTGTGAGGAGGTTTTAAACACATATAAAACTAATCACTTAACATGTATTTTAGGTGATTTTAATTTGCGAGATATTGTCTGGTCGTTGGATTCTGGTTGCCCATTGAGTTTTACCTGTGAAAAATCTAAAGCTATTTATAATCTTATACACGGTACAGCCGTGCGTCAAATAAATTCAATACTCAATTCGAATAGTCGGCTACTGGATTTGGTGATTACAGACTGTGAATCATATAATATAATGCCTGCTACACCCATTGTTTGGCCAGATTCACATCACCCCCCTTTTGAACTTTCTTTAAATATAGCTATATTTAAATCTCTGAAATTCAATTCGGCATTTGAAAATTTTTGTTTTCGTAAAACTAATTTCACTCAATGTAATGAAGATCTTTGTAATGTAGACTGGTGTGGTCATGCTTTATCTCTAGGATGTGATGAATTTGTGCATCTTTTTTATGACACTCTTTACGCTTTAATAGAAAAGCACACACCCAAAACTAAAACACGGAGTTATAAATACCCTGTTTGGTTCTCTCAAGGCCTTAAAAAACTAATTAAAACTAAAAATAAATATCATCACAGATTTAAACAATTTAGAAATCCACGAGATTATGATACTTTTTCAATGTTAAGGTCAAGAGTTAAATATCTTATGGAAGAATGTTTCAAATCATATATTAAGCAAGTTGAAAGTGACATGATAGTAAATATTAAATCATTTTGGCGTTATACTAAACTAAAAAGAAAAACTCATGATATTCCCCATAAAATGTATTTTGAGAATCGAACAGCCAACACTGGTGAAGATATTGTTAATTTATTTGCTGATTATTTCTCTTCGGTTTATGAAAATAGTATAGTAGTGAATTACAAACCTAATTTTAACTCTTCTCATTTATCAGCATTTAATTGTAAAATAAACCTAAGTGATGTTTTGGAGAAATTGAAGGCTATTGATTTATCTAAGGGAGCAGGTCCAGATGGCATACCACCTATTTTTATAAGATTCTGTGCGCGGTCTTTGGCATTGCCTTTAACCTTAATATTCAACAAATCTTTGTATGAGGGTTGTTTCCCATCGTTGTGGAAAATTGCAAGGATTCCTATCTACAAGGACGGTGACAGAGAATTAGTTTCGAATTATCGCCCTATTAGTATACTTAGTTGGTTTTCGAGAATTTTAGAGAGCTTCGTTCATAAACACATTTACAACCATTTTAGGCATATTTTAAGCTCAAATCAACATGGATTTGTAACTAATAGATCTACTAACACTAACTTATTGACTTACACGGTATACATCAGTAACGCCTTTAATGACAGAGCGCAGATTGACTCAGTTTATACAGATTTTTCCAAGGCATTTGACCGGGTTAATCATGATATTTTACTTGCAAAAGTCAAACACTTAGGCATACATGGTAATTTGCATCGGTGGTTGTCTTCTTATCTTAATAATCGATCGCAATTGGTTGCCTTAAGAGGATATGACTCGGTCCCCATTGTGGTTACTTCTGGTGTACCACAAGGTTCTAATCTTGGCCCTTTGCTGTTCCTTATATTCATCAACGACTTATTGTGTGGGTTAGTGAGTGAATGTCTGGCATACGCTGATGATATAAAGATATTTCGTCGTATTAATAATATTAAAGACTGTTTAGCTCTACAGGAAGATATAAACACCGTGGTTGGTTGGTGTAGCTTGAATCACATGTCACTTAATATAAAAAAGTGCCAAGTAATAACTTTTACTAAAAACAAGAACTCGATTTCATTTGATTACACGATTTGTAACACTGCAATGACTCGTGTTGGTGTGGTGCGTGATTTGGGTGTTGTATTTGACTCATCGTTATCGTTTAGATATCACTATGATTACATATGTAGTAAGGCGAATAAGATGCTATCATTTGTTATCCGCACTGCTAGGCCATTCCAAGATACTAAATCATGGATCATACTATATGCTGCGCTGGTACGATCTGTCCTTGAATATTGCTCATCGGTCTGGTATCCCATATATTCCAACCATGTTGACAGGATAGAATCAATTCAGCGCAGATTTCTGAGACTTCTATGTATGAAGTGTGGGATAAGAAAGAAGTTACCTTTGTATGAAGAAAGACTTAACAGGTTCGGTCTAATGAGTCTGGAAGGGCGAAGGCAAGTCGCAGATTTATGTGCTCTGCATGGAATAGTAAATGGCACTTTGGACACGCAGATTTTAAGCGAAATCACAATAAAGATTCCTACCCGATCCGTGCGTATACCACAACTCTTTGACATACCTCGATACAGAAATAATGTAGCAAAAAATAATCCCACGGTTAGAATGTGTTCTTTTTATAATGATTTATCTTCTGATTATGACATATTTTTTAACAGTTTGCCGTCTTTTAAAAAAGAATTAATGAGAATAATAAAATCAAAATCATAAATAAATAATGAGAAAATCTGTAATAATTTTATTCCTATTGTACTATGTAATCTTAAATTCATTTTTTTTTTTTTTGCTATTTCCTATTTCTATGTTTAAATAATTTCATGAATTGTAATGACATTTTAATTGATTATTATTTCATATAATTTATTGTAAGAGTAATGCGTCAAATAAGAATTATTATTATTGTAAGAGAAAGTAATTATATATATTTATTTATTTTTTTAATTGTAAATTATTAGGAGCTTTTTTATACGTGTAGTTAATGTTTAGTAATAGATATTTAATCAAATGTTGTGTATAGTAGTTATAGGATAGCAGTGTAAAATGCCTTTAATTATGTTTCTTTTTATATTATTTACCTGCACTGTTGTCTGTTACTGTACCTAATGAATAAAATAAAATAAATAAATAAATAAATTTATAGAGGAAGGCTTTAGGCTATATAACATTATGCTGCGACCAATAGGAGCGAATTGAAGCTTCAGTGAGAAATGTTGCAAACACGGGGAAAATTATTCACATTTGGGAACTTTCGAAAAACGGAATAATCGCTCAAAAACCACGCGAACGAAGTCGCGGGCACAGCAATATATAAGGTAAAATTTTACTAGCTTATTTGGGTTAGTAAGCTAGATAATTTTAGTAGTCGGAATCGTAAGTTTTTTTTAATATTGCCTTAAAAGTGCATCACACTTTACATTCAAGAATTTAAAGTATTCTTATACTAACTCATAAGTGGCAAGATCACATATAAGTTATAATATGCATGAATATTCATCAGTTTGGAATATAGTCATAAAATTTTATCTAGCACAGGTCTTCTTTAGCTAAAACTTCTTAAATATTTGTTCAGTTATGCATGTTTTAGATTATGCTTAATATCGCATCCCCTCTTATTTTTTAATTATAATTTTTGATTATTTTGTTATTAGTGAAAAACTTTAACTTTTTATCAATTCAATACACTATAATATATTATTAAATTGATAATTGTTAAAGTAATTTTTATTTATTGAAGGTAGCGGATGTATCGATTTTCCAAGTTATAATATGCAGATGATATATTATGTAGCAACGAATATAGGTATAGTACCTATTCCGCAAGTTGAAAATAAATTTGATACGAAATAATAGTCATCATAATGTAACACTAAGAAAAACATAATTATATTATAAAATCCTGAGCCTACGTAATATTTATGCAAACGTCCGAGTTTCTTACGCCGGTTCTTCTAAGCGGGGTATGATTGAACCGGTGGTATCTTTTTGCTGACTTTCCGAAAATAGCTTGTTAAGTTTCATTTGGATTTAAGTAATTTGATTTTGTTTTTTTTTAATTGTCGTGATACGTCCTGGCTGTCGTAGCGTGAAAACTCAGCTTAACAAGCATTTGGTTAGCAATATGGCAATTCATTATACAGATCAACGCACTCAGGCGACTAGGATGCCAACTATTTTCTGCCATAAAAACTATAATTAGTGTAGATTTTGATGAAATTCTTAATTAATTTAAGCATTTTTATTCAATGGCGAATCAAAGAACGCCGACAGTAAAAAGATTTTATGGAGGCGGTTTTTTTAATCTTTTAGAGATAATTTTATATTACAAATGCCAAAATGGATATAGGTGCCTAGTATAATATTGTCTTACTCATTGAACACTTCCTACTCCTCCTTAATTCTTCTGATTAATTTCGTTGCGGGTCCCAAGACAGATCTAACATATCCCTCGGGCACCCCCGAGATCATATCAAAGGATTTTTGAGGTTGGTTACCGCTGTCGATCCTGTCTGACAGAAGTTGCAGTGGGCCTACCACTGCAACTTCTGTCTAAACTGTTTACTCACTAAAAAAAGCTCATAGAAGACGTGACAAAAGATATTATCAATTTGCCAGTATTTGCTCCATGCTTTTCGGAGATAGGCAGGTTTTCATTGCATCAAAAATCTTAAGCACATGCACATAAAATCCGAGATTGAAACTGCACCCTTTCAATGCTGATAAAGCAATCTAGCGATCTAGATCTATGTTATTATTAGCTAGAAGCCGCCTCCAGAAACCTTTTGTAGCCTATGTTTTTTTACTATCATACCAAATTTTATGAAAACATCTATATATTTTGATAAAATGTATAGTATAGCGTGAAACATATAATATTTAAACACATACATTCTCCAATAATACAAGTATTACATTTATAATAATAGAAGTATGATTATTATATTATTTGACGAGCTATAAAGTCCAGATTCCACCAATGCTAGTGTGAAAAGCTTATTAAAATAGCATGCCTTCTCATTCATTGATAGGAAATACGAGAGGGATAACATGATATTTAATGAAGGATGAACTTTATCACGTACGACCGTCCGGGGCCCTCTAGAATGATCGAGGGTTCCCTGGGCGTGAGATTACATATGAACCGATCACGTGTTGATGAAATTAGCATAATTTTTTTTTAACCAATGAAAACTTATTAATGTCATTTCGTTTTATGTAATTTTAATGATAACCATATTGAGCTGTAAGTTTTTCTAATATGATAAAATATTTATAGCATCTAGCGTTTACTGAAATTTTCTAGAACCATAGACATAACCCTAGACGGGTTTTGTCTATGGTCCATTTAATGTGCATCCTCTATGTCTATGTCGTATTGAAAGCCCATTTCAAATGGAGTACTTTTAAGGCGAACACCACATACCCATTTGAATACACGTGAGACAATTTCCTAGTGGTTTTGATGGGAATTGTAAATCCAGCCTATGTCCAAGTTGAGACGCTCCTTATACGCTAAACGTCACTTAAGTGTTAAGTTCAGGTATTGGCATTACAAAAGTAAATGTATGCAGATAGACACTGATGCACGAGCGACCTTTACGTGTACGTCCGAGATCCTTGTTAACAATAATATTGAAGCAAATCCTTTGAGTACACTTGTGCGAACGGAGTGGTATGAAGTATGGAGGTAACTGTTGAAAAAGTTGCTAATACTTTTTCAATTATTAGTATTTTGAATATTTACTTATTTGATGAAATAACCTAAAATTATTTAAGTACCATTTAAAAAAAAAAAGATATTAAACTATTAATATTATACGAACGAGATGGGAACAACCGATTATGACGTCACGTTGTTAACCCTACATAGACATTCCAACCTGCGTACAAATATAGTTTTGCGAGATAGATTATTTTATAATTATAATGGTTTAAAACTTAAATGTTTTTAAACTTATCCAAATTCTTATTTTAGATTCTGCTCATCTTTTTGATTTGCTGCGTAATGAGTCTATAAGTAATTAAATTTAATTTAATATCAATAACACAACTGTCACAATACCCGTAATTATGACTCGAGTTCAAACTTACAAAACTATAAAATGAATTATTATGAGTGATTCTTAAAATTCAAAATTTTAGATATTTAATTTCCAATTGAAACTTAACAAGCTATTTTCGGAAAGTCAACAAAAAGGCTACCACCGGTTCCTTGAAGACCCACATAGGACAATAAAATAATGTATTATATACTCATATTTACGATTATGCATATCTTCTTCTTCTATATATATAAAAATCAAACATCAATTCGATGTTCGTTAGTCTCGCTAAAACTCGAGAATGGCTGAACCAATTTGACTATTTTTGGTCTTGAAATATTCGTGGAAGTCCAGGGAATGTTTAAAAGATTTTTTTATTTATTTGCTCAACGAAGTGGGCACGGGTCAGCTAGTAAATCATAAATATGAGAATTGTACCTTAATAATGGGAAAAAAAGAGATGAATATTCAACTTGAGTTAAACTTTATTATCATGTAGAAAACTGATTGCATGAGTATACAATGTAACCAACGAGAGGTAAAAGATTTTGGCTTCTTAAAATCATTCATCAGTCGATATCATCACCAGTCAACCAGTCAGCCGAAATTACTTAATTAAAGCCAACCCTCGACAGTCAGATCTCAATTCGGGAATGATCGCTCATGATGGCAGATAAGGGGTGCATATTAATAATGACATTGAATTTGGGACGAATTCGCAGTGCAGTTTTGGTTTGTCTTAATATTGTATGTAGAAGATTTCTCGTACTGTTGACCTCGAAAGTTAATATATATTATAGAAAATAAACTGCCAAGTACGAGTTGGACACGCACACTAACTGTAGCACACAAAACGGCAAAATCACCTTGGTTTTTTTTTGGACTGAAATATTTAATCTGCGCAAATTCCAACTATGCAGCTATAATATATATCTAGTAACTAACCGACCCGTGCCCACTTCGTTGAGCATAGAAACCGTTTAACCCGGAACTTCCACGAATATTTCAAGACTAAAAATAGCCGAATCGGTTCAGCCGTTATCGATTTTTAGCGAGACTAACGAACAGCAATTCATTTTTATATACAAGACTAGATGACCCATGCCCACTTTGTTGAGCATTTACAAACCGTTTAAACCTTCCCTGGACTTCCACGAATATTTCAAGACTAAAAATAGCCGAATCGGTTCAGCCGTTATCGATTTTTAGCGAGACTAACGAACAGCAATTCATTTTTATATACAAGACTAGATGACCCATGCCCACTTTGTTGAGCATTTACAAACCGTTTAAACCTGCCCTGGACTTCCACGAATATTTCAAGACTAAAAATAGCCGAATTGGTTCAGCCGTTATCGACTTTTAGCGAGACTAACGAACAGCGATTAATTTTTATATATATAATATAAGAAAATAAGGCCGCCTTTGTGTGCATGTGTGATTTTTGTAATTTATATTGTATTGTATAACAGTAAATGAGTTACACGTGATAGACGGATGTACAACGCAGTCTAAGTAATAGAAGTGAGTGTGGCCAAACGGCTGCACCAATTTTGATAATTCACATTGTGTTTCCGCGGTAGGAGCCGCGGTTGAATACACTCACGAAACACCTTGATGTGTTAAGGCTTTCCTGCCACAAGGAGCAACTGTACTCACTAAGTACTCGACCCGAATGCGTCTCGAACTCGATTAAGGAAACAAATAACGTAGGCGTGTTCTGGTTTTTTCACATTAAGATCGGAATGATGTTATGACGATGAAGGATGGAGGCATTTGGGTAACAAGGGTTCTCGTTAAAAATTAGCAAAGATTAAGGCTTGTGCTAAGTATTATGGCATTAAAATTTAAACATACCGAGATAAGTCCAAAAGCTATAACGGGTGTTAAAAGAACAGTCACTATATTTTTAGGATATGATTATAGGTACCTTTTCTCATTCTAGATTCATTTTTTTTACAAAAATTAATACATATTTTTTTTGCTTTTTGGTTTTTCTAGCGACAAAAATTTAATATGGTAAAATAAAATAAAAAATTTACTTTCTAACAAAAAAATAAATAAAAACCTTACCAAAATAAGGAAAAGTAGTATTTCAAAGTGATAGTCACTCTTCTTTTTACACACTGTATTGCGTGATAACTGATAAGTAACATAGTGCTAACGAATTTTTATTTCGTAATTAGCGATGACATCCTTACGAACGGCCTTGTTATAATTATTAGTGCAAGTTTTTTATCGATGCATAAAAATTCAAGATTCAAAACTTTTTATTTTCATGTAGGTTATTAAAAAACATTTAAAGAATGATGCCCAACGGTCGATATACAAAAGATTGAACTGGATTTTACAACAAATTTGTATTATAGTTTGATGTGATAACTCAAGTTTTTTTACATTAAAAACATTTTGCATTAAAAAAAACTTATGTGTACAATAAAAAATATATAATGAAGTGAGCTGCACCAATTACGTTGCACACATTAAAAACAATTCTCCAGAAACATTTACGTAAATTCCATCATACAATTTGTAATGTAATTGCATAATTAAATTGGCACTTCGGTTCTAAATAAAAACATTAATGACCTTGCCATTTCAGCAAAAAGTGAATGGAAAATTCAACCGAATTGAACATACATCAGTAACTTAATCATTATCATTAACGGTATGGTATTAACGAGTCCAAAATTTATTTTACATATTTTTTCTGCCCAAATTTTTGGCAACAAATGAAGTGTACTGAAACATTTGTAAGTTATTGATTTTACCGAACGATATTAATTTATTATTTTTATATTGCGACTAGCTGCGCGACATTGCGACAAACTGTTTCTATGATCACTTCGTTGAGCATAGAAACAGTTTGTGATAAACCCTTCAAAACTTCCCGGTACATCCACGAATATATCAAGCCGAATCGGTTAAGTTGTTCTCGAGTTTTAGCGTGACTGACGAATAGCAATTCATTTTTATATAAAAGAAGATTTATTTGGAATACAAATATGGTAGTCTGTCAATTCAATCTCCAGCATAAGCTAATGGTAGTCCTTGACTAAGTTCAAATCCATAGTTTACCCACACGAGTAGTTAGCATTACGAATGGAAATAACAGTAGATTAGAACTTTGAGATTAAGCTTTTTATCAGCATTAAAACTTATACCTCCCACACCGATTTCGGTGACGGTAGCCGGTTTCATTGAAATCAGCCAGCTACGCAGGAGTTATTTTTATAGTACCCAAGTGTGTACGTAATACATCACTCTCTTTTCCTTCAATCTCGTAACCCAGATAGCCGACACAATTGGCAGGAGATCAGGCGCAGGACTGATCTGTTACATGCCCATCCGACGCATGGATCATCTAGGAACGAGCGAGGCGTTGAGACTACATAATAAAATATAGTAAAGAAATGATATTAGCTTGCGGAGGAAGATTTTGCATTAGAACATAGACACATATTATCAAGTAGATTATCGGAATAGCTACATATTATATTAGGAAACTATAACCGTACAAACAGTCAACATCAATCAACACGCGACAGACGCCAGCAGTTAGACCCTAATATGGCGGCTGTCCTGCGTAATTGATGCTAATTGCAGATCTGTACTTGAGCGGGCAGGACGGGCATTGTGAACATTCCGACATCGATTTATACGTAGCTTTGTGTGGTGGAACTATTTGACGAAACATCTAGTGCAGTTCTGTGCGTGCGCAGGAATGGCGTTATAACGCCCTTGCTTGTATAATTACATTTTGATAAATTATTATGTCTTGTTATATGATCCGGAGTAGAGTGCTTTTCGGTAAAACGTCTGATGAGGTTCTGCGCGTGCGCAAGTGGAGTGACATTGGACAGGTTTGTGTATTACGGATACTGATTTTATTGACGATTGCACACCTTGGGAATAAGGTGTCATGTCAACAGAACATGCGAGGCTACTTCAATGTACGTGTTGTACTCTGACTTTTGTGACAATATATAGATTATGTTTGTAAACATATTCTCGATAGGTACATTTTAAAAATAACAATTTTCTACCTTTCGCTAAAAGATGGCCCTGTCCAATTTTCTCATACCTGTTCTTCTCGGCGAGCTAGGGTTGAACCGGTGGTAGCCTTTTTGTTGACTTTCCGAAAATAGCTTGCTAAGTTTCAATTGGAAAAAATATTTTGATTTTGACAGTTCAAATCACGAGAAGAAATACGAAGTTGAGGTAACTTTCAATTAGTTATCACTGTCTTCTTGACTATAAACTTATCTGGGGCCTAACTCACAATGCGCTAGTTGTCTCAGATTGGTCGATTTGTCTCCGCAATGTTAAAGGCCAACACATACTTCACTAAGCATTGACCACACGGTATCATATTATCCTAGTCGATCGGGAATTGTGAATATATCCCCTGAAGTCGTTCTACTTGACGTATTAACTTGTCTTTAATTTAATACAGTGTTTGACGCTTGTACAACGTTTATGAGAATAAATTTTTACATCGACATCGAGAATGGACCGTAACTGTTTTATTGTAAGATTGAGGTACTTCTGGTACCTAGCTAGAGTCGTTTCTTGTTGGTTGACACATAAGGTTTTCTTCAACACTTTAATGTTACACAAAATAGTAGAAATTAAATAAAATATGTGCCATATTTACCTTAATTTCTACTATCGAAGCTTATAACTTTTTGGTATAATAAAAATTATTCTCAAACATTTTAGTGTTTAAAACATGGTTTTAGATTATTAAACTTAACACAAATTCCTTGCTATAAAATGAACAGTTAAGTCAGTTTTCCCCACATATCCGGCAACATGGTGGTCGCTAATATGAGAATATAATGACACCTTACTAGCACATATCTGCCTTAGTTTGCTGTGATCCGGTGTGTCATTGAGGAATGTAAAGTGTCCTACAAGTCTTAGGCATCGTTCTCATCTACGAGCACAAGATTGAATGAAATGGTCATAAAAGTTTATTGTGTTGTCGTCACAAAAACTACAGACAACAATGATAAACTGCGGAGTGCGATCATAGCCTACATCTACGCTAATATTATAAAGAGGAACGATTTGTATTTTTGTATGTAACGACTTAACTAAAAAGTACTGGACACATTTTAATAATTCTTTTTTCATTAGAAAGCTACAATATCACTGAGTAACATAGGCTATATAAAAATTGCTGTTCGTTAGTCTAGCTAAAACTTGACGGTTTCCATGCTCGACAAAGTGGGCACGGGTCAGCTAGTATAATATACCTATACATTTATACAGCATCATAATATTATCTTCATTCTTCATTATCTATATACTTTAGAATTACAAAAGAGTAGTTACTATAAATTTGGGATGTGATCAAGATCATACTACCTTTTCTCTTATGAATGAATGGATTAATGAATGAATTCATTAGAAATGTATTTTTTTAACCCTTTTTTATTACATTTTTTTGACAAAAAAAAAATACATTTCCAAAATGAGGAAAGGAAGTATGTCAAATCGTAATCGTATGTCAAAGTTATAGTGACTGCTATTTTTACACCCTGTATATTATGTAGGCACATGAATATCTTCATAATTTTCACCAATTATTTTTTATAAATTAAATATTAATTTGAAATTTTGCAGACATAACAAGGACCAATGATAATGCAACTAAGCGTGTTTAATTAAATATAATAATTGTTATTTACTGGCTTATTGGTTATATAAGTAATTGAATCACATGACAACTTTTTTTCGTAGATATTCGTTTCCAAAAAGGCCACATAGCGAACTCTTTGGGTAATTAAAGAACAAAATATTTTACGATCTATTTAATTAACGGACTGCGCCTACACATGTCGTTAACCAAAATCAACTCTTAATTAATATATCAATAAAAATAAAAACGTTAAAATAGATTGAGTGTTAAATGCTTCGACCGTTAAGACCTCCCTCTTTGTCTTTTGTTTGAAGTCGATGGAGATAGAAAGTCGAGAACTAGATTTGAAAAATAGAGCAACTATGATCTTTTAGCTAATAGTGATAATACCTACTAGTGACTAATACCTACTATTTTTGTAAAAACTATAACCCAAGTAAGATTATTATTATTATGTTAAATAATTTTAATCTTATTATAAAGTTGCCATATAAAATTATAAAAAAAATTGTAACAAATAAAGATTTTTAGTGATATTGAAAAAAAAAACCCCAGTAAGTAAATTTCATACTCTATGTTACTTTCACGTTTATTACGCATTCATTGACATCTCGTTCATCAAAATTGGATCTGTAATTTAGACACTACACTGGAATTAACGTACATACATTAAAACCATTACCCTTCCTTTTAGCTTCGCTATAGTCAGGTAAAAAGTACACGCTTGATTAACATACAAACGTTTTCATTACCGAATTCAACTTTGGGCAATTTAAATGTTTTATAGTAACGTGGCTAACGAGCTAAAATTAAAGGCAGTTTATGAACGTTTCATATTTTTATGGCTTTATAACTGGCCCTGTCAACGGCTCAATCAAAAAGTCTAAAATAATAGGGGGCCAATCAACCAGAGCCGACCTTGTTAAAATTCTTCTTCAAAAAATTGTCGCGAGCGCTCAATTTTCACGAATTCCTTTTATACACGGTGTTCATATTACAGGTTATATACATAATGATCATATTACGGACATTACTTGTTGTACCTACATGGTGTTAAGGTTTTTTTTAATCTTTATTTATTTAGAGGCTTTTATACATAGTATATAACCCATCATAAATTATACATAGTTAACAAAATTTAATTAGAAATACATCCACTTTAACAAATATTATTACTATAGTTTAATATAGGTAGCTAATTCCCGAACCGGTGGTAGGCATCATATAGAAACGACGTTCAGAAAACATTTTTGTAAAATTTATTCTGAATAAAATTTTTGATTTTTGACTAGTAATACTGATGTGTTCTAATAAATACCTGTTAAGGTAGTTCAGTTGTTTGTGTAATGTGTAGTTCGAATGTTTTAAAAAAATTAATGCACCGTTAAGCCCATATTTGTAAAATGCTCGCATAAGTTGTTGAAAACAAATTTAAAAAGTGTACCAACTACTTACTATAATAAATCCAGAATGATTTAGTTCCGATTTCACCAACGCATATTAGTGTTAACGGCTTGTTAAAATACCATGCCTTCTCATTCATTGATAGGAATTACGAATGGAACAACATGATATTTAACGAGGGATTAACTTTAACATTATGAAACACGCCCTCGAGGTTGTATTTGTCTCCACGTTCTTAGATATAATTATATATATTTTTTTAATTATATTTTTTTTGCTATCGAATACCGAAAAATCACAACCTGTGTATACCGGTAGTTTACTTGTAATATACATGGTGTTCATATTATTGGCGGTTTTATTTCTGCGGAATTAACGATCGGTATCTATAATTGAAGTTTGCTCAATGAAGCCATTATTTTTAAAACGGAGGCTGTACAGGGTGTGAAATGTTTTGAGGCGCAGAAGGTTAATTTTTAAGAATGCTCAATTATTGTACTCGTAAAATGATGAAGGCATTACTATCAGGATTCTTAAAGAATCTCCTCATTTTGGTGAATGATTGTATTTTTAAAATGTAACAAATAATACTATTATTAATAGCCCAAAAGGACTATTGATGATCTTTTTTAAAAATGGATTACTGTTCTTTAGTCTTGCTAAAAATCGAGAACGGCTGTACCGATTTGGCTATTTTTGGTCTTGAAATATTTGTTGAAGTCCAGGGCCTTCCCTGGACTTCAACAAATATTTCAACGGTTTGTATACTTAACGAAGTGGGTACGGGTCCGCTAGTTATGAATATATTATTTGTTTAACTTTAGCCTTGTTGTTAACTAAAGTTTTGGTTTAGACAGAAAATGTATATTGTTGTTTTTAAATCAATTACTTGGGTAATCCTTAAGTAATCATTAAATGTGAGTGTGACTTATACAGTGTGTAAAAATAACAGTCACTATAACTTTGAGATACGATTATACTACCTTTCCTCATTTTGGAAATGTATTTTGTATATTATTTTTGTTAAAAACTAAAAAAAAATACCATATTTTATTTTATGTCGCAAGAATAACGAAAAAGCAAAAAAAAAAATAATTTTTGAATATAAAAAATATACATTTCTAGAATGAGAAAAGTTATTATGATCACATCCCAAAGTTACAGTGACTGTTATTTTTACACCAGTTATATTACTAAAGTAACAAGATAGTGAATGTTAAATATTATGAAGAACCTAATATAGGTCATCCGGACCGGCGCATGACTGATGATGTTGATACAGCCTTCTCATTAATTTAGTTCATTTCTCCGTCAAAACTGGCCCGAAATTAATTTAAAATTGACATTCAAAGTAAAAAGTGCCAATTTATCTTCATCGGCGGGAAACTTGCGGGCAAAGTGAAAAAAGTCGACGTTGATGTAAAATAATGTTGTTTTAAACAAATATATTACACCGGTATATTACAAGTGCCTGTAGTCTATCTAACGCCTGACAGTTTGGGTCCACAGGATATCAAGTTCAAGTAATATCAGAAGTAGTATCAAGTTTTGGAGCATCCACAGTCATCAACCTGAGTGGATACCTTTTCGACAACTAGTGCATTACACTGCCTACCAAACAAATTGCAGACATCGAATTGCCTATACATATTTGTCTTCCTCTTTCTTCCCTTATTTTGTTCTTTTTTTTTTTTGTCTGTATGAATCTTTCAGATACATAATTAAACAGTAGCAACGTACAGACAAATTAGAAAAAGATAAAAGACCTTATCTTTTCATTGAGTAGTGTAATATACGTTTTGTGGAATAAATGTTTATTATTATTACATCGTAAAGGTTTGTGTGATGTGACGCTTAGTGGAAATATCAGATTTTTAAATAGGTACGGCACATATTCATATTTAGAAGTACCACTTACAAGTACTAGATCGTTGTAGACCTAATATTGTATCTTCAAATATGAAGCAATTGGTACAATTTCTGTCTTACGATAAGATCAAAACGAGACTGCAAAAAATTATAGTTTATTTTTTTTAAATATAAAAATAAAGGTATGATAGTATATAGAATATAGATAGAATATAGTTAGACAGCAGGTCGCAAGTTAGAAATAAAAAGGTGCCGAAGAAATAAAAAAAAGTTTTCTGTGTTCCTGGGTCGAGGACGTGTATTAAATTTGTGTATGATATTATAATATATTTTTTAATATGTTTAAATTATAAAAGTATTAAATATATTGAATTACAACGGCCGTTGTCTGGTACCTGTAGTACAAGTTCTTCGGATACTTAGCACGGGACTATATTGACTTGGTGTGAAGCGTCCATAGACATTATTATTATTATTATTATTATTATTATAGATAACAATGGGTTATTTAGAAGTAATTTAAGTTGGCTAAATTATAATCGCATACTGACTAAGAAAATATATTATTTATTACTTTAAAAATTTCGCCTTGTTTTACAATATGTAATATACTCTATAGGTAAAGTGAATATAACAGATACGCTAATCCAACCCTAATTGACAGTCTACAACGTGAAGTAGAGAATTTTCGTGTGAATAATATTGTAGCGATACTACTAGCGCCACAATCCTGCATCGCGCTATCGAAGTTTTCTAAGTCCGGCGCTATATATACGACATCTGAAAACTAGTACAGTGACGATAGTTTTTGCTACCGCGCGCGAGCTACCTCACTCGTCAGTGAGTGAGGATGGGGTTCGAGCCCCTCAGCAGGGTGGACACGTGTCCCACAGACCGCATAATAATAGTCTACCACCGTAGCTATCCCCAATCCGGTATGAACATCACCCGGGTGATGTAAGGGGGGGTCACACCCCCATCTACTCCCTTCTAAACAACTAGCCACCCGGCTAGTTATAGTCCGACACAGCTAAATCGGCTCTCATGCCATTAGTGAGTACACTTTCGAAAACAAAAAAAAAAACTAGTACAGTCGGCCTGACCGAGCATACCACCTCGCTCCGTTGGAGATCTCCCTTTGGGGCTTCCACTCGTACTCCCACAATATTAATCAAGGGGTGAGAAGTTGAATCTAGATTATAATACATCGATGGCGCTCAAATTAATATCAGCGGGGAAAGTGCTGACAGCTGAAAATTACCGCGTCGCGTACAGAGTAATTACACACAGACACTGTAGCACTTCTTATCGGACGACCTCCGTAGCGCAGTGGCTGAGCGGTGCTCGAACATCGCGGGTTCGAATCGAAAGTTTTTTTTTAACAAATACAACTTTTCAGTGGTGCTTATACCAATGTTTCAAGTTTAAAGAAGATTATTTAGATTAATGTACTTAATTAAAAAAGTTTAAATTAAATATCATATCCTAATGCCACTCACAGTATGTTGTAACTTGGACACGGACTACCGTTCGCACAGACATTCTACGACTACGCATAAACATTACAATAAATACGGAAAATTATTCACATTTGAGGACTTTCGTTGCGTGGGTTGCATAAACGGTTTAAGTTACTCAAAAAATATGAATGAAAGAATTATTCCTTTTTAATAATCATAATAACAAAAACCAACGTAATCAAAAGATAATCGCGATAGTGTTGCCGACAACCATGCGAACGAAGTCGCGGGCATAGCTAGTTTATATATTTTTATATTTAAAAAAGTAATGGTGTTTTATTTTAAGAACAGTTGATAGGTAGAATACTAAAGAGTCCACTTCAAATCCCCTTTACATAACTCAGAGACCAAATGATGTCGGTATTCATTTGTCGTTTAATTATTAATTATCAAAAGTAACCCCTTACGCTCATTGAAGATAATAAAGTAAAAAAAAATCAATTAATTTATTGTCGCAAAAACACTTCGCTCGCGACTGTACTCGTATAGCTAAGCTGTGGTTAAATGAAAAAATTCAACGTTTTGTTTGTTTTTTAACTTTTTCGCCTGTCAGTTGTACCTCGCGGTGATGAGTTCAATTTAGCCGAGCGGTTAAGTGAGTGTTGTCAAAATTTCGGTTATTTATTTAACTTTTAATCGTGAATTACAAAGTGATGTAATTTTGATGAAACTTTTATTACAATACGTTTATGGTGATGTAAGTACCTTCAACGGGAAATTTATTATTTAACCGACTTCCAAAATCGGAGTCGGCTGTAATGTTTCGGTGTGTTTGTATGTGTTAGTTAGTAGAGCTGTCTTTATATGTGTTAGTTTAATTTTTTTTACATGTAACACTTTTAAAAGTAATATTCAATTTCCTGTATAGATAAATATTTTTTTACACGTCTGTTGGTACCACAACTACATTCTTAATGTATTCGTCGTTTTCACGACGCGTTTCGCACTTGGGCGGTTTTAAAACATCCTCTATCATTTCTACAGAAAAAGGTCGAGATACATTAGAAGTAACTTACACTGTATTTAATTAAATTAACTACTCGTTACAAACACAATAAACTTTCCTATATCAAATAATAAAATCTAATAACATCATAATCAACATCAATGTATTATAAAACAAACATAAACTAAATCGAAAGTTAATTTAAACTGAAATAACATTTTAATTAAAAAGCTACTCGCTTTAATCTCCAATATGAAATATTCAGCCATTCATTTGTAATTCTATAATTAGCAGTAATTACTAATACTACTAGTAGTTACTAATGCAATTTCAATGCTGATTACAAGTGTCGTTGTAATATCTATTGATTATTATAAAGTGTTTATTGTTTTACTGATTACTTTTCTTATTGTATTCTCTTTATTTTTATCATCAGTTTCGATTGAGATTGTTTTATTTAAGCTTGAGAATCGAATCGAAATTCGAGTTATGAGAATCGGGGCCTTAACTTTGTATGGTCAGAATTAAAAAAAAAACAAAATTCTCATTACAAATATGTGCACGTTTCTACTACTGTTACTCGCTTTGTTAACTTGCTATAGTTTTTCACGGCAATTTCTGCGGCTCCTTTAAAGTAGTTTTTCTTTTGTAGTCGAATTGTGACCAAAACATTGAGGTAAATCATTGAAAACATATGGACCGTATACATAAGGTATGTGTATATGGAAAGCTATGCGAAGCAAACAATTTTAGAGTCTATATTCAAAAGAAAATGAGATCGAAAGTATATAATCGAAAAGGATTCTAAAACTTACTTAAAGTGTGCTTAAAGTAATAAATGACCTAAATTAAACTGTTAGTAAGATATTATTATTATTATCGATGGTACATTTTAAATATGTTATTGTTTTGAAATATACATATTCCGAAACCAGGGTCCACGGAAGATCAGAGACGACGCTTAGCTGTCGTCATAACCTGAGTGGATCTCCGTTTTTGCACAGTTTGGGTGTTACACTGTTGTATGTATTTATTATTGTTTTTTGTTGTAACCTGGTTAGTTTTATTTTTTAATGTTACATTTTTTTTCTCTCTTTTTATGTCTTAGCTGTTTTATTTTATTTTGTTACTTTAAAAAAAAAACATTATAATGCAGGGGTGTAGTACCAAAATTAGCAAAATAAAGATTATTTATTATTTTTTATTTTATATTAAAATAATTATTATCAAAGGTCTGTTGTTTCAACTGCTGGTCGGTATTAAGATTAATTTAAATGATTCTGCGTGATTTTCTCTCATTTGCTTACTTTTATAGCATTTCTTGTATGTAACACAACCTTAAACCGGTCATTGCCCTAAGCTGGCCGCAGAATTATATGCACCAGTTTTAAACTAAAACAATGCCAACGGAAAATAATCTCTAATTTATTCCATTATGCTTCCTTTTGCTATGGCAATAAATATTTGCACATGCAAATAGAAAATTTGAAGAATATTTTTGCTTTCCGATTTCGTATTTATGATATTTGTTGACAGCGTGTGCATTCTGTATCTGGTTAATTGTTTGCTAATCTAGTTTAACTTTCTACAGGAAAACGTATTTTACCTTACAGTATGTTATGTAAAATTTAAATTGAATAGCACTTATGAACTTGTGTTATTTCATAAACATTTTAAAAATATGTCATGATAATTCTTTTGACATTTATTTTTAGTATTATGCATTGAACTTTTAAATATTTTATAATAATTTGATGTCAGTTAATAGAATAGTAAGAATTTATGATGTAAATACCTGTTATTTGTATGCAAAATAAATAACATTGTTATCTTTTTTACTCTTCGTCTTTTTCTTTTTTTTTTTGTTCTGCTGTTGGTAAATAATGCTAATATTTTTTATGATAGAGAACAAATAATTAGGTTTTAATTACACAATTATTATTACAGCCAATACTTCGTACAGATTCGAAAACCTACACGTAAGTAAAAAAAGTATATCTATTGAAGTATTATGTTTTAGAATGGGCGTGTTCCTTTAGGCGCTCTTTTTAATCTGAACGCTCAGATCATTCATAAGCATAACGCACACAGTCGTTTCTTTAGCACAATAATGAAAATTATGAAATTTTCGATCTATCCAAACGTTTCTAACAAACTTTACTGTAGTGGAACGACTGACAGATGTCAAAATTTAGCATATCCTTTTTATCTCATAAATTATATTCATATTTTAAATTAACAATAATAACTACATTATAAAAGAATCTAGAATAAATTTGCTCGATCCATAACTTAAAAATAACATCGAGATCAGTGAAATCTGTGAAATCTAAGTAAACGTCAAAAACAAGATGGGATCATTCTGAGCGTTTCGAACAGTTTTTGACAGCTGACAGCTGCGTGTGGAACACTAGTCAAAATAGTTCAAAACGATCATAATGTTACATATAACGCTAATCTGAACGAAAAAAACGTTATTTTCGTTTACTATCAACTACTGAAACACTGGGTATATAGTATACTAGATGGCGTACTCAAATCAAAACAAAACAGTAATATTAATAAACAAATTAAAACATTCTTTCAATTATGTTTATATAAAAAACCGGTATAAAATAAAATACAATTCTTAATACCTAGTCAGACATTATAAATCATTAAAATGAAATAAAGTCAGTAACGAATACGTACGGTTTGCTGTTTTTCACTCGAAATCATTTTTTTAAATGTTTTGCTATTCATTTAAAGTTTCGATCGAGTCTACCGTACCCCTTGATGAAATTATTTATAAAGATTGTATACTATGACCGAAATGTGCTGTTTCATCGCTGTCCGATGACAAACAAAAATTATGTAAAACTCATTTTTACATAATTTTTGTTACATTTTTTTCCTCTATCGTTCTTCATTCACTTTAGAAATGTAACAGCAAGTGCATCTATTTTTACTGACTGTTTATTACCGAGGCGAGATGTCAATGTTACACAAACCCAAAACTTCTCACAATAGCTTGAATAAGTTGAATAATACATTCCAATTAGAGTATTTGTACTTGATCAATCAGTGAGTAATAATTGAATATGTCAATTAATTTCAAATTTGGCCTCTTCATTGGTTTTAATTTTGGCCTCAGGCTGTGATTCGGCCTTATATCACATTAGTTTTTGCAATACGGTAGCCGTGCAATTAATTATTTTCATATACTTCGTTGTATGTATTATGTTATCCAATTAGTCGATTGTACACCATCAATCAATGCACCACTCCGTTCCGATTAAATGTGGTGTGAATGTAAACAAAACAAATTAATTCGTCCGAATTAATGTGAATAAGTGACATTTGCCTGCTGTGATGACTGCAGTGTAGTTTGGGATACTCTGAATTTGATTGTGGAGTGTGTGAAAAGTAGCGATAAAAAAGGTGTTTTTTTAATTTCAATTTAATATGAGTAATTTGCGTTTATACATGAGTATTATGGTATCATCTGCGACAAAAACAACAATACTTTACACAAAATTATTGACATGCCTTGTATGGCGAAAGTCTTTTGGTAAAATAAAGAAAAAAAAGTGATAATTAAATTAGGAGCAATTTTGAACTTTGTATAGATCACGTTCCATTGGAATAGATTAAAATAATAATGCAGTAGTCTTAAACTCATAATCAAACTCTACTGTAAAAGGTTCTCAAATGTATATTTTCCCGTACTAAAAAGTAGCATTTATCGTGCCACGAAGTCCAATCTATATCTGAGTCAAATTTTTACAAAAGTAGTGTATTCGCACTTATGGCAAACAGACTCATATCTTCACAATGTGGCCATCTTTTTATTTGTACATACTTTCACTCAGCAGAAACAGATTATTAATATTACTACCATAATAATATGCAGTTATTCTAATATTCTGCCCGCCAAAGCGCAGCACCGCGGTGTGAAAAGCCAACAACAAACATGGCGGCGAGTCAATTTGCTGATACGCGTCGCCCGCGCCGCCGTCACCAAACAAGTGATTTCTCTTTAAGTGATCATCATTATCATAATGTGAAACTAAAATATGACGTCATGAATGTACCCTAGTCTTTGCTCTATGCTTCGAGTGATTAGAATTCGTCATGAACGCTACGGGAGGGTTTGATTGTTGTTTTAGAATTTTGAAGCACGATTCTCGGGCAGTGGAAAAAAGTTCGAATATTAGTATATCCCGCTCGCACGCGCGCTAAATCTCATTTGCATGAGCGGGACAGACCAATAGTAAAAACTAAGTTCGAGGCCTGAGAATTAGGGCCCTAGTTAGGACAAAGCAAGCTGGTAATTGACTAGAGCCGAAAGCTGATGATGCACATGCGTCGTAAGCCTGTTTTCTTGCTTGTTGTGCCTAGCTCTCGACTCGCAGGTCGTTCGATTCCAGCGTCGGACAAAAAATATTGTTTCAAGTTTGGTTAGGACAATGCAGGCTGATTGTCTTACAAGGAAGATGATCCATGCGTCGGATAGGCATGTCAAAAGTTGGTCCTGCGCCTGATCCCCCGCCAAGTCATGCCGGGTATCCGTCCCACTGGGCTTTACGAGTGAAGAAAGAGAGTGCTTCTGTGTATTGCGCACACATTCGGGCACCATTAAATAATTCTGCGCAGTCTGGTTTAAATGAAACCGGCCGTATTATCATTATTTATAGTACCCCTGGGATTTAGTAAAAGAGTATACTTGTGTTTTGGGCACTATGACTCGCGCTCGGCCTGGTTTCAATGAACCGACACCAAAATCGGTGTGGGACTTATTACTTGCAAAATGCAGGTGGTCGGATAAATCGATATGTCACGGCTCGATGATTTAGCATCGATACTGACAGATTACGAATTTTTTCGCCCCTTTTATGAATTTCAATTGCGTGTAATATTTTTTTAATGAAGGCCCCAAGTGTTCGAACATGTTTAGCATTTAATTTAGTTCACCTTTATCATTTATCATGATGATCTGCAAATCTCTTTTTGGATAGCAATTTGGATGATCAATAAACGAATTCAGTACTATGGTGTTGTTAAGAATGGAAGTAATTGTAAAGGTAATTAGAACAATTCAAGGAAAAAAATATCGTTTGAGGTTACATCTAATCGTAATCTTGTTAAGTATCTAATAGTCTAGGATATTGTACTAACGTTTTTATAATATCTGGTTGCACGGTTATGCTGCGGCCAAGATAAGCTAAACGAAGCTCGCTTCCTTCACTCCAGTAACCCAGTGGGACGGATAACCTAACTGGCGGGAGACCAGGCACAGGACCGACTTTTTACATGCCCATCCGACGCATGGATCATCTTTATTGTCAGACGATCAAGTGATCAGCCTGCATTGTCCTAACCAAATATTTTTTCAGTGTTCCAATGCAGGAATCAAAGCCACGACCGAATCGAGAGCTAAGCTCTAAACCACTAGACCATGCAGGCGTTAATGATACCTAACGTAAACATTGTGACATTTAAAATCACCCAAAGCGGTTCATCTTTACCCACTTTCGCGAAACCGCACCCAATAACTGATTTAAATTCAGATTGTTACCCGGCAATTTTTCTTTTAACGCCAGATACAATTACCGCCAATTTATCACACGCTCCCAAAACCACGGACCACATTTAACGCGTCAGAAATGGCAATCAGATTTGTATTTCACCTGAATACCGGGGTGCATTGTTGCGGAGTTGGGTAAAAAAAATAAAAAATACAAGTGAAAAAAAAGCGAGCGTACGGAACGCGCAATGTCTTAATTTTTGGAGGTTTTTATGGTTTGTTTATATTGAAAACGAGACTATAGGGTCTTAATAATAGTACTAAGACGTCGCTGTTCGATTTTCAAGCAGTATTCGGACGGGTAGAAATATTTTATAAATCATAATACTCATATTACGTATGAAGTTTAACTTGAATTATAAAGGGTGTAAAAGAGCAGTGACTATAACTTTGGGATATGGCTATACTACCTTTTCTCATTCTACATTTTTTTCTTTTTTTTACATATAAAAAAAAATTGCGACATAAAAAATTTAAAGTAAAAAAAAACTATTTTGTTTTTTACAAAAAAAATACATTTCCGAATGTGTGAGGAAATGTAGTATAATCGTATCTCAAAGTTATAGTGACTTCTCTTTTTATAGCCTGTATTTCACACAGTAAAATTATATTTACTTATTTACTAGGAAGCGCTTAGTCTTTAATGCTTTGTATACTTCCTTACTTGTAACTTATGCTTAGAAAATTAATAGTATTTACTGTCTAGAATTATTGTGGAAAATAGGACATTATAGATATTTACACACTTCATAAGCTACACGATGTTTTGTCCTTGTCTGTCAAGTGACTTTTCTAATGTATTAGACAAGAGCAGAATAAGCAATGTGAAAATATTTTTATTATTAAGTATTTAACTACAAAGACGAATGAGTGATGGAAGATAAGAGAGCTATAATTAGTTTGCGTGTGACCTAAGGGCTAAAAAGGCATCATAACCCTAAAATAAAGTCTTTAAAATCTAGATTCTAGCATACCAGTGCCTTGGTAGTTAATAGCTGTCGTAATATGTGATTTTACAACCTTTGCTTAGAGTAATAAAAATCCAGATCTCAAATTACATGTAAATATTATGTTTGTACAACATTAGCGGTATAAATACAAGGTTTTATTGACTATTAACGTGGAAAGAGGAAAAGGAAACTTGTAGAAAAATGGTCAGCTCAGACGGACTACGGTTTGGTAGTGAGCTGCCGCGATTTTTGTAACGATGGATACATTTTTTTTTTAATAAATAAATAAAATAATAATGACAAAACGTTTTATTTCCAAATGAAACTTAACAAGCTATTTTCGGAAAGTCAACAAAAAAAAACAAGCGACTACTACAATTTTACTTTGGGGAAATCCTTTAGGGATTCTCAACTGACGTCAGCCGGGATATGGGACTCTCCTGAGTGCGAGGTAAGGAACTCAGGGTTTCCGCATTAAAACCCCAAGTTTCTATCCCCTCCACTTGGTGCTGGGCCACCAGACCCGCCTAGGTGATAACACGATGAGAGAAACCTTATAAGACACTTAACATAGCTTGTCAAATCATATTTATTTCTTCTTAACATTATTACGTTTAAAATTAGTCATTTAGATTTTTAAAATTTTAATATTTTTCCCGTTATTATGACTAATAAAAATCAGCCTACGCGTATAAACAGTGCATAGATACTTACAAACATAAACACTTCATTATGTTTAATAAAATAAAAGTATCTGTCGCGGCCGGCAGCGGTCGAAGTAGCGCGTATGCACCAACCGTAACACACTTAAGCTTTAATGTACACATGGTACATGCTATAATATGCGTAATTTACGCGGTAGTCGCGTGTCACATTACAATGTCGCGTCACAATTCCTATGCGAATGGGCGATACCAGCCACCCACGTTTGTGTGGTACAAGCTAGTCTGTGTCGTGCTTACATGAGGGTAGTAACTTAAAGCCTTCAATAACATATCTATAACAATAGTAGATACGGGCTAAGTTGTCAATTGAAGAGACTGCTGTAAACAGTTAGACAAACTTTTTATACACTGAATTTTCTGTTCTTTTGTATTCTTTACTCTGCCGAGAGCCAGTTAACCAGCAACATTTTGACAAAAAAATCTTGTCGACCAAACTAATGTATCTTTGTATAGCTGTATTGGAAAATTAGTAACAGTTAATTAGCAAGCGTCATTTATCCTAATGTATTTTGTTTACGTTCATCTTGAATTGCATATGGTCCGTTATACATTTAAAGTTTATTATTTTTACCTTTTTTTATTATCGTCGTACTAGTCTTTTTGTTTATACAGTAGATGTTTGCAATCCGCGGAAACTGTACCTTTATCTACAGCTCAAAATACCATAATATATTATGTTAATCCATCATGTAAATTAGCTATCATACCAATTTCACCCAAATCCGTTTAGTAGATTTTGCGTGAAAGAGTAACAAATATGTCAAGTTTCAGCCACTTGGCTCGAAGCTGTTCGAATAAGGCTGTTTGTCCAAAATGTAGTGATCATCATAGTAATTGTGAAACTACAAACTTTAAGTGTGTTAATTGTAAGGGTACCCATATGGCGTTGGATAAATCATGTCCTGTATTTTCCAAAGAAAAAGAGATACGCAGTATTATGAGCCATGACAATTGCTCGTATAAGATTGCTCTAAATCAGTATCTGAAGAAGCATAGTAGGATAGTTCGGGAGCAAAACGATCTTAATATCGACGTTGAAATAAATCAATTAGGATCTTCTCAAACTTACAGAGATGTTCTTGTTAGATCGGAGTCCAATACATCTATTCCAGACAATACAACTTTGGATCATCAAGATGATATTATCACAGCGGAGATGAGCACATCTCAGGGAAGGAAAAATAGTTCTGTACGAAAGAAAAAGAAAAGACAGGAGACGCAAGTTACTCAGGAAGTTAGGAGGTTAGAAGGTGATGAGATGGAGCTATCAGAAAATGAAGTGGTCAGTGAAAATGCAAATGAAAATAAAGAGGACAGATGTATCTTATTAGTAAAAAAGCTAATTAATAAATTCAAAGAAATTATTTTTTCTGATAAATGTTTGGAAGAGAAAATTCTGCAAGGAATTAAAGTGTTAGTGAAGGAAGTTTATGACTTTATAAGAAAAATGTTGAAGAAAAAAGATGTGCTTGGAAATATATTTACTCTTTGGAATAATGGCTAGTAACTCATCTTCCATTTGTAAGTTGAATATGATATATTGGAATGCACAGAGTATTCGTCCTAAATTGACAGAATTTAGTTCGTTGTTAGATCAAGAAAAAGTTCATGTAGCGTTGATAAGTGAGACTTGGCTAAATCCTGAATTAAACATTCGTATAAGGGGGTACACTATATTCAGAAAAGATCGTTCAGACTCATATGGTGGTGTAGCGATCATCGTTCATAAATCCATCAAGGCTCGCTTACAACCTATTTCGTTAAATAATATGGGTATTGAGATTGTATGTGTTGAAATTTTAAACCTAAAATATCTAAAGTATATTGTTTGTGTCTATTGTACATCATCAATACGCACATCTCAATCTGACTGGGATTTGCTTTTTAGTAAATTTTCTAATAAAACTATTGTAGCAGGAGATTTTAACGGGCACCATTCATCTTGGTCCTATAAAACGGACAGTAGGGGAAGTCAATTATTTGACTCATGTCTGGAATATGGGCTATCTGCGTTGAATGACGGTAGTCCTACTAGAATAAGGTTGGTCAATGACAGGTTGCAACAATCTTCACCAGATATAGCTTTTGTGTCGACAGATATTATTATTCATTTTGGTTGGCGAGTTACTCAGGAGTCACTCGGTAGTGATCATCTTATAGTCAAAGTATTTTCAGAATATTCTGATGATGTTAATAATAATATTATTAAACGCAGGAATTTTAAACGAGCTAATTGGTCCAAATATACAGAATATATAAGTAATTTATTTTTAGAAAATAGTTTAATTTTTAATACTGTTCAGCAAAAATATGATTTTTTGGTTACTACAATTAATATAGCTGCTGATAGGAGCATTCCATTTTACAGATCTGCCACAAATAATTTTAAGCCTAAAAGTTACTGGACCCCAGAAATATCTAAAATACTTGCTGAACGTAGATCTGCTCTAAGAGCTTTTAGAAAAAATCCCACCCCCAATAAATTGCAAGACTTAGAAGAGAAAATTCGAGAAGCACGTCGTACAATTAAAAAGGCTAAAAGTGATAGCTGGAAACAATTTTGCAATGATATAGGTAGTGAATGTTCGGTGTTAGAGATGTGGCAGAAAATGCGCTGGGTCAAAGGCTATAAAATACAAAATGTTTATATCTCAGATGATAAAAAGGAAGAGCTTTTGCGCTCTCTTGCTCCTGTCACGGTTGTACCAAAAACTCCAATATTTTTTTCAAGTAACACGCTGTTAGAGAGTGGATTTACTATACATGAGTTACATAATTCTGTTAACAAAAAACAAAAGGACACAGCTCCCGGAATTGATTATATTACCTTTTCTATGATATATAACTTACCGTTAATAGCAAAAACTTTTTTATTGGAATTATATAATATTTTCTTTTTATCGGGTTATATTCCAAATCAATGGAGAGATATACGGATTGTCCCTATTCCAAAAGCAGGATATAGTGGTTCTGGTAATGATCTCAAGTTGCGGCCTATTTCGTTAATTTCTTGTCTTTGTAAAATTTTCCACGATATGATTTGCAAACGGATGGAGTGGTTCGCAGAAAAAAATAATATCCTATCAGTTAATTCCAATGGATTTCGTAAAGGACAATCTTGTTTCGATTGTCTCGTTAGACTTATATCGCAAATACAAATAGGTTTTTCTAAAAATACTCCTACAATTGGTTGTTTTCTAGACGTTGAAAATGCATATAATAATTTACTAGTGGATAGAGTTGTGTGTATTCTTGATGAACTCGGTGTTGGCAAAAAGATTTGTATGTATCTTTGGAGCTTTTTAAAGGAAAGACATTTAAAAATTATGGAAGAGGATAATGAACCCTGCTTTGTTAGATATGCAAGTATAGGTATTTTACAGGGGGACCCGCTGTCACCTTTAATTTTTAATATGAGTACTTTTAAAATATGCCAACAAATTCAACAAGTCTATTTTTGTCAGTATGCGGATGATTTTGTTTTATTTGCTAATTATTCTAAATTAAGAGATAGTGAAAGATATATACAACTGGCTTTGGATGTAATGACATCTCTTTTGCGTGAATTGGGTCTAAAAATATCTGCTAGCAAATCAACTGTTTGTATTTTTAGTAGAGGAAGGCGAAGGCAAGATTTAAACCTTAGAATCGGTAGTACACAGCTTCTCACTTCCAGTTACGTTAAATACCTTGGGATGTGGATTGATTGTTCTTTAAGGTGGTGCAGACACATCAATGACACACGCGACAAAACTCTCCGTTTTTTAAATATCCTTAAGGTCCTGTCAGGTTCAGGTTGGGGAATGAGCCCCAAACACTTGCGTACGCTTTATATCTCGCTAGTAAGAAGTCGTATGGACTATGGGTCTTTCTTTTATAATAACAGTGCAGATTGTCATTTGAATAAGCTAGATATTGTCCAAAACAAAGCATTACGAATTATCGGTGGTTTCATTAAAAGTACGCCAATTCACGCAATGGAGAGTGAAATTGCTGTCCCGCCTCTACATCTCAGACGAAAATATTTGGCATATAAATTTTGTTTAAAGTTACAGTCCTGGTCAAATAGTGACATTGTTAATAATTTTTCATATCTTGAAAACTCATTCAGTAATGATAGATATTGGAGTACAAAAAAGAAACCTCTTCTACCTGTAATATATTCTCAAACTAAATGTGAAAACTTGTATAAGTCAGAGTTATTTCCTACTTTTTCCTTGACTTTTTGGTTAAGTTGTATAGATGTCAAAAACACAATTTTTACTAGTCTTCAGAATCTCATAGGTTCTAAAGTAAATTACGATAGTCATATTCTTCGTTTGGATATTCTCCAGGAAATAAATGAGAAATATTGTGAATATCGCAAGATTTACACCGATGGATCTAAGGATGTAATTGGCCTTGGTGCTGCATTTTACGACAGTGGTTCAGAACATAGTGAACTATTTAAATTATCCGGCAATCTTTCCATTATGAATGCAGAGTTACTTGCAATTAAGGAAGCAATTACTTATGCTGAAAGGGTTGATTGTGGAAAAATTGTAATTTTTAGCGACTGTAAGAGTGGATTACAACATATAGTGCAATGTGTTCTGGGCCATAGAGGTGTTCACTTAGCTTATATTATTTTAGAGAAGTTGTATAATTTCCAAATATCTAATAAAACGTTACAGATACAGTGGATTCCGTCTCATATTGGCCTTGAAGGTAATGAGAAAGCCGATCGCTTGGCAAAGCTTGCTGTGACGTCTGGGACAGAAGAAAGTGTAATGCCGTGTTCTTTTGAGGTTTCATCAAAGTATAAAAGATTGTGTTATGAGATGTGGAAGGAATACTTTGATGAAAGGTCAAAGGAAAAAGGCATCTGGTATAAAATTATTCAGGATCGGCCTCTCATTAAACCTTGGTTTATAGATTTAAGTTGTACCAGGAGTGAATTAGTATATATGTTTAGAATTCGTACTGGACATATTCCTTTAAACAAATTTGGATTCTTAATGCGGAAGTCAGCATCTCCAAATTGTGAAGTATGTGGTGTTGCGGAGGATGTCCATCATGTGTTTGTGGAGTGTGTTCGGTACGAAGCCTTAAGATCAAAATTGTTTAAGTTTTTTAGAGTTAATTTGTATGACGTGGGTTTTGTGTTTAGTTTTATAAGGTTACCGCATACTGACTTTCATACTGTAGTAACATTTGTAAATAATTGTTTAAAATTAAGAGACCCATAAATTTATGTCGCCCATAGTGCATGTTACGATGAGGCTGATATAGCCTGTAGGTTATAAGCCTCTGTAAAATAAATAAATTAAAAAAAAAAAAAAAAACTATAATATTAGTAGGATCGTCCGCTATAGTCTCTAACTTAAGTTAGGCGCCGTTTTCACCCATTTGTAGACAGGTTAGACGTCGCCGCTGAACTGCGAATCTCGCTATCTCAGATAAGGTAATTTGATTGTAAGCGTTTACTGCCAACAGGACTTGTGAGAAGTTTTTATTTTTGTTTAATGTGAGGCAGTTACTGCGTGATATATGAATTAGGTTTTACTATACTTGATAATAAAAATATTTACTGGATAAGCTGAAATTGTGTACACAATAATGACACACAATTTACACTTTTCCACTTTTTATTATGTTTTAATAATTATTTACAAAAACCCGACCGTTTTTTATTACATCATTATCACATGAAATTGTGTAGTTTTATTTGTTTTTTTTTCCGGGGGGTTCGACCTCATTTTGAACTAGATATTGAGTTAACTACACTGTTAAACTAAAAATAGATGCGTTAATATTGTTTTAATTGATGTGTCTAACAATAATTAGACCATGGAAGTAACTCATGTTATTGCTCTACCAATTGAGATGAAATTTGCAACTCAAACTTGAAAATCTCCTGTCCCACCAAGGGTATATATTAAGCAATAAAAAAATCTAATGGGTAAATTATAATGTCATGCTTGTATCAAATTATTATATAGTGTTAACAGACATACAGCATTATTTCGTTCGCTCACTTTCTCGTTGATATTGTACTGTAAACGCTAAAAACGAGCATTTGTTTTATACACGAAACGATCAGAAAATAATGTTATTGTTTTGTTTACTCGAAAAAATGTTCTTGTTCTAGCTCTAACTCTTTGTTCTTTAAACCCACTAGCAGTATTGTTCAGTGGTTGTTCTAATCCGGTATTTTGTACTATAATTGAATCTAATTTTAAGTTCTGTGTTTTGAAAGTTCTGTGAAGTAAACGATTTTCAATTGTATTGGCGCTGTTATGCTTTTCATTATTTGTTAACGTTACTTTACGAACCTTTTAAATGGTATTACTTCGTCTACAGAACATTATTGAATGTTACGCAAACAAAATCCAATGTATGAGATCCACATAACTGTATCGGATTATCAATTATGAAACGCAAGTTTTATGACTCACAGTTAAATAATAAACAATAAAGTTGGCGACAGTTAACGAGCTGAATAATATACTTTATGGGCGTGTAAATATTTAATTGAAAGTTAAAAAACACCTGACAATTTAAACCGTTCCTGCTCTGATTACATACATTTGTATCGTAAAATGTTTGATTTTGTGGCTGTCGCTTCTTTTACACCGTTCCGCAGCTAGTATATGTATTCAAACATTGGAGTTGTCAAGTAAAGGCTTTTCTTGGCTTACATATATAATTATATAAACAATAGAACATCTGTAACTAGATATAAGCCAAGTGTGACTTCATACGCGAAAAGAAAAATGTATTTTTCCATTATGTCATACATATAATATTGTAGTTTATCAGCTTATTAAATATAAATATAGAAATAATTACTTTCCAATTAAAATATTAATTACTACAGTTATATATACTTATAGATATAAAAATAATAAAATGATTATTGAATATTTATTTCTTATTGAGCTCATTAGATTCTTATAAGATACTAGCAGACCCGAGCCCACTTCGTTGAGCATACAAACCGTTTAAACCTTCCCTGGACATCCACGAATATTTCAAGACCAAAAATAGCCAAATCGATACAGCCATTCTCAAGTTTTAGCGCGACTAACCTAAAATGAAAATTAATATTTCTAATTAGAAATATCAGAACAGAATATACAAAATAAGCTAAACACAATGTAAACTATTGTTACCTTTTTGTTTTCATCATCTTGATTGCTCGCATATATTCAGTCAAGCTGTTCGTTTCGGTGTAACACACACCCCGTAAGCTCATCGTAACGAGGCTGCGGGGTTTACGACTATTTAATCCGATTTACAAACATTAGCTCGCGGTGGTCGCAGTTGGGATCTAACATTCGTGAAGTTATGACTAGTAAAACGTATTATTGATAGTATGTGACGTGTGTACGAGGTTTTATGGGACTGTAACACGCTTGAGTGCCTAGGGTGACAGGCTGAAATCACGCGGCGTAGAGTTGTATCGATTTGCTTTTCACAAATTATATTCACTATGTTTTTGTATTAAACTAAGTCCCATAACAAGTACAGAACATTTTAGTGAGGTAACATGTATCTTTATAAATATAATTCTTAAGCCGATTTAAATAAAAAAAAAAATTGTGGGTGTTCACCTAGAATCGAGGATAGTTAAGATTCACTATTGGACCCGGTAGGTGGCGTTAGTCAACTCAACTTAAGTCTAAAAAGTTACTAAGTTCGTACTCACTTATAATTCCAGATCGAAAAAGATAGATGAAAATAACTATTTACCTACTAAGTACCTCACTTTATACATATGTTGTAGCTCCCATAATTGCAGTAACCTAGCTATAATACGGTTAAACTACAAGCCGACTATAATAATTATGAATAGACAAATTCCAGAAACGCCAATCACAAAATTTTATTATAGTAAAAAATGTAAGTATCTATCGAATTGCCGAGCAGTGAGCAAGCTGATGCTGATGAATTATAACACTCTTAAATAATAAATTATAATAGTAACGTCATCTTTCAAACAAAAATAACTTTATGATTTTATGTCATATATTTTTTGTCCCCTTTATTTTTGAATTATTTTTATTTTGCTGTTGTTATTATTTAATCATGTCTCTATTATGTCTTGTTATATTTAATGACAATTATATATTTTCTCATTGTGTAGCATCCGTATTGTTGAATAAACGTTTAAATGTACTCGTATTTAAATAAATCAGTTCAGCCATTCCAGAGTTACGATGAGACAGACTCACACTCCTAATACCCCTCTGTTTTCGTCGGCGGTTAAAAAGAATAAAAGTTAATGTCCATGTTTATCCAACATCGTTGTCAAAAACATCCCAAATTAATGCAAAGAACAACTTGTCCTAAATTTAATCAGCTTCCCAAGCTTAGCTCGCGTGTCGAATTCGTATCATTTATCAAATCTGCTACCGTGTAGCTATTCTTCGGTACCACACCTCAAAATCCAACCTTACCGCGTTCAGTTAAGGTTGAATTTCGCGTGTTTAGTATAGTATTTAAATTTTCGGATTTGGGGATCAGATAAAAAGAAATCGTGCCAAATGGGATTAAGGCTGATTATTGCCCAACTTATGCATCAGCGATTTGTGTTAATATTAATTGATGATTCCTATCTGAAGGGAATTGTTAGCAAATACTTCAATATGATACATTGTTCCCTTTACCATGTACCATTCCAGTACCCTTTTACCCGACTGCGGAGTAGCGAAAAGGGATTAAATTTTGGCAGCATAATATGTATGTATATTTGTTTCGCTGTAGCACATAAGATGTCCGATTTAAAAAAATATGTTGTCATGAGAATCGGTTTTACTTTATGATATTTATAAGCCGCCCTTTGTGTTCATTTTTATGTTTTACTGTATATTTATTTTGTGTGTGTTTTTTTTTTTGTTTTGGACACAATAAAGTATATAATATTCATTCATTATTAATTCATTCATATTATTTTTTCATCATAATTAGTAATCATATTCTATCGAAACAGTGCGCCCTGTCATAACGCATAGTTTGCAATAAGATGGTAACTTTAAAACATATACCTAGAATATCCATTACCTTAATATTTTAATGCGAATATTAATTGGCTCTTAATCAGTATCTCTTCCTTCAATCTAATTCAAATGGCACTCAGTTCTATTAAAGTCAGTCGTAAAGTTTTTACAACAATCCTGTTACATATAACTTTTTGCGACAAAATTTTATCATTTAGTCCTAATGGAAACTTAAATGTTAACCTATCTTAATGCTAAGTGTTAGATAAGTTTTCCTGCTTCTAATAATTTTAGTTAAAACTAGAATACGAAACAGATCTGTAAAATATGTAAGTAAGGGAACATTAGGGGCGTGTTTCACCAAGCAATATTCAAGTTAACGCCATGTTAAAGATCATGTTATCCCTCTCGTATTTCCTGTCAATAAATGAGATGGCATGGTATTTTAGCATGGCGTTAACTTTAACATTGCTTGGTGAAACACGAATTCGATTTCACCAACGCATATGAGTGTTAACGGCTTCTTAAAAAAATATGCCTTCTCATTCATTAATAGGAATTACGAGAGGAACAACATGATATTTAACGAAGGATTAACTTTAACATTGCTTGGTGAAACACGAATTCGATTTCACCAACGCATATTAGTGTTAACGGCTTCTTAAAAAAATATGCCTTCTCATTCATAATAGGAATTACGAGAGGAACAACATGATATTTAACGAAGGATTAACTTTAACATTGTTTGGTGAAACACGCCCTAAATCGTACAAAATAAAATTGTACATATTTTAAATCGGACCAGCAGGCTTACTTCCAACACAATCGATAATCGAATCAGTTCAATCTCAACGCCTTTTGGTAATTTATCTGGATTAAAATAACCAGGATAAAGAAAATTATACTTTTTGTACTCCCGACCATATCAATCGACTGAGACTCAAAAACAAACGTCAATTTAGTCGGGAGTATGGGGCACGATCGAATCTGAATCAAAATCGAGATAGAGAGTAAGACCTCTGCAGTTTAGAATGGTACCATGAAACAAATGATGCCTTCTTTATGGCATGGCCGAATTCGGGTATTCTTACCTTATACTGATAATGATGATGATGAGATGCACTTCTGTGCAGTAAACATACAATTTTTTTTAAGGGCATTGCTGGATATAATATACAGACTGTAATATTAACGAGTGATAATACTTTATGGCATGTAAGGGTCCCGTATGTAGAGTTCACTGTGAAAGTCGCATTTTGGTGACGGTGGCCGGTTTCAATGAAACCAGACCAGCTGCGTAGGAGTTATTTTATAGTGCCCAAGTATGTGCGCAATACACCGAAGCACTCTCTCTCTTCCTTAACTAGGGACGGATGACCGACACGACTGGCGGGAGATCAGGCGCAGGACCGACTTTTTACATGCCCATCCGACGCATGGATCATCTTTCTTGTCATACAATCAGGTTGTCAGCCTGCATTGTCCTAACCAAACTTGAAAACATTTTTTTTTTTGTTTCAACGTGGGAATAGACCTCCGACCACCGGGTCGAGACAGAAGCTCTGAACCACTAGACCTAAAGGCGTTCGCAAGTAATGAGTATAGAAAATAGTGGTGTATTGTAACCACCAAAGTATTAATCACTTATAGACCGATCCAGTGATAGATAGCATAAATTTTGAATTTCGAACATTACATTTTTTTCGATGATGAACCAAAGCCTATACAATGATATGCGTGGGTGGGTCAACATATAACATATAATGAAATGGTAGAGGTGATACATAAATATACGAACCTGTCGATTGTCGGTATCAAATATTTCGGACCCAGCGGGGCTTCAGATCGAATCGCTGATTGCTTATATTAAGTTATTTATACCAAACGAATTTAATATTTCAACTATTCGGGTAATAAAATGTTTCCTTATTACAGACGCGGATCTTGGACACTTTGATACTTCGATAATTGGGTTGTTTGAAATATTGGTGACATAAGGAATTACTAAGTACCTACAATCTACATACAAAAAAAAAATATTCTTCTTTGATATAAAAATGGCCGCCTATTCGAGGAAACACCACGAAATTTTTTCCATACAAAAATAGGGGTATAGAGGATTTCTATTTCCTCCCTGGATAACACCTCTAGAGTAACAATTTTTTTCCTGAATATTTATGGATATTGTTTGTACGTCCCTATTTTTTCCTTTTTTTAATAAATAAATTATTTAAAGAGATATGGACGTTTAAAAACCTAAAAAAAATGGCCAGACTCTCCGCTATGTTTAAATATCTAGGAAACAGTTTTGACTACAATAAACAACAAAAGCAAAAAATAGAAACCTAGCTCAATTCTTTTTTTAGCTAATACAGAAAAAAATATTGAAATCGGTTAAGTTTTGGAGGAGGAAATAGGAATCCCCTAAACGTCGATTTCTGGTACTTTTAATAGGTAATTTCAGTCCAAGTTGCATTTGTCTCTATCGCGCTAGTGCTGGCTAGCTAAGGCATTACGAGACAGCAATAGATTTTATAAATACCTATTTTGTATTTCTCTCAACCGTGGTGTTTCCTCCTGATTTTACCAACGCATGTTAGATATGCCTAACATGGTATTTTAACATGCCGTTAACGGATTGTTAAAATACCATGCCTTGTCGTTCATTGATATAAATTACGAGAGGAACAACATGATATTTAACGAAGGATTAACTTTAACATTGCTTGGTGAAACACGCCCTAAGTCCCGATTTCACCAATGTTAGTGTTAACGGCTTATTAAAATTCCACGCTTTTTCATTCATTGACTGGAAATACGATAGGGATATTTAATGAAATATTAACATGTGTTTGTTAAAATTGGCACTAAAATGGTGAATTTAAAAACTAATTAAACTTAGAAGTCCTTTTATTGACAAGCTGTTGCTACTTGTGACAAGAACCCCGGCTAATATTTTAATCAGGTTGTACAGAAGGCACTACTATACAACCAGATTTAATTCGCCAAGTCGAGAAAAAATTTAAGTCCTTTCTTCTATGATGTAGGTATCAATAATTAAATCGTCCTGTTATCATATTTTGTTCACGTGAAAAATTTATAGTTCATTTTAGCATTGTTGATTTCATGAATGATATTATGAAAATAAATATCCAAATAGAAGTTCACGTGTTGTAGTATATAGCTTCTTCTATATACTTGCGTGGGAACATAATGATATCCAAAAAAATATTCACGAACATTCTTATTAACAGGCTCGACAGCGGGAGGTAGGACTGGGCAAATATATTACAACAACATCGCCTATGTAGAGCAAGTGTCACCACACTTTTAAAGTTTATAGGATTTTAAATAGCCGTTTATCATGGTAACATCCATTTATATTCTCAGATATCTATCTAAATAAATATCTATCTATAGACGCTTCACACCACGTCAATCTGGCCCCGTGCTAAGTATTCGAAGAACTTGTGTTAAAGGTACCAGACAACGGAAATATATATTTAATACTTTTCTACTATACACAAATTTAAGATTTTATTATATTTTTACACAAATTTAATACACATACATGACCCAGAAACATTGAAAACTTTTTGTTCCCTCAGTGGACTTCGAACCCGCGAACTCCGGGTCAAGAGCCATGCTGAACCATTAGACCACGGAGGCGTCATTTCATCAATCAAGATTATTTAACTATGTATAGAGTAACGATGGGGTTCAGTCACTAGCTAATACAATTATAATGAAAAAGGACGACAAAGTTAAGATAGAAAAATAATATAATATTATGTGTTTGTTTTAGGTAATATATTGTTCAACAGACTTCCGCCTGTACACCGTACTCTTGTATTTTTATAAAGCCTTCTTATAAGGCAGAGTCTTATTCAACACACTATGACACTGGCAAATCACCAAAGAGCTATTCCAAAAAAAGAAAATTTTAAAATATTAACCGACAATCATCAATTAAAACCATTACGATGGTAGGTTTTTTTTTTTAATATTAGTTCATAAAAAACTTAATTTGAGTTTGTATTATTAAAATAAAAAAGCAAATACATAAATGTTAAAAATGCCTCAGAAAACACGCGAGATTCATCTCAGGGGTTAAATATGCGAGGGCTCCAGCAATGATAATAAACATGTCCCGCAAAACGTTTCCGCGTGGTGCACCTAGTGTGCATACTAAAATATTTGTCATCATTTCCCGGCGAACGGCCATAGATATTCGTTAGTATATTCGTTAGTATCGATAATGAGCGAGATAGAGAGCGTACAGTCCGTGCCCTCAGACTGTAGCCTTATTCCCATAGAGGTTGTGCGTCGGGAGGGTTATTTATTCGGGGGCAGCGGTACGGTGGCCGTGGAAACTAGGCCGAGAGCTGACCGCGCATATCTCGACTCGCAATAAATATCGGATAGCATTATTTAATAGCATGCAGATAATAAAAACATTAGTAGGATGTGAGCAATTAGAGATTAAGTCCAATTCAAGGAATTATATATGTTTAGGAAAATTAATATTTATGATATTTAGATCATAGAATATGTAAAACACAAAAACGTAACGTGGATATGCATTCCTCATACTAATGCAATTACATTAAAGGACTACTAATAATTTTTTTGTCAAATTGTCGTAATGGGTCTTTGCTATATACGTCTAACAAGACTTAGAAGCAGATGACCAATCTAGAGGATCACTCTTACAGAAACTTCGAGAAGTAAGAAGAGAATAAAATAATAAGCAGCCTACATACATACAGATCAGACCACGTATCAGACTGGGTTTCAAACCGCGGCCACATCTGCAGGCTTACTTCCGACACAATCGAGAATGGGATCAGTTGGATCTCAACGGATTTTGGTATTTTATTTGGTGGATTACTTTGAAATTAACCAGGATAAAGAAAATCGCTAGATCGTAACCTTTTGTACTCCATATCAATGGACTAAGAATCAAAATAAACAAACGTCAATTTATTCGGGAGTATGTGTCACGATCGAGTCTGAATCAAAATCGAATCAGTTTGGAGAGTAAGGCCCGTGTGCGGTTTGAACTGCAGATCAAACTGTTATACCAAAATTTACAACGGCTTAGTTTGCCTGCATTTTCATGTTTGTTCTGAAGATTAATCCGGTGCGTGCTTTTTACTTCTATGTGACTAGCGCAAATAAGTTTTGACACTTGCGTAATGGACAAACATAATATTTTAAATACCATACACACCTCATACAATATCCATTCAAATACATAAACAAATAGGCGATCACAGTTAGCAGATGCGTCCTAAAAAGCGTTAAGTGTAACAAAATGAATTGAAAAAACTGCATGAATATTTGATGCCCAAGAATCATTAGTCAACCTTTTTATTTGGCTAACCAAACTCGTTAGATGTACGCGAATTTCGACCTTATACCTTCGAGATAGGGAGAGGAGAATCTGATTTTTTCTGTCACATAACCAATTGTGCTCTACTGATACTGACATCATTAATCAAAAGGAACACATGTGGATGTATTCTTATCGTTGCATACTGCAGTTTGATTCTACACTTTAATGCCATTCTTGTTAATGATATCGACTTCCTTTTCAAGCGATTGTAGGCTCTATCCCTTCGATATCAGGTGACATTTTCGTATCGGCTACTGCAGATCATTTATTATCTCTGATCCCATATTTACCCTTGGATTTTCACCTCCTTGTGGGAACATTCAATTTGTTTGAGTCAACTGTTTTTGTTCAATGGACGTAACTCGTGACTAATGATCGACGATCTTTTCGATATTTCAGTTGGTTTAAGAAGATTATTGCCCTTTGTGAAACCGCATTACTTATTGCGTTGCCAAAATATTTAAGTAAAGCCGGTGGAGTGGTTTAATCTTAGGATATCGTCATCAATCGTTAAAATTAATGTTCGCTAACTATTTTTTTGGATTTCTTTTGGAACTAAATATTTGTAATGGATACTGGATACCGCCACATGCAGGAAATACCTTCATAATATTAGCGCTCTCATACCACACGTCTTATCTTAAAGTTCTCAATCAGCGTATTTATCAGACTAATCTATGGATTTAGACATGTTGATGAATTGTAAAATCAGGTATCTTTCAACTTCGAACTAGTCCAGTCTTTCAACTAGAACTAGTCAAGTCCTGGAGCCGCAGTGTGCTGCGGCTCCAGGACTTGAGCACTCCAAAGCATTGATCCTGGGTTTTAACAAACGACACGCAGAGTTGGCGCTTTCTATGAGTAGGGACCAACTAAGAATCCGCACCAGAATCCTAACCTGGTACTCCAAGCTCAACAAACACCTACACAGATTATAGGTGATAATATAATAACTTGCAAATTCGGCAAGGAGAAAGACGAGACACCCCTCCACCTTTTTCTTGATCGTCCAGCTCTCCATCTGAGCAGGAGCAAGTACCGGGCAGCTTGAATACTCTACAGCAGAGGAAATTCGCACCGCAGACCCCCACCATATCGTTCGTTTCATGAGTAACATAGGACTGGGGACGGTACTCTAAAGAGAAGGAGTCACAATAGATGATATCAGGGCCTGACTAGTCCAGCCTTCGGATAAAAAAAATTCCTTCACTTACGACCTTTATCCACGGACAAATTGTATGGATTTTAACACTTAGTGATAAACTGGGGCCTCTCCAAACTGATTCGATTGTTAGTCAGATTCGATCGTTCCGCGTACTTTACAATGAATTGACGTTTGTTTATTTTGATTCTTAGTCGATTGATTTAGTCGGGAGTACAAAGTACAGTTACGATCTAACGATTTTATTTATCCTGGTTAGTTTCAAAGAAATCCACCAAATAAAATATCAAAAGCAGATATCTGTGATAGAACTGATTCGATTCTCGATTGTGTCGGGAGTAAGCCTGCAGATAGGTTATTGAAAAGGGCTGGTATCATTCATTTGAAGCCCAACTGAAGTTATACGTCAAAAGAACATAACACTAAATTTCGCTAACAAAAAGACCTATTAAAACACATACCTTTGACTTAAACTAAGTTGAGACCGTAATGTTACAAACTAGTGTTATTACAACCGCTCGGTAACAGTGTACGGTTGTCCGTACCAATGAGTCTTATGTACATAGTCATAAGGTCGATTATGTACAACAGCTTGTCGGCTGTACCAGTATATTAACAAATGCCTCGGAACGAATTGTCGATACAATGTAGATATCTCAATCGGAGGGAAATAATGAGACCGAACTAATTTTATATTTATGTTTCTGTGATGAGAAACTTACTTTTTATACACTTTTTAATATATATTTGTATCGCATTGATTCTTGTTTATTAGGAACGGTATTTTGTGGATAAAAGACCAACTAATACATTTTTGGTGAGGTATAAAACATTTTTTTAAATAAATGGTTTTAACATTGCACTGTAAAAAGGTGCCTATGGGATCCTATGCTAAGTCCTAATTCTTATCAAATAGAACGTTTAAAACTTTGTCTAAATTTTGTTAACTTTATATCATATATCTATAGGTATAGACGTTTCACACCACGTCAATCTGGCCCCGTGGTAAGTATCCGATGAACTTGTGTTACAAGCACCAGACAATGCAAATATATATTTAATACTTTTATACTATACACATATTTAAGATGTTTATTATATTAATACACAAATTTAATACACATCCATGACCTGACATTGAAAACTTTTTGTTCTCTCGGCGGGATTCAAACCCGCGACTTCTCGTCTCGTCTCTTCGTCGAAAAAAACTGTAACTGTCAAACACTGTACATGATATCTGTATACTGTACATATAAATCCTGTATTTTTATCGTCCGTCCTTCATACCACTATCAAAAATAGTCCAGCCGTTTACTCGTGAAAAACAAAACAAACTTTCTCAATATATG
This sequence comes from Celastrina argiolus, assembly GCA_905187575.2. Taxonomy (NCBI): domain Eukaryota; kingdom Metazoa; phylum Arthropoda; class Insecta; order Lepidoptera; family Lycaenidae; genus Celastrina; species Celastrina argiolus. The sequence continues at coordinate 1,749,813 of LR994591.1, read as the reverse complement.
CATAATATTCCAAATACGTAAATCATAGAAACAAAAACCGCGCATATTCCACGCATACGCCAATGCGCACTAAAGGATGTGTTGTCATATCCTTTCAATAAATCTAGATCAGGTCTAGTACATAGCCTAGATAAATACTGAGCTATGCCGCATACCACCAATGCTTTAATAATGTCGCCTATAATTACGTAGCCTATGGGTGAATTTATTCGCGGAAGAATAAAGATATCAAGTGGCATTTTCCATGGGAAATATATTGTGAAGCTTAAGATCTATTAGTCAGACAACCAACACAATCCCTACACAATCGAGAATGGAATCAGTTCGATCTCAACGTGATCTTTTAATGGTGGATTACTTTGAAACTAACCAGGATAAAAAAAAACGTTAAATTGTAACTTTTCGTACTCCCGATCATATCAATCGACTGAGAATCAAAATAAACAAATGAATCAAGATAAACAAATAAAACGTCAAATTATTGGGGAGTACGCCGCACGATCGAATTTAAATCAAAATCGAATCAGTTAGGACAGTAAGGCATGCAGTGGTTGAGCGCATTGGCAGTAGAACGGGTGATCGCGGGTTCGAATCCCGAGGAAGAAAAAGATTTGTTGTTACATTTGTGTATCCAATTAATATACAGACGAACTAACGAACAGCAATTATACAAAAATGAATAATTGCTGTTCGTTAGTCTCTCTAGAACGGCTGAACCGATTGGGCTATTTTTAGTCTGGAAATATTCGTGGAAGTCCCGGGAAGGTTTAAACGGTTTCTATAAACAAACGATTGACTTTAAGCTATGCTCAACGAAGTGGGCACGGGTCAGCTAATTATACTAGCTGACTAGATGTATATTATTCCTTTGTTTAGTCACCTGTATACTATTAGCACAGGACTAGATCGACGTGGAGTAAAGCGTTCATAGATATTATTATTATTATTATTATTGCTAGTGCTATACTCATATAAATAAAATTTATTTATACTTGAACCTAAAAACACTCACACATCGATCAATGGGCTATGCAACACTTCAAGAATTTTACAAATCGGATCTTCTTCCTAAGATTTCCGCATTCAAGTAAATAAACAAACTTTATAGCTTTATAACATTTATACTTTGAATAGGAACAGTTATTCATTTGAAAGAATTACTATCCATTGTAATAATTATCAACAAAAAAACTACGAGTGTTTAGCAATCCGGACTAGTTTATAAAATAATGTCGCATACACTTTCAAATGCAAATGCACTCATGATGAACTTAAAAAGTTCAACAAAGCTTTCGAAAGGGAGCATTTGAAGCTCTTGTAAAATTAATCACGCGTGGTTTTTGTCGTTTGTTGGCAAACTTAGCACAATGGGCCTCGCACAATACTGTCGCACAACACGCACAATGCCAGTGGCATAATGCTATTGTTGGATAGTTCCCAAATTAAACGTGACGTCTTGATGTATACGGGCTCAGTTACAATTCTGGGCTATTTTTTAAAGTGCCCATCGAGTGGTTGGGTAATTTAATTAAACGCTCTTGTTGTGCAAACCACAACCAAATGATGTTATTGATACATATGCAAGTAGAGAATTATTTTAAAGCTTTCATTTATCTTGCAATGTATGTTTGGGTGGAATCTTACTACTAAATTTCGAAGCAGACAGACATCTTCAACCGATTGAACTGCGAATCGCGCGTTGTGAGATAGCATGACAGAATGTAAATAGATATTTTATAATTAAATAGAACAGGCGTCGCGTAGTTTGATACTGTAACATTTTGCTAATGTATGGTTTTTGGAAATAAATTATTATTTTGTATTAGATACGACTATTGAACATCAAAATAAAGATTTACTGAAGAGAGAATATATACAGACGGAAGGTAAGACAGGAAAGTGAACTTAGATGATTTCCATCTACATCGACATCAACAGTAAATATAATTGAAATAGTGATAAAAAAAGTCCAGTTTCGAGAAAATGGCTGCTAGCTAGTGGGCTAATAAACATCCTCAAATCGAGGAAAGTCTTGATTTAGTCTTTTGAGTCTCAACTCGAATCGTGGAAATATTATGAGCAGATGATGATGTGAATTATATTCAGTGGATAAGGTATTAGTACTTCGACAATTAAGTTATAAACTACAATTTGAGCCCTAATGAGTTATGAAGCAGTATTAACACCTATAATGTTAGATGATTAAACTTTATATCTTGATCCACTGAGCGACCGGTCCGATTTATGAATATAAAGGCACTTAAACACCTCCGTGATCCAGTGGTACAGGCTCTTGAATCGGAGGTCCTAGGATCGATTCCCGTGTTGAAACAAAAAAAAATTTTCCAAGTTTGGTTAGGACACGCATGTTGATCACCTGATTTTCTGACAAAAACGATGATTCATGCGTCTGATGGGCATGTAAAAAGTCGGTCTTGCGCCTGATATCTCGCCACTCGTGTAAGTTGACTGTCCTACTAAGTAATGAGAGAAAAAGGAGGATAGAGTGTTGTATGTTGCTTACACACTTGGGCACTTCAAATGTCTCCTGCGGCTTGGTTTCAACAAAAATCAGCCAGTGACACCAAAATAGGTGTAAAATTCGGACTTACAAGTTTCTATAAAAACAAACTTAAATGAATGTCAAGGACAGCAAGTGACTTAAGCGGTACTTAACTTAAGTGTAGCCAGTAAAGCGTTCAACATAAGCCACATAGACTTTTCGACTCAATTTATCGCTATAATTTATAATGATGCGCAACCATAGAGGTATAAATAAAATTATATTATTAGAAGATAGTAAAATTATATTATTACTAGATATTAAAATTATAGTACAGCAATAAACCACTAATACCGTGTAATAACATGAGAAATGAACCACCGAACGGTTTAACCTTTGGGCTTATCACTTTCATTTAAATATAGCTTTAGGTGAGCTATATAACTGATTGAATGTACGGTTGGTTCTTGGTGGAAATTTATATATAATATAATAACACACAACTTTTTTACACTTTTCCACTTTTTATTACGTTTTAATAAGGTTTTACAAAAACACGATCGGTTTCGATTAAATCATCATCAGGTGGGCTATGCTCGGTTTAATACATCACAGAAAACCGGCGTGAAGTAACAACTAGCGTTGTGTGCATTTTAAAAAATAACCATCAAAATAGCCCATGCTATCTAGACTATTGTTACTTTACTGTCACCTCTTACGTTGTAATCGGAACCTTTAACTTCCGCCTATAACCGGAAGTAAACAATTGCCACCCCAAAAAACTTAAGATGTTTTAAAACCTCGTAACTTTCTCCAAGAGGCGATAATAAATATCCCAAATATCATGTCAACTTGACCCCAAAAACATTCCCATACAGCATACATCATCTATGTAAATTAAACCAGTTAAATTGACTTCTGGCGCGTATTGTTCAGTTAAGTGGCGTAATATTTAAATAATACACTCCACTATGATAATACACTACACTACAATAATACACTACAATAATAGACACTCGACCGGATCGGGGGTAATCGGTCGAAATAAGAGCTTAGGGGAGATTATTTGCATGTCCCTTCGAATATTTATAAATCTGAAGAGATTATCGCCTCCGTGGTCGGGTTCGATTCCCGCGTTGGAACAACAAAAATGTTGTTTTCAAGTTTGGTTAGGACAATGCAGGCTGATCACCTGATTGTCTGACAAGAAAGCTGATGATCCATGCGTCGGATGGGCGTGTAAAAAGTCAGCTGCGCCTGTTCTCTCGCCAGTCTGTGTCGGTTTACCGTCCCACTAGGTTACGAGAGTAAAAGGAAGAGAGAGTGCTTCTGTATATTGCGCACACACTCGGGCACTATAAAATAACTCCTGCGAATCTCGCCGAGGGAACAAAAAGTTCCTGGGTCATGGATGTGTATTAAATTTGTGTATAATATAATAAAAATCTTAAATATGTGTATGTCGGCGGGATGGCGCTTCAGTCGTGCAACATGTCACCTGTAGCTGTCATCTGTCTACGAAACGTCAAGCTATGACAGCTGTCATGCCTTGGGAGTGGTCTATGCTCGTTTGAAATGACACATAACGGTGGGGTGTCAGACGGAACGGACGTGAGCGCAGAACTCTCCGCGTTTCTGATCGTTATCCATTTGCATCCATGCCCTGAGTTAATATTTTAGAGTGCAACCTTGTTATATTACGAACAATATACCGGTACTGTATGTGCGGCTTATTATTTCCTGCCGATACAAAACAATCAACAGACGCCCACAGAATACCGCACTCCGTTATCAGAAGCGAGATGTAACCCTGAAAATCAAGATAGATTATAGAATTGATGGATTGGATATAGCCTTGCTGACATACAGATCACGTTGAGACGGAACAGAGTATATTACGGAGCCTCCACTACCAAATCCAGCATGCTATATGCATAGCAGAAAGACGAATGATGGGATTACAGCGCTGCTGACGATGGTAACGTGCTGACAATGGGAACGTGACGATTTACAATAGAACCACGATATTATGACAAGATTGACGTGGCTAGTCAACGACAGGTCTTGGTTATAAGTTTGGTGGCTTTGGTAACAGGTGGTAGCAATCTTTTTATTCCTCGTAATAATTTGGAAGCCTTCAAAGTAAATACAATTTCAAAGTTTCCATGAAATTGCTTGCCCAAAAATCTAAATAAACTTTAAAGTTTAGTGTTCGTTGTATTGCTGTTTTGTTTTATTTGTAGATGGACAATACACTGGGATAGTGCTTGACTGGACGATGCATAGCCTTGCATAGCTTGCATACTTGCCCGATGCATAGAACGAGCTTTGCTGGAAGTTACTGTATGTAAGCTGGTACTAATGGTGAACGAGGCATCACACACTCAACTGTCCAAGAGTCTCGGAGGCCGTGGCAGTCCACTGATGCGGTGGAAGATTAGAAAGTTCATTGAGTGACTTCAGTTAGCTTCGGCAAACTTGGTGATTTTGTAAAAGGTTGTAAACGCACTAGCGAGTCTTCAGGGATTATGAACGACGAATGAATCGCCTCCGTGGTCTAGCGGTTCGGAGCTTAGCTCTCGACCCGGGAGATTCGTGGGTTCGATTCCCGCATTGAAACAACAAAAAAGGTTGTTTTTAAGTTTGGTTAGGACGATGCAGGCTGATCACCTGATTTTCTGACAGGAAAGATGATCCATGCGTCGGAAGGGCATGTAAAGGGTCGGTCCTGTGCCTGTTCTCTTGCCAGACGTGTCGACTTACCGTTCCACTGGGTTATGAAAGTAAAAGGAAGAGAGAGTGCTTCTGTGTATTGCGCACACACTTGGGCACTATAAAATAACTCCTGTGCAGCTAGCCTGGTTTCAATGAAATTGGCTACCGACACCAAAATCAGTCAGAGGAGCTATTATTATTATTATGAACGACTCTGAGGTCCAGTGGTTTAGAACCTAGTACTCGACTTTGTGGGTTCGATTCCCGCGACACTACAACTAAAAATGTTGATGTCAAGTTAGTGAGGACAGTGCAATCAGATCACTTGTTATTGTGTGACTCATACTGTAATAGCTTTTCTTCATCCAATCAGTTAGATCGTTGAATGGAAATGAAATTAATTTACTGCATAGTGATTTTAGATTTTGATCTTATTGTTATTCCCGATATTTAAACCTCGATAGCTTTTGATGTTCTCTTCTGGACATTTGCATCCCTCATAGTGTTCTATGGGAAGTAGTTGCTTATACTCGCTACACTTGGCAGGCGGGTCCGCGGGCGCAATTTCCAATTTTGTAGTATTCTCTCTGTCGCTTTAACGGCACGGGAAAATGGTTGCTGGATGGATGAAAACTGCTATTCTTTCTCTGACTCCTTACCGATAAGGAAACCCAAAAAGAACTTAATTTTACATAGTTTGGATTTTTTTTTGTGCTGTTTAATTTTGTGTACAGATGGAGGTTGGGTGTTCGAGCAATGCTAGCGACGCGAGGCAACGCGACGCGGCGGAGCGCGGCGAGCGGTGCTGTGCGGCGCGGTGGCGCGACGGCTAGGACTTTCCGCTCTGTAGTCTGTACTTCGTTGAAGTATCAAATTCGAAACAAAATTTATCTGGTGAGCGTAATTGTTTATCTCTTGACTGTAGTGTGAAAATTTGGTACAGTCTTGTTTGAAACCTATTTACGAAATATTCATTTCGATGATGAATAAACATTGAGTCGCTAGATGGGGATCGATACTTGCTAAAGGCGTTAGATTCTATGAGGACATACAAGTATGCTCATGATAGACTGAGAAGGATGCTCTGAAGGTCAGTTGGTTGTAGAAGAGTTAGCTGATCAAAGTGATGATCTGAAGTTTCTGGCACATCGCGTGATTATGTTCGGTTACACTTGGGGGGAAAATGCTCGATGGAGGCATTGTTCTCTTATGACGTGCTTGATGGAGGCACTGATCGCATAATGCTCGAGAGAGGTGTTATGTGTGGTGTAGACTGTATGGAATCGCGACATGTGTTCATTGCGTAATGATGATTTGATTTAAAGTTTGAACTTCCGATATCCTTCGATGTTGATTTACAAAAGCACTATGTAATTAGTGGACATAGTTTGAAATCAGTAAACATAGTTTGTGATCAATGTGCTAAGTTAAAAGAGTTGTAATAAATTTGGTGTTAAGTGAATACGTTTTAATGGTCAGAGATGACCGACGGACGGCAAAGGCTACTGGTTGTATGTGTCTCTTTCAGGCACACACGAGGACGTGTGATGCGGCAGGATGGCCGTGTCGGCGGGATGGCGCTTCAGTCGTGCAACATGTCACCTGTAGCTGTCATCTGTCTACGAAACGTCAAGCTATGACAGCTGTCATGGCTTGGGAGTGGTCTATGCTCGTTTGAAATGACACATAACGGTGGGGTGTCAGACGGAACGGACGTGAGCGCAGAACTCTCCGCGTTTCTGATCGTTATCCATTTGCATCCATGCCCTGAGTTAATATTTTAGAGTGCAACCTTGTTATATTACGAACAATATACCGGTACTGTATGTGCGGCTTATTATTTCCTGACGATACAAAACAATCAACAGACGCCCACAGAATACCGCACTCCGTTATGTATATTATACAAGTATTAAATATATATTTCCGTTGTCTGGTACCTGTGACACAAGTTCTTCGGATCACGGTACCAGATTGACGTGGTGTGAAGCGTCCAAAGATGTTATATTATTATTATGTCATGTAGTTCCTATGATTGCCACTAAACTGTTTTTGGCGCTAGTGTCATAGCAATAATGAAGCATCGCGCGATTTTTGCTTATCGCTATTTTTACGATTTGCCAGCTGAGCGGAGCATCAACGAAATGTTTAAAAATTGAGGTAGGTATTTCACGCGCGAAGACGCGAACACAGTTTATATTTTGAGTGTGCTTGTCCATTCTCACTTCGAGTTACAAAATATTAAATAATAAGCTATATAAGTCATGAAAAATAGGCTTTTTCCCGTTGTCTTCTGAATTTGTTTCATATCAGCGTCGATCGACAATACGAATGGAGCAATAATACCGTGGTTTTTGTTGATTTTAGGGAATTTTTAATCCAATTTTTATGCTATGATTTGTCAGACGTCGTTTTGATATCTCACAATAAAAATCGAACGAAATCACAAAAAACCCGCTTTGACTGTCAGCAATATTTGTCAAATCATGCGACAGAGCGCACAATGGAATTTTCGGAAACGAACCGTGACCAAATGTTTGCGATCTTTGTCAAACTCTGTAACGGATTTCACTTATTTGGATGATAGTCCTCCTTTGCGACGGATCTTTGGATGCATGATTACATGCATGAAGTATGTGTGGTCGGATGCAAGAGATTTTCTACCTGACGCTAAGTAAATTAAACTAAATTTACTACAGTAAACTAGTGTGCCGATTTTGATGTAATCTATAGTCATTAATTGAGTTGTATCTTGAAGTGTTGATAGATCAGTACAACATGGCCATTGGCTACCGGAGAAGAAGAAGAGAAAAAAAAAGAGAGAAGAATGCTTTTGTCTATTAAATAATAGAAATAGTCTGACATTTTGTCTATTCCTATTAAAAAAATAACTAGTCTTTACATTTAAAACACAAATAATCACATGGAAACGTCTACTTGAGTTGCTTATTTTTGTGAGTAATTTAAGATCTTCTTTTCATACTATTTCGAGAGTCATTTAAAGTATTATTCAACAAAAAAAGACTACATCTGATGACAATTTAGAAAAAAAAAATTAAATGGTTTTCATATCAACTCAATTTAGTCACCTAATGTGAGCTTCGGTATTGAAATAACATTTAAAATAATAATTTAGATTAACATTAGCATTATATTAGAATAAATAAGATAAATGTCCTGTAATATATTCATAATTATTTAAATAATTTATTGTCTCGTGTATAGTTTAGGAGTAAGTCTTCACGATATTATTACATGAAGATAATCTGCTTATTTAGTATATTATACCTAGAGATAATATATCAACATTTAATCCTAAAGTAATCGTAATGTATATTGATGTATACTATCTTTTGCCTAATTTCCTCAGCATAAACTAGATTTCAATCTAGATGGTTGAATGTTGAAAATCCTTCCTGAGTGCTTTTATTAAGGTTATTATTGCTTTTTTTTGCCTATTGATTATAATATTGTGTAATGTGAGGTCATGTTACTTCTTAATGAATAAATTAATTTAGTCACATTATCACTTTAGGCACAAAGTAGGTATATAATATTATATGCTTACGGTCACAATGCTCGATTTTTTTAATCATAGCAGTTAAAAAACACATAACATTTAAAAATGGGTATTATTATGTTACTTAAAATAACTGCGTGCTTGGAATTCAGAACATAACTCATTTTTAATAGTTAAGAGTTAAAGAGCTTTTAATTTTTTCTTTAAACGTTTTTATTATAATGACCAAAATTTGTCAAATTATCATTTCATCACGCGCTGATGTGTGATATATTGATCTAAATGAACAATAAATTAATAATTTTAAACGTTTTATTATAACTAAAACTATTTGATATTTCCTAATGAACCTATATAAATATTAATTAACTTTGTAAAAAAAGTTTATATAGGATGATGAATTTTAAATTATAGACTCAACTTTCATACATTTAACTGTATGTCAAGTGTGCTAGAAATTTATACAAAACACTCTAAAAATCCCGCTTACAGTTTTTTCCTGCCAAGATATAATGGTATTGGCGGGAAAGAACTCAATAGATTATATAATAGCTCCCCTCACAGATTTCGGTGTCGGTAGCCGATTACATTAAAACCAGGCCAGCTACGCAGGAGTTATTTTTATAGTGCCCAAGTGTGTGCGCAATACACAGAAGCACTCTCTCTACCTTTTACTCTCATAACCCAGTGGTTAACCGACACGACTGGCGAGAGAACAGGCGCAGGACCGACTTTTTACATGTCCATCCGACGCATGGATCATCTTTCTTATCATCAGAATATGATCAGCCTGCATTGTCCTAAGCAAACTTGAAAACAACATTTTTCATGTTTGGTTAGGACAATAGATTATATACCTAAATAATAAAGAAACTGATCACCTGATGAATGTGTGTGCTCACATTTCTCAACTCAACAAGAACAGTTATATTATTAGGTTAAAATTAAAATATCGCGTGAACACAAGCATTACACCGACATGAAAAATTTGCATAATTTTGAAAGCGCGTCTTGTTATCGTGCCCAAATTAATGAAACATATCTCGGGAGTTGTCATCGAGTGCATTGAAGCTTGAGACGATATCGACCAAGCAGACCATCCATCAACAAAATGGCGCCGATTATGAGCAAAAAACCTGACGAATCATCTTTATTTATGTATTTCGATTAACAACATCGACACATCGTTAAATTACGTCACAATATTTTGTCGTCCGTTTTTCTATTCGATAGTTCATTCCGATTGAATGTAATGTGAAATCAGTATGGGCTATAGTGCTTCCGATTTCTTCCTTCCACTTATTGAAAAAAACCGGCCATGTGTGAGCCAGACCAAACAAACAGCCAAACTGCTATGCAGTTTGTTATGCTACATGTTTTAAATTATGTATTTTTGAAAATACGGATTTTTATTTAAAAAAAATTAAAATATTTGTTTTATTTTACTTTTAGCATTTGATATATATAGACAAAATAAATATATCATGTGTGAATATTTCAACTAGCTAGCTAGTTCTTGAGATACAGTCCGATAGATGGATAGACAGACAGACGGACATACAGACAGACGAACAGCGAAGTCTCAATAATAGTGTCCCGTTTTTACCCTTTTTTGCGGAACCCTAACAATGACTTGTGTGTGTTGTATTAATATGGTAATTATAATATTTTGTTTATATAATATCTCAAACTCTTTCAAGACGGAAGATAAAGGTTTAATGTAATGTCAATATCTGGATTCATCTTGACGAAGATGAAATCATACATTACATTGTAATTACAAAGACGGCGCCTGCAAGATAGCACCTTGCACACCTGCTTAGTTAGTGTCACTCGTCAAATAAAATATTGTATACCAATCATATACTTTTAATATTATTATTAAAACTTGTAAGTAAATATTAAATATTCTTTGATATGTAGCGCGGTACTACTAGCGCCACAATCCTGCATCGCGCTATCGAAGTTTTCTAAGTCCGGCGCTGTGTACATACGACATCTGAAAACTAGTACAGTGGGCTTCGGCCTGACCGAGCATACCATCTCGCTCGGTCGGAGATCTCCCTTTGGGGCTTCCACTAGTACTCTCACATTGGTGACCCTCGACAGAACACGCCTCCTTCATTATCATCCTTCCCCGCCCCTCCGCACCACGCCAGCCAGCTTCAGCCACTTCGGGTATTTCGTCCACTAGCCGCAACGCAGCGCGGCCTGGTCGAACCCTCATCGGCTTCAACGGGCACTCTCACTACACGACCGGTCAGCAAGCAGAGCACATTTCTCCTGGTTCAGCACGTAGCATCGGCCCGCACGGCAGCACTCCGACTCACTGGAGCCCGTGCAGCAGCAGCACAGTTCCGACTCACTGGGACTTACTGGCACTGGCGACTCAAGCACATAAGACGACTTAAGCTTCGACCTCCGGTCTTCGGGGGGGAGTGATGTAGCGGTACTACTAGCGACACAATCCTACATCGCGCTATCGAAGTTTTCTAAGTCCGGCGCTATACGACATCTGAAAACTAGTACAGAGTCTTCGGCCTGACCGAGCATACCATCTCGCTCGGTCGGAGATCTCCCTTTGGGGCTTCCACTAGTACTCCCACAGATAGTTTTTTATTTATTCTTAAACTATCTGAATGTTTACATTACGTTGATAGACTAGGCTTCTGTTTAAACACATACTCTTGCAAAGATTTTAATAGTACCTAAGCTATGAATATCACTTCTTCAGCATATCTAGAATCAACCATTGACGAAATATAGTCATTATAAAAGTCGTCAACATTAAAAATACTACTGATATTAGAACTGACTTCAATATGACAATAATAATATTCCTCAAATAGTCAGACATACGTAAAATGCAAATTTTAAATAACCTTTCGGATGCACGCGGATAAAAAGCGAAAACATTGGCATATTACCCAATAATAGGTTACTAGTATACACCAAGTCATAGCCTATACACTGGTCCGACAGGTTTGTAATTCATTTAGCTATTAACTGACCATGCAGAATAATTTTACATTTAAGCGGACCTCTATCTAAACGACATAAGGGTCACTCTCATACAAACTGAGGTGCAAAACAACTGAACCGTATGTCTCATGTATGCAAACATCGTTAGAATTAATTATAATAAAGTGTACATTAATAAAGTATAATATATATTAACGTCAAGTTCTAGCCTACTGTATGTTATTATGTATATCAGTGATCTAAGCTAAGATGTGTGATATATTTAAGATCTATTAAATTATATATGACGTGTCGTGCGGTGCAGGATGGGTAGAGCTGATTGTGTAAACCAAGTACAGCACTAGCTGTGTGTGAATTGGCACTTAACGTTTGTGAGTAAGGTTCTTTAGTGTGGATACGATAGGGCTTGTCATGTCTCTGTGGACAAAAACACACCCAAAATAAAATAGATTAAAAAGATAGTCGTTCGGTTAATAATAGGTTACTAAATATGTGAAAGAAGTAATTAGTCCTCAAAATAGTAGCAAAAATATTGTCTTAGGTACATAACAATAAAAAACACTTAAAGATTATTGTTATGTAAAGCAAAACCTTTGAGTATAGTGTTATGAGATTTGTGTGAAATTTAATACAGATTGCCTGTGTGGCAATTAACAGTGTAGTACCAATGTAGTACCAATTCGCGTTTAAAAAGTCACTTAATAATGCAAGAATAATAATGTATTCTAAAATGTTTAAGTGACAGTTTTAACCAAAATTTTCTCAAAATCATAATTTTACTACCTAATTATTATTATGTTAAATTGGCTTACTACAATAATTATTATTATAATAATTGTCTAATGTAAACACGGTTTAACAGCCATTTGTATTTTTGTCATTTCATATGTAATGATTATGGACTATTGAGAAAGACATCAAGATATTTCTCAACAACACTACTAGCCAAACATGGTAATATATTAATTAAATCGCGGTAAAATCTCTTCTATCCCGCAAACTAAACGTAAATGGCAAGACCAGTGATCACGCGCTACCGGAGGTTTAAAATAATTAGGAGTCAGTTAATTGTTGGTAACAATAAGCAGTTAATGCGGCAGGCGGAAAATTATTGCCGGTGTGTGCGATGAGCGGTAGCGTATGGTAGATTTTTTTATTTTGTTAGAATCAAAGTCAATTTTTTATTCAGACTGACTTTTACAAATGTTTTCTGAATGTTGTTTCTATACGATGCCTACTACAAACATCTTCATAGTTTATGAGGATTCTTTTTGTAAATACAAAATAAAAATAGTGTTGTATTATGTAAATACAATTAAATAATGCCTCGGAGATTTAAATTACAAAGTTAATGCAACTGAAATTTATTGTAGTATTTTTTTCTTTAATTTTTTATTAATCCTATATATCAGGCAATAAATATTTTATAAGCTAAATCCTTGGTGTCTTTTGGGAATCATGATTTTTTAATTATGAAGTTCGCTTTTGATTTTGTATTTCCGTACCTTCCTTATTAAGTGAGCTCTATCTTTCTATTGTTAAGACAATAGAAAGGTTATAAAAACTAAGGTCATAAACTTCATAGACGTTTAAGCTAAGAATACTGGACATAATCAAGGGCCGACGTTGCATTGGTGATTCTCCTGATGTTGCCCATGTCTATATGACTGTGACTGCTTACCATCAGGTCTGTTTTTTCGACTTGCTCCAAATATATCCCAAAGAAAAACATTGAGACTGCTTGACACGTAATCCATTGTGGAGCAATCTGAGGCTAAAATATTTTTGTTAACTCTCTTACCGCCTGTCGCTTGCACCACGCATCAATCCATAAACTACAGCGGCGCGCGCGCAATGGGTTCTTTCCTCCTGCCGCGGCCGCTAGGATTTACGTTTGTGTTCATTAAATAGATCGTCACTGACTCGCCTCTATTGTAGGTTAATTATAAGAAAGGTAGAGCTATCCTTGAGGTGACGGAGTAAAAATAACATCAACTCCAATTAACATAATTAAAGACATGAATCGATGAAGATAATATGTCGCAAAAAAAATTAACCCAGAAATTTGAGTTTAAACAGTCACTTAAACATTTTAGGATATGTAGTCACGTATGAAGCATATTGATTCTAGATTAATGTACTTGATACGTAGAGTTTTACTTAATACTCTACGTATTAAGTTCATTAATATCTTAATAAGACATAAATGGATAAAGGTGATATGTAGCAAAATTATGATTTCGAGAAAATTAATTTCAAACGGTCACTTAAAAATTTTAGAATACGCCGGATCTTTAGATTAATATACATACTTACATTAATCAAATCAAAAATCTTTCCCGTGTGGCTAATATCTATGTGATGATTTAGGCCCGTATAAATAAATCTCAAACACAATCTCCCTTCAGATCCTCCTATTTGACGAATAAAAGAAAGGTATCGTTTCACTATTGAAAATGAAGAACTTTACTAATATTACATGTTTTTCTTTCTTAAAACTTAAATAAAGATTATAAAAATATATAGGTAGATTATACTTATTTCTTTAATCTATATAATGAATATTACGATATAAAAAGAAAAGAAATTAAAGTACTATGTAACATTATTATGAGGTTCTTTAGAATATTGTAAAGCGGAAGAGTTTGTTTGTTTATTTGTTTAAACGCGCTAATCTCAGGAACTACTAGTCCGATTTGAAAAATTCTTTTTTGTTGGATAGTCCATTTATAGAGGAAGGCTTTAGGCTATATAACATTACGCTGCGACCAATAGGAGCGAAGCGTCAGCGAGAAATGTTGCAAAAACGGGGAAAATTTATTACATTTGGGGACTTTCATTGCGTGCGCTGCATAAACGGCTTAAGTCACTCAAAAACCACGCGAACGAAGTCGCGGGAACAGCTAGTGTACTTAATAAAGAACGTCGTATTCTAAAATGACAGTTCGAACTCAATTTTCTCTAAACGAGAATTTTGCTACACATCTTCATGTCATGTCTTCAATTATTTGACGACCTCCGTAGCGCAGTGGTTCAGCGCGTTGGTGCTCGACCGAGAGGTTGTGGGTTCGAATCCCGTCGAGGGAACAAAAAGTTTTCAATGTTCCTGGGTCATGGATGTGTATTAAATTTGTGTATTAAAATAATACAAATCTTAAATATGTGTAAAGTACAAAAGTATTAAATATATATTTCCGTTGTCTGGTACCTGTAACACAAGTTCTTCGGATACTTAGCACAGGGCCAGATTGACGTGATGTGAAGCGTCTATATATATTATATTATTATTATTATTCTCTGACTGCAACCTGCAAAATCAGTTTGCCCGATTGAAACCAATTTCCGGAAAAACTGTTTTCTCCCATTCACCGAGCCGTCTGTTAAAAGGCTTATATAACTGACGGACGTTTATGACCGCTTTCTATATTGTCTCAGTTCAAAGGTTTCTCGAGGCCAACGCGCCAAGAAACCATAGAGACAATGTAACACAATGAGTTTCAGACATTTCACACTGACGGAAACGCGGCACTAGAAACGCTCGTAAACCGCGATCGCTTTCCTAAGAGTTTCCCGGCGAGCTTAATTGCGCGAACATTCGGCGTTCAAAACGAACGTGTCCACAGTGAGACTACAGGTACGATTCCACCAAAATAATGTTCAGAACATTTGTTAGCCAACATTTTTTTCAGAATTCCAGCTGTGCCAATTGTATGTGTTGAGCCGGAGCAAACATCTGTTACGCACAATGTTCGCAACAGTTCAGATCACCGGTGGAATCGCACCTTACTATTCAATTTTATAGATCGATACCCAATATCGATTATTGGATCTCTACTTTTAAATACGATGGTATTAATAATAATAATGCTTCCCACACCGATTTCGATGACGGTGGCCGGTTTCATTGAAACCAGCTACGCATAAGTTATTTTATTGTGCCGAAGTGTGTGCGCAATACACAGCATAGCAGTCTCTCTTCCTTCACTCTCGTAGCCCAGTGGGACGGATAACCGACACGACTGGCGCGAGATCAGGCGCAGGACCGACTTTTTACATGCCCATCCGACGCATGGATCATCTTTCTTGTCAGACAATCAGGTCAGCCTGCATTGTCCTAATCAAACTTGAAAACAACATTTTTCTTGTTCCAACGCGGGAATCGAACCCATGACCGAGACCGGACCGGGTCGAGAGGGAAGCTCTGAACCACTAGACACCGGTGGCTTACACATACAGAACGGTATGGTTTTGCACGCTTTTAAAAAAATAGTTTGCATGCGTCCTAAACACATCTTATTCTATCATTAATCTATGGTTACTATTTCTGTAGTATTATTAGTATTATTTCATACTTCGTTTTACTTTTACTAAGTATTTAATAATAAACAATTTTACATAACTTACGGTCGGTTTCATTATCTATTCTATATTCAAACGGTTTGAAAATGACACCTAATTAAAATGCGCAACAAAATTCGTTAGCTCTTGGGCTATAATATTCAAAAATCGAATTAACGCATCCGTCACGAGAACGTTGAGAATTCTGACGTGACACGTCAGCGGCGCGTCAGAAATGACAGCTCCAAAAAAATGACCTCGCAGTCACTCACTTCGAGAGGGCTCCAGAGGTCAAACCTTAATCGTTTAAATTGGACTACGAACTCGTAAAAATATTATTTTATTATATTATTATTATTGTTTTTAGCCTGTACCCCGATACGTGGCACAGAGTTTCATAGACATAATATTGAGATTTGTAAAATTCCGTTTTAAACTAGACAAACGGCTAGTAGTGCTACTGAACAATCCGAAACACATTGAAAGAAAAAAAAACAACGAAAGAAACTATACTGATTGATTTCGTATGTTTAACTTCTATGCAATTAATGAAAATTCAACAGAAATAGCAGTCATTTGACACTTTAAAACAAAGAACAAATTGACGACAAAAGTGAGTTTAATGCTGACTATTATATGGGGTATGTTTTAATGGCGCAAATTATTTATCGCTAAAGTGTCAAACATTACTTAAACTACAATACAGTCGAATTTCAATTTTACTGTGTCCCGCATTGCTTGGGGAGAGAAACTGGAACACTTCCTATTCCTTAATTCTTCTGATTAATTTCGTTACGGGTCCCAAGACAGATCTAGCATATCCCTTGGACACCCCTGATATCATACCAAAGGTAAGGTTGCTTACCGCTAATGATCCTGGCTCACATGAGTTGCAGTGGTGGGAATGTCTGGTGAGCCATTTGCCCGTTAAAAATACTTGTTAATGCCTGCATAAATGCATCATAATGAAATTTACAAAAGTAGTTTTCTTTCAAAACGCATGCCCTGCTCAAAATATCTAAAAATATGTATTATAATACTCTTGAAACTACGAAAAAGTATCGTGACCGAATAAATTAGAACACCAATTTATTAATTCTGTATCATAAAAGTTAATGTAACTAATTATACACGTATAATTAAGTCGATCGGCGAGTTGAAAATTGTTAAAGGAGACTTAACATTGGCTAAATATATAATTGTATCCAACAGTGGTATAATATATAAAAATTAAATAAAATCTATACTAATATTATAAAGCGGAAGAGTTTGTTTGTTTCTTTAAACTCGCTAATCTCAGGAACTACTGGTCCGATTAAAAAAATTATTTCTTTGTGGGATAGTCCATTTATAGAGGAAGGCTTTAAGCTATATAACATTACGCTGCGACCAATAGGAGCGAAGCGTCAGTGAGAAATGTTGTTTCACAATTTTGTAATGAAATAAAACATTACACCTGAAAATGATACATGTTTACAAATTAATTTAAGTTACTTATTGTATATGATATATTTATAGTGGTCGCTAATGACCCAGATGTTGAAGCGACAACAAATAAATAAATTAAAAAAAAACACCATTATGGTGTAGTGTTGCTACTATTTTAAATGCTAAATACCTTACAATAAAAATACTTAATAATTTTATCTAAACATGCCATAATGCCATAACGTGTTAAGTACATTGATTCTAACGTAACGTTAGATTAATGTACTTATGCGTACGACGTATTCTAAAATGTTTAAGTGACAGTGTAAACACAATTTTCTCGAAATCAAAATTTTGCGACATAATTATCACCTTCATGCAATCATGTCTTTAATTATTATATATCACATGTATAAACCCCTTTACGATGATCCGGGTGTCACGGCTTAGGCTTGACCTCTGCCACTCAAATTAGAACCTTTTATTCCAAACAATCATCGGATTTGTTTACAACACTTGATTGATCGGTTATGAGTTCATTGTGATTTGAATCGTTCGAGGAATGTACATCCTTTTTAGATAATTGTGTTTAAAACTATTTTTTGATTCCCATCATATAATATACAGGGTGATCCATGGTTCATATTATATAAAGCCGGATATAGTGCGAAGAGACACTATATTCGGCTATATATTCGACATATAAATTTAATATAACTTAATAAAAAATTCAAAGGTCTAAAATGACCACGCGTAGAGCATTTATGTATGGGCACCTCATATAAATTTTATAAATCAAAATAAAAAATTCAAAGATCTAAAATGACCACAAGGAATCTTACTATGCTGAGGCTCGCTGGCTCCTAGTCTATACACATGAACGCGCTGATCCTACCTGACCAGGATTTAAACTTATCTGTTTTGTGAGTTTTATGGAGATCTTAAATAGTGATCGTCATAGTAAGTTATATGAGGTGCCAAAACAAAAAAAAATGCTTTAAGCGCTCTTCAATAAATATAATATATTCGGATTGATATATGAACCATACTCACCCCGTATTCCCATTAATAACGATATACTCAAATAGTTAATGGAATCAGGCATTACTTTGCGGAAATCCATAGCATACAATTTAAATATATTATATCTAGCAATATCCCGCGAAACAATTATAACCACAACCTGCAAGCAGATGAGTGAGTGTACGCATAGGCATGCGTTTGATGCATTGATCAAATTGTTTCGCGGGATATTGCTAGATATAATATATTTAAATTGTAAACGATATACTCAATTTAGAAAGTGGAAAAACTGTGTTTGTTTACATTGCATAGGCTTCGAATCTACAAGATGGATTTGTATGAAGGCACAAATATAGAGGAGGCAAATCAAGGGGAGGACAAAAGGTACTTTTTATCACGGCAAAATGTACGATTCCTTTCGATTTCATATTACGCGCATGAAGTCTCGCAATAACATAATAGTAGGTGCTAATATAATGCAATTTTTTGTTGCAAAATTGCTACTTTTTGATAACAGAAATATTGATTTGAATTTCTCATGTAGTTTATCATAGAAAAGTGTACGGTTTCCATGGTTTTTTTGACTCAAATTAACATATTACTAATCTGACTTGAGCTTAAAATTGGACTTTGATGGCACAAACCTTTCTTTCATATACTTTATTATACTGAGTGTAAAAAGATCAGTCACTATAATAACCAAATCAAATCAAATCAAAACATTTTATTTCCATATAGGTTATTAAATAACACTTATAGAATTGTCCTACATGATGCCTACCACCGGTTCGGAAACTAGCCCGGATACAAATTTGGAATATGGCTTATACTATACTACCTTTTCTTTTCAAGAAATGTCTTTATTAGATTCATTTTTATGCTTGATTGTTACTCTTGCGACTAAAGAAACTTAAATTGTAACAAATAAAACTTTTTTACAATGAATTTACAAAAAATGAATCTCTCAGAAAGTACTTTATGTTGGATACCAAATGCAATAGAATAAATTTTTATTTTTTTATACATAATATTGCAAGTTCTGATTTCAGGATAGAATACAGTGATAGATTGATAAGTTATATAATACATAGTTTACATTTAAGAGATCTTGATAGCATTGTTAACTAATTTTAATTTGTAATGTTGTTAATAAGGCCGGCTTAATCTTTACGATGTATGGCCTTAATAAAATAAAGATAAAAAAAAAAAAAAAAACTTTTTTTTTGACCGAAAAAAAAATACGTTTCTATAGAGTATAATGACTATCCCATAAACTATAGAAAATATCAATGATAAATATCAAAATTCTGGACCATTACGCAATGTTTGGACAAAACGAAAATCAATAACCTTATTGTGTCATAAGTCACATGATGACGCACGGTAGCTGTTGACTCTGAATCATGTTTGATCTGATCTCCACCCAGTGTATACCAACACTTGTGTTAAGGGACTTTATAAAGGCCCTTCTAGTATATGTCATGATGTAGAATATTTTAACTTAATAAAATACTCATTAACTTTTAACAAGAAAAGAGAAAAGATATTATAAGCGCAGAGGAATAAACCTTAATTTCAGTAGACTAAAAACCGTGCTGTGCTTCCACGAACATTTAAACGTAACGTTATCAAATTATAACTATGAAAAGCATGATAGCCCTTCTTACATACATAAAATAATGTTATCGAAAGTCAATACAATTGTATTGATATTTAACAGTTGATAATCGATAACGTTGCTTTTACGTATAACTATAATAATAATAATATCTATGGACGCTTCACACCACGTCAATCTGGCCCCGTGCTAAGTATCCGAAGAACTTGTGTTACAGGTACCAGACAACGGAAATATATTTAATACTTTTACACTATAAACATATTTAAGATTTTTATTATATTAATACACAAATTTAATACACATCCATGACTCAGGAACATTTAAAACTTTTTGTTCCCTCAGCGGGATTCGAACCCGCGACCTCCGGGTCAAGAGCCAAGCTCTGAACCACTAGACCACGGAGGCCTATTATAAGACTCCTAACTCAAATAAAAAACTAGCAAATTGTCAATACAATTGAGATTCGATAACGTTACTTTTGTGGAGCTTCCAAATGTTCCTGCTTAGCTTATAACTGTGAACAGAAGGACTCCTAAGTTTAATAAGCGTTTGAGTATTCGGCTTTAAGTGCTTAAAGTATTTAAGCACAGCTTACATTGATATTGAATACTTATGTAGTTTGCCAAAGAATCTGAAAACTGCGCTTGCCAAATATCCTGCCAAGCGTGGCGAGTATAAGCACCTGTCCTCATGAATTGACCTTGAAGGCTGGACACCAGTGGACGTCGTAACCAAAATGATGATGATGTGTTTTATGAGGTCAACTAAAGCTTGGGATGATTCTACATCTATTTCAAATTAATAGTAACCGTAAACTTTATTCGCTACTTACTACTAACCACTTAAACTTTACTACGTTTTCCATAAACTCACTAGAATAGGTTGTGGAATGCCACAGGCACTCCCCGTTGTAAAAACTGACTTTCTACTCGTAGGGCCCGGTGACATCACCTACAGGTTTCAAATTGTCAAAGAATTGACAAATATTTGGACGGTTACATTTGAATTAAGCAAATTAAAAGACTCTATCATATTTTCATATATATATAAGTATATATCGCTTCGTGGTGTAGTGGTTTAGAGCCTATCTCTCGATTCGGAGGTTGTGGGTTCGATTCCCGAGTTGGAACAACAAAAAATGAAATCGGATCAGCCGTTTACGAATTCACTGTCAACACAAGTACAGAAAAATGATTTATAAAGATTGTCACGTCATATTTAATATTAATCCACACCCATGGTTTAGGAATACTTTGTTGTTCCTTTTGGCGGGATTTGAACACGCGACCTCTGGTTGTCGCTTATTTTTTATCATGGTCAGCTGCTTGCATGGTAGATTTTTTTAATATATCAATTCGCATGTAAAATTAATTTATAATACTCTTTTATCTGTGTTTCAATTATTTTGCATACTGCATATTAAAACATTATTTTTCAAATTAAAAACATAAATTTGCAATTTTTTTTAATTTTTCATCTCGCTATCCAAGTTTTAGTTGTAGGTCCCCTTATCCAGCTAATATCCTATAATTTCCTTTTAAGACACCCAGGAAAGTCTCATTTTAAATTGCCGGAATAAGAATAGCATCCCCCTATTAACCCTGCCCTTGGGTAAAGAGCGACAGAGGGAAAAAAAGAGGGTTGAACATCGTTATTACTTTATCACTTCGCTCGCCGAGCTAACTGCCAAACGTGGCGACCATTGACAACTAACCCCCTGCCCCCCTCCAAGAAATACTTTGGGGGATGCTTATGTACATCATAGCTAAAACGACGATAGAAAGAGATGGAACGGTCATGCTCTATAGCCTGGAACCACACGAGATATCATGGTAAACCTTCAGTCAATTGATACGTTATATAGTATGTTATGTTCCTGACTCTAAATATAGTTATCAGTGAAGGGTTGTCACTTGTCAGTCAGACTATACCATTTTAGGCTCCCTTTTTTATGTCCGTAGCGTGGATGGAATATAAAATTAACTTACTTAGGTAATACCACTTTTCTCACTACTCTGGTGGTCTATTTTGACTATAACTTGTCGGTCCATAATAACTTTTCTATCCGCGTTCAAAAAAGATGATGTTCTCAATTCAACTCTCGCTGATTTTTTTAAATATTTTAAAAATGCTTTCCGTGTGGTCTCATTTTTACTTTAGAAGTCAGTTAATTTGTTTTTAACCATAAAAATACCTACAATATTATTATAACATTTCCGGGGCGTTAATGACGTGAATACTTTAATTTTATTAGAGTATGAGTAATGAGAAATCATTGAAAAAAATATAATTACGTCAAGGATATGCATTGACATAAATATACTTGTTTTATACAGACAGACCTATACCATTTTAGTTTTGTATAATATAATTATAATTATAGTATACTTTAGATCGCGTAGGCAACATCTAATGTATGTGCTACACTTTTTATTGAAGCTTACTAGTATTGTACTGTGACGTAGTTTTTGCGCATGTCGCATCGACTACCATAGATTTAAACAGAAGGATGTCGCATCGATGACTCAATAAAAAAGAAAGTTGACAGCAATATTTAATGACAGTGAAGGTAAACGCACACCTAGTCGCACCGTACGCACTGCACGCGCGTTTCTTAGCTTACGTTCATCTTTTTATCACTATAAAAATGGAAAACAGAATATTATTAGTACCTAACTAAAACAATAGTAAACTAAAAAAATATAAAAGCCAGTAAATCTATACTAATATTATAAAGCGGAAGAGTTTGTTTGTTTGTTTTAAACGCGCTGATCTCAGGAACTACAGGTCCGATTTGAAAAAATATGTTGTGTTGGATAGTCCATTTATAGAGAAAGGCTTAAGGCTATATAACATTAGGCTGCGACCAATAGGAGCGAAGCGTCAGTGAGAAATGTTGCATAAACGGAAAAAAAATCACATTTGAGGACTTACGTTGCGTGCGCTGCATAGTTAAGTTACTCAGAAAATGTGTATGAAAGAATTATTCCTTTTTAATAATCATAATAACAGAAACCAATGTGAGCAATCAAAAGATAATCGCGATAGTGTTTCCGACAACCACGCGAACGAAGTCGCAGGCACAGCTAGTACTCAATAAGCTTGAAATAATGCGACTTCCTCAATGCGATACATCAATGGCACCTTGTCTAAACTTATTCAATGTTACAATAAACCACTACCATTTAAGACGTGACATTTTCTAAGCATTTTTATTACATTCTGGTGCAACTCATCAGCCAACTTCTCGATTACTCATTTTATTGGTCGTACATTTAAACTTATCTTTATGGCGTCGCAAAATCCTTTTTGTAACCGACGTCGATAGATTTTAATGTGTTTTATATATAATCGCAATCCTAATTTATATCCTGGTGAGGTGTAGCAAAAAATATATTTTGCTCATCATCGTAAGCATATTCGTGCGTGGAAGCGTAATTTTATGTCAATGTATGTTTTATCTACTACTAGCTGTTCCCGCGACTTCGTTCGCGTGGTTTTTGGGTAACTTAAACCGCTTATGCAGCGCACGCAACGAGATTCCCCAAATGTGAATAATTTTAACGAAAGATGACAATAACGAAGTCTGGTATGGTTTTTTTATAAAACATTTTGGTTATTTTAATTTCAGATAAGCATGTATCGTTTACAATATATCGTAATCCTTTAAGTGAGCAAAGCCATGCAAAAATACTATTTATAAATTTGAACAGCAATTTTTTTGCCATGAAGCACCCGACTGGGTTGAATTAATACTGCCCCACTTTAAAGTTAACTTAGAGTTAAATAGCTCAGATTTATTTAGTGCAAATGGGATATAGAGGCATAATATAACAGCTGTAAAAAGAACAGTCACTTTAACTTTAGGATATGATTATACTACCTTTTCTCATTCTAGAAATGTTTTTTTTTTTTGCTTTTTTGTTATTTCTGCTTGCCAAAAAATAAAAAAAATACATTCCCAAAATGAGCAAAGGTAGTATAATCGTATCTCAAAATTATAGTGACTGTTCTTTTTACACACTGTATAAGCTGAAATTAAGCCACCCAGGTGTGCTTAGAGACTTTTAAAGCTTCGCAGTCCTTTCAGCTCTGACATCCATGCTGAACATAAGTCACCCCCAAAGTATTTCCTTAGGGGGTAGTTGCATAACGCTTCGCAGGCTGTTTGGCAAGCGCAGTTTTATTACGACTACATCCGGAAGAAGACGTCCCTCCCCTTGAGGGTTGAGCGTCTGGAGTCTCGCCACAAGGTCAACTTCAGTTCCTTTGTGGTGAGAGTACCGACGCATCTTCTATCGACCTTCGAGGCGGAGGAGTTCTGGCCGACGGGTGTGGTCTACCGGAGGTTCCGGGGGAGACTCCGGAATGAAGCGCGCTGCACGTCGCCGACAACACGTGTAGTGTAGTTTTAAAGTATATTTAATATGTATGTTAGTCTGTAAGGTATTTATTATATGGGCCTTTGGAGCACGAAATAAATGATATTTAATTTAATTTAATTTATCTCTTCTTACTGCTTCACCCCACGAAAGATTTTAGTGCAGCATGTAATATATTTGTTTAATGTATTTCCATAGCAGTAGTTACTTAACCAGTTAAGTATATTAAATTAATTACAACATTAAATCAGACTTAACCTCAGAGGATTATTTTTGCTTGACAAATACAGACCCATCGTACTGGACACTTTATTTATGCCTTCGATTCTTATCTCCCAGCTAGACGATGCCGACGACTTCGTAAGGAATCCCGCGGACATCGTACATTTTTTCGCATTACAAATATGAGTCCCATGCTTTCTGTACACTATTGCCACATTTCGTCTGTAATGATTTTATAATATTTTAAATTATTTATAGATTTTGAATACTGTTGTGATTTTGTAATTAATAACTTATACAATTTTAGAATACTGTTGTAATTATTTTATAATTATTTATTCAATTTTAGAAAACTATAATTGTCATTACCATAAACTGTCATTTGATTATTTGTAATTTTGTTAAATTAATATTTATTTTAATGAACTATTTTTAGAAAAACTTATTAATTTATATTTACATTTTTATTATGTTATACTTATTTATTGATTAAGAAGAACACTAGTTTATAATCCAGAAAGCGTGTTTCCGGTCAGGTGTAGACCGGAAACGCATTTTCTAAATAAATGGAAAAATATCATGTTTCCTGTCTGTGAATTATAAATAGTTGATTTTACGTTTAGGAAGGGGATTCCTCTTTCAACTGTAAAAGGGACAAGATGTCCGTTTAGAACAATAAAAGTGTGATTGTAATAAGTGTGGAAGTGTTATTGTAGCAAGTGAATTTAAGAAGTGAATATAAAAGTGAACCTAAAACTACTGGAGTGTTTGATTTCTTCTCATTTCAGAAGTGCGAAAGGACCCAAGTTAAGGTATGTTCAAATCTATAAAAATATTTTAAATTATGAATTGTGTTCTAAAAATTGTTTGAATATTATGCCTTTATAGAAAGCTTTAGTATACCAAGCCAAGTGTGCTTTTAGTAGAGGTTATGTGTGCCTACCAAGCCAAGTGAGCTTTAGTTAAAGAAAAGCTTTAGTATACAAGCCAAGTGTGCTTTTAGTAGAGGTTATGTGTGCCTACCAAGCCAAATATGCTTTATATTACAGGTCATGTGTACCTACTGAGCCAAGTGTGCTTTATATAATATTACAGGTCATGTGTACCTACTGAGCCAAGTGTGCTTTATATTACAGGTCATGTGTACCTACTGAGCCAAGTGTGCTTTATATTACAGGTCATGTGTACCTACTGAGCCAAGTGTGCTTTATATTACAGGTCATGTGTACCTACTGAGCCAAGTGTGCTTTTTATTACAGGTCATGTGTACCTATTGAGCCAAGTGTGCTTTATGTTACAGGTCATGTGTACCTACTGGGCCAAGTGTGCTTTATATTACAGGTCATGTGTACCTATTGAGCCAAGTGTGCTTTATATTACAGGTCATGTGTACCTATTGAGCCAAGTGTGCTCCAACTTCATAAAGTTATGAAATGATAAAGTCTATTAAATAATGTGTGTTTAAGATTTTTAAAAGGTCATATTATTGTGTACCTATCAAGTCAAATGTTTTGTTTACTTAATAGTTTTTTGATGCTAGTGAATAAAAGATTGCAATGCTAAAATATGATTAGCAAATTTGACCAAGTTTATTTTATCTTAAGTGACATGAATCTAATATTGAATTTATTTTTATTTTTGAGGATAATTGAGGATATGAACTCCGATGACGCAATGACACCGGAGGAGGAGCCTCCTAAGTCGGGACGTAATCGGCGACGACAAACATTGTCTTCAAAGGACGATAAGGCAAAGCGGACGAAAAAGAATTTGAAAAGGAGACGTCGACGATCACGCAGTCCGTCCACGTCAAGCAGTGACTATTCGACGAATTCACGACTACGAAAGAAGGTCGGACGTAGGGAGGCTGGTAGCTGGTCTACAAAAGAGGTACTGGAACTTTTTCATTCCCTACAAGACAATAAAAACAAGTCGCAAAATTTTGGTAACAATCATTATAATAATGTCATACCGGAATTTGATCCAGCTAGTAAATCTCAAAGTATAGATAGTTGGATAAGAAAAGTTAATGAATGTACTGTCATTTACGAATGGGATGAGAAGCAGACCATACACTTTGCTTTACAAAAACTTTCTGGCTTGGCAAAGAAATGGTTTGAAGCTCTTCCAAGCGTCGTATTTAGTTGGCAAGATTGGCAAGTGAAACTAAAAAGGGCGTTTCCAAATGAGCAAAACTATGGTCGATTACTTGAAGAAATGTTAGCCCGAACTACTAGGAATAATGAAAATTTACGCGAATATTTCTATGATAAATTAACTTTGTTAAATAGATGTGAAATTAGAGGTAAAAAGGCAGTAGATTGTGTAATTCACGGAATATTAGATAAGTCTATTAGGAATAGCGCCCAAGCTTTAACGTGTGATGAACCGGAAGACTTATTGAATTTTCTCAGTTCTCAACGTACTGTATTCGATAATGGTACATTTATAAGTAGGAAGCGTAGTGACAACACTACACCAATTCGAATTAGTAATGTTGCGTCAACTTCAAATGATAACTCTATTACTTGTTTCAATTGCCGCTCTAAAGGACATCCTTACTTTAGATGCCCAAAACCTCTTGTGAAATGCTTAAAATGTAACAGAGTTGGACATAATAATGATAATTGCAAGTTTGAACCATTGAATTTACGAAATGAAGTCAAACAATCTGGTAATAATAATCCAGATCGAAAGATTTTAACTATTTCTACATTAAATAAAGGCGGTAGTAAAT
The DNA here is from genome assembly GCA_905187575.2 of Celastrina argiolus. Classification (NCBI taxonomy): domain Eukaryota; kingdom Metazoa; phylum Arthropoda; class Insecta; order Lepidoptera; family Lycaenidae; genus Celastrina; species Celastrina argiolus. The sequence goes on along the minus strand of LR994591.1, from coordinate 1,722,342 downwards.
TCTACAAAAATGTTATTGTAAATGATGTGAATATGGTAGCTTTTATCGACTTCGGTAGCGAGTGTAGTTTAATGCGGGAGTCTGATGCTAAAAGTCTTAACTTACTTAAGGATTTTGCAAGTTTACCTGTGATCAAAGGATTTGGCAATTCTAAAGTTTTTCCTCTATACAAGAGCAACGTTGAATTAAAATTAGATGAAGTTGAGGCTAGCATAGTAGTATTAATAGTTAGTGACGAATATTTGCAATCTTCCATGCTGATAGGTCAGAACGTTACTGAGCTTCCTTGCGTGACTGTTTTTAAAGATAATAATCGGTTATTATTTTATCAAAGCCCTGATTTCAATGATAGTAGTCGGTCAGTAGATTGTCTCAAATTAAATTTAGGTATTGAAAGTAAAATTTCAATGTCAGGTTTAGTTGAAGTCGTGACATCTGACGCGGTGTACAGCGGGGATATTTATGTTGAGGGTTACTGTAGCACTGAACCTAGGAGAGAATTTCAAGTACAGCAGGGTGCTTACAGAGTCAACAAAGGAAAATGCTTTTTGTCAATAAACAATATATCTAATAAAACCATAAAATTTCCAGAAAAATATTGCATAGGTAGAGCATTTCCCTTTGTTGAAAAGGAAGTTACTCACACTAATAACATAACCAAGGGTTATTCTGAACTAGAGCCCTTGCTGATTTCGGATATTAAAATCGGTCCTGATGTTGATGAAGAAAATTTAAATAAGCTGCACTCTCTATTACTTAATTATCGTGACTGTTTTGCATTTAATCTTGGTGAAATAGGCTGTATTAACTCCACCGAAATGAAAATTGATTTATTAGATGATAGGCCTGTCGTTTATAGACCATATAGGTTATCATATTCTGAGAGAGGTCAAGTCCGTGAAATAGTTGATGAGTTATTACAAAACGATATTATTTGTGAGTCCAACTCTAACTATGCAAGTCCCATTCTTATGGTTAAAAAGAAAACTGGCGAACTACGCCTATGCGTTGACTATAGAGCCCTTAATAATAAAACTAGAAAAGATTGTTTTCCCATGCCGATAATTGATGATCAATTAACGAATTTAAGTGGTAATAAGTTTTTCACCTCCTTAGATTTAGCCTCTGGATATTACCAAGTGCCCATGGCGAAAGAAAGTCGTCCTTTAACAGCATTTGTAACACCCGACGGGCACTATGAATTCAAAAGGATGCCCTTCGGACTAGCAAATGCTCCCGCCGTGTTCCAACGTTTCATGAATTCTATGCTTGGTGATAAAAGACATGATACAGCTCTAGCTTATTTGGACGACATTCTTGTGCCATCAGTAACTTTAGAGGAAGGATTTAAAAAACTAGAAGAGATTTTAAAATTATTACGGTTGAATGGACTTACTTTAAAACTATCCAAGTGTAACTTCTTCGACAATTCTTTGGATTATTTGGGGTACGAAATTTGCGCAGAAGGCATACGTCCGAATAAGAATAAGATTTTGGCTGTAAAAGAATTCCCTACCCCGCAAAACATACACGAGATTCGGCAATTCTTAGGCTTAGCAGGGTATTTTAGAAAATTCATTAAAGGTTTCGGTGAAATCGCTAGGCCGCTAACTAATTTATTAAGAAAGGGTAACTCTTTTATTTGGACCAACAACGAAATTAGTGCTTTCAATATATTAAAAGAAAAATTAATTGACAGACCTATTCTTGCTCTATATAATTCCAAATTCGAAACTGAATTGCATACGGACGCAAGCTCTCTAGGCGTAGGGGGAATTTTAATGCAATGGCAAACTGGATCTGGGGTTCTTAAACCAGTAGCATACTTTAGTAGACAGACCACACCCGAGGAACGCCACTTACACTCATACGAGTTAGAGACTCTAGCAATCGTCTGCTCGTTAAAGAAATTTAGAGTGTACTTATTAGGATTAAAATTCAAGGTGGTGACAGATTGTAACGCTCTTCGGACCACTCTAACCAAGCGTGATCTCATTCCCCGAATAGCGAGATGGTGGCTTTTGATTAGCGAGTTTAATTTTAGTATAGAATATCGACCAGGGGCTCGTATGGCTCACGTAGACGCACTAAGCCGTAATTCAAAACAATCACCCGAAGTAATTGATGACTCTGGATTAACCGTGTATAGTATTGAGACTAGTAATTGGCTTTTAACCTTGCAAATGACTGACCCCGATATTTCGCGAATATTTAAAATTCTTAAACCTGAGTCTGACGAAGAAACGAAGGATATTAAGAAAAATTACGTGGTCAAAAATAGTAGAGTGTATAGAAGAGTAGGAGAAAAGTTTTGTTTAGTTGTACCTCGAGGTGCTCGTTGGCAAATATGTAGATCGAATCACGATGATGCTGGTCATTTAGGTGTTTCCAAGACAACTGAGAGAATTCAATCTAGTTACTGGTTTCCGAAATTGAGAAAGTTCGTTAAGAAGTATGTTAAATCATGTATTAAATGTGCCTATAATAAAGACGATTCATCACGCGGTAAAAAGGGCCAACTTTTTCCAATTGAGAAGATAAGCATTCCTTTCCATACTATACATATTGACCACTTAGGTCCGTTTGTCAAGACTATAGTTGATGGATTTACGAAATACTTATTTGTGAGAGCTGTCAAAGATACGAAGACTAAAACAACAGTAAAAGTTTTATTAAATATTTTTTATGACTTCGGAATACCATCTAGAATTGTGTCAGATCGAGGAACTTCGTTCACTTCGGCAGCTTTTAAAAATTTTTGTGAATCCCACGGAATAAAACATACATTAAATGCCGTTGCATGTCCCAGAGCCAATGGCCAAGCCGAAAGATATAATCAGACGGTTTTAGAGGCACTATCAAAATATGCTGACGGCGAGGACGAGCGGAACTGGGACACGTATTTAGGCAAAGTTCAGTGGGGAATTAATAATGCCATTAATTCAACCACTCAAAAGACAGCAACAGAAATATTATTTGGAACCAGATCGTGTGATAGTCTAACCAATATGTTAGATATTAATAAGTCTAGCTCTAATATTACGGAAGTAAGAGATGAAGCATCTACAAATATCCAGTCTAGTCAAATTAAACAGAAAGAAACCTACGATAAAAACAGAATCCCTTCTCCAATTTATAAAGAAGGGGACTTAATAAAAATAACGAGAACCAATTTTAATAATAAAGGTAATAGCACTAAACTTATGTCCAAATTTATAGGTCCCTTTAGGATAGAACGAGTTTTAGGTAATGATCGATATAAAATAGTTGAAATACCCGGGTTTAGTCAGCGAAAGAATAAATTTGATAGCGTAGTAGCAATTGATCGAATAAGACCATGGATTAATGTAAATGCTTCAGATCAAAAAGATTCAATTACAAATAGTAGCAGTAGTAGTTTATCAGAGAGTGAATACAGTAAAACTGAGTGTGAACAAAGTCAATCTGACTCCAAATAATGACCGAATGTAATGATTGTTCTGAAGATATACTTTTGATTTAAAATAGATTAGTATGATACATACTTTGATGATTGCCGTGAATTCTGATAATATTAATACCTACTAATATATTTTCACGTGCGTCAGGAGACAGCACGTAGTAGGACGGCCGAATGTAATGATTTTATAATATTTTAAATTATTTATAGATTTTGAATACTGTTGTGATTTTGTAATTAATAACTTATACAATTTTAGAATACTGTTGTAATTATTTTATAATTATTTATTCAATTTTAGAAAACTATAATTGTCATTACCATAAACTGTCATTTGATTATTTGTAATTTTGTTAAATTAATATTTATTTTAATGAACTATTTTTAGAAAAACTTATTAATTTATATTTACATTTTTATTATGTTATACTTATTTATTGATTAAGAAGAACACTAGTTTATAATCCAGAAAGCGTGTTTCCGGTCAGGTGTAGACCGGAAACGCATTTTCTAAATAAATGGAAAAATATCATGTTTCCTGTCTGTGAATTATAAATAGTTGATTTTACGTTTAGGAAGGGGATTCCTCTTTCAACTGTAAAAGGGACAAGATGTCCGTTTAGAACAATAAAAGTGTGATTGTAATAAGTGTGGAAGTGTTATTGTAGCAAGTGAATTTAAGAAGTGAATATAAAAGTGAACCTAAAACTACTGGAGTGTTTGATTTCTTCTCACGTCCATATCGGTACGATAGTTTGAGAGTCAAAAAAATAAATAAACAAACATATTATGGACAAATCTTATCACTGTGAATTTGGTGTAGATGATTATATTTTGTCAAAAAAGGAAAAATATTTTTCTAGAATATACTTTTATGTGTATAGAAATATGGGTGACAACACACTAACAAAACGCATTGATCGTGTTGCGTTTTTGATATAGGAGACATGATAAGGATATTATGTACTCGTATTAGTACAACTATGCGTACTAATATTGGCAACGCAAAAGTTTTTTTTAAAAACATTAGTTACTCTTTCACGCAGAAAATGCTTATCAGAATTTAATGAAATTTAGTTTGGCGGTAGTTTAGGCTCTAATTAATTATATAGACTACTTTTTATCGGAGCAAAGTGTAAAACTTGGGATTTCTTTAAACAAATTATAACAAAGAATACCTATGACATTTATGTAATGGAATATACTTTGACATTTATGTAATGGAGTTCCAGGTGTATAATAATACTACTATAATGATAATACTAACCTTTCTTTAATTTATATTATGCGTTACGCATACGAAATATTTTTACATAATTAGTAAATAAATAGGTGTTTTGACACGGCCGGAGCGAAATGTGTCGGGAACTTGATAATTTTATGTAAATATCCGAGAACATTTGTATTAAGATATCGCGGAGTCTACAAATTGCCTTATTTTGTTAAAGGGTGAGCAAATCACCCAAATTATATTTGAGCAGGATATTAGAGTAATATCTTAGGCTCAACTCATATTGGCGCAGAGTTGAAGCGTTGCGATATGTAATTTTTTACGTATTAACTAGAAAAAAAAACCGCGCGCCGACGCGAAGCTCGCCACATATATGTATAATCATATAATTAAATATGTATCTTCATTTTTGGTAAATAGGGATGAATATGCAATGGCAAACACGAAAATATACGTCCCTTGGAGTCTGTGGGTCAATATGAGTTGAGTCTTATTAAGCCAGTACTTTGTTTATTGCTAATTTATATCAAATTACATGAAAAAAGTATCCACACTACAATAATCTGAAATACTAATAAAATTTAAGACGACGACGACGACTAGAAATATTTTACTAATTTAGTCAAATTTTAATAGTGCGTTAAAACGCAACGAGTTTTAGGCAGTGTGACATGATCCTAATAGACCACCAACACTTGTAGTGTTGTAGTAAATTTTAAATTTGATTTCATTATAATACGGCATTAATGAATCGTTAATCTTCACTTGTAACAAAAAGTATATTTTATGTCTTTTCCTTGAAAATTATACTTACATTTATTTATATAAATGAACATTTATCTCACGTTATAGAAAATTTCATAGTGCGATATGTTATCGTGATTTTATTAATATTATTTAATATCATCATAGCTCCTAGTTTGTGCCAATGAGGCTTTTTTAGATCTCAAGTACATTATACGTAAGTTCTAAAGACGTCTAGACCTCAAATTAGGAAAGGTTATAACTTTATAACGACTTACAAAAGCAAGGTAACTAGAAAAAAAACATCGCAAAATTAATTCCTGCATTTCTGTATGCACCCACGCGGAAACTATTAAATGATGCCAATCTTTTATCTTTTAAGATAAGATAACGTTTCAAAGATAAAATATCCTTAAAATGTATAAATAAATTAATCATCTCGTTTCGTCTAATGCTTACGTAAACAAATAGATAAGTTATATGTATAATGTAGCCAAAAATAAAAGCTAATCGTTTCTGATTGCACATAACTCAAAATGCACAAAACGAAATATTTGAGTTTTAAAGTAATTAACTACTGAGGCGATCTTACCACAGACTCGGTTAAATAATAAACCAGGGTTAGTCCATTATTAACCAGAGATAACCTAACTCTATGTCCGTTGGGTGTAGGAGCAATATTAGCACATCCCATTAACCTGTTGGGTCTTCTAAAGCGACAGAAGGAATATGTATGACTGACGCCTCCTTGGTCTAGTGGTTCATTGCTAGGCTCTTGACTCGGAGGTCGCGGGTTCGAATCACCCACCGAGGGAACAAAAAGCTTTAAATGTTCCTAAGTCATGGATGTGTATTCAATTTGTGTATTAATGTAATAAAAATCTTAAATATGTGTACAGTATTAAATAACTATATTTCCGTTGTTCCGTTGTCTGGTACCTGTAACACAAGTTCTTCGGATACTTAGTATGGGTTCAGATTGACGTGTTGTGAAGCGTATGGCATTGTGGCTGCGTTCGACAATCTGTCTGCCAAGCATGGCGAGGCGTCAATAATTTTACTGACGATTGTACCCCTTGGGAATAAGATGGCCACATGCAAGGCTACCTCAATGTACTTTATGTACTCTGACTTTTGTTATAATATATAGATTAAGTTTTTACATCTTTTAAAAAAAAACAATTTTCCATCTTTTTGCTAAAAGATGACTCCGTCCGAGTTTCTTACGCCGGTTCTTCTCGGCGGGCTAGGGTTGAACCGGTGGTAGCCTTTTTGTTGACTTTCCGAAAATAGCTTGTTAAGTTTCATTTGGAAATAAAATATTTTGAATTTTGAATTCGAATATTGAATTCGAATTTTGTATTCGAATTCTAATTTTGAATTTGAATTCAATTGAGAAGCTACAGACCCCCATAAATACTGTAGGGGAGGCTTATGCCCACCAGTAGACGCCATAGTTGAAACGACGACGATTCAGATCCAGGGCACTTATTGAAGATACTATCGGTTTTTCGTCACTTTACCTTCTCAACAATGTATTTCTTTTATTGATTTAATAAATTTTAAAAGCCTTAGCCTATCGAAAATAGTATCTAAAAAACTACATTATTTTCAGAAGAGTCAAAAAACGTAATAATTTTAGATTTTAATACGACATGTATTCTGTTTTAAATGAGGTTCATTTATGTACAATATACATCCAAAATTCATGTCATAATGAAATCTAAAATTATTACCTTTTTGACTGTACTGAAAATAATGTAGTTTTTTAGATTTTATTAAGCCACGATTTATCGCTTTCGAAGTTCGAAAACAAATCCCATATTTGACATAAGCTTCGCTAACTGACATACGTATTCGCTTGTCTCCTAGCGAACCTACGTCAAATTGTCATTTTGTTTTCAAACTTCGTAATAATAATAGCCCCTCACCGATTTCGGTGTCGGTAGCCGATTTCATTGAAACCAGGCCAGCTACGCAGGAGTTATTTTATAGTGCCCAAGTGTGTGCGCAATACACATAAGCACTCTCTCTTCCTTTTGCTCTCATAAGTCATAACCCAGTGGGACGGTAAACTGACACGACTGGCGAGAGAACAGGCACAGGACCGACTTTTACATGCCCATCCGACGCATGGATCATCTTTCTTGTCAGACAATCAGGTGATCAGCCTGCATTGTCCTAACCAAATTTGAAAACAACATTTTTGTTGTTCCAACGCGGGAATCGAACCCACGACCTCCGGGTCGAGAGCGAAGCTCTGAATCATTAGACCATGGATGAGATTAATTAAACTTTGTAAGCGATAATCTGGGCCCCGGTGTTAAGTGGAGAAGTCAAAGACCATCAAGAAAAAACATTTCGAAAACAAAATATTCTTTCGTGATCGCTATAAATCGAAATATTAAGTTATAATCGGAATATTATCGCCATGTTGATATTTAAAGCTAATTTTATGGGGCCTAGGTTATCTAAATACATAAATAGTGATATATTGAACGAGTTTTGGTTTTGACTAATGATGATTGGATACTTATATAGTTTCCAATCATTTTTGACACCAAAACTGGGTGAGATCGACTTTTTTTAATCCTTTCTTTGCATTTTAATTACGTGTTTTGGGGGAATTAAAAAAGCAAATTTTCTGATTTCACATTAATTGTTAATATTTAGAATTCGTTTTTTAATTACTTGTAATATTGTCTCGCGACATTTAATATTTGAATGCAGAGTGGAGAGTGTAATTGTTTGTGTAAATATGTGTCATTACAATATCTGTGTGTCAAATTTAAACTCCTAGCTGGCGCGCTTCAATAACTGACCTATCTACAGGCTGTAATATTAATGACTGATAAAACTTTAGGGTGTGTATGAGCCCGTGTTTACGGAGAAACTAAAAACGCTGAAAGAGGTACTTTTTAACTTATTGTATGGACAAATTAATGATGTTACGACGATTCTTAAAGAAACATGAAAATCAAAAGTAAGTCTTTCAGCGATGGCATTTTCACAGTATACATAGGCGGCACATATACCTAAAGTATTATCACTAATTTATTTTACACCTAGTATTTTCTCTATTTAATCTGAAACCGAAATATATAAACGCTTTCAATACGTTATTCATTAATATACATAAAAATTCCTGTATCTACCAAATTACATTGAAACTGAATTAGTCGTTCTTAGTTCCCACGAAAGCGTTTGACACAAGCGTAATCGAATTAATTTCGTTAAATAAACCGTTTATTATCTTTATTAGAAAGGTGTTCGTTTTTTACTCCTTTTATATTTTTCGAACTGGATGAATATTCTAAAGATAAAGATACTCATAATATTTATATGCTTTGGTGTCGCTATCTTTACTTTTGTAGTAAAGATTAAATTCGGAATTTAATGACTTTTTAATTAAAAGTTATTAAATAGGTGCGTTTGAAATCTGGATTTATTAAACGGATCACTTTTACAATTGAAGATATGAATGCATGAAGGTGATAATTCTCAAAAATATTTTAAAAAGGAAAATTGATTTTAAATCTTTACTTAAACATTTTAGGATTATGTAGTAACGAATTAAGTACATTGATTCTAAAAACGGTACTTTAGATTAATTAACTTAATACGTTACGACATATTCTAAAATGTTTGAACTCAATTTACTCAAATTCAGAATTTTGCTGCATCACCTTCTTTCGTTCGTGTCTTCAATTATAGATTCCTAGCTCTCTATACAGATTTGTCACGTTACGGTAAGTAATTTATATGGTGCCAAAACAAAAAATTATTTACGCGCCATTCTCTTTACTATATTAGGCTTGTTAAAATGAACAATGAATCAACCTGTACTTTGGTAAAATTATAATCGCTTACTTTGCATTTACAAACACCTATTTATTTCATTTATAAGGTCCACTGTTACTATAGGACTTATGCCCCCCTAAGTAATTTCATGGAGGTAGTTAGTAGTAGTTACTCACCACGCTGTGCAGACGGGTTGCCAAGCGCAGTTTTCAGGCGGATATAGTGCACATTTCCAGATATACATTCCATCTTTCACCATTTACCCACGGGAAAGATGGTTGATTAAGAGTGCTCTTACTTTGGCACTCCACAGATAATAAGTTATGCAATATCAAAACGAGAATAAAACTTAGGCTGTGTTTCACCACGCAATGTTAAAGTTAACGCCATGTTAAATATCATGTTATCCCTCTCGTATTTCCTGTCAATGAAAGAGATGGCATGGTATTTTAATATGTCGTTAACTTTAACATTGTTTGGTGAAACACGGCCTTAACCTTTTACTACAACATGTTTCTAGATATAAAGACAAAATCTGAATACATTAACTAAACTGCATAAAACAATTAGCATTATAATGTCCGCTTAGTTCTTAGTATGCAACAAAAACTTCATAGACAAGGTCGGATAAAGGTTGTATTCTGATGATCGATCATCTTCAGACTGATCAAACTGATTTGACACGTGCTACGATCGAGTACGTATCAAATTCTATTTTTGTACCATGAAATAATATAGAGTTTGATAGAGCATCAGCATAATATTAAGAACAGAAGATAAAATATGTTGCAGCAAATATGTTATTCTCATTATAAACGTAGATAGTACATATTGTATAAGTTATGATGGAACTGACATAATATTCACGTTGTGAAAAAGTCCCTTAAATAAACAAGACTATAAAAAAACAGAAGACAAAATATCGAAGTCTAAAATTAATTTGGATAAGAAGCTCTGTCCGTAGAATATAAAAATGTTGGTATGTTTCACAATATACTTACCTATTTGGTGAACAATGTACATAATATGGACGTTATGTAGTTTTTATACCTACTAACCAAATACATACTAAATATACATATTGTTTATGATACAGCTTTTAAAACCTCCAATAGATTACGTTGCAGTCTTGCAAGTGTTGTGTTGTCATATAAAATGAATAAAAAATCCAACACTTATTAAAATATTGTAAAACAAGCCCTTAGAGAATGCCATAAGCCCTAAGAGAACTTAAATGATAAAGGATTTTGATAATGCATAAATATTTGAATCATACTCAGTTGATATGTTATTGATGAATGATAATACCTGTTAGTATAGATCTAATCTCATAATCTTATCAGATCGATATTCAATTTAGAATACACCAGATTAAATCAGTAGATGGTAAATATTTATTAACTTCACTATTGTTTTATGATAAGTCTACTACGATAATGATATATAAATTGCAATTTTTTTATTGATACTTTAGCAAGCAAGTGAAATAAAATGCAAGGATATATTTAAAAAAAAATCTCAATAAGCCAATCGTCTATTTAAAAATAGAATGATGTAACGTAATGGTTGTAAAGTATTTGAAATAAAACCTATAAGGTGATTTAATAAAACTGATAAGAAGACGTGAAAATTCATTTAAATTTGGGTAAATCTAAGCTTGATGAAATAACAGAAAATATAATTTTAAACGTTAATAAATATAGCAAAAATATGCAAATGAAAATTAAGATATTTAAATTAAAAAGAAATAAACTTACGGTTGTGGTTGAAAATCAGGAAGGCTAGTCCGCAAAATACAAAAAAAAAGTTAATTAGTTCACTCAACTATTGCTACCATGTTTGCACACTCCCCACAATCTGTCACTGCGATTCGCACAAATGCGCAAAAATGTCCGATTCGAATTAGAGCGCGCGTGCGTACGCGCAGCGCGAATCGGTTCAACCGTACCGAGGCTCACTCGGTTGCGGCCCGTGTGTGACTGTACACTCATCTTGCACTTCACCATCACCGAAGAAGACACGTCTCCCGTCCCGCTCGTGCGCCCGCCGCGCCCTATCTCCGTCCCCCTCCCTCTCATTATCAGAGGTTAAGCCGCGCTCATCTGTCAGTCGACACGCGGGCCCCGGGTGGGAAGGCCGCGCCGTAGATGTACCGTTACTTTCTCTATGTCGCACCATAAAACACGTACCGTATGACGCGGCTATCGGCTCCTCGCTTCTCGGATATTTATTTGTCGGTCCCGCAGGTGGCTCCGATATTTTATTGATGGTATTATAGGTGTGTCAGGTTTTCTGAGGGCTCGGGTCGCGTAGCGGTTTTCGATTATGAAATACTTCATGACATGTAGCGCGCCGTGAATTGGTAATCGATATGGTATGATTAAATTAGATCACCGAATTCGTGCGATTATCTCCGACCAATCGGAAGCTTGCGAAATGACAAGAACACTAGATCATTCGCTTAGATCACGGACGCGTTGCGGCGCAGGCGCGGATTGGCGTATGGCGCGCAGGCCCCGCCTGTACCGTTACGGGGGCATTGACTGCCAAGTGGGGGTTTGTAGATCACTAGGGGGGGAGCGGTGACATATTCCATTTCCCGTAATGAATGCGCCCGTCATTGGGTCATTAAATGCCATACCTACGGCCGGCGTTGAGATTCACGCTGGGTTTTTGATTATTTCGAATTAATTTTTGCGGCCACATTAAAGGATCTGTTTATGCGTTACATGTTTATTATTTATACAAGCGATAAATCTTTTTAATGACTTCATAAAGCATTTTTTTTTCGGAAATGTAAAGATTGAAGTAAATACCTATTATAAAGCAGTCAAAAACCTTTGATGTCATGGCTACATTTCAATCTGGAGTTAAAATCTTGGAAAAGATTTATTCAGATGGTAGATCTATCCCTAAAATAACCGAAAAATAAGTACGAAAAACCTATCAATTAATTATGAGCAAAATTTATAAAGAAATCAAAAAGTTTTAGTTAAAATTACATCTATAGACTTTTCTCTCTATATGTCTAATGTCTATACGCGTATTATATTAATTACTATTGATACTTAAAAAAAGTTGTATTACAGAAGTTTAAAAATAGTTATTCCTTTGGTTATAGTCCTACCTATTCAGACAAATATAAATAAAATGACATCAATCAAAATATAATATCCGTCATTAAAGGTTTCGAGTTACAATTCGAAATATCTAAAGAATAAGAACAAACATCCAAATAATTGGATAAAACAAAGGTTTATTATATTATTAAAGCTTAACAAAGTTTGGTAGGTTCGTGAGAAATAGGTACGAAGCATAGAGAATAATATTTCAACACGTTTAACATATTTCAAAATCATAATTCCAATGATATTAATGCGTATGACATAGCGCCATATATTTTTGAAGATTTTGAGGTCATCTCAAATTCCTAAGCCGATAAAGCTTAAATTTAATTTATAGCGATTTTTCATAGGCTCGCTGACCGTGTCACCTTGAGGCATTGTTATCTGCTGACTTCAAATTTCACCTCGATGTATCTGCTTGATATATGACGACTTTTTTTTAACGGGCTTTGGCCCACCACACATTCCCACCACTGCATTTCCTGTAAGCCTGGATCAACAGCGGTAACCAACCACGACAAACCCTTTGAACTCAGGGGTGCCCGAGGGACAAGCTAAGTCTGTCTTGGGACCCACAACGATATTAATCAGAAGAAAAAAAAGGAGGAGTAGGAAGTATTCCAGTTTCCCTCCCCAAGCAAAGTGGGAGACAGTACAAAACTGTAATGACTCAAAAGGGCAAAAAAAATATAAGGGAAAGCACCACGGGAATATTTATTATTATGTAATTGTAATTATGAGTTTATGTAATTTTTGGGATTTATTGTGATGTTGATGAATATATGACGACCTCTGTAGCGTAGTGGCTGAGCGAGTTGTCGAGCTCGAGAGGTCGCTGGTTCAAATCCCGCCGAAGGAACAAAAGGTTTTCTGTGTTCCTAGGTCAATTATGTTTTAATTTTTTGTATTAATATAATAAAAATCTTGTTGTCTGGTGCCTGCAACACACGTTCTTCGGATACTTAGCACACTAGTAGTCTAGGTTGACGTGGTGTGAAGTGACTATACAGGTTCAAAAAAAGAGCCTTCTATGTAGAGTAAACTGTGAAAGTACCAGCGCTGAAGGGCTTACTTACGACTTTCATTTTTCTATAAGAATTGCCCCAACATGTAGATACCTCTTTCAGTACTGCTACTTTCACAGTAAACTCTATACACGAAACCGTTACACACCCTAAAGTAATATCACTCTTTAATATTCTAGTAGATATAAAAAATACAACCATTCCCGGATATAACGTTATAAATGATGAGAAACAATGTCGTGACTACGCTGACATCATATTGGAACTGGTTATGACCTAGATGTTTTTAATTGTTTGAAAAATAAACTAGGGACGTGCACGAGCGCGATTGAATCGATAAAACCGCATGTAAACACGGACAACCTTGCAAGGTTACGGAACACGAGTCACGAGGATTAGGTTCGAGCGATTCACTAATTGAAATCCAAAATGGCCGTTTGACATTACCTTTCTCTGATATACAGGCTATTATATTGAGTGATAATACCTTAGGGTGTGTTTGTGTCCCGCATATAGAGTTTAATGTGAAAGTACTAGCGCCGAAAGAGGTACTTTTTTATTATTGTATGGGAAAACTTATGATATTAGAGCATATTTCTTACAAACATGAAAGTCAAAAGTAATTCTTTCAGCGCTAGGACTTTCACGGTAAACTTTACATAGTAGGCACATACACACCATCAAGTATTATAGTTCATTTATTTTACACCTTGTATATTCAACTTTTCCCACTATTTAAAGTGAATAAGATGTTTTAAATTATCTGACAAAGTTTTTGTAAACACGCAAACATATTGCATTCACGGGCAAATGTCCAAACACATATTTTCACCACTGCAACTCCTGTGAGTCAGGATCGACAGCCAAATCAAATCAAATATTTTTATTCTGAGTAAATTTTACAAAAAATGTTTTCTGTACGTCGTTTCTATATGATGCCTACCACCGGTTAGGGAACTAGCCCAGCGAGAAGAACCGGCGTAAGAAACTAGCATGGGGCCATCTTTTACCAAAAAAATGGAAAATTAATCTTTTAAAAAAAGTATAAATTTACATATAAATGTCAATGCTAAAACTTAATAACATGACTACATTCCATATATAATAAGCCTTGTAGAGGGCTACTTTATGACCAAGGTGTGCTATCATTCATATAATAGTGGTAACTAACCTCAAAGACCCTTTGTTATGATCTCAGTGGTGCCTGAGGGATATCCTCGATCTGTCTTGGGACCCACAACGAAATTAATCAGACCTATAACGCACGCAATGCAAACATAAAACGGTTCTAAAATATAACTTTCTGTGCTAAACTAAACTAATAATCTAATCCAATACGAAGTATTCAATCTAATCAAACGTCACCGATCATCACAGAACCTGCTGGGAATTGGGTTCCAAACACCGGATGAACTTTTGTTTTATGAATCAATATTTTCCTCCCGTCTTAAGCATCACACATCACATAAATTACTAATTTATGATCTGAACTGCGGTATTGAAGATGAAACCTACATTAGAGTAGGTTCGACAACAATATCGATATATCGATAAAAACAGAGAAAAATCGATAACGTAAGTTATGATTTATCAAAAAAGTTTCCGACTGTAATAAATTAATAACTCATAGGTCAAATGTTAGTTTAATAAAAATGTAAAAAATAGTTTCCGAGGCTCACGATGATTTCGTTAACAAATTAGGTTGGAAACATTAAACAAAAAACACTTAATTTTATCTCATTTAACCCTAGATAACTAAACTATATTTACAGTTACATAGTAACTAAACATTCGTCGAGCGGACTACGCGGTAAAAAACGTGAATATTATCAAAAATGTTTAATAAAACCAGGAAATTGTTACATGTCACTTATGTTTGGTTTAATACGAACTAAAAATAAGAGTGATAATATTTATTTAATTCATCATACAGCTACTACATATGATAATATTGTGGGAGCCTCGAATAACTCTTTTAGATTTTATGTAGCGATGTTTTGTCACTCTACGAGCTTTCGATGGACATGACATTCAGATTTTGCGCACGATTGAAACAGTAGGAAAATGAACTTCTATGTTGAAACAATCGCCAAAAAAATTCTTGTATTATGACTTTAATATCACTCCACAAAGTCACCGTCTGAATGCGTTGCCGCAGCCAGTGCTCCATCAGTTGATCTCTCACATTCATTAAAAAATCGCGCCCTGACATTGGTTTTTTTCATGTTTATTGTGTTATTTATGAATATTATAATTAATAATAAACAGATTTAGCATATTATTATATTATAAAAATGTATAGAGACCATCTTTAAGTTTGTCTGTTAGTACATGACATGTATTCGGGCACATCTGATAAACTGAGACTGAGATGCACCATTGTTATTATGATAAAACTAGATTATTTCTGATTCAGAATCTATAATTTGATGTTATTGACTCTCGCTTGGTTGTATAATAACGTTTTCCGACTCTGAAAATTCACTAGGGCAATCTAAAGCTCTGTTAGTGTCGTGATGAACTTTAACCCTCAAAATTTCCTCAGTCTCCCGAATTGTCAGACCGCTTGTCGACCACATCTTCTGTTTCTGCGGTTTTTCTCTCTGATGCTCAGTTCCTCATATCCGTTTATAAAAATTATAATAATGTATAAAAAAATGGCTAATAACTTAGTTTCCTATGAACAAACTAAGAAAACTACATAGGTTTTCTAATTGAAGTACACAAAGTATATCTTTATATAGTTCTTTTATGTATGTTTTTGGTAAAATATAGATAAACTATATTTATTATAAAAAATATTGTGTGTTTCTCATGTTAAATAGAAAAAAATAACAAAAAAGTAATGTATATACCTTTGCAAAACATACCACGTAATTACTAAACTTTCGTCGACTGGACGACGATATGACCGTAATTCAATTTCTAAGTATCGTATGATTGAAATTTCCTCACAGGATGTACTAAATTGACTATTTAGGAAGGTAGAAAAAGATTCTTGAGCGGGGGGTACGAGGAACTAGGTGTACTCGACTATCGTGGATAGTAGCGTAGTCGTGTAGACGAATGATTAGTTATCTAGGGTTAAACATAACAAATGCTTCACTACCAAAAGCGATAACTCAAACCGAATCAATGGTAAGGGCAGAGAAACGCCTAATTTTTTAAATGACAGTTGATTAATTCGCTGTTTTAACACAACAGATTTAAGCGGACACCTAATATCTTAAATTGTCGCCATTTTATTTATAAATCGTAATATATCTAATTTACTAAAACGACAGAGACATATTTTTGTTTGAAATAACATCGATGATCGATTTGATGTTATCTTACTGGCCTTTAGCCGTTTGACAATCGTGAACGAATGTCATTTGGCCGTAACTTATAACACTAAAATATTATACTAGATAATAACGATTGTTATTTTTAGCTCGGCATTTTCGAAAAGCATATTGTTTGACAAATCACGGTGACACTTACCTAATATAATTTATTAAAACTAATCTAAAAATGAGTATACTATTAAAAAAAACTTTTATTTTATTTAAAATCTTTCTACTTCTTTTCTATCCCATAATATCTATTATAAACGAAACAGTAGTTCTACCGTAGATATTTATATAAACCACCAACAGCATTACTCTTCTTTGTACGTTTTTGTAGTCGAGTAAAATGGACGATGTTTACAATAATTCAATTGTATGTTTTTGAAGCTCATTTATCTAAGATTCAAAAAATATTAATAGTTTTGTAATGCGTTGATAAAGACAGCCCAAAATATCACGATTACTATACCTCATCAGTAACATAACTGGGGTAGGTACTCTACAGCAAAGGAGTCAGAATAGATCCGAAAGGGCAGTGACATCAGGGCCTGACAAGGCCAGCCTTCGAAAAAAAAAACTATGCTTCATTCCGATTTAATGTAATATAATGAAAACAAAGCATAAGCTTCCAATTTAAAAGTCACTTCTTCACAGTACAGTAAAGAAAATAAAATCTCGTTAGATTCCTTTTTTTATTGAACTTAATCGAATACACCTAGATCTTTATATATTATTGAATCAAAAAGTTTGAGAGTTTGTTTGATTAAATGCGCTAATCTCAGGAACTGGTCCGATTTGAAAAAATATTTTTTTGTTGGATAGTCAATTTATAGAGGAACGCTTTAGGCTATATAACATTATGTTGCGACCAGGAGCGAAGCGTCAGTTAGAAATGTTGCAAACACGGGAAAAAATATTCACATTTGGGAACTTTCGTTGCGTGCGCTGCATAAACGGTTCACTCAAAAACCATGCGAACGAATTCGCGGGCACACCTAGTGTTAAATTTATTGTTTTGGCCCTAGATTCCAGAAAATGACCTCGAAACTATCGACAAATCCCTTCCCTACGGCTCATCTTATAATAATGTAAATTTAATATCAGGTTGGCACTCATAACGCGGAGGTTGCGCATAGGTCAGGTACTTGAGGACCGGTGAGCTTAAATAGAATAAATTATTGCCGAGTTTATAAGGCTGATAATAATCTTATGAACGTTTGAAATTAATTAGAATCTGATTCTAGTTTTCTTTTAGACTTTCAGGTTTTTTATCCTTGTGCAGATTTGTGGTTTATTTTGTATCCATGTGCAGATTTGTGGTTTATTTTTATCGACAGCTTCTTGGTTGACCTTTCGTGTTTGTGGTTCAAAGTTAGCAATTGAGTTAACATAATTTTTATTCCTGTTATCTTCTTTACTCTGTCTACCTAGACCTTTTGACATTTTAAATTCACAAAATTTTGTTCTCAAGTAAGCGAATTATATAATTATTGTTGAGAAATAAAAAAACCGCTTAGTAAAATCTTCGTTTTCGGGAGTTTCTATTCCCAAAATTTTGTTCTCAAGTTAGTGAATCATGTGATTTTGATGTGAAATTTATTGTGAAATTTAAACCGTAAAATGATCTGCTTAGGTCACATTGACTTGGACCAATACGATCTGCTGCACTTAATAAAATCTTCGTTTATTCAATATTCTTCCAACTTCAGTGTAGAAAATAATAATTGGCGACGAAAATATATTATACTCTCATCACGCATTTTATATTAATGATATCCCGAAAAACCAAACAGTGTCCATGGTACACTGTTTGGTTTGATCCATGATAAAAGTAGCTGATTTTCTTCCACTCTATGCGAATTATATTTACTCTATAAGCTTTGTAGTAGGAGAAAACATATAAATCACTTCTTTTATTAATACTAGTTTACAAAGAAGAATAATAATGTTATTATTAAATTACTTCCCTTTATTTATTGTATGTCTTTAAAATTTTCGAGGTTGTTGACCTTTGTCGATCCTGGCTTAGATCGTAGTGCAGTGGTGGTAATGTATGGCCATTTGCCCGTTTAAGAATCAATTATATTAAAACATTAAATGTATATTGTACTTACCTTTAAGTATACAATATATTACACATATATAAACTAATGTTATCTTCTCCAGATTTAAATTTTAACAAAAAAAGGGGAGTATTATGTTTGACATATTGTCTGTCTGTGGTATTGTAGATAGTGTTCAAAATTCATCATCATTAGTCGCTTACGCTTATCGATTTGCGGGTTACTTTAAAATCATAATTTCATTCACATCTATGGTTTTACTGTAACATTCAATGCACAGAAGTACAATATATCCACGTTTGTTTTCTAAAACTTTATGTATTTTTCTACTCACGCCTAATTCACAGGTATGAATAAAAAAATGAGGGCGGCATACTTGGGCGGTCGGTGTTTGGGCGGCATTTTGTATTCACAAAATAGTTCTAGTGACAATATTATTAACACTGATATGTGTATGATATTTACTCAAACAATTTGGAGCAGAGGTTGACAACTGGTGGTATAGACTGTTAGAGATTTTGAAGTACTGTTTGTTGAATTGTTTGAAATACATACTTTTCTTCTTTTTCTTTAAATGTGTATACATGTGTTGTTGTGAACAAAAGAACGATACAGAAGTAACAGAAGTAAAGAATAAAATAAATGTTTTTAATAAGATAATACCTAAGTATATTCCTTTACTTTTATTTAAATAAATAGTTCAGTTCTTATGAAACTGTAAGAAATCATAAACGTTCGTCGTCTTTCACTGCTGAATGTAAGGCTCCTCCAAAGTATTTTAGGCGAGCTATATATATATAAGTACTAGCTGTGCCCGCGACTTCGTTCGCGTGGTTTTTGAATGACTTAAATCCGTTTATGCAACGATCCTCAAATGTGAAAAAAAAACCGTTTTTGCAACATTTCTCAATGCCGCTTCGCTCCTATTGGTTCTAGCTTAATGTTATATAGCCTAAAGCTTTCCTCTATAAATGGACTATCCAACAAAAAAAAAATCAAATCGGACCAGTAGTTCCTGAGGTTAAAGCGTTTAAACAAACAAACTCTTCCGCTTTATAATATTGTAGTATAGATTCGTCACGCCAGGTTTGGCAGGCGGGTCTGTGAACGCAGTCTTAAGAAATCCGCGGAAACGAATATAAGAACGGAAGGAAACGAATATTACAGCAGTAACGAATATGCTAGTTACGGATATATATTCTCTCTATCACCTTTTACGACACTCACGGGAAAGATGGTTGATGGGGAAGTGATGATGATGAAGAGAAATGAACGTAAGATAAAATAGATCTAATCACTTACAAATTAAAAACAAATTAATGTAACCGTTACATTAAAAGGTTCACAGCCGCTGCTTAGAGAGCGCAACAGTGGAAATATAAATAAGGAGTGACAAATAACGCGTCGTGCCCAATAAACTTGGGTGTTCCGCACAGGGACGCGCAACCTTTTTATTATCCGCCCTATATGGCGCCCTATAAAAACATCGTTTCCAATTTGTAGCCGGCGATAATACCATAAACCGCAACCGGCGGGAACCAGTTTCGCAACCGACTCAATATGATTTGGTTTTCATTTTATTATCATTATGTTTTTGCAAATATATCTATATATTTAATAATGTAACAAAAACTTTGTTTTTATGAAAATGACAAAGATACTATGAAAACGACTGAGAACTCTGAAAGGCTGGTCAAATCTCCCACACCTCCAATTTCTGAAAGGCTGGTCAAATCGTCCATCAGTTAAAATTTTAGCAAGCCGGTTTTGTAAACGTAGCGAGTGAGCGAAGTTTTTGCGAGTGATCTTCTGAAATGAGCATATAGAATAGCTTGTTAACTCAAATGTTAGCTAATCGACTATTTGATCAGTATGATAATAATACCTCCCACACCGATTTCGGTGACGGTGGCCGGTTTCATTGAAACCAGGCCAGCTACGCAGGAGTTATTTTTTATAGTATATCAATTACTAGGTGACCCGTGCCCACTTCGTTGAGCATAAAAAATAAATAAAAAAACCGTTTAAACATTCCCTGGACTTCCACGAATATTTAAAGATCAAAAATAGCCAAATCGGTTCAGCCGTTCTCGAGTTTTAGCGAGACTAACGAACAGTGGTTCATTTTTATATACATATAAGAATACTTGACCCACTTTGTTGAGCATACAAATTGTTTAAACCTTCCCCGGACTTCCACGAATATTTCAAGACTAAAAATAGCCGAATCAGTTTATCCGTTTTTTAGTTTTAGCGAGACTAACGAAGAGCAATTTATTTTTATATATAAGAAGACAAGAAGATAATCTAATTTCGACCATAAGGCGATCTTGTAATTATAACGCTGTCTACACACGCTAATCAGTTAGACGCTCCACGAGGGTGAATACACCTAACTAATAAATAAAAGAATTTGCTTCCTTGCCAAACACCTTGTGTAAAGTGTAAATGTATTATAATTTTATACAATCCATCGTGCACTATGATTTTATTATGTTTTATTTTATTGATATGAAGATGTATAATTTATATTCTGTGGTGTATTAATTAATGTTAACCCTCTTGTACATTATAGACAAAACAGATTACAGTTGCTTTGTTTATTTACCCGAAATCTTCTGTACGTAATATCACTAGCAACCTACATACACTAGGGAATATAATTCCTTGATGCACTTTTTGGTTACATTTTAATTCTACTATTTAACGTTTAAATAGTTTTGTAACTGAATATTCTCATAATATCAACTATTTTCTAATGATAGGTTCTAAACAAAATCAAGAAAATCAAATGAATACATACACTGTATTATACACATCAAAAGTTGAATGTATTAGATATTGAAAAAGAATGCAGTACCCACGAAAAGTCCACTTAATTTCTGTTCAAATTGCTTCTCTATCAAATCCGTCTATAGTGTGCGCTACACAATTAGTTAATATAAAATTATAATACTATAATAACAGCTCAGTCCATAAAAATGGCAGTTAAACAATAATAAAAGTAAACCATTATGAAATATCGATTGGATTGTTTAATCATAGTTTTATTTGTTATTGAATAAATAAATTTTGTTTTATTAGATAAAATTATAAGAATTGTATAATGGTGTGGTATAATTGTGTTTTATATTAATTATCATCATCATCGGCAGCTGGTTAAAGCGATCTTGACTGTATAGATCTCTTATTGGAAAGTCAATTATAGTCTTATTAGATTCTCCTACAGCTATACTCTTATTAATGAGAAGAGAATGAGATTTTTTATAATCAATCAATCAATAATTTATTCACAAAATGTATTACATTTACAGGTGGTAACGCTTACAACAGATCCATACATTTTACCATGATAGCATGGTGTGTGAAAAATAAATAATATACAATTCCATCGTCAATTGGTTGGTTGTATGTTTATTTTCATTGATTTTAATAAAATTTTGCACAGATAGTGTTAACGGAGAATTAAATAATATTACTAGCTGACCCGTGCCCACTTCGTTGAGCACACAAACCGTTTAAACCTTCCCTGGAATCGGAAACAAATTGGTTCAGCCATTCTCGAGCTTTAGCGAGACTTACGAACAGCAATAAATTTTTAGATACTTATATTAAAAAAATAACTGCTGCTTTTTATCAAGGCAAAATGTACGATTCCCGAAATATTTTTCTCACACGAAGACGTCTAGTATTATACGAATTTTCAATTTTAGTAAGTTCATAATATTCATCCTTTTCTAATGTTCAGCAATCATCGTTTTCCTATGAAATTGACAGACAATTTATAAAAAACGGAAATTACCGTAAAATTAAACCTTTTTTTGTATATTTTTGTACTTACTAAAAAAAATTGCAAAGCTTTAGAGTTTCGAGTAATATATTATCATTACGTAATAACTATTAATTAATAACAGGTTAACACTGCACATTGCAAATTATACATTAATATAAACTATTCTCAATACTTTATTAAAAGTATTATTCATTACAACTACACTAAAATGAAATAAACATACTGTAATAATTATAGTTCTAACAATTGCGTACAATGTGCGTTTAATTATGGCGAGCAGCTTGCGCGTTGAAGTCTAAAGTTAGCGTGCATATTTTACATCACTAAAACCGATATATTTTAATAATTCTATAATTATTTAAATATATCGGTATAGCTCTTCACACCAATTTTCAGTATTGTTATACCTGCAAAGAAGTTCTTATAGTGTCCAAGTATATGCTGAAGACAAAATACTCTCTTTTACCACCGTAAGTAACCCTGGGGAACAGGTCGAGAGAACAGGTGCAGGACCAACTTTTACAGCTGATGCTTGGATTATATAATTTGTCGGGCAATCAGATCATCCTTAAATTAGACTTAAAAACAAATTTTTTATTGCAATGTGGGAATCGAACCCACGACTTTTGGTGTCAAGAGTCACCGTCGAACTTTTGAAAAAACCGTATTATAGATATGCTAGAATTTTATGTGAAAAATACTAGACTGACTTGTAGTAGGCATATATTAGAATTATATATTTAAAAAATCAGGCTGTACTTGGGATGGGCCCAACTAAGGCATACTAGGGGTTCGCATACTTAAAACTATAAGTCACCTCACATACTAAACCGGGATCGAACCTACACCCTGAATATAACCACCAAGTGATGGTAATCAAGCACTAAGCCCCAGATGGTATGACCAAAATACCACTATTGAACTTTATTTCCATGTTAATAAGGTCGAAAAGTCACGTACGGATTGAAGGAACCGACAACCCGAATATAAGCCGAGTGATCAACCACTAAACCACTGATGCAATAACCAAAATACTTTTTGAACTTTATTCCCATGCTGATATGGCGACTGACCTTAGACCGGCGCCTGCGCACCTGTCACCCGCACGCGTCGAGACGGTTCAGCCTGTGACGGATAGATGGCGCTAGTGGTAGCGAAAAGAAGCGGTTTTGTCTTTTGATTAAAAATTACTATTGTGAATGTTAGGATGTTTGTTGGAGAGTTTTTATTGATTGGACTATGGAAGCCGATGATAATTTTTCATTAAAAAAAATTGTATAGTACAAAAAATCAAGACATTTTATTCAGAAAACACTAAAATGTTTCCCGAATTTTCGGGCTATGTGATGCCTACCACCGGTTCAGGAACCAGCTAGAAGAACCGGCGTGAACTCTCGTGGGGCCACATTTACAAAAAACATGGAAAATTGCTCTTTTCAGAGTAAAATTTACAAATGTCAAAACTATAACTAAATAACAAAAGTACGAGTACAATTGAACTGTAAATATATAAAGATAGCCTTGCGTATTTCTAAAGTCTTTCTTTAAAATCATTCATAAAATAAATAACTGTATATTAAGCCGTATATTCATTGTTTGTATTTAACAATGGATTATATTCCTGAAGCTGCCGCTCGTATCATCTCAAAAAGTTTTCAATGTTCTTGGGTCATGGATGTGTATTAAATTTGTGTATAATATAGTCTTAAATATGTGTATAGTATAAAAGTATTAA
This sequence comes from Celastrina argiolus, assembly GCA_905187575.2. NCBI lineage: Eukaryota > Metazoa > Arthropoda > Insecta > Lepidoptera > Lycaenidae > Celastrina > Celastrina argiolus. The sequence goes on along the minus strand of LR994591.1, from coordinate 1,698,057 downwards.
ATATCTTATTACGGGGCCAGATTGACGTGGTGTGAAGCGTCCATAGATATTATTATTACTATTATTATCATCTGGGTTCTATAGACCTGTTGTCATTGTTTCAGTTCAGGGCTTCGATACTCGTAGTTAGAACATCGATTCGATCGTCAGCCAGTCCAACTGCACGCGCGCCTAATTATGAGTGCTCAAGCTGGGCTGATATTTGAAACTTAGAATATCGTTTCTATTGTCAATCTATACCGCTCGTATGGACCACAAATCATGCGCGTACGAGCAGAAAAGATTGACAGTAGAAATGATATTCGAGGTATGGGAATCAGGGTCCTGGGCCCCGATTCTCGTGCCTCAAACATAGTTTCGAATCTCAGTCTATATCTTTCGTGCACGTATGACTAAGCGCGCGTGTAGGCGGGTTAGAGTGACGATCAAATCGAAAATCGAGTGACGAGAATCGGGGCCCTGGACGTCCACTGGTATACGTTTAGGTATGGACGTTCTGAGTTTTTGGGACATTTTTATGATACCCCCAAAGTTTTCCAGTGCGATCAGTCACTCGCGCCCCTCGATCCTGCGATCTTCTGCTGGTCGTCCATAAAATCTTATATTTAAAATTGCTGTTCGTTAGTCTCACTAAAACTCGAGAACATCTGAACTGATTCGGCTATTTTTAGTCTTGATATATTTGTGGAAAGCCAGGGAAGGATTAAACGGTTTGTATGCTCAACGAAGTGGGCACGGCTCAGCTAGTCTAATATATTTAAATTATCGTGTTTGCAACTCACTTCGCCAATACGACTTAATTTTTATATGTTTTGTGTCTATTTTTAAAAGGTCTGAGAATAGACAGTTCTATATTAGAGGGCAGAATTACACCATCATACTAAATTTTCAGCTGATTCCAGCCAGGTTAAACTGACAATTTTAAATTTTCAGCTGATTCCAGTTTGGTTAAGCGGCCAATTTTAAATTTTCAACTGATTCCAGTCAGGTTAAGCGGCCAATTTTGAATTTTCAGCTGATTCCAGTCAGGTTAAGCGGCCAAGTTCTTGATTGACTTTTTAAATTTTCAATGTCTTCTCCTTTTGTATTCTTATCATTCTTTCGTATTACTGTATGTCCGTTTCTGTGTACCTCAATCTTCAAGCTGTAGGTCTGCGGGAAGAGATTTCTTTTAGAACTCTACATACAACAGGATATTGAGATATAGATTATAGAACGATAAAAGCTTAACTAAGCTCACCTACGTACTTTTATCACTGTTTTTACTTTACCTTAGTTTGAAAATTATTTACAATAAGAAAAAATAAACATTTTGACAAAAATTCTAAGATTATCATAATTTTTGATGACTGTTCACTTGAAACTATAAAACAAACAAACATAAGACAGAATTTTGCAAATATTTAACGACTGGCCTTAAGTAAGCTCGTAAACCGCTCGAGATAAAACATTCGTCTTTATGCGTTTTATAATGAACAATAACATTACATTTGCAAGTGTATTACAAAAATGAATAATACAGGATGATTTATGGTTCATATAATAAGAATATCTATAGACACTTCACACCACGTCTATTTAGCCCTGTGCTAAGTATCCGAAGAACTTGTGTTACAGGTACCAGTCAACGGAAATATATATTTAATACTTTTATACTATGCACATATTTAAGATTTTTATTATATTAATTGCACAAATTTAATACACATCCATGACTCAGGAACATTGAAAACTTTTTTTTGTTCCCTCGCCGGGATTCGAACCCGAAACCTCTCGGTCGAGCACCAACGCGCTGAACCCCTGCGCTACGGAGGTTGTCTGGGGCTGGCGGGCAGGAGCCCGCCAGCCCCAGACTAGGAAGTCTATATACACAAACGCACTGGTCGTTGACCTAAAGACCTGACCAGGATTAAAAATAAATCCTCAGGATGTTGACTCTGCGAACAATGTTCGTTAAGTGATGCCGCCCGCCAAAACACCGCCTTATATTCCCTACGGCTACTACCCCTACCAACTAGTACCCCCTACTACTACTAGTACCAAACAAGTTAATAAGAGGTGACGAAGTAAGGTTAGTTTGGTCATTCAACTAATTGGTTAAGTTTTTGTATGCAGGGACCTCTGATAAGGAAGTAGTTAGATATAAGTCCAGTTTGACCTACATGGGTGAGGTATCTGCACGTTTATCCAAAATAATGAAAAATAACGATATGCATGTCGCATTTAGGACGAATAATACTTTAAAAAATCAATTATGTAATAATAAAGACCGGATTGATTTAAAGTATCAATCAGGTGTATACAGAATCGATTGTCCTGAATGCGACAGTGTATACGTAGGTCAGACTGGACGTAACTTCGAGACTCGGTATAGAGAACATATCGCGGCTTATAGAAATGGTCATCATGATCAATCACATTTTGCCAAACATCTTTTAGATAGTAGTCACAGTATACCAGATGGTCATTCCTATAAGATATTACATAAATGTGACAAAGGCTTTCGACTGAGCGTGTTGGAACAGTTAGAAATAATTAAAGTAAATAACAACAATAGAATTGCATTGTTGAATGACCAAACTAACCTTACTTCGTCACCTCTTATTAACTTGTTTGGTGGGGGTACTAGTTGGTAGGGGTAGTAGCCGTAGGGAATATAAGGCGGTGTTTTGGCGGGCGGCATCACTTAACGAACATTGTTCGCAGAGTCAACATCCTGAGGATGCTCCGGGGTCGGAGCGAAACGCGCGTCGAGTTTTGCAACCTGCATGGTGGTGGGACTTTGCACGATCGTGTTAACATTATTGCTTGTGTGGTGGTGTTTTCACGTTTTTTGCTTGCGAGTGTACGCATAGGCAGTGTGGGAGGAGGGAGGTGCATTAAACGCATGCTTATGCGTACACTCACTCATCTGCTTGCAGGTTGTGGTTATAATTGTTTCGCGGGATATTGCTAGATATAATTTATTAAATTTTTTTTTAGAGGTATTATAAATAATATTATTTTGTATTTATTTATATTAATAATATTTTGAAAAAAAATTACTGTTTTTAAAGATAATTTTAGATTTAGAGTAATTATCATTTGAAAAATATTTAAAATCACAAGTTTTCATTATTATGTTTGTGTAGGTTCTTGGTAGAAATTCATGTAACACAGTAATAATTCACAAATTAGTTGCACGCCTGATGATCATTGGAATCAGTGGAGACCGGGCCCAGATTCAAGATGCAATCGCTATTATAGAAAGTTCAAAATAAAAATGTAAGAATTCGTATATCACTTAGCGAACCTAATGTTAAATCCCCATACATTTTATTTTGTTTCCGAACTTTACAAGTGATCATAGCGATGCCATCTTGAATCAATGCCGTGACGTATTTCAATAAATGTGTTGTAAAATAACTAATGTTGTGTAAAAAGTGCAAGTAGTTTGTGTATTGTGTGTAAGTTTTTAATTTCATATACCTACCCTGAATACTATAGAGACTAAGGCCCGTATAAATAAAACAATCTCAAACCCAACCTCACCTTGAGAACCTATTTGACAGATAAAACAACGTTTCGTTTCACTTTTACAAGTGAACAACTTTACTAATGTTACAAAGTACTTTAATTTATTTACTTTTTATACCGTTATATTCATATTAAAGATTACAGGAAACAATAAAATAAGTATAATGTATATTTTTCTAATCTTTATTTTTACCTTTTAAGAAAGAAAAAAAGTAAAGTATTATAACATAAGTAAAATTCTTCATTTTTAAAAGTGAAACGAAGCTTTTTTTAATCTGTCAAATAGGTTCTCAAGGTGATGTTGGGCTTGAGATTGTTTTATTTATACGGGACTTAGTACGAGTCAATACAATATTATATCAAACTATTCTTTCTCCCGCATCCCACAGATATAAATACGAAATCCAGTATTTTTTTTATATATTTTGAATCTCTAAATAAACACCTTACACAATATAAAGTCGTACTTCCTTATAACGAATTCGGTAACTTACATGTAAGGCGTTATGTCGTTATTAACGTAATAAACGATAACGAAAACGGCCGTAACTTAACGACGCGATAAACGTAAAGTGAGATTCGCGTTTATGAGATGATGAGATCTTTATGAGATTGTTAATTTCAATGTCCTGTGTGAGATTGTATCAAAATTTTATGTCACTCGTTTTTGGCGAAGTTATGGTTTCTACAGAGATACTCCTGATATGGAATTCACAATAACTATCAAGGTTTTCGTATTCAATCTTATACATTTTAATGGTGAAATCGGTATGAAAAATCGTTTAAGAATGTTGTACTAGTAGAGCTTGTGTTTTGAGGGGGGAAGGGGACACTCTCCCCAATAACGGCTGATGGCAATCCGCAAGTGGTTGTAGTGGGTAAACCGGCCGTAGAGAGCCGGGAGTCCCACATACCCCTAGGGGACCCTCCCGGGGTTTTGTGTCTATACGAATGGTCTAGTGTTTGTTTCACAAAGACTACGCCTAATTAATTTACAGACATTTCAAATTCTTGTAAATTCAAAGTGTTGGAAAATGACGTCATTGCATTTTCATTAGCGCATTGAGAATTAAAAATACGTATATCTTGGAAACTACAGGTCGTATCGTTATAATTTCTTCACTCATATTTTTTTATTTTCAACAATTATTAAGAAGAGATAGAATTTTTGAAACATTCTCCATTGTAAAACACACAAATTAAATAATAAATAATAATAATAAAAATTGTTTATTTTCTCACCACAAGAATTACAGTACAATTTTTTTTTTTTTAACAATACACAGTTTACTTAGAGTTTGTGGGAGACTGGTGCCTAAACTAGGCGTGGCCTGTATTTCAGGACACCAGAACCTCCGAACAATATATTTTCAAACAATTGTTGCTGTTGAGCAGACTGTACAAGTACAGATGTTGCCACAAAGTAATTCTAAAGAGAACTTTTCTAGATATAAGTTGAACAGCCTAATGTATAGTGCTGCTAATAATAATTGTATCCTCTTAAATGACACACAACAAAAATGTCAAGTTGTGGACATAAATAATTTTAGTTTTAATATGAGTAACATAAAAAAAAATAAGTATTTCTTATCAAACTATTGTAAGAGACATATAGCTAGGTGGCTATCAAACTTTTTATTTTTTAAACCAGCCAAGGATTTGGCTTCTTCGACTACTGTTTTTATTGAACAGAATACTAGTTGTAGTATTAACGAATTGGAATATGTTCCAAATACTTATTTAAATTAGATAATAAGACAATGGAGGACGTCTCTTGCAGAAATAGGTTAAGTCTAAGTGTACAAAATCCTACCAATGACTTAAAAAAAATTAAAGTTTCAAATAATAGCAAATGTAATTCGATTAATCTGGTGCATCAAAATTTACAAGGAATGGTAGGTAAAGAACTTGAAATTGAGTTATTCTTAAAGGAATTTAATATTGATATTATTTGCATATCTGAACATTGGTTCAGAAACCATGAACTCATTTTCAATTTCAATGATCACCAGGTAGCTAGCTCGTTCAGTAGAGAGAATTCTATTAGAGGTGGCTCGTTAATATTAATTAAAAAATCCTTGAAATGTAAGGAACGTAAAGATATTGTGAGTCTCTCAACTGAACGAGTAATTGAAGTGGCCTGCATAGAGTTGAGTCATCTTATTATTGTGTGCGTATACAGGCCTCCATCTGGGTTATACGAATCATTTGAACAAATTATGGAACAATTATTGTCAAAAATATGTGCATCTAACAAAAACGTTATTATATGTGGTGACTTTAATATTAATTTGTTAGACCTAAACTCCACTACGGTTAGATTCACATCATTGTTTAGATCATATAACCTATTTAATTTATTTCAAGAACCAACAAGAGTATGTGATACGACTGCTACTTGTATTGATAATATATTTACTAATCTTATTCCAAGTAAAAAAGATATAATTAATAAACTCAGCTCTGATCACTACGGACAGTTAGCTTCTTTTAATATATATTGTGACACTAATCTAAAGGAAAATCAAGTGTTTATTCCTGTGAATACTAAACGTATTGAGAAATTTAGGAGTAATTTAAGTTCAAATATTAAATTATTAGATGGGTCAAGTAGGTCAGATGAAGCTTTTAGTAAATTGTTTAAGATAATAAGAACCCAATTTAATTTAGTATTTACTCCTAAATCGGTTAGAAATAGCAACAAAAAAGGTAACTTTATTGAGTGGGCAACTGCAGGAATTAAAATAAGCAGACAAAGACTATATGAATTATACAGTGAAAAATGTATAAATAACAGTGAAACTTTTAAAATATATGTTAAAAATTACTCAAAAATTTTCAAAAAAGTTTGTAAAGCTGCAAAGGCTCTTCATATTAGAAATAAAATACAAAATTCTAAAAATAAGATCAAAACTACATGGAAGATAATAGCTGGTGAGACTGGAAACGTCACCTGTCGTAACACAAATTATGAACTTAGTTTTGAAAATAAAAAAATAACTACTGATCTAGAGGTTGCGACGGTATTCGAAAAGTTTTTTGCTGACATTCCGGTCTCAACTACAAAAAGTCTAGATTCGTCTCCTGCAGCTGCTGAAAAAATACTTAAAGATAATGTAAAGGAATGTGATGTCAATTTTAAGTTCAAAGAAATTGATTCCAGAGAAATTGTTAATACATTTAAGATGTTAAATATCAAAAATACTGCTGATCTCTGGGGCATGTCTACAAAAATTATGAAATCAATAATTGACATCGTAGCTCCTCATTTAGCAATGATTTTTAATGATTGTACAAAGAGTGGTGTTTTTCCTGACTTAATGAAGCATAGCAAGGTTATACCCTTATTTAAAGCTGGGAATAAATCTGATCCGACAAATTACAGACCTATATCGATTTTGCCGACTTTTAGTAAAGTATTTGAAAAATTAATTTTAAATCAGTTATTAGTACATTTTAATATAAACAATATATTACATAGTAATCAATATGGTTTTACTAAGGGTCGATCCACAACGGACGCTGGTATAGGTCTTCTTTGTAATATTTTTGAAGCTTGGGAGAGGTCGCAGGATGCGTTAGGTGTGTTTTGCGACCTTTCCAAGGCCTTTGATTGTGTTGAGCATGCTACATTGATCAGGAAATTAAAGCACTATGGCATAAGGGACTCAGCCCTCAGCCTTTTGAGTTCTTATCTTACAAATAGGATTCAAAGGGTGGAGGTAAATAGTAAACGGTCCACTGGGACTAAAATAGAATTAGGTGTCCCACAGGGATCCATTTTAGGCCCATTTCTTTTTCTCATCTATATTAATGACTTACCTTATCTAGTTAAAGATAAACATGAGATAGTATTATTTGCCGATGACACTTCACTAATTTTTAATGTGAAGCGACAACAGTCAAATTATGACGAGGTAAATAGTGCTCTCTCAAAAATAGTACATTGGTTTAATGTTAATAACTTATTATTAAATTCTAAAAAAACTAAATGTTTAAAATTTACTTTGCCCAATGTTAAGCAATTACAAACCAATATACTATTAAATGATGAGAAAATGAAACTAGAGGATTCCACTGTGTTCCTGGGTATAACACTTGATAGCAAATTACAGTGGGGTCCTCACATTGCCAATCTTGCAAGTAGGCTCAGTTCTGCAGCATATGCGGTTAGAAAAATTAGAGAAATTTCTGACGAAGACACGGCGCGATTAGTATATTTTAGTTATTTTCATAGTAGGATGTCTTACGGCATCCTCTTATGGGGAAATGCCGCCGACATTAACACAATATTTGTGCTGCAGAAGCGGGCAATACGTTCAATTTACAAAATGTCCTCTTTTGAATCTCTAAGAGAGAAGTTTAAACAAATTGGTATTCTGACCGTTGCTTCTCAATACATTTTAGACAATGTGTTGTACGTTAAAAAGAATTTAAGTAATTTTAAAATGAAAAGCGACAATCACAATAGGAACACTAGAAATAAGCACAAGCTAGATTTACCGGTGATCAGACTGAGTAAAGTTAGTAAATCATTTAAAGGTCAATGTATTCGCCTGTACAATATAATCCCAAATAAAGTTCAGAGCCTCCCTATCAATAAATTTAAAATTGTAGTTAAAGAACGTCTGTGTGCTAAAGCTTATTATAAGGTCAATGATTTTATTGACGATTGCACACCTTGGGAATAAGATGGCCACATGCAAGGCTACCTCAATGTACTTTATGTACTCTGACTTTTGTTAAATTAAGTTTTACATTGTAAACATATTATGTATACACTTTTTTTAAAAAAAAGATCAATTTTCCATCTTTTTGCTAAAAGATGGCCCCGTCCGAGTTTCTTACGCCGGTTCTTCTCGGCGGGCTAGGGTTGAACCGGTGGTAGCCTTTTTGTTGACTTTCCGAAAATAGCTTTTTAAGTTTTATTTGGAAATAAAATTTTTTGAATTTTGAATTTTGAATTTTGACATTACAATTATTATTTCTTATTCTTTAGTGACGTCATTGTTAGTTCTAAGGACAGGTGCACGTGTGTGTGTGTGTGTGTGTGTGAGGGAGAGTTTTTTTGTAAGTGTTAGATAGGGACTGTAATCAGATTTTCTGTGTCTTGATAGTTTAGTGTTAACAGCCAATCGGTAAGTCTATTTTTGCATGATGACTTAGGTAAGGAATAAATGTTTATTACTTTGTTGATTTTTTTGTAAACGTATCCCCCAATAAAAACAAAGAAACGATTAGCAAAAGTGGTGCGGAAGCGGTGTCTGGAGGTGACAAGATTATTGCGTCTTTTGCTTTGGAGGGATGGCGGGGTGTAAATGAGGAGGCTATGATATTTCAGGACTGTGTGGGATATGAACAGCTGACGCACAGTTAAGACTTTGCTTTCTCTATATAGATCAATGGTTGGGTAGCGGAAGGGGAGGGACTTGGAGACTTTAAGGATTGCCCGTTGTGCTCGCTCTAGTTGTAGCAAGATGTCTTTGTGTGTGCCGCCCCATGTTGTAATACAATATGTGAGCAATGACTGGCAAAGGGAGAAGTAGACCAATCTCCACAGACTTTCGTCCGCCACGTCTCTTAGGTTCCTGAATATGGGGATTAACTTTCTAATTCGTGATGCGAGAGCCTCGACATGTGGACGGAAGCTAAGGGAAGGGTCTAAAACCACTCCAAGATATTTAGTTGTCTTGGTTCTTTCCAAATGCTCACATTTACAAGGTACAGCATAGGGGTGGGCACATGTGTGTACGGTGATTGTGTGTGAGTTTGTTATAGGATGGGTATGTCGAAGCGCGAAGGGAATGTACTTGGTTTTATGTGTATTAAGCGTGAGTATGTTATTGCGTAACCATCCAGCTATCGAGTCGAATCCACTCTGTGCTGTCTTATAAGCGTTTGACCATGAATCAGAGTGGAACACGAGAGCCGTATCGTCCGCGAAGGTAAAAATTTTCCCGTCTCGTATGGTAAGCGTACACAGATCGTTAATGTAGAGCAGGAAGAGGGTTGGAGAGATCGCGCTACCTTGAGGAATACCGATTGTGGTGGCTAGTTCGTCACTTTGATACTCATCTACTTTAACGCTCTGTGTACGGTCACTAAGATAATCCTCAAACAGCTTGAGCTGGGTCCCTCTTATTCCCATTTGGTCCATCTTTTCCATAAGGATGGCGATAGAGACTGTGTCAAAGGCTTTTGCAAGATCGAGGAATATACCTAGTACTTTCTGACCTTGATCTAATTTTGTTACGATGTAGTCTGTGAGTTCGTGTACTGCATCACTAGTTGATTTCCCGGCGCGAAACCCGTACTGAGAGCTCGATAGTAAGTTGTTTTTTTCTAGGTAGCTTATTAGCCTAGTGTTAATTATACGCTCTAGTACTTTCGCCAGGGATAAAAGGACAGCGATTGGCCTATAATTCGTGACATCGTCTCTATCACCCTCAATTAATATGTTTGTAAGTTATAAACAACATGGTTTTGTGTAGTTAAATGATTTAAATGAACTCTGTAGGTCTTGTTCTATCTCATTTTTAATTAAGATATATATATTGATTCAGATAATTATTTTTATCGACAATTTTGCATGTCCTGTAGTCATGCGTGTATACACCAGAATCATCCAAAAAGACATCCCATACACAAGGTTATGAAAGAGCCCTAAAAGATCTAAAAAACCTCAACAAATTGTAATAAATTATGATCGACACTTGAATGTTTTGTTCTCATGATACCGGGAAGGCAGCGGGCTATAGGCGATATGCGGGGCCCAAATAGATAACGACAAGATTAGGGTTCCTTGGAGTTGATGATAAACCGTGTGGAAATTAGTGGGTACTTCTCCGTCCAAATGGTAGGTCAGGCCGGCTCTTTGTAATAGTCGCATTTTGTATGTTAACTTAGAAATCTTTCTGGCCTCTCAGATCATTATAATATTACTAACTGTCCACTTCGTTGAGCATAAAAACCTTCCCTGGTCTTTCACAAATATTTCAAGACTAAAAATAGCCAAATCGCTTCGGTCGTAAGATAAAATAAAATATACAAAGATTTCGAGGTATGCCGAGGAGTTAGTGGGCATCGAAATCTGGGTCCATTTTCGATATTATCACTTACAAAGTTTGAAAACGAAAATTTATGGGATTGATTGACTATGGGTTTGCTAAACGACAACCGAATATGTATGCACTTTGCATAGCTTATGTCAAATACCATACATTTGTTTTCGAGCTTCGTAGATAATAATAGCAATGATATCTTGAATTCTGGGTCTGAAAATATAAATTCAAAAGTGAATATATTTCAAAAACGACGATTTCTAAGACATTTCAATTAGAAATATAACAGCCTTTCGAGATCCTCGTATTTTATTTTATTTCACACAAAAAAATGTTATTTGTACTATAAAAAGTAATAGTAGTAAAATGAAGTAGACAAAAACACTATACTAATGTATATACGAGTATCTTTCCAAAACACCTTAGAACCTTAATTCCTAAATCACAACTCGCACTTAGCCAAAGCCTGCGCCCACGCGTCGTTTTTTGCGATCGTATTTGATGAATGCTCGCTCTACAGAATTTTATCGTTTTTAGGTCAGCCCTTGTCACGTTTTTGAACAAACGTATTATTTATTTGGCATAACGAACATTAATAATAAGAAATTAGGAATTCCGTTTGTATGTCATCGTATCTAATTAGATAGGTATAATATTTTAAGTAGATGTGTGTAGCCTTCTTTTATGTATTGATAAATATTATTAATTTAACATCCAAAAATAAAAGGTTTTTGTAAAGTCGACATCTTGTCCTAAATGACAAAAAAAGTACGCAATGACTTCCTAATTCGTTTAATTTTCTATTTTTTTACGAAAAAATTGGCGACTTGTACAGAATAATGAATAGTAAGAAGGACTACTATAATATTTGATGTAAATTTTGAATATAGTTACATTATTTTGTGTGCATTACTGGGCCTAAAACGGGCATTCCCCTTTGGATAGATAATAATTACAGATATTAAACGCTATAGTGTGTAAGAACATAAAGTCGATTTATCATTCATACCTTCGCATAAACAGTAGTCGTCCGATGTTGGTTTCATCAAAATCGCTCCAGCCGACACACGAGACAAATCGATTTTCATACACGTCCAAATATAACGTACGGTATTTGAATTCACAATGAATAGTCGGTCAACTTAACTACCACTTGACAGTAACAGTTCGAAGAGATTCGAAAAAAAGGAATAAATAAAACGATATACAATGAACTAAGTACCTTGACGAATGACTTCAAGATATACGTTCACAATATTCATAAGGTTTTGTATTATTTTCAATTTTATTTTCACAACAATTAGGGCGATAATGCTTTGGATACATTAAATGCACAATTGTACCCAAACAATGTGAAGTAATGGAATCATTTGACACAATCTCTCAAAATATTTGTGTGCGAAATTCGGTTGGTCTAATTTACAGGCGCCGGATATAGCGGGAATATAACTGGAAGGAACTGCTTATAAGCGGTAATACATTTGATTTTGGCCTAGTCTGTACTGTTTTTTATTGATAATAGAGAATTTATGTATTCATACTTGACTGTACGCCTGTCACCATTACATTCAGACTTTTGTCTTCGTTTATTTTTATACATTACTAGCTGACCCGTGCCCACTTCGTTGAGCATACAAACCGTTTAAACCTTCCCGGGACTGCCACGAATATTTCAAGACTAAAAATATCCGAATCAGTTCAGCCGTTCTCGAGTTTTAGCGAGACTAACGATCAGCAATTCATTTTTATATATTTGAGACGATGTACCTTTGATTATATTATAAATTTTAGAAAACTATGGGCAAGGCCTATCTTATAATGGATAGGTTTTGATAAACCTGCAAAATATCATAGAAAATATTAAAGGCTTGTTTCATTTATTTTATTATTTTGCGATTGTGTGAACGATGGACCTCAAAGGGAGATCTCCGACCGAGCGAGGTGGCATGCTCGGTCAGGCTAAAACCTGTAGTAGTTATCAGATATAATGTCATTATAGTGCCGACTACTCTTCTGATCTAAATGTCGATTTTGCTATTTCTATCCCACAATATCACAGTTTTGGTACAGTCTCAATCTCATCTAGCAAAATTGTATGTCTGTCATGAACAGTATACAAGACTCAATCTATCTCCTATCTTCTATTTTCTTATCTATCTTCTTATATATAAAAATGTCGTTGATCTCTCTAAAACGAGAGAACGGCTGAACCGAATCGGCTATTTTTAGTCTTGAAATATTCGTGGAAGTCCAGGGAAGGTTTAAACGGTTTGTATGGTCAACGAAGTGGGCACGGGCCAACTAGTTGCTTTATAAAAACAAGACAGCCCATCCATAACTCACTGAAGTAAAGTTAAATCCGCTGCAAGGCCATTTTACAATAATTATTGTAACAGTTCACATAAAGTTTGAAGTGCCTCACATTGTGGCAAACCCTAAAGCGCAGTGACAGACAATAACACGTTAAGTGGGGGGTCGCAGCGACCCCAGCTGAACAAAAACGTGTCAATATTGTGAACAATGTTTTCTTTCGCTTTGTGGCCGGCGAAGATAAATTACTATTGCCATCGCGATAATATTGTACAATTTGTTACATTAATTTCGTCAATATCGTTGTGTGGATTAACAGGATAACTTTCTCTTCAGAATAGAAATGTACTACAATAATAATTTATTGAAAATCGTGCGCGGTATGTGTTTTAATACGAGTGTAGTGTTGTGTAACTGTAATTTTTAAAATCAATATTATACTATAAAATTTACTTGACCATTATTCTTCGTATGTCACTTAGCAAAGCATATTATTATGTCAAATCCCATACATTCTGGTTTGGAACTTAATAATTAGTCAGTAATATACAGAACTACGGCACAGCACAATTTAATTCATTTTTAAAATCTAAATTATGTTATATCAATAAAAACCTAACAATAAATAATAAACACTATAGAAATAATAATGCATTACACAACTAACTTTTTTATTTTTTCAATCAAATAAATCCACACAAATCTTTCCCTCGCTACTAACCGCATCTCGCAGTTAACCAGTCACCGCCTACCGTATCGTCTATTGTCACAACATCTGTTTGGGGTCTCAGCGACCCCCAGCGGTCCAGGTGACGATGGTTATCAATATCGTGATTCTGCTCGTAAATATGGTTTGATGATGCCCGATAAAATTAGGAAAAAATGCCCAAACATCTGTTTCAATATAACTGTTGACAAATATTAATGTTATGTTACCGGGAATTACGATTATGGTAATATCATATCTGATACCATTTTTACCATTAAACGCCTCCGTGGTCTAGTGGTTCTGATCTTCACTCTCGATCCGGAGGTCGTGAGCGTAATTCCCGCGTTGGAACAAGAAAAAATGTGGTTAGGACAATGCAGGCTGACCACCTGATTGTCTGATAAGAAGAAGAGTCCTGCGCCTGTTCTCTCGCCAGTCGTGTCGGTTTACTGTCCCACTAAGTTATGAGAGTAAAAGGAAGAGAGAGTGTATTTGTGTATTGCGCACACACTTGTGCACTATAAAATAACTCCTGCGTAGCTGGCATGGTTTCAATGGAACCGGCTACCGTCACTGAAATTGGTGTGGGAGGCATTATTATTATTTGATTTATTATTTGTTCTAGATCATTGATTCGAGGTAGTACAGGTTAGAATCCTAGATGGTGGCGTGTACCAATGTGATGTTTTCAGATTTCAAGTTCATTATTCATACGCTCTGGTATGGTGCATTAAAACGTCGTGAAACCCGCACATGGTCGGCCTGATATGTATTCTTCAGTCATACCTCGGGACTAGGCCTACTTTGTTGTCAGAATGACGTATAAGCTAGGTAACGACCGTACAGTATTTACAAAAGTGGTTACTTAATTCGGAAAAAAATAAAATCATCCAATAACGAATGAAAATGACTAAGATATTTATTACTAAGATATTTAATAACTATATAGATATATTGTAAGAACATATAGTTTTCAACATATATAGATTTCGAACGGGCTCTTCAGCTTAGTGATTAGCACATTGGTTCTCAACCACACGAGTCTATATACACACATTTAATCCACATCTGGAACGATCTAAACTTTTTCCTGTCTAGACGGGATTAGAACCCGCAACCCCTCGGTCGAGCACCAACTACCACCACTGCTCTACGGAGGTCGTCAAACAAATTGACATACTGTAAAAGCGTATAGATATCATTATTACTATCATGTTGGACTTCCCCATAGCTTATAACTATACCTATACATTGTATGAAAATGTTTTTTTTATTCCAAATAGGTTAGATACAATTTTAGAATTGTCCTACATGGTGACCTACCACGTAAGTTTAAAATACAATTTAATCGAAACCGGTAGTGTTATTTAGTAAAAACGTAATAAAAAGTGTAAAAGCGTAATAATAATAATAATAATAATATCCATGGACGCTTCACACCACGTCAATCTGGCCCTGAGCTAAGTATCCGAAGAACTTGTGTTACAGGTACCAGACAACGGAAATATATTTAATACTTTTATACTATACACATATTTAAGATTTTTATTATATTATACACAAATTTAATACACGTCCATGACCCAGGAACATTGAAAACTTTTTGTTCCCTCGGCGGGATTCGAACCCGTGACCTTTCGTTCGAACACCAACGCGCTCAACCAACTGCGCTACGGAGGTCGTCGTAAATAAAAAGTTATGTCTTATTATTGTAAAATACAAACCCAAGCCCTAAATAGAACTTACCTTCCATTTTATTTTAATTATCGCTTATTGTTTGCAACAGCTCGGTTAGTGTAGACAGTGGGTGATATCTCACCGCGGGCGTCGAAGTATCGAGGACTCCCTATTGTTGGAGGCTCTTCGATTTTGCTCGGATTGGTTAGGAGGCGGGCTAAGTCATAAGCTGTGAGCGGGCGAGTTATTGTCACTAGTTGACTAAGCAGACTAATGTACACTGACATGCTGTAGGAAAGTTGCTACGGCTTTACAGTCTGTAATATTATTGAGTGATAATACTTTAGGGTGTGTATGGGTCCCGTATATAGATTTGACTGAGAAAGTACCAGTGGCTACAGTTACTTGCTGTAGGTACATACGTTAAAGTATTATAACTCATTTATTTTACATCTTGTATATTCGGTCACTACAGCCAACGATGAAAGTTTATCTCTTTAGACGATTCTCGATAAATCATCTGACAATATGTAAAAGACCTCTGATGATGATGACGAGATACGTACGATTTATATTCCATTAGTTAGTTAGTTTTGCAGTCGCATTGTTGCGATGCCATACAAATTGTAGTTAGCTAACTTAGTGCTTTGTAACATATAAATAAAAATTTTATTTCCCTCAAGAAAGTTAAAAAATAAATTTATTTAATTATAACAGAGTACACACAATTTTCAACGCTTTGAAATTTTTCCAGCCAAAAAAAGACGGATTATAGTCCCAGCTTAGGCACTAGTTGTTCGATTTTCAACCAATAGCGATTAAAAATATACTTTTCAACTCTATTGGTTGAAATGCTCCTAGGTTTAACGCCCTAATTTTTTCCAGACGAGGACTTTACCAGTACTAATGCATGGTGACAGAAATATGTCTCACATTACTCGTTTGAGTAAAGTAAGACATATTTCTTAATCTGCGTAGGTATTAACAGTAATTCCGCGACCGCTTGTGACCTGCGCCGCTCACGAAACCCATAGAGTGTTCGATTTTACTTAATCTCTGTGACCCCAACAATGCGGTTCGTTAGTGCTTTTTGCACGTTCCGCTTAACGCAATGTTTTACGCCACACGACCGTGTCTCATTAAATGCGGAATTTATATTTTATTTTAATATCTTATTATTGGACCACGCTACAATTTTTAAAGAGGCCTTGAAAAATAAAAAACTAAAGGACCAAAACTTTTTTTTTCTTTAGAAAAAATTAATACACAAGTGTTTTGGTGTTCCAATAGTTGAACTTTAAGCTAAGCTACGACATAAGTATTAAAGAGATGTGGCGAAAATGCTATACAGTTATATTTTATTTTCTATTTTACCTCAGGGGTCATTCATTTATACCTAACATAAGACTGTGAATAACGTAGTCCAACATGACTAATTATCTAATTAAGGACTCTGGCGTAACAAATGAAAGGCCCCTATGCCAATTATATTTCAAGGATTGAAAGAACAAATTATAAGGGCATACAATACAGGATTCAAGTTGCTTACCTTCCAATTGTATTACTGATGAACAACTGATTATTATGATTATAATATTATGAATAATCACATGAGTCACACGCTAATCTAGATTAGTTTCAAGGCGCTAAGTTCATGGGAAAACAGATATTGTACGAACTATGAGATACGTGCGACGTGCGTGGGCGGCGTTGAACTGCTACGAATTTATATTAATAAACCAAGGGGCTAGTAATAATAGTATGTGGCAATCTACACTAATATTATAAAGAGGAAAGATTTGTATTTCTGTATGTATCGACTTCACTCAAAAAGTACTGGACCTATTTTAATATTTTTCTTTTCATTAGAAAGCTACATTATCACTAAATAAAATAGGCTGTATAAAAATCAATTGCCGTTCGTTAGTCTCGCAAAAACTCGAGATCAGCTGAACTGATTCGGCTATTTTTAGTCTTGAAATATTCGTGGAAGTCCCGGGAAGGTTTACACGGTTTCCATGCCTAACGATGTGGGCACGGGCCAGCTAGTTTATTATGATATGGTAAACCCGCGGAAACCATACAGTTTGACGAAAGTCCTATACATTGGTCTCATATGTGGTCATGATAATTTATTAACACGCTTTATGAAATTATTAATAATATGAAATAACTCTTTACCTTATACAACTTAAAACTATACCCGTACAATTAATAAGAAATAGACACACATACATGCTGCTAAAATCATTACCATTCGGCTTCACCATTTTCTGTTAAGTCTTATTGATACACGCCACTGGAATCAGCACAATCACGGAGAATTGAACGTACACTCTCAAAAATTCAAAATTCTAAAATTCTAAATATTATTTTATTTCCAAATGAAACTTTACAAGATATTTTCGGAAAGTCAACAAAAAGGCTTCCACTGGTTCAACCCTAGCCTCATCTGGCATCTGGAACCCAGATCTCAATACCCAATAGGACCCAGACGCTCATAGATAGTGTCAAAACTCTAGGGTGTGTATGTGTCTCCTACGTAGGGTACACTGTGAAAGTACCAGCGCTGAAAGACTTACTTTTGACTTTCATATTTGTATGAGAAATGCCCCAACATCATAAATTTTCCCATACAAAAATCCTTTTTCAGCGCTGGTACTTTCACAGTAAACTCTATATACGGTATCCATACACATCCTAAAGTATTATCACTCATTTATTTTATACAATAATAGTATAATAATAGCTCCCCTCGCCGATTTTGGTGTCGGTAGCCGATTTCATTGAAACCAGGCCAGCTACGCAGGAGCTATTTTACAGTGCCCACTGCCCAAGTGTGTGCGCAATACATAAAGACACTCTCTCTTCCTATTACTCTCATAACCCAGTGGGACGGTAAACCGGCACGACTGGCGAGAGAACAGGCGCAGGCCCGGCTTTTTACATGACCATCCGACGCATGGATCATCTTTCTTGTCAGACAATGAGGTGATCAGCCTGCATTGTCCTAACCAAACTTGAAAACAACATTTTTTGTTGTTACAACATGGGAATCGAACCCACGACCTCCGGATCGTGAGCAAAGTTCTGAACCACTAGACCACGGAGGCGCTTATTTTTATACCATATAGAGCGTGTGAGTTAATAATCTAGCCTCTTCCAGGTTTCCTAGTTCCGCGCCCTCACCTTGGCCTGTGATTTACTTCACACTGTCGTTATTAGCATACTACGTGTGACTAACGCTGTTTTTGCAATGAAATTTGCGAATATTGAATGATGGCTGTACAGGGTGATTCATGGTTCATATGTTATATCGATATAGTGTGAAGATTATGACGCGTAGAGAATTTTTTGTATTGGCATCTCATGTAAATTACTTACCATAACGCGACAAATCTCCATAAAAGTAACAAAACAGATGAGTTTCAATGATCAGGTCTTAGGTCAGCAACCAGTGCGTTTGTAAGTATGTATATACTGGAAGCCCGCGAGCCAAGCATAGTAAGATTCACTGCCATTTAAGACCTCTGAATTTTTTTTTTGAGTTATATTAAGTAATTGAGAAAAAAAATTATATAGGTAGGCGTCATAAAAATAATTTTTTTTTTGCTTTTTCGTTATATTTGCGACAAAAAATAAGAAATGGTAAAAAATAATGAACTATTTATTTAGTCTCTGACAAAAAAAAATCCAAAATGAGGAAAGATAGTATAATCGTGTATCAAATTTATAGTGACCGTTCTTTTTACACAATGTATTTATTACTTTATATTATTGTGAATAAAATATAATAATATTACGATTATAATAATATTACAGCTAGAATCCATCGAACATGTAAAGCGCACCAAACAATTATATATAATATAACGGGTGTAAAAAGAACAGTCACTATAACTTTGGGATATGATTATACTACCTTTTCTCATTCTAGAAATGTATTTTTTTTTCATTTTTTTTAGGAAAAATGTCAAAAAAAAGTTTTTTTTGGCTTTATTATTATTTTTGCGACAGAAAAAATAAGAAATGGTAAAAAGAAAAAAAAAATTTTTTAGTTGACAAAAAAAAATAATAAAAAAAAAACATTTCCGAAATGATGAAAGGTAGTATAATCGTATCTCAAAGTTATAGTGACTGCTCTTTTTACACACTGTATAAACATATCCTCAAAAACATAACACTCTTACTGACGTTGTCGGTAAGAAGTCAAAGCGTCCACAATAGGCAAAGGGGACATTAATAGCCTTCTAAGCATTTCTCAATATCTTTTTCGGCTTTACAAAGTGGAGTACATAAATTAGTTCACCCATGATGGCGTTTTCATAGAGCGCACTAGACAGTTATATAGGAGGCGAGGCGAATCGCCGATATCGTAACGACTTTTAAATCGACTGCTACACTTCCATTCTCAAACTTTTGTGGACTACCCGATAAACACTCAAATCTGAATTCTATTTCGATGCGATATGGTGGTATTTGCGTTGATGATTACTGAATGCAAGTTTGTAAGTGTTACAAAATGTAGTGGCTCACGCTACATAAATAAAATTATCGAACAATTGCCCCAAATCCTACCCCATTTGACCTTAAACGCTCGGGGGTGAAAATATTTTGACGTTTATTCAGTCCTAACAATGAGCTTTTACGAGTAGATAAAAAATTGAAGCTGCTTAAAGGAGTGATTTACAATTTGAAAATATTATATTCATAAACATATCTAAATTGTAAACAGTAAAGATTAGACATTTGTTATTTGTATGGATATTAATTTTTTTAGTCATTTTTGTAGATAAGTCCTTAATTATTTTATTTTAGTATTAATTCATCTGCCTTATTTCATAAAGAAGTTTTCAGATGAGACCTGATTTGCTCCGTAACAGCCTAATATAAGTTTAAGCGTCTATGGTTTTTGAAAAAGATTTTTTTTTGTCAGGAGAATTGGCTGGCTATTTGCTTTAAATTTTTGTTTGGCTCAGCTGAGGTACATCAAAATTATAAATAAGATTGTATTACAGAGTTATGATTTTTATTATCCAATGATTAATATTATCTATGGTCCTGCGATACACCCAGTAGTAAATCTTCACAATTCGATGATTTCGACACAATACGCGCGGTACAATGCATGATTTGTTACCAGCTCACCCCATAAATAGTATCTTAGAAACGATGGTAAAAACGTCCACTACTGTTTTTGTGACGATAAACTCCTTGTTGACTCTGGTCTGGTTTAATGTAATGTTATAATTGAAGACATAAATGGATTGATGTAGCAAAATAATTCTGATTTCGAGAAAATTTAGTTCAACTTAAACATTTTAGAATACGTCGTATTAAGTACAGTAATCTAAAGATCTGTCTCGTATCAATGTATGTAGCACGTTACTACATATCCTAAAATGTATAAGTAACATTTTAAGCCCATTTTCTGGGTATTTTTTTTGGACCTTCATCCATACATATCTTCAATTAATTGTGTTTGAATTGAATATATTATTATTACTGATAAACAAAAAGGCTTGGAGAACTTAAAAATAACATCTTTAGTTGTTCTATCGAGAATCGAAATCATCCTCCAAGCCATTTTGTATTATCTTGTTTATCAATAACTAGCTGTCCCCGCGACTTAATTCGCGTGGTTTTTGACCGTTTATGCAGCGCACGCAACGAAAGTCTCCCCGTTTTTGCAACATTTCTCACTGACGCTTCGCTCCTATTGTTCGCAGCGTAATGTTATATAGCTTAAAGCCTTCCTCTATAAATGGAATATTCATCTTCCTCTATATAAAGAATTTTTCAAATCGGACCAGTAGTTCCTGAGATTAGCGCGTTTAAACAAACAAACAAACTCTTCCGCTTTATAATATCAGTATAGACATTTAATATACACAATTTATAATTAAATTTAATAAATATCTACAAAAGTTAATAGCAAAGCGCTCTACTATATGAGAGTAAGGGCGTGTTTCACCAAGCAATGTTACAGTTAACGCCATATTAAATATCATAATATTATCCCTCTCGTATTTCCTGTCAATGAATGAGATGGCATGGTATTTTAACATGGCGTTAACTTTAACATTGCTTGGTGAAACACGGCCTAAATATAGTATAGTAATATACTTTATGGATATCGAAACAGCAGTCGTAAAGTCTCAATAAACTAACCCATATTGCCTGACTGCTCGTGTCGAATTATGCAAATACGCCGATACCCCAACACCATTGTTGCTATGACTCAGTACACCAGACGAGATCATAGATTAGCTTATGTTGACACAGTTATTGATTCAATATTAAACTTACTTGTTCAGTGGTTCCTTTATCTATACTATCGCCTTTGGACTTGGACTGGAATTTGACAAGGCTCTTTAAAAGTTAAGATATATCTAAGGTAAGTACCTACCTTAGTTATATCTTAACTTTTAAAGAGCCTTGTCAAATTCCTGTCCATCATACAGAAGGGCCCCGATTCAAGATCCGATCGCTATTTATCGCTTACGAAGTTAGAAAACAAAATGTATGGAATTTAAATTGTATGGAAAAACAAAGACTAAAAATAGACCAATCGGTTCAGCCGTTCTCGAGTTTAAGCGAGACTAACGAACAGCGATACATTTTTATATAGGTATAAGACTAGAAGGCTTCGTTAAGCATACAAACCGTTTAAACCTTCCCTGGACTTCCACGAATATTTCAAGAATAAAAATAGACGAATCGGTTTAGCCGTTCTCGAGTTTTAGCGAGTCTAACGAGCAGCGATTAATTTTTATATATAAGAAGACTAGCTGACCCGTGCCCGCTTCTTTGAGCATACAAACCGTTTAAACCTTCTCTGGACTTCCACGAATATTTCAAGAATAAAAATAGCCGAATCGGTTCAGCCGTTCTCGAGTTTAGAGAGAGACTAACGAATAACGATTCATTTTTATATATAAGAAGACTAGCTGACCCGTGCCCACTTCGTTGAGCATACAATCCGTTTAAACCTTCCCTGGACTTCCACGAATATTTCAAGACCAAAAATAGCCGAATCGGTTCAGACGTTATGGAGTTTTAGCGAGACTAACGAACAGCATATCATTTTCAAACAACTTCAAAAAAAGGAGGTTCTCATTTCGTCTGTATTTTTTTTTTGTGTTTGTCACCTTAGAACTGAACTGGGTGAACCGATTTGGATGTTTTTTATTTTATTTAAAAGCTGGTGCTTCCCGTTTTTATATATACGATTGGAGATCCTTCGTTGTACATGACGTGTAAAATGTTACAGTATTCAACGGTAGTAGGTACAATAAACAATCCTGTCCCGTCTGTTCTAATTCACGTTATCTTTACTCGGGATCATTATAAATGCAGTATTAATAATAGTTTATCTGGAGCCGCGTGGGTGCGAGACAATGCTGCTATGGTTTTTACTGTCGCAACCGCTAAGTACCTCGTTATTCATAACCTTTTGACTTTCATTTGGAGCATTCATCATTCACTCGATGTAAACATGGTTTTGAACTTATTCCAATTGCTGCTGCGACTGTTTGCGGAAATAGGAGCTTTTAACGCGATTATACTCACAATTTTACAAAAATATACGCAAGTATACATAGATTACTGTAACTATTAAGCAATCTATTTATAGATCTTTCATTGTAATCCGATCACTGGTTTAGCCGCTACGAGCATGTTACATATATACCACCAGTTTCTGACGGGTCGCTCTCATACGCTCATTGATGAACAGCACTCGCAATAACTTCGCTTACTCGCTACGCTCACCAATGATCATTCACAATGGCTTGTTAACTCGAATGATAGCTGATCGACGATTTGATCAGCCTTTCAGAAACCGGAGGAGACACCGCATAAAGCCACGTTTCCACTAAGCAACAATTGACGAGCAACACGGGACACTCAACATGTTTGTCTTAATCACCTCGCGAGCAACATGATAAACAATTATAGATGCGTGGACAAATGTTTCCAAGTGGATAGGAATCATAACCTTCCTTTTGGCTTCGGCGTAGTCGGGTGAAAATTGACGTATAGCCTTCCCCGTGATCTAATCTATATATGTGGCGAATTTATATTCCTTTTCATTATTAATTAAAATCTACTTCCAATAATTATTAACATTATATATATTACTTAACTTTGTAATAGGTATAATACACAAGTATATTCTAGTTGTAAAGTTTTCCAAATTGAAATACGAAATACGATTTTTTAATAAAACATACCATATATTATTAGGCTCGTCACCCATAAAACAATATGAATGTTATAAATTCAGTCAGTCCGTCGCTACGTTATAAATCACAAGTGACGAGCATCGATCACTCGATCCATTCGATTCATGAACCGAATTACAATATCGATTTAGCGTGATACAAATCTTAACGTGCTCGAAGATTTATCTATTGGTCAATCATCATCAGGTCCGTGCTGGTCAGCGATCAATGATTATTTTATTGTTTACTATTAATAACATACTTGTACTAAGTACTCGTATGTCAAATGTAGCTCAAAGTTAACTAATTCTCTATACTATGTTTACGCCTAAATGGAGGAAAATAATATTGATGAACGTTATCAAAAAAATATAGTTCAACTACTTTAGCTCACAGCTTCGTACTCGTAAAATATATTTTCATGCCTACGACATGAGAGGAATACCGAATACTCATGAAAATTTTCAAGTTTCAAAATAACTTATCTTTTTTTATTATTATTATTACTGTTTTGGTTTTTATTTTTGTAATATTTTTAAGCTAAGTACCTAGTAGTCTTAAGTACTCGTATTTGTTTCTTTTTTAAAATGTAATTTTGTGCAAACCACACACGTGATGTATTTTATAGCTGAAACTTTTATTCTCATAGCATGATGTAATAACCTGTAATTAAAAGTGGAATAACCAAGATAATGAACTATAATCGAAATAATATTGTATGTATAATATAGTTATACATACAATATTATTTCGATTAAGTATAGTTACTTTTGTTGGTTGATCATAACAATAAATAAATAAATAAATAACCTTTTATATAGGTATATAGCCAAGTTACAGAAGCGCTCTTGAATGCAACAAAACATAAACTTGTATAGGGGCTAAGGCTTGGCATTCTGTGCCAAAAACGAATTCGAAAAGGAATAATTTATATGATAACATATTCGGCTTCCGCGTAGCCGGTCAAAAGAGCCGAACGAAGGCGCGAATTAGTTCATAAAGACTATCAAAACTCGATCTCCTGATTGTACATATTATACGTTTTGGTAACACTTGAGTAGGGTGACTGTAATTCTCGTTTTTTTTCAGAACGGGGGGACTGAGGAGGCTATATTCCACAGGAGAGACTTGACGATGATAGACATAAGCTACCGACTTTACCATTGATAGAAAAGTAGGGTGGTGAACAAGTTTGCCGTGGATCCAAAAAGAAGGGTAGTAAACAATGATTTTTGAAGTCTACGTATGTTCCATCGAAGCACCCATTTAACCTATTTTAATAAATGAGATGTTAATGGTTATTATCCGGGTAGCATGTCATTCGTGTAGTCAGGATTCAGATAATATTAGAATAATTACTTAATATAAATTTGACTATAAAGTTCCAAACTGGATTCAATATTTTTAAGAGCACAATGTGACTTAACCACAGTCATAGTATTACCACCTTAGAAATATCACTTTGTCTACATGAGAATATTACAGATTTCCGATGTAATTTTGTCTAATTTTCCGAAGAAACTATTTCTATGCCAGACATCCCGCGCGCAGGTGTTATATAAACTCAATGAAGCCATTATAAGACTGTCCGGCGAGCTCCGAGCACCTGGTCACTCTACCGTGTGATCTGTAATTTGAGTCGCCGCGGCATCGTGTTGCCGGACCGATAACCCACTTGTAATAGCTCATAATCGATTTTATTCACCATTACCCATAATTACGCTTTTCACGATAATTTATGATGCCTTAAGCCTCGTAGCAACATTTGTCGCACGACAAGTTGCTAAGCGTGTTGCGAGAGAAGTTGCGACTTTACAATATTGTGTAGAGTCAAACAAGTCACTTTAAATAATTTTGATATATTTTGTACTGAGTACTGAGTACTCACTCCAAACTTAAATAAAAACCGGGCAAGTGCGAGTTCAATTCCGTACTTTTTTTTCAATGGGATCCACCCTTACATTATTTTTATTGCGGCAACAGAAATATATTTATATATTTGCCTAGCTAAGGTGGTAATTAAGGAAAAACTTGATGACAGACAGACAGACAGACAAGTCTTACTAATAACAACCCGTTTTTGTACCCTTGTCAAAGGGACCAGACTTCAAAAACCTCTACCTACCCTGAAAAGGAAACTTAAAGAAAGGCATATATCTAACTCTACCAAAGTGATAAAGTCATATTAATGTTTATTAGTTCGTTCCGGAGCAACAGACATAAAGACAATGGCCACATGCGACGAAAAACTCGCGTAACCCAATTACAATAGTAACATGAGATGATATTGTGTGGATCGGGAAATTTACCAAAACGCAGTAGTTTATCGTCACAGAATTGTTTTTTTTGTCCAAAATTGTTTATTGCAGACTTCCAAACTGTTATGAACGTTTAATTAACGCTTATTCTTTTTTTAAATAAATTATAAGTTAAATACGAGAATTGGCATACTATAATCATAATAATTATAATATTGAAACCACGCCAGCTGAGCGGTAGATATTTCATAGTGCCTGCCTGTGTGCGCATACACAGAAGCGATATATTTTCCTTCACTCTTGTATCCCTGTAAGACAAAATTGACCAAATAATCATAATATAATTCTATGGATGATATAAATAAAAATCAAAATAGCGGTTAATATATCTATCTTTCTTTTACAAAGTCTTATCCATACAATATTCCCGAATGTGTAACTATAGCCTGTGAATGGGTGGTCCTTGTTGTGACCAGCACGATTCAAGACCAAGAGACCCTTACATATGGTCCCAGGAAACAGCTCTCTTGAATCTAAGAAGTCCAATAAAAGGATTGATAAGCTTACAACCGCGTACCAAAAATGCAATGCATATTATGTTTATCACTGCCACTGATATTCCCAACTGTGTTTGTATCTAACTCTTTATGTGTGTGTACAGTCCACATATTTAAACATAATAGGATTAAGACCAAATAGGACTAAATTTAATACATTTGATAGCAGTTAAATGTATTGTAACCAGTTTTGTTTTTTTTTCGTGCATGAAATTTCGGGTAACATCTAGTTTTACCTATGACGCATAAACATCAAACAAAAAGTGTTACCATCCCCTCAAGAAAAACTTGAAAGTATTTCTCCAATCTATAAAACTTGTATGGATTTAAAACAAATTCTATGTTCCCCAGTCATCTTATCTATCCACCATAACATCTCCGAAATAATCAACACCGAAAGCCGAATCGATCTGTTTTATCTAAATCAGGCCATTTATAGTACTTTATATTAGCTTCATATGACCTTTGAGGTATACAATTCCATAAATTATCA
Source organism: Celastrina argiolus (assembly GCA_905187575.2). Classification (NCBI taxonomy): domain Eukaryota; kingdom Metazoa; phylum Arthropoda; class Insecta; order Lepidoptera; family Lycaenidae; genus Celastrina; species Celastrina argiolus. Next base: position 1,671,251 of record LR994591.1, on the reverse strand, counting down.
CAACTGTCGATATGTTATTACTTAAATGTAGCATGACTTCGGATCTTGTTTATAAATCGTTCCAAATTTAGTTAAGCGGTTTATAAAAGCGAAATAGGATTCGATTTAATACTATTTAAATCGATATAGATTGGTGACGTTTCGTTGTGGGTAGTATAGATATTTTATGATTTGCTTTGACAGCTTTGAATGCTGATGAAAATAATAGGTATATTATATTTGACAATAATGGGTATATATATAGGATATAAATAAGAACTATTTTACTCAAATGAAGGATGTAGCTATATATGTAATCTATATCTGTATACTGTCAAAATGCGTGAAAAATTAATCCGATTTTAACGAATGAAGGTTAGGTGAATATCCTCGTAATGGCTATATAATATTTTTATAATTTGTATAGTTGGGTGCAAATATAATACTAAAATGAATACTACAAAAAGTGGTATCATTCTAAAAATCAAGAATGATTTAGTGGGTTAATTTATTTTTTAGACTACTTTTGATTACACATTATAATAATTGTTCCTTAGATTTGCGAAGGTCGCTCATACTACTGTTAGTTCACTATTTGCGATACCACTTGTAATCCAATAAGGAAAAACATTATAATAAGCTATATCTGACACGATCTAACCTCAGATGTGATTTTGATAAATTACTCTTGGGTTATCATTAATCTAGATCACTATCGTTTGATCGTTACCTTTGCAGAGGTCGCGGTTTTAGATTTGAAAGTATGGGAACTGTTTGTAAAAGGTTCTCCAAAATTTGCTACTGCATCTTCGTTGTTACAGTTATTATTAAAATCATCACCAGCTTTTTTATCACGGTCATCATTATCATTACTTCCGTGCGCTGCGGATAAATGAATAGCACCTTCCCACCAACTATATTTCTCCGTGAGTGTCTTAAAAGGCATAAGAGGTAATATATTATGCAAGATAAAAAAAATTGTGATAATACTTTAGGGTGTGTATGTGCCTCATATATAGAGTATACTATACAAGTACCAGCGCAGAAAGACTTACTTTTGACTTCCATGTTTCTATGAAAAATGGCTCAACATCATGACTTTTCCCACACAGTAATAGAAAAATTACCTCTTTCACAGTAAACTCTCTATACGGGTCCTATACACACCGTAAAGTATAACACTCATTAATACTGCAGCCTGTATATCTGGAAATAGGCAGCAGCGTTTCCGCGGAGTTTATTTTGATGTGAAAACTTCACTCGCCGACCCGCCCGTCAAGCGTGACCTGGCAACTACCACCAATAAAATACTATCAGTATGATAATATTTTTATTCTCAACTGTGCATAGTTGTCTTTAATTTACAAATATTTAAGTACTTACTTTGGAAGAGGCTTATGTCTAGCAGTGGAATTTTTAGTTGAAAATACAACGACAATACTATTATTATCATTATTGTCAACAAAATCATTATCATCGTCATCATCATCATTATCGTCATAATTATTATTGTGTCACTATCGTTCCCTATGACATACGAGTCTATATTGACTGGATGGATGGGATTAAGCAGTAGTCCTTGTTCCACTATTATGATTTTCAATTCACGCTCAAATGATAGTTGATTACTACTGTTTGTTCAAATCTAACGCCATTAAAATAATACCAGTTCAAGCAAAAACAGTGGATTAAGCCAAGTATTGCGCATCTCGGTAATGACTGGCGAGGTATTATGTCAAATTATTTCATACCGATCGGGAAATGTCAAGGTGGCGTGAGCTAGTTGAGCCACGAGTCTTGGATGCGCTATATTATGTGCTCGTGTTTTAACCCCGACGAATTTTATATAAACTAATATTATAAAGCGGAACAGTTTGTTTGTTTAAAACTCAAGAACTACTGGTCCGATTTGCAAAAAACCTTTTTTTGTTGGATAGTCCATTTATAGAGGAAGGCTTTAGGCTATATAACATTATGATGCAACTAATAGTAGCGAAGCATCAGTGATGTTGCAAAAACAGGGAAAATTAGTCACATTTGGGGACTTTTGTTGCATGCGCTTCATAAACGCTTTTTAACAACCAGACAGATGAACGGATTTTGAACTCTTTTTGTTTGAAAGCTTAGTTGATCGAGAGTATTATTAGCTTTAATTATTCATTATCATCAATTCCCTCACTGCTTGACAAACAGGGTTAGAACAACAAAGGGTTTCGAAATAAAATTTAACCAATGTATGTTTTTATTACTTGCTTTTTGTATTACTTGTTTAGTCTTGTGGTAAAATTGAAAACCTTGAGCCTCCACCAAATAAAATACTAAAAGCTGTTGAGATCGAACTGATTCGGTTCTCGATTGTGTCGGAAGTAAGCCTGCTGATTTGCAAATAAAACTTTTCATGCTCACTACCCATAGAAATAGAGGATAGCCCTCAATCATTTCATTATAATAATGCATTTGTTTAAAAGTTTACTATACAGTTCATTGCGCTGTCACCATACGAACCTAAGATATGACCTTCATGTCTAACAAGCAATGGTATTTTCATTTGGTTCCATAACCACTATTTCTAACTTTGATTATGATTTATGAGTATATTATTACGTAAAGTGTCTACTAGGAATGTGCCCGGAGCAATGGGCGCTAATTTCTGTCTGTCTGTTTAACGTCTCCACTAACTTTACCATAAATTGTAAATTAGCTGTAACTGACCATTTAGTTGAGGCGTTTGATAAGTCTTGCGCACGTGTAGTTCACAGACAGACTGCGCATATTCTAATATGCGGCAGAATCTATGCAGTTTAGACTGTCATGCTATTTACACAAACTATTAATGAGACGTCGAAATTAAGCACTGTTTTGACGTCGAAATTAAGCACTGTTTTGACAGTATGTGATAAAATATGTCAAAACGTGCTTAATACTGAAGAATATGTGCTTTTATCAACAGGCCAGGTCAGTATCAATCAGACTACTTTTACATGTTAATTTTGAAGCGCAGTTTGAAGTGCATGCTATTTACTACGTGAGCAAGGTGCTCATTGCTTTATTTTTTTAATTCAGATACATCTTTAATTTTCTGAGATACTTGAAGTGGAACAGCACGATGAACAGCTTCTATTGAGAACTGATACTGGCTTTATGTATATAATACCGCATCCATTCACAAAAGCAATTGAAAATATACATTGTATAAAAACACGATCTCCGGTAAAGCTAGATGTGTCCTTAATCTTAATGTCCTGACGTTAATGCACCGCTGCCTCGGGTGACCATCATTCCCCAGATAACGCTATCGCGGACTGTTTAGATATGTTCACTTTACGATGTCAATTTTTATTTACTTAAGTAGCTATTTATTAAAGATCCTTATCTCAAATGGAAATTGACGCCGACAATTTTTAAAACCAATACGACGTGCATTACCATTAAGAGTTTGATAACAATTAATAAGAAATGTAATAATGACTTAAATTATTACTAAGGCAAGATTCTATTACAAGTCTATGATATTATATTATGACGATAGATTTTTCTACAAAACGTAATCGGAGTATTAATGTATTTATTGTCATCTATTTAGATTGTTAGGTACCACAAATCATTTGAAACTTTTTTCTTGTTTTATAATATTATAGTCCAAGTTTATTTACTTATTTACAAATAAAAGTTTATTTAAACGATATTATCTGTTAAATTTGATCTATTATATAATAAACAAATAACAACACACTATATTTCACAGGCAACAGTAACTATGTTTCCAGATATTGATCGATAAAACACAATTTATATCGAAACCTCGATTAGGACTGTCCTACCGGTTAAAACACAAACCATGGCCACCCCAATGATCTGATTGACGCTCGCCCTGTCATGATCTTTACCGTCTAACTGAGGCAATTCCGACACCTCGCGTTATAATTTAAAAATATGATGAGTTTTGTATCGGCCCTGACTTTTGGGGTCATAATTATACGAACAATTTATATAAATACATTTTAAAGATCATAAACACGGTGTGAGAATCGCTCTAATGGTGTCGTGATGGAGGTGTTTAGAATTTGAAGGAGAGTGAAGGTGTTTAAACGTTGTCAAATAGATACAAGATTTCTTGTTTTAGCCTTGTCATAGACGATTGAACTCTAGAAAGAGCAAGTTTGATCCTGGGATATGGAGTAAGACTAACATGCCTCCGTGGTACAGTTACTTGAATTTAGCTCTAGATTTTTAATGGAACAACAAATTGTTTGTTGTGATGTTGTTTTTAAGTCTTGTTAGGGCAGTGCAGGCTGATGACCTGTTTGTCTGACAAGAAAAAAGATCTAAAGGCTTACGAGAGATAAGGAATAGATAATGCTATTGTATATTGCGCACACTCTTGGGCCCTATAAAATAAATCTATTGCTTATTGGTCATCCGTTTTGGATGGATATTGCCTTTGGTTGGGATTCGATCACATTACATTATGTTATTAAATGTAGGTTCTAGGTGGAAATTCATGCAACAAACCGTTCGTGTTTTTAAATCAATTTCATTAAAATATCTAATAAAGCGGAAAAATGCAGGTAATTTTTGTACTATTACTGTGTTTGGTCACATCGGTACATGTAATATATAACAGCCTCACCGATTCCGATGTCGGTAGCCGATTTCATTGAAAGCAGGCCAGCTACGCAGGAGTTATTTTATAGTGCCCAAGTGTGTGCGCAATACATAAATACACTCTCTCTTCCTTTTACTCTCATAACCCAGTGAGACAGTAAACTGACACGACTGGCGAGAGAACAGGCGCAGGACCGACATGCCCATTCGACGCATGGATCACCTTTCTTGTGAAAGAATTAGGTGATCAGCCTGCATTAACCAAACTTGAAAACAACATTTTTTGTTGTTCCAACGCGGAAATCGAACCCACGACCTCCGGGGTCGAGATGGAAGCTCAAAACCATTAGACCATGCAGGCGCTAAATCTAAATCGGTAAATTAATGTGATGATGATTATGATGATCAGTAATTGAAGCACGAGGAAAACATCATCACGTCATTATTTGTTTGCAGTCGATACGGACACAAAAAGTCCACGAATGTTTGTAGGTCAAGTAGGTCGAACTATATCCATTCGCTCTGGTCGTGTCATCACCTGAGTTTAGGGGTACTTTGGTAGATAATACTCTGCTTATATTTAGGTTTAATTGAAACCCAAATGTTTGTGTTGAAATACCTAAATGGCACTGACAGAATATCAGTGCAGCGGGCTCGCTCGCTGCGTATAGTTAGGGTTCATTTTTATGGCGTGTTTCACCAAGCAATGTTTAAGTTAATCTTTCGTTAATCATGTTGTTCCTCTCGTAATTCATATTAATGAATGAGAAGGCATGGTATTTTAACATGCCGTTAACACCAACATGCGTTATTATTTAGCTTTAGATATTTTGTCTTTTCGTCTTGTTCCCGCCTTTTAGTGTTATATTATGTGTTGTGTGATGGCGAAATAAATAATTTTATTATTATTAGTAAATAGCATACCTAAGTAGCATGACTGCATGGCACAGAAATAAGGTATGAATAGTTCAAATGTTAAAATATTATTTTTTTTATGTTTGATAGCAGAGAGCATAATATACTTTTGGCAGTCATATAAAAAATAAACGGTCTCCTTAGTAATGGATGTTACATATTATTTCAAAATAGCATTTTATTTTTTCCACAAATTGAATTGCATCTAATAAGATATGGATTTTATGACGTTTACAAGAATACCATTATGCTGTTACATGAGAATATCTTCTTATATATAAAAATTAATTGCTATTCGTGATTCTCGCTAAAACTCGAGAACGGCTAAACCGATTCGGCTATTTTTAGTCTTGAGATATTCTTGGAAGTCCAGTGAAGGTTTAAACGATTTGTATGCTCAACGAAGTGGGCATATGTCAGCTAGTATAATATTAAGTAGGAATCGTCCCCAAGTTTCTTTGATAAAATAATTCGTCAATAGCGGTTTATGCCAATTGCACTGTACAGAACCTTATATAAAATTGTACCTTACCGATTCGTTTTTGCTACGAACGATATTAACTCATTTCGATTGATTGATTTTATTTATTAGATTTTCATTTACGTTTTTGTGTTGTTACAAAAACACTTGGGTATATTGGAGTATTAAAAGGTTATCAGGAAATCGCATTATTAATTATCACATACAAAAATAGCACTGAATTGTTAAGATTAATGATTATCATTAATTATGTAATATCTTCCTTCTAGTGTGATATGATGATCTCTGTAGCTTAGTGCGTACTCGAGAGGCCGTAGGTTCAAATCCTGCAAAAGGTTTTTTTTTGTTATGTGTCATGAATGTGTAAAAATTAATAAAATCCTTACATACAGGCAAAGAACTGAATGGGTACCTGAAGAAGGATAACGCTAACGTGGCTGGCCTACGTAAAGATGGTGTGACGACCTGGATACACATCAGCCAGGCTGGTCAGCACAGGTAAGAGATATGAGGAAGACCTTGGGGATGGGTATAGTTTAAAAGCAATAGCATAATATCATGTCATCGGCGGCCAATCACAGCACACTTTATCACGCAACATTTATACGCCAATGGTATTAGCGTATTATGGTTCAGGCGGTAACAGCAAATCAAAAAAAGGATGTTTATAGGTATTCACGTGATGGTTAAGTCAATAATATTATTAACGTGTTTTTACTGAAACAAACTATTTCATCAAAATTGATTTACTAACGTGCATCCCACGGCATAATATTATCAATTTTCGTATAAACTTTTTGGTGTAATCAAAACATGAGAATTCATTACGCTCGTACAAAACCTAGCAAAGTAAAACCCAATTTAACAATATATTGTTTTTAGACGAGATTTCCACACAGCCAATATCTACGTATAATTATTATGCAGATATAGAATGCGCAACACATGTGAATACAGCGATGTTATATTAAATAGACAAAGCAAAAAATACAGTCGATCATATTTTATTGTGCTGAGAATACTGAGACACTCCCACTCAAAATATTGTCACTGTAATGTCACTCTCTTTGTCTATCGAGTGCCTTTGTAACTGGTTTCAAAAATAATATTAAATAGCTAAATATGGCGTGTAAATATTTTTATTAGATAGAAGTTTAAAGTGAACTAGTACAGTCTTAGGTTCCTAAGTGGCAGTGTTTTTTATATCATTGAATTACAATATAGTAAACAAAAATAATTGTAAAAGTTATGATGAGAAATTGTTTTTTTTTTTTGTGATTTTATGAAAGAATCTGTACAACATGTAAAATAAGTAAGTGATAAGTAAAGCAACATTTAGGTTACATGAGGTTACATATATTTAAGTATTCCTACTTTAAATTTGAGAAATGGTGCCCAGATGTGTGATCGCGCAGTACAGTAACGTGCATACGCCCGTGGTCTAGTGCCTCCGTGGCAGAGCTTCGCTTTCAACCCGGAGTCATGGGATCGATTCCCGCGTTGGAACAACAAAAATTTGTTTTCAAGTTTTCAAGTTTGGTTAGGACATTGCTTGCTGATCACCCAATTGTTTGACAAGAAAGATGGTCCATGCATCTGATAGGCCTGTAAAATGTCAGTCCTGCGGCTGATCTCCCGCCAGTCGTATCGGTTATCCGTCCCACTGGGCTACGAGTTATTTTATAGTGCACACACTTGGGCACTATAAAATAATTCCCGCGTAGCTGGCCTGGTTTCAATGACCACTGACCAGCCACCGTCACCGAAATCGGTTTGTATTGCGCACACACTTGGGCACTATAGATTAACTCCTTCGTAGCTGGCCTGGTTTTACTAAGGTGTGGGAGTAATTTGAGATGCATCCCGTGCATCTATACCTCCACATCGCAGCCACGTGTGATTGTTTCGCGATTGATCCGCTGATGCGGGCTGGACGTGAACCCGGGGTCTCGGGGCCGTGGGAGACGCGCCGACCTTCGCCGGTCGGTGTCACTGTAATAACCTGGACTGGTGGAACTGCTGACACATGTGACGATCTAAAATTAAGGTATTGGACGATAGACACTGATAGTAGTCGACTATATTTATTTTTTATTTTAGGCGGGCATTGGCCCACCTCACATTCCCACCACTGCAACTCCTGTGAGCCAGGATCGACAGCGGTAACTAACCACGACAAACCCTTTGATATAATCTCAGGGGTGCCCGAGGGACAAGCTAAATCTGTCTTGGGACCCACAACGAAATTAATCAGAAGAAAAAAAAGGAGAAGCAAGAAGTAGAAGAAGTAGTCGACTATAACTAATAAAACTTTATAATTTTTTTTCTCAGTCCGCTTTGATTGACGGGAGAACTTCCTTGATTCTTCTGATTCTTTGCGGGTCCCGAGACAGACATGTCCTTTGGGGCACCCTTAAGAGTCAAATTAATTTTGTGATTGGTTACCACTGGAATTCCTGGTTAAATACGTTTTGCAGTTGTGGCAATGGTATAATAAAATAAAAATCATAAATATGTGTATAGTATAAAAGTATTAAATATTATATTTTTCTGCAATCTGTAACACAAGTTCTTCAGATTGCTACCAGCTTGAGGTGGTGTGAAGCGTCCATAGGTGTTATTATTATATACTATTAATAATCAAAATCCTATCCCACTTCTGATACAAGCATACTCATATTATTCACAATTGATAACCAACTTTACACATTGCTAATGTTTTCACAATACGCCAATTGTGCGCTGACGGGTGATGGACGTGCGTAAAATGAATTGTACGCTCGTCATGTTGCGGTGTGAAAACTGTCAATATACAGGTCTTGACGATGAACCTTTTTGTAGGGGCAAAAAGATCGCCTGTTATTTAATATAATATAAAAAAACATACTAAATTAATATGTGAAGCAAAAAAACTCGTTATACGAGAATTGTGCGTACAGAGAAGTATGAAATTTAGGACAGTTATCTCGAATAAAATATAATAAAACTGTAGAGAGGTCAATTCTGTACATTGAATATTTTTTCAAAATACATATTGGAGGATGATTGGCGATCGATACTGATGCCCAAAATGCAATTAGTAAAATTTTTGTCTGTCTGTCTGTCTGTCTGTCTGTCTGTCTGTCTGTATGTGCACGATAGGAACAAAAACTACTGAAGGGATTTTAACCAAACTTGGTACGATTGTAGCGCATATTCCTGGGCAGGTTATAGGCTATATAACATAACGCTACGATACATAGGAGCCGAGCAGTGACGATAAATTTGAAGAAAGTCGGATGAATTTCACGCGCGCGGCCTGCGGTCGAACGGTTCGTGCGGGGGGCGCGGGGGGATCGCTTACACAGTGACGCGAAGCAATAGAACGTGGCATTAAAGTAGATTAAAACATCAAATAAGTAGGTACCTAACTATCAGGATTTTTTTTCTGGGAAAACAGTGTTTTCACAGTGTCATAATAATAAAAAAATTGTATTTTTGAACTTGCTTCACAAATTGAAATAAATTATCATTTATTGTATAAAATCAACTTAATTAACTGTATAATTAAAAGAAAGCCTTTCGCGATACACTAAAAAACTCGCAATTAAGCGGTTTTTGGAAAGCTATTTATACCATCACGGTATTAATCCTTATCATTTTTAATACGTTAGTTGGCTTAAGAATTCCATGAAGACTATAATATTTGTCCTTTATACCATGCAAATATAATGAGTAGTTTAGGAAATATAGCAAAATTAAAATCGTTTCGCCGTGATTCGACCGGGCGCCGCGTAATGCAGGCTGCTGCGTGACGTCAATTACGTCCCAGCCGGGCAGGTGTAGTGTAGACTGCTGGGTAAAAAATACTATTAAAATGTGCTAAGTGTGCCTGTGTTATTATAGGAGACTTTTATTTATTCAATAGTACCCAAAACAATTTTTTTTTGTCTGTTTGTCGGTGCATTTGTGCACGCTAATCTCAGAAACGGCTTATTCGATTTAGATGTGGTTCAATCATATTTGTAGTAATCTTGACTTAACATTTATTTCATCTCAATCGGTTCATAAATAAAAAACTTATGACAATTAAAAAAAAATGCTGGACGTTTGTATGAAGCGCGGCAGGAACCGCGCTGCAAACATTCAAATTTAATCTTTTTTATTTTATATTTTCTTTAAAACTAAATTTAATTTATTTATATTATTGTTATACTTAGGGTAGGTTAATAAAAAAACGCTACTAAAACCGATCGGCGCGCCGAGCTGGGGCCTAACTCCCCAAACTGATTCGATTTTGATTCAGATTCGATCGTGCCGCATACTCCCGAATAAATTGACGTTTGTTTATTTTTGTTCTATGTCGATTGATATCGTCGGGTGTACAAAAAGTTACGTTCCAAAGGTTTTCTTTATCCTAATTAGTTCCAAAGTAATCTACCAAATAAAACACCAAATCCGTTGAGTTCGAACTGATTCGATTCTCGGTTGTGTCGAGAGTAAGCCTGCTGGATCCTCGACGGGGCGTGCCGCTGCGCCCATGTCTAACCGAGAGTTTCGTTTTAAATACCTTAGTAATTGCAATATATTATGTTTCAATTTAATATCTCAAAATATTAATGACAACAACGGTAGTAAGTTCAAAAAAATTTAAAATAATTTTATGCTTTCGCAATTTATCCTATGTCGGCACTATTAAGACGTTGCTTCGTATCAAATTTAGGTTTTGGTTCCCTTTGGAGTGTCCAAAATTAGAGAGATAAACCGCTGAATCTTTGGGTAGATGTGGCTAAGGAGTCTGTTTTTTTCAAAGCCAGAAGGGTCAGAAGATCCTGAGTATTTAATAGGATTGTAGCTTGATACCTACACGTGTTAAAGTTTTGACAACCAGACAGATAGACAGACGGTCATCGAAGTTAAATAATTTACTAAATTAACGTGAAAAATTGGCTGGGTCTATACGGTGCATTCGAATAATATTATCCTAACTTCGAATACCTTTGCTGACTTCTACATATTGTTCGAAGACCTACTTCTTTTGCCGAGCTCCGAAAGGATGGTACTATATTATTATTATACCCTGCATACCAAGAGGCTTGCCGGGTACGTGACTTGCTGGATCGGGATCAACACTGGGATACACTGGGAAGTACCTATTGGCGAAAGTTGTCAGCGGTTGCACCAATAAACTAAAAATATATTTAAAAATATAAAAGTGTCCTAAATCACTTTTCCACGCGTACGAAGTCGCGGGCACAGCTAGTCTCGAATAAAATGCCTAAAATTAATGTTATGCAATATGTAGTCCACAGTTCCGCACGGTCCCGCTTACAGTAATACCGTCGAAACCGTACTCTTTGCCATATTAAAAGTAGTCAATATTCTTCCCCATGGTCTACTTTATAACTGTGCTAAATTTCATCGAATGCGGTTAAGTAGATTCGGACATTCAACAATCAAAACCTATTTATAATATTTACCGTAAAATAGTGAACGCTAATTAAAGTCTGTTAATTATCAGTTCTCTTAGAACTAATGATTCCTGTGTGCAGTTACTGTCACTGTTTGGCGAAATGACAAGACTTGTGCGCCACTTAGTTTGACTATCGTTTGAGTATTAGGAAGTGAGTGACGTAAATAATTCGTTTCAAATTGCTATTTATTTGTTGCTATTAGCCTATCAATGTTGCTCAATGGCAAATTACTTACATATTCCAGCCTCAAACTTGGACCACAATAAAGAAATAAACATACGGCGGTGAATGGAACATCCCATTCAGGGATTCGAACCCCAGTACCGACCATATCGGAGGAAGGGACAAGCTATTACTGTATAAATATGGCGCTCAAATTTGCTTTCCCGCCAAAGGTTAGAGTATTTATGAATAGACTCTGTTTAACGTAGGTGAAATATCAAGGTATTGCAGAAAATCGGCCTGAAATAAGGTTCTGTTGTGGTGTGATGTGGAAGAGAGTTTATGTAAAGAACGCACTTGTAACTTCTCTGGTGAATTGAATCCATGGGTGTATCACTTTTCGATTAGTTTCGTAAAATTAAAACAAAACAAATTATGTTTTTTCCATGTTCTTCCTATTTAAATTATCCTTTGCCCGTAGCTATCCGTAAATTAGGAATTTCACGGGAAATCTGTACTTTTACTAAAAAAACTTACATTCATTATTAACTTTTAACGTCACGGGTCTAAACTAAAGTGACTAGATGTCCCGTTTTGAACGGGACTGTCCCTATTCACAATTACGATTCCTGGTGTCCTTTAGTCGTGTGGATTTTTGTCGCTCTTGAGCTAAGGTTAGTTACATTTTTTTCTTACGTGGTGATACCTATTAGTACAGTCTAAACTAATACCTATAAAATTCCAGCAGTTTTCTCGTAAAAACACTCTCGCCTTTACAATAGTAGTGTGATACTTTTTGCTAAATTGTCCATTACTTGAACAAGCCATGGTAGACTTGACAAATCTCGCTTCAGCTTAACTGATAACTTTAAGATAAGATATCTTTAACATGTTAGCACACTACAAAGTGCATGTACCGTAGAATACGCCATCAATTCATAAAAAATAAAACATATATTTGCGTTCGCCTTTATTTAATATAATTTGTCTAAAGTCGAAAGTGCATCGTCGATGTAGGTTTTGCGTAAATTTCCTATTTTTAACGAAATGGTGTTATAAGTTCGATGTCTGTATGTATGTTTGATGTGTTTGTGTGTGTATGTTTATCTTACTGTGGTTTGAATCGCTCCCATTAGGATGAAATGATTTTGATCTAGTTTTCTTTATTTAAAACTGACGTAATACAGTCACTAGGCAAGATCAAAAATATCGCTTAACACTCAATCAATAAGTTATTTATTTTCTATAAAAGTGGTTCAAAAGATATTTTACATTAAGACCTGGCTGGCACTTTTAGCTAAACATTAGCATGCAAAATATTCTTATTCCAAGTTTAAGAAGTCTAATTTTAATAACACGAATTAGCCATCACGTCTTGTATACATTTTAAAATTACTCAATACAATAATAGCATAAAATTTCATCATTTAATTAAATAACAATAGATAATCTAATAGAATCACTTACACGCATGTATAAAAACAGACCAGCAGTCGATGCGGTCACACGCGTGTTTAAATAGTTTGAGGCTTCCCAGCTGGAAAATGTTTAGAAACTAATCGAACAGCAGCGTAACCTTGCAGATATTGTAAACCTATAACATTACAACTTACATGTAACCTTAAAACAAAAATCACAACCGAACATAGCCACCTCATTTTGAGTAGTAGGCTAAACACATCACACACTAGTGATGTGTATGAAGTAATAAGTAATAATTATAGATAACTTACATTTATTACACAGTAAAAGGTGTACTAAAATAGAATTATGAATATTGCCGAGCAAAATTATCTTCTATGTTTATGGTATAACATTGAAACATAATTAGGTTTCCTTATCAATGCTTTTGCGATAAAGGACCCCGTACACGGCATACGTCTGACTTTTTGTAGGAGAATAGAAGTAGACTTGGCAAAGTAAAGATTTTGTTAAGGGCCAATGTATACGCCTATACAATAGGATCCCAGAAAACGTTAAAAAAATTTCAAGTAATAAAGAAAGTAGTCAAAGAACGTTTGTGGGCAAACCCTTGGTATTAAAGTAGCCCCCTACAAGGCTACTTATAAATAGAATGTAGTCACATTATATAATTTTAGTATTGACATAAAAAAATGCATATTAATATATTATGCATTTTTCTATCTTTTTGGTAAAAGATGGCCCCACGCGAGTTTCTTGCGCTGGTTCTTCTAGCTGTGCTAGTTTCCGAACCGGTGGAAGGCATCATATAGAAACGACGTTCAGAAAACATTTTTTGTAAAATTTACTTTGATATAATATTAATATTTGATTTGATTTGATTTGATTCCGATTTCCGTATTGGCTTCCGTACCGTCCCACAAAAGTCACATAATCGGTCATATTTGTACGGGGGTACAATAGAAAAATCGGTGAAAAAATCAACCTACAAATAGTAGGATGTGTGAGGGAACCCTAATTTCACAAATGTTATAACTGGACGCACCTGCGTTGCATGTGTACTAATTATTACAAAGAACTTGTACTAAATTATTATTCGCAATTATTTTATATTGGATATATCGTTAATCTTATTATAAAGATATAGAATTTTTATCGCAATGAAATTTATTATTCACTTTGTTGAAAAGTGTATACGTTGAAGTCGATTTTGCATTTATTTTGCCTTATCTATGAGTTTTTAACTTTTATTAATTTTTAGTTGCATATTTTGTAATTTATCCGATATAATTAGAATTTATCGTATTAAAATAGAATTATTATTCTCTAGCTTTTGCCCGCGTTATCACTAAACAATGTACTAATGTAGATTCGAGATAAAAAGTAGTATTTTATTAATAGGAGCGTAAACTAATACTAAGTTTAATTAAAATTCCAAATCAGTTTGGTAGGTTTTCTCGAAATAATCACATACTGACATTCATGCGTCTATCCTAACATATTTTATATTTATAATAATAGTATAATGATTAAGATTTGGCGATATTATTAAATAGGATCTGACGAAATGTCATAAATTTCTCATTACATACCTACTCTTTGTACATTATGTGATGTCTAAATTTATCGAAAAAAAATATTTTTTTATTAATTATTTATTTAACTAGTTAATGGCATCAGGCGTTACTTTGCGGAAATCCATAGCATACATTTTTAACGCATGCCTATACGTACACTGATACAATAATTGTTTGCAGTTTGTGTTTATTTTTATTTAGAAGTATTTTGGCTGGTTATTGCTAGATATTATAATATTTAAAAAAATATTTATTTTACGCAAAAAAGGGAATATTTTAAATAGCCTGAATTAATAATAATAGATTAGGTAATATTTATTATTATTATCTATACAACACAGCACTCAGACCGTCCACCATTAGGAGAAACGGCAACACTAGTGATACGATCTGGATTTGTGCGTCTGCAGCCGACATTAACGCCGTTTTATTAATCCTGGATAAAACATTTAATAGTTTTAATGATTCTCGTATAGGCTGCGTGCACACCAGAAGTGCTTCTAGAGGATTGTTCCCACGGGGCCAGATTGACGTGGTGTGAAGCGTCCATAGATATGATTATATATTATGCTGTCCTTGTGGTAGATATACCTGTAAAATTTTCGGCACAATTAAAGTGTATGGTGCGCAGGAAGCTACAATAATTTATTTTTAAAAATTGATAAAAATAACAAAACTTGCTAACATGTTTGTAAATTTTTCACTTTTTAAAAGTTTAAAAGTTCCAACTAAAATATACTAGGTGTAAAAAGAGTAGCCACTATAACTTTGAGATACGATTATACTTACTACCTTTCCTCATTTTGGAAATGTATTTTTTTTTGTCAAAAACAAAAAAAAATTACTTTCCACCATTTATCATATTTTTGTCGCAAAAATAGCAATAGGTAGGTATAGCAAAAAAAAATATTTTTTTATTTTTGTAAAAAAAAGAAAAAAAAAACATTTCTAAAATGAGAAAAGGTAGTATAATCATATCCCAAAGTGACTGCTCTTTTTACACCCGTTATATAAATTATGACGAACGCATTTTGACCATAAGTTAATTATAATGTTTTAAAACGAATAAAATTTACATTGAACATGTCGATACCACCCTCCTTGATATCCAAAAAATATTGTACGGAATCGTGTATGTCCACTCTGCACAACAAGAATCGATATTTAACACTACATTAGCGTGCATTAACAAATTGTCGCCTCCGTTAGCGTTTACTGCCATCTGCTTATCTGTGAGTGATCGCTTCACGCCGGCCGCGTCCGCCGGACTATCATCATCAGCAAACCAAATAATTAATCGCCTCCGTTGTATAGTGGTTCAGAGCTTCGCTCTCGAACCGGAGGTTGTGGGTTCGATTCCCGCGTTAGAACAACAAAAAAAAGTTGTTTTCATGTTTGGTTAGGACAATGCAGGCTGATCACCTGATTGTCCGACAAGAAAGATGATCCATGTGTCGGATGGGCATGTAAAAAGTCGTTCCTGCGCCTATTCCCTCGCCAGTCGTGTCGGTTTACTGTCCCACTGGGTTATGAGAGTAAAAGGAAGAGAGATTGCTTCTGTGTATTGCGCACACACTTGGGCACTACAAAATAACTCCTGCGTAGCTGGCCTGGTTTCAATGAAATCGGCTACCGACACCGAAATCGGCGAGGGGAGTTATTATTATTATTAAACCAAATAAAAAGCCAAGAGACGCGCCACATAGAGCAGTCAGTCTAAATTAAAGATATGAAACATCTTTATCTTATATTATATATCTTCTTATAATAAAAATGCATTGCTGTTCGTTAGTCTCGCTAAAATTCGAGAACGGCTGAAGCGATTCGGCTAGTTTTAGTCTTGAAATATTAGTGGAAGTCCAGGGAAGGTTTAGACGGTTTGTATGCTCAACGAAGTGGGCACGGGTCAGCTAGTATTCTTCTTATATATAAAAATGAATCGCTGTCCGTTAGTGTCGCTAAAACTGAAAACGGCTGAACCAATTCGGCTATTTTTGTCTTGAAATATTCGTGGAAGTCCAAGGTAGGTCTAAACGGTTTGTATACTCAAAGAAGTAAACACGGGTCAGCTAGTATATTTGTAAAAAATATAAATTTTCCATCTTTTTGGATTTTTGGATTGATGGCCCCGTGCGAGTTTCTTATGGCGGTGCTTCTCGGCGGGTTAGGTTTGAACCGGCGGCGGTAGCTTGTTGTTTTTTGTTGACTTTCCGAAAAAGTTTCATTTGGAAATAAAAAAAAATCTTTTTATTTATTAGGGATTTTTTTCCGGACTGGATCACGGATTCGTAAAAAATATAATTTAGTTAAAACAACGGTCAACAGAGCTTCCGATTCTAGAACCGATTATTACGATACGCACTCTTCCGTAAAGAAATCAAAGTGTGAGCACATCGGGCAGCGGGACCAAACGAGGCGATGATGTGTTTTTAATGCGCGCTAATCATACGATGGGTTACCCCTTTGTATTAAATCGAACGTATCCCTGGGAATATCATAGTAACGTGATTATTGTTGCACCCAGCGTACACTATACGCAATATACAAAACACGTATAGCGTACATAATACAGTGATTCACGGTTCCTATATGAAGCCGAATATAGTGTGAAAAGAAGGACGCGTAGAGCATTTTTATGTTTTGGATAGATAGGGCACACTTGGGCACTATAAAATAACTCCTGCGTAGCTAGCCTGGTTTCAATGAAATCGGCTACCGACACCGAAATCGGCGATGGGAGCTATTATTATTATTAAACCAAATAAAAAGCCAAGAGACGTACCACATAGAGGAGTCAGTCTAAATTAAAGATATGAATCATCTTTATCTTATATTATAATATATCTTCTTATAATAAAAATGCATTGCTGTTCGTTAGTCTCGCTAAAACTCGCTGATGAAAATGGCTGAACCGATTCGGCTATTTTTAGTCTTGAAATATTTGTGGAAGTCCAGAGAAGGTTTGTATGCTCAACGAAGTGGGCACGGACAATCAAGTATATTTATCAAGTATATTTATTATATCTTCTTATAATAAAAATGCATTGCTGTTCGTTAGTCTCGCTAAAACTCGCTGATGAAAATGGCTGAACCGATTCGGCTATTTTTAGTCTTGAAATATTTGTGGAAGTCCAGAGAAGGTTTGTATGCTCAACGAAGTGGGCACGGACAATCAAGTATATTTATTAATTGTAGTAATAATTAAATGATGATCGCATATCGATTTGCGTTTGATTTGATCTTAGACGTTAATGTGCGCTGGTCTTTGCGTTTTTCTCATAAATTTATGAATGAAGTAATTTGTACGGTGCAGGTGTCAAGGGAATCAAATGGCTAACGGTTTTCCGTTTTTGCTAAAGATCTTTGGAGTCGAATTAATTACTATTACGAAGTTAGTTACTAAATAGAATTTTATTGGCTATGAAATGATTAACTCTCTATGCTCTTTATAGTTCTGTAATCATAGGGTTCTTCTTATTGAGAATAATAAAAGGAATAGCGGTATATGATATCTTGCGAAGAACAATTTGTCAATATAAACATTGGGACACAAAAAGTATATTGTATATATATGTGCCACATGCTACTAGGCTTATGTGTAATTAAAAATTGTGTTTCGGCAACACTATACTTAATAAGGTATACGCTTTTATAAGCTTGGGATGTATGTAACGGAACCTTTAAGCATAATTTTCACCAACTTCCGAGGTCTGGTTAATTTGAAATTTTGCATACCTACGTAACTACAATATAGTATACTACTAACTACTGAGCCATAGAAACGTGACATCTGTGACTCTCTCTTGCTACCCTGTCTTTCTCTGTTCGACTCTTTCTTTTCATGTGACCCTGTCTATTCCATTATTTCACCTATGTTCATGCATGACATACTATATTCCTCTTCTCCTAACATTCTATCTAACTTTTTTCTTTTCCATTGCTACTTTACATTATATTTTTCTCGTCTCCTTACATCTTATAATTTATTTATCGTTTTCATTCCAACTTTACACCATATTTCCTTGTCTCCTTACATCTTATTTAATTCTACTTCTATTCCAAGTTTACATCATATTCTTCTCGTCACCATACATCTTATTTCTACTTATATTCCATTCCAAATTTACATCCTATTTTTCTCATCGAATTACATCTTATTTATTTATCTTTTTCATTTCTACTTTACATTCTATTTTTCTCGTCTCCTTACATTTTATATTTATCTTTTTCATTCCTCTTTTACATCGTATTTTCCACGTCTCCTAACATCATATCTAGTTCTACTTTGTCTTTTCAATTCTATGTTCCTCCTCTATTCATGCCCAACCCTAGATGATCTGCTGGTTTTCCGGGGGGTCGCGGTGCCGGACGTGCGGTATGTTCCCATGACAATACTATCTGCACTCAATGGGAGATGGTAAATTGATGATTTCCATGTCTCCTAACATCTTATTTAATTCTACTTCTATTCCAACTTTACATCCTTTTTTTTTCGTCTCCTTACGTCTTATATATTATTTATCTTTTTCATTCCTATATTCTTCGTCTCCTAACATCCTATCTAGTTCTACTTTGTCTTTTCAATTCTATGTTCCTCCTCCATTCATGCCCAACCCTAGATGATCTGCGGGTTTACCGGGGGGTCGCGGTGCCGGACGTGCGGTATGTTCCCATGACAATACTATCTGCACTCAATGGGAGCCGGGGTCGTGGATGCGCTGCCACACCCACGCGTGGTGACGAGACTATGAGGATAAGTCGTTTGATTTATTTCTATCTCAGGGTAATGACTTTGTTGTGGACATTCGTTCATATTAATATTTCATGTTGTCGACGTTCGTAATAAATAGATAGGTACATAGAGAAGTAAATGTACTATCATTTAGCAAACGCCCGAACAAGGCACTAAGTTTTTATATATTTTTCAATGTATTTTGATTTATTATGAATTAGAATGTACTTGGTTGCTAATAAAGAGTTTGAGTTTGAGTTTCGTAACTCATATTTGAATTTTAGTTTCTTTTAGGTTTTTGACTCTTATTTATAATTATGTAAATGATGTCTATGAGATATGAAACGTTTGTGGTTGTGATTTGTTTTAGCGTAACGAACGTGTAAAATGTGCCTTACCTTTAAGACATTGGTAAATATGATACTGATTTTTTTAAAGAATTTATTTAATAAAATATTTATTTACAAAATGAATATTCTAAATAATAGTTTATTTATGGTCGCTCAAATATCTATGGTAATTAACGACAACTTTAGGTTTAGGTGCTATATTTATTTTGATCACAGACTATGTTGTCGACGTTCGTCGATAACTCATATTTGAATGTAAGTTTCTTTTAGGTTTTAGGCTCTTGTACCCAATAAATTATGTAAATGGTGTCTATGGATCGTGTAATATTTAATTCGATATAGCGTACTAAACGTGGAAAGCAAAACACTTTTTCAAAATTGCCCCACCTGTGTGACAGAATATAATACTTAAATAAATATTCTAATTATGTTGTACAGTATTAACATAAATGACATGTGGATAATTTGAACACAGAAAAAAGAAACACAAACACAGAAAGCGAATAAAAAAAAGCTGCGACTACTTTCACCATAAAACACGAGACATATCCACACAACCCTCACCTATTCGTGTATGGATAGAGATCAATTTGTGACTGCGCCGCGCTTCCCGGCGGACATTTCATTACGGTCAAATAAAAAGCTGTATATTGTGAAGATCTGGAGATTGCGCGTTATGGAAAAACCCGAGTTGCGAATAGATTCTTTGGGGACATGTACGATTGGGAGATAGAAACGTCTAACATGCATGGTTTATGTCTACTTAATTGATAATGAATTTGAAAATTATAGCTTAATTTCCAAAGGTTGTCGTAATTTTTTTTTGTTTGTTAGCTATATAAAACATATATTGCAGAATTCTAGACCAGATGAAAAAAAAGGTTGAAAAACCGAAACTACCGATATCCGATACAAAAAAATATCCGTAACCGTAACCGCATCCGAAATAAAAGTTTTTTTACTGTCAAAGGTATATCCGTTTGTTTCGGATAAAAAATTATCCGAAACAAACGGATAATCCGAAATAATTTTAAAACTTTAAAACTTAAAATATTTTTCCATGAAATAATGTTGACTATAATAATTACAATAAAATAGATATTACAACATCTATAAAATAAATAAAAAATAATCAGTAAATATTATGGTGTGCATGTTCGCACGTGTGTGTGTGTGTGTGTGTGTGAGAGAGAGAGAGAGAGTGTCTTGTGTTTGTGTGAAATGTCCATGATGAATATTCAGGAAATTATCGAAACCGAGTCACGAAGGAACGTAAATATTAAACAAAGTAAAATGCAAATAATAGCGAGGATGTTCCTGCCACGGTCACCATATTTCTTTTCTGACGTTGACGAGATTGTTCCAACACCTAACATATATCTAGATGACGCTGCAACATCCGACCTTATTGCATTGCAATATAGCTCACCCAAACCGCACATCACTAATTGTCCTTGCAACTTTCCTAGCAACTTTGTCGTGTATGCACTTACAGGTATTTACGCTATTTCAGACTTTATCTTTATGTGTTAAGGTTGAAGATAGGAGAAATAAGTGGATAACTAAAATTGTGAAATAAATACGACAATGTTTGAAGTCATTAGGTGGTGCACCTTCCTTCATCCTAACGGTGCTTTCAAATTAAGGAATGTAATAGGTTACAAGCACGGAAACAATTTTTATGGATTTTCTATTTCATATTGTCATACAAAGGTGTCGTGTAAGTAGAACCCCTTTTTAAAACCAGTTAGAAATAATAATAATAATATATAGACGCTTTACACCACGTCAATCTAGCCCTGTGCTAAGTATCTGAATAACTTGTGTTACAGGTACCAAACAACAGAAATGTGTATATTTAATACTTTTATACTATACACATATTTAAGTTTTTTATTATATTATACGCAAATTTAATACACATCCATGACCCCGGAACTTCCCTCCTCGAACCCGCGACCTCTCACACGAGCACCAACGCGCTCAACCACTGCGCTACGGAGGTCGTCCTTTATGGAACCAGACTATTATTATTATCATTCAATTTGTTTCGTTAATCTAGTTTTTCAATTCCAATTCACAACTCCTCCGAAAATTCAGCAGTCCCCTTTTTCACAATCACCCAATTCACTTCCTTCAATTAATTGGTCCCCCAATTCAGAATTCCCCCGTTTCACAATTCCCGCGATTAACTAGTCTCCGCTTCACCAGTACCCCCGATTCACAGGCCCACCGCACGAGATGAATCTTCGGAACACATAAATTAGAATCACGATCTCATTACCATTTGACTTCGCCGTTTGTAATCAAACAAATGTTGAATCAGACTGAGGTATTTATTTGTTATCTTCCCGGCTTTGAAATTTTAATAGCATTAGATCACAATACAATTTTATTATTAAGATGAAATAATCACACCTAATTAGATACAAGGTGTTAAAAGAGCAGTCACTATAACTTTGGGATATGATTACACCATCTTTACACATTTTAAAAACAAACTTTTTTTCGTTAAAATTTAAGTTAAAATTCACAAGGACACTTTTTCTTGTCAGTGGGACGGCTACGGTACGACTAGCAGAAGAATACGAGATTTAGTTAGGATAATGCAGGCACCTGATTGTCTGATAAGAAAGATCTATGCGTCAGATGGGCATGCAAAAACTAAAAAGTCGGTCCTGCGCCTGTGCTCCCGCCAGTCGTCCCAATGGGTTACGAGAGTGAAGAAAGAATGCTTTTGTGTTGCGCAGACACTTGGGCACTATAAAAAATAGCTCCTGCGTAGCGTCTGGGGCCTTATGTTTGTTATTTGGATTCGCATTCGATTTATAACATGGAATACACAAATTTCTTTATCCAGGTTAGTGTCAATGTACCTAATCAACAAAATAAAATACCAAAAGCCGTTGAGATTGAACTACTTCGATTCTCGATTGTGTCGGGAGTGAGCCTGCTGGTTTCAGTGAAACCGAAAATCGGTGTGGGAGGCATTATTATCATAGTAGTCTTCATTTTGATTTAATTTGACCGGTTATCGTATCATATTTCCTACATCGTGACTCAATAACTTTAACAATTATGAAGATAAGTGATCAGCTCGCGCCCTACACACCAGTAAAGCCTACAGCCAATATATTATATTATTGCGAGTATATGGATGATCTCATATTTGAATCATATCTAGATGTAAATATGCTGAAGGTATTTGCTTTTAAGTACTATATAATACTAGCCGACACGTTCCCACTTCGAGCATACAAACCGTTTAAACCTTCCCTGGACTTCCACGAATATTTCAAGACTAAAATAGCTGAATCGCTTCAGCCGTTCTCGAGTTTCAGCGAGACTAACGAACAGCAATTATTTTTTATGAGAAGAAGATGTATTACATTGTTAACGTGAAGGAAAAACTATAAGAAATTGTGAAAATGGAGGAATCTCCGTTTGCACAATTCTTGCACTCTAAGGCCCGTATAAATAAAACAATCTCAAACCCAACCTCACTTGAGAACCTATTTGACAGATGAAGCAACGTTTCGTTTCACTTTTAAAAATGAACAACTTTACTTATGTTACATACTTTATTTTTTTTAATTTTTAAAACGTAAAAATAAACATTATAAAAATGTAGATTATGAATATTATGGTGTAAAAAAAATGAAATTAAAGTTCTATTTAACATTAATCAAATTGTTCGCTTTAAAAGTGAATTTATATATATTTAACTGTCAAATAGGTTCACAAGTGAGGTTGGGTTTGATAATGTTTAATTTATACGGGCCTAAGGGCGTGTTACACCAAGTAATGTTAAAGTTACTCCTTCGGTAAATATCATGTTGTTCCTCTCGTAATTCCTATCAATGAATGGGAAGGCATGGTAATTTAACAAGCCGTTAACACTAACTTGCGTTGGTGATATAGGGACTTAGACCGTGTTTCACCAAGCAATGTTAAAGTTATTGACATGTTAAAATACCATGCCATCTCATTCATTGACAGGGAATACGAGAGGGATAACATGATATTTAACATGGCGTTCACTTTGATATCGCTTGGTGAAACACGTCCTTAGTCTACGAAATAATTATGCGTCTCACTGATAGTACTTTACGAAGTCTTTTTTAACTCTTGACAATTTAGCCAACGAAATGCAGTAATAACGCATTGAATATTCATATTAATTGTATTAGTTGCGTCACGTTACAATTAAGCCAAGGACCCGCCCACCGCCTGGCACCTTGAGGCTTTGTGCTCGGGAAAGTAATTATAAAACCTACAATGAGCCCACATGCAGGCGAGGCGCAAACTATATGAAGAGACAATTCCACAGTCTATACTAAAAAGCTACTATTTTCTTGTATTTTGTATATTTTTGTATACATTTTCCTATAAATTAAGTATAATAAATAAATCTTACAATATATATATATATATATTGTAAGATTTATTTATTATACTTTAACTAGTTATTAATTATTAATGTATTTTTTTAATTTAATGTACGTTTTAATTTTTAATAAATCACAAATAAAGCTGAGGAGCTTTTTTTTTGTTTCTAATTTAACTTATCGCACATAATATTATGTCGTACAAATATCAGTTGTAATTAGCGACCACTTTCAGTTAACAAAATTAAATCAAATTAATTAATATCAGATACTGTACAGTATTTCTGTACTTTCAAGACATTTTTATGAACATTTGCTTCACCATTGCTGTCGTAGCAACTAGCGCCAAATTTAGTGGAAATCATAGGGACTATTAATGAATGATGAATATTTAATATTTTCATTTTAAACTTAGTTTTTAGATGAATCATTTTATATTCAAAATTTATAAAACTTTCATATGAATAACACGACAATATTTTCGTTGCAGTTTACATACTAATATAGTGTGCGCATACCTTTAAGGTTAAGTGTTATCTAAAGTGCTCTTGATAACCATTTGAGTGCGACTCAAATGCTTATTAGTACGAAATAGTTTTTAATGCAAATTAACGTGTCATCATTTAATTATAAGCTGAAGGAGTTTGCTCAACTTTGGGTGCAATTATAAGTGTTTGATAAATAAGGATAAACTTATATGATTTCATAACTTAGCTTAGTTACTCAAATATTCGAAAGCTCGATTGTTCATAATGTACTAAGAAAGTAAAAAAAATAATAATTTATTGTAAATATACAGCTTCAGTTAACAATAAATAAAAACACAGTAGATAAAGATAAGGTTTCAAAAATTGCAGATCACCAACAATTTTATGTTGTTTTAAACAAAAATATAAGAAACTTATGTTTCTTAGTAGAATATTTAAAATGAACAATTTTTGGTTGTGATTTTCAAATATTTATGTAAAAACTAGCTGACCCGTGCCCACTTCGTTGAGCATACAAACCGTTTAAACCTTCCCTGGACTTCCACGAATATTTTAAGACTAAAAATAGCCGAATCAGTTCAGCCGTTCTCGAGTTTTAGCGAGACTAACGAACAGCAATTAATTTTTATATAATATGAGACTAGCTGACCCGTGCCCACTTCGTTGGACATTCAAACCGTTTAAACCTTCCCTGGACTTCCACAAATATTTCAAGACTAAAAAATATAGTCGAATCGGTTCAGCCGTTCTCGAGGTCTCGAGAGCGAGACTAACAAACAACAATAAATTTTTATATATTATGAGATTTGAAAATTACAGATTAGTTTCTCATCCTCATAAACTTTAACAATTTCATACTCCCCTGCTCAAAATTCTTAAAACAGAGCAAACATTTTTGCTTTACATAGGTTAAATCGATAGATACTAAAATTAAATGCTGGCGTAATACAATTTAAAAATTGCGTGACTGAAAAAAAAAACAAACATAGTCGCGAACATGGAACGACCGTTTCGTTCCAAGTTTAAACATTTAAACCGTTTAAAATACGAATAATTATCTTGTTTGCGAATATGAAAAACTGTTATGTACGCAACGCATAAAACAACTCCTATCCCGTTGTAATAGAGTTTAAATTTAAGTAATAATAATCTCTTACAATTGTCGAATATGTAATTTGCGGCGCCGTTTTCGATTTCGTGAATAACTGTATCATTGGTTTGACGAAATTTCTGTGATTGCTTAATTATTTTCGTGTGTACACTCGGGTATAATTTCTATAATTCGTGCATGTGAAAATGGACAAGTAGCTATTCTGCTTTCGAGTTTTACAAGAATCGTTAAGTATATTTGCAGAATCACAAATGAAATAAGGAATTAAGTTAAATATTTGTGAACCGGATAGGCTGTATCGGTGGAAAGTGACAGGTGAAAATTGCAGACATGTGTCATTTTAATAAGGTACGATTTTAATAAATTTATAACTGGTGTAAAAAGAGCAGTCACTATAACTTTGGGATATAATTATACTACCTTTTCTCATTCTAGACATGTATTTTTTTTTCCAAAATTAAAAAAAAAATTTTTTTTCGCTGTATTGTTATATTTACGACAAAAAAATAAGAAATGATGAAAAGAAAAAAAAAAATCAGTTTAAAAAAAAATACATTTCCATAATGAGGAAAGGTAGAATAATCAAAGTTATATTGGCTGCTCTTTTTACACCATGTATTATAAAAACAACAATTTTCCATCTTTTTGATAAAATATGGCCCCGTGCGAGTTTCTTACGTCGTCTTCTCGGCGGGCGGGTTGAACCGTAACCATTTTTTGTTCTTCCCTATTTTTTTATTTTATTTTATTTATGATTCATTCATATAAAGTTTACTTGATAATAATTAAATCATCTCACGAACAGTGCGATGTGCACGTGCACACATCAACAATCGTAAACCTCACGACTGCGTAATTACCGCCATGTTTATATTCGACGGCTTACGATTGAGAAATTGTTTGTTTCATTAGAACATAATTTAGTTTTGCAGCTTCTATAAATCGCAATATGGCAGCTTTGTAAAACTTTACGATGGATAGCTTAAAGCTCTTGAATTATTTGAAAAATACCACAGGGCTCAGACCCTAAGTCAAAATAATAATAATAATATCTATGGACATTTTAAACCACGTCAATCTGGCTCTGTACTTAGTATCCGAAAAACTTGTGTTACAGGTACCAGACAACGGAAATATATTTAATACTTTTATACACAAATAATACACAAATTTAATACACATCCATGACATTGACGTTTGTTTATTTTGATTTTCAGTCGATATGGTCGGGAGTACAAAAAGTTACGGTCTAACGATTTTTTTATCCTGGCTAGTTTCAAAGTTATCTACCTATAGAATAGATCATGAAAAGCTGTTGAGATCGAACTGATTCGATTCTCGATTGCGTTGGGAGTAAGCCTACTGGACCTTTAAACCCAATCTCAGTCACCCGGCAAAAAACCAGAGATCACTTTCTGTCGCACAGGGATTATGCTGATTGCTGATAATGGGGTGGATAAAACCCGGCGTACATGTACCTTGTCGATAAAGCTCAATTCGCTAATAAAAACAAGGGTTGCGTGCCACATCTTACTGGGCCTTCAGCGTGGTTGTACACGTACGTAATTCTACACGAAAGACAACGTCATTTCACGCCCGTTTTCTGTGAGACCACTATCCTGTCGTGCGGGGATTATGCTGATAATGATGATGGCGTGGATAAAGCCCCGCGTATAAGAAGCTCCGGCCGCGGAACAAATCACATTAACATAAAACAAACGCCCCAGTCACGTTTGGCGAAAAAACAACACCGGGCATTTGTCCCTATCCACACGACCCTCGCTAAATACTGAATTAATACTACAGTGTATACTAATATTATAAATGCGAGAGGCCTGTAAAAGAAATCTCAAACCCAACCTCACTTGATAATCTATGTGACAGTTAAAATTCACTTTTAAAAATGAAGAACTTTACTTACCTATATATGTTACACATTTTTTAAAACGTAAAAATAAAGATTATAAAAATATTGATTATACTTATTTCAATATTTTTCTGTAATCTATAATATGAATATCTATACCAATCTATTCTAATATTATAAAGCGGAAGAGTTTGTTTGTTTGTTTAAACGCGCTAATCTCAGGAACTACTGGTCCGATTTGATAAACTCTTTTTTTGTTGGATAGTCCATTTATAGAGGAAAGCTTTAGGCTATATAACATTACGCTGCGACCAATAGGAGTGAAGCGTCAGTGAGAAATGTTGCAATAACGTTGCGTTCGTTGCGTGCGCTGCATAAATGGTTTAAGTCGCTCAAGAACCACGCGAACGAAGTCGCGGGAACAGCTAGTTACGGTATAAAAAGAAACGAAATTAAATTACTATGTTAAACTATAAAGTTGTTCACTTTTAAAAGTGAAACGAAACGTTTATATGTCAAATAGGTTCTGAGAGGTTGGGTTTGTGACTTCTTTATTAATACGGGCCTAAATTTATCTGCCGTCGAGTAAAATGGTGACTTTTGATGAAATGATAATCTTGGGAAAGAAAATGAGTGCAGTGTTTTATTATTCTAGAGGTGCGTTTCAGTTCTGAATTTTGTCATTTCGCTGTCTGTCGTTTTTGTTGGGGAGGCAAACTGGTACACTTCCTACTTGAGAGTAAACCTAGTGAAGAACGAAAGAAGATCGAACTGATTTGATTTGAGAATCCAATCAGTTTGATCTCGGCGGTTTTTTGTATTTTAATGGGTGGATTGCTTTGAAACTAACCAGGATAAAGAAAATCGTTAGATCGTAACTTTTGTACTTCCGACCATATCAATCGACTGAGAATCAAAATAAAGGAACGTCAGTTTATTGGGAAGTATGCGACATGATCGAATTTGATTCAAAATCGAATCAGTTTGGAGAGTAAGGCCCTTGATTAACTTGATTGCGGGTTTCTAGACAGATCTAGCATGTCCTTCAGGTACCCCTGGGGTCATAAAATGTTTTCGGGGGTAGTTACAATAATTATTGTCAATCACTACACAGGAGTTTCAGCGGCGGGAATATGTGGTGGGACAAAAATGTGTACAGGGGATTATCACAGCAGAATACCATCAAACCACTAATCTGAGAATGAAAAGCCACCTCCATTCCTCGTATTTCTGAATGATTCAGATAGCTATTTTTATAAAACAAAAATTAGCGTTCGCCGCCAATTTTTGTTGTAAAAAATATAATAATAAAAAATTATATATAAAAAATATAATTTTTTGGTTATGCAATTGTTATGGTTTTTTATATTTTTGACAAAAAAAAATACATTTTCAAAATGAGAAAAGGTAGTATAATCGTATCTAATAATTATAGTGACTGTTCTTTTTACACACTGTATATGCAAACATTTAAAAAAAAAAAACATCATTTTTGTTCTAAGATTGAGACGCTTTATCCGAAACTACTGACGCTCAGTAACATAACGTTGACAGCTAGGTGTTTTGTATACATTTTCACTGCTTCACGTCGCCTAATACAATTCCGCGCGATGGCTCACATGCACCAATA
Source organism: Celastrina argiolus (assembly GCA_905187575.2). Taxonomy (NCBI): domain Eukaryota; kingdom Metazoa; phylum Arthropoda; class Insecta; order Lepidoptera; family Lycaenidae; genus Celastrina; species Celastrina argiolus. The sequence continues at coordinate 1,642,091 of LR994591.1, read as the reverse complement.
GAATTATTAGCGTTATTCTGGTCCGGTGGTATTCAACAATTTATTGCGGTGTAAATTTTCGCATACACGTCAAAATAGTACCGTAGGTTGGCGCGCAGACGAGGAAAGCGGATAGATGTGGCAAAATATAACTTGTACGGTGTCTCATATTATAACACCGTAGCATTTTTACTCAGTATTCTACTTCATACATTCAGTACGCGTTCGTATACAGCAGACACCGCGCTTGCTCCCCAGCACCTTTATATCAATCAAACACATTATGTGGGAAAGTTAATAAAATTAATAATTTTTTTTTAGTTTTTTACAAAAAAAAATTAAAAATTTTATATTTCCAAAATGAGGAAAGGTAGTATAATCGTATCTCAAAGTTATAGTGACTGCTCTTTTTACACACTGTATATGTGTTTGTCAAATCAAAACATTTTATTTAGAATAACATTTTGTAAAAATGGTTCCTGCGTGTCTATATGAGATCACCACCGGTTTCGGAACTAGTTCAGCAAAAAAAGCGACGTACGAAAGTTATATCTTTTTTAATATCTAATATCTACGCTTCACATCACGTCAATCTGGCCCTGTGCTCCGAAGTATCCGAAGAACTTGTGTTACCGGTACCAGACAACGGTATATTTTCTGAAAAAGGTAGAGAATTGCTCTTTTTTTAAATAAAATTTACAAATGTTAAAACTAAAGCTAAATAACATAAAGTATGTTCATAAACATCCGGTATCGACACTTAATATAATTGATTGTTTTTTTATGATCTCCGCGGTAGCGCAGTGGTTGACCGCATCAGTGCTCAAACTGAAGGTCGGGGGTTTGAATTCCGCCGAAGGAATAAAACATTATATATATTCCTGGGCCATGGCCATCTTTTTCACATACTGATGGAATGTGTCCGCGACGCACCTAAAAGAAACATAATTGTTAAATAACTTGGCTTAAATTTGTATGATGTAGGCGCTTTTCACGGTTTACTGTCCGAGCCAACCTCAATTGCAGCAAAAATGTTATTTTCATTATATAGTAAACGTAGATAGTACATAATGTAAAAGTTATGTGGGACTGAAATATTCACGTTGTGAAAAAAGTCCCTTAATTAAAAAAAAATAAAAAAATAATAAAAGAAACTTATTTTACAGGTACTAGATACTTAGGATACTGAGTTCGGGGTCGAATTCACGTGGTGTGAAGCGTCCATTGATACTATTACTATAGATTGTCGTGGATATTTAAAATTTGTTTTACAGTATATTATTATGTGTATATAATAAAGATATCCGTGTCTGTATCTTCCCAACTCTTCACTCGGCTTATACGTTAATTGTGTACCGGGCCTGTTATTAGTCCCCGACGGTCGGCCATTGTATCGGCTTGTGAAATATTCTTTAATGGCGCATGACCTAGGACCTAGGATCTCCAGGTCATCGGATTTCAATACATATTGCGGCCCCGCTATAAATCTATATGTGTATGACTAGAGTAGCTGATAGGGAAGTGAAGTAATCTGTGTAATGCGCTGGAATCTATGGTTAATATGTTATATACTTAATTAATAATATCTATGGACGCTTCACACCACGTCAATCTGGCCCTGTGCTAAGTACTGTAACTTTTGTTACAGGTACTAGACAACGGAAATATATTTAATACTTTTTATACTATACACATATTTAAGGTTTTTATTATAATATACACAAATTTAATACACATCCACGACCCAGGAACATTGAAGACTTTTTGTTCCCTCGGCGGGATTCGAACCCGCTACCTCTCGCTCGAGCACCAACGCGCTCAACTACTGCACTACGGTGGTCATCAAGTTAAACGATAGTTAAATTAAGTGGCGCTTAAGTCACATATATTCCTTTCGTTCCGCCAGTGACGGTAACAGCAGATGAATAGGAGTCATCGTAATAGCACTCTTAACTTTAAATAACATTGAAGTATTTGGTATCAAATATTTGAAGCAACTATATGCGTGAAGAACCAAACCTTGGAATCTATACATTTAGTTGCGATTAAAATAAGTATTTATCAATATGCAAGTTTTACCACATAGCAGTGAATGTTAAACATCTTTCAATATCTCGTATGTAAAAATCTACAACTTTTTAGTAGAGTCAAAAAACTTAATTTTGGATGTATAGGTACTGTTACATAACTGAACCTAATCCATGTCGAAATAAAATCTAAAATTAATATTTTTTCTTACTCTACCAAATAGTTGTAGTCTTTTACATACGAGGTTGTGAAAGTTAAGCGACAAAAATAATATCTCTAATAAATGTCCGATTTACAACACCTATTAAATATTATTATAATTGTAACAAACTAGAGTAACATAGTTGTTTTGCAAATTATCTGGGAACATAGTGAAATAGAAATTAAATATGGATTATGTACCCTGCCAGTCAACACATTATGTACCATATAAGTTAATATTATAGAAAAAATCTCTAAGAAAATGTCCCAATTGAAGCTATTACATTACAAGAGTATAAAAATAGAGTAACATAGTTGTAATTTTTACAAATTCTGTAGCAAAATAATGTTCAAATAAAAACAAAATATGAATGATGCACCTTATAAGTGAATATGAGATATAAGTGAAAAGAAGATATATAAGAAAATCGAATTATTGAAGCAAGTAAACATTAAATAAGCATACAAACCGTTTAAACCTTCCCTAGACTTCCACGAATATTTCAAGACTTAAAATAGCCGGATGGTTTCAGTCGTTCTCGAGTTTTAGCGAGACTATCGAACAACAATTCATTTTTATATATAAGAGAAGAATAATATATTATAGAAACATAATTATCATTCTTGCAAACAATATTCTGACAAAATAATAAAATAGAAATAATAATAGACGATACATATACTCGTAAGTGAATGCGAACTTAATAAGTGAAATCTCTAAGAAATCCGAATTATTAAAGCTATTAAATATTACAACATTACAATTGTAATAAATTAGAGTAACATAATTGTAACATCGTGTGTTTGTTCGCGCAGCGTGATGGCACGCCCATTGCTTGTCCGAGAAAAATCATTACATCCAATTGATTTCTGATACGGCCTATATGGTTTGTTAACAATTTATAGATCCCGTCAAAAGGAACAGTCTGTATAACTTTGGCATATTATTTAGTGCTTTGCTAGCGTTGAACCCTTTTCTGAGAGCTTCGCTCACGTTGTGTACTTCTAAGAGCTTCGCGTGCATTGAACTCTTTTCGCTCACATTTAACTATTTTCTGAAACCTTCGCTCACGTTCAACTCTTTTCTGGGAGTTTCACTCGCGTTGAACTCTTTTCTAAGAGCTTCGCGTGCATTGAACTCTTTTCTGAGAGCTTTGCTCACGTTTAAGTCTTTTCTGAGAGCTTCACTCACGTTCAACTCCTTCAAATCAAATCAAAATCAAATATACTTTATTGTGTACAAAATCTTTACAGAGTAACATATAAATATACTAAGAAAAACATAAAATCAGACATGCACACAAGGGCGGCCTTATTACTTTAAAGCAATTTCTTCCAGGCAACCCTTTGGTTTTTGACATAGGAAAGAATCATAGACTGAAAGATAGGTTGTGTGTAAAAGTATATAATATACTTAATATAATATAATATATAATCATAATATATAATATATATAATAATAAATATAAGAGGTATATATATATATAATTAATAAATTTATACATAGATACATAATATAATACATATATATATACTCATATATATATAAATATGTGTTATAAATAAATATATATTAAACAACAATAAAAAATAATAAAATATGTAATTTTTTTAGTTCTATAATAATAGTACGTACTTACTGTAATATTGTATGATATGGTATACTGTAAAATATAGGTATCAATAATTATTTTAAGCAATTAGTTAACACGGATTGACACATAAATCGAGATAATGGTTTTTTAGCAGCGTCTTAAAGTGTTTTAGGTTTTCAGCCTGCCTAATTTGGGCAGGTAAAGAATTCCAAAGCAGGATGGATTTTACAGTGAAGGAGGAATTAAAATATTTAGTGTGATGGTTTGGGATATTGAGGAGAAGATTAGAGAAGGATCGGAGCTCTTGTCGATCAGACTGGCGAAGTTCAAAGTTGTTTTTTAAGTATGTAGGGCAATGCGAATCAAATATAATATTATATAGAAAGGAGAGGACGCGAGTATCACGTCGGTAACGGATCGGCAGCCACTGGAGCTTGCGACGATACTCGGAAATGTGATCAAATTTGCGCAAGCCAAAAATTATTCTCAGCGAAAGGTTTTGGAGGCGCTCAAGCTTATCAAGTTGATCCTCAGTCAGATTGGTAAAACAGGTGTCAGCATAATCTAACAGGGAAAGAAATAATGTTTCTGCCAAGGCTACTTTTGTGTGTATAGGAAGAACATATTTGAGTCGCTTCAGGGAGTGCCAGGTTGAAAACACCTTCCTGCTAATTTCCTTTACATGTGGCTTCCAAGACAAAATATGTTCATCAAAATGTACACCTAGATTTTTAACAACTCTGCTGAAAGGGACCGTAATACCATTGACAAGGACAGGGGGCAAGGAATTTAGATCAACCCTGGACACCAAACCAGGGCTGCCGATTATAATTACTTGTGTTTTAACTGGGTTTAACAGAAGCCCATGGTTCGTACTCCATTCACAAACTGTTGACAAATCATCATTGATCAAACTTATAGCGGAATGGAGACCGTCCACTGCTGACTGGGTGTAAATCTGCAGGTCATCCGCATACAAGTGATAAGATGAAGAAATGGACAATATAATTGTATTTATGAAAAGAGAGAACAAAAGAGGTGATAGTACTCCTCCCTGTGGAACGCCGGCAGAAGTATTAGACCAGTTAGAAAAGGAATCAGACAATTTGACTCTTTGCCGACGTCCCATAAGGTAGCTACGAAACAGACCGATTGCAGATTGGGAAATGTTACAGGACTCAAGCCGGCTCAAAAGGATATCATGGTCGATGGAGTTAAAAGCGTTACTAAAATCCAGCAATGTGAGAATAGTAAGCTTCTTCTTGTCCATGCCCGACCGTATATCATCAGCAACTTTTACCAATGCTGTCGTCGTACTGTGACCAGTTCGAAAGCCTGACTGAAAGGGACTCAGTAAATTATTACGCTTAACATAATTAGCAAGCTGATGATGAATAATCCTCTCGAGCACTTTGGATAAAAAAGGAAGTATAGATATAGGACGAAAGTCGGACGGAGTTTTAGGATGAGAGGATTTAGGTAAAGGAGTTATATAAGCTGCCTTCCAGGCATCAGGAAACGTACAGGATTCTAAACAGGAGTTAAAAATGTGTAAAAGGACAGGTAAAATAATATCTACTATAGGAGTGATCATTTTACGACTGATGCCATCATCACCAACTGCGTTCGATGTTATGGACATAATGTGTCGTTTGACCTCAATTTCAGTAACAGGGACAGTAAAGAACGGTTCTAAGTTAGGGATAGGAAACAAGGATATATTTTGTAACGTGCGCAATTTAATATTAGGATCTAGAGTAGAAGAGGGAGTGAAATAATTATTTAGTAGGTCAATATCGATGTTGATGCAATCACGTGATACAGTGTGCCCTACTCCGAGGGTTTTTAGAAATTTCCACGTCTTTGCAGGATCACCATTCTCAATAGATTTGTGGATGTGTCGCCGCTGTGCATCACGACGCATCATGTTGCAGCGATTGCGTATTCTGACATACCTATTACGATATTCTTCGGTCATTTTTTTCTTATATTTAGCTTTAGCCGTATGTTTGGCATTAATCAAAGCTTTAATTTCATCCGTTAGCCAGGGAGCAGGGAGATGTTTAATTTTGACAGGCTTAACAGGAGCATGCTTATCATAAAGCGAACTAATAGTAGCATTAAATAACTTGACCTTATCATTTACACAATCTGCTGCGATTAGTTCCGACCAATCTGTGTCACGTGCATCCACCCTTAGGTTCTCAACACTCATTGAATTAAAATTTCTTTGGAGAAGAGTTTTGACTTTCGCTTTGGGTGGACGAACGTTATAGGCAACATAAATAACGTCATGGTAAGAAAAAATTTCTGCCGAAGACTGCCCATACTTCTTAACATGATTAAGGGAAGAAACTATTATAAGGTCGAGCAGAGAGGGTCGACAGCCAGGAAAAAAGTGGGTTGGCTTAAGTGGTAGTAGCTTCAAATCAAAAGCGTCTTTAATAGAAGTAAGTTTACTTGAACGTCTATCTCCCTTAAGTAAACAAGTGTTTAAATCGCCCATCAGAATAATGTGATTGTAATTGGGCGAAAATAATTCTATCGTATTTTCAAATGATTGGAAATAATCATCATGCATTGACGGGCAATAATAAACACCGAGTAATAGTTTGTTGCAGCGACTTACCTGGACTTCAATAAGTAAAAATTCCAGCGTATCCGATGGTGAGGGCTGCGTTGACAAACTTATTATAGTGTAGGGTAAATCGGCGCGTAAATAAATTGCGACACCGCCACCACTCCTACCGGTACGATCATTACGTATTAATTTATAACCAGGTAAACCGTAGCAGGCTGAAGGTAAACATGGTTTAAGCCACGACTCTGAAACTAAAATTGCATCGATATTGACACTATCAAAGGAAGTGAGTAAGTCAGGGTAGTGAGCAGGTATACTTTGCGCATTAATATGAACTGCCTTAAAACAATTACTAACAGAGGAAAAATTGGTACTTATAGTATCCCTGAGAGGTAAGAACGTGGCGCTATGAAAACTGTCATTGCTGTTGTTCGATGAGATGGAGAGAAAACTATCGGAAGATGTGTAAACACTAGTATTCATAATATAATTAAACTAAATCAATATAATACTACACAATTATTACAAATATAATACAATAAATATATTATAATTTACTTATAAATAAAATAATTATAAAATATATTTAATAAATATTATGTACTTACAACAAAATACTTTAATTCTACAATTAAAGCAAAGTAATAAAATGAAACTAACTACAAATTACAAATCATTAATAGCCTTAATTACCAAACCAGAGAGATCAACATAATAATTCAATATTTAATACATGAAAATAAAAGCAAAAAGCAAGAATTCAGCTATATTATTTATGAAGGAAAATTTTCAAATAGCTACAATAAAATTAACAATAGTTAAAAAGTAATTGCATTACCTTCAATAATACTATTAACTATAATTACTGTGTTACAAACTACATATTAGTTACACATACTTCCTGAGAGCTTCGCTCGCGTTGATCTCTTTTCAAATAGCTTCGTTCGCGTTAAAATATTTTTCTGCCCACAAACTTAGCATCAGTCTAAGTTTACAGTAGGTGTGTATTTTTGGCGAACATTTTACTATAAATACTCGTAATATATTCTCGACAAACTTCAACACAATTTATTCACTGTGTTGAAAAAACAGGTAGTTTTATAAATATTAAGTTACATTTTAAAAAATGTACTGTAATACTAAAATATTTTTCTTAGTAAAATATCATACGTGCTGCCTTCTTCGAATGTGTTGTTAAAGTCTAAAAAAATCATGAATTAATATAATGGGTGTAAAAACTTTGGGATATGATTATACTACCTTTTCTCATTCTAGAAATGTATTTCTTTTATTAGATTAGGCTATTCAGTTTGCATCGATTTTGCAATTGCTCCAATTTTAATTACTGAAAGCTTTTTTGAGAGCACAACAAAAAATACAGTGCGTATAAAGGAAACATACATTTCCAAATTGAGGAAAGGTAGTATAATCGTATCTCAAAGTTATACTGACTGCTCTTTTTACACACTGTATTTTTGTTGTGCTCTCAAAAAAGCTTTCAGTAATTAAAATTGGAGCAATTGCAAAATCGATGCAAACTGAACAGCCTCAAGCAAAAGTAAAAGGATCCACACCAATTACGACACAACACATCGGGTGGTCCATTACGTATAAAAAATCGATACACAAATCGATTATACCCGTAACAATTAGAACACGAATGGGCACAGACAATAAATAATTGGTTATTATAAATCAAAGTGTAATTACTCCTCCATTGACAGACAATATAGTTCGGCGTAATTTGTTGTGACTTCCCACAGATTTGGAGAAGATAGAGCTGGCATGACATGGTAGAGAAATAGAGGTAAAATATAGAACGTTACTTTGTCAAACGTTAAATAGTTACAAAAGCTAAATAGTTAGAGCTTAAAAAACATGGGAACGTATCCGTAGCTGATGGTAACAAATGACATGATAGGATGAAGGTGATATGTATCAAAATTCTGACTTCTAGAAAATTAAGTTCAAACTTTCATTTAAACATTTTAGAATACGTCGTTACGTATTAAGTACAGTAATTTAAAGATCCGTATCTAGAATCAATGTACCTAATACGTTACAGTTTAATTTATAATCCTGAAATCTTTAAGTGACAGTTTAAACCTATCTTCTTCTTCTGCGTCTTATTTTTCTGATATATCACCTTCATGCATTCAATTATATAGTCAAGTATTCAAGTCTTCAATTATATTAGAAACAATTGACATGATTCCGTTTGACTACGGTGTCTCGATGACTGATAGAGCTATTCCATTTGACTTTACAATAAGATCATAGCATTTTGCGAGTCAAAGAACAAGCTGAATTATTTTGTAGGATTTTTTCTTGTGAACATAAAATGATTTTCATCTTTTATATCACAACTCCATCAAGTGTCTATGTCCTCTCTATGTGCTCTACATCTATGTAGTTTTTTACCACATGCAAATGGCGTGTTTAATCGTTACAAATCGCTGGTGCTTTACAATCGGTTTATGAGGTTAGAGGTTTTGTTGCGAATTGATTCTGGAACTGCAAATGTTAGTGGGTTTCCACTAAATCTTCTGTAAAAGTAAAAGTGATTGAATAAGTTTGAAAGTATAACAATTTAAAGTAACTATAAAGCCAATATGGTAAATATTTAGGAAAAACATATTTGTTTTTATTTTGGCCTCACTACACTTGTTTCACAAATAAGTCATCACTTTACTATGTTAATAAATTTTTTCTAGAAGGTAGAATAAAATAGATTTTTTTAATATGGTACGGTAATATGGTACAAATTATTGTTTCATATTTTGTCACCATTAATTAATCTCGACGTACAATGTTCAAATCATAAAAATAAATATTAGTGCATTATGCTATCGGTAAACTGTATAATTCGGTATCCTATATAGAATACCTAAAATGTGACGTAATGAAAGAAATATAGTTTATTTTTATACTTTGCTTAGGTTTTCTATTGTAATATATGTAATGAGATATAGTATGTAATGAGATAGAGAGAGAGAATAATATTAATATTTAAGTAGCCCAAGAATGAAAAATATATAAACCAACATCTATTTATTTTACACTTTCCTAGAGGAACAGCAGGCCATCTATACAATCCCTTGGTATTATATAGTATACATTTTCTTTCCAAAGTATGTAATGACCAATAATATTTCGCAAATTTTTCATTGTTTCCCTCCTGTGTTTGCCTAGAAGAAATTACTAAATAGTAATAAGGCCGCCATTTGTGTTCTTCATTATAAAATTCTTATATTATATTGATGTTATTTCTCGAACTGTTTAAATATGTGTGCACAACAAAGGATATTTCATTCATTAATATTCATAATATTACATACATTGCCTAGACACCCCAGGTATTCTATATATTACTTAGTCATTGTATAGAATACCTGCCTTACACACTTTGCCGGTAATATATACATCATATTATGCATATTAGAGGTTCTATAACAACGACGAAGAAAAAAAATTAATGATGTAATGTCACTTCACACATTCGAACTTTAATGTCATATTAATTGGCGATGTCGTCTTGGCTAAAAGCTTAGTAGGCCTAATTTTGAAATTAATTTTCATCGATCAATTGACATTTGAATTTGTCTGTTTTAGAATATTGAAGAAGAGATTAGCGCCAAATTGTTTATAAATTGAGAAATCAGCGATGTTACTCTGATTATATTTAGTTCCATAATATCAACACATCATTTCAAACGAACTTGGCGCTAGCGTCGTATTTAAAAGTAGACACCTGTGAAATTCCAAAGTCTATCTATTGAAATTAGATTCAAGAGCAAGCCTACTGCACAGTACAATTTTACCTAATAATATAATAATAATAGCTCCCCTCACCGATTTTGGTATCAGTAACCGATTTCATTGAAACGAGACCAGCTACACAGGAGTTATTTTATATTGCCCAAGTTTGTGCGCAATACACCTAGACACTCTCTCTTCATTTTATTCTCATAACCCTGTGGGAGGGTAAGCCGATACGACTGGCGGGAGAACAGGCGCAGGACCGACTTTTTACATGCCCATCCGACGCATGGATCATCTTTCTTGTCAGACAATCAGGTGAGCAGCCTGCATTGTCCTAACCAAATTGAAAACAACATTTATTTTTTGTTGTGCCAACGCGGGAATCGCATCTCGAGAGCGAAGCTCAGAACCACTAGACCACGGAGGCGCTTACCTAATATTATAATAAAGAGGAAAGATTCGATTGTTTTTTCGTTTGTAATAAATAGGCTTCAAAGAAGTTACTAGGCTGATATTGATAGAACAAATTCTATCAATACCAGCCCAGTAGTTTTGAAGCCAGTAACAAAGTATAATATATAAAGTTTATCACGTGGAATATCATAGGCTACTTTTTATTGCGGCAAAATGTAGGATTCGTTAGGGATTTTGCGTGAACGAAGTCGCGCTTAATATCTAGTTATAAGTGTATTATTTATCGTCTGTGGATTCACATCAGCGTGCAACAAAACAAACAGCCGGAATGGAGATCACGAGGCTTATGAGGCTTCTGTGTAGTAATGACTGGACCTTAAGGGGAAGAATCCCACAATAAATATATTTTTTGATACTCATACCAATTCTGGCGATGAAATAAGGCTGAAGCAGTTATTTTATAAAGTACTCTCTCTTCTTTCACTCTGTAGCCCTAATAATAATATAACAGACATGACTGGCAGGAGATGAGGTGAAAAACAGAATATTAAATGCCCATCCGACGCATGGATCTTGTTAGTCTATCAGGTGATTATGCATTATCCTGACTATGCTTGAAAAACAATTTTTGTTGTTCTACTTCGGAAATCGAATCTACAATCTCCGGGTCGAGAGCTAAGCTCTAAACCACTAGAGCACGCAAGCAATTTATTATGAGTGTAAACTCAGTCATGTCACTAAAGTATAAAGATTTTATTATCATGAGACGCAACATACAAAAGTCAAAATACAACAAACAATTTAAATAAGAACATAATAAAGACGCTTCCCCTTAACCGCGATGATACGAACAATCCCGCGCACAGGAGCCGGCCTCCAATTACCGCGCCATTAAATTATAAAAATAATTCAGTTTAGGCAAGTAGACAAATTATATTTGCGGGATTGCTCGACTAACTAGTGATGTCTGCTGCGTTTATCGATAACTTGACTGATGTAGCAGGTTAGATCGTTTGTTGACGTAGTGAAAGAGTGATTCACATTCTTATACAGTGCTTTTTGCATCCGAAGGATACAAAAATATTTGTCCAAAATTAGTAATATAATATTATAAGTTACAAGCTGACTCATGCCCACTTCGTTGAGCATAGAAACAGTTTGTGATGAATCGTTTAATCGTTCCCGGGACTTTCACGAATATTTCAAGACTAAAAATAGCCGAATCGGTTGAGCCGTTCTCGAGTTATAGCGAGACTAACGAACAGCAATTCATTTTTATTTATAAGATTACAACATAATATTTATAATAAAAATATGTACACAATTCAGATTATATTTTTTTAAATAATCCTTGTCATAACTAAAACTGGATCTCCTTGCAGTGCTTGGTAAAGGTTTTGACGCAGCTTTTTTTAATCTGTCTCTTTTAGGTTTCACCAACACGTCATGTTAAAGTTAATCCTTCATTAAATATCCTGTTATTACTTTCGTATTTCCTTTCAATGAATGAGAAGGCATGTTTTTTAACAATCCATTATCACTAACAAGCGTTGGTGTAATCGGAATTTAAACTATTTAAGATTTTGGCAACACACTTTATGAGTTAAAAAAGTTATATTTGAATTTATTACCCTAAAATCTCTTATAAGTACTATCGATATTCATGTTGCCCATCCCTATCCTATTACCGCGGCGCCGTCTGTAATCCGCGCTCGTTTTATTTTCGCAAATCAGTGCTGCGGTTTAGATTAGATTGTACCCGGACATCGGACGTGGGAGTTTGTGTATCTGTGTGTATGTGTGTATATGTGTATGTAATCATCATCACCGACGTCTATTAAGACTTTCGACACCAATTTTTTTGTGAGAAGGTAGTCAGTTTCGATAAAACTAGGGCAGCTACGCATTCATTGTTATAGTGCCTAAGTGTGTGCGCAGTACACAATAACACGCTCTCCTTTACTCCCGTAACTGCATCGGATAATCAATACAACTACTGAGAAATCTAGGTCCGGTAATAGGATTTTTATCGAAGAAAAAGTTTTGAAGTTTTCGTCAGAATTGAGGAAAAACCTGAGCTCTGCAGAGGACGTTAATGATGATGATGACTGGAAGCTACTGTGCACAAATCTCTCCTCAATATAATCATTAGGTCAGCACCACAAACTATACCTGCCTGTTATTACGATTCTATTAGATATCAAATAGCTAATAGCTATTAATCGCTTACTACCCTCATAACTCAGAGCTTGGGATATAAAAGCTAAATTAATTATTTTATTAATCGAAATAATTGTTCGCAAAAAATAACATGCGATTGCGTTTTTATAGATGCAATTAAAGACGGGTGAGCATTGAATTGAATACTTGTATGGTAGGGACAGGCCCTGTTTTCACGTAATATCTCTACCAAATGAGTGCCCCAATCGGGCTACTATTTCCATCTACAGACAGATACTTGAGACTATGAAATAAGCACACTGTGCGAGCGCAAAATTCATATTTGAGTCATACCTATTAGTAGAATAGTTATGGCTGTTTATACTATTGTTAAAATTAATATTGTACAATGAGATAAGATGTTTTTATTCAATTCAGAAAACATTTTTTGTAAAATTTACTCTGAACAATTTTTTTTGATTTTATTTGATTTTATTTAATTTCACTGACCTGATTCAATTCAATTTTTTATATCCGGAAATTGGTTACATGGTTGTTACAATAGTTTACACACAGTGGGCATAACTTCTGCCCATAGGGCACGGAAATATTTGTAGTAAAAATAATTACAAAGAGGATATTATAAAATTACATGCAATATATATCCTCTCAACATGCATAGTTTATAATGTATACCTCTATGTAAGAGCATTTTGCATTTACACATGTTATAACATATGATGAAAAAACTTTTAAAAAAGAGTGGGTTAATTCTAATTAATTTGACACAGACAAGGACAAAACATTTTATCGCCACAAAATGTTCCCACTAGATCACATTTACTAGATTCTGCGGGCACAAAGTCATAGGCAACACGTAGAATCTATACGTACTGTTTCTAGTATGTCGAGCCCTATCCTTACTTTCTAAATCGTTGCTGGTCAAAGTGGATTAAAGTTTTATTGATTATTGAGTTTTTAGATTCAGTCGTAAAATCCATGAGTATGACGCTGTAAAGCGATGAAAGTAATCTAAATGGAAGTAATAAAATTTAGTACAGTTTTGCTCCCTAGACACACCTATACCTATGATATTAATGACTACTTTCTTAATAATACTGTTATAAACACCAAAGTCTGTTTATATGTACACGCAATTACTACTGAACATGTTAGGGAAATTCGATATTGTTGTAGACTCTAAATTATAGGCTTATTTTAATTGCAGCAAAGTTCCTGTGGGTATTATATATGTGGGTATTATGTGGGACTTTCACGTATTGACACGTTGGCCATACACAAACAAATAAAATGATGTATCCATTGAAATATGAAAAGGAAGATATAGGGTATGATATAACAATTGAAGACCATGAATAGATGAAGGTGATATGTAGCAAAATTCTGATTTTGAGAAAATTAAGTTCAAACTGTCAAATAAACATTTTAGAATACGTCGTAAAGTATTAAGTTCATTAATCTAAATATCCGCCTCTAGAATCAATGTACTTAATACGTTACTAGTAACCAGGATATCTAGATATCCTAAAATGTTTAAGTGACTGTTGAAACTCAATTTTCTGCGTAAATTTTTCGCCACATATCACCTTCATCGATTCATGTCTTCAATTATATTAGTATCGGGCAGTCTAAAATGTATATTTCCACGAAGATTATTAAAAATGATCCAGTTTGTCTGATGATGATGAAGATAACGGACAACAGAATATTGTTTAATTAAATATTTATTGTTGTAGGGTGGGTGGGAGGGCGGGCGGCCCGGTCCTCCCATAGCCCGTATTGATATTGTTTCTAGATGTTTGATTACGCGCGTGGCCACTAATGCAGAGTGTATCAGTCATTGTAAAAACTCACTTCAGAGGTAATATTTGACTCCGAAGCGCAGTGGTTGAGTGCGTTGGTGACCGAGAGGTCGCTTAATCGAATCCTTCCGAGGGAACAACCAGTTTTCTGTATTCCTGGGTTATGGATGTGTATTTAATTTGTGTACAATATAATAAAAATCTTAAATATTTGTATAGTATAAATTTGTTAAGTATTAAATATATTTCCGTTGTCTGGTACCTGTAGCACAAGTTCTTCGGATATTTAGCACGGGGCCAGATTGACGTGTTGTGAAGCGTCCATAGATATTAAGATAATATTTTAAATACTACCGGACCATTAGCTGAAATCACCAAATTCGAATATTCGGCAATGATTTTTATATTGTATAAATTATAAGAAATAAAATTAATCATTAACTGTTAAACATAATCTTAAATAATATTCTTAAAAGAGAAGAGGTTTTGTTTGTTATGATTAGGTAGGATTGACAACTAGTTACTAACTCTAAAATAGGCTCTAAATTAAGCTAGATTATGCGGCACAGATTGGTATTGGGCTTACAAAAAGATACGTGATTTTTTGCTATTTTGTACTTGGCTGATTTTTTGCTATTTTGTATTTTAGTATTTTTTTTTTATTATTACTACAAATATAGCTATTTGTAGCATATATTTATTATAATTATGGTATTTTTATTGAAAAAAAAAATATTGAAAGCTTATAATTGTTTTGACGTCTTTTAAACTTATTTAATATTATATTCGCTGTCCTAATGGCCCCACAAGCAGAGGTCGCGCTTACTCGATCAAAGGTCGAGTGATCGATACTATCTGCGTTTTTATTAAAAGTGACTGTTTGTTCACATCCGGGAATAGAGACTAATGTTCCCAAATACTATGAGATCATCACCTACGTGGCTTGTGAAGAACACTTAGAAAATATATAAAAAAAAGTAAAAAAGTTACGGACAAAAATGATGCCATTTTTGAAAAACTGATGCAAGATCGGCATATTAGTAGTTACGATGTAGCTGAAGAACTGGTAATTAATAATAATAATGTTTATTTACCAAAAACTTTTTCACAAGAGAAATCACTTGAATATAACAATATTTACCTATACATAGAGCTAGGTTTTAAAAATTTACCACAAAATGGTTTTGGCGCATTTAAAAAAGCTAAATACACAAAAAAGATTGAAATTTGGGTGCCTCATGAGCTCATTGAAAGAAACCTAATGAACCGTGTAGGTACTCATTTGTGATTCTTTATTAGTTACGGCGTAATGAAACCGAACCATTTTGGAAGAAGCTGATAACTGGTGACGAAAAGTGGATCACGTACGACAAGAATGTGTGAAAAAGATCGTGGTCAAAGGCCGGTCCGGCTTCACAGACTGTGGCGAAACCCGGGATAACTCACTACAAGGTGATGCTGTGTGTGTGGTGGGATAGGAAGAGCATTATTCATTATGAGTTGTTTATCGCCAAGTATTCGATTCTGAACCGCACTGCAAACAACTGATGAGAATTAAGCAAGAAGTTGAGAGCAAGCGGCCGGAACAAATTAACAGAAGGGGTATGGTTTTTCACCGTGATAACGCTAGACTTCACACATCTTTAGCCACTCAGCAAAAATTACGGGTTGGGCTGGTAGGTGTCAATGCATCCACCGTATAGTCCTGACCTTGCACCTTTAGATTTCCACCTGTTTCGGTCGCTACAGAATTCCTTAGGCAGTGTCAGGTTGACATCACAAGAGGACTGTCAAATCCACTTGTCGCAGTTTTTTCATCAGAAGCCCCAACATTTTTATATGAATGGGATTATGTCCCTACCAACAAAATGCCAAAAAGTTATCGAACAAAATGACACCTATATACTTTAGTCAATCTACTCTAACTAATAATATATAAAGAGGAAAGATTTGTATTTTTGTATGTAACGACTTAACTCAAAAAGTACTGGAAATTTTAATTATTATTTTATTCATTCGAAAGCTACATTATCACTGAGTAACATAAGCTATATAAAATCAATTTCTATTCATTAGTCTCGCTAAAACTCGAGATCAGCTGAACTGATTTGGCTATTTTTGGTCTCAAAATATTCGTGGAAGTCCCAGGAAGGTTTACACGGTTTCTATGCTCAACGAAGTGGGCAGTCGTTACATACAAAAATACAAATATTTCCTCTTTATAATATTAGTGTAGATGTAGATAGTGTAGATGATGTTTCATTTCAATTCCAATAGCAACATAAAGACCAACTACTTTACTATAAGTATCTATGTATAATATCATGGAACAAAATATTTGCGAAAACAACCTACGATTTCTATACTTAGTATTATATTACTCATGCTACTAAACCTTACATGTAACTCCACATGTAATAGGATTAGCTTATGTGAAGCAACAATTATGACATTAAGTACTGATAGCCATCTTGTTTAACATTTTGTTTGCCCTAAACGACTTGTATCTGATTTCGTTACGGCAATTTATAAATAGATAAGGTTCGCGATGTGTGCATCTATATTGCGCTGTTCGGTTGCGACAACTTGTATTGAATGATCCTATAATATGTTTCTGCAGCTCGGTAAAATCCCCTCGGGAACACTACGTTTTTCGGGATAAAAGTACGTGTAAATACATGGAGTCAGCTTCCTGCATACGCAATTTTATCAAAATTAATTCAGCCATTCGCGTGAATAAACAAATAAATTATATAGCCCTATTAGTGCGCTAATATTAAAAACCCCCTCACCGATTTCGGTGTCGGTAGCCGATTTCATTGAAATCTGGCCAGCTACACAGAAGTCGTTTTTATAGTGCCCAAGTGTGTGTGCAATTCACAAAGACACTCTCTCTTCCTTTTACTCTCATAATCCAGTGGGACAGTAAACCGACACGTCCCACGACCACGGTCGAGAGCGAGGCTGAACCATTAGACACAGAGGCCTTAAACCATTATTACGAATGTATACAGTATCTCTTTCGATAAAATCGAATCACTAGTTTAGGTGATATGGTGTTACAAACATAGACTGCCAAATTTATTATTCTTTCGTGGTAGTTGGGTACAAAGATTACTAAAAACACACAAAAGAATAAATTAATTTTAAAAATTGTATCCAATATTATTACAACACACACGGCTGGTTAATTGAGTCCTCAATAAGTGCGCACTCAAATTAAAATACAACTTAAATTTAATTCTAGGTTTGCTCAGCTCTTCACTGAGTTATTGTCATGTTAATTAGTGAAATTACAATGTGCTTGCGAACGGCTTATGTAAGTTACTTCGGAAACTATGTGCTTACACAGTGTTCATTTTACAGCATCTGTGACATACGATTGAGCAATATCTATGGACGCTTCGTATTCGCGCGGGTTTGAATGCCACAGAGGGAAAAAATCAATGTTCCTGGATCATGGATGATGGATCAGTGTTTAAATGAGTGAAAACATCTTATATAACGGGTGTAAAAAGAACAGTCACTTTGGGATATGATTATTATGACCTTTTCTCGTTCTAGAACTGTATTTTTTTTACAAAAATATTTCTTTTTCTTGCTACTAAAAACAAGAAATGGTAAAAAGTAAAAAAAATACATTTCCAAAATAAGGAAAGGTATTCAATGTTATAGAGACGGTTCGTTTTACATTCTGTATGTGTATAGTATATAAGTATTAATTATATTTCCGTTGTCTGGTACCTTTATAGTTCTTCTGATACTTAGGCTGGGGACAGATTGACGTGGTGTGAAGGTATTAAAAAAACTTGTGTCACGGTGACTAGGATACCTAAACAAGCCTCTTTTGGCTTTTCTCGTTAATTCAAATACTGTAAAACCATCGCTTGACAACATATTCATATTTGATTAGCATACACAATACAACAATTGTATGATAACTGGTGATTTTGACAATCACCTGGGGGCTGATGCAAGATGCCATCGCTAATTATTTTGTGTAAACCTGTGTTTCTCGCCTATTTATAATAATTTAAGTATTATTTTTTGTGAGAAATAAAGCCTTAAAATCCCTAATTATCGCTTAGAATGTTCGATTACAAAATGTATGTGATTTGAGATAACTACGCTAAATGATCGCGATTTGGTATGTCGTTTATCGTACCTTATGTCAAATCCCATACATATCGAACTTTGTAAGCGATAATTAGCGATGAAATCTTGAACCAGCACCCTGGGCCCTTATCCATGATGACTTCTGTCACTTACAAAACTCGGAAACAAAATGTATGGCAGTTGATATATCACTAAGTGACATATTAATTCTTGAGTTACTTGGAGAACCTTATGTCAAGTCCACGTTTTGATTGTGAACTTCATAAGTGATAATAGCGATGGCAACTTGTGTTGGGACTATAAACAGACATAAGAAAGAACGTATAAGATATACGCGCAACAACAAAACCCAAGATTTTTTTAAATAATATTTTCGTCGAGTTACAACACGACAAAAACCTCTAAACTGTGCTTTTGATAGCATTTTTTTTAATCGTACGTTTAGGATAATCATTTACATTGCTGTTGTATTTCGGAAGCGCGTACATTTTGGAGATTTTATATACAGAGTGTAAAAAGAGCAGTCACTATAACTTTGAGAGACGATTATACGACCTTTCCTTATTTTGGAAATGTTTTTTTTTTGTCAAAAAATTTTTTTTTTACTTTTCACCAATTCTTATTTTTTTGTCGCAAAAAATAACAATAAATAAAAAAAAACATTTTTGTAAAAAAGTAAAAAAAAATACATTTCTATAATGAGAAAAGGTAGGTATAATCATATCCCAAAGTTATAGTGACTGCTCTTTTTACACCCGGTATACAGGGTGTAAAAAGATCAGTCACTATAACTTATTAGGACATTGACTGATTCTAGAAATGATTTGATTTTCATTATTTATTTTTTGAAAAAAAATTTTTTTTTGTTATTTATTATTTTAGTCGTAAGGCTGAACTGTTTGGAACAACGTTCTGCATTAAATTCTTATATTTTATAATTTTTGCCCTAGTACGTAATGAACGTCTTACGCGTGCTATTGACCTCTCCGCGTAATCAGCTGATCGCTGTGTTGTGCACGTTGTACACTGCCTATTGAAATTTTTTAAAACAGTCGATTAAAGGCAAATGACTAGTACCAATGAATATATCTCTTGCCTGGCTATTACCCCACGAAGTTATAGTGACTGCTCTTTTACACCCTGTATAATAGGTTTATTCCTTAGATAGCGGTAATACCAGCACATCCCGGGTCGCGTGTTTGACCCGGTACATCAGCTAGTGACCGGGCGGTATGGAGGAAACGCATACCATAGTCACTAACAGTGCTGGCTAAAACAAAATGATAAAGTTTCGATACAGTCCTGATATTATGTTATAACCACAATTTTGTGACGAATCTATACTATAATATTATAAAGCGGAAGAGTTTGTTTCTTTAAACGCGCTAATCTCAGGAACTACTGGTCCGATTTGAAAAAATATTTTTTTGTTGGATATTCCATTTATAGGGAAAGGCTTTAGGTTTTATAACATTACTCTGCGACCAATAGCAGCGAAGCATTAGTGAGAAATGTTGCCAAAACGGGGAAAATTATTCACATTTGAGGACTTTCGTTACGTGCATAAGCATTCTCTCTTCCTTCACTCTCGTAGCCCAGTAGGACGGATAACTGACACGACTGGTGGAAGATCAGGCGCAGGACCGACTTTTTACATGCCCATCCGACGCATGGATCATCTTTCTTGTCAGACAATCAGGTGATCAGCCTGCATTGTCCTAATCAAACTTAAAAACAATATTTTTTGTTCTTCCAACGCGATAATCGAAACCACTACTCCGAGTCGAGAACTAGGCTCTCAACCACTAGACTATTAGTAGCATTCTAAGCCAATGACACCGTATTATTTTCGAGTATAAGTAGGTTTGACAGGTTCTTCTCGGCGGGTTAGCGTTGAACCGGTGGTAGCTTGTTGACTTTCCGAAAATAGCTTGTTAAGTTTCATTTGGAAATAAAACGTTTTTTTTTTTATTGGAATTGAAGACATGAATGGATGAAGGTGATAGGTAAATTGAAGGTGCAAAAAATTTTAACCGGAAAATTGACTTTTTATACATTTTAGGATGTAGTAACGTATTAAGTACATTTATTCTAGAGACGGTTCATTAGATTATTGTACTTAATACTTTACGACGTATTCTAAAATGTTTAAGTGACAGTTTGAACTGAATTTTCTGGAAACCAGAATTTTGCTACATATCACCTTCATCCATTTTATGTCCTCAATTATATTGTATTGGCATTATCTTGGAGAGTAGTTCCCTGGACATGCCACAGCGATTACCCAATAGGAGGTCAATACTCGGGTCAGGGGTGCAATTAATTTATTACAGGAATATTCATGGCGATGATGAATGCGGCGGGAATATGCGCAGTCACAGACGCGGCTAGGCCAGGAGCCGGGACGGGTTTGGTCGACACTACCGTTAGAACCGTTTTGTTAAAAAAATCCGGATTGTTAGAAAACCAGACTGATTATAATCAGTCTGGTTTTCTAACAATCCGTATTTTTTCAACTATAATTATAGTTAATGGAATCAGGCTTTGCGGAAGTCCAATGCTTAATTTATATTTTGCAGGATATTGCTAGATATACAGGCTGTAAGATGAATGAGTGATAATACTTTAGGGTGTGTTTGGTTCCCATATAATAGTGAAAGTACCAGCACTGTAAAAGGTAAAATTATTGTATGGGAAAATTCATGATCTAGAGAGATTTCTCATCCAAACATGAAAGTTAAAAGTAAGTCTTTCAGCGCTGGTACTTTCTCAGTATACTCAACATACACACCCTAAAGTATTTTCACTCATTTCTTTTACACCTTGTATATTTAAATTCTATGAATGTAGTTCTCAAATTGCGAGTGTAATAAAATTGTATCAAACATGGGTTATGTCAGTGATAATACTACCCCGGACATATTACGTTACAGAACAACACTAGGAAGTTTAGACTCAGAAATACTTTTATTTATTTTTATTCAGATAATCGTAATAGGTATTAACTTAATATAATATTTTTAGTGAATTCTGCCGAATTTCGTTTGTGTAAAAGTCAAAACATAATAAGATTAGTCGATTTTTTGTTAAGACAGACTTTCTGTATTAATGAAGATAATGAAATGAAAAAGAATATCAATTTAACATTCGGCCGAACAATTATATGTCTAGTCTATACCAAAATCTATTAAAATCCGGTGTAAGCGAGCGTAATATACAAACATACATTTATACATTTTGTATATTTTATTATAAATATATTAGAGAAGAAAGAAGAATATTTAGGATTACCTAAAGAAGTCCGTCTTTGCAAGACTAAACTGAATTATAATAAAATAATTGCTGTCAGCTCCTAGGCTATATAGACCAGGGCCCGACGGCGGTCAGCGCGCTCTCTATTGTCTACACCCCGTAGAACAATGAGCATCACCGACGAAAGCTCAGATACGGCCCAGCAACAATGTACTTTATTTGAATGGAACTTATCTTCGAAAGCTCTTGCTCTAAAATGCTTTTATAAAGGTATTATTTTCTCATTTATTAATATCAAAAAGCTTCGTATTATTAAAATATGTATTAGAGCTTTTAGTAAGCTTTCTCATAATATTTTCAAACTAACACATTCCTATTACATAACTCAAATAAAAAAAACCAAAGCTTAATCTAAATAAAAATGACATATTTCAAGAGCTTTCGAAGCTTTTGTCATTCAATTTCTGATTGAATCGTCGCCTGTCAATTACCGGGAACCCTCGTGAGATAATTAAGGGCAGAACAAATAGTGCAGGAGCCCGCGCCGATCACAGAACAAATAGTCCGAGATCCGAATGTTTATCGTTCGGATTCCGGTGTTACACGACCAGCTTTCTAAGATAACATTGCCTACGCGCATTCACCGAATTTATATTACACGAGTTAGATTGATGGATGTGGCAAATTCAACATTTTAACGTGAAACCCTTTATCATCATGAAAAATAAAACTATATTCTCATAATATTATAAAATGTTTTATATTAAACATTTGTAAAGAAATAATATAATTTAATCACAGACGATCAGTAGATAGAAGCATATTATTATCATGTATAATATTTGGGATTGACGTATTGTAATATATTGTATCTATACTTGCAATATTTTTTATCGTATAATTAAGGACATGAATGGATGAAGGTGATATGAAGCAAAATTCTGATTATGAGAAAATTGAGTTTAAACTGTCACTTAAATATATTAAAATGTAAAGTAATACTTTACATTATACTTTACATAATAATACATTAATCTAAAGATCCGTGTCTAGAATAAATGTAATTTATACTACATATCCTAAAATGTTTGAGTAAAACGTTAAACTCAATTTTCTGTGTGTGTTTTTTTTGCGACATCATCTTTATTCAATTCAATTATTATTAGGTATGTTTAATAAAAGATGATTTTTGATTGTAATATATTTAACATTTTGCATTTCATGTGTAAGCTAACCCTTATTTTAGGCCATATTTTTACATTTTTTTTTAGTTTCATCGACATCTTGCTATAAAAACTTTAACCATGCTAAATTTCACACTCCTTCATTCTTACAATCCTCGTTTAACTATACTCATTATTTTTTCATCGCGTAATGGCTTTGATTGATCAACAATACACGAGATATCGTCTCTAGATAAGAAATACGTCTCTGCGAATATCGGCTTACTGGAATAGTGAGCTGTTATTTAATTTAGTATGCTTGGAACACTGCCAACATCAACACGTGTCACATTGCCGCAATGTCTGCTTAAAATTTATTAATTAAGATTTATAAAAATTTTAAGTGACATAACTAGCGGCTTGAAATAAAATTAGAAATTTTTTGAAACTTTTGTCTCAGTTCGATATTAATAAATGTAGCTCTATTGGGCATTACCAAGAGGACATATTTTATTCTTGTTTTTGTATGGGACACGTAATCTATAGGTTTTTAGTTTATTGTATTGTTGATCGACGTGTAACTATTAAAAAAAGACGTATGGCACTCGGGGACTGCCGCGGTAAAGCTATTGCATAGTATTTTTTTATTTTATATGGTTGAATAAACTTAATATGTAACTTTTAGTTCACAATGTTAAACCTAGATGGCGTTGTCACTTTTCTGCAGTTTTCTACATCGTGCTATCGAAAACATTAGTGAAATATATATAAGTATTGTGAAGGATTTTTATTGTTGTGTGGCACTATGTTCGGAAATATAATTATTTTTAGGAACGAGTTTGAGTTATTAATTATTCGAAGATTCGAACCCCACCACCCAAAGGGCCAGGTGAGTGTTGTTTAGGGGGTGTTAGGTTTTTTTCGTTATGGAATTTCTGGATTCGGTCCCCACGCTCAAGGCCCGCGATAGAAGCTATGCAATAGCTTAAAATATTTTTTTTAATTTTGTTCCTTATATGAACTGGGAGCAAAACTTCCAACCTCTTCACCACATCCACCCATCCTACATCTGTGTGTTGACCCGTAGTATTTTGTTTGTGAAGTGGTCATCGAAGCCCGGATGGTCTTAACTGGTCTAAGCCCAAACTCGAGGACCGGTGGGCGGAGTGTCATTAGGAATTTAATCCAGGTTGTGTTTTAATTTGAATAAAAAATAAAATAATGACGCAATAAAATAGAACACTGAGTAAAATAATTATGTATACTGTCCTGACTGTTATTATACAACGTTCGAACTTTTCAATCATTCTATCAAACAAAATCAAAAAGGCACATTATAATATACCTTGTAGAAGAACCTAACATCTTTTATGCCGCTGCAAAATTTATCATGTGTAAGATTTCCACTTTATTTCCCTTCGTAATCAAAAATCAATCAAATCAAAATATTTTAACTCCAAATAAAACATACCAAGCTATTTTCGGAAAGTCAACAAAAAAACCTTTTTGCTTACGCAGAACTTCGCACAGATATAGATTATGCCATTTAAAAGGACATTGGCTACTTTTTATAAAAATGTTTTTGCGGGATTTTTCTTTGCATACCAAATTGTAAGTGTAGGTAAATGTAGGTAAGCTAATAAAACAACAAACAGCTAACAATATTTTACAATCGTAACATCTCAGCTCGTGAGCCAGCGCTAACCTTCATATATAATTGTACATCTCATACATGAACTGATCAACTGACATACAATATGCATAATGTTATTAGTGATTACTATCCGAGATCTAGAGGAATACAAGTTAAATATATTATGTTAATAGGAGTTCGATTTTAAGAGAAAACACAACGGCATTATATCATACAAAAACGAGGTCTACCCCTGTTCCCCTAGATAATGCCACTAGAGTACGTCTTTACTATTAATACGTCCCTAATTTTTCCTTTTTTTATAAATCAATTATTAAAAGAGTTCAAAACCTATAAAATATTTTCGGATTTTTGGCTGTGTTTAAACATCCAGGAAACAAATTGGAGTATATTAAATTATAAAATCTAAATAAATCAATATAGCTCAAGCCTTATTTTAGTTTATAATGAATATTGTACCTAAATTGGTTAACTTTAGAAGGAAGAAACAGGGATCTCCTCATTGTCAATTTCTCATGCTTATATTAGGTAATTTCAGTTCAAGCTGCAGTTGTCTCTATCGGTTTGATCGGGCCCTTGCGGGATAGCAATAGAATGTACATGTAAGTTACTTACTTATGTACTTTACATTTCTCTAGACCATTAGAATGTACATAATATACCTTCTTTACATTTCTCTAGACCATTAGAATGTACATAATATACCTTCTTTACATTTCTCTAGACCATTAGAATGTACATAATATACCTTCTTTACATTTCTCTAGACCATTAGAATGTACATAATATACCTTCTTTACATTTCTCTAGACCATTAGAATGTATAATATACCTTCTTTACATTTCTCTAGACGATGGTGTTTCCTCTTAAGGCTGCATGTGCGCGATAAGTTGAAAATTTGAGTACTTTATAACCTTTTTTCTCATTACATGTATAGTAAGGGTTAACCTTGTATAGATTATCTTGCATACGTTTAGCATGTTATCATCATACTGAGGAGAAGAGGCGATTCCGCATCAATAAATATAACAATGACGTAATCAAGTGTGATTGAAAAAATACAACATCCTTTATGAAAAGTATATTGCATCAACTTACATACTAGTTCTACTCACCTTACTAAATGAATTGGTACTCGTATATTGTACCTACCAACTTTCATCCTAATTCAACTGACCTGCGTATAAAAAAAGTATATTTTACCTATTAATCGTAAAAAAACATTAATTCAACTAACTTTTTCATTGACTAAAAAAAATTCTAGACTGAGAAATGGTAGTATAATAATTTCCTTAAGTTATACTACTACTGGCTGACCCGTGCTCACTTCGTTGAGCATACAAACCGTTTAAACCTTCCCTGGACTTCCACGAATATTTCAAGACCAAAAATAGCCGGATCGGTTCAGCCGTTCTCGAGTTTTAGCGAGACTAACGAACAGCAATTCATTTTTATATATAAGAAGATTAGTGACTATTCTATTTACAACATGATATTGTATAATAAAATAAACACAGCATATATTGTTATTACGAGTATGTATATTTAAATCGTCTCAGTCCCTGTCTTTAAAATTATTATATAATACAAATATCACCTTGTCCGTATTTCACGCGCATCACGCTGTAATTAGATCATCATCATCACTCACCTGCCGTCCCCGACCCGCGCTCACGATCGTCACGACGTCGGTAGCGTCAGCAGCTGCAATATCCTCCAAGTTATGTAGAAGGTTAACTGCTTTTAGTAAAAGTTTTAGGTATATCAACTTTTTTTATTGAACCTAAAAGTCGGGACCGCCGAGTGTGTCCGAGCGAGAAAGATACAATCAGCTGATCCTCACAGTTGTATCGCTGTATTTTTCATTTCTGCCGAGCGGTCCTAAGCGCACACTCTTTTTTTTATTCTCACTGCTTTAATTTAGCAATGTTGGTAAAGTAACTTTTAATCTATAAGTGAAAATAAGCAATTCCATTTTTACTTCTGCATATCCAAAACTTTTCCGAGATAGCTACTCAAAAGTAAATATTTTTCCTTACAATAACACCAATAAATAGAATATAGCTAAAACATAATTATTATAGGTTAATATGACGGATGAACGTAAAGAGAATTGTATTTAACTCCAGATTTAAGAAAATAATAGCAACTAACACATTCGCAATTCGAAACAAACAAATGAAAACACAATATCTAGTACTTACTTGTTGCATAATATTGTAACTATAAAAAATAACAAGTAATATTAGACTGTCCTATATCTTTAATTAAATATAAATCCTATAAAATAATTTAGTTTTTAAACTACATATTACACCTATCTACTTTTTTGCTGACTCTCCCAAAACTTTTTGTATGTTTATGTATCAATTTGTTTATTTTAGAGGTTGTGAGCGCTGTAGCAATAAAATAAATAATATTTCATTGTATCTGTTACGTACAATAATCAATTATAACAAAAATATTCCCAAATTAATTTAAGCTACGTAAGGTCAACATAAAAATGTTAAAACTCCACGTAATGGATTTCGATCGTGACTGCGGTACGTATTTCTTAATGTTTATCGCCAAAATGATATATTTCATTTTTTCCTACTGTATTTGGAATATTTAGTTATTAATGTTGTATCTACTACATACATGAATTTTTTACTTTATGTTACTCACAATTTTATTTTAAGAACTTAATTTTTTTAGACAAAAGATAAAATACCACTTTGAACTGTTATTGATTTTATATTTTCTATACAGAGTTTCATGGTTAATATATATTAACTTATATATTAACCATGAAACTTATCTGATACATAAAAATTTTTCAATCGTCAGATAACTTTTATCTAAGGAATAATAAATATGTGACTTTGGCAGATTTTGTATGGAACAAATGTCAAAGTCACATGTTTATTTAACAGATAAAAGTTATCTGACGATTTAAAAATCGGCCCTAAGCCGAATGTAGTGTAAAGAGCACGTTGAGCATTTTTGTTTAGGCACCTCATATTAATTTATTACAATAAACCCTGTAGATCAAAATCTATTATTGATTGTTGAAACCCCATCTACGGTTTAAAATAAAAGTGTTGTAAACATGACATAACATCCTCGCTAACCTTTTCACTTCCTTTATAGCATCTATAATTCTATACTAATATTATAAAGAGGAAAACACAGTACTTAATTTTTGTATGTTATTTAAAAAAAACTACAGGACGGTACACATAAATAAAATTAATATTCGCATTTCTCATAAGTATTATGAACAAGGAACGATTTTTCAAAATTCAACCCCAAATGTGGTGAAAATATTCAACGCCCAAGGGTGTGAAATATTTATAAAGCAGGTGAAGTAAAAAGTTAGTTACAATAAAGTGATATCACGCTGATGCTGATGTTGAACGCTAGACCCACCCACAAAGCAATTAGAATGAAAAAGTCAATAGGTTATTAATTTTCACTCAAAAATTGTGGACCGCTCAAAAGTCAACTTTCTTCCGATACAAAGAAGACCATAAAATAATTCACACTTTAAATTATTTCCTGTGAAATTTATTTATTGTGTATTAATAGACGAGATATAGAGGTATGAGATTAGGTTCTTGTGTGAGGACGCCATTTGCGATTGACAATGGAAAATAAGTTTCCACTGCCGGGCATAAGCTTCCTCCAAAGTAGGTATTTCATGCAGGGTAATATATAATAATAATAATAATAATAATATCTATGGACGCTTCACACCACGTCAATCTAGCCCCGTGCTAAATATCCAAAGAACTTGTGTTACAGGAGCTAGACAACGGAAATATATTTAATACTTTTATACTATAAACATATTTAAGATTTTTATTACATATATACACAAATTTTATACACATCCATGAACCAGGAACACAGAAAACTTTTTGTTCCTTTAGCAAGATTCGAACTTGCGACCTCTCGCTTGAGCACCTTCGCGCTCAACTACTGCACTACGGAGGTCGTCCATTCAACCACTGCGCAACATCACAACGCTCGGCAAGCGCCAAGCACGAAGCAAGCTGTTGCGTCTGCCATACTCGTTGTTTAGCAGGCGCATAGGATTATAACAATGTCCGCGAAACGCTGCTGGCCATTTCCGGAAATATGGAGTATATATCCGGAGATGGGCATCAGCGTTGTCGCCTTTCATCATGCTCTGTCGCCTTTTACGATACCCAAGATGGTTGATAGGGCGCTATTATTCTTCTGAAAATACCTATCTGAAAAGTTCTCGAATATTTTCGGATAAATTGAGTTCTTTTAAAAATAAATTAAAACTAATTCTAAGTTATAACGCGTTCTAGTTTTAGTTTTATTTATATATTTTTTTATGTGGATACATATTTTTAACTTTTAAACGTTTTAACACATTTGTCACACACTCTTGTAGAATAAGAATATCAACATCATGTTGAAGACTGATTATTTTTAAAAAGTAAATTGTTTATTTTTCGTTATTCTATATAATCACTCATTCATCATTAATTAAGCATACGTATTTCACTTTCTCTGTCACCAATTGCCAAAGCTGATGTATTTCACATGTAATTTAATTTTATCTATAAGCAAAACTATTTTATGAATTATTTCAAATATTAGTAAATCAATAAATAAAAATATATCTCCCGCGACCTCCTCCATCGCTGCTCTTATCACATGAGCAAAAGAGGTCTTCAATCTGAATATACTCGTAATACAGACTTAAGACAAAACTTAAAGTAACATATACTTCCGTTTGACTATTCGTAAGTGTTATTATTCCGAAGGTTACATTTTTAATTACGTAACCCACAACACCAGTTCACACAAACGATCACGCCTCGCCGGCGCCCACGCGATCCATAATACAATTATAGATTAATTAGTATGTAGTGTAGTGTATTTCGTTTGTGGATACGTGCAGTGTGTCTCTCAGAGACAGCGATAAATTTTATTTGAGAGATTTATTGATGTGAAAATAGCTGTGTTATACGTAGAACGAACGAAATCTCTGTGAAGAAAGAGGTTAGGTGTCGATGTTACTTACATACTTACTTGAGATTTCAGAAGTAAACTATTTTTTAAATATAATTCGTATAGTAATACTTACTAATTTTTACTACAATGCACGTGAAGAAAAGTACATTTTAAACAATAACTAATTTAATAATTTAGCAAAAAACTAAGTAATCACATTATTTACCTAGAATTTCGTGTAATTATTTGTCAAAATTGACCAATTTAAGATTCCTTTTACATAGGTAAAATTCTTACCTCATTTGCACCTCTACAACACCTCATCTTTGCGATAGTGTACTAAACTCATTGTCTAAACTGTGACTCCATGACGTTTCCGAGAACGGATCGATCCACATCAAATGCAACTAACTATACTTTGAGATCGGCGCACGACGCGAGCGCCGGCAATACTAAATAGTTCATTTGTATCTCAATCAGTGACGTACCGGCACTAGGGATGTCGCACGCTCATAGAAAATAAAGAATAAATATTTTTTTAATCTAATTTTGTCTATATTATGTTTGTTAATTATAATAAATAACTTAAACTTTGGTTGGTTACTGTAATTATAAATTTATTTTAACAATTCAATGCCAATCTCCTCCAAATAACTTTTACGTAATAGTTGTACAGTCCACCCTAGAGACAAACTTCTTCAGAATTCTGCTGTCACTGTCAAGTAATCTTTGCAGTAGTTGCTGCTTTTTTCGCAAAATAGCATGAAAGCCGTCGACGCGAGATGAAGAAAATATTTTAGTCGCGCTGCAGCGCCACAGCAGCCCCATCAGTATCCTGGGGATAAATTATAAATTACATTTATTAATTTAAATAGATAAATATAGTATTAACTGCATATAGCAAGGGGTGACGGGCATATGGACGGAAGAATAAAGCGAAACCATTAGAGTTCCTTATGTTGTTATGACTAGAAACTTTCATCCTATGGGATAATAACGACAAATTTGTAACGATTTCTTTTTTTATGCACCTTAGTTACAGAAATTATCCAACATTGCGTAGGTAGTTATTTATAACCGATAGGACGATTCCCAAAAGCCATAAATGACCTCTGTAGTGCAGTGGTTGAGCGCGTTGGTGCTCGAGCGAGAGGTTGCGGGTTCGAATCCCACCGAGGAAACTAAAAGTTTTCAATGTTCTCGTGTCATAGATGTGTATTTAATTTGTGTATAATGTAATAAAAATCTTAAATATAATATGTATAGTATAAAATTGTTAAATACATATTTTCGTTATCCTGTAAATCCAATTCTTCGGATACTTAGCACGGGGTCAGATTGACGTTGATATATTATAATTATAAAACATAAAATATTTTACCTAAATTACACATACGCTTGCACTATATCCCTAGCGTAATGGTATGTCAATGCATACGCAAGCCGTGATGCGCTTTTTTGTGCTAATGAAGTAAAGACAAGTTAAATCATTTCACAGAACCACTTCGTCCGGAATATCAATTCAAGTTCATTGAGAAACCGATGGCTGGGACGCGATAGATCGATTTGTAACGGAGATAGCAGTAATAGAAGGTATTAGGGTCACATACCATTGAAGACATGAATGTATGAAGGTGATATGTCGCAAAAAAAAATTACCAAGAAATTGAGAGAGAGATTTAAAAAAATTGAGTTTAAATTGTCACTTAAATATTTTAGGATAATATGTAGTAACGTATTAAGTACATTTATTCTAGAGACGAATCTTTAGTTTAATGTGCTTAATACTTAACAACGTATTATAGAGTGACAGTTTGAACTCAATTTTCACGAAATCAGAATTACGCTACATAATGTACCTTACATATCTTCATCCATTCGTGTCTTTAATTGTATAAAACAAATAACCTATATTATTAACTAACGCCTCCGTGGTCTAGTGGTTGAGAGCTTCACTGTCGACCCGGAGTACACGGGTTTGATTCCCGCGTAGAAAAAAAACATTGTGAGGATCTCAGTACACAGTCCAATACTTTGTGGGAGTACAGCTAGTGGAAGCCCCAAAGGGAGATCTCCGACCGAGCGAGGTGGTATGCTCGGTCAGGCCGAAGCCCACTGTACTCATGGGATTTTCTCTCTCGATATCCCGGTGGGGACGAGGTATTCGGTGACGGGGCTATGCCCCTTGGCCGAGGGATCTTCCGCGCCTCACGACGGTGAGGCGGTAACTGGGTCGTGTGGAAACACTAATGCTCTTGTGCAAGCTGGCTCAATCCTGCTCTACTTTCCCTGTACCACTCCGGCGGTCCACCCCGCCAGGTGAGATCCCCGGTAGCCCCGGGGAAGGCCCAGCGGAGGCTGCCAGCGACAGGAGCGGTAAACTCAGGTGTAGAGCGGAGAGTGGCTTGCTTGTTGTGTGCATGATGACCGGTGGCTCTTCTGGATGGCTGCATTCTTGTATTTATAAATAATCAGGCATAAGATTTTATTGGGTTAATTATATAAATTGTATAAATTGTAAAAATTATAAAAATTATTAAGTTGATTATAAGTTATTTGTTAGTAGATTAATAGATTGGGTTAATGTTAAGATTAAATATTAGAATTGGAATTAGAATTAATAAAATTATTTAGGCGACGATTGGTGGGCCCTAACAGCACAATGGTTAGTTGTGCTGGACTCTACCGATCGGGAGGGGAATTAGCATAATTTTTGGGGCTGGGATGGGAGGGGGACAACACACTATCTACCTCTCCCTATCGAAGCGAAAACTAAAAATATAATAAGAATTCAATAAGATTAAACTTAAATTCAATAAATTATAATAAAAATGAATAAATTAAGTTAAATTAAATTAGAATTAAAATTGTATTGATATGGGAATTAAAATTGTTATCCTAGCGATATGGAACTGACTGGTTGTAGAATCCTAGCGACATGTAATGATAACTTAAATTGTAAAATTTATTATATGGCAAGACTCTACCGACCAGGGTGGGGCATTCAGTTAGTATGGGATAGGGACGGGAAAGGGCGACTATTTGTGGGACTTAGAAGTCCGACAGACGACAATCCTTCTCCGATCTACCTATCAACCAGCGAACTGATGGGGAGACGAATTACTAACAAAGAGAAGTGAAAAAATGAGAAAATAGATAAGAAATAAAATAAGTGGAGTGAGAGAGCATATGATTTGGTAACGGATCTAGTATTTGGCAATCACTAGTCCGGGGGCAATATTATGTTTTCCCTAGGGAAAGATTTCTTGTCTGGGGGGCGGGCATGCCATGGGGCTAGATCCTTAAGGGAGTCTAGCCGGGAGGCGTCCGTTCTGGCAAACATGTTAGTCGTCAGTCTACTAATAAACTCTGGGATGCTCTCAACCTTCAGGTCACGGGCTATGACTGAGTTTTTGACGTATTTTGGGGCCCCGGCTGCGAGCCGGAGAGACTTATTTTGTACTCGCTGTATGCGGAGTTTCAGTGCTGGTGATGTAAGCTGATACCAGGCCGGGGCTGCGTACGTGAGCCGTGACCTGATATAGGTTTTGTAGAGAGCAATCTTGGTTGAGATGGGTAGGACTGGTGAGGCCATGACTGGTCTTAGTTGGGCC
Organism: Celastrina argiolus; assembly: GCA_905187575.2. NCBI lineage: Eukaryota > Metazoa > Arthropoda > Insecta > Lepidoptera > Lycaenidae > Celastrina > Celastrina argiolus. The sequence continues at coordinate 1,608,774 of LR994591.1, read as the reverse complement.
AATGCCGCGCTAGCCGAGGCGGCTGTAAGCTGGGTGTGCTTAGCCATTGTTAATTGGCAGTCAATGGTGACGCCCAGGTACTTGGCCTTCCGGGACCAAGGGATATTTATGCCATTGAGCGTGAGCTCAGGTGGGAAAGCAGTTGCGCTGTACATCGGGACAATGGGGGCCTGAGTCTTGGCTGGGTTGGCTGAGAGCCGCCATTTCTGCAGCCACTCGGGTATTTGGTCCAGTGCGCGCTGCATTTTGACTGCCGCAAATGGGCGCGACATGGAGGTTGTTAGGTACGCGGTGTCATCTGCGTACAGGGCTATTTTGGCGTCTTTGTGACAGGGGATGTCTCCGGCATATAAGTTATACAGGCTCGGAGACAAACAGCTGCCCTGGGGAACTCCAGCGGTGATGGGGTGGGGTTCGGACAGAGCGTCCTCCACTCGGACCATAAAGGTGCGGTCCTCGAGGAAGGACGCTATCACCTTCACCATCTGTTGGGGAACACCATGGGAAAAAAGCTTGTAAATTAGGCCGTCGTGCCACACTCGGTCAAAGGCCTTTTCCATGTCGAGGAAAACGATACATGTGACCTCCTTTTTGTTGAGTGCGGCCGTGAGCGAGTGGATAACTCGAGCCAGCTGGTGGGTTGTGCTGAGCTCGGACCTAAACCCGAATTGCTCAGTTCTTTGGGGCAGGTGTGGCATGAGGTGTGAGAGTAATATCCTCTCAAACACCTTTGAAATAGACGGAAGGAGAGTAATGGGGCGGTAACTCTCAGCCCTTCTCACGTCCTTTTGTGGCTTGGGTATCATGGTCACCGTTCCTACCTTCCATATGGAGGGAAAGTGGCCTGATCGGATGATACCGTTGAAAAGGCGAGTGACAGCTGCCACCGACTTGTGTGGGAGGTGTCGTAGGTGGGCGTTGGTGAAGGCATCGATGCCGGGGGCCCTTTTGAGCGGTAGGAGCGATAGAGCCTTTTTGACCGCCGTCGGGGTGATGACGACGGGGGCGGTAGTGGGGAGTGTGGAATTTTTAAACTCCCTCACTCGGGCCTCGACTTCAGCGATGTGCTCTACTGCTGTAGAGTCGAAGGGCACGAATTGGTGCTCTAGGTGTCGAGCAAGTATGTCGGCACGGTCCGTAGCACGATACCGTAGGAGGCCGTCCTCATGTAGGAGAGGCCTGGTGGGTGGGTTAGCGTTTTTGAGGCTCCTACAAAGTCGGTGGAGGGAGGGCCAGTCGTCCGCCGCAGCCTCAATTATTCGGTTCCATCGTTCCGTGTTAATGAGGGCGAGCTCGGAACGGATCTGTTCTGCGAGTGAGTTTACTTCCCGCTTGGTGTTGGGGCAACGTGTACGTTGCCACACCTTCCTCAGAGTTCTCTTTCTCGCAATGAGGGCTCTGAGGTGTTGCGGGAGGCGGGGGCCATTTGTGGAGAGATTTTGGGGAGCAAATGTCTCGCTGTTTGTTCTCGCTGCCCTGAATGTCCTGTCTAGTGCTTCAGCTAGACTTTCGACCTCGGCAGCGGTTGTGACAGGGAATGTTGGGGTGTTTGCGTTGAGGAACTCCGCGAAGCGATCCCAGTCTGTCCTAGGTCTTAGTGGCTTAGGAGGAAGCCCTGTAGGAAGACCTTGTATCGTGAGCAATACAGGGTGGTGGTCTGACTGCATGCAGTCCGACAGTACCTCCTGCTGGATTCTGCCGGACAGGCCCTTGCAGATTACAATGTCCAGGACATTGGCTGCATGGTTCTGCGTGTCTGGGTATCTGGTGGGTACGTCTGGTCCCAGAACTTCATATTCCCGGGCTTCGGCGTCATTGTGTAGAATTCTGCCGTTCGTACACATGTGGCAGGAATTCCAGGCTGGGTGGCTGGAATTCATGTCGCCGGCTATGACAGCCGGCTCTTGGGCCAAGAGCTGGTGGATGTCAGCGACATTTAGCCTAAAGTGTGGCGGTTTATAGGCCGCGAAGAGACAGGTTGGTTTTCCTGCGAGCAGGACTTCGATGCCTAGCGACTGAAATGATGTCGTTTTGGTATCGGGAAGAAGCTGGTGGATGATCCTCCTGCCGACGCAGATGGCGAGTCCGCGTCTGGCAGTGGGGTGTCCTGCGGCGTTGGTGGAGTCATCCAGGCGGTACACGTGATAGCCCGGGATGTGAAAGTGGCGTTTGGGGGACAGCATTGTTTCATTGATTAACGCTATGTCCACGCCGTGGGTTTGGAGCGTATGGCGGAGGAGTGTGATTTTACCGTACACTCCTCTCGCGTTCCAATGCAGTACCTTTAGTTGCTCCATTGAGATACTATTGTAGTGAGCAGCTGAAGGGCTGCTGTTAGGGCCATAATAGTCTGTGCGTCTGGGCCTCTATTTTGGGCCTCAGCGCAGACTTTGGTCACTAACTCGCATCCTTGGTTGAGAAGGATGGCGAAGTTGGGGTCTGTGGCAGCCTTAGTCGGCTTACGTTTGGCCTTGGGCGTGCGTAGTGTCACGGCCTTTGGGGTGGTGGGCATAGATGTGCCTGGGGTTGCTCTCTCAACGGCAAAGGGGGCCGGTAGAGCAGTGATGGGCGTCTGGGGCGCGGAGGCGGGCAGTGAGGAAGCGGATTTATTCTTCCGCTTTCCTTTGCCTTTGCCTCTGGTTCTAGGCCTACGGGTCTTGGGCTCGTTGGCCTTGGCCATAAGTGATTGGCCTTGAGACTCAGAGGGAGGCACTTGGGTTGGGGCGATAGACGGAGCAGCGGTTTGGGCGTCGCTGCTGCGTTTGGGTTTGGGCACTGTAGATAGTGCGCGGGGGCCGGCTCCTTTATTCCGGGATTTGGCGATGAATACCGGGCAGCGGATGAAGTTGGCCGGGTGGGGGCCTCCGCAGTTAGCACAGGTAGGAGTGTCCTCCTTTGAGAGTGGACACTCATTGGCTGCGTGTTCCGCGCCGCAACGGACGCAGGCGAGCCTGCGGTGGCAGTTCACACTAGTGTGTCAGAACTGTTGGCATTTGTGGCATTGGGCAGGACCCTGTTTGCTGCGCCACAGGTCTATCGTGACTCCTTCCATCCCAAGGAGTTCTTTGATCGAATAGACCTTGGCGTAGTCAGGGGTCTTTTGGATCACTGCATGGAAAATGCACCTTGGTCTGCCCCGTCGGGCGTTTATTTGCCGAACGTAGTCGGCTGTGATGCCGTGTTCGGCTAGGGCCTCGATTATGGTATCGGGCGATGTATTTACCGGTAATCCTTTAATGGCTACCTTTAGGTTACGTTCCGCAGGGAGGGAGTAACAGAACCACGATATCTTTTCAGTTGTTTCCAGCTTAGTAAGATACCGCTGTACTTCCCTGTACTCCCTATCGTCCTGCGGTGTAAAACGAATACCCTTTTGGAACGGGCGGCCATGGGGAAAGTACCCAAGGATACCCTTCAGGGTAGCAAAGTGTTGGGCCCAGTTTGGTAGATGCTCTACTATGAGAGGCGGGTAGCGTGGCTTTTTGGGTCTAGCGCTTGCCTCATAGGAGCTAGCCGCAACTGGGGTTGGCCCACTGTACTAGTTTTCAGATGTCGTATATATAGCGCCGGACTTAGAAAACTTCGGTAGCGCGATGCAGGATGTGGCGCTAGTAGTACCGCTACATCACTCCCCCCCGAAGACCGGAGGTCGAAACTTAAGTCGTCTTGTGTGCTTGAGTCGCCAGTGCCAGGGAGTCCCAGTGAGTCGGAAATGGTATGCTCGGTCAGGCCGAAGCCCACTGTACTAGTTTTCAGATGTCGTATATATAGCGCCGGACTTAGAAAACTTCGATAGCGCGATGTAGGATGTGGCGCTAGTAGTACCGCTACAACTTCCTTAAATTCAACGACTGAAATATAAACTAATCTTCAAATCAAAATAGTAAAAGCAATGATAATTTTCATAACACGTGGTGTGAAACTGTGAAGCGTATAATAACGGGTGTAAAAAGAACAGTCACTATAACTTTGAGACATGGTTATACGTTTTCTCAGTCTAGGAATGTATTTTTTTTTTACAAAAATTAAAAAAAATTTTTTTTTGCTTTTTCGATATTTTTCGATATTCAAAAAGGTTTAAAGTAGAAAAAAAAAATGTTGAGACAAAAAAAAAATCTAAAATCGTAACTCAAATGCAAGCAAGATATCTCAACATTTTTTTCAAAGTACCCACGTATAACATTGTAATATTTCCATTGTTGCAGTAAAATTTACAAACAATACAAAAATATGTAGCATGCTCTAACTCCTGAGAAATTAGCGACATTCCTCCCCTCCCTAGGGGGCGCCGGAAATCCCGTTGATGGTATCTCACAACTAATGTCACATTTGCATTACTTTCAGAATATTGCCAAAGAGCATGTAAGGTAATAGATGGTGTAAGCGTCATGTCTCTGAGAGACAAGTGGCTTTATGTTGGTGTAAACGTCAGTATACTTAATTATTGAAAATATTTCCGAATTTGTATTACTTACTTAAAATTAATATTTTATTTACTATGTTATATATATAGGTATAGCTCTCATATAAAATATATTGATAGTTAAGCTGTCAAGTAATTCCGTAATATTAAACCAATTCAAATAAAATATTTTGTATCGCAACGAATAAATAGGCGAAGGCTATTTTAATTGCTAATTCGTTTCTCTAAATAGAAAACTTACGGTGCTCCTTAATAGGATTCTCTGCGATTATAATCTGTGGCCACACTAACACATTGTTATTCGATGGGCACACCACGCTCGTGTATACCTCGTATATAGATCATAACGTTCAGTATTGGAGGCACGCCGGCGACGCGCGTGGCGTGCTAACGAGTCGCCATGGAGAATTAAAATTAGTACATTACGTACAATTATGTGATGTGTAACCGCGTTGACTTTGAATATTTATTTGGATGAGGAGTTCGTTGTCTATGTTGTAGGAAACAAACGCAATTATTACCAGTCTACGGTCTACTTATACTCACATTTTTTTAAAACTCAATTTTTTACATTCTACAGATCTAAAGTTTTTTTCTCTCTTTTATGTACTTACTAGCTTTTGCCTACGTCATTTCATCAATTTGGGGGTTGAATTTTGAAAAAATTAATTAAGCAATATGGATAAACTACAGTTAAATATTATAAAGTGGATTAAAATCTCTATTTTACATGTTAATTGTGCATCAAGTGCATTTATTATGTAATGCCATTTAAGAGTGATAGGGGTCAGAATCTTGTTAATATCGTTTTATTAATAAATGAATGTATCATAAAAAATTAAATGTAAGTAAAATACCAAAAGTCATAGAATAAAAAAGCAATAGAATGCTCTATGCCTTGTTTAATTGCTACAGTAACATTATTTATACCCCTCACGGATACCTTAGTAACACAATATTGTAGTCTAATCTACAGTTATTAATAACTACAACTGGGATATACATTACCGAGGACGATAACATCGCGCATTACACTGTCATTAATTGTACGGAGTGAGACATCTAGTTTTTAATCTTTGATAGAATTACAGCTAGACAAGATTTAGTTTCAATGACCGCGTCCAGTTTTTTTATTTTATTTTGTTTTGTTAGGTATGTCAACAATTGATTTCAGAATAAAACGCATACCAATTACTTAAAGACAAACTCCACATTCATAATAGAATTTTGTCTATTTTAATTCTAATTTATTTATGTGTTTTTTATTTATTTTTTTTTAATTAAAGAACAATTTCATTTATATTTAAAAACGTCGGTAAACATTTACCAAGCTAATACATATTAATATATGGGGTGTAAAAAGAGGGATCACTATAACTTTGGGATAAGATTATTACTACCTTTTCACATTCTAGAAATATATTTTATATATAATACCTATTTTGACGAAAAAATTTACATACACCTACCATCTACATATATTAAAATAGCGCACATATATTATCTGGGGGACAATAAATAAATAAACATAATAATACTACTACTAACTAAACTTTTGATTTATAAGTTGTTTTAAAAGTTAGTTTCGTTTGTATGTATGTACATTAGGTATTTCAAGCGCAAGGCTAGAGTAATTTTACGTTGCTATGGAGGAAGAACCCTGGATATTTTTATCGAGGAGCAAAGGACAAAAGCTTTAAGTAGTATTTAATAATAAAAGTTTACTCAATAAGCAAAACAGTAGGCACACATAAAAATAATTTACAGCTCAAACGTATCGCTTCGCTCGTACAATGAAGTCATCACCACGAACTTAATACATATTAACTAGACCATAGAGTAGCCAGTAATGAGAGGTGTCAGTTCATAGATTAATAATAATAATGTTTATTTCTCACCAATAAATACGTATAACAAAAAGCACAAAGTAATATAGACAACAAAGAAGTGAGGGATTTGGTGAAACCTGAACTAGGAGGTTCCTGTGTCTAAAGTAACCAACCCTCCTCTCCACACACTATTCTTTTCTTTTAACACCAGAAAACATTTGATTATATATTAATCAAAATGTTGTTTTGTTAACATAATAAATTACATACAGGATGGTAGGGTAGTAGTTTCTACCCTGTTTTTCCATTCACTACCATAAGTTACATCTACTCTTAGGCCCAATTGTGTTTGCTATTGTTATAATTATAATATAATTATTGTAATAATTATAATTGACGACACGAATGGATGAATGTAGCAAAAAATTATATCGAGAAAATTGAGTTCAAACTGTCACTTAATTATAGGATATGACTTCTAAAATGTTTAACTGACAATTTAAACTCAATTTTCTCAAAGTCGGAATTTCGGCACATTTCACCTTCAGCCATTCATGTCTCCAATTATAGTAACAGCTAGTCTGAGTTGAATTGATAATACCATTCTCTCTGGGTTTATTAATTAACCCTGATTGGCACATTTGGACCTTACTTTCAAACTCTTTAAATATCTATGTGTCGAATAGGTTTTTCGGAAGCTGGAACTCTATTCATCTTTAATCCGACAGAGATTATTAGTTAGCATTTTAATGTCAAGGAGAATTACAAGCTGGGTTTATTGACAAACCCAAATTGGCGCAAGTGGGCCTTAGTGTAAATAATTTGTCGTAAATTTGTCTCCTAAATGTTTAAATATACAATCCAAAACTCACACTTAATATTAGTCACATATGATAGTATCTAATATTAGAAGCGTTACACAAAAATAATTTACATACTTTTTCAAACAATATTACGATCAATGCAAAACTACGCGTTTAGAATACAAGCAACGTCGCCATATCTCCATATTATCAATCAGCCACAGGATACATAACATAGGCGACATAGAAAAAATATATCCTTTGCCTCGAGGAGAAAAAAATAAAAAAAATAAAAGCTATTAGGGATGCGCAGTGCGCCCGCGCGCGGAAACCGCACGTAGAGGAAACGTCAGGACGCGATACGATTTCGAATTTTGAATTTGGATTGGAACGTTAAACTGACATGGCGTCAAAGTTTTTTGTTAATGGCCAGGATTGTGTTCTTTATGAAGTATTTGAATTGTAAATGAGTTTGTAACTTTTGTGAATTGAGTGTTTTAAATTTGAGTCCGAATGAAGAATCTATTTTGACGAAATATTATTTTAAAAATAATATAATATACTATAGTTTTAATAATACGTTTAGGGTTAGGTTTAGGTTTAAGGTTTTATCGTTTATTATGAAATGCGAGATGCTACTTACACATTGTTTTTTTATGCTAAGTACAATAAATAATAATATTATAATCTAGTACTTTTATAACCATTGAACTGTACACAATATTTAGGCAAATTAATATGGAAAATTATTTGAAAACTCATAATCTATGCTGTGATTCAGACCACATTGAATTATACACAATGCCTACCAGAAAAAATAAATTAACAATACACCTCATAATTTACTCAAAGTAAAATAATGATAAGTAAAATGAGAAAGTCGAGTTTATACCGTTTACCTGACCGCAGTGTATTTGTGTAACTAGTCTGTGGGTACAACGATATTACATGCAAAATATGAATGATATTTTACTCAATATCTAACTAGTCTTGATGGTTCATTGTGATTTTTTTAAACGATCTAAAACCAAAATTTTAAAAGAAAAAAACCTAATCAAGACATGAGTGGATGAAGGTATATACGCAAAATACTGATTTCGAGAAAATTGAGATCAAACTGTCACTTAAACATTTTAAAATATTTCGTTACGTATCGAGTACATTAATATGAGATCCGTCTTTAGAATAAATGTATTTAAAACATTACAACATATCATAAAATCTTTAAATAACAGTTTAAAATTAATTTTCTGGGTAGATAAATTTTGCGACATAATATATTTCATGCACTCAATACTCATGTCTTCAATAGTGATAGCCTTTTGCAGAATATTTAGTTATTTTTATTACTTCATTCGATATTGTAGAAAACGTATAGTTTGGATTAGGTATATTATTTTCTACGTGTACTAATTGTATCAATTACAATACTTACTACTGAAAGTATTGTAACTAAGAACATTTCTCTCATGTCAAAAATTGTTCGTCGTTTCAGGACGTGGACATAAGCTTCCAGTGATACTGGTCGCTTTCAGCTTGCATCCACCGACTCCTTCAGACCTCCTTGAGACCTTTTTTAGGTCGTATTTCATATTAATTTTTTTTATTGTACTCTAATTATTGAGCTGGTTCACTCAGCGAACATGTCGAAATGACGACGAGCGAATTCGTATGTCATTGAGCGAAGCTTATGTGAAATTCCAAACATTTTGTTATCGAACTTCGTAAGCGATAAATAGCAAATGTCATCTTGAATCGGGGCCCTGAGAATTTCACGCCTAGATTAGGACGAGCAATACAGCAGCGAGATGAATGGTACAATGCACATATCGTCCCCGTAGAACGAAAACTCACCAGATAGCTTTTTCGTCATTTTGTGCTACAAGCGTTTGAAGTTTTAATATATGTATTTAAAAAAACTAGCAGGATTTTGGTAATAGATATAAGCTTTTTATTTCAGCTATTGCATATACGGTGTACCAGAGTTACTTAAGCAGTAATTTAAATGATTTTAAATTATTTTAATAGACATTTCATTAAAACCGATTTAGTTACTTTTCGCACAAAATATTTTTGTCCTAAGCACAATTTTATTGCCTGTTAAATGTATTTAGTGATCTTTCGCATAAAAACTAATCTAACAAAAGGGAATATTATATAACTATTAATATTTTTTCAAGCGCCCGCACAATTTTCTATAACAATTTGCACAAGTATCAAACTATCTCGTTCGTTGTATAGCGCTAATCTCATTGCGGTGTCACCGTTCAGCGCGGAAGTAAAAATTTAATCTATTTTAAACATTTGTCGTGTGCCCCCGGCTCCCACCCGGCCCCCACCCTGCCTGCGGTTGCGGGTTAAGTAGATACGGGTGCCTGTCAGTAGCAGCATCAGCATTAGCGTTGTAATTTATGATTCCTGATTCAGCATCTTTTTTTAGAAACATAATATATCCGTTCTCTTCATTTCCAGATATGACAATAATTAAATTGTTCATGACAATAATTATTATGCTGAAAACATTGATAATTAATAAATTTACGAAATCCCAGAGTTAGCCATAATGTAATAATATATAGGTATAAATAAAAACAGTTTAAGGGGATGATAAGTTATTTAAATATTTTTATATAAGAATAGCTGACCCATGCCCACTTCGTTGAGCATATACATAACATAAGTAAAGTTGTTAATTTTTCATCAGTGAAACGAAACGTTGTTTTATCTGTCAAATAGGAATTGCGTTCGCAATTCTTGAGATCGACTTTCCAACATGTTAACGGGCCTTAGATCGAATCTGTCATGTTTTATATCCACAAAAATCATCCGCTAATTCGATGATTTTTGAGTGGTCGTGTGAATCGAAATCTCGACGACAGATAAACAATGGAACAATCTCTTAATCATTTCATGACGGTCTAAGTGGTGATGGAGACTGGAGAGCTTCACACGGGAAAACTCGGTGCTAACCATATTAATGACAGGTGGACCAGAGGAGGAGGACGCACAGTGGAATAAGGATTATGGCTGCAAAGTGCTTAGTCGTTTCGTCTTTAAGGCAAGGAATAATCGCAACTAGCGCCACTCTTTTTAAAATAAATTTTACAATGACACAAAGATCTTATTGAAAAAAGTAATCGAAAAAACGGCCGTTTTAGTTATTTATTACTTACGAGAGTAGATACAGAATAGGATTAAGAACTGTAATTAAATGCCAATAAATTAGTTTAACTATTTACTTAAAGTTTGAACCGATTACTTTTTTTAATAAGATCTTTGTGTCATTGTAAAATTTGTTTTAAAAAGAGTGGCGCTAGTTGCGGTTATTCCTCGCCTTAAGGCGCTGGCTAGGAGGCACATACACACTCTAAAGTATTATTACTTATTTATTATTTTATGTACTGTCCTTCGTCACGTCGTTGAAATTTTACATCAGCATGTACATTGTTATTATCTAAAAACTGCGCTTGCCAACCCGCCTGCTATAGTAATAATGTAGAAAGGTAAATTATAAGTGCAAAAAGATTTAAAAAAAAGATAACTGATTAATAAAAAAGAAATGAACGAGCCCTGACTATGTTAGGGGGATGGAGATAAAAAAACCCGCCTGCTTAAGCGTGACGAGACATCTACCGCATTAAATATTATGGCAGAATCTTATGTCCATCAGTGGTCGTTAAGACGCTGAAGGCCCGCTACTAGCGCCGCTCTTTTTAACATTAATTTTACGACACAAAAATGATATTTAAAAAAGTATCGGTTAAAGCACTAGGTAAATACTTAAGCTAATTTATTGACATTTAATTACAGCTCTTAATCCTATAGTTTATTTACTCTCATAATAAATGGTCCGAACGAACGTCGAACGTTTTTTTTATCTGTCAAATAGGTTCTCAAGTGAGGTTGGGTTTGAGATTGTTTCATTTATACGGGCCTTAGTGTACGTCGTGCCTTAGTTATGAAAACACAAGTTTACTCAGTAGAGCCGGGAGGTCAGCTCGCCGGGCAAAGCCGCGTCGCACACATAGTCATCGTGATATCGAGCTTTACATATTTTTGTTTATGGCCATTCAATGACGTGTAAAGTTTTCCCATGAATGATACAAGTGCCTTTTAGTATGTTTACTTTGATTCAAAAGTAAAGTAGTAAAAGGTATTGAATAAGTGATACTTTTGAATAGAGATAACAGCAATTGACTGGTATTGTATACTAAATACCGGATACATGAATACATAGTCAATTGCGCCTACTAACACCCGTGTGAATTTTTAACCAGCGCCAAAAAATCACTAATCAAAATGCTCTTAATTATAATCAAGTCTGTAAGGTAGTTGTAATATGGGCCTATGCAGCCTGCAGTAAATGGTTTTTAATTTTAATTTAATCTTATAATATTTCGGCGAATGTGTTGATAAGTGTGTACAATAAGTGAATATTATGTGAAAATTTTTGTGTATTTTATTTTATTTGTTTACTTAATACACATAATTTGGCTTACTTATTCGAAGGGAATCGGAGTAGTTAAGTTTTTCTGGATTAAAAAATCGACGATTAAAAAATAATAGGCCTTTGTATCCGTTATTTTGATTTATACAGTCAACTCCGAGTAAACTAACCACTCTTTAAATACTGTAGCGCCTGGGACAGTCGGTTTTCAATTAGCTGTTGATGTTTTCCTACACAGTTAGAGGTGATTCAAACAAAAGTAATATTAATGCCATTAGCACTCAGTACGCTTAAAAAAATAACCTACAAGTATTAATATGTATGTGGGGAATAGTTTTTGTAGCAGCTATCATCCAAATAATGTATTTTGTTTACCACATACATGTGAGCTAATCGAGATCATTGATTGTATTTTCAAGGCAATCTGTTAATTTAATTTTTAATAGGACTGAGATACGATCTTAACGTCCTAAAGGATACAAAACAACTGACATTATTAACACCCTATATACAGCGGACGTCAAACCTATTTCGACGCCAATCACAAACGAACAATTTGTTCTAATTACAAAAAAGGTTCGCGCCAAAAAGGATGCAAGTTTTTGTCCCGATTGAGCGGCAAAATCAATTATTATGCCTCGTGCCAGGGTTTTCCCGTGGTAATGAGACGCCATTTTGTTTTCTTTTTTTAATTTGTAACAACAATTTTTTGCTTGTTTTGCAAGTTTAATGACAGTTTTGGTATTTAGAATTGCAATTTGGATGCGGTTAGATCGTCTAAATAACCTTTAGAAATAAAGTTATGATCTAATCAATCTGGTCGCTAGTCAATTAATTCTGGCACATTTTTTTTATATTAGCTTCCTGACTATATTTATGCATAGTAAAAACATATTTTATTAAAGGTTTTGGTGCATTCTAAACACCATATAAAGCTACGGATTCGCTTTTTAACGCCAGTGATTTCAATAATAATATTGCATAATATGATGATAATAACTATAAAGTAGCTAATGATGATGATCATGAAGATTATGATGATGAAAATGCCGACGATGGCAACACAATTTCATATAATTATTTTCCGAACCCGGAATCGAACCGCACTTCGGTTTTGGACAGAAATCAGTTCGCCACAAATATGGCGAAGTTAATTACGTTTTATGAACTTACGGAATCATTTGTTTTATTATTGTTTTTGTATTGCCGTTAAGACCGTGATCGATAGGTTATTTGAATATTAATCTAAATCTATATTTAGAAGATACATTTTGAAATGATCAAAGTTTGCTATCGAATACCACGTAACTGGAATGCTGGGTCAACTTTTATAATATTTTATATGACAAGAATATAGCTTGTTATTATCAGTCTAAAGATACGATACTACGACATAATATGTACCAAAATTTGACTTTTTCGAAGATGTGTAACGTGTAAATATTGAAAGCATATAACATATTTTGAAGATGTATAACGTGTAAACATTGAAAGCATATCAATGAGACATATGCTGCAATTTCGACGCATTTTCACACGGGTAGAAATGCATTTTTTTTTATACTGGCATTGGCCCACCTCACATTCCCACCACTGCAACTCCAGTAAGCCAGGATCGACAGCGGTAACCAACCACGACAAACCCTTTATTAAGCTAAATCTGTCTTGGTACCCACAACGAAATTAATCAGAAGAAAAAAGAGGAGTAGGAAGTATTCCAGTTTCCCTCCCCAAGCAAAGTGGGAGACAGTACAAAATTGTAATACAAACGGCCAAAAAATTAAGGGAAAGCACCACGGGAATATATATTATTATGTCATTGTAATCTATTTATGAGTTCATGTCATTTATGGGGATTTATTATGATGTTGATGAATGTAGAAATGCATCAAAATGGATCAAAACACATGAAATCTTTACGAATACCTTTTTTTTTACGGTTTGCACGCACCTTTGTCTAGGTGCAATATTTTTGTTTAATTGTGATAATAATTACTAACATCACTAACATAGATTAAGGAAAAATTGTTACTGATTAAATTACTAAAACTTACGGATCCTATCCGAAATAAATGATTATTATTATTAAAAGACTTAGATCAGCAGCATTACAATATAGTTATTACACCAAAACTTAAAAGTCACCCGTATACAGTGTGGTACGTAATGTTGCCTATTTTATGTTTTTGTACAATAATGGTACCCCCAAAAGGCGTTATGGCCGTGTATCTGCGATGGCCCCAATACCTATAATTATAAACTTAATATAGTGATTTAATTGCCACATAATTACTACTATTTTGTGGCATCACTACCCGTGTCTTGTGCCACAAACTTCGTAAAAGGCGTCCGTAATCGTTGATCTTCCAATTTCCATACACCCATATATTACTCAGTGTTAAAACAAATAAGTATCATAATTAAATTTCAAATCAATTCAACTTTGAAGCTAAATTTTGCTTTACGAATTAAAATACGAATAATCATTAATTCTGTGATACTAAGTCCCGATTTCACCAACGCATGTTAGTGTAAACGCCTTGTTAAAATACCATGCCTTCTCATTCATTGATAGGAATTATGAGAGGAACAACATGATATTTAACGAAGGATTAACTTTAACATTGCTTGGTCAAACACACCCAAAATTAAAAAAAGGTGTCACGAAAACCAAATAAAGCCACAAAGATGTGACGACTTCCGTAGCACAGTTGGTCGAGCCTGTTGGTGCTCAAGCGAGAGGTCGCGGGTTCGAATCATGCCGAGAGAACAAAAAGTTTTCAATGTTCCAGGGTCATGGATGTGTATTAAATTTGTGTTTAATATAATAAAAAATCTTAAATATAAATAGTATAGTATAGTATAGTATAAAATATACTATAGTATAAAAGTAGTAAATATATTTCCGTTGTCTGGTACCTGTAACGCAAGTTCTTCGGATAATTAGCACGGGGCCCGATTGACGTGGTGTGAAGCGTTCAAAGATATTATTTATTTATTTAAAAGATAAGTGGAGTACATAGAAAAAGAAGAAGATAATATGACAAAAGCGTTCTAAACATCGGCAATTATAGTCCTACAAATGCATGTCAACTTCAAAACATCATAACATTATCTGCATAAATGTTGGCAAATCTATACTCACAAAATATCTGAATTCATTTGGAGTATTCCGTTACATTCATTCACGGAGTACCGCAAAATCCGTAATCCCTGAGGAGTAACACACAATAGTAACAGTTGCAGTCGCTTCTCACGAGTTCGGTGACAAACACACATTACATTCAACATTATTATATTTACGACTCATTATTGTTTTTTGTTCCAATCAGCAGGGGCGCGAGCGTCTCGGAATTAGAATTATACAGAGTGCTCCAGCTGTTAGTACTAGCGCAATTTAAGTTTTGTTGTAAAATATATTTTATTTATTTAAATACATCACGCACTTTTTACACATAGGCGGACTTAATGCCTAGTACATTACTATAGTATTTATTTTTATTTGGCTTGTTGACATGCTTTCAATAAACAATTTTTATAAAATAAAATCAATATTTACAAATCGTGTACAAATGTTAGAACTTTAATAAATATATTATACTAGATGACACATGCCCACTTCGTTGAGCATAGAAACTGTTTGTGATGACCCGTTTAAACCTTCCCTGGACCTCCACGAATATTTCAAGACTATAAATAGCTGGATCGGTTCAGCCGTTCTCGAGATTTAGCGAGACTAAACTAACAGCAATTCATTTTTATATATAGGTATATAAGAGACTGGCACGTCCCCACTTCATTGAGCATAACAAACCGTTTAAACCTTCCCTGGACTTCCACGAATATTTCAAGATTAAAAATAGCCGAATGGATTCAGCCGTTTTAGCGAGATTTTTATATGTAAGATTTACATAGCATAAAGTGATTCTATCATCCATGGTGATTTCTTCCGTCCGTACCGTCTTTCTTGTCGTAATAGACGACAGAGGAATATATATTATCAGGAAACAGGCAGCAGGGTTTCCACGGCTGTTGTTATCTGAAATTTAGGCTCGATTACTCGTCTGCCAAACGTGGCGAGTATAGGTAACTATCCCTTATTAAATACTTTAGGGGAGGCTTATGACCAGCAGCGCCCCGTCCGAGTTTCTTACGCCGGTTCTTCTTGGCAGGCCAGGGTTGCACCGGTGGTAGCCTTTTGGTTGACTTTCCAAAAAGAGCTTATTAAATTTCATTTGGAAATAAAATATTTTGATTTCTAGTGGATGTTATATCTAAAATGATGAATGTGTTTATAAAATACTTGCTGACCCACTTCGATGAGCATGGAAACCGTTTAAACCTTCCCGGGAATATAAATATTTCGAGACCAAAAATAGCCGAACCAGTTCAGCTGATCTCGAGTTTTAGGGAGACTAAAGAACAGCAATTGATTTTTATATAGCCTATGTTACTCAGTGATAATGTATCTTTCTAATAAAAAAAGGATTATTAAAATCGGTCCAGTACTTTTTGAGTTTATTCGTTACATACAAAACATACAAAAAAACAAATATTTTCTCTTTGTAATATTAGTGTAGATGTAGATTTATCTCACAACATTATAACAGTAGAACGTACATCTTATATATACACAAAATATAAAAATCACAAAATAAACACCCTCTATACTGTTCTAACTCAAAAGACAAAGGGTTAACCTTCTCGGAACGTACCGCGACCGCAGGTTTTTGTGCCTTTGTGCGGTGATAATGACTGCCATTGAGATGTAGGGTGCGTTGTGACGCCAAATTTGAATATGGAACAGTTTTTTTTTAATTTGTTTAGAGTTTAGACCAAGGAGGATCATTTTTTTTGTTTGTTTAGACCGGGATGACTTTGCGAAGTTTCGGAACGTGACTTACGCAGTTTTGGCTGTCACAATAATTATTGTTTATGGTAGGGGCGTGCGGAGCAGGTGTGTGTTTGTTCACGGTTTTAAGTCTTCATCCATTTCGCTATGTTGTATAGTAGGGTTATAATTGTGCTTTATCTTTTTATATTCTCATTCAAATTTATTTCATTCGGGCAAAGCTGCGAGCAAAAGCTGATCTTAATATGTATTTTATAAAATTAAAGTATACGAAGACTAAGAATATTATAATATTATTATGAATATTATTAATAAAAAAATATTAAAGTAAAAGATTTCAATGAAAGTAAATGTTTCGTTAAAATCTTTTACATCAGAGTTTTTGTTACTTAACTTTTTGAAAGAAAAAGAATAATTTTGAACTTCATAATATTATTAAGTGTTGTCTTCTTGATCATTCCAACCTTTTTCGTTCCAAGTTCTCGTAGAGAGTAAAAGGAATAAAATATTTAAGGCTGAACATAATGTAATATCCTTCTTTTTAGTAAGTCGGTTTAAAAATGATGATGGTGATGATCAGTGATACATACTTGCAGAGAGTAAAAGAAATAAAATATCCATGGCTGAATATAATATAACATTCTTCATTTTTCTAAGTCGGTTAAAAATGATGATGATGATGATGATGGTCAGTGTTACTTGCAGGTAACGTGAGAACACGTAATGACCTACTAATGAGCATCGATTACCGGGTCGCTCGCCGGTCGGGGGTCGCGCTTTGTCGGGAGAGTGTCGCGTACATGGAGGTGTAGAGGTGTAGAGGGGACAAATGGTACGACTGTACCTACCGAGTATGATATTACAAAATGGTGGGCAGTTTCAGAGAAAGGATTTATTTTACAATAATTGTAGTTAAGACAGTTCCAACTGCAAATATCGCAAGTTTGATTAGCATTGGAACAAAAAAAGTGTTTTAAAGTCTAATTAGAACAATGCTGGCTGTACACCTAATTGTTTGACAAGAAAGACGATTTACGCGTCTTTTTTTAAACGAGCATAGGCCCACCTCGCATTCCCACCACTGCAACTCCTGTGAGTCTGGATCAACAGCGGTAACCAACCACGACAAACTATTTGATATGAACTTAGGGGTGCCCAAGCGACAAGCTAAATCTGTCGTGGGACACACCGAAGTTAATCAGAAGAAAAAAGGAGGAGTAGGAAGTATTCCAGTTTCCCTCCCCAAGCAAGTGGGAGACATTACAAAATGGTACGCGTCTGATGACTAATGTTAGTCCTGCGTCTGGTCTTTCAGTAATTCATAAAAATATATTGGATAACCAGGGTTTTACTGAAATTAGCCACCGCCACTGAATCAGAATGGGATCTATCACCATAATTTGTATGAAGTATCTCCTCTGATTATTCACCTAGTCAGTGCTAGCTCTCATTCGAACCAATATACTCGTTATACGCTCTGTCAATCACCGCTGTATCAAGCTCATACACAACTAATACAAACACCAATCAGTGGGTGTGTGAGGTCACGTTAATACCTACTAAATTACTGATCAGCGTTTGTTACGCTTCCGTATAATACGTCTATAATTTTATAAAAAAATAACTTTATAGCATATTATGTTACTTTCGCATTACAAATCTCCTGACTTATCTTTCATTAAAATTGAATCAAATAAACATAAATACATACAGAACATCACAACACATTTTGGCTACGTCGAGTCGGGTAAAAATTATAATTTTTATGTTGGTCTTTTGGGGTGTGATTTGAATTATTAACGAAATTTCATTGAATAGATAAGTATCAGAAAAAACAGAAGCGCAATTCTCAACTTTCAATGAATTATAAATGGGCGGTTTTATTATCATAGACTGACTAAAATAATGGGTGTAAAAAGGACAGTCACTTTAACTTTGGGATATTATTATACTACCTTTTCTCATTCTAGAAATGTATATTTTTTAATTAAAAAAAAATATTTTTTTTTGTTTCGTTATTCTTGCGACACAAAAAATAAGAAATGGTAAAAACTAAAAAAATGTTTTTAGTTTTTGACAAAAAAAAATACATTTCCAAAATGAAGAAAGGTATAATCGTATCTTTTACACACTGTATTTATCCTACACATTTTTTGGTTATGAGAATTATACTAGATGAGATCGAGACTGTATCGAAATTATTATTGTAAGATTAAACTGCAGAGTTTGGGCGAAAGTGTTGAAACATTAAGCGACGGTATCGCGTGATATTTGCATTGAAATCGTTTCAGTAGGTACGTATGATACAATGATGACATTTTAATTTACTTAACTTTCACTAATACTTACCTTACACGTTCATAATATAATAGACTAGGTATAAAATAAATGAGAGATATTACTTTAGGGTGTGTATGTACATGTGCCTCCTATGTATAGTATACTGTAAAAGTACTAGCGCTTAAAGACTTTTGACTTTCATGTTTGTATGAGAAATGACCCCAATATCGTAAATTTTACCTATACAATAATTTACAAAGAAGTACTTCTTTCATAGCTGGTACTTTCTCAGTAAACACTATATACGAGATGGGTCCCGTATACAGAGTTTAATTTTTGTTCACAGTTTAGTTTTCAATTATACACACCCTAAAACATTATTACTCATTAATATTATACCTGTATAATATAATCGATGGACGCTGTACACCACGTCAATCTGCTCGTGCTAAGTTTTAGAAGAACTTTAAATAATACATTTTTGCATTTTTGCTGATTGCTAATTAAAAAACCAATATTCACGAATAAAATAAAATAAATTGAATTTTTTGACTGGAATTAAATTTATTACAATAGAGGATTGAAGAAAAAAATGTTTTTAATATCAATTATTTTATTTTATTCGTGATATTGGTTTTTTAAATCATCTGAATCTCCTGAATGTAGATATTTTGCTACAAATTTCCATTAATAAGAATATATTTATGGAAAATATCTACCCCTTTTAGGGACGTACCCCAAGGGCACAAATGGCTATTACTTCAATGTCCGTCTGTTCGTCCGTCTCTCACCAGGATGTATTTCAAGAAATTTTTTGAAATGATGTATTTCTATTGCCGTTATAACAACAAATAGTAAATACTAGCTGACCCTTGCCCACTTCGTTGAGCATAAAAAGAGTTTATGATGAAATTCAACTAAAAAAAAAACAACGTAGAACCCGCAACGCGGGAACCCGAAACCCGAAACGCGGGAACCCTGAACCCGCAACGCGGGAACCTTGAACCCGCAACGCGGGAACCCGGAACTCGCAACGCGGGAACCCGGAACCCGCAACGCGGAACTCGGAACCCCAAACGCGGGAACCCGGAACCCGCAACGCGGGAACCCGGAACCCGCAACGCGGGAACCCGGAACCCGTAACGCGGGAACCCGGAAGCCGCAACGCGGGAACCCTGAACCCGCAACGCGGGAACCCGAAACCCGCAACGTGGAACCCGCAACGCGGAACCCGCAACGTGGAACCCGCAACGCGGAACCCGCAACGTGAGAACCCTGAACCCGCAACGCGGGAACCCTGAACCCGCAACGCGGGAACCCTGAACCCGCAACGCGGGAACCCGGAACCCGCAACGCGGGAACCCGGAACCCGCAACGCGGGAACCCGGAACCCGCAACGCGGGAACCCGGAACCCGCAACGCGGGAACCCGGAACCCGCAACGCGGGAACCCGGAACCCGCAACGCGGGAACCCGGAACTCGCAACGCGGAACCCGCAGCATGGGAACCCGAAACCCGCAACGCGGAACCAGCAGCATGGGAACCCAAAACCCGCAACGCGGAACCCGCAACGCGGAACCCGGAACCCGCAACACGGAAACCCGGAACCCGCAACGCGGAACCCACAACGCGAAACCCAAACACAGAACCCGCAACGCTGACATAATATGGAATAAATAGTATCCTATGTCCGTCTACTTGCTCTAAGCTACTTCCTCACCAATTTTCAGCCATATCGATAAAGCCGTTCTTGAGTTATAAATAATTTAACTAACACGACTTACTTTTATACATATAGATGTATAGATTACTCCTACTAACATAAGCTAAGCCCGGTGAATGTCACAGTCGGTCCAGCCAATTCGGTGATCATGAGTTTGATGACGACGATGATGATGATGAAAAGTAGCCTAAATTAATCCTTATAACTTTAGCTATCTACCAGTGAAAGTCTCGTTAAAATCGGTCCAGCCGTTCTAGAGATTAGCCGGAGCAAAGAGAGACGCTGACAGACATTTTTTTTTAAATTACATTTTCGTTTTCAGTAAATATCGTTGCCAATGCAAAAAAAAGCAGAAGATATCGTTTAAAATGTCATATGTATTTAGAAAAACGTTGCTAATTGAAAGTTACATACTTACTGACACTTCAATTTTATTTGTTTGTATAGATGTATAGATTTGGAAAACTTCTCCAATCTTGGCGTTTTCACTGACGCGGAGCGGGGCGCATAGGAACTTAGTGGTTCCCAAGCGGAGTGGAGCAGAGATTTCGAGCATAGTGATTGGTCAATTCGGGTACCGCAAGCTCCTGTCCGCCTCGCCCCGCGTCAATGGAAACGCAGCCAAACGTCTATAACGTCTACCGGTCGCCATGGTAACAGCGTTGTTTACAAATGGAAAACAAAAATTAGGAAATGCTATACATACCGTATTTATATCAGCTGAAACTATTTGGATTCATGTTTTTGTTAATCCTAATAATTTTTTTAATCCAAATAGTTTAAGCTGATATAAAAACGGTATTTATAGCATTTCATAATTTTTATTTTCCATTTGTAAATAATGACGTTGCCATGACAGCCGTGTCATATAAACTGCCAACGACGTGAATCGATCGAGCCCAGGTTCAAACCCCGCGTGACCATCACGTATTTTCTTCTTTTTTCTAATTTTCTGCTTATTTTTTTCAACATTTTCTTTCATAATAACCTTTTCGTAACAATAACGAACATACCGTAAAAAAATTTGCGAAATTGGTCAAGCCGTTGTCGAAGCGCACACGATGTAAGAAATTTTGGAGGTCGTTTTTTTACACTTTGGGCTACATTTTTGGGGTTTTAGTAAGGAACCCTACTTTTTTTAAACATATAATATAGCCTATGTTCAGCGCTAGGAATGTAGCTTT
The DNA here is from genome assembly GCA_905187575.2 of Celastrina argiolus. Lineage (NCBI taxonomy): Eukaryota > Metazoa > Arthropoda > Insecta > Lepidoptera > Lycaenidae > Celastrina > Celastrina argiolus. The sequence goes on along the minus strand of LR994591.1, from coordinate 1,587,233 downwards.
CCAACGGTGAAAGAATTTTTCATATTGGTTCAGTGGTTTCAGAGCCTATTCCATTCAAACAAACAAACAAACAAACAAACAAACAATCAAACGTTACCTCTTTATAATATTAGTTAGTAGTAAATATAAAATACAACAGATACTCAAGGGAGGTGCCCATACAACAAAGATTTTCATTTGCTTCTTTTGTACGAAAATGTAAATGAAATTAGCCACTGATTTAAGGTATAATAACTCTAAAGGTCCAAAAAAACCTGAGTTTACAGGGTAATTGTATGATGACGTTGAGGGTTAAAAAAAACCTGAGTTTACAGGGTTAATGTATGATGACGTTGAGGGTTAAAAAAACCTGAGTTTACAGGGTTAAGGTACGATGACGTTGAGGGTTAAAAAAAACCTGAGTTTACAGGGTTAATGTATGATGACGTTGAGGGTTCAAAGAAACCTTGGTTAATGTATGATGACGTTGAAGGTTCAAAGAAAACAGAGTTTACAGGAGTTGAGTTTCGAGCAAATTAAAAAACTAATTTTAAAGGTGGAGAATTTTAAACAATTATGAATACAGTGAGTCCTCAAAAGTCACAGATACTTCATATTCTTTCCTCATTCCCAAGACAGATAAGGGCTTTTGATGTTGATCACCACGATTCTGGCTACACAGGGGCCATACTCTCCAAACTGATTAGATTTTGATTCAGATACGATCATGCCGCGTACTTCCTAATAAATTTACATTTGATTATTTTTATTCTCAGTCGATTGATATGGTCGGCAGTACAAAAAGTTACGATCAACTAATTTTCTTTAGCCTGATTAGTTTCAAAGTAATTCACCAAATAAAGTATGAAAAACCACTGATATCGAACAGATTCGGATCTCGATTGTGTCGGGAGTAAGCCCCGTGGAGTTGCAGTGGAAATGCCCAGTTGGCTGATCCACGACCCGAACGTGTGAGGCGGGCATAATGCAATCTGCATAATTGCAGATAATTTTAATAGTTAAGATGTATATTGTGGAGATAACCTGATGGGTTAACGAGGCGACGAGCCCAGATCGCGATCTGTATTAATGGGCGCGCTGCAACCATTAAAACCACTAATGAGTGGTCCACTAACATCGTTAGTTCACTTACATGATGCGTTCTCTGCTTGATGCTCAATCTTATCGGAAATAGTTCTGAAACTCTATCTGAGATATACGCGAGTCCAGTAGGAGATATGGCATAAAATCATTAAATTTAGTCAGTAACGAGTATATAGTACTAGCTGACCCTTGCCCACTTCGTTGAGCAGAAAAATCGTTTAAACCTTCCCGGGACTTCCACGAATATTTGAAAACTAAAATTGGCCGAATCGGTTCAGCCGTTCTCGAGTTTTAGCGAGACTAACGAACAGGAATAAATTTTTATATATAAGAAGATAAGAATAAGAAAGAAGATAATAAGTATATATTTTAGAGATAGACTTTATCCAGTTTTCTCGGTCTTTCGAATACTTTTTTATGACAGTGATCTCTGAATGACTAATATTATGCCATATCCTTCTGTAGGTCAAATCCACAATACCTTGTGTAGGTCAAATAGTCCGAAGAACTAATTTGCGTTCTGTCAGCTTAGCACGAGCACAATACAGGATGTAAAAAGAGCAGTCACTGTAACTTTGAGATACGATTATACTATCCCAAAGTTATAGTGACTGCTCTTTTTACACCCGTTATAATAAAAAGACAACAAAAAAATAGACAACTTTATTTCATCGCTTAAAACTCATACGTTTGAAAACTTATCCTAATTCTTATTTTAGATATTTCTCATATTTTTTAATATTTGTGTAATAAGTCCAAAAGTAAATAAATTCAATATTCATTCAATAGCCTAATTGTCATTCGACAGCATTACGAATACATACTTTTTAATTTTTCATGCCCACTGATCTTACATACTTATTATAATAATACTGAACCTAATGAGAACGATTCTCGTTAGGAATTTCACGTATCACTTGGTTTTATACTTTCTAATGAAATAGTTGACTCGTTAGCAAGTGTATGAGTCTGTATGAGGCTGTGTGACGTGTATAAATCATCACTGAACTGTCAGTACGGGGCGTGTGATGTATGGAACATTTGGCGGTTCCCAGAGATATCATTGATCATTATTAGTAGACGCGCGCCGATTCTGATCTGCTGTGGTTGAAGTACGGTGGCGCAGTTTGATACTTGTGGGATATATCTATACTAATCTCAGGAACTACTTGTCTGATTAGAAAAAATATTTTGTTGGATAGTTAATTTAAGGAAGAAGGACTTAGGCTATATTATAACATTACGCTGCTACCAATAGGAGCGAAGCGTCAGTGAGAAATGTTGCAAAAACGGGGAAAAATATTCCCATTTGAGGACTTTCGTTGCGTGCGCTGCATAAACGGTTTAAGTTACTCAAAAATATGTATGAAAGAATTATAATTTTTTAATAATCATAATAACAAAAACAAACGGGAGCAATCAAAGATAATTGCGATAGTGTTTCCGACAACCACGCGAACGAAGTCGCGGGCGCAGCTAGTTTATCATAAAATATAAGGAAATAAACAAAAAGTACGTAAATCTGCTGCAAGTGTGTTACCGGCCTTTCGAATATATTATTTAATGGTGTTAATACAATATGTAATAATATATAATACTAGCTGTCCCGGCAAACTTCGTATTGCCTTATTAATTAATTGCTTGACATACTGACTGCAGCGCCACCTATCGGTTCCAATTGTAAATCTAAACCATTCTCGAATCTCCACGAACACACACAAAAAATTTCATCAAAATTGGTCCAGTCGTTTAGGAGGAGTTCAGTCACATACACACGCACACAAGAAATATATATATTAAGATATACTATCGTAAAAATGCATTTGAAAATCTTCACTGTCATTTATCAAAGCATTGCAGGTAGAGCAGCAGGTACTTAAGTCATTAAGTCATCCACTTAGATAGTAAGCACTAAGCAGATATTATGTCGCTTTAACTTTCTTCCAATTGGAAAAAAAAAGCAGGACAGTTTCCGAACACAAGTTAGGTTAGGTTCGTAGGTGATTCCTTTAGCTAAACCGAAATCGACGAATCCCCTATTCTGGAAAACAGAAATAGAAAACAATAAGGTAAGAGTTTTAAAAATACAAAAAAGCTGGCTTTTATCTAAAAAATCATTTACACTACTACACATGAAATCCTCACACAAATTAATGTAGAGCGATAACCAGTATCAAACCCCACAACCGTACCGTAAACACCACATCGTTATACCATTCGGTACCGTATGATGTCTCTATACACAATTTGTAACCGCAGCCGTACGTAGAAATCGATCGGGTTATAGTTCACGAGGCTTATAAAACTAAACTATGTAACGCCGGGGCCACACTAACGAGTTCTAAACGAGGGACAGACTAGGGATGAGTTAACATAACCACCGGACTTATAACGTTTACACACTATTGTAAATCAAACTACAACAGAAACATATTCAAAATCTCTTCAAAGTGCTGAAAGTTTAAAAAAAATGTTTATGATATCTATATAGGCTGTAATATAAATGAGTAATAATAACTCCCCTCACCGATTTCGGTGTCGGTAGCTGATTTAATTGAAACCAGGCCAGCTACGTAAGAGTTATTTTATAGTGCCCAAGTGTGTGCGCAATACACAGAAGCACTCTCTCTTCCTTTTACTCTCATAACCCAGTGGGACGGTAAACCGACACGACTGGCGAGAGAACAGGCGCAGGTCCGACTCTTTACATGCCCATCCGACGCATAGATCATCTTTCTTGTCAGACAATCAGGTGATCAGCCTGTAATGTCCTAACCAAACTTGAAAACAACATTTTTGTTGCTCCAACGCGGGAATCGAACCCACGACCTCCGGGTCGAAAGCGAAGCTCTGAACAACTAGACCACGGAGGCGGTATAAATGAGTGATAATACTTCAGGGTGCATATGGGTCCCGTATATACAGTTTACTGTGAAAGTACCAGCGCTGAAAGAGGTACTTAAACTTACTAACAGTATACTCTACATATAACCGCCGTCCGCAACCACCGCGGCACCGCACCCTGCGGACCCGAGCAGCGCCTGCGGTGTGAAATACCCACCACGCCGCTGTACGTGTCCCGCCTGCACTGGTCCACGAAGGTCGAGGATGTCGTGGGCTACATCTTGAAGAAGACATCCTTCAACTTGAGGGTCGAGTCTGGAGTCTCGCCATAAAGTTAACTTTAGTTGTTTTGTGGTGAGAGTACCGACACATCGCTTGTCGACCTTCGAGGTGGAGGAGTTCTGGCCGATGGGTGTAGTCTACCGAAGATTCCGGGGGAGACTCCGGAGCGAGGCGCACATCACGTCGCCGTGATACGTGATGAAGTCTAGTTTTAATTATAATATGTATGTTAGTCTGTAAGATATTTATAATATGGGCCTATGCAGCCCGAAATAAAGGTTATATAATATATATAATATAATATAATATACACATACATACTCCTACCCTATAGTATTATCACTCATTTATTGTATATCTTGTATACACATTATACCACGTCTCAAAGACGTGGTATAATGTGTATACAAGTCACAAGATATACAATAAATGAGTGATAATACTTACGTTTACATTTATATACGTTTGAAACGTCCATAACGTCTAAGTACGTATCCGAAGAATTTGTGTTACCGGTACCAGACAACAGCAATATATTATTTTATACTATTTAAAATTGTTATTACATTATACACATCCATGACCCTGGAACGTAGATTTTTTTGTTACTTCAGCGTTATACAAAACCCGCAATCACCAGCTTAAATACCTACACGCTTTGCCACTGTGCCACAGAGGTCGTCGAGATGGATACAGATAATAATTTATCTCATTATTGATTCCCCATAATAATACCTACGCCAGGCCGTTAGCCAACTCACATAGTGTGTTTCCCCCTTAGCATATTCATATCTATTTTTATCCGACTTCCAAAAAAAAGCGGAGGCTCTCAATTCAATTATTTTTAACACGCGTTTATGAGCTTGGGTATGTATGTAATGTAATCTTAAAGCATAATGGAGAATGTTCACTAGTTATGTTTTTTTACGTTTCATATAGTCCATATGACATAAAAAAGTGTGTGTAAAAATTATTTCGATATGTCGCTTAGTTCCCGAGATATTGAACTTTAAAGGGTGCGAGTGACGGTCGGCCGGCGCTCGGCGCGGTGACGTCACGAGTCATACGCTCACGCAGTACGTTGCGCGCTCCAGTACGGTGTACTACGAAATAATGCTAATATTATTCGAAATGTCGAATTCAATTAGAAGAAAATCATGTGTTGCGCCAAAATGTGAAAGTACTACCACCATAGCACCGGAAAAGTATTTTTTTTGGTTCCAATATATATTAAAATACGTCAGAAATGGCTAAAAGCGATCTGAAATAGGAAAACTTTAAAAACCTGTCCGAACAAAATTCATAATAACAATGAGTGCTACTTAGTACTTATTGTTATTATGAATTAATCTTTTTTATTAACCATATATGTATCTCATTACGAGTATTTGTACGAGTAGATAACCAAAAACATTTTCATGTAAAATGTTGTCAAGACGAGTCTACACAGCTTACCCTGTGAAAAAGTTATCAGATATCGTATAAAGCCAAGCTCTACACTATACCTTAATCAAAATCTATCAAAAAGTGGTCAGATCTCATGTAGAGCCAAAATTCTTGATCTATGCGCCCTTACTTCACCAGGCTTAACTTCAATTACGCTACATTGCAGTTAAAACCCGCAGACTTGTTTTTTCGCATGTACCCTCAAATTTGTTTTTTTTTTGCGTCTACCCTCAAATTTGTTTTTTTTTGCATCCACCCTCAAAAAAGTTTTTTTACCCTCAAATTTGGTTTTTTTTGCATCTACCCTCAAATTTGTTTTTGTTTGCATCTACCCTTAAATATGTTTTTTTTTTGCATCTAATTTGTTTTTTTTTGCATCCACCCTCAAATTTGTTTTTTTTTTTGCATCTACCCTCAAATTTTTTTTTGCTTCTACCCTCAAATTTGTTTTTTTTTTTGCATCTACCCTCAAAAAAGTTTTTTTTCGTCTACCCTCAAATTTGTTTTTTTTTGCGTGTACCCTCAAATTGTTTTTTTTTTCATCTACCCTCAAATTTGTTTTTGTTTGCATCTACCCTTAAATATGTTTTTTTTTGCATCTTCCCTCAAATTTGTTTTTTTTTTGCGTCTACCCTCAAATTTGTTTTTTTTGCGTCTACCCTCAAATTGATTTTTTTTGCATCTACCCTCAAATTTGTTTTTTTTGCGTCTACCCTCAAATATGTTTTTTTTTTTTTTGCATTTTTGTATCTACCCTCAAATTAGTTTTTTTTGCATCTACCCTAAAATTTGTTTTTTTTGCATCTACCCTCAAATTTGTTTTTTTTGCATCTACCCTCAAATTTGTTTTTTTTGCGTCTACCCTTAAATTTGTTTTTTTTGCATCTACCCTCAAATTTGTTTTTTTTTTGCATCTACCCTCAAATTTGTTTTTTTTCGTCTACCCTCAAATTTGTTTTTTTTTGCGTGTACCCTCAAATTTGTTTTTTTGCATCTACCCTCAAATTTGTTTTTTTTTTTTGCATATACCCTCAAATTTGTTTTTTTTTTTGCGTCTACCCTCAAATTTGTTTTTTTTTTCATTTTTGTATCTACCCTCAAATTAGTTTCTTTTTTGCATCTACCCTCAAATTTGTTTTTTTTGCATCTACCCTCAAATTTGTTTTTTTTTTTTGCGTCTACCCTCAAATTTGTTTTTTTTTTCATTTTTGTATCTACCCTCAAATTAGTTTCGTTTTTGCATCTACCCTTAAATTTGATCTTTTGCATCTACCCTCAAATTTGTTTTTTTTTGCGTCTACTTTTGCATATACCCTCAACTTGATATTTTGCATCTACCCTCAAATTTGTTTTATTTTGCGTCTACCCTCAAATTTGTTTTTTTTTTGCATCTACCCTCACACTAGATCTTTTGCTTCTACCCTCAAACTTGATCTTTTGCATCTACCCTCAAACTTGATCTTTCACCCCCTTGGGGATTGAATTTTGATCCGTCGCTGTAACTCGCCACTTCCGGTTAGAGCGCTGACGCTTACCACTGATACATAAGCCCTTAATTAATTATCATCATCAATCGACTTCGATGTTGGTGACCGATTTCGTTGAAGCTGGAGCTGGAGCTGAAGCTTAAAGTTTGAACCGATAACTTTTTTTAAAAAGATCTTTGTGTCATTGTAAAATTTATTTTAAAAAGAGTTAGTAAATTTATTATTTAAGGCGAGGAATAACCGCTATTATGGAGCTAGTTGTGGTTATTCCTCGCCTTAAATAGATAAAATCCTTTGGGAAGTAGGGGTTGCACTGCGGCTGTGAGGTTATATTGGGTACCTGGGTACCTTGTTACTTTGTAAGCAAACATAATATATGAGCACTGTTATCATATCGAATACTATTTTCGAAATAGTTGTTGTATGTGGCAAAAAATATGCTTACTTACTAACAAAATCACTATTTTTTGCATAATAGATGGCAACCGTTAGTCCATCTATTTTGAGTAAATTATCCGATTGCCCTTTTTCATATCATTCATCCATGTTGAAATAAAATAACAAATGAAATAAAGCAACAATTTACTGCGAAGCGTTAAGTTATGTCTCTGGACGTATATACGGCGCGCGCGGGCGGCAGGAGTTGTAGGACCTGTGACGTCACACTAACACTGCGCCAACGCGCGACAATTTTAAATTATCGAGATTTTCAAATGTCTATAAAATCTAAACTAATTGATATTTTGGCATGAAACAAAAAGTAGTGTATTAATATTCCTATAGGCTTTACTGTGACAAAGTTACAACCAATTTCGCATACCCAGTAACATTCTCCATTGTTACCCATTTCTGGAACTCTAATTAATTTGAAAATTCAAATAGTAAATCGATAAACGTATATGGCAAAGTTTGAGTTTATTAAACTGTAATTTATTTTTTTATTCAATTACAATATTATAATAGCTATTTTTAAATTAATAAAGTACCTTATGTTTTTCTAGTAAATACTTAGAAAAATGACACGATTCGCCGACACCGCGACAATGTGCGTTGAGCCTTATCATTAGTAAAATATACAGTTAATAATGTTTTTTTCCCACAGCCAGCCCGACACCCATGTGGGTGTTTGCGTTAATCGCATCTGATCTAGCCACGGCAGTAAATTATCTTCACTTCCCCAGTCAAAGTTCACTACTGGCTTTAACCGTTAATATTAAGTCCCAATTTCACCAACTGTTAATCATCCAATATCATGCCTTCTCTTTCATTAATACTAAGAGCGAGAGAAACAACGCGATGTTTAATCGACGATTAAATTTAACACGCGTTGTTGGAATTGACATTAAGCCCAACAAATTGACCTGAGGTTACAGGCTAGCTTCTGATTTAGTTCAATTATAATTGATTTATTTTGAAGAGATAAGATTAATAACATTAATTTATAAGCCCTCCTGTTACATCAGATATTATGTGTACGTTTCACAATACTGTTATTATCCGTTATATTGTATTATTATGTATGTATGTGGAGTGTTGGAATTACAGTAACTAATAATCTTAAGAGGAAACACAACAGTTATTTTTCCATACAAAAAAGGGGTCTACGCGGCCCTCCATGTTTCCTCCCTGGATAATGCCACTAGAGAAACCATTTTTTTCCTTAGTATAGCTATGTATACTATTAGTACGTCCCTTTTTTCCTTTTTTCATTAATTAATTATTAAAAGAAATATGGACGTTTAAAAACCTAAAAAATATTGTCAGATTTTTGGCTGTGTTTAAACATCCAGGAACCAAATTGAAGTAAATGTTATGATAAAATCAAAACAAAGAAACATAGCTCAAGCCTTTTTTTTAGTTTACAATAAAAAATTACCTAAATCGGTGTAAAGTTTTGGAGGAGGATAGGGTTTTCCTAATCGTCCATTTCTCACGCTTTTATTATTTATTAATTTCAGTTTATACTGCACTTGTCTCTATCCGTTTGATCGGACAGTTACGGGACAGCAATAGTATTTACAAATACTTATTTTCCATTTCTCTACACCGTGGTGTTTCCTTAAAACTATCCCCCATTAGATACTTTGGACTAAGCTTATTTCCAGTAGTGGACGGTCATAGCTGAAATGAAGATTGTAATTGACGTAGAAATACAGCTGAGAGCCATAAGCTATTTATATTGTACATTAATTTCAAAGGCATACACGGTATTTAATTAACAATAAAGTGATGTCAGCGCTATCCAGCGCTGCTGAATGTCGTGTCACGCTGACAGGACACGCGTCTTGTTAGCGCTACACGCTACCGTGCTACGCGGGAGGTAGAGTCCTTCCCGTGATTGAAGTTCCCTAGTAGCTGTTCCCTAGTAACTTGAGGGCATCAAGTCGCTGTGGCCTCTAGCCACGAAAGTAGACAAAATCGGCCATAGTCCTATAATAGCAATTTCTTCCAGACAAGAAAAAAATAATTAATTTGCTAAATAAGAGTAATGTGTTAAAAATTGTATTTTATTCAATGACAATGCAAAAGAAGCGTGTTTTGTTTAGTTTTTTTTAATCCATTATTTATTTACTTTCTTCTACTAGTTATTTCCACAAATAGTTAAAATATACTGACTTCCAATATCCAGACCAAATTTTGTTCCTCTATTTGCCGCGGGACTTCTTTCACGGTAAGGAATCTATTATATTATATTTGTAATATTTTGTGTTCATAATATCTTCAGGACCAAATCTTTATTCTGGGTTTATAATTAACTTAGGGGTCAAAATTAATGCTATTTGGTATAATAATGTATTAAAATAATAAAAATGAAAAATGGTACATATAAAACAATACAATATACAATAATAATGGTACATTTTGCAGTGAAAAAATGTGACGTCATGTTCCAAATTTGAAATATTTTAAAAATAAATTTACAACGTGCTAATTAATAGGCTAAAGACATATTGTATGCGGCTAATACATATTATAAATCTGAACATAATATTATATTTTATCAATCTTACTATAAATACTGAACTATCTCGCTCTTTCATAGTGCCACAGCTATTTATTCACGGTAAATTATATATTTTATTTGTAACGTTTCTGGTTCATAATATTATAATATTATTCAGTATGAATACTACACTATCGCACTCTTTCAAAATGCCACATAGCTATTTGTTCACGGTAAATAGTATATTATTATTGTGACGTTTTTGTTCATTATATTATTCAATATGAATACTACACTATCTCACTCTTTCAAAATGCCACGTAGCTATCATCACTTTTATTCATCGGTGAGTTTATTATTTCTATACCTTGAGCTGATAGTGATGCTGAATTTCCTAACACAAGCCCACTCAACAATCACTACAACATAGATGTCACAATTCGACACACACTTAGCGCTTTTGACTTAATTTGGTCGCATTATTCGAGATCAAAGCGCGCCGACGGATCAAACGCGCCGATTTTTACAATCGAGACAATCGATTTTATTGATTTTAGTTATCGACGAATCGATGATTCGACTCGATATCTCTTTTATAATTGGTCCAGATTTGTTTGGGCATCGTTGATGGGGTCAGAGGTGGTATTGTAATTTATTGCGTTAGATTGTACTTGTTTATCATCGTAGGTTCTATGGCTGATATTTCAACAGATTGTTGCAGAATGATTAGACTTTTTTGCTACGAAATGTTGCTTGAGCTGCACACAATTACCGCTAATCGTAATAAGGCTTTTTTGTAAATGGGTAAGCAGTTTTAGCTCGTAAAACGGGCAGAGACTTAACTACAAAATAATTTACTCTAGAATATACAAAGCCTTTTTTCCATATTTTGTTAAGGCCATATATACTAAAATTATAAAACGGAGAAGTTTGATTGTTTGTTTGTTTAAGCGCGCTAATCTCAGAAACTACTGGTCCGATTTGAGAAATTCTTTTTCTGTTAGATAGTCCATTTATAGAAGAAAGCTTCAGGCTATGTAACATTACGCTGCGACCAATAGGAGCGAAGTGTCAGTGAGAAATGTTGCAAAAACGGGGAAAATTATTCACATTTGGGGACTTTCGTTTCATGCGCTGCATAAACGGAAGTCGCGGGCACAGCGAGTTAAACAATAAAGTTTCCAATACTTCCTTATAAACTGCGTTAACTCTGGTTCATTTAACCCGGACTGGAGCTAGTGATCTTGAAATTATTTAATTAAAACTCGTCCTACCACCCTTACTATTCCTAGGATACATAAGCCACATCATTATCAGTTTCCCGGCCGAGGTCACTGGGCGTCGTCCGAGCGATCGCGCGATAAGCCCCGATCGCGATAAGCGCATCGCGATAAACGCGGCATTCTCACGCCCGAATTGCTGATCGCTAGATAAGCGCATAATAGAACTACAATTTGGAATCTTAGGACTTTTTAAGGTCTTGAATCTAGATGCAATAAATAGGAGATTCTTTAAGTCTCGTGATAGTAATAATACGTATATTCTTTTATATACAAAATTTTATACACGCTGTTGCTTGAAACTTTATTGTTTTCATAATAATATAATATTACTAGTTGATCCGTGCCCACTTCTTTGAGCATAGAAACTGTGTTGAACCGTTTATACCTTCTTCGAATATTTCAAGACTAAAAATAGCCGAATCGGTTGACCCGCTCTAGCGAGAGTCAGTCAGTTTTAGCGAGACTAACGAACATCAATTCATTTTTATAATATATAAGAAAGAAAATAATATACGAGTATATAAGATATACGATAATAAGAGACTAGATTGTATTATTTTTAAATTGACAACATTATTTTTAACGTACCTAAGTAATAGTAGTTCCTCAGAATACCGCTTTTAATTAAAATTAAACTATTGCGCTTGTTAAGCAATATCTATGAAATCAAAAATACAGAACATCATGTCTAAATAAAAAGATAAAATGTTATTAAAAAAAGTTAGCTGATTTCAAACGCAAATTTTCATTTTATCCTGCAAATAAAGTTGAAACATTTTTTTATTTAGATTATAGATAAAACAGCGGACAAGTAAAATAGTAAATTGTGTACCATAAAAACATTCAAACGTATAAAGCAGCCTATTTCGGATTCGTTCCGGACGCACACTAAATCAATATTAGCCAGAAATGGTTCGTGGTTAAATATTTTTGTTAAATTAGTCCGCCTAATTGCAGGTCATTGACCGTAGCAACCTTAACTTTAGTATTTACACTGGTTTGGGTGTGAAAAGAATTTATTCTGTATAAGGCAATAATTCATTTGGGTTGAAAATTTCGTGGATGTTCACAATTCTGAGCGTAATTTTTATTTTGTGTTTCATGTTGAGAATAAAAGTTAACAACGCGACTACGAGTATACTCGTATTATGCTTGTCTTGAAAAATATTACATAAATAGAATTAGGCCATATTTGAGGGAATCCATATTAAAAAACCTAAATTAATATCTAGCAATATTCCGCCAAGAGAAGAAGAAGACAGAGGTACACTTTAGCATTTATAATGGGTGTTAAAAGAACAGTCACTATAATTTTGAGATACGATTATACTACTTTTCCACATCTTGGATTTTTTTGTCAAAAACTATTTTTTTTTTGTTTGAACAATAATGAAAGATGAAAACATATTTTTTTTAATTTTTGTAAAAAAAATACATTTCTAGAATGAGAAAAGGTAGTATAATCATATCCCAAAGTTATAGTGACTGTTCTTTTTACATCCGATATTAGTATAGAAGTATATCTATGCTTAAGTTAAGATGAGAATGCAATATAATAAGAAAGCAATATAATAGAAGCTATTTTAGTTGGCAACGTTACTGTTACAAATAATAAACCTATCTTCAGATGCCTGCCTGATATGACAATAATATTGTATTTTTATACAGATTGCGATGATTTGTTCATTCTATGTCTGATTAAGCTTATCAGAACATGCCATTTGGCAGTGCCAACATGACAAAATCATGCCTGGTCAAAATCTACATGCCAATGACATGATAAGTCTATGAAGCACCTAGTTCTATTTGGCATTGCCAACATGGCAAACTGATGAACCTCCTGTCTTGCCAGCCCAGTTGGCAATGCCAGTAACGGTGTTCGCCAAGTCGAGCGCAGTGATCGACATTCTGGCCTGCTATATACCTGTCATTGACGGCGCGTGCCGATTGATTTGTGGAGGAGACGACATGGTAATGTAGTTCAAGAGATACGATGAAGCGGATGTAATAATATAGTCTTGATTGGCCAGAAAGTAAGCGGAGAAAATCGACATCAAAATGACATTTGTAAATCTTATATGAAACGAGACATTTTCCATTTTTTTGGTAAAAGATGTCCCCATGCGAGTTTCTCGCGCCGGTTCTTCTCGCTGGGCTAGTTCCCGAACCGGTGGTAGGCATCACATAGACACGATGTTCAGAAAACATTTTATAAAAAATTATTCTGAATAAAATGTTTTAATTTGATTTGAACATGGTGTGAAGTCTATTGTCATGAAATACTCGTATCTTCAGTTTCTATACCTTCTTATATTTTCTATAACTCTTTTTATCACTTTCCAAATTAATCTGATGTATATATATTTCAAATTTTCTACGAGTACGAGTAATTATACTCGTTCCTATTGTCCAATTGGATGTCACATCGATTTATAATATTTATCTAAACTGATCCAATTAGTCTTGCCAATTATATTATAGGCATTGTTATATATAGCTACTGCAATTTATTGTTAGCGTTCCGTAGTTTTATTGGTTTAAGTAAAAGTATTTAATTTTATTGACGGTTTATCTGAAATAGGTGTATATATATAATATATACTAGCTGACCCGTGCCCACTTTGTTGAGCATACAAACCGTTTAAACCTTCCCTGGACTTCCATGAATATTTCAAGACTAAAAATAGCCGAATCGGTTCAGCCGTTAGCGAGACTAACGAACAGCAATTCATTTTTATAGATATAAAATATATAAATATAATAGTTTTCGCTATCGCTCCTAAATTACGCCAAACTGTTACAAATTTAAATTTCGCGAGTGTCCAAAAGTGTGACATCATTGTTAAACTGAGGTTAGTATTAGCGGTATGATCCCGCATTGTTCCAACCACCTTGACATGGGTATGAATTAATGGATTGGCTAACAATGTATTGTCTTTCGATTGAGCAATCGCCGTGAAAAAAAATTTTTAAACAAACTTTCCGACAGAATAAATCGACTAAACAACTAACTATATCTCTAAAGTCGGCTTGACGATTGTTTAACGTAAAAAAGGTTATAGTCATAACAAAACATTGATGACACCTATCGTGCCTTTCCCTCGCTCGTGCAGCCATCTCGCTCCGATCGTAACGTCACAATGAGCGTAACGGGCCAAGTCATCCTTTTTTGTTCATCCAGCCGTTGCATAAAATATAATTATTAGACCTGTAGAAAATTGGCTATGTCTAAGAATTTGAAACATTTGAAATGTAATAAATAACAACTATTTAAGTCTAAAAAATTAATTTTGGTCCTAATCAACAAAATGAAAATGAGATAGGATCGTCTTAACCACTTACATACTACATATTTTGTAACTTCTAACACGACGTAGCATAGTCATGTTAATTCTTAATATTAAATAATGGTATGCAACTTACATCCGTGAAGGAAACTAGAATATTTCGGACATGACACAAAACAGTATGAATTTCTTCAATTAATAACGCAAAGCAGTTTCTATTTTTCTTTGCATGATTAATATTAATAAATAAATCTTTATTTCAGACCAGAAAGTCCATAAAACAAAAAAAAAAAACAACAATTCGTAAAAATTTAAAATAATAACTACACTGCGGATTTGTAAAATAGTTAGTTTTATACATAAAATAAAAAAAAAAAAAACAAAAAAACTTATCCTACAAAAATACAATTATATAATATTAAGAGTTAGTAATTTGTTAGTAAAAATATTCTAAAACCTACTTCCTATTACAATTAATGTGTACACCTGTCCAGTATACTTGGAAGGGGCTATCAATCTTTCCAGCTAACGTTCTGATCTATATTATCGAATATTGATCGAAGACCTGGCTGTAGAAATTTAGTCTCAAAAATAATATGCACTTGTGCTTGAAAAGCACCAAATCACTTTTTTGAACAGCAGTAAATAAAATATCATAAGGCCATAACGATCGAAAACCTTTTTTCTCAAAGCTTCGATTTTATAATAAAGGTAAAAAAGAACAAAGAGCTGGAGTTAGAACTAGGAGCATTGAATCTTAATATTTTAGTGTACAAAAAATATCAAAAAGATAGAGTAAAATAAGTTTATGCATAGCTTTTATCGCAGGCTTTGAGCACGATGACCAAATCAAGAAATTCCGTAACGTAAAGAAAATTCTGATCTTAAAATTAATTAAGATCAGAATTTTCTATATTATAATTTATAACTAGCTGACCCGTGCCCACTTCGTTGAGCATACAAACACAATATTATATTATACACAAGTATTAAATTTGTGTATAATATAATAAAAATCTTAAATATGTGTATAGTATAATAGTATTAAATATATTTCCGTTGTCTGGTACCTGTAACACAAGTTCTTCGGATACTTAGCACAGGGCCAGATTGACGTGGTGTGAAGCGTCCATAGATATTATTATAGATATTATTATTATTATAGAATTCATTTTTATATACAAGATTAATACAAGTACATCCTCATAATTTATGGTTACATAAATTCCAGTTTATAAATAAAATAGGTACCGAAGCAAAGTTTCAACAAACAATTTAAGTATTCATTTGACATTGCACTGATTTAATAACGAGACGGACCCTCGTAAAACGTTCTGTTAACGTCTCGAAATAATTGTCGAGCATAACTGTCAGAGCCGCCATGTTGGGGTAATCCGATTTGAATTCATATCGATGGCGCGAACGCGTGCGCGGGCGCAGCGCGGTTTGGGAGTCGGCACGCGTCCACGAGGGTCGCCACACTAGTGTGTGTAGTAGGACCTGCCCTTACTCTCCAAACTGATTTTATTTTCATTCAGATTCAATCGTGCCGCGTACTGCCGAATAATATTACGTTTGTTTATTTTGATTAAGTACAAAAAGTTCAGATCTAACGATTTTCTTTATCCCGGTTAGTTTCAAAGAAATCCACCAAATAAAACACCTAAATCCGTTCAAATCAAACTGATTCGATTCTCGATTGTGTCGGGAGTAAGCCTGCAGATCAGTACACATAGTGCGAGCTTCTGTCACTGTTCATCTAGAGTTAACTATAGTACGTGCCTTTTAAATTTGACCTACATGTAAACAAGCCTAAATTTTGATGTATTAAAGATATACTTTATGGGATGGTAGGTCATGTCCACGGTGAGTGACAGAAACTATTCTTCTTAAATGGATGTATTGGAAGTTAGTATTTACTTATTTGTAGGAATAATCCTTATATGAAAACACTCGATCTAAGTAAACATTAGCTTTTACCTTCTTGGAAAACAAAATTTATTTATTTTATTCGAAAACAGAATAGTTTAGAATATAAATATTTAAATTTCATTATTTTAGAAATTATCTTTTACTGTCGATCTTCGCAAATCATTATTTTTTAATTTTTTTATCTACAGACGCACGCATTCACACCACGTCAATCTGGTCCTGTGCTAAGTAGTCCGAAGAATTTGTGTTATATGTAGATACCAGACAACGGAAATATATATTTATAAGATTTTTATTATATTAATACACATCCATGACTCAGGAACAATGAAAACTTTTTGTTCCCTCGGCGGGATTCGAGTCCGCAACCTCTCGGTCGAGCATCACTGCGCTACGGAGGTTGTCAAATATAAATGAACACTTTTACTGAACAAAACATGGCCACCCTAGCAGCGCGTATTCCGAATATATGAGCGTTTTATTCGAGAGCACGTACTCAGGCAACACGATGTCGAGATAATATTAACACTTGTATTAAACCACTGCTTTATGCCGAGTTTTATCAGAACATGCCACCAACATTTCACGAATAATTCAATTTATTATTCAGTAGATAATAATTATTATTAACTAGCTGTTCCCGCGACTTCGTTCGCGTGGATTTTGAGTAACTTAAACCTTTTATGCAGCACACGCAACGAAAGTCCCCAAATGTCCCCAAAATTATTCAATTTTCCCCGTTTTTGCAATATTTCTCACTGATGCTCGCTCCTATATAGCCTTCCTCTATAAATAGACTGTCCAACAAAAAAAGATTTTTTCAAAACGTAACAGTAGTTCCTGAGATTAGCACGTTTAAACAAACAAACAAACTCTTCCGCTATATAATATTCGTATAGATTAATTTTATTAATAGCCGTTACTGTCGCACTAGTGGGCAAAAGCCTCCCCTCTCTCATTCCACAAGTCACAATCATTTACTATTACTGCTCTAATAATATTTAAAGAAATACATTGTTAAAACGATTTTTTTACTTTACGTTATTTCTATAACATCCCAAATACTCTTATTATTTTTTCTAGCATCAAGTCAAAAATTAAAACAAAAAGTTTGTACTTTTAAAAAAGAAAAAATAAGTGTAAATTTCTTTTTTCAATTTGAATTAGAAAAGGTCGTAAGTATAATCATGTGCCAAAGTTATAGGGACTGTTCTTTGTTAAACCTCGGCGTAAAAACGACAAGGTGTTATAAGTTTGACGTGTCTGTATGTATGTGTCTGTCTGTGGCCTCGTAGCTCCCAAACCGATGATCCCAGTTTATTACGTTTTTTTTTTGTTTTAAAAGTGTATTCGAGAGTGTTCTTAGCTATTTTTGGTGGAAATCGGTTCAGGACTTCAGGGTCATCAGGTCGTTTGTTACGTGTAATAGAAATGTTACACGCTAAGTCGGGATTTTTTCATTTAGTTTATACACCGTGTATAAAGATAAATAACATGTTTCATAGGTCAATAATGATGATGGTATATGCTCAGTCACCTTTGGCGTTTGTTAATATTTTGTTATGTAAATAGGGCCAGAGGACTGAAAGGCCATGGCCCGGGACACGAGTACCACAGCACTCCCGGTAGCCGCCACGCCCTGTAATTAACGAGGCTGGAGAATGTTTGAAAATGCAAATAATTTGTGACTCATTACGAAGTATTATTATAATAAGTATTGAGTGAAAATAGACAACTGTATATTCAACAACCATTTTAAGGATATTCTAACAAAATGTTTAGATTTATAAGACTTATAAAATTAGCGTTTGGCCTACTGGCATTATGTACAATGTACATTTGCTTTTAAAAATAATTCGAATTTCGAACGTGACGTCACCTTTTATTCAACGTATTCGCCATAATCAAACCTTCTGTACCATTTTATATTTACCACAGAAATATTATTCATTTTGACCCCTAAGTAAATTAAAAACCCAGATTACAATATTTTAAAATTTACCAAATTATGGGTTAATTGATGATGCCTGAAAAAATTGATTTGGTCCTAAAGACATAAGAACTTAAATGTATCCTTGCTTTTTATACAACTAGATGTATCCCGCTTCTTCAAAGTTCTAAGTAACAAACATAAAGTCACTTACAAACTTTCATCTTTATATTATTAGTGTGATAGTGTGATAGCCATCAATGCCTGGGTAGCGCGATCTTAATTATGTGGAATTACTTTCATCATTGAAATGATTTCATTTAAATATGACTATAACATAAGCAATTAAAATATACATAAATAAGATTTTTTCTTTATTTAACTTAATCAACTTTCTTTAAAAATCTCGGCGCAAATGAATAGACCTTTATATATTTTTTCGATACTTGTTGTTAATCTTCAATTGTCAAATATATAATTTTGTTGGATTCAAGTCCTAAACAATAGCACCAGTATATCTGTATGTTTATTCCCAACATATTCTTGACAACATACCTATCGCTCGTCATAGCCCCTACATATATTATGTGCCAGCGACAATAAACATCCTAAGGTAATGCAATTGCACATAACATATTCTTTTATAAAAAGTACACGATTTTAGCAAACAAAGAAATATTAGAGTACCTTTACACTAACTATAATATCTACCTTGATAAAATGTATTATATTATAAATTATAGTAATAAGATTAGTACTTAGTTATATTGATTTTTTCAACACATATTTTGAGGTTCAATATTAAATAGTAAAGCTAGTAATCGATGTAGATAATTAAACAGATATTGACAGTAATTTCCATATTTTATAAATTTCTCGATCACCTCAGCTTTCTGATAAAAAAATGAAAAAATGGGTTGGTTGGTTGCTTTCGGGGGGTACTTTGCCAGAGACACAAACACAGACAGTCTAACATGTTGTAATCTTAAGACCCCCTTATTTTTGTCGGGGCTTATTGAAATAGAGCGATTTGTCACGATGTCACAAGTGATGAATATTCAATTGTAACGGGGCCTGTTGCCACGTTTACATCACAAAGTTCGTAAAAAAATGTATATTATTTGACATAAGCTACGCTAAGTGACATACGTATTCGTGTGCTACTTAACGAACTTCGTAATTGATAATAACGATTAGTGTGGAGTTCCTATAACTACTTTCCTATCCGCTTAATTCATCCCTCAACCTAATATTGGTAGTGCTTCTCACTGTAAGAGAACCAGGGCCCTTTTCATGATGCCATCAACATCTATTGTAGCACTTGTAGAGCAAAAAATGAATGATTAATTGATTGATTGATCGCTATTATCATTTACGAATTTAAAACAAAAATGCATGGGATCTGACATAAGTGATATTCGAATTCATGTGTCACTTAGCGAAGCTTATGTCAAATGTTATTCACTTTCTCTATCGAACTTTGTAAGAGATAATAGCCATGGAACCGTGGCTATAAGCCCTGTCGCAATTCATTGTGATATCACGGACCGAGATATCGCTCTATTTTTGATAACTTCGAAAGTGATAATAGCGATGCTTGATAAGCCAACCTTGGCAAGCAACTTGCCTATAGGGTCCTTTACGTCGATTATTATTATTAGTACGATGACACCGACGCGCCGGTCTCGCACTTGGCACGCCGCACGCGCTATTTTTCACGGCTATACTGGCACGTGACACGAAATCGTTTACTTTACGATTACGAATTTTCCATTGGGTTTATTGAACTAGTTTAAACAACTTTAAGACTAGATATTAGATTGAACCACCTTTTGATAAACTCCGTAGTGCAGTGGCACATTGGTGCCGAGTCACGGGTTCTAATCCCGCCGAAGGAACAAAATTTTGCTGTGTTCCTGGGTCATGGATGTGTATTAAATTTGTGCACAATAAAATAAAAATATTAAATTTATGTATAATGTTAAAGTATTAAAAGCGTCGTAACCTCGTATCTATAAAAGTACAACTTTTTAGTAGAGTCAAAAATCTTAATAATGTTAGATTTTATTTCGACATGGATTTTATATATCCAATATCCATGTCATAATAAAATATAAAATTATTTAGTTTTTTGACTCTACTGAAAAGTTGTACTTTTAAAGATGAAGGAAATATTATGTTTCCGTTCCGATATCTAGTCCTCCACCAATTGACGTGGTGTGAAGCGTAAAAGTATTATTATGTGCAAAATTTGTATGAATTTCGCTCAGATCGATGTCGTAAGAGATAGACATATTTCTCCATCGTAAATAACACTCAAGTCAAATTATGTCCGTGCGATTCCGCAAAGGAGTGACGGTGACAGCCGGTGAAGCTCTTAACTTTTATCAGCGTTAGCCATTATTTCCCATAACTTAGAACCCTCTTCTGCGAAACTCTCTTTATAGTCACAACACTAATTACGTCCATTTCTCTCATTACACATACAATAAGCAAACACTTCTTGAGATGTCCCCCCCCCTACCGTTTACGTGATCGAAATAATCCCACATACTAATTATCGAGTTCGATTAGCCCGGATTTCTCTACAAACAGTCAAACACGCCATATATCGCATTACACATACGGTATGGAACAACACACTGAGTAAATACTCTCAACACACTTGAAGGTATAACTTACCCGAGTAGAAGGTTAAGATTTGCTGGTATTAAAAAAATTGCTTGAGTTTTTTTTGTGCTCCAACTAGAGATCTGGAGAAATTGAGGGAGGTATTTAGGCAGTGGTGCAATACTTCTGGGTAAAGGACTGGCCGACAGATGTTTTTTTTACAAAAATAAAAAAAACTCTTTTAAGTTTTTGAGGACAAAAAATACATTTCTAGGATGAGAAAAGGTAATCGTATCCCAAAGCTATAGTGACTGCTCTTTTTATAACCTTCATGCATACTCTCGACACAATCGATAATCGTATTAGTTCGATCTCAACCGCTTTTGGTATTTTATTTGGATTACTTTCAAACTAACCAGGGGGCCTACTCAAGATGCCATCGCTAATTATCGCTTACAAAGTTCGATAATAAAATGTATGGGATTTGACATAAGGAACGCTAAATTATCGCGCTTTGGTATGTCATTTAGCGTACCTGATGTCAAATCCCATACATTTTGTTATCGAACTTTGTAAGCGATAATTAGCGATGGCATCTTGAGAAGGCCCCCTTGATAAAGAAAATAGATCGTAACTTTTTGTACTCCCGATCAATCAACTGAGAATCAAAATAAACAAACGTAAAAATATTTTGGAGTATGCCGCAGGATCGAGTCTGAATCAAAATCGAATTAGTTTGAAGAGTCCCTGCGTCAATTAATTTTGGAGCAGTAAGAGAGAGTAGTAGTAAGATGTAGTGGAGCAGGATCGAATCTGAATCAAAATCGTATTACTTTGGAGAGTAATGCCACTGTATAATATTAGGATACTAACGACTTAAGAGGTATACGTGAGCAAAATTTCAAGTTTCTAGCCCAGGGCCCTAATTCTCAGGGCTCGAACTCAGTTTTTACTATCGGTCTGTCCCGCTCATGCAAATGAGATTTACCGCGCGTGCGAGCGGGATATACTAATATTCGAGCTTTTTTCCACTGCCCGAGAATCGTGCTCCAGGGCCCTAATTCTCTAGTTTTTACTATCGGTCTGTCCCGCTCATGTAAATGTGATTTAGCGCGCGTGCGAGCGGGATATACTAATATTCGAAACTAAGTTCGAGGCCTGAGAATTAGGGCCCTGAGGGTTGAGCGTTGCGATCAAAAATCTCGAGTCACCACTTTAAATATTACTTTATTTAAATTTAACTATTAATATCACTCCAAGTATTTCTATTGTTTATAATTGAATTACTTATAGATAACATCACTTACTAATGATAAATTCAATCAAGTGATCTAAGGCCGCAGCCAAATTAAATGAACATGTGAACTTAACCTTTGCACATTCACCGCAGCCTTCGCGCAATACCATCTCCTCCCTCAGAGTCCCACGTTGAATAAGACCACGTATACTTTTGACTTGAGTAAAATTAGCATCGTATTTCTACCCGATTACAGCGAAGACAAAGGAATTTAGCATGTTTTTATCGTAGCCTAAACTACTTATTCGATTTTAATGAGAATAAATAGAGCTGTATTAATAACCCGGACAACAAAAGCTATATAATTTACGTAGTAGGGTTAAAGTTTTTTTTTCAATAAAAAATATATGTAGATATTTATTTTTAAAATAATAGAGACAAAATGATGTGTTCAAATTTGATAAGCTTAAATTAAATATTATGTAAACACTTTGTAAGTTTTGAACTTAAGCAATAAGAATACAAATATAAAAAATTAAAATATTAATATTAATAAAATATTAGTATGTACATGGATCAAAATGGTACATAGATTTTTGTACTCTATTATATTTTAAAGTGCAAAATTGATATTATCAAGGACGGTAATTACTTTTACTTTTCTTTATTAGCAGTAGCTTATTAATAATTATTACTGTTTCTATGTAATAAGAGTATCAGTTACAATATTTTCTCGATTTATTCACTCATCAACAGAAAAACATTTGCTACATTAATAAAAAATAAAAACGAAAAAGGGCTTAAAGATAAAATTAGTCCTGATGTTAGGAATAGTATGACATGCGTTTGTGACAATGAATATGAAATATGTTATGACCACAAACAATAGGCGTTAATAGGCGTAAGTTCACAGTTTTCGTGGGCAACCGTAAATGATTGTTGGATTTATTGGCATTATTATTTATAGTGTAGTCATTTGAAATATTGGATTATGTTGTGGATATGATTCAGATTATAAGGTCGTATTATCTTAAGCCTACGTACAATACATTGGAAACATCACTGTTTGTTTAGCATTATTGATTTATTTTATTACAATTTTATAACAGTCATTCTTGTAGAATAATATTATCATCGTCTTTTATATAATGTTAAGCACCGATTAGTAGATTTTTTAGTATTTAAGAAGTAAATTGCAGGGTTTTCGTTATCCATTTCAATCGTTAATTTGTTATTCATTAAAAATTTCATTTTCTCTGTCGCCAATTGTAAAAGCATGATGTATTTCACCTGTCATTCGAACTCATAAAATAACATACTAGCTGACCCATAGCGCATAGGAACAGTTTGTGATGAACCGTTAAAACCTTCCCGGGACTTCCACGAATATTTCAAGACTAAAAATAGGTTCAGCCGTTCTCGAGTTTTAGCGAGACTAACGAACAGAAATTCGTTTATATATATATGAAGATATTATAGATATTGATATTAACAAAAAAAATTTTTGGTTTGATCAAATGGTGAACTCCATAATCTCTCCATAGCGCAATCACCACTTTTGTTTTTATCCTTTCTACCTTCTTTTCAGTTTGTTAATTAAGTTACCTTTTTTTTATTTGTGATCCTTTTTTGGCCTTTAATCTGAAAATGACTATACTATATAGTTGTCTCACTCGCACGTGTCCGTTTGCTTTAGACTGACTTGAGGCTGAAACCATACTGCAAGTTGAACATGCTTCATTACGAAAATTAGCTCCAACTTCTTCCAATTTATGCACAAATCCTAAAGCATACTTAAGTAAACAATAGTGGATGAGTGAGTCACTTGATTAATTTACTTTTGTTATAATCTCATTGAGTCGGTATCTAGAGTCGCGTGGGCGGGAGGTTGACTTACGAAATTTGACCTAGCGCGTCATGACTCATAGCTGGGGAACCAGGGTTGCCTCCAACAAATACCACATGAGAAATACAGACAGGTTTGCCTCCAAGCGGGTGTAAGGATTGCCTCCAACAAATACCATATTAGAACTACATACATGGTTGTTGCTTCCAAGCGGGTGTAAGGATTGCCTCCAACAATTACTATATTAGAACTACATACAAGGTTGTTGCCTCCAAGCGTGTGTAAGGATTGCCTCCAACAAATACCACAGAAGAAATACTGATAGGGTTGTTGCTTCCAACCAGATAGTAAAGGTTGCCTCGAAGAAATACCACATAACAACAGGACCCTGAAATAAACAAACACAAGGGAATATACTATTATTATAGTGCTTATTCAAACAGTAATTACTATAGCTGAAGAACGAGAGTCTCCTAGATTGAGACATATAAGACAGCCAGGGTTGTAAACTTTGTGAAGTTTCTTATACATAGTTCGAAGAAAATATGCAGATCTTCTGGCAGCCCTGGGCCGTGACTTTATATGCCATCGCTATTTTTGCTTACGAAGTTTGAAAACAAAATCTATGGGATTTGACATAAGCTTCGCTAAATGATGAGCGAATTCGTATGTTATTTAGCGAAGCTTATGTCATATTCCATAAATGTTGTTTTCGAACTTCGTAAGCGATAAGTAGCGATGGCATCTTGAATCAGGTCCCTGATTCAAGCTGCCATCGCTGGATGAGGTTTTAACAATTAAGTAGTAAGAAGAAACGCTGTTACAGCCCTGTTTTTCAAACAATGTTTGAAGTAAACAGCAGCACTGTGTAACCCTTGCATTATATCAAACAGAACAGCTTGCAATGGCAGTAATATAAAGTTTTTTAAAATGTATGAAAGCCTCCGTGCTCCAGGGGTTTCAAGCTTGGTACTCGATCCTTGAGGTTGGTACGATCTTCCAGTTGGAACAATAAAAAGTGTTTTCAAGTCTGGTTAGGACAATGCAGGCTGATCACTTATTGTCTGACACGAAAGATGATCCTTGCGTCCTGTAATGTAACTAAAAAAAGCATGATGCACGAAATGGAAATCAAATATGGCTTGAGGTGCTTCAGGTTGAGGTAGTGTCTCCTCGCCTCGAAGCCAGGCAGCCGCTTGATCGTAGGCTGCATCTAGTGGATAAGCACCTTCAGAGATACATAAACAATTTGTACCTACAAGGTGTAAAATAAATTTGTGATAATACTTTAGCGAATGTGCCTCCTATGTAGATTATTTTGTTGCATGAGAAATGACCCAACATGATAAATTTTCCCACACAATAATTAAAATAAAGTACCTCTTTCAGCGCTGGTACTTTCACAGTAAACTCTATATAGGTACCCATAGACAACCTAAATTATAGCCTGTATATGGTAACTTACACTATGATATTATTCCAGAGCTTTAGCAAACTGGACGCTTGATGATGACGAGCGTTGATTGACATAACTCTATGTGCACAGCCTTAGTCTACAATCGTCGTGCATTAGCTGATGTAAATGTATGTGGGCCGGCGCGCTGGTGCGATTTCTATCACGAACTGCAAATGCGTACGGGGAACATTACTCACACATTTGTATTCGATCGGCGATCTCGAGTATCAGTGTAAATGCAGCTTTATCAATGTCGTTAGTTGTCTATGATCAGTGGTCACCATCGTGGTCTAGTAGTTCAGAGCTTCGCTCTCGACCCGGAGGTCATGGGTTCGATTCCCGCGTTGGTACAACAAAAATGTTGTTTTCAAGTTTGGTTAGGACAATGCAGGCTGATCACCTAATTGTCTGATAAGAAAGATGATCCATGCGTCGGATGGGCATGTAAAAATCGGACCTGCGCCTGTTCTCTCGCGACTGGCGAGAGAACAGGCGCAGGTCCGATTTTTGTGTCAGTTCACCGTCCCACTGGGTTATGAGAGTAAAAGGAAGAGAGAGTGCTTCTGTGAATTGCGCACACACTTGGGCAGTAAAAAAAACTCCTGCGTAGCTGGCCTGGTTTCATTTAAATCGGCTACCGACACCGAAATCGGTGAGGGAAACTATTATTTATTATTAATATGATCAGTGACTATGGATATCACCGAAAGTGATTTAAATTTTAAATCCAATAGTCTGGTACATGTCTAAGGATTGCATTAGAAGCACTAAGCCAACTTGACGACTCAGGTATTATAAGAATAATAATTAACCAGAAAACAAAATAATTTGCGTGCTACTTGCCTAGCATGTATATCTAACATTAAATTGGGTAGTAATTTAAGTATCTTAACTATCAAAACTATATTGTATTTCAAAAGTTCATTTTAAAATAGGAATTTAGAATTAAAAACGAGTTATTTTTACATATCAGGCGCAAAGTACTGGCCACTAAACGTGATGGCAGAAGAAATAAATCATTCCAATTTCGAATTTGGAATCCCAGCATGATCTCATATTTGCCGACGCGAGCAAACAGAGCGAGCTAATGGCTTGTGTTGCCAGCACTCCAAATCGCACTCAACTTTACACATTTATTGGGTTGCCAGTTTACTTTACTTTATTTGACCTTATGCAAACGGTAAGTTGATAACCCGAGGTTAGACTTAAGATGTTTTCCAAGAAATATATTTTTCGAAACTTTGTTTTATAATGCGCTTTTTATTGTGTTTCATTTGCGTTTAGAAAGTAGGTTTTGAATTCGAATTGTCAAATTGTGTTTTCAGTGGATTAGCTGAAGAGTACAGCTAGACTTAAAAGCAACATTGACACTGCCGGACGTATAAACTGTTCCTCCCAAATAAATATAATATTTTCTTTCTTTTATAGATTGTGTAATATAAATGAGTGATAATACTTTAGGGTGTGTATGTGCCTCCTAGGTATACTGTGAAATTCTTGTCGCTGAAAAACTTAATTTTAACAGAAATGCCCCAACTTCATAAATATTCTCACATAATAATTTTATTTTTAAAAAGAACCTCTTTCAGCACTGGTACTTTCACAGTTAACTCTATATACGGGACCCCTACATATAGTATTATTACTCATTATAATTAATTATTATTAACTGTATAAAAATAAATTGCTGTTCGTTAGTGTCACTAAAACTCGAGAACGGCTAAACCAATTTGGCTATTTTAGTCTTGAAATATTCGTGGAAGTCCTAGGATGTGTTCGTGATGAACCGTTAAAAGGGTTCATCACAAGCTGTTTCTGTGGTCAACGAAGTGGGCACGGGTCAGCTAGTTTCATGTTACATTTTCATTTCATTATTTTATCATAAGCATAATATTTCCTATATCCAATTCACGTTTAAATATTGTGTGAATTAATTTTCAAAATGTAAAAAAGTCTTTATTTTACACATCTATTAACCGTTAAAAACATGTTTATTACAATTTTATATAGAAAATAAAAAAAACACCCCATTCACCCACACCAAGCCCTATTTAGCTATAATTATATTGAAATTTATAACACGTCTTGCGCTTCAATAAAAACACTTGGATTCCATTAAAATGTATGAAGTTATATTAGGCGCTGGTTTCCAATACCAGCCGCAGGTGGAACTGAAATTCAATGAGGCTACCAAATACGAGGTGATGGAGATGTTTGGCCATCACAAGATGGTAATACTCCAACACGAAATGTTATGTTGTGAGTGAAAAAGCAGTACAAGACTAGTACTAATAGCAAATTGGTTTTTGCGCGCTTCCTGATTATAGAGAGTTAGATTTTGAAGGTTTTTTTTTGTTTTTTTTTTTGTTTCACACCACGTCCATCTAGCCCCGTGCTAAGAATCCGAAGTACTTGTACCAGACAACGGAAACATGTTTAATACTTTTATACTATTTACATATTTAAGATTTTTATTTTATTAATAGGTTGGAGGGAAGACGAAATAGAAAGTAGCCAGCTCCTGTTGGCCACAAGTAGCTCAAGATAGGGACAAGTGGATTTCTTTAGAGGAGGCCTTCACTTTCAGTAGGAAAAAAAAAAAAAAGTGTAATATGAATTTTTTCAAAGCATGTTTTATCACTTTATGTTAGTATTTAATTTTAAAAAATATATGTTATGTACCGAATGTAATTTTTTGCAAGAAATAAAATGCTTTTTATTTAATTTGTTTCATTTATTTATTTATTTTATTAATAAAACAACACATCCATGGAACACATAAAACTTTTTTGTACCTTCTGCAGGATTCGAACCTGCATCCTCCCATTTCTCATCCCGTAATTTTTACTCAATAATGGTAAATAATAAATTTAACATATTATTGTGGTATGGTTTATTCAGCCTCATATTACATAAATTTATCTGGTACATTTTATGCAAATCTATACATATAATAAATCTGTAGAGGGGTCATGTCTGTACATTAAGAATATTTAAGTGAAAATTAAAAAAAAGGGGGTCTATAAAAGCCACAGAACCTAAAAATAACATTTTTGAAAAAAATGTCTATCTGTCTGTCTGTCTGTCTGTCTGTCTGTCCATATGGGAATGTTTGTCGTCGCATCACGCTAAAACCACTCTATGGAATGAAATGAAATTGTAGCTACAATTTTTTTTGTAGTTTGGCTGAAATACCGTCAAATAGGTAGCTACCTATTTGATGGTATTTCAGCCAAACTACTCAACGTAATTAAATGAAATTTGGCAGGCAGGTAGCTTATGATCTGAAGAGCATTATTGGAAATTGTTATCCCGAAAAACGAAAGTGTTCCCGTGGGATCTTAAAAATTGTAGCTACGTATTTGACGGTATTTCAGCCATACTACTCAACGTATTTAAATGCAATTTGGCAGGCAGGTAGCTTATGATCTGAAGAGCATTATTGGAAATTGTTATCCCGAAAAACGAAAAGGTTCCCGTGGGATCTTCAAAAAATTTTAGCAACCTATTTGAAAGTATTTCATTCAAACTACTCAACGTATTTAAATGAAATTTTGCAGGCAGGAAGCTTATGATCTGAAAAGCATTACTAGAAATTATTATCCCGAAAAACGAAAGGGTTCCCGTGGGATCTTCAAAAAATTGTAGCTACCTATTTGACGGTATTTCAGCCAAACTACTCAACGTATTTAAATGAAATTTGGCAGGCAGGTAGCTTATGATCTGAAGAGAATTATTGGAAATTGTTATCCCGAAAAACGAAAGTGTTCTCGTGGGATCTTCAAAAAATTCTAGCTACGTATTTGACGGTATGAAATTTGGCAGGCAGGTAGCTTATGACCTGAAAAGCATTATTGGAAATTGTTATCCCGAAAAACGAAAGGGTTCCCGTGGGATCTTCAAAAAATTGTAGCTACCTATTTGACGGTATTTCAGCCATACTACTCAACGTATTTCAATGCAATTTGGCAGGCGTATAGCTTATGACCTGAAGAGCATTATTGGAAATAGTTATCCCGTAAAACGAAAGGGTTCCCGTGGGATCTTCAAAAAATTGTAGCTACCTATTTGACGGTATTTCAGCCAAAATAGTCAACGTATTTAAATGAAATTTGGCAAACAGGTAGCTTATGATCTGAAAAGCATTACTAGAAAATTATTATCCCGAAAAACAAAAGGTTTCCCGGTGATCTTCAAAAAATTGTAGCTACATATTTGACGGTATTTTAGCCAAACTACTCAACGTATTTAAATGAAACTTGGCACAAAGGTAGATTGTAACATGAAATAACCAACATAATATTTTTAACCGACTTACAAAAAAGGAGGAGGTTTCTCAATTTGTAAATATATGTTTGTTTTTTTTTTGTTTCTTCGCGGATATCTTCATTGTTTCTGTAACGATTTAAATTTTTTTTATGTTGTGTAGGGTATAATTTAAATTTAATCCCATTGTCACCAAATGGCGACCTGATGATGGGATCCGTGAGGAATCGAAGGAAATCCTCAAAATTTATGTGGAATAATATTGATTTTTTCTGAAGTAGTCTAAGCATATGTTACCAAACAGTTAGGTTTTGCACCATATCCTGGATCTATAATATCAAAAAATTATATATATAATATATATATATATATAACGGAGTGCGGTATTCTGTGGGCGTCTGTTGATTGTTTTGTATCGTCAGGAAATAATAAGCCGCACATACAGTACCGGTATATTGTTCGAAATATAACAAGGTTGCACTTACAATTTGCACACATATTAACTCAGGGCATGGATGCAAATGGATAACGATCAGAAACGCGGAGAGTTCTGCACTCGCGTCCGTTCCGTCTGACACCCCACTGTTATGTGTCATTTCAAACGAGCATAGACCACTCCCAAGCCATGACAGCTGTACAAGTCATAGCTTGACGTTTCGTAGACAGATGACAGCTACAGGTGACATGTTGCACTTTGATCACCTAACTCTTCTACAACCAACTGACCTTCAGAGCATCCTTCTCAGTATATCATGAGCATACTTGTATGTCCTCTTAGAATCTAACGCCTTTAGCAAGTATCGATCCCCATCTAGCGACTCAATGTTTATTCATCATCGAAATGAATATTTCGTTAATAGGCTTCAAACTTGACTGTACCAAATTTTCACACTACAGTCAAGAGATAAACCAGATAAATTTTGTTTCGAATGTGATACTTCAACGAAGTACAGACTACAGAGCGGAAAGTCCTAGCCGTCGCGCCACCGCGCCGCACAGCACCGCCCACTGCGCTCCGTCGCGTCGTCGCGTTGCGTTGCGTTGCGTCGCTAGCATTGCTCGAACACCAATCCTCTATCTGTACACAAGATCAAACAGCACAAAAAAATGTCCAGATTATGTAAAATTAAGTTCTTTTTGGGTTTTCTTATCGGTAAGGAGTCAGAGAAAGAATAGCAGCTTTCATCAACCATCTTCCCCGTGAGTGTCG
The DNA here is from genome assembly GCA_905187575.2 of Celastrina argiolus. Taxonomy (NCBI): domain Eukaryota; kingdom Metazoa; phylum Arthropoda; class Insecta; order Lepidoptera; family Lycaenidae; genus Celastrina; species Celastrina argiolus. Next base: position 1,556,090 of record LR994591.1, on the reverse strand, counting down.
TTAAACCGATGAGGGATACAAATGTCCAGAAGAGGACATCAAAAGCTATCGAGGTTAAAATATCGGGAATAACAATAAGATCAAAATCTAAAATCACTATGCAGTAACTTAATTTCATTTCCATTCAACGATCTAACTGATTGGATGAAGAAAAGCTATTACAGTATGAGTCACACAATAACAACTGATCAGGTTGTATTGTGGTTACCCAACTTGACATCAACATTTTTAGTTGTAGTGTCGCGGGAATCGAACCCACAAAGTCGAGTACTAGGTTCTAAACCACTGGACCCCAGAGTTGTTCATAATAATAATAATAGCTCCTCTTACTGATTTCGGCGTCGGTAGCCAATTTCATTGAAACCAGGCCAGCTACGCAGGAGTTATTTTATAGTGCCCAGGTGTGCGCGCAATACACAGAAGCACTCTATCTTCCTTTTACTTTCATAACCCAGCGGAACGGTAAGTCAACAGGTCTGGCAAGAGAATAGGCACAGGACCGACCCTTTACATGCCCATACGACGCATGGATCATCTTTCCTGTCAGACAATCAGGTGATCAGCCTGCATTGTTTTAACCAAACCTAAAAACAACCTTTTATGTTGGTTCAACAAGGGAATCGAACCCACGAATCCGGGTCGAGAGCTAAGCTCTGAACCACTAGACCACGGAGGCGATTCATTCGTCGTTCATAATACCTGAAGACTCGCTATTGCGTTTACAACCTGTTACAAAATCACCAAGTTTGTCGAAGCTAACTGAAGTCACTCAATGAACTTTCTAATCTTCCACCGCATCAGTGCACTGCCACGGCCTCTGAGACTCTTGGACCGTTGAGTGTGTGATGCCTCGTTCACCATTAGTACCAGCTTACATACAGTAACTTCTGAAACATGAAATTAAAATGTGTTAATTCCATAAAACTCATATCACAAACAATATTATCATGTTAGACGAATTTTAAACTATTCCATATCGCATATTGTTCTAAAAAGTAATAGTCTGATAAATCTGTAGGTAATATGTATTTCAAATTTACTTTATCAGTTTTAATGTACAAGACATTATTTAAAGTTACTTTTTTTTTGTTTTAAGCTCACCAATAAAAATTACATTTAAGTATGTAGTTTCAAACTACCTACTTACTATCATGTTAACAATATTTACAAAGAACATGTCAATTGTTATTGTATAAGCCTGCTTGTTTACAACTTGCGCTCACCTGCAGAGATAAGACCTTTACTTGTTGTGTAATAATAATTATTATCATTAAAATCAAACTTTGATTTCTTCTTTATTAACTGTGTTGATTTCACTCTATTAATAAGAATATAGCTAGTATAATAACAAGTTTTAAAACTCACATAATTTAATTAACAAAATACTGTAAGATCTTTTACTTAGAATCTCTTTTCTGTTAATAATACTGTGATTATAAAACCAGACCAATTTTGAACTTAACAATGAAATAAGTAATGATACTCATACAACCAGTTCACATCTTTGCGAAGCAAGTAGAGAAGTCCATAAGATACACAATGCTCATCTGCGTTGGTTGGTTACCATCGGGCAAGTATGCAAGCTATGCAAGGCTATGCATCGTCCAGTCAAGCACTATCCCAGTGTATTGTCCATCTACAAATAAAACAAAACAGCAATACAACGAACACTAAACTTTAAAGTTTATTTAGATTTTTGGGCAAGCAATTTCATGGAAACTTTGAAATTGTATTTACTTTGAAGGCTTCCAAATTATTACGAGGAATAAAAAGATTGCTACCACCTGTTACCAAAGCCACCAAACTTATAACCAAGACCTGTCGTTGACTAGCCACGTCAATCTTGTCATAATATCGTGGTTCCATTGCAAATCGTCACGTTCCCATTGTCAGCACGTTACCATCGTCAGCAGCGCTGTAATCCCATCAATCGTCTTTCTGCTATGCATATAGCATGCTGCCTTTGGTAGTGGAGGCTCCGTAATATACTCTGTTCCGTCTCAACGTGATCTGAATGTCCGCAAGGCCATATCCAATCCATCAATTTTATAATCTTTCTTGATTTTCAGGGTTACATCCCGCTTCTGATAACAGAGTGCGGTATTCTGTGTGCGTCTGTTGATTGTTTTGTATCGTCAGGAAATAATAAGCCGCACATACAGTACCGGTATATTGTTCGAAATATAACAAGGTTGCACTCTAAAATATTAACTCAGGGCATGGATGCAAATGGATAACGATCAGAAACGCGGAGAGTTCTGCACTCGCGTCCGTTCCGTCTGACACCCCACTGTTATGTGTCATTTCAAACGAGCATAGACCACTCCCAAGCCATGACAGCTGTACAAGTCATAGCTTGACGTTTCGTAGACAGATGACAGCTACAGGTGACATGTTGCACGACTGAAGCGCCATCCTGCCGACATATATATATATATATATAAATTTCGCGCTAAGCTAAGCGTAAGCTATATGGCTTACGCCAGAGCAGCGGTAAACTTTTTCTCTTTCTACTATTTTTTTTTATCTAATCGTTTTTGTTTTTCATTTTCCGTCCTCAAATAATCGTCGTCTGATCATTCGAGAATTATCCCTACTCAGTCTATACCCATCACTAAAAATCTGAAAATTAAATAATTTTAAACAAAAAAAAACGACTACAAAAGGATAACTAAAAGGAACAATTCCAGTACAAGTGAAAATAATTATTACTTTGTGCGAAGTAATTTATTATTATACTTAGGTTTTCCAAATACGATTAATAAAGTATAGGCGTAGGATAGTTTGTTTTCAAGATATGAATGAGATGTCATAGGTACATTTAAATTAGAAAAGTTATGTCAATATAAGTAAGATTTAAGTTTTTCATGATATTTTTATTTATTAGTTTTTATGCTAGGTACGGCTTGGGTTTTTTCTTTCTTTTGGACTTTTGTTATTTTGTCGTCTAAAGGAAGTTAGTACTTTAACCGTAAAGTCCCAAAGTAGGCTACATGTTTGTTAGCGTAGGTAATTAATAAATAAAAAACCAGGCAAGTCCGAGTTGGAATTGCGCACCGAGAGTAGACTTTTAAAAAATTTGGCGCTCGGCGCCAGCAGTGCAGCGTCGGTGTAAAAACGATCATCGTCTGCAGTCGCTGCGGCGTAAAGTCCATACAAATCTCAGTACAGAGATCTTCGTCGCGTATATGAGCGTACTATCAAGTAGTTCCGTTCGCATAAAAGAAAAAAAAATATTATACATACAGACGAATTGAGAACCTCCTCCTTTTTTGAAGTCGGTTAATAATACACGGTCAGTTTTTGAGCTGGTAGTAGGAATTGTTAGCATTTTCATAGAAAAAATACCTCAAAACATTCACGACAAAAACGGCCATTATTTGACAGTAAACTATTATTATTACTCCATCGGCCTACTTCTTTTGCCTATGCACGTCTAATATCGTGTATAAAGAAGCATTACTATAAATTAGTGATTTTAAATATCCAAACGACAGTGTTCATAAACTAAAAATGTATTTGAACTGCTGCCCTAAATCACTTTTCCACGCGTACGAAGTCGCGGGCACAGCTAGTTGCTAATACAATCCAAAGTAAATAGATTAGTATTTCACAATGTAATTTTGTAATCAATAACCTACCAAGGACCTTTGCATTAGAAGATATTTTACCATCGATATACTAGCAACTAGATTAACAACATATAGTAATTTAAAAATACTGGTACGGTGGTGGACAAACACGTCAAACTTTTATCATAATTTTTTTGGTTCGTGTGGTTTTTAACCAATTGTTTATACAAAAAAATAAAAACTTAGATATTACCAAATAAACCTTAACAAGTTATCCTCAAATAGTCTACCACCGGTTCAACCCTACTCCGCCGAGAAGAAGAATAAATGTTTACAAAATGTTTTCAGAACCGTGTCTATAACAGGTGTAAAAAGAACAGTCACTATAACTTTGGGATATTGTTACAAAAATAAAAAAGGTTTTTTTTTCCTTTATAGTTACTATTGCGACAAAAAAATAAGAAATAGTAAAAAGTAAAAAAAAAATTGACAAAATAAAAAAATATATATTTCCAAAATGAGGCAAGGTAGTATAATCGTATCTGAATGTTATAGTGACAGTTATTTTTACACACTGTATAAAAACACCGGTTCGGGAAATATCCGTAACTAGAGATACACTTGATTCAAATTCTCAACGCAATGACGTCATTAAACTATATAACTAGATCACCAATTTTAAAATTGTGCATACCTAGCACACTCTCCATTATACAATATACATCTCAGATCATGTTCCCGCGATCGCCTGACCTCGGTTACTCATCTCGGATTAGTTTCACAAGCTCGCATCAATCCCGGCCTACACACAACCTTTGGGATACCTGACTGTTGAACCACCAATTATTATTCAGATTAATTAATATGAAACAAAAACTTTGTTATCCAGGATATATTTTATATATGATGATTCATGGTTCATATATTATAATAATAGCTCCCCTCATTCGGTGTCGGTAGCCGATTTCATTGAAACCAGGCCAGCCACGCAGGAGTTATTTTATAGTGCCCAAGTGTATGCGCAATACACAGAAGCACTCTCTCTTCCTTTTACTCTCATAACCCACTAGGGGCGGTAAAACCGAAACGACTGGTGGGAGAACAGGCGCAGGTCTGACTTTTTACATGCCCATCCGACGCATGGATCATCTTCCTTGTCAGATAATCAGGTGATCAGCCTGCATTGTCCTAACCAAACTTGAAAACAACAATTTTGTTGTTTCAACGCGGGAGTCAAACCCACGACCTCCGGTTCGAGAGCGAAGCTCTGAACCACTAGACCACGGAGGCGTTCACGGAGGTTCATATATTAGGCCAAATATAGTATAGTATAGTAGAGGTACAGTCTAGGGTGGGTCAAAAAAATTTTTTTTCAGTTTTTTTACAGGCTCAGCATCAAAAAGGTGCTAAATGGCGTAGATAATTGATACGTGAAGTTGTGATAAATTATTTTAATTTTTTCTGCCTCCGGATTGAGATAGAAAATATTAAAACCTGATCTGAAGTTTAAATATATTATTTCATTTGCTTCTGGAACTGAAAAATGTATGGAAATTGAAATATTTCACTTGTTTCTTATTCCAAAACATCAAATGAACATTTAATTGTAATTGAACCCGATAGCTCGAATGTGAATGTTGGTAAATACGGTGGAATAATAGAGAAGTTAAAAAAGAACTAAATAAACCCTGGCAGTGGACTATTGTGTCTATTGCTTATGAACGAACTACCATTTAGACATATTCTGATTCAACATGTCGATGGCAGTACATCTAGGCCTCAAACATTTTCAGAAGCGACTGGTAAGCAGATTCAAAACAGTGAGAAGAGATCTATAATTCAGTTTACTCCTATTCCTACAAACTTATCGGAGCTTTCTGCTTAAAATAATACTATAGACTTAATCTATTTGTATCCTTGTACGGAATAGTCGAAGCAGTTTTAACAGTGACGTTTACTAGTGATTTAGCGAACAAATTACCAGGCAAACTGTCTCTTATCCGATGGTTAACTCATGCCAATATATGTTTAATATATTTCCCGTCTATATGCTTCAGAAGAGACTACTTTGGAAATAGAACTAGAACTGAGAATACTCTTGCAACATAATATTATGCTGTCAAAGTTTACGCACCAATTTGGTTTTCCATAAAAACTCATTTAAGCTGTAAAGATGGATCGAGGCGCATCTTTGATCTTATTGAATTAACGCGTTTTTACCACTAGGTCTCTATGGGGTGCTAGAGAAAGAATATCACCTCTATATCCACCATATTTCCCGTGGGTGTCGTAATAGGCGACAGAAGGAATAATTATAATATATCCCAAAGGTATCCCATGGTTCCATTTCCGCGGATCTTAAAACATCGCCCGCCAACCCGCATGGAAAGCGTGGCGAGTACCTAAAATACATCAGGGGAGGCTGATGTTTAGTGGTGAACATCATATACATAGCTGAAACGACAAACGACTTATTTACCAACAATATTTAAATGTATTATTGACCCAGTACAAAGACCCAGTAAAAAACAGCTACTTTGGATACTCAAAAAATCTATTGCCTGTTGCAATATTAACAGAACCCAGCGATATATTCGTAAATAAGCTGCACGTCAAATTCTAGCTAGATCAGCCATTGCGTCTACTTCAGTTTTCATCTTTGATGCAACATAAAATTACGAGTTAAATTGGCAGAAAAGTATAACTTAACCACCAATACTAAAATGTGTAACAAAAGATAAAATCCCATGGTTTATAAGTTGAAAGGAGAAGGAGAACTGGATTTACAACGCCTATGTTGTCACAATCAAGCAATAGAAAGAGTAATTAAAGCTGTGCCCTAAGCTTTAACTGATTTATATGTAATAAAACATCAAGAAAGGAATTCTTGAGAGTCCAGATAGATTTGAAAAAAGCGATGTCAAAATTCGACCGCAAGAAGGATTTTTGCGTTTTTTAAACCACTCAGTTAAATAATGATTTAGTTAATTAGAATGGTAATTCCTTGATTTTAGTATTCTTCTATTAATAAACAAAAGATTCTTATGATTTTTGGTCTTTTTCTTAAAAACAAAAAATTTCTGCAGGTAAATATACTAGGGCTATATTTTACTATATTTCCTTAGTTTTCAAATGAATCCGGAGGCAGAAGATCAATCCCGAATGCTATCAAACTTTATACTCTATTTACAGTCACCATTTAGCACCGTTTAATTACTGTGCTCCTATAAAAATAAAACTTTTTTTTTTCTTCATACATAAGTGACCCACCCTAAGGTACACATTACACACGAACGCACTGGTCGTTGACCTAAAACCTGACCATGATTGATACTCATCTGTTTTGTGACTTTTATGGAGATCTTTAATTGTAATTTGTCGCGTTATAGTAAGTAATTTATATGATGTGCCAAAAAAAGCTCTACGCGTCCTTCTCTTCACGCTATATTTAGCTTTATATATAAAGGATGAATCACTCTGTATATTACTTTAAAAGCTACTTCAATATCCTTCAAAAAAGTTTTCCTACTATCATGGTTTAGATATTATGCCAAAAATTTTATTTACAATACAACATTTCTTAGCATGTTCCTCGAACCCCGAACCCTCGAATCCTATCAAAAGTGGTGAGTTACCACGTACTCTTAATATAATCTATACAGGAGTTGTAGGGAATATAATATTATGATGGGCTATAAGAAAATTCAGGGCCCAGGAACATTGTTTTTTTTTTTATTCGAAACTGCGACCTGTGACCTTACTCTCCAAACTGATTCGATTTTGATTTTGATTCGGCCGTATTGCTTACTCCCGAAAAAATTGACGTTTGTTTATTTTGATTATAAGTCGATTGATATGGTAGGGAGTACAAAAAGTTACGATCTAACGATTTTCTTTATCCTGGTTAGTTTTAAAGTAATCAAACCAAATAAAACACCAAAAGCCGTTGAGATCGAATTGATTCCATTCTTGTGTCGGGAGTAAGCCGCCTGCTTGGGCGCCAACGCGCACTTTACAACAATGAGCACATCGCGAGCCTTCACCTTATATATTTATCTCTCTTTTTAACAATCAATATACATTATAACCTCAAAACTGTCACTATTATTTATCGGAGCGATTAGACGCTACTTTATGCGTAATGAGTCTAAACGGGTGAAGGACAGATATTGTTCTTCTATGCTAATGTTAATCGATATTATTTTATATCAATGTGAGTCATGATCAGGCATAGCCTAACTACAATTTTCTATAAAGCGTTTTGCAAAAGATGTTTCTGATTTTATTTATGTATATTAATAAATATTAAAGATTTAATTGTTTGCATTGAATAGGCTTCGAAAGTTTTATAGTGCATACACAAATTTTTATTGCGGAAAATCCGTAGATCCCGTTGTGTTTCGTGCAGGGGTCCAAAAGGGTGAAATCTATTTCAAATCCAAGGGGGTGAAATCTGTTTCAAATCCAGGGGGATAAATCTATTCACATCCAACAAAGTGAAATCTATTTTAAATCTAAAGGGATCGAGATATATTACAAATATAAGCTGGTAACAATCTGCTTTAAATCCATAGGGGTAAAAATCTATTCCAAATCCAAGGGAATAAAATCTATTTTACATACATGGGGTTGAAAACGTATATCACGTGGGCGAAGCCTTATGGCCGCGGCTTTGCCGCTTTGTAATAATTAATATTAACAATTATGTATCATAAATATTTTCATTGACTCAGAAAAATTTGTGAAATTCGTATCAATCAATATAACCTCGTTAGGATCACTAATGTTTTCATTCACAAAATTAATGATAATACACTTGATTAAAACGATTTTTCTCCGCTGTCCAATCACTGGTCGATTAGGTATAGTGACTAATAGACAATTTAGTACACTGATAAATTATATTATAATTTAGATATAGTAACTATACATTTCACGACATTTATCATATCCAATTAGTTAATAGCATTAACTGGAGACAACACTATTAAAGTTATTTTATAAAGCCAGTTATCTCTGAGATTGTGGTTTCACTCGTCTCTAGTAGGGTTTTTTTTCACAATGGTCAAATAAATAAAGACACGAATGGATGAAGGTGATGATATTATGTCGCAAAGAAATTTCACCCAGAAAATTGAGTTTAAACTGTCACTTAAACATTTTAGGATATGTAGTAACATAATATTAAGTACATTGATTTTAGAAACGGATTTTTAGATTAATGAACTTAATACTTTACGACGTATTCTAATATGTTAAAGTGACTGTTTGAGCTCGTCTCTCTAAATCAAAATTTTGCTACCTCTTAATCGATCCATGTCTTCAAATGTTTAAACTTTCGGCACTTTTTTTCACCTTAAGCTTCATTTACCGCCAGTTTTAAGGCTTTACTATAACCAATACCGTCTCCACCTTCTGGTATTGTAAGGGATTGTATTACCATAAATTAGCTAATAGAAATGAAAACGAAAGAATGATATACTACCATTAGACTTCCGAAGCCTGCACATTGCACTCGTAAACTTTATAATACGCCGATTTTCTTCGAAACCATAGCAGCTCTCTAGGGCATTAGAAATAAAAATCGTTTATTTGCTTAAATAAGGGACAATACCTATATAGTGTTACAGATTTAGTAAATCGCTCTCTTATTTTACTTTTTAATGGCGTGCAAATTTTTAGTAACATATTGTTTATTATTAAATTTTCGGCCATGCACTAGGTTTTTTTATGATCATTATTATTAAACTGTATAATATATATATATGATAAGTAGTGTTTACAGTTTTTTCATGACATATTAATTGTGACGGTGAAAGATTCCAACATGGCGATATCAAAGATGGCGCGTTATCTGAACGCGAATCGATCACGTGTGTAGTGCACAGGGCACCATTTGTCAGGGGCCAGGCCATAAGTTAGGGCCCAGGACCATATGTTAGGGCCTAAGGTTGCACCGACATGTGTTTAATATCATTTTCCTCAGTTATTTGTCTATCTAGTATTTACACTTAAACTAATACTGATGCAAGAGTAAATGAGTTTGAAAAGATAAAATTGTATACAAAAAAGGCTTATTACAGTAAATTAAGATAGATACGTTATTTATAAATAGTAATTTTTTAAATAGTAATATTTATTATAGTATAAAACTATGGAGTATAAAACTCGAGAGTGTCTTACTCAAGTATTTCTCGCCGGACTAGTTTCCGAACTGGCATGCGTGATGTAGACGTGAAGTTCAAAAAATGTTTGTGTTAAATTAATTATTATTAATTAAATCTACAAAATAATATTTATAATATTATATATTTTCACCTCTAATAAATAAGAGAATCGCACTCGTTGAACTCTTTTATACCGGCACACTTTTCAACCAGTAGAAGAAAAAAAATATTACATTCGCGTTAAGAATGCAGTGAATTATAAGTCAAAATAGTTTGTGAGCATGGTTGATGCGTTACTAGCCAAGACATTTGTGATGTTTGATTTTATTTAAGTTTTGATAAAATTTGGCACAGCCAAAAGGTAGACTACAGGAAACAGACAAGAAAAGAGATATAGTATTAGCCTACTTTTTAGCTTAGCAAAATGTACGGTTACCATGATTTTTTCTTATACAATACTTACGGCCAAATACTGAAACGTTAATAAAAAATACCTCTAATACAGGCGACCATTATAACTGGCAGCTATTGAATTAAGCGTCAGCGTTCATTTAACTATCATTTCAACAATAATCAGCCGTTCATTTCATTACTTGCACAAAATTACTTATAGCATAACTTATTACGAATATAATAACATTACATACACCATTTGTCAAAATAAAAAGCCCAGTTTATCAATTTATCCAATAAAAAGCCCAGTTTATCAATTTATCCAATAAAAAGCCCAGTTTGTCAATTTATCCAATAAAAAGCCCAGTTTATTAATTTGTCCATTGAAAGGGCCAGTCGGTCAATTTGTCCGAAGGGCCCGATGTGTGGAGCCCTATAAGGACCCTGTATGACATTTGTTACTGACGCGGTCTAGCCGCATTTGTCCAGGCTAAGTCCGCGTCACCTTTACACCTGGACGGTGCCAATGAGAAAGAACCATTACACCTAATGTAATGTTTTTTTTAATCTATTTATTTGTTTAGGGATTTTGATCCGAAGATATGTCAATCCCAATACAATATTAATTTACACAGTTGTCGTCGATATTGACAAAAATACGGATCAACGAAACAGCTACGTCTTAATGTAATGATAAAATACAAGCCTTTATTTTATAACCTAAATTTTACATTTCAAATGATAATATCTCTAGTTTAGTGCTAGTTTTTGGTTAGTTTGACCTTTATACGTTAAATACTAGTAGTAGGGTATGGACTCCTCTTCAGGTAATTTCTAGTTTAAAGTTACAATACCTCGCTTCGCTTAAAAAAGTAATGAAACATCGGAGCAAACGTCAAAAATTAACCATTCATTTTTAGCAACATTAAAGAATTGAAGTAAGCAATTTGATACTTGCATTGATGAATTTGTGTTTTTTTTATTGATTTCATTCTTTACACGGAGATTATTTAAATTTTTAAACATCAAAATTATATATACAAACACTACCTTAACACAAACTGGTAGTAACTACTTTGCTAATCTAGGGAAGATTAGAAGGAACATTTTGTTCCCTCGGCGCGATTCGAACCTGCGACCTCCATCTAGAGAAACAACGCACTAGAGAGGTCATCAAATCGTCAACTTTAAATCTTTTCTATCTAGAATTCATGTGCCCATTTCTGTAATTGATTTGACCACACCTTATAGTTAGTTCTGTCTGGCATGGCCCCGTCCGGACCTCACGCAGGTTGAGGACGCCACCTGCGCTATCGCCGACATTTTTCACCGCGACCTCTGACATGCTGCTCGCTCGCCGCTGGGAATCGAACCCGCACCGCACTGATTTGAGGTGTAAAAAGAACAGTCACTATAACTTTGAGATACCATTATAATCCCTTTCCTCATTTTGGTAATGTAGTTTTTCTTAATTTTTTGGTCAAAATAAAAAAAAAAAATTTTTTTACTTTTTGTCGCAATATCTTTGTGTGTCCACCTGTCTCTGTCAACGCAGGAAAATGGATGAACCGATTTTGATGTACATTTTCACAGGGTAAGCTATGTAGACTCGTCTTGGCAACATTTTTACATGTAAATGTTTTTGGTGGGATTCATAATTTTTAAGGACAATAAAATAATAAAAATCTGTCGCTTCGCATGTTTAATATTTCATTTACTTCGCAGTATCATTTACAACACGTCGATATCAAACACAATAAAATCCATTGATAACTGGATGAAGTTATTAATAAAACATTATACTTTAATGGGAGAGGTTTCTGAGAACGAAAATATTAGGCGGACACACAGACGGGCCATAAATTAGCGTATTTAATTATTAATTTCTTTAATACGAGGTAAGATATATTTGAACAACCTGACTCGGCCTGCCCAGGTCATATGTAACGCTAACGAAATTATTTCTTTTTCATTTGCCACAGAGTAATGTAACAAGAGATAATATAATAACCTATTTGATTGTGAATGATGAAATGTATATAAGAGAAGAAGAAGACTATCTCACTAATATTATAAAGGCAGGTTTGTGCCAAATCAATTTTGATTAAGTTTGGTATGCTGGAAAATTGGGCCCGGATTAACAGAGATAACTGCCGGCTTACTCCCCGACACAATCGAGAATCGAATCAGTTCGACCTCAACTTTGGCATTTTGTTTGGTGAATTACTTTGAAACTAACCAGGATAAAGAAAATCGTTAGATCATACTTTTGTACTCTCGACCAAATTAATCGCCGGAGAATCAAAATAAACTAACGTCAATTTATTCGGGAGTATGCGGCACGATCGAGTCTGCATCAAAATCGAATCAGTTTGGAGAGTAAGGCCCCTGCTTTTGATCTCGAATAAGTACAGTGTGTGTGTAAAATAAAAAATGGAAAAATATGGTTTCCTTTTTGTTCTCAACTTCTTTTATTTCTTTAAACTGTATTACATTTTTTATATTATTAAAATTATTATGTCGATTAAAAAGATAAAATATACACAGAGTACAGACATAATACACACCAACGAAGAAAATCCCATAGGAACAGTAAATTTTACCGCCTTTGTCCATCCTGGCGATCTACTTTACATCTTTGTTAAATATGAAAATCGCTGCACTAGATTTAGAGCCTTTTCAATATAAATAAAGAAATCTTTCATTTTTAATATTATTTATTACAATATTTTTTATTTACTTTATTTAAAGCCTTACATGGGTAATAAATGTGTTACCTAATTCTACTTCAATGTTTCTTATCTTTCTATATTTTCAAATAAAAATAATATGTATTAAAATAATAAAAACTATATAACATATTTCTGCCTATCCATGTGCCATTTGGAAAAGTTAAGCAATATTATTAAAAAACAAATAAATTCCACTAAATTAATAAACACTCTGTGCATGTAACACCTGTGCCACGAGATCGGGCGTACGATTACACGGATATAAACATTGTAAATTATATCGCGGGATATTCGGATATGTTTGCTCAGCGACCGCCCCCCGCCCGCCCTGCCGCCCGCCTTATCGCTCCATCTGAACCGAATATACAGACAAACATACAAATTATATTTAGGGCGCTCATCATCGCCTCCGTGGTCTAGTGGTTCAGAGCTTAGCTCTTGACCCGGACGGAGGTCGTGGGTTCGATTCCCGCGTTGGAACAACAAAAATGTTGTTTTCAAGTTCGGTTAGGACAATCCAGGCTGATCACCTGATTGTCTGACAAGAAAGATGATCCATGCGTCGGATGGGCATGTAAAAAGTCGGACCTGCGCCTGTTCTCTCGCCAGTCGTTTCGGTTTACCGTCCCACTAGGCTATGAGAGTAAAAGGAAGAGAGAGTGCTTCTGTGTATTGCGCACACACTTGGGCACTATAAAATAACTCCGGCGTAGCTGGCCTGGTTCCAATGAAATTGGCTACCGACACCGAAATCGGTGAGGGGAGCTATTATTATTATTATTTTATTTAGGGCGCGATTATAAGACAATAATCAGGTGTCCACCGCAAATTGAGCTTTATCGACTAGGCCACAAGGAACAATTAGCAAACCATGCGAGGTCGCGCGCTGCGACAAGTTTGTACGCTGTGTCGATTAAGATCAATTAGCTATAAATGAAAACATACGATCGGCATTTGCATGCCTCGTCTAACGGCAGTCCCGTTAAAAATGATTTGTTCAGCTCATGAAAAAAATGTGACTGCTCCAGATGTTTTTTAAGTTATGATTTTTTTAGTAAAATTATTGAAGACATGAATGTATGAAGGTGATATTATGTAGCAAAATTAAAATTTCGAAAAAATTGAGTTCAAACTGTCACTTCAATATTTTAAGATACGTCGTAAAGAATTAAGTACATTAAACTAGTCCGTCTCTACTATTAATGTACTTATTTCATGTCTTAAAATGTTTAAGTGACAGTTTAAACAAAATTTTCTGTAAAAAAAAATTTTTTGCTACATATCACCTTCATCCATTCATGTCTTCAATTATTCTGATTATTTCTGAAGGCCTTAGAATTCAAAAGAAATAAATATTATATTAGTATGCTATTAAAGAGTCACACACTGTGTCACTTACGGCTGAATACAGAAAATGTAATTGAAGTTTAGAGCCCTCCTACTTACAGGTTGTCATTGTCACTTGTTGGCGGAATTTACAGCTAAATGACAAGCGATTTCGTATGTCACTAGTTATAAGCAGGCAGATCGGAAACAGTGCAAAAACCAAAAAATGTTTGGGAACCTGCATAACTTCAAGATGTATTTCTATTATTAAAGGTCGGCTGGCACTGATGATGATGACGTGAAATTCCTCGCCTCCTACGCTGCACAAACAGACAGATTAACAAGTATACACAGTAACAAAACACTAGCTACTCGCGGGAATAATCTTTTCACTTCTCAAATTACAAAGTGTCAATCCTCATTAGCATCCGCCACGGCAATACCGACCTTATCGCATTGAAATAAACGCCAATATTCGATAATTGATTATCGGGTAATAAATTTTCTCGCGCTGCCGGTTCACAGTGAACCCTATGGCTATGTACGTAAGGTTGAAATGCACACGAGTTATTCAAATTAATAGCTACCGTACTGTAAATCTAATGGTCTGTTTGCTCGCTACTGTTAATACAATATACTGTAACTGAAATGCATATTTCCGCAAAGCATTTCCACTTAACAACGTTTGCCAGGTTTTATTAGAAAACTGGCTTCGTCCGCGTAAATAAAGCATCTCACGGGACCCTGTTTTTTTTAGCATAAGAAGTATCATGTGTATCAAAGGCATCCAAGGCATCAAGGTTCCTGCATACTAAATTTTATCAATATTGGTCCAGCCCACCTAAAGCGTAGTGCGTAAAGAAGTAACAAACACAAATTCACAAACATACTTTATATTTACATCTCCTTTATACTAATACTAAACTAAACTTTATACTAAAAACTAAAATATAATACTACACTATGTTACAGTGTTATAACTAAAATGGAAATAAATGATATATTATTATTATTATACAGAGGAATTTAAGTATCGGCTGCTTGCCGATACAATGACTCAGGTACGGGCGTGTGCCAAGTTTCCAGATTCATGTTATGAGGCATAAGTTGTGAGAGAAGTGTTTGGTGTTAGGGAAAGATGAACAGGAACATGGAACATGGAACAGGTGTCAATCAATATAGATTTTTTTTATTATTATTAAAACTTTAAAATTTTTATTCACTTGAACCCGTAAATAGACATCTTCATTCTATATTACAATATAGTTCCCTTCAATTATACAAGTGTGTGTGTCGCACGGGATTAGGCGGTCTTAAGAGGAAACAACACGGTTGAGAGAAATACAAAATAGGTATTTTTAAAATCTATTGCTGTCTCGCAGTGCCTTAGCTAGCCAGCACTAGCGCGATAACAACTGGACTGAAATTACCTATTAAAAGTACCAGAAATCGACGTTTAGGGGATTCCTGTTTCCTCCTCCAAAACTTAACCGATTTAAATATTTGTTTCTTTATTAGCTAATAAAATAAATGAGCTAGGTTCCTATTTTTTGATTTTGTTGTTTAATATAGTCAAATCTGTTTCCTAGATGTTTAAACATAGCGGAGAGTCTGGCCATTTTTATTAGGTTTTTGAACGTCCATATCTCTTTAAATAATTAATTTATTAAAAAAAGTAAAAAATAGGGACGTACAAACAATATCCATGAAAATTCAGGAAAATAATTGTTACTCTAGCAGCATTATTCGGGGAGGAAACAGGAATCCCGTAGACCCCTATTTTTGTATGGAAAAAATTTCGTGGTGTTTCCTCTTAAGAACCCAGAAGTCTTCTTTCTCGATTACAACAAAACTTTCTTCTCTCAGTATAGTTACACTGACCCGTTCTTTCTCCATCAAGCGGTAGGTTTTTAAAAATGCTATCACACACAAACACGTAAACAGACATATTCTTTCTAAATCACAGCAGACTTTTATAAAACTTCACCATATTCTCTTAGTAACATCATGAAATATCAATATCTCACGGGCAGTAGAGGTCTACCTTCCTCAGAACTCGTATATCTTCCTAGATCTCAACAGACTCATCGTGAACTAAACGTTCCTTCTCCAAAACTCCAACAGGTTCGTAAAAATGCGATCAGCATACACACGGACAAACACTTACATGGCGAGGCAGTCCTTTAAAGCAGTATCTTCTTCTTTCAAGATCACAACAGACTTTTCATGAACTTCAGCTTCTTCTTCTTTTAGCATCATCATGGAATATCAATATCTCACGAGCAGAAGAGGAACCTTCCTCAGAACTCGTACATCTTCCTAGATTTCAACAGACTCGCCGTGAACTAAACCGTTTCTTCTCTGAAACTCCAAGTTCGTAAAAATGCGATCGGCACACACACGTACATGGTGAGGCAGTTCTGAGAAACAGTAGACAGACATCTTCTTTTAAGATCACAACAGACTTTGCATGAACTTTACAGTCTTTTTAACCATCATCATAGAATATCTATATCTCACGAGCAGAAGAGGAACCTTCCTCAGAACTCGTATATATTCCTAGATCTCAACAGACTCGCCGTTCCTTTTGCAATACTCCAACAGTCGTAAAAAATGCGATCAGCATACAAACTAACAAACACGTACAATATGGCGAGGCAGTTCTTAAAAGCAGAAGATAGTCTTCTTCTTTAGCCCTCCTCAGAACTTGTATATCTTCCTAGATCTCAACAGACTTCTCACTGTGAACTAAACCGTTTCTTTTCCAAAACTTCAACAGGTTCGTAAAAAATGCGATCAGCATACACACGGACAAACACGTACGGGGCGAGAGTTCCGCCGCCGCGCCGGTACCGCTGCGCAAATATTGTGCGTGGTAAAAGCCGTGTCGACCGACGCCTCGGATTAGGTTTGTTTATGGTAACTAGGTGATGCTGTGACGTGGCACAACGGAAATTCCTGGAGAATTACTCCCGATTTAGGGTGGCCAGATTCGTTGAACCAGCTACCCTGGGCTAGCTAGGAGTCATTTTTGTTGTGAAAATTAACCCGGCGTAAGAAACTCGCGCGGGGCCACTTGCCAAAAAGATGGAAAAATTGTTCGCAAGTGCGCAATATACAAAAACACTATTCCTTTCTCACAAACCAGTGGGCCGCACGCTTGCCAGGACTAGCGAGAAAACTTTTTACTTGCGAGTCGGCTGGATCAATCCTGATTAAATTTGCTATTCTGAAAGCGAACTAAATTCAACCTAGGGTAGGTTCAATTTAGTTTCTTTTTATCCTGAAAAAGTACATTTATCCCGTGGTATCCTATTTTTACTACAGTTTAAATTGTCATTGGGTAAAGGATAATCATATTTCAAATGGAATTGAAGACAAGAAGGTGATATGTCACAAAATTACGATTTCGACAAAATTGAAGACATTTTATAATATGTGGTAACGTATAAAGTACATGAATCATAAGAACTGTCTTGAGAATCAATTTATTTAATACGTAATATTATAAAAGTTTGAGTGACAGTTTATATATTATATACTCAATTTTCTCGATAAAAAACTTTGCTTCATATTACCTCCATCCATTCATATGTTCAATTCACTTTCTTAGGCTTAGCAGTGTTGTCTATTTCATTTTGCAATAAAAGCACGTAACACTAAACTATATTACAAAACTATCGCTCATTGTTCCAAAAGTGATTTGGAGTAACGTACTCTATGTTATAGTTTCTTGAAAGTGTTACATGTATGGCCGCTTCAGACACCAACAATAGGTATTTGCTGGACAGTGCCGTGTTTTTACTGAACTACGACCATTTGAAATACTCTGTCAGTGGAATATCCGAAGCAAACATAGAATGAGAATTTTCAGTGCAGACAGTCCAACTTTTTTATATGCAGATGGATAGGGTCGGTCTATACTATGCGATCATTTACTAGTATGGGAACTATAGTCCGATATCCTTTAGTTTTTAATATACATTGAAATGTATGAAAGTCACTAAGATTTGTTTTTGATTTTTTTTTCTTTTCACTAAAATTTGATTATTTTTGCTATCGGAATAGTTGTAAGACTTTTAATTCATCGTGTGTTATGTGTTTAAATCGACAAATGATTAAAAAACTGTATTTAATACTAAACTGTGTCTATTTTTTAGCTTGATAACCCAAAAAGTGTAAAGTATTTAAAAAATCAATTTTTGCTCTTAACTTAAAAATTAAAGGATATCTGACTATAGTTCGAATACTAGAAAATGATCGCATAGACCAACCCCATCCATCTGCAAAATGCCTACTCCTTATTTTACTTACTTACTCCTTGCTAACTCCCTAAGCTTAGCTGATTTCCAAATCGTCAATGCTTTCTGTAGGAGCTTCTTTGACACCTACTTAACATCACCTTAATCTGGCGCATCGAATATTGTTTTAAATACTCAGGTATTTAATCTGTTAAACCCCATCCGACAATTGTATAAAAATAAACAACCAGGGTTAAGTTATAATAAACCTGATGATGACTTACTCGAAACCGTTCGTGTATTTTAATAAGTCACATTTCGCGTACATTTTTAAACTGACCATAATGCGAGCAGTGTAAATTATTTTCTGTAATGCATGAACAACTTTTATAAGCCGTTCACATTTATAAGCCGCATACAATATGTCTTTAGCCTATTGGCACATTGTAAATTTATTTTTAAAATATTTCAAATTTCGAATTTGACGTCACATTTTTTCACTGCAAAATTATTCGCCATTGTAAAATCCCTACTTTAGTAATTCCCATGACTGGATTGCCGCGATTGAAAATACTTGCAAATACGGTAGAATTTGAATGACCTATCTACATCCTTAAATACTCTGTGACCAAAGGCTCTAGACTAGAGGTCCGTCATAAAACATTTACCTCCGGCCCTGCTCGTAAACCGAACCGTCGCAACTCTACAATGACAGGATATTTCAAACTGAACGAAAATTGGATTTATTGATGTACCAGGAACAAAAGGTACATACTTTAGTATATTTACCCAACAGCGTCGGAAAGAGGGCTATGTTTTTCGAGTATGTATCTATGACTTCTTATATCCTATATATAAAAATGAATTGCTGTTCATGAGTCTCGCTAACTTGAGAACGGCTGAACCGATTCGGCTATTTTTAGTCTTGAAATATTCGTCCCGGGAAGGTTTAAACGATGAGAAAATACTGTTTGCATGCTCAACAATGTGAGCACGGGTCAGCTAGTATAATATACCTATAGTTATAATTTTTTTTCATAGATTAAAACTTTCTTCTGTCTAAATATATAAAGCGGAAGATTATTATTCTCTCATCACGAAACCTCAGAAACTACAAGTGCTAAGAGTCACAACATTGGCATCTAGTACATAAAATGAGTTGTTCACTGAGGCAAAATTCAAGCCCATAAAAGGATTGTCAATGTTTATAAAAAAGTTTGAGTTTATTATATAATTACTTGCTAGAAAAACTTCTGATTCAAAAAAATAATTTTAAACAAAACAAAACCGACTTCAAAAGGTAAACTAAAAAGAAAAAAATAAATTTACTTTGCACAAAGTAATACTTATTTTCACTTAAGTAAATAAATTTATTCTATAATTTTGAAGTCGGTGCCAAGTCCAGCGTTCTATCATAATTTGTTTTCATTTAATTTTAGTTTGTAAGCCTAACTAAGTACTTTGGTAGGTACATAAAATATAGTAATAGTTACATTGATAGTTGTATATTTTTTTCTGATTCTTTTATATAGGTAGTAATTTGATATAGGTGGCACCGACTTCAAAATTATAGAATAAATTTATTTACTTAAGTGAAAATAAGTATTACTTTGTGCAAAGTAAATTTATTTTTTTCTTTTTAGTTTACCTTTTGAAGTCGGTTTTTTTTTTGTTTAAAATTATTTTATTTTAAGATTTTTAGTTATGGGTAGACTGAGTAGGGATATTTAGGTACCGCCAGAGCAGCGCAAAAATTATATATAGTTGATTGACTATAAAATGATATACAAATTTTAATAATATCAAAGTCGGTACCAGCCAAACTGAATATGATTTCTATATAACTCTTTTATTATTTTTAGTCGATTTACATTTCTTTATTTGGCTTAAAACAATTTTTTCCCTTTTTATTATTAACCTATTTCGTCATATTGTTATGATAGTATACTGTCATATTGAGTACTGTAATTGATATAGTGGCATCGCTTAAAGTATGCTTGCAGTACTTTAAGCGATGTCGTAATTTCCAAACGTATAACTTCAAAGACTAAGCAGTCCTGTATGCCTGTTTCTGATCTATGCGGTATACCTTGATAGTTGATTCAAAATTATGTTTGTTTTTAGACGGATATTAGCATATCGAGTAACATAAGTATGTTACTCGAAAAAAATACAAAATTACTATGAGTGTTCCTATAAATTTCGAGGAGTTCCCTCGATTCCTCACGACACCATCATCAGGCATGCACTTTGATAACTATGAGACCAAGTTCGACTGTAATTGACGTAGTGGCGTATGCTTGCATTTCTTTAAACAACGCTGAAATCTTCAAACGTGTATCTCTAAGGACTCAGAAGTTCTGTTCACTACTTTAGGTCCAGGATATGGTGCAAAATCTTACTATTTGGTAACATATGCTTGGGCTACTTCAGATAAAATCAAAATCGATATATGTTTCCATATAAATTTTGAGGAGTTCCCTCGATTCCTCACGGATCCCATCATCAGGTCACCACTTTGGTAAACACTGGTACAACACTGTAATTGACGTAGTGGCGTATGCTTGCATTTCATTAAACAACGCTGCAATCTTCAAACGTGTATCTCTAAGGACTCAGAAGTTCTGTTCACTACTTTAGGTCCAGGATATGGTGCAAAATCTTACTATTTGGTAACATATGCTTGGGCTACTTCAGAAAAAATCAAAATCGATATATGTTTCCATATAAATTTTGAGGAGTTCCCTCGATTCCTCACGGATCCCATCATCAGGTCACCACTTTGGTGACAATGGGACCAAACGGGAAGCACCACCTTTCAAATAAAAAAAAATCATCCAAATCGGTTCACCCAGGCGAAAGTTCTGAGGTAACAAACATAAAAAAAAAAAAAAAAAAAAACATACAGACGAATTGAGAACCTCCTCCTTTTTTGGAAGTCGGTTAAAAAATAATAAGTTTTTTATGTTTTGTTTCAACAACCTCAACAAAGGTGAAATGGGGCTGTAAGTTGCGAAATGGAAATAAATGGATCTACAGCTACTAACTTTATTAGAGTTTATGGCATTGAAGAAGACATTATACATAACTAAGGTTGCCATCTTCAAAATTTAAAACTAGGACGCATCAAAACCCGGACTCTGGAGCCCAAACCCAACAAATGTACGCCTTACCAAATTCCAAAAAATGTAAATACTAAATCCTCAAAAATTCAAAATTTAAAAATATTTTATTTAGAAATAAAACTTAATAAGCTATTTTCGGAAAGTCAACAAAAAGGCTACCACCGGTTTAACCCTAGCCCGCCGAGAAGAACCGGCGTAAGAAACTCGGACGGGGCCATCTTTAATCTTCTATATCTAAATTCGGATATCAGCCGTCTGGCCCACAGTAGGACAAATACAGGGAAACCCGGATGGATGGCAACCCTATAACATAAAATGACTACTTTTATAGAACCCAACAGTAATTTTTTTTTAATTTGTGTCCGTAGACGGACTTCTGCCTTCATTTCATAATTTAAAAACAGTTGAAGAGCCTTGTTTCTGAGATGATGATAATAGCTCCCCTCACCGATTTCGGTGTCGGTAGCCGATTTCATTGAAACCAGGCCAGCTACGCAGGAGTTATTTTATAGTGCCCAAGTGTATGCGCAATACACAGAAGCACTCTCTCTTCCTTTTACTCTCATAACCCAGTGGGACGGTAAACCGACACGACTGGCGAGAGAACAGGCGCAGGACCGACTTTTTACATGCCCATCCGACGCATGGATCATCTTTCTTGTCAGACAATCAGGTGATCAGCCTGCATTGTCCTAACCAAACCTGAAAACAACATTTTTTGTTGTTCCAACGCGGGAATCGAACCCACGACCTCCGGGTAGAGAGCGAAGCTCTGAACCACTAGACCACGGAGGCGTTCAAGCTCTGAACCACTAGACCACGGAGGCGTTCATGAGATGATGATGATGATGATAATGCCATCAATATCAATTAATGCACTGTCGTACAATTAGTTTGGAGGCGCACGCTGTACTCACGTGTCACGAGACAATGGCGAGAGTTTTATTACCGGGCAGCGCAGACGGGTGTCGGCTCATACATGTTGAAGCGATTAAAAAGCGTTCCTTTTTATGTATAGTGTAATTAAATATGAAGAAAACATGAATTAAATTTAGCAGAAATGGCTAAGCACGAGACTTTACTTTGTGAGTTGTGGTTTACGCAGGTTGTGGTATTTAAATAAATGCAAGATAATATAAGACATAGAACGTTACTCAATCGAGACGCAATCGCATCAAACCTATGCGTATGAGTTTGACAAAATAATATAACGGGTGTAAAAAGAACAGTCACTATAACTTTGGGATATGATTATACTACCTTTTCTGATTCTAGAAATGTGTTTTGTTTCTATTTTATTTTTACAAAAGTATAAAAAATTTAACTTTTTTTGCTTTTTTGTCATTATTGCGACAAAAAATAAAAAATTAAAAAAAATGCATTTGCAAAATGAGAAAAGGCATTATAATCGTATCTCAAAGCTATAGAGACTTCTTTATGACATCCTGGATAAAGACTGGAAGTATACTGCGACTAATATATTTTTCATTACGGGAATTATTAGCCTTCTGACGGTAGCATTTAATGAGCAATTAAAAGCGTTTTTTACCCGCCCGTCTGCGCAGCCCCTTCTATCTGGACTGTTATCGTAAAAGTGTCATCAAACATGTGGGCCGGCCGTAGGAGGGACGACACTAAACATTTACTTATCAACTTTTATGAAGTGAAAGTGCACAACTGTCAATTGCTACTGGATTAAGAAAAGCTCAGTATAAAAGCACTTACATCACTGTATGACTTGATTTTTTTGGGTTCGAAACGGAACGATTATTAATTCGTCATTTCTGGCCGTCCGTCCGTATAATAATAATAATAGCTCACCTCACCGATTTCGATGACGGTAGCTGATTTCATTAAAACCAGGCCAGCTACGCAGGAGTTATTTTTATAGTGCCCAATACACAATACACAAAGACACTCTCTCTTCCTATTACTCTCATAACCCAAAGGGACGGTAAACCGTCACGACTTGCGAGAGAACAGGCGCAGGACCGACTTTTTACATGCCCATCAGACGCATGGATCACCTTTCTTGTCAGACAATCAGGTGATCGGCTCGGAACAACATTTTTTGTTGATCCAACGCGGGAAGCGAATCGACCGGGTCGAGAGCGAAGCTCTGAACTACTAGAACACTGAGGCGCTAAAGGCGAAAGGTGTCCATCCGTATGTCACATAAAATATATGTCACTACATTTTAAATAAACTATTGAAACTTGGTAAGTAGATGTATTCGGTGAACCGCATTAATATTTTTTCACTAAAATAGAAAAAAAATCAGTACATTTTTAGGGCTATCCATACTTAGAACTGAAACTCGTTTTTTTTTTCATCGAATCCTTACGTGTGCGTTACTATGGATAGGTCTTCTTGATTTAAATGAGATTGAGGTTTCTAATATATATTTTTAAACTGGTTTGCCCGAGAGATGCTTCGAAAGTGGAAAAATGTGTCCCGCTGTAACTTCTAAACTAAAGGAATGATAAAAGTAAAAATAACATAATAATATGATGTATATGCCAACTTCCACCGAAAATTGGTTTGAACGAGATCTAATATTATATTTAATACGTTATAAATCGTAAAATGCATTTTACCTTTAATTTACCCTTATAATCAATTACTTAATCGATTTTGTGCCCTAGGAACCAATAAACAAACCACAATATCGTAAGTATTTTGTCGACCTGTGTCAAGGTGATTTTCATAGTTCATATTTTTTTGAGTTAGATTAAGTAACCAGCTGTCCCCGCGACTTCGTTCGCGTGGTTTTTGAGCGACTTAAACCGTTTATGCAGCGCACGCAACGAAAGTCTTCCCGTTTTTGCAACATTTCTCACTGACGCTTCGCTCCTATTGGTCGCAAGTGTAATGTTATATAGCCTAAAGCCTTCCTATATAAATGGACTATCCAACAAAAAAGAATTTTTCAAATCAGTTCCCGAGATTAGCGCGTTTAAACAAACAAACTCTTCCGCTTTATAATATTAGTATAGATTTATATGAGATGCCAAAACAAAAAATGCTCTACGCGTCATTCTCTTCACACTATATTCGTCTTAATATATGAACCATGAATGTTGATTCATTATATAATGTATAGAGGTTGCTGTATACATAGGCGTTGGAGTGCTAGGAACATGTGGCCTATAGAGTTGAGCTAACCGTTAAAAATATATATAAACATGAATGAAAAGCACAATACCTTTATTTCAAAATACATTTAAATCGCCTACCTGTAGCGCGTGCGTGACCCGCGCTGAATAAGTGAAGCGTTCCGCAAGGATCGTGACATTGCCCGCCACAGGATTGTGAGCTCAAATACCTATATCGTAATTAAATTGAAGTGAGATATTAAACCTGTAAAGATAGTTGAGTCTTTTTTTTTTAATACTGACTTCAAAAATTGAGGTTTCTCAATTTAACCCTTCGAGCGCGGCCGAGGATTGTAAGCTTAAATGCCTACATCATAATTAAATTGAGGTGTGATGGAGCTTGAATAAAATTAAACGAATAATATTTTTTTTCATGTCGGATGACGGAAATAACTATATTATTATGCTTGTTTGAACCCGAGTGGCATGTATCTACAACATCTGTGCTTTAGTATGATATAGGTATATTACGTATGATAAAGTAGATAGAAAAGTATCGTAAAATCCCAAATATATACGACAAAAAGATTCTTCGTAATGCAGTAAGTTAAAGAATACTAGCAAAATAGACAGTACCTTGACTTAAGGCGAGGAATAACCGCAACTAGCGCAACTCTTTTTAAAATAAATTTTACAATAATATATAGTAATAAGATCTTTGTGTCATTGTAAAATTTATTTTAAAAAGAGTTGCGCTAGTTGCGGTTATTCCTCACCTTAAGGGAGATGCAACTATATCAAAAGTAAAGTAAAAGTAAAGAGTACCTGTTAGTATTCCGATTTGATTGAATATAAAATTTTATGTAATTATGTTCGTTAACATAAATAGTAAACAATAAAGAAAGTAATGAACATACCTTATCTAATCAATAGTATACTAATTACTACTATTAAAACAACACCTATACCAATCAATGGGAACCCATAAAGAACTTTCTCCAAACTCAATCTTGTCAACACCAATAATCTTATCGAATTGTGTAATTAAATTAATGAATAATTCCATATTTGTTTACATTTCGTAGAACAATATTTATATTTTTCCATTATAGAGATTAATCCCTATATTGACCTTTTTGGACCTTTTGGTCGTAATAAATAGATACGATATGAATTAATAGAAGATAATTAATTTTTTAGGTTTTTTTAGATTCTTAGGTAATCAGATTGTGGATATGATTGATTATAAAATATACCTTGAAGAAACAATACCTTTCAGTAAAGTGGTTAAAAACTTGGGAGTGTACTTTGATGAACATTTATCGTGGACGCATCAATTGCAAGAGATTAGTAGAAAGGTTTTTTCTACCTGGCGTTCCCTAAAACGTCTACGATATGTTCTTCCGATACCCACTAAGGTAGTTTTGGCTGAATCCCTACTCCTTTCCCATTTAGATTATGCGGACGCTTCTTTCACTAACTTGACGGAGGAACAACTGAACAAATTGGAGCGCCTTCAAAACCTGGCTTTGAGGTTTGTTTTCGGTTTACGTAAATTTGACCATATCTCCGAGTATCGCCTCAAGTTAAAGTGGTTGCCAATCCGCTACCGCCGTGACTCTCGTGTTCTCTCCTTCCTTTATAACATCCTATTTGACTCCCATTGTCCCACTTATTTAAAAAGCAATTTTAACTTCCGTACCTCTGACAGACTGGAACTACGATCTATATCTAATCTTCTTCTTGACATTCCTATCCACCGCACTAAATACTTTAATTGCTCTTTCATTGTAAAATCCATTTCCCTTTGGAATTCTTTACCTATCCATATAAGGCAGGCTGAAACTATACATCGCTTTAAAACTCTTATAAAAAATCATTATCTGGAATCATATTGTGTCAACCCTTAACTTATGTAACTAACACTTATTATTATAAATTAAAATATCATGTAGGTTTATCTATTGTATATATATATATATATATATATATATATATATATTATATTATATTGTATACATATATTATATATTTATTGTGTTTATGTATTATTTTATTTTATTTACTTTTATTTTATTAAATATACTTTTGCGCAACTCCCATTCTCTAGCATTGTTTTCTCTAACGCCATAAGGTTGTCTGGAAGAAATTGCTATCTAGTAATAAGGCCGCCTTTGTGTGCATGTCTGATTTTTGTAATGTATATATTTTTTTTTTGTTTTTTTTGTAACTTGTTGTGTGCACAATAAAGTATATTTGTATTGTATTGTATTGTATAAATAATGAGGATTTATTATGTTATTGTTATTGCTCAAATATTTATATTTATTGTGTTCTAGAATCTTCCGAAATACATAAGTAGAGTTAGATCTATGAATATTTTTCATTCTTCCTTATTGCAATGACTTTTGGATGAAGATTTTTAAAGAAATATTTTTCTCAGCAATCAATTGTAAAATTCTTCTTATTAATATATTTTTTGTTTAGAAAAAGAATGCGTTCACAGCTGATATTAATAAATGTAATATATATTACTCCAACTGTAAATAATAACTATAACGAGTATCTTAAACTAAGTTTTAGCAGGCTAAAACTTAGTTAAAAAAAAAACTAACACAGAGATTACTAAAACTATCTATCGAATGACATGCAGCAGCACAAAATAAGGTTTCATCTGGATTTCAGGACGTAACTAAATTCGGGTGTACAAATATTTCATAGGCTAAAGCATACTATAAAGTTAATGATTATAGCACACCTTGCAACACCTTGGGAATAAAGTAGCCCCCTACAAGGCTACTTGTATATAGAATGTACTCATGTTATTTAGTTTTAGTATTGACATATTTATATGTAAATTTATACTTTTAAAAAACAAAAGATAAATTTTCCATCTTTTTGGTAAAAGATGGCCCCATGCGAGTTTCTTACGCCGGTCCTTCTTGCTGGGCTAGTTCCCAAACCAGTGGTAGGCATCAAATCAAAACCACGTTCAGAAAACATTTTTTGAAAAATTTACTCTGAATAAAAATATTTGATTTAATTTGATACCTACCAATCCCTTGTTTCTCAAAAATCTGTGGATGGTATACCGATGGAGCTCTTGGTGTTTATTTTCGTGGCAAGAGAATGGGTGATTCCGGCGTGCATTTGTCGAGCGTTCGTGTTATGCTTTTGCGATAATATAAAATAAAATGCATCCGAGGGACGATTCGGTAGTGTAACGTGAGTTGCTTTTTTTTTCGTTAAAATGTTACACGTCCCTCGCATTTGCATACAATGCCTTGGGTGCAATATGCCCAGCTAATACCTGCCTGGATCTTAGACGTATAAATTTTAACAAAAAATCTTATTCAAAATATGCTATAAGTATTTTATATCTTAATATTATTCTAGCATTTTATGAATTAATACGTTTTTTGGTTTCCTTAAATTATACCTAAATCCAATGTTAGCGTGATACTAATCTATCATAATCGTAAATCTTGCAAAAGCACCTTGAGATATGTATTACCAAATTACATTCGATTAGTCTTAAATCTTTTATTATCTTCTAACTTTGCCTTTTAATACGAATCCATGTTGTATCGATTGAGAGATAAATATTTATTATCATCATAATATTTTGTTAATTATTATGATGGTAACAACAACGATTACGGTTAAACATATTATGATGATGATGAAATAAAAATAGGTTTTTAAATCGATGATGATGTAAATGATGGTGATGATGAAATTACCTCGTTCCCATATGGTACACACTACACAGCTCACCTCGCGACACCAGAGCAAACAGCCTTTGAATATTCATACAGCGGTAATGGCGTTCGACAATTTGTCTTAAAATTTCACACAAACACAGCATTGTTATAATAGGGCTGCTCTGTAAATATTTAGTAGGAAGTTATAAAAATAACTTAAGGATGGTGAAGTTTTCTCTAAACTTTTACATATTTCGTGCAAAAAATTTCTACTTGTATCTTTTTAAAAGTAATATTACATATGATATTTTTGGTCATCACAATTATCTACCGATTACATATTATTATTGTTGAAGTAAAAATATAAAATTTAATTCAAGTTATTTTCGACAGTTAAAATTCCGTTGGTCTCAGTAGATAACCTTGAGGAACCTCGTAATGATTTATATGAAACAAATGATATTTTATCAAAATTATGCTTGGCTACTGTATCCGCATAATTTGATTTGTTTATAGTTTCATGTATTTTACATTAGAAAGGCCTCTGACGCATAAATTTGATGAATGATTGACAATGGTAGGATTTGGTAGCCGTAAGATAATCTATTGCATGTAGGACATTGACGTGTAGGATTATAAACTATGTCAGAACAGTACTGCCTACGTAGGTTCGATTAGATTAGGTAAATTGCAAAATTACTGGCTTTAGGTGTAGTATGAAGGTTTCTATGATATAGCCATGAATCATGTTACTTTTAGCTCTTACGGTTACTACTAGTTTTACTTGTCAAATGCTTATTAGTGTGATTTAAAGTAAATATAGTAATTCAGTTTAGGAATAGTTGTAGTAGAGGGGTTCTCTTCTAAAATTCAAATAATGACTACTACAGTAATGCCAGAATCATGATACTTTTAAACTCCAGTTGTAATGATTTTATCCCTCGCTTTTGGTCTAGCTTGGCACTATGAATTTTATTTGCTTGTCGTATTATGATTGACAGTATCTATTGTAGTTCATTTAATCTTAATTTTTGGGAAGCATACTCTATTTATGTCGGATATTAATCAAATCATCATCTTCACCTAATTTATTGATTATTATTATAGTTAGGTAGCAAAAAATACTTCGATATTCAGTTTTAGACTACCGTTCACAAAAAAATAAATTCCAAGTATACAGCAAATCAACAAATTCTCATAACAGGTATCCCAGCTATATCCAATCCAGTTATTATTAAGCAAAAAATCAATCACTTTTTGTCAACCCTGGGCGGGTCGCGACAATTTTACGAGGAACAAGGTTTTGAATAATTATGAAATGTTTCGCGTTGTCAAACCGTTTGAGTCGGGTTTTCTGTCTCCGAAACTATGTGACGTAAGGTCAGGGGGCATAGTGTTTTGTTTTACAGAAATGAGACAGAACAATGCATCATCAGCCTGAAATGGTTTAGAACCAGGTCACGTGGGAAGCCAGGTGACTTTATTGTTATTGAAGCCAGCCAGCAATAATATAATATTATGATAAAAACCAAAAATCATCTACAAAATACGTGCAAAAATTTTAGATCAATGTTGAACAGCATTTTTTTGCTCCGAATGCTTTAACATATATTTCTGGTTAAAAAAAACCTTTAAACATACATACATAGACAGACAGTCATAATGATGATTACAGACGATAAAAAATTAAAGATAACTTTTAATAGACGTGCAAAAGATCTATTTACAAAAAAGTGACGTATGATGACAATCAAATAGCTTCCTAATTCAAACACCGGAAGTGATAAAAGATAATTGCTGATCGATCAAACTCAACCAATTGTCGGGCCTTCCTTTATCTATGATGGATCAGCTACCGTTGTCATAGACACTAACTTATTTAAAGTGACTCTTAAGCGTATAAAAATAGGGTTTAATTCATTTTGACAGTGTCAGTTCGACACGGGAATATGACAGATAACTGTCAGATTTAGTGTAGGTCGGATTATGGCGCGAAAACAGAACGTTTAGCGGCTGTCAAAGTTATTTATTATCTGTTACGGTTTATTAATGAACGATAATTTGTTATGTCTTTAAGGTATTTAGTAATCTTATCTTTTTATGCGGCATTATTAATAAAAACAATGGCGGCGTGGGTTCTGTGTAGGTTTTCTTTGTTGCCTCATTCGATATTGCTGTTTAGGTGATACTCAAACCTTTAATCTTTATATGAGATAGAAAGTATTTACTTGCGATAGTTTTCATTATAGTGCCTATAGTTATCCGTTAGAACTGTCGTTATAGAAACAAAACGTCCCAGAAACTTAAAACACTCAATAAAAATTTGCAAATTTAACTCCTCGTTGTAAATAAAAAAGGTTATGGAGATCTCGCGCTAGCTGACAAACAAGTAACGGTTAACTAAACTAAAACAATATGACAAAAGGGGACAAAGACTTACGTATCCAAAAAACATTTCGCAGAAAAGAAATTTTGCACAATTTTAACCGTTTTATAACTCTATCCTAACCGTTTACGGTAGGGTAAAGCTTTGTTACAGTTTTGGACAGTAAAAAACTGGACGGTTCCTTTTTGTGTGCTTTATTTTATTTTCATATACCAGTGTTACTGTTTAAGTTTTAAACGGTATAATCTCAATGCAATTGTTCACAATGATTTTTTTAAATTATGGAGCGTTATGACGAACGACATGCAGTTCCAATTCCAAATTCAAAAAACCAATCTCGAAAATACGCGGTAAATAAGTGACATTGAAATTCGAAACATTTTAATAATCTAGTGTCTAATTGAATACCTTTAGATTGCACTATACCTGGGGGCTGACTAGAAACTAATTTCAATTTCAATCCAATCCGATTCTTATGCTATCAAGACATGTACTACTCTCGAAAACATTATAGATTATAAGGGATTATTGGAATTCCATAAAATCGACACTCAGTTTCCAATTTGGCCCTAGTAACGAGACGAACTAATGATATGAATGGATAATGGTGATATGTAGCCAAATTCTGATTTCGAGAAAATAAAGTTCAAACTGTCACTTAAACATTTTAGAATGCGTCGTAAAGTATTCGGTTCATTAATCTAAAGACCCGTCTCTAGAATCAATGTAACTTAAGTAGTACTTAAGTCGTCACCTAAAATGTTTAAGTGACAGTGTAAACTAAATTTTCTAGTTAAAATTTTTTGCGACATATCACCTTCATGTCTTCAACTGTAAAATTCAAAAGCATTTCAATTTTGTTCAACAGTAGGCTGACTAAACAGACTGTACCATATCTACTTAATTTTTTCTAAGACTCATAACAGATAATACCTATCCCAATGATTGTTTGTTTATGATTGAAAGCGTTCGGAGCTATAAACATAAATAGTGTTTTACGATCTATAAAAAACGGGATCAAGAGTGTGCCGTATATCAGCCACGTCTGAGTCAATCAGTAAATCATGGTGGTCAGATCCATTAACGTTAATATGTTTAATCATTGGCCCCGTAACACATTTCTACTGGACGCCCTTTGACATTTTAGAGTTTCTTTCCTGCTTAGAACCCGATGCCTATAACTAGGATAAATTAATTAAATCATGATAACTAGACCGTTTCAAATATTTTATACTAGCTGTGCCCGCGACTGCGTTCGCATGGTTTCTGAATGACTTAAGCCCTTAATGCAGCGTACGCAATGAAAGTTCCTAAATGTGAATAATTTTTCCCGTTTTTGCAACATTTCTGACTGATACTCGCTCCTATTGGTCGCAGCGTAATATTATATAGCCTAAAGCCTTCGTCTATAAATGGATTATCCAACAAAAAAAGAATTTTTCAAATCGGTACAGTAGTTCCTGAGATTAGCGCGTTCAAACAAACAAAAAAAACTCTTCCGCTTTATAATATTAGTATATTAGATATAGATTATTTTGTGTTTTGGAAGATATAAGAAACAAAATTAGTGCAGCTCAACAAACATGGTTTTTATATTTACATAATCACACACTGACATTTAGACGGGTTTATCATACTAGAACTATAATTATCTAAAGTAAAATTTAACACCTTTTTTAACGATCTTAAAAAAAAGATGGCATACGTAATTAGGCTTAATTTTTTATAATAATTATTTTAATGTCGAGAGAGGCTGATGTAAATTAGACAATGAACTTGTCTAGTTCTTATGATTGACAATCCGGTCCGCACAAAGTTGGGTATCAAATTGACGGCCTCCGTAGCGCAGCGCGTTGTTGCTCGTGCGAGAGGTTGCGGGTTTGAATCCCGCCGAGGGAACAAAAAGTTTTTAATGTTACTGGGTCATGGATGTGTATTAATATAATAAAAATCTTAAATATGTGTATAGTATAAAAGTATTAAATATATATTTCCGTTGTCTGACACCTGTAACACAAGTTCTTCCGATACTTAGCACAGGGCCAGATTGACGTGGTGTGAAGCGTCTATAGATATTTTTATTGTTAACTATCTATAGTATTATATATAGGGCTCATAAAACAATCACTTACTAATGTAAATTGTATATAAATATTGATTTGACTTTATGACTCACTATTTAATATCACAGTTGTGGGTGTAAGGTTGTTTGGATGTAAGTTATCGCTAATAAATACACACGTAATTACTTTTTTCTAATAAAAATAAAAATTAACTACCGAATTAAAAGACGGGCGAGTTAACTAGTTCTATTGACATCGGGGTGGCCATATTTAATGTCGAATATGGGACATCTTTTTTTTACATTTATTTCTTTCTAAAATTGTTGCAGCAGAATTACTGGTAGATTTAGTTGCTGATAATGTCATAATAAATGTTTTTTATTTACCTGAGGGGACTTTAATTTGGCTAGGGTAGGTGCCACATACACTTAAATCTGCCTGATACGAGTAGGTTGATACACATATTTAGTTAATAACTAGCTGACTCGTGCCCACTTTGTTGAGCGTACAAACCGTTTAAACCTTCCCTGGACTTCCACGAATATTTCAAGACCAAAAATAGCCGAATCGATTCAGCCGTTCTTGAGTTTTGGCGAGACTAACGAACAGCAATTGATTTTTATACATAAGAGAAGATTATAATTTGTTATATTAATTACTCTAAAATAAACTAAAACATGTTACTTTGCTAATCATTAATTTTATTATTGAAAACTACTAATGGAAACATGTTTCAGACATTATATTTACTAAAAAAAAATGACAAACTAAATAAGTATTATTTGTCCTTGTCTATCATGTTACTTCTAACAGCAACGTGAAAACATTTATAACTTATACAGTTTGTAAATATTTTTACTAGTAAGAGGGACAGAAAAGTGACAGCCTTGGTATTTGTGAATTGCCAAATGCGTAAATAATTTAAATAGTAAGGAGCTAATGTCCATCTGTCCTGCATGGCCGGCATACCTGGTCACCGCTCGCGTAACCATAAGTGTCCCAGTATTGTGGATTCATGGCTTATCAAACGTCCACCGTGAGAACGCCGTCGTGTGTGGCCATCATATCTTTAACGACAAGCGCATTGCTGTGTTCAGCCTACAAATATATTGACGGTATCTTATCCGTGACAGTTATTAATCTAAGTGTTGCCACTCATAAAATGAGTTCGGTTCGAATGTCGATTTCAATTGTATCTTTTATGATTACTTTTATCGACATGCTCGAGCTTTTATTCAGCCGGTGTTAGTAATAATAGCTCCCCTCACCATTTCGGTGTCAGTAGCCGATTTCATTGAAACCTGGCCAGCTACGCAGGAGTTATTTTACAGTGTCCAAGTGTGTGCGCAATACACAAAGACAATCTCTATTCCTTTCACTCTCATAATCCAGTGGGACGGTAAACCGAGACGACTGGCGAGAGAACAGGCGCAGGACCGACTTTTTACATGCCCATCCGACGCATGGATCGTCTTTCTTGTCAGACAATCAGGTGATCAGCCTGCATTGTCCTAACCAAATTTGAAAGCAATATTTTTTGTTATTCCAACGCGGGAGCCGAACCCACGACCTCCGGGTCGAGAGCGAAGCTCTGAACCACTAGACACTAAGTCCCGTTGTTGTGGGTGGTAATCAGCGAGTAGGCTATCCGTTACCTGAAAGCAGTCCTGAAATTAATGCTTCTGACATAAAGCCTTCCTTTTTACATGCTGTCACTGTCTGCTTGGCGAAATGACAATGATAGCATATCATATTTTAAGCGCCACTTAATTTAAATATAGTTTCTTTTTTAAATAGATACAAAGTAAGTAGTATAATATGTGCTTTCCCGGAGTCTACCATACTATCTTTGTCAAATTCCTTAAAAACTGTTCGGTAGTATCGTAGCCCATTTAATGGCAACCAACTAGTTGTTACTCTTTTAGTATTAGATATAATTATATTTTATTATCTTAGTTTTTAATATTTGTGTGGATAAAAGAAGGATGGATATCGACGCGGATGCAACTTCCACAGTTATATGCGCGTGCGGCGTGCTTTAGGTATATTATGTGAACGAAAATAAAACATTACAGTTTTGAGCGTCGACAGAATTTTGTTTATAAATCGAATAATTTTATATAGCTATCTTGAAACTGCTGTATAAGCCCTTATGATCACATTAATACAGTTTGGAATGCCGCCAAATACAAACCTACTTGGTACTAGCGTCATGTTTAGTATGAGATAAATATCAAATTCCAATGTCGATGCATTAAAATTAGATTCAAGAGTAGGTCCACAAATCTGGATCGAATGTATAATTGCAGATCTTTTTTACCGAATAATGCTATAAAAATTGACACTCAATTTTTAACAAATATAGGTATTATAATAATATATACTAGGCGCTAGTATCGCAACGATCTGTCGAATTCAAATGCAATTCCATTCACAATTTTTGTTGAAGCCCACGGGCTGTCAAACCGTCGAACTAAACTTTGTGCAAGGGTGTTGTTTCTACATATCAAACTGTACACAGTTTGATATGTAGAATACTGAGTGCAAGTTTTTGTCACTACCATAAACAAATTGACTTTTTATTATAATTTTTCACAAATCGTTCTTAGCTTCTGTGGCGAGCGGCGAGTGACAAAATTTACTGTAAGTGTGCTGATTTCTATGTGCATTCAAACAGCAAGCGATTAGCACTATTGTATCGACGTTCAGCAATCATTGCGAGTCTCTCGCGCGATTTTTCCTATGTGCTTTTACGTAATCTGCCAGTGGATACGTCGGCGAACTGTGCAGTAGTTGTGCCCGCGACGTCGCCCGTTATCGGGAGTAGCGGGGCGCGCGCCGTAAATCGGCCGGACAGCGCGTGTCGCGGCGCGGGTGGTCGCGGCGTCTAGCGGGAGGACGCGGCATGCGGCAGAGGACCAGGAATATAAAACTAACATTACTGGATATTACAATAAAATAAAAACCCAGCAAGAAGGTGTATATTTACATTTTACCTATCAATATGGAAACTAATATCACTGGAAATTAGAATGAAAACCCAACAAGAAACTATTTATTCACATTTTAGCTAGCCTAGCCATATATAAACTAATATTACAATCCTGATTCAATGGCATTTATAAATGAGTCATATAGAACCAAAAACAGCAATTTGACTTTTGACTTAATACGGGTACCGATACGAAGTCAAAAGTCAGATCTCTGTTTTTGATTCTATACGACTCATATAATGGCATATATGTATCAATGGCATGAATCAGGGCCCCGATCAAGATGCCACGCTGCTCTCTCCCGTCCACGCCGTCCCTATCGTGTCGTCGACAACGGCGCTATAACATCACGATATCGCATCCATCCCGCGGCGCCGCTCGCCACGCAGGTGTACTGACGATTTACTTTGACTAGTTTTATTGCATACATACTACTTGTACTTTAACGCTTCCGTGGTCTAGTAGTTCAGAGCTTCGCTCTCGACCCGGTGGTCGTGGGTTCGATTCCCGCGTTGGAGCAACAAAAATATTATTTCCAAGTTTGGTTAGGACAATGCAGGCTGATCACCTGATTGTCTGATAATAAAGATGATCCATGCGTTGGATGGGCATGTAAAAAGACGGTCCTGCACCTGAACTCTCGCTAGTCGTATCGGTTTACCGTTCCACTGGGTTATGAGAGTAAAAAGAAGAAAGAGTGTCTTTGTGTGTTGCACACACACTTGGGCACTATAAAACGACTGCTGGGTAGTGGTTTCAATGAAATCGGCTACCGACACCGAAATAAATGCGTCAGACATCATATTGTTTCTATATAGTAGTCTATATAGAAACAATATAGTATATAGTAATTATTCATTGCTATAGGTTGCTTTAAAATACTCAAACACAAAATTGACCTCGTCGACTAAATACATCAGACTAAGAGCGTGCTTCACCATGCAATGTTAAAGTTAACGCCTTGTTAAAATACCATGCCTTCTCATTCATTGATAGGAATTACGAGAGGGATAACATGATATTTAACGAAGGTAACTTAACATTGCTTGGTGAAACACGCCCTTAAGAGGATATCATCATATAATATCTATCTAGCATATGTACTACTGTACGTGTACTCACATACAATATAATATAAGTAGCTGATCAACCTTACCACAATGTCATAGATAGCAGTATTAAATTACTTATGAATTTCGTGTAAAGTAATATTATCTCTATTAATATAATTGAAAATATTTTTTTAATTTACTCGAAATTCAAAAATAAATCTTTTAGCTCTGGTACTTTCAATGAGTGATAATACTTTAGGGTGTGTATGGGTACCGTATATAGAGTTTACTGTGATAGTATCAGCTCTGAAAGACCTTTTTTGTATTGTATGGGCAAATTTATAGTTTGGGGCATTTTTCAAACAAACATGAAAGTCAAAAGTAAGTCTTTCAGCGCTGATTCTTTCAGTATACTATACATAGGAGGCACATACACCTCCTAAAGTATTATCACTCAGATATTTTACACCTTGTATTAGACTACCATCCTACTTCGCGTAATCTTCCCTCATATATCTAGTCCTGTCTAAAAACGGGCCATGAACAAGCAGATAAAGCTTACACTGTTACACTAATTACACTACACTTCCTACTAATAAATTACTAAAAACATGAACCACATCTACTAAGATTACATTTTACTCGATTTGGTAAACACACTTTATAGGTTAGTGAATACATATTAATATGACGCTAGGTAAAGGTTAGTAATTACTATATATGACGCTATTAAAGTAAAAATATGTTTAAAAAAATGTCACAACTGTCATAAAAAACTCTAGTCGAATTATTATAATTTAAAAATAACGAGCCCTGACAATGTTAGGGGCGATGGAAATAAAATCATTTTTCTCCTTTCTCATCCCTCATATAGTTAGATAAAAAGTATTTTATTTTTGGTATACAGTGTGTAAAAAGAGCAGTCACTATAACTTTGAGATACGATTATACTACCTTTCCTCATTGGAAATGTACTTTTTTAATATTTTTTGTCAAAAACTAAAAAAAAATTTTTTTTTACTTTTCACCATTTCTTATTTTTTTGTCGCAAAAGTTGATGGTGCATTTGGCGGCACAAAAATAATTTAACACATTAAAAACTTAATATTTCTCCGTAAGTTTTGGACATTCAAAACAAATGTCCCAAATATATTAAACAAACAAGCGCCTTAATTAGATTTAAATACAGATAATAATAAACGCTAAAATAAATACTTACACGAAACCGAACGTTACGATTATTTGTCTCTTTCAAAAATTAAAAATAAACTTTTTCATAAGCGCGCCAATTAAATTCCGCGATAAGTATCCGAGCGGTCATTCGAAATTTGAATCTGTCGTTTATCGTCTGTTAATTACTTTTTAATCTTTTTTGGCGCTAATCGAGACGTCCCGATGTGGTGCAATATATTCAAATTAAATGCTCATTTACCAACTGCATATAAAATCACAGGCATAAAAGCAAAGAGTGTGTTGAAATAAAAAAAAGACCTTAAAATATATTTTATATTCTATAAAAAGAGTTGTCTAATACATATTTACTAATTCTTGCAAGGATCGAAAAATTTATTAAAATCTAAATAAAAATAATCTAGACTAGCAACTAATAAATCTCATACATTCAAGAGACTTTCTGTTCTTTTATTAAATCCGAACATTCCGTGGCTTGCTACAAAAATGTCAAAGATTTACGATATAGGAACGCACGTTGGCGCGCAACGGTCGCGAAATATGGCGGGACGATCGGATACTCTGACCAGATATCGATCGATCTCAACTTTATAAAAAAAATTATGTGATTAATGCCACGTGGAATCCTTTAATGTGTTCGGATTCTTGTAAACCATTTTGTAAGATCCAAAATATGTTATCAATGCGCATCTAGAACGGTTATGTTACTGCCGTGTACGAGGTTGAAATTTATTAAAATTACTAATTTCTAACATAATTTTCATTATCA
The DNA here is from genome assembly GCA_905187575.2 of Celastrina argiolus. NCBI lineage: Eukaryota > Metazoa > Arthropoda > Insecta > Lepidoptera > Lycaenidae > Celastrina > Celastrina argiolus. The sequence goes on along the minus strand of LR994591.1, from coordinate 1,517,281 downwards.
AATTGTATGAAATCAAGATATTATTTAAATTATAATAACTACATAAAATTAATCTACCTATATCGTAAATCCGTTTGTGCGTTTGTTTGTAACGTTTTCACGTGAAAACTACTTAAGCGATCATCATGAAACTTTGTACTAACATTCTGAGGAATCTTCCTAAGAATAATTATAAACGTACAAATTATATTAGGAGTAACATAAGATTTTTATTCTATGCTATGTGCTAAGTAAAGCCACGGGCAATGGCTAGTTTATTTTAATTCTTCTCTTCTCGTCAGCTTCTCCTAAACAGACGGACCAATTTTTAACCGAAGTTTGCTTTGGTGGGTTATGATATTAACCTGTATGTTATATATGTGGCTATGGATATTCGTATTTTCCTCGTAACTTCCAAACCAGTTAAGGTGATTAGACACAAATAAGGTGTGGTTGGTAGCCTCTTAATTGTCCGCTGGCTATAGGCTCCATGACGTCACGTTAAAATGGCTACAGCGCCCTCTAGGGGACATAAAGTAAAGATGTTTTTTTCTTGACAGTGTCATGTGGGGTATCAAAAGAAAGTACTTTGTTAGCACATTTCAAATATATAAATATTACTAGCTGTTACTCTCAGCTTTGCTTGCAATCGCCTGGTAATTGCAAGAATTTATTATGTAGTTGGGGTCAGTTCTTTTTAACTTTATTTTGTGATGTTTTTTACAAATAGACCCGGTGCTTATAAAAACTATATTCTAAGGCAAGGTTGTGGCGGTTGGAAGATCTCAGGGATAGCTAATAATATTTCATACATTATTAATAAGATATCGCCTCCGTGGTCTAGTGGTTCAGAGCTTCGCTCTCGACCCGGAGGTCGTGGGTTCGATTCCCGCGTTGGAACAACAAATAATGTTGTTTTCAAGTTTGGTTAGGACAATTCAGGCTGATCACCTGATTGTCTGACAAGAAAGATGCTCCATGCGTCGGATGGGCATGTAAAAAGTCGTTCCTGCGCCTGATCTCTCGCTAGTCGTGTCGGTTTACCGTCCCACTGGGTTATGAGAGTAAAAGGAAGAGAGAGTACTTCTGTGTATTGCGCACACAATTGGGCACTATAAAATAACTCCTGCATAGCTGGCCTGGTTTCAATGAAATCGGCTACCGACATCGAAATCGGTGAGGGGAGCTATTACTATTATAAATAAGATATTAAAATAGAGTCTAGAGAATAATCTGAACAATGTTTAAGACGATTTTGCGCAAAGTTAAAACATTAAAAAATAAAACCAAAACTCAAATTATCTCCATCTATAACGGGTTGGAATCGATAAAAGATAAAGCTAGATTTACAGTTTAAAAGTGTTAAAAAAACGTACAAATTATAAAGCGGGCTTATCTCGATCACACGGTAGCCCCCGATCACTTATCTAACAAGACTCGGTATAAATACTAGGTTGACCAGTTCGCGCCGATCTGAGATACAGTGTTTATGTTATTCAGTTACCTTCTCTTATTTACGGTGTTTTCGACATTCGATTTTCGTTATATCTCTAAAAAGATAGTCCTACAGGAGAAACTACAGATAGAAAGTATTCGAAAAAGATTTCTAAAGAACTCTTAGTCCCATTTAATAACATGTACACTTGTAACTTTTGTTTATCTGACATCAAAAAAGAAGATTCTTAATTCGTCTGCAAGTTTGATGATTTTTAGTCTAGTTTTAATATTATTATAATTATATTCAATTGTAGCTTTTGTTTATCTGACATCAAAAAAGAAGATTCTTAATTCGTCTGCACGTTTTGATAATTTTTAGTCCAGTTTTAATATTATTATATATCCAATTGTAACTTTTGTTTATCTGACATCAAAAAAGAAGATTCTTAATTAGTCTGCATGTTTTGATGATTTTTAGTCTAGTTTTAATATTATTATAATTATATTCAATTGTAGCTTTTGTTTATCTGACATCAAAAAAGAAGATTCTTAATTCGTCTGCACGTTTTGATAATTTTTAGTCCAGTTTTAATATTATTATATATCCAATTGTAACTTTTGTTTATCTGACATCAAAAAAGAAGATTCTTAATTAGTCTGCATGTTTTGATGATTTTTAGTCTAGTTTTAATATTATTATAATTATATTCAATTGTAACTTTTGTTTATCTGACATCAAAAAAGAAGATTCTTAATTCGTCTGCAAGTTTTGATGATTTTTAGTCTAGTTTTAATATTATTATAATTATATTCAATTGTAACTTTTGTTTATCTGACATCAAAAAAGAAGATTCTTAATTCGTCTGCACGTTTTGATAATTTTTAGTCTAGTTTTAATATTATTATATATCCAATTGTAACTTTTGTTTATCTGACTAAAAAAAGAAGATTCTTAATTCGTCTGCATGTTTTGATAATTTTTAGTCTAGTTTTAATATTATTATATTCAGTTGTAACTTTTGTTTATCTGACATCAAAAAAGAAGATTCCTAATTCGTCTTCATGTTTTGATGATTTTTAGTCTAGTTTTAATATTATTATATATTCAATTGTAACTTTTGTTTATCTGACATCAAAAAAGAAGATTCTTAATTCGTCTGCAAGTTTGATGATTTTTAGTCTAGTTTTAATATTATTATAATTATATTCAATTGTAACTTTTGTTTATCTGACATCAAAAAAGAAGATTCTTAATTAGTCTGCATGTTTTGATGATTTTTAGTCTAGTTTTAATATTATTATAATTATATTCAATTGTAACTTTTGTTTATCTGACATCAAAAAAGAAGATTCCTAATAATTCGTCTTCATGTTTTGATGATTTTTAGTCTAGTTTTAATATTATTATAATTATATTCAATTGTAACTTTTGTTTATCTGACATCAAAAAAGAAGATTCTCAATTTGTCTGCATGTAGTTTATGCGATATCTTCGCTTTTTTATAATTAGTCACTGGTTTACACCCTGTACTTCGACCCGTTTTCTTCTACCAAAATCTATCAATGCACTTAAAATCATTAACATTATTATGAGATCACTATTATGTAGTTCAAAACATATTCTACGTCGAAACGTCCAATCTGAGTCAAACATCTGAATTATTACTTCACATAACAAGTTTATTCGACTATTTCTTGATTTAACGCTTGTAGAGTTCGATAAAGTGATATATTTTCTACTTATTAAGTCGTATTTCGGACAATATATCTTATTAACGAGCCGTGGACCCGTGAAATCAGGTTTCAAATCATCAAATGCATTTATCAATGTTAGACCGTGGTAGCGCCAATGAGACTTTATTAGTTTATATCCTCCCACAAATTAATATAATACACAATGATGCCATGGGCTGAATAATAAAACTCACTCAAATATCGTGGTTTCAAGTTGATGTTAAAGGATGTATAATAGTATGTCCCCTTAAGTTTTACCTAAACGTAAACAAATCAAAAACACCGCAATTTTCTCATATTCACTTATTGTAAACATTCATCACTTTCATCGGAATAGTATCATTATCGAATACACTTTATAACAATTTAACAATAATATAGAAATATCAAATGGAAAACTTTTACAGTAAAAATACGCCATTACACTGCCGACTGTAGAATATAGTCTATGGATTTATAGTCGCAAACAATAAATAATTAGTTAATGGAATCAGGCGTTACTTTGCGGAAATCCATAGCATACAATTTAAATTATATATTATATCTAGCAATATCCCGCGAAACAATTATAACCACAACCTGCAAGCAGATGAGTGAGTGTACGCATAGGCATGCGTTTGATGCACCTCCCTCCTCCCACACTGCTTATGCGTACACTCGCAAGCAAAAAACATGAAAACACCACCACCACACAAGCAATAATGTTAACACGATCGTGCAAAGTCCCACCACCATGCAGGTTGCAAAACTCAACGCGAGTTTCGCTCCGACCCCGGAGCATCCTCAGGATGTTGACTCTGCGAACAATGTTCGTATAAGGGCGTGTTTAACCAAGCAATGTTAGAGTTAATCTTTCGTTAAATATCATGTTGTTCCTCTCGTAATTCATATCCATGAATGAGAAGGCATGGTATTTTAACAAGCCGTTAACAGTAACATGCGTTGATGAAATCGGGACTAAGGCGTAATTTCACTATCGTCGGATATCTTGTATCTATCGAATACTCGTTGAAGATCGAACCTGCTCGATCGAACTAAATCTACTATCAACAACTGACGTTCATGCAATAATCCAAAATTATTTAATTTATTAATTTTCAGATTGATAATGATGATGAAAGTCTGTCTACCATTTTATAGCCAATCTCTAGTCTAGAATATTCAGACAAATATTTGCGAAAGGTTCAAAGGAACCGCCGAAATAAGATTTACCGACTGACCGTCTAAAAATCGTTAAATCTATTTTAATTGCTTTACATAAATTACTAAAACACATAAAAGCTAATAAGGATGAAATATGCAAGAGCTTCTTGCAAAATTCAAACTAAAATTCCTAATTTTAGATGTATAAAACTACCGATAAAATATTTTTAGTTCATGTGTTAATTGCCGAAAATCTTTAAATACTTAATTAGTACCAATAGCTTAGTTTTATCTTGATCTAGGATTTAATATTTTTCTAACATTTCTTTTTTATATCTTAGTTTCTATACAGTATTAATTAGGAGACGTACAGGCATTAACTCAACTTTTATAATATTTTTAGCTTAACTTGCCTTTTAATAATAATAATAATTCATAACACATTTGGACACTACACCACGTTACATTTAAAATCAAGTAACAAAGAAGATAATCACACACATTTTAGACACGATAACATTTTGAACAGACTGGTATCAAAAGAGAAAAAAAAATAACGAAGAAAACAATAAGAAAAATAAAAACACTTTTTTTAAACATATGTCTAAGGGAGGTAGGTGGTGTAATGCACAAACCGCTGAAAAGGAGTCCACTCAGGTTAATGACTGAGGATTAACCACAGTCCCTGATATTCTGTGGATCCAATTTTTGGCTGATCCAACTTTTGCTGATGGATCCATCTGCGTGACGACAGACCCACAAGAACACTGTACAATTTCGAGATAAACAGCAAGTATTGTATAAAATCAATGTGTCACCTTTCTGCATACCAAATTTTATTGAAATTAGCCCACCGTTTACGCGTGAAGAAGTACTATAACACATACTTGCAAACATTGTACATAGTTATATTTTATTTATTGTTCATTAGACAAGACAATGGAACAAATTAATTCAAAATATGGTACAAATCTTGGGACAGTTATCCCAGTCATTGCATTAATTCATTACGATAATTATTACTATCTTTATAATGGAAAAGGACTACATCTGTAGCGCAATGGTTGAGCGCGAGGTAGGTCGTGAGTTCGAATCCTGCCAAAGGACCAAAAATGTGAGTATTAAATATTATGTGTATAGTTTAATAAAAATCTTAAAATGTGTAGGTATAGTGTGAAAGTATTAAATATTATGTCTTCGTTTTCTGGTCCCCGTAACACAAGTTCTTTTAATACTTAATACAGCCAGACTGAAGTATGTAGAATGTATGTATAATATCTATAGACGCTTCACACTACGTCTATCTGGCCCTGTGCTAAGTATCCGAAGAACTTGTGTTACAGGTACCAGACAACGGAAATATATATTAAAAATTTATTATATTATTAATACATAAATTTAATACACACCCATGACCCAACACATTGAAAACTTTTTGTTCCCTCGGCAGAGTTCGAACTCCCAACCTCTCAAGTGGTGGGAAACATTAAAAAATTACAAGTGAGAATAGTTAACACAATGTAATGTCCCTCTGTCGTCTGTCACCCCCCTCGCGGAAGATAGTTGATGGGAAGGCACTATTCCTTCTCCAGCGCCCCACGAATAATTAATTTATTTAAAAACTGCAACACGATCTTGCGTTTATTTAACTGTGTCGATAAAATCAATTAGTGGCACCTCGTGACGCGCTCGTCGCGCGATACGCGGACGCGGCCTGTCCGCGCGTATCGCGGCCCATCGCGGACGACGCGCGGCGAACAGTGATGCACGCCTTGATTTTATGAAAATAAAATTATATATGTCGCAGTCATCTGATTGAATCAGCAGTTTAATTGAACGACTAACGCGTGAAATAACGTAATTTAATTGAATGACTACAGGACAACTCGTCAAGTTGTTTAATGTAGCGTTCAACGCCTTTACTGAATGAACGTTCTTTAGTATAGACGTTGAATGTTTGGTAGGGGTATAAGTACGCAACTTAAAATGTCCTCAAAAATGAGGACATGACATGTCACACAAAATAAAAAAGGAAGAATAAAAAAGAAAATATCAACTATGTACTATCTGTGCGAGCTGTTTGCCGCCATATTAGTTTTGGTGACTACTAGCGCCACTGCGGGAAAAAATGAACTAAATTTCAATCACCTGATTCACGTCCGCTCTGTTTAAAGGGCTTTGTTACAGTCCGCTAACTAGTTGGACGCTTGTACAATCAACGTTCGGCCTGGTCAATCAACTAAATGTTGTCATTTAATAGACGCACTAGACATTTAATCTAATAGCTGATTCATTTAAATGACTGTGACATATATACTACCCAATATTTAGAAAAAAAACACTGTAGAATTGTCCCACATAATGATCTACCACCGGAGACTGACACGGCGAAAGTCTTTTAGGGTCATCTTTTTCCTAAAAGATCTGACGAAAGAAAAAGTAAGTATGTACTTTAACATAATAGTATATTTTATAATATATAAGTAGCCTTCAAATTGATTTATTGACATTGAAATATCAAATTCGAGCCAAAATTAAAAGTATCCTTTCCTTTATCCTAACTTTGTCTTAGACCGTCCAGAGAGCGCGAAATCACACCTCTGAAGCTAAAATCCATCGAGCCCTCTACAAAGCGTGCTAAACTATTATACATACTGTCGAAAACCATAACCCTCTTACTGGCACAATCGGGTGCCTTACTTAAAACCAGGGATATTAGGGAGTTCCGTAACGTAACATACACACAACAACATAATATCGGATATCCGATATAAAAAAATATCTGTAACCGTAACAGAATCCAAAATATTAGTTTTGCTACTGTAAAAAGGTAACCAAAATGTAATATCCGTAACCAAAATTATCTGAAACAATTTCATTCTCGTATCCATATGCTCAATTTCATATCCATTTCTGCTTAAAACATAACCCTTCTTCTAAACTTTTAAATTTCTTTCGCGAATGTTGTCCCATATGTTCAGAGCACCCAGTCTCATGGAACGTTTATCTGAAGAGGAATAAGTCCCGCACGCATGCTCCGCGCGGCCGCCGCATGCCCGCGCTCGTGATTTACGCGCGCGTCGATCTCCGATAGCGCTTTACTTATTGTTACAGACTTTGATCGGCGACCCCGCCGATACCGTATTTATGCCCTGTCCACCTTTATTGCTATTAATATGAGTCCACCTGTTTCTTTATTTGTGTCGCATGCTGCATGATTAGCTGATATGCGAACGAAGCATATTTACTTTTATTAGATTCGATGTTTATGTGTGGTTTCATCGGTTAACAATGTCCGTAATAAAAATATGGAGAAACAGAATGAAGATAAACTTAATGTATGCAAATATGTAACCTTGCGATAGCTTAAAAGAGTTAAAATTACTAATAACCAAAACCTAGCTGAACTCGGAGTTCTTGAAGGAAATCTAAAACGCATAGTCAAACTTGCAGCAGGTGATTTTTAAGATAAAGACAAATCGTCACTTACCGGTGATAATTGCAGAAGTAGAAAGGATGCTAACATCCTTCTAATTAGTTGCAATTTAACAATAAACCAGCGATCAGAGAGGAAGCGTTCTCAAGGCGAAGACCTCGTCAGCTGCCAACAAAGATACATTGTCCCTTAACGTTGGAACAAATCCAATATTGTTGGGTGAATCTAACAATCATGGCCTCCAAATTCCACATTAGAATAATCCATTGGAACTGAACGAGCCGATCTAACTGGAATCACGGCAATTAAAAATGATCCTTCAATTAATTACGACAGAGTACAATATGCAGTGGTTACAAATCTAGGGTGTTAAAAGGCCAGGATGCGACCGGTAGCTATTGTCTTCTGACCTCAACAAAGAAAGGATCGGTGACGAATCGGTTGAGTCAAGGTTACTACCACAGTTACTATTGGTAAGGTCGCCTACTCAATGTTAGGTCTTGGACAAATTTTGTCGTTTCATGGATTATGGTATTTTCCCATAAAATTTGATGATCAAGTACAACTTTATTTAGCCAAAACACACTGCGCGGATATGATTTTCGATGGTAGATTATTTAATAATTTATTTAATAAGTTTAATAAGTGTTTGTAGCTTCCAAACGGATGAACCAAGTTTTTTTGTTTGAAAGCTGCAGTAGTGATTCTTAGTAATAATTCATCATCACCAGTTTTCAAAATGCTTGAAAATAAAAAATATATATATTTTAAAAGTAGGGGGTTAATAAAAAAGAATATGTTGTTTGTACTAAACAAAACCAAATAATTTTTTTTTTAACAAAGTGGATAGCAATAAAAAATTTGTATGTAGCTTTTGAAGAAGAAGCGTATCAACAATCAAGTTTCCTTTATTTATAACAGAAAAAGTACAAGCCCACAGTTTAAGTAGTGTTTGCACGCTTTACATATTGCACCTACTAGTCATCAGTCAAGCCATGCTTCCATCTAAATTTAAGTAAAATTAAATCTTATGCCATTAAAATAAAACATTAAATGGCGAATCAATGCGAATTAGTCAGTATAGGAAAACATGGGCCAGACAACAAAGATTTGATAGCATCACTAAAACAAAGACGACGAATATGGAAACGCGAGACACGTGCTGATGATATTGAGTCATGTGGCGTAGGTCAGGGAACCATACGTCACCAGTGTCAAAACACTTGTGGCTAGAATATATATTTATTAAATCACTGTTGATGAAGAGAAGCAATTAGTGATTATCCCCTGTTTAATACTTGTCAAATATTGAAATTATCTTCTACTTCTATATATAAAAATAAATTGCTGTTCGTTAGTCTCGCTAACTCGAGAACGACTAAACCGATGATAAGGCTATTTTTATTCTTGGAATATTATTATTTATATTATTATTATATTCGAGAAAGTTCCGGAAAGGCTTAAACAATGAGGAAATATGGAAAATTTCATCGCAAACAGTATGCTGAACGAAGTGGGCACGGGTCAGCTAGTATCATATAAATAAATGGAATTTTTATTTTCCAAAAAAAATCGTATACAAATAAGTGACTATTCGTTGGCTGAAAAAGAGACCAGTCTCTCCAATCCATTAGATCTGTAATTGTAAAATTCCCCAACTTCTGGATAATGTAAATACCTTTCCTCCCCTTAGGAATTATAAATTAATATGTAGGTGTGCAGGCATTTAATGAAATTGGTAGTTCTGTTCAGACTTAGACAGTTTTTAACGTTATCCAGGAACTATGGGGTTAACAGGTACAATTGTCTACATATAATAAATACCCTACTAGAAACTAATTGTAACTGGCATTTAGTTTTTTAATAAGTAAATCTGTTTTAAAAAGATGGTATAAACCGTACATAAGTTCGCTCTTTCAAAGAATTTCAAATATATGATAATGACTATACAACCGCTCTACATAATCCAAAAACTTCAACTAGTCCTTTCAACGAATTTTTAACCGACTTCAAAAAAAGGAGGAGGTTCTCAATTCGTCTGTATGTATAATTTTTTTTTTTTTTTTTTATGTGTGTTCACCGATATTTTCGTCAATTATTGACGGATTTCAAAAAATTTTTTTTTGTTGGATTGAGTTCACTTCTGGGGTGGTCCCATTTTCACCAGGTCAGGATCTGATGATGGGATCCATGAGAAATCGAGGGCAACCACCGAAAATTGTATGCTCGTATGGTGTTTTTGTTACGTAATTATGTCTTACTCAGGTATATGCTTCAGGGTGTCAACATCTGATGCTGCTGTGCTGATGATGAAGCTACAGTACTCCTTAACGGTTAGGAGTTGGAAGGCAGTACTGCAATTGGTCGATGGAAACTATTTAGTAGTATGTAGGGCTAACATGTTGCTTGTGAGGTATGCTTGAATTAACATCTGATGCTGCTGCGCTGATGATGAAGCTACAGTACTCCTTAACGGTTAGGAGTTGGGAGGCAGTACTGCAATTGGTCGATGTAAACTATTTTGTAGTATGTAGGGCTAACATGTTGCTTGTGAGGTATGCTTGAATCAACATCTGATGCTGCTGTGCTGACGATGAAGCTACAGTACTCCTTAACGGTTAAGAGTTGGGAGCAGTACTGTAATTGGTCGATCGAATGTATTAGCTTACATATGAAATTGGCGTTTTGTCGTACTGGCCACTTTGATCTTAAATATATCCTGTTTAGTTAGGAATTCCAAATTAAAATTTAAACAGCTATTTACTCATGCACTTGTGTTTTGAACACCGTAATTCATTTGTTTTATTCTCTTTTGCTTTTTTTTCTACGTCACTCATTTCACAAAATGGATAACTTAAAATATCGCATTATTTACGAGTACGAGCACCGTGGCACCAGTGCTGCAGAAACGGCTCGAAGAATTAATTATGTGTATGGGGGTGGTGTCGCAATAGAAAACACGGTGCATTTTTGGTTTCAACGCTTTCGTTCTCGAAATTTCGACCTGCAGAACAAGCCCTGTGGACGGACGGAGACCAAGGTCGATAATGATGAATTGAAGCTATTGTGGAAGCAGATCCATCGCAAACCACATCAGAGTTAGCTACAGGCTGCGGTGTTAGTGACAAACCCGTTTTAATCCACTTCAAGCAAATTGGGAAGGTGAAAAAGCTTGAAAGGTGGGTACCTCATGAATTAAGCGAAGCAAACCGACAAACGCACGTCGACTGCTGCGTTACATTGCTCAACCGGCACAATAATGAAGGAATTTTAAATCGGATCATTACATGTGATGAAAAGTGGATACTGTACGATAATCGTAAACGCTCATCGCAATGGCTGAACCCTGGTGAACCAGCAAAGTCTTGCCCCAAGCGAAAATAGACTCAAATAAAGTTACTTGTAAGCGTTTGATGGACTAGTGCCGGTGTCGTACACTATAGCTTTCTTAAATCTGGTCAGACGAATATGACTGATGTTGTCAGCAACTGCAAACCATGATGGAAAAGCTCGTCGTTAAACAACCGAGACTTGTCAATCGCTCTACGCCACTGCTGCTTCAAGACAACGCTAGACCACACACGGCCCAGCAGACGGCTACCAAATTAAAGGAGCTTCAATTGCAATGTCTAAGACATCCACCGTACTCTCCGGACCTTGCTCCAACATATTACCATTTTTTTTCGAACTTCTTGCAAGGAAAAAAATTCAATTCCGATGAGGTAGTCCAAACCCCTTTCAAAGATTTCATTGGTTCTCGTCCGAATGGTTTTTTTTTAGTAAAGGGATCAATGAACTACCTATAAGATGGCAAAAGTGTATAGATCGCAATAGTACATATTTTGATTAATAAAATATATTTTAATATGAAAAAATCGCCTTTATGTTCCTCCAATACAAAACGCCAATTTCATATGTAAGGACTTAATATGTAGGGCTAACGTGATATTTGTAATATACCATCCAGACTCACGGCGAGAAATCTCACAGAGAAGTCTCGCCGGGCCTTCTCGCGAGAACAAGCATTTTATTCACACTCTCATTTGAGATCTGTTTCCTATGCAGTATGGACGTCATTGACGAAATTGAAACTGCAGCAGGTTTGGCTCTGTGTGCCATTGCATAAATTATAACTTTGTCAATGTCGTTGGGTCTACCTATGATAATAAAAAATATAAATACCTAATAAGTAATATCAAACTCTTTTAAGTAAGTACCTATTAATAATAATTATAGCTTCCTAAAAATATGAACAATTCATCAAACGGACGTTGTAATTAGTGACTATAGGTATATTATATTAAATAAACTGAAACCCTTGAGTAAATGAACTAGCATCTATTTAAGTTCACAACGCATTAGCACAACTAAAAATCGAGAAATAAACTGACTTTTAAAAAAAAAATTAAACCGACTTCAAAAAAAACACAAACGACAAAAACTTTAACCAAACAAAAACAGTACCTACATAACTAAAAAGCGATAAATAACCTAATTTATCTACTTAATGCATATTATATATCTACAACTATTTAAATATTTACTACTAAATACCTAATACTTTAACAAAGTCATCTTTAACTATTTAAATATTTACAGTTATCACTTATTTTTGAAGTCGGTGCCAGCCAAACAAATAAATTTAATTAAGAAAACTGGCCGACACAAAAATTTTTCAAATTTTCCAAAAATATTTTTTCAAATTGGTTCTTGAGATTGGCGCGTTTAAACTAACAAACAAACCCTTCCGCATTATAGTTTATTAGTATAAATTGTATTTTGCCGTGTGTGTGGCTTTGCGTTTGCCGGCCGCGCGCGTCAAACAACACAACAGACTACGTTACCTAGGCAGCAGGCTGGCACCGACTTCAAAAATAAGTGATAACTGTAAATATTTAAATAGTTAAAGATGACTTTGTTAAAGTATTAGGTATTTAGTAGTAAATATTTAAATAGTTGTAGATATATAATATGCATTAAGTAGATAAATTAGGTTATTTATCGCTTTTTAGTTATGTAGGTACTGTTTTTGTTTGGTTAAAGTTTTTGTCGTTTGTGTTTTTTTTTGAAGTCGGTTTAATTTTTTTTTTAAAAGTCATAAATATATGGTAATAACTATACATCCGCTCTACATAATCCAAAAACTTCAACTAGCCCTTTCAACGAATTTCAAATATGTGAAATGTTAGGAATAGGTACAGTTAATCTGAAAAATACCAGTAAGGCTCGTTAGATCGGTGGCGTGTCCGATAGTATCGGCACCGGCGTTTACAGAGATGGTATCGGCGTGCGACATGCGAGCTAGGCCTAATTGTCCGTTTTAGTCCAACAAAGCTCCTCTAATTTTAGAATCGTGAGCTTCAGTGTAATTTGGTTTAATTAAAGGAATTAAATGAGTTGAAACAGGAGCTTCAAAAGCAATATTATACATTTGTCCGGTTGTAGTTCATTGTTAGCCGTGATTTTTATATTGTCATTAGAAATTAAAATGAAATTAATGTGCTCTGTTCAGACCAAATTTTATCTTGGCAACAGCGTTCCAAATTAACTAAATTAATGAATCATGGTAACTATTACATACATGGATTATTTCATGATAGAAAGTGACAATTCAATTGAAATTAAATGCTTATTTGCTTATTGACATTTGACAAAGAAATCAAATTCTACCCTTACAAGCGTACGTGTATTGGGTTTAAAATTAAATAACAAAAAAATAACGTAACTAATAAGGTAACAAATCGAAAGTTAAATTATTTTCTTTAAAATTTTAAACTATATTAATACAAAAGGATATTTTTTCCAGCAATATTTTAGTTGCAAGCTTTTTGTGAATATAAATAACGATACTTTTTTAATTTACAAAAGGTTAAATTAGCTAGTGTTAAATAAAGCACTAATTGAATTAGCTATAGTTCGATATTTTATTTCTGTTTTAAAAAGATTAAATCGTATCAGAAAAGGGATAATAAAATCTTTATATACATGTCCATTATTTACATCATATTTTAGGACTGTTTATATGGTAATAATATTCAAATATTGTATGGCTTTACGATTAGCAATAAAGCTATTGTCAACTAATTGCGTTGCGGTGGTCGCTACACGAGGTGGCTCTAACGGAGTCTGTGTAAACAAACTCTTTATAAATGGTTGTATTGACCCCCAACTTTCACGATCTCTAACAACCTTATCGGGCCAATAATATTTCTATTCAGGAGTACAGTTGGATACATGAATTCGATATCACATAAAATATTGAAACTTTTGTGTTGTTTATTTTTAAGGGATTTTCTTACGCCGGTTCTTCTCGGTGGGTTAGGGTTGATCCGGTGGTAGGTTGTTTTTCTTGTTGACTTTTCAAAAATAGCTTGTTAAGTTTAATTTGGAAATAAAACGTTTTTATTTTATTTTAGGTCAGTCCATGGTTGATTAAGTTTTGCAATTAATTCTACTTTCTTTTGTCAAAAAATCCAGACAGCCTCCCCCAAAGTTTTCCAGTGAGACTAGTTGCTTGCGATCACATGCAAAACTATGAATAGAATAAATCGCATCAAATATTATGAACATATTTACCTAAATTAAATACATTAGATAGCGGTAGAAACTGTGTAATATACTATAAGATATTATCTTCTTATGTATAAAAATGAATCGCTGTTCGTTAGTCTCGCTAAAACTCAAGAACGGTTGAACCGATTCGGCTATATTTAGTCTTGAAATGCTCGTGGAAGTGGGCACGGGCCAGCTAGTACGTTATATTATCTAATTTTAATGACTTAATAATAAGATATACAAAATAATACATTACATATCTCAATTATTCTTGAAAGTTTTATTTAATTGTACGATTGATACCCAGTCCTATGATAACTTAAAATGTTTTGTATGAAGTATTGTAACGAACTGTACTTTACGAAAATTTAAAATTATATCCATGGTCCGTATACAAAACCTGTACATTTATTAACAAATCAATAAATAATAATACAGTGCGATATGACAACGTTTGTGGTGACCCTGCACGCGACCATAGACCTTATTTACAACAATTTACTGGCGATAAGAGGTGGAATTGTATACATCTGATAAGTTTTATTAGATATGCTATAAAAAATGAGTGTGAAAATAGAAAGGTGACACTTATTGTTTGTTTAATATTAAGAAATATGAATTGGCCTTGATTCCAAAAGCATTGTGTTGAATTGTGATTTTTTTATTTATTCGTAAATCAAACTTAATTTATTTCACGTAGCGATAAATTAAATATACACACGACTGTTCATACTACGAAATCAATTCTAAGCCCTTTGGAGCACCGGCAGAAGGTCGTAAGAATGGTCAAGTGTGAGTCGGACATTAATAATAGAATGCTAAGTTAAAGTTAACGCCATGTTAAATATCATGTTATTCCTCTCGTATTTCCTGTCAATGAATGAGATGGCATGGTATTTTAACATGGCGTTAACTTTAATATTGCTTGTTGAAACACGGCCTAAAATATTATATATTTACATTATGTTTTAGTAGTTATTGTTATACAGCATACGACAACAGAAATGTATAGCATTCGTCGGTGAAAATTTTAACTGTCAGGCTATCACGTTTCGTAAGCTGTCCACTCTACTCTCCTGATAACACCAACCTCATTATGGTTCTAGTAATGGTTCAGAGCTTCGCTCTCGACCCGAAGGTCGTGGGTTCGATTCCCGCGTTGGAACAACAAGAAATGTTGTTATCAAATTTGGTTAGAACAATGCAGGCTGATAATCTGATTGTCTGCCAAGAAAGATGATCCATGGGTCGGATGGGCATGTAAAAAGTCGGTCCTGCGCCTGAACTTTCGGCATAGTGAAGGAAGAGAGAGTGCTACAGTGTATTCGCACACACGCATTTACTATAAAAAAAACTGCTGGTTTCAATGAAACCGGCCACCGTCACCGTGAGAAAAGTTAGAGCTCAAAATAAAAGTGTTACAGATCAAAAGCAAATGTGATAGAGCCTTTACCATGTTACTAACGATAATAATGACGGTGAAAATAAAAAAGGATAAATTTTTGTTCCCAAATAGGTGAGAAACTAATATTTTTAAAAATTGTCCTACATGATGACCTACCACCGGTTCGAGGACTAACCTGGCGAGAAGAACCGGCGTAAGAAACACGCGCGGGCATTTAACAAAAAGATAAGAAAATTATTCTTTAAAAAAAAAAAATAAGCATCGAAGACAAGGACATAAGCATAACGATGTCCTTGTCATACGTACGTATGTCCCAGTGATAAACTTAGCGGTGTTAAGAGGAAACACCGGGATCGTCCTGGCTTCCGTCGCGCGCGCACGTCGATCCCGCGTTCGTCCGTCTCGATCGTGACGCGTCCGTGCCGACCACCCTTGGAGCAGTTCCAGCACCTCCTGTTGGCGTCCGGCAATCCGTGCTTGGTTCATTCGAACCGAGTGCGGATTGTCGCCTTGCCGGGGAGTCGAACTGCCCACCCGCCCCGCTGCACATCGTAGCGTTGTGGTCACGGGAGGCCAGCTTCATCAAGCGTTCCCGCTTGATGTCACACCGCCGTGCCGTCGCCTTGACCATGGCCTGCCGTGTCCCGTGGCCGCCCTGCTGCCACCTGAGACACCACCGAGCCCGTACCGTGCCTAGCTGTGATGGAGTGGACACCGTTCGCGCCGGGCCCCCGTCGGCATTCTCGTGGGGGGGTTGTGGTAGCCCCCCACCCCAATGTCCGGCCGAGACCTGCGACGCGTCCCGGAACCCGCCCATCCAGCCGTGAAGTGCACGGACTCGCCGCAGCGCACACAGCGCTGCCTCGTGGCTTGCGCCCCGCCGCAGCCACTCACCACCGCCCTCAGGCATCCCGCCTGAGCCCGCCCATCGTCCGGCAGACTCACCTGCCGCACCTGCCGCCGAGGAACATTTTCCCGGCCACCGGCGCGCGCCCTACCGCCGCCGTCAACACCGCAGTCCACCCGGCCTGCACCGCTGCACACCGCAGCCTCACCACCATCTCACCACCACCAGTGCCAACACGGCACCACCGCTGCTGCCCGGCTCCGCCTCGCCGCTTGAGGCGGCCGAGCCCTCCACGTGCCCGCCTGACGTCTGGTGACTCGCCCTCGCTTGGGTTGAGCCGCGTCCGCCGGCCTCGCCGCGCCGAGCGAACTCGCCCCCTTGCCAGGGGGGGCCGAAGTATCCCGGCCCTGCCACGCTGGTGGACAACACTCCCCTGCCTGGGTTGACTCCCGGTCACGCCGCCGTGGACCCGCGAAGCCGCCTCGCCGCGTCGCGCAACGGTCCAGCAGCCTCGCTACACTCACTGCTCCACCGCTCTTTTGCCGCAGCGAAGGAGCATCGCGACGGAGCCCCGCGCCAGCCTGTGGATATCCCTGCCATCCAAAGGTTCCTTGAAGGGAAGGAGCCTGTGTGATTGGCGGGGATCCTTTGGCGGCCCCGGACGACGTCGCATACACCGTACGGTTGAGCGCCACCTGCCGCCTGCCGCCCGGCCTCTGGGGAAGGCTGCACGGCCCGCGGGCGCGCACCCGGCGCTCCCAGCAACGCCTCACGGCGTTCACCATTTGGCATCCTTATGCCCCCTTCCCCCCTTCATGGCTCCCGGAGCCACCCCCACTCCCTGGATCGGCTGGGTCCGCGAGTCGGTTAAAGTTCGACTCGTCAAAGTCTAGCCCTTCAGGCAGTCGCACATTAAATAAAATGTAATACAGAAGGTTTTTCCCTGCGCCCTGACGCGGGGGTTTTGCCTTCAAAAAAACGTCTTGTCGTGTTATTTATTTTGCCCCCACCTTGTTAGGGCTTTGGTCCGCGGGACGATGAGAGGCGTGGGAGGAGTGGAACCACACACGTTCCTCGGTCTCAGGACCGGGGCCTCACTCGCCACTTGTCGTCTCGCCATTCAGGAATAAGCCTCTCAAGGCTTCTTTTCCCTTAGCGCCATGGTTTTCCCCTGCGTTCTGCCGCGGGGGGTTTTCCCTAGAAAAACATAAAGTATAATACGGCCCGGTATCTTCAATACCGGGTCCTTCGACCCCACGTAGAGGGGCTCATTAGCCCCTGGTCGTGGTTCCCCCGCTCCCGGCCACTCGGGCCAGGTGAGCGCGTGAAAAGCATTAGGTAGGAGGAAACACCACGAAATTTTTTCCATACAAAAATAGGGGTCTACGGGATTCCTGTTTCCTCCCCGAATAATGCTGCTAGAGTAACAATTATTTTCCTGAATTTTCATGGATATTGTTTGTACGTCCCTATTTTTTACTTTTTTTAATAAATTAATTATTTAAAGAGATATGGACGTTCAAAAACCTAATAAAAATGGCCAGACTCTCCGCTATGTTTAAACATCTAGGAAACAGATTTGACTATATTAAACAACAAAATCAAAAAATAGGAACCTAGCTCATTTATTTTATTAGCTAATAAAGAAAAAAATATTTAAATCGGTTAAGTTTTGGAGGAGGAAACAGGAATCCCCTAAACGTCGATTTCTGGTACTTTTAATAGGTAATTTCAGTCCAAGTTGCAGTTGTCTCTATCGCGCTAGTGCTGGCTAGCTAAGGCACTGCAAGACAGCAATAGATTTTAAAAATACCTATTTTGTATTTCTCTCAACCGTGTTGTTTCCTCTTAACAGCGCCCATTAAATTTTACATTCGACAAAGTTACGAACGCGCAGCTGTCAATTGTTCCTGCTTGGCCTGTACTCTCGAGATAACGCTTTCCACATATCGATTACCAAACACATTGGAAGTAGTGCCTGACCTCAGAGAAATCACTGCAATTAATGTCTACTATTACCGGTGTCGAAAGATGGGCGTTAAAAAAGCGTACGTGTAAATGAATAATTTGCTTGCTTTATATCAAACCTCACTTTTTATACGACCAGAAAAACGCGCATGCGATTTCCAATCTTAGTACCATACGTTGAGGTTGAAATTGTTTTGTACCGTCGTTTGTTTTATTTGAATTCGTTTTATTCCCAAATCGGAGTAAATTAATTGTGAGACAATCTCCGACCAGCTGACAAATTAGATACAGCACACTCGATTCAAATCGATTAAGAGCCTTTTTTAATAACCCTAATTCGACCGGATAAGGGTTTAATGTTGTTTGATTTGTCATGTTTTATTTTAATAACTAGAGATGGCTGGGTTAAAGAAGAAGAAAAAAATATATATTCTGATCATCACACAACACATAACATTATACAGAACAATAGCGTATAGTAAAGGTAATGAACATAAAAAGGTGTCTATAATAATATTAGAGTTAGAGGGTAGATGTGGTCGCAGTTAACCCAAAAAATATATTTTTTAAGTTTGAACTCTCGGGTAGAAAAAATAAAAATTGTTATATTTATTGACAAAGGTTATGTAAAAAATGTAAAATGTACTGTATTGTGAGTAATTATTAATCTAAGAAAGTGAACAATTTTCCAATCTTTTTGCTAATACATGGCTCGAGCGAGTTTCTTACGCCGGTTCTTCTCATGTAGGACAATTGAAAACATCAATGGATGAAGGTAATATCGCAAAAAAAAATACCTAAAAATGGAGTTTACACATTTTGTGATATGAGGTACGGTAACGTACTATTAAGTACATTGATTCTAGAGGCGGATCTTTAGATGTACTTAATAGCTTACGAGGTGTTCTAAAATGTTTAAGTGACAGTTTGAACACAATTTTCTCAAAATCAGAATTTTGATACATATCACTTTCATCCATTCTTGTCTTCAATTCCAATAGCGCTTCTAACCTATTTGAAAATAAAAGATTTTTTATTTTCATTTCGTTCTAGAACAGCGTTGAAATCAAACGCGAGTAACTTAAAAAATCTTGTTTACATCAAATATAAATAGAATTGATTTTACTAAATTACTACCGAAAAAAACGGTAGAAGGAAAGCTGACGTAGAGCAATAAAATATCATATGTTTATTCATGCAGGTACGACATTTTTCATATTATATTCAATGTTACCGGGTAATTTGAATATTACGCATAATGACATCGTTTTTTTAAATTTATGACTTGTGCGTTTGTGTTGTGTGGTCGGTAAGTACGCTCAGTAACGGATACTTTGGAAGAAACTATTTGGCTCAGAAACTTCATTTATTTTTTACTAGCTGACTTAAACCGTTTATGCAGTGCAATGAAAGTGCAACCCCGTTTTGCAACTTTTCTCACAGCTTAGACCACATCGACAAAAGATTCTAGACGAAAAATTTATCGCGGCAAAAACATACATTTTCAGTACTTTTCTAATACGTATTCCTTTTTCCTTCAACGTTCGATCTACATCTTTGATTGAAGCCTAGAGCGTATTATATCGTACTTGAGATCTGAAAACCTGGGATTCGAATCTGCACACTCTCAAGTGCAAATCAACGGTCTATCTACTAAGCCACTCTGATAGTTATAAAGTGTCATAAATACAATGCCTGAAGATCTAGTTGGGACAAAATTACAACCATTATTACTGAGTTAATCCCGACCTAGGCTGCCCACACCCGTCATACGGTTTTAGGTCTGATAATCGGGCAGATATTTGTATGTTTTACAAAAAATCGTTCACCGATTATAGCTCGTGGGTGGGCACCCTAAAGACAACAAAAGGCAGTCGCATTAATATTTTGCCCCAAATTTACTATAATATGTATCGTAAAACAATCTATTACCAAATGTGTAGGTTTTTACATAATTTATATATAAACAATGCTCATGTTTGCATAACAATATGATAGGCTATAATTAGACAGATAGGCGATATTTCGTGGCCCGCGGGTGGTGTGGCCACTAATTGGGCCACTGCGGGACACTAGAACCGTTAGCATATTGTCTTGTGTGTGACATTTTTAGTGTACGATACGATTTTTTTGCGAAAAAGAAGCATGCAATATTGTTTCGTATTTAAATACGGCGTATCAATTGCATTATAGTCATATATTTTACATAACATGCGTTTGTAATATAAATATTGTTTTATTGATGCCAAAAAGAAGTGATAGCGGAAGTCCAGGAGCGCAACGAAAGAAGAAAAAATATAATTATTGTGGGTGTGGCTGAACATAACTCTGTAAAATGGGAGGAGAGGCAAGTAGCTGAAAAACAAATTATAGAACAAATAATAAATAAAATGTATCCCTCGTGCCCTAACTATAAAAGATTTATACGCCTTGGAAAATATGACGCAAACAAGACGCGACTCTTAAAAATTTGTTTTGATAATGATGAAACTGCCAAGATTCTCCTACGTAACAAAAATAAAAATGATATTGATGGAGTAAGGATCTACCCAGATCAAACTGTGCAACAACAAAGTTATATGAAAAATCTGAAAACTGAATTAGAGAAAAGAAAAGCAAATGGAGAAATAAATCTAAGAATAAAATATGTTAAGGGAGTTCCTAAAATTGTTAACGAAATTTCAAAAAACCAGGAACCACATCAAATACGTCATCTGAAACCATAGATAAAACTACACGCACCTCTTTTAAAATAACCGATAATTATAAAGAAATAACAACAACTTCTAAAACAATAAATTTTCTATATACAAATGCAAGAAGCCTTGTAAAAAAGGGTAAACATGACGAACTTAGATGTATTGTGAAGTCTCTAAATTAACTTATACATGTTATAGTTATAACTGAAACCTGGATCAAGAATGAACAAGAGGGCTTAAGACTAAATATACCAAACTACGAACACTACTTTAACTATAGAAAAACATCAAGAGGAGGAGGAGTGTCAATTTTTGTACACAGAAATGTAAAACACGAATTTCTAGAAGATAAAACCGACGAGTCTAATCATTATTTATGGATACATATTAAAAACCTCTGTTTGGATATAGCAGCTATATATAAACAACCAACATCAAATATAAAACAATTCTTGGATGAGTATAATGAACAAATATCTAGAAGGAAGCGTATAATAGTGTTTGGAGATTTTAACATTAATCTTCTCAGCAATGAAAAAGATGTTAAGGAATATAAGCTCATGCTAAAAGAAAATGGAATAAAAATTTTGAACAAGATTGATCATGACCATTGTACTCGTAAAACACAAACTACTGCAACTGTTATAGACCATGTCGCTACATCTCTTAAAGATAACTATTTCCACATGACCTTAATAGAAACACCCTTCTCGGACCATAGACAGATTTATTTTGAAATAAAACGAACCCTGCCCAAACATAACAAGAAAACAGCTTATGAATCGCTTAACTATGACAAGTTATACAACACAATAAAGACACAAATGACTTCAGCTCGGGATGATTATTCAGAATTTGAAAAAGAAGTAATTTTTGCTATAAACCAGTCTAAAGTAATGAAATACAAATACGAAAACTCGCTTAAACAGGACTGGATCAGTGGGGATATTTTGACTTCTATTAATGTGAGAAATTCACTGTGGAAAAAGTGGCAAAAATCACCCGAAGATGAAGATCTTAAGGAACAGTTTCTGCAACAAAGACGTAAGGTACATAACAGTATTCAAGATACAAAAAAACATTTTTATCTTAATTTATTTAAAAATTATAATAAACAACCACTCAAAATGTGGAAGCTCGTAAATGGTTTGGTTAGTGGTAAAACAAAGGACCGTTATATTCCACCCAGACTGCAGACTCATTCTGGTACTACTTCAGACATACGCGAAATATGCCAAGGATTTAATTCCTTTTTTTCCAATATAGGGTACGAGCTTGCGAAGGAAATTCCAAAGCAATTTCATTCGCAACTTACCACAAAAATAGTACCTACGTTAAATACCATTGAATGCACATTAACTGAAATGCAGAGAACTAATATTGATGAGATAGCAGAAATCATAAAGAACCTTAATTCAAATACGAGTATGGGACTGGATGGAATATCAACTAAAGCAATTAAATGTATAAAAGATCTTATACTTCCCAGTCTCGTCGGGTGTGTTAACAAATGTTTGAGTGACGGTATATTCCCAGATCCCTTAAAAGTTGCAAAAGTTAGTCCAATCTACAAAGCCGGATCTAAAATAGATCCTGGGAACTATCGCCCGATATCAGTACTGCCAGTTCTTTCTAAGGTTTTCGAGAAGATTATACATAAGCGCCTCACAAAATTTCTTGAATCTAAAAACTTTTTCTTTAAAAAACAATACGGCTTCCGACCTAAATCTAATACATTGACAGCGGCTATTGACTTAGTAACATCTATAAAGCTCAGTATAGACAAAAAAATGATTACTTTAGGTATTTTTATAGATTTGAAAAAAGCTTTCGACACGGTAAGTCATCCTAAGCTTCTTTATAAGCTAGGATGTGCTGGTGTTCACGGTCAAGCTTATAAACTATTAGTATCGTACTTATCAAATAGGCATCAAATTACTAAATTGAACAATGCACAAAGTGAAACTGAAAGAATAGATTTCGGGGTCCCACAGGGATCCATAATAGGGCCATTATTGTTTTTAATTTACATAAATGATATACATGAAATAGGTCTCGAAGGTGATATAACTTTATATGCTGACGACACTAGTCTTTTTTATTCTGGCTATTCAATCGCTTATATTATAAAAAAAGCTCAAAAAGATCTCAACATGTTATACAAATGGATGCAAAATAATTTGCTCACGATTAATACATCTAAGACTAACTACATTATATTTTCTGCAAAAAATAAAAAAATACCTAGCTATCCTAATCTAACTATTAATAATGAACCTATAAATGAAGTCAGCAAAGAGAAGTATCTTGGTTTGATCCTTGACAATAGGCTAACCTGGAAACCTCATTTGGAGCAAATAAGAAAAAAACTTATCCCATTATGTGGCACTTTTCATAACATAAGTAAATGTTTTCCTAAATCGGTAAAATATATAATATATAATTCAATGGTAAAGCCACATTTGGAGTACCTCGTAGAAGTATGGGGGACTGCATCAAAAACCGATCTCAAAACACTACAAATAACACAAAATAAAGTTGTAAAGGCACTATTTAATTATAATTTTCTAGAAAATACCAACCGAATTTATGAAGAAACTAAACTGCTTACTATAGACCAAACTTATAAATTTAATACATGCATGTTAGTAAAAAAAATGTTAAGAAATGAAATACATACTCAAACAAATTTTACTACGAAGGGAAATATACAAAAAATTAAAACTAGACAAGCAAACAATATTCTTCTAAAAAAACCTAGAACGAACTATGGCAAAAAATGTATCTTATTTGAAGGAGCGCAAATATACAATAAACTACCATTAGAAATTAAGCAGGAAAAGTCTTTGAATACATATAAAAGACAACTAAAAACTCACATATTGAATTGTACCTCAACAATTTAGCTTAAACGGTATAATGATGATAATTATTGATATTTTGGCACTTCTGTGCTAAAATATCAATATTTATCGTCATTATCGTTATTATTATATTGTTATTAGTATGCTGTTATATATATATTTTTAATAAAGTTTAATATAGCTAAATATGAAACTAAAAAATAAATAAAATAAAAACTTACTTAAATCTAAATAATTAAAAATAGAGAAATTTTATCGCCTGCATAAAGTATAGCTTGACGGTGTACGCGAACCTTAGATAACATTGAACTCGATTGAATAGCGAATATTTTTAACTACCCTATATTTTGAAATGCAAGTGATTAATTTACCGTAATAGTATAAACTTTAATAAATATGCTTTGTCATGTTATTTATAATTACAAGTGTTAAAAAATATACCTAATCACTAGTTTATGAAATGTAATGAGTAACTATGATGTACCTAATATTGTGTTAGTATAATGGCCGCGCCGTACAGAGTGGCAAATCAGTTTGGTTGCGGCTTTGTATTGTGGTGGACCTTATTATAAGTATTTAAATGGAAGTTCAAAGCACTGTAAGTATTATGCTTGTAAAAATATAAACACGTGTACTTAATCTGTAATCTGCGTCTTGTACCAGTGTAAGTTAACTCAATACTTAAGATTGTTTTGTTCTCAAGTAAGTGAATTATGTAATTCTTATTGAGAAAATAAATGTCTAAAACCGTAAAAAAGAGTGTGTCTATCTATCTGTATGTATCTGTAAATCTAATATTTTTTAAAGCTAACGTTATAGACAGTGTTTGAGCTATAATTCATCATTATCAGAGGATATTGCTTGCTTACAAGATTTTGGATAATTTTAATTACTTCCTCACTAGGAATTAGCGAACTGCGAAAATTAATACAGTTTATTATTTATTCAGCTTTCATTTTATCAATTCAGTACACGTATTAACAATCTAAAAGTTTATACCTAGCGGTAGCAGACTGTACGATATAATTTCATTTATCAAAAATCGTATCGTACTCTGACACTGTAAACACGGATCATCAAAATGGAAATGGAACTGACACCCACGCCCGCGTTTGTTTTAAATCGTGTGCTCTCCTTAATGTCGGAACATTTATTTAATTGTTGTCGGACACACGGGAATTATACGGACAAATGGTATACAAGTGGGAAATTATACAGTTGTATTGATAGGCGACAATAATTGTATGTTTAGACAATGTTTATTTGGGTAATTTGAGTTTACGACATCTAAAAATTATTCGACGCTCCAGTGGAGTTATTGGAAAATGTTTTTGTGAATTGAGAGCATCAATATACCAGTGTCACATTAAGTGCGAGTTATGTTTGAATTAAATAGTAAACGAATGTTATACAGTTATACACCACTAGCTGTGCCCGAGACTTCGAACGCGTGGTTTTTGAGTGACTTAAACCGTTTATGCAGCGCACGCAACGAAAGTCCCCAAATGTGAATAATTTTCCCCGTTTTTGCAATATTTCTCACTTACGCTTCGCTCCTATTGGTTGCAGCGTAATGTTATGTACCCTAAAGCCTTCCTCTATATAAATGGACTATTTAACATAAAAATTATTCAAACCAACAAACGGATCGTCCTGGCTTCCGTCGCGCGCGCACGTCGATCCCGCGTTCGTCCGTCTCGATCGTGACGCGTCCGTGCCGACCACCTTTGGAGCAGTTCAAGCACCTCCTGATGGCGTCCGGCAATCCGTGCTTGGTTCATTCGAACCGAGCGCGGATTGCCGCCTTGCCGGGGAGACGAACTGCCCTCCCGCCCCGCTACATCAACGTAGCGTTGTGGTCACGGGAGGCCAGCTCCACCTAGCGTCTTCGCCTGGTGCCACACCGCCGTGCCGTCGCCCCGACCACGGCCTGTCGTGTCCCGTGGCCGCCCTGCTGCCACCTGCGACACCACCCGCCTGTACCGTGCCTAGCTGCGATGGAGTGGACACCGTTCGCGCCGGGCCCCCGTCGGCATTCTCGTGGGGGGGTTGTGGTAGCCCCCCACCCCAATGTCCGGCCGAGACCTGCGACGCGTCCCGGAACCCGCCCATCCAGCCGTGAAGTGCACGGACTCGCCGCAACGCACACAGCGCTGCCCCGTGGCCTGCGCCTCACCGCAGCCACTCACCACCGTCCTCAGGCACCCCGCCTGAGCCCGCCCAACACTCGGCAGACCCACCTGCCGTTTCAGCCGCCGAGGAACAATTTCCCGGCCACCGGTGAGCGCCCTGCCGCCGCCGTCAACACCGCAGACCACCCGGCCTGCACTGCTGCACACCGCAGCCCACCACCACCTCACCACCACCAGTGCCAACACGGCACCACCGCTGCTGCCCGGCTCCGCTTCGCCGCTTGAGGCGGCCGAGCCCTCTACGTGCCCGCCTGACGTCTGGTGACTCGCCCTCGCTTGGGTTGAGCCGCGTCCGCCGGCCTCGCCGCGCCGTTGCGAACTCGCCCCCCTGGGGAGGGGCTGATGCTTCCCGGCCCCGCCACGCTGGTGGACAACACTCCCCTGCCTGGGATGACTCCCGGTCACGCCGCCGTGGACCCGCGAAGCCGCCTCGCCGCGTCGCGCAACGGTCCAGCAGCCTCGCCCGGATCAACATCCAGTACACCGCTCCTTTGCTGCAGCGAAGGAGCCTTGCGACGGAGCCCCGCGCCAGCCTGTGGACATCCCTGCCACCAGAAGGTTCCCTGGAAGGGAAGGAACCTGGGAGATTGGCGGGGATCCTATGGCGGCCCCGGACGACGTCGCACCCCCCGTACGGTTGAGCGCCACCTGCCGCCCGCCGCCCGGCACCCGGGGAAGGCCGCCCGACGCGCGGGCGCGCACCCGGCGCTCCCTGCAACGCTCTCCGCAGCGTTCACCATTGGCATCCTCATGCCCCCTCCCCCCATCATGGCTCCCGGAGCCCCCCCCACTCCCTGGATCGGCTGGGTCCGCGAGTCGGTTAAAGATCGACTCGTCAAAGTCTAGCCCTTCAGGCAGTCGCACATTAAATAAAATGTAATACAGAAGGTTTTTCCCTGCGCCCTGACGCGGGGGTTTTGCCTTCAAAAAAACGTCTTGTCGTGTCATTTATTTTGCCCCCACCTTGTTAGGGCTTTGGTCCGCGGGACGATGAGAGGCGTGGGAGGAGTGGAACCACACACGTTCCTCGGTCTCAGGACCGGGGCCTCACTCGCCACTTGTCGTCTCGCCATTCAGGAATAAGCCTCTCAAGGTTTCTTTTCCCTTAGTGCCATGGTTTTCCCCTGCGTTCTGCCGCGGGGGGTTTTCCCTAGAAAAACATAAAGTATAATACGGCTCGGTATCTTCAATACCGGGTCCTTCGACCCCACGTAGAGGGGCTCATTAGCCCCTGGTCGTGGTTCCCCCGCTCCCGGCCACTCGGGCCAGGTGAGCGCGTGAAAAGCATAGGTAGGACCAACAAACGAAAAATCGTCCTGGCTTCCGTCGCGCGCGCACGTCGATCCCGCGTTCGTCCGTCTCGATCGTGACGCGTCCGTGCCGACCACCCTTGGAGCAGTTCCGGTACCTCCTGATGGCGTCCGGCAATCCGTGCTTGGTTCATTCGAACCGAGCGCGGATTGCCGCCTTGCCGGGGAGACGAACTGCCCTCCCGCCCCGCTACATCAACGTAGCGTTGTGGTCACGGGAGGCCAGCTCCACCTAGCGTCTTCGCCTGGTGCCACATCGCCGTGCCGTCGCCCCGACCACGGCCTGTCGTGTCCCGTGGCCGCCCTGCTGCCACCTGCGACACCACCCGCCTGTACCGTGCCTAGCTGCGATGGAGTGGACACCGTTCGCGCCGGGCCCCCATCGGCATTCTCGTGGGGGGGTTGTGGTAGCCCCCCACCCCAATGTCCGGCCGAGACCTGCGACGCGTCCCGGAACCCGCCCATCCAGCCGTGAAGTGCACGGACTCGCCGCAGCGCACACAGCGCTGCCCCGCGGCTTGCGCCTCACCGCAGCCACTCACCACCGCCCTCAGGCACCCCGCCTGAGCCCGCCCAACACTCGGCAGACCCACCTGCCGTTCCAGCCGCCGAGGAACAATTTCCCGGCCACCGGTGAGCGCCCTGCCGCCGCCGTCAACACCGCAGACCACCCGGCCTGCACTGCTGCACACCGCAGCCCACCACCACCTCACCACCACCAGTGCCAACACGGCACCACCGCTGCTGCCCGGCTCCGCTTCGCCGCTTGGGGCGGCCGAGCCCTCCACGTGCCCGGTCACGCCGCCGTGGACCCGCGAAGCCGCCTCGCCGCGTCGCGCAACGGTCCAGCAGCCTCGCCCGGATCAACATCCTGTACACCGCTCCTTTGCTGCAGCGAAGGAGCCTTGCGACGGAGCCCCGCGCCAGCCTGTGGACATCCCTGCCACCAGAAGGTTCCCTAGAAGGGAAGGAACCTGGGAGATTGGCGGGGATCCTATGGCGGCCCCGGACGACGTCGCACCCCCCGTACGGTTGAGCGCCACCTGCCGCCCGCCGCCCGGCACCCGGGGAAGGCCGCCCGACGCGCGGGCGCGCACCCGGCGCTCCCTGCAACGTTCTCCGTAACGTTCACCATTGGCATCCTCATGCCCCCTCCCCCCATCATGGCTCCCGGAGCCCCCCCCCACTCCCTGGATCGGCTGGGTCCGCGAGTCGGTTAAAGATCGACTCGTCAAAGTCTAGCCCTTCAGGCAGTCGAACATTAAATAAAATGTGCTACAGAAGGTTTTTCCCTGCGCCCTGACGCGGGGGTTTTGCCTTCAAAAAAACGTCTTGTCGTGTCATTTATTTTGCCCCCACCTTGTTAGGGCTTTGGTCCGCGGGACGATGAGAGGCGTGGGAGGAGTGGAACCACACACGTTCCTCGGTCTCAGGACCGGGGCCTCACTCGCCACTTGTCGTCTCGCCATTCAGGAATAAGCCTCTCAAGGCTTCTTTTCCCTTAGCGCCATGGTTTTCCCCTGCGTTCTGCCGCGGGGGGTTTTCCCTAGAAAAACATAAAGTATAATACGGCTCGGTATCTTCAATACCGGGTCCTTCGACCCCACGTAGAGGGGCTCATTAGCCCCTGGTCGTGGTTCCCCCGCTCCCGGCCACTCGGGCCAGGTGAGCGCGTGAAAAGCATTAGGTAACAAACAAACTCTTCCGATTTATAATATTAGTATAGATAAGTAAAATGTTTGACTCAATTTAATTTTTGTCAACACAAAAAAGAATTTCGGATATGAACAAAGTACATATCTATAGGTTTTTTTTCTAAAGTCTAGTAAGCCCTAACGTCACTGCAACCCTATTTATGGGGCATAACCCCATAAACCTGACGATAAGCTGTAGAGTACTCTTGCTGTCCCTGGTACCTATTTCAGCTCCGTTGAAGTGCTGGACAGTCAAGAAGAATGGTGGCCGACTTTTCGAATTCAGGAAATCTTCACTGACAGATAATTAATTATTATTATCATTTTTCGTTGGAAAAAATGGCCGCTATATGATGCATGCCGCTGCCAAATGATCAGCGGAGTGGAGGCGGCACACCGCTTGATTTCTTACGCCGGCACTTCTCGTCGGGTTAGGGTTCTGAACAGGTAATTGGTCATTTATTTTCAAAAATGACGTTCGTAAATTTTTTTATGTACATTTTGAATTTAAACTTTTTTATTTGTTACTTGACAGCGAGCAAAGTTACGGCGACTGCTGCGCATGGTGTCCCGGTGAAATATATGAAAATGTTAAATCTTTTATTTCCAAATAGATAGAAAAGAACACGGATTGGAAGACGCAGCGTAGGGCGGTCCCCCACAAGATGGACCGATGATCTGGTCCGAGCCGCGGGCAGCCGTTGGATGCGGACAGCGTACGACCGGTCGTTGTGGAAGTCCTTGGGTGAGTCTTCTGGATGATGATGATGATAAGGTTAGAAACTATCACTTTTAAAAGTTGTCCTACATGATGCTTCTTTTTTTTTTTTTTGGCAAGTAGCTTCTTAGACGAACACGGCGAGAAGAAGTGAGAAACCCGCGCGGGCCCATATTTTAACAAAAGATAAGAAAATTGTTCTTTTACAAAAATGAAAATTGCAGTGTATAACTTAACATATATATAATAATTTACGAAAGTAAAATAGGAAGGAGCTTCGAAAAAGGTCACCTTATACCCAGGGTGTGTTTTTATATAGCCCTAAGAGGCGATCACCTTGATGATGTATTTCAAACCAAATGAATATCCAAGAACGTTAATTAAAAAACATAAGGAAAATGTATAATAATGAGTAATCTTTCTAAAATGTACGTCAAATTACTTTTAATTAAATTAATTCAAAATTATAATAAAAGGAAAACCATTTCAAAATTAAATCACGTGAGATGTGTAAAACCAATGTAACGTACAGGCTGATTCGTGGTTCATATCAAGCCGAATATAGTGCGAAGAGAAATTAGTGATGAAGCATTTTTTGTTTTGGCACCTCATATAAATTACTTAATATAACTAAAAAAATAATTCAAAGGTTTAAAATTACCACAAGTAGTGAATCTTACTATGCTAGGGCTCGCGGACTCAATGTCTATGCACAGGAACGCACTGGTCGTTGACCTAAGACCTGACCAGGATTGGACTCATCAGTTTTGTGACTTTAATGGAGATCTTTAATCGTGATTTGTCGCGTTATGTTATAGTAAGTAATTTTTATGAGATGCCAAAACAAAAAATGCTCTACGCGTCATTCCATTCCCACTATATTCGGCTTAATATATGAACCACGAATCATCCTGTATATTCAATTATTATAATATTTATCTATATATAAGAATCTTTTTAAATTATTTTAAATTAACTACATTAAATTATTATGAATAAAAACATATTTTAAATGTTTTTTTTCCAAAATCAATGTTTAATGCTAGGCAATGTAAGACATAATAGGGTTACTTTACATTTTTCGTTATATATACTTAGATGAAGTTTTTATACTATTCAAAAAATTGAAAATTTGTTTGTTTGAAATGAATGAGTTCCAAGACTACGAAAGAAATGTTATATTATCTTTAGTTACAAACCCCTGGTACTACTGACAGTGAAAAATGAAAATGAAAAATCTTTTATTTCCAAATAGGTTAGATACTAACACTTTCAGACTTGTCCTACATGATGACCTACCGGGTACCGGTTACTGAACCTATAGAGTAGGCTACAGGGGAAGGACGTCTACTATTTACCCCACTACTACTAAAGGAACGGTAATTGTTTTAACAGTCCATATTTGTATGTCAATAAACAAAATTGTTGTTTAAAGTAAAGATTTTTTGCAGGTACAAAATCGCGGGAATAAATTTTAAAAGTAGACAATATTATAAAGATCGACGATTTATTTTATTTAGGTAAAATATTTGTTATGATCATGGATGCCTGAAAAAAATACTTTTTTACCTGACCCGTGCCCACTTCGTTGAGCATACAAACCGTTTAAACCTTTCCTTGACTTCCACGAATATTTTAAGACCAAAAATAGCCGAATCTGTTCAGTCGTTCTTGAGTTATGCGCTTACCAACACATTTTGCGATCCATTTTTATATTATAGAGATAAGACTAGGTGACCCGTGCCCACTTCGTTGAGCATAGAAACCGTTTAAATCTTCCCTGGACTTCTACGAACATTTCAAGACTAAATATAGCCGAATCGGTTCCACCGTTCTCGAGTTTTAGCGAGACTAGAATATCAATTCATTTTCATGCATCAGAAAGAGAAGATATAGATATGAGTATTATGCAAATTCACCGTAATTGTCATCTAATTAGGTTTAAACGTGACCTTCTGTCGGCCTTGCACCCGTTACCGCCACTTATGTCACATTCTCACGTATTGTGTAGTCGTGACGCGGCCTTGAGATGGTTAGATAGCTCTAGTACAGTTCACTAACATCAGCACTTGTTGCATAAAAAGCAATTGCAAATTTTCAGTAACGTTAATCTTGCAAGAGCAAAGCAATCGCTAAAATTGTAATCCTGAACTTTACCGATGGTCAAAAGGTCATGAGCGCTAAAAAAGCAGTTAAAAGTTTTAAGATTGTAGGTAGGTATGTTTAGGTAGGATAAAGCCAACCTGTATTATATTGTTATTTCTATATTATATAGTACATACGGATAGAATGTAGTTGTCGTCGCGAGTTAGAATTGTGAGAGTGGTGTACCACTTTAGGGGACTCTCCAATAATAAACCACTTAGTGTTATTACTTATATTACAGTTCAGGACAGATACAGGAAACACATAGGACACAAGTTAACGTTACCATTGCTCGCGACGACTGACCTACATTGTATCCGTATGTCCTATATTATATACAAATAACAACATAATACAGGGTGGCGATATGGTACACCTACAAATCGTCGCGTCAATGTCTGTTTGAGATAACATTTAATTAATAGTTCCTATGGTTGCCACTAGATTGTTTTTGGCGCAAGTGTCATAGCAGTAAGGAATTAGTATCGCGCGATTTGCTAACCCTATTCTAACGTAATCAGCCAGACGAATCTCCAAACAATGAACTGATGATATAGACAACATTCGCGAACACATCAGGAGCTTTACTCTCCAAACTGATTCGATTTTGATTCAGATTTGATTGTGCCGCGTACTCCTGAATAAATTGACATTAGTTTATTTTCATTTTCAATCGATTGATATGAACGGAAGATCAAAAACGTTACGATCTAACGATTTTCTTTATCCTGGTTAGTTTCAAATTAATCCACCAAATAAAATACCAAAAGCTGTTGAGATCAAACTGATTCGATTCTCGTTTGTGTTGTGAGTAAGTCTGCAGCTTTCGAACAAAAAACTAGATAAAATTGTAATCTCTTTCATGTGATGATTGTCAAAACTCGCTAGTAGCTCACAACTTTCATAGCAGTAGAGTTGAGCATAAATGGAACATGTTGCCAGATGTAGTGGTAGTTAACAGTTGTTGAACAACAACTGTTAACTCTTTCAAAAACAAACATGGCTTCTTAAAAGGCTCTGCCCTAAGGAAAAAAGACAATTCCAACTTTGACAAGGGTCATATCAGCCACAAGCTGCTGGATCATAATCAGTAATCATAATAACAAAATCGTTTCAGCCGTTTTATGCTACAAAGCCACAGACACACACTCACTTGTAATCGTTGATATACGTGGTATTAAATTCGTATAATATAAAATATAATATAATAATAATAATAATATCTATGGACGCTTCACACCACGTCAATCTGGCCCTGTGCTAAGTATCCGAAGAACTTGTGTTACAGGTACCAGACACCGGAAATATATTTAATACTTTTATACTATACACATATTTAAGATTTTTATTATATTATACACAAATTTAATACACATCCATGACCCAGGAACATTGATAACTTTTTGTTCCCTCGGCGGGATTCGAACCCGCGACCTTTCGTTCGAGCACCAACGCGCTCAACCACTACGCTACGGAGGTCGTCAAAATATGTGTATAGTATAAAAATATTATATAAATTTCCGTTGTCTGGTACCTGTAAAGTTCTTCGGATACTTAGCACGGAGCCAGATTGACGTGGACTTAAGTGTCCATAGATATTATTATAATTATCATTAACTTGTATCCAATTTGATTGTGTTTAATATTCCATACAAGTATCAAGAAGTGTGGAAATGTACATAACAAATATATTCATGAGGCGAGCACTAGTTTCGCATGGTATAATTTATATTTATACATTTAATAATTTATTTAATGTTTATTACGATTTTTATTTACGCCGAGATTTATTAGTTTAATTAAAAAAGTAAATTATAAGAACATAAAACATACATTTAATTAAAAATAATATAATGAATGGACTGAAATATGCATATTTTGGCGTTCGGAAGTGCATGCACCGATTGTTGTGGGGCTTTATATTTTGTGATCACTGACTTGATTTTCTTTTTAAAATAACAATTCTCAGCATGGTCATTATGTTATTATAATATACATAGTCCTAGGAAAATTCTTTATGGTTTTTGACCGTACATAGAAATGTCCCCAATATTGTAGTTAACTAAACATCCATTCGGCTTTCAAACGTATTTTTTTGTATCTGTCGTGGGTTTATAAAGGTTTGCAGATGCTACTACATAACCAATCGCCCCCTTGGGTGGTATTCTAGTTGTTTCTCAATCTCATCTAATAATTTATTGATAAAGGTACTTAAATTAAAAAACCTTTCATAAGTTTTATACTTTTATAAAGCTTCGCAAATATAGTTATTTTTCATTAAATATGACTATACTGTAATACTATCTTGTAAAGATTGACGACCTCCGTAGCGCAGTGGTTGAGCGCGTTGGTGTTCGAACGAGAGGTCGCGGGTTCGAATCCCGCCCAGGGAACAAAAAGTTTTCAATGTTCCTGGGTCATGGATGTGTATTAAATTTGTGTATAATATAATAAAAATCTTAAATATGTGTATAGTATAAAAGTATTAAATATATTTCCGTTGTCTGGTACCTGTAACACAAGTTCTTCGGATACTTAGCACAGGGCCAGATTGACGTGGTGTGAAGCGTCCACAGATATTATTATTATTATTATTAGCGTCCACAGATATTATACACGGTCGTTTGTCAAGCTGGTAGTAGGAATTGTCAACATAAAGTAGTTTTTTAAATACCTCGACGACAGTTTTTATAACTAAAAATATTTTTAAAACAGATTTATTATAACACTGCCCTAAATTACTTTTCCACGCGTACGGAGTCGCGGGCACAGCTAGTCTTAAATATGTGTATAGTATAAAAGTATTAAATATATTTCCGTTGTCTGGTACCTGCAACACAAGTTCTTCGGATACTTACCACAGGGCCAGATTGACGTAGAAGCGTCCATAGATATTATTATTATTATAAATGATTGTCGGATAGCTATTTGGAAGTTTTGCGCGCCTAACTTTATATTCAGTGACAGAGACAAAAATGCAAGCTGAAGACAGTTAACGGAAGATTGTGATGTAGTAAGTTTAATAAAACTAGTTCTTGTCGTAAATCATGGTCAATTATACGATATAAAATATAATGAAAGTCTTGTTAATTCTAATGCAGAATTTTCGCGTTTCACCTTCATTCCTTATTACATCAGGTTCATTTATAGTTATACGATTTATCGCAATTAAACGCGTTATTTGAGACTTAAATCTCGGAATCAATAATAAATATTAGAACATTACATACTAGAAACTTACGTTTAACTAAAGTAACATAAAACTCAAAATGCTTGGGTAATTTGTAATTTTCAAAACTTCGTTTAAAATTTATTATTACTAGCTGACCCGTGCCCACATCGTAGAGCTAGACTTCCACGAATATTTCAAGACTAAAAATTGTCAAATCGGTTCAGCCGTTCTCGTGTTTTAGCGAGACTAACGAACAGCAATACATTTTTATAATATATAAGATTAAGAGGAAACACCACGAATTTTTTCCATACAAAAATAGGGTTCTACGGGATTCCTGTTTCCTCCCTGGAT
This sequence comes from Celastrina argiolus, assembly GCA_905187575.2. Taxonomy (NCBI): domain Eukaryota; kingdom Metazoa; phylum Arthropoda; class Insecta; order Lepidoptera; family Lycaenidae; genus Celastrina; species Celastrina argiolus. Next base: position 1,481,629 of record LR994591.1, on the reverse strand, counting down.
AATGCTGCTAGAGTAACAATTCTTTTCCTGAATTTTCATGGATATTGTTTGTACGTCCCTATTTTTTACTTTTTTTAATAAATTAATTATTTAAAGTGATATGGACGTTCAAAAACCTAATAAAAATGGCCAGACTCTCCGCTATGTTTAAACATCTAGGAAACAGATTTGACTACATTAAACAACAAAATCAAAAAATAAGAACCTAGCTCATTTATTTTATTAGGTAATAAAGAAAAAAATATTTAAATCGTCATGTTTTTTAGTCCTCAGCTTTTGGGTGAGTCTAAAAGTTTCTTTTCGATTTTAAGCATGCTAAAAATCGTGCGAATATAGTTGGGGCTTTATATAATTAAATTAAATATTACGGCCACGTCCTCGAATTATAAATTAAAGTAATTAGCCCATATCATAGACATTTGTATCACACGAGCGGGTTTCAACAATGGAAATTACAAAATTGTGTTGTCCGACTTTTGGGTTTTACATACAAATATCTATAACTGGCAAAAATTATACTTTCGTATTCTGAAGTCAATTCTTCAGAATACTTCTGATTGAAGCATCAGAATAGTCAATGCTTATAAACAGGTTGATTCATGGTTTATACATAAAGCCGAATATAGTGTGAAGAGAATGACGCGTAGAGCATTTTTTATTCTGGCACCTCATATAAATTACTTAATATAACTCAAATGTCTAAAATAACAACAAGGAGTGTGATTCTTACTATGCTGGAGCACGCTGGCTCCTAGTCTATACACACGAACGCACTGGCCGTCAACCTAAGACCTGACAAGGATTGAAACTCATCTACTTTGTTCTACTTCTATGGAGCTGTTTAATCGTGATTTGTCGCATATGATAAATAATTTAAATGAGGCGCCAAAACTAAAATGCTCTACGCATCATTCCCTTCACACTATATTCGGCTCAATATATGAACCATTAATAATTCTGTAGGTATTTAATAACTTTTCTCATTATGAAATAACAAATAAATATATAAATTAAATAAAAAAAAATTAAAATATTAAATTTTGGTTATTTTTTTAATAGTAGCAAAACTTTTATTTCTGGTTCGGATACGGTTACGGATTCATATTTATATCGGATATTCATAGTTTGGGTTACGGTTGGCCGTGTGGTGACGGCATTAGAATACAATTATCACCACCCCCGATACTATCCTAGGGGAGTCGTAAGAGGCGACTAAAAGGAAACACACACACATCAACAGCTAGTGTGAGAGAAGGAAAACTCGAAACAAAACCCTGTACCAACCCGTCTAGCCAGCGTGGTACCAGTAGGCTTTAATACCTTCAATGTTAACGCACCAGATAACCAGGCCCCTAGTCCCCGGCGGCCCCGCTATTCCTGGCTACGGTAGCGGCCACGGTAACGGCGGGGCGGGGGGTGCTAAGAATCCCCGGAAGAGATCCGGCTACCACCCCCCTTCTAAACGACAACTGGCCCTGGTAACACACAACGTGCGCACTTTGAGGTTGGACGAGAAGCTCGTAGAGCTGGAAGAGGAGATGAACAAGTTGCACTGGGACATTATTGGTTTATCGGAGATCCGAAGAGAGGGCGAGGATACGATAACCTTACAGTCTGGCCACTTGTTCTACTACCGGGAGGGAGAACAGAAGTCCCAAGGTGGTGTTGGGTTTATCGTCCACAAATCTCTCATCAACAACATTGTGTCCATCGAGAGTGTGTCAAATAGGGTTGCATACCTTGTACTGAGAATCTCAAAACGATATTCGTTGAAGATTGTACAGGTATACGCCCCATCGTCAACACATCCAGACGATGAAGTAGAAGCTACGTATGAGGACGTCAGTAGGGCCATACGTAGCCCTAAAACACACTTCACAGTTGTTATGGGAGATTTCAATGCGAGGCTGGGCTGCAGAAGCGATGATGAGCTGAAAGTGGGGCCATTTGGATTTGGGCAGAGGAATCCCAGAGGACAGATGCTGGCGGACTTTATGGAGAAAGAAGGACTCTTCATGATGAATTCTTTCTTCCAAAAGCCGCCGCAGAGGAAATGGACCTGGTTGAGTCCCGACGGTGTAACTAGAAACGAGATTGACTTCATTATGAGCACCAAGCGGCAGATATTCAAAGATGTCTCTGTGATCAACATGGTTAAGACCGGAAGTGATCACCGAATCGTCAGAGGCATGTTGAATATCAACGTCAAACTTGAGAGATCGCGTCTGATGAAGTCTACGCTCCGACCGTCGAATGCCCATATCCAAAACCCCGAGAGCTTTCAACTTGAACTGTCAAATCGCTTCCAATGGCTAGACAGCTGCGCATCAGTGGACGATATAAATAGCAGGCTGGTAGAAACTGTCCATACGGTGGGGTCCAAATTTTTCAAGACCCACCGTACAAATAGACCTCAGAAACTATCCGACCAAACCCGGAACCTCATGGCTTGTCGACGTTCAATGACGCTCCAAACTTCGAGTGACGCTGAGTCATATAGGCAGCTCAATAGACAGATCACGAAGTCCTTGCGACACGATATCCGTTCTTTTAATACCCAGCGTATTAAAGAGACAATAGAGCGGAACCAAGGCTCCAAAGTGTTTGCAAGAGACGTATCTATTGGGCAAAGCTAGTTGACAAAGCTGAAGACCGAAGATGGACGCGTAACGTCAAATAAGTCCGAGGTACTACGGGAGATAGAGAGGTTCTATGGACAGCTGTATACCTCGGTCTCAGCTAAACCTGCTAGTTTAGCTGCAGACCCAAGAGCCAGGCTAACACGACACTATACCGAAGACATCCCGGACATCAGCCTGTACGAGATAAGAATAGCTCTCAAACAGCTTAAGAATAACAAGGCGCCGGGCGAGGATGGAATCACTACAGAGCTTCTGAAAGCGGGCGGCACGCCGGTACTAAAAGTCCTTCAGAAACTCTTCAATTCCTCCTTACTCGAGGGGAAAACGCCAGAGGCATGGAACAGGGGTGTTGTGGTCCTGTTCTTCAAAAAAGGTGACAAAACCTTACTGAATAACTATAGGCCCATAACACTGCTGAGCCATGTCTACAAGCTGTTTTCGAGAGTTATTACGATGCGTCTCGAACGCAGGCTGGATGACTTTCAGCCTACCGAACAAGCCGGTTTCCGAAAAGGCTATAGTACCATAGACCACATACATACGCTGCGGCAGATTATACAGAAGACCGAAGAGTATAATCGGCCATTATGCTTGGCGTTTGTGGACTATGAGAAAGCCTTTGATTCCGTCGAAATATGGGCGGTCCTTAGATCTCTCCAGCGTTGCCGTATTGACTATCGGTATATCGAAGTGTTGAAGTATTTGTATAATAACGCCACCATGTCAGTCCGAGTACAGGAGTACTGCACGAAGGATATCCCTTTAAAGAGAGGAGTAAGACAGGGGGATGTCATATCCCCGAAACTGTTTACCGCTGCTCTGGAGGATTCCTTCAAGCTCCTGGAATGGCAAGGACTTGGCATCAACATTAATGGCGAATACATCACTCACCTTCGATTTGCCGACGACATAGTAGTCATGGCAGAATCGCTGGAAGATTTGGGGTGTATGCTCGGTGGCCTCAATAGAGTTTCTCAACAAGTGGGTCTTAAAATGAACATGGACAAAACAAAGATCATGCACAATGTCCATGTTGCACCCACCGCACTAACTGTTGGGAGCTCTACTCTTGAAGTTGTTGACGAATATATATACCTAGGGCAGGCTGTCCGATTAGGTAGGTCCAACTTTAAGAGAGAGGTCAGTAGACGGATCCAGCTCGGCTGGGCAGCGTTCGGTAAATTACGCAACGTCTTCTCGTCCAAAATACCTCAGTGCCTTAAGACAAAGGTATACAACCAATGGGTGTTACCAGTGATTTACGGTTCTGAGACGTGGTGCTTCACGAAGGATCTTTTCAAAAGGCTCAATGTCGCTCAGCGAGCTATGGAGAGGGCAATGCTCGGTATTTCTCTACGTGATCGAATCAGAAATGAGGAGATCCGTAGAAGAACTAAGGTTGCTGACATTGGCCGTAGGATCAGTCAGCTGAAGTGGCAATGGGCCGGCCACATAGCACGAAGATTGGACGGTCGATGGGGCAAAAAGATCCTAGAGTGGAGGCCATGTACTGGCAAGCGCAGTGTGGGACGGCCACCTACCAGATGGACCGACGACCTGGTGAAAACTGCCGGGTCACGTTGGATGCAGGTGGCAATGGACCGGTCGCACTGGAAATGTATTGGAGAGGCCTATGTCCAGCAGTGGACGATAAAAGGCTGAAACGACGACGACGACGGGTTACGGTTACGAAGCTACCATCCGTGGTATATATAGATAGTAATTAACAAAATCCAGACTTAAGGTTTCAAAAAAGTTATTATGTTAATCGGAAACCATGATTAAAAGATATAAAAAAGTAATGGCAGTTTATATTATTATAGATAACAAACTCAAATCGCACCCTACACAAAGCCATTTGTTATATAAAGCCTTGGTACAGAAATAGCCTTGCTTGTAATATAAATTAGTCTTAATATGTAAATTCTTAATAAGTTATTTGTAATTAGTTCTGGGAATCATTCAGTTCTAAATCCATCATCACAATCACTGCAGCATTTCATGTCAAGGTACACTATTTTGAGACCGAATAATATAATAGCTCCCCTCACCGATTTCGGTGTCGGTAGCCGATTTCATTGAAAACAAGCCAACTTCGCAGAAGTTATTTTATAGTGCCCAAGTGTGTGCGCAATACACAAAGACACTCTCTCTTCCATTTACTCTCATAACTCAGGGGACGGTAAACCGACACATCCGACGCATGGATTTTATCTTTCTTGTCAGGCATTCAGGTGATCAGCCTGCATTGTCCTAACCAAACTTGAAAACAACATTTTTTGTTGCTCCAACGCGGGAATTGAACCCACGACCTCCGGGTCGAGAGCGTACCTCTGAACCAATAGACCACGGCGGCGACCGAATGCACAACATTTAGGTACTGATATTTCAATGTCACTGTTCTATCACAGTATTGGAAATAATAATTTAAACATCTGTAAGTAAAGTAAGTTTTTGTCTACCTATCTCCTCTTCGGTTTTAGTCCCCGACAAAAATAGAGGGTGTTATAAGATTAACTTGTCTGTGTGTATGTTCTGTGTGTCGTCACTCCCAAACGGATAAACCTATTTTTGATCCGGTATTTTAAAGGTGACGTGATTGAGTGTGTTATAAGCTATATTGTCATTTTGTTTAAATTAATGCCGAATTTTAAACATTTTTTTTTTATAAATTTGTCGTCTATGTTACTTCTTATAACTATACTATAATATTAATGAGTGATAATACTTTAGGGTGTATATGGGTCCCGAATATAGAGTCTACTGTGAAAGTACCGGCGCTGAAAGAGATACTTTTTATAACGCTTTTATTAGCTTGGGTTGTATCTATGTAACGGAATCTTTGAACTAAATTTTCACCAGTTTCCAGAAGTCTGATTAATTTGAAACTTTGCATACGTATCAAGGACCGATGACAATAAAAAAAAAAAAAAAAAAAAAGACCTTTAATTAACTAGACGTGTCGAAAAGTCCCGATTACTTCTGTATCACATACGATTTCTGTATAAAACAACTAATAACTAATTGATAACAACAAATAACTAATTGATAAATCGAACTAAAAAATGAAAAATAAATAATAGTTTAAAAAAACTAAAAAAAAAAAAAAAAAAAAGCGTGCTTTTATTGCTAACCGAACTAAAAAATAGAAAATAATTTTAATTTCGAAGAGTTTATATTACAGTAGTAGAAGATCGAACAATCAATTAGAATTTATCACCTCAAAATAAAATTATAATAAAATTTAAGTTGTTAACAAAAGAATTAAATTCAGAGTAAAAAGCGTGGGGTGCATTTTACTGTGGTCTGAAAGAAGATGTAGTGACAAAAATTGAGAAAGGTATGCTGAGATGGTTTGGTCATGTCGAGAGAATGGATGACGAACGATTGACGAAAAAAGTGTATAAGGCGAGTGTGAATGGAAGTGTGGGAAGGGGTAGACCTAGGCGGACGTTTCAAGACCAAATTAGAGACGTCTTGAAAAAAGGCCAGGTCAAGAGTACCCTAAACCGAAGAGCGTGTATGAAGAGAATAATGAAAGTGGACGAAGCGAAACAAGTGTGTAAGGATCGTAGCAAGTGGAAAGAAGTGGTCTCTGCCTACCCCTACGGGAAAGAGGCGTGATGGTATGTATGTATGTATGTATGCATTTTACTACTTTTCATAACTGTCCTCTCATAGACTGTTGCCAATAGAATGATTGTTACATTTACTTTATCAAGCACCCCACGCTTTTTACTCTGAATTTAATTCTTTTGTTAACAACTTAAATTTTATTATAATTTTATTTTGAGGTGATAAATTCTAATTGATTGTTCGATCTTCTACTACTGTAATATAAACTCTTCGAAATTAAAATTATTTTCTATTTTTTAGTTCGGTTAGCAATAAAAGCGTGTTTTTTTAGTTTTTTTAAACTATTATTTTTTAATTATTGTATGGGAAATTTTATGATAAAAAAAATGTCAAAAGTAAGTATTTCAGCGCTAGTACTTTCACAGTATACCCTACATAGGAGACACATACACACCCTAAAGTATTATGACTCATTTATTTTACACCTTGTATAATCCATCCGTCCCACTCGCGGTCCGCTCCGCTCGCCGCTGTGTCGGAGACAGCAGCCTTATTTCTATTTTTGAAAAGCTAGTCGCGTGTATTAGCAAAAAATCAAATAATTTAGCATAGTGTTAGACTGGGATCACCTTGCTCTAAGTCCGATCGTATCTACGTCCTGTTATTGTCTGTCTGTCTGTGTGTTGCATTTCAAGTGCTGGAGGCCACCCAAAATGGATATACATACCGTTTTGGTTCTACAATGCAAATTATAGTCTGATTAACGGAAAATGAGGATTGAGATTTAAAAAATTTTATTTTTTCTACAAAATGTATTTTATATTGCAAACTCTTCTGTGGGTTGTTTATTTACTTATGGTTAAAACGGTTTGATATATGCCGTGGTTTTTATGAAACCATTTGGTAAAGCAGCGTATTAATATTATTTACGAATTATATGTATATAAGTATATATGTTAAGTCTTCTAGATTTACTTCATTGTATGTTACACAATCGAGTCATGTATTGTTATAATTTTATGTATTTAGCCCCAATATTATCAACATTTGTTTGTGTTTATCGTTTGTCTAGACACCACCCTTCTCTTTCCTTACAAAGAATAATAGAGATAACAAGTCATTCAATCAACGGTTAAATTAACAGGCGATGGTGAAATTGGCCTTCCTGTGACATTGTAGGTGAGGGTTATCTTACACTGGGACGCGATTTTACGCGCACTTCCAATCTTGGCTATTAAATATTTCATATACTACACAATATACGCATATTTCATTGCAATAGTGCAGCGCGGTGCTTTCAATTATAAATATTGCATATATGTATATTTTATACTAGTAGTAATAATAATAATAGCTCCCCTCACCGACTTCGGTGTCGGTAGCCGATTTCATTGAAACCAGGCCAGCTACGCAGGAGTTATTTTATAGTATAGTAGTAGTGCCCAAGTGTGTGCGCAATACACAAAGACACTCTATCTTCCTTTCACTCTCATAACCCAGTGGGACGATAAACCGACACGACTGGCGAGAGAACAGGTGTATCACTGACTTTTTACATGCCCATCCGACGCATGGATCATCTTTCTTGTCAGACAATCAGGTAATCTGCCCGCATTGTCCTAACCATACTTGAAAACAACATTTTTGTTGTTCCAACGCGGGAATCGAACCCACGACCTCCGGGTCGAGAGCGAAGCTCAGAACCAATAGACCGTGGAGGCGCTTTTTTTTTTAGAGTAATAGTAACAGTAATAGGTGTCCAGGTGTAATTCTCTAACGCACTTACAGCAGTTACCAGACCACGTTGAACGTTCAATTAAAACATTAAGATCTTCCTCGAAACATATTCATTAGTGAAAACAGCATATGTATGTATAATATTAATGAGTGATAATAATTTAGGGTGTGTATGGGTCCCGTATATAGTTTACTGTGAAAGTACCAGCACTGGAAGAGTTACTTTTTTAAATTATTATATGGGAAAATTTATGATGTTGTGGCATTTCTCATATCAACATGAAGGTAAGTCTTTCAGCGCTGGTACTTTCACAATATACCTATACTCTACATAGGAGGCATATACACCCTAAAGTATTATCACTCACTTATTTTACACCTTGTATATATATATGCATTATTTTTTCAGTTTATCGCTAACAGACAGACGAGGCAGTGGACTTTGGGTATACTAAATAGACTTCAATATTTTAATCGCTGTCTTAAGTGCGGTCAATGTCTCAGTGGGAACAGACGCTAACGATATGCGATCTGATTTCTATACTTATCTATATAAAACATTTTTCCCAGTAATTTAGTATGTTCTATTGTTATTATACTCGTAATAATATGTTTTCATAAAGATAAAGAACAAAAGTATATAATATTTTATATTGTTTAAAGATAATAATGCTGAACCACTAGACGTGAATAAGAGAAGCGACTAATGTCATATTCTACTTTAATTAATAATAAATAATGTCTATGGACGCTTCACACCACGTTTATCTAGCCCCGTGCTAAGTATCCGAAGAACTTGTGTTACAGATACCAGACAGCGAAAATGTATTTAATATTTTATATTATTACACATTTTATTATATTAATACCCAAATTTAAACACATCCATGACCCAGGGATATAGAAAACATTTTGTTCTTTCGGCGGGATACAAACCCACAACCTCCTGCTCGAGCACCATTACCACTGAGCAACAGAGGTCGTCAAATTACGGAGACTTACGGCCAAAGTTAAAACTAATATTCACATGCTCTCACTGTTACTTTTAAGCGGAAGCACAAGGACGGCATGCTACTTTAACGCCTCTTTAACTATCGTTTCAGTATACCACTGTTAAAGTTATAAATCATATCAGCGATTACGCTTCGGTATTGTGGGGCTATGATAGCCTCTATTAGCCCATATCTATTTCTTCTTGGCTTAGCTTCACCTATCTATGGTCTTGTAGAGTACTATAAGGGGTTGCTTCGTTCCAAATTTCAATATTCTGAGTTAAGAAGTACCCTTTAGGTTTTGATTCCCTTGCGAAAGTAGACAATGACGAAAATTATCAAAATAACCGATATAATAATTTGATTGCGGGTAAGAAGTTTGTTTTTCTTTACAGCTACAAGGGACAGTTGGCCTGAGCCTGGCCTCCATATATTCCTGAGAAAAAGTTCTTGACAGACAGGGAGACAGACAAACGGACAACAAAGTGATATTTTAAGGTTCCTTTTGCGGTATGCAATCTAAAAAATGGCTTAACAATGCCTAAATGCATCTTAATTAATAATTTACACATATTTATTTAATCTCCTAAGCTATTTTACTTTTACTACTACGTTTTTTTACTACTCGTACTTTCAACACGCATCCATGGTCTAGTGGTTCAGAGCTTCACTCTCGACCCAGAGGTCGTGGGTTCGATTCCGCATTGGAACAACAAAAATGTTTGTTTTCAAGTTTGGTCAGCCTGCATGGTCCTAAGACCATCACCTGATTGTCTGACAAGATGGCAAGTAAAAAGTCTGTCCTGAGCCTGATCTCCTGCCAGTCGCGTCGATTATCCGTCCCACTGGGCTACGAGAGTGAAGGAAGAGAGAGAGCTTCTGTGTATTGCGCACACACTTGGGCACTATAAAATAACTCCTGCGTAGCTGGCCTGGTTTCAATGAAACCGGCCACCGTCACCGAAATCGGTGTGGGAGCCATTATTACTATTAAAGCTGTAATTATTTATCAGTTGACCCCAGTTTGATGGGACTCACACTACGATCAATTAACATAACCGTATACAACTTTCGAATTTGATTTTCTCACGTCAATTACAGATTTGCAATAGTTTCGGGGGTGTGGCGAATGTATAAACCAACACGCGGTTCACGCCAATTGGATGAGCCTTTGGATGAGCTTGATGGATGGGGTTTCTCATACAAGCGTACTTCCTCATACATGTTTGTATTAAAAAAACTAATGCATCATATTTATAATTTTAACACTTTTTAGGGCGCCGTGTCATGTTTGAAGACATGAATGGATGAAGTTGATATGTAGCAAAATTATCATTTCGAGAAAAATTAGTTCAAACTGTCACTTAAACATAATACGTCGTAAAGTATTAAGAACATTAATCTAAAGATCCGTCTCTAGAATAAATTAACTAAGTACTTACAAGTACTTAATACGTTACTACATATCCCTAGGTGTTTAAGTGACAGTTAAAACTCAATTTTACGGCAAAAAATTTTTTGCGACATATATATTACATCATACATTCATCGATTCATGTCTTCAATTATTTAAAATTATTATCTAGAAATGGGCTGCAGCGTTCATGCAGATATTGTTATTATTTTTAATCTGCGCTGGACAATCCTGCCAAGCAGGGCAAGTATAGGCAACTAACCTTCAGTACTACGTCGCCGACAACACTTGTAGTGTAGTTTTTAGTATTTTGTAATATGTATTTATATTATACAGCCTGAAATAAATGGTATTTATTTATTTGGAGGAGGCTTATGTACAGCAGTTGAAATCATAGCTAAAACGATGGGCCTAAGTAGGACCAAAAATGTTCCGTTTTGATGTTGAAAATTCCGTTTTTAACTATTATACAAGAAAATCGTTGGCGGCATTGGCAGAACGGACATTAGTGCAGTAAGTTAAGCGGTGACTATGGGCCCGCCTGCAGTTATCCAAGGTAGCTAAAACATCAGTTTTTTTATTCATCTGCCCACCTGTTGCTACAGCTACTGTACCTTATTAACCATTGCGTATTAGCCATAGAAACCTTAGGTGGTATAATAATAAGCTCCCATCCCAATTTGGTGCCGGAAACCGGTTTCATTGCAGATCAACTACGGAATTTAGACTTTAAAAAATTGCTTTAATAAAATATTACGCTGGAGTCAGCTCTAGTATATAGTAGTATCATAGTGCCTGAATGTACCACACTTCTTTTCACTCTCATAATCCGGTGGGATCGTTACCCTACAGGCGAGAGAACAAGCAGGATTGACTTTTGTCCATCCGACTCAAATTTATCCTTCTTGTTTGACAATCATGACGTGATCAGCGTACATTGTCCTAACCAAAAGAAATGTTTAAAAAAACCCGATTTGAACAACTGAAAGGCATAAAATAATAACATTTTTATCATGTAGTTACAATTAATGTTCTTTATATATTAATGTCGGTGTTAGCAAAGGTTTCAAGTTAGCAACTTTAGGTTTTTGTTCTTCTTTGCTTTTTGTTTAGCATAATAACTAATCAATCATTAAAAATATAAATGAACTAACTATTTAAAATACAAGTAACCTATTGTTTTAAAACAAATATTTATTTTACTACTAATAAAATATTTTAAGTCATTGATGTAAAAATATTAATATAAGAAGTAAAATATATTATGTAAAGATTAAACTGGATTTCAAATTGAAAATTAATAATGTAAATATTGAAATAAGTACCTTTTAATTTATAATATTTTTTTATAATGAAATTTTTAAAAACTAGATGTTATGTTTAGCATAATAACTAATCAATAATTAAAAATATATATGAACTAACAATCTAAAATGTAAGTAACCTATTGTTTTGGAACAAATAAAAGGCTTTTTGATTTTATTTTATATATTAATGTCGGTGTCAGCAAAGGTTTCAAGTTAGCAACTTTAGGTTTTTGTTCTTCTTTGCTGACACCGACTCCGTCGGATGGACAATAGTCAGTCGGTTATTTTTTACTTTATGTCAAATTTTTTTATAATATTTTTCTCTATGTCAAAAAAATATTGGATTGGTAACTACGATGCTGCAGACAGACTGACTGACAATATTTTTATGGTTCTGGTTAAGAATCGAACCCACGACCTTCTGTTCGCGAGCAAGTTCTAAGCCACTGCACCACAGAGGCGTTATGTATATATAAAACCATGCAAGGTAAATAGATCTAATTTGTTGCGTTCAGATCTTTTTTATCAATAGCCAGTACAATTATTGTATTTATTGCTTTAGAAACGCTCAAAGGAATCATAGCTCCGAATTATGAAATATCAGTTTTGAAATATACAAACGTAAATTCCCCGATAAACGCTGCGTTTAATACCCTAGTATTTGCTTTACTGAATATTATATTATGTTATCATTTTTAGTATAATATACATAATATACAGTAGCTCAAGCTGAAAAAATTTACAACTACGTATTGATAATCCAAAGAAAAGTCTCCCAAAGATATTATAGTGCCCATACAATTGACATTCTATATCGTGGCAAAAACATCGAAAACCGTCCTCTGTACCACATTCATCGAATGATTATGATTAATTATTATTATTTTAACTAGTTGTCAATTGTTTCTGCTTGGGCTAATGGATATAAATGATAACAATATTAAATATTCAGTATTATTTTTACTTAAACATATCGCTACTTGCAAAATGAAATAATTGTATCCCTACCGCCCGTTTCAATTACCAGTTGTCTAGCGTATATCTGTAACTGAAAGTCAATTAATAAAACGATACATATTAAATAAAACAGTGTGGGTGTGTGTTCTCACTGGTCCCTAAATTTTATGATTATTATCATTGTTTTTTTAAGAAAACAGGAAAATGAACCATTCTATAGTTTTATGTTTTAACTTAGTAATTTAAAACAACAATGACTTTATTACGTTTTTGTTTTAATAAGATAAAGTAGTTTATTTGTTTAATCCTATTAATTATGCCGGTCGTCATGCATTATAATTACGTATAATTAAATTTTACGCGAAAATTATAATGATATTCTTTTACGTGTTAAAAACTTGTGTTTGTGTAAGACCACACGACAGAACAGATTTCACCCAGATGTTCGGTGCGTTCAGCCTTTTGTTTCATAATTTATGCAGAGTGCGAGTTTTTGTCACCGCTCGGCTTGAAAAAGTTAATTACAATTTATGTGGCATAAAAACAACGCCACTAGCTGTCTATTTCATTGCCATACAAATTGTAGTTAACTTATTTGGGGCGAGTAGTGACAAAAACTCAGCACAACGATATAAAATGTAGAGCGCATCGCAATATATAAATAGAGTACGCAACGTTCCTAACGACATTCGGGTATCGTCGTCACATTCAGAGTCTAAGGCCCGTGTTAATAAAGAAGCCTCAAACCCAACCTCACTTGAGAACCTATTTGACTACTATTGTAAAAATAAAGATTATACTTATTGTAATGATTTTCGGTAATCTATGATATGGATATTACGGTATGAAAAGAAAAGTAATTAAAGTACTATGTAGCATTAATAAAGTTGTTCACTTTTAAAAGTGAAACGAAATTTTCCATCTTTTTGCTAAAAGATGGCCCCGTCCGAGTGTCTAACGCCGGTTCTTCTCGGCGGGCTAGGGTTGAACCGGTGGTAGCCTTTTTGTTGACTTTCCGAAAATAGCTAATTAAGTTTTATTTGGAAATAAAATTATTGAATTTTTTGAATTTTGAAAACGTTTTTTTTTCTGTTATAGGTTCTTAAGTGAGGTTGGGTTTGAGACTTCTTTATTAATAGCCTAACTTTCATTAACATTACCACACAACATTTCTGCCCGTGTGTTCCCAAAAACCGTTCACATCTCAATCTAGCTTTCCACGTGTAAGCATCACTAATTGGTTTAAATCTAATATGAACCAGCATACCCTGACCCTTACCAACCCTTCGCCTTTACAAAAACCCACACGAAGTGCTCGTACGCCCTAAATTCGGGGGTCTGGTATGTTGGTTCAATTTTTTGTTGTACAAAATTGAAACGTCATAGACAAATATTGAAGGCGCGGCGTGATGAAAGCTAATCTCGTTACTGTGATCCGCGTACGCAGTTGATATATTGGGGTGTGATCTGTTTAGACACGGGACAGATTAGCACAGAAAAAAGTATTAAAGCAACAGTGCTGTTTCTAAACGAGCTACTATATTGTATTTATGATTAAATAGTTTCTAAACGGAGCATGCAAACTGTCGATACTCCGTTTAGGAATTTTCTAAATTACCTTATTTTTAAGCCGCGATGGAAAATAAGTGTTTTTTATATGTTTGACTCGTCTATTTGTTTGTGTTTGTGTGTGTGTAGCATCGTAGGTCGCAAACGAATGAACCGATCTGTAGCCCACTGCCTAAGCAAGGAACATTTGAAAGTATCATGAAGTAATCGATTTTTAATTGAAGACATGAATCGATGAAGGTTATGTCGCAAAAAAATACCCAGAGAAAATGAGTTTAAACAGTCACTTAAACATTTTAGGATATGTAGTATCCTATACATTGATTCTAGAGACGGATCTTTAGATTAATGAACTTCGTCGACTACGACGTCTTCTAAAATGCTTAAGTGGCAGTTAGAACTCAATTTTCTGGAAATCATAATTTTGCTACATATCACCTTCATCCATTGATGTCTTCAATTGTACGAGTATTGACGCTGTTCATATGTTTAAGTTCATATTACGAGAATGTTCAAACGCACTATTCAAATGTTTCTGCTTGACCTTACAGATTTAGTTTTTTTTTTGCTTGAAAACTGAAGTGAGTGGAGACTGTCGTGAGTGTTATTAGCTGTAATTCATCTTCAGCAGTTCGCACAGCTTGACAACTCAGAGGCTACTTCAAGGTATGCAAAAGGGGTACAAAGTTATTTTTTATTTATTTAGATAATTTTATAAATGTTGTCCAAGTCTGAACGCGCACTAAATACAGTGGCAATGCCCTCGGATATCAATCTCGCTCATAATACTGTGATCAATTAGAGGTTGTTATAATTACGTTCAAAGGTAAACAAAACGGAACCTTGGGAAAATTCCGTAGTGAAACTAAGATTAAAAAAGTCGAAATATAACGTTGTCTAAAAAAAAGCATAAAATGAGAACTTCTTATTGGTTGTACACTTTTTGAGATGGGTAAAAATATTTATGTTAAGCTCGTATCAGATCACGTGACCTGATCAAAAATTCGTAAGACGGAGGGAGAGTAGACCGCCGGTGCCGCATAGGTAGGGTTGTTATTCCTCCGGGTTTCCCCGGATTTGTCCTAGTTTAGACTGACAGCAACGCGCTCTGAGAGACGCGTTCGGGTAACGTCTGGGCGTGGTTGCATTTGTAGTCCGGGTTTGAAAATTTGATTACTGGGCCCACCGCAACACACGCACTGTGCCCGCACGCTACGATCATCCGATGAACAGACTCCTATTCCTAAAATCCAGGGCTCTCACGCATCTTGTCCCGGTTGCTAAATTTTTGTTATGGCAACTGAGATGGCAGGATCGTATTGCATTCTTTATACATAAAGAATCAGCATCAATTTTTATTTGCAGAGCTCTCTATTAACCTTTTTATTTGTTTTAAGTTCATTGCCTAGCCATCGTCAAACTAGTAAGTACTAAAATATTATGAACAATGGTTTAATTGAATTCCCATCACGCGCTCACTCGACTTCGATCTACTTCTTCAATATTCCGCCGACAAATACTGTGAGTGAGATGTGTGATGCCAATAAACATCACTGACTGATATACCGATATGAAGTGATATGAAGTGCTGTCACGAGCCAGCGCTGGGCCGACGCCAGCGGGCTTTCCTATGACTGGACGCGGATCTTGTCATCATCATCATGAAAATACCTGACCCGTACCCACTTCGTTGAGCACACAAACCGTTTAAACCTTCCCTGGACTTCCACGAATATTTTAAGACTAAAAACACCCGAATCGGTTCAGCTGTTCTCGAGTTTTAGTGAGACTAACGAACAGCTATTCATTTTTATATGTATAGATTATCCTAGTAGTCTTTTATGTATTAATATAAACAAAATGTAAGTAAACCTAAATTTATCAAGCAGTGAGCGAACCGATAATAATATCTCCCCTCACCGATTTCGGTGTCGGTAGCCGATTTCATTGAAACCAGGCCAGCTACGCAGGAGTTATAGTGCCCAAGTGTGTGCGCAATACACAAAGATACTCTCTCTTCCTTATACTCTCATAGCCCAGTGGGACGTTAAACCGACACGACTGGCGAGAGATCATGCGCAGGACCGACTTGTTACATGCCCATCCGACGCATGGATCATCTTTCGTCAGACAATCAGATGATCAGCCTGCATTGTCCTAACCAAACTTGAAAACTAAATTTTTTGTTTTTAGGGAATCGAACCCACGACCTCCGGGTCGAGAACGATGCTCAGAACCACTAGACCACGGATGGGCTAGGAACATTTTGTTTTCGAGCTGAGTAGATCTTCATGGGGATCAAGGTGTATCGATCTATAGTACCAGATATAGCAGATTCACTGTCAGTCATTTTACAAAAAGTCCTTTAAGCACGTTTGATCAAAGCCCGTTGAAAATATCAAAAGATCACGCATTTCGTGTCAATAAAGAATCCGTTATATCTCATTATTCACAACCCCAAACGGAATCGAACCCGCGATCCTATCGGCCGTGACGTCGCATAACTTACGCACTTCCTAACGCTATTCTAAACCCGCCCGATATGGCTAAACTTATCGCATGCGATAAATCACTGCCGCGCGAGGTAAGTAATTTTGTTTTTAGGTGAGATTATATGAAACGTTACAATCTTGCTTTATTTTGCTCAGGATCGGGCGAAATTAGGTATGGACATAATCTTATACAGTGTGTAAAAAGAGCAGTCACTATAACTTTGAGATACGATTATACTACCTTTCCCCATTTTGGAAATGTATTATTTTGAATTTTTGTTTTGTCAAAAACTAAAAAAATTTTTTTTTTACTTTTCACCATTTCTTATTTTTTGTCGCAAAAATAACAATTAAAAAAAATTAAAATTTTTTTTTTTTTTAAATTTATGTAAAAAAAAATACATTTCTAGAATGAGAAAAGGTAGTATAATCATATCTCAAAGTTATAGTGACTGCTCTTTTTACCCCAGTTATATAAAAATTAATAGCTGTTCGGTAGTCTCGCTAAAACTCGTGAACGGCTGAACCGATTCGGCTATTATTAGTCGAAATATTTGTGGAAGTCCAGGGAAGGTTTAAACGGTTTATACGCCCAACGAAGTGGGCACGGTCAGCTAGTCGTAATAGTAATAAAAATACGCTTTCACACCAGAATCTGTAGTAAGTTCTTAAGAACTGGTGTCACAGGTACTAGACAACAGAAATAATATATCTTATGCTTTCATAATATTTTAATTCATTATTATATCTAAGGACGCTTCACACCACGTCAATCTAGTCCTGCGGGCTTACTCCCGACACAATCGAGAACCGAATCCGTTCGATATCAGTGGTTTTTCATATTTTATTAGGTGAATTACTTTGAAACTAATTAGGATAAAGAAAATTTTTAGATCGTAACTGTTTGTACTCCCGACCATATCAATCGACTGCGAATCAAAATAAACAAATGTCAATTCATTAGGAAGTAGGCGGCATGATCGTATCTGAATCAAAATCAAATCAGTTTGGAGAGTAAGGCCCCAGTGCTAAGTATCCGAAGAGCGTGTGTTACAGGTACCAGTCAACGGATTATATTATATTATACACATCCATGACCCGGGAATATTGATATATATAAGAAGATTTACTTTAATAAGTTTAGTAGTAGATTTGATAGATTCAATGGTACGGAACCCTTTGTCCATGAATCCGACTCCATTTTTTGTTGTAGTTCTAGTAAAGTAAAAAAATATAATGCAAAAATTTGGAAAACAGTAGACCTTTAAAATGTATTAAAAATTCTGAATATTTAATAATGTATGCACATCTGTTGAGTAAAACGTCGTGGTATTATTCTATTGTGGTAGTAACTGTTAATAGCTCTAGAAAAAAAATCATAACCGGAAATATCTACTAAACTGTTTCCCTTTTGTTTACAAGATATTAGCGAAGGGATAAGGGAATAGTCGCCTCAAAGGTGCAAAAGTCATAAAGGAACTGACAAAACAAACAGACGGACAGTTACAGATTACAACCCTCATTTATTAAAAACATATTAAGATATCATCTACAAAAGACTTTTTAATCTCATAATCCTTCCTTTCATCTCGATTCGACGTCGACTGGGACGCGTGACACGCGATTATGGTCTTTATGTCATTGCAATAAACGCATTATGTTACATAGACGTGATGCGAATTGAGATGTTTCTCATAGGGTCGCTTGTAATGGTAATTAAAAGTATACTCTTACGCGTGGTGATAAGGTTGCAAATTGATAAGAAAGTAAAATGAAATTAAAACAAAATATTTATCTCAGAGAAATGTTTTAGACAAAGACCATGAATATTAAAAGATTTTTTCAGACTCGCTCTTGGAACAAAAAATTGAGGTAAGACATCAAGATAATATCAAACTAGCCAAATTCGGTAGAGTTTGGATTTGATTGAAAGCATATGTAACTTTTACCAGAATCAACGATGTGAATAAAATGGCAAAGTTAAAACCAAATTAATTAGTGTTCCAATTGAATACATGAATGGATGAAGGTGATATGTAGCAAAATGATGATTTTGAGAAAATTGAGTTCAAACTATCACATTAAATATTTTAGAATATGTCGTAAAGTACATTAATCTAAAGATCCGTCTCTAAAATCAAGGTACTTAATTCGTTGCTACGTAGTTTCCTAAAATGTTTAGATGACACAAACTCAAATTTCTGAGTAAAATTATTTTGCGATATATCACTTTCACCAATTTATGTCTAGCAGGTAACAATGTTTTATTAACTAATCTTGCATCAAAAATAAATAGGTATAGCAAAGTAACATACAAAATATGTTGCTAATGATGATGATGTTACAATTCCAATTATAATCAAGACATTAAAATACAATTATAATAATTTGCTTTAGTTTTTAACACAGAAATTAAACGAAGCGTATCCAGTAAGGACAATAACACATTTTCTCAAATTGAGTGCAAAAACAAAGGTCTTGATAATCGTGGAGTCATTATTTATATTTAATTGTTACAAATAAGACCCTAATTCTCAAGGTTTCGTTTATAAATAGCACTATCTTCATATTATATTCAAAAGTAAAATATAAATATTCAGCGTCTAAGAAATACACACAACCTTAAGGTTTTCGTAATGTTTTATTAACTCAGGGACAGTCATAGAAGAATATTTCCTGAAGATTTCCTTGTAATATTTCCTGACAAAATATTACACGTATTTAAGAGAAGGCTCGTCAATTTAACAATTTGACTATATGTATTTATAATGACAATAAAAAAAAGAGTGACTTATGTAATAAAAAAAATGCAAAACAAACATATCGCGAAAACAATCGCAAATCGCCTTCTGTAGCTGCGATCTGAAACGCATTTATAATCATAATCAGTGCCCAAAGAGACAAACATAATGGACGAAATAAAAGGCTCTAAAGGGACAGACAATAGTATAAACTCACACGTCAACGGTCGCGCAGCCTTGTGCCCCTTACGAACAATGCCCAGATAAGCCACAATTACTGCGGCGATTCGGCGTTGAATTCCATGCGCACGCGCTGAAAGCCAAGAATACCGTGGCGACGGAGATGCGATAGATAAATTTGAGTTTTAATTACCGGATATATGGTCTAATTTGGGATGCACGGCTGATGCTACTTTGTAGATGATCTTCGATTGTGGATCTATGGGAATATTGGCCAGTCTTTCCAAACAGGTACTTTAGCTTTTTTTAAACAATTAATGCCAGCTATTAAGGAATTTAACTATTTAAAGTTGGCATATTTCCTCCGTACACATTTTTAGCAATAACGTACATAAGTGAAATCAAATTCTTTCATTATCATGAAAAAGATGTAATCTATACAAATGACGTTCCAAGCCATAATTCTTTATACTAATAAAAATACCTCTTGAAATATTATAGAAACTCAGAATAAAAGTCATTTGAAGGTGGCAATAACCTCATAGATTTGGAATATGTTAATTCTAATTTTGAACAAGACATAATGACATTTAATGTCCATTTAATTACCTATACGAATTTTTAGAGCGTGCAAAGCCCGTACTTAATACATGTATATTTTTTAAGTATTATACCTAAATTGCATTAGTCAGGTTTTGAAAATCACTGTTTTATTTTGAAAGCAAATTACTGAGATGCAAAATTTTAATTAGAATTCAAGCCCTAATTGTATTTCAAGATATTTGAACAAATCGTTATAATAACCTAAAATTCTAAATAAGCATTACTTTTATTTCGAAGTAAAATAAATAATAATATATATTATAGCATCTACTAGCATAATAGTTGTGTAACCATCGCGTGTACTATGCCCATCATACTATCTTTTAAATTAGGTTTTTTTATCTTTTTCTACGAATACCTTATCCACATGTTCGCGCCTCCGTCCCCGAGGTCTAGGTGCAGCGATAGCATCGGGCGGAACCCCCGGTCATCTCCGATCGGATTCCTCGCCTCGGCCGTGTTTGATTTAACACCAATTATGGACTTCCCGGTTCCAGGATTAGCATCGCGATTTGTTTATTTTGTGACCGTAACTACCTATTGCCTAACTACCGTAACGTGTCTTATTTATAGTTTCAGCATTATCTGCACAATGCTATTGTAAACATTATTTTCTTGGTTAATATATATGACAAATATTATTAAATAAAATTCTTAAGACCTCTAAAATTAATAATCAACTTACTTTAAAATTAATTTTCATTGCTCTATCGATCTGAAAAAAAACCTTACAATCGATAGGCCGGAATTTAATACTATGACAAACACACTCATTAATCATAAAGACATTATTAATATTTATTAGTCACAAAAGGCATTATTGCTAATTGGGACTTTAAAATTATCCGAAACAAAATCATGCCTAAAATTAGCATGATTTTAATGTAAATATGATGAGGCGAAATTAATTAAAAACTTACAGAATCATAAAACATTCCAAAAGTAACGGGCTTAAGACACGCCTTGGGGCAGGCATTTCTCAAGTCAATATAACGTGGACAATAATCAATAAAATTCATACGAATCTAATCAATTGTCTTGTCTGTGTCATGAGGGCCGTGCTTTTGTGGCGTTTTTTCCACATTTTCACAGTGAAGGGACTGTGTGAACTATGGCGCATCAAGGTCAGCTCTGTCAAAGGCTAATAAATCTACGAAAACAATGCTACGTCTCAAACACTATTGTAAACTCTATTACTTCAGGGTAAGATACAAAATGATTAAGCTAAATTTATTCGTGAATGTAAGCTAAGATTTGATTCCAACCAATTGTATTAATGACTTGTGGTGTTATGTTGATGTATAAATTTCCACAAATTTATTCAATGACCACACTAAAGGGTCATATAGTGACATTTAAGAATTGGGCACTATATATTTGTTAAAATATATCTTTCAATATATTTTTAATGTAACTAGAAATTCGTGACGCCTATTAACTATCAGAGATCTACTCAAGTTTGATTTACGGGCTTTCGATCGGTGATTTACTAACCACTATCTACATATAATAGCCAAATATGTATGACAATATAATAAAGTATCATTGTGCCAATAAGGTGTGTTTAGGAGATTATCATCAACACTGATATGCGAAGATGTATGACTGTGATGAACTGATATCTAATCATACTATCGATGATGATGATGGCTGATATATATTAGGATATTGATGATAATAATGATAAAGAAATAAATGATATTGCTGACGGTGATACGTTTGACGATACAATTAAGGATAGACAGAGAGCATCAACAAGTAGGCGTAATGTGAACGTCACAAGTGAATAAATAAACGATTTAGATCCACTTGTAACCCGACACGAGGTCAAACACTGGACTTGTTCTGCGTGCAGAAGTGATGAGCAGGTACAGTGCGAAACGAAACGCAATAATTCTAAAAGACTTACTTTTGGCTTTCATGTTTTTATGAGAGGGCATTTCTCATAAAAACATGAAAGCCAAAAGTATCATGAATTTGTCCATACAATAAATTAAAAAAAAGCTACTCCTTCAACGCTGGTATTTTTACAGTAAACTTTACACACGGGACCCATACACACCCTAAAGTATTAGCACTCATTCATATTACAGCCGGTATATGGATTGAATATGGATTATATTATGATATTTATTATATATATATCTCGGAATACACGGTAAAGTTTATAAACAAAATAATAAAAAATAACCAATACCTGCTGAGTATAATTGCCAAGACCACTAACTCATTCAACTACAAATTTAACCAAAAACGTGTTAAAAACATTATTCATATAAAGTGATTATACGCACACGAGTCCGTTGAATTATTTGCTATGTAAGTACACATCAATGTTATATAGTATGTTTCTGACTGTACGTAAAATGTGGATGATTGTAGGACGGTATGTCCATTTGAAAGCGGTACTCGGTGATCATATCAGCTAGAAACTGACGCATCTCGAATTACTTATTTAATTATATTACTGTTGTCTCAGAGAAATCACTGCAAATAGAAATTCTTGTATCACTAGTCTCATGAGAAAATGAGTCGCTTGACCTTTGCGTGTGAGGTCATAAACTTTATATTTATATTTAAGAAAAGACAGCTGGAATAAGTTGTCATTTTAATACGCTATATTTTAAGGGCTATTAAAGTGTTGTATTATATTTAGGCATGTCCTAATTATTTTAATAGGACACTTTACGATTTTAACCTTTTGCCAATAATTATGATTTTTACAACCAATATAATGGTTATTGGATGTAACAATGTTACGAGTACGTTATTATTGCTGTGGGTGAACGTAGGAGTCAGCTAATAGACAATCTACGCACGGAAATCAGATTGAAAGATAAACTTCAAACTTCAAACTAAGGTAGGTAAAAGACAAACTGGGCACAAAATTCGAAATAACACCATACTAACAAAATATTATGTTGAATTAAATATATTACTCTTAAGTTAATAAAAGGGAAATTCCATAGCGCACACATAGCATAATATCATTTACCAAGATCTACGCTAAAAACGGAAATATAAATAAAATTAAAATGAAGGCACATGAACCTTATGTACACCTACATAAACAACACGCAAATCGGCCCGTTTGCTGATCGCAGATACCCTCGCTTAGCATTCATTCCTATGATCTGGCTTATGTATTTTAATTATTTTTAATAGCCCAGCTTATTATAACAATGAATTCTGTAAGTTATTTGTTTAGATCGTCTAAAGTTTATATTTTATGTCTCCGTTGGCTCCTCGATGTATTCAATTAAATGGAACCGCATAAATGCGTGCGGTATGGAATAATATTCTAGAATCATATTTTAGTTATTATAAAACTCAATATCATCTCATCGATGATCTTTTGCATAATAACGGCAATACGTTCATAATGGCTGCCTCGTTTAGCATTGGACTCATTATAAACAAGTAGTTGCGATGTCTGAATTACAAAATTATAAGATTAAGGATTAAACGTGCGGTCACGAAAGTATCCGCTACATATTTGCCATGAATATTAAGTTGCTACTGATCTAATAGCTACTACATAATTAAAAACTTCATTAAAATTGTGTTGTGGATACTAAAAAGCAGCAACAGTTATTACATAGAGTCCTTTTTGTCCGTAACTTCACCCGCGTAAAATATCTCCGTCATAATAAGTCACTTTACAAGTGTCGGTCGTAATACAAGTTCAAAATTCAAATTATATGAGTCGTGTCTCAACTTAAGATTTCTAGAATACAGATTTCTCGAAATCAGTATTTTGCGTATATACGCATAATTCTGATTTCGAGAAAATTTAGTTCAAACTGTCACTTAAACATTTTAAATTGTTTCGTAACGTATCGAGTACATTAAACTAAAGATCTATCTTTACAATAAATGTACTTGATACGTTACAACATATCATAAATCGAAAAAAATCTTTAAATGACAGTTTAAAGTAAATTTTCTGGGTAGAAAATTTTTGCGACATATTATATACCTTCCATCCACATCCATTCATGTTTTCAATTAGAAGACACAGTTTTAATAATATACAGTTATAACAGAAGCCCACCGTGATAGTACTAAATGATATTCGACAAAAGATACTGGATAGATACAAATTCAACAATTAGAGAAAACTGAATAGTACGCACAGTTGAAATTGATTTGTTGCCACCGGGAACACACACCGATATGACGCGATAAAGCGCATAATTCCATAAAATATGAACGTATGGGGTTTCATTCAAGCTAAACGAGCAACCACTAAGGTTACATACATTCTCTAGTAGAGGCGAGGTTGGAATAACCGTTGAGCAAAATGGATAGGAAATTTAAAATTCATTAGTTATAGGATAACGGGCAATTGATAATAATTATGATATTATTTTCTGTTGATACTTGTTTTCTAACTTTCTATTGAAAACATATAAACATACCCGGTGGTAGGTCATCATGTAGGACAATTCTATAAGTGTTAGTAACTAACCTATTTGAAAATAAAAGATTTTTCATTTTCATTTTCATACCAACACCAGGTTTGCATGGTAGACCATTGCCAAATTGCCTCACAGTAATGATGCCAAGGCATCTAGGACTACTAGTACTTTAACGCCTCCATGGTCTAGTGGTTCAGAGCTTCGCTCTTGACCTTGGACTTGGGTTCGATTCCAGTGTTGGAACAACAAAAAATGTTGTTTTCATGTTTGGTTAGGACAATGCAGGCAGGGGCATTACTCTCCATTCTGATTCGATTTTGATTCAGATTTGATCGTGCCGTGTACTCCCGAAAAAATTGACGTTTGCTTATTTTGATTTACAGTCTATAGATATGTTCGGGAGTATAAAAAGTTACGATCTAACGTTTTTCTTTATCCTGTTTAATTTCAAAGTAATCCACCAAATAAAATACCAAAAGCCGTTGAGATTGAACAGATTCGATTCTCGATTGTGTGTGTAAGCCTGCTGTTCACCCGATTGTCCGACAAGAAAGATGATCCATGCGTCATATGGGTATGAAAAAAGTCGATCCTGCAGCTGATCTCCCGCCAGTCGTTATCAGTCCCACTGGGCTACGAGATAAAGGAATAAAGAACGCTTCTGTGTATTGCGCACACACTTGGGCACTATAAAATAACTCCTGAGTAGCTGGCCTGGTTACAATGAAACCGGCCACCGTCACCGAAATTGGTGGGAGGCATTATTATTACTAGTATCTCTAGTAGGAATCAGGAACTAATTATTTGTAATGCTGATAATGATGAGCTGTCGCATGTCACTTGGATTCTGTACAGTGTTCCTGGACTTTCTTGTTAATAACAGTTGAATATGTAACGGATGGTGTAACTCGTCTCTTAAATAGAGATCTGTTACTTAACAAACAATTGAATATGCAGTGTTTGTTATTTACATTCCGCAAGCGCCTTCGATTAGTTTTACTTTGCCACGTATAAAGTAAGTTTAAACATTATGCTATCCAATTTCTTGAAACAGTAATTAAAAGTACATAAATATGCTACAGAGATTATTTTTTTCATTTCAATAAATTTGTATGTATGTATTTCACTAAGCAGTTGCACACCATAGAAAAAAAACTGCGAATCCTAGGCCCGTATAAATAAAACAATCTCAAACCCACCCTCACCTTGAGAACCTAATTGACAGAAAAAAAAACGTTTCGTTTCACTTTTAAAAAAGAAGAATTTTACTTAAGTTATTTACTTTACTTTTTTCAGTTATATAATTTTTTCTTTCTTATAACGTAAAAATAAACATTATAAAAATATACATTATACTTATTTTATTGTTTCCTATAATCTATAATAAGAATATAACGGTATATAAAGAAAATAAATTAAAGTATAAAAAGTAAAAAACACTTTTAAAAGTGAACAACTTTATTAATGTTACATAATAATGTAACATTAATAAAGTTGTTCACTTTTAAAAGTGAAACGAAACGTTGTTTTATCTGTCAAATAGGCTCTCAAGGTGAGGTTGGGTTTGAGATTGTTTTATTTATACGGGCCTTACTGTCTGAAACAGAGTTACACAATAATGAAACACAATTAATTACTTGCACATTTTCCACTTTATTAGTTAATTCACAGATTTATTAAAATACACGACCGGTTTCGACTAAGTCATCGTCAGGTCTGACTTACTGTGTAACATGTATTTCCTCAAGAACCCACAGTACATTCAGTAACATATAATTGAAACAGTTCTGCTATTGTTTAGGATTACATATTTGCATGGCCTACCATCCCATACAATCTATCTTTAATACAAAAAAAATGCAAACTTTTGTAAAAAAAATGTAAATATTATAACGAATTAAGTACAAATATTGACATTAAAATTAAGATAAGCATATTTTTTAAACTTGACACCACATTAAGCTAAATTCAACTCCTTAATTAAGAAGAAGATATGAAATGAAATTAGTAAACAGTATTTTCCAATAGTGGCACTTGATAGCGATTTTTTGCCAGTCGCATTGCCAGTATTTGGGTGATACCATTTTCTAGTACTAGGTCGTGTCTCTGTTATATATCTACTTTGTGATATTTGGAAGAGTTAATCTTGATTTTGAGAAACCTTTAACAGTTAACGTAAAGCCGTAAGGGTTCCTAGACCCTTGGGTCTTCAATAATCATAATTCTGCACATAATACACATGTAATTTGACAAGCAAAAGTTCACATTGAAGGCAACACCGGTCAAGGAGCGGCCCCGTTCACATGGAACAATCGCCGCTTTTTAGCCGTCCTGATATCATTGTGTTTGATAACAATTGCTTGGAACATACTTAGGCTTTTGATAGAGATTGATTTTTTATGAGCCGATTGTCTAGTTATATAATGGTGAATCATATGCTTATGCTAGCTTTAGGTTGTACTGTTGTAGGATAAAAAGTAAATGTCAGATGATGATGACGTTATCTTTATAATTTAATAATAATATAGTAATTACTATGGACGTTTCACACCACGTCAATCTAGCCTCGTGCGAAGTATCCGAAGAACTTGTGTTACAGGTACCAGATAACGGAAACATATTAAATACTTTTATACTATAGATATATTCAAGATTTTGATTATATTATATACAAATTTAATATACATCCATGACACAGGAACACAGAAAACATATTGTTTCTTCGGCTGGATTCGAACCCGCTACCTCCTGCTCGAGAACCAACGTGCTCAACCACTGCGCTACATAGGTCGTCGAATTTGACTTTCTGATATTATGTTTATGTATAAGATTATTAATTGCCACCGTTAATTACTCAGCAGAAAGTCCTTATAAAGTAAGCCGTTATTTAATTTTATTTACTTTCTTTTCTTTCGGTTTATTTTATTGAGCTCTCTAAGTTTAAGTCTCTTAGTATTACATAAGTTACCTACTAAACTATTTTTGCAATTATCTACTAGGTTAACTTTTTTGTTAGTTTCTACAAAAACCCATTGGATTATCAAAAAACAAAAACTCATAATTAGTTTTAAATATTTAGATTACATTACTTTAATGCTCTCATATTATCTGTAAATTAGATTTCGGTTTAATTATTCATGTGAATCTCGGCGCATTGTTTTCGTGAACATACGATACTTCAGTTTAGGTCATATGATTTATATAAGACCTTACATATCAGAATATATTTTGTATAAAATATTTTATTATCATTATGTTATGAAATCTAGTTTTATATGGGAACGTCTTTGCATAGAAAAACTAAAGTACTAAGTAACAGATGCGATATGATTTTGATTCATTGCTCGGTAAATTTTGTACCAATTTCAAAATAAATCATAACTTTTATGCGAGTCTTAACAGATATAATTTGAAAATAATTTTGTTTTTTTTTGTACGCCTCAAATCCTTAAATGACTCTTAAATGCTATTTGAAATTTAATTAATCAACAAAAATCTATATGGTATAAGTATCTTTTAGAAATTAATAAAAAAAAAACAAAAATCTAATATTTAAAATTATTGAATCTCCCACAGTGATTTTCGCCATCTGCTCATATCACAATCACTGATTAATAACACATAGGAAAGTATAACGAGCCGTCGCAGTAATCTCGGCGATCGAAGCCGGGTATTCACGCTAGTGATAAATCGCTGACATTTATTAGATTGTATCAAAATATTTTAATCGATAGGGATAAGCGTCGGACTGAGAACGGAGCCCTGCGGCAGCCCGCGACGGATAACGCGCCAACTCAATATTCTCTCTTCTTTCTTTCTTATATATAAATATTAATTGCTGTTCGTAAGTCTCGCTAAAACTTGAGAACGGCTAAACTGATTCGGCTATTTTTAGTCTTGAAGTCCCGGGAAGATTTAAACGGTTTCTATGCTCAACGAAGTGGGCACGGGTCAGTTAGTTAAATTATACATTGCTAGTCATAATTGATAAACTTTCCTTGAAAATATTAGATGAAAATCATTATTTTCTTAGGACTAAGGAAATTGATACCAAAACTGAATTTCACGTAAAGCAACCGCCCTTTGTACCGAATTATATGTATCCACACAACCGATCGTGGCAACAAGCAACGGCGTAACGATTTATTTGAAAGCGACCCAGCCGCCCCGAGCAGACAGTTGATTGTAGTTTCACCACGTAGCGGCCTGGTCGCTCAGTTGCACGGAGACATAATATAATTCAACCCTTACGGACAAAGTACAAATACTGCACACTTAGCAGAATATCTGATTTTGATGAGATGAGATGAGAAATATTTAATTTTGAAGTAATATGTATATTAAAAATTAATAATATAATTATACTTAGCAGAATATTTGATTTATCTGATTTTGATGAGATGAGATAATATATTTAATTTAGAAGTATTTTTTTTTTCATGATAGTTTTAATTTAAGAATCAAAATCCATCCAATTATATTGACATCAGAAAAAATTAATAAGGCTCAAGAATATAGCTAAATTTCCCAACACGTTACAGAATTTAAAACATCTTGCCATGTTGTTAGAGCACATTTGGTGGTGGAGTGAGGTGACAAGCGCATAATAAAACTATTAAGGAAACTCATTTACTAAATGCTCGTTATAATATAAATTACAATTTAAATAAGATGAAATTAAACATTCTTGTTTATGTTAATAATTAGTTGATATATTTATTATTGGTCGTTAATGCTGGGATACACGCTCGATTGGTAGTATCCCAGCATTCATGACTACATAATAGTATGACTGTAGTATGTTGACAACTGTTGCGAGTTTGAGTTTATTAAAATATTTACGTATTGATTGTTCCATTAAAAAAAACAATTCTTAAAATTAATCCTACAAAGTTGCTGTGGGTTAAAGCGAATCAATCACATCATTTCACCATTTCAATACAAATAAATGATCTACAAAAGTAAATAACAGGCACATATAAAGTTTTGTCCTTGTCGGCTTGGCAACACATTTCAAACTTAGCACAATATACTTAGCAGCAGCATCTATTTTACTCTCGTCGCAACATACCACTAGCCTGTGTGACACAGGCATAATATTAAATATATCAACATAAAACACAGACATTAATAAGCGATAAAATCAATAAGTTAGATGTTCTGTTATAATGTATATTCACAACTCATTTACTCTTGATGAGGCGGTTATTAGCTCATCGTGATCAGAATCAATATTTGATTGTTTTAATTCAAAATTTAAAAAACAATATTATGATGACAGTTTTAGGTAATATTGGTTAACGTAATATCATATGTATGAGCTGAAATAACATAAAAAACGAAACACTTCCTGTTCATTCTTCTGATTAATTTCGTTGCAGGCCCCAAGATATATCTAGCATGTCTTTCGAGCACCCCTGAGATCAAAATATGGTCTTCGAGGTTGCTTGCCACTGTCGATCCTGGCTGCACAGGGATTGCAGTGGTGGTAATGAGTGGTGGGCCGTTTGCCCGTTAAGATATGTGCATCAGCATTTGTACCACTGGCGTTTGAGTGGTTTACAATACATGCATGATCAAACTAGTATGTAAAACTTATATATACATTTTGATTACGATACTACGGACAGATGTCTATATGACACGACAACCTTATAACAACCTTTTTTGCAATTTCAGTACTTATTTTACCCGTAGTTTTTATTTTACAATATTTTGTTTTAGAAGACACAACTTCTCAATTCCAACTTTTATAAATATAAGTTACTTAAATTAAAATAATAACTTTTTAGTAACCCAAGTTTGTAACTAGAACCTATTATTAAGCAACAAAAAAATTGCCAATGTACCTTTATCCTTTACTTACAGCAATCTACATTCTTACAAAATTACACACCCTGGTTGGTGGTTTACTAAAGCATCGAATATGTAACCAGTAGGTATTAATATCGCAACAGGTATCCTGGAGTTTTATCATAATCGGATTAACCACAACCGTCTGTTTGGTTTTTGGAAACCCTCCAACAACAATAACTTTCAGCGTAACCGCACAGAAGCTTAACTGTTTTGTTTTGTCTATTGTAGTATTAGTTTTAATTCTATTTAATTTCATTTTAATCTCATTAAAGTAACTTGGTAATAATGTTTTCAGAATCGCATATTTTTGGAATTACAACAAAATATTACTTATATGGCATCTCAAATGCCAACATAAATATGAACGTAAAAAAATAGCTCCCGATTTGTCAAGCATTGAGCGATCTGATGACACAATCGAGAATCGAATCTGTTCGATCTCAACGGCTTTTGGTATTTTTATTTGGTGGATTGCTTTGAAATTAACGAGGATAAAGAATATCGTTAGATCGTAACTTTTTGTACTCCCGACCATATCAATCGACTTATAATCAAAATGAACAAACGTCAATTTATTGGGAAGTACGCGGGACTATTGAATCTGAATCAAAATCAAATCAGTTTGGTGAGTAAGCCCTTGTAAAAAACTTGCATAAGATAATCGTTTCCTTCCTTCATTATTTAGTATGTAATGAATTTCATAGTAGTTGTTTCAGACCTCCTATCTGGTAGTATTTTCTATATCTGTGCAAAATTTTATACAAATCAGTCTAGATGTTTCGGAACCTATTCCATGCAAACACATAATTTTTCCTCTTTACAATAAAGAAGTAAAGAACACGCTCAACAAAATCAAAGCGCGGCAATTACAACTTAAAAACGTTGTACTTGGAGTCTACAATAGAACGTAAAAGAAAGAGATTAATCAAAGAGGCGAGCGCATAAATCCCGGCTCCCAAAACCATTGGTATCGGGTTAACAGGACCTGGACAGAATGCTGAGTAATGGGTCACGTGGTCGACAAAGTACTCCAGAATCAGTAAGTACTTTTAACCGACTTCCAAAAAGAGGAGGTTATCAATTCGGGGGTATTTTATGTATGTACAAAGATTACGTTCAGATTAATGACCTGAACTGCGTGATTCTTTTTTTACTCGACGCAAAATAGCTGCCATTTGGTCGCCTAAGAATTTTACACAGGCCAATATACAGGCTTTGGCTTAGTTTGGGCTCCATGTCTCTCACAAATTGCTCTTGTAATTTTTGGGAGAAATAAACTATTACTATTACTATTACACAGTTAGGCCTTATAGTTTTTATTATTTTCGAATATTTTCTTTTCATTATCTGACAAAAAGATGATCCATGGTCGGTTGGGCACGTAAAAAGTCGGACCTGCGCCTGTTCTCTCGCCAGTCGTGTCGGTTTACCGTCCCACTGGGTTATGACAGTAAAAGGAAGAGAGAGTGCTTCTGTGTATTGTGCACACACTTGGGCACTATAAAATAACTCCTGCGTAGCTGGCCTGGTTTCAATGAAATCGCCTACCGACACCAAAATCGGTGAGGGGAGCTATTATTATAATAATTTTGATTTTTTTCACTTTCGCCATTATAATTGACCCTCGACTCATTTTTTTTTACGTCTTGATGAAAAGGTGGATATTAATAGTAGGTTTTTCTGTGAAAGTTATTACCGCATTTGCTGACTTTTGATTTTAAACTTATAAAAAAAATTTATATAAACGTATTTCTGGAAAGTAGTGCTCACACCCAATGGTAGTAAGGCAATATATAAATATAAACCTTTTTTATACCTTAAAATATATTATCCGCTGGGGCCATCCACATCACACAGTCAGATTTACCTTACTATTTTATTCTAAAAGGTAAGTTTTAGTGACACACGGAAACTCTAATGGATGTATTGAAATCAACTGACAGATACAGCGCGGTAATCGTTATAATAGTTGATTTTTTTCGATGTTAACTTTCTAAGTAGTTTCTATTTGTATTTTTTAAGGAGGCGCCACAGTTTTTCTGCCCGAATAATTTTAATTCAACAGATAAAACGTATCCAAAATTTGATTTTACAAAACATAACAAATTACGTCATATTATATTACATGACAATATGTAATATGTATTAAGAAACCTCATTGAATCTCTACATCTCGTAATTAAGTACACTCTAAAATCTCCAGATTAAAACTTTCAACCGTTTTATCACTCCCTACGACAGGGCGCCCAACCACTAGCGATAATCGGTTATTTATTGCAATATTACAACAAGTCACACAGACAGTCGGTCAGAAGCATTGCCTTCCATCCCACACAATCTATCTTTAATACAAAAAAATTGCAATAGATGTCACTACTATTAACGTTTGTAAATTATAAAATTTAAATATGCCGAATTAAGTACAAATATTGACATTAAAATAAAGATAAGCATGTTAAGCATAACATCACATTAAACTAAAAATTTTGCGAAACGAAATTAGGAATTGGTATTTTCCAATAGTGGCGCCAGATGGCGGTTTCCGGAATGTCCCTGGACTTCACCCTGTGCCAGTTGAACTGCCAGTATTAGGGTAATATCATTTTCTAGTACTAGGTCGTGTCTCTGTTACTTAACTACTTTGTGGTCAGAAGTAAGAAATAAAAAAAATGTGCTTTACTATAGGTCTGACAATAATATGCCGTGGGTAAGCAGCCTTAGTATGACAAATCGACATGTACACCGTTACGTGCGACATATTAGGTACAGTCGGCGCCATAAATAACACGAGTACAGTCGAACCCATAAATTTCCCGAAATTAAGACGTATGAACGAGATCTAATCGCGCCGTGAGATTTATGCCCCGAATAAATTCATTCTGTATTAAAAATATGTCGTCTATTCGAAATTCTCTGCGTATCGAACGTATATCGGATAGTAAATGGTGTTTAGTGGTTATTTCGTTCGGTAGTAAAAACAGGCCCTGATTCAGATGCCTCATTCAAATGACGAGCGAATTCGTACGGCATTTAGTGCCTTTTTTTAGTTTATTTAAAATCCCATACATTTTGTTTTCGAAATTCGTATCTAATCAGAGCCCTGGACTACTTGGGCTCAAAGTAGTGCAGTTTCCTGCAAAACTTAATAATAATCAATCGTCACACCACATCAAACTGGCTCCGTGCTAAGTATCCGAAGAATTTCTGTTACAGGTACCAGACAACGGAAATATATTTAATACTATACACATTACACATATTTAAGATTTTTATTATATTACAAACAAATTTAATACACATCCATGGCCCAGGAACATTAAAACTTTTTGTTCCCTCGGCGGGATTCGAACCCGCGACCTCTCGCTCGAGCACTAACGCGCTCCACCACTGTGCTAGGGAGGTCGTCAAAAAAGTTATGATGCTAATTGATATATTATGCTAACTGATTTAAATAAAAATTCAGCACGTGCACTTCTTAGTAGTGTAATAAGGATATAGCAGTTTTGATTATTTTTATTTTTTTAGTAAAACTTACAGTTACAATTTAAATTAAAAAACTAAAAGCCATTTAAAAGTTTTTACAGATAGCTGAAATGAGTGATTAATTTTACCATTCTATAAGAAAGAAAAAAGTACAATATATTGAATGTGTCTTAAATAATTACTACTTGAAATAATTCAAGGGCGCCATCATATTAAATTTTTGATGGGACATGGGTCCGGTTGCAAGGCGTCTGACATTAAACTAAACTAATTGAGGAATAAAACTGATATTTAGATACATTCAATACTAATAGAGATGATCGTAATGTTTAGTACACTATCGATCTAGTTCGTTATCGGCTGTGAGAAATGATTTAAGCTAAAAAAACGTGTACGCCATCGGTACAAATTAGTCAACATTAATATTGAGAGTCTCCTACAATTATTTATTACTTTTTACGGGAACTCAAGATAAGTAATCGTTAGAAAATGTCTTGATTCATTACTACAGTACGTTCAGGTTTGTTTTACGTCTGCCAGGATCTCTACGCCAACGACATAAGGATCAATCTCCTACGAACTTTGTGGTAAATATCTAAACGACTATACAAGTAAGATAGATAACATTTAAGGGTCATTTACACCTGACTGATTCCTAGAACATTGATGACAAAGTTATTTGATGAGTTTAGGTAACACCACCAATAGTATAATTTATTATTTAAAGACCAACCTACACACCACACACTACAAAAACTTAAGGCTCGCATTGACACAGAAGCGTCGCTTTTTTGTATTTTTTCTCATATCTTTCCATCTCTATTTTCCAATTGATGTCATGACTTGACGAAGAATATGCAGCAAAATTGTGAAAAAGTGAAAAAAGTCGTAAAAAAATTCACTTTAATATTGTAGCCACAAAATATTGATAAATCTAAAATAATTTTAGTTTTACGTTGTTTTTCAAGAGACAAGTATATAAATGAAAAGGACGACTGTTTTATATTTCTAAATCTCTGATTTTCCCTAAGGCCTGTATAAAAAAACAATATCAATCACAACTCTACTTGAGAACCTATTTGACAAATAAAACAACGTGTCGTTTCACTTACTTTATTGATTATTAAAGAAATTAAAGTACTATGTAACGTCAATAATTATTGATGTTACATAGTACTTTAATTTCTTTCCTTTTTATACCGTAATTTTCATATTATAGATTACAGAAAAACATTAAAATAGGTATTTTCTATATTTTACAATCTTTATTGTTTCGTTTAAAAATAATATGAAAGTATGTAGCATAAGTAAAGTTCTTCATTTTTAAAAGTGAAACGTAACATTTTTTTTTCAGTCAAAAATGTTCTAAGTAGGTTTCGATTGAGATAGTTTTGTTAATACGGGCCTAAATGATATAATCCACCATAAAACTAATTTCTAACGGTATCACGTAGCTGTCAATATTGCGAATAAAATAGAAGTAAAAAAAAGGAAACTAAAAAGTTAAAAGCGCCGACGCAATAAAAAATTCGCCGAAAAGAAATTTGCGCAACTCTTAACTGTTTTATAACTCTATCCGTAACTGTTTGCAGATTTTTTGCTGTTTTCAAAAGGTGCATGTGTAAAACGTCATTAAAAAATGGACAGCATTTTTTTTAATAACTTCATTTTGTTTTAAAGTGATTGTAAGCGGACAGAAGTTGTGGAGGATCCGTTTTCGGAAAAAA
Source organism: Celastrina argiolus (assembly GCA_905187575.2). Lineage (NCBI taxonomy): Eukaryota > Metazoa > Arthropoda > Insecta > Lepidoptera > Lycaenidae > Celastrina > Celastrina argiolus. The sequence goes on along the minus strand of LR994591.1, from coordinate 1,445,932 downwards.
TATTTCGTGTGTTTTTCGTCTAATACTTTGTCCACCTAAACGCAGGAAGAAGAAAAGTACAATAAAAACATTTAAGGAAATAAAATAAGTATAATCTAGGTATATTTTTATATTATTGATTTTTACGTTTCAAAAAGAATAAAAAATATAAGATATGTTAACATAATTACACTTGTTTATTTTCAAAAGTGAAACAGAACGCTATTTTATGTGTCAAATAGGCTTTCAGTAGATGTAGCGATTCCAATTATGTATTAAGTGAGGACTTCTTTCACGAAATATATAAAAAGTAAAAACAATTTAGTAAAGAAAATAACAATATTTAATTTGAAGCTTATTTATTCTCAGACACTATTTTATGTATCAAATAGGCTCTCAGTGGAGGTAGTTTTTGCCATTATTGAGTAAGGACTTCTTTCACGGAATATATAAATAGTAGAAACAATTTCGTAAAGCAACATTATTCAATTTGAAGCAAATAGAATTAAGCTTATTCTCAGCATGACTGGCGTACTAGTTTCATTCATAAACAACTTAATTTAATCTGTTTTCGGACTTTCACTAAACCGCTTTAGTTACGTTTTGCGAAATTTCCAAAAATAATCGTGTCCCTATTGTTTAGAATGACCATAGTTTTATTGCGTTTAATACAACTGTTCTATTTTACTATGCAGAGGATACTGGGTCTATTTTGATACCTAATAATGTGTTGTTTATCTAGTTAAGAATAACAATAAGAACAATTATTTGACACATTTATAGTTCATGGTAAAGATATTATTTTCAAAATAAGACATACTTGATGTTGGAAAAACAGCTTATGATATGATACCAAATGGGAATCAAAAATTTTAACGAACCTGCCAGCTGCATGCAGCCCAGCTTTGTTCTAACTGGGACAAGCATTGATGTAAGGAAAAAACATAATTAAATAAATTTTCAATCTCATTCCTATTTCTTGCGGCCGAAATTCATACGAACGTTTTTTCTTGACAACTGGAAAGTACCTCTATGAGGATTTCACACACCCAATAATTGAAGACATGTCATCCAAAGAACCGTCTTTAGAATCTTTAAATTAATGTACACAAAACGTTACGACATATTTTTAAATGTTTAAGTGTGAGTTTGAACTCAATTTTCTCGAAATCAATTCAAAGCTTTGCGACCTATAGCTTCATCCATTCATGTCTTCGATTATATAAAGATTAAAATTTTGATAATAACTCACCACAAATGATTTTAGAACTAACCAGCTTCGTTCTAAAGATTTTTTCCCATTTAGACAGTCATCACCTACATGAGATCCAAATAATTACAATTAATATTTAAATAATAGGCGACTATGGGTTGTATAAAAAAGTTTAATAAGCGAGTATCTTTGCCAACGAATGTACAGCTTTAACAAAGTAGCTATCAGCACGCTAGCTATTTAACGATATTAAGTCAGATATCCTTTAATAACTGTTCGTTAAAATATTAAACTATAACTTTAAACTCCTATTTATGTTTTCTTTGTAGTTGCAAACATCTGCCCATTAAAAGGCTCTTGGTACTAATAAGCTAGGGTTTTCGCACTCGATACACTTATTATGTACTGATAAATATCTTCCAATTTCACCTTACCAATAAATTTCAATTCTCTAGTTATAACAAGACCATTCTACGTGGGCAATTTGCGAAAGTGAACTTTAAATTAAAACCAAAGTTTACATTATTCCTATAATATAGTATTTTCTCCTGGAACACGAAGTATCGATGCCAAATTTTATCTAAATCGGTTAAGCGGTTAAATATGATGAGGTAGGAGACAGGCTGATTCCAAAAGACGAGTTACTGTTTTCATAATAATTCCAGTCCTGGCAAATTCGAAATGCTTTGTAATATGACTAATTTATATTCTTTTTAAAAAAATCGTTTGGTCCACTACAGATATTTATTCCTCATTTTTTAAAGATCCCGTTTAAAATATTTACTTTTACACGCAAACAAAGAAAGTATTCCAATTTGCTTAACTGTTTAATCAACTTCCTTTCATAAATTGCAAAATAAATGAAGTAAAAAGCAGAAAGAAATAAAAAATAAACACAGTGTAATCTACCTGTGACATATCACAGGAGCCTTATGTCGTGGACATAAGGACTATTCTCATCTCGGAGGTAGAATATTTCTGACTGTTATAGTTTTTTACACAATTTTACCTTCACAGGACAGTTCAATGATGAGTCCGTTTGACAACAAATGGTTAAATTATTAACGGTGCTTGCAGTTTTTTGTTCTTAAAACAATAGTTTGAAACAATTTTTTAAACTTGTGCAAAATTTCTTTTCGCAGAAACGTGTTTTAGAATTGTATTGTTTTTTTGCAGTTGCTGTTTTTAATAGTTAGTAAACATCGTTTTGTATAGAAGAGAAATTTTAACAGAGTTTTGTCAGTAAATCCAATTATGCTATCAATTTTTTTTATGTTTTTATTTAACTTACATAATATTTATTTTCGAGTTGTATAATAATTTAAATTTTTTATATTTCTTCGACTGATTAATAACAGTTTAGTTCTTTCGTGTCAACAGTCACTAGTAATAACTAGTAACAGATCATTTATCTACAAAAAGATTTAGATCTATTTATAAATAAATATTGCAGATTATGATCAACTAGATGATTCCGTGTTCCTGCTACGTCGTCTCCAAAATGAAATACCGCGGGGACCATACATTTTGCTGTGGTAAAAGTAGCCTATGTGTTAATATATAATGTAAACTACTTTCATATCAAATCAGATTATATTTAGTAGATTTGTGTAAAGAAGTAACAAACATCATACTCACTCACAAACTGTCGCCTTTATAATATTAGTGTGATTTATAATCGCTTATTTTAATTACATCGTTGAAGGCTACAAACAACACTACGATATCTGTTTGACTACTTTAACTACTTACTTAAGATAGTTTTCAAATCGTGGACAAACATACCTATATGCAAAAATAAAAGATCAAACCAAGAACCTTTTTCGAAGGCGGTTAAAAATATTACAAATTAAAATTTACAATTATATAAGGGCTATTTTTCATACTGACATCTTTGACAAATCTTCTAAATCACGAACACATAATATACCTAGACGATAAATAATATAGGCAAACAGCCGGGTGAAAAGCAATAATTAATAGTAATAATGCACACGTAAGAGCGCGCATCTAAAGTTCAGCACAATCGCGATCTATAACGAAATAACGAATCCTCATTACACCGTGCCAAAGTTCACGCTCCCACCAGTAACGCACAGCGTTAGAGACGGAGACGGGGATATACGGAGCGGCGCGGGCGGGAGGGAGACGACGGTACTGATAGACGTTGCGTTAGAAATAAGCCCCGCCCCCTCGGAGATCAAGCCTGCGTGTCCACCTCCGAAGGCATTCGTGCGCGAGCGCAACCGCAGACACGCGTGCGTAGCGCACCGCGATGTTCCGCATGTAGAGTTCCTTACGTAGAGTTCTGATATTTCCCAATTCACGTGCCCGATACTCGAAGTCAACAGTGGAGTACGGTCAAGTAGAGTCATTATCGCCAATTCACACGTAGCGAAAGTGCCTGTGTATGAAACAGTTTTTCAGTAGGATACTAATAGATCGAAAGTGACTGTGACAATTTGGTGACCGGGTGACATAGTGCAGTGTATGTGGTTTGTGTGAACTTACACCAAAGATAACAAGGTATTTATGTTTTTTTAATTAGGATTCCTGTAAGATAAAATATTGCCAAAAATTATCGCTCCACATAAAAACGATATTTTTTTCCGCGCTTTTTTTCTAACCATTTGCGAATATTAGTTTTTGCTTAGTATTTTGAGCAAAGTAATATGATTAAGATATTATTTCTAACTATTATAAAAAATGTAGAAATCATAGTATCATCAAATTCTATAACTTTTTTGATTTAATTTATGAAGACAGAATATTTATTTGGATGAAAGATTTTTAATTCAAAACACAAAAATATAAAAGCCTTAAAAGTTGGTTTAATCTTGCCAATAAAATTGTCGGACTCTACATTTCAGTATAATATCAACTGTAATAAAATAATTTTATTATTTTTGTTACCCATACTGATAAAAAAAACTAGCCTTAAAACTCTTTTAAATATAAACTAAGTCATAATTATGAACCTTGGTATTTTTTAAATATCTACTAACTAATTACCTAAAATTACGAATATTTTGAAGACCCCCGCGTAAATGGTCTGACATGAATATAACCGTGAATTTATTCTAAAAATACCGTTCTACCAAAAATGTATAATGATAACGGTGAAAAATATTTTAATGTCATAAATTAAAAATACGTCCAAATATATTAAGGAAAACTCTATAGATGTTAGGAGCAAATAATCACGGGCGTAACAACTTGGGTGTCGTTGACTTGCAATTAATACTTGTAATTATCTGATTGTTTACGGAATAATAGCTGTTGAGGATGAAACAATTGATTTAATTCCTTGACTAGTCGTCACGTGAAATATTGGTAGAATATTTTTTTATGCGTTTATAATTATAAAATGATAATATTCTATTAAAATGTATCATTTTGGATTGATTATACAAGTTTAAGTTGTTTTATTAGATCACACATGCAAGATGTCCATAAACAGCCAATTAGGTGAAATGGTGGAAAAGACATCAACGGGAACGCATGTCTCTACAAAATTTTAAATTGCACTAATGTTGTTTAAATATTCCTATAATTTAAATATTCAAATAATCTATATATTTTTAATTAATGACGTCTAGATTTATAACGGTGCTAAATTATATATTTTTATTATATGCACTTAAACTGATTAATTAGGTAGGATCACTTTTATCTTGAGAAAAGTTATGATTAGGTGGTTCCTCAATATTCTTTTTAAATAATGAAATCATTAAAAGTGAAATAGTTCAAAGTAATATTATAATAACGAAAATCCTTGATAACTTCTGTTTAATTCGAACATTCTCATGGTGAATTAAAATAAAACCGTAAAAATAATTGAATTATTCTCACAGCATTAATTATAATTAATTCAATTATGTTGTGAAATATAATGAGTGCTCGTCCCCGGTTTTTGTAATTCAAATGTAATTAGCATGAACCACGTATAACCCTTACTACAATTTAGTCCACGATATCTTATAATATTTACTTAAAAATGCTGGACTAGCTACATATAAATAGATTAAATAATACTACGCCAGTAATATAAAATACGTTTAGGTACCCTAAATTATGTAACCGCTTATATTTTTTTCGCGTAAAGTTTTTACCGTCTTAATTCACTGTTTTGAGGAAATTAACATAATATGAAATACTCCAATATCCATTAATGTCACTTTGCCTTCATTGCATTATGCTATTGTAGGATAAAATAGATAAATTCATAAATTTAGTAGGATAAATTCAATTCTTATTTATTTCAGTGATGATGATGATGATGTCGATGAGATGACGATGATTCATTTCCCAATACTCTTAGCTCTACCTTAAAGGATTTAAGAGTGTTTACTGAAATAATAATCGTCTTTCTCTACCGTAACCTCCGCCCACGATTTCCGCCGGCCACCGACTCTACAATGAGATATAATCTCGGGATTTCGCTGGATTAACTAATATCCAAATATCATCGGCCAATGATATCTCTACATCATCCCAAAACGAATCGGTAAAACCAAAAAATAGAGCCTATAAAATATATGATGTAGAGTCTGTAATGTTATACGTTTATTTGTTGATGACACGATAAAATCTGTAACGAAATCCGTTGGTTTGATTTAGGAAGGCATCCGAAAAATCTAAATTGTCAATCTTGTTCGATGTGGAATTTTTGAGGAGTAACGATTCATTATTCCTTAAGTATTTAGTTTTGTATACTCGTATTATAAATTTGGTACGTTAGTTTTTGGTTAAGTTAAAATATTTTGATCGTAGCTTTCGTTTTCGTTATCTACAACAACATAATATCGTTATATTTCAATAACCATTAGTATTCTCTACATTATACACATCATAGCGGTTATTATAACTATGAAATGTAAGTGAAGTATAACAGAAATCCGAGCATATTATAGCAATGTAGAGCACATATAGCACATCCACGCATATAGTACATGTAGAGCACGATTATGTTATCCACGTAACTCGTAGGACATTAGCTTATAACTATGAAAATGTAAGTCAAGTATAACAGAAATCTGAGTATATTATAGCAATGTAGAGCACATCCACGCATATAGTACATGTAGAGCACGATTATGTTATCCACGTAACTCGTAGGACATTGTTACCGGTGACACTGCGTTTTTGCGCCGCGGCCCAAAAGCGCACGTGAGAACATATCCCACGGGCCATTGTCTGGCTCTATATTGTTTTATCTTTGTATTTTAATAACTATTATGAGCATAATGGTCAATTGTTCAATTGATATTAAATGGGTCAAACGCGACGAATGTAAGGTAGCCTTTTATTTTTTGTGATAAGGATTAATAATTGCTATTATGTCTATTTGTACCATTGTTAAGTTTATCGTTTGCCCTTACTTGTTTTATACGATTAAACTGAAGACCAAAGTTTGAATTGTTTTTGTGCTTTTAGAATTTAATAAAATATTGCTTACACTGTATATTTTTAAATGTCTCATTTTTTAGATTGTGCTGTAATAAATAATTTACCTTTCCTCTTAGACTCAATATTTGGTTTCACAGAATTGCCACACTTAACGATAAATGAAAAAAAATAAGATCATTCAAAACAGGGTTATTTCAATAAAATATAATGACTATTTATTACTTTCGCCCAATTCTAAACTTTATCATTACCGTACTAAAGGTTCCTGGAATTTATTATAACTAGATTGTTACGCTATCGTACGCGTAAAATACAATCCCACAGAAACCGTACATTTTGCAAAAAAGTTTCATATCCAACGTGTCAACTACATTATAAATTTTATTAAAATCGCTTCAGCTGTTAGATGTGAAGAAGTAACAAAATACACACAAACTTTCGCCATTACAATATTAGTGTGATAAAGACGCGTAAACCACTTTAAAACTAAATCCAATGTCAACTTTCCCGTTAAATTAGCAAACAATTATCGTTTCGAAATCGTTAGAGCTAATTGCTAACGAATGATCGTTGCGACAGCGCCATCTGTCGACATTAGTTAGGAAATGGCTTTTTAAATGTTTCTGTTCGGTTTGCTCTATGACCTCTTTGTTAGGTAACGCGTTTTAAAATTGTAAAGACGCTTCAATATGATATAGGCAATTTACGTTTGTGCCCTTGCTTTTTAAAGTGACAAAGAATAAATATTAAAATTGTAAGTACATTCTTTTGTACACACACATTTCAGTAATGAAGCAAAAAGTTTAGGGATGGGCTTTCAAGTGTAAGCATATTAGTGTGAAGTTTGGGGTCAAGGTTTATTTAAAGAGGGTGAGATGGTATACTTATTACGGGTGTAAAAAAAAGTCACTATAACTTTGAGATATGATTACTTATACTACCTTTTCTCATTCTTGAAACGTAATATATTTTTTTTTAATTCTTGCCATTAAAAATTAATGGTAAAAATTAAAAAATATATATTTAAGTTTTTGAAAAAAAAATCCAAACTAAGTAAAGATAAGTAATCGTATCTCAAAGTTATAGTGACTGTTCTTTTTACACCCTGTTTTTTACATAAATTAATAAAATACACACACCACCTCCCACTAGCATAAGTTGTCAACAGGAGGATCAACATTATTAGAAATGTACCTAAATACATACTTATTTTGTGGAAACAAACAAACCTTAAGCAGCTTAAGTTCATAATACGTGAAACTTGTTACTATGTGGAGTTGTATTTCTCTACATTTCTACTAAAAAGGCTTAATGTCCATTACTCTAGTTACGGCATCGCGGGGCGCCACTAAGAGTGCAGTCACTAATGAGTTTCAAGAATAGTGTATAGCAGGGCCCTGATACACATCGTTATTATCACTTACGAAGTTCGAAATCTAAAATGTATAGGTTTGACAGAGGCTTCGCTAAGTGACTTAAGAATTTGCTTGTCATTTAGCGAACCTTTCGTCAAATCCAATACATTTTTGTTTTCGAAAGTAAGTGATATTATCGATGGCATCATGAATCAGGACCCAGTTTGTATATCCTCCATCTAGTGGTTTAGAGCTTGGCTCTCGACTGGACTGGACTGGTCGTGGGCTCGGTTCCCGCGATGGAACAACATACATTGTTTTCAAGTTTGGCTAGGACAAATCACCTGATTGTCTGACAAGAAATATGATGCGTTTGATGAGCATGTAACTATTCTGCGTCGCATAAAAAGAGAAACACGCGAATCGGATCATTAACTTCAGAGTAATCGGTATACAGACATAAAAAAATTGAGAACACCCTTTTTTTCCTCTTTAGAAGTCGGTTAAAAGGTACCTGGATCTCCCGCTAGTCGGTTGTCCACGTTACGGGAATAAAAAGAGTGTTGTGTAGTGCGCACACATTTAATCTTATCAGTCATGCCTATGTGTGTACAGTTATTAAAATAAAATAATGAATTACACACTCCTTTATTCATAACACGTAGATGAACCGATCGAGTCGATATTAGTTTATTTACCGCTATAGTTCGTTTGCCTTTAAAAAAGTATCAAGTTATTTATGAAAAAATCTCTGCATATTAATTTCTGATTACCGAAGTTATTATAATTTGTATATTATTTTTCATTACATAGGGCCACTTGGTAAAAGTTTGCTGTAGTGGGTCTAAAACATAGCATCTATTTAATTAAAACCTTACTTCTTAATGTAATTATTGCATTAGAGTTAACAGTATTAGTAGAAAAATTTGAAACATATCTACTATATAGTAATTCTAAATATTCTATGACTTCAAATAAATATTCTTACAACAAAACTTTCTACAACCGTACATTGATTCTGATAAATATTCAAAGCAAAAACAATAGTTATGTGTCTCACTCCTTTAATTAAACTATCCAGTGTACTTGACGCCCATCCTCTTATGGCGAATATGGCTCATTAATTAGAGGAAATAGTTCAAGAGCGACGGCAAACAATTGTAGCCTTTGTTGAGATTGAGTTTCAGCTCAAAATAGTATGTAGCAGTTGATATGAGATGAGGGAAATCACACAAAATGAAATTGCTATAAAACTAAGCCTAATTTATGGAGCCTGAAACAGAGCCCGATGCCGCAGATGGTGATGAATGCTGATATGATTTTTTCACACCACATACAAGTCAATTTCACCCTTGTCATCGTGGTGATAAATTAACGAACGAGTACCTTCTCTCGCTCCGACGCCGGCGGCGAAACGAAAGTTCGTATCGCCGCAGACAGACGAATTTTGCCGTAATTAGATACGTCGGGTTACAGTCAAAGATATTGGGTGCCTTAGTCTAAGTTTAAAATACACCACTTCGCATTAAAAATGTGAATATTAGGTATTAGATTGTACGATTCTCATGAATTGCTATGAACTTCAACGTTTTCATTTTTGTAAATCACAAACTGCTTAAAATCAGTTGGTGAGTGGTAGAAATGTTACAAACTAACCTATATATATCAATTTTAAATACAAATTCCAAAAATTACTTTTATTGGCTCTAATCCTTCACAACAATAGTAATATTTAAAGCTACTAAGATATAATATGTTTCGTAATAACGTAAATAATTAAGGGATATAACTTGAGGAATGAACCTCAAGTGTTATTTCTTCCTTTCTTCCACAAAAAGCTAAAAGAAAATGCCTATGCAGTATCGTCTTACAAAATATCAAACATTGATATAATTAATAATAATCGAAAACAGTACCATTATAATGAATAGTTCAAAACACACTATCCGCTTTTGCATTAATATAATAACCTCTTACCTATAAGAGAATTAAATCTGTGACCTTCCGTCGAGAGCCAAGCTCTAAACCTCTAGGCCATGGAGGCGCTAGACAAGACTGGGCCGTGATTCAAAATCCCATCGCTATTATCACTTACGAAGTTCGCACACCTTACACAAAGAGAGATTGGGGAAAATAAAGTCATACGATATTTATGAATATTATATTTATTTAGTAGTACCGCTCTTTATATTATTAATCATATGTAAAACGAAGCACAGTTCAAATTAATTGACTAGATTAAAAACCTCAGTAATTACTTATAGTTAATTATTTTTGTGATTGGTTAGATCGTTTTAAAATATAGCAATGATTCGATAGAGTTTTTAATAGTTTGATTATGCGATATCGTAAGAATTTTTAATATAATAGTAAGGTTAAAAGTCACACTTTATCAGCGCAAAGGGAAATTCGTTTTTTGACATGAATACGTCTTTAAAAATGCTTTTATAGGGACTTAATAAAACAGTGCTGCTACTTATATATGCCCCATACAAATTACATTTACACCTCTGGATAGCTAGAAAAAATATAACAAACGCCCATGTTCATAACACAACCTCTTTTTAGCAATGACTGAATTAATAATGCTAGATTAAGAGTCTATCCTTCAAACAGGAATAATTTAAGCGGGTACAGTTACAGAATTAGGTTTTCCTATTGTATTGACAGATGCAGACTCTATAAAGGAGACATCACGAATTTTCAATAAAATTTAACTGCTTTCCGATCGTAAACAAGTATGTCGATCATGTATAGGTAAGGCTTAATTCACACTGATAGAAGAATAAGTTACAAGAAAATGCATTGAATAAAAAAAAATACATAATACAAATCGGCTTGTATTGGAAGGACATAATATTGTATATCATAAAATATAGTTTATGTTGAACATATTATAACTTTTATGTAATCACAAAAACAGCGACTGCAAAATGCGTTACCAATAAAAGCATCATGTTCAGTCCAAAAGCATTAAAATAATAAATAAATATTGATTTTCAAATCCTATGCATAGAGCCTTACATGCAACATACGACATACCATGTTAATGTTGGGGCGCTCACGAACTTCACTCCGATGAAGTTGTTCCAGAAATGTTGCCGGAACGTTCTCAACGGAACCAAATACATTAGCGATCGACAGCCCTGAGTTATGGTCCGCCAGGGCTGACACAAGCAACAACGTCCTCCAATCACTTTCAATTAGTTTAAAAATAGAACATGACGTATTTCTAAGTGAATACTAACAAATGAAATACACATTTATGTATTCTTAATAATAATCTATTTTTAAAGATACATGAACTAAGTAAATTAACGTCTAGCGTATTTTAGTATTTACATAATAATAGGGATATTGACAAAATGATTTTTCAATTATGTTTAATGCCGAATTTATGACGAATGAAAAAGGTATAATTACCGCCTTACTGTGCGATCAAGCTGCTAATATGTAATTCAAACTATAATCTACGTTACGCGAAAATTTAGGTTTTCGGGAAAACCTTTTGGCTTATAAACGGCTGCTCACGACATCGGCGCCGTAATGTCTGCCATCAGTCACCATGTATTTACACCACACGACATATCGTACTGAGAAATTATCGCATCAAATATGACATCTTTTCCAAATGATTTTCTTTTTTTGTCTTTTTAAGAGTCATTACATGTATATCTGTTATCTTTTATTCATCTCATTCTTTAAATAGTTTCTAAAAATACAAAGGCTAGAAATGTAATTAATGTTAAACTTAATCAAATTATGTTACAGTAGCGTCAAAGTGATGTATTTAGTTACACCTGTTTACCCGGGAACAAACGGCGCGGAACGATACAAGATAACGCTATCTACTTCATTATTGTGAACTAAATTAACTTACTTATTTTACATATTATCAAAAAAATTATAATAATATATATTATAATATTCATTTGTATTTTATCTTTGACACTTTTTGAAAATTAGTGGAATATTACTAGTATCAGTGAACCCTCAATTTCTTGTAGAGCATGACGTCGCAGATCTTTTTTTAAATTATGAATTGCATGTTCAAATATCATTGAGGTAGGTCTTTGTAATTTCATGTTAAATGAAGCCAAACAGGATATAACTGAACTAAGTTATGATGGACATTCAATAACGTCGTGTCGTATCCGTCGCCTTTAAACTCCGCGTATGATATTTGCAGCAGCAATGATTGATTCCCACAATAGCAGAAATAGCACAAAATAACACTAGCTATTCCCCTGTCACTCCTCTGAATTGCCACAGCGGGTATTTTATTGATTATTATTAATCAGAATTAGATTGTCAATATCACTCGATTATTTCTCATTGAATGAAAACTTTTGTTGTAAATAATTTAATGTTGGATTTGATTGATCAATGAATACTCCTTTTGTGCAATACTGTTCTATGTGGAGTTAATTCGATGAGGTGGAGCTACTTGTCTCCTTTTGAGATGCACCCACTTTACGTTAAGATCTGATAAGTGCTAAAACAGACTATTTATTTAAGAAAAAAAAATTTTGGCGGCAACATGACATTTGGGCCCGAACTTGTATGGAGCATGAGTAGTCTCTTTTTTGTGTTTATTAATATTTTTATTTTATGGAAAATTATTATCATAGTCATTTTGGTGATTTTAGTGTATATTACACAGTCACGCGTATTACATTTCACAATTCATCGCCTATTTTCCTACGTACCACGTCTGGAACGTGACGTCACGGCTGACGTAAAAAGTGTAAGTCGTCGGCGCGTGCGCAATTACCGCGCAAGATCAAGGCTGACTGCGCTCTAGTTCACTGCGGCTTAAGGGACACGCGTGAGCTATTTGTAAAAGTAAAAGATTTTTACGCTGCTAAAAGTAAGAGTAGCAAAAGGTTTGATGTTCCGAGTAGTAGTTTATTTTATTGATTTGAAGACTTGAAGAAAATATCTATCTGCTATCTTAAATTAATGCTATTCCGTGTATTGTATTATTACAAAACATGCTCCATTTACTTTTTCCGCTCCATTCATTTTCTTCATCACACTTTCATGAATAAGCTTTTTGTACATGTGTTTACAACAAATGATAAAACCACTAAACAGTCACGAGAAAGGTATAAAAAAACCAAATATACCTTTAATTATTTAACTTTAGTTTTCGTTACTTTGCCACGATATACACTCGCTGTATATTTGCAACTATGTAAACGCTTTAGCTAAAATCATTTTAAAAAACGTGTAAATGTCGTCAGCAATATAATTAGTATGATCAAAAAGGGTACGGGCATTGAGCATGTAGTTTGTATTATATAAATAAATAAAAATCGCTTAAGTTTATCGCTCGCGCCGCGCTGTGTCGTGAGAACTGGAGCGGGCAGTTTTTCACTGTCGGCGCGTTACGGTGTTATGTCGAGTTACGTTCATTCAGATCCACTACAGCATCATCATCAGCCTGTGTAGAGTTGTAAAGAATAAAAAAAAGTTCGGTCCTCTTGATTTTTTAATCTAATGCAGCAGGTTAAATTTAGTGTTAGTTAAATCTTTTGTGTTGGCTTATCGTGACTAGCTACTGGTTTATGAAGTAAAAAAATATTGCATGATACCACCACCCGTTTCGTCCAAGGTATATAATCGACAATAAATAGCTATGTTCCTGATTTATTTCCATATTTATAAGCACTTTTGTATTTTTTTAATTCTAGAATTTATAACTTGATTATGGATGTTTTAATAAAGGAATGTTATAAAATAACTAATAATAAAAGCTATTTTTTATTTCTACATTCAATTAAAAATTATACTGCACGTAATAAAATGAATAAAATATTTTACAACAGGAATTAAGTACCTTAGCTCTGAAGACAAGTATTAAATATATTTTACTATATATCGCACATTATATATAATTTAATCATAAAAATATGTCAAAGCTACTTTAACAATAAATAAACACAAATTGAGTTAAATTTTAAGTATAATAATAATAATTAAAAAATCCATTACACGTGTTTTATGTTTTAAAATTTAATATGTATTTGTTAATTGATATTCAAGGACTGAGATTTAAAATTTGGTAAAATGTTACTACTTAAAAACTTTACTACTAGTTATATTTATTTTTATCTTATGTAGGTTTAATAATAATAATAATCTTTATATCGGCATAGGCCCATATTATTAATACCTTACAGACATATTATAATTATAACTAAGCTTTATCACGATCGGCGACGTAATGTGTGCCTCGCTCCGGAGTCTCCCCCGGAACCTTCATGACAAGCGAGTTCGTGTGTCACTTAGCGAAGCATAATATGTCAAATCCCATACATTTTGTTTTCGAACTTCGAAAATGATAATAACGATGGCATCTTGAACCCTGATTCGTGTGGATTGGAATCGTCCATAGTTATTATGTAAATAACTATCACAATAGGCATGATCAAATAGATTTCTACCCTTACATAACTCAGTCAAAAAATTCCCACATAGCAGCCATAATCAACTAATCGAGGCAACCAAACAATCGACTTAACAAATATTAATGTCGAAACAATAGTGCAAATAAAGGCCAAAATCGCCCGCGGCTCCCGATCCACTAATCCCACAATTTACATACCAGTTAGACGGTACCTGCGATGTGATTCTCGCTTTTAAGACCGTTAATGATGTACGAGGATTGTTACAACAAATCCGACAAGTGTTAATCTGTGTTGATAGGTGTGCGTTACAACAATATGTTGCAGTCACGATGATAACATTGAACCTTACGGTGTCGGAATACGGTAGAGATTGGCGTATGTTTGCTTGCACAGTTTAAAAGTGGTGTGATCGTCGTATTGAATATTGATTCGCCGGCAGAGGAGGTTTTAACAGGCTATTGTTACTTGTAACCCGTTTTGTTCATGCGCTAATGGCGGCTCTTACTTCGCCTGATTTCCTTATTACGTTTCTATAAGTTTGCGGTGATGTTAGCAGGAGCAATTGACAACTACGTACTCGCAATGGTTCATTGTACGGGCGCTGTTATTTTCAACTTTATTTTTATATACAACTAGCTTGTTATGAACCGTTTAAACCTTTCCGGGACTTCCACGAATATTTCAAGACTAAAAATAGCCGAATCGGTTCAGCCGTTCTCGAGTTTTAGCGAGACTAACGAACAGCAATTCATTTTTATATATGAAAGAGAAGAAGAAAAATATACATTAATATATAGTTTTGTTAATTTTTCCTGTTAACCCCATCGGTAGAGCTTTGACCTATACTATACTATGTCAAACATTATTATTACGTTCGTCACAAGCTACATTTACCCAAATGTTATAATGGGAAAAGGTTCGTTAGTATGTTTGCATTGAATAGGCTCATGAACCACAACTTTCTGTCGGGAGAAAAAGTACGGTTTATACGGGATATACGGGAAATATAAGTTATATTATGTTATATTCTTCTTGTATATTAATGTAATACATAATATGTGTACAAATGGAACTATTCAATAAAGATCAATTAATAAACTGATGACTCTATAACTTAACATTTAGTCGATTTCATATTTTCCATTAATTATTGATTTCATTAGCGACCACAGCGAGACTAAAACGGGGCAATTAATAATTTGTATGCATGCATCTGTTGATTGTAAATATATTGTTAATCTAAGGTGAGATATACCCTGACATACAACTACATATATATAGAATCTAATATTATAAATGCGAAAGTGTGTTTGTCTGTTACCTACCTATTCACTCTTTAACTCCTGATGTTGATAAAGTTTGGCATAGAATTGAGGCCCCAGAACTGTTTTTATCCCGTAAAAATGAAGTGTTAGCATGGCATACCGGGAAAAGTTGCAGGCGCAAACTAGTTTATGGCAATAAGGACATAAAGGGTTTTACATATTATACTGACATATCTATCCTATACATTTCACCAAAATCGGTGTAGGAGGCATTATTATTATACATTCCAATCTGCATATCTGTCACTTATGTATTTTTCAATCGTCAGATAACTTTTATCTAAGGAATAAATTTCTGACTTTGGCAGATTTTGTATGGAACAAATGTCAAAGTCTATTCAACAGATAAAAGTTATATACCGATTGAAAAATCGGCTCTAAGACAGGTATAATATTATAATTTTTTATTCTGTCAATTTTTAAATTTAATCACAACCTACCTCACAGAAACTATAGTGTTAGACTATACTCTAACTCTCCTCAAATTAAATGGCACGCTGATGATGAGACCATATACTGGGTATAATTTCGCAAAACCACAACACACATTATAGACAACTTTCAAAAGCGTTCAAAAACCAACAAATTGACAGCGCACATATAATTAATAGATCATATCGCGGTGACCTTTGCAAGCGATAGTGGAACGTAATAATTAGGTAACAAAACACATATTTACATGCGATCAGCTGGGCCTTATCGCGGCTAACAATAACCATTTCGACGCCCGAACTCCGAACACGGCTGGATCACACTTTGAGATGCGAGATATCGTTTATAGCCTTTGTTTTACTTTGACCTAATAGTGATTGATTCCGGTCAGAGCACATTATAGACATATGTGCATTGTTTTTTTTTTTTTAATTTATGTACACATTTAAAATTTATATTACTATATGATGCAGGCTTTTCATAAAATTTATCAAGTTACAACTTGTTAAATTAGCATTCAACCTTTGTAGTAAAAATTATATAACCTCGCATTTCGTGACCTAAACATCGATATAAATTAATATATTTTAATCTGTTACATATTGATTTTGCATCGAAATTAACATCCCGTTTTAATAGACAAACAAGAACACAAGGAAAAAGGCAAAATAAAATAACTTTTAGACGTTCCTATAGCCTCTGCCCGCGGCTTTGCTTCTGTGTTGAGATAATATTATTTTACGTTTAAAAAAAAATCTTATATTATCTCACTGCGACTCAAAATTCAATTTTTATTTTAAATAATTTTTATGTATACTGATGCTGAGAACAAAAATTAAAATTATTTCATCTGGGAAACGCGCATACTTTGATCTATAGTGTGCGCTGTGTTTTACCCGTATAAAACGATATGTAGATTACATTAACTGTATGTAGATCCGTCTGCGGACCCCCTGACCGCTGATTGATGGTGAATCACAACCACATGAAACCTCGAAAACCATTTGAGCATCAGCTGACATGTCGAAAATATCAACCATTTTAAACGGTTAAGGCTCTCCACATACGGTGCCCGACGGGGCAGTAACATTTTGCATGGTAATTTTAAGTTTTATTATAACGTTTCGGAGAAAATAATCCAACCATTTCGAAATATTCTTCTTTCGATTGCTATTTATATACTTATATAAATGGCCTATCTAATACTGAAAGAATTAAAATCAGAATATCAGTTTCTGAGATTCACGCGTTCAAGCAAACTCTACAGATTTATAGTATTTATTTAGATATTAATATAACGGGTGTAAAAAGAACAGTCACTATAACTTTGAGATATGGTTATACTACTTTTTCTCATTCTGGAAATGTATTTTATTAACAAAAATAAAAAAAAAGTTTTTTTTGCTTTGTCGTTATTCTTGCGACAAAAAATAATATTTGGTAAAAAGGAAAAAAAAATACGAAAAAAATACATTTCCAAAATGAGGTAAAGTAGTATATTCGTACCTTAAAGTTATAGTGACTGTACTTTTATACCAAGTATAGTATAAAACTCCTATAAATTCCTAGGTATTACCTATAGACTAAATTGAATTTAAATCGTTTAATATCATACAGAAACAATGTTCGTTGTAAAAACAGCCGACTGTCTAATCTGGTTTCAATTATTTAAATATTTACCATTAAAAGCATAACTAGTGTTAAGAATAAATTAATATCCGTCCGCCATATAGTACACTCGTTCCTGGTAACTCGTACCAGTGGGCCTGCTCTGAACAAAATTGACTTTGTAATTTTAATTT
The DNA here is from genome assembly GCA_905187575.2 of Celastrina argiolus. Classification (NCBI taxonomy): domain Eukaryota; kingdom Metazoa; phylum Arthropoda; class Insecta; order Lepidoptera; family Lycaenidae; genus Celastrina; species Celastrina argiolus. The sequence goes on along the minus strand of LR994591.1, from coordinate 1,428,004 downwards.
GTCACTTCGTCATGATACTAGCGCCATTTTTTTTTTCTTGTTTTGTAATCTACGTTCAGTCGCTGACTATTATTACATAGATTGATAGACATGAATGGAGTTTAACAGAGAAAACAACAGTTAATAGAAAAACCAGTGCTTCAGTCTAATTATTATATTAAATGGTTTCTTTTTAAATCTTTTTACCACGTTGGATATGAATAATTCCTTCGAAAAAAAAAAGACAGTTTTTGTGGTGAGTGAGGCGTGTGGTTTGAAATTGAGTGTCGATTTATAGAACTATCTGATATTTTTTTCAAGAATATTTTTTTTAAGAGTAGCTGATTTGACAGCAATAAGATTGGTCTTAATTCGAAATTGAAATTAGCTTCTAGAGTAACCCCAGTATCGCCTTGCCCACTTGGCCATTTCAATAAAATTCAAATTAAACATCGCGCTCGCCGGTCACATTTCTTATGATTTTATTATTGTACAATTAACATATATTAACATATATAGTATTGGATTAATTCATTTGTTATTTTATATATTATTGTAATGGCAAGACCTCCGGTTAATAATAACAGTATTATGTGGCACAATTTGTTTTATTTATTGTGTTTTTGATTGTGAAACATGTTTATTTATTATGTAGATCAGATTTTAATGTAACTTAATTTATATGATTTATGTGACGCGGTAGTTTCTAAACATATACTGATCCACGCGGCTTCGGTTGCGAGGATATGTAAAGCCTTACGAAGCCTTTTTGATGAGAGTAAAATGTTAAACAGTTTCTATTAACACCTTTTTATAGATATCGATACAATACTACGTCTGCAACTAATCTGGAAGCTGATTCAAGGTGTCTTCGCTATTAACATTTATGAAGTTTAAAAAAAAATTCTGGGATTTGACATAAGGGTCGCTAAATGACAAGCGAATTAGATTGTCAATCCCGTAATATATTGTTTTCAAACTTCGCAAGTGATAATAGCGATGGCATCTTAAATTAGGGTCCTGATTGACTTTAATTACGACAAAAAACGAAGCTTCAAGTTTTTAAGAAAGTAAGTTTTTATTAACAACATTTTATTATCTCCGAAAATAACAGGCGAGGTATAAGTTCAAACTTCTTCAAACTCTTTATTAGCAACCAAGTATGTACTAAATCAAAATACATTGAAAAATATATATAACTTAGTGCCTTGTTCAGGTTCGACGAGTATGTGTATTTATTTGATGCTTCCGGATGATCCGATTTTGATAAGTTTCCATTGTTTAGAAGCTGGTGTTTTCTCTGCACTATTGGGGGATTACTTTGTGTATCGATAATACTTCGACAGCTTTTAATGGCACGTTTATCGATATCGACGAAGTGTCGAATCGGTGAACGTTTGCGTTTACAGGACAGGCGGTGAGAGGCGTGTGAATTGGTCTCGTGGCCGCTAACACAATCGTTTCGGACTCTGTAATGTGTAGCAAACAGTGCAGTAGGGTGCGCAGGCCTTGGGTGTTATTGGGACAAATCAATAATTAATAATATATACTACATAACTTATTATATAGTAAAGTATGTAGTTAAAATATCATATTATCTTATCTATTTTAGACGATCTCTGTAGCGCAGAGGTTGGGCGCGTCGGTGCTCAAGCTGGAGGCTTGAATCAAATAAAAAGTGTTCCGTGTTCCTGGAACATGGATGTGTATTTGGTATAATATTTGTATAGTATTAAAATTAAATATATTTCCACTGTTTAGTACCTAGCACAAACACAGATTGACGTGGTGTGAAGTGTCAATCTATCTAATCTCCCTTACATGTTTCTAAAACACTTTCGTGATCTAAGGGTTTCGAGCTTGGCTTTCGGGTATGCAGGACCGATTCCCGCGTTGGAACCACAGAAAATAAAGTATTATTCTATTTTGGTTAAGAGCTGATTTTGTGACAAGTAAATCATGCGTTGACTGAGCATGCTTCAATTTCTTATAAAATGATGATGATAATGATATTATCACTAGACCGTGATATCGTAATTTTCTACGTAAACACCGAATGCTAATATAATCTAATTATATTTGAGCAGCTTGTAATGTCTTTTCGTTTCGTGTCGTTGATTTTGAGTGCGATTTATTAAAATAAACATAAATTAAATTTAATAAGCACTCGCTGAGTTTGCTTGTTAAGTATACACAAAAATTTAACTTGAATTTATAGGTCAGTCAGAAATTTTTAAATTAGGAATTACTTTATTTTTCTATTCGGATTATAACGGGTGTAAAAAGAACAGTCATTATAACTTTAGGATTATACTACCTTATCTCATTCTTGAAGTGCATTTTTTTACAAAGTTTTGCTTTTTCGTTATTCTTGCGGCCAAAATATAATAAATAAAACATTATCAAAATGAGGAAAGGTGTATAATCGTATCTCACAGCTACAGTGACTGTTACAGCATGTAGGTATGTAAAACTGTTGTAATTAGCACTTGTTGTTAGACCCTACGTGGTTTTTTTAGTGCGTAATTATAAATTGTATATTGCTTTTTTATTAAATAAATGAAAAAAAAATCTTCCGGAAATTCCTCAACTGTCCTACTATATGCAAACTCGCAGCCACCCCAGTCGTAGCGTGTGCGACCAACAAAAGCCGCTAATTCGTCCACTATCAATTCCCCGCGGCTTCGCTCGCTAATTTAGAAACTCTACTTTCGCTTTGTGTTTGTGAGATCGTTATCACCAAACATAACGATTCTGGATGTTACGTTATACTCTATTTTAGTTGGAGATCCGTGAAAGAAATCCCGTGAGTCATAGTGGTATTAAATTATTGGAGGCATTTAACTATCTATCTTCTATCTTGTCTCTTCTTCTTATATATAAAATAAAAATCTTATATATATAAATTAATTGCTGTTCGTTAGTCTCACTAAAACTCGAGAATGGCTTAACCAATTCGGCTATTTAACTTAACTTCAACGCTCAAAAAAAAACTATAACTCAACAAAGTGGGTACGAGTCAGCTAGTTTATTAAATAAAATACACCGGCAAATTACGTATAGTTATCTATACTTCGAATATTGCTGGATCCCCAGAGGCAAGCAAAATATACAGTTTTATGGATCTGTCCCTTGTGTAGGGAACATTGACTGAACCTATGAGGCTGACATCAACACCCTAGTGTTTGAAAGCCTCTGTAAAAAATAGATTAAAAAAAAAAATTATTGCTGGCCATAAATTAAACTATTCCAATTTTTGGAAAAATTTGATTATTTAAAATTTTCTTGTACTCGTACTAGATGACCAGTGCCCACTTCGTTGAGCATATCAACCGTTTAAACCTTCCCGGGACTTACACGAATATTTCAAGACTAAAAACAGCCGAATCGGTTCAGCCGTTCTCCAGTTTTAGCGAGACTAACGAACAGCAATTCAATTTTTATATTTTGTATAATAATCTATACACAATAATTTTATGTGAAAAAAACTGTCAAAAAACACACCCCATATCTAAGATGTAGACAATTGAAAGTGTAAATTTATGACAATCTACAATGTAAATTTTGATAAGCCTAAAACTTTATAGCCATATTATATTACAAGAGACCACTAATAATACTAGGATTGAGGAAAATATCTGCGACGGTTTCATAGTTGACATGATATTACGTTTGTTTGTTTTTTTGCCCCTTTATATCGATGATTTAATGTTTTGCCCTTTATATCAAATTCCTATACAGTTACCTCATTCTGACGTTCATTGATGGCTTTAATACAACAATTCTGTTATTAGTTCATTTGTATTATCAATCATCATCATTAACGTTTCTTTAACACACACCAAGAGCTGACTTCATGAACCATTTATTATTATTACTACTGGTGTGGGGTTCCAATATTTGTATTGTCTTACCTACCTATACCAATTACCTTCTAAATTCTCTCTCCTCCCTCTAAATCTAATTACTGAGGTCCAAATTACTATCTTTTGTAAAAGTTAGGGCTTTCTTCAGAAGAAGAACCAGCTTTCGCCAACAGCAATAAGTTATTATAATATTATTCTAGCATACTAGTCTTAATTTCAAAACATCCGTGACACCTGATCTAAAAGCGAATAATTATGGAATAAAGTTTGAATTTATTATAATAAAAATTATTATTGGCAAATCTTATCGTTTCGCTGTGAAAAGTTATAAGTTTTAGGTCGCAAGGAATAATTTTATGCGAAAACTTGTGTTGCATGTGGCATGCTGTAGCACGTTAGTAGCGTTGACATCGCATCTGTAGCGCATTGCAAATGCAACTGACGCGCGTTAGTAGCGCTACTGTCGAGCGTTTACAAAAGGCGCGTTTACAAACCGCATCGCCACAAAACGTCGACGTAAATGAGGGCCCTTAGGCCCACTTGCTTCTAATAATGGTGTGTGCTAGATATTTAACTCTAAATAATAATAATAATAATAATAATGCCTCCCACATTTCGGTAACAGTTTCATTGGAACCAAACCAGCTACGCAGGAGTTATTTTATAGTGCCCAAGTTTGTGCGCAATACACAGAAGCACTCTCGCTTCCTTCACTCTCGTAGCCCAGTGGGACGGATAAGCGACACGACTGGCGGGAGATCAGGTGCAAGACCGACTTTTTACATGCCCATCCGACTCATGAATCATCTTTCTTGTCAGACAATCAGGTGATCAGCCTGCATTGTCCTAACGAAATAATTTTTGTTGTTCCAACGCGGGGATTGAACCTACGACCTCCGAGTCGAGAGCTAGGCTCTAATCACTAGACCACGGAGGCGACTATAACTCCAGAACTAACTATTATTATGATTATTATTATAACTCAGAGTTAATGTAACCCAGCCTGCGCGTTTTCATGCACCATTTAGCACCACTTTTGTAAGGCCACTTTATGACATATTTTTTCTGGCCTGGGAACTCACAGGCCATATATTGCTGGGCCATATTCACGTCTTTTGTTGTGGTAGCCGCCCGAACTTAGCGCCGCACTTAACTTATTAGAGCCTTGCGAGTGTGGGCTAGAGGCGGAAAAGGGGGGATGGGGGAACAGGTGGAAAAGGGGACATGGGGTAGGGGATAAGGGGTAAGATGTCAACGTAAAGTATAAGCATGAAGTTGTATGATTATGCTTATACGTTGTCAAAGTTGTTGAAAATTTGAAAATGAAAAAAACGATATCGTCTCTTTACCTTCTAAACCTCGTATCTAAAAAAGAACAACTTTTCAGTAGAGTCAAAGAACTTAATAATTTTAGATTTTATTATGACGTGGATTTTGGATGTATAGTGTACATAACTGAACCTCATTTAAAACAAAATCCATGTCATAAGAAAATCTAAAATTATTACGTTTTTTACTCTACTGAAATGTTGTTCTTATATAGATACGAGGTTTTGAAAGTAAAGCGACGATATGAAACTGACATGTCTCGGAATGTCAACAGAAATTGGTTCAAGTTAACTCACCGAAAAGAACTTGTGTAGGACTCGCAGAATACCAAAAAGATTATTGAAATACAACTGAAAATTACTGAAAACTTAGCTCGAAAACGAATCAAATTTTTATGATTTACTAAATCCACCATAATGTTATGTTCACACACGATTTAACTGTCGCAATTAACTAATAAATTGTTATTTTTCAGGTATGTCAACATAATATTGGGGTGATGACTGTGAGGTAAACTTTTATTTACAACTACATTTTGTAAATCAAATCAAATCAAATCAAATATTTTTTATTTTTTTGTCAACATAATATTGGGGTGATGACTGTGAGGTAAACTTTTATTTACAACTACATTTTGTATCACCAACACTTCGGTTAAAACAATAAAAGTCACTTAACTAACATTACAGAGAGGTAATGTACCAGTAACTGTTAGTTTGCACCATGGTTTACCGCCAAGGAATTTAACTACTTAACTCAAATAAAAGTAGTTAATAACTAGTTAACTTACATGTAGATTAAATAGGTACGTTGGAAAAATTTCAAAACTAACCTACAATATTATAATACGGGCTAATTATGACAATCATTAATTTTCTCGGTTGTACAGTAAAGACTAATCAATAAATTTAAGTTAACCTCAAAAGTAATTACTGGCCATAATATTAGGAAACCTTTACATTCATTCAATAGATATTTTCTTGTAATGAAGACATCTTAATATCCGATATTGCTCTACCAATGGCTGTGTATAATTCGACGAATAGATTGAATGCGACAATATATAGATATATCAATAAAGCTACTAATAATTAGTTTCTTTCATATCGATTCCTGCGATATTGAAAATCGATTAAAACATTAAATGATTCCCTGTATCGATTCATTCGGTTTACGAGACTCTGATAGACCGTGACGTGGCTACAGCACGGACGATGGACAATTAACGATAGAACATTAAAGAACATCAAAGAACATTAAAGAACATTGCCGATTGCTCGCTCGGTTCTATACAACGAACATAGGGCTTGGGTGGCATACATACTACATAGGTACAGTCGCGAACGTATTGATATCATGATGGCATGTCAACACATACATTTTGATATCACCAACATCAAATCAAATTAAAATATTTAATTTCTATATTAATCTTAACAAGCTTCGGAAAGTCAACACAAAAGGTTACCACCGAAACAAACTTAACCCGCCGAGAAGAACTGGCATAAGAAACTCGCACGGCGCAACTCGTGCGTGTCGGTAGCCGATTTCATTGAAACCAGGCCAGCTACGCAGGAGATATTCTATACTGCCCAAGTGTGTGCGCAATACACAAAGATACATTCTCGTCCTATTACTCTCATACTCTCATACACGGTAAACCTGGTGAGAGAACCGACGCAGCGCCTTTTTACATGAGAAGCACTAGACCACGGAGGTACTCTATAATAATATATCTGAATACAGGTACAGCAACGGACACTAAAGAAAAACAATTTTAAAACAACAAATATTACTATTTAATAATAAAAATGTGAAATAGATTTCACCCTCAGGGCGGCGATTCTCAGGCCTCGAACTAAGTTTTTACTATCGGTCTGTCCCGCTCATGCAAATGAGATTTAGCGCGCGTGCGAGCGGGATATACTAATATTCGAACTTTTTTCCACTGCCCGAGAATCGTGCTCCTGGTGGTTGAATTTTTAAAAATAATTTCTTGAACCTTCGTCACACGAGGAATACGTCAGAGTTTTTGTCCTATGGGCTTAGCCTTTGCCAATAAAGGAGCTGATTTACTAGCTTACCTTTTATATACGACCTCCGTAGCGCAGTTGGTTGAGTGCGTTAGTGCTCGAACGAAAGGTCGCGGGTTCGAATCCCGCCGAGGGAACAAAAAGTTTTCAATGTTCCTGGGTCATGGATGTGTATTAAATTTGTGTATAATATAATAAAAATCTTAAATATGTGTATAGTATAAAAGTATTAAATATATTTCCGTTGTCTGGTACCTGTAACACAAGTTCTTCGGATACTTTGCATAGGGCCAGATTGACGTGGTGTGAAGCGTCCATAGATATTATTATTATTATTATTATTATTATTATTATTATTATTATATTTCTCCTCTTTCCAAGATCTTCTCATCATAATGTCATCGAAATCGGTATAGTCCTTTCGAAATATTATATTCAATACAAACAAATCTTTCCTCTTTATAGTATTAGTGTTGACAAATAAATTTCTAACCGTCGCTATAATTATCAGTATGTGTAAGTTACAGTTGTAACGTTTAAATCGTTATAATAACAATGACATGACCTCTAATATTTAAGAAGCCTTCAAACACAGTGACATCGTCCTTAAGAGCTACTCAAAATTTCAGCTGCTATAATTACATAGCATAATAATTTTTAAGATCAAAGTTTTCTCATTAGCATAACTTAATTAAATTAACATAACTGTGGGTTAAGTGAAGTTATTATATTCAAATGTTATATTTTTTATTATTTATAACACCGAGGTCCAATTAAAATGATTTATAGAATGAAACGCCTTAATTAGGTATTTAATTAAGACACGAGGCCTCTTTTGGGGTAGTCACTTGATGCCCTAGTTTACCACTTAAAACAATTCAAGGATATGTAATGGTACTGTTATCTTATATTTCCTTATCTACCACTCTTTAAATATTGTAGTGCCTGGGGCGTGCGGTTTTAAATGTCGCATGGTTGCCCAGCACATACATTCTCACAACATAGTTTGCCTAGTCCAGAGGAATGTAAAGTAACGTAAAAAAAAAAAAGGAAAGTAACAGTATCATTAGTACATGTCACAACCTGGGAATCGAACCTGAACCCGTTCCAGTGGTCCCAACGGTCTACTCACTAGGCCACGGAACTCTTCGTAGACAGTAGCCCGGCCACTAATGTATGAACTTTATAGCTTATAAAAATAAATTAATGGGGCCATTAAGATCGAATTAAAAATCATAAAACATATTATATAGGTCACATTAAGACTGCCAATAATATTAAATAAATGCATATCAAGTAGCAATTCTTCTGCGCTGGAACTACAAGAATACTTAATTTTTTACATAATATGTTAATTTAGAAGTCACAATATCAAAATTTAAGAGAACAAAATAGATAATGGTTTTATCGCAGAAGATATGACATGAAGTAGATTTTGTCCACGGCTTTGCTCGCGATATATTAGATTTACATTCTTTATAGTTCATAAAAAATATAGCCTATGTGAATCAGACATAATGTAGCTTTCTAATGATTAAGAGAACATAATATAACCATAAGACCGTAACAAACATACAAAAATACAAATATTCCTTATATTAATATAGCCTTATTGGGGATATCCCCATTTGGAAATGTATTTTTTTTAACTGTCAAAAACTTAAAAAATTATTTTTACTGTTTACCAATTTCTAATTTTTTGTCAAAATTTTTATTAATTTATTTTTGTAAAAAAAATAAAAGAATAATAATTCTAGCATGAGAAAAGGTAGTATTATAATAAATAAAGATAGTAGTATAATCATGTGATCATAATATGATCTTGGGACAAAAAAATACGAATTTGGTAAAAAGTAAAATTTTTTTTTTAGTTTTTGACAGTAAAAAAAAATACATTTCCAAAAAGAGGAAAGGTAATATAATCGTATCTCAAAGTTAAAGTGACTGTTCTTTTTACACTCTATATGATGGATTCTGGCTAGGCCGACATTAATATTTGTTGTGTGTTCAAGTCGATTCCAGAATGGTTTAAATCTACAATTTGATAGGGAGATATATAGGTAGATATAGTTGTAGGTTGTAAATGTAGGTATAATTACTACACTAAGGGCCGATTTTTCAATCGTCAGATAACTTTTATCTATGGAATAAATATGTAACTTTGACAGATTTTTTATGGAACAAATGTCCAAGTCACATATTTATTCAAAAGATAAAAGTTATTTGACGATTGAAAAATCGGCCCTTAATAATACAATGTGAACTTCACTAATGAAGCCAGCGAGGGATCCACTAGGGCGTACAAAATTGGTACAAAATAAGAGCAGACCAAATTACAGCTCATTTCATACCGCCGCCTCGGGCGATAGCGCCGTCCCTCTTGCTCGCGTACATCACGCATATCTGCGTCTCTTTCCCGCGGTTCCGCTTTGTCATTTTTGAATGAACTTTGATCCTGAAATAGGCTGGCAATAAAACACTCGCGAATTTATTTCAACGCGGCTTCGTATGATGGTTTGACGATGATTATTAAAAAAAAATCTGAAGAAAAAAAAAATATCTGGGGACCCCTAAAATTTCTTTCAAGGATGTTCGGTTTTTTTCAATGCATTGACCTTTCCTATCTTTTGAGATAAGCGAAATGATTTAAATATACATATCGCTCTAAATCAGAAGTAGTATAGAAAAATAACACTTTATATAAAAGACATCAACGCGCACGCTGCTCTAATGAATCTAGACGAATATTGTTACGTAACGATAAGGTTTTGAATTTTATTTTAAATTGAATATTTAAATTAACCTTTACCGTACATTTTGCATAAAGTATACTCTACATAGCACATACACACTCTAAAGTATCACCACTCATTAATACTACAGCCTGAAGATATAATAGATGATATTTCTACCAAGTAGGCACATACACGCCCTAAAGTATAATCACTCGTTTATTTTACACCTTGTATATTCTACTGTATAGTAGGTAGAGTTCCCACGGCGCGCCCACGCGCCCGCACGTATCACTCACGCGATATCTATGTACCTAGAGAATGCAAGGGAATAATATCTTACAAATCAAATCAAATAATCAAATCAAATATTTTTATTCAGAGTAAATTTTACAAAAAACTGTTTTCTGAACGTCGTTTCTATATATATACAATGAAACTTAACATGCTATTTTCAGAAAATCAACAAAAAGGCTATATAATCGATAACACTTAATAATATATATATTCAATATATCAATAACACTTAATAATAACCCTCGATGTGTCCTTCGTCAAATTTCATAAAAATTGTTCCGGGCCCAGTTTCCTTGCCGGAAACAAAAAAATAATTTCTATTTATTATATTTGTGACATTATACTTACGTCTAGTCTAGTTTTTGGGTCTTAAAAATAGAAAAAATATGTGAATATACCTAGTGATATATTGAGAAACGAACATGTAATAAAATGATTAATAATCTGAGGTATCTTTCTGCACACACCTCTCAAGAATTTTCATTTTACTCCATTCACATAATTCTCAAAACACTTATAACAGTGTTTGCTTAAATTATAATAAATTTAATGTCTAAATTGCACTAAATATTATTTAAGCGTTCAAATTTTCATAGTTACAATTATAATATTGTTTATATTGCACTAAAATGTTTTTTAATTTTTATTTATTTAAGGATCAATTAGCTATATATAATTTTAAAATGCAAAATTGGTCAAATTATTGAAAATTTTTGTATAGCCAACAACATTAGTCTCAACTTATGTTGGAGTATTATTCAAAGCCTCAACAAAGTAAGGTTTATGTTTCTCCGCGAGGTTGTAATTAAACCTTTAGTTAAGGTCGTAAACCGCTATCTAAACCGCGATCTGTCGGCGCGTCTGTGTGTAGATAACTAGTGTTAATACCACTGTTTTATATCTGGACCATAAACGATATATTTTTTATTAAAAAAAGGTTTTTATCTTCAAATATCGCATAGATTATGTTTAGAAAATGGTTTTGTAATCGTAAAACCATGAGTTTGATTTGAGATTAAAACAAATAAAACGGTATGATTTTTATTATAAAAAGGTGAAAAAAGTACATTGTACCATTCCGCATTTTAGAAATGTATTTTTTTTTTGTCATAAACTAAAAAAATTTTTTTTTGCTTTTTTCCATTTCTTATTATTTTGTCGCAAAAATAACAATAAACCAAAAATTTTCTTTTGAAATTTTTGTAAACAATAAAACATTTCTAGAATGAGAAATGGTAGTATAACCATATCCCAAATTTATAGTGACTGGTTTTTTTACACCCGTTATGAGTACAAAATTTTAGTCTAGTTTGAAAGTCATAAAAATCACATTTACATGTCTGATTTGATTGACTAATTAGCAGATTTTGAAAAAAACATCGAAGAAATTTATTATTCGTATGAACGTGTATGACGTATATGTTTTTAAATTGGACTAAATAACGCTTTTTATTGCTTTTTAATGAATATTATTACTTAATAGCAATAAAAAGTTTTAGTCTCGCAGGCAGAGTGAAAAATTGCTCACTATGAAAAATTTGTGTAAATTTATTGGAAGAACCACAAATTATGACTGATATTAATAATTATTTCTTTGAAAACACATGAACTGCATAGAATATATAGGTATATATTCTATGATTATCATTACATTACACATTATACGTAGGTACGTATATATTCGCATTTTTCATAGTCATATTCAAAAAAGTCATACAGTATGACTTAAATGTGTGTACATTTCTTTAACAAAATGTATGCATCCATGTTGATGATCGTGGTGCCATCCAAGTGACCGCGGATATATCTTCATCTGTAATTTTAGCGATCGGCGAACTTATTGAAAAGTCAAATCGTACAACAGTTATCTAAGTAGCTTTACTGTTTCCAGGCACAGAATAGATACACGCAGAAGAGGAGCTTCATACATTCATCACATTTGAAATAATTTCACCAACAGCTAATCCGACCTAATATATTGTATCGACCATATTAACTGTAAATTTATTCAACCCGATATACATTTACTTTCTTCTCTTCTCTATATCAATAAAAATTAATTGCTGTTCGTTAGTCTCGCTAAAATTTGAGAACGGCTGAACCGATTCGGCTATTTTTAGTATGGAAATATTCGTTGAAGTCCAGGGAACCTTTAAACGGTTAAACACAAACTGTTTGTATGTTCAACGAAGGGACACGGGTCAGCTATTAACTATATCATTTTTATAAAAGATGAGTCTTAGCGAGTTTTTTACGCTGTTTCTTTTCGATGGCAAGTTCCCGAATCGATAGATAACACAATTTCGATGAAAACACGACGTTCGTTTTCTGTAAAAAAATATTTTTGACCATGGTAAAAAAATCTACCAGTGTCTAATCTTTTGTTCAGTTTGTGTAACTCAATAATATGTGCGTTTGACATATACACATGCGTTTACCTTCTGTTTCTATCTCATCTGTGTCCCTCGCCCTGAGCCATCACTGACACCACGAACCGCTGCGAGCCGTTCCCATATCGTAATAGAATGGGAACTAAAAAGTTCCGGGAACCCCGCGTTAATGATGACAATCCTAGCCTGCCCTAGGGCAATACCTATATTCGCTCCCTTTTGGACTGGACTAAAACATAAACTATGAAATCAAACGTAGTTAAATAGCGGCAACTGTACAACAATAAAAAAAGAAATTACAATTAAAAAATCGACTTCAACAACTAAAACAAAAAAATGTTGAATTCAGAGCCTGATACACATTATTATAGTAATTTGGGTCGTCGAAAAATAAAGATAGCCTCTATAGACTGGTTAAACGCTAGCCGGACGACATTGGGCATCAAGTCCCGGTCAAACAAAAACGTTTCTAGCTTCATAAATAGGTATTAAATATATAGTTTATACAATATTAAATACAGACACGAATAGCATAAAAGTATTAAATATTTTGTTACCAGTACAAGTTCTTAGCAGACTAAGGTCGTGTTTCACCAAGCAATGTTAAAGTTAATCCTTCGTTAAATATCATGTAGTTCCTCTCGTAATTCCTATCAATGAATGAGAAGGCATGTTAGTGTTAATGTTTTGTTAAATTAACTTGCCTTCTCATTCATTAATAGGAATTACGATAGGAATTATGATATTTAACGAACATTAACTTTAACATTGCTTGGTGAAACACGCCCTTAGCATGGGACTAGATTGACGTGGTATAAACGGTGTCCATAGATATTTTAATAACACGTTGTAGACATTCGCCGATTTGTTCGAATTAAATATTTACATTTTAATAGTGATATTATTTATATAAATGTATTCGAATCTTTACACAACAAGAAAATATAATTTAAAATATTAAAAAAACCACACAAATGTCGATCGAATTCCGAAATTATTTCCAAAAGGAATAAGTGATACACATTTTATAGAGATTAGCTCATCGAGACCATTCCACACAATTATTGCCTGCATTTAAATAGCTTTGACTAATTTATAGACTATTTGTGGCTATTTGCATATAAATGTATTTATAAAATCATATTTTTTATTGTAACAAATTAATATGTCGTGAATTGAGGACTCTATTCATAGATAATATAGCTTTTAAATATTCTTTGCAAAATTAAATTTAAAAATATATGGTGTAAAATAAATGAGTGATAATACTTTAGAGTTGCATGTGCTTACTACGTAGAGTTTAAAATACCCATATACGTTACCCATGCACAGTGCACACCCTAAAGTATTATCACTCACTAATACTACAGCTTGTATATGTATAATTAAAATTCCTTTTACATCACTCAAAGCTATAGTTTGAAAAAGATCCTCCTTCTTTTTTGAAGACGATCAAAAACTAGCCAATTCCACCAACGCCTGTTAACACGAATCGTTGATGAAACATGTCTCTTTCTATTGTAGAAAGGGACCGCAAAATATAATACGATTAACAAGTAATTTTATGCCCCAAGGTAAACACTAAACATAAAATATACATATATAGATGGCGATCTATAAAACGAGATCATTTCGATCATAATATCGAGTTACATTACAAATACACAGATCAATAAAAAGTTAACGACGTATCTTCACGTGTGTGGACGTAAATAAAACTTTATTGTATGTAATGTAAATGTGTGTTTATAATCAGCCTAGATTGGGATTTGAATTAACATTCGATTATCCACATATATAAATTATAATAACCTATATTTTTATAAATTAGCACCTATCTACATTAATTATATATCCCATATTAAACGGGCTTTTATTAGAAATCTATTGACACTTCCTCCATCAAAATCGGTTCAGTAGTTTAGGCGCTACGATTGAACAAACAGAAACTTCTAAAATCATTACCATTTTTTTTCTATAGTTGACACACAAAAGTATATTTGGCCGTTCTAGTGGTGACATTTTTTCCTATTGAATTAGATGAATATTAATTTTAAAGATGGCTCCCAAATCACTAAACTGTAAAACGATAATATACACTTATATTGACGACCTCCATAGCGCAGTGGTTGAGCGCGTTGGTCCTCGAGCGAGAGGTCGCGGGTTCGAATCCCGCTGTGGGAACAACAAGTTTTCAATGTTCCTGGGTCTCAAATATGTGTATAGTTATTAAATATATTTCCGTTGTCTGGTACTTGTGACACAAGTTCTTCGGATACTTAGCTCAGGGCCAGATTGAAGTGGTGAAAAACGTCCATAGATATTATTATTATTCGAGCTGTTCGGGCAATCTACAAACTGGCCCCTAACACCTCACTTAGAGAAAAGTTTAAGGAAACAGGAATCTTAACTGTACCTTCTCAGTACATCCTTTCAAATTTAATGTATGTTAAAAAAAATTTACACTTATTTAAGAAGAAAAGTGAAAACCATATTAGAAATACTCGAAATAAGCATAAACTTGATGTACCAGTGACTAGACTTAGTAAAGTAAAAAAATCGTTTAAGGGCCAATGTATACGCCTATACAATAGGATCCCAGAAAACGTTCAAAATTTTTCTAACAATAAGTTTAAGAAAGTAGCCAAAGAACGTTTGTGTGCAAAAGCTTACTATACAGTAAATGATTTTATGAATGACAGTACACCTTGGGAATAAGGTAGCCCTCTGCAAGGCTATATTTAAATACTATAAAATTACTGTACTTTTGTTACTTAGTTTTAGTTCTGACATTTGTAAATCTTAAAAAAGAGCAATTTTCCATCTTTTTGGTAAAAGATGGCCCCATGCGAGTTTCTTACGCCGGTTCTTCTCGCTGGGCTAGTTCCCGAACCGGTGGTAGGCATCAAATAGTCTCGACGTTCAGAAAACATTTTGTAAAAATTTATTCTGAATAAAATGTTTTGATTTTGATTTTGATTGATTTTGATTATAATCATTAAAATTAACAATATACACGCCCTGTCATGCCAGCGTAACCGCGGGGAAGCAAGTATCACTTTACTGATATTATAAAGGTTGGTGTAATTACAGGTACATCCTCTGCAAACCGGGCATTAAACTTACTGTATTATTGACACTTAAGCTAATAGACTGAGCAAACATTACGAGTAGTACAACTGGTATAACACTTGGACCAGTTGTTGATGTAAACTGATAAAGGAATCGCGCAATTAATTTTTATTTGCAGACGTCGGCGATATATTTTTATATAGAGCGCGGAATGCTTGCATATTTATAGAATTGACGTCTTCATTTAAGAGCAATTTTAAATGTAGAGCAATATTTGGCGAATTAATCGCTTAGCAACTTACTTGTATTTCTAACATAGATTTTAGAACAGTTCAAAGTCGTATTTTCCGGGATACAAAGTACTGTTTATTGTTTTATGTTATCACCAAAACACGTTATAATTTTCTTCTATAGTTTACCAAACCAAAAAAAATATATCAAACCGTCCTTACCATACAACATATCATCCTTACCAAAGTTATAACTTACCAAAGTTTGATGGCATAATGCCACTGCCTTATGACATCAAACTTACCAATTAGAGTTACTGAACTTACCAATTAGATAAATAGACGGAAGTAACACTTTTCATTCGTGGTGTTCAGAGTAATATCGACTAAAGACGAAAGACGAGGATTTAATGCTAAATAGACTGTTGACACACGCAAGTGACCCGATTTTCATGAAACACAAGCACGAATATAGAGTAGACAGGGGCCTTACTCTTGAAACTGATTCGATGTTGATTCAGATTCGATCGTGACGACTATCGAAAAAATTGACGTTTGTTTATTTTGATTCTCAGTCGATTGATATGGTCGGTACAAAAAGTTACGATCTAACGATTTTCATTATCCTGGTTAGTTTCATAGCAAGAGTTCACGATCAACACACATATAGAAGAATTATATATAAATAAATATTAGGATTATACCATACACAAGAATAGTAAAAACATTAACTTTAATTCTAATGGCTTGCCCCAAAAGTATCTAATTCCCACAGATTTCAATCCACCTACCTAATTTCTTCACCGTTGTATCTACTGATAGGATCTAATCACCCAAATTCCATGCATAGTTATTTCACCTCCCAATATTTATAAAAGTGAACCTTATGTCAACGGGAAAGAGGTCCTGTCATCAGCAAAACGACCGGCTATTGGTGACGTCACGTATAGTAAAACTAAAGGGTGGTCGTCATAAATATTAAAATTTATTTTCATAACAGAAATCATGAAATAATAACTAATAGCTTAAAGATTATATCAAGCTTCCAGTGGATAAGGAGACAAGACTACCCGCGAGTCCTCAGAAACCTTCAATGGGACATAATATTGCTGAGCAATCTAAACTTTATTTGGCTAGGAATAAGGTGCAGATTTGTATAAAGTAATATCCCACCCGCTGGGAGCGTTAGGCGATACGAAAAACACAACATCAATATCGAAAATAATAAAATCTTAGGACGAGGAACACCATGGACACCCGGCTGTTCGAAATTCAACCCTATTCCTATTGCGCTAAAGGCGATCGCTTGAAAAGGATCAAAAAATGTCCCTGGCATCGCATAAATTCGAATAAAAATGTCAAAAAAGAATTCCCAAGATAATAATCGCAATAAAGTTAATAATATCGCGTTGAAATTGGGAATTAAAAAGAGGGATTGGTTTATCTGAGTTGAGGAAGCCGGTACTACTTGAACGGCAGATGTTTACCGACATGCGCCAGAAAAAGGGTTATGTTTTAAATGTGACTCTTATAAGAACATACAGAAAATATTAATGATCTAAACTTTATGCGTAACTTAAATATATATAATATATTAATTAGCCTCCTTGGATATAAGAAAAAGAGTTTTTTTTTAGATTAGGCTTGGAACTGGACCGATTTTGATAATTTTCGACAAATAGCGTAGACTACGAGAGGATTATTTTTGTATCGCAATAAAATGTTCCTTTTACCCGCACGAAGTCTAGTTAGCTTTCTAGATTTTTTAAACATTTTGGTCGAACGCAGCTGATGTTTTTATTAATTAGTTCTACTTTATGTGACCGCTCTACGACTAGGTAATGAATATTCATATTGTTCATATCACTCCATTAATTTCTTTGCATATATAAAATATTTAATTTTATTATAAATTTGAATTACAATACCTCATAATTTATATCGCAATGCTTTTAAACTATAAAAATGCTATTAAATTCATTAATAATAATCTTGCTGACTATGTACCTCTTGTATTGGTTGGAAGCATACTCAAAGCTTTATTGCACAAAATCAATCTTATATTGTTAAAAGGACACATGGAGATTTTTTCAAATCGAACCAGTAATTAGCACCTCCAAACAAGTCCCTAACTAAGCTAATTCTCGAAACACGTGTTACATATATTTAATATATAGTAAAACACAAACTACATACTTGCACTTTTTTCCACTTTATTTGATATTTTACATTAATAATTACTTAAAATACACGACCGGTTTCGACATAGTCATAGTCAGGTGTAGGTAGAATTAAATTTTTAAATTATTTGTAAATATTGTGCAGAGTTGCCAGCTTCAAGAAATTTTTTACAATGTGTGCAGTTTAAATGTTTTTTTTTTTTTTAAGTGCAAGTAGTTTGTGTTTTACTATATAACATGAATTTCCACCAAGAACCTACAGTACATTCAATAAGATATATTTAAGATTTTTAGTATATTGTGTCTCATAAACATCCATTACTTAGAAGTTAGAAACATTGCAAACTTAGAAAAGTAAAGATGGTACACCGAGGCTTTTATTCTTGGGTCATGTAGCTCTACTTTATGTCCATCTGTATATCTCAAGTCATACTAATTTGAGCCTAGGTCCTGTTTATGGCGTCGTAAAAATGTTGCATCATAAAGTGTGCAGTGCGCAGTATGCGCAGTATGCGTGTGCGCAGGTTGAAAGTTCGCCGCGCCATTTGCATAACGCGGAGCGCAGTCTGCTGGATGTGACATAAAGACCAGGGCCCCGATTCTAGTAACTTGAACTTCGTTTAGAATCTACGTCTCGCGATTTTCACGTGCGTAAGAGGGACAGACTGACGATCGAATCGAAGTTCAAGTTACAAGAATCGGGGCTTAGACAACAGAAATAAGGACAATCACCTTTGTTCACAACTACACTTCGATACATTTTGATCCAAATGTTAAGAATTCTCAGTTTTTAATGCTATGCAAAATAATTGAAATGTCACTTATTCTACCGCATAAAGAAGGCAGAACATTGATTTGGTTGAATCATTTTTCTTGTATTTGGAACGAAGTTTTGTGTACCACTGCATAATATCATGAATGAATGAAGGTTATATATATATGTAGCAAAATTCTGATTTTGAAAAAATTTTGTGACAATTGAAACTCAATATTCTGGGTAATATTTTTTTTGCGATATATCACCTTCACCTATTCATGTCTTCAATTGTTATTTAAGAGCTATACAATGTTTGAATTTAATGTTTGTAAATGTTTTGAAGCATAGAAATAGATTATAGCGTATTAATATATTTACACAAATAACACCATGTATCCCATGCAAAGTTAGACTGGTATTGTTAGTATCAAAAAACAGAAACAAATTATTTAAATAATTTAAAAAAACGTTATCCCTTTTCAAAAGAGGTCGACGACTGAGTTGAAATTAATCGCTTTAATTTTTTTAATTCCAAATAATAATAATAGAATTGCATGACTATTTTAATTTAGTTGCAACGTTATTAATAATTAATTTTATTGCAATTCGTTGCATCTCATCCAGCCGCCGAGGTCGGGGGTAGTTACAGTAAATCCCGGGGCCAATTATTCCACGAGTTATTGCATTATTGCAACGACGGGGATAATATCATTGCAATAATTCCCCGCAACTTATTACTTCTCACCTTATATGCCTTTATTAATAACATAAAACATAGCTTAATCCTTGTACGAACATAAAAGTTTAATGTATTAAGCGATTATGATATTTTATATCAATTTTTTTCATTTTAAATACGGTTATATAGCGATTGGATAATACGAGACGCGTTAATGTTCATGCGGGGATATATTGATGCCTCTGTATGGGTATAATTGGATATTACCGTAATAAAATAAACTAATGTATATCTATAATTATATAATTATATTGAGACAATAAACAGCCTGTTTTTGTAATCATTTAAAAATAACATCCGACCCCGTAGCGTTGTGGTTGAGCGCCTTGGTGTTCGAGCGAGAGGTCGCGGGTTCGAATCCCGCCGAGGGAACAAAAAAGTTTTCAATGTACCTGGGTCATGAATGTGTATTAAATTTGTTTATAATATTATATATTTTTTTAATATGTGTATATTATAAAATTATTAAATATATTTCCGTTGTCTGGTACCTGTAACTCAAGTTCTATGGCGAGCACAGGGCTAGATTGACGTGGTGTGGAGCGTCCATAGACATTATTATTATTATTATAACAATGCTGTTTTTGATAGAGGAGGAACTCTCGCAATAAAGTACTTAAAGTGCGTTGCTGGCCTCGCGAAAATTGAGCAACGCTGATGATGATGACGTCTGAAATGTCAATATATATTAACATACAATCCGTTCTGTTCCGATGTAATGTCTTCAGTACGAAGGTGAAATGATCGGGATGCCTTCTCTAGCAGAGTCGGTAAACTTTTTGTTCAATATAAATAACTTCATTAAAGGCTGATTTTTCAATCGGCAGATAACTTTTCTTTGAAATTTGAAGGATGAAGGTGATATGACGCAAAAATTTTAATGGAGAAAATTAATAGATTAGATAGAACACGTTTCAACATTTTCTAAAATGTTTAAGTGGCAGTTTCTATAAAAAAAAATCTTAATCCGAATTTTGCTAAATATCACATTAAACCATTCATGTATTCATTTGTTTTATACAAAATCTGTCAGTTACATATTTATTTCCTCAGGGGAACGTTATCTGACAGTTGAAAAATTAGCCCTACCCGAAATATATCATTACAAAGCTTGAGCTAAACATGCTTATGAAAAACCGGCGTGAAATAGCGCTTTAATTGTGTTCGCCGAGTGAGTGAGGTAACTATAATTGGACCACAATGTCTGATGGTGGTCTTTAAACACACGTTTAAAGATAAGCAAAGCACTGCACAACACCAGTCTTGTGGGTGACTATGAGCATTTAATAATGACAATTAAATTCGTATGTCACTTAGCAAAGCTTGTGTAAAATTCAATACATTTTGTTTTCAAACTTCGTAAGCGATAATAGCGATCCTGAATCAGAACCCTGGAGGTCTTATTCCAATAAAAAAATTAAGTTTTACACACACTGAACCCCCTTAAAGCGGCTTGACAGGTTTCTATGAAATTTCTGTATATTTATTTTATCTGACAATAGGTCCAGAACTTTTTTATACACCTGGGTGATTTATGTTTCCGTAATAAGTCCATTTTGTTTTCACTCAGACGACAATTTTCATCGTTAAGTTTCACTGATTATTTATAGTGGAACGGTTGGCGATACCTGACCTCATACACGACCGAGCTGGGACCACGCGTGAAAGGTTGGGCGCATCTCGTGACCTGCAGAAAGTGCACTCGCAACTACACGCAGCTTCAGACCTTATTACGACTGCTTAAGAGCTGTAATTGACTTCGACGGGTCTGTCAGATGAATAAAGATTTTATTCATTAGGCAATAAAGTTGAATATTGAAGAGGCGAGGTGTAGAAAGTGTGACTTCTAACCCTTAACAAGTCTAGTTGTATAAGTAATGGGTGTTTTATTAAAATCTCATGTATTTTGTAAGCAGATTCGCTCCGGTCGACTTTACTTATTGCTTGTGGACGACATTACAATGTCTGTTGCAAATCAATGTTCAATTGGCGAGGATATATACATCGTAACCTCATCATTATCAGTGCAACTCATGCTTGAGTCTAGCCTAAACGTTTTCGCCTAGTACCAAATCTCACAAAATCAGCCTACATTACTCAATATTCCATCACTGAATATTCCATTACTCCTCATATTGTTATCGTTAATTTTACATTGAACACGTTAAACTTACTAATTTTGCCATTTTTCATTTCATTCATTTGGCCACTGACAAAGTCTGGCTACTTAACCTGTAAAAATACTTTCACAATATTAACATATTCCAAAATGAGAAAAGGTAGTACAATCGTATCTCAAAGTTATGGTGACTGTTCGTTTTACACACTGTACAACTGTGGACTTGCCCAGATCGAACATACCACCTCGCTGTTGGCTACTAGTATTGGTTCCACAATATGTTAAGCCATACTCTAACCCTCGGAAGTGCATATCATCATCTGCCATTAGTAATCTTAGTAAATCTGCATCCAAGGCTCTCCACAGCTCGGTGCGCACTGGACTCCGGTGTCGTCCGCTTGCGCCACGGTCCAACCACCGTGACACACGCCTTGTATACAGGGTGCTTCGATTTGTGTTACACTTCTGTGACTGAGTGACGGAGGTACTCAAACGGGGGTCGCAGGTTCGAACAATTGAGTTTTTTAAATATATATCAATCTTAAAACTACTAAGTATTGTATTTAGGGTTCAGCACAATATGATTGGTTAGTAATGATGACGTAGTTTTAACGCGCGGTTAAATTGAAGTTGCTGTTTTCTTAGACGCCACCGACTGTTTGTATACTATTCAATCACATATGCCTGAACACCATTATACAACAAAGTGCATCGCTTAAAACAAAATCTGGTTGAGATAAAATTGTAGTAAGTCAAAAACGTTATGGTATATAGATAGGTTAACCTCCCACAACACTCTCAATGAAAAATGATAACCACAACCTGCAAGCAAATAATAATAATAATAGCTCCCCTCACCGATTTCGGTGTCGGTAGTCGATTTCATTGAAACCTGGCCAGCTACGCAGGAGTTATTTTATAGTGCCCAAGTGTGTGCGCAATACACAGAAGCACTCTCTCTTCCTTTACTCTCATAACCCATTGGGACCGTAAACCGACACAACTAGCGAGAGATCAGGCGCAGGACCGACTTTTTACATGCCCATCCGACGAATGGATCATCTTTCTTGTCAGACAATCAGCCTGCATTGTCCTAACCAAACTTGAAAACAACATTTTTTTTGTTGTTCCAACGCGGGAATTTAACCCACGACCTCCGGGTCGAGAGCGAAGCTCTGAACCACTTGACCACGGAGGCGATTTAAGCAAATGAGTGAGTGTACGCATAGAGATACGAATGAACACCATCATCATACAAGCAACCAAGAAGGAGGGAGGTGCTTTAATTATATTATTAATAGTATTTATGAAAAAATATGCACCGATTGGGTACCAGAGGATGGACGACGTCGCCGAGGCCGGCCCAGAACAAGATGGCGCGACGAGCTGGACGCATACCACCCGGGCTGGCCAGCGGTGGCGCAGGAATGAAATACCTGGAGGACACTGGGGGAGGCCTTTGCCCAGCAGTGGCACAGGTTAGGCTATTAATAATAATAATAATAATGAAAAAAAACAACTAATCGTATATAATTTCCGCACACCCTGTACCTACGATATCGAGTGGTGTATAATCTGTCATTTGCATCAGCGCATCCCGGACGGGCTTCCACGGTTTACGGACGGACGGACGGACGGACAGCGTGTCATTATATGTATTGATTATATGCTGTCCTACATTTGAGTCAAGGTCATAGAAGGTGGTCGTTAACTTTTAGTGTTTTAATGCGAATCTAATAATAGGTTCTGTTGAACGAAAATAGTCAAAATATGTGATTTTTGACGTCTGCCAATTGTCTTGGAACTGGTTTACTAAAGTAAGCTTGTAGGTTTAAAAAATCTT
The DNA here is from genome assembly GCA_905187575.2 of Celastrina argiolus. Taxonomy (NCBI): domain Eukaryota; kingdom Metazoa; phylum Arthropoda; class Insecta; order Lepidoptera; family Lycaenidae; genus Celastrina; species Celastrina argiolus. The sequence continues at coordinate 1,404,438 of LR994591.1, read as the reverse complement.
GTAAAAAAGAACAATGAATATAGGCGCTGCATTTATTGAGATTTTTTTTAATTCCCCAAAAAGAACAAATAAAAATGCTGAACGTTTTGTATATTTTCTACTATTGTATGAAAATATTGCTTCTGCTCTCTAGAAGTCAAGTGTTTCATGAATAACTTTCCTTTTAAGTATTTTCACCCTAGTGATGTGCGGTGACAATCGATAAATATCGCAATTTCGTAATTCCGTGGCAAATAAATCAGACGCTGTTCGGTAATCGATCAGCTGGGTCCTTTGACACGTGAATGGACGACTCATCCATATTGATCCGTTCCTTCGTTCATTCATCCGCGAATGTGAACGAGATCGTGAAATATTGCGCATGTCGATAATGTGCGTTGACGGATTTTCGAAGACAGCGATCGTGTTTTAATTGTGATATATCTGATACCTGCAGTTTTGTAATCCCTAATACTGTTATGAAATTATCATGTACAGCGTTACGAAGGCACGAAGTTCAATAAAATTTTATTACGTTAATAAAATTGTCATGTACTCATAATAAAAAACATTCATAAGAATTTTTTACTCAATAATTACTTTTAATGAATAATTTACATCCTTGATGATGAATTAAAAGTTTCGAAATAAATATTCAAAATAAAATAGGGATGAGCTCACTCAATCATATAGATCGCTCGTTCGTGAAGTGAGTGCAATAGGTATCGACGCGTTGATTCGTATAATCTACATACGTTGTGACAGATGGCTGTTATTAGCGAAAATGATACGACGCAGGGCGGGGCGGGGGGCGCGGCCAATCAGGTGCGAGCACGTTATCTCACTCGTGTTCTATATTCAAACGTCAAAAAATAAATCAACGGGCGCCGTCTGACGGATGTGTGGTTAATTGATTGGTCCAATTTATTTATTGATCGTTATTTATCCGACACTTTTACACATTTTTCTAATTTCAAAATGGTAATGATGAGAACTGAATATGGAGACAATATAATTTGCATAAAGTCTAAAAAATCCAGCTTAAAGAAATTAGCTTAGAGATTTAAATCTAGCAATCGTTTAATTTTACTATCATAATATTATTATGTTGTTGGCTAAATTTCTATACAAAATATAGCCAACTTTTGAAACGGTAAACAATAAAGATAAAGACAGAGTACAAAAGGCAAATAATATCAAACAATACCGCACTTTTTTATATGCGAATATCCCAACTTTTTAAAGTCATTGTTTCGTGTAAGTAAAGGCGCTTTAAACACTTTTTTTTGCTAAATAAAAAGTGCCGACAGTTTAAAATAATTAGGTTAATCTATGCCTTATACAAATTAGCAAGTTTTTTATCCAAAGCGGCTCCTTTTATCCAGACATTAACAGCATTGTCGATAAGTTCCCCTTAGCGGTACATCCCTAGTTTGCACGATATTCTTTTGTATGGATTAAAAAATCGTTAAAAATATTAAATAATCGTTAAAAGGCTGTACGCCCATATCCGGCGGGGTTGTATGGATTTGTGATCGATTAATAGGGATTGTGTAAATATGTACAGACAGAAAACCCTACCCTATAAACCCTATGGTTTATATATGGTTATAATTTCTGTCTGAAATATATTGTGAATCATCTTTTTACTTACCAGTATTTTATAACAAGGAAAATTAAACATACATTTGCTTAAAAAATCTTAAGCTCTCTTTTAATATTTTATATAACTTATAATTAGACAACCGGCGAAGAAAAAAACAGTCATAAGTCATTCTAACAACCTTGGTTAAGCTTGAATATACAAAAATTATATCAATTATAATCGGCTTATGACTATTGATCACGATTTCGGTTTATTTATAGAAGGTATCGCCGCAATTATAACGATACATCTCGGTTTTATACCATAACTAGCTATTAATTATACTATCATAACGCCACTAAACTAATGGCTTTAAAAATTATCATACTATGATTTCGAAATCATTATGAATAACAGCAGTATTTTCATAATTTTGATAATATAAAGTCTTATTTATTTACACCATATTAAAGAGAAAGGAACAGGAGCGGAAACTAGTGAACTTTTTAACAAAATTTTACAAGATTAATATTATAATGGATAACAAAGAAAAGGCTCCCGGCAAAATGTACGATTTTCTTCATGGTTCCTCTTTGCAGTGCCTACCTACCTGGTTAACATTATTTTAACACGTTTAAAGCCGTTATTGTTTAATTTAATCGATAACAATGTGAAAGTTGCGCAACACTAAAGATGAAGGTGTCACAATAAATAATACGACACAAAATAAACTGTTATACATAAACGGCGTCATATAGTGATGGGAAATATTATCGATGAAATCTCATTTTCGAATATCGATATCCAATTACACGACACGGCGCCGATTAACATTCCATCCTAAATCGATGTCATTTACGATCATCGAAAAATTATACACGCGAAAGAATAATTTGTACATAATATAGATGCTGCCCACGACTTCATTTATGTAGACAGATAGTATTCGTCTAGAGAAATATAGAACTAATAATAGTCAATCGGACTATACCTAATTATTATTTTTTAAACAAAAAGACTATAATGCTAACATTTTAAATGTCACATAATATCTACCTGTCTTATGTTACAAAAAGAATTAACTGGATCTAACCAGAGTAGAGTGTTGTTTTGTCAAATGTTTAAGCATTACTTGCAATTTGTATAATTGCAATAATTAATCATATTATTAAAATTTCAACTAATGATCATGCGCATATTTTAGTTTAAAATTAATCGTTTGAATTTGGAATTCTGCATTCGGAATTTGATTGATTGAGCGCAGATGGTTTGAATTTTTGAATTTCGAACTGTCGAATCATTCGCATGATTTTTACATAACCGTTCCATTCATCTTTGAATTGGAAAAAAATTGTTTGCTACGTCATTGGTGTGCTTGTGTCCCTATAAATGTAACTTTATGTTTAGTGTAATAAGGTCGAAATTACTACATCAAGTGGAATTGAAATAAATAAATAATCATTATATCCCCTCAGTCACAGATTGAACTCAATTGCTAGTGACAAAAGGTGGAAATTCTTTTGTTGATTAGAATTAGCATAAAATTTTAGTGAGTTTCAACAATTTCGGGGGTTGGTTTGTACAAATGAGGCAACTGTTGAAATATTTTGTCACAACAATTTGTCACGGCGATGCTCGGTCAGCGTGACGTAGAAGATCTACAATCTATCGATCATTTAACGGAATCCTTTGGGGGCTTGAGCCTTTCGTGATTTTCATGTACAAATCTCACGTGCGATTTGTACAATCCCATTCAATATTTGTGAATGATTTTTTTATGAATTACAAATCATAAAAGTAACAGAATAGACTTTTTAATATTTAACACGTCATCGTCTAAATCACCAGCAGTGGGGATTTTTTCTTCAAAGGCTGGTCCGCATCAGGCCCTGATGATGATCCATCTAGATCTATTGTGACTTCTATATAGTACCAACCCCAATCCTATGTTACTTATGTACCAAATGAATTCATTGGTTTGTGATGCGACGTTCCTCGGACTTAAAGTATTCGTACCCAAGGTACGTTTCTACTCCTTTGAAGCGCTGGAAAGTCAAGGAAAAGATTGGTGTATCCTTGTGTATTGCGCACACACTTAGGCACAATGACTTCACTCGAAACCGACCACCGACACCTACATTGTGGGAGCTATAGCTCATGATGCTATGATATGATGATGATGATATACCCATAACAGCATCTATGGACGCTTCATACCACGTCAATCTGGCCCCGTGCTAAGTATCCGAAGAACTTGTGTTACAGGTACCAGACGACGGCAATACATTTAATATTTTTATACTATACACATATTTAAGATTTTTATTATATCATACACAAATTTAATACACATCCATGACCATAGAAAACTTTTTGTTCCCTCGGCGGGATTCGAGCCCGCGACCCTCGGTCGAGCACCAGCGCGCTCAACTACTGCGCTACGGAGGTCGTCAGTCAGTTCATAACAAGAAGTATATATTAAAAAAAGTAATAAGGCGACGTAATCAGTAATGCCGGCCGTACTGACGGATAGGCCGAGCGCTGATTTCGTTTTGATAGGCGCTAATTTGTTCTGCTCTCGCGTTTGACTTGACGACCTAATTGCGTCGGAGTGTGGAATACTGAACTTGGTAATTGTTGCCCTAACTAGCTTGTATTCTGAGCTTTGATCCTGCATCGAAATCAGTTTCGTAAAAAAATGTTTTACTGAAAAAAATCGAACTAAGTTTCGGATATCAGTCTGTCCCGAGCGGGACATACCCATTAATGGATGTCACTAGAATTTATTTTAAGAATTAAAAACTTTTCCTAGCAGCTCCACTCCCATAAATACAGTATCCCACTGGAAAACTGCGCCTTTTCGTGTTAATTTTTTTTCCCCAGCTCATGTGTTTCCATCCAGAGTGTAAAGCGGTCAGTGTCACACTGACTTTTGATGCATCTGCAACAGCATCACGAGTTTGGTGACCTTTTTATGAGACGCATTACTCGTCACAGTCTAACCTCATTAGCCAGAAGTCCACTGTGGCAAAACACGTATGTAACTATCGCATACCGCGTAATTTAAAAAAAAACATATCTCTAGTTCCCGCGCATTACTGATTCTTCGCGCCCACTTATTGTAAACAGGCCGTGAACCGACGTCTTAATTTGTTACACTATAAAATAGATCAATAAAATCTTATGTTACCGCTATAAACATGAAAATATATACAGTAGCTGGACTCGGAAGTAGAAAAAATCCAAGTTTAAACTTATAGCATTTACGACCGAATGCTAAAACGCATATTCAAGTTAGGAGCCATTAGAAGCCTTCGTTTTCACAGAGTGACGCAGTCATTGCTTGGAGGAATGATAAAAAGAGCATAACTATTTGAGATACATTTCTGTATTAATAGTAGGTGAGGATATTCCTAAGTAACAAAGAATTTATCTAACTAGCGCAATACGGTCAATGGATTGCGCTGTCAACAAGACACGATGTTATAAATTTTATTTCACTTAACTTATCCTCTTATTATCTTTAGTTTCTAAATATTATGTGTCGAAACTACAGTTTAATTCGTATTGAACTGACCCTAAAGGCTGAACGTTTAATATATTTTATTGTCCACTACGTCACAGCGTTTGTCCGTGGTGATCCTTACTCGTAACAATACACAGTTAGTATTCAAACCTCCAACCAAACACATGCGAGAATTTGGCAATACCTAGGGCTGTCGATTAGCAGTAATTTGCATTGGATAAAACAAAATACTTATATATTTATTTAAATGTGGTATAATGGCGGTGTGTATATTATTATTTAAAATACTATATGAACCACTTTTATTGGTCACGACAAATTTATTGTATTTAATAAAAAATCTGATAAGCATCATGCTTTCTGTTATATCCATATCATCTCAGACCACTAAAATCTTTCTAAGGCTCTTTTCTCTTCAATTATGTTAAAAGGTTTTTTAACAAAATACCTATATAATCATTTCATATTATATTTAGCCCCTATCCCACAATCTGTTCATAATAGAAGCTAAATATATTATGCTATGCTAGATAATATGAAACACATAACCTTACACTTATCAGAAGACTGTGATACAGGGGTTTTACTCTCCAAACTGATTCTATTTTAATTCAGATTCAATCGTGCCGAATACTCCCGAATAAATTGACGTTTTTTTATTATGATTCTCAGTCGATTGATATGGTCAGAAGTACACATAGTGACGATCTAACGATTTTCTTTATCCTGGTTAGTTTCAAAGTAATTCACTAAATAAAACACCAAAGGCCGTTGAGATCAAACTGATTTCGACTGTGCCACCAGTTAGCCTGCTGGTACTAAATTTGGTATTGCGATGCTCAGCTATAAGTAGTTAATCATTATTTCTTTGTGCCAACCCTGTTCCACTAGACCTACTGTATAATGCCCTATAATTAGATAAACTGAGTTAATGTGACATGTAATGCCAGTAGTGACTACGGCAGTAATTCGTATGCGAGGTCCATAAAGTAATTCAAGGTGAATAATCAAAATACACAATTGTCATTGAATTATATGACCGAATTATATTAGATGAATTATAATTAGATATAACAATGATGATATGAAAACGGAAAGCCAAGTGCGTGCCAGAATCGTGTACAAGAGGTTCTGAACGTAACGGCTAAAAAACGTTACAATATTTGAAGACATGAAGTATATTAATGAAGAATGAAGTACATGAGTACATTAATCTAAAGGTCCGTCTCTAGAATCAATGTACTTAATACGTTACTAGATATCATAAAATGTTTAATTGATAGTTTAAACTCAATTGTCTAGGTAATTTCTTTTGCGACATATCACCTTCATCGATTCATGTCTTCATTTATTTTGTTCCGTTTTTGTACTATTTGTTGCTATAGCAAAAGAAATTTCTGTGAAACTGTCAACTGTGTACTGGTGTAGGTATCCCGATCTATAAAATAGCCTGTTAATAAACGGACGGACAGTAATTTGCCCTAAAACAAATAATATTGAGTCGCAAAAAATGTTTAGGCCAACATAACGCTTAGTGACTTAACGTCTGATGATGACAAAATGAAATTAAAATTTTTAAAATTAAATCCTTACAAATACAGAATCCGATTGTCTATGCGCAGTACTAGAAGTCTAGGTGTATTTACGTCTCATGATGACAATTGACAAAATGAAATTAAATCCTTTCAAATACAGTATCCTGCAGTTTATGCGCAGATAGGTCTATAGTCTATTCGCAGTACGAGAGGTCTATAGTCTATGCGCAGTACGAGAGGTCTATAGTCTATGCGCTGATAGTCTGCGGCTGTGATTGTCTATGGCCGTTCCCACGCAGGTGATGGCCGGCAAATGACAGGGCGGCGTTCACACGCGTCCGCAACAATTGACTCTAATGTGGAGCGTTTTAAAGGCAATAACATTGAACTGTAAAATACAGTACAGACTGCCTTTGATGATTGAAACAACAATTGATGTAACTTCAAGATACTTTTAAGAGCAAAGAAGTGAAATCACTTAATAAACAGGGTGTAAAAAGACCTGTTATAACGTTGGGATTTATACTAACATTTCTCATTCTAGAAATGTTTTTTTTTGTAGTCAAAAACTTAAAAAAAACATTCTAGAATTGGAAAAGTTCATCTTTCAAAGTTATAGTGACTGCTATTTTTACACCTTGAATTGATGAAAACCTCTTCGAAGTTTATTTCTTTAAATACATGAATTTAAATGACGATAGAATAATATTGTTAACTCTCATATGAGTATTTATTTTTAAGGAAATTAATTAAGTTGATTAATTATGAACAAAATTTCATTCTTTAAATACAAATAAGCTTTTTAAATTATGATAAAAGCAGCTGAAACACTCAGAATACAGGCACTACAAATGACTAAAGACTTAGAAATTAGTACTCGCTTAGTTTTGAGTCACCATTTAATAATAGACTACTATACTACTACTATTCGAAATAAATGTCACATCTGTCGAACAATTATAGTTTAAGCGCTAAATACATAATGTGTCATTGTATATTTAATAATATCTATTTAGCACCAGAAACCACAAATCAGTTCAGGTGAGTGATTGTGTGGGTCTAGAAGCCTAGAATGCTGTGATAAAGTGTTTGATTTATTGACAAGAAGGTATGCAGTCCCATTATTTTGGACTGCTTATTGTTTGCTACACAATCCTTTCTTACTAATAATATTTGGTTTATGAATATCTATGTATGCTGGATGTTAGTTGATAGTTTGCAGCACATATGCTAATATCAATTCCGGAAAAATATTATCTTACATGCGAACTAAATCGCGGGTGGCATCTGATTTTAGACCTTTAAACAATTACTTCTAATATTACTTGATTAATGTTCAGAATAATTATGTGATTAATATTACAATTTTGCATTTTAAATTAGTAATACATTGTAAGGAACATAATTCTCATTTTTTTCCACCCATTGCTTGTGGAATTTTCGCTTATTTAAATCACGAATCTCGGTCAGTGATCTTGTATGCGAAAATTTAAAATCATCCGGTCGAGTACACACCGCGGGTATTCGAGCAGGTAACGTGACTGGGCAGATCGATTCCCTTCGAGTACCACTTAATTAATTTGTCAGTTGCGCTTACATTTTTCGGTCCGTACCAACCTATATATGTCTCGCATTACCACCCAAATTTGAACTCTGTAGCAAAAGTGTTATGGTTGAAACTCGAATGAACAGAAATGAGTTCACTCGGGCGTATAAACGGAAAATTGACGATTAAAAATCGCAGGTTCGTTTACTTATCTCGGATCTACACATGCGATCACCAGATTAATTACTTCTTTCGGACGTGGTGATGGCTCGTCAGTTTCGTGACAAGGTGTGAATTTGCAGAGTAGTCTGGTTTCATCGCCCGGCCTCGGACTATGTTATCCTTTTGATACTGATAAGATTTTAAAGATTTGAAAGATAAGTATCTTCGCACACGCAACTAATACTCTCGCACGAAAGTTTACGTTCGAGACGTTTTCGAATCGAGTTCGAATCGAATGTGAATCACCCGTAATTTTTGCGTAATAATCTATTAAAAAAATAAAGTTAAATGAATAGTTATTCGGACATAAAATGTACTTTTATGAGTCGTAAATTCGATAAGGTTGAACGTTGTAGCTTCCGCGACGGTAGCGAACCCTACTTTATTCGCTCACTGTGGACAATTATTGACCTACAGATAACCTGACATTTTTTACGATAAAGGTGATGTCATGTAGATTTAAGAAACCTTTACTAGACCTTGTTAATCCGCCACGCTGCTATAGGGTACATTTTATAACCGATATTTTTATAGGTGAATATATTTGTGATAATACTTTAGGGTGTGTACGTGCCTCCTAGATAGAGTATACTGTGAAAGTACCAGCGCTGAAAGAGTTATTTTTTTTATTTATTATATGGGCAGATTTATGATAGGGCATTTCTCATAGAAACATAAAAGTCAAAAGTAAGTATTTCAGCGCTGGTACTTTCACAGTATACTCTACATTGGAGGCACATCACCCTAGAGTTTTATCACGTATTGATTTTACACCTTGTATACATTCTCTGATTCAAGATACCATCGCTATTTTTTATATATATTTTTGGACGGGATTTGATATAAGCTTCGCTAAATGACAAGCGAATTCGTAAATCATCAAGCTTATGTCAAATCCCATAACTTTTGTTCTCGTACTTCGTTAGTGATGTAGAATAGCAATGGGATCTTGAATTGGCAATGGGAGCCCAGCTGTCCCACTACAGAATACAGTTTCGACTATTACTCAACACAATTACAATATCTCTGCGATCTGATACGGATTTAGCACCTTTTAGCCGTTTCATTACCATCTTATATCGAACATTAAAATTAATTATTCACAATAAATTAAGCCTTAACCATTAAATTGGCGGAAAGTCAAACGTGGAGTGAGTTTTATTTCTTTTTAATTGCCATTTAAATGTTGATCTAATTTTATTACGCTCGGGTTTGCTATTAACACATCGGCCAAATATCCGAGTCACTTAGCAATGAGGAAAACTCCGAAACGCGTTTTATTTTGTAAAGATCCAAGTTTAAAGCGTAAACAAAGAGACAATAGACCACTTAATGCTACTAATTTAAATGTTACTTATTTACCGTGCAATAAAGAAATGCATGTTACATTATTATGCTCGAAAGTAATATTTTAGTTTATTGTTATTCTAACGTTTGCTCGCGGCTACCAACGTAGTACTGTATCCCATAAGAAAATTAGACTGTTTTAACCCAATCTTCCTGCATATCAAATTTACAAAAAAATACTTGTAGTACTACTATTTATAAAAGTACACACGTAAGAAGTTATACTAGCTAAATTCATGGTGTCGGTTTTTCGTGTCAGCGTGCAAGCATCGTAAAAAATCTCTCATCATTTGTCCCTAACGCGCCAGAAAAGTATACCTAACTACAATAAAAAATAGAATTATAATCATATAATAGATAACTACATATTTAAGGAATTCTCATATAAAACTTATCCTTTGACGTATGTCCTCAATAGTTTTACCTAACGATTGCAAAATGTTAGGATACCTATCAAATTAAATCTTGCTAATATCTAAGACATAAATGTCGCGCAGAACATCCGATCGTAAACATCTTTATAGAATATAATTCATACATAATGACCGTTTGTAAATATGTATCTTCAATTAATTGATGGTTTTAATTAACTGTTTATTGATTAGATGTAATGCTTTGAAATTCAAATGTGTTGAAAACGGTACAATTCATATTTAACTCGTTGGGTCCAGGTAGATGCAAGTGGAAATTTGACAGTATTTTTTTTAATGAATGGTAAGAGTATTTTGAAAACACCCCGTTCAAAAGTCGCGAAAATCAGCATTTTGTTAACAGCTATATTTGTAAGTAAATCCTAAAAAACCGCGCTCCTCTCGTTAACATGTCCACACCCTTAGCCCGCGGTGACAGATCACCAGGCACCGCTCGTTCTAATTTAAGGGTGATGCCACGGATAAGCGCCCGCTGCGAGATTTACGCTGCGCCGAGATCCCGATTAGCGTTGTTTATACGCGAATATTGTGCAGCCAACATTGTTTTGGAAATAGAAACCGATACAGTGTTGATATTTGAGCATTAACTTTTATCGGAGGGTAAACCGCTTCGTTACGTAATGCGTTACGGCGCCAGTCTGTCTTCTTCTCACGGCAGCAGGCAGGCTATTCCTCTCTCACTCTAACCAACAGTGTAAGTTCTACACCTTCCCTTAACTTCTTTAATTTGGCTGCGTTGAAATTTTAGTTCCTTAGTTTGGCCGTCCTCTTAATTTATTCGTATTATAATGACTGGTTGCCAATCATAAAATATTTACAGTCACTTTCTATTAAATTTGATTTTGAACAAAGCACAATAATTTCAAAAATTTTGGCTATTTTTTTTTTAATGATATCAAGTTCGAACATACATTTTTTTACGCGTTTTCCATTTTCCCCAAGTAACGATCAATTTTCATTCCATTTTCCATGGCTCCAGTAACATGTACTTCGCGTAATTAAATCGTAGCAATATTGCACAATATCACGGTTGGGAATTAACCGCAGTCACGCAGTATTAACACTGAATTAGATTTCTGTGGCGGTTTTAATGCGCGCTGATAAGGCGCAGGTTTAGTTTTTTTTAGTTTTTAGTCGCGCGTGTTTGGTCAAAGGTAAATGATTTTATAAATATTAAGATTTCTTATAACCCCCTGACTTATAATTATATTTACATGATGTTTTTTCTTCTTTATTTACCAAATAAAAAGATCCAATTTGCTTAACTTAAAACAGCATTAAAAACCACTGAGGTTTGTCCATATCTGTATACAGTCTTATTCGCAATGTATATGTCGCAGTCATCTGATTGAATCTGCTATTTAAATGAATGACTAGCGCTTTCATTGAATCCTGTTTTTACCAACAAATTTTAGAATCCGAGACTAAGACAGCCATTTAATATTTTAGTTTTAAGCTTCGAAATTTCCGAATGAGTACTAATAAAACGAACATTAAAGTAAATTAATCAAAAAATATATCAACACATTGCTATCTGTACGAGCTGTTTGACGCCATTATATTACCGCCTAGTGATTCAATTAAATAACTTGATTCAATAAGATGACTGCGACATATTATATACAATGCCCTTGTCTGATGCGTTATAAAAGTCACTTGACAGACAAGGACAAAACATAGTATATCTACCATGGAATATATAACATACAAACTAGACGTGATGTGTGCGTAACCTTTTTAATTTTGTTATTAGTTGTCCCTTTTGTCATTGTTTTAAAAACGAAATTAATTACAATTATTTTTTTTATTTGATGTGAGGAAAAATTGCTATGGTTTTAGTTATTTGATTGGTATTTTATTAGTATTAATATAATTATAATTGTGATTTTTAAGCAGTAGCCTTTATGGAAAACTGCAAACACTTATTAATCTAATTGCAGTGAAAGTTTAAATGTTCATTCAAATTTTATTGTCTTGAGTAATAATCTAAAATAATTGTTTTTTTTTTCAGATGAATCAAAAGTGCAAGGTCTGTGGGGAGCCCGCAGCAGGGTTTCATTTTGGAGCATTTACCTGTGAAGGATGCAAGGTATTTATTTTTTAATATTCCTTTCAAATTAATCTAAAATATAATAACTATAAATAATCTTAACGTATAAGACCAAAGGTGTTGCAAATAAGGCATGATTGCATTGCGACTATACAAACTAGAGCTCGAAACGCCATTTTAAATATTAGAGTACGGTGTGCAAAATAAAAGTTACATAATATTACATTTGACATTTTCACAAAATTACCGAGCACCACTATTGCTCAGTAGCTTAGAATGTACTAAAGGAGGTCGCGGGTTTCGACCCGTTTCAAGCTGGTTTCGATCCAAATTAAATTAACCGTCGTCCAGTATCTATATTTCCGTTTCCTATAACACGTAGCACAAGTTCTTCGAGAATTTGTAGGGGACCAGATTTACGTGGTATAAAAAGCGGCGATAGTTATTATTACTGAAATTTAGGCCATTTTCAGAATATGTGAAAATGTTCAGAAAATAGTCAAAGGCCATTCGCACATACCCTTTCGGTCACGTTCGGAAATGATATAACGGTAACGAATTACCGATCCACATTACAACACAAACATAACATCCTAATATTAATTGCGATAATCATTAATCGATTTTGTCCCCGATCTGCTGGGGTAATCTGAACCTTATGGCCTCAGAGGGTGTAGGAGGAGAAACCTATATTCGCTCGCCGCGGCCTATCCGGGAGATTCACGTCAATAACTCGATCGGCATGCAACGCTTCCGTTACGATTTTTTGCTGACGCTCCTAATTAGAACAATCCTTAGAAAATCATATTAATTAATAGAGATACCGAGTGATATTTAATTGAGGCGGATATTTTGGATTCTGTGCCCAAGTACGGTCGGCATAACGGTTGGCCGTGTAAGAGGTTGTATGACATTCATATCAATTTATTTTTGCGATCCTCTGAGCTACAACTTTGTTAACTCCGTTACGATTCAATGCGATCTAAATATCTATATCTATACTAAATATTATAAAGCGGTTTGTTTGTTTCTACGCGCTTATCTCAGGATCTACTAGTCCGATTTGAAAAAATATGTTTTGTTGGATAGTTCATTTATAGAGGAAGGCTTTAGGCTATATATCATTACGCTGCGACCAATAGCAGCGAAGAGTCAGTGAGAAATTATACAAAAACGGGGAAAATTATTCACATTTTGGGACTTTCGTTGTGTGCGCTGCATAAACGGTTTATGTCACTCAACAAAATAAAAAACCACGCGAACGAAGTCGCTGGCACAGCTAGTATAATATACAGGTATATTATTGTAAAAAGAGCAGATACCGAAACTTTGACATATGATTAATCTACCTTTTTTCATCCTGGAAATGTATTTTATCAAATGTAATAAAAACTTATTACCATTCATTAATTTTAGGCTTTATCAATTGGAAATCCAGCGAAAACAAAAATAGCCAGTCAAATTGCCAGTATTAGGGTGATACAGTTTTTTAGTACTTGGTCGTGTCTCTGTAATATCTACTTTGTGCCCCGGATGATTAATTATTAACTATAAACAACATATTATATTCTATGTTGTTATTTATGAAGATAGTCGGCTGCGTAAACTAGTTGCATTAGTACCGGTAGCGAGTCGTAAACAAATAAGGCCCACCAGAGCGGTCCGTACCAAATTTCATTAGGCCCTCAAAGTGATATGGATGTATCACTTTACTTGGAATGTTATTAGTAAAGATCGTTTTTCTATAAATATCTAAAGGTAAATTGTGTATAAGTGGCAATAAGTTATATTTTTATATTTAAAAGTAAACGAGTCGATAAGACTAAGTCCCGATTTCACCAACGCATGTTAGTGTTAACGGCTTGTTAAATTACTATGCCTTCTCGACTAAAAATAGCCAAATCGGTTCAGCCATTCTCTAGTTTTAGCGAGACTAACGAACAGCAATTAATTTTTTTTTCAATAAAAGTATACAATTGTGCTAGACAGGGTGAGACACCTAAAAAATAAGGAAAATATTTTATGTACATTTTCTTGAAAATGTACAAATGAAATTTAGATTTTGGAATAACACATGCTTACTCTCCTTTTTTATGATGAAATAAGAGTTCTTTTTGCTCATAAGTCAGGGGAAATATCCAACGTTGGATAGAAATAAATAAGGAAGTGTCATCAGACAATCCGTCTTCTCCTCTGGTCTCATTACCATTAGGCATCAGCCATGGGCTAAGGCGATACTAAAGGAGTCACAAGTGCATTCAAAGTATTATGTAAACCGGTGAACTCCAGTCAGGTGGAACAACAATAGTGTTGCGCCACGCGGAACCCTCGCCGGCGCCGGCGGGGCAGGACGCGGGAAACGAACTAGTTTCTCGAGGAAATTCAGTTCAATCATCAATACTCCTCACTACGCCCTCCTTACACTACCTAGCAGTCAGAATCGTCTAACTGCTGAGGGGACTTAGGCCCGTATAAATAATACAATATCAAACCTAACCTCACTTAAGAACCTATTTGACAGATAAAAAAACGTTACGTTTCACTTTTAAAAATGAAGAACTTTAATTTTTTTATACGTAAAATTAAAGATATTTTAATGTTTTTCTGTACTCTATAACATGAATAAAACGGTATAAAAAGAAAAGAAATTAATGTACTTTATTTATTATTAACATTAATAAAGTTGTTCACTTTCAAAAGTGTAACGAAACGTTGTTTTATCTGTCAAATAGGTTCTCAAGTGAGGTTGGGTTTGAGATTGTTTTATATAAACGGGCCTTACTCTGGAATTTAATTTCCGAATCCAATTTATTCTCATATATTATGAAAACTCGATATTACAAATTTTTGAGTTGTGCCCCTATAGTAGGAAAGGTGCGACATATAACGCGTAATAATAAATTCAATGTTTTTCTGTTGTGACGGTCCATAGTATCAAACAAAGACAGGAACACTGAATAGCTAATCAGTTTACTAGATCGGTTAAGATGTACATCCAAATACCACCGAATTAACTTGTTACACAAAACCTTGATTTATAAAAAATGATTGATGATGATGTACAAATGATGGCGGTTGGCCAATGCAGTTCAAAGGCCGGAAAATTTCAAAAATATCAATTGCCTAATGATCTACATTGTTGCTACATAGATCTTATCGCCCGGTCGTTTAGGATCGAATCGTTTGGATCTTACGGCGGAATACGCCACTGAAAGGGGTACCTGAATCATGTTTGTATTAACAATGTATGACATTATTTTTTAACATGACATTGTTTTGTCAACAGAGCGACAAATTGCTACGCAGTTTGGGCTGCGTGTCTTAAGGCCGATTTTTCAATCGACAGATAACTTTTATCTAAGGAATAATTAAGTGACTTTGACAGATTTTGTATGGAACAAATGTCAAAGTCACATTTATATTCAACAGATAAAAGTTATCTGACGATTGAAAAATCGGCCCTTAAAAAGTAACTGTAAAAAAAATACTTTTTTTACTATATCTACATGGTAAAATGACAATGAATAGCACATGCGACTTGAGAGCCTCTTAAGCAGAGTTTATGTAGCGGCTGTTTGGCATTTCGTTGTATCAAAATGCAATATTTTTGTCTTAATATATTTTTATTTGTTGTTTTTTGCACATAATATTATTACATATCTGAATATATTGCAACTTTGTCACAAATATATAAAGTACGCTACCTGTCTGTGCGTCGCACCGCGTGTGCAGTCACAGTCAATTAGTTGTATAAAACATCTTGTTACTTATTGCAAATACTTGTACGTTTTATTGATAGATTGGAATAAGTGTGCCATGCTCTATAGGATATTATGTTTATTAAAATTAAATTCTAATGCATTTTTTTTTTCTCATTATGTAATTTAAGTTTTAAGTATAAAATATGAATATTTGCACGCCTCATGAGAGGCAAAATAAGCATGAACATAACATCCTTTTTTGTAACATCTCAACATTGTACCTTATTTGAGCAAATAAAGAACTATCTATCTATCTATCTATCTATCTTAAGAAATATGATTACTAATTTTTAAATTCGTTATAAAATCAAATGGTGTTTTGTTTCTAATCTATACAATTATTATAAAGAAGACTAATTGTCTATCGCCATTGATTAGTCTGATAGACCGATTTTGATGAAATTTGGCAAAGATTTAAAGCAAACCACGGGAAGAATTTAAATAAAGGGAAGAATCTCAAGACAAAATCGGTCATTATTACATTCCGAGCCTATTCAATGAAAACAAACAATCGCCTTTACATAATTATTATAGATAACGAAAGTATTTAAAACGTAATCTTAATTATGTTCAAAATTCAAATTAATTATTCAAATTGTCTGTCTGTGACCTATGACGTAGTGACCTTGACAGATCCACTTTATCTTTTGTCCATTAAAATAACGGGTATGTCTAGGTATACCTGTAGTTCAAATATGCTGGCTAAAATCGTCCTTCGATGTATAATCTAGAACAAATTTTTGTTAATTTTCAAAATTACATTATAATTAAAATATATCCGGAACAATTTGAATTTAGACCAAGAAAGAGAGCGATATATCGATATGTGACGTCACAAACAGCTGCCGCCATATACATTTGTAATAAAATTTGTGGCGAAAGCAGATTGTGACGTAAAAATAGTTTTACTAGATTTTTAATTGTGTTCACCTAAAGAACTATTTATTTTTGATTTATTCGCAATAATTTAAAAAAATATTTTTGGTAACAATATCATTATAGATGAGAACGTTTATAAATATTACACGACACACATATAGGACTGTAGGGGTACACATAAAAAAGTATACTGGTTGCAATAAAAAAAGTGAAGATTTTTTATTATTTTGGTCGCGATAGCATTGAGCCTTATTTCTTTACTCCCTCGGACTAGAAAACCTCTATGTCGATAATTGGAGCAATGGTTAGTTAGTGGTCAGTCACGTTTTATCAACCACTTTAATATTTATCAAGTATTAAATCTTCTCGTGCGGTATTACTTTTAATAGGAACTAATCGCTATATTTGGTGGTGGCAATAAGAAGTGCCTAGTCCGAGGCACGGCCTTCCATCCCATACAATCTATATTTAATACAAAAAAATTACAATAGATGTCACTACTATTAATGTTTGTAAATTATAAAATGTAAATATGCGAATTAAGTACAAATATTGACATTAAAATGAAGAAAAGCATATTTTTAAGCATTACATCACATTAAGCTAAATTCAACTCCTTAATTAAGAAGAAGATACGAAACGAAATTAGTAATTAGTAATTTCCAATAGTGGCGCTAGATGGCGGTTTCCGGAATTTCTAAGGACTTCACCCTTTCGACGATACCACTTTCTAGTACTAGGTCGTGTCTCTGTTATATATCTACTTTGTGTGCGAGGTAAAAAAAAATATGGCTACGCAGATAACTATCCCACAGGCTCTTTTTAACCCCCGACGAAAGAAAGGGGTGTAATAAGTAAGACATGGGTTAATGCCTGGTTTTTTTTGTTTTGAAAGTCGACGTGATTGTGAGTGCTCTAATTCATCATCAGTAACTTAACAGTTTGGGGGTCACTTAATTTTTTTTTGTAGTTATGTAGATACGAGGTGTGAAATAAATGAGTGATAATACTTTAGAGTGTGTATCTGCCTTCTATATAGGAGGTACTTTCGCAGTAAGCTCTATACGCAGAGTCCATACACAACCTAAAGTATTATCACTCATTCATTTTATATATGCTTACTTCAATAGTACGTTGGGTTAAAGGAAACTTTACTTAGTAGGTAATCGCTTCTGTAGACCCCTTTTGCGACTGGTTCCTGTTTGGTTTCATAGATAACATTTTGGTTTACCCTATGGATATTATAATATTTTGGACACACCAACCCATATTTTAGACACACCTTATATTATTTTAATTCGTTTTAATTATATGTATTTCCTTGAACGGTTTGCCACTATTAAAATTTATTTCCTCTTTTAAATGATAAAATCTAGATGTACTGATAAAATATCTCTCGATTAATTTCAAGTAAATTTATTAATTATTTTGGAATATATTTTATTTTACTTTGCCTATTAGGAAATATATTTACTGTGAACTGTTAACTGCCAAATCGTGTCGCATTTTGGCAAAATTATATAACAGTTTCAAATTTAAAAAAAAAATATATATTTTAACTTTGGCGAAGATTTAGGGCGTGTTTCGCCAAGCGTTCAAGCAATCATATTATCCCCTTTGTATTTCCTGTCAATGAATGAGATGGCATGGTATTTTAACATGGCGTTAACTTTAACATTGCTTGGTGAAATACGGCCTAAAGCTCTTTTTATAACTTTCTTGAGAAGGTTTTAGTCGCGATTCTGCGTAAAACTATTAAATGCTTAGACCATAGATAGAAACATAATATGATATCTTTTTTATTAAGATATTTTGGCCTATTCTTACTTATGACCTCATATATCCGGGTGTACGATTAAAACATCGAATAAGGTGTTAATGCTTATTAATGATACATTTGTTATTTAAATCGTCTGTTTCGTGTCTAATTTGGAAGTAAATACCCGCTCCAAATTTGGACGTAAAATTTTGATTTACGAATACAGATTTAAAAATCGATCATTAAGTTATATGCCTATATTAATTTTTAATCGTTCTTTTACCAACTTTGTCTTTTTTGAAGCACAGATAAAGTGAACTAGTGGACTTGGTACAATAGAGATAAAGCTTTTGATAGTATATCGTTCGAATTTAATGTTATGAAAACGTAAACAAAAATTTAGAAGTCAACCAAATTAATGTTCCATTGCATTCATTGCGCGGTAAATAAGTGAAATTAGCATTAAAGTATCAGCCTTGTTTACATTTGGTGTACATTGAGTCGGAAAAGAGTATAGTTACTAGCAAAACTAAGTTATTTTGACTCCATTGTTTTTGGTATCCGTAGCACAAGAACTCAACACGGGTCTAGAGAACTAATGAGGTGTGAAGGCGTAAATAGGTTTTTTATTATACCACAGATAAAAAAAACTCTGGTCTCATCTTCGTCTATGGAAGTCCATTTATGAATTTCAAAATGTTTCGATTTCAAACGACAGGTCACACGCCGGCTAATTATATTCGAATTGAGAGCAACTCAAATTGCAGTAATGCACGCGAACGGAAAACGCTCAGCGCGTGGCCGGCGACTGAGATGCGCGGCGCGGGGAGCGATTAGCGATCATTTTGGTATTATCGTTGTTTATTGATTACAGAATACTGAAAAGGTAACAAAAACCATTAAGCACAAAATCTCTCCGTAGTTGCCGATACGTATATAAAGGGTTTCCACCCTGCTGCTTATTAGGGTCAGCTTGTTTACTTATACTCTTATTATTGTTATGTTTGTTTATTGCACTTTTTAATTTACTAGATATTATACTTGTTGAAGTATTAATTAATTGAAATAAGCCATTCAATCAGTATCATTGGTCTATTTCGACATTTACGCTGACAAATCTTCTGACTTTAAACTTACCAGACTATGTCTCCGCTGCCCGCCTGTCCGTGGCACGGGCCTTACGCAATAAATCATGGCCACTAATTTGTTTTTAAAGGTTTTCTGCTATCTGCGTGTGTATTGTGTGGAGACAAGCGCCGGCCCATAGACATATTCAAATAGATCCCACATGCTTTAGCTTTTTACACTTTTTAAAGTGTATCATATTTTTGTAACTTTAGGAATATAATATTTTTGTTACTAAAGTTATAAAAATTACATATGGATATTTAGAGTTTGATACAACCCTGATGATAACTATGATGCGGACTTCAAATGTTCTAAATCAATTAACAGAAATGTAGTTATTAATTTAAAAAAAACAGCAGTTTGACTAAAACGCTAGGTACTTGGGTGTCTGTTTTGTTTTGCATCTGTATGTTATAAATACAAATAAAATGTGTATAAATCTCTAATATCCTAGCACCTGATGATTATTATAATACAATACAGTCCTGAATACTTCGCTAAGCGGTTCTCGTGCAGTATCTACGCGAATGTATATCTGGTGTGCCTTTGTGTCCCATTGTGGAGCGGTAGTCAAAGCCGCCGCCGTAATTTGTCACAAACAAACAAAATGGCCGACAATACTAATTGGAGAAGCTCACCTGCGTCAGATTAAATACGATTAATGATATAGATTTGTTTGTATTTAAATTATTTGCATATCTCTGTATTAATGAGATCGGTATATTTGCTACGAGTTGTAGCCGACTGCGAGAAGGAGGGTAATGTTTTCGATCGTACGGTGAATCGAAACGGTGTTTATTATTAGTTTTAAGAACATCATCGTTAGATTAGTCTCAAGAAGATGTATATTGGTATTAATAATAGTCGATTCGTTCATTCATTCAATCAGAGTTTCGACATTAGAGAAGTGCAGCAAAGCGAAGATCTAAAATCTAGTATAGCAAATTCATCTTTAAATGTCCAACACACTGTAAAATCATTAATTTTACAGAGTTTAATTTACTGTGAAAGTACCAGCGCTGAAAGATGTACTTTTCTTTAATTATTGTATAGGAAAATTTATTTTGTTGGGGCATTTTTCATACAAACATGAAAATCAAAAGTAAGTTTTTCAGCGCTGGTACTTTCACAGTAGGACTTATACATAGGAGGCACATACACATTACACACCCCAAAGTATTATCACTTATTTATTTTACAATTTGTATAGAGAAAAAATGCTTCTAATATGTCTGGGCACAAACAACGCTTCGTTACTATAAATACTTAGAATAAAATTAAATTAGGACGAGCGTACAAAAACTTCCAATAATAATTAATTGGAATCTTATGCCATCAGTTCCGTCCCGACCTGTCCATCACGTGGGATAGGGTCAGATGTTAACACGTGGGGTCACGTGTAATTAGACACATCATTATGATAATCAGCTAAACCCATAATTAAGTGAAACTGGGCTAGGTATCTATATAATTGGTGTGTGAAAAGTGTAATAAACGGGTTATGTAGTCAAATATTTCGTTTAGGTGTATCTATGAGGGTGAAAAAAGATAACAACTCTGGGGACTGATTCATGATGCCATCGCTAATTATCGCTTACAAAGTTCGATAGCAAAATGTATGAGATTTGACATAAGGTACGCTAAATGACATACCAAATCGCAATCATTCCCCTGTTATTTTTATCGATTTTCGTTAAAAAACGATACCATCGCTTTGCAGTCTTTTTTCTTTAAAAAGATAGACTTTCTATGTTTTCTTTTCTCTCTTTTCGTTGACAAATACAACATCAATATGTTAGTTATCTTTTTGGAGCATTTTTTGATACATTCGAGTATTTCGTGTCGGTAACCTTACCTTACATGGCAATCCACAATCACGTATACAACAGAATTTCTTGACATTTCTCGTTATCGACAATTAATAAAGCGATAAACAAAACAAGAGCGAATTCAAATTAATCGAAACAATGCAATACCATTCGCCACGGCGGTTAATTGTTAGCTATAAGGTCGAGAGTCCCTTGCTCGGCTATTGTCTTAGGCAACTGTCAGTGCAACAGTTGGCACACGATTATTGGAGCGGGTCGTTGTCATTCGCATCACGAAATGAGGTGATGCTACGCCATAAACTAACGTCGATACTATGTTATATAGATTACAGACATAAATGTAAGGATTGAACAACGCAAAATGAAATCTTGCGAGAAATTTTTTAACAATACAATACAAATTTCATCAAAATCTCTTCAGTAGTTTTTGCGTAAAACAGTAACAAACATATAAACATACATAATTGCATACATACAAACCTTAGCATATAACAGCAGTAGCATAATAATATATTGATACTTAACCGCACATTATAAACTATTAGAAACTAGAATGTCAGTACGAACGTGCAGTTTTTTTGTAGTTATGAGTTATAAAGCTAGCAAAAAGTTCCGAAAGGGCAATTGAGTAAGATCCTGATTTCTTACAATGAGATAAGCGAAGATTTTGAACAAATTCAGCTGAATTCCAATTACTTTTTTAAGTACAATTTGATTAAATCCTTGAACTGGATCCTAACTCATATTAGAATTTGGCAAGATTTGGCAAAATCTAAGACAAAATAAATCCCATAAATATTTTTAACGAGATTAATAAAATTGAAAACGCCCTTTTATTCCAAACAAATTGTTTTTGTTGAATTCAGCAAAACATTAAGTTCGATTCTATCAAATAGTTAAAGCAGAAATTGGCAAGATCCTGTAAAAGAAATTTGATAAATACTTTAAACGAGATTCGGAGAGATCCTTTGATTTCACACAGTTGTATCTGAATTGTGACCACTATTTTCAACAGATTTTGATAGAATCCTTTAGCTGCATTAGCCTATTATTTATAAGTATCCTACCAAATATTTTCTGTGGCGTTCCCGTTAACACAATTGAAGACATGAATCGAGAAGAAAGAAATTATGATTTTGAAAAAATTTAGGTCAAACTGTCACTTAAACATTTTAAAATATTTCGCTACACGCAAAAGATCCTGCCGCTCCCGCGCCGCCGCCGCTCCCGCCCCGCTGCCCGCAAAATTCGAGGCTGAGGCCTAAATGACAGTTTAAAGTCTTATTTTCGGGGTAGAATTTTTTTTGCGACAATATACCTTCATCCACTTATGTCATCAATAATATTTAATAAGATTTAAAAGCTAGCAATTTTTAAACATGTCGATAGCATACGCCATAACTAAAACATCCGTATCAGTCGACAGTCCACACCTACAGATTATTTATTGCGTATTGGCTAATACCGGATCACTGCCACCGACCAATCACCTGACAGCATTTATTGGTCGATTGTCATTTGGATATTTTTGAAGACTATTATCATGTGAATCTAGTTTGATGGACGCGTGGTGATCTGACGCAGTTTAAAGTACAACAGATGATTTATCTGTGTGCCAAGTGCTCACCGTGAGTTAAATAAAATTTGTATGGAATTTGATATCATCATTTGCCAGTGGGAGCGTTTAGATGTCATACACATTGTTAACATCCTCACGATGACCACTAACAGAAGCTCCCACTTAGCACACTGTATTGCTAATTATTTTCTGCGATACACCGCTGTTTGGAAATCCATCAACGCTGTATTCTGTTTAGGAATTTAAACTAAATTCCTATCATGAAGTTCATCTCAATAAAAAATTAGTTCGAATACCAAAGATCGGTATCTGGCCCATGGACAGGGACCATGGTCCATTACCGGATGAGTATCAGAAGCACGAGTTCTAATGCCAGCCGCAATCACAACAGCCGCCGGGTCAGCGCTTCTGGATGTAAACGAGATGTGACGCGTGCGCATTCTTACAGATGCAATGGAATCTCAGTCATATTAACCACAAATTAAAGTTCAATTTCATTGTCGTGCGATACGATCTGACGCGTGCGTTTTATTTTACATCCGCTTCGGTTTCTACTCTATTCTCTTCAGCTTAGAGTTCAATTTTGTTTACTATGTTAGATCGACGCGTGCGTTTTTATAAAATCCATTTTTGATATCAACCCTATCTCTTTCGTTTTAAGGTTCATTTTGACCTGTGAGGTCAGTGCGGGGTCAGAAGACGTTCTCACGCTTGTCCACGTCAGTTTAATTGTCAAAATTCGGACAGGCAACATACAATTTGTCAATTTGACGTGTTAGGAATAGGTTGGCCCCGCGGCGATGGCTGCTGTCCTCGTTTCTATATTGTTTTTGGACAAATAAAAAAGGTTTTCGTTTGTTTGACTGATGTTGCACCGTGGTATAACACGATCGGAAAAAGATAAGGAAAGATTGTATTTATTCAGTAGACTTCATTTTAAACAAACGGTTTTTTAAGTGTCGATGTTAAACTTCATATTTTTATTAACCTGATCCGCTTATTCATACACGCAAAATGAAATCCTGATTCTGAGAACCGTACATTTTGCAACTACTACAATAGCAAATTTCATCAAAATCTCTTCAGTAGTTTTTGCGTAAAACAGTTACAAACATATAAACATACATAATTACATACATACAAACCTCAGCATATAACAGCAGTAGGATAATAATATATTGATACTTGAAGCAAAAATGAATTATTAAGGGCTACTTTTGACTACAGGACGATCTCTAGTATCAATTAAAACGCATATAAAATTTAATGACCACCAGCGAGTGACATAGTAGGCATATTTATCATCAAAGTGATTCCTATCAAATGTGTTACATTGTAAGGACCATAAACGTGGCCCTGAGCAAAAT
Source organism: Celastrina argiolus (assembly GCA_905187575.2). Taxonomy (NCBI): domain Eukaryota; kingdom Metazoa; phylum Arthropoda; class Insecta; order Lepidoptera; family Lycaenidae; genus Celastrina; species Celastrina argiolus. Next base: position 1,379,915 of record LR994591.1, on the reverse strand, counting down.
CCACGCCATTAGAACCTCGTAAATCGGGCAAAGTTATGCCATCTACCTACCGCACCATGCCACACATATGCCACATAGTTTATGCCACGGCTTAGATTTACGCCACACATTATCTCTTATCAGTGTTGTCCGCTATCGCCATATTTTATTAGGTACAGATTGTAACATGTTTTTGAATAACAAAGTAATAGTATAGTGATTCATAAATCATAAGTAAGCAAGGCAGAGCTTTTTTTAATTTGTAGTAATTACATTCTAAATAATATACCTCTAGATTTAGAATACCCTACAAACCGTAGGTTAGATAAATGCTTTACCTATGAAGTATTAACCCAATAACCTGTAATGTTGCTAATATCGCAAGGTTTAAAAGTAAAAGTTAAAATTAAGACGTAATATTTAAGAATCTGTTAAAGCCTATTTTACTATTTTTGATTCATGATTTATTTATGTCTAATCTGTGTATTTTTATATTAAAATAGGTAGAATATTTAAATAGGTTCTACATAAGTTCGGCTGCATCGCGCTATAGAAAATTTGATACTAATTAAATATAAGTTAGGAACAAAATGTAAATAGTTGGATTGGAAAGCAGTAAAATATAAGTCTACAAGTAATAACGTGGCTTTACTTAGTAGATATTTTTGATTTCATGATCCGGCTCGAAGGGCCATGGACAGAACCATAGAACAATTTTGCTACCTTATCAACAAAAATATAAGAATACATTAATTTGGTTAAATGTTTGTTTACTATTAGATCGATTGGATCTGAACTTAGATCTTATGTAGAGAAAAGCCCTTAATTCTACACGCGGACACTAGTAGACCCTACTGGTCCTAGCTTTACAAACCCAATTACTTAATCAAAATGGAAGGCTTGGCTGTTTTCTAAAAGTAATGAACAAATAAAAAATTACGGAAAAGAAGCGAATAGATCGTCAAATAGAACCATTCTCGTATTTATACTTATTATTTACGTAGACTTATTATTTTTACTTATAATTATTTTTATAAAATTATTATCTCTATATCATTAACTGATAAAATAGTTTGATAAAAACTCGTGTTATTTTTAGTTTGGATTAATCAGTATAATTATGCATTTTACATTGTTTTCACTAGTGCCAAATTCCTAGTTTGAAATTCACATCCTTTCAGATTATTTCACGCTGAGTTTACGTAAGACCATTTATCCATTTCTACCAAAACATGGCTCTGCCTACATCTGTTTCGTCTGTCCTTGGCATTTCGCCAAATAAATGAACATATTTTATATGCTGACCCGTGTCCGCTTTTTTGAGCATACAAACCGTTTAAACCTTCCCTGGACTTCTATGAATATTTCAACACTAATAATAGCCAAATCGGTTCAGCCGTTCTCAAATTTTAGCGAGACTAACGAACAGCGATTTATTTTTATACATAAAAAGAAGATAGGGCCCGTGCCTACTTCGTGGAGCATAAAAACAGTTTGTGATGAACTTTGAAACCTTCCTGGGACATCCACGAATATTTCAAGACCAAAAATAGCCAAATCGGTTCAGCCGTTGTCGAGTTTTAGCGATACTAACGAACATCAATTCGTTTATATATATAGATATTTTATAACTCCATTTATGAGTACCATAAAGCTGGGTCGGGGCCCGGGTGAGGTCTAATGCTTTGACATTACCTTTTCCATCAGGCTTTGATGGTTAACCATTACGGTTCGGCATTAACAAGTTATTAACAAAGTCTTATTTATAACCCGGGTTATAGTTTAACTAGTTTCGCAATACTGGCGTATTGTCTCTGGCGAGAATATTGAATAGAACAGAGATCATTTTGGATCTAAAATGAGTCAACGAAATATCATAGTGTAAAATTTGAGTTCGACCTCCTTTCAAAGCTACAACATTTTTTTTTTGTTGGCTGGCTACTTGACATTGTGGCCCAAACTTGTGTGCTGTCTATGTTTTTTTTTTAATTAAATGGCTCATTGCACTGGTCTCTATGTACAATCGTTTTTTTTGCCAATACAAATATTAAAACATTAATTACGAACATTAAAAGCTAATTTAGTTCTACAATGAAAAATGATGATTTTCGAAACATTTAAAATACAAATAGAATACAATAAGTACTTAGTGCCCTTTTTGTTAGCTTCACCCATATATTCGGTTCGCTCTATCTGCCTATTTATTTATAATTAACAAAATCTTTAAAAGAAATAGGTGTAATCAATGACAATACACGGACAATATTGAAAATAATCTCACGTTCATATTTCAAAATATCTGTCAGAATTATCACTTGCTCATAAACTTATTGAGCCTTATACGGACGTCACAAGGTCGACATTAGAAGGGATCATTTACCTAATAGGCGGGGTCATATCGAAACTACTGACATTGTACTCAAAACCGATACTTGTTATATAATTTATATCCATAATACCTGTTAAAATTATCCTCCACTTTGTAACCATAACAGCAGATTAGCTTTAGCCCGCTTCTCACCCAGCATAAAGTCCATGGAACTGATGGCACTTTTCGGGATAAAAGTATTCTAAGATCCAGGAGCTCAAAGCTATATGTCAATTTTATCAAAATCAGGACGTCCTTAAATAATATGTTGATATGAATTATATAACGGACGTAAATAAAACAGTTGGTCCATGTTCTTGTATCTTATAATATTTAATCGGGCAGAGTCTCTGCTTACAACAATATACATCTATTCTTGAGTCTGAAGACAATCGAACGTTAACGCCCTTATATATTATTGACAATCGTTCGGGCAAAAATCAATATGAGAACTATTTTACAGATTTAATTATAATTAGCTAAATACGTTTAAATCGAATATAATTATTAGGTAACAAATATTTATCCTTTATCAATAGGCACTTAATTATAATATAATTATTCGTACTTTAGTTTAGATAATAAATTGTAAGACAATTTATTATTATGGAAGTGACGTCATGGGTTGCCACATTCAAATATTTAATCACTTAAAATAACTACATCAATATAATCTATAACAATCAGTTGATTGATAAATTACCAATAAACAGCTCAATGAAATTAACACTAGTATAATACAAACACGCATAATTATAATATCATGGATCCAGATGTTTGTAACAATATGTTGTTAACAATTATGTTATGACGTTTTTTGTGCGGTCAAGGGAAATGCAAATTGACAACACGCACGGTTTCAGTAGTACATAATAATCTTATTTGTATATCGCCACGCTTATACAAACTTAATTGAGCATGTAAAAAGTCGGTCCTGCGCCTGATCTTCCGCCAGTCGTGTCGGTTATCCGTCCCACTGGGTTACGAGAGTGAAGGAATAGAGAGTGCTTCTGTGTATTGCGCACACACTTGGGCACTATATAATAACTCCTGCGTAGCTGGCCTGGTTTCAAGGAAACCGGGCCAGGCCGTCACCGAAATCGGTGTGGGAGGCATTATTATTATAATATAATGTTCCACGTAGAAATATAATATATGCCTACTTAAATCCTTTCAGCAATTTCGTTATTAAGTCCCGAACACGTTAATTTTAGACTTTATTATTTAAATTATTTATCAATGTTGTGATGTAAATAATACCATTTGCTCCGAGGTATAATACCTACTTAAGTGTTTCATAAGCTGCAAACCGGCTCGTGTATATTGATTATCATCCTATTATTTATTAACAATTATTAATAATGATAAATCATAGGACGGCTCGAGTCAGTTGATTTATTATATTATTATTGGATATTATTAATTTTTCTGTTGACTTGGAAACTAAATAAAATATAATAAAATAGTAAATGCGATTTTATTTTTTTGATGCATTTTGCTTCGTGAAAAGTTACATTTATACTGATTTGTAACTAAAATATTATTTAGGTCCTGTTTTAGTATGTAAAACAGGACCTAAATAACACATAAGTGTCGAATTATTTAGAGTTTCTGTCGCTGCTTACTTTATATCTAGACAAAATCAATAAAAACAAAACAAATAAGCTCCGACACTTACAGAGACCCTAAAAAACAAGTCCTAAATGTTATAAAAATATGTGAGTTTTAACTCGTTAAGCCTTTCGTCTAGTTGTCGATTCATAATTGAACACATGAATGGATGAAGGTGATAGCAAAATTACACATTTTATAATACATCGTAAAGTAAATCTTAAAATCCGTCTCTAGAATCAATTTACTTAACATGTTACTAGATATCCTGAAATTTTTAAGTGACTGTTTAAACTCAATTTTCTAGGTAATTTATTTTTGCGACATATCACTTTCTTCGATTCATGTCTTCAATTATTGCATCAAGTGACCTATACTATAATGTTTAATTCATTTTTATATTTATTATTATTTTAGTGGAAACTTGTTATTGGCATTTAGTTTTTTAATAAGTAATTTTATTGTGATGTTCCTTATCCTGTATTCCTAAAAAAAAGAAATTAAAAAAAAATCATAACCTAGTAAATAATAATATGTTTAAGCAATACTAGGCTGTGACTGTAATATATAGAGGAAAGGAACAGTGACACGGCGCGGTAACAGGGCAGAGGTCGCTCGGACCATCTTCGTAGGTATTACCTGCTCGAAGGAAAACGTCGTACTTGTAGGAACACAAGTGTTTCATGTATTTATACTCGTTTCTATATCTGAGCATACATTTTGGTTTAGGGATGTCACTAAAACATTATTAGGACAGTATCTTACATCTTTTCTTGGTGTTCGTTAGTCCCGCTAAAACTCGAGAACGGCTGAACCGAGTCGGCTATTTTTGGTCTTGAAATATTCGTGGAAGTCCAGAGAGGGGAAGTGAGCACCGGTCAGCTAGACTTCTCATATATAAAAAGGAATTGCTGTTCATTAGTCTCGCTAAAACTCGAGAACGGCGAAATCGGCTCTTTTTAGTCTTGAAATATTCGTGGAAGTCCCGGCATGGGTCAGCTAGTATTTTATAAAAAATACTCTTTAATAATAATTTTGTGCATTTATTAAAATTAAAATAATCAAAAATTTATTTATGCACAATATTTAAATATAAATATTGTGAGTTAAATTTAAATAAACCCTATGTACTACGGAGAAAACTCCCCGTAGAGCCTAAACTACTTATTACTTACCTGATTTAATGAAATAGAGTCTGTAGTATAGATTAGTTTTTGTATTCTGGGTAACATAGGCTTATAATTTACTTAGTATATGTATGTTAATTATAACGCTTGTGCGCTCGAGTGCACTGGAAGCCTGTTGCAATGGCGGATCAGTTATATGGACCATTTATTATAATGTTGTCACACGGAAAACAGTAATGGACGACCTTTGCATATAACATGCACATATTATGAAAATTATTTATTACCTACACATCGTAATACATTACCGATCCATTAACGGCTCAGAGTAGTGAACGGTTTGCGCTGGCATAGTTAGAACTTATGAGTAACCAAAACTTTTGAAAAAAGTTTATTATATTAATACAAGCTATTAAACTTAAAAAAAAATAATTAAATATGTATTATTTTTAATTTTTAAATTATTCTATAACACATACAATGTTTTTTAATATTATAACCTATAAAATCTACTAGAAAATGGTATGTAGCGTCCTTGATTGACTCTACACACTTTTACTTGATAAGTTTGAAATGAAACTAGAGTTACCGATACTAAAATAAAGATTGATTTATTGAACCCTTGATATGGTCAAATGAACCGGTGTGCGAGCACGCGCGATCGCCTTGATTGATCCGAACGTACTGATTTATATTTAATAAGTAATTAATTATGCGCGTGTCACAAACCGCTGATTCCTAAAACCTAAAATGCTTAATGTACGATTTGCACCGTACATGCTCCCACACCGAAAAGTAAAAAATGTTAGTAGTATGAGATGGTGATATAAGATGATTTCATTTTGTCCTTAACCTACACTTGTTAGTAAGTACAAATTAATGATTTAAACAGAATTGAACTTAACACTATCGTCACCGATTACGTAAACAGAACGAAACTTTGGTGACGTACTTTTGTTTTGCTTGGCTACGTTAGAATACGATACGCCTTTAAGGTCTTGTTTACACGGAACACTACAACTGTCAAGGTTTGGATAACTTATATATCGCGAAACTTTATTAACACTAATTTTATCACTTGCACCACACACACACTGATTGTCATTAACCGCCGTGGAGGAGGGCGGCTGCCGCCTCGCCACCACCGGGCTGGCCGGCGCCGCCGTCTGTCCCGCGCGTTCCGCTGCCGTCGCCCGCGCCGACTGCCTGCGCTGGATTCTGCGCGCTCCCCAAACAGCTGTCCCAACAATAGCCACGATAATGATGATGTATGTTGCAGTATAATGATGAATGTCGTGGCTGCTGACGCTGTCGTACAGCGGGACAGTCTGCTTCATCTCCTCTATCTTCTTCTGCAGACGAACTAGCTGCCTTGAATGCTCGCTGACGTCGTCCTCTTCGCTTGCGTTTGTAGGGACGTTGATTGGTACCGATATATTAAACATGTAGTTAATCGGAGATAACTTTGGAGCAACTAGGTCTGCCTTTATGTGCAAATTACTCATTTCTTGTTTATGAGTATACACCGTGAAGTCCTTGAACCTCAATAAACAACCTTGATTTGTTGATAATAAGCCACAGTTTAATAACTGCAAGGATGTAACTTGATCATCGCATAGTATTTTTACGTTCTGTTGCTGACAATAAAAATAAAAGTAAGTGTTAACTTGATTTAATTCATGCCACTGGGATCGGCAGGGTTCCCGATAAATTCTGCATCTACCAGTGGCTGCGTCCTTTTCACAGAGGCTCTCGTCGTCCTTCAGGGAGTAGACTGGAGACCTGCTTTTACATAAAAGAGTGCCTGACTCTTGTTGTAGACAGGTCTTTAAATCACTTTCAGTCATAGGCAACAGAGCGTCCTTTTGTAGGTTAATCGCTAGGTAACTAGATACGGGTTTAACATGAATCATCATGTCATTTACTAAACGTGGTACGGCAATGATTTTATGAATTTCGTAAGTATCGCGGTGAACTAGAGGTATTTTTGTTTCAAATAATAGGTACTCCGTTGACATTCTAGCCTTAACTTTTAATAAATGATATATATTAGGCAAACTTATATTTTCAAAAGGTAGTGATAGATCCTTTGATATTTTCCCAGAAATAGTGTTTAACTCTTGGCGTAATTGATCCGGTGTCAAGAGGTGTAAGCTGAGTTGGCCACTATAGATGTTGGTCATAGTGTCTAACAATGTGTTCTGCATGTCCTTGAGATGAGCCAATATATTGTTAGCTACTATTGCGGAAAGTATGAAGTCGTAGTTTTTAAGTCTTTCCTTTTTTGCGGCGTTTAACTGTTGTTCTGCCTGATTTAATCGTAGGTTGATAAGCTTATGCTGCTTGTTCATGACGTTTTCTGTACGTTTTAATATATTGAATTCAGCTTCAACGATCGAGGTTTGGTTCTTCCAGAGTGTAGCTAGATGATCTTGATTCTGCTTGATAAGATGGATGTCTTGTTCATATTTTTCGGCGAAATTACTATCCAGAATTCCAAATAAAGAATTTGCTATATTGCCAACTCCGTTTATCAGTCCTCGTCGCGTGCGCGAAATTTGCTTGTTCATCATAACATTATTATAATGAGTTAATTGTTCGTAGCCGTGTCGTAGCTGTAACATGATCGCTGCGCATTGTGAATGGTCTTGTTTACTATCACAGATGTTTTGTAAATAATCCAAGTACTTGCTAACCGTTAATGAGCCCTCCCAGTAGGGACTCATATCGTAGTAGACGACTAGGCGCCACTCGTCCTTGATGAGAGCCATGTTTGTTACCTTGTCAAAGTACAAACTTTGATTGTTTCGTAGTGGTGTAATATTAAATGAACCTTCTGCGCTTGATATAAAGGTCATAATAAAAAATAAAATTGCACAGGCTAATTTCGAAAAGCTGTAGGTACTTTTCTTCCCGGGCGTAGTAACGTGATACACTTGCTTTGTATCGTCGTCGCATTTTACGTCTTCTGATTTTTCTTGATTGACCGGCAATATGGACAGTTTCACTACAGGGCGCTTTATGATGCCGCTTTTTGTTTTTAGCGTAACGACCCTTACGAAATTGTCACTTCCCGGGTGAAGCTGTAGGACACGACCAAGTGGCCATCTCCCGGCCGGCAAATTAGTGTCTTGAATGAGCACTATATCGTTGATCTTGATGTTTTCTTGTGGTAGCCGCCACTTGCTTCTAGCTGATAATTGCGTAAGATATTCTACGCGCCATTTCTTCCAGATATCATCGAACAATCTTTGTGTTTGGTGCCAACGAGTACGTAAGTCTGTTTCGGTATTGTAAAATGCTAAATGAGGGCCGCTAGTTAAAAAGTGTGCTGGTGTTAGACAATTTAAATCGTCGGGGTCTTCGGTCATGGCACATAACGGTCTTTGATTAATACAAGCTTCGAGCTGAGATAGTAAAGTTGAGTATTCCTCAAAAGTGAGTCTCTGTTCACCTATCACCCGCTTCGTATGATATTTGAGACTCTTGACCGATGCTTCCCATAGACCACCTGCTGACGGCCACGAGGGGGCATTAAAATGCCACTGGATACCCATTCGCGTGACTTCATTAATAAATTCTGGGTTATCGAATGTGTTTATTATTTGCTGATATTCCTCTTGTAGAACCTTGTTTGCTCCAATGAATGTTGTACCTTGATCACTGTACATATTTTTGGGCACTCCTCTTCTAGCTGACATTCGACGCAAAGCAGCTAAAAATGATGATGTTGTTAAATCTGACACCAACTCCAGATGTATTGCTTTGGTGACCATGCAGACGAATACAGCGACGTAGCCCTTTGTGGTTAAAATACCTCGACCCTTGTTGGCCTTCACGAACACGTGACCTGTATAATCTACCCCTGTGTGGTAAAATGGCCGCGATGGATTGACTCTTGATGTAGGTAAATCGCCCATTAGTTGATAGTGCTGACTTGGACTGTGCTTTCTGCACTTAACACACTGAAAGATACGCTTCTTCGTGGCCTTGAGTCCTCCTACCAACCAATATTTTTGTCGAATGAACCCCGATGTAAGCTTGGGGCCACCGTGATAGGTAAGTTCATGACATTGGTCGATAATTAACTCTGATAGTCGACTATTTTTTGGTATAATTATGGGATGTTTCATATCTTGATTAATCTTAGCATTTTTAAGACGTCCTCCTACTCTTAAAATTTGATCTTGATCCAGAATAGGGTTGAGCATGCAAATCTTGCTTTTTGATGCTACATTTTTTCCTTTCTTTAAATCTTGTAATTCTTCCATAAAATATTCTTGCTGACACTGTTTAAATATTATTTTGCTTGCTTGCTTTATTTCGCTTAACGTTAAGTAATTCTTTGTTTTACGTTTATTGCTTATAAATCTATATATCCATGCTAATATTCTCGCAATCTTGCTTAGCGAGCTATATTTAAAAAGTAAGTATTTTATTATATTTTCATCTTGATTTTGAATTACACATGCTACTACTTTCTTACTTGTTTTCTCTTCTTTATTCGTAAAAAATGGTGTTTGGGTATGGGATAATTTGTTAGTGTTAAGCGTTTTTAGCCAAGTCGGGCCGTTCCACCATAATGTATGATCTTTTAACTGTGAGGCAGTTATACCACGGCTAGCACAATCTGCCGGGTTCTCCTCCGACTTGACGTAATTCCAGCTACTCGGCGGCACTACTTCGATAATTTGCTTTATTCTATTTGCTACAAATGGCTTCCAGCGCTCAGGAACACCGTTGATCCATCCCAATACTACCATGGAATCGACCCAGCAGTAATAATTAATTTGGTAAGTATCAAGACAACTTTTGATTTTGGACAGTAGTTTTACTAGTAATAGAGCACCGCATAATTCGAGTTTTGGTAAGGTAAGTTTATTATTTACAGGTACTAATCTTGATTTTCCAGCGATCATAGTTATAGACGTGTGTTCGTGGTTTGTTACCTTGCAATAAACGACACAAGCGTAACATTTTGTTGACGCGTCTGAAAATCCATGGAGTTCAATAATATTCTGTTCCGTTATTCCTAACCACCTTGGCATATAAAAATTATTTTGTATATTTTCTAAATCGGTTTTCATGCTTTCCCATTCTTTTTGTATATTCTCAGGTAATATTTCGTCCCATTTTAATTGCAAATGCCATACTTGCTGAAATAATAGTTTTAGTTTAGTTGAGATGGGAGAAAGCCAGCCTAGTGGATCGAACAATTTTGATATGTTTGAAAGTAAAATACGTTTTGTAAGGTTTTTAGTTGTAAAGTCTAATTTTGATGTAAAAGTAAATTGATCTTGCTGTGGGTTCCAACTAAGACCTAAAGTTTTTGACGAATCAGTGTTTTTAAAATCGTAATTTATTTGTTCTATATTATTATCAAGAGTTTGAATTATATCTTGATCACTCGCCTTCCATTTTCGTAAATTAAAGCCGCCTGACTTTAAAATCGACACAATATCCTGTATCAGACGTTTTGCTGATTCGACAGAATGACTTCCGTATACCAAATCGTCCATATAGAATGCTGATTCAACAACTTTTGACGCAGTACTGTCTTGATAGTTTCGCCTCTCATCTTGAGCTAAACGTCGAAGAGTCATCATTGCCAAAAATGGCGCGGCCTTGGTGCCGTATGTCACTGTAGTTAATTGGAAAATGCTTATTTCGTGAAATGGTGACTCTCTCCAAATAATTTTTTGATATTTTTGGTCATCTGGATGCAGGTATACCATCCTAAACATTTTCTCCACGTCAGCTGTAAAGCCGTATCTAAACTGTCTCCACTTGATAAGAAGACTCTGCAGATCTTGCTGTAAATTTGGACCTCTTTCCATTAAATCATTCAAGCTCAAACCGCTTGTGGAAGGCGCAGATGCATTAAAAACCACTCGTAATTTAGTTGTAGTAGATTCATTTCGAATAACACAATGATGCGGTAAGTAGAAATCTGCTGAGTCGTTGTTAGTTGAATGTATCATATGTCCAAATTGTTTGTATTCATTAATAAATAATTTATATTCTCGTGATATATTTACGTTTTTACTGAACTTTCTCTCCAACTGCTTAAACTGGGCAATAGCTTTTGATTTTGACTGGCCTAATTTATTTTCTACATCTTTTTTAAGGGGAAGGCGCACTTGATACTTGCCATCCGCCTGACGTACAGTCGTTTTATTGTAAAAATCTACGACTTGTTGATCGGCCAATGACAGAGAAGATGACTCTGAAATATCTTCCGACTGCCAAAATTGACAAATGTCGTTGATATCGTGCACAATGATATTACATTTAAAACTCTTTTTTACACAACCGCTCAAAATCCAGCCTAAGCGCGTTTTTTGCGCCATTGGTAGAGTCGGCCCCGCCTTATAAATTCCATCTAAAAGTAAACTGCTAAAAACGTCGACTCCGAGTAGAAGGTCTACCGGTCTTCTTACATTAAAGAATGGATCTGCTAAAGGCAAATTTTCTAATGCTGGCCACTCAGGTTTAGGGAAGCTGTAGGAGGGCAAATTCTTGATTAATGTTTGCATGATATAAGCATCCGTTTCGAACGAAAAGTCTTCTTGATCAGACCTACACTTGATTTTAATTATTCCCTTACAATTGCTCTCCTTTTCACCTATCCCAGTTATGGTTCCCTGGCAATGTTTGCGCGGTAACCCTAAAATGTGAGCTACTCTCTCTGATATGAGAGTAGTTTCAGACCCCTGATCTAGCAAGGCCCGAATATTCCGGTATGTGCCGTCCCGAGCTCGTACCTGCACCATGGCTGTTGCCAACAGGATTTCGGGGTCCTTGCCCTCTACGGAAACATGTGTATTTCCAACCTCTGGTTTTGAAATCTTCAACTCTGCATTTTTCGACGTAAATGAATTATTACAAAATGCATCGTGCAAAATTGAATTATGATTGCCGTTGCATTCTCGACAACGTGACTCCGAATAACAACCTTTACCTTCATGATCGTAAAGACAGTTTTTACATAAATGTTTGTCAATAATAAATTTTCGCTTCAAATGATTAGGTTGTTCTAGAAATTTTGTGCAATAATATAAGCCATGTCCGCGATTTAAACAATAAGTGGCACGATGATTTTACCGGATGTGCAGGTTTATTGACTCGGTTACTTGAAACCTTTGATTGCGTAAAGTATGTTGGTTTCTTGTAATTGAAACGATTTTCTGGAGTTGAGTTATTATAATTAATTAATGTATTTTTGAAACTAGACTTCGTCGTCGGATTTTCTTGCTTTTTCCGTGAAGTCTCAAGAGCTGTAAATTTCGATTCAAGGAAATTTTGAAAATCTTTTAATGTAGGTAATTCTCTCGGTTGTTTTAATGATGATACATATTCGTTGTATGTGTCGGCATCTAGTTTTTGGCTTAGAATATGTACGAGTAACGGATCCCATGAACTTATATCTACTCCTAGGTTTTTTATAGCATTTAATGATTCCAGTGACGTATCGTGGATTCTCTTGATATGTCCAAACGAAACTTGCTGCGACACTGGTATATTCATTAAAGTATTGATGTGCGACGTAAAAATAAGTTTTCTATTATTGTATCTGTTATTGAGTATCTCCCAGCAGGTGATGTAATTATCTGAGGTAATTTGTAAGTGTTGAACTAAACGCTCAGATTCACCTCGGAGCTTACCCTTTAAAAACTGCATCTTCTGTGCGCCTGATAGAGATGCGTTGGTATGGATAGTTTCAGTGAATAAGTCCTTGAACGACGTCCACTGCTGAAAACTTCCGCTAAAAGTAGGCAACTCCATCTGCGGAGTTGATTTCTCCCTATGACACATAGACCTCATTTTCCTATTAATAGACCGTTTTATGTTTTCATACAATTGCTCATAATGATAAAATGCTGCATCATATTCTTGATTTTTACCCTCTAGTTCACTATCTATCTCGAGATGTAAAGTATCTATCGCCGACCAACGAGATTGTAACGTTTTTAGTAAATCGTCTAATTCCCATTTATCTAACTCCGTATCTAAGTTAACACTAGTTACCTTTCTTTGAAGAGCTCTGAAGTTGCTCGCTTGCTTTTTAAGCAACTCATCTGTCCTGCTGTTGACGCCCTGAGCCCTGAAAGTCACCTGATTTGATTCTCCCTCGTGCGCGCCGTCTGCCCTTGCTGCCGGAGACGAGTTGCGCGTAGGAGGCTGCGGCGGCACCACCCCGCCCAGCGGAGTCGCAGGCCGCAGCAGGGAAGTACTCGGCTTGCCGTCCCGTGCTTGATAGTTCACGATGATCGACCTGACGTGCCCGTACCGCTCCTTGGTTGTCTCGAACTGTTCGGTCACAAAATAATCATGCGACCTATCACTAAAACCACATAGCTTGAAGTGGTTGTTTTGAAACTCCTGCCAATATTGGTCTAGTGTTTCAAGTCTCCTTCTGATGTAGTCACCGGTCTTGCGTTCCGGCCCATCTTTCTTGAAATTGGAGTAGAGCTGCTCAATGGCTCCAACCAATTGCTGCTGGATTGCTAGTAGATCTTCCATGTTCACCAATATAAATTCTTCAATAACAAATACACTGTAATCCAATGTCCACTGATCACTTCACGAAAAGTCACACTATTACACTCGCGAAGCCCTAATTATTTAACGAAGGACCATAAAGGATGTAGCGTCCTTGATTGACTCTACACACTTTTACTTGATAAGTTTGAAATGAAACTAGAGTTAACTATACTGAAATATAGATTGATTTATTGAACCCTTGATATGGTCAAATGTACCGGTGTGCGAGCACGCGCGATCGCCTTGATTGATCCGAACGTACTGATTTATATTTAATAAGTAATTAATTATGCGCGTGTCACAAACCGCTGATTCCTAAAACCTAAAATGCTTAATGTACGATTTGCACCGTACATGGTATCACCCTAATTCTGGCAATCGACTGGCTATTTTTGTTGTCTTCGATTTCCAGGCACATTCCGGAATCCGCCATCTAGTGCCACTATTTGAAAATACTAATTACTAATTTCGTTTCGTATATTCTTCTTAATTGAGGATGCTTAAAAATTATGCTTATCTTTATTTTAATGTCAATATTTGTACTTAATTCGGAATATTTACATTTTATAATTTACAAACGTTAATAGCAGTGACATCTATTGCATTTTTTTTTGGTATTAAAGATAGATTGTATGGGATGGTAGGCCATGACTGTTAATGTAGTAATAATAATCAATTCAAAAATATTGGTTCGTACAGGATAACAGTTTGCGTGTATAAGATCGGTTACGTAATGTATGAGGAATGTCAAAATAAAACAATACCAAAATCGGTGCGTGATGTGCATTATGTATCAAGATTTCATTGATAAAGATTTTCGTAGGACTCGCTCATCATAACAAGTCGTGTGCTTACGAAAAGAAATCTTAGGCTTAACTGAAATAAATGTATCGTAAAAACAATATTTTAACCCCAGGCCAAGATGCCAACGCTATTTATCGCTTACGAAGTTTGAAAACAAAATGTATGGAATTTGACATAAGCTTCGCTAAATGACACGCGAAGTCGTTTATACCTTATGTCCAATCCCATACATTTTGTTTTCTTCGTAAGCGATACATAGCGATGGCATCCTGAATCAGGGCCCTGTATTGGCAAGCAGTGAGTGAACTCATATTGATGAATAACACACACACAGGCACGTCAAACTGAAAGCCTTACACTGTTTTCGTGGGAGGTTAAAAAAGAAATTACTCGCATTAACCCCTTTTTGATACATTGACTGACTTAAAATAATCTATTTGGCAAAATCTATGACGTTTATCGTGAGTATGGTCAGCATCGTAAAACTTTTCCTCCAGTCCAGATAATGGCAAAAAGTAAAACAATGGATTACGCAATTAATCGAAACGCCAAGGTCGGAAATCGAAACCGTACATAAACGGACGTAACCGAGCAGAACCGACCGGCCTATATCCCGCGGATGTAACCATAAGCGTAACCGTAACCATTCGCTTTCGGGCCCACGAGCCTCAGGAACCCAACTACCCGTGTTAACACTTGGCTTTTCAGTTGAAGCGCTAAAGCTTTACTTAATGGTTCTGTGGAACAAGTGGAAGACACTACGGGAAGGAAGGCAAAGATCTCCGAACGAGCGAGGTGGTATGCTTAGTCAGACCGAAGCACAATGAACTAGTTTTCAGATGTTGTATTTATATATATATAGCGTCGGACTTAGAAAACTTCGATAGCGCGATGCAGGATTGTGGGGCTAGTAGTACCGCCACAGTTCCATTTGCAGCATCTTTGGTCTTATTGCAAATATTTTCCTGATACATCCTATGATAATAAGTAGCAAGCTTTCTTGCAACAGTCTTGTCTTTTATTTCATAAATTTAATAGTCACTTTTCTTTCTTTCCAGTCCTTCTTCGGGCGCTCCTACAACAACCTGAACTCGATAACGGAATGCAAGAACAACGGAGAATGCGTCATCAACAAGAAGAACAGGACAGCCTGCAAGGCGTGTCGGTTGCGCAAGTGCCTCATCGTGGGCATGTCCAAGTCCGGCTCCAGATATGGCCGACGGTCCAACTGGTTCAAAATCCACTGCCTTCTTCAGGAGCAGCAGCAGCATTCAGTCCAGTCGCATTCGCCACCCCGAGTACCTCCTTCGCCGCATCTCGCGCCGCCGTTCCCCCCGCATCTGTTCCCTGGACTCGCTAGACCCAGAACAGCGGAAGAACTGGCGCTGTTGGGCTTCGATGACTACAAAGCACCTTGCTCCAGCTCACCAGACTCACACCGGAGCGGCCCCTCCCCGAAACAGGAGGAGAAGACTCGAATCAATCACAGGCAGCCGGAGAGACCGCTGACTCCACCCAGGGACTCATTCGTGCCCATGCCCCTACCCTTGCCTCATTTCGCGCATTCGACCTTCCTCCAGCCTCCCCCGTTCAACCCGTTCGTGCCAAACCACCCCTTCCTTCTGCCCCCTGGCTTCCATCCGCTGTACTCGCGGCACTTATTCGAGCAAGCCGCTCTGAGACAGGTCGCGGAGAACAACAACGATCTGAGATTCGACGACCACAACAGCAGTCCGACGAAACGGTTCTTCTATGATAATAATCTCAAACCGGAACGAACCACTCCAGCCATTCCGAGAGAGGAAGTGATCTCTGGGCCAGAATTCGTGCCCACTCCACCCGCGGAGAGGAGGGCGTCGGAGTCACCGTTACAGGAGAATCCCATGGATCTGTCGGTGAAGTTGGACGGACGGTCCAGCTCGGATAGACGAGGATCGGACGACAGCGAGGCGTTAGCCCCCGACCATGACGCGGACTCCCTGAGCGACCGGGCGTCCGCGAGCGAGGAGGAAGATATCTCCTACTCGCCGATGAAGAGGCACAAACAGAACCCCCTCGACCTGACAACCAAAGTCTGACGATGACGTCACAGTATACAAAGTAAGGGCCAGTAGAGTAGGAAATTAGTGTGAATACTTAGTATCCAAATACATAAGTTAAGTAAGCACCCGTCCGGTGTACAAATGTTATGTAATTTTGTAAATAATAAATTATTGTATTTTAAGTTAGCGTAGTTAGTTGGTTTTATAAAATGGATCTTGTAATATATTATGCCGGCGTATTACTTAAATTATTTTAGTGGATTTGAAGTGTTTGATAGTTTAATATATTGTGAATGTATAACATTTTTTACTGTAATGGGTAAACACTGTTCAGTCTCGCAACGTATGTGTTAAGCCTTGCTTGTATGTTTTAATACGAATAAGTGGGACCAAATGTGAAATAGCTAAATATAACATTTCATTAGTACAATTATAGGAGGCATTACAAAAATATTGTTAACTAAAATCTTAGACCAATTTTCGGATGCGAATAATTGATTTATAGCAAATTTTTTATTGTAAAATTATTTCACATATTTTGTAAGCTATATTTTACAACAATACGATGCTGTAAGCTAATATGTAATTGACAAAAGAGACATATCATATAATAATGAACTATCACGGACTCTAATTCATAAGCAAGTAGTATTCTCATAAAGGCATGTGTCATATTTCTATGTCATGTTTCGAAAAAACATGAGCAGGAGATCGCCTTAATTTAGTTGCATATAATGACACAATTAAATACACAATATAATTAGAGTAGCAAAATTCTGATTTAGAGAAAATTGAGTTCAAACTGTCACTTAAACATTTTAGATCCGTCTTTACACTCATTGTTATACGTTACTAATTTTTAAAATTAATATTATTACGTTACTACATATCCTTAAATGTTTAAGTGTCTGTTTAAACTCAATTTTTTGAGTAACACTTTTTTGCGACATACCACCTTCATTGACTCGTCTTCAATTGACATGTTAGGTATTATAGTCTATACGAACAAATAATGATGAGACTTGATGACTTGTGAATTAGAATCCCTGGGCTCTTATTCAAGAGGCCATCGATATTATCACTTATGAAGTCCGACAATAAAAATGTATGGGATATGACCTAAGATTCGCTGACAAAAGAATTCGTATGTCACTTAATGAAGTATAAGTCAAATCGCATACATTTTTACTATCGAATTTAGTTAGTGATTAATGCGATGGTTTAATTATGGGCCTCGATTACATTCTTATATTTGCTCAACTGTTCAATGTACTCAGACATAGTCCCAACATACTCAAATATACTCTGTGTGTCTGCTTAGTTACTATCAAAACATTCCACGTACAAAATAAAATAATGGAGCACTTATTTTTTGTTTTATTTTATTAATTAATCCAATCCTGGTATATTTCTATCTGAACATATAAAACTAAGAGCATTAAAGTTATTTTTCTTGTTTCAAGTGGTAAAATAAACATAACTATACATAAGGACATTCAGGCTACATGAAAAATAGTGAAAGTGATATTTAGAATAAAAATACTGTAAAACCATATTACTTACCACTTTTGAGGTCAATAAAATTATAAATTATGATGACAAGAAAGATGAAGTCGGATAGTCATGTAAAAAGTCGATCTTACGCCGTCTGGGTTATGAATGTACAAGGAAGAAATAGTGCCCTTGTATATTGCGCACACACTCGGGCACTATAAAAATTGTTTCGGTTAAGTGCCTCAGTGGTCTAGTGGTTTTGAGCTTTGCCCCCACCCGGAGGTCATGGGATCGATTCCCGCGTTGGAACAACAAAAAATTTTGTTTTCAAGTTTGGTTAGGACAATGCAGGCTGATCACCTGATTGTCTGACAATAAAGATGATCCATGCGTCGGATGGGCATGTAAAAGTCGGTCCTGCGCCTGTTCTCTCGCCAGTCGTGTCGGTTTACCGTCCCACTGGGTTATGAGAGTAAAAGGAAGAGAGATTGTCTTTGTGTATTGCGCAGACACTTGGGCGCTATAAAATAACTCCCGCGTAGCTGGCCTGGTTTCAATGAAATCGGCTACCGACACCGAAATCGGTGAGGGGAGCTATTATTTTTTATTTTCGGTGTGGGGATCTAATGATTTGTTTAGGTTAACACATCACTATAAGTGCAAAAACTGGTACAGAATAATTGCAATGATCGATCTAATCTAAACTGATATTATAAAGCGGAAGAGTTTGTTTGCTTAAACGCGCATAATCTCAGGAACTACTGGTCCGATTTGAAAAATTCTATTTGTTGGATAGACCATTTATAGAGGAAGGCTTTAGGCTATATAACATTACGCTGCGACTAATAGGAGCGAAGCGTCAGTGAGAAATGTTGCAGAAACGGGGAAAATTAATTACATTTGAGGACTTTCATTGCGTGCGCTGCATAAACGGCTTAAGTCGCTCAAAAACCACGCGAACGAAGTCGCGGGAACAGCTAGTGCTGAATATTTGGGTTAACACATTACTATAAACTACAAACTACCCAATTATAACAACTCATTACCCAATTGAACGGACACGGGCAAAACGTAACTCAATTATTGTTAATTTCTGTTTATGGGACATTAACTGACTCCGTTAAGGGGAACAGTTATAGTTTATGGATCTAAATTGAGCTGTTAGATGGCTCACCCGACCATTATTGTAAAATGAAGAACCTTTTGATGTTCATAAATATTAGCGGAACTGTATTGCTTGTTGTAAAAATGAGAGCTAAAGTTGTTCATCATATAATTATTATTATCCATAGAATTGCGTTTTGTCCACCTAACAATAGAATGTGACAGATTTTGCGTATCAATCCGTGAGTCTTTTCTTCCGTAGAAAAAACTCACTTCTACGTGTAGTAAAAGATGTAAAGGTTATAAGTGTACTAGCTGACCCGTGCCCATGTCGTTGAGCATAGAAACCGTTTAAACCTTCCCTGGACTTCCACGAATATTTCAAGACTATAAATAGCGGAATCGGTTCAGCCATTGTCGAGTTTTAGCATGAATAACAAACAGCAATTCATTTATATTTATAAGAAGACCATACCAACTTTTTGTCTTTCAAAGGCCCATACATTATATATGCACGTTTGCTTTATACGCAGTCATACCATTAGGTGCTCTGCTCGTTTACACCACGGGTGCAGGTGGACGTGGTGTATCCGACGTCGACGGCCGCATGTGAGCGGCGCGCCTTGACCCGCGAGACACGAGCGGCACACGGATGTCTAGCTAGCTAGTTACTGGATATGTTAACCATCAGTTCAAACTAAAACACAAGACAAAATTGTCTTGGGTTTGAAACCACTCTATAGTGGTCTAATCTCAAAAAAATCAAATTACTTAATATTTTAATGTTTTTATTTCATGTTGTACCTACTACATACTAATATTATTTCTATGTCCGAAATTGTGAGACAAAAAAATGTAATATGTAACAACTATTGTAACCAATTCCTTGGAATAAATGAATGAATTTGAATTACGAGTAATACTATGCTTCACACCACACCAATCTGTATCCGAAGAACTTGTGTTACAACTAAGTACCAGACAACGGAAATATATTTTATACTATACACTTAAAGAATTTTAGTAAAACACATCCATGACCCAGAAAACTTTTTGTTCCGTCGGCGGGATTCGAACCCTTGCGGCTTAATTGTCACGACATAATAAGAATCATTTACATCATTTAAAAAAAATAATGTAAATAAATTAATTATACATATACCTATATAGAGCGAATCTAATGGTTTATAATATGTCAAGCCGTACTGTAAAGACCATAACTCGATAAAAAAATACAAAGGTCTTAAAAGACTTAAAAGTTTCCTCTTAATGAGGTGCCAAAACAAAAAAAGCTCTACGCGGCTTTTTCTTCACACTATATTCGGCTTGATATAATATGAACCACGAAAAAAATATATATTAAAATCAGGTTAAAATACTCTTTAAAAGTTATCATCGTAACGACCGAGCAACGGCGTCTATAAATTAAGTTCAGTTTATCGATTCGAGTGTTTTCGATAATATTATCTCAATGAAATTCATAAGATTAAAGAAATAGATTAATTACGTAACCTCACCTCCCAAACTTTGGGGATATTCAGATATCATTGTATAATACTTTCTCGTATATTGTAACCATAGTAAACCAATAGGAAATTTATAGAAACAGTAGTGTTATGAGGAGCAAAGATTTATTTGCTTGTTTGCATCGGAGTGGCTCCAAAACAAATCCAACATAAAGTTTTGAACAAATACTGGATACGAGAACATGAGCGAAGGAAATAATACTATGAGCACGAAAAATTCACGGGCGGTGCCAATAGCGACAGCGCCAATGAGTATAAAGTCGTGAGTAACGTGTATTATTTTAATAAAAGTTATTTTAGTAAGATATTGCGCTACAGAGGTCTTCATATCGTTAATTATGATTAAAAATATTGTAATATGAATATATTTGACTTTGACGGAATTATTAGCCCTATCCAGTACTACGTACATGTATGTACTTGTAGCCCTGTATACATCTTGTGTAACAGTAGTTCACAATAACCTGCACTCTGCATACGTAACGAGCCATCTGCACGACCGAGGGACGCAGGAACGAGAAGTAGGTGAGGTGTAGGGTGTAGGCTAAAATTACAACCCTGATTCGAGATGCGATCGTTATTTATCGCTTACGAAATTCAAAAACAAAATGTATGGTATTTGACATAAGGTTCAAAATGACATTGTCGCTTTACCTTTACAACCTCGTATCTAGAAAACTACCACTCTTCAGTAGAGTAGAGAACTTAATAATTTTAGATTTTAATATGACATGGATTTTTTATGAGGTTCAGTTATGTATGCTGTCCGTGTCCCGCCTGCACTGGACCATGGAGGTTAAGGACGTCGTGGACGTGCATCTGGAGGAAGACGTCCCTCCCATTGAGGGATGAGCGTCTGGAGTCTCGCCACAAGGTCAACTTCAGTTCCTATGTGGTGCGAGTACCGACGCATCTTCTATCGACCTTTGAGGCGGAGGAGTTCTGGCCGATGGGTGTGGTCTACCGGAGGTTCCGGGGGAGACTCCGGAATGAAGTGCGCTACACGTCGCCGATAACACGTGGCCGACAAAGTATTATTAATATTATGTATTTTAGTCTTTATTGTATTTATAATATGGGCCTATGCAGTCTGCAATAAATGGTATTTAATTTAATTATATCTAGCTTTTTAACTGACCTAAAGTGTGTAAAAATTAAGTTATACAGGGTGTAAAAAGAGCAGTCACTATAACTTCGTGGGGTAATAACCAGGCAAGAGTTATATCTATTAACGCCTCCGTGGTCTAGTGGTTCAGAGCTTGGCTCTTGACTCGGAGGTCGCGGGTTCGAATCCCGCCGAGGGAACAAAAAAGCTTTAAATGTTCCTGGGTCATGGAAGTGTATTAATATAATAAAAATCTTAAATATGTGTATAGTATTAAAGTATTAAATATATTTCCGTTGTCTGGTACCTGTAACACAAGTTCTTCGGATACTTAGCATGGGGCCAGATTGACGTGGTGTGAAGCGTCCATAGATATTATTATTATTATTATTATTATTATTGGTACTAGTCATTTGCTTTTAATCCATTATAAATTTTCAATAGGCAATGTACAACGTGCACAACACAGCGATCAGCTGATTACGCTAAGAGGTCAATAGCACGCGTAAGACGTTCATTACGTACTAAGGCAAAAATTATAAAATTTAAGAATTTAATGCAGAAAGTTGTTCCAAACAGTTCCTTTGCCTTGCGACTAAAAATAATAAATTGCAAAAAAAATTTTTTTTTTCAGGAAATAAATAAAGAAAAAAATCATTTCTAGAATGAGAAAGGTCCTTTAATCATATCCCTTTTTTACGGACTCCTAATATGTTTCAACTGTACAATTGCCGTTCTTGGATCATTACGCCTTAATAGTTTAACAAATTTAAAAATGTGTACAATTTTTTAACATATTCCTAATATGTTTCAGCTCCACAACTTTTCGTTTTGGTTCACTTCACCTTAATAATTTCACAAATTTAAAAAATGTGTTGTTTTTTACGGACTCCTAATATGTTTCAGCTCCACAACTTCGCATTTTGGGTCATTGCGCCTTAATAGTTTCACAAATAAAAAATAAAAAAATTGATTTTTTACGGATCTCTAATATGTTTGAGCTCCACAACTGTACGGAGCAATTAAAGGTATCCATGTCATATGGTAATGCGTCGTCCACATACTACATATATCACATGTGTATCAGGGATATATCACCTGGGAGTTACGAGCGCCGCGCAGCGGGGCGGTGACACCCGACTATGAGAAATGGGAGTTTATTCAAATTTTTACGATAAACATAAATTACCAACTAATAAAATCAATTTTAATTTGCAACATTTTAATATAGGATGAGAGTCCAAATATTTATAGATTTAATGGAATGTTTGTGATGAGCTAATTTTAGTAATAATATTTTCAGTGAGCTCTTGACATAAGGTTGGCTAAGTGAGTAGCAAATTAGTGTATCACAGCGAAGCCTTCCTTAAATCCCATACATTTTTGTTACCGAACTTATAGCTAATAGCGATAGGATCTGGATTAAATTCCTGGGGGCCTACTCAAGATGCCATCGCTAGTTATCGCTTACAAAGTTCGATAACAAAATGTATGGGATTTGACATAAGCTACGCTAAATGACATACCAAATCGCGATCATTTAGCGTAGCTTATGTCAAATCCCATACATTTTGTTATCGAACTTTGTAAGCGATAATTAGCGATGGCATCTTGAGTAGGCCCCCTGGGCCCTGATTCAAGAAGCCATCGCTATTATTCACTTACTTAGTTCGAAAACAAAATGTATGGGATTTGACATGAGCTTGGCTAAATGAGAAGAAAATTAGTGTGTCACAGTGAAGCCTTCATTTATGTTTTCTAACTTAGTAAGCGAAAATATCGATGGCTTCTTGACGAAGTTCCGGGTTTGCTAGTCATATATCTCCATTTTTTTTATACAATAAAAGTTTAAAAAACTATAACCCGACTTCGCAAAAAAGGGGTCTAAAAAGGCTGAAACAAGAAAATAATTCAATTTGAAATCCAGATATGCATAGATACAGATATGGTCAAGGTAGAGCCGTGGTCGTACCCGCTATTGGGATTGTATATTACAACAGCAGACGAATATTATAGATTGGTTTAGCGGGTACGACCACGGCTCTACCTTGACCATATCTGTAACTATGCATATCTGGATTTCAAATTGAATTATTTTCTTGTTTCAGCCTTTTTAGACCCCTTTTTTGCGAAGTCGGGTTATAGTTTTTTAAACTTTTATTTTTTTTTACATTTTTCTGTTTCCACATGAACTATAACATTTTATGTTCACTAAACTAACGTTAAATTAACACATAGAAAGTAACTAAACAACTCCTAGATACAATTTGTACGACCGCATTTTAAACCCTTATTTTGAATTTAACAACAAAATGTAATAACTAATTAAAATTTTAAATACATATTTGTAATGTGCTTCCCAAGACCTATCTTTGGATACCAAACACGATACAATTCTCTTAATTTAATTTTTTTTGGAGATAGTTTATGAGCTATAATTTTCAAAATTCAAAATTTTTCGAAAAATTATATAGCCTATGTTACTCGCGGGACCATTACGAATCGATTGATACCTTATTTATTAAAATCGGACCAGTAGTTTAACTGCTACGAGGGAACATACATACATACATACAAACATACATACATACATACATACATACATAGACTGCCAAAATCATTACCCTTCCTTTTGGCTTCGCCGAAGTCGGGTAAAAATGTCAATTCCTGGCTTCATAACGGCCACCTATTTGGTGACGATGACGATGCTATTATTTTTCTTCTTATTGTGTCATCTCTACTTGACGACCTCCGTAGTGCAGTGGTTGAGCGCGTTGGTGATCGAGCGAGAGCACGCGGGTTCGACTCCCGCCAAGGGAACAAAACGTTTTCAATGTTCCTGGGTCATAGATGTGTATTAATATAATAAAAATCTTAAAAAATAAGTATTAAATATATTTCCGTTGTGCGACCTCACTAGTTCTTCGTATACTTAGCACGTGGCCAGATTGACAAGGTGTGAAGTGTACAAAGAAATTATATTATTATTGTTTAAAATTAAGAGACTCATAAATAATCGAGTGAATATTACGGTGAGGCTAATATAGCCTAACCTAAGGTTACAAGCATCTATAAAATACTTTAGGGTGTGTATGTGCCTCCTATGTAGAGTATACTGTGAGAGTACCAGCACTGAAAGACTTACAGTTGACTTTCATGTTTGTATGAGAAATGCCCCAACATAATAAATATTCCCATGCAATAATTTAAAAAAGTACCTCTTTCAGCCCTGGTACTTTCACAGCGAACTCTATATACGGGGCCCATACACACCCTAAAGTATTATCACTCATTAATATTATAGCCTGTGTATTCCGCTATTTGTGGCTGGACGTCTACGCCTTGGTCCTATCAGCAGACTACTGTTGAAATCCGTTAATTATAATCAACACGTGAATAAAAATAATTAACGAAAACAAATGAATGTGCCACTGAAGAAAAACAAATGCCACTTCTCTACCGTGAAACATCACGGTAGAGAAGTGGCACATCAATGTACTTGTGTATTATACGTGATGTTATGTACTATATGTGACAATACATAAAAATATAAATAATGTTTCTTATAAATAGGTACATACAATTTAAAATACAATATATAGTTACATTATGGGTGAAGCCCTGTTATCCTTAGTAGGTTGGAAAACCTGTAGTAAGGGTTAACAGACCCTTTCCCTCTGGATTTTAAATACTGTAAGCTTAAGTTAAAATAAAAATATGTTTATTGTTTACATAAATTATTCCTTCTCGTGTTTTTTACTTACGTTACGTTTCTGATTACCTATAAGCTATGTATGTGACCTATCGACCTAATATCGATGTTAGGAAATATCCAAACATTTATCATTGTAACCTCATAATCTGTATGCAAAAACAGCTCAATCAATAATAGTGTGACCGCGACCCGCGGGTCACCTGCTCTGTGCTTTTTATATTATTACCTGTATTAGTACACATCCATATTACACGACGCGTTGAGAAATTACACAGAGTAACACATACATAGATACTCTAAGCGATTCTAAGATTGTTCATTTTGTAGATAGCTAGAATAGTATTTTAAGTTTATAATTCAAGATGCTAGCTTACTTTGTAAATGTGCCTTGACAGCAGCCATCTACCAGGTACAATTTATACGCTAATACCTTCCTTAAGAACCAATCTATCCATTGATATAAAAGAGAATTGGTGTTCGTTAGTCTCGCTAAAGCTCGAGAACGGCTGAAACAATTCAGCTGGTTTTGGTCTTGAAATTTTAAACGTTGAAGGTTTAAACGGTTTGTATGCTTAACAAAGTGGGCATGTGTCAGCTAGTCCATTGATAAAAACAGTGTGAAAATCGGTGCAGTAGTCTCTGAGTTCATCGCGAGCAGACACACATACGTGGCGGAGGATTTTGTTCAATAATATGTAAGGAAATACACAATATGACACATCTATATAACGCGGTACGAGGCTCCTATCTATTTTTATACAAAATTAAAACTTTATTGCTGAAATAAATAATTAGTTACGGTAAAATATTTTGGTAAACTAGTCATTTCTGATAACTGCTATAATGGTGGACAAAAAATATGTAAATGGATCAACCGATTTTGATATAATTCATTTTTATGATATTGATATTGGTATCTTCAAAAATTCACACATTTTAATTTTATAGGATCCATACGAGACGAACGTAATTGGTTATAATAGATTATCATATTATGTTAAATAGTGCCCGATAATTATGCTAATTCGAAAGCGGTAATCGATAATGAACTAGATATCGAAATCGATTTTTTATAATTAATAATCGAATTAAAGTGACAAATCTTGTCGAGAAGCACGCATTAACACTTTAAGTGTATCAAATATATTACCTGACAGGTCGTGTTAAGTATATTTAGTATATTTAAGTATATTTATGAGTATAAGCCGAGGCATGACGAAATGCATTATGTATAGATTACTTTGAATCGCTATAACGAGGTTCAAATCGATTGAAAAGTTTATACTTTCCGTATTTAAGTGCCTATTGATCCCTGTAAGTGCGTGGAGACCTCAAAATATGAACATCGTGTTATTAACAGCTATAATTTTTAAGTAATTCTTTACCCGTTACACTCTGTTATTTCAAATCTTTTGACACCTGATTTATTATTAACAGCAACTAACAAAAAACTAAAATCGCGCAATAGACGCGCAATCGATTGCTGAACGTCAAAAAAATATCGCTATTCGCTCGCTGTTGTGTTTAATTTTTCATTTTTCCTACAACAGTAGCGCTAAAATAATTTAGTGGCAATCACAGGATTGATGCGAAATTCATTTTACTGAATTTCAAAACTTTAAACTGTTATTCTGTTTAATTTGTTTTTTATCACTTATACCCTAGCTAAAGTTCAAGAGCAAAAAATGCGAAATTTTTGCGATTGCTTTTGCAAGATATACTTAACTAGCTGCCCCGTGCCCACTTCGTTGAGCATACAAACCGTGTAACCTTCCCGGGACTTCACGAATATTTCAAGACCAAAAACATCCGAATCAGTTCAGCTGATCTCGAGTTTTAACGAGACTAACTAACACCAATTGATTTTTATATAGCCTACGTTAGTCAGAGATAATGTAGCTTTCTAATAAAAAAAGAATTATTAAAATCGGTCCAGTACTTTTTGAGTTTAGTCGTTACATACAAAAATACAAATCTTTCCTCTTTATAACATTAGTGTAGATAAACTTGTGGACTAATTGTTTAGGCTAGAGTGGCACAAAAATACATACATACAAGGACTGCCAAACACAAAATTCCTTTTAGCTTCGCCGTATTTTCTTTTAAATTTTAAAAATATTTAAAAAATAATAATACGTAAATCTGTTATTGTTACCCGATTAAGGTGAAGCCAAAAAGAAAGGTAATATTTATACAGTCTATATTGTAATTACGTACTTGTATGTTTATTTAACTTTAGGTTATATGACTATAGACTTTTTTACCAAAAATATAATGTAACGTATTTTTTTACTTATAGTTATTGAGTATTTATTTTTTTATTTTGTACACTTTTTATACAAAATATGATTTTGTTTAACGTTCATTGCCACTGTACAATATTTTATATTTGACGTATCAACTTATGTTTCAAAATGATTATGTAGATTTGTATCATCTAAATAACAGTCAATTTTACAAAATGTAAAAAAAAAATTTTTTTTCTTGTAGCAGTATTTTTATGAGGCTGGTATAGATTACATACATGTTCATGTTTTTTGTACTTTTACAAAAAGTGACCCTGATGACTTATTATACAGATACATAATACAGAAAATTAATATTCACATAATTACAGCAATAAATAATATTAAATTCCAAAATATGGTATTTATTTGAATACAACTTGATATATTGTTCTAACATTTTTCTGAAACTAGATTGCGTGTTTTCCGATATTTTAATAATTTTGTGATATTGTTTTTTTATATTTAATAGATTTTATTTAAAAAATATACATTACTTATACGTCACATAAAAAAGTTATATTTCAGCTTATTTTCCACATAACTGAATAAAAAGCCAAAGACTACGATTTTTCCTTTACATTTGGCCGATTGATAAAAAAATCCAAATTCTATTTGGTTAACCTCAATAAACATTCGAGGCTTCGAAAATTTATCGAATTTAGTGAGCAGGGAAGTGGGCAGGAAAGTGGGCAGGACGAGTATGTAAACTTATACTTCTCATGCCACTGCTAATGCCACTCGCGCTGCCCAGCGCTCCACAAAAGAGCGGTTTTAGTGCGGACTTCAAAAGACCGGCAGCGCGAGCCATTGCTGGAACTTGAAAACGAAATGAGAGGAAGGGCAGTATGTAAACACACATATAGTGCAGAGCAGCGATAGGGGCTGAATGTAAATGGGGCTTTCATCCCTATTATGTTCCTAGAACTGCAGACAGAGCGATGATGCAGCATCAGCACTCTGTTGTCCTAGGTGCCTGGATTGGGCCACCAGCTTTTCAGATCGAGACTCGGGCCACAGCTGACACGTGCTAATTTATTATACCTGATATATAAAACAAGTTACCTGATACCTGAAATGACAACAATCTTGAAGAAGCATTTGAGAATTTAGCCGTTTTATATATACTAATATTATAAAGCGGAAGATTTTGTTTGTTTGTAAACGCGCTAATCTGGTCTGATTCGAAAAAGTATTTTTGTGTTAGATATTCCATTTATAGAGGAATGCTTAAGGCTATATAAATTTCACTGCGACCAATAGAAGCGTCAGTGAGAAATGTTGCAAAATCGGGGAAAATTATTCACATTTGGGGACTTTCATTGCGTGTGCTGCATAAACGGCTTAAGTCACTCAAAAATCACGCGAACGAAGCGGGCACGGCTAGTATTTATATATACCTTCAAAGCATATTCAAGTGTAACACTGGCTAATATAATCGCGTTATTTATCACTGGAGTTTCACGCGATTCACATATCGATATATAAGCCGTCCGGTTCTCATTTATTAACATCGATATTCGATGATATAGGCGATAAATCGATAATCGATTATTAAATAACATTAACGTTATTTAGGGGTCATACATAAATTACGTTACATGTTAAGGGGGTCAATTATATAGTAGCTAGCTGTGCCTGCGACTTTGTTCGCGTAGTTTTTGAGTGAATTAAACCGTTTATGCAGCGCACACAACGAAAGTCCCCAAATGCGAATAATTTTCACCGTTTTCGCAACATTTCTCACTGACGCTTCGCTCCTATTGATCGCGGCGTAATGTTATGTAGTCTAAAGCCTTCCTCTATACATGGACTATTCAACAAAAAAATATTTTTTCAAATCGGACCAGTAGTTTCAGAGATTAGCGCGTTTAAACAAACAAACTCTACCGCTTTATAATATTAAAAATGTTTTTTTTTATTTTCCAAATAAAACTTAACAAGTTATTCTCGGAATTTAAACAAAAAAAATGCTACCACCGGTTCAACCCTAAGCCGTCGAGAAAAACCGGCGTAAGAAACTCGCACGGGCCCACAAATTAGTATAGATTCTCGATTTCTCTGTCGTCTCTGTTGTTTTGCGCGGGATTGCTCTGTGCTGTTCCTCTCTCTGCGGGTCTACTCTGCGGCGAACAGTAAACCCCAATCGTATGTAACAGGTCAGGGGTTCAGCTGATAACTTTTAATGACTTATTCATGATCCAACAGATCCGAGTCTTCGTGCGCACGCGCAGCTGACATCATGCTGTTGAGATGTTGTTGCCATGATGTTAATGATGTTAATTGACTTAATGTGTTGTTGATGATCTGGATGTAATCCTTAGCTACTGTTACTTTTTATCCCGAAAAGTACAGTTCCAGTGGGATGGTGCATATATGCTGGCGGAGTCGCCGGCAAAAGCTAGTACTTATATTATACTTCAGCGGGGCTTAGCACGAACAATTTACAGCAACTTATCCGTACAGTTATCGAATGCAATTTGTAGCGCTTCTCATATTATAATTCTCGATAACGTCAAGAATACATTCATCTGCATATGCATGTTTTATAAAAAAAATCATCGATTCAGTATGATTATAAATATATTTTTTTTTATAACATCTCAAAAATAAAGAAAATAAAAACAATTTACAATAGAGAATATATTATAATAATATCTGTGAAGTCACAATCTGATATCATATTTTTGCTATGACCCCGTACGAGTTTCTTACGCTGGTTCTTTTTAATGGGCGAGGGTTGCGCGGTAGCAGTCATTCTTTTGGTTGACGTTCCGTTAGGAAAGGAAAAAGTTTCATTATGAAATATTTTATTTTTATTATTTGCTCATAACTTTAATTGAGTCTTCATAAATTACTATTTACTTTATTAATATACATTCACGTATTTTTATTTAACAATTTTAAAATTCAATTTATATAAAATATGTAATATCGTCACTAGGCAACATCCCTATTGTTCCTGTTAAGCCCACTACTTAAGTCATATCCTTAAATTAAGTTGAGTATATCTTCTCCCTCGTTTAACGATTCACTTAGTGCTGATAATGTTTGAGGAAACTAAATTATGAGGAAGAAAGTTGGGTGTATAATTGTTAAAAGCCACAACCATGCGGTCGAGCCACGCTCCACAGACGTAGGCGACAAATAGACAAACACGATCAATAGACGGGGATCAAAAGCTCTAGTTTTGGATCACTTCGAGTTTGTTGCAACCTTATTGTATTCTTGTCTTACTTTTAAATAAACTTCAAATCTATAAAAAATAAGTTTTGAATTAAATTAAATATAAGTAATTACAAAAAAGTATTTTGATACTTCTGAATGTTATTAACCCGCGTGTAATGTGATTCTGGCTTAGCACCCACAACAGAGTTAGCAGTTATTTTGTGCAGAATTGTTAAATCTTTGATGATAGAGGTCGAAATATTTGTTATTTGTCATTAGTTTTGTTTTTTTATATAGATTTAAGAAAATGTGATTGACCGACATGTTCACTGAGCGAACAAGCTCATCAAATACAGATTAAAAAATACACTAAAACATTTACCAGTATCCAAACGGGAACATTTCATAAAGTAACGTAAACGAAAAATAATTGCACGAAAAGCGACCGCGACCAGCGTCAATACCGACCAGCGTCAATACGATCGACATTCGATTACTTTACCTACTTTACTAAACTCCCAAATGGCCTACAGAAAGGTGAATTGCGTTTCTAAACTAATATGTAATGCAGGCTGATCACCTGATTGTCTGACAAGAAATATGATCCATGCATCGGATGGGTATGTACAAAGTCAGTCCTGTGCCTGATCTCTCGCCAGTCGTGTTTACCGTCCCACTGGGTAATGAGAGTAAAAGATAGAGAGAGTGTATTTGTGTGTCGCGCACACACTTGTCGCTATAAAACAACTCCTGCGCAGCTAACCAGGTTTCAATGATATCGGCTACCGACACCAAAATCGGTGAGGGGAGCTATTATTGTTATCTCGTTTGCATTTCCCAACATCCTAGCCGCGTCCTGTCTATAAGTTTCTAAGGTCTGTAGATGAAGCTTATGGTTTTCTTAATAGTTAAGTCAAACAGTTTAGGCACTTACTAGACGTTACGCGATAATCGTCTGTACAGTTAGAATAATAGAATGGTTAGCCCGTGGTTGAGATTCCACTAATTAAGATAACTAGGCGCGAAGTGAGAGGTATCGATTATATCGTTGTATCCTTATATAACTCATTAACGTACATATATATAAAGTATATATAAAGTATATAGGAATAACGATTTTGACGTGAACACGTGCGTAACATAATCGAGGGATATATAAGGTGTAACATAAATGAGTTTTGTTTATCATTTGTCTATCTATAGGTACTTAATATTATAAAGCGGTAGCGTTTGTTTGTTTGTTTACGCACTAATCTCAGGAACTACTGGTACGATTTGAAGAATTATTTTTTTGTTGGATAGTCCATTTATAGAGGAAGGCTTTATGCCATATAACATTACGCTGCAACTAATAGGAGCGAAGCGTCAGTGAGATATGTTGCAAAAACGGGGACAATTTAGTTGCGTGATAAACGGCTCGCTCAAAAACCACGCGAACGAAGTCGCGGGCACAGCTAGTTTATCTATAAAAGTACTAGATTACTAGTACACTTCGACGTAATACAAAGTAACAAAAGTAATAATAAATTTGTGATAATAATTTAGGGAGTGCCTCCTATGTTGAGTACACTATGAAAGTACCAGCGCTGAAAGACTCACGTTTAGCTTTTATGTTTCTATGAGAAATGCCTCAACAACATAAATTGACCTATACTAACTATATTTAAAAAAAGTAACTCTTTCAGCGCTGGTACATTCACAGTAAACTCTACATACGGGATCCATATTCCATACACACTACACAGCCTAAAGTATTATCACTCATTGATGTGTGACTCAGTGAACGCCTCCGTGGTCTAGTGGTTCAGAGCTTCGCTCTCGACCCGGAGGTCGTGGGTTCGATTCCCGCGTTGGAACAACAAAAAATGTTGTTTTCAAGTTTGGTTAGGACAATTCAGGCTGATCACCTGATTGTCTGACAAGAAAGATGATCCATGCGTCGGATGGGCATGTAAAAAGTCGGTCCTGCGCCTGATCTCTCGCTAGTCGTGTCGATTTACCGTCCCACTGGGTTATGAGAGTAAAAGGAAGAGAGAGTGCTTCTGTGTATTGCGCACACACTTGGGCACTATAAATAACTCCTGCGTAGCTGGCCTGGTTTCAATGAAATCGGCTACCGACATCGAAATCGGTGAGGGGAGCTATTATTATTATTACTCATTGATATAACCTGTAGATTAATGTTACAGCTAGATTTTTTTTATTAATAGAAAAACAACAGCTTTATATTACATACATAGAATAAAAATAGAAAAATATATAAACCAATCAAGCCAACCTCAGAACAATTACAGCACTAGTCCGAGTACTGTTTATCCTAACGAGCATTTTATTCATGAACCGATATTGACTTATCACAGTTTTTCACAGCATCCATCATTAGTTGATTGCCGGTGAACCACATGAGCGTTCTCGGTATGCTGACAGATCACCTGATGGACATTATGACATACCGAGTTATAAATTGATAACTACATTTATAGAATAAAGAAAGGTTGTATTATGTATAATGATATCCCAAAGTATATGCGATATAATACAGGGCTATTGATGAGTCATATATGAAGCTGAATATAGTGTGAAGCAAAAGAAGATTGATGAATTTTTTTTCGCATCTCATCTAAATTTCTTAGTATAACTCAAAAAAATGAAAAGTCTAAAATGACCACAAGGAGTGAATCTTACTATGTACGCAGGCTCCTAGTCTATACACACGAACGTTCTGGTCGTTGACCTAATACCTGACCAGGGGTTGAAACTCATCTGTTTTGTAACTTTTATGGAGATCTTCAATCGCTATTTGTCGCGTTATGGTAAGTAATTTATATGAGGTGTAAAAAAAAATTGCTCTACGCATCATTCTCTTTATCCAGCTTGGCCTGCAGTGTACCAGTGACGAGCTGACCGCCCTAATGGACCCTACTAAAATACCTCAAGTATTTCTGGCCCTTTAACCTTACTTTTGCCTCTTGAGGAGAGATTTGGCAGATCAGGGCGGCGATTCTCAGGCCTCGAACATAGTTTTTACTATCGGTCTGTCCCGCTCATGCAAATGATATTTAGCGCGCGTGCGAGCGGGATATACTAATATTCGAACTTTTTTCCACTGCCCGAGAATCGTGCTCCAGGGCCCTAATTCTCAGTCCTCGAACTTAGTTTTTACTATCGGTCTGTCCCGCTCATGCAAATGCGATTTACCGCGCGTGCGAGCAGGATATACTAATATTCGGAACTAAGTTCGAGGACTGAGAATCGCCGCCCTGATGTTAATAGTCACTTGTATTAAAACGTATTTGTATTTAACTAAATATCGTATTCAAACGTTAAAAAAATAATTTAGTTTGTTGTGCGCGTCAGCCTTGTGACAATATCCGATAAATACAGAATAAGGGTACCCACTTTGTAGTATTGATAATTGGGCTTTTTCCAGCTTTTTTTTTTCTGATCGACTTTTAGTATAACGTGTGGGTTGCAGTATTGCAATAAGTATGTTCTATTTCTCACCCACAAATATCGGTCACCGATTATCACTAGTGGTTGACCCTAATATGGTATGCAAAAAATATAATGCATCGACAAAAATACTGATGTGTCTTGCGAGATTTGGATAAAAACTACAACTTTCATGACGAAATAACTTACTATGACAAGATAATATAACCCACCTACAAATTGCTACGCAGTTTGGTGGGCTGCATGTCAAAAAATGTAACTAAAAAAAATAAAGACTTTTTATTATTATTTTAAAAAAAATCGAAAAAAATATAAAAATCGAAAAGACATTATTCTGTGCATAATTATAATGCTATGCTCTCGTTGCGGGGGATCCGTCAAGTGGCCCCGATAAAGGACAGGCCTTTCTCAAGCACGGGCCCGGGTGAGGACGGGTCAGGGGCCGCGAATTATCTGCCCACGAGACCCGGTGGTGATACCGTAAAGTACACTTAATATTTTAATGGACATAATATACTATTCGTAAACTATCCCCCCTATTAGTAACCATATTTTCCCCCACGAAAACAGAGGGCTGTTAAAAGTGGTAAAATCGATTTTTATCTTTTATATTCAAATGTCAAGTTTAGTTTGTAAGTCAAGTTTAGTTTGTATGTCAAGTTTACTTCTAAATTCAAATGATTATTCTGTGTTTTCACCTGCGCGATATCGAAAACCATTTGAAATAAAAATTTCATTCATTCATTCAAAGAGTAAAGTAATCGCCATATTTCTCGGTCCTGTGCTTTACTTTTGACCTCTTGATACAACATTTATCTTCTTCTTTACTTGTTCTATAAGGCTTCTCCTAGGTCTTCCTCTTCCTCTTCTCCCCTCTACTCCTTCCATAATTTACTCTGAAAATTATAAATTTGAAAATAAATTAATTAATTTATAAACAAGTGCAAGAGCGGGACAGACAATGTTTCGAGATTCGAAACGAAGGCACGAGAATCGGGTCTATGGCTATTAATACAATTGGCTTCTCTTTAATTAAAATCTAACCATTAGTTTTAGGCACTACGGTGGGCTAAAATCATTACTCTTCCTTTTTTCTCGGAGGCAACTGAAACGCTCAGTTTGTATTGTTGAAAGGTAAGTGGATTTTGCTGTCTTCAGATCATCGCTGCACTAGTACGAATGGACCTTTATCAGAAACCTAGCAAATTAGTTAATAATTGCCATAGCACCATATATTACCGGTGCCAATTTGTTTCCATGGCAGCCCTGAACAAATTAAAGGTGATATTTGACAAATGGCGGCCATTTCTCAGACGAAACGAGATCGAACGTTTCAACGCAATTTATGCGAGCACTATGACCCTTATTAATGTGCGCGCGCGGTTTTTAATTTTATTTAATAGCAGAATGATACACGGTTTTAATATTATTGTTCGGAAAACTGATATTTTAATGGACA
Source organism: Celastrina argiolus (assembly GCA_905187575.2). NCBI lineage: Eukaryota > Metazoa > Arthropoda > Insecta > Lepidoptera > Lycaenidae > Celastrina > Celastrina argiolus. The sequence continues at coordinate 1,344,131 of LR994591.1, read as the reverse complement.
GCAATAGGATAGAATATTACAGATGTTTCCAGAGTGTTTTATGTAGCTAAACAATTAAAAAAAAAAATTATAAAAATTAATTGACCTCATCAGCCTAACTAAGATGCTAAGAACTCGCGATCACGTCAGCTTGTAAACAGAAAAATATATCAAGGTAGGTTTATCCGTTTAGGAATTAAAAGATAGAAGAAAGACAACACATCAATAGATCATAAAATGATGTACATTGTTATTAAAAAAACTGCCCTTACAAACACAAGTTACAAAGGTTTAAATAAAATGCTCGTGGCGTTCTGTTGGGCAGCGATACTTCGCGCTGGCGATCCTTGAATTCGTGGGTCGCCCAAATGGGTGCTATATAAAAAAAAAGCTAGATAAATATTTTTTACCTAGCCAACTTCACGCAAATGGAAATATTGTTTTGACGCTAACGTGGAAAACTTCTGCTAATTCGGCCGTAGATTGTGTATCATCAGCTTCTACAAACGCCTTTAATTCGTCATTGGCAACCAAAGTCGTAAAAAGAACGACCGCGAAGTTTATTTTGTGTGTCGAAATTTCTTGAACGATAGCGAGAAAACTAATAACAGGTTTAAAAAAAATTTAAATTAGAATTCTTAGCCAAACAAAAATATTTTACTGGACGGAAATTTCATAGGTCAGCATATGACGTTAGATAAGAACTGGCAGGACTAATCAATAAATTTTTCCGTTAATATAATTATCATTGTAATATAGTATTTTTGCTCTTTTTATTAGTACTATTTTCTAGGTTCTGTACTATCTTCTGGAAGACATTCCATTTTAGAATAAGCTGTACTTTTGTGTAAAATAAAAAAAAAATATAATTATGTATTAGAGAAAAAAATTGCCAATTGACTACGTCTGTAGTGGTTCAGCGCGTTGGTGCTCGATCGAGAGGTGGAGGCTCGGCGAATCCCGCCGAGGGAACAAAAAGTTTTCAATATTCCTGGGTCATGGATGTGAATTAAATTTGTGTATAATATTATAAAATTTTTACATGTATGTATAGTATAAAAGTATTAGATATAATTCCATTGTCTGGTACATGTAGCGCAAGTTCTTTGGATACTTAACACGGGGTTGGACGTGGTGTAAAGTGTCTATGAATATTGAAAAAAAATGTAAGCATAATTTATTAGTTGTATGTGACGCGTACAGCACTATTTCGAATCACGTTCATTGAAGTCGTAATTTGAATATGATGTGACCTATCGATACCGCACAACACTATTGCTTGTTAGTCCGGGTTAGGGGGCAGGACAAATCAGTGCGGGCGACGCCGCGGCAGTTACTTATGCTCGTGATGCGGCGCGCTCGTAAATCCACTGAAACGAGGGCGCATCCAAATGACAATTATATGCTATTAGAATAGGGATGTGACAGTGATATCGATGTCCGTTTTATATATCAATATTATACAGTGTGTATAAAGAACAGTCACTATAGCGATTACTACCTTTCCTCATTTTGGATGGGTTTTTTTTATATTTTTTTTATCAAAAACTAAATAAATAATTATTTTACCATTTACCATTTCTTATTTTTTTGTCACAAGAATAACGAAAAAACAATTTTTTTTTTTAATTTTAGTAAAAAAAGTACATTTCTAGGATGAGAAAAGGTAGTATAATCATATTCCAAAGTTATAGTGACTGTTTTTACACCCGTTATATTCCGTTTTATATATTATTATAACATAACAATTAGCCATTTTTTTACTAAAAGATTTTCACACACAAGTTTGTTACGCCGGTTATTCTCGCCGGGCTAGTTTCCGAATCGGCGGAAGGTATCATGTAGGACAATTCTATAAGTGTTATTTAAAAACCTATGTAGAAATAAAAAGATTTGATTTGATAGGAACATTTTTTTAAAGTTAATACGAACAGAGTAGACCCGCTGATTTAATTTAGTTCCATAAAATCGACACCCTATTTCAAACCAATCTGTTGCTAGAGTCGAGTTAAAGATTAAGGAACTGTCAAATTCCAATGAAATTCTATTGTTGATTTCTTGAAATAATATTCAAGAGCAAGCCCATTAATATTACCTGTACTAAGTAATAATTATTAGGTATATTACAACTTTTAGTTAGAATCTTATCAATTTTAAGTCAGTCCTCGTAACTTTTGTAGCCCTCAGCAGAATTTAATACAGAGTTTTTATTTGAATTTAAAAATTGAAAAATTTTAACCAATCTTGCAAGTGCGAGCGTGATGTAATTATAAAATATTTATCCGTTCCTGTCTGATAATATTCCACCAATCGCGTTCAATATGGGTTGTTGATTTGAATGCCATGTTAGTTGAATGCCATGGGGTTAGCCTTACTAATAAAAATATTATTAGACAATCATCAGGTAAAGAAGATAAAAAGCTAATTGTTTATTTAGCTACTTCGTTTTGTTAAACTTTTTTTCGCTATCGATTTTTTTGACGTTTTCATCGATACTTGCAAGTATATCCGGCACACCACTAGAGCGCGCATCAATTGTACCTTCGATAGGCTGATATGACATTCGGCCAAAAGGCCACCGAGCAGATTGTATCGCCGCAATATATTGAGCCGCACTCTAATTATATAGCTCTAACAATCACTTTGCCAACATCATCATCATATTAGGTGTACCTATGAAATTGCCGTTCTGCAGTACTGGCCATTTCAAATCAAAATATTTTTTGGTTGCCTAAGAGTTCTAATTTCAAATTAATTTTATTTAAAATGCTTGAGTAGATTTCCTTTGAACATTTAAGTGGGCAATGCATAGCTGTAATCTAACTTTGTATTTTCAACCGTTTTACCTAGTATTAAGTTTTTCACTTGTTTTAAATATTTTATTGTATAATATTTTTCTCTTGGCTGTGTTTTTGTCCCTTCTATATTATAAAGCAAAAGAGTTTGTTTGTTTGTTTGTTTCAACGCGCTAATCTCAGGAACTACTGGTCCAATTTGAAAAATTATTTTTTTGTTGGATAGTCCATTTATAGAGGAAGGCTTAAGGCTATATAACATTACGCTGCGACCAATAGGAGCGAAGCGTCAGTGAAAATATTTCAAAAACGGGGAAAAATAATTACATTTGGGGACTTTCATTGCGTGCGCTGCATAAACGGCTTAAGTCACTCAAAAAACAACGCGAACGAAGTCGCGGGAACAGCTAGTATGTTCAATAAAAGATAATTTTATTTATTTAAAATATGGAATTCTTTTTTCAAAAGTCATTTGTTTATTTGATTAGTGTTCCATTTTCATTGCATTTAAAAATCAGAAGACATGGATGTATGAAGGTGATATGACACGTATGGAGATGATATTTCGCAATAAAATTTTACCCAGAAAATTGAGTTTAGACTGTCACGTAAACATTTTAGGGTATGTAGTAAAGTCTAAAAGACTTTGGTCGACAATGACGAATTAAAGGCGATTGTGGAAGCTGATGATACATAATCTAAGACTGAATTAGCAGCAGCTTCCAGTTAGAGTCAAATTTATATTAATCTTATTTACATCGTAGACTTTGATCCAGTTTAATGTAATATTACATTTTTAGTATGGATGAACGAGAACGGTGAGAATGGAGGTATATGAAATTGTGTGGTATGTGGAGGTGTGTAGAATGCCAAAACATGTTTAAACATTACCTAGAAATATACAGAATGATTTTTTTTAAAAAGGACATAGTAGACGAAATCTGATACTATATATAGGAGATAGTGAAAAATGCTGAAAGCGAAGCGAGCTCGATTACGATAAAAACTATATTAGTTTTAATAAATAAATTTTCCTATCTTCCTATATATATATACATTTTCCTATAAATATATAGTTCAATAGAGGGTTGCTGAGAGGATCAAATAGTGGGAAACCTTGACATACTGCTATTAAGAGAAAAATTTTCAACAAAAACATAACATACACACATACCCTCGAAAACATAAACCTCCATTTGTCGCAGTCAGTTAAAGAAAGACCTTCTATAAAGCAAAACTTAAATACATTTTTCAGCATGCCCTATACATAGAAAAGACATCAACGCGCGACCGCCCTTGGGGTGTAGACCTTTCACGCGAGTAATACAGCTGGCAGGAATCATTAAAATCGTATCAGTAGTTTAGGCGGTATGATAAAAGAAACATACATATACAAAAATCAATACCCATCTTGGATTCGCCGTAGTCGGATGAACCACGAGCCACGTTTTAGAAACCTATCTGGGGGCACGGTCGTGCCCCCGTCAAGACTAGCCAAGCGAAGCGCAAGGGCACTACCTACCTTTTCTCGAAAGGTTTCGTCGTTTTTTTGAACTCCCATAACTTTGCTTTGGATGATGCTAAATAGTTGAAAATTTCAACATATAATGACACCAGTAAATACATGAATTATACAAAGTTTGAATGTCGTAGCTACTATACTTTAGATTTTAACGATGTGTAAAAACCCCTGATTTCGTCACTGACTCATTTATAGATCATCAAAATTCTTAGGTTACTTCCGGAAATCTTAGAAAGCTGAAGTTATGTATGTAAGCTGTTATTGCTACAAAACCAACAAAAAAATATTAAAATGTAAATGCCGCCATTTTGAATCCAATATGCTGGACCACCATATTGGATTCAAAAGGAGGTTTATTATAAGGATCTGATGATCTTTAATTTATAAAAGGAATATAATATACAAGTACATAAAAACCTACGACCTACTTTTTGTAGGACCCATAATCGTTCAGAGTTTTGCTCCATATAATTTATGTCCGACTTTATGTATGTTGAGTGCGTTGCACTACTGCAATCAGTTTATTCTATTATTCATCTACAAAAAGTCGGTCACCAATTATTAATCGGTGACCGACTTTTACCGAAGATGAAAAATATAATATTATATTATTTATGAGGAAATTTTTTTTTTAGGAATATAATATACAAGTACATAAAAAACCTACGACCTACTTTTTGTAGGACCCATAATTGTTCAGAGTTTTGCTCCATATAATTTATGTCCGACTTTATGTATGTTGAGTGCGTTGCACTACTGCAATCAGTATATTCTATTATTCATCTACAAAAAGTCGGTCACCAATTATTAATCGGTGACCGACTTTTACCGAAGATGAAAAATATAATATTATTATATTATTTATGAGAGGAAAATTTGTTTTTTTAAAATAAGCGCGAATATGCAGGCAGCTAATAGTTGTAAATTACTGTCGGTCACAAAATAACTGTCGATGTATGGAACAGGTCCGGCACAAGCTCCATCTGTTGTTAAATTTCTTTTCTGTAAAGTTCTTTGTATGCTTAGGAATGTGTTTTTCCGAACCAATAGAGTCGCATGTCAAGAGCCGCGCTGATCGATGCGTGATAAATGAAGCGATTCTATTGGTACCTAAAAGCACATTCCTCAGCACAGCACAGTTCTGGTGGGTACGCAGCCTAAGACTGTGGTTATTATATCCGATATCTTTGCGTCTGAAGAGTGGTAAGAGTGCTGAAAATAAAACGCTGCGCGAATAAAATATAATATTTGAAAATCGAACACACGAGTGCCAATATGTCAATGTTAAATTTGACAACTCGACACTCCTGTGTTCTATTGAATAGATTACAGTTAAAAATCGAACACATGAGAGCTCTAGGGAGACCAATAGGTCCAAAGTTCTAATCTCAATGCTCTGCTTAGGCAGATCTTAGAGTCTAAAACTGTGGTTACTAACCATTTCAATGTCACTACCCCTGTGTACAAGTATGGGACTTGAATTTACCTCTAGCTAATTTGAAATAATTAAAACCACACAAATTCAAACGAAAATATGATAATATGAGAGCGCCGTGCTACCGTTTACCGTACTATTATTTTGTTTATTGCTATTTTAATACTATTTCGTGCCATCCCGCGTTAACCCCCTAGAATCTCCGTTTTACTCCTGCGGGGGTGTTCTATAGAATTCCTTGTGCTAGTTACCATCATCACTACTACTATTAGATATAAGGTACTGCAGGCGTCGCGGCGCTGGGCGTCGGCAGGCGTCGCGACGCTGGGCGTCGGCAGGCGTCGTGACGCTGGGCGTCGGCAGGCGTCGCGGCGCTGGGCGTCGTGGCGCTGGGCGTCGTGGCGCTGGGCGTCGGTAGGCGCCGCGACGCTGGGCGACGGCAGGCGTCGCGGCGCTGGGCGTCGTGACGCTGGGCGTAGTGGCGCTGGGCGTCGGTAGGCGTCGCGGCGCTAGGCGTCGCGGCGCTGGGCGTCGTGACGCTGGGCGTCGTGGCGCTGGGCGTCGGTAGGCGTCGCGGCGCTAGGCGTCGCGGCGCTGGGCGTCGCGGCGCTGGGCGTCGGCAGGCGTCGCGACGCTGGGCGTCGGCAGGCGTCGCGGCGCTGGGCGTCGGTAGGCGTCGCGACGCTGGGCGTTGGCAGGCGTCGCGGCGCTTGGCGTAGTGACGCTGGGCGTCGGCAGGCGTCGCAGCGCTGGGCGTCGGTAGGCGTCGCGACGCTGGGCGTCGGCAGGCGTCGCGGCGCTGGGCGTCGGCAGGCGTCGCGGCGCTGGGCGTCGGCAGGCGTCGCAGCGCTGGGCGTCGGTAGGCGTCGCGACGCTGGGCGTCGGCAGGCGTCGCGGCGCTGGGCGTCGGCAGGCGTCGCGACGCTGGGCGTCGTGACACTGGGCGTCGTGACGCTGGGCGTCGGCAGGCGTCGCGGCGCTGGGCGTCGTGACGCTGGGCGTCGTGGCGCTGGGCGTCGGTAGGCGTCGCGGCGCTAGGCGTCGCGGCGCTGGGCGTTGCGGCGCTGGGCGTCGGCAGGCGTCGCGACGCTGGGCGTCGGCAGGCGTCGCGGCGCTGGGCGTCGGCAGGCGTCGCGACGCTGGGCGTCGGTAGGCGTCGCGGCGCTTGGCGTAGTGACGCTGGGCGTCGGCAGGCGTCGCAGCGCTGGGCGTCGGTAGGCGTCGCGACGCTGGGCGTCGGCAGGCGTCGCGACGCTGGGCGTCGGCAGGCGTCGCGGCGCTGGGCGTCGGCAGGCGTCGCGGCGCTGGGCGTCGGCAGGCGTCGCGGCGCTGGGCGTCGGTAGGCGTCGCGACGCTGGGCGTCGGTAGGCGTCGCGGCGCTTGGCGTCGGCAGGCGTCGCGACGCTGAGCGTCGGCAGGCGTCGTGACGCTGGGCGTCGGCTGGCGTCGCGGCGCTGGGCGTCGGCAGGCGTCGCGGCGCTGGGCGTCGTGGCGCTGGGCGTCGGTAGGCGTCGCGGCGCTTGGCGTCGTGACGCTGGGCGTCGGCAGGCGTCGCGGCGTGGGGCGTCGGCAGGCGTCGCGGCGCTGGGCGTTGGTAGGCGTCGCGACGCTGGGCGTCGGTAGGCGTCGCTTCGCTTGGCGTCGTGACGCTGGGCGTCGGCAGGCGTCGCGGCGTTGGGCGTCGTGGCGCTGTGCGTCGGCAGGCGTCGCGACGCTGGGCGTCGGTAGGCGTCGCGGCGCTTGGCTTCGTGACGCTGGGCGTCGGCAGGCGTCGCGGCGCTGGGCGTCGGCAGGCGTCGCGACGCTGGGCGTCGGTAGGCGTCGCGGCGCTTGGCGTAGTGACGCTGGGCGTCGGTAGGCGTCGCGACGCTGGGCGTCGGCAGGCGTCGTGACGCTGGGCGTCGGCAGGCGTCGCGGCGCTGGGCGTCGTGGCGCTGTGCGTCGGCAGGCGTCGCGACGCTGGGCGTCGGCAGGCGTCGCAGCGCTGGGCGTCGGCAGGCATCGCGACGCTGGGCGTCGGCAGGCGTCGCAGCGCTGGGCGTCGGCAGGCGTCGGCAGGCGTCGCAGCGCTTGGTGTCGTGACGCTGGGCGTCGGCAGGCGTCGCGGCGTTGGGCGTCGGCAGGCGTCGCGGCGCTTGGCGTCGTGACGCTGGGCGTCGGCAGGCGTCGCGGCGCTGGGCGTCGGCAGGCGTCGCGACGCTGGGCGTCGGTAGGCGTCGCGGCGCTTGGCGTCGTGACGCTGGGCGTCGGTAGGCGTCGCGACGCTGGGCGTCGGCAGGCGTCGTGACGCTGGGCGTCGGCAGGCGTCGCGGCGCTGGGCATCGTGGCGCTGTGCGTCGGCAGGCGGCAGGCGTCGCGGCGCTGGGCGTCGGTAGGCGTCGTGGCGCTAGGCGTCACGGTGCTGGGTGCCGCGACGCTGGGCGTCGGCAGGCGTCGCGGCGCTGGGCGTCGGCAGGCGTCGCGGCGCTGGGCGTCGGCAGGCGTCGGTAGGCGTCGCGGCGCTAGGCGTCGCGGTGCTGGGCGTCAGCAGGCGTCTCGACGCTGGGCGTCGGCAGGCGTCGCGACGCTGGGCGTCGGTAGGCGTCACGGCGCTGGGCGTCGGCAGGCGTCGCGACGCTGGGCGTCGGTAGGCGTCGCGGCGCTGGGCGTCGGCAGGCGTCGCGACGCTGACGCTGGGCGTCGGCAGGCGTCGCAGCGCTGGGCGTCGGTAGGCGTCGCGACGCTGGGCGTCGGCAGGCGTCGCGGCGCTGGGCGTCGTGGCGCTGGGCGTCGGTAGGCGTCGCGGCGCTTGGCGTCGTGGCGCTGGGCGTCGGTAGGCGTCGGCAGGCGTCGGCAAGCGTCGCTGCGCTGGGCTTTTGAATCCAATAATATGGTGGACCACCACATTCGGATGTTTATTATAAGGATCTGATGATCTTTAATTTATAAAAGGAATATAATATACAAGTACATAAATAACCTACGACCTACTTTTTGTAGGACCCATAATCGTTCAGAGTTTTGCTCCATATAATTTATGTCCGACTGTATGTATGTTGAGTGCGTTGCACTACTGCAATCAGTATATTCTATTATTAATCTACAAAAAGTCGGTCACCAATTATTAATCGGTGACCGACTTTTACCGAAGATGAAAAATATATTATTATAATATTATTTATGAGAGGAAAATTTGTTTTTTATCCACTTATTTAAAATAACGCGAATATGCAGGCAGCTAATAGTTGTAAATTGCTGTCGGTCACACAGGAGATAATATAACTGTCGGTGTATGGAACAAGTCCGGACAAGCTCCATCTGTTGTTAAATGAAACAACAATATGATGTTAGATAGATGATTATAAAGCTAACGTCAGTGTAAATGAAATATCCGTATAATGTTATATAAAAATCGTTCGACACCTCGATAGCGCGATGCAGTTAGGCACTAACAGCGACATCTATGTTTAGAACTGTGAAACATCTAAACACAAACGTAACGTTTTATAATGATAACAATAAACGAAAAACAAACGTTACATAAAACTCCAAATGCGTAGATTTTTTGTAGTCTAAATTGTAAAAACTTCGATACTCAAAGAAATTTGTGACCATAAATTAAGTACTTAATCGACTTTTAATTGATTGGCGCATGACAAAATTTTATAAGTTTCAATATGACACGATCAATTTATTTATACATTTTTAGTTATTACGCCTCCGTGGTCTAGTGGTTTAGAGCCTGGCTCTCGACTGTGGTCGTCGTGGGTTCGATTCCCACGTTGGAAACACGTTTTAAGTTTGGTTTAGACAAGGCAGGCTGATCACCAAATTGGCTGACAAGAAATATGATCCATGCGTCGGATGGGCATGTAAAAAGTCGGTCCTGCGCTTGATCTCCCGCCAGTCGTGTCGGTTATCCGTCCCAGTGGGTTACGAGAGTGAAGAAAAAGAGAGTGCTTATATGCATTGCGCACACACTTGGGCACTATAAAATAACTCCTGCGTAGCTGGACTGGTTTCAATGAAACCGGTCACCGTCACCGAAATCAGTGTGGGAGATATTATTATTATTATTATTTTAGCAAACACTAAAATTATTAAACAAGCTTATGACTAAGCAACTAGCCACCCGGATAGTTATAGCACTTTCGAAAAAAAAAACAAGAATACAGTATAAAGAGAGTTCAATTATAGTAGTGAGGTGTTTTATTGAAGTTCGGTGGTACACAGCCACAATGGAGACTTATAGTTTTCATATCAACCCCTACAATATGGGTAACAAATGATGAGAGAGTTTGAGAAAACAAATACAATTCATACAAGATTTCATGAATGCCGCTATTTTTAATCCAATATAGCGATTTATCGTTTTCACAGGTACTCTCACAATATGGGTATCAAATAAAAGAGAAATACAATAAATCATCTAAATTCCATACGAAGAATAAGGCGAAATTAATTGCCCGGGGTCAAAATAGGTTATTTTTAAACTCAAACAAGTCCATTAACCAACTTACAAAAATAAATGAAATCCCACCAAAAACATTTTCATGTAAAAATGTTGCCAAGACGAGTCTATATAGCTTACTTACCCTGTAAAAAAGTTATCAGATATCGTATAAAGCCAAGTTCTAAAGACTACTCGCCCTAAATCTACCAGCACCTTGATCAAAATCTATCAAAAAGTGGACAAATCCCATGTAGAACCAAAGTTCTTGATCTATGCGCCCTTACTTTACTAGGCTTAGCTTCACTTACTCTACATTTCAGTTAAAACGTGATACTTGGCCGTTTTGCTACCGTTACGAAGATTTTATAGGCATTCATTTATCGTGTGTGAAATAAAACGGCCAAGCATCACGTTTTAACTGAAATGTAGAGTAAGTGAAGCTAAGCCTAGTAAAGTAAGGGCGCATAGATCAAGAACTTTGGTTCTACATGGGATTTGTCCACTTTTTGATAGATTTTGATCAAGGTGCTGGTAGATTTAGGGCGAGTAGTCTTTAGAACTTGGCTTTATACGATATCTGATAACTTTTTTACAGGGTAAGTAAGCTATATAGACTCGTCTTGGCAACATTTTTACATGAAAATGTTTTTGGTGGGATCTATCTATTACTAAAAGTTAAAACCATACAATATGACTTATAATAGTTTTGTCCCCATTTTACCAACGCTTGTTAGTGGTAACGGCTTGTTAAAATACCAAGCCTTCTCATACATTGACAGGAAATACGAGAATCCCTCTCGTATTTACTGGCAATGCATGAGAAGTGTGATACGAGTATTTAATGAATAACTTTTTTTTGTCCACGTCAATCTGGTCCCGTAATAAGTATTCGAAGAACTTGTGTTACGGGTACCAGACAACGGATCTATATTTAATACTATACACATATTTAAGATTTTCTCCTCATCACCAACGCGCTCTACCACTGATCTAGGGAGGTCGTCAAACAGGAACATTGAAAACTTTAACATGTGTTGATAAAATTGGCACTCAACCAAAAGGTTATACAGGGTCTTCTCGACGGGTTAGGGTTGAACCGGTGGTAGCATTTTTTTGTTGACATTCCGAGAATAACTTGTTAATTTTATTTGGAAAAAAAATCATTTCATGTCATGTAAAAAGAACAGTCACTATAAGTTTGAGATACGATTATACTACCTTTTGCTCATTTTGGAATACTTTGTTTTTTTGGTCAAAAACTAAAAAAAATAGTTTCTTTTTTTACCATTGCTTATTTTTTGTCGCAAAATAACGAATAAGCAAACAAAAATTTTTTTTGTAAAAAAAATAATTAAAAAATACATTTCTAGAATGAGAAATGGTAGTATAATCATATCTCAAAGTTATAGTGACTGTTCTTTTTACACCCGTTAGATAGACTGACGCAGGCCGTTAGTGTGAACCTATTCTTACCTTTCGATAGACCCAGCTAGTGATGTCATCAATTAGGGTAAGCACAGTGCTCTGCACGTAATGGCGGCTGATGGAGCACTTAGGGCGAGGCCTGCAATCGTTCACACGCCGCGCCGTGAGCGGGCTTCATTGTTTTATAAGTACCCCCATGTAGAGCCTAAAGGACTTAGGTCTTACAGGTACAGAGTTTCGTTTGGTCGGATTGCTTCAAAATTCGTGCGATAATCAATGTTTTTTAAATATTTTATAGGTTACTTCTTTCGCTTTTTATATTATTAACGACGAACAAAGAACAATAATATAGTTATTTTAACTAAGTGATAATACTTTAGGGTGTGTATTTGCCTCCCATGTAGAGTATACTGTGAAAGTACTGGCGCTGAAAGACTTACCTTTGACTTTCATGTTTGTATGAGAAATGCCCCAACATCATAAATTTTCCCACACAATAATTTTAAAAGTACCTCTTTCAACTGGTACTTTCCCAGTAAACTCAAAATACGGGACCAATACATACCCTAAAGTATTATCACTCATTAATATTATAGCCTGTAGAATTAAAAATCTGCTTACGTTTAATAGATTAAAATATGTATACCATAAAATATAAATAAATAATTAAGATTTTACTGCCCAATAAAGACTTTTTGGAATGCTATAAATTGGGCATAGACAATGTGTCTATGACCGTAACTCTATACTCTACGGTCGCCGGTCTATGGTCTACGGTGTCATGGCGCTCCCGCGCTGCGCTGCTGCAGGGGGCGAGATCTTATCGAGTCCACCTTGTATCGTATTTAATGATACTGGTTATTAATTATAAATATTAATTTACATCGTTTCCTTCTGTCTACTTATCAATGTTACGGTTTTACATGGTTTAATTTTTATTTCTGGTTTTATTGAGCGTTTGGAGGTTAAGAGTAGGTTATCTTTAATATCATCAAGTAAAGATTTTAAAAGAGCAATAATATTATTTGAATAAACCGGGGAGTTTCAATAAGAATAAGTTTCTTTACACACAAGCTACCGCAATGACGATCCTGCGGCGACGCAGATGTCACTGCGTTTTAAGGCCGACGCTGCGACAAAATCCATACGCGTGTTAGCGTAGTAATAGTAAAAAAAAATTACCTTACCTCAGGCGAAGCGGTTATGGGCAGTAGGTCAAGTAGGAATATTTGAAGCTCCGTAAAGTAACGTTAACGAATAATCGTATGAAAAGTATCGACGACGGCGCTTAAACAATTGACCGATAACTTTACTTTACGAAACTTTTTTAATGTTCAAACTTTTTTTGCGCCATCTGAAGCTATTAACAGAGTGAAAACGAAATTATCGTTTTCACTCCACATTCAAATGTACTACTATACTACTATACTACTATTGACTTGACATTGTATCAAATGACAAGTCTACAATGTATTTGTTATCACATGTACGTCATCGTCTACGCATTGGAAATATTTATTGTACAAAAGTCCAACACGAAATAACTTGACCATAAACAATCATAGAAAAAAATTGCGACACGCGCATTCCGGAGACAATGTAGAGACGCGTTTAATATAAAATAATTACATCAGTTTGGTGCCCATAACAATATTTTAGAGGCGACCCGCGGCGTTCACAGATCACCAGATATGAACCATAACTTACGTATATTTTGATCTTACGCCAGGGTTGTCGACGACACCAAAATGGCGGTACAAACATGTCACACGAGCGAGTGAAATATATGCGATTTGGTAACCCTACGTACGACATTGGGTTTATATTATTTTTATTTAATTGATGTGAACTACACGAACATCGGTAAGTGATATCGATCTATCGCTGGTTTGTGACAACGACTTCACTCGTGTTTTATGGTTTTAAGGATGCGTTCACAAATTTTATACAAATTGGTAGATTTTTTGGATGAACCCAAGTCCTACAAAACGAAAAAGTAGGTCTTTGTATCCGATATTGAATTGATGATTTATGTAGCATTCTTCAAGCAAAATAACAACTGTTTAAATACTGTAGTATCCGGAACAGACGGTTTTAAATGTCGCATGGTTGCCCAGCCTAATATACTATTCAACAAACAACCGTCCCAAATAAAGTACTTCTTTAACTAAAATCATTGCAAAATTATTAAAAATGTGATTTTTTAAGTAGCAAAAGTCATTTTCATATATAATCACATATGACGTGTATATGTCTGTCTGTAGCGTCGTATCTCCCAAACGGATGAACCGATTTACATGTTTGTTTGAGTGCCGACGTAATCGCGAGCATTCTAAGCTATGCGCCATCATCGTTCGCTGACTGTACAAACTGGGGGTTTAATAATGCCTCCCACACCGATTTCGGTGACGGTGGCCGGAATACACAGAAGCACTCTCTCTTCCTTCACTCTCGTAGCCCAGTGAGACGGAGAACAGTTACGACTGGCGGGAGATCAGGCGCAGGATCGACTTTTTACATGCCCGTTCGACGCATGGATTTCTTGTCAGACAATCAGGTGATGAAGCCTGCATTGTCCTAACCAAACTTGAAAACAACTTTTTTTTTTGTTCCAACGCGGTAATCGAACCACGACCTCTGGGTCGAGAGCAAAGCTCTGAACCACTAGACCACGGAGAGAGTATATAGCCTAAGTTACCCGCGGCATCATTACGAATCGATTGTCACCTCATATATGAAATCGGACTAATAGTTTGGACGCTACGATGGGACATACATAGACTGCCAAAACCATTACCCGTCCTTTTGCCCTCGCCGAAATCGTGTAAAAATTGTTCAGGAAAAAAGAATACACTGGTAAATAGTCGCCTATGTTATCATATATCACGTATGTAACACAACACTTGTATAATTTATGTGAGATAGCCGGCGCTCCCCGCGTGGCGCTCCGCACAGAAACATAATATCGCCTATGTGCGACATGCTCTGAAATGTGATATCAGGCGTACAGTAGGCTAGATTTATTGTTTACTTATTGATCAGTTCTAATAATATTTCTGTTTTTTACACGACTACGCCAAAAGGAGGGTTATGTTTTTCGGGAGTATGTACGTTTGTATAATTGTTTGGCATGTTGTACAGCTTGGGCCCTGATTACGTAACTTCTGTGGCTTTCCCGACCGTCGACATCAACTGTCATTGTGACGTTAAATCTTTTTAAAACACGATTTAAAAAGTTAATATGTCATAATTATGACGGCTTGACGGATTTTAGTTTGATAGGTGTTGTTAGATTTGTGTTTACTGTGAGTGCTAATAGGGCCCGTATTATAAAACTATCTCAATCGAAACCTCTCCTTGAGAATAAAAAACGTTGATTTCACTTTTATAAGTGAACAATTTTAGTAATGTTACCTAGTACTTTTATTTCTTTTCTTTTTGAACCGTAATATTCATAATATAGATTATAAAAAACCATTAAAATAAGTATAATCTTTTTTTTTAGGTTTGAACAATGAGAAGACCTATGTGTATAGTATATCAAAATAAAGTAGGGTATCCGTTTTTTAAATTACAGTTTTATGCTTATTGTATTTGTCTTTCATCTGAGTGTGTTTTCTATTCGTCTGCAGAATTTGTGACGTTTTATAACAGACCTTATTATCGACACTAATGTTATAAAGAGGATTTTATTTTTATGTTTTCTTTGGAGAGCCTCGAGAACACTGCACCATTTTTAATGAAATTTGGCACAGGTATACTACGGAAAAAGATATAGTACTACTTATGTATAATATAGTATATGAACTTTTTTTTAAATAACTTCCTAATCTGATGAGTTATACCGAAGAACACTGCAAACCACATCAGCTTACAAACCAAAAAAATCTACAGAATATTGCCTTGATAATATTTATAAAATTATTTATAAAATTATATTATCTTTACTTTAATGTAAAGATAATATAATTTTAATTAATTATTTTATGTTAATATTCACTATTAAATCATATGGTATCATTCATAAGGTCTCTAGGTTCAACAACTTCTGTCTTTTACACAGCAGCTTATATTGAGTTTATGTATAATGTAAAATTTTGTGAATATTCATGACTTTTTCCTACTGTACCATCCTAATTTTAATTATATTATACATGTCATGGTATTTAATATCGAAAAGACAACACTATTTTGAGTTATTAATCTGTTTTAGCCCTAATTAACATTTACAAGACGCTGTCTGTTTAATTTTTCGTATACATTTGTTTATCTATACGAAAACCGGACAAATTAATGTATCTTGCTTATTTATCAACACATGAGAGTTACGGCTCGAAGGCTCCATCTCTTTCTAATTGTGAAATGTGTGTATCGATAATCGAACATTCGAAATTCGAAATAAGGCATTAGGAACACGCAAGCCTATCATCAGTATCATCGAATACCTATAGATCTAACACCTGTACAATTGTAGTGTCGCCGACTATCCGATGTGGTCGACCGTATTACCATGGCCATAAGGTTCAGAAGTGGGATGGATGTCTCGACTGGTCGTTCACATAACTGAACGTTATTTATGTGGAATATTTGGGCTCAGAATACTCATTTAGGAGATCACGCGATAATTGTAATGGGTTCATTATAGACATTCGGGCCGATATCGATACCGGGCGTGAACGATAGCCTAATTATTTAAAACATCGATATGTTGTAGATCACCACTAAAGTAGATTCGAAATGTTTTAGAGATTTCGGATGCAGTCTATCAGACGAATACTGAAACGGTACTTAGTTAACCCTATTCATAAGTTGTTACTGCTTGACGGAATAACACGAATATTATGTAGATTAACTCTCAAGCTACATGATATTCTTGTCACTAAATATAGCTTATTATGTAATTGGTCGTGGGTCTACACGTAGTCGTTAGCAGGGAGCTGTTTCTGATAAGTCACTGTAGAGTCCTTTCTATTGAAGAAGGCGTTGTGATACTCAGAAAAAATGTTGAATCAACCTATATATCCGAGTTCCTAAGAAAAAATAACAGTAGCTAATGATTAGTAAAATCGGGTATTTCTATTTACTCAAAGTCTGCATGTTGCTTACAATCAAATCCCAATATTTATTAATATATTGGGTATTTGGCTCCAAATATATAAGGTTTCAGTTCCACTGATTGCCACTAGAATTACTTTACAAAAGAATTCTGTCACAAATCTCGTCATTTTCATTTATTAAGAGAGCGATAAATATTATATTTAATGCTTGTAAGCTTAGTGAAATAGTACTTAAGTATATCTTCACTCATATTATAAATAGGAGACAAAACCACTGGACAGATTTTATTATTTGACACCCTAAAGTATTATCTCTCATTAATATTATAGCCTGTATATTTTACAATATATCTCGTATATTATATCTACGCTCGATCACATGTTACCACAATAATTACAGAATATTAAACCGATTTGCATTATGACCGTCATTACGAATACCCGCGACAGTTAGTGTAATGGCTTCATAGAGATGATCGGTGAGCGTCCACAGGTCGATAGGTCTACCTCATACCGTGAGCTCTACGGCAAGTGGAATTTCTGAAATGTCGAGCCTTTCTTGACGATCTCTGTAGTGTAGTGGACGCTCAAGCTGGACACTCGAATCTTGCCGAAGGAACAAAAAGTTATAACAATATTTGGTGAGAGTTTATAACAAGAGCAGACTTATTCACACAGGTTAGCCTTATTGGTGCATATCAATTGTAGCAGTAAAAAACTCACCAAGTGTGAGTGGGACTTACGCATGATGTGTTCCGTACAAAACTGCACAAATCACGTCTATTGGAAATGCCCCTATGCAACATGTAAAATAAATGAATTATAATACTTTAGAGCATGTATGTGCCTCCTGTGTAGAGTTTACAGTGAAAGTACCAGCGCTGAAAGACTTACTTTTGACTTTCATGTTTCTATGAGAAATGCCCCAACATTATAAATTTGCCCATTCAATAGTTAAAAAAGTAACTGTTTCAGCGCTGGTACACTTTCACAGTAAACTATCTATACGGGAGCCATACAAACCATAAAAACTCTTATTAATGTATATTTATTTTAGTTTGTTTTTAGTATTTGTTGTCATAGCCACAACAGAAATAAATAATTTGTAAAAAATTCAATTGCTTAGATATCACTGTTCTTGAGATACAGCCTGGTGACAGACAGACAGACAGTGAGGTCTCAGTAATAGGGTCCCGGAAACGGAACCCTAAAGCATAATATTTAAGCCGACTAGACAGACACTATAACAATTAGTTTTGACCGTAAAGCGGGGCATACACGTTCACATGTAGCTACTGCGTCGAATTGTATCGATACATATTAAAGTGTCAATAAATGTATACAGTTATAGTTATATTTATTTTGCGTACAATATCGATTTGTTTCTGGAGTAAATGGTGTTATACATTAACCTAGTTTCGAGGAGTCAGAAAATTGATCAGACTACGCTTATAAAATAGACCCATTAAATAACCTTTTTGTCTTTATAAACTGAAATAATATTGAGTATTGATTATTTTAGTATTAAGGATATTTAATGATTAAAAAGTGTTTGTTTGTAAAGAAGGGTTTAATTTGAGACCAAACGAGCGCATGTTTTAATTGAAAATTAAAAATCTTTTATTTCCAAATTAAACTTAACAAGCTATTTTTGGAAAGTCAACAAAAAGGCGACCACCGGTTTAACCCTAGCCTAGTTTAAATCCAGTAGTAGACGTCATAGCTGAAATTATGAGTAGTTTAACCTCCATAAGAGTGAACAAGATAAGTATCTATAAAAGAAAGGCACCCCTGTTATCATATCAAAAGGGTTGGTCGTGGTTGGTCACCGCTGTCGATACTGGCTCACAGGAGTTGCAGTGAATGTGTGGTGGGCCAATACCCGTTAAAAAAATCTATAAAATAAAAAGCCTTTTATAACGTTTTCTTACAATAATAATAATTACATAATAATTTTTTCAATTATTTATTCATTTTTTTAATTAGAATTAAATTAATTGAATATAAGATTGGAATTTTAGCATAATACTTATTTTTTAATATATAATTGTATAATATTAAGACCGTAACGAACGTAGAGAAAAATATTAATTTTTAAATCGCAAAAGGCTAGTGAAACATTATATTAGATTATAAAAGCTTTAGAAAATCTTTAAAAATTAAAATACGTTCACAAACCACCATGTTTAATCACAAAAATATAATTTCCCATATCAAATCGGTATGGTTTTACTTTTGAAGTGTCGAATTCAACCTCAATTATCCAACCATTCACAAGAGAAATTAAATATTTGTTAAGTTCCACATAAGCTGAAATTGATTGGTTACAGAAGAAATTTAAATTGTATAGAATACAAAATTGTATAGAATACAAATCCGTGAAATATATTTGACAAACGTATTTACTTAGAGCAATCTTTAATTGAGACTATTAGAGTTACCATAGACTAAAGAATAGATATTAGGATATGGCTTTTTCGATATTTAAAACTAGAGTTTAGCGAACATAGTACCCTGGACGCGGCATTGTGATCGCGTGACAAAATGTTAAATCTTATTTAACCCCAAATAAAAATGGGTGAAAATATTTACTGCGATCGTATATTTTTATTACGGGCTATTAAAAATTTGTAATTAAATATATCGACAGTCCTGCAATACATCTATATAAGATAATTGACTTCTATCGTGTAAAGAGTCCTTTAGTCTTATACTGGGTCAGAACAACGCGAGTACTGCAATAGTCGATATTAAAAAAAATGTATTTTATACAGATTGATATGTCGTATATCAATCTGTTCAGGTATTTTGGAAGTTAGAGAACACAAAAAAAAGTTTTATGAAACTAAACTAGCTATTTTCGGAAAGTCAACAAGAAAAACAAACTACCACCGGTTCAACCCTAAACCCGCCAAAGGAAGTAAAATATTTTACGAGCAATAATGTGTCCACAATAAATGAAAATTAAATATGTGTTTAACAAAAAAGTTTCAAAGCAGAAGCGTCGAAGCGTAAGCGTCGCGGCGTCGGGCGTCGGCGTCTCGACGTCGGGCGTCGCGGTGTCGGGCGTCGCGTCGTCGGGCGTCGGCGTCGTTACGTCGGACGTCGGCGTCGCGGCGTCGGGCTTTGGCGTCGCGACGTCGGACGTCGGCGTCGCGGCGTCGGGCGTCGGCGTCGCGACGTCGGACGTCGGCGTCGGGCGTCGGCGTCGCGGCGTTGGGCGTCGGCGTCGCGGTGTCGAGCGTCGGGCGTTGGCGTATATAATATTATAATATCTACACTAATATTATAAAGCGGAAGAGTTTTTTTGTTTAAACGCGCTAATCTCAGGAACTACTGGTCTGATTTGAAAATTTTTTTTTTTTTGGATAGTCCATTTATTATGGAGGAAAGCTTTAGGTTATATAACATTACGCTGCGACCAATAAGAGCGAAGCGTCAGTGAGAAATGTTGCAAAAACTGGGAAAATTATTCACATTTGAGGACTTTCGTTGCGAGCGCTGCATAAACGGTTTAAGTCACTCAAAAAACATGTATGAAAGAATTATTCCTTTTTAATAATCATAATAACAAAAACCAACGCGAGCAATCAAAGGATAATCGCGATAGTGTTTCCGACAACCACGCGACACAGCTAGTATAATTTATTATAAGTGTCCTATCTACTCCTGCTATATGCTACACATCTACAGTATAAGCGGCGATAGACATCCTCCCATCGCCGGGTCACGCGATCGATTCCCAGCCATTACTGTGACGCCATGTACGGTGTTCCACTTATTACTCGGGTATTACTCGCGTCATTATAATGGCTACGTTACGGCCACGTTTATAAATATTTTTAGTTTAAATCGAAATAAAAAACATAAAACTTTTGTATGTCTATTTTTAGTTTAAATAAGCTGACCCGTGCCTACTTCGTTGAGCATAAAAAACCGTTTAAACATTCCCTGGACTTCCATGAATATTACTAAAGAAAACCGAATCGGTTCAGCCGTTTTTGAGTTTTAACGAGACTAACGAACAGCAATTTATATACATAAGAAGAAGATTGATGAAAATACATAAAACTTTTGTAGGTTCCCCTGCTGTTTCTACTTCCAATTCTCTGTCTTCCTGAAATCGAAATTAAACGTTCGAGTGAACCTTAATTATAAACACATTTTATTGGAAGTTTTTTCGAATTGGGTTATTGAATGAATATTAAATTTAATTTACTCTCAAACTTATTACGCAGAAAATCAAGAGTATAAGTAAAATCTAAAATAAGAATTTTAAGGTTCTTTCCCACTGCTAGGCTGTTGATAATAATAATAAAATCCTGTCTCTACCTTCCAGTATTGGAGAATTTAAAAATATTTTACATTTAACATTCGTAAAACGATACGTATAAAGTAATATAATAATAATGCCTTCCACACCGATTTTGTTGACGGTGACCGATTTCATCGAAACCAGGCCAGCTACGCAGGAGTTAATTAAGTGCCCAAGTGTGTGCGCAATACACAGAAGCACTCTCTCTTCCTTCACTACCGTAGCCCAGTGGGACGGATAACCGACACGACTGGCGGGAGATCAGGCGCAGGCCCGACTTTTACATGTCCATCCGACGAAAGATGATCTTTCTTGTTAGACAATCAGTTGATAAGCCTGCATTGTCCTAACCAAACTTGAAAACAACATTTTTTGACGTTCGAACGCGGGAATCTAACCCACGATCTTCGAGAGCTAGACCACGGAGTCGTTAAAGTGATATAACGGCACACTGAATACTTCAGAATAAACCATAAACGAAGTTACACCAATACAAGTTCGTTAGCGAGTCGGAATGAAGACATCGTTTAACACAATTAACGTGGTGCCGCGGTACATCCGTCAGACCACCGGAACTCTGAACCTGGTCCGCTGGTCCATGGGATATGTGTGGTCTGATTATTTATCAATAACATATCTTTCTGCAAGGTGAAAAATTGTGATAATGCTTTAGGGTGTTTATGTGCCTCCTATATAGAGTTGACTGTAAAGTACCAGCGCTGAAAGAGGTACTTTTGTTTTACTTATTGTTTGGGCAAATTTATAATGTTGGGGCATTTCTCATAGAGACACAAAAGTCAAAATTAAGTCTTTCAGCGCTGGTACTTTTAACAGTATACTCTACATAGGAGGCACATGCACACCCTAAAGTATTATCACTAATTTATTTTACACCTTGTATAGCTAGGATATGGAACCTATGCCATTTTGGGGAAAAGTAATGGATGTAATGTCAATGGATGTGACAGTTTGGTACCCAAGGGCAAGAGAAACAGGGGCAGACAATACCTTAAGCTTACAGCAGGATCAAAAGACCAAAATGGAGACGGGTTGCAATAATATAATAATGATATATTATCATTGGACACTTCACACCACGTCAATATCTAGCCTCGTGCCAAGTATCCGAAGAACTTGTGTTCCTGACAATGGAAATGTATTTAATGCTTTCTATACGATACACATACTTAAGATTTTTATTATACAGGGTGTAAAAAGAGCAGTCATTATTACTTTGAGATACGATCATACTACATTTCCTTGTTTTGGAAATGATTTTTTTTACTTTTCACCATTTTTTATTTTTTGCCGCAAAAATTACAATAAAGCAAAAAAATATTTTTTTTTGTTTTTAAATTTTTGTAAAAAAATAGAAAAAAAAATACATTTCTAGAATGAGAAAAGGTAGTATAATCATTGCCCAAAGTTATAGTGACTGCTCTTTTTACACCAGTTATTAAGGACCGATCTTTCAATCGTTAGATAACTTTTATCTGTTGAATAAACATGTGGCTTTGACATTTATTCCATACAAAATCTGCCAAAGTCACAAATTTATTCCTTAGATAAAAGTTATCTGACGATTGAAAAATCAGCCCTAATACACAAATCTCTCATTCATTGACAGGAAATGCGAGAGAATAACATGCTATTTAATGAAGGATTAACTTTAGCACGTGTTATTGAAATTGGCACTAAGGGTACACACACAAACACACTCTCTCTAACACACACATTCACTATATATTATACAGTTTTATATGTTTATTTATATGTACAGAAATAAGTGTTTGTAGCGAAGTAATACGCACTTATATTATAAGCGCTACTGTCTTAAATCAAAATGTATGTTTAGATTTTTTTGAGTTAACATAAACATATCATATTGTGTTTATTATGTTCGTTCCCAATAAAAGCTAACAAAATCAAAACAATGCTATTATAAAAACCCAATACTTTTATTAAATCATAAATTCAACCCGATAACTATCTTACGGACTCAAATGCAATTAATTGAAATACTTCGAAGGAGTTTATACAATTAAAAATATTAACCAATTATTACTCAGCGGGCAGACGTGGACGTTATCGATTTGAATACAAATTGTATTAGCTTTTGTTCTGAAATGTCTCGCTTAACTGTGATGCTTAATAGTGCAACAAATTAAGACGGTGTTGCCAGTTGTCGTATTTTCCAACTTTAAAGGGAAACATACCGATTATTTATTTTACTTAATAGCTATTGAGATGTTATAAAAATTTAATACATGTAAAAACAACTTTAATTGTACTATGTAAATTATAGCCCTGGTTAAGAATATTTTTAAACCACTTTAATTGTTATAGGAACGTTATATCACAGTAGTTGATATACGTGCATATTCTTATATATAAAAATGAATTGCAACAGCAATTCATTTTTATATATAAGAATATGCACGTATATCAACTACTGTTCTCGAGTTTTTGCGAGACTAACGAACACGTTAGTCTCGCAAAAACTCGAGAATTGCAGTTGCAATTCGTTTTTATATATAAGAATATGCACGTATATCAACTACTGTTCTCGAGTTTTTGCGAGACTAACGAACACGTTAGTCTCGCAAAAACTCGAGAACGGCTGAACCGATTCGGTTATTTTTAGTCTTGAAATATTCGTGGAAGTCTAGGGAAGGTTTAAAAGGTTTGTATGATCAACGAAGTGGGCAAGGGTCAGCTAGTACCTTATATATAAAAATGAATTGCTTGAGTACTCTATTGCTTTATGCTTAGGTAATTCGCAACACCAACTGATGAATTAACACGAGTCATGAAAGATATTCACTGTTTTATAATAAGCTTGAGGATTTACGAAATGTATACGAAAATGGACGCGTGAATGAGTATCGCACAGAGAACAGAGACTCAGAGAGATATAATAGACAAGTCATCTATGATACATATTAAAGGGGCCAAATCTTATATATAAAAATGAAATGCTGTTCGTTAGTCTCGCTAAAACTCAAGAATGGATGAACCGATTTGGCTTTTATTTGTCTTGAAATATTCGTAGAAGTCCAGGGAGTATTTAAACGATTTTTTTAATGCTCAACGAAGTGGGCATGGATCAGCTAGTTTAAAATAAAAACTTTAACCATATACCTATATACAGTTCATGGGCTAGGCTGAGAAATTTGTACAAATTTAAAAATGACTTAATACAACAATAGCATGCATTTCATCATTTAATAAAATAATAATACGTAAAAATCCAAGTAATTTAATCTATTAAAATTCATTGTATAGTGATTTAAAGTTGATTATTTGAAAATAATTGGCTTTATTTTAAAAATTTATTATAATATAGAATAGGCCATGGATTTGGATTTTGCACACACCGAAGTCGCGGGGAATATATTGATATAATAAATTCACATACAAGATGTAAAATAATTAAGTGATAATACTAAGGGTATGTGCCTCCAATGTAGAGTATACTGTTAAAGTACCATCGCTGAAATACTTACTTTTGACTTTCATGTTTGTGTGAGAAATGCCCCAACATCAAAATTTTCTCATACAATAATTTTAAAAAGTTTCAGCGCTGGTACTTTTTTAGCAAACTCTATATACTGGACCCATACACACTCTAAAGTATTATTACTCATTAATATTATAGCCTGTATATATTTTTTTATATTTTATACTTTTTCTTCTTTTTTGTTATTTGCTGGCAACACTGAATAATCTACCCGAGTCTGCGCTCTCTTAATTAGTAACCTTGCCGGGAACAGATACTATCTACTCCTTTTTCAAACAGATGTCTCGCTTTAGTATACCACACACTACGAACCTTATTTCTATGATAATAAGACCGAAATTTCACCGCATGTATCGGCGACCGAACGTGCAAAAGAGACACTAGACAGGCGCCAGCCAATGTTAACTTTCCTAACGATTATAATTATTTAAAGTGACATTTTTGTTCTGTAATAATGTTCGTAATAAAAAGTTAAATGTAACAATTTAGTATGGCAAGTTTTTTTGGTTAAATAATTATGGGACCGATTTTAATCGATTTTATACATAGTTGATTATCTATTCGTTCCGGACAGCGTGATAAACTAATACCCCTTTTTTAAATGGCGCAATTATGTTTGATTTTCTGTTTGAAAATGAAAATAGTAGATATTATTTGGATACGGCAAGTTCTATATCTTCAAAACAAGTCGTGCTAAGTTTACTGTTTTCTAATATTATCTAATTAGTGGTTAATTAAAATAAATATTCAATTTATGCATTTTATAAGATACGCAATTGATTTAGGGATGCTCGTAAGTGATGTAACGTACATAATATAATATTATGGTGGAGCAATGATGATAGGAACAATATACAAGATATAAAATAAATTAGTAATAATACTTTAGGGTATGTATCTATCTCATATTAAGAGTATACTGTGAAAGTACTAGCGCTGAAAGATTTACTTTTGACTTTCATGTTTGTATTCGATTTTTTTTTATTTTTATCTATGGACGCTTCACACCACGTAAATCTGGCCCTGTGCTAAGTATCCGAAGAACTTGTGTTACAGGTACCAGACAACGGAAATATATTTAATACTTTTATACTATACACATATTTAAGATTTTTATTATATTATACGCAAATTTAATACACGACCCAGGAACATTGAAAACTTTTTGTTCCCTCCGAGGGAATCGGACCCGCGACCTCTCGTTCGAGCACCAACGTGCTCAACCACTACGGAGGTCGTTATCAAATGCCCAAACATAATAAATTTGCGCATAAAATCATTAAAAAAAAGTACCTCTTACAGCGCACTTTCACAGTAAACTCTATATACGAGACCCATACACGTATTGGTACCCCTAAGTATTGTCCCTCACTATTATTATAACCTGTACATATGTGTGGTTGTGATTGCTGTAGTGGTCACCCTGTACACTTTACAAGATCTTTATTACCTCTTCTCTCAGAAATATGAACGTGAATAAAGTTAGAAGAAAGAAAGATTTTTTTTTATTCTGATCATCACACAACACATAACACTATACAGTGTTCGCGCGTCATCTTCGGGCGCACACGGAACGCATATACGTGCGTCCCACTCTTGCGCACGAGTACGATCGCGACAGGAGCCGACGGGAACACACTACGCCTACAACCCCACTAGTGGACGCTCACATTTTAATTTGTCGTTTTTTCCATACTTATTTATTGTATTTTAAAGTCAATAATATAATCTGTCTAAATTAATAAGTATTTCAATTATCTCTTATGTACTATCGTACATAAAGAACAATAAGGGTATATATATATATATATATATATATATATATATATATATATATATATATATATATATATATATATATATATATAATATATAGTAAAGGAAATGAATAGTGTCTTAAAACTGTGCTAACAGTTGTTCCTTCCCGTTGTTGTTTATTATTGTTACCTCTGAATGCCCAGTGTAATAATACCTTTAGAATGCTTTGGGGCTACCATGGCACTGCAGTGCGTCCGGTATGTTCACTGCTATCGCTTTAAACCACCCGTGCCCTCGGTGGTTTAAAGCAATACCCAAAAGGTACGCGTCCCTGCTGCAGCGTCTGAGGAAAGCCAGGAATGGCATACTGAAGGTCATGGCTGCAAGACTTGACTGCTCTATACAATGGCATTGGATAAAGAGTAGTCAAGGGGAATAATTTAATTTAATAAATAAAATGGTGAATTTACTAACACTACTAACAATTCAATATATAGCGACTCTAGATCATCTCTTGAGGAAATTTCTAACACAAAGACGGACCATCCAATTGTCAACCAAATACAAACTAAGGTTAATGAAATTGAGTCAAATAATCGCCAAATAACATTTTATTGGGTGAAGGCCCACAACTCTATTTATGGCAATGAACGAGCTGATGAAATGACACCTGTTTACGACCGTTTCCCGCTATCATATGCAAGGAAGAACATCAGAGCTGCTTCCCTTGAAACATGGCAGACAAGATATACAATATCTGACACAGGAAAATACACAAAGTCCTTATACCCTACACTCGCAAGGGCACATAGGATCCTAAGGTCAGAGACCATAACAAATATAAGGACACAAATTTATACGGGGCATGGAGGTGTCAAAAGTTATCTCTAAGAGCTAATTGTACTTTTAATTACAGGTCATTTCATCGTGCAAAAAGAAAATATAAATTAAATTAAAATTAGGTAAATTAACATTAACAATTAAAAATAATTACATAAAATTAAAATCAAATCATAAATAATAATAACAAATGATAGCGATGTCAATATTCGTAATACTTATTTTTTTACACATACTAAGGCCAAACACATAATAAAATAAAGTACAGTATAAAATTCAAAATAATACATAAAAAATTACAAGATATATAAGATATAGTGGACTGATAGAATTTGTGAATCTTTGATTTAAAACTACGGAAGAGATCATGGTTTATATCAAGATCCGAAATCATCAACGATATTTCATTGTATTTACATGTAAGTCTAGTTATTGGGCTATTTTTACCAAGATTAGTTTTGGGATAATTAGGTCGAAAAAGGGGTACAAGTTTCCCAGAAGATCTCACTGGGAGGTAGAAATTTAATGAAGAAAGGAGAAACATGCAGTCTTTTTTATTGTTTATTAATTGATCTATAGAAATAATAAGTCTAAAATGTGTATATTGTTACAATTGTACGTAGACACGCGCGTAGAGTTTCGTAGCGACAAGCGATGACGTAGCTAGCGATATTCACCGGGCGGTCGACGTAGCTTGCGATATTCGCCGGTCGGTTGACGTAGCTAGCGATATTTGCCGCTCGGTTGACGTAGCTAGCGATATTCGCCGGTCGGTTGACGTAGCTAGCGATATTTGCCGCTCGGTTGACGTAGCTAGCGATATTCGCAGGTCGGTTGACGTAGCTAGCGATATTCGCCGGTATTTAAGTGGACTGAAGAATGGTTTATGTTCGCGATTAACCGCGGTAGCGCGCTGCTGTCAGTATGCCAACAAATTATCCTAATCCTAGGTGGTGTATTATATTATGAATACACACAAATTGCTGTCAACGACAATACGTCGTCATCTCATTAGCTATTATAAAACGGCGGACACAATGTATATAAACAATACATAAATAATAATAAAGCAATAATAGGCATAGATTTGTGTGGGCGGGGGTTCTGATTGGTCAATAAACGTAAGGGACTCGAAAATATAATTTATAACACAGTGTTGGAGGTCTTGTAATTGTGGTTTCTACACGTTTATGGTGTATGAGTGTGTTATGGCACGATGGCACGCGTTATGGCGGGATGTGCGTTATGCTATTTTGAATAAGAGCATCACCTATATCACTTATTTGCATATGGGTTCCGCGTTGAGGGTTCCGTGTTGCGTTTTCCACATTGCGGGTTCCGCATTGTTTTTTTTAGTTGAATTTCATCATAAACTGTTTTTATGCTCAACGAAGTGGGCACGGATCAGCTAGTAATATTAAAATATTGGGCCTCGTCTATATGTAAAAATGAAGTCTTATCCGATACAATGATCTACAAAATTATACTACTGTCGCACATAAAACTGGCATTAACAATGCATAAACAATATAAAAACCTTATTTTCTTAATTACTTAGCGTGGCAATAAGCAGTAAAATATATATGTATATGAATGCTATAAACTATAAATGCCGAATTAAGAAATAAAGCAACGATATTACCTATATCCGAAATTTAAACACCATTCGTTTTAAAAATTATAAAGGCCAGCATTTCAATACATTATAATAAGTCATAACTAACACGATTTATTATGTCATTATTATTTTAGACAATGGCTCTATTGTTTATTAATACTAATAAAACATGAAAATTACTCAATATTAAAGTAATATATTAATATCGATTGGGCAGTTTTATTTCGAGACAGACTAATATTTTGTGTCGTGTGACAGCTGTCATTAAAACAATATGGCGGACGGAGTTGTAAATAAAATGTCATTAGAAATAGCTAAACGAATAAGGCTGGGCGGACACTCTTGTCGAATGAACAAGGTGGATTTTGCACATATTTTTCGAGAAGACTGGAAAGTAAAGTCAAAATAAATAAATGTACTATTATCATACCTATGTCATATCATTAATGACAAATTGTTTTTTTTTTTTTTTGTTTTTGCTGAAAACTATTTACTTATTATTTCGTAACAATTTTTTCTTAAATAATTGAGAAACAGTGTGCTTATTGGAAACAGTATAAGATTTAATATTATAATATTATTTGGATATTCATATATAACGAGTAACATTTGCGCAGAGCCTTAACCGATTACTTAAGTCTCAAGTCATTAAGCCATAGGCGGGCTAATCATCGATTACGTGCGTGGTTTTAACGGGCCCATAATATAACCGCCGTTAAACTCTGGTTATGACCTGATGGGATCACAGGGCCCTCTGGTGAAAACGTAGGTCTTATGTACTTACCATTATAATATTATTATAACTAGTTGAGATGAAGTTTGGAATTTAGATAACTAAAGATCTTACTTACTGAGAAAGGGTCCAAACTCAACCCTATGAAAGATATGAACCTACCAGCCATAAAACCGACACAAGCAAACTTACAAAATGTTAGACTGCACAAAATGTATTTGGTCCTTTGAGTCCTCCACTCATCTACTACCAGAATTATCTTCATAGTATTGTTATTAGTCATAGACAAACTAAACTTAAGTTTTATATACTTAATGAGTTGGTAGCTTGTCCTAAACTTAACAGTGTCTTATATTTTAGTTTATACAATTATAACTAATTGTGAAACTATTACGTCTTGATTTAATAATAATTATTAAATAAATAATGAACTGATTCTATTTATAAGTATGTATAAACAAATACGTTAATGTAACTAGTAAAATATCTCGACTGCTGCTGTTTTACACCAACCATAAACAACATATATTAATGTTATAAGTTACATTAATAAGGCTATTATAATGTCAGCAATCTCTATCACGTCATAAAACAACTATCACATCACACTAGTATTATAAAGCTTTGAGTGTATATTTGTTACTACTTCACGGGAAAACAGCTTCACCAATTTTGATAATGTTTTTTATGCAGAAAGCTTACACCCAGAATGATGATACTTTTTATCCCAAAATAGTTCAGTGTATTCGTGGGATAGCGTTTTTAAGCGGACAGAGCCGCAGGAACAAGCTAGTTCCTTATCTATACTAATACAGAGTGATTCATTGTTCATATATTAAGTAGAATATAGTGTGAAGAGTATGACGCGTAGAGCATTTTTTGTTTTGGCACCTCATATAATTTACTTAATATAACTCAAAAAAATTCTAAGATCTAAAATAACCACAAGGAGTTAATCTTATTATGCTAGGACTCGCGGGCTTCTAGTCTATACACACGAACGAACTGGTCGTTGACCTAAGACTTGACCAGGATCGAAACTCATCTGTTTTGTGACTCCTTGTGATTATTTTGGACCTTTATATTTTTTTATCGCGTCGTCACACATTCGTAATATATCAAGCCGAATATAGATTCGGCTTGATATATTATGAACCGTGGGACACACTGTATAAAGAGGAAAGATATTTTAAAAATCATTTATTCATCTAAAATTACACTTAAATATATTACAATACTATCTCGCCAAACACAGTATGTTTAAAGGCGAGATGTGCATTGATTACTTGGTTTATTGTTTGTCTGCATTGAATAGATTCTGAAACTACAAGACCTATTAAATTTTAGCACAGGCGCTACTAGGTAGAATAGAGTTTTTGTCCTGGCAAATGCACGGTTTCCGCGGCAAGAAGTCGCGGGCAACATTTAGTCACATAAAAATGCCTGGACCAAGCTGTTTAGCCAATATAAATGTCAATTTGTTACTAGACAATGCAGTGTAATAAAACCATGACATCGCAATTACAACTTTCTCACACGGTAATAAAGTACAAAATAAGATTTCCGAGTATATTAAAGTAAGTAGTTGTAATTTAAACAAACTAATTTCAACTATGTTATACATCGTTAAGGTACAAAATCGCTTGACTGGGCGTATTAAAGTAAGTAGCGATACCCGATACTTTGTTATTTACGATTATAGTGCGATTGGCGCCCGATTCAAATGTTAACGGATTAGGAGTACTGACGGGTTAACTCCAGCAGGGTTATACAGGGTGTCATTATTACCAATGGACATAGTTGAAACTAATGTTTGAGTATACAATTGAGTTGTTGATTGAATATTAAATTTATTTACTTTTGGACTCATTACACAGAAAATCAAAAATATGAGCAAAATCTTAAATAAGAATTAAGATAAGTTTTAAACAATTAAATAAAGTCGACTATAGTCGACTATAGTCGACTATAGTAGATGTATATAAAGTCGACTATAGTCGACTTTATATACATCTTTCTCGCAAAACGATATTTGTACACAGGTTAGTGTAATGTCTATGTTTTAACAAAGCGACGTCACAATCGGTTGTTCTCTTCTCGTTCGCGCATTATATTCAAAAGTTTAATATCTTAATTATTTTTAATGAAGACAATTACTTACTAACACACTTAAATATATTTTTATTATTTGTTTACCTTATCATCACAAAAATCATTCAAAAGAGGTTGTTTATTTACGTAGAAACATGATTAATTTTCTTTAATAAATTTATTCGTCGACGACTTGCACTCAGCACTGATGCTGGGATGCTTTGACGTAAATGAATAGACGATTGCCGCCAAATCGCAGCCTCGACATCAATCAGTATGACTTGTATAAAAGTTATTTAATCCACGGGATAATACTCGTATTATTAAGGATTACCGTCATATGTAATATGTATTTTAGGAACGAGAATAAGTATATGTGAGACCTTGTGTAAAATTACACCCTGTATACAGTTTTCGGTCGTAAATATCCCATGATATGGTAGGGTTAAATCGTTAAAGTTTTGGACCGGACGAAAATTCAAATTGATTTTTGACTTTTGCTATCGCTACTAGAATTTATGCACAGTGAACTACAAACTATGAAGTACTTTTGAACCTGCAATAAGGGTCAGTTTACTACGAGACGCATTGAAAGATAGCCATTGAAGATTGAACTTTATGAACTTTTTAATAGATTTTATAATCATAATTTATTTACCAAAATGTGGTTTACAATAGTTGTTACATAGTATATATTATAGTTTAATCAGAACATAACAAGGGTATGTGAATGGTATACTGTATGTATAAATAACAGTCACTATAATAACTTTGAGATTTGATTATACCTACTACCTTTTTTAATTCTAGATTTTTTACAAAAAAAAATGGGATAATATTTTTGCTTTTTTGCGACTATACAATATACCTAATACAAAAATATATAATAACTTGTAAATTTTTTGACGAAAGGATAAATATATATCTATAGGATGAGAATAGGTCGTATAATGACAGGAAATACGAGAGGGATAACATGATACTTTTTAATGAAGGATTAACTTGGCACTGAAGCTATTAAGCTTTCGATCTGGTAAATTATAGCTTACTCTGGCGAAAGCTCGTCAAATCTAATGTACCTAATAAAACCGTGGATCTGTTGAGACACTGGTACGATAACCAAACTAATTTTGTGAAATGGGGCGACGCTACCTCTAATGATTTTAGATTAGAGTGTGGGGTTCGTCAAAGAGGGCTTACCTCTCCGGACCTGTTCAGCCTGTACGTTAATGATCTGATTGAGGAACTGAGAAGCAGTCGAGTAGGATGTCACGTAGGAACAACTTGTATTAACAACCTTAAGTTACGCTGACGATATGGTGCTTCTGAGTCCCTCAATCAGGGGCCTAAGGCGGCTACTTGGCATTTGTGAGACCTATGCTAGAAAGCATGGTCTCAAGTATAATGTCGCTAAGACGCAGATGATGGTGTTTCGGGTTGGCAAAGGCCCGGAGAGTGTCCCGCCGGTTTATTTGGATGGGCAAGTGGTAGAGAGAGTCGAGCGCTTCAGATACCTGGGACACATTTTGACTGGGGATCTTTCAGACGATGAAGATATAGTTCGCGAAAGACGGGCACTGGCAGTTCGGTGCAACATGATCGCGCGCCGGTTTGCGCGTTGTAGCGTTGAAGCGAAGCTGACACTGTTCAGGGCATACTGTCAATGCTTCTACACGTGTCAGCTTTGGGTCAACTGCTCGAAAGCCGCAAGGAACAGCATCAGGGTGCAGTACAATAATGCGTTCCGTATCCTGATGAGATTGCCAAGGTACTGCAGCGCGTCGGGCATGTTCGCCGACGCCAGGGTCTCCGACTACTTCGCTCTTATTAGAGCACGGGTCGCAACATTTTGGTCTCGCATTCGTTCCTCTGAAAACGAGATCCTCAGCGTGTGTGTCGGGTGTCCGGAAAACTCGATGGTAACATATTGGCTGGCGGTACATCGCGACAAAAATAAAAAAGGCTGACCTATTATATTTTATGGATTTATGTCTGACTAGGTTTTAAGAATTGTATTTTGTTTTATACCGGTTTTTATATATACATAACTTTAATAATGTTTTAATTTGTTTATTTATATAACTGCATTGTGTGATATGGGTTTTTTGCCTGAAATAAATGCGATTTGATTTGATTTGATTTGATATTGTTTCAATATTCAGCTGATAGTTTCTTACTATCGCAATGTAATTGGTATTTTCTTGTGTCGTTACTGAGGTTCAATTTCGAAAAGCTATAGCTTAAAATGCTGCGCCCACCGCGTCTCGTCTCGTCGTTTCTTGACGACTGTACCTTTTCATTGTTGATTTCAGTTCAAAATTCCAAATAATGATAATAAAATATAACTTTACACTATTTATTAGGTCTGATTTTAATAAGAAACCAATAAAAATATTATTACAGATGTATGTAATATCTATATGCGCTTTAGCATCACGTCAATCTGGCCTCATGGTAAGTATAATACGAATAGCGTGTATTGTACCAGACAACAGGAAGTATATTATTATTTATTACTATCATACTATACACTAACACATATTATATACGATGTTCATCATACACAATATTACGTTCATGGCTCAGGAACATTAAGAATATTTTGTTCGACGCGCTAATCATTGAGCCTCAAAGGTCCTGAAAGGAACGTGACGTCATAATGAAAAATAAGTTACGAACATGAAGTTAGCAGAAAATCGAAAATTTGTTTAAATACTGACGAAAATTAGTATTGTTTCCATATAAAAAAAATGTAAAATGAGTAATTAAATATTCTAACACTAGCTGACCCGTGCCCACTTCTTTGAGCATACAAATCGTTTAAACCTTCCCTGGACTTCCACGAATATTTCAAGACCAAAAATAGCAGAATCGATTCAGCCGTTCTCGAGTTTTAGCGAGGCAAATGAACAGCGATTCATTTTTATATATAAGATAAAACAATACACAATTAATTATCATTAAAAATAGACATACATAGATAAACAATACACAAACTTTATTAAAAGGCATAAGGTCATAAGGTAAAAAATAATTTGTAGGTGAAAAATAGAACATATTGATTTGTTATGAACATATTATTGTGTAGTCTGGTAGAAAATCTGCACGATACTATATAAATATGGGGCCCTAAAAAAAGGGCGGGCACCCTAAAAGACATGACAGACAAAGCATAATTAGCACGGAAACTAAAACACTAGGTACTCACAACAACATAAAAAAATAAAAATAAAATATTTACAACAAATACTACAAAATGTTAAAATCGTTTATTTAGTCTATGACTTGCTCTCGATGATATCATATTTAAATCCAAAAGAAACGTATTTTAATCGATCGCGCTGGCTAAATTAGCCATTTTATCTTTTCAAACAAAACGAACAAAGGTTACGCTAGCATTTACAATAATCAAATAATCAAAGGAGAATTCATTTTGGGCCAAAATGTCAAAGTGTTGGCCAGAGAAAAAAAACAAATTTTACTCGTTGTTTTTTGGCCGACATTTTCAAAGCCTGGCCGACCATGCTTCCAAGTCACTAAAAGATATTAAATAGGAGTTGTGTCTCCATAATCTCCCATCATTTTCGCTATCGCCTGCCAAGTTATTTTGAAAACTACCCGTGTGTTATTGATAAAGAAACATTTTCTATAATTTCTTATTTGTTTGTCGCAAGAATAACGAAAAAGCAAAATATTTTTTTTTTTATTAAAACAAAATTTAAAATATTTCATTTCAGAATGAGAAAAGGTAGTATAATCATATCCCAAAGTTAGTTCTTTTTACATCCATTATTAATGCAACAGTAAAATTAAAATGTTTAGATTTTTGCTAAAGCAAAAATGCTCAGAAAGTAACTTTTAAAACAAAAATTTTAAAATACATTCCTAGAATGAGAAAGGATAGCATAATCATATCCCAAAGTGACTGTCTTTTTACATCCGTTATTAATGCAACAGTAAAATTAAAATGTTTAGATTTTTGCTAAAGCAAAAATGCTCAGAAAGTAACTTTTAAAACAAAAATTTTAAAAATACATTCCTAGAATGAGAAAGGATAGCATAATCATATCCCAAAGTGACTGTTCTTTTTACATCCGTTATTAATGCAACAGTAAAATTAAAATGTGTAGATGTTTGCCAAAGCAAGAATGCCCAGAAAGTAACTTTTAGTGGCCGGCACTTTGACATCTGGGCCTAAACCCGCAACGAGCGTGTCTTTTACATGTATAATTAATTTAGCCAATTCTTGATTTGATAGATCGTAAATAACCAAGATGGCCGAATTATCAATTAAGGCAAGTGCTTGCCATCAGCTCATTAATACAACATAAACATTTTATTACTTCTCGCATTCAAATTCATTAGATTATAGCGATATTATGTATAATCGGCTAGAGAGATTCGTGAACTATTTCATTATTTCGTAAAGATACGTTTTTGTAGAAATAATTAGACTTATCAGGCTTATATTTTGTCATTGAAAATTCTAATTTATTAGGCTCTATCACACTTATAATAAAGCGGAAGTTTGCGTGTGTTTGTCCTTTACTCGCAAACGTCTGGATCAGTTTAATAAGATTGTGGTATGCATGAAGCTAACACCCAGGATTAACACATGGGCTATTATTTTCTACTCAAGCTTTAGCATCTGAAGCTCATCGAGACTTTGTACTACATTATGAAATTAAGAACCTTTTTGTACTACATTATGAAATTAAGAAAATTCATATTATTTCTATAAGTTCACATAATCTTTACCTGTGCCAAATTTTATGTCCTTTTACACAATTCTGGTAAAACAGTTCTGATTGTACTAAAATATCTCCAATAATAACATCACAACCGCCGAAAAGCTGCAACAGATTACATTTAACCACGCGTGACCTTAGATAATAATCGTAGTCATCGAATAGCCAATGAATAATAATCTATAACCAATGAGATATATCACCCAACTTATATTGGAGTACAGTCGCCGCAAGAAACTTGTGTCGCTCGCAATGAATGAACTTTTGTAAAACGTGAATCTTGTAGTGAATAAAGTCAAATTTATAATCTAATACTAATATTACAAAGCGGAAGAGTTTGTTTGTTTAAACGCGCAAATGTCAGGAACTACTGGTCCGATATGAAAAATTCTTTTTTTGTTGGATAGTCCATATATAGATGAAAGCTTTAGGCTATATAACAATACGCTGTGACCAATAGGAGCGTAGCGTCAGTGAGAAATGTTGCAAAAACGGGGAAAATTAAACGGTTGGTATAGCTTACAATATGGTAAGGGAAAATTCATTCAATTAGATGGAAAAACACTGCATTGGACGAATTCAATAATTTATTGACATTTAAAGTTACTTCCTCGAAAACTAATAATACATATTAAATAACTATTTTAATATCAGTGCATTTTCCTCTTAAGAATGAAACTGGCAATTCTGTATTTACACACAACTAATTCGTTATTTTTACTGCATCTTCCTCTTCTTCTTCTTATTCTTTATATATTATAAAAATGAATTGCTGTTCGTTAGTCTCGCTAAAACTCGAGAACGGCTGAACCGATTTGGCTATTTTTGGTCTTGAAATATTCGTGGAAGTTCAGAGAATGTTTAAACGGTTTGTATGTTCAACGAAGTGGGCACGGGTCAGCTAGTATTCATATAATATATATAATACATATTCTAAACGTTTATTATTATTATAGTAATAATAATAATAAACGTTTTCTAATTCCCAGTTGCGCCAGTTTTAGATTGTTAATAAAGTTAAGAAAGTAAACTATAAGCCCATTCTTATAATAATAATAATAATAATATCTATGGACGCTTCACACCACGTCAATCTGGCCCTGTGCTAAGTATCCGAAGAACTTGTGTTACAGGTACCAGACAACAAATATATTTAATACTTTTATACTATACGCATATTTAAGATTTTTATTATATTATACACAAATTTAATACACATCCATGACCCAGGAACATTGATAACTTTTTGTTCCCTCGGCGGGATTCGAACCCGCGACCTTTCGTTCGAGCACCAACGCGCTCAACCAACTGCGCTACGGAGGTCGTTATAGTTAACTTTCTTTTCTTTTTTTTGGCAATTGGGCGCAATTGGGCCTTAGAGAGTTTTGAAATAGGTCAGACATATTTGTAATTGAAACCTCTATCTAGATAATATAAAATTATTTTACGAGTGCAGATTTTTAAACGGTAGAACAACGTCCGCTGATCAGCGAGTAAATAATATTATGTAGATACATTTTTAACATAATATTCTTATTTACATTGACAAACAAAAAAAGTGCTTAGAAATGCGTGTAATGTCCACCGAACACCTGTTGGCATGTGGCGCCATCATTAAATGTTATGAATTATGGTTATTACTCGTCAATGCCCGGATTCTTGTTCAACTATGTCGCATAGACATCATTAATTTACTATAAATGTTTAGAGACCTATGTTTATTCAAGGGGAACATTCCTCTAAGGGTCAACCTTGGGTTGGAAGTCGCGGGTTGAAGCTTTCGGGTCTCTAGTTGCGCGTTGCGGGATGATGGTTGCATGACGTATGTTCAAGGTTGTTAAAGGGTTGAATGTGATTACCAGTAATACAGTTTATGCGCCCTACGAAGTTTGCATTATAAATGTCATTTCGGTGATCTGAACAGTATTCTCCGAGCAAAGTAACCACTATTTACTGTAGTGCCTGGGATAGGTTTTTATATGTCGTATAATTGTCCAGCGCATACGGCATTCTCACAACATTTATTTTCTTTTGATATAGTTTTCAGTCTACTCCAGAGGAATAACAGTTTGGGGCCAACGATGCGCGGGACTCTTTAGAAAAAATTTCTTCACCGTTACTTCAGCGTCTCTATATACTTTTCTGAATATATCATGGTACAACCCGAAAACCGAACCTGCTTGTTCTATGCTATACAGGTTTTAAAAAGAACAGTCACAATAATGATTAAACTGCCTTTTCCCATTTTTTTTTTAATTTCCTTCCTTGTTATTTTTGCGACTAAAAACACATAAATTGTAAAA
This sequence comes from Celastrina argiolus, assembly GCA_905187575.2. Taxonomy (NCBI): domain Eukaryota; kingdom Metazoa; phylum Arthropoda; class Insecta; order Lepidoptera; family Lycaenidae; genus Celastrina; species Celastrina argiolus. The sequence goes on along the minus strand of LR994591.1, from coordinate 1,305,560 downwards.
AGTAAAATATTTTTAATCGTATAAAATTAAAATAAGAATCTTAAATGAGAAGAGATAGTATAATCAAATCCCAAGTTGGACTGCTCCTTACACCCCGTATGTAGATCAATAAAAAAATATAAAATTCCAAATTCAAATGACCGCACATGGAGAAGGCGGCGTCTGTGGGGTCAACGTCTGGTATAAATCAAACTATCCACTCAAAACACCGCGCTGTTACGAAATTCAATCAGCTGTTAATGATTTGATAATTGTCGGTTATCTGTTATTGGACTTTCATAATTTTGCTGATTAAAACACTAGCCTAAAGCCTTCCTCAACCAACGGTATATTTTAAAGACTTTTCGAACCTATAATTTCTGAGTTGTGCATCGAACTCTCGCGCTTGTAAAAGTTGTAGCTAAAGAATCTCATTCGTTTTTGTCTTCCTCAAATGAGTTAATACTTAGGAGTCTTAGGACCAATGTAAAGTTTTATAGGTTTTTAGGAAAGTTGTACCTAATCTGGTTGTGACGTGTGTGTATACCAGGCCCCTATCCTAGATTGTAGTTTTCTTACAAAAAATGTTTAGTGTAATGTAAATTATATAATATCTAATAATAATTAACCTCAAAATGATGGAAGTATGCCAACCGTACCCAAACAAATTTATATCTTTACGGCCTAGGTTAAAAAACTTAGAACAATTTTATTAGCTGAATATCTGCCCACCCAGGCGGTACACAGGAATAGATTTACAACGCTCTCCGCTGGACATGGTGTGTATGGCGGAAACGTCAAACCACTAAAACTGTCCTAGAGGAGGAAACTAATAAAACCCGAAGTGCTTTATAGGAAATGACAAAAACGTCACGTTTGTTATATATTTTGTATATTTTCAAAGGGTCAAAGCTATGAATAAAAAAGGCATTTTAGCAGGGGCTGGTGAAGACTTAATTCAAAAAAAAACAAAACAAGGGTGCTCCTTTCATCCCTTTGGGGCTTGCAAAATTCTTTCTTGAGAAATGCGTATGCAATAATTTAGTCTGTGCGTTGATACATCAGTCTACCACTTTTACTTTTTACATATTGTAGATAATAATATGTAAATATTATAAAGAGTGATTCACGGTTCATATATTAAGCCGCCTACTACTGAACCACTAGACCACGGGTCTAGTGGTTCAGAGCTTCGCTCTCGAACCGGAGGTCGTGGGTTTGATTCCCGCGTTGGAACAACAAAACATTTTGTTTTTAAGTTAGGTTAGGCTGATCCCCTGATTGTCTGACAAGAAAGATGATCCATGCGTCGGATGGGCCACATACCCAAAAGTCGGTCCTGCGCCTGTTCTCTCGCCAGTCGTATGAGAGTAAAAGGAAGAGAAAGGGTCTTTGTGTATTGCGCACGCACTTGGGCACTATAAAATGACTCATGCGTAGCTGGCCTGGTTTCAATGAAATCGGCTACCTTCACCGATATTGGTGACAGGAGCGGCTTAATAATAATTAATTATTATTAAGCCGAATTTAGTGTGAAGAGAATGACGCGTAGAGCATTTTTTGTTTTGTACCTCATATAATTTACTTATTTAAAAAAAAAACAAATGTCTAAAATGACCACGAGGAGTCTTACTATGCTGGGACTCGCTGGCTCCTAGTACACACGAACGCACTGGTCCTAAGTCCTGATCAGGATTGAAACTCATCGGTTCTGTGAATTTTATGGAAATCTTTAATGGTCACTTGTCGTGTAATTTATATGAGGTGCCATAACAAGAAATGCCCAACGCGTCCTTCTCTTCGCACTATATTTGGCTTGAGATATGAACCATGAATCATCCTGTATACACTATTATTTTGTTATTAGGTGTACACGGCGAGTAGGCCTCTGCGCTGATAATCTGCCAGGCTCAATGTATGACAACAAAACACAACTTCTTTCTTACTCGACTTCGGCGAAGCCGAAAGGAAGGGTAATGATTTTGGCATTAGTTTTATGTTCGATGTTGTGTGTTAGAGTGTGTGTTCCCTCGCAGCAGGTAATTTAACAAAGTAACTGCAATAAAATTCCAAAAGGCCTGATAGTCGCGAGACCATTAAACCGCCGTAAAGGAGACATTATAAATGTCACTCAATGTATACGAGCGGCGGTTTTGATAAACATAGATTTACCGTCAGTAGCCAATATGTATGTGTCACAGTCATCTGGTTGAATCTGCTATTTGATTGAATGACTAACTTTTTTAACAACAAATTCAATGAATCCGAGACTAGGATGGCCATTTAATATTTTATTTTTAAACTTCAAAATTTCCGAATGTGTACTATTTTCGAAGAATAGTGCACTTTAAAGTAAATTAATCAATAAATACTCGTATATCTACACATTGCTATCTGTACGAGCTGTTTGACGCCATTATAAAACCGCGCTAATCATTCAATCAAATAACAGATTCAACCAGATGTCTGCGACTTATAGATACTAATTATACACATTACATGTACATTCTTCATACTTATTAAAAACCCAATACAACGGAAAAATGTAAATATAATCAATAGAGCAGTAAATCATAAAAAACAGTTTCGAGAAAATAGCACTTAATACAAAATATTTAAGTGCCATTTTCACTAAACCGCCTTTTCTGACCTACTGCTCTCTTAATTAGTCAGAAAAGGCGGTTTTACTTCTCTATTATTTACCAGGGCAGCATTATACAGCCTGACTGGTGAGACATGTGCAATACTTACGGAGAGTACTCGTTACTCTATTCCCATTATAAATATGTAATAAAATTAGGTACTTAATTTTTACCTAATTTTCCTTTAAAAGATGAATCATGGATGAAAATTATGCGGCTAGGCAAGTAGGCATACCTATGCAGCCGGCACGGCGCGGCGGCGTGCGACATCAACGAGTAGTACGGGCGCGTACCTACGCGCGGTGTCCATGCGTTGGGTAAATAATTATTCAAGTTTAAGCTACATTTACTCAGTGATTAATTGAAATTATTTTTTTATATTATTTATTTTCATCTCATATAATAGCCAAATATCACGTCCTCCAGTATTGCTCATATGTCTCACCAGCCACACTGTATACACGTCAATAGCTTCCAGAGGCGAAAGGTGTTTATAACACTATTAATATCTGCTTCCCTCAACTGCCTATTGAGGACCTGTTTTAACCTATTATACAGCCTAGGACTGAAGGAAAACCAGGCTTCGCCACTGATAGCATCCCAGGTGCAAGACGTATTTTAGGGCCCCAGTGTGTACGCAAGGTGCACTTTCTCTCCTTTTTTCACATAACCCAGGAGTAAAGATAATCGACGAGACTCGCGAGAGATCGGGCTCATTAAAACGTCAGCTACTGCTTACGAGAATTGGGTTATTAAATAAATATTAAATTTATTTACTTTTGTAATCATTACACAGAAAATCAAAATAATAATCAAGATATGTTTTAAAACATTTAAGTATTAAGCAATTAATTAAAATTATCTATCTCTTTCTCGAAAAACGATATTTGTACGCAGGTTGGTGTAAAGTCATGTACGGTTAACAACGTGACGTCACAATCGGTTGTTCCCTTCTCATTTGCATAATATTATATTTAATATCTTCATTATTTTTAATGGTACTTTAAAAAAATAGATTTACATTAATTCTTTACAGAGGATGTTTAACATCATTAAAAAAACAAAAATTAAGGTACAGAATACAGACAGAACTCGTTTTTAGCGCACACACTTGGGCACTTTAAAGCAAGTCGTGCATAGCTGGTCTGGTGTTACCATTTACCATAATATGAACAGAATTTACTTTTTGGAAGAAATATTTTCACATATTCATATAAAGAGCAGCCCTCGGGGCGCAGCTCCCCAGGACGCGAACATCAACAGAACCAGTACTATAAATACTAAAAAATGTATTAATCCAGCGAAACATTAAAATTCCATACATTTGACACATTTTGATTTGTTATTATTGTCGCCCGGCGTCGTTTGTCATTGGAAAACGAATCTTATTACCATAGCAATGGGGTATAAATCGCAATTAATGTGGCCCTGTCCGTCCGCCCGGTGTAAATTGCCCGGGCCTACTGGTACTCGAAGACACTGAGCAATAACATCCTCCACACCACGTACATTTTACACCTACATACTTAACAAGACACAGTACCCCCTAAAATAAACCTTATCTCGTTGCGATAGGCGCCGATACGAACGCACACCTAGGGTTGTCAAAAAGAAAATTTTATGTGCGTTTGCGTGGTTTTATTTCATACCGTATGCAGTAGAAATAGAGTGCATTATTGACGTTCACGGCCGGAACTGTTGTCGTATAGTCCATAGCCCGCTGCGGGAATCGAGTCAATTGATTTATACGTACAAACGCAGCTCGGTATTAATTCACCAATAATTTGTCATTGGATGTGAGAAGGTGGTATATTGTTCGTCTCGGCGCGAAATAATAATGATAATATGTATTACTTTATGTTGGAAACCACCCAGAACGTTATTTATACGGCTACGAGGCTAGAATTAATAATTCACCCATTATTGCTCAGGGTTGGCACGCGCTTACAGTGTGATCTAATCTTTGAGGAGATATTCCGAATGCGGCGCATTGAATAATAATAAATAAATATAGTAAATAAGCGTTTATTTGCAGCTCTAACCACTAATTATATGACAATAGTAAAAAAATTAAAAAAAAAACACAAAAATACTAAAAACAATAAGGAAAATAATGCAATAGTAGTTAAGCGGCCGCAAATTGGTCCAAGCTCGGTATTGCTGGCACACCTAGTATGTCCAGCAATACTGAGCTTGGGACAATTTGCGGTCTTCGTCTTCCGCTTGACCCATTATGTCACCTCACAACCGTCCCAACATACAACAAAAAGAAAACAACATACAAGATACAAGAAAAAGAAAAGGAGAGGGCGCTGTTGAGCACGTCTACATCGGCTCCGTATATTTTTATCTTTTAAAATTCGAAAACCTAATAAAGAGTTACAAAAAGTGAAAAATAATGTGAATAAACATATAAATAGCAAGTGACAATGTTATCTAGTGACTATGTGAAGAACAAAAAAAGTTAAAGTGAATTAAAATTAAGTCAATATCTCAGTGAACAATTTCATGAACAATCAGTTAAACTAAACCCTATAAAATTGAGACCTAACACAAAGAAATAGTGTATGTATTATATTCAACTAAAAGTTACTGTACAGTGCAAAAAAGTACGAAAAAATTAACAAGACAATATATTATTAGGCAAACAAATAAAGAAATCAACATTGTGTTAAAGTGCCGGTGGTTATAAAATAATTCAAACAGTGTAACTGACAAAGCACGCAAATCTATACTAATATTATAAAGAGGTAATGTTTGATTGTTTGTTTGTTTGTTTGTTTGTTTGTTTGTTTGTTTGAATGGAATAGGCTCTGAAACCACTGAACCAATATGAAAAATTCTTTCACCGTTGGAAAGCTACATTCCTAGCGCTGAACATAGGCTATATTATATGTTTAAAAAAAGTAGGGTTCCTTACTAAAACCCCAAAAATGTAGCCCAAAGTGTAAAAAAACGACCTCCAAAATTTCTTACATCGTGTGCGCTTCGACAACGGCTTGACCAATTTCGCAAATTTTTTTTACGGTATGTTCGTTATTGTCACGAAAAGGTTATTATGAAAGAAAATGTTGAAAAAAATAAGCAGAAAATTAGAAAAAAGAAGAAAATACGTGATGGTCACGCGGGGTTTGAACCTGGGCTCGATCGATTCACGTCGTTGGCAGTTTATATGACACGGCTGTCATGGCAACATAAGTATTAACAAATGGAAAATAAAAATTATGAAATGCTATAAATACCGTTTTTATATCAGCTTAAACTATTTGGATTAATAAAATTATTAGGATTAACAAAAACATGAATCCAAATAGTTTAAGCTGATATAAATACGGTATGTATAGCATTTCCTAATTTTTGTTTTCCATTTATAAACAACGTGGTTACCATGGCGACCTTTAGACGTTATAGACGTTTGGCTGCGTTTCCATTGACGCGGGGCGAGGCGGACAGGAGCTTGCGGTACCCGAATTGACCAATCACTATGCTCGAAATCTCTGCTCCACTTCGCTTGGAAACTCTAAGTTCCTATGCGCCCCGCTCCGCGTCAGTGAAAACGCCAAGATTGGGGAAGTTTTCCAAATCTATACATCTATACAAATAAATAAAATTGAAGTGTCAGTTTGTAACTTTCAATTAGCAACGTCTTTTTGAATGCATATGACATTTTAAACGATATCTTCTGCTGTTTTTTGCATTGGCAACGATATTTACTGAAAACGAAAATGTAATTAAAAAAAAATGTCTGTCAGCGTGTCTCTTTGCTCCGGCTAATCTCTGGAACGGCTGGACCGATTTTAACGAGACTTTCACTGGTAGATAGCTAAAGTTATAAGGATTCATTTAGGCTACTTTTAATCATCATCATCGTCGTCATCTAACTAATGTTCACCGAATTGGCTGGACCGACTGTGACGGGAGCATTCACCGGGCTTAGCTTATGTTAGTAGGAGTAATCTATACATCTATATGTATAAAAGTAAGTCGTGTTAGTTAAATTATTTATAACTCAAGAACGGCTTTATCGATATGGCTGAAAATTGGTGAGGAAGTAGCTTAGAGCAAGTAGACGGACATAGGATACTATTTATTCCATATTTTGTCAGCGTTTCCGTGAACGTTGCGGGTAATGCGTTTGGGTTTCGCGTTGTGGGTTCCGCGTTGTGGGTTCCGGGTCCCCGCGTTGCGGGTTCCGGGTTCCCGCGTTGCGGGTTCCGGGTTCCCGCGTTGCGGGTTCCGGGTTCCCGCGTTCCCGCGTTGCGGGTTCCGGGTTCCCGCGTTGCGGGTTCCGGGTTCCCGCGTTGCGGGTTCCGGGTTCCCGCGTTGCGGGTTCCGGGTTCCCGCGTTGCGGGTTCCGGGTTCCCGCGTTGCGGGTTCCGGGTTCCCGCGTTGCGGGTTCCGGGTTTCCGCGTTGCGGGTTCCGGGTTCCCGCGTTGGGGGTTCCGGGTTTCCGTGTTGCGGGTTCCGGGTTCCGCGTTGCGGGTTCCGGGTTCCCGCGTTGCGGGTTCCGGGTTCCCGCGTTGCGGGTTCCGGGTTCCGCGTTGCAGGTTCCGGGTTCCGCGTTGCAGGTTTCGGGTTCCGCGTTGCGGTTTCCGGGTTCCCGCGTTGCGGGTTCCGGGTTCCCGCGTTGCGGGTTCCGAGTTCCGCGTTGCGGGTTCAGGGTTCCCGCGTTGTGGGTTCAGGGTTCTCGCGTTGCGGGTTTCGGGTTCCCGCGTTGCGGGTTCTGGGTTCCCGCGTTGCGGGTTCAGGGTTCTCGCGTTGCGGGTTTCGGGTTCCCGCGTTGCGGGTTCAGGGTTCCCGCGTTGCGGGTTCAGGGTTCCCGCGTTGCGGGTTCCGGGTTCCCGCGTTGCGGGTTCAGGGTTCCCGCGTTGCGGGTTCCGGGTTCCCGCGTTGCGGGTTCCGAGTTCCGCGTTGCGGGTTCAGGGTTCCCGCGTTGCGGGTTCAGGGTTCCCGCGTTGCGGGTTCCCGCGTTTCGGGTTTCGGGTTCCCGCGTTGCGGGTTCCCGCGTTTCGGGTTTCGGGTTCCCGCGTTGCGGGTTCCGGGTTCCCGCGTTGCGGGTTCCCGCGTTTCGGGTTTCGGGTTCCCGCGTTGCGGGTTCCGGGTCCGGGTTCCCGCGTTGCGGGTTCCGGGTTCCCGCGTTGCGGGTTCCGGGTTCCCGCGTTGCGGGTTCCGGGTTCCGCGTTGCAGGTTCCGGGTTCCGCGTTGCGGGTTTCGGGTTCCACGTTGCGGTTTCCGGGTTCCCGCGTTGCGGGTTCCGGGTCCGGGTTCCCGCGTTGCGGGTTCCCGCGTTTCGGGTTTCGGGTTCCCGCGTTGCGGGTTCCGGGTCCGGGTTCCCGCGTTGCGGGTTCCGGGTTCCCGCGTTGCGGGTTCCCGCGTTTCGGGTTTCGGGTTCCCGCGTTGCAGGTTCCACGTTGTTTTTTTTTAGTTGAATTTCATCATAAACTCTTTTTATGCTCAACGAAGTGGGCAAGGGTCAGCTAGTCTATAATAACTAGAACCGCATTCAAAAATTCAATAAAATTGAATACGCCTCAACAACTTGTGAAAGCTACCGACTAGCTGATTTTTTTAAAAGACATATGTGCACTTTTTGGCTGGCTACCTATTATCCTATATTTTCTAGTGACTTGTATATAACCCATATTGAATTTTGTATCCGAAATCTTTCTCTAATTTTTCCATAAAAAAAATTTAAAAAATTAAAACACAAAGCTTTTTTGAGGTCAATTTTTCATAATAAACTACAATTACCATTTACCACCGGATCGGAACAGGCGTACAAAACTCGCACGAGTGCCAACTTTTTACATAAAGGATTGCCAAAATTAATATAGGCTTTTTTGTACCTTAATAACATGGCGAATGCACAGACTGTCAGCCCCACGCATCTATAACATCAGTTCGAACTTTTGAAGGGATTGTATTTATATATTAGTAGAAAAAAACTAGTTTCTATTCTATCTCACTCATATTGTAAAGGGAAAAATATGCGTGTGTTATGTTTGTTACTTCTAAAGCGCAAACTAGACGAATTTTAATTAAATTTGGTACGCAGTAAGTTGACTGGAACACATAGGCTACTGTGTTTCAGTCAGCTTACTGCGTTACTGAAATAGGGTTTCCGTAGTATACTGTATTTACGCAGCAAAGCCGTGGGCAAAAGATAGATTTAAATATTGCAGACAGCCCTTAAACTTGAATATCAATCTTAGCACTATAACTAAAAGCCCCCCAGAAGTATTTACATTTCATACCTAAATAATCGACAGCTTCCTTCTTATAACTGAACCGTATTTACGCTCAACTCATATTGGCGAGGAATATAATCGTCGCGACGCGTCATTTTAAACACACTTCCAAAAAGGGTAGAGGTTCTCATTTCGGCCCTTTATTAGGGGCACCGATTACTCTGCGGTTAATTCTATGTAATCTTTAGAAAAATACGTCACGATGTCTTGCAACATATTCGCATAATCATAGATTGTTTCTTAATAATTGGAAAATAGAGATAGAATATACAATGGCGAAAATCACGAAAAGACGCGACGCTTCGTGTGCTAATGTGAGTTGAGTTTTTTTTATTGATTACGTATAGTAACAAACCACAGAGCAGGTACGTATTTGGGTCTCGTAGTTTACTGTGAAAGCGCCAGCACTAAAAGAGGATTTTTTTAAAATTATTGTATGGACATATTTATGATGTTGGGGCATCATAGAAAAACACACATTTGATTAAATATTTATTCCAGAAAATATTCTCTCTCCTTGAGACTCTTCCCATATTTTATTTGCGAAGAAAAAGAATTTCAAATTCGTTTGTTTTAGTTTTGGGATGAAAAATATAAAGTATTTTCAAAAAAAAAGATGTGTAAAGGCTTGAAAAATGTTTGGAGATTATTTTTTGCTCCATTTAGCTATTTTCCAGTGGCGTCTAGTTCTTGAAACCTCATCCTTAGTTTACTCACCCCTTGGCTTTTGAAGGCTCTCATCATGCAAGGGCTTAGTTTGGGACCACCACTAATTTGGGAGCCAACCTTCGCCATTGGGATTTACACAATTTTATTTATTTTCAAATCCCAATATTTAGCTTATGTATTCATCTAAAGCCTGAACTAGTACCGTACCAAATTCCGTCATTGCCATTTTGCGTAAAAGAGTAATATCCATTCATACAAAGTTTCACATTTATAATTATAGTAATAGCCTAGTAGGGTTACATATGATGATGATTTAACGCCGCCATGGTCTACTGATTCAGAGCTTTGCTCTCGATCTGGAGGTCGAGAGTTCAAATCCCGCTTTGGTACAGCAAAAAATGTTGTTTCCAAGTTCGGTTAGGACAATGCAGGCTGATCTCCTGATTGTCTGACAACAAAGATGACGCCTGTTCTCTCGCCAGTCGTGTTGGTTCACCGTACCACGGATTATGAGAGTAAAAGGAAAAGAGTGTCCTTGTGTATTGTGCACACACTTAGGCACTACAAATGACTCCGGCGCAGCTGGCCTGATTTCAACTGAATCGGCCACCGATACCGAAATTGGTGCTATTATGATAATGATGGACATTGTATGATGACACAGGTGAAAGCTTGATGCAAAGGTCAACCATGGCCAAAAAACTGACTACAGTAACTCAAGAGGTAGATACATACATGTAATATACGAGTTACTGTAGCCAGGTGCACATAACAATTGTAAAAAAATTAAAAAACCGTCCGTATTGAACCTCCTTTTTTTAAAAAGTCGGTTTATGATCTCATCCTCGGAACCCGTGCTAAGTATCCGAATACGGTACGGTCAGCACAAGAAATCCGTCTCTGCTAATGTTTAGTTTATATCGTTTTGTTTCATAAATAATATTTTAAATATCGCGCGCCAATTCTCATTGGGCCGCTAGACATACAATGTTGACAATTCAACCAATCGCATTGCACGGTACAAGCCTAGTGCCACGCGCGAGTTGCTGTGAAAAACAAATGAACACGTGCCATTAGCGTTTCGCCCTTTATACGCGGAACCAGACTAATCGAGTTAGCTTCAAATTACCGATTTTGGATGTAATCTAACGTCCACCGCGTGTGGAATCCTGTATTAATCCTCAGTGACAGCCGGCCGGCTAGTGTATCTAAAGAATAACAAAAAACTACAACACATTCGGCAACGAACATCCAGCGAACGCCATTATCAAACGGCCCACAGGTTCGCTTCCAGACCTGGTGAGTACTAACGCATTGTTCCTTGGTGTAGTTGTCCTATTGTATCGTCTTTTACCGGCGAGGATATTACCATATCCTTGATCCAGAAGTGACGAGATTTGGCGTCCCAAACGTTACATTTCAAACCGTGTCAATTCCGTCACATCTTTTTGGTGCCGAAACCAGGGATTTTAGATACATTCAGCCTGCCAAATACCGATTTACTTCGTAATTGTAACTACTTTAATCGTATATATCTAATAACAAGTTGTTGCTAATAAATTCTAAGTCTTGGTTCCATAATCCATTTTACATACCTACCGTATTCCATTTTTAAAAAATAAGTACATCGAACATTCTCGAAGTTTCTAGTAGAACGTAATCGTTTAACAATATTTTATACATGTATTACAGTGTTACCTATCTTTCTATAATTTACATTAATAATAACACGAATAATATCGTATCGTAATATCGTGTCGTCAATTATAGGCATTAATCAACTAAATACTGGATGCGCTAATCGTATACTAATTTGAACCTTAAAGTGTATTAATTTAGATTGGTTTATAACTTTTTATATCGTGTTATTGTTTTAAAATTATTTTGAGAATACACTTAAATTAACTAAGTACATATAGTCGTAATTCTAAAGCAATCGTTAGTAGGTACGTAGTACAAACAAAGGTTAAAGCTTTATTTTCAATTGAACAGTATAATTGAATTCTGTAAACATTATCAAACGATCTATAATAGTAAGCGGTATAATATATATAACATATTAACGTTGACTTGTAAAACTTATTGGTATTTACATCGAGTTTTAAAATAAATAGGTATTACGCGGTGGCGCATCCATTCCAATCCTTATCGATTGACGTTATATTATAAACATCGCGCCGATCGAACAAATATCTTTTGTTGTTCATTAACCTAACTCGGTGTTTTTAAATATTGATAAACGTTGTTTACTGTTCGTGTGTTTACAATAAATACGAATATTGTTTAGTTGAGTTGTAATTATGTCTTTTCCAACGAGGCGTAAGTCTAAACCTTCCGTAAAAAAAGGTATCGATGTCTCTTATACTATTAATAATTTACCTAGCTTGCGACGTAAACGTACTATAGCATATAATCGTATGTCAAAGGCCCTGGAAGTCGGAAATTTGGCTCAAACCGATGAAACAAAAGTGGAATTGTTTCTTTCATATTGTCAAGAAATAAAAAATATTGCTAATGATTTCCAAGAGGCCCATTTTATTATCTTAGATCTTTTGAAAGATGACGTCGATGATAGGGATAACGAGATTCAGGAGTTGTTCGACGACGCCTATTTTCAAGCGTCTGCATTACATCGTATTCTTGAACCGAGTTCGTCTTATCGAACAATTGATTCGCGACGCGATTCGGTTGTACCTACACTCGGCGGTAACATACGGCTACCGAAGATTACACTACCGACGTTTTCTGGTGCTATCAAAGCGTGGCCCGAATTCATTGCTATTTATAACGCGTTAATTCACGAGTCCACTGTTCTCACTACAATTGAGAAATTTCATTATTTAGTTTCTGTTTTGCACGGTGACGCCTTATCGTTTATTCGAACGTTCCCCGTCGCGGCGGAGCACTACGTACACGCATACGACGCTCTCAAGTCCCGATATGAAGATAAACGCGAACTGGCTTTTACCTGTTGGCGTGAAATTTTGGATATTAATTTTAAATTTACAAACGCTAAAGATTTTCGAAGTTCGATAGATACGATTGACGAAAACTTGACTGTATTAAAACAGTTAAAATTACCTACTGAACACTGGGACTTTGTACTTTGTTATAATACTTTGGCGAAACTTGACACTAAATTAAGACGTGAATTTGAAGAAAAACATAGTAATGTGGAGTTACCACAGTATAAACAAATTAGGGAATTTTTAAATTCTAAATGCGAAGCGATGATTCGAGATACACATTTTACCGCCATCACTGGCAAACCCGCAACAACCTTTAAGGAGGTTGCGGCAACCCGGGCAACCCCATTCAAATCGAAGCGACACAATGTTGCACATGCACTTGTGACCTCTCATGTCAATGTAAATGGCGTTGACGGGAATAGTCATGCACATAACGGAAAACCTACTAAGGTGTCATCAAGTTCAAAATTCATTCGTAAGTGCTCCTTTTGTGGGGATGAGCATCAAATATCGGCTTGTAAATCTTTTCTTTCTAAATCGACCGATGATCGCATGGCTGTGGCTACCGAAAGGAAATGGTGCTATAATTGTTTAAACGCGTCTCACTCGGTGCGGCATTGCAATTCAATATTTTCTTGTCGAAAGTGTAAACGTAAACATCACACTCTTCTGCACCGGGAGCAATCGGTTGGTAATTGCGAGTCTTCTGCTGACAAATCTGGTTCATTGGCCTTAGTTGCGAAGGAATCTTTATCTCCATCTCATTCGACAGTGTTACTGGCAACTGCCATTATACAGATCCGTAATTCATCTGGTGATTTTCATAGTTTTCGTGCGCTCTTCGACACCGGAAGCCAAAATAACTTTATAACGGCACACGCAGCCCAACAGCTGAACATACTGCCTTCAACTACTAACGTCAACGTCCTTGGCTTGGGGGGTAACTCCACCTCAATTAACGGTGTGATTACGTGCGATATCGGCGTCAATTGTACTACTAAATTCCGTCTCGATATGTTCGTTATTCCGAAGATATGCGGAGACCAACCGATAGCGAGACTTAACACGAGTGGATGGGAAGTCAAGACATTACCGCTTGCTGATCCTGGTTTTGACATTCCTGGTCCGATCGACGTCTTGTTAGGTGCCGATGTTTTCGCTGAATCACTGCTTACACAACGTTTGAAAGGCAGCACTTCACAACCGAGAGCTTTTAATTCTGTCTTCGGATGGCTTCTTCTTGGAAGGATCAAACTCGCTTCTTCGTGTTTGTTAGGTGTGTCGTCTCCTCAAGGCGATAACAATTTAAATAATATCGTGCAACGTTTCTGGCAAATCGATAACATCCCTAAATCCTATCGTTTCTCTCCAGATGAACAATTATGTGAAAATAATTTCGTCCATAATCACTATCGTGATGAGACAGGTAGATATGTCGTCTGTCTTCCATTCAAGGAAAATACAGAGCCAATATTCGAGGGTTCTCGAGACATAGCTCTTCGACGCTTTCATGCTATTGAAAGACGTCTGTCTCGTGACGGATCACGAGACAGACGTCTTTCAATAACTTGTTGTTTTAAATTCGGAAATTTAAAACAACAATATATCGAATTCATGACCGATTATATCGTCAGTGGGCATATGTCTTTAGTGCCTGCTAAACAAATGGGTCAGGGTAGGTATTACATACCGCACCATTGCATTCTACGACCGGACAGCGCAACTACAAAACTTCGTGTCGTTTTTGACGCATCCGCCAAGGATGCCAACCGCAATTCTCTTAACGAAATGCTACTGACTGGTCCAAAGTTGCAATCCAACATTGTTGAAATTCTTCTTCGATATCGCGAACATGAGGTAGTCTTCATGGCTGATGTGCGTCAGATGTATCGTCAGATAAAAATGGATCCCCATTATCATCATTATCAGCGCATTCTTTGGCGCGCTCACCCAGATGAGCCACTTCAAGAATATGTTCTTAATACTGTAACGTATGGAGTTTCTTCAGCTCCATTTCTAGCATGTCGCGTTATCCAGCAATTAGCCTATGATGAAGGTCATAAGTACCCGAAGGCTAAAACCGTTTTAACTTCTGATCTCTATGTTGATGACATAGTAACCGGAAGTACTTCGCTGGATGAAGCACGTGACATTAAATCGCAGGTTATCGCCCTTTTCGCTCTTGGCTCTTTTGAGCTGCGAAAATGGGTTAGCAACCATCCTGAACTTCTGAATGATTTACCTTCAGAAGTGTGTCTTTCGGAAGCTATCACATTCACCGAAGCCGAAGACACGACCGTCAAGGTTCTAGGTCTTAAATGGGAACCGACTTCAGATTCGTTCGTTTTTAACGTTCAACCGTCAACTAATCCATGTACCAAACGAACAATCTTGAGCGAGGTCGCTAGAATCTTTGATCCTCTGGGTTTTCTGTCCCCGTTGACAATCAAAGCCAAAGTTTTAATCCAAAAACTGTGGATTCTCGGTTTATCGTGGGATGAAACTCCTCCACCGGAAATTGTATCCCAATGGAGCAATTTTTCTCATCAACTTCCGTTAGTCAGAAACCTCAACATTCCACGCAAATTTGTAATCAAAAATGCTTTATCGTATCAGTTGCATGGTTTCTGTGATAGTTCGGAGCTAGCGTACGGCGCAGTCATTTATCTACGTGTCACTCTGTCCGATGGTTCAGTTCGCATTTTCTTTGTCTGTGCTAAGGCACGCGTTGCTCCCCTCAAAAGACAAAGTCTCCCTCGTCTGGAGCTATGTGGAGCAGTTCTACTAGCTGATCTTTTAAAATTCGTTAAAGACACCCTAAGGATTAGTATCCATGACACTTATCTGTGGTGTGACTCCACTATTGCCTTGGCATGGCTGAGATCGCCTTCCTCTCGTTGGGTGACCTTCGTGGCGAACCGCGTTAGCCATATCCAGGATATCGTACCTCCCGAGTGCTGGAGGCACGTACCGTCTGCTACAAACCCTGGAGACGTTTGTTCACGTGGCCAGATGCCTAGTGATCTACTGAACAACACATTATGGTGGGCGGGACCAAAGTGGTTGTCCCAATCACAATCTCAGTGGCCAGTAGATATATCGAAAATTCATACTAATAATGACGAGGTACTCGCTGAGCAACGTCGTGTAACTCTCGTCACCGATCGAATCGATACCGCTCAACAAACGTCAATTATCGATTATCTTTTTGATAAATATTCATCTTTGGACAAAATCTGTCGTATTATAGCATACATTTATAGATTTGCTAACAGCGTGCGGCGCACTGTCTCGCGCTATGATAATACTTTCGTAACCGAAACAGAACGGCATATTTCCCTTTTTACTATCGTTAAACATTTTCAAAAACGTTACTTTTCTGACGTGATATTAAAATTAAAACAAAAGAAATTGCTCCCCCGTAGTTTTCAAAAGCTAAACCCGTTCCTTGACGATCAGGATATCCTCAGGGTGGGCGGACGTCTCGCTCGCTCGGGCTTGGAATTCGAGCATAAACATCCTGCCTTATTGCCAAGAAAGTGTGTTCTTACAGCCGCTGTAATTGAATCGATTCATCGAAATAATTTTCATCCTGGTCTAAACACAACTCATTATCTGATTTTACAACAATTTTGGATCCTCACGGCTAAGCGTGCTATACGTCATCAACTGTCCAAATGCATACGATGTTACCGTCTTAATCCGCAACCTCTGCAACCGTTTATGAGCGACTTACCTGCCTTTCGTGTAAATCAGGCAAAACCCTTTTCGGAGGTAGGCGTGGATTTCGGTGGACCTTTTCGTATCAAGTTGGGTTCCCATAGAGGTGCCAAACTAGATAAAGCCTATTTATGTCTATTTGTGTGTTTAAGTACAAGGGCCGTACATCTCGAGGTAGTATCTACTTTATCGACTGACGGCTTCATCGCGGCTTTGCGTCGATTTATTTCGCGTCGCGGCCGTTGTAACATTATCCATTCGGATTGTGGAACAAATTTCGTAGGTGCTAGCGCACAACTAGCATGCTGTATTGAAGAGGCTTCGCACGCAGAGCGCATCTCATTTAAACGTAACCCCCCGTCCGCTCCCCATTTCGGAGGAGCATGGGAAATTCAAATTAAAGCCGCCAAGTCTCATTTGTACCGTATTATTGGCGATCAGACGCTAACTTTTGAAGAACTTTCAACACTTTTCACTCAAATCGAATCGATTTTAAATTCAAGACCCTTGTGTCCATTAAGCTCAGACCCTAACGATTTGAACGTATTAACCCCTGGTCATTTTTTAACATTAGAACCCTTGACCGCGGTTCCAGATACCGACTACACAAATGTTAAAATTGGCCGATTAAACCGTTGGCAACTTATTCAATTATTTCAACAGCAGTTTTGGAAGCGTTGGAAACATGAGTACTTAAATGCACTTACTCAGCGGGCAAAATGGACTAAGGATTCAAAACCGTTACCTGTTAATTCTATGGTTCTTATTAAGGACACCAACCGACCTCCTTTACATTGGCCGCTAGGACGAGTGGTTTCATTACATCCTGGGCCTGACGGAGTAGTTCGGGTAGCAACTATACGAACCCGTAAGGATCATTCACTTATACGACCTTTAGTCAAACTATGTCCCCTTCCATTAGAATGATCTTTGTTATCTATTAACGTTTAAATAGTAATTTTAGTTAGTATCGTAAGTAATTCTTAACTTATTGTTTCTTTCATACTTTTCGGAAAATTCCGTTGGTATTTTGGTGGGCGGAATGTTTAGTTTATATCGTTTTGTTTCATAAATAATATTTTAAATATCGCGCGCCAATTCTCATTGGGCCGCTAGACATACAATGTTGACAATTCAACCAATCGCATTGCACGGTACAAGCCTAGTGCCACGCGCGAGTTGCTGTGAAAAACAAATGAACACGTGCCATTAGCGTTTCGCCCTTTATACGCGGAACCAGACTAATCGAGTTAGCTTCAAATTACCGATTTTGGATGTAATCTAACGTCCACCGCGTGTGGAATCCTGTATTAATCCTCAGTGACAGCCGGCCGGCTAGTGTATCTAAAGAATAACAAAAAACTACAACACATTCGGCAACGAACATCCAGCGAACGCCATTATCCAACGGCCCACAGGTTCGCTTCCAGACCTGGTGAGTACTAACGCATTGTTCCTTGGTGTAGTTGTCCTATTGTATCGTCTTTTACCGGCGAGGATATTACCATATCCTTGATCCAGAAGTGACGAGATTTGGCGTCCCAAACGTTACATTTCAAACCGTGTCAATTCCGTCACAGCTAATATCATCTCAGATTTTCGCCTTGTTTTTGTATGGGACACGTTATTTAGTGATACGGTACTCGTATCACGGAAGACCAGGGACGGTGACGACTGACGCTGTCAAGTATCAAAATAGAACCCTTTTCTATTTTTGAGCATTGCACTGCCATATTAATATTTTGTTAAGTTTTTTTAAAAGAGAATATCTTTAATTTATTTATATTTTTGTTTTTTTTTTGTTTTCTATACTCACTTTAAGGTAGTGTAATAACGCAAATGGAAATAAATGATTTATTTATATATTGTTAATCGAAGGATACAGCACACGCCTCTTCAACCCTCCTCGAGCGTAGACGTACGGGGCTGACTGCCCGAGTAAAGAAAGCCATAAAAATAAATTCTGCTGTTCGGTTTCAGAGGCCACCGTTACCGAAATCCCTGTAAACTATTATCAACCTACAATTATTCGATAGTTTTGGCCATTTTTGAAAAAAACTACTGTTTCTCAAACATTTTCGAGCACGATATGAAGCGCCAAAGGTTTTCGACATATGTCCTGAACAAACAGATCGCATGGAAAGTTTGTCATCACCTGACCATCCTCAACTTTCGCCTCGCAAGTCAGGCGAGTTGAGCGCGCGTTGATGTCTTAAGTAGGTGTGGTCTTTTTTTAATTGTAAGGGCATTTTATAATAAATCTGACGAAGATTTTGGGTATTTTAAATAACACAACAATGATGATCTGTATGGTAAGTTACGCGTTGCCGCAGGACGTAAGTCGCAGGTTCAAATCCCGGTAAATAGACTAGAAGTTATCTATATATTATTATACAGCCTGACTGGTGAGACATGTGCAATACATACGGAGAGTAGTACTCGATTCCCATTATAAATATGTAATAAAAATAGGTACTTAATTTTTTACCAAATTTTCCGTTAAATAAATGAATCATGGATACTATGAAAATTACGCGGCTAGGCAAGTGGGCACCTATGTAGCACGGCGCGGCGGCGTGCGACATCAACGTAGGTAGTACGGGCGCGTTGTGTCCATGTGTCGGGTAAAGAATTATTCAAGTTTAAGATACATTTACTCAGTGATTAATTGATATTACTTTTTATATATTTTTTTTTTCATCTCATTGAATATTTAATAGCCAAATATCACGTCCTTAAGTATTGCTCATGTCTCACCAGTCACGCTGTATATAGATAATAATCCGCTGTTATCACTTACGAAATTCGAAAACTAAATCTATAGGATTTCACATAAGGCTCGCTACGACGCGATTTGCTTGTCATTACCCCATACATTTTGTTTTCGAAATTCGACAATACGTTTTGTTCTTGTCTGTCAAGTGACTTCTGTAACACGTTACAGACACAGAGAAAACATTGTATATTATATAGCTCATACATACGAGTACACGCTATAATAATATATACTATAACATACGAGTAAGTACACGCTACATAAACTATTACATACCAGTAAGTACACGCTACATATACTATTACATACGACTTTGTACACGCTATATATACTATTACAATATCGACTAACACTTGACAGTATGTAGGAATTAATTTATTCCAATCTCAAGTAACACGGATAACGCACTAGAAACATGATTGTTGTGCTGCGACGCACACTGAGCCGAGACGCAAATTATTCCTTGCAGGAAGTAAAACTGTCATTAAATATTCATTTCTTTTAATAATTGATTGAATACAAAAATATTTATAAAAATACAATTAAAAAAGAAAGACAAACAAAGGTACTGCTTATTTCTAAAAGAAATTTCTTCCAGCAGCCCTGCGGAGAAATATGAGATAGGACGTAGGAGGCACATAGGAGGCACATACACACCCTAAAGTATTATCACTAATTTATTTTACACCTTGTATATAATCGTCGTTAGTTCTTCATTAGAATCACTCATTTTAACAATAAGAAAAACATATGAAAATCTCACATTTACCTAATTTGAATTTGGAATTGTCTTCTGTAAAATTAAAACTTTTTAATGATACCAAAATCAGCCAGATACAATTGGTATAACCCAAGAGATATTATGACAAGTTCATACATGCTAAAATGCGAAATACTTTTTCCCCGACCTACTATTATTTTATTTTTTTTATATTAAATTAAATTAAATAAATGATTGCAACAAACTTAATATAATGCGTTTCCATTTCATGTCCTAATTAAGGCAAAATATAATATTATGTTAAAATGCATCAAATTGTTCAACCACTTTAGTTTCGGTTTCGGTTTCGGCCGAAACCGAAGCTACGGCCGAACATTCGGTTTCGGCCGGAAAACCATTTTCGGTCGGACTCTACTTATAATATATAATCATCGTTTAAATATTATTTGTGATCGATCCAGTGTACGTCGCCTCTTCCACATTAAGCACTGGATTAAAATAAACACAATAGTAAGACAAGAGGCTGAGTCGGCAGATTGTTCTGTTTCAACAGGAGAGTGCTCGACCAGCCCGCGGCCCGCGGCCCAGTGCTCGCCAGTTCCCACCAGAGATGACTGGCCGGTAGGATGACCACGATGTGAGAACATCGGGAGACTTTGTAGAATAAGATCGGGAAATGTCCGATGAGCGATTAATTTTTCCGCAGCTACTATACAAATATGGCCATTTATGTGAACTACTCTTTGTATACTACTATTTATATTTTTTAATATTGCAACACACACGTTGCAATATTAAAATCAGTAGGTTCTATTTCTTAGTATTTCTACAAACAAAAAGAAGGCCGTGATTAGGTCCTATGCCTTTATTAGAATTATCTACCATTATTAGAATTATCTACTTTATATAAGAATATACTCTTGCTACTGTACTGGTTGCGATTCAGGAAATTCAAAAACTTTAATAAACTATCGTGTGCTCTAAATTTTCTCCGGTCTTCTGGATTCCGGATAGTTATTGTTCCAGCCTTAGGATAGTACAATCTTTAGAAGAATCTTTGCGATTCACAGTTTGACAGAAGTCCTACGATTTGGTTACCACTCAAATCTTGTTATATTACTAGTTTCAAATGGCACGTATATTTTAAATTATTAGAGACATTTTGTGCTTCACATTTTGACAGAAGTCCTGTGTACCAAAATCTTGTATTGTGACAAAATGATGGTTACCGCAGTACTCGAGTTACGAATGATTGTTATTTTTGTGCGGAATAATTCATGGCGATATAACGCCTAAGTGTAAAGCGACTTTTAATGTTCTACACCTACACATAACTAGCTTTTTACCCGACTTACACTTAACTAGCTCTTTACCCCACTTTTTGCGCCGCGGTGTAATGGAATCAATAAAGATACGGTGTAATTATATGACCCTATCTATTTAATGTATAAACTGACTTTAATATGGGCTACAAAATATATATATGTGGAAGGCTTTATTATGGGTGGTTAGCTCGTTGGCAAACTGGACGTCGCGGGTTCGAATACCGCCTAAGGGACAAAACATATGCATTCCGTAGATATAAGTAATATATATTGTATTAAATATATTTTCCAGGTACTAGAAAATGAAAGTATTAAATAGGTGTTCCGTTTCCTTTATTTCTCCAAGACTTGTTAACTTGTTAAACAAGTTCAAGTACCTACAAATATCCGATTCAAGATGTGATCGCTATTATCACTTACAAAGTTCGAAAACAAAATGTATGGGATTTGACATAAGATTCGCTAAGTGACGTATGAATTCCTATATCAAACGGCAAAGCTTATGTCAAATCACATACATTTCGTTTTCGAACTTCGTAAGTGATAATAGCAATGTGTCAGCTCCCTGAATTCCACACCAACTGTATTTATCTTTCTTTCGTGTTGAAAAATTGCTTTATAATCGTATTTTTTTTTCTACAATGATATGGGGTTTAGATTGCTTATTTTATGTTTAATCAGTCGGTTACCTATTTTTAAATAAATATATAAATCGATTTAATAAAAAATAGCGAAATAACCCATTGAATTCCAACAAGGGAAAATGTTTCCTAATTTACAACGCCACCTGTCTAGGCCACGCCCATGCTGACGCCCCCTCACACCCCCTACATAATAAGTTTATGTGACGTCCAACATACACACCTGTTTAGTAATACAATTAGTAATTTCTTTTTCGCCTCCGTGGACTAGTAGTTCAGAGCTTCGCTCTCGACTCGGAGGTCGTGGGATCGATTCCCGCATTGAAACAACAATAATGTTGTTTTTAGGTTTGGTTAGGACAATTCAGGCTGATCACCTGATTGTCTGACAAGAAAGATGATCCATGCGTCGGATGGGCATGTAAAAAGTCGGTCTTGCACTTGTTCTCTCGCCAGTCGTGTCGGTGTACCGTTCCACTGGGTTATGAGAGTAAAAGGAAGAGAGAGTGCTTCTGTGTATTGCGCACACACTTGGGCACTATAAAATAACTCCTGCGTAGCTGGCCTGGTTTCAATGAAATCGGCTACCGACATCGAAATCGGTGAGGGAAGTTATTATAGTAATTTCTTATAAAATAATTATTTTGAACCCCAGACGCAAAAACGACTGGGTGTCTGTACCTCCCAAACGGATGATCCGATTATTAGGCTGATTTTATTGTTTAAAAGGTATCAGTGGCGTAGCGGCCTTGGCGGGGCCCCGTATAAAACTAATTTTGTTTGAGGGCCCCTATGAAGGTTAAAGATTTCTTACAAATGAACAAAAAATTTTTGCATAAAATTACAATAAATATTTATTTGTCATAATTATCTTTTTCTAAAATTTTTACAAATAATTAAAATTAAAAGTACATACGGGGCCCCGATAATTAATACGGCTGATACGGCGGATCAACGGCTGGAGATAATCACTTTGATCATAGACGATCACACCGATTTCAGCGTCGGTGGCCAGTGTCGATGATACCGAGGTACGCAGAAGTCTCCCTTTACTCTCGCAGACCAGTCTTTACTCTCGCAGACCAGTCTTTACTCTCGCAGACCAGTCTTTACTCTCGCAGACCAGTCTTTACTCTCGTAGACCAGCGGGACGGTTACCGACTGCCGCAGGAACAGCCGCAGGTCCTGCTCTTCACATTTCCAAACGACGCGTAATCCTTTCATCTCAGACAAGACAAACAGACAAGGGTGGTCAGCCTGCAAATCAGATGTCCTAACCAAACTTATTCCAAAGCGGGAATCGAACCCACTACCTACGAGAGTCAAGATCTAGCCTGTGGACCACGAAGGCGTTATACGATATAACACATATATATGATATGTTAGTCGCAAATGACATTTCCGTGTCTGAGATAAAGTTAGTAAACAAACATACGGGCGTCAATGGATTCCATTAACGTGGTGTTACGAAGCTGATATGATTTCCCTAAATGCTGATAAAAAATACTGATGTCATCATCTTTCTAATTTAGTTAGAAAGATACGCGGATCTCTTAATTCTGTATAACGTTCCCTTGCTCCACTGATGTATAAGACGACAAAGGGTATTGTTTAAATAAAAATATAGATTTATAAAACAACTAAATATAATGAAGATTAATCATAACAAAGCTAATTTCGTGATACCTATTTACCAATATATGGCAGAGGTCACACACACAAGCATAAGATGGCCGGACTTGTGAACAATGACAATATAATCTACTTCAAAATAAACTTCTTGGTTGTTTTTTTTAAATCAAATTTCACATAAATAAGTAGCTTAACCCATAAGTATAGTTACTGTACCAATTTGGGAACACTTCATTTTTGAGGATATAAAAAAAAAGTGTTGACACAAGCGGAAATATTTTTACATTTTTGAGTAGTTAAAAGTACATTGATTTACTTTGCAATAATAAGTTCTAGCTATCATTCGTGATTTCGTCGTTTCAGCCTTTTACTGTCCACTGCTGAACATAGGCCTCTCCAACACATTCGTGATTTAGTGATAATTATTTATAAAATTTCCTTATCGAGATACATATTTGTTTTTAAAGATTATAATATGTAGACAAATATAAACACCATAATTATTCATAATTATTTGAAGTTCAATAAATAATTATTAATATTATGTACTTTATTGCAGTTACGTTTAATAAGAATATAAGTTTTTATGACATTCGAAATATCGCTGTGTCAATTCGGGTACATTGGCCACAACTGATAATAAATAAAGATATTTTCGGTTTTAACATGAGTCGTAGGCGTGGATGTAGTGCTAGTTTTAACTTTGAAAGTTTATAAGAAGCCATTATATGTTCCTTCCTTGTAGATAGTAATGGTTTGGAGTATTATTCCTACTTTCTCAGGCTCAAGAAGCCTAGATACTATATTTTGTAGTGAAACGACATACAGGCATAGTTACTTTCACATTTAAAATATTAGTTTTGTCAGTATGTAGAACAATCTGAAGCGCCATATATATTATTACTATTATTAATCTATGATGGTAATTTTTCTTAAGTTTTGGGGATACCAACATTAACACTTGAAGATTATTTTAGCACTGTACAGATTGTACTATATTGCCATAACAAAGTAACAGGCACTCAAAATAATTATAAGGTCCCACACCAATATCGGTGTCGGAGGTTGGTGGACGCATGACATTAGTCATATTTTTAATTCCCGAGTGTGTGCGCAATAAACAAAGACACTCTCAGTTCCTTTTTACTACATATATGAACCAGTGTGAACCAGTGTGTGAGATCTGGCGCAGGACCGAATTTTCATGTCCATCCGACGCATGGATCATCTTTCTTGTCAGACAATCAGGTGATCCTGCATTGTCCTAACCAAACTGGAAAACCACGTTTTTAGTTGTTCCAACGCGGAATAAAACCCACGATCTCGGAGAAACTCTAAACCAATGGACCTCGGAGGTATTATTTTATAAATATTACTTAAAACATTGATGTCTAATAAAGATAGATCTCCGTAGCGCTGTGGATGAGCGCATTGGTACTTGAGTCCGAGGTCGCAGGTTCGAATCCCGTTGAACGAACAAAAAGTTTTCAGCATTCCGGGTTCATGGATAATAATAGCCTGGTCCGAGACACTCAAGTCCTTCTAATACATAGCTCGGGGCCATATTGTAGTGGTGTGAAAGGTCCATATATATTATTACTAGCTGACCCGTGCCCATTTCGTTGAGCATAGAAACAGTTTGTGGTGAACCGTTTAAACCTTCTCAGGACTTTCACGAAAATTTCAAGACTAAAAATAGCCAAATCGGTTCAGCCGTTTTCGAGTTTCAGCGAGACTAACGAACAGCAATTCATTTTTATATATATGCTGACCCGTGCCCACTTTGTTGAGCATGGAAACCGTATAAACCTTCCCGGGACTTCCACGAATATTTCAAGACCAAAAATAGCCGAATCAGTTCAGCTGATCACGACTTTTAGCGAGACTAACGAACAGCAATTGATTTTTATATAGCCTATGTTACTCAGTGATAATGTAGCTTTCTAATGAAAAAAGAATTATTAAAATCAGTCCAGTACTTTTTGAGTTAAGTCGTTACATACAAAAATACAAACCTTATAATATTAGTGTATATAAAGAAACAAGATATTATGCCTACCTGAGTAGAGTACATAATGTATGAGTTGTAACTTCGAACTCGAAAGCATATGACCGACAATTATTTCCTTAAACATCCTGGCATATTAGACGGAGTTATGGTGAGAGCAAACTCTCCTAATAGTTCTAAGATAGCTTTAAGGTGGTCGCAAACACGCGTATTGTTTGATCGCCAATTTGGTGCGAACTAAGCCTCTTCGCAGACAATTCGCGGACTGCGTCAAACATGGTAATATAACCTCTATCGCATAAGATATAAGAATTGTAGTACCCGCGCGACGTACGTTGGCAGATCTGAAATACTCTCACATTTAATTGCGGACCTGCGCGGGCGCAAGTGTTAATTACAGAATGTTTTAGTGCTCTTATATGGCTTTTAGTATACACGAGTACACGGCGAACGAACAGAAATACTTTGTTGTACTTATTTTGACTAGAACATACGTTTAAATAACCGAGAAAACGCTCAAATGCATTATTAAAATGTGTTACGCATCATAGATTAGAGTTATACAATATACTAGCTGACACTTCGTTGAGCATAGAAAGAGTTTGTGATGAACCGTTTAAACCTTCCCTGAACTTCCACGAATATTTCAAGACCAAAAATAGCCGAATCGGTTCAGCTGTTCTCGAGTTTTAGCGAGACAAACGAACAGCAATTCATTTTATACATTATATGAATTTTTATATATGTGAGCAAGCACTTAGGTATAAATTTAGGCACGGCTGTCAAGCAATAAGAAGTGGTGCGCTGACGAATCTAAGAAGTACTAGTAGTACAAGTAGTATTTAGGACAGAGGTAAGTATAATAAGAAAGGCTACAAACTAAGCTACAACAGACCTCAGGGCCCCGATTAAAGATACCATCGTTATTTATCGCTTACGAAGTTCGATAACAAAATGTATAGGATTTGACATAAGCTTAGCTAAGTGACTCATTGATTCGCTTGTCATTTAGCGAACCATGTCAAATCCCATACAACGTACGAAGCCCATATCCAATCAGGGTCCTCGGCTTCTTGCAGAAAGAAGAGAAGCGGGAAAGTGCTTCTCCTGGCATTCTTTCCACCCGTTTTAGATAATTTCACAATCACTAGACTTACTTCCACAGACTGCGACAGACAGACAGATAGTCTTGGCTCACAAAATGGTGAAAAATGAATAGATAAATAAAACATCGGATTTACTTTAGAAAAGTTCCAAACTTTATTCTGTCACTTAACTTAAACTATATCGAAATTATCTAACTTAAACTTTAACTTACAAGTTATACCTGACAATTACGGCATACTCCTTTCTATTAATAACGGAATTCTTACTGGTACTGATCATCCACTTTCGAAATGAAACAGTTTCGTGTATTACACAAAACTGTTTGATTACATATTGTCATCACACAAATATTTAAATTTTTTATAACCTTCGATTACACTGGCTATTTTTATCGCGAAATTTTTTAAGTATTTTTACCCCCACGGAGCCGCTGGCAATATATACTTTGTAATGCAATGGTTCCCGTGGGATCCCACTTACGCAGGCACAACAGAAGCAAAAGCTAGTCTCGGTCTTCAGACTGCTGCGATTCAAGTGAGAAATCGCCCTTACTTATAATCGAAGACATGAGTAGGTGAAGGATATGTCGCAAAAAATTATGCCAGTAAATTGACTTTTGTTACTTAAACATTTGAGGATATAATGTCGTAACGTATTTAGTACATTAATCTAAAGATCCTCTAGAATAGAGATATCCTAAAATGTTTAAGTGACGGTTTAAAGTAAATTTTCTGGGTAATTCTTTTTTGCGACATATCATAATTCATAAGCACAAATTCGTTTTACATCAATGAAAATTTCACAAAATTTAATTCCTAAATATATTTTGTTTTAAAATTCCCGATTAATTACTGATTTTGAAAACCAAATTTATCTACTATTTCCCCGATTTCGCTAAACTTCTTTGAACACCCTTAACACGGATTACATGTTTCTTTGCTTCTACATTAGAATGGTATGCTTAGGAGCGAGTTTATATTACTGCTCAGTAATATTGAGGAAGTTATTTACAATTTGAATGACATCAAATTAGTTACCACACAAATTATAACAGGGTTGTTTCATTGCCATAAAAATTGAGGCATGGAATTTACAAATGGGTTATGAAGTTTTAATCAGTGAAATTGGGGCTTAGAATGTTTAGAATTGAGTCAAAGGAAGTTATGCCATAATTTATCAAGTATTGTCCGCTGTTCATTTGGGTTTGGTCTCCTGGTCGGTAACATATCGGATGTAGATGGTGTCCTCGGGTTTAGGCTCCTCAATCTGAGTCTCGTCCAGCTGAGAGCAAGCGATGGCCAGCGCCGAGCCATCGTGAGAGAAGCTGAGAGATGACACTGCTGTGTTGTATCTGGAATAGTAAAAAAATATACAATTATGATAAAGTTATTGTTGTCATAGTCGCGAGCATGCAATAGGAAATCCTGCAGCAATGTAAACATATACTTTGATAAATCAATGCTTGATATGTGATAAAAATTAGCTTGCCCTATGTATTTATTTATCAATAATACTTAGTAGAATTTCATAAAATTCTGCCACCCTGCACTGCAGGCAGGCGTGTGTTTAACGCAAGCCTATAATCAGAATACATATCTTGTTGGACTGTGTGTTTGTGTGTTTTGTCACATTTTCTTTCTCAAATTTATTTATTCAAATTTGATTTTTTTTTGTTCACATATAAATTACATTGAATCAAAATGGAGTACATGTTGCAGTCAAAATCTTAATGTTTAGCGCAAGCCTATAATCAGAATACATATCTTGTTGGACTGTTTAAAAGCATACCTATGAAACTGGCACAATCTTTTCTTGTTGAACCCGTCCCAAATATTGACATAGCCGTCTGAACCGCCCGTTGCAAATGTGTTGTACACAGAGTGGAAACTTATTGCATTCACTGGATATATTTTCTCTAAGCCTGAAATTGAGATGAAACTATATATAAATAAATGACATATTTACCAAAACATTAAGGTTGTTAATATCTTATTTCAAGAGTTATGAACAATTTCTACTGGTCATCATCAATTGCTTTTCTAAACAATAAATAAAATTTATGTGTCATTTCAACCTTTAAAAATTCTACAGCTTTCTTTTAATGAAAAACATACTCCTATACTACATTCCAATGTAATAAAATAATAAAAAAACACATTACATTCCAATGTAATGTGATCTAAATATAAACAAAACTCAATGGGCAGGTATATTACAAGCAATTTATATAACTGACGGAATGTACTGTTGGCTCTTGATGGAAATTCATGTAAACATAATAATACACAACTTTTATTCACATTTTCTTTCTCAAATTTATTTAGTCAAATTTGATTTTTTTTTGTTCACATATAAATTACATTGAATCAAAATGGAGTACATGTTGCAGTCGAAATCTTAACAGTGAAAAGTATTTTTAACTTTTTTAGTTTTTACCAATTCAGTCAAAATTACTTTCGGCTGGTTAAGAGTTTTGACTCCAACTAGACATTATACATATAATTATCCAACATACCTCCATCTTTAATTCTGTGGCATTTGAAAGCATATTTCTTCTTCTGCACCTCAGGGTTGCTATCCAAGTATTCCACGGCTACTCTGCCTTCAATGGAGCTGAGTACATAGCCTTGTTTGTTTGGGAACACTCGGATACACCGAGTTTGGTACTTGAGGGAGGACTCGCGTCGTTGATTCACATGCCCCATGTTTCTTACATCCCACACAAATATCTTCCGACCTGACGTACCCACCACAAACTTCTCTCCAACAATACTCATTGTGTAGACCTGACAATAATTATATATTTGTAATTATATACTAACACTTATAAATGTTGTAATTTATAAGTTATAATATATATAAATTGAATCACAAAACAAGCTATGAAAATTATAGGAAATTAAGTAGAAGATGGTGCTACAACATGTATTCGCTAATTATTAATTGACAGCACACAAACTCCCATCTAACAGAGTATATCATACACATAATAGGAATTGATTTGTAGATCAAATGCTAATATATACCCGTTCATTGCCTTGGTTGTATGTCCCCACACAGTTGGGCACTCGGCTGTCCCACATCTTGACTGTCCCGTCCCAGCTGCCCGTCAACACTGCATTGACTTCACTGGCAAACTCCACACATCTGATGGCCCCTTTATGCTCTCCCAAAACCACTTCTGCGCTCGCATTCAGATCATACATCTTCAGAGTTTGGTCTAATCCACCGCTGTATGTATGGACCGCGTCCTGGAATAAAGTATTAACGTTACATTGTTTATTTACCATAGATCTTTAGGTAATAATGTGTTTAGACTCACTCTGAAACAGACGTCCAATACTGGGAGTTCGTGGGTATATTTATGTCGCTCCACATTGGCTGTTACATCGTATAGCCTCACAGAACAATCCCATGATGAGACCAGCAGAAATTGATTCGATTTTGGCGCAAACTTGACGCTGGATATAGCGTCGTCGGGCAGACTTTTTAATTTAAATTCCGTGCGGGACTCCGCCACCCGCGTTACTGTCATTGTAGAAGCAATTTTGTTAGCTCTTTAAAAACTAGAAGGAAATAAAACCGCTGCGAGTAATTAAAATTATGGCAGTCTTTTAAAATAAAATAGAAATTTAAAAATCTCCAGCCGCAACATGAGCTATTGACATCTGTCTAAGATTGACAGTTGACATTTGACAACGAAAAACATCAATGTCAGTTTCTTTTGCATATTTCTTCTTCCTCGTAGAATTTTTGAATTAAAAACCTTATTTAACAAAAATACCTTTAACAAATAAAACATTATTTATTTTTAGATATTTTGCTTTAGAAAGCATACGTATTTCTTTTTGTTTAATATATTGTCCAACTTTTTATGTTATTTATTATTTATGAATAGTCGACTTTTATTTATATAAATTATTATTAAATGAACGCACACGTAAACTAAACTGTTGGCAAGTTGTTGGAAAGTGGAACGCATTTTAATAAATTGACATGTTTGTGATGAGGTGTGAATCGAATTATTCCCTTCTCGGTAAAATGGATTCGCGTAATTCCCCGATATATGCCTAAATTACTGTGATGATAAATATTAACGATTTTCTAACTACCTATCAAAGTGAAATTATAGTAAAATATATGTATCTCAGGATAAATGTACGTTTTCTAAGTGCGCAACAAAGTATATTCCGATTGGAACGAATGGAGTGATCACCATAAAAATAACGATGCAAACCAATCTAAAAACTAAAGAGATGTTTATCGTCAGAGCTTTGGAAAAAATTCTAGCCGATAAGGACATAAAAAGGTCCTATCACAGCCAACTAAAGAAGTCGTGCGAAGTGGCATTAGGTAAGGATCCATTTTGATGTTTTATTGTATAGATAACAATATGTACACATAATACAGTTGCTGTATTAATTCAATTATTGAAAACTTATGAAATAGAGTTTAAAAGGTATGAATACATCTTTGACCTTGAATGGTTCCAAGTGAATAGTTATGTTACATTGAACTTTTTTATCTTTGCATAATAATTCCAAGTGGCTCTTGATAGTACTAATACAGATACAACTCTTTACATGATACATAAGCATAAAATAATTATACTACTTGTAAGAATAAGTAATAAACAAAATAGAAAGCAAGGGCATTCAATGTTCAATACCAGTTTTGATAAAATATAAATAATATTCAATAATTAGTATTCAATGACATATTTCATCTCCTTTACTGAATTGTTATATGTGTTACTACAAGTCAAGAAACATCTCATTATTTCTGGTATTCATCATAGCTTTGGTGGTCCAAATACCAGAAATAATGAGAACCATTTTCTGTCCTCATATATGTAGATATAGTTATATAAACATATTTAAAAACCCTTTCATAGTGAGAGTCTACTGCTAATAGTGGTCATGCCCTGTGCCTGCCACTGACTGACTGACATAAAAATTATGTCAGTCAGTCAGTGGCATTTCCCTCAATATTGTTTTTATAATAATTCTACATAAATCATATGTATACAGTAAGAATGTAACTTTACAATTTATAAATAAATAAAAATAGCTATAAAATAACTTATTTATTATTTTCTTTTTTTAGAGGAAATTAAAGCGGAATTGAAAAATGGAGGTCAAGTTGAATCTTCTGAAAGTCCAACAGGCACATTACCACTGCCAAAAAATGATTCTGCAAATATCATAACAGCTGAGAAGTACTTTCTGCCGTTTGAACTGGCTTGTCAAAGCAAAGCATCGAGGATAGTGGTAACAGCTTTAGACTGCTTACAGAAGTTAATTGCATATGGCCATCTCACTGGAAACATACCTGACTCTACGACACCCAGGAAACTTCTTATTGACAGGATAGTTGAAACTATTTGTAGCTGTTTTAATGGACCTCAAACAGACGAGGGTGTCCAACTTCAAATTATTAAGGCTCTGCTTACCGTGATTACCAGTCAACATGTGGAAGTTCACGAAGGTACTGTACTTCTTGCTGTCAGAACATGTTACAACATTTACCTGGCTAGTAAAAATCTCATCAACCAAACAACTGCAAGGGCCACTCTAACACAGATGCTCAATGTTATCTTCACTAAAATGGAAAATCAAGCACTAGAAGCTGAGAGCACAGAAAATATTTCCGAATGCCAGTTGAAAATCCCAAATGGTAATATACCTTCTGAAGAAATCCATGAACAACAAACAAATGAGGAAGACAGTCAAACCTGCAACAATGGTAATGTTGATGAGATAGCTGAAGCTAAAATTATTGCACAACAAATTGTTGATTCTGTTATTGACAATGCCATTACAATAGCTTCTAAGAAAAATATGGAGGAGCTTGTGAATGGACCAGACAATAATGAGAACCCAGCAGATTCAAATGACAGTGGCAGTGTTTCACAAGATAGTAATGGATTGCAAAATTCAGAAACATCTATCCCCAGGGTACCATCCCAAGAGAGTGTTGATGTGGTATCCGAAAATGACAATTCTGTAACAGCTAAATTCACACACATATTACAAAAAGATGCATTTTTAGTGTTTAGAGCACTATGTAAGCTTTCTATGAAACCACTTCCGGATGGTACTCCAGACCCTAAATCTCATGAGCTAAGGTCAAAAATACTCTCGCTGCATTTACTCTTATCTATTTTACAAAATGCAGGCCCTGTATTCAGAAATAATGAGATGTTCATAACAGCTATCAAGCAGTACCTTTGTGTAGCTTTATCCAAGAATGGTGTTAGTTCTGTGCCTGAAGTCTTTGAACTTTCGCTTGCTATTTTCTTAGCTTTACTTCAAAATTTCAAAGTACATCTCAAAAAACAAATTGAGGTATTCTTCAAAGAAATTTTCATGAACATCCTGGAAACGTCGAGCTCGTCTTTTGAACATAAGTGGATGGTTATTCAGGCTCTCACCAGAATATGTGGGGATGCACAGAGTGTTGTTGATATATATGTCAACTATGATTGTGACTTATCTGCTGCTAACTTATTCCAGAGGTTAGTCAATGATGTCTCTAAAATTGCACAAGGTAGGCAAGCCTTAGAATTGGGAGCCACACCAAATCAGGAAAAGTCCATGAGAATTAGAGGACTAGAGTGTTTAGTTTCCATACTGAAATGCATGGTGGAGTGGAGTAAGGAGCTTTATATAAACCCAAATATGCAAACCACTTTGGGCGAGAGACCCGTCAAAGAAGATACAGACCATCATAGCATAAAGTCTCATGGTGGTTCAAGTTTAAGCCTTATATCTACGAGTTCAAGTAATGTAGGAAATCGCGAAACTTTAGACTCGCCTGAACAATTTGAAGTTTTAAAGCAGCAAAAAGAAGTTTGGGAAACTGGCATAGACCTTTTCAATAGAAAGCCTAAGAAAGGAGTATCGTTCTTACAGGAACAGGGCTTACTCGGAACATCTACAAAAGAAATTGCTGAATGGCTATTGACAGATGAGAGAATAGACAAAATATTTATAGGAGAGTATTTAGGTGAAAATGATGATCATTCCAAAGAAGTAATGTATGCATATGTTGATTCAATGAAGTTTTCTAACATGGATATAGTCGCTGCGTTACGACATTTCTTAGAAGGTTTCCGATTACCCGGCGAAGCCCAAAAAATTGATAGACTTATGGAAAAGTTCGCTGCACGATATTGTGAATGCAACCCTACTAACACATTGTTTACTTGTGCAGATACAGTCTATGTACTGGCATTTTCAATTATAATGCTTACAACTGACTTACATTCCCCACAAGTGAAGAACAAAATGACAAAAGAGCAATACATAAAACTAAACAGTGGAATAAGCGAAAATAACGATTTGCCACGCGAATATCTATCGCAAATATACGACGAAATTGCCGGACACGAAATAAAAATGAAAAGTACATCGAAACCCGGGAAACATATGATAGCCAACGAGAAGAAACGAAAGTTCATTTGGAACATGGAGATGGAACAAATATCTACAGCCGCTAAAAACTTGATGGAGTCAGTTTCACACGTCCAGACACCTTTCACGACGGCAAAACACGTCGAGCATGTACGGCCTATGTTTAAAATGGCCTGGACACCGTTCTTGGCAGCATTCTCTGTTGGACTTCAGGATTGTGACGATCCTGAAATTGCTTCTTTATGCTTAGATGGAATTAGATGTGCAATTCGCATAGCTTGTATTTTCCACATGTCGCTAGAGAGAGACGCGTACGTGCAAGCGCTAGCAAGATTTACCTTATTAACTGCAAACTCACCAATTACAGAGATGAAAGCTAAAAATATTGACACAATTAAGACATTGATTACGGTCGCACACACAGATGGAAACTATCTAGGCTCTAGTTGGCTGGATGTCGTAAAATGCATTTCGCAATTGGAACTTGCGCAGTTAATAGGTACAGGTGTTCGACCGCAATTTCTATCCGGTTCTGGAATAAAACCACAGCCGGATTCCTTGAAATTCAGTCTCATGCTACTAGATCCGAGCGTTAAAGAACATATCGGTGAGACGAGTTCCCAAAGTGTTGTGGTGGCAGTTGACAGAATATTCACGGGATCGACGCGGCTCGACGGTGACGCAATTGTAGATTTCGTTAAAGCTCTCTGTCAAGTATCTTTAGATGAGTTAAGCCATCCCACAAACCCCCGAATGTTCTCTCTTCAAAAAATTGTTGAAATATCCTACTACAACATGGGACGTATCAGGCTGCAGTGGTCTCGCATATGGCAGGTTCTCGGTGATCACTTTAACAAGGTCGGCTGTAACAACAATGAGGACATATCATTCTTCGCGGTCGATTCATTGCGACAATTGTCGATGAAGTTTATAGAAAAAGGTGAATTCGCAAATTTCAAATTCCAAAAAGACTTCTTGAGACCGTTCGAACATATCATGAAGAAGAACAATTCCCCGACGATACGCGACATGGTAGTGAGATGTATCGCCCAAATGGTAAATTCACAGGCACCCAATATTAAGTCTGGTTGGAAAAACATATTTTCTGTCTTTCATTTAGCAGCGAGCGATCAAGACGAAGCGATCGTCGATCTCGCATTCCAGACTACGGGTAAAATTATAACAGACTTATACGAAAGACAATTCCCGGCGATGATAGACTCCTTTCAAGATGCTGTAAAATGCCTCTCTGAGTTTGCTTGCAACGCTAAATTTCCCGATACGTCCATGGAAGCTATAAGATTAGTTAGGTCGTGCGCAAGTGCTGTGGGAGCATCCCCGCAGCTGTTCGCCGAACACGCCGGACTAGAGGGTGAAACAGGGGCGCCCGAAGTCGACCGAGTCTGGCTAAGGGGATGGTTCCCGCTTCTGTTTTCACTTTCCTGTGTCGTCAGCAGATGTAAATTGGACGTGCGGACGCGCGGCCTCACTGTCCTCTTCGAAATCATCAAAACTCACGGTGATTCATTCCGTCCGCACTGGTGGAGAGACCTGTTTAATATTTTATTCAGAATTTTTGACAATATGAAGCTACCCGAACACCAACTCGAGAAGAACGAATGGATGACTACGACATGCAACCACGCGCTGTATGCGATCGTAGACGTTTTCACGCAGTATTTTGACATTCTTGGATCTCTCCTCTTGGAGCAGCTATACGCACAGTTGCACTGGTGTGTGCAACAGGACAACGAGCAACTCGCAAGGTCGGGGACAAACTGCTTAGAAAATCTAGTCATATCTAACGGAATGAAGTTCACTGAAGAGACATGGAGTAAGACGTGTCAAATTATGTTAGACATTTTCAACAGCACCCTACCGACCACTCTGCTTACGTGGAAGCCCGAAGAAAACGAGGACAGTCCCGAGACACCCCAAGTGCGACACGGGATACTGAAAAAACCCCAGGGCTCCGATGACCCCAAATCGTCGAACAGAATATTCAACAGTCTCCTGATTAAATGCGTAGTGCAATTGGAGCTCATTCAGACCATCGACAACATCGTCTTCTACCCTGCCACGTCGAGGAAGGAGGATGCGGAAACTCTAGCGTTGGCGGCCGCTGAGCTGACGGGGGGTACTCCGGGGACGGAACAGGAATGTCAGCGTGAAGAGCAAGGCATGTACAGACTACTCAGTTCGCCACATCTGCTGAGGCTCGTGGAATGCCTGATGTGCAGTCATCGTTTCGCTAAAACTTTCAACACGAACAATGCGCAAAGGAATGTTCTTTGGAAAGCCAACTTCAAGGGTTCAGTTAAGCCGAATATGTTGAAACAGGAGACCCAATCGCTTGCGTGTGTGCTTCGAATACTATTCAAGATGTACAGCGACGAAACAAGGCGTAGTCATTGGCCGGCCGTCCAGAAGAGTCTTATAACTATATGCTGCGAAGCGCTAGAGTATTTCGGAAGGTTGACGAGCGAAGCCCACAGAGATGCTTGGACTTCTATACTGCTGCTGATATTGACCAGAATACTTAAGATGCCCGACGAACGAGTAAGTAAAATGTTTGTTTTATTAATATTTAAGTCTGCTTTAAACTCCTACTAATATTTAAAATGCGATACTTTGTATGTGTGTATCTTACTAACATTATAAAGCGGTTTGTTTGTTTGTTCGTTTAAACGCGCCAATCTCAGGAATTACTGGTCCGATTTGAAAAAATATTTTTTTGTTTGAAAGTCCATATGTCCACGCGATCGAAGTCGCGGGCACAGATAGTATAATATGTTTGTTACGCGTAAAAACTACTGAACGGATGTTGATGAAATTTGCTATGGTAGTTTACATGCTAGACCCTGTATGGTTCCCGCGTGATTTCATTTTGCGCATACGATGTAGCGAGAAACATCTAGTGCTTTATAAAATACATTATTCAAAAATATTGTAGGATCGTTTTACATACCTATGCCTTCACCGACCTACTTAGGTTAGATTAAGTATAAGTATCCTACATAATCATCAAATATTATTTCGAATTATCTTCAAACATTGTTTATCGTGGGGCAAGATAACGACTGAATACATAGTAAAAGTATTTTAGATGTTGTAATTCTAAATGGACAATAAGATTGCTTATGTAAGAAACGATGAAACGAAACACTAACTTGAAAAGTATCATGTCGCCACATTGACATAAAACACCTTAAACAAAGGGTCTTTTGTAGGACTTATGTGGTTATCATTAATTTTATCTACTACTTACTAGGTAATAATATGACATGTAACATGATTGCAATACATACCTACTTAAGCTGAAGAGGAATGTTACGCTGAAAAGAACATAACTATCAGACCGAAAGTTAGAAGCTCTCCTATTAACAGGCTGTCACTCTCACTTCTTGTGGAGAGATGGAGGGAGGACAAGGACAACAGCCAATTTAATTACAGTTTCAATAGTCGACTTTGTTGATTAACTTTTTAAACAGTGATCGTTTTACATCCTCAATGGACAATAAATAACGGTTTATTATTCCATATTCAAATGCAACTTAATCTGTTATTCAATACACGTTCATATCTACAATCTAATACAGTTAAACCTACCTAGCTGCCAATGGACACAGTTATTTTTAATAGTTAAAACAAAGATTTTATAAAAGAATACCTTATATCAAACATCTTTTCGAATTTATATTATTTTTATAACGAGTTTCTTTTTAAAATTTTAGCTGTTTGAATGTGAATAAGATGTTTCGTCAGATTCTTATATTGATTAAGACCTTAAGGGCGTGTTTCACCAAGCAATGTTAAAGTTAACGCCATATTAATGAAACATAATTAATTACTGATATTTTGGACTATCTACTGCTTATTAAGCAGAGATAATAGGCGTTAACTGGTAGGTATAAAAAGCTATAAATGCAGACATACTACCAATCGAATTATAGTGGCAGTAGAGACTAACCATAGACTGGCAGGCTCTGTCATAGATTAGGATCTAGGCAAACAAAATAAGTTCATATTAAAATATGTCCGATTAATGAATTATTTACATAACATGAACTTATTTTGTTTTTACTATATTACAAGTGCTTATCAGTAAACAAAGTATTTTACGTGAACTCGATTCACTGATATCCGAGCCGTTATGATTCATCAGAACTCCTTGCTAAATGGTACACATAAGATATGCATCAGATATCATTTCAAGTTAAATATAATCTACTATACTATGAACTAAATCTTATCTAGATATATTCGCCGTATTTAAATACTTGTTGGATAACCTTACAAAATAACACTCGACCAAATCAAAAGTTCTTCTTTCATGGAAAGGACTACTGCAATATTAATATCTATACTTTATTATGTTTAATTTACTGTAGTTTTTGTTGTTGCTGTAAGTTTTCCTAATAAAATAATAAAATAAAAAAACTAGCTGCCCCTTGCCCACTTCGTATTGAGCATACAAACCGTTTAAACCTTCCGTGGACTCCACGTATATTTCAGGACCAAATATAGCCGAATTGGTTCAGCCGTTCTCGATTTTTAGCGAGACTAACGGACAGAAATTATTTTTTATATATAAAGATTGTAGATAAAATATTTTGTTTGTTTGCATGACGACCTCTGAAGCGCAGTGGTTGAGCACCAACGCGGTGCTCAAGCATGAGGTCGCGGGTTTCAATCCCGCCGAAGGAACAAAAAGTTTTCTTAGTTCCTGGATCATGGTTGTGTATTAAATCTGTGTTTTTATAATAAAAATCTTAAATATTAGTGTATAGTATAAAAGTATTAAATATATTATTTCCGTTGTCTGGCACCTATTACACAAGTTCTTCTGATAATTAGCACGGGACTAAACTTACGTGGTGTAGCGTCAATAGATAATTAATATTCAATAATTGCAAATTTGGCACTAATACGATAAAATCAGAATGGAAGCTTACATGTTTTTTTTCTATGACTTGTGCCTTTATAGCCACATTATCAAAAAAGGAAGCTGACATGTTTTTTTTTCAGTTTGCGGCGCATGTGTCAAGCTACTACCCTCTGCTCTGCGAGATCACCTGCTTCGACCTCAAACCTGAGCTGAGAACTGTCCTACGACGCGTCTTCATCCGAATCGGTCCAGTCTTTAATATAGTCTCCAATACGCAATAACTCGGTTATAATTTAACAAAAAATATGGCCTTATAGTAGTAGGTTAATGTATGACTTCGTTAATAATGAGCGGTTTAACATTTTCAAATCAATTTATTCCGTGTCCCATCCATAGATTCTCTATCCTCGACCTACGTCGTTATGAGGACGAGGGTTGAAAATCTAGGGGTCGAACATGGAGTAAACCTTCAAAACAGTAGGAGCCATTAATGAAAATAACTTTGTTAAAATAAAATTTTATTGTAATGACAGCAATCAGTACTTCAGTAGTATTAAAAGTGATCTTAATATAGGATAAAGTAGCCTTACTGTTTAATTTATATAAATTATTTGATTATCAAAGTTAATGTTAAATTGTATAATGAAAAATAAATGTTGTATCTATAAATTATAGTTTATTCTGTATATTTGAAAGTTTTTACAGCATGGGAGCCGAAATTCACTCGCAACAGCTTTTTGTATTCCTTTCTTGCTTGACTGAACAAACTGTGATTGTTTCGCAGATTTTTTCATTTCATTTTCTTAAGAGTGATTTCTGAGTTCTCACGCTTATTATAATTATTATTCCTTATAAAATAAATGCAATAATACATTAATGTGCAGTTTCATTTTATCATTTGTGTTATAATAACGACTATGATATTTTAAATCTTGAGCCCATTGAAACTCTTTTCCAGGAGTTCATTGTCCCAAATGACTAGTTGTCCGTCCAAGCCAGACGTACTGAACTTGGCGGCACTCGCTTTGGAGCCTTTGAATATACGGATACATGTTATGGCATTCTGGTGGATTGAATCGAGCAATGTGTCATTTGTCTCAATACGTGCTTGACGGTCCAAAGATTGGAACTTCTTCATGGCAGACAATCCACCCGACTCTTTCCTCTGAGTATTATCCACTTTGGCAACAAACTTTATCTCGCTCCCGTTGTAGGTATACAATAATGGAATGCAACTATGACCTGCGACTATTAGAGAGTTATTGGAAATCCAGATACAATCTAAAAATGGCAGATATTCAGTCTTAAGTTTGACAATGGCCTTGCCTTGGGTGGCATCCGCTACGTTGATAGCACTGTCATGTCCGACCCAGGCAACCTTATTGCCATCGGCAGAAAACGAAACTCCATGAACCCAGCCACCACCGGATGACCTGAACTCAGCAAGCAACTGCCCTAAAGGTAGTTTAGAGCCCCACACATTAGGTCCAGGTTGATCTTCAATATCCTTAATGTACCCAGAGAAAACACGCACTTTGAAGTCAGATGAACCGGCTACCAGGAGAATGTTATTAGGATGCCAATCCAGAGAAGTTACAGTTGAACGGATTGGCTTTTTTATGTGTTTAGACACCCACCAGTTGTTTTCCTTTTCAAAGTAACACACTGATATCAGTCTGGCTCCTGAGCCAACTGCAAATTTATTCTCCATTGGTGACCATTTCACACAAGTGGCTGCACGGTTAATACGCAGCAGCACAAGAGTGGTATTCCACTTGCCATCTTCATCTTGGGTCCAAACATAGGCATTTCGGTCCACAGAGCAAGTCACAATTCTGTTGGTGTTGGGAGCCCAATCTATTCCCATTACCCGCATGTCATGTTCTACTAAACTGTTGGTTTGCTTCCAGTCACCACCATCTTTTTGATATATATGGACTTCATTATTGTTTGGTGAGAAAGCAATTTCTGTAATACAATACAAATTTATGTTACTTAGTACATTATACTAAAACATTACAAGGCAATATTACAGTTTTTCCTGCTTACTTACGATTTCTCTCTTTATTCCATGCATGGCAAGTTATCGGTGCGCATGAGTCACCGAAAGTGAGTGTTTGAGCCATCGCCTTGTCTGAAACAGCAATTCATCTTTTAGCTATATTTGTATACTCTTTTGAGTCAACTTTTTATATGCAGTAACTGTTATACTCTTAAAAATTACCTTAGTTTTGAGTGGTTTTGTACGAAGTTTTTTAGAATTATATTCGCGGACTCTGGGCAGTCAACGCGAATCCCTGCGGGAGATCAATAAATTAGTAAATATCACACCGAAACATTATTTTAACAGCTATATATAAAAATAAACTCTTTCATGTACTTAACCGAAATTAAATTAATTTTAATTATTAAATAACATTTTTTAATATTATTTACCTGTACACACCAAAATTGAAAATAATTTGCTGACCAATTATTTATGTCATAGTTGACAACGAAATGACAATTCTTGTTTTTTTTTATTATTCTAATCATAGCAGCATAGTATTAAACTATTGATAGTACGAAGTTTAAAAAATAGAAATAAAGAACCTTTGTTCATTTTCAACTCAGAATAAAGAATCCTATGATTCTTTGTTTTGAGATTTTCAACGGAAAAGAAAGAACGGACGAAAAGCTAAATTGCCAAATTAAAAGTTGACACCAAATTAATTAGCTAATCGTACAAGTTTATTGGCCCTTGGCGCCTACTACGTACAATGTAATGTACGTGTAATGTAATTTATACGCCTCAAAATGTTTCGTGCACATGTATTTTTGATAATTACAAAAAGATATTTAATAGTTGTTATTCTACTTTAAATAAGAAGTGATAAAACACAAATGAAAAGAATCAATACAAAAACAACAACATCACAGTTTCACCACCGCACCAAAACTTTTTTAACTGTGCACTGGCAAAAGTTGTATGGTTTAATACCATGTTATAAAAAAATTACTTCTTGTTCTTCTTTTATTAATAAAGAAGAAGAAGAAGAGTTGTCAATGTCAACGTAGATTTTTTTTTTCTCTCTAATGGCATGCACTTTGTGCATAGCCAATGACAAACGGAGGAAACTTTATTTAAAGAACTTAGGATTTACGGAAACGATAGAATTTGGATTAAGGAATTCAGGACAAGTAGGTAAAAAATACATAAACTTAATTATTATACACAATATAATTTAGGAAAGTGGTACTATATCTCAATATTATTTTGTAAAATAAAAACAAATGTCAACGTAGATTTGACGTGAAGTTCTTGTAAAAAATGTCAAACGTTGTCAAACTTACAAGCCGTCGTCGTCGTTTCAGCCTTTTACTGTCCACTGCTGGACATAGGCCTCTCCAATACATTTCCAGTGCGACCGGTCCATTGCCACCTGCATCCAACGTGACCCGGCAGTTTTCACCAGGTCGTCGGTCCATCTGGTAGGTGGCCGTCCCACACTGCGCTTGCCAGTACGTGGCCTCCACTCTAGGATCTTTTTGCCCCATCGACCGTCCAATCTTCGTGCTATGTGGCCGGCCCATTGCCACTTCAGCTGGCTGATCCTACGGGCAATGTCAGCAACCTTAGTTCTTCTACGGATCTCCTCATTTCTGATTCGATCACGTAGAGAAATACCGAGCATTGCCCTCTCCATAGCACGCTGAGCGACATTGAGCCTTTTGAAAAGATCCTTCGTGAAGCACCACGTCTCAGAACCGTAAGTCATCACTGGTAACACACATTGGTTGTATACCTTTGTCTTAAGGCACTGAGGTATTTTAGACGAGAAGACGTTGCGTAATTTACCGAACGCTGCCCAGCCGAGCTGGATCCGTCTACTGACCTCTCTCTTAAAGTTGGACCTACCTAATCGGACAGCCTGCCCTAGGTATATATATTCGTCAACAACTTCAAGAGTAGAGCTCCCAACAGTTAGTGCGGTGGGTGCAACATGGACATTTTGCATGATCTTTGTTTTGTCCATGTTCATTTTAAGACCCACTTGTTGAGAAACTCTATTGAGGCCACCGAGCATGCGCCCCAAATCTTCCAGCGATTCTGCCATGACTACTATGTCGTCGGCAAATCGAAGGTGAGTGATGTATTCGCCATTGATGTTGATGCCAAGTCCTTGCCATTCCAGGAGCTTGAAGGAATCCTCCAGAGCAGCGGTAAACAGTTTCGGGGATATGATATCCCCCTGTCTTACTCCTCTCTTTAAAGGGATATCCTTCGTGCAGTGCTCCTGTACTCGGACTGACATGGTGG
Organism: Celastrina argiolus; assembly: GCA_905187575.2. Lineage (NCBI taxonomy): Eukaryota > Metazoa > Arthropoda > Insecta > Lepidoptera > Lycaenidae > Celastrina > Celastrina argiolus. Next base: position 1,262,520 of record LR994591.1, on the reverse strand, counting down.
CGTTATTATACAAACACTTCAACACTTCGATATACCGATAGTCAATACGGCAACGCTGGAGAGATCTAAGGACCGCCCATATTTCGACGGAATCAAAGGCTTTCTCATAGTCCACAAACGCCAAGCATAATGGCCGATTATACTCTTCGGTCTTTTGTATAATCTGCCGCAGCGTATGTATGTGGTCTATGGTAATATAGCCTTTTCGGAAACCGGCTTGTTCGGTAGGCTGAAAGTCATCCAGCCTGCGTTCGAGACGCATCGTAATAACTCTCGAAAACAGCTTGTAGACATGGCTCAGCAGTGTTATGGGCCTATAGTTCTTCAGTAAGGTTTTGTCGCCTTTTTTGAAGAACAGGATCACAACACCCCTGTTCCATGCCTCTGGCGTTTTCCCATCGAGTAAGGAGGAATTGAAGAGTTTCTGAAGGACTTTTAGTACCGGCGTGCCGCCCGCTTTCAGAAGCTCTGTAGTGATTCCATCCTCTCCCGGAGCCTTGTTGTTCTTAAGCTGTTTGAGAGCTACCCTAATCTCGTACAGGCTGATGTCCGGGATGTCTTCGGTATAGTGTCGTGTTAGCCTGGCTCTTGGGTCTGCAGCTAAACTAGCAGGTTCAGCTGAGACCGAGGTATACAGCTGTCCATAGAACCTCTCTATCTCCCGTAGTACCTCGGACTTATTTGACGTTACGCGTCCATCTTCGGTCTTCAGCTTTGTCAACTGGCTTTGCCCAATAGATACGTCTCTTGCAAACACTTTGGAGCCTTGGTTCCGCTCTATCGTCTCTTTAATACACTGGGTATTAAAAGAACGGATATCGTGTTGCAAGGACTTCGTGATCTGTCTATTGAGCTGCCTATATGAGTCAGCGTCACTCGAAGTTTGGAGCGTCATTGAACGTCGACTAGCCATGAGGTTCCGGGTTTGGTCGGATAGTTTCTGAGGTCTATTTGTACGGTGGGTCTTGAAAAATTTGGACCCCACCGTATGGACAGTTTCTACCAGCCTGCTATTTATATCGTCCACTGATGCGCAGCTGTCTAGCCATTGGAAGCGATTTGACAGTTCAAGTTGAAAGCTCTCGGGGTTTTGGATATGGACATTCGACGGTCGGAGCGTAGACTTCATCAGACGCGATCTCTCAAGTTTGACGTTGATATTCAACATGCCCCTGACGATTCGGTGATCACTTCCGGTCTTAACCATGTTGATCACAGAGACATCGTTGAATATCTGCCGCTTGGTGCTCATAATGAAGTCAATCTCGTTTCTAGTTACACCGTCGGGACTCAACCAGGTCCATTTCCTCTGCGGCGGCTTTTGCAAGAAAGAATTCATCATGAAGAGTCCTTCTTTCTCCATAAAGTTCGCCAGCATCTGTCCTCTGGGATTCCTCTGCCCAAATCCAAATGGCCCCACTTTCAGCTCACCATCACTTCTGCAGCCCAGCCTCGCATTGAAATCTCCCATAACAACTGTGAAGTGTGTTTTAGAGCTACGTATGGCCCTACTGACGTCCTCATACGTAGCTTCTACTTCATCGTCTGGATGTGTTGACGATGGGGCGTATACCTGTACAATCTTCAACGAATATCGTTTTGAGATTCTCAGTACAAGGTATGCAACCCTATTTGACACACTCTCGATGGACACAATGTTGTTGATGAGAGATTTGTGGACGATAAACCCAACACCACCTTGGGACTTCTGTTCACCCTCCCGGTAGTAGAACAAGTGGCCGGACTGTAAGGTTATCGTATCCTCGCCCTCTCTTCGGATCTCCGATAAACCAATAATGTCCCAGTGCAACTTGTTCATCTCCTCTTCCAGCTCTACGAGCTTCTCGTCTAACCTCAAAGTGCGCACGTTGTGTGTTACCAGGGCCAGTTGTCGTTTAGAAGGGGGGTGGTAGCCGGATCTCTTCCGGAGATTCTTAGCACCTCCCGCCCCGCCGTTACCGTGGCCGCTACCGTAGCCAGGAATAGCGGGGCCGCCGGGGACTAGGGGCCTGGTCTTCTGGTGCGTAAACATAGGAGGTTAAAAAGCCTACTGGTACCACGCTGGCTAGACGGGTTGGTACAGGGTTTTGTTTCGAGTTTTCCTTCTCTCACACTAGCTGTTGATGTGTGTGTGTTTCCTTTTAGTCGCCTCTTACGACTCCCCTAGGATAGTATCGGGGGTGGTGATAATTGTATTCTAATGCCGTCACCACACGGCGTGTGGTATATCAAACTTACAAGCATCGTTCATCAAGTTAAAATTATTTTCTTATTATTATTTTACTATTATTACTATTTTCATAAGCCTCAACTAATATTTGTACTAGCAAAATTCATAAAAGACAATAATTTACAACTCTAACACTATTTTTCTATCTATTAAACTTATTAGATGTATCATAATATTTACTGTATTGCATGTATATTGTAGTTGCAACAGTATAAAAGTTACATTAAGTTCATGTAAGACAAAAGTTTTATATGTATTGTGTTAATTATTATTATAGCATAGTTACTACACATATTATATTATTGTAACAGTTGATAAGTTATGTACAGTATTATTAGTAAAAAGTATATATTTTCTCTATTATTAAGTAAGTTTATGTAAGTAATTTATAGTAATATGTAAGTAGTTATGATTCTATTGATGTAAATTACTAAATATTTATATGAGAAATCAAATAATTTGTTTGTAACAATAATAACTACACAAAATTTGGCTATGCCCTAAAAATCTATAAATACTCGACACTGGCAGAATGGTGCAAAACTCTTGCAACCTCTGTTGCCAAAAATAAAAGAAGTAGAAGAAGAAGAAGTTAAAATTAATCTTAAATTTAGAATTATTCAATTAATTTTGGTAAAAAATATAAATAACTTAGAAGTCTAAACTTTAAATTAATATTTTTACACATAATCAGACTACTTTCATTCAATATGTCTGGTCGAGGTAAATATCACAAGATTTCAGTTCGGTTTGTTTTGTTTACTATTTTATGCTTATAAACATTTATTCATAGGGAGATATCGCGGAAAGCGACAAAATAACCATCACACGCTATCTGCAGTAGCCCGAGAAACTGTGAGCTCTCTTCCAAGTGACAGTCCCGTGCTGGCTATGTTTAAATCGATCGCGAACAAGTTGAACGATCGCCAAGATAGACATGAGAGACTGGTTAAACTCTCGAGGGACATAACTATTGAGAGCAAGAGGGTCATATTTCTTTTACATTCTGCTATCACGTAAGTTAAACACATAGATACACTCCCGCCTGTTACTTTTTATAGGCACCAGGTAATAGGGGATTAACTTGACGGTAGCCACAGTTACTGATTATTTTTATGCTTTAAAAATAATAAATGGTTGATACACACCTATTTTCTTTACCTCATCGCCTAACACTATGATCACTCATAAGGTAAGTAACTACTAACTTACTTAGTGGTTACAAATTAGTAAGCCTTCTTGCCTAATGAGGGTTACCAACAACCATAGGGTTGGGACACATCCTTTTAAATTATTATTAATAATAAATAATAGCTCCCCTCACCAATTTCGGTAGTGGTAGCTGATTTCATTGAAACCAGGCCAGCTACGCAGGAGTTATTTTATAGTGCCCAAGTGTGTGCGCAATACACAGAAGCACTCTCTCTTCCTTTTACTCTCATAACCCAGTGGGACGGTAAACCGACACGACTGGCAAGAGAACAGGTGCAGGTCCAACTTTTTACATGACCATCTGACGCATGGTTCATCTTTCTTGTCAGATAATCAGGTGATCAGCCTGCATTGTCCTAACCAAACTTGAAAACAACATTTTTGTTGTTCCAACGCGAGAATCGAACACACGACCCCCTGGTCAAGAGCGAAGCTCCGAATCACTAGACCACGGAGGCGATAAATGATTAGTGAATAAGCTACATTATAATATAATTTTCATGGCATATTTTCAGTGAGGAAGCAGCCCAAAATGCTGTCAAAGAAGCTAATGAAAGACTGCAAAAATTAATAAACGGTCCAATTAGTAACATTGGTTTGGAAATTGAGAACAGCCCAGCATACTTACATTCCCGAGCAGTAACAGCTGGTTTTCAAGAGTTTATTGAGGCTAGAACTTTCTGCTCCCTCATGGAAAAGAAAGAAATTATACCATGGGCTGATGTTCAAAAAGAACTTACATACACTGTGAAGTCTGTCACAGAAGACGAAGAGACAGAACAGACAGAAAGGACTGTTGTTACTATGTTAACACCTAATGACTATATGCTTGGAATAGCTGATTTAACTGGAGAGTTGATGCGTAAAGCCATCAACAGTATATCCAGCGGTGACAGCAAAGAATGCTTCCATGCGTGTCAGGTTGTAAGAGATTTATATACTGGATATTTAGGTAAGAATAATTATGTCTATCAGTATATAAGTAGACATCATATTTTAGGTATACTGTTTCTGCTTCTGTTATAAGTATAAACAAAAATATTAATTGAAATCCAACAAAATGCCTTTTCATTTGTTACTTGTGTGGCGACATTTAAATTGGTAGTGCTTATACTGATCATTATTTGCATTTGGATCACAGTAAACCGGAACTAAGTGAACAATACTTAAGTGTCAATCCCCAGGTTTAAGGAAATACTGCTCTTTTTAATTTCATATATTGGTTTTAGGTCTGTTTGGTGCCGGCAAAGAGCTGGGTCGTAAGATGTCAACCACCCGGGCCAACGTATTTAAGGTAGAGACTGCGGTGTACGCCCTACAAGTACGAGGGGGTGAGGCTCCACCCACACTGTTGGTGGCTGCCAAACCTGATTGGGAACACCAAGAGCATTCCGACGATGAGGGTTACTTTTAAGTTTTAAGTATACTTTTAAGTTTATACTGATTTTTGTTTACATTGTTATTTTTAATTACTTAATAATTATATAACAAATGGGTAAACCATGGGTGGTTTTAATTTAAAGTACCAAATATGAACAAAATATTTATTCCTTGAAGAAATATAAGAATGGAGTATTTTACGCAAACATGAGACTTGGAGCTTGGTACACATTAGACGCTTATTGACTCGCGCTTTTGATGATGCGCGTTTTTGGAAAATAAAAAGGGCGCGCATGAGTATGTACAGAGTACACTGTCTATACAGAACTCCTGGTTCTCAAAACGCGCGTTTGAAAGCGCCTAATGTGTACCCGCTCTTACACTTTAAATAATCACACAGGATTGCTCCATTGGTTAGTAAATATTGACTCACTGCACTCTAAGGAGTGACTTAAGCGGTGACTATGGCACCAGCATGCCGCCCCTCGGTTAGCGGCCTAATTTATAAAAACTACAAGTCATCAGTTAACTGACTCTCGCCAGGTTCCGGTTTCCACTCGTCGGACTCGTCGGTACCAAACGGATCTGTAATTGAATGTTCCACAATATAAGTCAACACTAAAATACTTTTAATTTATGTAACAATCTGTCAAGTAGGAATAGTACTTTTCCATTAAAAACTCTTCTCTAAAACAGAGCTCACTAATTCGGCTGCCAAGCGTGGCGATTTTAGGCGACTATTCCCCATGAGACGTTGGGGGAGGGAGCAATGACGATGTAAAACAATATGACGGGAATGTGTATTTGAATGGCCATGTAAAAAGTAGATCCCGGGCTCTAATAAAAGAAAGTAATTAGTTTAAATTTATTAATTAGTTCAAATATAAAGGGCGTGTTCCTTTAAGCGCTCTTTTTACACTGAACGCTCAGATCATTCATAACGCACACAGGCGTTTCTTTAGCACAATAATGAAATTTTCGATCTGAACGTTTCAACAAACTTTACTGCTAGTGGAACGACTGACAGATGTCAAAATTTAACATTTCCTTTTTATCTCATAAATTCTATTTATATTTTAAATTAACATTAATAACTACATTTTATAAGAATCTATAATAAATTTGCTCCATCCTTATCTTAAAAATAACATCGAGATCAGTGAAATCTAAGTAAACGTCAAAAACAAGATGGGATCATTCTGAACGTTTTGAACAGTTTTTGACAGCTGACACCTGCTTGTGGAACACGAGTAAGAACAGTTCAAAACGATCATAATGATTCTTTAAAGTGCTAAAGAAACGCGAATCTGAACGAAAAAAACGTTATTTTCGTTTACTATCAGCTCCTGGAACACAGGGAAAATGTACATACACCGTATGCCGACCTCCGTAGCGCAGTGGTTGAGCGCGTTGTGCTCGAGCGAGAGGTCGCGGGTTCGAATCCCGCCGAGGGAACAAAAAAAGTTTAACTATTCCTGGGTTATAGATGTGTATCAATATAATAAAAATCTTAAATAGGTGTATAGTATAAATATTAAATATATTTCAGTTGTCTGGTAACACAAGTTCTTCGGCTACACAGGGCTAGATTGGCGTGGTGTAAAAACGTCCATATTATTATTATAAAAAACTTGAGAGGTGTCAAGGGACACCCAGATGGAACGAAGTTTTTTTTATTATTTATTATTTACAAAGAAACTGTATACACTCAACAAAAATAATCGTCGCGACACCACACTGTTCAATGCGAAATAGAAATGAAAATATCTGGCTTGCTTTCTATAAGAGAGAGAGAGACAGACAGAGAAACATGCGACGCCGCACAGCTTACAATAGCATACTATAGCAAAAAGTGTCGTGACAACTTTTCGTAAGATTTTTTTCCGTCTAGCCCCCTTTCACAACGCGCGATAAGGACTTCATTTTAATTATTATTCGTATCACATTTTATGTACGCTAGTAGTGGTAATTACCAGATTCTCCAGAGTCGAGGTCGCTATAATCATCTTCCATGCGCCGGAGCTGTTTTTTCCTCAGCCTCACCAGCATGCCCGGAGGAGGGGAGGTGCTGCTACCCCTCCGTTTCCGTTTGCCTGCTACTGCTTTGCTGTCTGTAAAAAAAGGTGGTGGAGCTATCTTATAGGTGTTTAGTGAGTGCTCAAAATGTACCTACAATCTACATGTACAATCCGCACAACGGATGTTTTTTCCATATAGAAACAGGTGTCTAGGGGACTCCTGTTTCCTCCCTGGATAAAGCCGCTAGAGTATGTCCCTATTTTTTCCGTTTTTATCTCAAAGTAGATATATAACAGAGACACTACCTAGTACTAGTAAATGGTATCACCCTAATACTGGCAATTTCCAGGCACATTACGGAAACCGCCATCTAGCGCCACTATTGGAAAATACTAATTTCGTTTCGTCTTCTTCTTAATTAAGGAGTTGAATTTAGCTTAATGTGATGTCACGCTTAAAAAATATGCTGTTCTTTATTTTAATATCAATATTTGTAATTAATTCGGTATAATATGTACTTACATTCTATAATTTACAAACGTTAATAGTAGTGACAACTATTGCAATTTTTTTCTATTAAACATAGATTGTATGGGTTCTATTAAAAGAGATAAGAATGTATGAAAAACCTAAAAAAAATGGCCAGAGTTTCTCAGCTGTGTTCAACAATATCAACATCCAGGAATTAAATTCGAGTAACTTTATAATAAAATCAAAACGTAGGTAATTATAGCTCAGGCCTTTTTAGTGTGTAATTAAAAAAAAACCTACCTAAATCAGTTAAGTTTTGGACAGGACAAAGGGGGATCCTATAAATTCATTGCTTGTACTTTTAATAGGTAATTTAAGATAGCTGCAGTTGTCTCTATCGCGCTAGTGCTGACTAGGTGGGGTACTGCGAGACAGCAATAGATTTTATACATACCTATTTTGAATTTCTCTAGCCCGTGGTGTTTCCTCTTAGGCCTCAGCCCCGAATTTTGCGAGCGGCGGCGCGGGAGCGGTGCTCGTTACTCGTCTCCGCCCCGATGCCGCGCCGCAGTTTTCGAGAACCGGTTCATTTAATTTTTCGCCGATATCGTGCCGCTCTCGCGCCGCCTGTGCCGTCGCCCCGCTGCCCGCAAAATTCGAGGCAGAGACCTCAAGTCCGTCGTCATTTGTCGAGCGTCGTCGCACGTAATATTTTACTCGAAATTGCCAGAAGGAGTGTTGTTTTTTCGAGAGTAGGTATGTATAACATACAGGTTAAATCTTAAAAAGGTGCACGGTAGGCGATATCCGAAACTATAGGAGTCAGCGAAAATGTTGACGAGCTCGATTTCGATAAAAACTAAAACTGTATTTCATTTTTAATAAATCATCTTACCTAGCCGGGTCTTAGTAATAGGGTTTTTAACATTTGGGTACGGAAACCCGGTCGGGTCTCTTATGTGCTAATAACAACTAGAGATGTAACGGATATCCGGTAACTATCCGGTATCCGGCCTATCCGGCCTTGTTTTCACTATCCGGCCGGATACCGGATAGTAGTAAAGTATCCGGCCGGATACCGGATAGTAAAATTTTAAAAAATCTTATAATTTTATAAAGGCAAATCATACTCCAATAGGTTGTGGACACCGTTTATTTTTATAATCGCACATCAAAAATGTTTGTTATACTAACAAGTGGCAAATTGTGATGAATAAATACCAAATTTTACGCGATAACACTCGAACGCCCCCGAGTCGACCCGATCTCCGGTTACGTGCGACCCGAATGCGCCTGAATATTTCCGATTTCGTTCACCGCGCCAATATTCAAATCAAACTTATTATTATAACGGGTGTAAAAAGAGCAGTCACTTTAACTTTGGGATATGATAATACTATCTTTTCTCATTCTAGAATGTATTTTTTTCACAAAAATTAAAAAATTTTTTTTTTGCCTTATTGTTATTTTTGCGACAAAAAAATAAGAAATGGCGAGAAGTTAAAAAAATTTTTTTAGTTTTTGACAAAAAAAATATTAAAAAAAATACATTTCCAAAATGAGGAAAGGTAGTATAATCGTGTCTCAAAGTTATAGTTGCTCTTTTTACACACTGTATATTATCTTAAGGCCGGATATCCGGCGCTCCGGCCTAGTAGCTTGCCGAATATCCGGTATCCGGCCAACCTACTATCCGTTTCATCTCTAATAACAACTTACCATAGTGATCCTCAGAGTCAGACGTCTCCAATTCAGACTCCTCAGAGTCGTTGCTGGACTCCAAGTCCCGTTTCTTCTTCGTCATCCTCACGAGCAGCCCCGGCGGCGGACTATAACTACTGCCCCTCCTTTTTCTTATTTTACCTGGCGTTTACAATTATTTTATACAAATAAATTCAACTCGATCAGATTGAAGAATCAAGATTTTGTGCAATATAGACTATATTGTATAGTACGGCAATTTTAAACTTAATCTAAACGTAAACAAACCGAAAACACCGAAATTTTCACATATTTACTTATTGTGCACAATTATCAACACTTTCACCGGAATATTTAAGAATCACATAAAACAAGAATTAAACCATAATTAATATCTATATTTAAATATCAAATGAAAAAATTATAGTAAAAATACACCATTTTGACACTGCCGACTGTAGAATATAGTCGGATTTCATAGTCGGAAATATAAGAAACATATGACAAGATGTATTCGCATCACTAACTTGTCTGTGGTAGTGTCATAGACGGGTTTGTTTACGTTTGGGTTCAAATTAAATGGAAGGACTATAAGAGCCTAAGCAATAAGCATAGAATTTAAATAATGTAAGTTGTAATTCGTACTACACTAATAGATTATTAAGGCGAGGAGTAACCGCAACTAGCGCCACTCTTTTTAAAATAAATTTTACAATAACACAAAGATCTTATTAAAAAAAGTAATCGGTTCAAACTTTAAGTAAAGAGTTAAACTAATTTATTGGCATTTAAATACAGCTCTAAGTCCTATACTGCATAATAACTAAAACGGCCGTTATAGTTATTACTTACGAGATATAACATATAATATTAGTTTAACTATTATATATTACTATAATTAATTACTTTAACTATTTACTTAAAGTTTGAACCGATTACTTTTTTAATAAGATCTTTGTGTCGTTGTAAAATTTATTTTAAAAAGAGTGGCGCTAGTTGCGGTTACTCCTCGCCTTAATTCGTACTACACTAGAAGAGACATTTTATGCTAATCTATTAATTGCTTATATTTACTCAAAATCTATGTATATTTAATATTAGCTGTTTTATAAAGTTAAAGGAATGTAATATTAGAAAAAATGCACATTCAAATATATTTATTAACAGCTATATAAACACGATATTTTATAACAAAACAAGTTTTAAAATTCATAATCATGATCAACACTCTCCCCCTCAGAATCCACCACCTCGAAGTGATCATCGTAGAAGTTCACTTGAGCAGCGGCGTTGATGTAAAATACGTTGCCGTGTCTTTCAACAACTTGCATACCTGTAAGAAAAAAGGGAAATTATATTATGTATCGTTACTACAAAGGCTGCACTAAAAGTATCGGGAATGAAATGTTTCCAGTGTTCTTGTCATATTAAAATCTTTTTAATTGAAAACTTCTTGGTTTTAAAAATCGAATACCATTTATCTATTTAAAAAAAGGTTCTCGGACTTGTCACAAGGTTTTGTCAAACTTGTTTAGTTGTTAAGAAAATGGAATTAACTCGAGAAAATTCAAAAGCGATGATTTATTATGAGTTTCGAAGTGGTTTAACACAAAAACAGTGTGTTGACCGGATGATTTCAGCATTTGGTGATGAAGCCCCGTCCAAAACCACAATTTATCGCTGGTTTGCTGAATTTCAACGTGGACGTGCCACCCTCAGAAACGACCCCCGTCAAGGTCGTCCAAAAATTGCAGTCACCCAAGAAAACTTTGATGCTGTGCGTAAGATGATTGAGGAAGATCGACATGTGACATACCACGAAATTCAGGCAGCTTTAGACATTGGCATGAGTCAAATACAAATAATCTTGCACCGAAAGGACACAGAAGTGTCGCGGGTCGCGGCGACTCCAGCCGGCAGCTGCTGTTTAACGAGATATTATATAGAGCTAGAACAAACCTGGTGGAGGCGGCGGCCGATGTCCCGGCGGGTGCGTGTGGTCGCGGAAGTGTCGCGGGTCGCGGCGACTGCAGCTGGCGCCAAAGGGGCACGGCGCCTGCGCCCCAGCGCCCCAATCTGCGTCGTTCGGGTGGCAGAACTGCGCGAAGTGGGCTGGGTTACGTCTGGAACAAGGCGGAATACAGAAAACACTATACACTACAGTCCAGCTACATTCTTCAGGTGAAATAAAAATAGTATGCGCCTCGGGACTCCCGACAGAAGCGATAACTTAAGCCAGACTGGCGCCGTTACGCGTTACGAAACGAAGCGGTGATTTCAAAAATGTGTACGTCTCGGGACGCCCCAAAGTTGCACCACTTTTACTTCTGATTTATAGACTAGCGTTGTGTGATAGAGTAAGAGAAGGAGCCTGCCTACCGCTGCCGTATACGTGGCAGAAAGGGATGCCAGACAGTCTGGCGCCGTATCGCGTTACGTAACGAAGCTTACACTACTATAAGAAACTATCGAAGCAGCGCTAAAGATGTACAAAATGTAGAAGCTGCGGCGATAGATTTGTTCCACTGATAAATCAGAATATGATTTTAAACTTACCTTTCGTTAGAAGATTTTGTAAAGTTCTGAGGGTTATCTTCTGGTTGTTTTATCATATTTTTTTAAATAAAAAAACGGTTGTAGTCTTAAGTTTTTACTTAAGCGTTTGTTGCCCTATGAAACTGATGGCAATTCCTACCAGGCATGAAATGGATATGAAATTTCGGATACGGATATGAAATTACTTAGGATTATCCGTTTGTTTCGGATTATTACGGTTACGGATATTAAATTTTGGGTACCTTGTTACAGAAGCAAAACTTTTATTTCGGATTCGGTTAAGGATTTTTTTATCAGATATCCGATAGTTTCGGTTACGGTTATGGAGGATAACATCCCTGATTCCTACCTCCAGCACGTCCAACGACCACATCTTATATATTGCGCGAGTGGGACTGATTGTTAGTTTGCTTACACGCGCGCCGCAGATCTCGTGGAGTCGCTGTCCTAAGATTTGTATTGATTTTGTGCTGCAGCGCCGGCGGAAAAGGGCCGCAGCACAAATATAACCACACCGACTTTAGTATGTCGGCGCGCCGCTACCGTTTTTGATCGGCATCCATGTTTACTGCCAATCTATCTTAGAAAGTACATAATATACGCTCATGAGCGCAGTACAATACTTAAACAACTATTAATGAAATCTAAACTCAATGTGTATTTAAATTATTTAGTATTTGTTCTATAATGTTGAAGGTGTGCAATATTAGGAAAGATAAAAAAGAATATTTATATATACATTTTATTAACAGCTACTTTTTTGTCATGACAAAACAACTTTATAATTCGTAATCATGATCCACCCTCTCCCCATCGGAATCCTCCACCTCGAAGTGATTATCATAGAAGTTCACTTGAGCAGCGGCGTTGATGTAAAATACGTTGCCGTGTTTCTCGACAACTTGCATACCTGAAATTAAGAACAAAACAGTAATTTAAAAAACACGCGTTTCTACGGGCTTTTTTTATTTTGATATACCCAGTGTTACTCTCATTGTAAATACGAAGCTAACGACACTTCTCAAGTTAAAATCCATTAAGCCTTTCTGGTTGTAGAATGTGCCAAACAATTATTATAGAGACAACCGAAAAACATAACCCCCCAGGCGCAGTCGGGTAAAAAAAGAAAAAATTATATACAATTATTTTTCTATTCCGTGCCCAGTTCGTTAGGCATTTAAACAGTTTGTAACCGCCACCAAAAAAAGACTGAGGTTAATATTGAGTTATTTCCAGTAAACCAATTGTGCACTTTTAAAGGGGCGTCTTTTACATCTTCGAGACTCCTTGTATTTTTTTATTAAATGTAAAAGGTAAAATAATAAAAATTAAAATAGATAAAATTAATGCAATACAGTCTAATAATTAATCGACATATAATCCACAAATATACCTACTTTAAGGTAATTCAGAAAATGTAGCAGATCATTAATATAAACTTAGAATAGGAATGGTCCCAATATTAAAACCTGGGGAACGCCTATGTTTACTTTTAATGGCGATGAATTTAATACGTTTATGTAAACAGAATATTGTCTAACTTTCAAGTATGATTTTATATCATTGAGGGCTGAATTCTTTATGCTAATAATGCGCAAGTCACAATAGCAGGTTTTCGTTATTGACGGAATCAAAGGCGTTTGAAAGGTCACAATTATGATGGCGTGTGATTTCTCCCAAGCATCATATTGTATGTGATTCAAGTGTACAATACAAGCGTCAGTTTTGTAGCGGATGCCGGACACAACTAGCGAGACAAAAGGCAGGACCTACGTTTGGCTTGGTTTCATTCCCATCCGACGCATGTATCATCTTTCTTGTCAGACAATCAGGTGACCAGCCTGTATTGTCCTAATCAAACTTAAAAACAACATTTTAAGTTGTTCCAACGGGGGTTTCGTACCCACGACCTTCAAGTCGAGTGCGAAGCTCTACCACTAGATCGCGGAGGTGATAAATATAGTAAGTACACACCTGGCGGCGGCGGCTGGTGGCCCGGCGGGTGCGTGTGGTCGCGGAAGTGTCGCGGGTCGCGGCGACCGCGCTCGGCGCCAAACGGACACGGCGCCTGCGCCTCGGTGCCCCAGTCCGTGTCGGTCGGGTGGCTGAACTGCGCGACATGGGATGGGTTACGTCTGGAATGTTACAGGGCAGATTACAGTCGGTTATTTAAAAAAAACCCGACAATTCTTTTATTCAAAATATAAATAGTGTGACTCTCACAGTAAACACGTTCTATCGACACCTCTCAAGCTAAAATCCGTGGAGTCGTTTAGGCTACAGACCGCTAGTACGCTCCAGTATAGAAACATATTATATACGAAAAACAACCTTCCCTCAGGTACAGCCGGAAAACACCCTTTTACACCTAAATTCTTTATCTACGCTAATATTATAAAGAGGAAATATTCGATTGTTTGTTTGAATTAAACAGGCTCCGAAACTACAAAACCGATTTTGATGATATTTGGCACAGTTATAGAGACCACAGAGAACGACATAGGCTACTTAATATGCTGCAAAATGCACGGGATTTTGCGAGTACGAAGTAGTGGGGAAACATCTTGTGTAAAAAAAAAAGAATGCATTTCAAAACGCCCAACTGAAGTGACAACTTTATTACGTCTAGCGCTGTGGTTAGAGTGAGAGGAGGAGACTGGCTACCGAGAGAAAGAAAGGGAAGACAGACTTGGCGCCGTAACGCGTTACGTAACGATGCGGTTTACCCTCCCTTAGGAAGTTACCACTTACAAAAAAAATATTTTACGTAAATTATTATTGTTTATATTATTATTATAATAACAAAATAAACCTTTCAGCCTGTGCTTGATCCGAGGATGTACTAGGCGACTCCAGTCTTTGTCTCGCTCTATACCTGCTTTGGCGTTGTTTATTTAAATATCGCTGTCGTGCGAGTTCAGCTGCATCAATACTAAAATTTAATAAATCACATAAGATATAATAGTACGGTCAAAACATGCATTTCATTAGGCTCCTTTCATTTATTACGTAAGACGAATTAGGGGTTGACAATTGACATGTGTTATTTTTTTGTTTAGACTATGGTCTGTTGTTATTCTTTCTTACTACTATCAAAAACTAATAGGAATCGTCGTACGGAATAAATGAATAGCGCCTCACGTGACATATATGAAATCATTACTTTTTCCGTTTTGCATTAATATCGTCGGCTTGTTGCAGTCGCCTTTCACGTAATAGCCTTCTGTATTTTCTCTGGCGTTCAGCGCTGGTTTGTGGTTTATTTATTTGGACATCATGCACTTGTTCCTGCTGTGGCTGATCGTCGCTGGATTGGCTGGATGTGCACGCATTCATTTTATCGGCTTTTCTTCTTTCTCTGTATCTTTTCTGGCGTTCGGCGTTCGAATATGGTCGTTTTGTGGATTGTAAATTCTGTTGCGACACAACAAGTGTCCGCTCCTGATAAACATCTACTGCGACTTCTATTTCGATAGCGCTAAAATAATGATTTGTACATAAATGTTAAACGTGAGACAAAAAAGTGCTGAGACTGCAAAATTGTCTTTTTGGTTTTACAATTATTAAAAAAAAATTGTATTGTATTGTAAATCATAAAATTTAATTTCAAATAAAAACTAGGATCTATAGATGAAGTGTCTACACGGCACTGTCAATATCTATAGCATTGACATGCAACAAACGTATGGTCGCAGTGTATATGCTATAGCGAAAAACATAGGGTAAATTTTTCAAATGGGTAGGCGAAATCCGTAAGAGAGATTGAGAAAAACGCGGGGAGGAAAATGAGGAGGAAAACTCGAAACTGCAAGCTTAATTTTAATGAGAAATGACAGGAATAGAACCAGCTCTTTATATAGATAGAACCAGCTATTCTATACTCTTGCTTATAGGGAACATATCTGGGAACTGGAAAGTACACGTGGCTCGAGAAAGCAGTGACGCTTAAGACATACTGAAATACAGACGCTGACGTACGTTACACTTGTTGCATGCTTGTTGTCGATATATTGTATTATATTATATTACCAAACTTACCTTTTCTAGTAACTAGAAAATTCCGTAATGTTCCGAGGATCATCTTCTGCTTGTTTTATTATATTTTTTATATTCACTTTAAAAAACGGTGATACTTTTAAGTTATATGCACACTCTCAACAGCAGATATATGTCTATCGCACGCTAAACACTCGGTAGAGGTAGAAGAGTATCTTAAATACGGCTAGCTCTGTGGGTAAGAGTGAGAGAGTAGAGCCTGCCTGCCACAGCCGAATGCGTGAAGGAGCCAGACAGACCGGTTTCGTAACGCGTTACGTAACGAAAGAGGTTGCCCTCACATAAGAAGTTATCACGAGAGGGGAAAGCGTTTGTCCAAAATACGGCTATCTAACAGATAGGTGCGAGTGAGAGAGGAGCCTGCCTACCGCTGCCGAATGTGTGAGGAAAAGTCAAGCCAGACAAACTGTCGCCGTAACGCGTTACATAACTAAGTTGTCGCTTCAGTAACAAATCGGTTTGTATATATTGACCATCAGTGTGAAACAATGATTGCGAGGGACATGAAGATAGTATTTATAATGTATATATGGGAGAGTCCTACAGTACCGTCACCTTAAGCTTTGTCAACAATAAAATCGATATGCCAAGGGTTACATGCCCAATGCCTCTTTTATATATAAAGGAACTAATAATCTATCAATAAAATGAAAAAAAACAGAGGTATTTTTAATAATAATCAGCTTTATTATTACAATTAGGAATAATCAGACTTTAAAGATTGGCCTCCAGTACCGCCCACTGTTTGGCTTAATATACACAATGTTCTGGCATCATGAGCAATTATGAGATTCAAGGCATAAGGGACAAACTATAGTCTCTTCATTCGGTTTGTCAGGAACAATCAGGTTTTAGTTTTTATTTTTCTTCGATTTATTGCTTACGTCTCGTCCTGACAGCCAACTATTAACTTTTTACTTGCAACCAAAAAACTCTTACTTTTCTTGTTAACATCTTTTCCTGATAGAAAATTATTTTCCCGTTTAGCAGATTCAACATTTTCTTTATCTCCTTTTTTCTCTTCCAGCATTTTTTTGTATGGGGAACTTAGTATAATTTAACTTCATTCAGCTTTACGACGTCTTGTTGTAGTTCTCCCTTCCGAAGCATCCGAAACTAGTTAAGAGTAAGTAAGTGCAGGTTTAATGTCTGTGGATTTGTCTATTTCAGATTCAGTTTGAGAGTCAGATTGCTGAAAACAGGCAATTTGTGGTTCGACATCAGCGGAAACAGTTTGATTCTTAGCTGAGGCTATTTGAGGTTCAGCGTCAGCAGCAACAGTTTGAGTCTCAGATTGCTTCGAAGTTGAAGGTCTTGGTTCTGGGTAGTGGGAGGATGAAAGTGAAGAGTTTGATGTTAATTGACTCTCTGTAACATGGGCCATCTCTGAATCTATGAAATCTATGTCATTAAAGACATTTCTATCAAAGGGATGTATCCCAGTGCAGCGAAAGCCACTTACTGCAATATCTAGTCGAGAAACTCGATTAAAAGCCGAAGCAACCAACCCTCCAATATCGTATTCACTGATTCTAATATCAGGATTTGATCGCGTCCACAAATCGCATGCATCATTGTAAGCAGATTTAAAAGGCTTCATGAACGCACGATCGAGTGGCTGCAGTTTGTGCGCCGTATTAGGTGGTATACTTAGAATATGAACATTATTTTTTCTGCCAAATTCAATGACACCTAAGTCTTTGTGACAGGCATGTCCATCGAGAATCAAGAGAACTGGATCCTCGGTCGTGGGATTAGAATATTTCACAAAGTGATGCAACCATTTAAGAAATAAATCGGCATTCATCCCGCCTTTTGGCTGAGCTTCACCAATACTCTCATTTGGAGCATTAATCATAAGCCTTTTATTCATGCGGGCCCGTGGAAACACAAAGAAAGGTGGCACGAACGAACCGCCAGCGCTCATTGCAAATAACACAGTCACATTCTTTCCGCGTTCTGCCGAAGTCGATTTTCCAATTTGTCTTTGGTTTTTAGTAGCTAACACTTTGGCTTGTTTTTGTACAATGCTCACGCCAGTCTCATCGCAGTTCCATATGTTATAGGGAGTAAAATTAAACATCTGCATCAAACTTTCGAGGCTTTCAAAAAATCGCTCAACCTGAGGTATGTAGTATCCTACTGCACTCATTAAATTCGTTGATTTCACAGTCCAGAATGATAATCCATTATGTCGTTTCATAAAAGAATAATAGTAGTTTTTACCTGCCATTTTTTTCTCTTTATTAAACTGATGAGGTAACTTTAACTGCTCCGCCAGTTGAAAAGCGAGATGTAGAAATTCTTGTTTGTTTAAGGGCATCAGCCTGCTTGCTAAGTCTTTAACATGTTCTGCTAATATGTCTTCGTGCTCGGGTGAGAAAGTCTTGTGACGACCCAGAACTGGCTCAATGGACATTTCTTTATCATTATGAATGGCCTTGACTCGTTCGCTTAATGTAGTTCGTGGTACCTGACAGCGATCAGCGGCTTGACGTGCACTCATTTCATTACTGAGCACCAGTTCCACGGCTTTACGCATGTTCGCAGGATCCCAGGTACCCTTCTTTTTCTTTGTCGTTCCCTCGCTCTGATTTTTTTCCTTTTTTGTGTATCTGCAAGCAAGATAAATCTATTAAAAACAACCTAAAGAATGGCCGGTACTGTAGGACAATGATGTGGCTGGTACTGTAGGAAACGAAATAAATAATATGTGCGATTACTGACAGATAAATACTGCATAACGGTTTACTTAAAATACATTTTTGATAACCAATAAGTGTGTATACATACCTGGGTTGTGTGGTTTTAAAATTGTCTTCCAAACTCCGAATATCAGCCCACTGAATTTTAGTTTCGCAGCGTACGGTCCTTTACACAATAATTATTTGCATTTGCGGTGAACCTGTCGCGTCACATTTATACGCGTTAGACTCCTAAACTACTTAAACGATTTCAATCAAATTGAAAGATAGGCTGCCGAACATCTTAATATTTTATAGTAACATTTTTTGGAACATATTTGTTTATTGACATTCACATTTATCTGTTAACTCAAAACGATTTTAAACTTCTTCTTTTTAATATATACATAAATTAAGTGTCGCGTTGTTGAACCGATTTTAATTAAATTTGCACATCGTGCAGTTTGATCCAGCTTGAAAGATAGGTTAGCTTATTACGTATTTATCAAATATTATATATAGCATATAGCAATTATCAAATATTTAATTCAAATTTATTTATTGCGTGTCATCTTCTTATTGGGTAACTATGAACTCTGTAACATCAGCGTACGTAGATGTCGATGATGTGGCGCGGTATCCATACTCTTGCCGTTCACAGCCACAATATCCACCGAAATAATTATTATCGAAATTTCCCATTCTCGCTTTGAGAAGTATATTATTTATATAATATTTGGCCTGTAATAATGTATTTTACATTTTTCAATTCAGATACATATATTTTAGGTCATAAATTTCAAATTCGTCTTTCGGTTCCTCAATCTTCTTTTTGGCACTTCTCATAATTTCAAACACTTCATTTAAACTATCATCTTTTTTTTATTTGAGCGTCCCAAAGAATACTATGTCATTGATAAAGCTCCATGAGCATCAAAATTTAGTCGTTGGACCACTGCTCTCCACTCACAATTAATAATGTTTCATCACCTATAAACTGTTTAAAAAGGTGATCTAACATTAATAATTATGAAACATTGTTTATGAACAAATGTTTACTAATGAATATGTGGCTTTGTATGCTCGTAGTCTATTATAAAATCAGATAACTTGCAACTGGCCGGTACTGGATGCCGGAGGGTACTGTAGGACACTCCCCTACTGTTTTTGTTAGCCAATTGACTTCTTTTTTGTGACGTTTGGATATAAAGGAGAGAATCCATCGTACGGACATGTTAAATATTACTTAAATAGCTATATAATATAATAAAACTTGACAAACCTGTAACAGTTGGCGCCGTATAGACATCTCTCCCTTGGAGGTCTGTTTGCGTTACAATGTGCTGGGCCTCCATCATTATTAGCCTGCAAGAGTAATAAAATAGTTAAAATAATAAGTGATTCCCTTAAAAAGATTTTCTGCATCCTCATTATTACAAATTCTCACCACCATCATTTCAGCTCTGATGTCTAGCCTCCCCCAAAGTAATGGGGACTCGGTTTTGGATTTGTTAATAATATTTCATAGCATGAGTTAAGTTATTTGTAAAACAAAGGACTTTAATAAAATATTTATTTCTATAAAACTAAAAGTAATTTACACTGATTGGATAATAGAACGTGACTATGGCGAAAGTGGCTTTCAACTCATAGTCAAAAGTTCTGTTAAGACATAAACAAGGTGTAAAATAAATAAATGATAATACTTTAGGGTGTGTGTACTCTTTACAGGCTACAGAAAAATTTATGTGATGTGCCACATTCAAGTTCTTAAAAAGAGGTCAAATTATACTAACTTGATTAACACTAGGTCCTGCTGTATCATTTGATTCCTGTTTAACATCAACTGGCTCAGTATTGTTGTTTTCTGTGCTTGTATTATGTGTAGGTTCTATTTTCAAATCTACGGGTTCCGTTTTCAACTCTACGTGTTCCGTTTTCAACTCTACAGGTTCCCTTTTCAATTCTACGGGTCCCGTTTTCACCCCTGTAGAATCAATTTGCACCCTTGTAGGTGCAGGTTGCACCTCTGTGGGTCCAATATCCACCTCAGTGTGATCTACAGGTTCTGTTTTAACTTTTTTGATCTCCATACCGTTTGCCTGTTCAGTACTACAAGTTCTTTTGACTGTTACTTTATTAGTTTCTGTCTCATTATCATTTCTATTATGTGTATCTAAAACAGTTTC
The DNA here is from genome assembly GCA_905187575.2 of Celastrina argiolus. Classification (NCBI taxonomy): domain Eukaryota; kingdom Metazoa; phylum Arthropoda; class Insecta; order Lepidoptera; family Lycaenidae; genus Celastrina; species Celastrina argiolus. Next base: position 1,242,022 of record LR994591.1, on the reverse strand, counting down.
ACTTGTTTCTGCTGAAAGTTATTAAAAATAGATTAGGTGCAGGTTATAGATAAAATAATTTACACAATATTGATTGACTAAAGGCTGCATTTGAATCATTCTTGATTCAAAATTCATCCGACCTCCGTAGCGTTGTGGTTGAGTGCGTCGGTTCTCGAGCGAGAGGTCGCGGGTTCGAATCCCGCCGAGGGAACAAAAAGTTTTCAATGTTCCTGGGTCATGGATGTGTATTAAATTTGTAATTAATATAATAAAATCTTAAATACATATGTGTATAGTATAAAAGTATTAAATATATTTCCGTTGTCTGGTACCTGTAACACAAGTTCTTCGGATACTTAGCACAGGGCCAGATTGACGTGCTGTGAAGCGTCTGTAGATATTAGATTAGATTCTGATATTCATGAATAGTGAAGACTGTATACTTGATATCAAGATTTAGTTTACTTAACTGTAGTTTATTCATTAGTGCTAATGGTTCAATAATTTGTGACTGAACAAATGATAATATACAAACTAAGTTTAATTTACTGACCGATGAGGGCCGACATAGAAAAAAAATCATACTAAAATAGTTTAAACCTCCATTTTACTACTAAAGTGATAAATTTTTTTCGAAAACTTATTACTAAAGTAAAGCTAAACAAAAAAAACTTTTTTCTCCAATTTCTGAGAAAGGGATATTTTGAAATTCAGCATCAGATGAACTTTTTTTACCTAGAAAAAGTAAACAAAAGATAAACATCTAGTATGTACCTTCAGTAACTGGGTATTAGATATTGATTAAATAACTTAAAAAAGCAGTAACTTACGTGTAATGGAAGGAGATTCTTCATTTACTGTTTCATCAGGATTAAGAGTTTTTTCAATGTATTCCTCAGTGTTTGTATCCTCTATTTCACTCTCCTGGGATCCATTCTGTACTGTAACAACAACTTCGTACCAGAATGCATCGGGCAGCAAACCAAATCTGTCCCCATTGGAAAGAATTATCACAGAATCTTTTCTCAAAATCTCTTTGTCTTCTGTTCCTTTCTTTGTGTAGAAACATGGATTTTGGTGAAGCTGCAAGTATGCATTTAATATCTTTATGGTGCAGATGTAAATGGAATGTAGACATACCTAGCAAACTCTTTACTTTCACTTTTTATACTTATATTTTGTCACCCTTTTTAAAACAATAGTAATTATATTATACTCTTAACAGTACTTTTTATGCAGACTAAGCATTTTTTTTTTTTTTCGAAAAAATTTGCATTCACAGTCACTACTAGCCAAAATGACAAGGACAATATGTGACTTTAGCTATACTTAATTCAAATATTATTTGGTATTCAGTACACACAGCTACTATTTTTTTTCTGCCTACTTTTAACTTTGTATTTTTTTTAGAATAATAACATTATTTTAGAAAAAATAATTAGGACAGAAGCTGTAATTATTTTATGGAAACAAAGTTACAGGCTAGTTCCAAATAAAATAGTGTTATAAAATATAAAAGAACACAGGCTTCTAATTGTATTACAAATTTAATTTATTACTTACTGCTTTGATTTTAATTCTGTCTTCAAAAACATGTAATTCTCCATGGTTCCTTGATATCCTTTTATCATCGCACTGAAATCAATATTTGAGTGCTTAGGTGTTATAAAAACCTATTACTCTACTACCTATTATCTATGATTTCTATAAATAAAACTTGCTGGCTCATGCTCACTTAGTTAGGTTTTACTTGTGATCAACTACAACTTCACCCTACACATCAAGCTACATCTACAATCTACACCAACAACCTACACATATTGAATATCTCCTTTCCAACAAAAAAGTGATCATCAAAACAGATTTGTAAACAACAAAGTTATGTATGAACACACAATAAAAACAACTATAATATGGTCACTCCTGATTTGACTTATTGAATGTAGGTACTGTTGGATGTTAATTTTTGTATGGAAATTCATGTTAACAATAATAACACACAACATTTATTTACATTTTTCCACTTTTTATTATGTTTTAATAAGTTTTTACAAAAACACAACCGGTTTCAATTTATCACCTGATGATGAGTTAATTGAAACCGTGTGTGAAACCGAAAGTCGTGTTTTTGTTAAAACTTATTAAAACATAATAAAAAGTGGAAAAGTGTAAATAAAAGTTTTGTGTTAATAATGTGTATATGGTCACTTGGCCAGGATGACTCATTATTAGTAACTTCCCACCTATTTTAAAGACCAACAATAATGGATATTAAAGTATGAATGTTTACTGACTCATAGTAATAATAAGAAAGTAATTAAGTAAAATGATAATCTTACCCCAAGCAATTTTCCTCTTCCAAATAAATGTTCACCAAGGGAAAGCGTAATTTTAGCCGGATCGTCCGAATCGATTTGAATAAGCTTTATTACCATTTCTTCAAAATGTTGTGTATTGTGTTGGTGTAGAGAACTGGTGGAATTCTGTGGTATTTCTTGTGTGATATTATCATTCGAAGAATTCAAATTTTGTGGATTATTTAGTGTTGTTTCTGCAAAATGTTCAATTCCATCTAAGTTGTTTAAATTACATTCTGTATGTAGTCGTAAATTTCGTTGAAGCAGCCTGCTGTTTTTTCTCCGCTGATTAATTTTTTGTTTGTTACGCTCTCGATAAATACGATTACGTTCAGCAGTAGTCGCAGGAAGCGACTGTGAAATATTTCGCTCCGACCTATGGTCTCTTTTGCGTTTGTTTATTTTTTCCTTGTTATTTTCGTAGTATTTTTGTTGTCTCTCTCGGTGTCGCTCTCTATACAAACGGTCACGTTCAGCAGACCTATTATCCAGTTTAAATAATAAATATATTAGCTGAATAGTCACAAAGTAATGTAATAATAAATAAACTACTAACCTTTTGTTTGAATTGGTAGATTGCTTTCCGTAAGCACAGATTAAGAATTAGTTACTACGTAATCCGTAAGGCAATTGTTGTGCACACGTAATAAACACTTCAAAGCCGGCACTTTCATCCATCTTAATTCATCTGTCATGTCTGTCATTGTCAGTCACTGACTTTTGTTTTTTTTTTGTCTTGTGTTCCAGTGTCTAAGAGTAAACGAAAATAACGTTTTTTTCGTTCTCGTTTGCGTTCCTTTAGCACTATTTAGCACAATTTTAGCACTATTATGATGTCCGTAAGGCAATTGTTGTGCACACGTAATAAACACTTCAAAGCCGGCACTTTCATCCATCTTAATTCATCTGTCATGTCTGTCATTGTCAGTCACTGACTTTTGTTTTTTTTTTGTCTTGTGTTCCAGTGTCTAAGAGTAAACGAAAATAACGTTTTTTTCGTTCTCGTTTGCGTTCCTTTAGCACTATTTAGCACAATTTTAGCACTATTATGATCGTTTTAAGCGGCTGGAAAAATTTGGCCCTTACTAAATCCCGATATTTTTTTTATTATTTGTTCGAATGTGAAAATCGTTTACGGGCGTCGGGCATCATGCAACAGCATAGCAGTTTTCAATCATGGCATTCGTGATTCGAGTCAATTTTGTTGCCAAGCCAGTTTGGATGCTAGCATACGCCAATAAATGTTTCACGTCAAAAAAGCATAGAACGTCACAATGACAATTATTCATTCGAACTATCAATTTGAATTTGACAACTTCAGAATTCATCTTCTGTTGGTTTTCTTGTTTATCATTTTTAAACAAATAAGTGTGCAACAAAATAATTATTAATTATCATAATGATGAAGTCGTCTAGTCTAGGATCTAACAAACCTCTGTCTGGGCAGCTGTACAAATACACAAATGTTGTAAAGGGTTGGCAACAGAGATGGTTTTCCGTGGATCCAGAAACTGGTGTGTTGTCTTACTACTTATTTGATGGTCCTGGCGATACGATGCAGCCTGGACAACCGGCTAGAGGTGAGGTAAGCCACTCCTTTTCAGTTTACCTAGCAAGATGTGTCTTCTAATGATGTGTGAATGCCTTTATATATTTTTAGGTTTACTCTTGATATTGCAAGTTGTTTAAAACTAGGCGAATAATATTGTTTCCCGTTACTTCGTACGCGTAAAATGAAATTTCGCGAGAACTGTACAGTTTGCTGCGGTAAAAAGTGCTAATCCAGCATGTAAACTACTACCATACCAAATTTCATCAAAATCTGTTCAGTAAGAATTTTAATGACCCATCCATCCATATTTACAAACTTTCGCATTTTTACATAGAATACATTGTTTCATATTTGTTCCACTCGTCATAACATAGGACTCAAGAAAAGGTGTTTACATTTTTTTTTTTGTAAAATATTTTTTTATTATGTTTTACAGGCACATTTAGCGGGTGCTACTATCTGTCCAAGTGATGAGGACTCTAAAACATTCACAATAAACTGTGCTTCGGGTGACATGTTGAAGCTGAGAGCCACCGATGCTAGAGCGAGACAGGAGTGGGTCAATGGACTGAGAGCTATAGCTGAAATACACACAAAGGTATATCTTCAAAAAGTAAATAAAAAAGGAAACACAGAGCCTTGGTAAACAAAAACTAAGACCATTTTTACCCAACTGTTCTAGAAGGAGGGTTATGTTTATTGAGAGTGTGTATATTTGTTTGTATGTTTGTAATAGTTCTTTGTCCCACTCTAAAGCCTGCACAGCTTCTTGGATATCTATTTAAGATATATCAAATTGTGCCAAGGAAGAATAACTTCTTACATGTATATGCACACATTTTTTGTCTCGTACATTTTGACAGCGACACCCGCAAAACTTTTTATCTGCTGAGTCGCTGGTTGACTCAGTTTCAGCTCGACCTCGAGGGGAAGGCTTGCGGGAGCGGCGGTCTAATGCTCATACTATTGAAGGCAGAGAAACTACTGAACAACTTCGTTGTCTCCACATGATGTAGTCCATTGTCATTACTGGCAGCTTGTGGAGATCTTCCGCCACAAAGGCCGGCACGTTGTCTGGATCCGTCTGCTTCAGCAGAGATATTATGTCCTGCATGCTTCTATCTATTTTAAGATTTAAGTGTTTGTCTATGAGTGTGCCTGTCCTTTCATCATTGCTCCTGAATTAATGAGGCAATGAAATCGCTTCCTCTTATGTTAGATGAAAATCGTTTGAAAGTTTTGGGGGGGAAAATTTGGGAAGAATAACCAACTGTCTCCAAATATACTCAAGTGAGGTCATAATTAAATGTGCATATGGTCACAATTACATGTATATTACACAATAATAGGTTAAGAGAAAATTGGTTGAACTGCGAAAAAGTTGTTTCTAAAAATGTATTTGAGTTTATTCAAAATATAAATTTTGTTCATATTACTAGTACAATCTAAATATAAAACTGTTCAGGTGATGGGAGCGAACCCCCCTCTGCAACCTCGCGAGCAGCTCGCAGTTCATGACGCCATGGCGCAGGCCAGGCAGCAACTGCAGGCTACAGAGATCAGGTGATTATAGAAAATCAAACTTCACCTTTGTAAACATTATATTGGTCATTGTATGTTTATTTTTGAATGAACATTTAGAACTGAATTATTAGTATTACTATTAATAATATTCACAAGACGGATAATGCAAAATTGGTGTGTTTGTCTAATATACTAGAAAAGTGATTATAACAAATTATGAACTATTATATATGTATGTTACTATGTTATTAACTGTGTAAATTAGTAAGGTTGATAATATTTGACTGTTTATGCAGTAAATGAGAAATGTAATAAACTGTGATATTCTTATCATATCATAGCTATTAGCAGCTATGATATGATAAGAATAGCATACACAGTCAATGAAGTAATGAATGTTTACTCCTCTGACAGTGATGCGGCGCTGGCCCGTATTATCGAGGCGGCGGATTCCCCGTTCCCTCACACAGACCCCGATTTATTGCTGTTGAAGGTTAGTTTTGATATAACTTTCTATCTAAATCATCACAAAACCACCATTGGTTGTGATTTGAGGCTATAATGTAGACAAGCCATACTCAACCTTATTTTTATAGGGGCCGCTAATGTATGTCAGCCGTGGCGTCGAGGGCCGCAAGTTAAAACCATTAGGCTGGGTTTCCACTGACGCGGAGAGGAGCTTGCTTTGCCCAAATTGACCAATCACTATGCTCCGCTTCAACGGAAATAGCACGAGCATAGTGATTGGTCAATTCGGGTACCGCTAAGCTCCTCTCCGCCCCACTCAGCGTCAGTGGAAACCCGGCCTTAACTAGGTATTGATTGAAGTGTAGGTAATTCTAAGTTAAATGTACTTACTTTTAACAATGAATACTCTTTCAAAACTTATTTGGGATTTGCTAAGGGCTACAATCTTATTTCGTCAAAATTTTAATGGTTTTCATATTTTTTTTACTTCAAATGGGTTTTTATCTACTTTGTGAAATGGTCATATAGAAAAAGTGGGCCACATGCGGCCCGCGGACCGCAGGTTGAGCATAGCTGATGTAGTCCTATTATGGCCTAAAGTAGAGGCTATAATCTAGACCCATTCCAAGTATCCGGACTTGTAATATTAGAGTTTTGTAGTTAAGTTAGCTAAGTTCAATGGAAAAATATATATTTTTTTAATTATTGGCGAGGGTTGAACTGGTGGTTGCAGTCTTTACGGTTCCGTATCCGAAGAATAAAACTGCTACGCTATTACTAAGACTTCGCTGTCTGCCCTACCGTCTATCCGCTTCGCGGGCCTCGAGCGTGGAGACCGAATACAGAAATTCCGTAACAAAAGAACCTAACACCCCTCACTCCGACCGGCACAGCGGTGATACTTTTTATTGCCATCTATCGATGAATAGCAGAACTTTTAATGTATTTTGAAATATCACTCTTGTCTCTTTAGTTCAGCATCTCGCCTCTAGGTGGCATTGGTTCAATCAATCATTTATTTCACCACAAAGAATGTAGTAACAACAATGATGGAAAAAGTATTATTATGTGGCTGACAGTCGGCTATACAATGGCTTGTGATATTTTAAAAAACATTATAATATTATACAGGCTACAAACTAAGCTAAATATTTTTAGCCAGTCCTTACTGGCTAAAAATATTTTTAGCCAGTAATTTATAATCTATACTAATATATATTATAAAACGGAAGAGTTTGTTTGTTTGTTTAAACGCGCTAATCTCAGGAACTACTGGTCCGATTTGAAAAAATCTTTTTTTGTTGGATAATCCATTTATAGAGGAAGGCTTTACGCTATATAACATTACGCTCCGGCCAATAGGAGCGAAGCGTCAGTGAGAAATGTCGTAAAAACGGGGAAAATTATTCACATTTGGGGAGTTTCGTTACGTGCGCTGCATAAACGGTTTAAGTCACTCAAAAACTAGGCGAACGAAGTCGCAGGGCACAGCTAGTTTAAAATATTAAATCGGATCGGTTGTATCGGAGAAGTTGATAAAAAATGCTTTGCAATAGCTTTACCGCGGCAGTCCCCGAGTGCCACACTTTTTTTTTATTTAAAAAATGTTTGATACTTTCCAGGCGACCTCGGCGGCGAGCATGCAGTGTCTGCTGCAGTGTCTCGGGATCCTGCTCCGCCAGCAGCAGTACGCGACCGTCACCGTGTCCAAAAACTCCAGCAGCGAGAACCACTAGTTATACTTTTGTATATTGTACATAGTATAGAGTTCATTTTGTTATAGCTGTGATATCACCATAGACTTATAATATCATGTAGACGGACAAGCGTTCGAGTGAGAAGAAAATCTCTTAGGGAATTATAGCAAGGTAAAAATAGATAGACAATATATTATAATAATACCACTATAAATACTTTTTAAGCATTTTTAGAGCATCTCGGTATTTTGAATTATTACTTAAATCGTGGTGTATTTTTATTAAATACTTGCTAACCTGTGGCCACTACGTTGAGCATTCAAACTGTTTGTTTTTTGATGATATTAAATCACATCGCGGAACCCGAAACCGATTATAAAAACATAGGGGCGGGCAACCCTTCTCACTTAGGGGTATAAAAATAGATAGTAGCTGATTCCCTAACCTACGGGATATGCATATAAAATTTCATAAGAATCGGTCAAGCCGTTTCGCAGGATTATGGTAACTAATACGAGAATTATATATATTAGATAATAAAAATCATTAATCAATTGCAGAAGTAATTGTGGAGTGGTAAGGTAGAGTTAGGACATAGACGCATTATTAAGTCGAAAACGGTACGCCCTTTTCGAACTGAGAGTTCGTCAATACTGTCGTATATTATAAGTCTATGTGTATCACAGTAATTAAAGAGTATTGTTTTATATAGAGCGTATTAACTTATGTAGTTATGTTTATTTAGTATAGTACAGGAAGATTATCTATGTATAGAGACAATTCAAATGGCTTTGTGGAGCAAACTTTATTTAACTGCAAATGTTTTATTTAGCGATGTATAGTCTGTATGTAAATGCACGTCTCTTGCTAATGTTTTTCGAAACAATACACACAAAACATTGCAGTGTTACACACATTATTACACATTTGTATAGCTACGCCTCAATCTTTTATGTTTCCTGTGTAATGTTTCCAAAAAACATTATCAGGAAACACGCCTTTAGGGCTTTATCATACTAGCGGTTTGGGAGCGATTGCGTAGCGAATGCGTCGCGGACGCGGGGCAGATTCGCAACGTTTTCATAGCGTATTTGTAGCGGGTTAAACGTTCAATACAGTCAGTAACAAAATGGATTCCAACGAGGAAACTGCTATTAACTTTGCTATTTCGAAGACGCCGGCGAAGAAAACGAGAACATCAAAGGATTTGGGAGGATATGGATCGCCCAAATCCTTCGATGTTTTATTTCATTGATAATGGTATCAATTAATCGAATGCAAAAGAGCGACTAGTGTTGTTTTGCAAACGATAAAAAAGAATCCAAAAAAAATTCGTGCCTACTTGCGAATGTCAAGACCTACATTTTATGAGTTGCATCTGGTAGAATCTGACTTAAGGCATGAAGACACATATTTGTGACTAGCTGTTTTTTGAGTGACTTAAACTGTTTACGCAGCGCACGCAACGAAAGTGCCCAAATGTTGATTTTCCCCGTTTTTGCAACATTTCTCACTGACGCTTCGCTCCTATTGGTCGCAGCGTAATGCTATACAGCCTAAAGCGTTTATCTATAAATGGACTATTAAAAAAAAAGCTTTTCAAATCGGACTCGTAGTTCCTGAGATTAGCGCGTTTAAACAAAACAACAAACTCTTCCGCTTTATAATATATACATATTAGTATAGATTATCAGAGTCTCGTAACGGACTGACGTTTGAACGAGACTGTACAAAATGGCGTCCACGTTGCTATTCGTAGCGATTACGTTGCGCGTCCGCGACGAATTCGCTGCGTGCCCGCTCCTCTCCGCAGCCGCTGTCGAACCGCTAGTATGATAAGGCCCTTAGGTTCAACAAGCCGTCACCAATCGAATATCACTTTTAAAGTGAATATCCATTCGTCTTAAACGACTTTAAAATCTGCATTCTCAATTCGATGGGATGTTCTTTTATTATTGTTTGTGTGTTATTTTTTAACTGCGTCGTTTACGAGCTTGTTTTATTTTTGGAAGGGAAATATCGTAGGGGTCGTAACGGAAACCAGGACCTGATGATGGCCAGGAATCGAAAATAGTGGTGACTATTTTTTTATCAAGCACTACTATTAAATTAAGGTCTAGTTCTTCCTACCTACCTTCCTACATTCATCTCTAGATCGACCCTTCGACTCTAACATCATGGAGCCGAAAGGTAGCTGAAGGAACTCCTCAACTATTTATAGCAGTTCCCTGGTGTTTGAGCTCAATTTACTGTCATTAGGGGTCCGATGATGAAGACGAAGGACATTCAAGGAAACTCCAGAAAGTTTTGCCTTGAAGTTGTTTTTGGTAATCTATTATTGGCCGGCCATTGTATGTAAATACTACACAAATGTTTTCTTATACTGGTCGTTGTATGTGGTACATATAACGCTTATTATGTTATATCTTATGATGGTTAAATATATTTGTGTCTGTATATTTGTTTCGTATTTTAAGTTGTGAAAAAAGGATGAATGATATAAATTATGAAATACTAAATAATGAATTGTGTTATTTTTTAACCCACTTAAGTGAAAGCTTATTAAATTATTTCTAAACATAATACAAAACCTTTTTGTAGCGCTCGTGATTAGACGGGAATATTTGACTTTACATTTCACTGTCAAACCTAGATTCAAAGTTGGTTTATTTTTGTAAAACATGTTTTGTAACAATTGAGTATTTTGATTGAATTATGTCGAAAATATCGCATGAAAATCAACACGATTTTGGAACCTTACGCATCGATCCGCGCTACCCATTTCAAAATCAGACGAAGTAAGTAGAATATTATTATTTATTTACATCTTCATCATGTATAATAATAAAATTAATGCCTCCCACACCGATTTCGGTGACGGTGTCCGGTTTCATTGAAACCAGGCCCGCTACGCAGGAGTTATTTTATAGTGCCTAAGTGTGTGCGCAATACACAGAAGCACTCTCTCTTCCTTCACTCTCGTAGCCCAGTGGGACGGATATCCGACACGACTGGCGGAGGATCAGGCGTAGAGTCCTTACTCTCCAAACTGATTTGATTTTGATTCAGATACGATCATGCCGCGTACTTCCTAATAAATTGACATTTGTTTATTTTGATTCTCAGTCGATTGATATGGTCGGGAGTACAAAAAGTTACGATCTAACAATTTTCTTTATCCTGATTAGTTTCAAAGTAATTCACCAAATAAAACACGAAAAACCACTGATATCGAACGGATTCGGTACTCGATTGTGTCGGGAGTAGGCCCGCAGGACCGACTTTTTACATGCCCATCCGACGCATATGGATCATCTTTCTTGTCAGACAATCAGGTAGCCTGCATTGTCCTAACCAAACTTGGAAACAACATTTTTTGTTGTTCCAACACGGGAATTTAATCCACGACCTCCTGGTCAAGAGCAAAGCCCTGAACCACTATACCACGGAGGCGTTACCATGTATAGGTACTTATAATAAGAAAAAACTTAAGAGTTTGTGTAAACGCGCTAATCTCAGCAACAAGAAGCAGTTAACATTATTATGAAAAAGATTTCAAAATCGGTAAACATTGGAACGTCATGCTTTACCAAAAGACTTGATTTACCAAAAAGAAAGATTCCAGTCTTCGGGGGGCCTTCGTCCAGTTCGGTTCGGACCATCTGCCTATTTCATGAGCTACTAGCTGACCCGTGCCCATTTCGTTAAGAAAACAAACAGTTTGTGATTAAATTCAATTAAAAAAATACAAAAATCCGAACTTAGAAACTGCAACGCGGAACCCGCAACGATGAACCCGCAAACCCGCAACTCGGAACCCGCAACGCGGAACTTTCAACGCTAAATCCGAAACGCGGAACTCGCTAACGCGCAACTCGGAACCCGCAAACCCGGAACTCGCAACGCGGAACTGTAGTGTAGCTTTCCAACGGCAAAAGAATTTTTCATATTGGTTGAGTGGTTTCAGAGCCTATTCAATACAAACAAACCAACAATCAAATAGTTCCTCTTTATAATCTTTGTTTAGATAGAAAATTATGTAAAAAATGACGGTCTTTCCTTCAGGGCGTGCTACGACAACTACTGCGACTTCTACCGCTGCACTCGTCTGCTGGGTGAGGTGGAAGACTGTCAAATCTTCAGGAAGTACTTCGAGACCCTTTGCCCTAAGTTCTGGGTTGAGAATTGGGATGAACTGCGCGGGAAGGGCGCCTTCCCTGGACGCACTTAGAATTTTCAGATGTTAATTACAATTTGATGCTTTAATTATGCGGTTTTTTATTTTTTACCTGGAAACTGTCTATACTTTTGTAAGCTTTAAACATAATCCGTTTCATATCTAATTAATATTCCTAACCATGAGAGATAGAAACTATGCTGATAGGTCACACTCAATACATTTTAAATTACCTAGAGGCAAATTAGCACTTCTTTTTTTATCAAGAAAATCTTAAGAATCGTGTTTTTGAGTAACACAGTCATTAGAGTTCATTCTGAACTCTGCAGCCTTTTAATTTCAGATTCAGTTTTTCATTAATACAGATATTACAGACGAACTATGCCGTATGCCAGTACTAACCTAACCTAACCTAACCTAACCTAACCTAACTGGCATAGCACCTTAATATTTTAATATGTGATATTAGGTTTATAACACATAACACACTATATTATATTATATCGTCTTTTTGCCCGACTCCTTGTTTGTTTGTTTAAACGCGCTAATCTCAGGATAGCAGGAACTAATGGTCGTATTTGAAAAAAAAAAAGGTTGTTGGATAGTCTATAATCTATATATAGGGGAAGTCTTTAGGCTATACATATAAAACTACGCTGGGACCAATAGGAGCAAAGCATCTGTAAGAAATGTTGCAAAAACGGGGAAAATTATTCACATTTAAGGACTTTCGTTGCGTGCGCTGCATAAACGGTTTAAGTTACTCAAAAAATATGTATCAAAGAATTATTCCTTTTTAATAGTCATAACAACAAAAAGTAATGTGAGTAATCAAAAGATAATACTTTTCACTTGGGGCATTTCTGATACAAACATGAAAGTCAAAAGTAAGTCTTTCGCCTGTACTTTCACAGTATCTATACTCTACATAGGAGACACATACACATCCGAAAGTATTATCACTCATTTATTTTACACCTTGTATATTACTGAGAGGCGTAGTTTAGGTTTGAATGTATACGATACTTCTTCGTATATTATCGCCTTTATTAAAATTAAACTCTAATATTATAATTCCAATTTTAAACATATAATTAGCTACGACAGATGACTATGAATTGCTGTTTGAGATACAGTATAATACGCATAATATTTATTACGAATGCATTAACCATATAATTAGAAGGAATTGTTTATAAATTAGCAGAAAAATTCTTAATATACCAATTTACGTTCAATTTATTATTTAAATTATAGTTTAATTGTTTATTGATGCTAATTTGAAACGCTGTGACAAATTTATTTTGTATTATTATTTTCTATGCAAAGGACATGAATCACGCTCCATATAATATGTCTAGGCTACGAATACAAGTCGGCTTGTATTGTAGGGACTAGGGACCTATGTAATATAGCTTTCTAGAATCTAGAGAATGTCAATCTCCTATATATAAAAATGAATTGCTGTTCTTTAGTCTCGCTAAAACTTGAGAACGGCTGAACCGATTCGGCTATTTTTAAGTCTTGTAATATTCGTGGAAGTCCATGGAAGGTTTAAACGGTGTGTATGCTCAACGAAGTGGGCACGGGTCAGCTAGTGGGTAATGTATAATTTTTTCGTTGTTCGGCCACTCGTTCTCGTGGCCCAAAATTATCCTTGTCCTTTAATATTAATGTATAGAAAATAATTATATTGTTTTTGTATGTTTTTAATTAATCATCATTAAACCGAACTGTAATTAAAGATAAGATGAGTGATTTTAGCATGCGTTATATTAGGGATCCTTAATTCACGTCTCGGAAACCTTCAAGTTTTGTCATGTCCGTCGACTTACTGTCCAAACCTAGTGCCAGTAAGATGTTTGGATATTTGTTACTATGTACAGTCGGCTGCATTAGCATGGATACATCTACAAATTTGCAAAAATATGTCTACGTTAGTTTTTCAAAAATATCGTCACCTTATTGCATTCAAAGCGATGTAACCAGCAAAGTGTTTCAAAATTATGAATACATTATTTCCATAATGAAGTAAACAGCAGTATTTCAGTGAATAGTATGCACATTTAAATTCATAATTATGAATACGCGACAAATTTCAATAATATGTAAACATTGTTTACTTCATTACAATGTAAACATTAATTGTATCAATAATATGGATACACTTATAAAATTTTAGCATTTTTCACTTTTCTGCAAATATGTTTTAAATGCCACAAAAATGTACTCGTGGTATGTTTCAATAATATGTAAACATTGTTTACTTCATTACAATGTAAACATTAATTGTATCAATAATATGGATACACTTATAAAATTTTAGCATTTTTCACTTTTCTGCAAATATGTTTTAAATGCCACAAAAATGTACTCGTGGTATGTTCCAATAAGATGTATACATTCATTTTTTCTTTTTCTTTTCGCACAGCCGTAACTACAAATGGTAGAAACATGAAATTTGGACTACTGAATTCGTAAAAAATCCCTTTTTGCACCTCCGACAAAAACAGAGGGATTTTTCGAGTCTGTTTGTATGTCTGTCATCGTAGCTCCCAAACGGATGAACCGATTTTGATGTAGTTTTTTTTGTTTGAAAGCTGACGTGGTCATGTTAAAACACTAAAGCTATGATTCAACAAAATAAATTTGCTTACTGCTGAACAATTCGAGTATTACTTAAAAAATAATTTTACTTTTATGACTAGAAAAAGAAAAGAAAAGAATGATGAAGTTTATTACAGTCAATCAGGCATTTTACCTAAACATATATTTCCGAAACTATTTTTGTTAGGTTTTTACTTCTACCCTCAAACTATATCTATGATTTTTTAATATTATATTAATTTTGTTTATCATACAAAATGTTAGCTTGCGTGTCTGCAAACTACATAAACTTACACTATGATATAAGTTTGACGTTTATTTATGTATGTTCGTCTGTTTGCTTGTGGCATCGTAACTACTAAATAGATGGACCGATTTTGATATACTTTTTTAATTTTTATTCAAAGCTGACGAGATCGCAATAATTCGTCATCAGTTCATTCACTGTTTGACTATTCAGGGGCTAGTTAAAAAAATAATTTTGACCAAAAAAAAAACAAGAAAAGACAAGAATTATCCAATTTATTGCAATCGATCAGAAATTTTACGCGAACATAATATTATATTTCAGAGACTGTTTTTATCAGGTTTTTACTTCTACCCTCAAACTATACATAATATGATGATAACGAAACCAGAAATATTTATTCACGAGTTTGTCCAAGAGAGTTAATTTACAGTCATCGTTCGCACTTCGCAATATTCTTTAAGTATTTTTTTTTTTTGGTTTGTTTTTTGTTTTTAAGTTTAGGTAATCCAAATGGAGTCATTTAAAACTACAATTTTTATTATTTTAAAATATGGGATGTTTTTCATGTTTGATGTTTGCCCGTGTTAGTTTATATTATTTATATTTACAATATTACTAATATAGAACGATATTAACATTGTTTAGTTTTGATCATATTATAGTTTGTGGGTAGACTATAAAAACCGATGAAAGTATCTTTGAAATATATACGTTCGCGTGTATCAGAGTTATACCTATTACACTAAAGAATATAATCAATATTCTAATGTATGTGTGATTTTTAAATAACCGTCAATAATAATACCCGTCAATATATCACCTCTATTATTTATAGAATTTATTATTGTACATATTGCAATGTAATGAAATTTTGACCAGCCTTTTCTGAAACACAAAATTAACGTTTA
This sequence comes from Celastrina argiolus, assembly GCA_905187575.2. Classification (NCBI taxonomy): domain Eukaryota; kingdom Metazoa; phylum Arthropoda; class Insecta; order Lepidoptera; family Lycaenidae; genus Celastrina; species Celastrina argiolus. The sequence goes on along the minus strand of LR994591.1, from coordinate 1,226,500 downwards.
CATTATAATGAAATAAACAATGGTTACATGCTACTGAAATTTGTCGCGTATTCATAATTATGAATTTAAGTGTGTATACTATTCACTGAAATACTGCTGTTTACTTCATTATGAAAATAATGTATTTATAATTTTGAAACGCTTTGCTGGTTACATCGCTTTGAATGCAATAAGGTGACGATATTTTTGAAAATTAAACGTAGACATATTTTTGCAAATTTGTAGATGTATCCATGTTAGTGCAGCCGACTGTACTTACCTTTGTAATTTCAAGAATAGAACATTTTGTTGTATTGATTGCTTTTATTAGCTTCGACAAATTGAGCCCTTACTTCCTGTATCAGTTTTTTGTACTAAGTCTTATGTTATAAAGAAATAATCAACATTAAAGAAACACGAAGTGCACGTCTGGGCCGCCACGGCTTCTGAGGTAAATATCTCTTAAAATATCGATTTCTAGTTTATAATTTCTTTTTCGACAATTTTCGCCAAATTCAATCTTCATATTAGAAAAAGAATTAGATCTCTAACCCACGTAGTTCCTGAGATTTCCATGGCCGCGCCATCGAGGTCGTTACGTTGGCGCGGCCAACTTAAAACACTTATAACTTCTTTGTTTCTACTTCGACAAATTTTTGGTTTGGACCCTTCGATTTTCTCAAATTTCGCCTAAATTTTGGGCGAACATTTTCATCATATTTCCACCGTGGCGGAGCAATCGTGATGGACACTGTATAACAACGTCCAGAAATTATTGATAAAACTTTACTGACGCAATTCTTGAAAAACATTCGATCGGTAGGGAGCCGGGGTAAGAATCACCCCCAACCATCTTCCTCCTGGGTACCGTAAAAGGCGACAAAGGGAATATATATCCGGTAATAAGCAGCAGCCTGTTACATAATGCTATATCTTCTTCTTCTTTTCAAAATGGCTCCTTTGTGATTTGCCAATGTCAGAGTGGTAATGCTATATCAATATGAATTTGATTTAAAACAATGTACTGTCAAATATGACATTTCACTTTGATGCAGATAGGATTTAATAGTCTCAATATTAGTCCTCGAGAGGATATAAGAGTAGGACCTATGTACCTAGATATAAGATATTGCCTATATTACTAAGTATAATAGTTTAGACATTGTTTAGCGAAGCGTTGGTGTACCCCAAGGATCTATTTTCTTGATTATCCAAATTCTCCACTACAGCAGGCTCACTCCCGACACAATCGAGAATCGGATGAAGAAAATCGTTAGATCGTAACTTTTTGTACTCCCGATCATATCAATCGACTGATAATCAAAATAAACAAATGCAATTTATTCGGGAGTACGCGGCACGATCGAATCTGAACCAAAATCGAATCAGTTTGGAGAGTAAGGCTTAATGACTCACGTGTAAAATTTTATTTATTTTCATAATATAAAATATGCCATTTTTACGAGGCTATTCGCTGTAATTAAGGTATAATGTATGTTTTAATTAACGTGTTGCATTAAAAAACAAAAACATGAAAACTCCTATATCTAAAATGACTAATTAATGTTCATTCATAGAACTAGCAATATAATAACGTTTAATACTTTTTAGAAATATCTTGCTTTATTTTATGTTAGTAAAAGTAATTTTTTAGATATCTCATATTTACTGATTAAAAGTGCAATGATAATATGGTAGAAAAAACAAGATTTATACACATATTTTTTAATTAATAAATGTATTCAAATTATTAATTAATTAAGAGATACGACTTATAACTTACTTTTAAACAATATCTACGTTGAGTTGAGGTTTGACAGTCTACGAGGTAAGTCTGTAGTTACTACTGTTGAAAAATTGAGGTAATTGTCTTAAATCTAATTAAAATAAATTATAATTGTGTATTATATTAAAGTACAGTTCTATGAAAATGACACCCTGCAATGTATGAAAAACGTCGATTTTTGAAATGTTGTAAATAAAGGGTTGACTATACAATAAATTATAAAACCAATTTTGTGATGTATTTCGAGAATCGTTATTTTTCGTAGGTATACAGGCTATAATATTAATGAGTGATAATACTTTCGTGCGTGTATGGGTCCCGTATATAGAGTTTACTCAGAAAGTATCAGCGCTGAAAGAGTTACTTTTTTTTTAATTATTGTATGGGAAATTATATATTGTGGGGGATTTCTCATACAAACATGAATGTCAAAAGTGAGTCTTTCAGCGCTTTCACAGTGAACTCTACATAGGAGGCACATACACAACCTAAATATTTTGACGACCTCCGTAGCGCAGTGGTTGAGCGCGTTGGTGCTCAAACGAGAGGTCGCGGGTTCGAATCCCGCCGAGGAAAAAAAAGTTTTCAACGTTCCTGGGTCATGGATGTGTATTAAATTTGTGTATCTATTCTAATATTATAAAGCGGAAGAGTTTGTTTGTTTGTTTCTTTGTCTGTTTGTTTAAACGCGCTAATCTCAGGAACTACTGGTCCTATTTGAAAAATTATTTTTTTGTTGTATAGTCCATTTATAGAGAACATTACGCTGCGACCAATAGGTGCGAAGCGTCAGTGAGAAATGTTGCAAAAACGGGGGAAATTATTCACATTTGGGGACTTTCGTTGCGTGCTCTGCGTAGGTACATACGGTTTAAGTTACTCAAAAACCACGCGAACGAAGTCGCAGGGCACAGCTAGTAATATTATAATAAAAATCTCAAAATATGTGTATAGTAGGTATATAAGTATAAAAATATTTCCGTTGTCTGGTACCTGTAACACAAGTTCTTAGGATACTTAGCACGGGGCCAGATTGACGTGGTGTAAAGCGTCCATAGATATTCCTCCCACTCGCACTTGACCGATTTTATTCAACTCTAGCTAGAAATTTCTTTATTTGTAGATACATTAAATAAAATACAATAATTATACAGCAACAAATAATTGTACAAAAGGCGGTCTGACTGCTTACAACAGTCTCTTCCAGACAACTTAACTTTACCAAATTAATAAAAAAACTAGTTAGAACTATGTATATAATTATAATAAATTTCACGTGTTATACTCGAACTGTGAAATTAATTTAAGTATTGTCTAATTCATTAACACACAATTAAAACGTTGATAATATTATGTGCATACTCGGAATTGATAATTTTGGTGACTGTATGTTACGGACGTAAATAAAAGACAACGCTCCATATTTATAATTACAATATTTTAATCGGGCAGAGTCTCTGCTTATAACAGTATCAATCTATTCTTAAGTCTGGTGACAACGAAGAGTTACACCCTTATATATCATTGACAATCGTTAGGGCAAAAATCAATATGAGAACTATTTAATATCCGGTATGATTATAATTACCTATACCGGATATAATAGAATATGATTATTAGGTAAACCAATATTAATCTTATATAATATTAATCTTAATAACAAATATTAATAACATATATTAGTTAAGATAATAAATTGTATGACAATTTAATATTATGGAAGTGACGTCATGGGTTGCCATATTTAAATATTAAGTAATTTAAAATAACTAAAATAATATAATCTATAACAGTCAGTTGATCGATAAATTATTAATAAACAGTTGAATGAAATTAATACTAATATAAAATAAACACGCATAATTGTAATATCACGGATCTAGATGTGGGCACTGCTGAGACTGAAGATGTTTGTAACACTCGGCCATCCTGCATTTTGCCATGTCCCAGGGCAAGATGATTAGTTTTCGTCATATCTTTTTTGTGTACCTGAAAGAAATAAACGAAAACAGTAATTGCACTTAGAAAATATTTTAAATACATTATGACCAAAATATTCTTTATATTTAATTGTGTCTATTTCAATTATTAAGTTATTTATCATAGTCAATTATCCTGCTGAGTTAGTTTAGTATCTCTTGGATCTGGTTTATTTAGTAGATGTTATTTTAGTGTAAACATTTCTGTACACAAATTTTGCATAATATTTTGAATTATTATTTTATTGGCACATAGATATAGATTTTTTTTTAATACTAACTAATTGTTATTTTATAATCACATAAATCTAGTTCATTTACCTACTAGTTTTTATTTTAGTATCACACAGATATAGCATGTTTACTATATATTATTTCATAGTCACACAGATCTAGTTTAATTATTAGATTTTATTTTTGTATTACACAGATATAGCATGTTTACTATATATTTTTTCATGGTCAGACAGATCTAGTTTAATTACTAGTTTTTATTTTAGTATCACACAGATATAGCTTGTTTACTATATATTATTTCATGGTCACACAGATCTAGTTTAATTACTACTTTTTATTTTAGTATCACACAGATATAGCTTGTTTACTATATATTATTTCATGGTCACACAGATCTAGTTTAATTACTAGATTTTATTTTAGTATCACACAGATATAGCATGTTTACTATATATTATTTCATGTTATTAAAATTAGACTTCTTAAACTTAAAATAACAATATTTTGCATGCTAATGTTTAGCTAAAAGTGCCAGCTGTTAATGTAATATGTGTATTAAACATCTTTTGTACCGTTTTTATAGCAAATAAATAATTGATTGATTGATTGATTCATCTAAAACCGGCATTATTAAATGTCACTCATTACATCACTGGTACTATTAGTTTCTACAATCAAACAGTTCGACGTAGTAATAAGACTATTGATTAATCTTGAACTAAGTTTTATTATTATTAGTTATTTCGACGTATCAATCCACTTAGATACAATTTACCTATACAAGTTTTAATATTAGATAATATGCCCAAAGAAAGAGTATAAGCATCTCCAAACCCTTTCATTATTTCCTATATCCACTTTATTTCTGTGCCTATATCTGATGGTAATATTTCAAGTTAGTCAATCAATCCAATCATTTGTTTTCTTTTAATTTAAAATATATTAAATTTACTACCAGTATAAATAACGACACTTGAGGAGCTAATAATTACGGGGCGCATAAAAACCACTTGATCATTTAAATTAAGAATCAATATACACACCGGATTTTGCTGATCCTGTTGCCGCGAAGGTCCGGGTGTAACGGCTACCCAGCAGCTTGCCGAAGTGTGTCACACAGTTGTTGTGCTCGACAATCACGTGCCCCAGAGCATATGCTGTAGACTTTTCCTCCGCGCCACCATGATGATTCCCGAGAAATTAAAGATAAGGAATTATTATCTTTACTAAAATTTTCTATAAGACATATCCGAAATATACCATTTCTCGTGTTTGATAAACTTTAGCATTAGCACGTAGTTTAGACGGTCTATCTATTATTACGAGTATAATCAACTACCATAAAAGAAACCAAACTACTTACTTAATACTATTTAACAGAAAAATAAATAACGACGGTATTTAAAAAAAAAAAGTTTCTCATAAGAAAAATACTTTGCAAAAGGTCAAGAATATTGTTTATAAAATATTTTTCTACTTAGTAGGTACAATATTATAATCATAATTATCTATATGTAATACTTAATACTTAATCTATACATATAATAAATCTGTAGAGGGGTCATGTCTGTACATTAAGAATATTTAAGTGAAAATCAAAAAAAGGGGGTCTATAAGAGCCACAGAACCTAAAAATAACATTTTTGAAAAAAATGTCTGTCTGTCTGTCTGTCTGTCTGTCTGTCTGTCTGTCTGTCTGTCTGTCTGTCCATATGGGAATGTTTGTCGTCGCATCACGCTAAGACCACTGTATAGAATGAAATGAAATTTGGCAGGCAGGTAGCTTATGACCTGAAGAGCATTATAGGAAATTATTATCCCGAAAAACGAAAGGGTTCCCGTGGGATCTTCAAAAAATTGTAGCTATCTATTTGACAGTATTTCAGCCAAACTACTTAACGTATTTAAATTAAATTTGGCAGGCAGGTAGCTTATGACCCGAAGAGCATTATTGGAAATTATTATCCCGAAAAACGAAAGGGTTCCCGGGGGATCTTAAAAAAATTGTAGCTATCTATTTGACGGTATTTCAGCCAAACTACTCAACGTATTTAAATTAAAATTTGGCAGGCAGGTAGCTTATGACCTGAAGAGCATTATTGGAAATTATTATCCCGAAAAACGAAAGGGTTCCCGTGGGATCTTCAAAAAATTGTAGCTATCTATTTGACAGTATTTCAGCCAAACTACTTAACGTATTTAAATGAAATTTGGCAGGCAGGTAGCTTATGACCTGAAGAGCATTATTGGAAATTATTATCCCGAAAAACGAAAGGGTTCCCGGAAGATCTTAAAAAAAATGTAGCTATCTATTTAACGGTATTTCAGCCAAACTACTCAACGTATTTAAATTAAAATTTGGCAGGCAGGTAGCTTATGACCTGAAGAGCATTATTGGAAATTATTATCCCGAAAAACGAAAGGGTTCCCGTGGGATCTTCAAAAAATTGTAGCTATCTATTTGACAGTATTTCAGCCAAAATACTTAACGTATTTAAATGAAATTTGGCAGGCAGGTAGCTTATGACCTGAAGAGCATTATTGGAAATTATTATCCCGAAAAACGAAAGGGTTCCCGGGGGATCTTAAAAAAATTGTAGCTATCTATTTGACAGTATTTCAGCCAAACTACTTAACGTATTTAAATGAAATTTGGCAGGCAGGTAGCTTATGACCTGAAGAGCATTATTGGAAATTATTATCCCGAAAAACGAAAGGGTTCCCGGAAGATCTTAAAAAAAATGTAGCTATCTATTTAACGGTATTTCAGCCAAACTACTCAACGTATTTAAATTAAAATTTGGCAGGCAGGTAGCTTATGACCTGAAGAGCATTATTGGAAATTATTATCCCGAAAAACGAAAGGGTTCCCGTGGGATCTTCAAAAAATTGTAGCTATCTATTTGACAGTATTTCAGCCAAAATACTTAACGTATTTAAATGAAATTTGGCAGGCAGGTAGCTTATGACCTGAAGAGCATTATTGGAAATTATTATCCCGAAAAACGAAAGGGTTCCCGGGGATCTTAAAAAAATTGTAGCTATCTATTTGACAGTATTTCAGCCAAACTACTTAACGTATTTAAATGAAATTTGGCAGGCAGGTAGCTTATGACCTGAAGAGCATTATAGGAAATTATTATCCCGAAAAACGAAAGGGTTCCCGTGGGATCTTCAAAAAATTGTAGCTATCTATTTGACAGTATTTCAGCCAAACTACTTAACGTATTTAAATGAAATTTGGCAGGCAGGTAGCTTATGACCTGAAGAGCATTATTGGAAATTATTATCCCGAAAAACGAAAGGGTTCCCGGGGGATCTTAAAAAAATTGTAGCTATCTATTTGACGGTATTTCAGCCAAACTACTCAACGTATTTAAATTAAAATTTGGCAAGCAGGTAGCTTATGACCTGAAGAGCATTATTGGAAATTATTATCCCGAAAAACGAAAGGGTTCCCGTGGGATCTTCAAAAAATTGTAACTACCTATTTGACGGTATTTCAGCCAAACTACTCAACGTACTTAAATGAAACTTGGCACAAAGGTAGATTGTAACATGAAATAATCAACATAATATTTTTAACCGACTTCCAAAATAAGAGGTGGTTTCTCAATACGTAAATATATTATGTTTTTTTTATATTTGTTCGTGGATATCTTCGTCGTTTATGAATCGATTTTAAATATTAATGTTATACCACTACTACTTAGTCTTTGAAGATATACGTTGGGCGTCGCGGCGTTGGGCGCCGCGACGTTGGGCGTCACGGCGTCGGGCGTCAGCGTCGCGGCGTCGGGCGTCACGGCGTCGGGCATCGGGCGTCGGCGTCGCGACGTTGGGCGTCGCGGCGTTGGGCGTCGGCGTCGCGACGTTGGGCGTCGCGGCGTCAGGCGTCGGCGTCACGACGTTGGGCATCGCGGCGTCGGCTGTCGTGGCGTCGGGCGTCGGCGTCGCGACGGCGGGCGTCGCGGCGTCGGGCGTCGGCGTCGCGGCGTCGGGCGTCGCGGCGTCGTGCGTCGCGGCGTCGGGCATCGGGCGTCGGCGTCGCGACGTTGGGCAACGCGGCGTCCTTCAGCGTCGCGACGTCGGGCGTCGGCGTCGCAACGTTGGGCGTCGCGGCGTTGGGCGTCGGCGTCGCGGCGTTGGGCGTCGGCGTCGCGACGTTGGGCGTCGCGGCGTCAGGCGTCGGCGTCGTGACGTTGGGCGTCGCGGCGTCGGGTGTCGCGCCGACGGGCGTCGTCGTCGCGACGTTGAGCGTCGCGGCGTCGGGCGTCGCGGCGGCGGGCACCGCGGTGTCTGGCGCCGCGACGTTGGGCGTCGCGGCGTCCGTCAGCGTCGCGACGTCGGGCGTCGGCGTCGCGATGTTGGGCGTCGCGGCGTCGGGCGTCGGCGTCGCGATGTTGGGCGTCGAGGCGTCGGGCGTCGCGCCGTCGGGCGTCGCGCCGTCGGGCGTCGCGCCGTCGGGCGTCGCGCCGTCGGGCGTCGCGCCGTCGGGCGTCGCGGCGCCGGGCGTCGTCGTCGCGACGTTGGGCGTCGCGGCGTCGGGCCATCGGGCGTCGCGCCGACGGGCGTCGTCGTCGCGACTTTGGGCGTCACGGCGTCGGGCGTCACGGCGGCGGGCACCGCGGTGTCGGGCGCCGCGACGTTGGGCGTCGCGGCGTCCGTCAGCGTCGCGACGTCGGGCGTCGGCGTCGCGATGTTGGGCGTCGCGGCGTTGGGCGTCGGCGTCGGGCGTCGCGGTGTCGGGCGTCGCGACGTCGGGCGTCGTGACGTCGGGCGTCGGCGTCGCGATGTTGGGCGTCGCGCCGTCGGGCGTTGCGCCGTCGGGCGTCGCGGCGTCGGGCGTCGACTCCACGACGTTGGGCGTTGCGGCGTCGGGCGTCGCGGCGTCGGTCGTCGCGGCGTTGGGCATCATATACGGGACATTAGTGCGTTTAAACAAACAAACAATTTACATTTGGGGACTTTCGTTGCATGCGCTGCATAAACGGTTTAAGTCAAACAAACACCACGCGAACGAAGTCGCGGGCACAGCTAGTTTAAAATAAGTATGTAGTGTACATAGGGAAGTAAATGTACTAATCTTATTATTTAGCAAACGCCTGAACAAGGCACTAAGTTTTATATATTTTTCAATGTATTACGATTTATCATATTGTGTATGCAGTATTTGCCAATAAAGAGTATAAAGTTTGATGTACCTACATGAAATTACATCTTGACCAGCAATATTCACATTTTATCGTAAAAATAACGAATCATGAGCCACACAGCGTGGTTTTCTCTTTTTGCCAGCGTAGGGTTGGGCGTGGAGTCATCAGAAACGAAAGAAAAAAAAAATCATCACTGACCTGTCTTCCTGTTTCCTTTTTTCGAGTCCATCTGGGTATGGCCTTGATACGTTTCTTCTTGACCCCTCTTCTGAATTGTTACGGACGTAAATAAAAGACAACGCTCCATATTTATAATTACAATATTTTAATCGGGCAGAGTCTCTGCTTATAACAGTATCAATCTATTCTTAAGTCTGGTGACAACGAAGAGTTACACCCTTATATATCATTGACAATCGTTAGGGCAAAAATCAATATGAGAACTATTTAATATCCGGTATGATTATAATTACCTATACCGGATATAATAGAATATGATTATTAGGTAAACCAATATTAATCTTATATAATATTAATCTTAATAACAAATATTAATAACATATATTAGTTAAGATAATAAATTGTATGACAATTTAATATTATGGAAGTGACGTCATGGGTTGCCATATTTAAATATTAAGTAATTTAAAATAACTAAAATAATATAATCTATAACAGTCAGTTGATCGATAAATTATTAATAAACAGTTGAATGAAATTAATACTAATATAAAATAAACACGCATAATTGTAATATCACGGATCTAGATGTGGGCACTGCTGAGACTGAAGATGTTTGTAACATGTAAATCTAATTTTTAGGCTTTCGTGTTTAAAACAGAAAAAACGTAACCCTAATAGGATCACTTTGTTGTCCGTCTGTCAAGACTCTTTTTCTCAGGAAAGCGTACTGAAGCTGTAATTTACATCCTACCAAAACATTTTCATGTAAAAATTTTGCCAAGACGACTGTGTGAGAAAGTTATCAAATCTCATGTAGAGCCAAGATTCTTGATTTATGCACCCTTACCAGGCCTAACTTCACACACATTACATTTCAGTCAAAACGTGATACTTGGCCGTTTTGCTACCGTTACGAAGATTTCATGGGTCATTTCAAATCAAGTGGTTCTAATAAAATTTGCCTGATCCTGCGTTTAATTTAAGTGCTTTTTCTATGTTCGCTGTTCACAATAGAAAATCAAGATGGAGGAGATAGTGATATCTGGCATGTCGGGTCGTCTGCCACAGTCGGAAAGTGTGGAGGAATTTGCCCAGAAACTGTTTGATGGTGTCGATCTGGTGACCGAGGACGACGCTCGCTGGCCTCCTGGTAAGTGCTTGCTTACGTCCGTTGATTACACGAAGTTTGATAGCAAAAATATACGGGGTTTGTCATATGCACGGCCAAGTGCTTTAAGCATCGCTTTGTGAATTAGCGATTCGCGCGATCTTCTAATTGCTTTCTTTTATTGCTTAGGTTTTATGTTTTATTTTTTACTTTTTGAAAGTAAAATTTGTGAAAATTAAGGTTGATTACGTGTTAATTTTTGAAATCTTTAATTTTCTGTAAAATTTTAAAATTGAATGTTAATATAATACATTGTAAGTTAATGGTATCTACTTTAGGTCTAGTTATTGTTATAAAATTTATAAATATTTGTAAATGACTGTTTGTTACCTAAATAAATAAATAAATTTATTTTCAGGTTTCCAGGGATTGCCACGAAGAATTGGAAAACTGAAGAATCTATCGAATTTCGATGCTGGTTTTTTCTCTATACCCCCACCACAAGCCAATCGAATGGATGTACAGATGAGAAAATTACTGGAAGTCGCTTACGAAACACTAATCGACGCTGGAATTAATCCCGAAGAGTTTCGCGGTTCCAACACGGGCGTTTATGTTGGAACCTACACGTCCGACAGTGAGGAGCTCTGGAACCAAAACGCGGAGAAAGTTGTAGGCTACACTCAAACAGGCTGCTGTCGCGCAATGTTTTCGAACAGAATTTCCTACACGTTTGACTTTAAGGGACCTTCCATGAGCATAAATACCGCCTGCTCGAGCTCGCTGGTGGCGATGGTACAGGCGGTCAGAGCCATACGCGCCGGAGAATGTGACGCCGCGGTGGTAGCCGGTGCGACCGTAAACCTAAGACCTCAAAGCTCAATTTGCTTTAACCAACTTCAAATGCTATCACCTAGCGGCCGATGCGCTGCCTTCGATGAGAGCGCTTCGGGCTTCGTGAAGAGCGAAGCCGTGGTCTCCATTTTGATTCAAAGACGAAGTCACGCTCGTCGTGTTTACGCTACTGTGCGTGGTATAAGTGTAAATACAGACGGATACAAGACCCAAGGAATCAACTACCCTTCTGGAGAGATGCAGAGACAGCTTATAGAAAGTGCTGCCAAAGATGCACAATTAAGGCTCGAGGACGTTTCATTCGTCGAAGCTCATGGGACCGGTACTAAAGTAAGTAGAAATATTAAAATTAACAATAATGTACCTACTTCAAATTATGATAAACACATTATTTTAACAATGTAATTCAACGTTAGGTACTTCAAATTGTAATTATATTTTGTTCTGTCTAAAAAATTGCCATAGGCAGGAGATTTTGAAGAGGTGACTGCAATAGCGGAAGCACTATGCAAGAATAGATCAAACCCACTGCTTATTGGGTCGCTGAAATCAAACATGGGACATTCTGAGGTAGCGGCTGGTTTGTGTTCAATAGTGAAAGTACTTCTATCTATGGAGCGCAATATTATTCCCTCGAATTTACACTTTATTAGTCCGAATCCAGAAATACCTGCTCTAAATGATGGAAGGATAAAGGTAATAAACAGATAACTCTTATTATTTCCTTTGAATTCTATGTAATGTGATCGTAATGTTTTATGTACCTACTCATATGGTATATCATTGTGGTACAATTGGTACCTATGTTTTGTAAAGGTGCGCACTCACTGGGCCGCACACGGCACGCAACTGATACTCATAACTGCTGGTATGTCTTGCATATGAATTCACTCAAAGCTAACCAAAATCCGTTGCGTGCCGTGGGTGTGGTGAGTCTAGCATGGCTTAATCGACCCGCACTTTTACAATATGTTGAAAAAATTATTACTTATTTCACGATTACAGGTGGTAAATAAAAATACAGAATGGGCGGGTGGGCTTGTGAGCATAAACTCATTTGGTTATGGCGGCGCCAACGCCCACGTCATTTTAGAAGGTGGTGTTGGTTGCTCCAGTATGCCAATAGAGTACGTGATACCACGTCTGATATTAAGTTCAGGAAGGACAGAACATTCGGTACACTCGCTTCTGACTCTAGCAGCTGATCATCCAAATGATGGCGACCTACACGCATTACTAGATACCATAAACGCTAAAAGGATTCCCAAACATACGCATCGTGGATACCGACTTTTAACAGCTATAGGAAATGAGGAAATATTTGTAAGAGGTTTTGAAATATTAATGGACATTTAAAACGCACTTAATTCTGTAAATCTATATTATTTTTATAATTACAGGAGTTAGACGGTGAGAGACCTATTTGGTTTGTTTTCTCTGGATTCAGACTCCATTGGTCAGGATCGTACAGGACGCTATTCCAGATACCAGGATTTACCAAGACCATTAACATTTGTGCAGAAGCACTAAAGCCGTATGATGTGGATCTGTATTATCTGCTAAAGGAGGCGCCAGAACCAGAATCCAATGTTTTTACGTCATTTCTATCCATTACAGCTATTCAAATTGCTCTTGTGGATTTTCTACGGTCTATCGAAATCAATCCAAATGGTATCATAGGATACTCCCTTGGTGAAATAGGCTAGTATTATTTACTAATAGTTTAATTGGTTAATAGTTTAAAAGTTAGTGAACAATTCTTTTTGCTTACACACAGTCATAAGCAAAAGGAATTTTTGACTAACGACTAACCAAATTACAGGTTGTGCATATGCCGATGGGGCGTTAACAGCAAAACAAGCTATAGAGGCTTCTTACTGGAGGATAAGATGTGTTATGGACTCAAAGATTGCTGGAGGAGCGATGGCATTTATTGGTCTGACATGGGACGAATGCTCAATACGCTGCCCACCAGATGTTCAAATGGCCTGCCACAACTTTAGAGATAATGTCACCGTAAGTATTTTTTTTTTGATGTGATTCATCCTCAACTTAGGATTGTAATCAACTAGTATTTTTAATTATGACAGATATCGGGTCCTCAAGACTCCGTTGAAAACTTTGTGAAGGAACTGTCAAAAGAAAATATATTAGCGAAGCGTTTTGATACCGGTGGTGTGGCGTATCACAGCAGGTATATATCGGAAGCGGCTCCACTACTACTAGAACGACTACAAAGTGTTATAACCCATCCCAAACCAAGATCTCAGAAGTGGATATCATCGTCGATGCAGAAACAATATGCAAATGGTATGTAACGGTAATATTAATAATATTCTGGATATTGTTTTTAATAACCGTTCAGCTCGTTCTACTTCTCTTTTTAGGCAGTGTATGTGATGCAGCATATTTCGTGAATAATTTCTTATCGCCGGTACGGTTTGATGAGGCGATGCGAGAGGTCCCAGAGAATGCTATACTCGTTGAGATAGCACCGGTCTCATTGCTACATACCATATTAAAACGGCAGAAACCGAATGCGTTACTCTTACCGCTTTCACGGTCTGACACATCAGATAGATTGGAGCAGTTGTTATCTGCGGTAGGCCGCCTGTACGGGGCGGGGGCGCAACCGCGAGTGGCGTCACTATATGCAGCTCGCACTTGGCCGGTTTCACGAGGTACTCCTGGCCTAGCATCACGAGTACTCTGGGACCACTCGGTCGAGTACGATGTTCCTAAGTTTGAGAACTCCCAGCGCAGTGACAACACAATCGCATACGATCTTTCCAAACCGGATGATTCATTTATTGCTGGTCACAATATAGATGGACGTACACTTTTTCCTGGTGCAGGGTACCTGGTATGTCTTATCCTGATTTCAATGAATTGAAACCTAGTAATTTAGGCTCAATTATTAAATTTGTACTCTTTTAGGTAATGGTTTGGAGAACAATGGCAAAATTACAATATTCAACCATTGAGGAAACCCCAATAATATTTGAAAACGTTCAGTTTAAAAGACCGATTGTGATGCATTCTAACGGCCCTGTAGAATTTACCATAACCTTACTACAAAACTCTGGGGAATTTGAAATATCTGAGGGTGAGGGAGCAATTGTTACAGGACAAGTTCGTTTAGCCAAATCAGTACCAGGCACAGAACAGCTCTCTTTGAATTTAACACCAAACCAAACCAATTCGTTGCCATTAAATACGGATGATATTTATAAGGAACTTCGAGTTCGTGGTTATTATTACTCAGGCATTTTCTGTGGTATTCAATCTTGTGACCTAGAGACGTCATCTGGAACACTTACATGGAATAACAACTGGATCGCTTTCTTGGACACCATGCTTCAATTTAAAATTATCGGAATGGAAACGAAACAGCTGTATGTGATTACGAACCTGCGGTACGCTTTTATAGATCCCAGACGACATCTGGATGCCTTAAACACTGGTGATACTTCTTTACCTGTAGTTGTTCACGATGAAATAGATGCTATATTCTCACCAGGGATTGAATTGAATGGAGTGAAAACTCGACTTATTCCTCGACAAACAAACCCACAACAAATGCCTGTTTTAGAATCCTACAAATTTTATCCATATGAAAATACACAATTAGATAATACAATGACGATGCAGGATGCTCTGAATGTGAAAATGCAAATAATTTTAGAGAATTTAGAATATGCAACGAATGTGAAGATAATAGAATTTGTGTACGGAAGCGGTTCTGATTTATTTTTACAGCAATTAAGTTCTATTCTAAGTTATCTTACTCGACATAAATTTGAGGTGTCCTTAGCTTTTGATAATACTAAACAAATGCAATATGTTGATTTACTGACTTTTGAAAACGTTAAGGTAAAATAATTTATTTCTTAGATAGCCTTTGATATTGACTATTTGACTTCTTCATTGATATCATGTATCCATTTTAACTAATTATATTAATTACCTTTACCTTTCTCGACTTTTCTGTTTCTATCTACATTATATTTATTTTATTTGTTATGTTAAATCCAATTATAGGTACCGTTTATGTATTAACATTTTAATTATTTATTTTAGATATTTTTAACAACAGACTTATCACGCAATAATGAATTTCAAATTATATTGGCTAGCAATATGCTGACTCAACCTATAGCCGAAGAATATTTAAAATCGATCACTCTTAACTTATCTGAATCTGGACTGATTCTGTTACAAGAACCACACGGAACAATAGACTCTACGCGCAACTTGATTGAAAAGTCAAAATTGATTTTAGTATCACAACAAAGGACAGTAGATGGCGACCTACTACTGTTACGTCGCAGACCTATAGAACTAACTGATAGCGTCATTATCGAGATAAAAAACGAAAATTTTGATTGGATAGCAACATTGCGTGAAGCGTTAAAGTCTGCTGCTACTAACAATCGACGGGTATATGCAGTATCAAGATCTATTAGCAGTGGTATAATAGGCTTTGGAACTGCTTTAAGAGCGGAATCAATTGGGCGTGCGTTAAGAATTTATTTCTTGCCAAATGCCAAGGAGGCTCTCTCACTGAATTTATCATTATATTCTAATCAGATACAGAAAGATTTGTATCTTAATGTATTACAAGATGGAACGTGGGGATCTTATAGACATTTCGTTATTTCCAACTTAGAATTGCAGTTAGTAAAAGTATGTTTTAATTTTTTTTTAATTATAACAAACATTAGGTCGATTCTCTTGTTTATTATCCGCTATATTTTCTTGCCTTTTCAGACAGAATCTGCCTACGTTAAGATGTTGACAACAGGAGATCTGTCGTCATTAAAGTGGACACAAAACAACTTGCACGTAACAAAACATGAAGAACTATGTCACGTGCATTACGCTTCTCTGAACTTCCATGATATAATGCTTGCAACCGGAAAACTTTACGAAGAATCGGACCATAAAAAATTTGATGATATGGTAAAGTATTAAAAAAATAAAATACATGCAGTTTACAGACACTTAGCCATCATATGCATCGAGTTCCGCAAGGGTATTTCCTGGGTCCCTCTTGATTTCTTTTGAATTGGGTTCTGTTGGTGTTAACGTAAGGGAACAAAGACGGATTATATTTTTTGCAATTATATATTTTTATACTTCCAGGACTGTCAATTAGGATTAGAATATAGTGGAGTTATGTCAAATGGAATGCGAATTATGGGTATTGTAACCGAACGTGGGTTGGCAACTACAGTGCG
The DNA here is from genome assembly GCA_905187575.2 of Celastrina argiolus. NCBI lineage: Eukaryota > Metazoa > Arthropoda > Insecta > Lepidoptera > Lycaenidae > Celastrina > Celastrina argiolus. The sequence continues at coordinate 1,209,977 of LR994591.1, read as the reverse complement.
AGTCAATCCTGATTTTCTCTGGGAGGTTCCAAACGAATGGTAAGTATAAGTAACTCTGTTTGAGTACCAAATAGTAAAAATGGATTGTCTATATTTCTCATAATTTTTGGGTGAAATGAATACTTGCTTTGGATTTAACATGTTGCATATTGTCTGATTGTTATCAGTGAACGGAAGTGTTCGCCCAGTTACATGATATGCAACTGCGTTAATAACACTTCCGTTCGGTAACGGTGGTAAATGTTTCAACAGATTCACGTATCAAAAAGTTTGTCATAACAATCAACTAATTTGAACTCGCAGGTCGTTGGAGGAGGCGGCGACCGTGCCTGTTGCGTACGCGACTGCGTACTACGCGCTGGCGGTGCGCGGGCGCATGCGGCGCGGCGAGTCAGTGCTTGTCCACGCGGGCTCGGGCGGCGTGGGGCAGGCCGCCATCGCCATGGCTCTAAACGCCGGCTGCACAGTATTCACTACAGTGGGCACGGCTGACAAGCGCGCGTTCCTCTTGGAGCGCTTCCCCGGGCTGTGCGCGGACAACGTCGGCAACTCGCGGGACACGAGCTTCGAGCAGCTGGTGCGGCGGCGCACGCGCGGCCGCGGCGTCGACCTCGTGCTCAACTCGCTCGCCGGCGACCAGCTGCTGGCCTCCGTGCGCTGCCTGGCGCCGCACGGCAGGTTCCTCGAGATCGGACGGTTCGATATCACAGAAGATACAAATTTGGTTAGTAATTTTTGATGAATAATATACCTCGTCGTTATTTGACTGCTGTCGCTTGACATAAAAAAATGTGAAGTGTCTTCAGAATACTTCCTCATATCGATCCTTAAATACTAAATGAATAAAAAGAAAATATAAAATGTAAATTCGCTGTCCTAGTCTCGAATTCATTGAATTTATTGGTTCAATAAACGCGCTAGTTAGTTGAATTTCATCAAAAACTGTTTTTGTGCTCAACGAAGTGGACACAGGTCAGCTAGTAAATTATAAAAACTTTATTTGTAGGGCATGTCTGTGTTTATGAAAAACACCACCTTCCACGGTATCTCGCTCAAGGACCTGTTCGAAGCCGACGCGGGCGTCGAGAGGAGTGCCGTGGTGCGGTGTGTGAGCGAGGGCATCATCAGCGGTGCGGTCACGCCGCTGGCACGTGACGTGTTCAGCAGCTCGCAAGTTGAACAGGCATTTAGGTAACATCTCTAAGAATTAAATACATAGTTTTAATACCTACTAAATATAATGTAAAGTTGTTGTCTGTTGACTACGTCTCAATCTACTACCAAAAATATCGCACTTTCAAACAGATACATGGCAGCCGGCAAGCACATTGGCAAAGTGATGGTTCGTGTTCGCGAACACAACGAACCGTTGAAGAGAAATGCACTGCCCCAAGTCCTGATACACCCTGACAAGGTCTACGTTATTATAAGTGAGTAAAACGGATAGTAAAGTTGTGTTATATTTATTGGAGTCTGCTTTTAGATTCTAATTTTAGGTATCTGTGTATACAGGGTTTAAAAATACAAGTTATACCTAATATCTTTGGGATTATACCCTTTCTCATTCTGGAAATGTATTTTTTTGTCAAAAACTTTGCGCCCTGTATAAATACACTGATATAATATAATATTAGTCAGTAAAATGACATTTCTGTGTCACATCCCCTCTCTTTCTTCCATTGTCAGTTAGCAGAGACATAATGATTTTTGCCCGTCATTTTACTAACCGAGATTAAAAACCAGGGTTTAGTATACATCTAAGCATGTATATATGTATCAGAAGATATACTTGCCTGTCACCGCATCGAAGCTTCTATACGGATGAACCGGCTTGGAACTAGTTTTGTTATGTTTTAAACTAGTTTTGTTATCTTTAGAAAAATATAAATTTTCCATCTTTTTGCTAAAAGATGGCCCCGTGCGAGTTTCTTACGCCGGTTCTTCTCGGCGGGTTAGGGTTGAACCGGTGGTAGCTTGTTTTACTTGATGACTTTCCGAAAACAGCTTGTTAAGTTTCATTTGGAAATAAAACGTTATTTATTTATTTAAAGGTGACGTGTTTGAGATACAGCACCAGATATACCTTATACCTTAAGCCAAGTTGCCAAATGCTAATTGAAGACATGAGTGGATGAAGGTATAGGTATGTATATGTCGAAAAAAAATTCTACCCACAAAATTGACTTTAAACTGTCATTTAAAGATTTTATGATATGTTGTAACGTATTAAATACATTAATTCTAGAGACGGATCTTAAGATTAATGTACTCGATTCGTTACGAAATATGTATTTAAAAATGTTTAAAGTGACAGTTTGACCTCAATTTTCTCGAAATCAGTATTTTGCGTATATCACCTTCATCCACTCATGTCTTCAACATGTCTTCTTTACGACGACGAACTTGGAAAAGGAACAAGTGTAGAACCGTCTGTTAGTGCCTTTTCACATGTACACGGTCACGGTCGCCGTGCCGTGCAACCGTGCAAGCTCTTTCACATGTATACGGCTTACACACGGTCGCCGGCGGGATGTTGATTGTTGCCGTATTATGAACAATTTTGGGGAACAACGACGTCTTGTATCATGGAACAAAAAAAAAGATAGCCTTACTCCTATTGTATCTGTCGCAGTCATCTAATTGAAATCGTCATTTCATTGAGTGACTAGTGTTTTTATCGAATGACGACATTAAATTGAATGACTAAAGGACAACTCGTCGAGTTGTTTATTGTAACGTCCAACGTCTTGACTAAACGTCATTTAGTCATTTAGCGTAGTCGTTGAATTACCTACTTATGGAACACCTAGTTAGGTGACATTTTTTTCTAATTTGCGCTCATACTACCGATATTTTATCTATATATATATAACTATATAAGCAAATTCTACTATAAATAATTCACAGATAAATAATATAACATGTTTTGTATGTTTTAACAGCTAAATTAGGAACATGATGATGTACAGCATGTTTAAAACTTAGCTTCATTATGTCTCAGTCAGTTTCACCTCAAATTAGAGTAGCCGGCAGCGACGTAATAATAGATAAATCCATGATGTCACACTATTTTATAACGAGTATCGCACTTTAATGTAGATTTAATGAAAAAAAAAAATTACACAGTGCTATCAGTGCAAGCTGTTGACGCCATATTTGTTTTGGCGACTACTAGCGCCGCAGTAAGAAAAAGTTTCAATAACCTGACTGATTTTAATCCGCTAACTAATTGGACGTTGAGTGACGATTGTTCAACCAATGTTCGGCCTAGTCTTTCAATTTAATGTCGTCATTTGATAAAAACGCTAGTCACTCAATGAAATGGCGATTTCAATTAGATGACTGCGACATATCGACGTCGTCAACGTCGACTTCATTACATACGTCAGAGAATATATTGGATAAATCCGTACAATACTTTGAGAAAGGAAAAGGGAGATTTTTACACAAAGTTTATGGAACTTAGAGAACATTTTCAACATCGATTTCGACAGACATTCTGCAATAATCGTCCGTCCGTTTCCCTATGATTTTAGCTGTCGAATGGTATTTGCGCTCGCCGTGCCGTACCGCGCCCGTGTTCATGTGAACGCGTCTAGACAACTCCATACAAGACTATCCCACCAAAAACATTTTCATGTAAAAATGTTGCCAAGACGAGTCTATATAGCTTACCCTGTGAAAAAGTTATCAGATATCGTATAAAGCCAAACTCTAAAGACTACTCGCCCTAAATCTACAAGCACCTTGATCAAAATCTATCAAAAAGTGGACAAATCCCATGTAGAACCCAAGTTCTTGATCTATGCGCCCTTACTTTACTAGGCTTAGCTTCACTTACTCTACATTTCAGTTAAAACGTGATGCTTGGCCGTTATATTTTACACACGATAAATGAATGCCTATAAAATCTTCGTAACGGTAGCAAAACGGCCAAGTATCACGAAACAAAACGGCCAAGTAACCGACGCCCAGCGCCGCGACGCCTGCCAACGCCCAGCGTCGCGACGCCTGCTGCCGCCCAGCGCCGCGACACCAAGCGCCGCGACGCCTACCGACGCTCAGCGCCGCGACGCCTGCTGACCCCCAGTGCCGCGACGCCTGCCAACGCCCAGCGTCGCGACGCCTGCCAACGCCCAGCGTCGCGACGCCTGCCGAAGCCCAGCGCCGCGACGCCAAGCGCCGCGACGCCTACCGACGCCCAGCGCCGCGACGCCTGCCGACGCCCAGCGCCGCGACGCCTGCCGACGCCCAGCGCCGCGACGCCTGCCGACACTCATCGCCGCGACGCCTGCCGACGCTCAGCGCCGCGACGCCTACCGACGCTCAGCGCCGCGACGCCTACCGACGCTCAGCGCCGTGTCGCGACGCCTACCGACGCCCAGCGTCGCGACGCCTGCCGACGCCCAGCGTCGCGACGCCTGCCGACGCCCAGCGCCGCGACGCCTGCCGACGCCCATCGCCGCGACGCCTGCCGACACTCATCGCCGCGACGCCTGCCGACGCTCAGCGCCGCGACGCCTACCGACGCTCAGGGCCGCGACGCCAAGCGCAGCGACGCCCAGCGCCGCGACGCCTGCCGACGCCTACCGACGCTCAGCGCCGCGACGGCAAGCGCCGCGACGCCTACCGACGCCCAGCGCCGTGACGCCTGCCGACGCCCAGCGTCGCGACGCCTGCCGTCGCCCAGCGTCGCGACGCCTGCCGACGCCTGCCGTCGCCCACCGTCGCGACGCCTGCCGACGCCCAGCGCCGCGACGCCTGCCGACGCCCAGCGCCGCGACGCCTGCCGACGCCCAGCGCCGCGACGCCTACCGACGCTCAGCGCCGCGACGCCTGCCGACGCCCAGCGCCGCGACGCCAAGCGCCGCGACACCTACCGGCGCTGGGCGTCGGCAGGCGTCGCGGCGCTGAGCGTCGGTAGGCGTCGCGGCGCTGGGCGTCGGCAGGCGTCGCGACGCTGGGCGTCGGCAAGCGCCGCGACGCCTACCGACGCCCAGCGCCGCGACGCCTGCCGACGCCCAGCGTCGCGACGCCTGCCGACGCCTGCCGTCGCCCACCGTCGCGACGCCCGCCGACGCCCCGCGCCGCGACGCCTGCCGACGCCCAGCCCCGCGACGCCTGCCGACGCCCAGCGCCGCGACGCCTACCGACGCTCAGCGCCGCGACGCCTGCCGACGCCCAGCGCCGCGACGCCAAGCGCCGCGACACCTACCGACTCTCAGCGCCGTGACGCCTGCCGACGCCCAGCGCCGCGACGCCTGCCGACGCCCAGTGCCACGACGCCCAGCGCCGCGACGCCTACCGACGCCCAGCGCCGCGACGCCTGCCGACGCCCAGCGTCGCGACGCCTGCCGACGCCCAGTGCCACGACGCCCAGCGCCGCGACGCCTACCGACGCTCAGCGCCGCGACGCCTGCCGACCCCCAGCGCCGCGACGCCTACCGACGCCCAGCGCCGCGACGCCTACCGACGCCCAGCGCCGCGACGCCTACCGACGCTCAGCGCCGCGACGCCTGCCGACGCTCAGCGCCGCGACGCCTACCGACGCTCAGGGCCGCGACGCCAAGCGCCGCGACGCCGGCCGACGCCCAGTGTCGCGACGCCTGCCGACGCCCAGCGCCGCGACGCCTGCCGACGCCTACCGATGCTCAGCGCCGCGACGCCTACCGACGCCCAGCGTCGCGATGCTTGCCGACGCCCAGCGTCGCGACGCCTGCCGACGCCCAGTGCCACGACGCCCAGCGCCGCGACGCCTGCCGACGCCCAGCGCCGCGACGCCTGCCGACGCCCAGTGCCACGACCCCCAGCGCCACGACGCCTGCCGACGCCCAGCGCCGCGACGCCAAGCACTGCGACGCCAAGCACCGCGACGCCAAGCGCCGCGACGCCTACCGACGCCCAGCGCCGCGACGCCTGCCGACGACCAGCGTCGCGACGCCTGCCGACGCCCAGCGCCGCGACGCCTACCGACGCTCAGGGCCGCGACGCCTGCCGACGCCCAGCGTCGCGACGCCTGCCGACGCCCAGCGCCGCGACGCCCGCCGACGCCCAGTGCCACGACGCCCAGCGCCGCGACGCCTGCCGACGCCCAGCGTCGCGACGCCTGCCGACGCCCAGCGCCGCGACGCCTGCCGACGCCCAGCCTCGCGACGCCTAGCACAAGGAATTCAATAGAATATTTTGAGTCACTGACAAGCTAGTTTCTTACAAATCACATTATAATAATGCTAAGCATACAAAGAACTTTACAGAAAAGAAATTTAACAACAGATGGAGCTTGTGCCGGACCTGTTCCATACACCGACAGTTATTTTGTGACCGACAGCAATTTACAACTATTAGCTGCCTGCATATTCGCGCACACAAATTTTCCTCTCATAAATAATATAATAATATATTTTTCATCTTCCGTAAAAGTCGGTCACCGATTAATAATTGGTGACCGACTTTTTGTAGATGAATAATAGAATATACTGATTGCAGTAGTGCAACGCACTCAACATACATAAAGTCGGACATAAATTATATGGAGCAAAACTCTGAACGATTATGGGTCCTACAAAAAGTAGGTCGTAGGTTTTTTATGTACTTGTATATTATATTCCTTTTATAAATTAAAGATCATCAGATCCTTATAATAAACATCCTTTTGAATCCAATATGGTGGTCCAGCATATTGGATTCAAAATGGCGGCATTTACATTTTAATAATTTTTTTGTTGGTTTTGTAGCAATAACAGCTTACATAACTTCAGCTTTCTAAGATTTCCGGAAGTAACCTAAGAATTTTGATGATCTATAAATGAGTCAGTGACGAAATTAGGGGTTTTTACACATCGATTAAATGTAAAGTATAGTAGCTACGACATTCAAACTATGTATAATTCATGTATTTACTGGTGTCATTATATGTTGAAATTTTTAACTATTTAGCATCATCAAAGCAAAGTTATGGGTGTTCAAAAAAACGACGAAACCTTTCGAGAAAAGGTAGGTCTTGCCCTTGCGCTTCGCTTGGCTCGTCTTGACGGGGGCACGACCGTGCCCCCAGATAAAGACGGCTGCCGCGTCAAAACCGTGCATAGTGGATAAGGACGGCTGACACGCGGTCGCGGCACGGTCGCCGTGCCATGTGAAAGCTCTCATTGTTGCTCATACATTACTATTTTACACGGCACGGCAACCGTGCCGCGGCCGTGTACACGTGAAAAGGCACTATATCTAAGTGAAATAAGCGTCGCTAAATTACATAGCATCGCTAAGTGCCATAATTAATCATAGATATGTTAATTAGCAATTCCTTAATATGTACTTATTTTTAGCTTTAGCAACTTGGATAGGTTCAGCTCTGATATTGCTTGACAATGTACTAAAATTCTTTTTAGGTGGTCTAGGTGGATTCGGTTTGGAGTTGGCGCACTGGCTCGTAGCTCGCGGCGCCAGGAACCTCATACTGAATTCCCGACACGGCGCCCGCACTGGATACCAGACGTGGAATATACAGAGGTAATATTTGAAGGCATGAATCGATGAAAGTGATATGTAGCGAAATTCTAATTTTGAGAAAATTGAGTTCAAACTGTCACTAAATACATTTTAGAATACGTCGTAAAGTGTTAAGTACATTGTACCAAAGATCCGTCTCTAGAATCAATTGTTAATGGAATCAGGCGTTACTTTGCGGAAATTCATAGCATAAAATTTAAATATATTAATATCTAGCAATATCCTGCGAAAAAAATATAACCACAACCTGCTATATGAGTGAGTGTACGTATAGGCATTAGTTGGATGCCCCTACCTCCTTCCCACACTGCTTATGCGTACACTCGCAACCAAAAACGTGAAAACATGCAGGTTGCAAAACTCGACGCGCATTTGGCTCTGACCCCGGAGCAGCCTCAGAATGTAGACTCTGCGAACAATACTCGTTAACTTAACGAACATTTTGGTAAATTGTTTGATAAGTGTTATCCATAAACTGCGCTCGCCAACCTGCCTGCGAAACGTGGCGAGAATAGGCAGCTACCCTCCTTGAACTACTTTGGCTTATGTCCAGTACGTTATAGCTGAAACGAGACGAACTTGCACGGGGCACGATGCATTACGACGACGATAAGTTTTACTAATAATAATTTTTGGAACGCGCGCTTAGGCTTCGCTCGAAGTGCGTGCGAGTGGTGGTCGACACCCGCGACTGTGCCTGCGAGGCTGCGGCGAGAAGTCTCCTGCGAGAAGCGGCAGAGATAGGCCCAGTGGGTGGCATATTCAATCTCGCCGCGGTGCTGAAGGACGGCAGCTTCGAACACCAGACGCCGGAGTATTTCGACATGGTGTCCAGACCCAAAGTTAAGGGTGAGTTCAGAAGTGTGAATGTTTGTCACTTCTCGCCGTGAAGAAATTAAACCTGCCACCATCTTGTAATGGCTTGTTAGAGAAGTCCGAGTATGATTGCACTCTCGTATACTGAATTTGAATGCTAATCAACGGTTTACCCACTAGGCTCTTCCCTATATTTACCCCCGACAAAGAAGAGGGTTGATAAAAGTTTGCTTCTCGGTGTCTGGATGAATCTATTTTTATATTTTCTTAGCTACAACTCATCATCATCAGTTCGCTCACCTTTTCGCTTTTTCGCTTAAAGGGGAGGCTTAAAAATTTATCTATCTTTTAATTTTGTTATAGTTCCCTACATTTTATAGTTAACCTACAAATAGGTGTAAGTTTTCAAGATGAATTTAAAAAACAAATTACAACCACAAAGTATGCACCAATAATGAAGACGAAATATAATAAGAGGTGAAAACTACACCATATTTCAGTAACGACAGCGCTAGACGTGGCGTCGCGGGAGCTAGCTCCGGGGTTGGAGTATTTCGTGGTGTTCTCGTCTGTGGCCAGCGGCAGGGGCAACTACGGGGCGAGCAACTACGCCCTCGCAAACTCCGCCACGGAGCGCATCGTCGAGAGCCGCCGGAGAGATGATCTGCCCGGGCTTGCGATACAATGGGGACTCATAGGTATCATATAAAAATGGATCGCAAAATGTATCGGTAAGCGCATTTAAACTCAACAACTCCTGGATCAGTTTGGCCAATTCTTTTTTTGTTGTATTTGTTATGGTCAGTATTAGATTTTTATGAAATAAAATGTTAAAATAAATAAGCAGAAAATTATAAAATTCCGCGTTGCGGTTCCGGGTTCCACGTTGCGGGTTCCGGGTTCCACGTTGCGGGTTCCGGGTTTTTGTTTTTTTTATTGAATTTCATCACAGTTTGTATGCTTAACGAAGTGGGCACGGGTCAGCTAGTAGGTAAAATAATAATAGTAACCACGTCGTATCTGGCAGACGCCATACTCCCGTCATAAACAACACAATCGACATTTATGGCAAAAATGAGTTAATAGTATCTTCGGAATCACCGCAACGAGATCTACCAGGATCAATCGCTCAATTTTTAAAAGCTGTTATACTTTTCGTTTTTTGTTAAATATATTAATAGCCTGGATAACACTGGAATACTTCCTACTCCTCCTTTTTTATTCTGATTAATTTCGTTGTGGGTCCCAAGACAGATTTAGCTCGTCCCTCGGGCATCCCTGAGATCATATCAAAGGGTTTGTCGTCGTTGGTTACCGCTGTCGATCCTGGCTCACAGGAGTTGCAGTGGTGGGAATAGGAGGTGGGACAATGCCCGTGAAAAAAAAGCCCGGACTATATGATATACGTAGACTTACAACTTCCATTACAGGCGATGTCGGCTTAGCTCAGGACGTAGACGTGGTCGCCGGTACTGGTGCCCAGCGGATCTACTCGTGTCTGGACACGCTGGGCAAACTCCTCGTGCAGCCCCACCCGGTTGTGACGTCGTGGGTGCCGCCGCCCAAAAAGGTCGCCGCACCGCAGAACCGACAGGACATAGCTCCCGCCATCAGCAGTATTTTAGGTATACCTCCGAGATAAATTAAACCCAAATGTAGACAAATCCGTCTATGACACAACCATAGATTAGTCAGTGATGCCAATTGGCCAATATTAACGCAATGACTATTGTTGGCTACATCAATCCATAGACTATATTCTACAGTCAGCAGGGTGGCAAAATAGCGTATTTTTACTGTGAAGGCTTTTCATTTCATGTTTAAGGCCGTGTTTCACCAAGCAATGTTAAAATTAACGCCATGTTAAAATACCATGCCATCTCATTAATTGACAGGAAATACGAGAGGGATAACAGCATATTTAACATGGCATTAACTTTAACATTGCTTGGTGAAACATGCCCTAAGTATGTTAATAATTACTTAATTGTTAGAAAATGTATTAGATAATGAGGTATGATCCTTTAATATACCTGTGAAAGTGTTGATAGGTAAGTGTGCACAGTATGTGAATAAGTAAAAATTTCGATGTTTTCGGTTTATTTACCTTTACGTTACATTTATCATAATTTATGGACAAACAATATTATAACTTCTGAAATGATTTCATATGACCTTTCGTTGAGGAGCTACATTGCCTTGGACAGATACATAAAATAGATAGGTACATAAAGTGTAAAATGACCAATAACTATAACTTTGGAATATGATAACTACCTTTTCGCATTCCAGAAATATATTTTTTTGTTAACAACACAAATACAACCTAAATGACTTTCGGCTGGTGCACCGACGCGCTTATCACTGAGCCACCGAGGTCGTGAAAATTATAACTATTTTACTAATTAATTCCCCAATCCCTAGGTATCAGTCTAACCGACAAATTCTCGAAGACAGCTACTTTTGAAGAGCTAGGAATGGACTCGCTCGTGGGCGCGGAAATAAAAAGAACGTTGGAGCGACAGTACAACGTCTCTCTAGCAATAAAAGAAATATACTCGCTCACCTTCGGGAAGTTAGAAGAACTGTCTGGTGGTCCAAAAGAGTCATCGCCGTCTTTAGATGAAGTGCCAATGTGTGAAGAGAGAGAACTTGTGCCCAAGAATGTTGTTGTGCGACTGCCCAGCATGGTAGGAGGTACCGTCCGTCCCGTGTTTATGGTAAGTTGTAGGCCAGACTGGTATAAATCCTCTTGAAGTCTCTGTGAAGCAGTACATGTGTATATGTACAACTTCAGGGCTAGAACAGTGATGTCTCGAAATGATAATACGGTACTAAGACTTCACCAACGCTTGTTAGTGTTAACGGCATGTTTAAATACCATACTTCTCATTCATTGACAGGAAACACGAGAGGGATAACATGATATTTAATGAAGTATTAACTTTAACATGTGTTGATAAAATTAGTACTTAGTACTAAGTACCACATAGTAGATAATAAAGTACTACAAACTAATAGTTTGTTAAAATCACTTTTTTGAGCCCACAACACATGCATTCGTTCTCCATTTAAGAATTTTAATCATCATGGTCCAGCCAGAGCCTGGTAGAGATACCTACCAGGCTCATGTGCCGACAGGAATTATTTGAGATGATTGATTAGATGTTTGATGGCGGTACCAGGGCGTGTTCGATATCAAGAGACAGATGGACTAGTACGATAGTACCGCCGATGGGTCCCACATAGGCTTGAAGAAGAAAAAGCCTTGGTCACAGATACACTGCAGATATCGGTGATGTTGCAGGTGCATCCAATAGAGGGCGTAGCGGGGCCGCTCCGTGAGATAGCTGGCCTTACCCGCGCGCCGGTGTTCGGCTTGCAGTGTGCGCGGGGCGTGCCCACAGGCCTGGCGGACATGGCGCGCTGCTACGTGCAGCGGGTGCGGGCGATGGCGCGCCCGCCGTACACGCTGCTGGGGTACTCGTACGGCGCTGCCGTTGCGGTCGAGATGACGCTACAGCTGGAGCAGGTAATATCTATAGAAGCCGGTGTTTGGCCTGCAGTGTGCGCGGGGCGTGCCCACAGGCCTGGTGGACATGGCGCGCTGCTACGTGCAGCGGGTGCGGGCGATGGCGCGCCCGCCGTACACGCTGCTGGGGTACTCGTACGGCGCTGCCGTTGCGGTCGAGATGACGCTACAGCTGGAGCAGGTAATATCTATAGAAGCCGGTGTTTGGCCTGCAGTGTGCGCGGGGCGTGCCCACAGGCCTGGCGGACATGGCGCGCTGCTACGTGCAGCGGGTGCGGGCGATGGCGCGCCCGCCGTACACGCTGCTGGGGTACTCGTACGGCGCTGCCGTTGCGGTCGAGATGACGCTACAGCTGGAGCAGGTAATATCTATAGAAGCCGGTGTTTGGCCTGCAGTGTGCGCGGGGCGTGCCCACAGGCCTGGCGGACATGGCGCGCTGCTACGTGCAGCGGGTGCGGGCGATGGCGCGCCCGCCGTACACGCTGCTGGGGTACTCGTACGGCGCTGCCGTTGCGGTCGAGATGACGCTACAGCTGGAGCAGGTAATATCTATAGAAGCCGGTGTTTGGCCTGCAGTGTGCGCGGGGCGTGCCCACAGGCCTGGCGGACATGGCGCGCTGCTACGTGCAGCGGGTGCGGGCGATGGCGCGCCCGCCGTACACGCTGCTGGGGTACTCGTACGGCGCTGCCGTTGCGGTCGAGATGACGCTACAGCTGGAGCAGGTAATATCTATAGAAGCCGGTGTTTGGCCTGCAGTGTGCGCGGGGCGTGCCCACAGGCCTGGCGGACATGGCGCGCTGCTACGTGCAGCGGGTGCGGGCGATGGCGCGCCCGCCGTACACGCTGCTGGGGTACTCGTACGGCGCTGCCGTTGCGGTCGAGATGACGCTACAGCTGGAGCAGGTAATATCTATAGAAGCCGGTGTTTGGCCTGCAGTGTGCGCGGGGCGTGCCCACAGGCCTGGCGGACATAGCGCGCTGCTTCGTGTAGCGGGCGCGGGCGATGGCGCACCCGCCATACAAGATTCGGGGGGTAACGCGATAGATGTGGACTAGGCACTAACAACAACATATTAGAAACTAGAATATTTAGGACACACGTAAAGAACACCACAAAGTATAAACTCCTTCAATTGACAAGTGGCAGGTAGTGGCGACCTGGCCGGAAGCGGATATCTTAACTCTAAACTCCCAAAAATCGATGTCTGTAAAGTCAGTTTACGGACGATAGTTTAACGTGACAATATCATAACAAAACGTTGATGACGCTCAAAGCCGATCGTGCCATTCGCTCGCTCGTGCAGCTCTCTCGCTCCGATCGTAATGTTACAATGTGCATACTTATTCGGGTGTGCATCCGCCGTTCACTAATTTATTAAAAATTAAAAGACGTTGTCACGCCAAATCGGGAAATAGCCCTAATGATCGACACCAGCTTCCTAAAGGAGAATGCAGAATAAGAAATATTTACTATTCAGGCGGGGTGCTCGTGTCGTCTCATCTGTGTGGACGGCTCGCCGCAGTACGTGAAGTCCATTATCCACCACGAGAGACTGTCGGAGAGGATCTACGGGCCCGCCTGCCATGGCCGCACGCTGGCGTACTTCACGCTGCTCGTGAACAAGAGCGAGGCGACGAAGGTAAGTGACAGCTCCTTGAGAAATGTTTATAACACTAACCTATCCATATCTAAAGGTTAAAATCCCGATCGCTGTCACACGTAAAGTTTTTGCTGTCAATAGAAATCTACTCCTATGTGTTTTGTCTCTGTCGCTCGATATTTAAAACTAGGTAAGTAGAAACAAACCTTCCGAATATTCTAGCCGATACTGCCTAAATTTTTCCGATCTGTGCGACCGTGACCAGCAGACCTGCAAACCAGGTTCTATGGCCACACCCACCGGTCGCGCGACGCAAGTCACAAGATTTATTTTGTTATATCTAGATCTCATGTCAGGTTTGCGTCGTATAGATCAGAGGGCTACCTTAATGTTGCGACTTGGGCTGATTGGTTGATCGACATATTCTCCGAGCTGCTATACTCGTTGATTCGTTTGCTGTTAGACCGACCAATAAGGGAGAGCCTTCGGACAGTTGACTATTTAACGCCCGACAGATTTTAATAAAATGGTTTCACTTCGATAGTTGATAAACTAACAATATATAATATCGCTAAAGTTATTATAAATTAACTGTGCTTACAATTTTACGGTGTGATATTTATTTATTTATTTTTATTTATTTAGGAAACAAACAGTCTTTTACATATTTTGTTAACTGTAGATAAAATACTTAAAGACTAATAGTTCCATATCATTTTACAGATAGGTAAATATAAAATACGGCAGATTCAAAATTAAAACTTATATGTACTAGGTTGTCTTTTAGTTAATTAAACATTGCGTAATTTTATTTTAACCTAACCTAAACAACTTATTAAGGAAAGAAAAGAATACATACAAAGAGACAAAACCGAACAAACACGTTACGAGATTATAGAACTAAGCGAAAAGATAAATGAACATATAAGAAAAGACAGGAAAATAAAAAGAAAAGAAACATTAAAAACGTATATCGAAAAAACAGGAGGAATTAAAAAAGCTAATAAAGTACTAAACAAAAATAAAACATGGATGCCAAACATAAAAACTAAGAATGGCGTTTCTACAAGTAAAAGAAAAGATATACTGCAAATTGCCACAGAATATTATAGAACACTTTACCAAAAACAAATGACGACAAATACAGGAAATCTTAAATTATTAAAGACCAACTCGAACCCAGTACCAATAATACTAGAGTCGGAAGTCGTAAACGCAATAAGCACACAAAAATTGGGCAAATCACCAGGAGCAGACCAAATATCAAACGAACTGCTAAGATATACAACACCAGTGATAGCTCCAATACTCACAGAGTTATTCAACGACATCCTAACTACAGAAAATATCCCTAAAGATTGGACAAAAAAAAAAGGGGACAAAGGAGATATGAACAACTACAGACCGATCAGTCTCATATCGAATATTTACAAGATATTTTCAAAGATAATTCTATCAAGAATCACTATCACACTTGATGAAAGCCAACCGAAGGAACAGGCTGGCTTTAGAAGTAAATTTACGACAATAGACCATATCCACGTAGTAAGGCAGGTCCTTCAAAAATACAAGGAATACAATAAAGTATATTATATAGCCTTCGTCGACTTCAATAAAGCCTTTGACTCACTAAATCATGACACCATTTGGAAGGCATTAGAAAATCAAGGAGTTGAGACCAAATATATTAGTATACTAATGATCATATACTGCAAAGCTACGGCGGAAGTGAAACTAGAACGAACAGGAAAAGAATTTCCTATAGAAAAAGGCGTCAGGCAAGGTGACCCCATCTCACCGAAGATTTTTTCTGCAGTTCTAGAAATGATCTTTCGTAACACGGATTGGGAAAAATATGGACTTAACATAAACGGTACCAAACTAAACCACCTACGTTTTGCTGACGATATTGTAATATTTGCAGAGAACTCAGAAACCCTAAAACTTATGCTACAACAATTGTCTGATGAAAGTGCCAAAGTAGGCCTGTCAATGAACACTGAAAAAACGAGGATAATGACAAACGCAACAAAAACAAAATACTAGTCAATGATGGGCAAATAGAATAATAAGTCAACGAGTACATATATTTGGAACCATAGATTAGAGTAATTTGTTTAATGTTTGGAACAGTTATTGTCGACGGAAGACATACCTAATGCAAAAAGAAGTAGACAGAAGAATAACTATCAGTTGGAAACGATTCTGGTATCTTAGTGAAGTCATGAAAGACAGGGATATGCCTATGAAAGAGAAGCGAAAAATCTACGATACATGCATCCTCCCAAGTTTATCATACGGATGCCAGACTTGGGCACTAACAAAACAACAAATCAGCAAAATACAAGCGTCCAAAATGGGATAGAAAGAAGTGTCATTGGTATTAAAAGAAGAGAGAAAGTGAGATTAGATATTATAAGGGATAAAAACAAAATTTAAGAATATATGCACCGTGTATAAACGACTTAAATGGAGATGGACTGGACACATGTTAAGAGAACAGAAAGAGAAGTGGACGAGAATTATAACGGAATGGTACCCTCGAGATGGAAAGAGAAACAGAGGAAGACAAACCAAACGTTGGGAAGACGATATGAAAAAGACGGCAGGGTTCGAGTGGATACGCACTGCCAAAAACAGGAGAAAATGGAAAGCTTTAGATGAGGCCTTTGTCGAAGGACAAGCTGTGACACAAAAACCGGTTGTTGATGTTGTGCTAAATTATTTTTTATTAGAATAAGTAGTATAATAAGTAGTATTACACATCATTTTGTTTTATTATTGTTAGTTTAAAGTACAGCAATAAAGGCTTATTTTATTTTATTTATTGTATTTTTAATTTTCTTTTGTAAGCATCCAAACTGATGATGTATCATTTATTTGTTACAGGTAGCAGGTTGTATCCGGGGCGCGTACAACTGGGAGGAGCGAGTGGACGCTACTGTAGATCTACTGAAAAACAAACTACCATTTCCGGTGGACGAAATAAAAATGGCTGCCAACAGATTTAGAGAAACGACGAAAGCGATGGATGAATATGAGTTGATCAAGCCCGTAAAAGGCCCTATAACCCTGTTCACTGCCAGCCAGAACCATGTGAAGATTGATGATGATTATGGCCTGAAGAATATGTGTTCTGGGCCTGTAGTAAGAAGACAGTTACAGGCCACCCACCAGACTATAGTGACAGGGGACTGCGCATCCATAATAGCCGACTGTGTAAACGAAATAGTTCACAGCTAATCAGTGTATAGGCAGAACTTAATGTCTTTTTAAAATTCAATTATATAAAATTAAATGGTAATGAGAAAGTATGTACAGTTTTTATATACTTACCTAATAACCTAAGGGCGTGTTTCACCAAGCAATGTTAAAGTTAACGCTATATTAAATATCAAGTTATCCCTCTCGTATTTCCTGTCAATGAATGAGATAGCTTGGTATTTTAACATGGCATTAACTTTAACATTGCTTGGTGAAACACGGCCTTAATCTACCTATTGAGTTTTTTGAATTGATTGAGACCGATAAGTACCCATCTATACTAATATTATAAAGCGGAAGAGTTTGTTTGTTTAAACGCGCTAATCGTCGTCGTCGCGACGTTAGGCGTCGCGACGTTGGGCGTCGGGCGTCGCGGCGTCGGGCGTCGTGGCGTCGGCGTCGCGACGTTGGGCGTCGCGGCGTCGGGTTTCGGCGTCGTGACGTCGAGCGTCGGCGTCGCGACGTCGGGCGTCGCGGCGACGGGCGTCGCGGCGACGGGCGTCGGCGTCGCGGCGTCGGATGTCGGCGTCGCGACGTCGAGCGTCGCGGCGTTGGGCGTTTGCGTCGCGACGTTGGGCGTCGCGGCGTCGGGCGTCGGGTTTCGGCGTCGTGACGCCGAGCGTCGCGGCGTCGGGCGTCGGCGTCGCGACGTCGAGCGTCGCGGCGTCGGCGTCGCGACGTCGGGCGTTGCGGCGTCGGCGTCGCGACGTCGGGCGTCGCAGCGTCGGGCGTCGGCGTCGCGACGTCGAGCGTAGGCTATTATACATATACGGTAGTACGCCGTCGTGGTCTAGTGGTTTAGTCACATGTAAAAAGTCGGTCCTGCGCCTGTTCTCTCGTCAGTCGTGTCGGTTTACCGTTCCACATGAGATAACCCATATGAGAGTAAAAGGAAGAGAGAGTGCTTCTGTGTATTGCGCACACACTTGGGCACTATAAAATAACTCCTGCGTAGCTGGCCTGGTTTCAATGAAATCGGCTACCGACACCGAAATCGTTGAGGGTAGCTATTATTTTTATACGGGAGGTTAGCGCGTTTAAACAAACAAACAATTTACATTTGGGGACTTTCGTTGCATGCGCTGCATAAACGGTTTAAGTCAATCAAACACCACGCGAACGAAGTCGCGGGCACAGCTAGTAATATCATAATTATCGCCTCCGTGGTCTAGTAGCCTAGGTCTCGACTCGGAGTCGACGGAGTCGCGGAAGTTTTGTTGTCCCTGTGGCTTCGTCAACGGCAGTGGAGTCGGAGTACCGCCGAGTTTTAGTGGGTAGGGCTGCGACCATTTACCATCTTTCGGACGCAGCGAGTCCTACATATCCGTTTAGGGAATCCCCAATCCCCCATGGAATGCTTAAAAGCATTTCTCTGCGATAAAAAAAAAGTTCTCGACTCGGAGGTCGTGGTTTAAAAAAAAATGTTAAAAACTATAACCCGACTTCGCAAAAAAGGGTAGACCCCTAAAAGGCTGAAACAAGAAAATAATTCAATTTGAAATCCAGATATGCATAGGTACAAAAATAGTCAAGTTTGTTTTCAAGTTTGGTTAGGACAATGAAAAAATTCTCGCGTCTAAGTCCATTATTTAAAATATTATTAAAAAAAAAAGTTAGAATAGACATGAGTCCCTTGTAAGTACCATGTTTAGGTCCAATTTAATTTAAATGTAAAGAAAGTGACGAGAAAATTTCACTTAATTGTCACTTATGTACGGTGCAATAAACAATATACTGATAAATTAATTTGATAGAATAATCTTAAAGATATAATAATCTATTTGTAGATTTAATTTGATCTCAACACAGTGTATTATTAAATGTGTACCAAAATTATATCTAGAGTATTTTGAATGTTGTGTTTTATTACATAATTTGCAAGGAGACAATTAAAAATCCACATAACCGTAACTCATTTATTCTATGCTCTTCCTAAAAGAAAATTAAATAGTATAATACATTAGGCTATTAGGAATTCAAATTCTGCCCGGGAATGTGCCAGCCTCGCGTTGGTCGTCCCACTTCTGGGCCCATTCATTGGGGCAGAGCGATGTGTAGACCCTCTTGAAGTAGTTGCACGGGTCATAGTTCTCACCACGCACCTTCTGGCAACGGTGGAAGTCCAGGTAGCTCTGGTAGCAATGTCTGAAAACAGTAAACAGTAGATTAAATTATGCTTTCAAGAACTAATTTCATGGTCATCAGCTGGGGGCTTACTCTCCAAACTGATTCGATTCGTGCCGCATTCTCTCGAATAAATTGACGTTTGTTTATTTTGATTTTCAGTCGATTGATAAGATCGGGAGTACAAAAAGTTACGATCTAACGATTTTCTTTATCCTGGTTAGTTTCAAAGTAATCCACCAAATAAAATACCAAGAGCCGTTGAGATGGAACTGATTCGATTCTCGATTGTGTCGGGAGTAAGCCTGATGTACCACATTTACATCTTATGTAAGGACGAATATAAAATGGGACACAGTTTGCAACTATAAATTTCTCTTCTTTAAATAAAGATATGGATTGGGACAATTGATAGTATGGTCCATTATCAATTATTGACATCAAATTCAAATGTCATATTTAAAAGTTGTGTTTATTACCAATCTTTATTAGATCAATATGCAAATGTTTTAATATACAGGATGTAAAAAGAGCAGTCACTATAACTTCGTGGGGTAATAACCAGGCAAGAGATATATCTGTCGCAGTCATCTAATTAAATCAGCTACTTCATTGAGTGACTAGCGTTTTTATCGAATGACGACATTTAATCCCCGCCGCCGCCCGCCGTAACGAAATGCAAAAACCAGGACTCGCCGTGGCGGCGGAGGCTGGTCGGCGGAGGCTGGTTCGGCGACCAGAAAGCCGGAGCTGCCTATCGATTCCACGTAGAACTTGTCTATTTTATCTAACCTCTAAACTACAACTGTAAATATTTTCTTAACTAGTGGTTGTGGTTGCTGAGTAAAGGGGAGGGTAGGGGGATTTCCTTTGTACCCTTACCGCCGTCTCCACCTTTCTCCCCTGTTTTACTCCTGGAAATATCCCGGAAACACAGACATAACCTCAAAACTTCAACCATAAATATCTTCCAAACTAGTAGTCTCCTAAAGGTGGGAGTGGTAGGGGGGGTTCTCCCCCTCCCCTCCTCTCCCTCCCTCCACCCCCCAATTAAGAGGGATTTATACTAAATTTTTTCCAGCTCCTCCTTTTTTGGAAGTCGGTTAAAAAATCGGAAAATTATTCGCTAACAAACATAAAAAAAACCTACTTATTCATCGAATTGAGAAAGCTCCTCCTTTTTGGAAGTCGGTTAAAAAATCGGACTAAATGACGTTCAGTCAATGACTACATGACTAAATGACGTTCAATCAATGTTCAGTCAAGACATTGGACGTTACAATAAACAACTTGACGAGTTGTCCTTTAGTCTTTCAATTAAATGTCGTCATTCGATAAAAACGCTAGTCACTCAATGAAATAGCTGATTTAATTAGATGACTGCGACATATCCATTGGTTTATGTATAGTCATTTGCTTTTAATCCACTGTTTTTTTTTTGTCGCGTATTCATAATTATGAATTTAAGTGTGTATACTATTCACTGAAATACTGCTGTTTACTTCATTATGAAAATAATGTATTCATCATTTTGAAACACTTTGCTGGTTACATCGCTTTGAATGCAATAAGGTGACGATATTTTTGAAAAATTAAACGTAGTCATATTTTTGCAAATTTGTAGATGTATCCATGTTAGTGCTGCCGACTGTACAACCTGCACAACACAGCGATCAGGTGATTACGCTAAGAGGTCAATAGCACGCGTAAGACGTTCATTACGTACTAGGGCAAAAATTATAAAATGTAAGAATTTAATGCAGAACATTGTTCCAAACAGTTCAGTCTTGCGACTAAAAATAATAAATTGCAAAAAAAAAATTTTTTTTTTAATCAAAAACCACATAATGAAAAATATTAATTTCTAGAATGAGAAAAGGTCCTTTAATCATATCCCAAAGTTATTGTGACTGCTCTTTTTACACCCTGTATTACACAAATTTGATATTGACATATTCACCACACCTTGAACAGGCATGTAAATTTACATACTGTATTAGTTTTATTGCGAGTTTCTCGCCGGTTCTTCTCGACAGTGGTAACTTTTTGTGTTGACATCCCGAGAATAACTTGTTAAGTTTTATAGTCAGGGTTCCCCCATACATTGTTTTCACTTGATTTGTATTAAGCAAATTTTTCGTGAGTAGCTTCAATTTGATGAGTCGCCCAATAATTTCTTGGACGAACCTTGGGGGAACCCTGACTATTATTTGAAAATAAAAAAAATCATTTTCATTAGAATGTGAAATGATTATTACTAATAAACTCAAGAAGCTTCCTAGGCTTTTTTTAATATGATTAAACAAAAATAAAGTTGATTACCAAATGAATTGTGTGAACTTCTGTGATAGTAAATAAAATCAAAAACATTACCTGGTTTGATTCTGGTTAGGGAACCGCGGGTCAAAGGGTGCGGTTTTAATGTCCTCAGCTGATTTGAGCATTGCAGGCATATTTACTGCAACGAAAGAACATTATATTCATTCTCTTAATCTTTTATTGGTGAATACTGTCACTTTACATAATAGAAATCAAGAGAGGACTATACAATACAAAAATTAGTAATACAGAAAGTCTTATTGAGTACAATAATTAAGATATTATTTTACAAGTGGCCTAGTCTTTCTCTCTTCTTCACAGGAAGTTTCCCTATATTTCTTAACCTCCTGCATGTAAAGCGACCATGCGTCTTTGGGAGCGTCCGCAGGCTGCTCGTCTATAGCTTTAGCCTTTTTAACCAGTCCTGTCTTTAGAACTCTTCCACCCCTCCTTTTGCCAATGAATGGCAAAACTGGCTTCTTCATTATTGGCTTCTGTTCAACAGGCTCCACTTTCTTTGTCTCCTCTTGAAGTTTCTTGAACATCTCCAGGAAACTGCCATCATTTTTAATAGGCAATGGTCCCTTTGATTTTGATGTGGAAGCTGTTTGCAACACTTGTTCAGCAGAAGGCAGAAGTTCTGCAAAATTGGGTCCCTCGACTTCAGGTGGGTCTCCATACTCAATATCATCAACTGTTGTTGATTCTATGGCCCCAGGTGGTGGTTTTAGTTCTTTAGGTGGTGTTCTCTTTGCATCATGTTTACCCTGTTGGCTCCTGTGCATTTTCCAAAATCTTTTTCTATCGGCCACAGTAAATTGTCCTCGTCTTTTATCATCACTACCACTTCCGCTATAACTGCGACTCCTAGAACGTGAACTGCGTGATTTAGATCTAGACCGACTTTTTGGACTTCTGAGTCTTCTATTTTTGTATCTGGAATTGGACCGGCGTTCTCTTGAGCGACTCTTAGATCTATGTTTGGATTTCTTGATAGAATGCCTGGACTTTGACCGTGATCGTGATGACCTTGTGGAATGACTGGAGGAAGAATATGACCTACTTCGTGATTTCTTATGTTTATGTGGAGGAGTATATGATCTAGAATGAGATTTTGATCGTGATAATGAACGGCTCTTTGCATAACTTCTTGGAGGGGTAACCGAGGCATCTCTTGCCCGTCTAGGTGGAGTTTTGGAAGACCTTTTGTTCTTTTTCTTTTGAGGTGTGACTGATCTTTTGTAAGCTCTTGGTGGTGTGACTGATGATCTATCAGTACTTTTGTGTCTCTTTGGGGACACTCCTTTTGCTGGCTTACTTGGTGGAGTCTGGACTTCTCTTGATCTCCTTTCCCTAGATTGTTTACTTTTTATTATTTTTCTTTCCTCAGAATTAATTTCTCTCTTAATAATTGTAGCTGGTCTATTTTTATCATAATTATCTATAGGTGATTTAGTATCACGACGAACATTCGACGATTTTAATTTTGGCGGTGGTGTTCTTATGGAGCGATCTCTCCTACTGAATGAGGTTTTTTTATATGACTTGTTGGACTCGGAAGACTCGGATGAAGCTGACTTTTTCTCCTTTTTCACAGTGACTCTCGAATATGATCCTGACCTAGAGCTTGAACGATCACTGGAGGAATATTTACGGCGCCTTGTTTTAGAATTACTTCGCGACTTTTGACGCCTGGAGCTCTCGTAGCCGGGAATATTACTGCGCGAATATTCTCTTTCCCGTTTGACATATGGAGACACACTGCGGTTGTAAGAACGGCGAGAGCGGTCAAAACCATCTCGAGAAGGCCCACTCGGTGCTTTTGAGTTGTCATAGGACCTGCTATAATCATAACCAGCTTGCTGCTGAGGATAAGTACTCCTAGAACCCTCATAATAGCCACTATCCCGTTGATAGTACGAGGCATCGTAATTATAACCGTAACTGGAGGCCCCGTAAGCCTGATAGTCATAGGGCTGTCCATACTGGCTGTAGCTGACACCAGTCCAGGGGTCTGTGGTGGGCAAAGGCGCGGCCTGCGGGGGGGCGTGCGGAGGGGCGCGCTGCGGGGCGTAGTCCGCCTCGGCTCCGGGAGGGCCGCCGTCCCACGCGTCCGATTCGCCACGATACGAGGACATACTTATACAAGCCTCTTCGCATAACCTGCGGCAGTTTGTAGGTTTGCACACACCTACAAACAGAACAACTTTTCGGTGTAGACAACAATTCTACGTTCCCCTCTCGCATTGCACGCATTTATTGATGTTTCGTAGTAAATTTTGTGAAGAGGAACAACAAATTACGTAATACACGTCCGACTTTGCACATTTTTACAAAAAGCATGCATCAAAAGTATAGCATAATTAACAAAAAAAATAATAAAATTCATTCTACGATATGCTCACCTTTCTTTAAGAAATGTTATTCAACAATTTAGTAAAATAATTCCAATAGAAAATGGCAGCGAACACAATTCGCTTTCAAAGACAATAATTTATCAATTATCATAGAGTAAAGACGTGAAGAAAAAAATATCGCCTGGGAACACACAGTATGACTTTGTCACTATAATCTAAACTGATAAGATCGCAATGTTTTACGGCAATCGTCGTGTTGAAACTTCTGTTAAACTACTGAAATATTAGAGGGCATTTTTATTAGTTCATTTAGATTTTAGTTGTTTAATGTATCTTTAAAATATGTACTTTATTTTATGAGAGACGTGACTCTGAAACTTTTATACACTTGCTTTTTTTTAATTATGGCTATTTATGAAAATGAAATTAATGAAAAGTAGAAGTTGCGCGTTTTTTATTTTGACATATTTTTAAAGGTCCGGGTTGTTTGGCTCGTTTTATTTTTTGCCGAATTTTCTCTTAATTTTAAGTGTTTTTTAAGATATTTAGCCATAATAAATCGATAGATGAGTAAGTCTAAGGTCTCAGCAGAATGGAAAAAGCGTGTAAAGTCCGAATACATGCGCCTCCGGCAGGTGAAGGTAAGACGAATTAGCCATTGTGTGAACACAGTTGTTTGTCTGGAAAATATAGATAATTAACTTGGAATCGCAATATTTTCATAGAGATTCAAGCGCGTCGATGAAGTGAAGGTGGCATGGGCGCGAAATCTGCGGCTTATGTCGGAGGCGGTAGAGAACCGCGACAACGAATGCCCGGAGCGCGGGCGACCGTTCTGGCCACCGCCGGCACCCTCCTCCAACCATGAGAGTCTCATGAAACGAGCTGAAGTCACCTACACAGATGGTATGTTAAACATAAAAATACTATGAGTTCTACTTGCTTCCGCCACTTTGGTCCCTTACAGAATAGGTTCTATAATATTCTAATGTAGCCGAAACAGATTATATATACATTGTATGCCTTGTATTGTAAAGTGATTAGTTAATGACATTACAATTATTGTACTGTGAAGTGTGAACTAGCATACTGAGGCAACATTCTCTGCCCAGTCACTGTACAGAGTGCAGCAGTCACATGAACATGTAGACAGACTCTATGAGTGGTTTATTATGTTCTGAGTCTTTTGTTTTTACTAAATAAATAATATATTAGCTTTCTCTGCGGTTAAGCCCACATGGAATAAATAGTATCCTGTGTTAATGCTAATATCTCCAAGAAAATGTGAACAATATTATATCATGATCAGTTACAGATATTCAATTTTTTGATTTAAATCCCTAAAGGTTTTGGACACTATTTTGGTGGAACCAAACAATTCCACCAAAATAGTGTCCAGAACATTTGTCCAAGCAAGTCCACCGGAACAAACATCTGTTAACAATGTTCGCAGCAGTTCAGAACACCGGTGGAGTCGCACCTTAAGATTATAAATTAATTGTTAACATTCCTCACTTTGACAATTTTAAATTCAATTCCAGCATCTGGCGTAGTGACTACTCAGCAGGTACCAATCCGAATCATCAACTCAGTGAACCCCATCCCTACAATGTACACCTGGGCGCCGACGCAGAAGAACTTCATGGTGGAGGACGAGACCGTGCTCCACAACATCCCCTACATGGGGGATGAGGTCCTCGACCAGGACGGCACATTTATCGAGGAGCTCATTAAGAATTATGATGGAAAAGTTCATGGTTAGTTTTATGTGGCATGGGTAATGGACTAGTATAGGGTATGTGGAGTATGGGAGATTTAGGCTCGAAATATGTCGGTTATACTCAAAATAATGAAAAAAAATGTATAAAATTTATATATTTAAGAAAAAATAGTTTTCCATCTTATTGGAAAAAGGGGGCACAGGGACACAACTGTGCAAGTCTGGGTAGCTCTAAACCAGTGGTATGTCATCATGTAGGCTTTAAAAGTGTTGCTCTCTAAGCTTTTTGGAAATAGAAGAATGAAAGAAGATGCTAAAAACCAGGTATGAAATGGGTATGAAATTTCGGATATGGATATTAAATTATTTCGGATTATCCGTTTGTTTCTGATAATTTCGGTTATGGATATTAAATTTTGGTTTCCTTTTTACAGACAAACTTTTATTTCGGATTCGGTTATGGTTACGGATAACTTTTTATATCAGATATCCGATAGTTTTGGTTACGATTACGGAGCTCCCTAACATCCCTGCTAAAAACACTTATAACCATGTTGTCTTAACTGCATATTTATTTATTTTCTTTCTCTAACCTAATGTGATGTGTATCTTTGCTAGGTCTCATTTCACACGCCATACAATATTTTGTTGATCCTAAATTATTGATCCATTGACATTTAAAACAAAATTTCAGGCGACAAGGAGGGTGGCTTCATCGACGACCAACTGTTTGTGGAGCTGGTGCACGCGCTCATGACCTACCAGACCAAAGACGAGGTTGCTGATGAGAGAAAAGAGAGAGAGGCACGACTTTCTAAAGAGGAGAAGGAAGTAATAAAATACTATATTTTATGGAGTTGTGCCCGTCATTAATTTGATGTCATAATATAGTATATTTCTTTTTAGCTTTAAGCTTATAGTTTTTATTAATATGTATAGAAAATAACCTTACTTTAAGCCTGACAGAAACATGTCAAATAGCTACAAAACAATAGCACCAATTTTGATCTAGTTTGTTTGAATGGTGCCTTGATCAAGAGTGTTCCTAGCTATAATTGATAATCACTCACTGCTTGACAATTTGGGGGTTACAAATTTTTTTTATAGTTATTTTTTTTTTTTTTTTTTTTTTTTTTTTTAAATATCTTGCAATCAGCTATATAGCTATAAGCAGATGGGATGTTAATCTCTATGTCTAGGGGTGCTACTCCCATTGGAGTACATCCCTTTATAATGTAGTCAGTCTAGTGCTGACTATCCTGGTCAAATATGTCTCGTCTCTTTTTTAGTCGACGATTTATTTCTGGGATTGTTAATTGCCCTGCAAGTTTGTTTTGATGATTTAGGAGTCTCGTTTTGTATTTTTCACCATAGGCATAAATTTCCTCTTTAACTGTTGGCATGTTTAGAATTTCATGCAGTTCTGATGTTTTGAGAAACCATGGTGCATTTGATATCTGCCTGAGTATGCTGTTTTGCATCCTTTGTATTACTGATTGGTTGCTAACGCTTGCAGTTCCCCAAAGTTGAATACCATATGTCCAAATTGGCTTAATAGTTGTTTTGTATAAAAGGATCTTATTCTCGTTAGATAGTTTGGAGTTCCTGCCCATCAGCCAATAGAGACCTCTGATCTTAATATTGACTTCCTCCCTTTTTGATTTAATATGATTCTTCCAGGTTAGTCTCCGATCCAGGTGCATTCCTAAATACTTTACAGAATCTTTATGTGGAAGCGTTATGCCATTTAGAAGGACAGGTGCACAGTCGTCTTTTCGGAGAGTAAACGTCACATGAACCGACTTGGTAACGCTAGCTGCTATTCTCCATTTTGCCAGCCATTTCTCTACTTTATGGAGGCTAGTCTGTAGTACTCGTGAAGCTTCTACTGGGCATTTGTCGGAGGCCAGAAGGGCTGTGTCGTCAGCAAAGGTAGCTGTTGTGACATTTGATGTTTGAGGTAAGTCAGATGTGAATATAGTGTAGAGATAAGGTCCAAGGACCGATCCCTGTGGTACTCCTGCTTCTATGTCGTAGAACTGGGATGTAGAGTCATCTTCTCTTACTTGAAATATTCTGTCAGATATATATGATTTTAGTATTCTGTAAAACGTATGGGGAAGTAAGGACTTTATTTTATATAGCAGGCCTTTATGCCACACCTTATCGAAGGCTGCCTGTATATCAAGGAATGCTGATGAACAATATTCTTTCTGTTCGAACGATTTTCTAATTTTTCTACACACTCTATGAACCTGTTCTATAGTCGAATGTTTTCTCCGGAAGCCAAACTGGTGATCAGGTATGATTGCCTTCTTATTTAGTACAGGGCTCAATCTATTAAGAAAACACTTCTCAAATAGTTTCGAGAATGTCGGCAGCAAACTTATCGGCCTGTATGAGGTCACTTCATGGGGAGGTTTCCCAGGCTTATGGATCATTATTATCTGAGATACCTTCCACAGGTCCGGAAAGTATCCGACTCTCATGATAGCATTGAAAATCATGGTAAGATGAACTATAGCTTTGCGTGGAAGTTCATCTAGGATCTTCTTGTCAATGAGGTCAAATCCAGGGGCTTTATTATCATCCATTGATTTGATGTTTTTTCGGACCTCATTTGGTGTTACAGGGTTGAGTGGTAAGTCAAGTTGAAAATCTTGGTTAAGGACTAAGTCTATATCAGATTCATCAGTAGTGGGTGATACATCGTTTGGCTTAAATACTTGACTTAAGTATCTGCCGAAGACTTCCGCCTTACTTTGCGCAGATCTAGCCCATTCCCCATCTTGTATACGAAGAGGTGGCTTATGGTGCAATGGTCGTTCAAAGTTTCTGCATGCTTTCCACAGTGAATAGTTAGTATCCTTTGTTGCTGTTAGTCCCTCTAGGTACGTTTCTAAGGCCAAATCATTGGCCTCCTTGATTAGGATTTTTAATTCCCTAGCTGCTTTGTTGAAAACGGTTTTATCAACTGGATGTCTACTGATATGCCACACACGTCGCAGTCTCCTTTTCTCTCGTATTTTTTGTCGTATGTTTTCAGAATAGATTTTACTTTTCGGAGGGAGCGTCGTACTAGCAGGTGTACAGTGCCAGCAACATTGTTGAATCGTGGTGGTGATGGTTTTAGCAGCTTCATCAATGTGTTTATAGTTATTTAGTCATAAAAATTGACAAAACTTAAATATTAAAGTCAATACTAGTAATTACTCTATTCATTTACTATCGCAAATTGCAGAAGGAGGCACCTAAAGAGGGAAAAGAAAAGGAAGAACCAAAAGAAACGGAGAAGAAAGTGAATGACAAGCAGTTTCCGATATTCACAATATTCCAAGCCATCGGCTCACAGTTCCCAGACAAGGGCACGGCGCAGGAGCTCAGAGAGAAGTATGGTCCTTGCATATTATATAACAAATTTATCCGCCGCGTCTGTCTGTCTGTCCGCAATAAACTTGAAGACTACTGCACCAATCTTCATGGGGTTTGCACATAATATGGGTAGAGTGATAAAATGAAAATGAAAAAAAATAATCTATACTAATATTATAAAGCGGAAGAGCTTGTTTGTTTGTTTAAACGCGCTTATTATTTTTTGTTGGATAATCCATATAAAGAGGAAAGCTTTAGGCTATATAACATCACGCTGTGACCAATTGAAACGAATCGTCAATGAGAAATGTTGCAAAAACGGGGAAAATTAATTACATTTGGGGACTTTCATTGCGTGCGTTGCATAAACGGCTTCAGTCTCTCAAAAACCACGCGAACGAAGTCGCGGGAACAGCTAGTTCCAAATAAAACTTAACAAGCTATTCTCGGAACGTCAACACAAAAAAGCTAACACCAGGTAGGTTAGTGTATTAATTGACCCGGTAGGTGACGCTACTTTCAGCGCGTCAATCAACATACAAAGTTTGGTGGGACAGCTATTTAGTAAATAGGATGATTTGTTTTGTGGCCTATACAATATTGCTATTTCACTTTTGAGTTTAGTATACAAGCTATATAAGTAAAAAGTTGTGAATAATCTATTTATAGGGTGTATTTTTTATCTGAATTTTCTATTTTACTTGGCTACCATATTACGTAAGTAATGGCAGTTTGCATAGCTAAAGTAATTTACAGAAAATTGCATTGGATGACAACTCTCACTACGCGCCGGCTTTGAAAGCCACGCCCCGGCAACGCATTATTGCAAATAGATGTTGAATATTTCATAGGATAATCTGGCCACAATTTAAGATTTATTAGTATTATTTTAATACAAGCATTGAATACTGACCCATCATTGAATTTTTTTAATTTACGCTCCTGTGCCGGGTTTTCCAGATACGTGGAGCTGACGTCTGTGCGGGACCCGGACGCTCTGCCCCCTGAGTGTACGCCGAACATCGACGGGCCGCTAGCCGAGTCCGTGGGTAGAGAACAAACTATGCACTCCTTCCACACGCTCTTCTGTCGCCGGTGTTTCAAGTACGACTGTTTCTTGCACCGTAAGTTGGTTTTGTTATAAAAAGGTACACACTCATTGTGTCGGGCCGCAGCGGACCGCTGAACATATGTAGCGCCACAAAATCGCATATGTGTAATGACTGTTACATTACACTGTGTTTTGAACTACTGTGTGGTTACTAGAGCCCGGAAAATATATATGATAAAAATGTGAATAGTATGTGCATATTTATAAGGACCAAAAAATGTGAAATATGGACAAAATGTATTAAAAAGTATTAGTCTTCGATTTTTTTTAATTAAAAATAAATATCAGAATTGTTTTTGTAACATCACAAGCAATAATACACTTTAAAATAAAAATAAATGAAAATACAAATTAAAGATAATGCGGCAATTTTATTTATCGTTATTGTCGCGCTACATATGTGCGATTTAGAATAATATATTAGTACTGAAAAAATTAGGCCTATAGTAGGCATTTTTATGCAATACCAAGCAAAGTCTACTATCAAATTCAACTAATGTATTATTAATATGTAATATAAGTAACACATTTTTGGAACATATTAATAAAGAAAATGTTTATATATATATTGCTTTAATGATAGCTAAGTAACATTTTTAAGCTTAAAGATTTATTATTAGTATTTCATATTATAAGTTATTGTGTTATTTATTTTTACTATATTATACTTCTTGGCCTTACATGAGTGATTGTTCTGTTTGGCTGATAGGAAGTCAAGTCACAGGTAAGGCCCTAGACAATAAAAATCACCATTTTACTTATTTTGGCTATTTACCAGGAAAGGCATAAAAAAAATTACTCAATGTGTATGTTTTTTACCATTATAGAAAATATGATTGTAATTTGTATTACTTTGCGATGTATCTGTCTTAATTTTTTTATTTAATTCCAACTCATCATTACACTATTATATTTATTTTCTTGCAATTATCTCATTATCATAATATTTATTTATTCATATACCTGTTAAAATGTAAGAATGAGTGTTGCCAATTTTTAAGTGTTTTAAAAAATGGCAACCCGAATATTTAAAATCTAATATTTTAAACTACTTTCATGTTTTTTGTCTATTCTTAAGGTACTTAATTCTTTTCCTTCCTAGGTATAAGTGTTATACAAAAAAAAAATTCAGACACTACATAAGCATAGTACCTGAGTATGATTACCATAATCCTTTTATATGTTACACCTGTAGCTAACGGTGTATATATATTATGCATAAAACTTGCAAATGTTTTGTCTGCGGTTACAAGTCTTCATAATATTTTTTACCTCTTTTTTCGGCAAGGCATAGGTTTTGCACAGTTCTGCCAGTGTTGAATAATTATACCCATCCTTTATGTTAATCATTTACAGTTTAGGCACGTGCATATTAAACCCATTTGAGATATATAATGTTTATGTTAACCCTATAGGTTTGCAGGCTTGTCACCCGCGCCCCAACCTGTCCAAGCGCAAGGGCCCAGACCTCAAACCTTTTGCGGAGCCCTGTGGACCCAACTGCTTTATGTTGCTGGTGAGATAACTAACTTAAAAAGTCGGAGTTCCTCAATTAGATGTTTCCCTATTATTATCTTTTACTCTATGTACTACAATGCTACAACATCAAGCTCGAAGGACCACTATGTAGCGGCAATATACTCTGCTGTATAATATCTATAGGGATATATAAATAAAATGCTTGACGTAACAATGGACTGTATTACAAAATTAAATAGTATCAGAGAGAGACACGCGTACAATATTTGAACGGTCGTGCGAGTTGGTGCCTACACGGTGTCTGCGCTGGGGTCGAGGGCGACGACATGTCCCCCTCCGTCCGTCGCAGTCCCTTCGCTCGCCTGCCGCGCGGAACTGGTTTGAAGGGCTACGCTCAAACAGATAATACAGAACTTCTGACTGAGCTAAGCGATTTTGATGTTTTTTTGCAAGCCGATGCTTCCTGTTACCTTTTAAAGAAACCAGATATCGCTATCGACGTGGGAACTATTAAACCCGTCCTTTCTTATTGGTAACTGTTATATTGAATGTTCCAGGACGGTATGCGCGAGAAGCTGGCCCGCGAGCTGGCGGATGGCGAGGGGGGGGACAAGGGCGAAGGGGGGGACAAGGGCAAGGCGGTGGACTCGCCCAACGACGCCTCCTCCGAGGACAGCAACGACAGCAACAGGTTCCAGAAAGGTAGAAAAAGTTTTTTTTCATCAATTATTGCTTGTTTTATACAGGGGCCTTACTCTACAAACTGATTCGATTTTGAGTTAGATTCGATAGTGCCGCGTACTCCCGAATAAATTGACGTTTGTTTATTTTGATTCTCAGTCGATTGATATGGTCGGGAGTACAGAAAGTAACGATCTGACGATTTTATTTATTCTGGTTACACGAGTTACGAAATCCCAAGCAGGAACAATTGGCAGCCGCGTATTCGTAACCTTATCGAAAGAGAATTGTATGAAAACTATGACAGCACCCATGTATAGTTCGTCCGGGTCCCTGATAAATTTAACCTAAAAGTAAACATACCAAAAACATCAAAATTTTCACTTGTTCACTTATTGTGCACACTTATCAACACTTTCACAGGTATATTAAATAATCATTCTTCATTATCCAATACATTTTATAACAATTAAACAATAATTAAAATATTTAAACATCAAATGAAAATATTCATAGCGTTAATATTGGCCAATTGGCACCACTGACTAATCTATGGTTGTGTCATAGACGGCTTTGTTTACGTTTGGGTTAAATTGGTTCGGACGTACTATAATTGACATTTGATAACGTTACGTAAAGTACCTGTCAATGGTTCCTGCTTACCCCACTGAACATCTTGGGGAAAAGTTATAAAGTTATGCATATTACAGGCAGCAGCAGCAACGGCACGGGCGCGTGGAGCGGCACGGCGGCCAGCTCCAAGCCCGACGCCACTACAGAACCCGCCTACAACGCACTCGGTGAGAAATTACCACCTCAATATTTTAAAGCCAAATAATAAACGTAAATTGTTGTGTTTTAAATGTTTAATACATATTCTACTATCGGTACTATCGGTTAAAAGTAAACTTTTTTTCAAGTTGTAGATGTGAATCTTTATAAAAATAAAAAAATGGTAAAACAGCCAGCTCCGCAGAGGGGAACTATAACAGTAACAAAGCTTCGTAAAGTTGCTTGTTGGCCAAACTAGATGGCGTTGCTAGGCTGTGACATAAACCTTATTCTTAAGTTACAGCTACACTCCCAATATTGTTACCTAAATAACGAGAACAATAAAACACTAACCCCGGTTTATGAAAGGCAGATCAATGTTAGGCATTCTGAACGCTCATTCGTGAACGTAGCGAGTGAGCGAAGTTGTTGCGTGATGTTCACCAATGAGCGTTCAGCATGGCTTGTCAACGCAAATGTTAGCTGATCAAAATGTCAATTATTTTGTTCAGCCTTTCAGATTCCGGGGGTAATGCTACCAACTGATATGGTAACATATAAGTTGAGAGAGACAAGAGTTCTATACAATAGGCTAGCAAATTAAATAACTATAAAAACTTCGATAGTGCGATTCAGGATTTTGTCTCTAATTAGTTTCCCGCTAGTCATTATATTAATGAAAACATAATTTCCAGGCCTGACGCTATCGGACCTTGAGTCGGAGTGGACGGGCTCCGACCAGTCGCTGTTCCGCGCGCTGCACAAACTGTTTCCGGCCAACTACTGTGCGCTCGCGCAGCTCATGCTGTCCAAGACTTGCCAGCAGGTGTTACATACATACAGATAGGGATTGTGACGAATAATAACAATATAATATCTGTAGACACACACCGTGTCTATCGAATCACGTGCCATGTAAAACTTAAGTCAATACAAGAAGCTACCACCGTTTCGACCCACCGAAAAGATCCGGCGTAAAAAACTCTCACAGGGCCACATCTTTAAGAAATATGTAATTTTTCCATCTTCTCTACCCGTGTGTAATAAAAAGTATCCTATGTTACTTCTAATACCTCCAAAAATGTATGTACAAAGTTTAATGATGATTGGTTATGTAGTTTTCGAGTGAAAGCGGAACAAACAAACGGGACATTTTATAATAATAATTATTCGTAACTATTATATTGGTAAGCCCGCTAGCAGCTAATTAAGCTGATGCGTGTGTGTCATACGATTTAAAGTTTGTCCACTATATTTTTTAATGTGTTTATTTTATTTTTTTATTTATTTATGCACAGTCACATTGCACATGATACATTTTGTACATAGGCGGACTTAATGCCTCAAGGCATTTTCTTAAAGTCAGCCTTTTTACTGAGGGTGACATTATTACAGTTTTAGGTAGGTAACTTGTATTTGTAACAATAACTTTTTTTCCAGGTGTACACATACTGGACCTCGACCGGGCAGGAGCAGTGCCGCGTGGAGGCGGAGCTGACGCCGCCCCGCAAGAAGAAGAAGAAGCACCGCCTGTGGTCCGTGCACTGCCGCAAGATACAGCTGAAGAAGGACTGCGCCTCGCACCATGTGTATGTGCTGTTTATACTTGGTCTATTTACTTTTGGGTTAAATTTATCTCGGACGTACTGTATACGACGTATCGTAATGATTTTTTCACACATTTTTATTATTATATATATTATATACGCCACGTTTCGCCGTGTCCTTGCAGGTACAACTACACACCGTGCGACCACCCCAACCAGCCCTGCGACAGCATGTGCCCGTGCCTTCAGTCGCAGAACTTCTGCGAGAAGTTCTGCCAGTGTAGTAGCGACTGTGAGTGATTACTTACTCCTATCATTCGTAGAATCCAGTGAATATAATAAGATATCCGTGGGGTGCCGGAGTAAGAATAGCACCGCTCTATCAAGCCTGGGTGTCCCATGGGTGTCATAAAAGGCGACAGAAGGAATCATATCATATCATCGAATATACATATCCGGAAATAGGCAGCAGCGTTTCCGCAGTCATTGCATGTTCACTTCGCTCGCTAACCGCCTGCCGAGCGTGACGAGTATGGGCATCCCCATGAAATACTTTAGGGGATACTTATGTCCAGCAGTGTGTGTGGACGTCATAGCTGAAATAAAGCTTCGGGACGTCTTTCGGAATATATTATACAAATTTCAGGCCAGAACCGCTTCCCCGGCTGCCGCTGCAAGGCACAGTGCAACACGAAGCAGTGCCCGTGCTACCTCGGCGTCCGCGAGTGCGACCCCGATCTGTGCACCGCGTGCGGCGCCGACGCGCCCGCGCCGCACCCAGTTTACTGCCGCAACGTGTCTGTACAGCGGTGAGTGATCAATGACAAAACGGGCAACTAAACAAACCAATGAGCTTGCATTATTGGCATATGCCGACATATTATTCTTATACAAAGATTGTTAATGAACTGAGCACCGCGTGCGGCGCCAACGCGCCCGCGTTTCATCCACTGATTAATCCATTAGTGATTAATGTCCTGTTTCAAAAGTGATCAAATGGCCAGTTGTTAGCTTATGAGCAGCGAGCAATAGGCTATGAACAACTGGCTCAAACACTCTTCATATTAAAAACTGACATCCTACATTTTTTTTTCTCTATAAATATCTACATGCAAGCTATTAGCGACCTCCGTAGCGCAGTGGTGGAGCGCGTTGGGTGCTCGAACGAGTAGTCGCGGGTTCGAATCCCGCCGAGGGAACAAAAAGTTTTCAATGTTCCTGGGTCATGGATGTGTATTAAATTTGTGTATAATATAATAAAAATCTTAAATATGTGTATAGTATAAAAGTATTAAATATATTTCCGTTGTCTGGTACCTGTAACACAAATTCTTCGGATACTTAGCACAGGGCCAGATTGACGTGGTGTGAAGCGTCTATAGATAGATATATATAGACATGCAAGCTATTAGCTAGCATTCAATGACATATACAATAAATTATTTATCTGTGACATGTACTCGTTACAGAGGCCTGCACAAGCATCTTCTGCTCGCGCCGAGTGACGTCGCCGGTTGGGGCATATTCCTGAAGGAGGCGGCGCACAAGAACGAGTTTATATCCGAGTACTGCGGCGAGATCATATCGCAGGACGAGGCGGACCGCCGCGGCAAGGTGTACGACAAGTACATGTGCTCATTCCTGTTCAACCTCAACAACGGTGAGTGTATACAAGGTGCAATAAATGAGTGATAATACTGTGTATATGTGCCTCCTATGTAGAGTTTATTGTGAAAGTACCAGCGCTGAGGACTTACTTTTCATGATTGTATAAGAAATGCAACAACATCATAATTTTCCCGTACAATAATTTAAAAAAGTAATTCTTTTAGCGTTGGTACTTTCACAGTAAACATAATATACAGGACCCATACACACCCTAAAGTATAATCACTCATTAATATTATAGCCTGTAGGTAATGTAATAACTATTGCAACTATTAAGGTATGCACACATTCATGTATTGCGAGCGTACCTACGTTTTTAGTAATATGTAATATACTACTAAAATTCCGTGTAATAATTGTATGTATATGATAAAGGCATACCTTTTTGTCGGTGAAAAGACATGTCTGTTGTTAGAAGAACATAAATTATAATATGATGCTCTTCAAACAACAGATGTACTTCTCAATACTAACTACACATAATATGATACAAAGGAACACAGAAGACTTTATGTTCCCTCGAACCTCCGGCTTGAGCATCGACGCGCTCAATCTCTATGTCATATAGTCTATGGAATACAGACTTGATATTCGAACCCGCAACCTCCAGCTCGAGCATCGACGCCCACAACCATTGAGCCATATAGCTTATTGAATTTCCTTTCAGATTTCGTGGTGGACGCCACACGAAAGGGCAACAAGATCCGGTTCGCGAACCACTCCATCAACCCCAACTGCTACGCCAAGGTGATGATGGTGAACGGCGACCACCGCATCGGCATCTTCGCCAAGCGCGCCATACAGCCGGGCGAGGAGCTGTTCTTTGACTACAGGTATGTATCATACCTTATATCACAAAGTAGATATATAACACAATTACTCTATTACTATACAATATATAACTATTATTTATAACAGAACACAACCTAGTATTAAAAAATTGTATCACCCTAATACTGGCAATTCCACTGGCTATTTTTGTTTTCTTCGATTTCCAATAGATAAAGGTAATACTAATTTCGTTTTTTTTCGTTTCGTTTGCTTAATGTAATGTATTGTTAAAAAAAATATGCTTAATATCTTTATTTTAATGTCAATATTTGTACTTAATCCGACACTGATTTCTGTGTATAATCTAACCTCCTTGCTCATGGCACTATAAAAATTCACGACACCCAATTCAGTGTGGGAGTCATTATATTAACACCCTTACTTATAAATTATTTACACTCTGTATAAATGTGGCGAAGGCTGGTTCCTCCTTCAGAGTGAAGTCCTTACAAATATTATAGGTGGGAATTTGGATGATTGAAATGCCCTCAAAGGCTAAGGCCGTGTTTCACCAAACAATGTTAAAGTTAACGCCATGTTAAAATACCATGCCATCTCATTCATTGACAGGAAATACGAAAGGGATAACATGATATTTAACATAGCGTCAACTTTAACATTGCTTGGTGAAACACGCCCTAAGGGTAAGTGAAGCCTTTTTTCTTTGTTTGATAGGTTTAAAAAGTCACTTGAGACAGAAGATAAAACATTGTAAGTTTATTCAGTGTGTAAACATTTTATTAGTAACGGGACTACAATAGCTCATACACCAGTGTCGATGACTTTGTTAAAACCCAGGCTATGCACGAGTCATTTTTATAGTGCCCAAGTGTGGAATATTCAAGATCCCTCTTTTTTTCTCTTCCCAGGGTGTGAAATCATTAATAAAATCGTTATTTCTGTTATGAATATACTTTTTTTTATTGCAGATATGGACCAACAGAACAGTTGAAGTTTGTTGGTATTGAGAGAGAAATGGAGTTCTTATGAGAACAACCTTAGTGATGTACCAGTTATGCTGATTATACTACAACCATTCTCAATTCATTATTATCTTATAATGTATTATGACAATTTAATAAAATGAAATAAAATATTTTTTTTAGTCCCTGTTAAAGTATCCCTATTAATAACCAGATCAGATCATTCCTCATTTTTTTTAAAGCAAAAGGGCCTAATAAAGTATTTCGTATTATTATTAAGACATGTTGAAGGAAAATTTATAAAAATAATTTACTTTTCTAAACATAATACTTTTAATTCATATCTTTTGAATCTCAAAACTATAGAACACAAAAAAAACAAAATTATTTAACAATCTTTATTAATTATAATCGCAACATATACATCAATAAATCCATCTAAACGTAATATATTAAAAATACTACTGGTCATGTTAATCTTATTTACAGGATATAAAATTTTAAATGATTTGGTTAAACCATTTCTAACAACACATTAATACATTTTTATCTCATTACCACAAGTTTTAAGTGATAAGACAATTGTTTATCTACAAATCTGACAGTGTTATCCACAGTATATCTTATATATTGTTCAAGCCAATCTATACTTATAATAAAACTGTAGAGAGGTCAATTCTGTACATTGAATATTTTTTCAAAATACATATTGGAGGATGATTGGCGATCGATACTGATGCCAAAAATGCAATTAGTAAAATTTTGTCTGTCTGTCTGTCTGTCTGTCTGTCTGTCTGTCTGTATGTGCGCGATAGGAACAAAAACTACTGAAGGGATTTTAACCAAACTTGGTACGATTGTAGCCCATATTCCTGGGCAGGTTATAGGCTATATAACATAACGCTACGATACATAGGAGCCGAGCAGTGACGATAAATTGGAAGCAAGTCGGAGGAATTTCGCGCGCGCTGGCTGCGGACGAACGGTTCATGCGGGGGGCGCGGGGGGATCGCTTACACAGTGACGCGAAGCAATAGAATGTGGCACTAAAGTAGATTAGAACTTGAAATAAGTACCTAACTAACAGATTTTTTTTTCTGAGAAGAGTGTTTCCACAGTGTCATAATAATATAAAAATTGTATTTTTGAACTTGCTTCACAAATTGAAATAAATTATCATTTATTGTATAAATCAACTTAATTAACTGTATTATTAAAAGAAAGCCTTTCGCGATAATCTAAAAAAACGGGCAATTAAGCGGTTTTTGGTAAACTATTTATACCATCACGGTATTAATCCTTATCATTTTTAATACGTTAGTTGGCTTAAGAATTTCATGAAGACTATATTTGCCCTTTATACCTAGCAAGTATAATTAATAGTTTAGGAGATAATATAGCAAAATTAAAATCGTTACGCCGTGATTCGACCGCCGCATCGCGGCGCCGCGCGATACAGGCTGATGCGTGACGTCTTATATCCGAGTCGGGGTGTAGTGTAGGTATCAGATGCTGGTAGGTAGGAATTTTGGCGAAGGTCAACCAAAGGAACTCCACCCCACTGCTGGGTAAAAAATACTATTAAAATGTGCTAACAGGCAGTACCGGTAGTATGAATTTAACCACGCACAGCCGCTAACTGTGCCCCCAGTAATAATCGTGTAAGTACGGCGTATGGCGTATAGATGTCGCTTTGATTTGAAGATATTTGTTTATTTTTATTCTCTGTCGATTGATATGGTCTGGTGTACAAAAAGTTACGTTCTAACGGTTTTCTTTAACCTAATTAATTTCAAAGTAATCTACCAAATAAAACACCAAAAACCGTTAAGATCGAACTGATTCGATTCTCAGTTGTGCCTGCTGGATCCTCGGCGGGGCGTGCCGCTGCGCCCATGTCTAACCGAGAGTTCCGTTTTAAAGACCTTAGTAATTGCAATATAAGTTGAAATTTAATAATACTTCAAAACATTAATGACAAAAACGGTAAATAAGTTTAAAAAATTGAAAATATTTTTATGGTTTCGCAATTTATCCTATGTCGTTTAAATTTGATATGAAGCAACATTTTAATAGTGCATTAAGATGTTGCTTCATATCAAATTTCTATTCCCGGGAAGTACCCTTTAGGTTTTGGTTCCCTTTGGCGTGTCGAAAATTGCGAAAATTAGCGATATAAAGTATAAACGGCTGAATCTTTGGGTAGATGTGGCCAAGATGCCTGTTTCTTTTCACAGCCAGAAGGGACAGTAGAGCTGAGTTTTTAATATGATTTTTAGCTTGATACCTACACGTGTTAAAGTTTTGACACCCAGACAGACAGACGGACATCGAAGTTAAATACTTTACTAAATTAACGTGAAAAATTGTCTGGGTCTATATGGTGCATTCGAATAATATTATCCTAACTTCGAATACCTTTGCTGACTTCTACATATTGTTCGAAGGCCTACTTCTTTTGCCGAGCTCCGAAAGGATAGTAATATATTATTATTATACCCTGCATACCAAGAGGCTTGCCGGGTACGTGTCTTGCTGGATCGGGATCAACACTGGGATGCACTGGGAAGTACCTATTAGCGAAAGTTCTCAGCGGTTGCGCCAATAAACTAAAAATATATTTAAAAATACTAAAGTGCCCTAAATCACTTTTCCACGCGTACGAAGTCGCGGGCACAGCTAGTCAGAACTATAATGACTTGCATATTTGTGTGTATCTTTTTGAGTTATACAAGTTGGTCATAGTAAATATATTTCGATTATTTGTGATATAATGTATTAAGCAATGTGGTGGCTGTAATTATTCCGATTGCTGTCACTAATTCAACATTTAATAAAAGAAAAACATTACATGGTTCAGATTAATTTTGGTAAATTATTTTTTTTTCTTTAAAAGTAAAAAAAAATATTAAGTTCAATGTAATGTAAAGACATAACATTGAATCGGACTATAACTTGTTCTTTAGACACAAATGTATTGGAATTGTACGTAGTTTATTTATACTGTCAATCACATGAGCCATCTGCCCAGCCATCCCTCCATCTCTCATGGACCTTACTACAGTCAAACAGAGGTTTTCCCAGTTTTTTGTTGACGGTATTGTGTCGGTCGCACAGCCATTTAGCCAATGCATCCCTTGTACAAGATTGGGGAGGATTTTCTTTTATGCTGTAAATATAATACACAATTTAGAAACTTTTAAGTACAAGTATCAACTATAAAAGTAATAAAACATTGAACAACATAATAAACCTGACACTTGTTACTATATTTAGTAAGTGTTTTTAGTGTTATTAAATTTTAATCAACTTCCAACAAAAAGGAGGTTGTAATTAATTACTACTTTGATACAAGTTCATTGTCTGTTTAAAACATTGATAAATGACTTACTCTTCCTGAAAATCTAATGCACAAGGCTCACATGGATAAAACTGGGCAAAGATATTGAAGAATTTAACAACATCCTCAGTTTGACAATTGTTTGGCTTCTCTGGAAAATATGATGCCATAGTGTGCAACAATCCCCATGTTGACCGTCCAAGCTCGTCCTTGTCTAGTGGACATTCTTTGCGCTCTTCTACGACCTAAAATATATTTAAATCCAGGTAAGACTGAGAAGAAAAGCAAGGTTTATCGTAAAAATAATCTAAAGTTAACCTTACCGGCTTAGTTGGTGCTACGGCCTTTTTCGATTTGTTGCCTTGCAGTTTAGACCAAGTTTTAAAATCAGAACAGGCCCTGCAGGGCTTATCTTCTTCTCCAGGATGCTGAGGCATCTTTATCAATAAATTAGATTAACAACAAGTACGAAATAGTTCTCATTCTTGTGAAATGATTACCTTACACAGTTAAAATATGACCAATAGCTATGAAAATTTGCTAAGTATTTTCGCTGATGTTAATTTAATTTTTAACAAAATTAGTAGGTATTTAAATATTTTAGAAAATATATTTTCCGAATCGTAAATTTTTCATAGATTTCGGATAGGTTAGCAAAAAGTCAAAAACTTCAATTGATTGTCAGTGTCAATTTGACGTATTGTCTAATTTTTTTTTGTCATTCGGCTGGCGAGAACTCTACAACCATACTGTCTTAACACCATGTAGCAAACTACTTCTAAAAGTGATATGGTTGCAAAGCACAAAAATAAAGATGTTAGAGAATTCTAGCAGCAATCTAAAAAGATGAGTCCTAAGTCTAGCGTACCGGCGAGTGTCGAAGGTATCAGTGATCCAAAAGGAATAGCCAACATGTTTAGGGCCCACTTTTTTGTCCAAAATGTAACCCCACAATGAGCGAATTACTGGAAATTATGTTTTGTCAATTATTAAACATAATATGACCAGAGGAAAGTCGCCAGGACACGACGGCCTCAGTATTGAGCATTTCCTATAGGCGG
Organism: Celastrina argiolus; assembly: GCA_905187575.2. Classification (NCBI taxonomy): domain Eukaryota; kingdom Metazoa; phylum Arthropoda; class Insecta; order Lepidoptera; family Lycaenidae; genus Celastrina; species Celastrina argiolus. Next base: position 1,167,949 of record LR994591.1, on the reverse strand, counting down.
GCACACATTTACCTAGGCTACTAGGAATGTTGTTTACAATTTGTAAAAGACAAGCCTACAGATATTATGAGGACTATTATGGTATAGTAAAAAACAAGACTGGTGACATCTCAGAAAAGGGCAACTATCGACCGATCTCACTAGCTACGGTCACGGCCAAAGTGCTGGATGGTTTGCTTAAAAATTTTGTTGACTTGGATGACGCGCAGTTTGGTTTTAGGCCGAAACTATCCACGGAATGCGCGATTTTGTCTCTCAAGCATAACATAAAGTACTACACTGACAGAAAGACATGTGTGTATGGTGCTTTCCTTGACTTGTCGAAGGCATTTGATCTGGTGAATTACAATATTTTATGGTCTAAGATGAACAAGTATGCTGTACCATCTGACACTATAGATATATGTATTGATACGGGCACCAGATTAACCAGGTCAGATGGCTTGGACAGTTGTCGGATGAGTATAGATTAGAATGTGGTGTAAGACAGGGTGGATTATCCTCACCCACCCTATTTAATCTCTATATGAATGTACTGATTGATGAGCTTAGCAACACGCAGGTTGAATGCTCACTTGACGGCCACTATGTCAACAGCATAAGTTATGACTTGCTGAGTCCGTCAATCTCTGCACTCAGGAAATTGATAAGTGTATGTGAGAGATATGCAGTGTCGCACGGTCTCGTCTACAACGTCAAGTCAAAAAGTCAGTTAGTTGTATTTAAAACTAAGGGACATAACGACACAGTACCGACTGTAATGCTGAATGGAATAGCACTAACTAGGGTGTCGTCTTTCAAGTACCTCGGACATGTTTTTTTTTTTTATTTATTTATTTCCATCGCCCCTAACTTTGTCAGGGCTCGTTAATTTTTCTTTATTCTTTTTTGTCTTTCTATTTTTTGTTTTCTTTTATTACATAAGGTCGAGTGTCCAATTATGCACCATTGGGTACATGTTCATGTACATGTACCGAGTGCTGCAAAGAGACCTAGTCGATATATGAATTAATTGGGTTATTTTTTGTATTTTTTTTTTTGTATCACTTAACCCATTTGGCGCCTCTGTACCCAATCAGGTACAGCAAAATAAATGAGGGTAGTTAAAAAACTTTAAGTGTCACTGACATTTTTTTGCGCTTAAATTATTAGTTATGAGTTAGTGCATTACTATAATATCTATTGAACTGCCTGTGCCTATGCTAGTTGACGTTTAGAGGATTCAAAGGTATCAGTAAAATCGTTTATATGAGTAAGTCACTATATTTATTACTGTTTACTATTTTTTGTTGTAATTATGTTGTTAGATGGTATTTTTTTTTTAATTACAACCTCATTTATAAAATAAATGACAAATAATGTTAAATTAACGTATAGTTACAAAGAAATCTTACTTTATATACAAGTGTACCTGTTTGCGTACAGCGGCCGGATCCATATACTAGCATTGTTATGTTTTAGGGTTTTTGATACAATGAGTTTTGAACTTTTGATACATTACAAATAGACGCTTTTGACTTGAAACAGTTTATTGGCATATTGTGATTTCTGGGTATCACAAACAACATAGAAAAGATTTATAATAGGTCCTACTATGAAGATTTAGGAGTTGAAATGGTGTCAAACTATATGCCCAGACCAAAAATTCGGGATTATAAAAGGAATAAAACTATCAGGAACAATATGTTGCTGTAAGCTCGGCCCTTATATGGTAATCTAATAGATAACTTTCTTCAGTGGAGAGTGATAAATGATCGTAATAAAATATTGATTGATAATTTGATAGTTAAATAATGTGGCTATCATCATGCTAAGCACTTTATCATAGGAAAGCCAGTGCGATTTGCTTTCAAAAACTAGGTAGCACCTAGATTTTTACTATAGAAAATCTGTCAAAGTATCCACTGATCTTTTAGGACCAAGAGTTGTCAAAACATGACTTGTAAAATTGGGAATGAATCCAACGTATCATCAAGTATTTTTTGGCAACTTTTTAAGGTGTTTGCACAATAGCGACTTTTTACAACCATGATACTATTTAACCGTTAGTATCTGTGAAACGATGATCTATAACTGTGTAACGAGAAAGGCTAATGCCATTATTCCAAAAAACCTTCCAAACATATAATAAAATATGGGTGGAGTAGACGACTTTGATAAGTCAATTTCGCTTTATAGAATTGCGATTCATGGATAAAAGTGGTGGTGGGTTTTATTTACCTATATGATATATATTATGACTATTGCAAATGCCTGGAATTTGTATGTAATGAGTTTAACTAGTGACAGTATGGATCAATTGCTATTTTGACGCTCCATTACACACTACTTACGACAGAAAACCTAAAATAAATCTCAAAATTCGTTTTCAATAGTGAGCTTGTCTCAAGACGGACTGGGATATTATCCCCAGAAGCTTGAAAAACCATTGGGATATGTTATTTGTAATGCAAGAATTCGTTAGCAATATAAAAAGTATGTCAAAACACTATGACTTGAAAAGCAATGTCTTGAAATTTTCCACCCGTAATACGCCGCTGTACGCATTTAAGTACACCCTCCTGTAGGTATACCTAATGACTTTTTTTGAGTTTTTTCCTACTTTTGTGTTTATTTGGCTTGTAGACAGTAATAAAACAAACATTATTTGAAAAAATCTCTGTTGGTTTTAATTTGGCGGTTAATGGGTTAATCACATAGTTTAAGTTTAATAAATTGTAATTACTAACACTCTATGGACTAAGTCTGAATAAACGCATATTTATTTATTTATTTATTTATTAAAGTAATATCTACCTTCAATATTATAATATTGAAATTAATTGTTAAAATAAAAAAAATATCGATATATTTCTACATAAAATAAAATAAAACTATCAACTTTTAAAAATATTTTATTACTCTTTTGTACAGTGACTAGGGTAGCAGCATTAATATTACATTAAGTATACATAAGTAACATGATTTTATTTTAATAATGTTTAAAATTCCACACCCCAGAATCTGGAGTCCAGTTCAACATGATCCATAATTATAGTTTACTGTGCGGAGTTTTCACACGCAGCCACTATTTCTGCAACAAAATAAAATGTTCCGTTATTGTTAAACCGTTTTTTAAGATTATTTGCGTTAGCCTCTACAAATAATAGTTGTTTATGGAATTCAATCGTAATACGAGCAGATATCTACCTCTTATAATCGGTATAATAGTACGAAATTAGGCCAATAAAAAAAAATACATAGAAGTGTTGCGGATGTCCGCAACACTTCTATGTATTTTTTAACTAAGCGAATTATACGAGTCTGCATCTGCGAGACAGAGCGGCTAAGGAAACCGTGGATGTTTGTTACGAGCCGGACAATGAGACCGAGCCATTCGGAGCATCGGCTGGTAATTGCACGACACAACGCCCAACGGCCGGGTGGTGCGCGGTTGCATAATGCAAGTCGAGCCTTAAGGTACCGGTTGGGACCCCACCGCACGCAGCGACACTACAGATCTCTATATCGGGTAAAGATATATATATATCTTTACCCGACTTCGGCGAAGCCAAAAGGAAGTATGTATGTTTGTTTGTTCCCTCGCAGCAGCTAAAATACTGGTGCGATTATAATAAATGAGGTGTAGAAATTATGAAGAAACATGTAGCGTTTGACACTACATGCCGCTGCTGCGCGTCGTCGTCTATCAATTTCCTCCTTTACTCCTAAATCGAGCCCTATAAAAACTGACCGCTAGCGATATTGGTGAGCGCGACGGCGGCGGGCGCAGTGGGCAGCTCGGCGAGGTAGTCGCGGCCGGAGTCGCAGCAGCGCGCGAGCCGCGGGTCCAGCGGCAGGCGCCCGAGCAGCCGCAGCGCCGCGTCGCTGCACAGCGCCGCCGCGCCGCCCGTCGTCGCCGGGAACAGCTCGCTCTGCATCTGGAAGTTGAGATATGCATATGGTTAGGATCCATTCACACGTCCAATAATACAGTTTGGTTTATGTATTATTTTTATTACTTAAGCACTTAATATATTTTATGTCTTATAACTAGGTACATCCATGTCAAATGTCATTTTTGACATTACATTGCTTTAGCCTAATTACAAAGTAGATAGGTATAACATAGTATATAACAGAGACACGACCTAGTATGTACTAGAAAATGGGCAATAATGGCAATTCGACTGGCTATTTTTGTTTTCTTCGATTTCCAGGCACATTCCGGAAACCACCATCTAGCGCCACTATTGGAAAATACTAATTAGTAATTACTGATTTCGTTTCGTAACTTATTCTTAATAATAAAGAGTTAAATTTAGCTAAATGTGATGTTATGCTTAAAAATATGCTTATCTTTATTTTAATGTCAATATATGTACTTAATTCGGCATATTAACATTTTATAATTTACAAACGTTAATACGACATCTATTGCATTTTTTTTGTATTAAACATAGATTGTATAGGATGGTAGGCCATAGCCTAATTAATAACACTGGATTCACAAGAAATTGCACAGTAAGATAAGTAATAGGATAATCCACCACCGGCTCAACTAACACTATTGTTGGAGTAGTATGTTTAGCTTATGACCTGAAGCACATTTCGTCGCTTAACCTTCACAACCTCGTAAAAAAAAAAATACAACTTTTCAGTAGAGTAACAAAAACTTAATAATTTTATATTTTATTGCGACATGGATTTTGATTTAAATGAGGTTCAGTTGAGTATTATATCTAGCTTGTATTATTGACTTTTTTTATACGAGGTTGATAAAAAATAAATTAGGTTGATAAATAAAAAATAATATTTACACAACTGTCCCGCCGATCTTCGTACCGTAATTTCGTTGTTGGGTCCAATTAATGCACTTAAACCTTCCCCGAAAACCAGCTCTATCCATTAGTGAAAACAACATGAAAATCGGCGCAGTAGTCTTTGTGTTTATCACGAAATGACTGACAGACACGGCGAAGGACTTTGTATAGAATATGTAAGGATTATTAAATATCGGTGTCTTACATTGCACGCGGGACACACGAACATGCTCATGTTCTCCACCACTCCCAGCACGGGTATGTTCAGTTTGCGGCAGAAGTCCAGCTCCTTCCGCACGTCCAGCAGAGCTACCTCCTGCGGCGTCGTCACCAGCACCGCGCTGGCGCCACCCGAGCCGCCGCACAGGTATTGTACCGTCGAGAGGTGCTCGTCAGACGTGCCTGTCATAGACAAGAGAGCATAGAGTATGACGGTTGAAACATAGACAATGGACCACATCTAGACGATTATAAATGATAAATAGCCATAGACTAGATCGGGCTTGCAGAGGTGCTCGTCTGATATGCCTGTCATAGACTACATGGGGACTAAAGATAAGGTATGTCATCTCTCTAAGGCAGAAAACATAAAATGTGTTCAACGAAAGTATTTGAAGTATAGTTTCAAAACTAGCCAATGTTTTGTCGCCATGTTAAGTATCCATTATAGACAATATATAAAAAATATCACAGGGTTATCAGTTTCAGTTATAAAAAGATATTAGTAGGCCAGGCTTCCATGTGAAGGAAAAAAAGAAAACCTTCGCCACTGCGTGACTGCTGACTGGTATGTTATACCTGGTGGTGTGTCGATGAGGAGATAGTCCAGGTCTCCCCAGTCCACCTCGCTGAGGAACTGTTTGATCATCCCTGTAACAGACCAACACGAGCGTAAGTAAACATCTATCTGTTTATTTATGAATTACATTTTCTAGCTTATTCAGCTAGCTTTTATAAAATTCGTAAATAAACATTGTGCAACAGAAAGTAGTGATAAAAATTTACTGGCTTCATTATTAAGTTATGTTTTATATGAATGGTGCACACATTTTGTAAACCATACATACGATTTTGGAAAAAACGGATATATTACAAAAATATTAGAATTTTGTCCTGTAGGACATTCCTTCAACTAGTTCGTAACCACCAATGATGTACGTATTTTACTGATCTGGAAGAGACTGCTGTAAGCAGCAAGACCGCCTTTTATTCTATTCTACCTAATTTTGGTTTGGTAAAATATATTACAGAATTTCCTCAGCTTTTGTGTAATTTATATTTTTTATGCCAGCAGGCTTACTCCCGACACAATCGATAATCGAATCAGTTCAATCTCAACAGCTTTTGGTATATTATTTGGTGGATTACTTTGAAACTAACCCATATAAAGAAAATCGTTAGATCGTAACTCTTTGTACTCCCGACCGTATCCGAATCAAAATCGAATCTGTTTGGAGAGGCCCCTGGGACGTTACTCTCGAAACTGATTCGATTAAATCCGCATAAATTGACGTTTGTTTATTTTGAATCTCAGTCGATTGATATGGTCAGAAGTACAAAAAGTAACGATCTAACGATTTTCTTTATCCTGGTTAGTTTCAAATTAATCCACCAAATAAAATACCGAAAGTTGTTGAGATCGAACCGATTCGATTCTCGATTGTGTAGGTAGTAAGCATGCTGTTATGTGTGTGTGGACAAAAATCTGTTACTCACCATTCTTCTTCGGTCCCCGCCAGATGACCGCGTCATCGGCGCTGCCCAACAGGAACCCGATTGACATCAGACTAAGATTGTCAGTCACGTACTGGAAACATCAACTTATTAATCGAGAACCTGCCTGAAGGAAACCCTAGCTTGTTTAGGTGAGGGTATTGTATAAACTATGTTTCAGCTTGTACGAACAGTCATTTTGACAGTTGAAAATATCACATGTAATGAATTACTGGTGCCGTCAAACAACAAGAATAAATCTAGACCCGCGAAAGACACACACGCTGTCTTTGTCATTCCGCAAGACAGTGACAGTGAAAGTACGTATAGAATAGGAGGTGCAGTGTGCAAGTTTCTTTATACAAGTAATGTATGTAAATTCCCTAATAATCATAGTATCGTTAATCGTATTATTATGTAGAGTAAGCTAAAATGTATTTCACCTTTAAGTTCTTTTAGTTTGTAAGAACATTCTGTATTATAGTCTAGTGGTCTAGTGTCGACCTGGTCGTGGGTTCGATTCCCGCGATGGAACAACAAAAAATGTTGTTTCAAGTTTGGTTAGGACAATGCAGCCTGATCACCTGCGTCGGAAGGGCATGTAAAAAGTCGGTCCTGCGCCTGTTCTCTCGCCAGTCGGTTTACCGTCCCACTAGGTTTTGAGAAGCGAGGGTGCAAGGCGAGTCCACACATTGCGCAAGTGCACACAAGTGGCAAATGTAGACGAGCGTTTGTAGAGCTGCAAACGTGTGGACGCTGTCGGCCGAGCGCAGGCGAGCGCCTTTGATTTGTGCATAAAAACCGACACCGATCCGAAGTGAGGCGAGTGGTCGCGAGTGGTCACGAGCGACGCCGAGCGTAGACAAGTGTCGGAAAATGAGCCGTCCATACGTTGGCGTTCGCCTTCACTCGGCCAGCTAGGCGAGCGATGCCGAGCGATGACAAGGCAAGGCAAACTGTCTACACATTAGCGTTTGCCGCCACTCGGCAACGCTCGGCCAATATGTATAACTTTATGTAACAGCACTCACCACGGGCGACCAGCCCGAGCCGGAGCTGTGCACCTGTTCCCCGCGCACGCCCAGCACGCGCGGCTGGCTCGGCCCGCAGATGTCCGCGTCCAGCACGCCCACCTGCAACACCGCGGGTTATAGCACACGTGATACCAGGACATACAGCACACCGCACAGTCAACATGGCACTAGCACAATAATTCTGCCGTCCTTATCATAAACTAGCTGACCCTTGCCCACTTCGTTGAGCATAAAAAGAGTTTATGATGAAATTCAACAAAAAAAAAAACAACGTGGAACCCGCAACGCGAGAACCCGGACCCGCAACGCGGGAACCCGGAACCCGCAACGCGGGAACCCGGAACCCGCAACGCGGGAACCCGGACCCGCAACGCGGGAACCCGGAACCCGCAACGCGGGAACCCGGAACCCGCAACGCGGAACCCGCAGCATAGGAACCCGAAACCCGCAACGTTGAACCCGCAACGCAGAACCCGCAACGCGGGAACCCGGAACCCGCAACGCGGGAACCCGGAACCCGCAACACGGGAACCCGCAACCCGCAACGCGGGAACCCAGAACCCGCAACGCGGGAACCCGGAACCCGCAACGCGGGAACCCGGAACCCGCAACGCGGGAACCCGGAACTCGCAACGCGGAACCCGCAGCATGGGAACCCGAAACCCGCAACGCGGAACCAGCAGCATGGGAACCCGAAACCCGCAACGCGGAACCCGGAACCCGCAACACGGAAACCCGGAACCCGCAACGCGGAACCCACAACGCGAAACCCTAACGCAGAACCCGCAACATTCACGGAAACGCTGTCAAATGGAATAAATAGTATCCTATGTCCGTCTACTTGCGCTACTTCCTCACCAATTTTCAGCCATATCGATAAAGCCGTTCTTGAGTTATAAATAATTTAACTAACACGACTTACTTTTATACATATAGATGTATAGATTACTCCTACTAAGATAAGCTAAGCCCGGTGAATGCTCCCGTCACAGTCGGTCCAGCCAATTCGGTGATCATTAGTTAGATGACGATGATGATGGTGATGAAAAGTAGCCTAAATTAATCCTTATAACTTTAGCTATCTACCAGTGAAAGTCTCGTTAAAATCGGTCCAGCCGTTATAGAGATTAGCCGGAGCAAAGTGACACGCTGACAGACAGACATTTTTTTTTTAAATTACTTTTTCGTTTTCAGTAAATATCGTTGCCAATGCAAAAAAAAAAAGCAGAAGATATCGTTTAAAATGTCATATGCATTTAGAAAAACGTTGCTAATTGAAAGTTACAAACTGACACTTCAATTTTATTTATTTGTATAGATGTATAGATTTGGAAAACCTCCCCAATCTTGGCGTTTCCACTGACGCGGAGCGGGGCGCATAGGAACTTAGTGGTTCCCAAGCGGAGTGGAGCGGAGATTTCGAGCATAGTGATTGGTCAATTCGGGTACCGCAAGCTCCTGTCCGCCTCGCCCCGCGTCAATGGAAACGCAGCCAAACGTCTATAACGTCTAACGGTCGTCATGGTAACGAAGTTGTTTACAAATGGAAAACAAATATTATGAAATGCTATACATACCGTATTTATATCAGCTTAAACTATTTGGATTCATGTTTTTGTTAATCCTAATAATTTTATTAATTCAAATAGTTTAAGCTGATATAAAAACGGTATTTATAGCATTTCATAATTTTTATTTTCCATTTGTAAACAATGTTTGTTACCATGTCACCCGTGTCATATAAACTGGCAACGACGTGAATCGATCGAGCCCAGGTTCAAACCCCGCGTGACCATCACGTATTTTCTTCTTTTTTCTAATTTTCTAATATTTTTTTTTTGGGGGTAGGCGTGCAAAAAGTTAAGTTGAACTTTTAACTGCTCCTTAACTAAAATTATAAATTAATTATTTTAAATCAATATAATGTAAAAATTTGTACCTGCATCTACTAGTGTCACAATCTCCTATAATTGCAATAATAAGATACAGTATATAAACACTGTTTTCTTAAACAAATTATATCACTTGCACTTTTGTCAAAATTTGCTGTTATTTTTCTCTTCCACTTGTTTACAATGGAGTCCTTGCAAGAATCAATAACACAAATGAATAAGATGTTTAACTCGAAGATGATGGAGTTCCAGCAGGAGCTGTGTGCGGTCCAGACTACAAACACCTCTACAACACTGGCATCTGATTTTTGTGAGTTCAAAAATTTTATATTGAATGCACTTAAGATGATGCAGGCTCAGTTGGAAATATTGATGGATGCCTATGATCAAACTGAGATGAGGCACAGAAGAAAGATTTTGCTTGTGCATGGAGTTCCCGAAGCCAAAAAGGATGCACAAGAAGCTATTGCATCTTTGTTGTCTTCCCAGTTAAAAGTCCAAGACATAAACATTTCTTCAGTAAAATATTGTCACCGCTTGGGACGCTTAAAGGAATCAAAACCCAGACCAATCTTGGTTAAGTTTCAGAATTTTACTGATCGGAATGAGGTTTGGAGGGCTAAGACCAGCCTGAAAAATTCCGGCATCACTCTATCAGAGTTTTTAATTAAAAAGAGACATGAAGTGTTCCTGGCGGCCAGGCAGCGTTTCGGTGTTACAAAGTGTTGGACATATAATGGCTCTATTTTCGTTGCTAGATCTGATGGCTCCAAAAGCAGTGTTTGTAGCATAGCGGAGTTGGATGCCATTTCTGATCTCTGTGGTGATATGGCAGAAGTCACATCTCAAGTTCCGGCATCCAAAACCAAAAATGAAACTGGAACAAGACCAAGGCGAACCAAAAAGTAAATACTCTAATAATAGCATGGTAACTTTCTCAATCTTCACATATATACATATAAATCTATAATTCTGCTTTGCCAATATTCGCTTCTCATTAATCATTCACTTATAATTTTATTGTCCATACTTAGATCTCATAGTTACTTATTTCTATGCATCATCACTAATTTCTTTTGTCACAAATTGTCGGTATTTCGAAAATGAAACATATTTAATTTTGTAATCTGTACTTTTTGAAAATGTTTGATTTGATGTATTGTTTCATTTCCTTCAACACGAAGCTTTTGACAGATGTGTTTCGGTGACGTCTGACAGGAGTGAGTGATAGTTATTCTTCTTCGTCTTCTTAATGTCACTTTCATTATATTTTTTTTTTTTTTTTGTTTTTTGTGTGTGGACATGAAATTTAGCATGAGCCATTATGTACTTAACTGATTTCTCTTAATCTAGTATTTTGTATATAAATTGCATCTTTGTTATGTAATTTTTGTAACTAATAAGCTGTGCTTGTACTTAGAACTTTATTATTATATCTCAGTATAACTCCATTAAAATTTTAATTGCCAATTTGTGTTGGGCTAGCATCTCATCTTAAATCTAATTATATTTTGTTAGAATAACTGCTCATATTTAGCTAGGTGTTTAAAAAAATAATAGGCATGTTTGGATTCTTTCCATTTATCTACCTACTCTTTTTCTATTTATTTACTAATTTTATTATAGCAAATTTATTTATATACTTATGTTTTTTTTTTTTATGACACAGTGGGCTGCAGGCCAATTATATTTCAATTGTTGTAGGATAATATATTTATAGTGTTTTATATATTTTATTTATATTTAGTTTGTATTATTATCATGAATGTAAGTGTTGACTCATTTGCTTCAGATGATTTTTTATCCATTTCTTCTAACAACAGCGATGATAGTTTTCAAAGTGCCACATTTATGTCTCTTAGGGATACCATAACTTCAAATTTTAACACAGTTAACAAATGTTTTAAGGCCGTTCATATTAATGCACAGAGCATTCCGGCTCATTACCCCGACTTGCTTGCGTCTTTTGATCGGGCTAATGTTGATGCTGTCTTTATATCGGAAACGTGGCTTAAGCCTTGCTTACCATCAACATGCTACAGTTTACCCGGTTTTAAGTTAATTCGCAACGACCGCATTGGGAGGGGTGGAGGTGGCGTTGCGATTTATCTACGTTCAGACTTGTCCTACACTATTATTAGCTCGTCAGCGCAACCCCCTCCATCTGATGCTCTCGAGTTTTTGCTGGTAGAAGTCCAGGTATCGCACTATAATAAATTATTACTCGGGGTCTACTATTGCCCATCAATGCACAATGATTACTTCTCATCCTTTGAAAATACGCTTGATGCTTTTACACCGTACTACGATCATTGTGTTATAATGGGCGATTTCAATACTTGTCTACTTAAGGGTGATAGTCGATCGACTAAACTTAGTTCAATTTTAGATTCATATAATATGAAATTACTACCTCTGAATCCTACCCACTGCTTTCCAGGTTCCCGTCCTTCCCTGCTCGACCTAATCATAGTCTCCTCTCCTAATCGTGTTACTACGCATGGACAAGTCTCAGCTGATATGTTTTCATACCATGATCTTATCTATGTTGCCTATAATGTTCGCCCTCCCAAAGCTAAGGTAAAAACTCTTCTTCAAAGAAATTTCTCTTCGATGAATATTGAAAGCCTAGAGGAGGACGCACATAACATAGACTGGTCAAACTTACTCTCAGCTGATTCCATTAATGACAAAATTGATATATTTAACGCTAAACTTAAATCTCTTTATGATATTCATGCACCTGTTAGGCCCGTTAAAATCAAACATCTTCCCGCTCCCTGGTTATCAGACGAAATCAAATCTCTGATAAATGCTAAGCATGCAGCCAAAGCCAAATTTAAAATAAAAAAGACAGAAGAATATCGTAACAAATATATTAAAATCCGGAACCGCTGTAATATGATGTGTCGTGACGCACAAAGACGTCATATTCACGCCTCCGTTGAGAACGGGGATCCGGCTAAAACATGGAAATTTCTCAAATCCCTCGGCGTGGGCAAATGCTCTGAACCGCAAGACTCTCATAATATAGATATAGATTCACTTAATAACCATTTTACTTCCTCTTTTAATCTCGACCCCAAAATTAAATCACAAACGTTAAATTATATTTCTTCGCTACCTATATTGAATTCTGATCCGTTCCTTACTGTTCCAGTTTCCGAGTGTGAGATTAAAAAGCACATCCTTTCCATATCGTCAAACGCAGTAGGAGATGACGGTATCAGTCGTAGAATGATCACACCAATATTAGATATAATTGTTCCTGTTCTTGCACACATTTTTAATTCATGTTTAGAGTCTTGTACCTTTCCTGATGCCTGGAAGGCAGCTTACATAATTCCTTTACCTAAATCCTCCTGTCCTAAGACTGTGTCTGACTTCCGTCCTATTTCCATCCTACCCTTTTTATCAAAAGTTTTAGAGCGAATCATTCATCACCAGCTTACGAAATTTGTTACCCACAACAGCTTACTTAGTCCGTTCCAGTCCGGTTTTCGCACTGGTCACAGTACGACTACCGCATTGGTAAAGGTAGCTGATGATATACGGTCAGGTATGGATGATAAAATGCTTACTATTCTCACACTTCTGGATTTTAGTAATGCCTTCAATTCCATAGACCACGATATTCTGCTAGCCCGGCTTGCATCTTTAAATCTTTCACCATCAATAATTAATTTAATTCGTAGCTACCTTGTAGGACGACGGCAGAGAGTTAAATCATCTGATTATTTCTCCGATTGGAGTTATATCTATGCCGGCGTGCCTCAGGGTGGTGTGCTATCTCCTCTTCTGTTTGCAATTTTTATAAACCCTATAACAATATCGATTTCATCATCCTACCACTTGTATGCGGACGATCTTCAAATATACACACAGTCTCCTTTGGACAATCTGAATTCCGCTTTTGATCTAGTGAATCACGATTTGTCGAATATTTGTGAATGGAGCAAGAATCATGGACTTCTTATTAATCCTATTAAAACTCAATTAATTGTAATTGGTAGCCCCGGGCTAATTTCTAGAGTTGACCATGATTCTTTACCTCCTGTCCTTATAAATGGTGTAACAATACCTTTCAGTAAAGTGGTTAAAAACTTGGGAGTGTACTTTGATGAACATTTATCGTGGACGCATCAATTGCAAGAGATTAGTAGAAAGGTTTTTTCTACCTGGCGTTCCCTAAAACGTCTACGATATGTTCTTCCGATACCCACTAAGGTAGTTTTGGCTGAATCCCTACTCCTTTCCCATTTAGATTATGCGGACGCTTCTTTCACTAACTTGACGGAGGAACAACTGAACAAATTGGAGCGCCTTCAAAACCTGGCTTTGAGGTTTGTTTTCGGTTTACGTAAATTTGACCATATCTCCGAGTATCGCCTCAAGTTAAAGTGGTTGCCAATCCGCTACCGCCGTGACTCTCGTGTTCTCTCCTTCCTTTATAACATCCTATTTGACTCCCATTGTCCCACTTATTTAAAAAGTAATTTTAACTTCCGTACCTCTGACAGACTGGAACTACGATCTATATCTAATCTTCTTCTTGACATTCCTATCCACCGCACTAAATACTTTAATTGCTCTTTCATTGTAAAATCCATTTCCCTTTGGAATTCTTTACCTATCCATATAAGGCAGGCTGAAACTATACATCGCTTTAAAACTCTTATAAAAAATCATTATCTGGAATCATATTGTGTCAACCCTTAACTTATGTAACTAACACTTATTATTATAAATTAAAATATCATGTAGGTTTATCTATTGTATATATATATATATATATATATATAGATATATATATTATATTATATTGTATACATATATTATATATTTATTGTGTTTATGTATTATTTTATTTTATTTACTTTTATTTTATTAAATATACTTTTGCGCAACTCCCATTCTCTAGCATTGTTTTCTCTAACACCATAAGGTTGTCTGGAAGAAATTGCTATCTAGTAATAAGGCCGCCTTTGTGTGCATGTCTGATTTTTGTAATGTATATTTTTTTGTTTTTTTTTGTAACTTGTTGTGTGCACAATAAAGTATATTTGTATTGTATTGTATTGTATTTTTTTCAACATTTTCTTTCATAATAACCTTTTCGTGACAATAACGAACATACCGTAAAAAAAATTTGCGAAATTGGTCAAGCCGTTGTCGAAGCGCACACGATGTAAGAAATTTTGGAGGTCGTTTTTTTACACTTTGGGCTACATTTTTGGGGTTTTAGTAAGGAACCCTACTTTTTTTAAACATATAATATAGCCTATGTTCAGCGCTAGGAATGTAGCTTTCCAACGGTGAAAGAATTTTTCATATTGGTTCAGTGGTTTCAGAGCCTATTCCATTCAAACAAACAAACAAACAAACAAACAAACAAACAAACAATCAAACGTTACCTCTTTATAATATTAGTATAAACAACGCACTTGCTTATAAGTTACTTGTGAGTAAATCGCGATCGAAGTTTTTCTACATCTTGTCTCGATGAAACTAATAGGAATATACAACATTTTTATTTTGCCTTTCAATGTGGACTTTGCATGTGCGATATTATATGTACATATTTAGTTAATTTATAATATTTTTACGATGGTTATTAGTTTGGAATGGATCCACATATTTAACAAAAAACGAAAAGTATAACAGCTATTAAAAATTGAGTGATCGATCCTGTTAGATCTCGTTGCGGCGATTCCGAATATACTATTTTAACTAACTTTCGCCAAAAATGTCGATCGCGTTGTTTATGATAAGGGCGGCGGAATTGTAGACGCGTCGCGAGATGTCGTGCTGACGCTCCGTCGACAAAGCTCTCTACCAACCCGAAGATAGTTTTCAGTTGGCGGGAGTGATGGTACCAGCGCTGAAAGACTTACATTTGACTTTCATGTTTCTATGAGACATGCCCCAACTTCATAAAGCCCATACAAGAAGTGAAAAAAGTAACTCTTTCAGCGCTGGTACTTTCACAGTAAAATCTATATACTGGACCTATACCACCCTAAAGTATTATCGCTCATTCGCCCGCGCGGGGTGTGACGCACACATAGACGATCACACTCACACATCGATAGCGGGCGTGAACCACGTGATCAAGGCGCATTGGAGACAGCAACAAATTTTTCAAATACCTATTTTTCATTTCTCTCGTCCGTGTGGTTTCCTCTTAATATTATAGTCTGTATATTATGCATATTGCTTATATTATATTATGTGGGATTACGCATTACATACCTACATAAAAATACTTCACACCAAGACAGCTGCCCTTATATATCTTCTTCTTCTATATCTTATTTATAAAGACATAATATTCTACTACTATAAATTACATAATTTTAATGTTTTAATTTCTTTATAAATATTACTGTATACCTACTTGTACTATGGGTTTTTTGCCAGATATAAATGTGATTTGATTTTGAAAAATGAATTGCTGTTCGTTAGTCTCGCTAAAACTCGAGAACGGCTGAACCGATTCGGCTATTTTTTAGTCTTCAAATATTCGTGGAATGAAAGTTTAAAAAACGGTTTGTATGCTCAACGAAGTGGACACGGGTCAGCTAGTGAAGTAATAAAAATATGAGGCGTAGTTACGCTACATGTGTGTGTGAGACTGTACTTTTGGTCCGAGATCAGCTTCGAACACACCCACAAACATTTTATCGTGCAACGTGCTTTATCGTGTTATGATACATTGTTTTTGCTTACGACATGATATGAGCAATTACTAATTATGTAAAAATAACAATTATTGCTAGACAGTAGATAGTAGAGAGTTCTTTAAAATTAATGAATATACCTTTTAGGGCGTGTTTCACCAATCATTGTTAAAGTTAATCCTTCGTTAAATATCATGTTATCCCTCTCGTATTTCCTGTCAATGAGTGAGAAGGCATAGTATTTTAACATGGCGGTAACTTTAACATTGCTTGGTGAAACACGGCCTTAGTGTTTAAAGGACCTATTATTTATAGTATGTTAGAAGTTTTAGGAAACGACCATGTCTTATTCTTAACCCCCGACAAAAATAGAGGGGTGTGTATGTTTGTCTGTGTGGAGTTGTGATGCTGTGGCATGAGAATGGCGACTTATGGTGCTAACAAAGCATACCAAAGTGACATTATAATTTGGTAGGTCAATGGAAAAACTCGAAAACCGAATCCCATATTCTATATTATTATGTTATGGTGTGTATTAAAAGGGCAACTTTCTTGATCGAGATTTATGTAAAAATGTGAACCGTGACATAGACATATAGTCCATTGAAATGTTACATTTTTTAGGCCTTACCTTGCGTTTTTTAGAGGACGCAATTTTATTTTTTTGATGTGTAGGGGGGGTCAGTGTAAAGCTAAAACCAAGTTTGTGGGGTCGCCACCCTTGTCCCACGGCCGCCATCTTGAAAATAGGGGTTGAAATGGTAATTACGATATATTATCTCTTAAACTATTTATTTTATAAAAAAAAATTGTGTTGTGCTTGGTCAACAGTGAAACCCATTTCCGAGAATACAGTTTTAAGAAGTATAATAAAGTTAGATTTGTTCTTCTCATTACCAAGAAATTTCTCTTGTGATAATGTCGGTATGGTGTTCTTGTCAAATTTTACTTCTGTCGACTGGTGTTTTTTCGTGCGGCGCAAACGTTCCCAAGACTTTGTTCCTGCGACATCCGGGTCGTCTGAGTAACCGTCAAACACAATGCTTGCAGAGAGCCCGAAGTGTTCTTGTACATATTTGACGTATTTTGTAGTTATATCCTTGAACGATGAATTTCGATCCCAAATTACTTTATGTAAAAGAAAACCACCGTCAATAACAAAATGACTCCTGGCGCTGATGTTAGAGGATCGTTCTACCGGTGTAAAAGCATTAAACAAAGATGACTTAGTACCTTTTCTCATGCCATCCTCCGCGAATAATGACAATGGGAAAGGTGCTAATTCATACTTTAAGTATTCTTTGACATCACCTGTTTCTCTTGAAATGCACATTCGTTGAAATAAGAGTAATGGATTAATGATGACACGAGTTTTATCAACTTCAATAGTACTTGTCATAGCGCTGAAAGTTACATAAAAAAAAAAAAAAAAAAAAGTTACATCGAAAAATATAATTTTTTTTCTCAAATTTCCGAAGATTTTCGCTTATAACTTTTTTATTTATAGTTCTACGACAAAAAGTTACTGGAGCAAAGTTGTAGAAAATTTAATTTGCAACAAAAAATGTTAACAATTTTTTTTTATAAAATAAATAGTTTAAGAGATATATCGTAATTACCATTTCAACCCCTATTTTCAAGATGGCGGCCGTGGGACAAGGGTGGCGACCCCACAAACTTGGTTTTAGCTTTACACTGACCCCCCCTACACATCAAAAAAATAAAATTGCGTCCTCTAAAAAACGCAACCCAAAATGTAACTTTTCAATGGACTAATATTATACCTATAATAAGCTAATACCTAATACTTGACCCAAAAAGACGGAAAATCAAGGTGTACCACTCCGTACCGGGCCACCACGGGCGAGCCTCGATATTCCAACGGCTAGATAAATGTTTTCGTTAGAAAATATATTCTTTTTAAATTACTTAAATGTATGTGTAGGTTCTAATATTTTATATATTTTTTTAAAGATTACTAAATGCAAATGCAAATAGCGAGCGTTTTTATACCCAGATCTTTAAATATGAAAGTATTATGGTATAATATTGTATAACGAGTAGGTATCGCTTCCACACTAAAACTACTGAACCGATTTAAATATAATTTGGTACACAGATAGTCTAGAGCCTGAGAAAGAACATATTGTGTCACTTTTAATTGCTTTAAGTTGCAAGGGGTTAAAAGGGGGGATGAAATGTTGTATGAAAGTATCGACATTTTTAAGGCTGGTAGGTAAAAAAATGTACCCAATAAACTTTAACCGCTTGACGCTTCTACTAACCCCTGGGGGCCTATTACAAGCTCTTAATTTTCGTATTAGTATTACGATCACATAATGACAGCCAGTCAGCGGTCACGTGACACTTGACTTGCTTCCGAATGCCACTTCCAGACAGCCAAACTAGGGTGGATCCATTCAGAATAACATGTCGTTGTAATATGAAAAGGTTTAGGGCAGTTTAAGGCCGTATTATTAAATTGTCTGGAACCAGGCTGGTATTGTAAAATATCATAATACGGCCCCTGGCTGTATTTTACATCGCTGTCACGGCTCACGATGGTCCTACCGTTGCGAAACTCCCGAATCGATAGTCGAGTGCAGTGCAGTGATGGAATTCGGTAACTCCCACGAGCGAAGGTCCAGATACAACCGGGTAACACCAAACTCTTGTTCAAATTAATTTAAACGTCAACCAGGATACTAACCCCCAGTTTCTCAAACGCAAATCAGCGCTAAAATTAACTAACCAGTGATCAAATCTCGTGTCAAGTGTAATTTCAGTTGCAATATGCTCGATCAACATTTTGATTTGAACAACAGGTCAGTTGACTAACATCGTTGGTCAAACTCTTATTTGGGTTTCCGGAAAGCGTATTAAGCCCTAATCATAGATTAAACTAATGTCAAAGCGTGTGTCAAGTAATCAGTGATTTTTGGCGAATTAACGTTTGAGATTACTTATTTTAATAGTTATTTCAGTAATTTATAGTGATAGTGAGGTATGTAAAGTCTTTCTACTACTTTTATTTGTATGTATTTTTAACCAACTTCCAAAAATAAGGTTTTTTCATTAAACAGTAGATATTTATGTAATATAATATGTTTTTTCAACAATCATGTCTCCGGATCTATAATAGTCGTTTCCATAAGTTTATTTACATTTTAACAATTACAGTAAAGGTTATTTAACTTATTTTTCAGATAATATCATGTCGCTATCCGACAGCATAAGTTTTTCGAGCAGTGACGAAGAAGAACAGAGAAGGCAGCCATTTAAGGAGAGATTGAACCCCATGGAACATTATCATGACGTGGAGTTTAAAAACTGATACCATCTTTCCAAGGCTGTAGTCATGTTACTGGTTGACATGATAAAAATACACTTAGAACCATTAACATTAAGAAACAAGTCACTAAGCCCAATGGAGCAAGTGCTACTGACTATAAGTTTTTATGCCACTGGGGCATTCCAAATAACAGTGGCAGACCACATTAGAATACATAAATCTACGGCATGCCGGATTATAAAAAGAGTGTCTGCAGCCATTGCAGAACTAAGCTACCAATTTATAAGGATGCCCAGGACTGCAGAGGAGTGGAAGCTGGTCAAAAATATTTTTTTTCATTTCCTGGTGTCATTGGAGCCGTGGACTGCACACATATCAAAATTAAAGAGCTCTATAGAAACAGAAATGGTTACTTTTCAATGAATGTACAAGCTATATGTGATGCATATTTAAAAATATTAGACATTATAAGTCGATGGCCTGGATCAGTATACGACACAACTATAATAAATGATTCCCATATTCGGGCCGATTTTGAAAGAGGTGTTTATGGTACTGACTACCTATTGGGGGACAGTGGTTACCCATGCCGGCAATATTTGCTAACACCTATCCTACGTCCTTCTACGCCTAGCGAGGTAGCATATAATGAAGCGCATACAAGGACAAGGAATACTGTAGAGATATGCTTTGGGGTATTAAAAAGATGATTTCCTTGTTTATCTATGGGACTTCGTGTGAAGCTTGAAACGGCTATGAACATCATTGTTGCTTGTGGTGTTCTACATAACGTAGCACTAATTAATAATGACCAGATTGAAGATAATATGATGGAAGAGGAAATGGTAACCAAGAAGATACTTCTAGAGTGTCAGCTAACAATGAGAACATATCTGTGCGTTCATCTCTTTTGTCAACTCACTTTAATAGATAGATAAATATTTGATTTTGTTCGAGCGTATATTATTGTAGTTATAATATTATAATTATAAGACTTATGTTATGTAGAATAAAAAAGTTAGTATATAAAAAAAACATTTATTTTCAAAAGTACAATAAATAAATACAAACAAAATAATATGTATCAAAGAGATCGACAGAAGATTTGTTTTTTAATAATGTGTAGGGTTTTATTATATTTTAATAATATATAATAATAATAATATCTATAGACGCTTCACACTACATACATCAATCTGGCCCTGTGATAAGTATCCGAAGAACTTGTGTTACAGGTACCAGACAATCGAATTATTATATATTTAATACTTTTATGCTATACACATATTTAAGATTTTTATTATATCAATACACATCCATGACCCAGGAACATTGAAAACTTTTTGTTCCTTCGACGGGATTCGAACCCGTAACCTCTCGGTCGAGTACCAACGCGCTGAACCACTGCGCTACGGAGGTCGTCGAACATTTTGATCAGCAACATTCTTCCTTGTTGTTCGTTTCATGTTTAAATATGCAGTATGAAGCTGCTTTTGCGTGCAAGGTATCTCTGAATTACTGTTAAATTCTCGCTGAATATTCGCCCACGCTTCTTGTTTCTCCATCACGCTTTTAGCATTAGTACATTTGATTTCTACTATGTTTTTAAAACTTTAAAATAAAATAGGTATACCAATAGTTATTATGTATAACCTTCCACTTACTTTTCGACTAATCACTTACCTAAGTGATTAGTCGAAAAGTAAGTGGAAGGAAAATGAGCAAAAATAATAACAAAAAGATGTTTTATTAGTTACAGAATAGAAGGTAATTTACTGACATCGAAAAACTTATTACATACATTTTTCGTTATGTACTTAGTCATTATCTCCATTAGCGGACATCTTTACCTTTAGGTAAATTTTTTTCCTCTAAAACTCATATTTGTAGAATACTAATTATTATTATGTGTTCTCTATTAACGTCTAAACAATAATATTTATATTTTAAAACGTCACTCTTGACACATGATAGCTGTCTGCTTGAGTTTTTATTATTTTTTTCGAAATAGCAGTAGACAATTTACGTTCTGTCCAAACTTTTCAACAAAATATTAGACGGTAAAACGAACGACGTACAATGTATGACCATATCAAAAAACATACTTCTAAAAATTTACTAATCACTGATCATCTTGACATGACATGTTAAGATGATCAGTGATTAGTAAATTTTTCACTAATTAGCGTTTCAGAAACGCAAGTTGATTTGACAGCGATGTTAACTTAAATGCTATGTTAGTTGATCATAGATTTGATCAGCCTTCGAGAAACCGGGGGTAAGTGTATTTGCCGCGGCCGGTTAGAACAAGATGGCGCGATGAGCTGGACGCACACCATCCAGGCTCGCCAGCGGTGGCGCAGGAAAGATATACCTGGAGGACACTGGGGTAGGCCTTTGTCCGGCATTGGGGCAGCAAATAATATGCCTTTGTAGTTTTTTACTGCATAGTTTATCAGTGACATTGGTTGTGTAAGAATAGTGGGGCTAACACAAAGGGGGATCTCCGACCGAAGGGGACGGTATGCTCGATCAGGCCGAAGCCCACTCTAGTATCTTTTGTAAGTTGTTTCAATTCTCAACTGAGAAGACATGAATAGCGCGATTCAGATTCGACCGCCATAGCTCTATAGGACGTTATTGTTTTCAATTAGAATCTTTTATTTCATTAGGCCCTGGATTTAGGATGCGCTCGTTATTTATCGCTTACGAAGTTCGAACACAAAATGTATGGGATTTGACAAAAGCTTCGCCAAATAACAAGCGATTTCTTATGTCATTTAGCGAAGCTTATGTCAAATTCCATACATTTTGTTTTCGAACTTCGTTAGCGACAAATAGCGATGGCATCTTGAATCAGCCCAGAACTGAGTATAGTTTATGTTTGGAAGTACAAAGTAGATAATAAAGTTGGAAGTTGGTAAAAATAACGCCCAAAAATTCGCGATGTTGACGTTACACGTTACGTGTTCCCCAGCCTACAGATCAGTGACATATTAGAATCATAGCTGTGTGTTAATGCCGTTTAACTCACAGCAAATTAAAATAAATAACTTTAACGCAAACTAAACAAAGCGCTAGCGCTTAAACGGCGTTATACAAAAATAATCTGCTCGCGTGGTATGTGCAATAGAGCTACATTTGTTTAATAACGAACTGAGACAAAAGTTTTAAAACTTTTCTTCACTTAATTTTTTTGACATAACAAGCTGATATTGGCCGAGACGGATTTCTTGTGCTGATACGATATCTAGTGTATTGTTGACCAAGGCCCTAGAATGAGCACTATTACCTAACATTTTACAGTAACTGTAGAAGTAAGCCCCGGAAAGAGGATCAATCGTCGATCAGCAAACATTTCAGTTAACAAGCCGTAACTCGCATTGGTGAACGAGTGAGCGAAGTTGTTGCGAGTGATCGTTCCGTGTTCACGAATGAGCGTTCAAAATGGCTTGTTAACTCAAATGTCAGCTAATCGACGACTTGATCAGCCTTTCAGAAACCGGGGTTATGTTTTGCCTGACTCGGACGTGTTTTTTCCAAAGTGTCCAATTTCGGAAAACTATAGATTTTTATATACAGAACACAGATATTGATTAGTTTAATCAAAGCAAAAAGTTATCTGGTTTCTTTCACTCTAATTGTGTTTTTGTAAGACTTCATACACATTTATTTTATTAACGCAATGTCCTGCAAAAGGCGTAAAAGATTTGAAAATTATTAGTTAAAAGCACAACAAAATTATCACTTATATACATACATAGCTATATAGAGGGATCACAAAGCATTTAGTACCAATGATAAAAAGCTTATTTAAAGTACAAAGTATTGTTTGCTTACAAAACATATGAACATAAGTAGGTGTGTGTTGGGATTAGCTACATAAGTAATGTTTACAATAGGATACTATTATCAGTGTTAGCTATTAAAGCTTACATCGCTGACTATCGTAACACATGGCTTATAAATATAAACTTCAATACAGATGAGTCAACTATAACACACTATACATTATGAACTTTTGAATAAAAATAACTGTAATATTCAAGTATAATAAATCCCACCAAAAACATTTTCATGTAAAAATATTGTCAAGACGAGCCTACACAGCTTACCCCGTGAAAAAGTTATCAGATATCGTATAAAGCCAAGCTCTACACTACACCTTAATCAAAATCTATCAAAAGGTGGTTAGACAATATTTTTACATGAAAATGTTTTTGGTGGGATTTCATTTATTTTTGTAAGCTGGTTAATGGACTTTTTTTAATTTAAATACCCTATTTTGACCCCGAACAGTCAGCGCCTTAGCCCAGTGACACCTAGTGACGTCGACTGATGTCACCGTCAATATTATACCGTGTATAAACTTTCACCGCAATTTTTAAGAGGTAGAGGCGGATTTTCAAATAAATGTCTCGTCCATATTTCTTTATTTGTTATATTATTATATTATAATTATATTATATATAAATATAAATTATAAAATATACATTATTTTATTGCTGGAGTGAAACTTCTTATTTGGATATCCTAGGATGCCACTAGTATAAATTCAACACTAATAATTCGAGAATTTGAGAATTACTTATATATACGAGGGAGATTGCCTTTAATAAAGCATGTTGATACATATTAAAATAATACAGTAAGTCTATAATAATATCGTATGTAGACGACGGTCACCGCCATCTGTTGGTCACTAGAGGTACTAATTCTTGTACGGCTCATATAAACTTATGCTAAGTGCATACATCTAAGTGCAACTTAGCATTTTTGAAGGAAAAAAAATGTACTTATTTTTATTTTTGAAAAATAGCTTTAAGAGGAAACAGCACGGTTGAGAGAAATACAAAATAGGTATTTATAAAATCTATTGCTGTCTCGAAGTGCCTTAGCTAGCCAGCACTAGCGCGATAGAGACAACTGAAAATTGGGCTGAAATTACCTATTAAAAGTACCAGAAATCGACGTTTAGGGGATTCCTGTTTCCTCCTCCAAAACTTAGCCGATTTAAATATTTTTTTCTGGATTAGCTAAAAAAAGAATTGAGCTAGGTTCCTATTTTTTGCTTTTGTTGTTTATTGTAGTCAAATCTGTTTCCTAGATATTTAAACATAGCGGAGAGTCTGGCCATTTTTTTTAGGATTTTAAACGTCCATATCTCTTTAAATAATTAATTTATTAAAAAAAGGAAAAAATAGGGACGTACAAACAATATCCATAAATATTCAGGAAAAAAATTGTTACTCTAGAGGTGTTATCCAGGGAGGAAATAGAAATGCCCTAGACCCCTATTTTTGTATGGAAAAAATTTAGTGGTGTTTCCTCTTAAGGTTTTCTTTTGATTATGGCCATCTTTAAACGTCATGACGTGACGTGTTAAAAATCATATTATTATTATGTTAATAGTCATAAGATTAAACACTAAAATTATTTATACATTGAACGTGTAATATTTTCGTTTATTGTTATCATTATAACGTGACCGATGTTAAATGTGTTGATAAATGTGTGTTTAGATGTTTCACAGTTCCAAACATAGATTGTGCTGTTAGCTATCTACATCGCGCTATCGAAGTGTCGAACGGTTTTTACATAAGATTCCCTCTAAACACAGTAATTACGTTATTATAACACCAGCGGGAGCTTATGCCGGACCGATTTCAAGTGATCTACGTAATATTTTGTATATACAATATACATATTACATATACACTGACAACAAATTACTACTTGCTGCCTGTTAATTCTTACCTAATTTTTACTTACCAAATAAATAATACCTAATTTTAAATAATTTTCATTTACAAAAAGTCGGTCACCGATTAATAATCGGAATAAAATAGAACATACTGATTGCAGTAGTGCAACGCACTCAAATAAATAAAGTCGGATAGAAATAATATTGAGAAAAAATCTGACCGATTATCGGTCCTACAAAAAGTAGGTCTTATTTTTTTTTATGTACTTGTATAATATTGTATAATATAATATTTCTTTAATGTATTAATGTTCATATCCGTATAATAAACATCCATTTTGTACCGTCCACCATATTGGATTCAAAATGGCGGCATTTATATTTGAATAATTTTTTTGTTGGTTTTGTAACAATAACAGCTTACATAAATAATATCAGCTTACTAGGACTTCAGGAAGTACCTTATGAATTTTGATGATCTATAAATGAGTCAGTGACGAAATCTGGGGTTTTTAGACATTGATAAAATCTAAAGTATAATAGCTACAACATTCAAACTTAGTATGTTTCATGTTTTTACTGGTGTCATTATATGTTGAAATTTTCAACTATGTAGCATCATCCAAAGCAAAGTTATGAGAGTTCAAAAAAACGACGAAACCTTTCGAGAAAAGGTAGGTAGTGCCCTTGCGCTTCGCTTGGCTCGTCTTGACGGGGGCACTCCCGTGCCCCCAGATGCATAGCAAATATACACCTCTATGGTCCAGTGGTTTATGGCTTGGCTCTCGACACCAACCTATCCTAGCAATCAAAAATGTTTGCCAAATAATCTTATTTGACAAGAAAGATTATCCATGTGTCGGATCTGCATGAAAAAAGTTGGTCTTGTGACCAATCTCTGACATGAACTGTGCTCTCTAGTACTATAAAACTGTTCCTGTGTCAGGTTTTAATGCAAATTGAAAGTGTTTATGTAGAAAGTAGACGCTACTTTCTACATAAACACTTTCAATGTCTGCATTTTGATAATATACATTTATTTTAGCATCCAGATGCATGTTACTGATTTTTTAACTATAGCAAGATAATATTAGAATTATATTTAGTTTAATTTTATTTCTTTTATCCTTCCACAGTATTTCTCTCATAATTTTGCAGCACCTTCTCGTTTATTTTGTCTCTGCATCGCCCTATGGTTGACTGGTAGAGAATGCCTCTCAGCAAAAAGTGTAAATAAATAATAGTATATAGGGATAAAATTTGGAAGAAGAAACTTACATTGATATTTGGATCTCTTTTCGATAGTCCATGTCCAAGTAGAGAGGTCACTGTACTCTTGCCCACACCACCCTTGCCAGAAAGAATAAGAATTTTGTGCTTCACATTTGCCAGACGACTCCTGATTATTTCTATAGCGGGATCCGGACCTACTGGACCTGTGATAGTATATAATATTTTGGTTGTTAAAATAGTTTATTATGTGCATGTATACAGTTGTATTAATATACTAACTTTATGTTGCATAATAATTAATTAATAAAATAAATAAATAATGTGGATTTGTGCTGATTGTAAATGTAAATTATAATCCATTTAAACATTTTAATGCTGTATTGTCAAGTAAAACTTACTGGCAACACAGATTATGTACCACTTGTAAACGTGAAGTTCAAGAGATTATCTTTGCATTGGTTGTAAAATTAATTTTAACTGAATTATAATATGGTTCTCAAATGAAAATAAATGATAAATAGCCTACCTGACGCACACAGGTTTTGGTTAGGACAACCAGCACAGGCTGATGCCTTGCCCGCTTCTTCACTTCCACTACCAGGACAATCTTAAAACAATAAATACAATAAGTACAAAAATATGATCACAAAAACATTGGAACATTATGGTAACTCGAAAAGTAACCTACGTTGCGGCGCATTTTCTGGAATGTCACTCATTTTACAAACATATAAGCTAGTGTAATAAATTAATTAATTATTTAGTGCCTTTTTTATAAATTAATCTAAATCGTTGTGAAACATTAAAAGCAACTTTTCCAGTTAGCATTGGAAAATTAAATGATTTCAAGTTTCAACCAAATGTCACTCACAGCTGTCAATGACAAGTGACATCATTTTTTTTTCTAAGTAACAGACACAGGTAATAATTAGTATCAGACTTTAAAAATTGCGAAACGTATTATATAAAACACGGCCTAATTTTGAAAATGACATTTTAGATCAATATTTTTCTTACAATATTTTTCAATACTATATTACTTTTATTTTAAAATATACAAAAAATGGCTCAAGAAGCAACTATGTGTACGGTAGGTCCATCATGTAATGTAACACAGTGAAGACATAATATAGGATGTCTATTTCCTAACTTATGTTCACTATAAACTATTTTCAAACATACTTACAGCAATTACAACAATGGAGCCCAGTGAAGAAAACTGCAGGCACCCCTCCAATGCCTCCTCAAGTCGGCTACTGCTTTCACACGCCAAAGAAGCACCCATGGCGACCCATCATGGGCTACGAGGAAATTGATGTTACACCTATGTAAGCAGATAAAACACGCGAATATTAAATACCTAATATAAAGTCTAGTATAGACCGAAAGATGTCAATTGACTGGAAAATAAATCTACTTGTAAGAAAAGGTTTATGTTTATATATCTCGCCGGGTTAGTCCCCGAACCGGTGGTAGGTCATCATGTAGGACAATTCTAAAAGTGTTAGTAACTAACCTATTTGGAAATAAAAGATTTTTCATTTTTCATATTGTCTAAGTAGGTATTGTGGGTATATATAATAAAACTAAAAATTATTAGATAGATAATACCTAAAAATATATCTATTTAAATAAAGATTATTGACACTATCCTAATCAATGCTTCATGTTAATTGTTACGCCATATAGACTTATCAAAAATCGCAAGCTACAAGATAAGCTTGCATGATTACTTTGTCAAACCGTCATGCTCCTAAATAAAAAAACACAAAAAGCTAGCTATGCCCTATTTTTTTTATATCTATAGACGCTTCACACCACGTCAATCTGACCCTGTGCTAAGTATCCGAAGAACTTGTGTTACAGGTACCAGGCAACGGAAATATGTACTTAATACTTTTATACTATACACATATTTAAGATTTTTAAAATTTAAATAAATTATATCTAGCAATATCCCGCGAAACAATTATAACCACAACCTGCAAGCAGATGAGTGAGTGTACGCATAAGCATGCGTTTAATGGTGGTGGTGGGACTTTGCACGATCGTGTTAACATTATTGCTTGTGTGGTGGTGTTTTCACGTTTTTTGCTTGCGAGTGTACGCATAGGCAGTGTCGGAGGAGGGAGGTGCATTAAACGCATGCTTATGCGTACACTCACTCATCTGCTTGCAGGTTGTGGTTATAATTGTTTCGCGGGATATTGCTAAATATAATTTATTTAAATTTTATGCTATGGATTTCCGCAAAGTAACGCCTGATTCCATTAACTATTTAAGATTTTTATTATATTAATACACATCCATGACCCAGGAACATTGAAAACGTTTTGTTCCCTCGGCGGGATTCGAACCCGCAACTACTCGGTCGAGCACCAACGCGCTGAACCGCTGCGCTACGGAGGTCGTCGAACGACCTATCATGAACGTCCGTTCCAGGACCTTCTCTATAGGGTAGAGCTTGCCGTGCACTTGATAAGTAGATTAGAGTAGGTGATGACACTTACGAATTACGATAATTTCAGGCCATCACAACCGATAACCAATACCATGGTGGACCCCTGCTACACTCCAGCCGGGATGGCAACCGAACCGCTCCGGTTTCCCAACCTGGTGACGGGCTTCGACCGCAGCCCCGAGCACGCGGCTCGTGCGGCGCTGTACACCCGCTACACCCAGCACGAGTGGAACCAGAACAGCATCAAGAACTATAACGAGTCAGACGCCAAAAGAAATTACTCGGAACGCGTCAGGAATGATATCATGCGAATGCTCAGGTAGGTAGCTTTTAATTATTTTAAGCTTTGTTTTTGATTACAGGTCTTGAGACATTATTTTTTTCAAGCTATTTATTTACTACAGGGAAACAGATGAGATGGGTACCCAAGGACAGCGTGACTCCGGCAGGCGGATTGGGGAGAGGATTACAGATACGACATTCTGGCGAAATGAGGTACAATATAACTATATATACTTTTTTTTTAATATTTTAAAATTTGCCAAAAGCTTTTTTTTTTTTTTTTTGGTAAAGTATACATTTTTAGAATGTGAAAAGGTAGTAAACTGATATCCCAAAGCTATAGTGTCTGCTCTTTTTACACCCGTTATAAAATAATAAATAGAACAGTTGCACACTTTTATTATTTCAACTAAATAGTCCTCCACGTCTGTCTGTCTGTCTGCGTTAACTCAGACTGCATCAATATTCAAGATGTTTTTTTACCAGTGATTCACGAGGCAGTTTTTGGTGTATTAATTGGACCCGGTAGCTGGCGATCCTCGATGCTGTCAATGCGTCAAGAAACGTTGGAAAGGCGGGACAGCTGTTAAATTGAAATATGTTTTAAATAATCGCTCTCTGTTAAGGTGTCCATTGAAATGGAACGACTCGTTTCGACTTGTGAAAAACTCAACGACACGCGACGGCAACTGGAGAGGGCTATAGCGGGCATCGAGGGCCCTCTGCACATCGTACAGGAGTGTTTGTACCACCGAGAGAAGAGGCAGGGTAGGTGGTTGGTTTGTTGCCAACCCGTTACTTCTTAGGTACTAATTCGATAACAGGAAGCCTATACGGGCTATAAAATTAATGTGTGATAGATAATAATTTAGGGTGTATTATGTGTATGGGTCCCGTATATAGAGATTACTGTGAAAGTACCAGCGCTGAAAGAGGAACTTTTATTTATTTATTGTATGTGCAAGGCATTTCTCATAGAAACATGAAAGTCAAAAGTAAGTCTTTCAGCACTGGTACTTTAACAGTAAACTCTACATAGGAGGCACATACGTACCCTACAGTATTGTCACTCATTTATTTTACACCTTGTAGAGCCCTTTCCATGAAAGAGCTCCCCTAGACGCAGCGTTGTGATTGCGCGTCGGAATGTCTAAAGAAAAATGGTTAAAAGTTAATCCTATAAATACCTAAGTACTTAGTTAAATACTGACACATATTATGTAAATAAGATATATAGTTCCACTAATTGCCACGAGACTTCTATCATAGAAGTAATATACAAAACCTCACCATATTGCAGATGACCTCACGAAACTAAACTGCTAATGATGATGGATATTATCCAAGTCCTTTCTATGAAAGAAGTCTCCATTGTTTAGTGGACTGCAACGTGTTTCTAGGTGTGGAGCAAGTGCACGACGCCGTGGAGCAGTCGCTTCTCAGGGAAGTGGCCGTGCTCCGCGAGTCGCAGGACAAATTTCGCAACATGCTTGAAATGGTACGCGAATAAGGCACCAATTAACATGTGCTTACTTTGCTTAGAAACTCTGCGCTCTAACGCATACTGGTTTAGTCCCGTTAAGTTTATTTGGGGATTTTTACTGTCTAAGCTTAAAAGCAGGAGTTTCTTATCCGTGGTGTCCGAGCAGAGATATGTTTTAAAAGCTTCTATTATTCTCTAATAAAGCTTATTAGGCTATTTATAATGCCGTACACAGGTGCGCCAGCAGTCCAAGAACTGCCGCGCGGCTCAGCACGAGCTGGAGACGGAGATGCGCAACAAGGAGTACGCCCTCGGCATAGACACCATGTGCCATCAGCTCAACAACTTCTCCAAGGTCAACAAAAGGTTTATCACACTTTTGAGGGGAGAGGAGAGAGGAGGAATTTTGCGAATTGACCACGGCAGAATACTGAAACGATAGTTAATTAAGTGACGCTCAAATGTGGTCTCCTTGTTATTCCAATACGGGGATAGACTTCCAGAGTCTACAGCTAAACTCTAGAACCACGGGGGGGAGGCGTCGTTTTTAAATTAACATGCTCCCTTACTAATAAGAATATTTAAGTACACACTGGACAAGCTGTTCTACGCGTTTTTGTCCTTATCAATGTATACCTTAAACAGTGTGAAATATTTTTATTGAGGGTATGAATCGCCACGCTGCACGCAGGGCCTACAATACTACGCGGGCATCGAGCGCTACGACCCGACGGTGTGCGACGCCGCGCACTGGGCCGCCGCCGCCGCCGCGACGCTGCGCCGCTCGCAGGCCGAGCGGGCGAGGTCCATACAGATGCTGTCCGGTAAATGGGTCCTGTTTGTTGTTAAACCTTAAGTTATCCGTGGGATGCCGAAGTAAGAATAGCACGCCCCTATCAACTAGCTTTACCATGGGTGTCGTAAAAGGCGACAGAGGGTATATATCCGGAAATGCAATAAATGAAATATATGCAATTCCATACCTACCGGAGTCACCCTTTACTTTTAAATAATATCTCTATAATACTATACGTAACGCAATACTGAGTCTACATAACCGTTATAAGCTAATAAAGCAGTCTTAGTTGATACAACCTGACTGATTCTTCTCAAAGCAAATTTGTATTTGCCTTGAGAAGAATCAGTCAGGTTGTATCAACTAAGACTGCTTTATTAGCTTATAACGGTTATGTAGACTCAGTATTGCGTTACGGTATAGTATTATGGAGAAATTCATGTGATTTACATAATGCCTTTGTAGCACAAAAACGATGCATAAGAGCAATGTTTAATCGTTTAATCTTAAGCAAGATGAATCATGTCAACCATATTTCAAAAAATATGATGTACTGCCTGTACCTTGCCTATATATTTATGAGGTATGTATTATTGCTTATAAATTTATGTATCTATTTGAACAAAATAAAGATATAACCAAACGTAATTTAAGAATAACATATTTAAATAAACTGCATAAACCACGAGTAAACTTATCATTAGTGTCTAAAAATTCATATATAATGTGTATAGATATATTTAACCAGTTACCAGGCAAATTTAAAAATATATCTTTATATAAATTTAAAAAAGAAACCAAAACATGGCTGGTAAAAAATTGTTTCTATAGTATTAAGGACTATTTAGATTTTAAAGAAAATAACTATATTTAGTTGTGTTTAGTCTTATTAGTTATAGTATAAAAATGTTTGTTATTTAGTTTTAAACCCACTGCATGTACTAATAGACTTTGTATTTTGTCAAATGTCAATATGCAAATAAATATTTCAATTTCAATTTCGATTTCAATGGGCGGTAGCGTTTCCGCGGATATTGATATTATCTTAAAAGTGCGCTAGCCAACCCACTTGCAGCCTGCTAAGCGTAGCGAGTTTAGCAGACTTAGGGGTAGTTGCATATACTCGCCACGCTTTGGATTGGCTCGTAATTATATACTTTGGGAGAGGCTTACGTCCAGGTAGTGGACGCCATAGGTAAATTGATGATGATGATGTGATGATGACGACACAGACGCCGAGAACCTGATCAACGTCGCGACGACGGAGATCTGGGACCAATGGAGCAACTCCAACAACACGTTCACGCGCCGCATCGCCGAGACTGTGGAGATCAAGAACAAGCTGCAGCTGCATCTGCACAAGGTAGCGCCACCATTTTTGCAAGGGTTTTTCTGCTTATTTTGCTTACCCTTTGTGCTCTTGTCTCTAGTTTCAACTCTTACATTAAATATTCCTACCATCCTCCTCAGGTACAACAGGAGATATTCGACCAGGAGAAGACTCTAGAACTGCTTAACAAGGCAATAGAGGACAAGCTGCAACCGCTGAGAGTGGCGCACACGCGGCTGCAGGCGCGAACCAACCGCCCGCACCTCGAGAAGTGCCGCGACCAGGCGCAGGAGAGGTAAACAAGATGGCGGCGCGCAGAGCATACAAAATGGCCGCAGTGTATATCTTGTTTTCACGAAAACAGTTCGCAGTCGACAGATTAAAATATTATGTCGTCAACCCGGTCTTCACATGTACAGAAGTGACTCATTTTTATAACTTATTTGTATTATAACAACAGCATGTAGTCATAAATCATAATTTGCAATTATAAATTTGCTATTATGTCTAAGTTGAATATTCTCAATTCTCATATTAATATTATTATCATTACAATACACACAAGTTACATACAGTAGCCGTACATCGTACTGCCTTATCGTCTACTATCTTTATACCTTGAGGGTTGCTTTTTAAATAGTTCCTTAGATTTAAAAACTTTATAACTTTCATCACCTATTTTAACTTTTTATTCAGAACTTGGAATACGCTGAGATGCGTGTGTAATTATATAAATCATTATTTGGCGCACCTACTCATTTCATACGAAATATTATGTAGGATTGTTGTCTTTATTTAAACGCGTATAATAAACAACTCCAAACAAAATGTTTATATTGAGCTCTCATTACAGATTAGTAAAAGAGGTGTGCGATCTACAGCAGACGATGGAGACGCTCCGTTCCAAGATCGCCACAGCGGAGGGCACGCACCAGACGCTGCTGGGCGTGCGGGCGTCACTTGAGGCGGACCTGCGGAACAAGACCAGCTCGCTGTTCATAGACCGCGATCAGTGCATGGGCCTGCGCCGCGGGTACCCCGTCACAGCCGCCATCAAGTCGTAATAAAGGGGTCGATTGAAACTGGTTGTTTTGTTTCATTCTTATAACGCTGATATGAATATAATTTAGCGCGAGTTTCGTACGCAAATACTTAGATAATGGAGGCAGGTTTAAAGGCCGATTACATTGAAGTAACAGTGTTCGCCAGCGGTGCATTCTATTTGCTATCAAGATGAAGTTTTTTTTGCAAATCTCTGTCTTGATACCAAATAGGTCTTACAATATACATTCTAAGAACAACTGATTATTACAACATAACACTAAATCATTGTTACAGATTGATTTTTAAGTCAACACTTTATTTTAACTTTTTTATCAATATTTAAGCTTTACCTTCTACATTGTCTATGCCAATTCATAATAAATTAAATTTGCTGCTGCACTGTACATAATCTTCACATTTTAATGTCTTATTTCACTTTGCATATGATGGCACTGGTAACTTTAGTCCTTCTTTGGCTTCGAAGAATGTGTATGATAATACCATTTCTTCAACATACTCAAGTTTTGGATCATCAGCAATCTCCGGATCAATGTAGAAGAAAACCGGCATATCAACCTAAAATTATGTAAGTAATGATAATTGTTATAGATATTTTAATAAATTAGACTTGATATATGGTGCAATAATTTTTCTTTTTTTTAGACTAAAGTTATTGAGTATTATTATTTTTTCTGTCATAATATGACTTATCCAAGAGATCAAAGGCAGAAACATGCAAAAACACATAACTTGTGAAAATATTTCTATGACTATGGTCTAATTTTTTGAGAACCAGGAAAACATTTTTAAATTGACATTAAATGTAAGCAGATATTTAATGAATAAATTTGTAAAATGTTAAATACCTGTTCATGTGGATTCAACTGTTGCTCTTCAAAGCAGAAACATTGTATCTTGTTAAAGTATGCTCCAGCCTCAAAGGGAATTACGTTGTAGGTGCTGATGCCTATGACCGGCTTGTCTGTAGGGTTCTTGGCTGTGTAAAATGCGAGGGCTGTTTCACCCGGAAATACCTGCAAATATACTGCATTTTAGGTTGTAATCTATACTAATATTATAAAGCGGAAGAGTTTGTTTGTTTGTTTAAACACGCTAATCTCAGGAACTACTGGTCCAATTTGAAAAATTCTTTTTTTTTTGGATAGTCCATTTATAGAGGAAGGCTTTAGGCTATATAACATTACGCTGCGACTAATAGGAGCGAAGCGTCAGTGAGAAATGTTTCAAAAACGGGGAAAATTATTCACGTTTGGGAACTTTTGTTACATGCGCTGCATATAAAAGGTCACTCAAAAAACCATGCGAATGAAGTCGCAGGGCACAGCACTAGTGTTACTAATAAAATACAGTAAATTGTTTATCTGGGTACATGGGACTTTTATTGTGTTTGAAATTACGACAATATATTTTAACCTATGTAAATTACATATATCACAGATTGACACTGAAATCTAATGTTGTGTCAATAACACTTCTTTCATTAAAATCTATTCAGTAGTTTAGGTTTATGTTTGTTCCACCATAAATGCTGATGCTAGAAGAAAGGTTAATTATTTTAAATATCCACATATAAAGTCATCACACCTCCTTTTGCATTTACCAATAATCATCAGTATTGTCTTTAATAATATTATAAAATATAAAAGATTAGGAATGTACTAGAATGTATAAGTGCCTAATTTAATGAGCTTAATTTAAAATATGATTTTTATAATCCAACTTACTGTAATATCAGCTTGCTGTGGTTTGAAATTCCATTGCATTGATGAAGCTACATCTGCATTAAATCTCACTTTGATGGGTCTGTCTTTTCTTGTAGGCAGATTGCTGACTGTTACATTAGGCTCAGCATGTCCTGTTGTCCCTCCATAGCTGTAAGCCTAAAAGTAATGTGTTGCATAAGTAATGTGTGGAGTCGAGTCAGGATTGTGGTGATAATTAGTCCGCCACAGTAAAACAGTTATTCATATTCATTAGCAACTTTAATATGATAACGAAATACTCTGTAGAGCGACAAATATCTGTAACAGATATTATATTAGAATTTTAAGGTACTAACTGATAGAAAATTACCTGACAGAATATTCTATATAAAGGTACTGCTGCATAACTTAAGCCTACAGTCAGCACTCCAAGTGCAACAACATAGTTTAGTGTAGATCCAATCTTCTTCTGTTCATGTGCGGACCGTATAAATAAAATATTTGGAGGATTATTTGTTTGTGTTAAAACCGTAGGTCCATGTTTAGTAAATTTGACATTGTGCTTAACCGTATTGAGGAAATATTTATTCAAACATGTTATTCTATTCATTTTTATGATAATATTTTAAACAAATTAAATAATAAAATTACTTTAAACATTTCATTTCAAAATAATGAAGAGTAGATTTGACCCTCTATTAAAATAATTACTCTAATCTATGAGATTTGACAAAGTTCGACTTATTCAAAATGTCATAATCAAATGTCAATGTCAAAACACGTTGGTGTTGCCATGGTGTTGCAGCGCTGAAAACATTATTAATTTTTAGAGATCCACATATTATTTAGATTTTGTACCATTTTATTTATATACAATATCTTTTCATAATGATAGATTAATTATTAATAAGAAAACGCGTCGATCGTGGTAAATCTTTCTGGAATTATAAAACTTAATATTATTAGTATGTTTGGAATACGGTGTACGGTTCGCCTATGGGTACCCCTAAGATAGTTATAAATCTGAGCCATCCATACTCAACCTTATTTTTATAATAAAGGGTCCGCAAACATGTGTCAGCTATAGGGCGTGTTCCTTTAGGCGCTCTTTTTACTCTGAACGCACAGATCATTCATATGCTAGTGGAACGACTGACAGATGTCAAAATTTAATATTTCCTTTAAATCCCATAAATTCTATTTATATTTTAAATTAACAATAATAACTACATTAAAAAAGAATCTAGAATAAATTTGCTCGATCCATAATTTAAAAATAACATCGAGATCAGTGAAATCTCTGAAATCTAAGTAAACGTCAAAAACAAGATGGGTAAAAATATGCAAAATGGCGTGATCATTCTGTGCGTTTTGAACAGTTTTTGACAGCTGACAGCTGCATCTGGAACACGGGGATGGCCCTGATTACGTAACTCCGGTCGCTTTCCCGTCTCTCGACATCAACTGCCATTGTGACGTTACATCTTTTTAAAACACGATTTAAAAAGTTAAAACGTCAAAATTATGACATATTCATTTTTTAAATCGTGTTTTAAAAAGTTTTAAACGTCGCAATGACAGCTGATCTCGAAAGAGGGGAAAGCGACCGGAGTTACGTAATGGCCAGTGTCGAGGGCCGCATGCTGTAGAATATAGCTATGCGCACAGATTCTGAGCGCATAGTTTTTTTTTCACATGACAGTGACATTTAAAGACCTTTGACATTTTTGACAAAAAAAGTAAAAATGGCGTTTGGCGGGAATTCAAACATTTGTAATGGTTTTACGGAATTAATCCTATTTAAGTCTTAGTTTTCATATTATTTGTTACTTGGAAGTTGTAAGAAAGTGATTCATTTTGCAAGCAAAAGTATGTACATTATAAATAATTATTAAACTAGCTTTTCATACATTGAAGTCACCAAAATAAATAAGTACCTACAATAATAACATTTTCTGTTAAAATTACATTTAATATCACATAAAAATAATTTACAAACTATTTATACATCATCCCTTGTATTCGACAGTCAATAGCCTATGTTTTGTTTTCACGTGCGCATCCGTGTGCGTTTTTTGGTAAGCTTTGTATGAACAGTCTATAAACGGACATCGAAACATCGGTTCTTTACCGCACTCGTACGTTACGTGTCTCCTGTACGTACTTTTATGTCTGTATTTCCTCTTGCATTTCTCACATTCATAATTTGTGTCGTATTGGGACCAAAAGTTTTTCGTCTTCATTGGTACGACGGGCAAGATATTTTGCATCATTGTTTTTATAAATTCCACTTCACCTGCAACAATGAAATAGTTCTCTAACATTTCAAAAAAATTCATTGTCGCTAAGCTATTTTACATTTTTCATTATATTTTTTTCGGAATGGGATTTTAGGTATAATTTTTACCTATTGAAAGAGTTTTGTATTGTTTTTTGTATGAACATTTATTTATAATATAATTGTAAATCAATATAAATAAATCAAACATGCTGCTTTTCCAAACATTGTAAAATACTATTAGGTTACAAGTAATATAGATTTTATTATCACTGGATTTTATCAAATCAATTTTAGTCACACTTTGCTTGCAGAAACAAAACTATCCCAAATTAAATGTAAAGGAAATATTCCTGACAAGTTCTAATACACTGTTTTTAAATACAATTAGGTAGATAAGTATATAAAACAATATGTCAACAACTGTATTAAAATATATTTAAACTTTATTTTAATGCATTTGCAAGAGTATTAACTAGTAACAAGAATTAACAGTATTATAAAAATTTAATATTTCTCTCTTAACCATTCATCCGTTTTAAAACATATTATTTTACTTTTATAAAATCTAGTATCATTGTGCTGTATTAAAACTTCTTAGGTATGTTATTATTTAATAACATTTGTAATAAAATTTTCAAGAAATTGATAAAAAAATGTTAAAAGGGTTTTCTTTGGTGGGAGGTTTTTAAAAATAATTTAATAGTAAAAAACCAAAAGCATGTCCAAAAGCTGAGATCTTAAGTGAATTCTGAGTTTGTAACCATTTGAGCTTAGGTAGTAGCATTAATTCTAAGTTTTTCAAAAGTAAAAATGCGGGCTTCTTTTTTGGACCTAAATAAACGCGTTGTTACTTTTTAGGTTACGCGTTAGTCTTCTATATTGGCACTAAATAACATTATTCCTATCTCTAAAAGTGAAAAAAAAAACGACGCGACGACTCAAGTGTAGTGTCTAAAAACACTGATATAAAAATGATTATTTTGTTAGGTATATAATATTTTAACTGAAACATGAAACTCTAGTCTAACAGGTTTATCTGGCTCAAAATCCCAGAAGAATAATCTAATGGATTATTTATTACTTAGTTAATATTTTTTATTAAATACGAGATTGACAATATTTTGTTTTACTATAATTCAGCAATGTAACAAGTTTTATGAAAAACAGTTACATATGCAGTAAAAAATAGAGCTATAAACTCTTTTAGCTAGCAATAATAATCGTTCTCTGTAAAGTTTTTTTATGTCAGCGACATCTATCAGTAGTAATGTCAATAATACAAGTTATGAAATCGTTTAACGAATCTCATTGGTAAGTTTATACATCTATTTCAACAATACACTAGACGTCATAAACAAAAGCATGGTTACATTTATTTAAAATCGAACTGAGACAAAACTTTTAAAACATTTAGAAGTTGATTTGGTGATTTGAAATCGATATTTATTACACTTAAAAATGTTTCAATATCAAAATTTTAACACCGCAATGTGTGTTTAAATTTAGATATTTTTTTTACATAATTAGCGATTTCAAATCACCAAGTCAACTTGTTATTGTAACTCGTGTAGACGTTAGTAATTAAACTAAATGAAATAACAGTTCCCTTTTTAAGTGAACTGCTATTCACCGAGACGGATTTCTTGTACTGACACGACGTTCAGAAACGAATTATCGGACCAATACCGCTAATCAACTTACACTACCGACAGATTCACCTCGATATCCGGGCATAATTAGTAAATTATTTTTATGTAACTAAGCCTTTAGCTTATGGACATACTTTATTAAATTTTTGTAAGCACACAAACTAGACCACACATCCTTATAATAAATTTATGAAAAAAAATCCTTACAAACTATATTATATCATTATTTTAAACCTTAACAACAAACCGAAATAATTTAGGTACTTATTACTTATGAAGGCACTATAACATTGGCTAGAATCGTGAGGATTCTTTGGTATATATTAAAAGAACGTTTTGCAAATTCAATTACAGAAACGATGGCCACACGACTTTGCCTATTACATAACTAACTAGTAAATCATGTGTCCAAATTTTCTGTAATTATTTTTGGAAATCATTACATAATTGGATAACTCCATTTGAACTGCATGGTAACTTATCAACAGTAACAAATGCAAGAATATTAAACAGAAATACTGATATCATAATACAATCAGTTATTCCATCAATACACATTATAAAATTCTTTGGTAACAAGGAACACACATTAATATTAATAACAAGAACAATAAAATTTAACAAATACAATATAAAATTACAGAAAATATGTCTTATTTATAGATAAAATTTGTTTTGATACGTGTATAAAAGTTCAAATTGAATCATAAATACCTATCTAGAGCTGCTTATAGTTTGCATTTGGAAGACATTTTTATTTATTCAAAACATATTTTAAGGAATTAGTTATTTAAAGGCAAGAAGCTATCTTAGCTTTGATAAAGAGGCGCTTTAATTAAAAAAGGTACTCAGTACTCACTCATTGACTTGTCTATTAAGTTTCGTCGTTAATAAATAAATAAATATTATAGGCTCTTTTTTCTGTAGCTAATTTAAAAACATTTCAAATTCTTCTAATGTATAGCTGCACGATATTTACTAAACTAAGCTACAGTTATTACTTAAAATGTGCCTTTTGTCAGGTTACAAAGATAATGTTGTATTCGCGTAAAGAAATAAGCGTCATCTATTTTGGACCATGTATCCATGATTCATTTAATTTTTTTGCGCGAAGACTTAGTTTTGTAATAATAATAATATTTTTAAAAACATTAGTTTTCTAATGAAGTTTGGTTACATAAGTGTTTGTGTGTAAATACAGTGTAAAATCACGATCACTAGAACGAATATAATATATTCTAAAGGCACGTCTAAAGTTAAATAAATTTTGTAGCTATTTAATATTTATATGGCATTCAGACTCTTGACATGCAGTGTTTAGGGCTGTCTATTTCTCGAGAAGTCTGCGCGGCCGTGAGAAACGGAGACAAACTCACACTTACCGGCTCTTCCCCGGCGAGAGTCTGTAGGCCTACTCTTGATCTCAATTTAAAATCTAATAAAAAAAATTAACTACATTGGGATTAGATTAGAATTTGACAGTTACCTAATTTTAAACTCTTTGCTATCAATCTATATATCATACCAACTTGGAACATGAGAATTGTCAAATTACAATCCATTAAATTATATTCAAGAGTAGACCTACTGAGTAGATGTATGATATCAAATGGAAGAATTTACAGTAGCATATTGTTCTCGTTACAGTCGCTCCACTATCGCCGCCATTTTGATGAGGGCGCCCGCTGTCACCATGCTGTGAACACGAGGTAAACAAATTAATATTTTGTAGATACGTAGTATGGGCACTGAGAACATATTCTAGATAAGTATAGAATAAAATGTACATAAACATGCAAAATAATATGTAAAATAAGTGTCGTGCTGTGAATGTTAGAAAGACCATGTTATTGATGTTATTAGCGTGTACATAAGTTATATTTGTTACGGAGTTTGAATTTCCAATGATTAATGTGTTAAGGTTCGTGGTGAATCAGTAATAATACCTATTTATTAACAATACATCGTTAGTACCGTACCACTATTAAACTGAAAAATATCGACAGGTATCTAGTTAGTTTTCCTCATATTTATTAAAATACGGATATTATAATCATTCCAACTAGTGTCCACCAAGCAATGATAAATGATTATTAAATTTTTATTCAGATAATGAATATTTTACAGACTAACTTTTGAATCCGCATTCATACTTGATTTTGTCGTCAATCGTCATACGTGAAGTCATTTTACCACTCAAAATCAGAAGGGTTAATTTTTTTTATAAAACGCAGTTATTTGATATGAGTTAGATCATTGAGTTACTTGTGGCTACCCACTAGAGGGCGTTAGTTGTGGCGAGTGTTAGATGGCGGGTTAGTCGCAAGCCGTGAGACCGGCCGTTTAGTGATGTAAAACTTGTACTGACTGAGTGCGGGCGGCGGTCATTCGGACACGAAGTCCACCTTCTCCGGCAAGTCTTTGTGTAGATGGCGCTCGTGTAGCAGCAAGTTGTGCTTCTGGTACGCGCGGTACACGCAGTACGGACACTTGAAACTCGGCTGTTTTCTACACTCGTACTTTATGTGCCGCTGTAGGGAGCCCTTGTGCTTGTACTTGTTGCCACAGTCCACGCACTCGTACAGAGTCCAGCCCGCCTTGCCGCTCAAACCGGGGGTACCGTAACCCAATATATAAGGTGTGTACAACTGTGCAACTGAAATTGAAACGCAAACACAAAATAAATACGTGCAAATCGAAGCTACCACCGTGTAAGCGAAGCCACCGAGTGCAACCGTTTAAAGCGTAGGATAATGCACCATGTCTCCCATTATTTGCTTATTGACCTATGTCTACGGTTCTCTTAACTATAGTATACACTATACATGCAACTAAGTTTTAGGTCTAGTACACACAAATTAGAAGAATATGCAGCAAATATATCTCCAACTTGAGTGTCGACTCCCAGGTCAGACTAGAAACGAGGAATAAAATTAACATGCATTGTTATTAGGTATCGTATTAGTAGCTACCCTGTTATTTCCTTTAGTATGGGGTAAAACTTACCATGTACTCTGCGTGGATGACAGTAATGAAAAATGTACTTACGAAGAATAGAAACTTTATTTAAAATACAAAAAGGTTATAAAAAATACAATCAAATGCGTTTGATCACTAACTTCTTATTGTCAAATCATGTATGTACAATACACTCTTAGAGTAGCTTCAACAATGACAATTTATCACTTTTTATGAGTAAGGCAGCACAGGGAAGTCTAAAATTGCGTTCGCAACTTTTGGTAATATAAAATTACATGTTCATACATTTATCGTATTATACTACATAGAACGCACCAAATATTTTAACGACTTTTTAGTTAGGTATCATCCTCAATGTAAATATAATTTGCAGTAGTATATTGCTGTGTAAAAATATGTACTCTATTAAGTACCATTATTTCGAACCATAAAAATATAAAACCTTAACTATGGTATGTATGCTAGGCTACATTGCCGTTAACAATTCAAGTTTTCCATTTAAAATATTTGTCGCGTCCTACATAAAAGGCTCACTAGCTGAGATCTCACAGGGCAAAGGAATTCACACAAGTACTATAATATATGTTTTGACTAATAATAAATACTAAAAATTCCAGTTTTCACAGCGTTTATAATTGTAAATCATGGATCACTCCATCGAGCATGTATATATCACTTTAAATCCTAATGACTAACTTTTGAAGGCACTTAGTGTATTGAAATGACTTATCGTTGTACTAATAGAGTTCTACATATTGATTGTACGTTGGTAACTCCTATGTAATCTAATATATAATCCAGCGTAAATGGTAATTCAACTGTACATTTGAACAAATAGCATTTTAATTCAAAGATAGTGTTATTATTTTATCAAATTATTTCCTTCTTTGATAGAGGAGATAATGTTAAAAGTGTAATACTCTAGCTTTTTGTTTTATAAAATTTATATTATTCTGAACTTTCTTATAGATTATTAACTATGTATGTTAAAACTCAACGGCCATTTTGTAAATCAGCAGCCATTTTGGCGTTTAATGAAATCAAATATTTTGGCCAAAATTATCAAGATAAAACACGATTATAATAATGTTATTTAAAATCTTAGGACAAACTGAAGCAATATCAATTTTCTTTAAAACAATAATATTTATAGTAGGTATAGTATTTCGAATAAAATTGAAGCAGAATTAATAAATCAGCAAATAAATTATGTATATTACGAGTTTTGTTTATGCATATAAAGTAATATGTAGTTTAAATAGAGGTAAGATTTCGTGTATCATATATATTTGATTAGAATTAAAATGCTACCCAATAAATGTACAATCACGACTTCTATATCGGACTAATATCACGACGGTAAAGTAACCCAAAGCGCCTAAAACAAAAACTCCTTAAAAACCTACTCAAATCGCTAACTTAGTATTTCTAAATGGTAATGTTTAAACTCTTACATCTAGTTGGAAGATTCTTTAAACGTATTAAATTACATTCAATAATATAACATGATTTGCGGGCGTCCGGGACGCGATACCCTCCATGGCAGTGTCCTATCAGTTCTACGGGTCAATAATGATTTCATAAGGCACTAGATTTCAGTGGTCAGTCATAAAACTTACAAACGATTGGTCCCACACGTGACGAGTTGCGAGTTTATAGCTCAGGAACTTACGATTAATACGTCTTATATAATATTTGATCTCGGCCGTCGGGCGACGGTCGTCTCGTTTCTTAAAATAAAATAAATGCATTTAAACATAAGGAGATCTTAAAAAATCGAAAAAAGAATTAACTTACATATGAGTATTACAAAAATAATGGAACATGCATTATGGCAAA
Organism: Celastrina argiolus; assembly: GCA_905187575.2. Taxonomy (NCBI): domain Eukaryota; kingdom Metazoa; phylum Arthropoda; class Insecta; order Lepidoptera; family Lycaenidae; genus Celastrina; species Celastrina argiolus. Next base: position 1,123,731 of record LR994591.1, on the reverse strand, counting down.
GATCTAGAGCTTGCTAATTAAGCGACGAATAGCTTCATTTTTACTATACTAGGTTATACACAATAGTTAAATACGCGATCTCATGTCTCACGCCGCGTGCAATCTCATTCGGGCCGAGCGGTCGGCCCGGGGCGAGGCGTGCGAGCGCCTCGCCTTCGTTCAATTTCGGGTTTATTTACTGAAAATGGTAACCAAAATTTAACGCCCTCGACTAACAAAACTACTCGACGAAAACGATAAATCGCGAATCGTACCGCGAAACGGAGCGACTACATATACCGTCCTGGATAATATGCGAGGGACGCGGACTGGGCGGGGCCGGCGTCGCACCTACGTGCACGCGTCCACGTTGTCGGGCTTGACGTAGTGGTCGGGCTTGTGCGTGTGGTGCTCGCGGTGCATGCGCTCCATGTGGCGCGCGATGTGCATCTTCTGCTTGGCGCGGTACACGCAGTACGGGCACTGGAACTGCGGCTCCTTGCCGCACTCCCACTTCTGGTGGTTGCGAAGCGACGACTTGAGCTTGTACACGCGGCCGCAGTCGGGGCACGTGAAGCTGGGCTCGCCGGGCGCCGGCGCGCGCAGCCCGCCCACCAGCGGCAGCGCCAGCCGCGCCGACCACTGCTCCCACGACAGCGCACCCATCCGCGCCAGCGCGCCCTCCTCGCACGCCCCTGCAACAGCCCGCTCGTCAGCGCCGCCGCCCGCTCGCCCGGCGCGCGCGTCCGCCCGCCGCGGCCGCTCCGGCGCCGGCGGACGGACGCGCGCGTCGCACGACACCGCGCACACACATACGACATTCCCGTCGGGTTAACATGGTCAAGCGATAGATACAGGTTACGTACATAGATAGTGTGATATACCGATACATATACTACATATTATATGATTATTCTACTGTGAGTTTACACCGAGTGCTGTGATGAAAGCTTGCAAAAGGAAAGTAAAAAAAAGAACAAAAAGGAAGAAAAACTTTTATTTGTCTACGTCCGGGCCCGCCGCCGACATAACAGTCCGGGTCCGCGTTCGACTAATATAGTTTTGGTTAATAAAATGTAGCTTCCCGACCCGGGGGCTTTCTCGTCTACCTGAAATGTTTAATTATATTAGTACGAACGGAGGGAGGGGGGGGGAACCGAGCACATCTCGACGGAGGCGGGAAGGATCGTGTGGTCATGCGCATGCGGAGTTACGGAACAGAACAACATAAAACACAAAACAGACTCACCCTTACCGCGCGGGGTGGGGACTAGAGGAAATTAAAACTAAAAAGTAATATAATATAATAAATTTTATTAAACTCTTCTACCAAGTAAACCCCAATATATTCATATAAAATCACACTATAGATTAACTAACTCTCCAATAATAATATTAACAAACAATGAAAACATTCGTCTAATATGCTTACATCTAGATTTACATTAACAACGGGAAACAATTTCTCAATGATCTGAGCTCGGCGGCCGAGCCGGTTATAAACTAATACTGACTTTGGTCAAATAGCTTTGTTATACTAGTTAACAACAACATATCAACAATATGCTAACGATTCGTGACAATATTGCGAATTAAATATCATTTAATATCAAATCTTTAAAATTTCTTGAACACATCTTTCCGAATCCCGTTCACCGAGAACGTACCAAATATAATAATTTAATATAATTATATAAAATATCTACAGGTAACATCGTAGGCACGTATCGATGAGCATAACAGGACACGTTGCGCCGTAAGTGTGCGGCGTCGCGGCCGTGTTCTACACGAAACACTTTGCGGCATGCAAGTTAAAATTTGTCGAGGTATCACACGTCATAATATACATAAAATACTTTAAAAACATCGATGCCCGCGCACTTACGGTGCAACCGACGACACATTACCCCCCGTAGGCCCGTACGGGGCTCCTTGTATAATTATCCTAATAAATATTATCTTTATATAATAATAGCTTTGGGTCGTCTAAAGGGAAGACTTGTGGTCCCTTGTCGGTCGGCGCGAGGAGTCTATACGACACCCGCAGCGACGACTAACATTCACCTTATCGTATAAATAATTTGACTTCCATAATATCAAACTACATTTTGGAATAATTCCACCCGAGGAATGTAATATCCTACTTACTCTAAAATAATTCGAAACGAAAGAGATATCAAACGGGGTTCGACCGAACGGCGGACCCGGTCGGTCTCGACCGAACGGGCGATAAACTCTAAAAGTTAAAACGAAAACAACAAAACGACCTAGCGTCGCCGGGGAATGTGCACGTTACTACTAAATCTAGTGTATATAGAAAACGTCTTTAACAATAAAAAATAAAACTTAACATAAATATTATTGCAGTACCGATTTGGTCGGGTGTCTACTTTGGTCTAGGGCTCGTCTGTGCGCCACGGCGGGGCGATCAGACGGAGGTCTTCTTGTTGCGGCGTACCTTGTTGCTGGCGTAGATGTACCACTCGGTGTTGTGGTGCTTGCGGATGTGCACGCCCAGGTTGCCGCGCTGCTTGGCGCGGTACGAGCAGTAGGGGCACTGGTGAGCCGGCGCCTTGCCGCCGCACTCGACGTTCTCGTGCCGGCGCAGCGTCGACTTCCAGCGATAGCGCTTGCCGCAGTGCCGGCACTCGAACTGGCGGCTCGCGTCGTCGCCGCGCCGCTCCTTGCCGTCGAGGCCGTCGGGCGGTGGACCGCGGTAGAAGGCGTCATCGGGCAGCACGATATCGTCCGTGTCGTCCGGCTCGCCGTCGCCGTCCGAGTCGGAATCCTTGCGCTCGGAGGAGAAGTCCATCTTGCCGCCGAAGAGCGCGCGCTGCAGCAGGTGCGCGTCCAGCTCGGGCGCCAGCGGGGCGGCCAGCGCGCGCCGCGCCTGCAGCAGCGACAGCAGCGCCGACGGCAGCCCCGCCTCCTTCCCCGCCTCCCCCTCTGCAATACAACACCGACTCGCTAGTCAACGCTCTGCCACGATTGAGCCGTGTTAATTCTACTAGGCTAATATTAAATTAAGGAACCAAAGAAATGCGTTACGATAATTAAATAAAAAAATAATCTCTGTTAGAAATCAAAGGAGGCGAAGCGTCTAATACATGCGACACATGCACAAACCGAGCGGCCCGGCGGGCTCGCATCTTCCCATAAGATTGGGGGGTGGGGTAGGAAATCAAAGACGGATTTTACACGTTTAATGTTTAATAGTACAAAATATTTATTTACTCATTCATCGATATAATAGGGGCGGCCCCTATAAGGGCCGCGATAACGCTTATTGTATACTAGAGGAAGATCGTTATGTTCCATAAGGCACTAAGCGGGCGGCGCGAGAGGGCGCAGCGGGCGCGGCGCGCGGCTAGCCGGACACGGCGGACATGGCGGGCGAGGCGGGCGGCGAGTCGGGCGAGGCGGCGTGCGCGCGCGCGGCGGCGAGGCGCTCGCGGTACAGCTCGGGGTGCTTCTTCTCCAGGTGCTTCTTGAGCTCGTTGCGGCGGTGCTTGCTGTAGGAGCAGTGCGGGCACTTGTACTGCGGGTCGCGCCCGCACTCGAGCGTCACGTGGCGCACGAGGTTTTTGCGCGCGTTGTAGCAGCGCTGGCAGTTGGGACACTTGTAACCCTTCTCCGTCTTGTACTGCTCGCAGGGCAGCTGCAGCGGGCCGCGCGGCACGATGTTGTAGGGCGACACGGCCTTGGGCGAGGGCGGCGACTGCTTGGGTGGCGTGGTGCGGACCTTCACGTTCTCCTTGCTCTCGTCGACGGCGGGGTACGCCGGCGCGTTCTTGAGTATCGTGTACGTGGTGTGCGTGGACTCCTCGATCGCCTTTTTACTACGAGTCATAATACTGTTTCGGGTCGCGGGCTTACCATCTGAAAGAGAAAACGAACACCCGATTTACATTCTCGCTTTAAGGTACGTCGATGAGATGCGAACGATAAGAGATGAGACCAATAATAAACTAAATATACTATGAAAAATAAAATATATTGATCTAAAAGATACAACACGTAAAAAATAACAAAAAAATAAGTCTTTCTCTCTTTAACAAAAAAAAATAGCTTCTATATAAACCTAGCAACAATTAATATGAACTAGTTTTTTGAGCGATACTACTCCACGTGGACATGATTGGCAGAGGAGTGATTAACAATTCATGTTTTGATAGATATTTAACAACTAAACTAATTCAAAATGGCACCAATGAGATCGTATCGATAAATATGGCCAAAGTTTAAGTAACAATAATACTTTATAAATAACAACATAACCATAGTAAAAGTAATATAGATCAAAATAAAGAGTAACATGGAAAATAAAGCAAAAAAATGTTATTGGATAACGTTGTTAGTGAGACTTTCTTCTTTCACGTGTTTTTGAGCTACGTGCATTATTAGTGTTTTCTTCTGCGAGTATCTCTTGCCACATATATCGCATCCAAAATGTTTATTGGTTAAGCACTCGTACTTCTCGTGTCTCAACTTATTTCTCAAATACTTGTACTGTTTCTTGTGACAAATTGAACATTTGTATTTCTTATCCGTGTTCTCCGACACGTCTTTCTCTAATTTAAGTTCGAGGCCGGCTATGGTTTTTGACTTCTTTGAACCTTTCTTGTTTTTAGTGTAGGTTCTTTTTATGGAGGCCCTTCTGACTCTCTTTTTTTCAATTTTTATTTCTGTTTCGTACTCGTTGCTAACGATGCTCTTAAGACATCCACGTGTTATTGGAAAGGGGGTTTTCGCGTATGCGGTTGTTAGAATTTTGCATGATTCTGGAAGGGGAAAACAGTAAAGCCAGAAAAGGTAAACAAAAGCAGATTTATTAACAGCACATATACGTTTAGGAGAGAATTCAAAGCATAATGGCACCATAAGTGGGTTAAGAGTGACAATAGGAGGGTAGTTATAAACTGTTTAGTTTCGCCAAGGGACAAGTCGTAGATAAAATTACCCTAAATTTTCCATATTTCAAGTATCTCTATATTGTTTTACACATTCACATAAATAATGTCGATAAATGAAATGCGCTGTTCTCATGCCACATCGGAGGAAACCTAATGGAGATGTAAATGCAAAATAAATTAACAAAATGTTTTCAAAACATGAATTGCTAAGAATAGACATCTGCAGTGAAATCACATGTGAATGCAAATAAAAGAGAAATAATAAATAAATAAAGCCATAATATAAAGTATAAACCAACAAACTACAACAGATAATGAATAAAAATGATTTCAGTTTACCTTGTGAGGGAGATCCTCCGTCGTCCGGGGGGCACACGTCTGGCAAATACACGAATTCGTAGCGATAATCGTCAAACATAATAATTGCTCAAAACATTGCGTGTTGTGCGTATACGACTTCTACATTGTAATATATAAACATTATGTAAACATATATTCAAACTCACCTTCCGATTCGTACGACAACGATACGACCATGATTATTGTTAATAAAGTTAGCACAAACTACTTCATACCTAGGTGCTCTAAATTATAAAGCATGCTTTACTATGTCCCATAACAAAACAATAAGCGTCTACATCCCATTAAGAACGGTAAAATATATACTTACCTTGGTAATGGTTACCTCGCCTTAAACAAAGGCTACATAAATAAAACAATACCTTTCAACCGAAACCTTTTTACCTGTAAGAACCTCACTGAAAGAACCTTTAAATTATATATAGGTATTGATATAACGTATTAGTAGTTTATAATATTAATATTAGATAGTAATTATAATTAATATAGGGTTGGAGTTTCACATGTGAAAACACTAGCACTCTTGTAACCGCTGCTGTGATATATATTATATAACTAGGATATATAGATTATTTTAAGCAATGAATAATCTTTGTCTCAAATTATGGGAAGACATTGCGCATTTCATCCGTTCCTTGTGTCTGGAGCGATCAACTTTCGTGTGCCTTAACAGTTCAACATCGAAACGACGAAAGTTCATTGTCCCAGAGTATCAGAGTGGAGTCCCAGCAACGTCTCGTATTGTTGTAGCAAAGCGAACACGCAACAAAACGAGGCATTCTCATAGGGAGCGACGGAGTGAACAAACATTGCTTACCTTGACTGTCTCGGACACTATCATTTGAGTTCATCATTTCGTCTTGAGATCGTTCCATGTGCCATTGAAAATCTGAAAATAAATTCATTTCTCAATAAGGTACTTTATATTGAAAGAACAATGTTAAATATTGTTAAAAATTCAACAGCAATTTACAATAACACAAACGCAATTCTAGTAATTGCTAAATTAATGTTTAGAAAGCTTGAATATTTTTATAATAATAAGTAAAACATATTCATTATATTCAATAATAAAAATAAGGCACTAGCAAAGTTTATCATACAAAATCCATCATTTGTTTATATGCAGATTTTTCTAAGTTGTAAGATTGTTAGTTGGAAATGTATCATATTGATCAATAGGCATAACATATTTTGTACAAATTTTAATAGACAATTGTTTATTTTAGGTTAATAAAAAAGCGGAACATATTTGGATTATTTCGGCTTTACCGATATTGAGATTGAGCTCAACCTAACAGAAATTTGATTTGAAATTATACTAAGACCAGCCTATGCGTATGGCTTAAGGCCACGGGAACACAACGTAAAAAACGTACACGAATACTTTCACGTTTATGATATGAGTGTGAATCATAAGAGGAAACTGTTTTTCCATACAAAAACTGAGATCAACCTCTGTTCCGTCGAATTTGTCGTCCATTTATGAACATAAGCCTCCCCCAGTAAGTTTTTAATGGGGTACCCCCCAGTTGCCAATACAGGCCACGCAGTTTTAAAATAATAATAATACATCCGCGGAAATACTGTTGCCCATTTCCTGATATATGTATATTTCCTCTCACACCCACGGGAAAATGGTTGATGGGGAGGTTGCTTGTCTTAATCCGGCAGTTCCGGCACTGCACGGACATTTAAATTCAAAATAATTAAAAAAAACTTACTGCGTACGACGTCATTGTGCGCGGGCGCGTCGGGGTCCTCGTCCAGCGTGAGGTCCTCGACGCCGTCCCGCGACAGCTCCTCCTTGCACGCGACGTCATCGCCGCCGTTGCTGTCCGCCACAGGTCCGCTGCCCTCGGTGGACGCGCGCCGCGCTTTCTTGCGGCGGCGAGTCGGGCTCAGCGACGCCGAGCGGCTGTCGACGCTGCCGTCTTTCACCTGAAGGTCGATTGTGTTAATTAAGGTACCGGTTGAAACTCGACATGCAGCAAAAGCAGGCGACATCTCGTCGCGACAGTTCAAGTTTCTATGACATGTGCCTTTAGCTCGTGTCGCTTCGGAGGGAATTCAATAGGAATAAATATAAAACTAGTAGTGTTGCGGCGACACGGCGTCTGCTGCTGCTGTGCGTTGTCTCAGGTATCAACCGCTAACGGTTTAATCGTATAAGACAGTTTCGATGCTGTCTCAATATGTTAAAACAGCAAAATCAACAACAAAATGTTTACAATAAAAATTATAAATTATTATTGTAAACATTTGTTAAAATATTACAGTATTTACCCCAGCCCAAGCAAAAATGTGAACTAGGCTGATGTAATAATCCATGTGTATTTACGCATACATCTAATCTAATTTAATAATTGGTAGCGATTGTTAATTGTTCCATAGAATTCTAACTTCATCTCTATAAAACCAGTATTTTAAACAAAACTTAAGTTTTATGTTCATTTAGTATCATGAAATCAAGAAGATATTATATAATATTAGATAATACTCAATTAACAATATTAAAACGTCCTAATATATATATATATTTTTTTTATCTTTATTGGATAAACTCAGTAAAGTATAACTATAAATAGTTTGTTTATGTGGTACATAGTTATGACAATGATTACTCTTAGAAATATGTCTTGAGTTGTTCTAGTGCTTTTCTAAAAATATTTAAAGAGTTTTTTTATCATTATTGTCATGCATTTGTTACTTTGGTTTTCTCAAAATAAATGATAGCATTGTAATTTTTTTTCTTACAGGCAAAGGAGCCCTTAAAAAGTTCTTTAAAAATTATATGCGTTTTTAACCACTAGTTGATGATTATAGTGTAAGTTTCTGTAATGAAGGTCACACCTAACGTAATATTTTTATATCTGTGACAGCTGAGTTAATTGTATGCAAATTTTTACTTAATATGCATGTTTTCATGTTCACTTTTTGAATTTTAACAATTTGTGAAACTTTCATAACTTAAAGTTGTAATACCTACATTTGTATATTATATTTTTACTTTACTTATTTAAAGTAATATACTTTAGTACAACAAACAACTTCTGCATTGTGAGGATGAGATATCAATAAATAATATTTTTACTGTGACTAAATAAGTAACAATGTCTATTATATTGTTATTTGTTACTTGTTGATAAATATTAAATAACACATTCATTTCTGAAAAGTTTAATCAGTTGCCTTCACATAATGGTAAAATGAGAAAAAGAAATTGTTGTATTTAATATCTTCAGATTAACTATATATAGACATCCCACTATTCGAAAAAGAAGAAAATATGTTATATGTAGTTACTTATTCTTCCTATAAAACCATATTATGGATGAAAAGAAAAACATCCACATCCCCAATTTAGATTACCTAGCTTTTGTTGAAGCTTTCTTTTAACAAATGGCATTTATATTCTATCAAATTAAAAAACACAATGAAGAAAAGGTAAGTATAAATCACAATATAGAAAAGTCTTAACAATAAAAATATAGTTCATCCACAGGAATCACCTTAAGGGATATCCACACATCCATGCCTACAAAACCAGCCTGTAATTATCACACTTAGCTCTTAATCTGAAGCTAATTTTTATTTTGCTTGCAATGGCCATGTCTTTCTATCGAAATAGGCCATAAATCTGCTTTAATTTAACACTAATTAGTGTATCTGCTTTAATTTAACACTTATTATAAATAGAAAGACATGGCCATTGCAAGCAAAATAAAAATTAGCTTCAGATTAAGGGCTTAGTCCAAATTTCACCAACGCATGTTAGTGTTAACAGCTTGTTAAAATACCATGCCTTGTCATTCATTGACAGGAAATATGAGAGGGATAACATGATACTTAATAAAGGATTAACTTTAATAAGTGTTGGTGAAATTGGCACAAGACTCAGCGGGCCTACTCCGGACACAATCGAGAACCGAATCCGTTCGATATCAGTGGTTTTTCGTATTTTATTTGGTGAATTACTTTGAAACTAATCGGGATAAAGAAAATTGTTAGATCGTAACTTTTTGTACTCCCGACCATATCAATCGACTGAGAATCAAAATAAAGAAATGATAATTTATTAAGAAGTACGAGGCATGATCATATCTAAATCAAAATCAAATCAAATAAATAAATTTTTAAATAAATTTTGTCACTTCTGCAATCTGATTTTTGACTTACTATCTGGTACCGATACTAAGTCAAAAGTCAGATTGCTGTTTTTTATTCTATACAACTCATATATACCTACGACTTCTATGAAAATGCACATGATTGTCATTAATGACAGTCATAAGTGCGGATGGTAAGGACTAAGGATAGCCATTTGTGTGGAAGGATGATTAACTATCATAAACATATTTTTCATATTTGCTTAGAAAAGTAAGTTTCTATATCAAAAACTGAAATCTGTTAACCAATTGGTTTGTTAGAAAGCAATAACTACTCCTAACTATTGAAGTGCTATTACATGGCTGCTACAATCAATATAACTACGAGGAGACATAATAGATCAAGTACTCAAACTATTTATAGCTTGGAATATCTACAATCTTCAAATGAGGCTCATGCATGTTTTAACCTCATGCTTGAAGGTTAGAAATATTAAGCATAACAAAAGAGAGGCAGATTCTATAAATAAGACTACATCATTACCATATTACATACCAAAATATACATTGATAATACTTTGCAAACTGACATGACACTAAAATAACTACTTCCACTTCAAGAATGTTTCCAGTTATTTTGAAATTATCATATTTTGTAGTTACTAGTAAGTAAACAATAATAGGAACCATTAATGTTGTTTTAAAATTAGCCTGCAATAATAAATAATAATGACTCAATTTGATTTAAATAATGTAAATTTGAAGAGTTTTAAAAGAATTGAGGAGATAGAACTATAAAATCAAACCTAAATTCTTCTATAAAAGTTAGTTGTACAGTAATAAAAATAATAAATGTAATACCTATGTAATATATATATATAAATGTAATACTGACTGGGTTGATACTTGATGAATGAATAAAAATAATAAATGTAATACACTGACTGGGTTGATACTTAATATACACCCAGTATTATACATGATTTTCATTCTTAAATATTTAAATAATTAGATAATTCATGTAAATTCATGTGTCATAAATTGTGGGTTTTTCTTTTCTTGGATTTTGCCAAGCAAATTTTAACTTATAAGATCAAAGGAGGGGATATAACACTTGTTTTATAATAATTGCAAATATAATTAAAAGTTAATGTAATATTACCTGTGGTGGAGGTGACGGTGCTCTGGGCGGGTGTGCAGCTACAGCTTGTGCCGGGCGCGACGGTGGCCGAGATGGCTTGTTATCGGACAGTCCTTTTATCTGAAGTGACTCTGCCGCCTTGAGCAGGGCAGCTAATTGGTCCTGAGATATATTCACTTCACCACGATACATATAATCCATCATAGCTCTGAGTTCTGCATACTTCACATCTTTGAGAATTATTATAGGATGTTTATCATACTGTTGGGACAGCACACTCTGTAACAAAATTTACGAATTTTAGTTGGTGTTTTACCATTTTTCCCTATGTTATTGTTTATAACTATAGCAACATAAACAAAGTAGATAACATTATTTTCGTTTGGTAGATATTTATTGCTAGCATTCTCACTATTCATATTTACGTTTGAACCGTTTAGCGAACTATATGACATACAATCCTGTATTTAGTTAGCGCCCAAAAACGTGTATTTTGTAAAAGTAGCACCAACAACTTTCTGTTGCCAACTCATCTATACATTAATCTTCACTAATTGCTAATATATGAAAGCTAAAACGAAACAACTAGAATGTTTATTAGAGCAAAACTGAGCTGCCTTGCGAGTAGCTTGTGCACGATAGCAATTGACCTACATAACAAATTAATGTGATACCCACCTCGAAATAGGGACTGCACGCGGATAGGACGACTTTGTGTGCCTTCAACGTCTGCCCTTCAGCAGCTAAAGTACAGTCCACGTGAATGCCTTTCTCTAATAAAGTATCGAAAACCGACACCAACGTAGATTGGTGATTGTTCCATCTCAAGCAAAACTGTTGATCGTCATCCATGATGCCGTCTTTCCACTCGTCGCGCCCGATTTCCTGAGGCAATATACACTCATTAGCACTTCAAAATATTTAATTAAAAACACCATGCATTAGTTACATACTAAAAATAACAAACTTCGATCACAGAAATAGCTAGGATTTCGTAATTCAGTAGACGTAACTAACCAATTCACTTTACAAGATGAGATCACGTCTTAACTTAAATGAATTAACTTTATGATTGTACATGCAAGTCGTAAACGACGCGGCACAAAGAAAATGGCCGCTTTTCCAGCGCGACAAAAAATAAAATGGCGACGAAAATTCTAAGTTTACTATTTTCTGATACAAAGTTTCCTTCTCTTCCTACTATGTTCAATATAAATCTAGATGAAATCAAAGTTAAGTGAAAGTTTTCTAAAGTTAGAAGCTTTATTTCGAAAGTTCGCGAGTGGAAATTTTTGAAGATGAAAAGTCGTAGTTGAACCAAAAGTAAGCACACACCACATTTCAATATTTCTGTTTACGATTTTACAAAAACTCTTACCTCTAGTGAATCATTAACAATTGTAACAACTTTTTCACAAGCTACTGATTGATTTTAATCTTTAATATAATTAACACTTTTTCCACACAGTCGCTTTGCACACCCGCCAGCTTTCTTGTAATGAAAATACTAAACGTGAAACGCTATGTTGCAAGTTTAGTGAAGCGAAAGGCACATATAAAAATCCTAAACGAAGTACAAGTTGGAAGCGAGCAACAAGCGAGTGACCCAAAATAAGCTCTTTAATGTTGCCATTATAGTATTTAAAACATATAAAAGCTTGGATTGTTCAATGAAACAATATGTACTCCATGTTGATTTATCGAAATATTAATTTTACTGACAAAAATCAAATATTTTCTACTAAGTAAATATTGTTTTAAAAATAAATTTATTTGTGTATTTATCCATTAGCCTTGACCTAGTTCGTTAGCATTTGTCTCGTGAATCGTGATAGATCCAAGATGTCACTGTCAGTAGAGTTATAAGCGCGGCAAATACAAAAATGATAGAGCAAATTTTTTCGTTTTGTATAGCATAAATAAACAATATCTAATGAAGCTGATTTTGTTTTTATAGTATTTGTAATTATGTTGGTACCACGTAGTACCTATACTTATTTACTGTTTAATATTAAATACTAAAAATAATACATATTACAGGATTTAGGAGTAGTTAAGTGTAAATCATGTTGAACTATGATATTCATTTGTGTATTCGAATTTTAAACGACATGACGTAGACGTAGTTAAATGGTAACTCTTTACTTGCAAAAAAAGGTAATCAAGAGCATTTGGAATCTTGTTATTATAGTAGTATTCCTTAGTGCAATAGATTTTATCTAGGCTATTAAAAAATTACACTTCTATCGAGTGTTGTTGTAAACTTTAAGCCCTAAATTTATTAATTATTTTAAGGAGATTGATTTATAATTGAAACAAAATCCTTTACTTTTTATTTCATTATTTTTGTATTTTTCCGTCGTTATAGTTTCGTAAAACTGTTTTCATTTGAAGTTGATCACATTGGAGTACCAAAATGAAATTTTTATTTCAGATTTTTGGGCCAGCCGTTTTAGAAGGAGGAAGAGGGCGTCCTGTTGAAACAAAAATTGCGCTTTAAAATCTCGCAAACGACGAAAACCTAAATCAAAAAAACGTCTTAGCAACCTGTCAATTTAAAAAAAGTCTAATGATACCATGTCAATGACACACTATAAGTTAGCGGCGATTTTGGGAAGAAAAATCTGCCCTACAAAAAGTATGATGTGGGTACCGTATAGCAACAAAAACTTCTTCCAAACAATAAAATAACATGTCAAATAAAACGAAGCAAGTCGCTCGCATGCAACTCCCTCCCGCCAAGAATACGAACGCTCGTCTACATTCGGTAACCTTCGTTCGCTAACGCCGATGGGGAGGCGGGTGGCAAATATACGGAACGTGGAGCCATAAATTTGAATGTTTTAACCGACTTCCAAAAAAAGAAGGAGAACAAAATATTATGTTCATAAAATAAAAACTACAAGGCTAAAGTATGTAAAAATTTTATGGGACCAAATGGAATTACGCAAATCGGATCATTAACCCCAGAGTACTTAATCGGTGTACATACAAAAAAACAGGCCGAATTGAGAACCTCCTTCTTTTTTAGTTTATAATGAAATTTAACTAAAAAACGCGGAACCTGGGAACCTGTAACCCGGAACGCGGAACCCGAAACGCGGAACACGCAACGCGGAACCCACAACGCGCAACCCGCAACGTGGAACCCGCAACGCGGAACCCGCAACGCGGAACCCGCAACGCGGAACCCGCAACGCGGAACCCGCAACGCGGAACCCGCAACGCGGAACCCGCAACGCGGAACCCGCAACGCGGAACCCGCAACGCGGAACCCGCAACGCGGAACCCGCAACGCGGAACCCGCAACGCGGAACCCGCAACGCGGAACCCGCAACGCGGAACCCGCAACGCGGAACCCGCAACGCGGAACCCGCAACGCGGAACCCGCAACGCCGAACCCGCAACGCCGAACCCGTAACGCCGAACCCGCAACGGCGAACCCTCAACGCGGAACTCGCAACGGGGAACCCGCAACGTGGAACCCGCAACGTGGAACCCGCGACCCGGAACCTGCAACGCGGAACCCCCGACCCGGAACCCTTACGCGGAACCCGCAACGCGGAACCCTAACGCAGAACCCGCAACGCACACGGGAACGCTGTCGAATGGAATAAATAATCCGTTATTCCATTCGACAGCGTTCCCGTGTGCGTATAAGTGCGCATAAGCTAATGGCCGAGGAATGCTCCCGTCACAGTCGGTCCAGCCCATTCGGAGATCATTAGTTTGATGACGATGATGATGATGATGAAAATGACGGCATATCATGGATATGTATCATCCAACATTAGATACGGCATAATGTTTTGGGGCAACTCTACTGATTGGTTATCAGTATTTAGGGCTCAAAAGAAATGCATCCGCGCTATCTGCAATATAGGTAGAAGTGAAACGTGCAAACCACATTTTATTAATTTAAAAAAAAGATTAAAAAACTATAACCCGACTGCGTAAAAAATGGGTCTAAAAAGTCTGAAACAAGAAAATAATTCAATTTGAAATCCAGAAATGCATAGGTACAAAAATGGTCAAGGTAGAGCCGTGGTCGTACCCGCTATTGGCATCGAGCCTTGAATTTCTACCGTATTTCGGTGTGAACTAATGCTTAGATTTTATTAGCGGGTACGACCACGGCTCTACCTTGACCATTTTTGTACCTATGCATTTCTGGATTTCAAATTGAATTATTTTCTTGTTTCAGACTTTTTAGACCCATTTTTTACGCAGTCGGGTTATAGTTTTTTAATCTTTTTTTTATTTAATATTTTTCTGCTTCCACATTAAATATAATGATTATTATATTTTTAAAGTACATACATACATACATACACTGCCAAAATCATTACCCTTCCTTTTGGATTCGCCGAAGTCGGGTAAAAATATTAACGGTGACATCAATGTATGTATATGAATGTGCTCTTTATGTCAGACAAAATCTAGACAATTATAAAACATGCTCCTCTGCTAGACATAGAAATAGGCTATTAGCAATACAATCTAACTCAGAAATTAAAAGAAAAAGTGTAATTTGTACTGCACCCAAATTATATAACAAGTTACCAAAAGAAATTAAAAATACTACAGAACTAAAATTATTTAAATGTAAACTAAAAGATCATCTAACAACAAAATATTACTACAATTTAAAAGAATATTTAGACGATATACATATACATAAAAAGACCATCAATGCTTTATGATTGTAAATTAATTGATTAAATAGTAGAATGTAACAAAAAATAAAATATAAGAAGACTAATAATAATAATAATAAGGATGTTAATATGACTGCATGAATGTATATTGCACGCCTCTGAGGCTAATTGTAGATTAAGAAACCAATATTATGACAATGTAACACCATTTTGTATAACTACAATTGCAATAAATAAATAAATGAAAATGAAAAATGAAATGAAAAATAGCCTGAATTCATTCTTATTACTTAAGCTGTCTTACAGTGAAAGTCTCATTAAAATCGGTCCAGCCGTTCTAGAGATTAGCCGGAACAAACAGACATACCGACAGACGGACAGACAGACAAAAAAATTTAAAATTGCATTTTCGTTTTCAGTATCGTTTTAAAATGTCATATGCATTTACAAAAACGTTGCTAATTGAAACTTACAAACAGACACTTCAATTTATTTATTTGTATAGATTTGGAACACCGTCCCGATCTTGGTCCGTCTATAGGGCTGCGTTTCCACTGACGCGGAGCGGGGCGGAGAGGAGCTTTGCGGTGCCCAAGCGAAGCGGAGCGGAGATTTCGAGCATAGTGATTGGTCAATTCGGGTATCGCAAGCTCCTCTCCGCCCCGCTCCGCGTCAGTGGAAACGCAGCCTAACGTCTATAACGTCTAACGGTCGTCATGGTAACAATATTGTTTACAAATGGAAAACCTAAATTATGAAATGCTATAAATACCGTATTTATATCAGCTTAAACTATTTGGATTCATATTTTTGTTAATCCAAATAGTTTTATTAATCCAAATAGTTTAAGCTGATATAAATACGGTATTTATAGCATTTCATAATTTTTATTTTTCATTTTTAAACAATGTTGTTACTATGACACCCGTGTCATATAGACGTGAATCGATCGAGTCCAGGTTCAAACCCCGCGTGATCAATACGTATATTTTCTTCTTTTTTCTAATTTTCTGTTAATTTTTTTCAACATTTTCTTTCATAATAACCTTTTTATGACAATAACGAACATACCGTAAAAAAATTGCGAAATTGGTCAAGCCGTTGTCGAAGCGCACACGATGTAAGAAATTTTTAAGGTAGTTTTTTTACACTTTGGGCTACATTTTTGGGTTTTAGTAAGGAACCCTATTTTTTTTAACATATAATATAGCCTATGTTCATTGCTAGGAATGTAGCTTTCCAACGGCGAAAGAATTTTTCATATTGGTTCAGTGGTTTCCGAGTCTATTCCATTCAAACAAACAAACGATCAAATGTTACCTCTTAATAATATTATTATAGGCAATAGGCTATCATCAGTCATTATTTGACATTTACAATACGGGAATGAACATAATTTTAGAGTGAGTGCCTGCACTTTCACTATTATATTACTCTTGCTTGCTGCGCGTTTTTTATGGCAACTACACCGTACATATTGCCAGCGCCTGGTTATTCAAAAGTTTGCGCTTAGGACCGTTGGCACTATGATTATATTTTATTAGGCTAGGAGTTCATAAATTTTCTGTGAGATGTTTTGACTAGTTAATTATAATAATTAGTGATTACTGATTAGATACAACGTGATCTAAGGATATAACGATAAATGTATTGACTAAATGTTTTAATTTATAATTATTGTCTTTGTATAAATTGTCTACATATCCAATGAAATCATAAAATCTTTTTAGGGTTTCGTATACTTATTATATTATTAATCGAAAACCTGAACTATTATTATTATTATGAATAATGGTTGATAATTTCAAAGTCAATATAATTCAATAGGTATTAGATAGGTATGAGGTACTACTCTTGTACTACTAGATATAATTATGTAGGTACCTACAAAAAATCAAACAAACAACAACTCGGAAGTCGACTAATAATTCACAAAATATCATACATCTATTGTATTTTTTTGTGTATTATTCGGTGTCCGTTTGTTTCACACGTCTTACTGAAAATCTAATAGTTTAGTCAGCAAAAACCTTAGATCATAACATAGGTACTATCATAATATACTTGAGTAGCAAAAACATAAAAACTTTTTTAACCAAAGTTATAAGTTATAAAACCAACGCGGATGTGGCAGACGGGAAATTAGTCCACTTGTAAAATCAATAACGTTAATAAGTACGTACAAAGGAATTATACAATTCCATCTGTGTGCGCCCCGAGAGGCTTAGTGTGCGAGACAAAAAAAAATGAGTGAAATTCTTGTAATAAAAATCAATCGGAGCGGAGAGAAGGCGTCGCGGGGCGCCGACTGGTCGGGCGCCACCCCGCTTCCCCCCACTGCCTACCTACAGGCTATAGCTATGCACCCTCCTCTCAAGACTTACATCCGTATTTCGAGTACACATTTTGTTTAGATTACTTGGAACAATGCGTACGTTTTTGCTACGTATTTCGAATTTCGATGCATGTAATCGAAAGGTAGCAAATTAATATGTAGCATGCACGATGTTCGTCGCCCGCTCGCGGGCCGCGGGCACGGCGCGACGGTTGGTCGACAAAAAAAGCGTTTGTTTTTATTTCTTTGGCGCGGAAAAAAATCACGCGCGCCCGCCCTGCACCTCCTAAACATGCGCCACGCAGCGACGCAGACTCGCCGGGATTCACTTTCATTTGCGACATCGTCTCCCGAAGGTCATCGTGCAGCGCTGTCTTTTGAACTTCCAATTCACTTCCGTCGGCTTCCGCTCCGAAATAGACGGTAAGTTGACTCATTCTCGCCTCGTTGTGTTCCGCGTATTTATCGCGTTTGCTTTACCCCTTCGTTTGTTTTGCTTGTTTTTTTTTGTATTTGGCGGTATTGTGATTTGGACGGCGCGCAGCCGTGTCTGTCATAAATAACTCATAAGTCATTACGAGCTCGAAGTAGCGAATCGCATCATGGGACGGGCTGAAAATTTATTTGTACTATCCGGCTTCACTAGGAAGTTACGCTAAACTCGATCATCATTAACAATGATTTCAACGTTTAAATTCCTCGATGAAGCTAGTTTATATGTTAATACATTTTGTACCTTATTCTCTACTTTCACATTAAAATTATGTAATTTTATTTAATTAGTACATGACTACTCATATTATTTGTCTTAATTAATTTTTAATTTGAATGTCTAATATCCTAGTTTTTAACGAGTACCTAACCGTTACAAACTCGGACATCAGACCAGGAAAATACTGTAGGTACCTATTTGGTTTGAGAATATCAATTTAAAATTTGCAAAATCATGAAGTATAGTTACTTTTACCAATCTTCTTCTTCTTCTCTTATATATAAAAATGAATCGCTGTTCGTTAGTCTCGTTAAAACTCGAGAACGGCTGAACCGATTGGGCTATTTTTAGTCTTGAAATATTCGTGGAAGTCCAGGGAAGGTTTAAACGGTTTGTATGATCAACGAAGTAGGCACGGGTCAGCTAGTATTTTATAAATTTACAATGGTAAGATGTAATGATAAAAAGTAGCTGGTAGGTAATAAAATATTTTTTTAAGTACCTACTTGATTAATAAACAATAAACAGTTAGACAGTAGTTATAGCTGGATCTCCAGTTTTATATATTATAATATAAAACTGTATATCTGACAGCTATAACTACCGTGTCTACAAAAAATGGACAAGTGCGGGTCCGACACGCGCACAAATGGTTCCGTACAAAACGCAAAGTAAACACATTTGTAGAATGACGTAGGTATTTGTTATTATAGAGGCAAATAAAATACACTAATTGTAAAAATTTTACCTGTCTAGTTGTCGCGGTTCTTGATCACCCCGGTGACGGGTAAACGGACAGACAGGCAGACACAACGAAGTCTTAGTGATAGGGTTCTGTTTTTACACTCGGATACGGAACCTTATATAGGGGAAAAAAGTTAAATAAAAAAAAAGTTCCAAGTCAATGCGAGTCTGCAAGACATCATCAATAGAATTAGTACGAAAAGTAACAAATATTTATTTTATTCTTTAGTATACATATGGTATAGATAACAAAGTGAATTTATATTATATAATAATTGTTATTTTGTAGGAGATGCCCGGTCACGACTTGAATTCAATAAAATGTGAGCCAACAACTGAAGATGATAGCCAGGTTCGTATTTCTATTAAAATGGCTTGGTTCTCCCTTTTTTTGCGATGCGATTTTTTTAAGCTTCATTTTTTCTGCCTTTATAAACATTTACATTAATGTACAGTAGCAGTAAATTGCATAAATTAGGGGGGTACTTAGTATTATAAGAACATGAGTACTTATTACTGCATGTTTTATACTCTGTTACAGCCCACCGCGCTAGACATGTGGTATCGCGCGGAGTCAAATCTGCAGAGACACGACAATCCATCATCACATTTGTTGCAACAGTTGCACGTAAGTAGATAACAATAATATATCCTCGATTGTGAATTTCCTTAATGAGACGATACGTAGTCGTTACCTATTAGCTCCGATTACTAAATAGTTATCTACTACTGAAATATTTATAATAGACCTCATGGAACAGAGCTATGGGCGATTAAAGATTTTCAATATGGCCGCCAAGATGGCTGCCGATTTCTTCTTTTCCTCGTAGTTCCCCAACCGTTGCATCGGGCAGTCTGCCGGCCGGCCTGCGACAGCAATACACAGCACTGACTTAATATTAGCAAAGCCTGTCGGACATACCTATAGGCTTGCCTGCGGGCATGGCCGTCTAGTGAATTCCCTGATTTAAACCTTACTCTTCAGTCCGTTTACGCAACTAAACGGGAGGTTAAAAAAATATTTAAACATTCTTCATTGTTGCTCCGCTCCTATTGGTCTGAGCGTGATGCTATATCCTATCGCCTTCCTCAATAAATGAGCTATCAAATACTGAAATAATTATTTAAATCGGACTTGTAGTTGCTAAGATTAGCGCGTTCAAGTAAACAAACAAAGTCTTCAGCTTTATACAATAAATTGATTAAAATGTAGGTAGACGTGAAAAAATATATTTGAAAGTATTTTGCACAAATCAAATGTTGTCTGTAGTTGGGTGTGGAGATGGAGGGCTAATGATGTATCACCACGTCATAAGACTTAAATATCTGTCGCATTCGATCGCAATTTTCGAGTCGCTAAAAGCCATCGTTCAGAAATTATAGACCGCGTTTGGTAGGCCCAATTATTATAAAAAAACTTATGAATCTAATTTTAATAGATCGACATTGGAATTTGTCAGTTCACTAACCTTATACTTTTTTAAATTAAGATCCATAAAATCAACCATCAGTGGTCACGCCAGTCATAAAATCAGAGTAACATCGTTCTATGCCATCTTGGTGCTATTGTATTCAAGATTAGAGAACTGTCAAATTCCAATGCAATCCCAAATCCCAATGTCGTTTGAAATTTACTATAGTTCGTCCCTGATAAATTTAACCTAAAGGTAAACAAACCGAAAACATCAAAATTTTCACTTATTTACTTATTGTTTACACTTATCAACACTTTCACAGGTATAATATTAAAGAATCTATTCTTAATTATCCAATACATTTTATAACAATTAAACAATACTTGGGCGTGTTTCACCAAGCAATGTTAAAGTTAACGCCATGTTAAATATCAAGTTATCCCTCTCGAATTTCCTGTCAATGAATGAGATGGCATGGTATTTTAACATGGCGATAACTTTACCATTGCTTGGTGAAACACGCCCTTAACATATTTAAACATCAATTTACCTCCACAGTAAAAATACGCTATTTTGACACTGCCGACTGTAGAATACAGTCTATAGTCTATGGATGCATGCAGCCAACAATAATCATTGCGTTAATATTGGTCAATTGGCATCACTGACTAATCTATGGTTATGTCATATACGGCTTTGTTTACGTTTGGGTTAAATTTTTCTCGGACGTTCTATAGTAGGCCTACTGTTATGTCCCGTTCCTGGGCTTATGACAGCTAAGGGTGCTATTTATTTTGGAAGGGTAACCTGGACGAGCTGGCCCCCGCGCCGGCCGGGCCCGCCGCGACGCCGGTTGATGAGCACCAGCCGTCGCCAACGGAGGCATCGCTGGCGACGTTGCAGCCCGCACCAGTAGGGAACACTATGGTATGCTTCGGAGTAATATAACAGTGTGTTAATGTAACATCCTATTAATAACTTTACTCTATACTAGGGCTGCCATCTCTAAAACCTGCCTCCTAGGACCGGAAGCGTAATTTCACCGGATTTAGGAGCTTTTTTTGAAACCCCGGACATTTTTATACTTTTTTCATTAACTTACATCATGATTAAAATCTGGGGGCACGGGCAAGCTGTAGACCGAGTTTTACCCGGACTACACCTTAAACCCCGCCCGGACGCTCCCCGGACGGCTTTCAAACTAGAAAAAATCCGGGGAAACCCGGATGGATGGCAGCTCTACTCTATACCTACTTTTATATTCACTCTGTTGTATCGCATTATGAGTAATCCACTTAGAATAAGGTTTTGTTTTCAGGGCACGTCAATAATCGACATGCACGTGAAGATGATGAATGTAAAGGAAGTGGCCGACTCCGCTGACTTTGTGCCGCTGATGGCGGTCAAAGAGGAACAGACTTCTGAGGGTGGTGAGTCACAATCTACTACATTCGAATTTACTTGGAAAATAAATATTTTTAACACGTAGCTCCACGGGTTAACGGAGGAAAACAGCGACTTGGCAATTTGTATACAGTCGAACATACGCAAATTGTGAAATAATCAGGATTCATCAGCGTAGGTCGATTTTCACCTATTTAACCTTTTTACCCACTAAAACCACTTACGGATTGCCATCAGCCGTTGAGATGGGAAGAGTACCCTGGATCTGTCTAAACACATGCCACTCCTCTCTAGACCGGCCGGTTTACATCTATAGGGGCCGGACTTCCATCAAATTAAGAAAGCTCTCCGGCTTACCTATTTAACCTAACCTAATATAACTTACCCATTCTATTTAGGTAAGAAATACTATTTTTCATTACATGTCATGTCCTGGATTGAAAACGTCAAAGTACACAGCTATTAATGTGCCCCCATGGGCGCCGTCAATCGCTCACTAAATATCAGTAGCGAATACTGGTTCCCCTTCAGAGGGTATTTGAATGAGTGACTTCAAAAGCCGATAGGAATGTACTCGTAGTCACAGGAACACGCCACTGATATCCACACCATATTTATGCTCATTTGCCGGTCTTCAACATTTCAGAGCAGCAGCAGAGCAGCGACGACACGAGCGACTCCGCCCCGGAGCATCCCACCGTTGGTCGCGGGAGCCCTAAGGCGTGGTCGCCGCAGGACATGGACAGTGCCCTCGAAGCGCTGAGGTCACACAACATGACCCTGACGAAGGTGAGCGCGATTTGTTCCACGCTAAGTCCTTATTTCCACGACGTGTTTAAACGAGATTTAACTCTGGGTTTGGCTAACATTGAATGAGAGAGAGAAATAAAATCCAGGTTTAGCGTTAAGGACATTTTAAGTTTGGTTTCAGGATTAGAGTCTACCCTTGGGAGGGAATGGTCAAATTCCGATGATATCTTTATGTTCTAAAGAAATTGATTGAAATTAGAGAGTAGGCACATACGAGCCGGTAACTAGTGATTTGTCTGGTTTTGTAAAGTTCTTACTTTTTGACTGAAGAAGGAACTCATGCTTAATTTCAGGCGTCAGCGACGTTTGGAATCCCGTCCACCACGCTCTGGCAGCGAGCGCATAGACTCGGCATAGACACGCCGAAAAAAGATGGTGCCTCGAAATCCTGGAGCGAGGATGACTTGAAGATGGCGCTGCAGGCGCTGCGGGCGGGGACTATATCCGCTAACAAGGCGAGCAAAGCTTATGGTAAGTTAAGGTAATTAATTTCCCGATCGGTGTGGGTAGCTGCTAATATGTGCGCGTAATACACAAGGATACGTCTTCCTTTACGGTCATAACCCAGTAGGATGGATACCCGAGACGACTGGCGAGTTAATAGGAGCAAGACCTAACTACACCTATAGTGCACAGTCATGGTATGGATTGGATTGTCACACATTGTAGAAGCCTACCCCAAGTTGTAACTTGTAGACAAGTAGTAGACATGAGCGCTGTGCCATATTTGCCGGTGGCGGCGTAAAAATAATCTTCATCTGCCGGCTGCGGCGTATTACGGTGTTGCAGGCAACATCGTCGCCGCGCTAACATATTACCTATGTATATTGTAAGTGCAGCGACGCCACTAAATGTGCGGCGCGAATGTAAGCGTAATAAATTAGTTTGCTCGCTTAATAGAAAATACATTGTCGTTTGTATTGCCAGCACTTTTATAAGTAAACAAAACGCCATTCGCCTACTGGGCGCCAGAAGCGGTGTGGCGCGGCGTACCCGGCGCGTCGCCCATGTCTACCACGTAGTAATAGATGAATACGTGGCTATAATAATTGTTCAGTGCGAGAAGGCCACTGCGTGTCGCCTCGAGGCACGCAATTGAAAATTAATATGTAGATTGTAAAGACCTGTAGGCCTAACTACTATTGAATCTAATTTAAAGGATTTGCATTGGGATTGGATTGGAGTCTGACGGTTCTCACTTTTAAACACGATATTAGCGCCAATTGGTATGAAACACTACTGTAATTCCAACAATAAAAACAATATATGGTAATTATTGTGATGCGGTTTCCCAGGCATCCCCAGCAGTACCCTGTATAAGATCGCGCGGCGCGAGGGCATCCGCCTGGCGGCGCCGTTCAACGCCGCGCCCACCGCGTGGCGGCGTGCCGACCTCGCCCGCGCGCTCGCCGCCGTGCGCGCCGGCGCGGCCGTGCAGCGCGCCGCCTCGCACTACGGCATTCCCACCGGTGATTGACTACCTCCGTTGCGTAGTGGTTGAGCGTGCTAGTGCTCGAGCGAGAGGTCGCGGGTTCGAATCCCGCCGAGGGAACAAAAAGTTTTCAATGTTCCTGGGTCATGGATGTGTATTAAATTTGTGTTATTATATTAATATATTATTAATATATTATAATAAAAATCCTAAATATGTGTGTAGTATTAAAAGTATTAAATATATTTCCGTTGTCTGATACCTGTAAGTGTAACACAAGTTCTTCGGACACTTAGCACGGGGCCAGATTGACGTAGTGTGAAGCGTCCATAGATATTATTATTATTATTATAAATGGATGAAGGTAATGTGTCGAAAAAAAATAACCCAAATAATTGAGTTTAATCTGTCACTTAAACATTTTAGTATATCTATCTAGTGATGTATTAAGTACATTGATTCTAGAGACGGGTCTTTAGATTAATGTACTTAAATACGTTACGACGTATTCTAAAATATTCAAGTGACAGTTTGAACAAAATTTTCTCGAAATCAGAATTTTGCTACATATCTTGTCGTTATTCATGTCTTGAATTACAGCATAATATCAACAACAATATGAATTCAGACTCATCAATAGACCCACTCTTGAATCTAATTTCAATAGATCGACATTGGAATATTTTGAGTCCCTTATCTCCAACACGACACTAGCGCCAAGTTCGTTTGAAACTACTTAAATTAAATCAGTGGACTGAGTACTGACTTTGATTTTATATACAATATACCTAACATGTATAGTGTCTACTGTTTCTAGTCGGGCAGTAATAAAATACTAGTAACGCTACTAAAACAATTTCAGGAACTCTGTATGGAAGGTGCAAGCGAGAGGGGATAGAGCTGTCCCGCTCCAACCCCACGCCGTGGTCAGAGGGTGCTATGGAAGAGGCGCTGGAAGCAGTAAGGTAAGGAGCCTCACAATAAAATAAAAATATTATAAATAGATAACACTGACGCAAATAGTCTTGTTATCTAGCTCATATCTAGTTTTGTGCCGTAAATACACCGAAAAAGGCCATAAACTAGAGTCCAAAGCTCCGTAAAATTTTTGGACCAATTGATAAGATTTGATTGGTCACCAGTCACCCAGGAATACTAGTAGTGTGATTAAAATATGCTACAACTATTCCAATAATCTTAGACAGTAAAATTATATTACTTTGCACTTATGTTTGTTTTTCATCTGAAGTTGTAACTCAAAGACCAGTAGAATTTGCTAATTCCCTATAAACTTGGCGCTAGCGTCGTGCTTAAGATAAAAATAACTGTCAAATTACAATCCAATCCCAATGTCGATCCATTGCAATTAGATTTAAAGGTAGGACTAAAGAGTATTGTAAATAGTAGTAGAACGTAATCAACAAACGAGATGGCTATTATTTATTTATTATTTACTTGTTTATTTAAAATTCCCTTTATCACATTTCCTGTGGCAGAATTTCAAATTTAGAACCATTAGAATAACCATACAAAATAAAACACTCTCAGTATTTATTTATTTCCTTTAGTTAAACACTGTCATATCACTTTCAGGGTCGGTCAGATGTCGATCAACCAGGCGGCAATCCACTTCAACCTGCCCTACTCCTCGCTGTACGGCCGCTTCAAGCGCTGCAAGTACCAGGTGCCGCAGGTGAGAGAAGCTTTTCCATGTTTTAAGAATCCGTAGTGAAGGTGTCGGAATATTTATATGCAGTTTCGTCATGTCCGTTCGTCTTTGGGTTACCGTACAATCGGTTAATGCTAGAAAAGTTTACAACAACACTCGGTAGATGGCGGTGTGCGTTATTTGAATCGCGGTAACCTGTTGCACTATGAAATCCTTAAACATTATTTTTAATGCTCTTGGTTACGTCCATATCAAAGTGAAGATTAATTTTTAAATTAAATTTGTATTTCAGGACATCCGACCACAAAACCCCATGGACTTTTCTGAACAAGTACTGGACGATCGCCAGTTTTCCTCTGATATGAATACATTGGACGACTTACACCGGACGTATACACTTGCGGACGTACTCGAAGGCGTACAGTCGCGTACACATGCCGGCGTACAGTCTCCACCAGACGATTTACGTACGCTAGACGAAGTACCCGTACACTCGCGGATACAAGCGGACGCACGGTATCCGCTAGATGGCGTTGACTTGCCTCAACACGAGGTACAATCGCGAACACAATCTCTACACTCTACCGCGCTAAATGTACACTCGCGGACACAAGACGTACAGCAAGTCAACGAAGTACAGTCGCGAGCAGAAGTGGCTGTACACTCGCGAATACAAGCGGACGCACAGTATCCGCTAGAGGGCGTTGACTTGGCGCAACACCAGGTACAATCGCGAACACAATCTCTACACTCTACCGCGGTAAATGTACACTCGCGGTTAGAATCGGACGCTCAGTATCCGCTGGATGGCGTTAATTTGGCGCCAAACCAGATACAATCGCGAACACAATCACTACGTCGAGGAGAAGAGGTACAGTCGCGAACAGAAATGCCTATACTAGCTGACGCACAGTATCCGCTAGATGGCGTTGACTTGGCGCGAAGGCAGGAACAATCGCGAGCACTTCCCCTAGATATGCACACGCGGACACACGACGTGCAGCAAGTACATGAGGTACATTCGGGTACAGAAGTGCGTACGTTCAGCGGCGTGCGGCAGGCCCCGTACGCGCTAGCGTACTGCATCGCCAGCTGAGGCCCCGCCCCCGGGGACACGCCCCCGTGACGTCATCGTCTGAGGTGCAACAGTTAAGTGGCTAAAACTCTATTCATGTGCATCACCATCCATTACACTGGTGTGGGTACAGGGGGTAGTCAAATAATATAATATCTACTATATGATAAGATATATTAAACAATCCCGAAAATACGTTGAAATGTCTACAAACTTGATAAAGTCTAAAAATAATATAAGCCATTGTATGGTAATGTAAGCCATTCTGGCAAACAAAATTTTGCAGCGATGCAGCTGCTTTATTGCAGGTATTTTAATTTCTATATTTCTGTACATTACTCTTTACTCATAACGCCTTCTATTGACATAAAGAATATTTTACCTATAAACTAAACGGCCTTTATACGAGAGAACTTTAGTCATTTACTCATCGTATTGTGTAACTATGTATAAGTTTGATAAAATGGTTAGTGATAATCGTATAAGACTTAGGTATGTCCAAATGTAACGTCCCGCCCCGTAGTGTAGCGGTCATCTTTCTAGTCAACACAATTGTCCACAATTTGGGTTAATTTGCTGTTTTTTTTTCTTGAGGAAATATAATGTTTATATAGCCAATAAAATATTCCATGAACTATGATTTCATTGTTAATGTTTGTTTCTATACTACTGATTTTACACAAGAAAGTATTTTATAAATTTTTGCGTATAGTTTATTTAATTTCAAACTACAAAAAATATGTTACTTAATGTACGTCCCTATTATATTTAATGTAAACGTAAACAAACCGAAAACATATTCTCATATTGTGTATTCTACATCAACACTTACCAAAATATTAAAGGAACATACTTCTTATGTAATACATTTTAAAACAATTAAATAATAATTAATATACTTAAACATCAAATGAAAAGTTTTCACAGTAAAAATACGCCATTTTGACAATTCGACTCTAGAATTTAATCTATGGATTCATAGTCGCAAATAATCGTTAAATTGTATTCAAATTCAATAAATTTTATTTCCAAGTTAAACTTAACAAGCTATTTTCGGAAAGTCAACAAAAATACTACCACCGGTTCAACCCTAGCCCGCCGAGAAGAACCGGCGTAAGAAACTCGGACGGGGCCATCTTTTAGCAAAAAGATGGAAAATTGTTCTTCTTTAATAAGTGTGTATACATAATATGTTAACAATGTAAAAACTTAATCTATATAATATCATAACAAAATTCGCATCATTATGTAGTTTATGGTTATGTCATGGACGGGTTTGTTTACTTAAGGGCGTGTTTCACCAAGCAATGTTAAAGTTAACGCCATGTTCAATATCATGTTATCCTTGTCGTATTTCCTGTCAATGAATGAGATGGCATGGTATTTAACATGGCGTTAACTTTAACATTGCTTGGTGAAACACGGCCTTAGTGTTAAAATTGAACGGAACGTACTATACCTACTATATAAATATTGAATAAGTCTTCCAGCATAATAGAGTCTAAGTAGCTTAGTACCTCAATACCTCCAGCCTAGCCGTCAAAATATATCTTACATCCATGCAGTTTTTTTGAATATTTTTATCAATAAATTTAAAAATTGTGAAATTTGTCTTACCTATTATTATCACTATAAAGTATTGTCAGCATACTGTAATACAGTATTTAATTGAGGGTTTTACTTTTAAGAATTGAATTATTAATTGAACTGAGTGTAGTTTAAATGGTTTTGTTTGTTGACTGTAATATACAATTTACATGTACTTATTCTCTAACTACAGTGTATCTTGGTATGGTAATCTTTTTTACAAATATTTATATATTTCGTAAAAAAATATTTCGTAGAAATATTATAAACATAATAGCAATTTATATTTTTAAATATGCATGTTATTTATTTTATTTTATATTAATATGTGACGTCACAAAGTTTTTGTTTCCAGACAACAAATGTAAGATGGCGCTGAGACAATTTAACTCTTAATGCTTTGCACGCATATTCATATTCCGAGTATTTTTTTTTTATTAGTAGAAACCACAAAGTAGAAACCTAATAATTAACTTAGTAGTTATATAATATTTTTTACAATACTATAATTTTGAGTAGACATTTTGTACGTAAGTAATAAAGTTTTTTAAATCTTCAGTTTATATTTCATACCAATATTTAACATTTACATATTATGGTTCCGTTTGACGTCCAAAGTCCTTTATGAGAGTACATCGCTTGCTACCGATTACAGCCCATAGATGTCGTACCGTTACCGCTCCCAGCGCCACCTTCCGTTAAATCTGTGAACTAAGTGAAAGCCACAAGCCGCCATCTTTGATATATCAGATCATTGTTGCGTCGTTTTTGCAACCATGCAGTCGCTAAAAACTTACTTATTTAAGTTATAAATTTAACTTAACTTTTAATTCTAAATTCTATTTAAAACAAATTTTTGAGTTTTATAAAGTCGTAAAACCGTTACTGATCGTCAATAGAGTTCATTATACAGTTTTTTACCGCGTATCGGGTAGACGTAAATCACGCGATCGGGATATCGCGGTGAAAAGTTCGTCGTTTTGAACTCGTTATTGGCGGTTACTGTAGAAGATGGAGCAGAAAATCTCTTCGCCGTTTGAAATTAGGATCGAAGCAAAAGGTTTGCAGCCGCATTTGGTGAGTGACATGATAAATTTTCACGATTATGCGGCGGGTACTAATGATCTACTTCTTGAGATCGTGCCTAATTCGGTGACCTGTTTATCATAGCGTGATATCCGAATATATATAAAAGTAATTAATTAACAAAAAATGCTATTTTTAAACTTTTACGGCTACCGCCATTTTTGGAACGGAGACGTATTACCTAAAATGTAAACGTATTCATACAATAAACCGCTGTCTTTTACATTTCAAATGGCCATGTAAATGTATTAATACAAATATTTCATTACTAAATCGAATTTTCCATCCGTTAAATCATTTACGTTTACTTCGCGGAGGGTAGTAAAATATTTTTTGCGAAGTTGTTCAGCTTTTTTCTATTGCTAATTGAGCCAGTACGTACAGTTCTGCAGATATTTAGTTTAAAATACATTATACTTATAACATTTCTGATCGAAATATATCGATGTTTACACTTGTAACATTTGTGATCAAAATAGATCGATGTTTACATTCATAACATTTCTGATCCAAATAGATCGATGTTTACACTCATAACATTTCCGATTCAAATAGATCGATGTTTTCACTCATAACATTTCTGAACGAAATAGATCGATGTTTACACTTGTAACATTTGTGATCAAAATAGATCGATGTTTACACTCATAACATTTATGATCCAAATAGATCTGTGTTTACACTCATAACATTTCCGATCCAAATAGATCGATGTTTTCACTCATAGCATTTCTGAACGAAATAGATCGATGTTTGCACTGGAAGTACCTACAACTTTTCCAGACCTTCTATAGGTACGTTAAACGTCTTGACTGTTCGGTTCTAACAGTAGACGCCTGAAAATATTTTTAATAAACATACCCTAAGCCTATATAATATAGCTTAGAAAATTCATGTTTATGCATACGCAGATATCTAATGCTTGACAAGCCTAGATAAAAAGTAGGCGGACTGGATAACATACATTCAGGTTACGAACACACAAGTTCTCTGGAAGCCATCCTCACTCCTTAAAAAAGAAGGGGGGGGGGGATATAATATATTATATAATATGACCACAT
Organism: Celastrina argiolus; assembly: GCA_905187575.2. Lineage (NCBI taxonomy): Eukaryota > Metazoa > Arthropoda > Insecta > Lepidoptera > Lycaenidae > Celastrina > Celastrina argiolus. Next base: position 1,093,241 of record LR994591.1, on the reverse strand, counting down.
AATATATAAGAGATCAAAACTTTACTGATTTTAATATGACTTTAATAGAATGATTTCAAACTGAGACAAGTGATCGAATAAAATGTACAGTCGGTAACCTCACATAAATTATCATTTTTTAAAAAGAGGTATTGTTATGAATTTAAACTATGTACAGTTGACGCCATCACGAATATTATCAATAAAGTGGTAGAAATCCATTGTACAGTCGACGCCCTCGCGATATTAATCAAAGTCATTAGATTTGCAAATCTCGTTCATTTTGTAGTTGTGGCTAAAATACTATTACCATTAAATATATAACACAGACTGTTGGTATGCTTGCTATATAAATATCGATCGAGATGATGAAATACATGGCCTTCTAGTACAGTACATCGAACCAAGAATCAGGCTTCAACAATTCTAAAGGTTCTAAACTTTGGCTGGTTTTGAACTATAAATGTCAGCTTACCGAGGACATTAAAATTTATAAATAATTGTTGGCTATTACATAATACCAACTGCAGTAGTTCAGGCTATAAATTAGCTTCTTAACCTAGATCTTCCGCGCAGGGAAAGGTCGTATCACCTCGCAGTCAAACTGCAAAGTCAATATTTATGGTATACAATACGCTATACAAAGTCCCTGTTCAAAAAGTCAGTAAATACAGAAGGGTTATTACAATACATTAAGTAACAGCTGACAGTTTAAGCTGGTCTTCTACCTCTTGGAAGTTAGGACTATAATATCAGCTTCGAAACTGAAAAATTTGCCTCCTAACCTTCGTCTCCCGCTGGGACAGGTCGTATAGTCGCGCACTCTCACTGCAAGAGTAATATTTAAGGGACACAAAACCTATACAAATTCCCTGTCGAAAGTCAATAAGTACAGTACAAATTCATTACAATATATTGACTAACAGCTGACAGTTCAAGCAGGTCTTCTACCTCTTGGGATTTTGGGCCATAATATCAGCTTCGAAACTAAACAATTAGCTTCCTAACCTTCATCCCGCTGGGTCAGGTCGTACAGCCGCGCACTTACACTGCAGGAGTAATATTTAAGGGACACAAAACCTATACAAATTCCCTGTTGAAAGTCAATAAGGACAGTACAAGTTCATTACAATACATTGACTAATAGCTGATTGTTCAAGCAGGTCTTACTCCTCTTGGGACTATAATATCAGTGTCGAAACTATTTACCTCCGGGTATAGCAGGATTGCTGTTGGCTGAAACGCCAAACATTTGCGCCTATTTACTTTACGTATACCAGGTCCTATGAAAATCGGGGCAGTGGTCTGTTTGTTGCACAAACGGATTCAGCTTTACAGAGTATAATATTAATATTATATCCACTTTGGCCTTCGAGTCATTGTCGACGCGTGCTTTACCTATGTCCAATATACAAAGTCTAAAGTTTTATAATGGCACACATCATAAAACAGATTTCTTAACGATGGTATAAAGTCAAGATGTTTATAAGGGCATACATCCTAATACAAATTTCCTATCAATTATATAAATTCAAGAGATTTATAATGGCATAGGTACATTCTAATACAAATATCCTGTTGATGATAGAAAGTGGAGATGTTTATATTAGCACATATTCAAATACAAGGATTGATGATACACAAACAATATGTTTATAATAGCACACGTTCTAATACTAATACAGGGATTGATGATACGCAAACAAGATGTTTATATGATGGCACACATCCTAATATAAGGTTTCTATTGATGGTATACATTCATAAGCTTTATAATGGCATACATTCTAAGACGAGGTTCCTGTCGATGAAACGAAGACAAAAGTTTCTTAACGCAGATACAGACGCACATCCAAATATGTTGTATTTATTGAAAACCAAGATATTGCAGACGTACTAGAACTCAGGGTCTCTTGTCTGTAGTCGACTTTGGGTCAAAATCAGTCCTAGACTTAAGGGTCGAAAGCTCGCACATTACAGCTTCAAAGGCTACATAAAGCTCGGGACACTCACCATGACACTTTAATAAAGTTTTATTGAAAAAATAGATACTGTATATGTGCTAGAGTTTATGGAGTTTCCTGTGCAGCTGGCGGTTGGTCCCTCATGCAGGTCTCGCCTCATAGGGTTTATCAACTTTGCAACCTTCATCACCCCAATCGGGAAGGTTGCTTGCCTAACGCTGGCACGCTACAGCTTCAGTAAAAGTATATGGAACACTAATCGCAACTACGAAGTTCCTGTCAAATGTAAGACACTGAAGACGTGATGCAGCTTATGGACATCTATTCCCTAATTGCCGGTCGGTCACCTAGCAAGATCTTTGCGACGATTTCCACAGTCCTGGAAAGGATCAAAGGCGACATAGTCGGTAATATTTATCTTTAATTCTCAGGAATAAGTCTAGATTTGCAGAGATGTTCTATTACACTAGTACATAGCGTATAGTACTTGTACCATCCAGGTAATATATTTTATTCATAGAACCAAAAGTGTCACACGATGGCATCGAATAGTAACTAACTTTTTAACTTTGCAAGACGTTTTTAATTGCATTCAACCCTTACTAGTAGCGGACTCGATGGTGCTAAAATTTTGTGATACCCCAGTTGCTTGGAATATAAACTAATCCACACTGGCGGTGCCATATTTGTATCTTGGTGAACGCCTCGGGTACTTTTACAGTTTTCCTCTCAAAATACGTATTATGTTATAAAGATATATATATATATATATATTTTTACGCTACGCCTGGAAACTTACATCAGCAGTAATTATTGTGATGTCGGATTACGTGAACCAAAATATATTCTTAAATAAAGAATTAAATACTCGACCAGTCTCTTGACACACAGTACTACTTGATAGGTGATATTGTGATTCTTTTATTACTTTAAAACTTTATCACATTGTTGCATTATTCACAAGCCACCAGGAGATAACAAACACGTCTCTCATAAAGGACTTTGGACGTCAAACGGAACCATAATATATACATTTTACCTTCCAATAAAATGTGTATTATGTTCCTTAACGTCCAAAGTCCTAGTAAGGGCTTCCTGGTGTCCACCCTCATCATTATGAGACACTTACAATGATCTGATATATCAAAGATGGCGGCTTGTGGCTTTCACTTAGTTCACAGATTTAACGGAAGGTGGCGCTGGGAGCGGTAACGGTACGACATCTATGGGCTGTAATCGGTAGCAAGCGATGTACTCTCATAAAGGACTTTGGACGTTAAGGAACATAATACACATTTTATTGGAAGGTAAAATGTATATATTATGTAATGACTTATATACGTAATTACACTGTGATCATGAAATGTATTTTTTTTATTTAATTAATAATTATAACATGAATATTTTATTTATTAAGGTGCCATATAATATTTATATTACAGAAGGTTTTTTTTTGTGAGGAAGATAATTTATAATTTTTAATCTGTATTTTTTTAAATAAATACTTGGCCTTTTATATTTGTTTCACTGTTAATAGTAATACTATGTTGTCGTCTATTTACTACTTAGTTTACTTTATAGTACGTCCCTTTTAAATTTAACCTAAACAAACCAAAAACACCGAGATTTTTAAATATTCACACACACACACACACTTATAGCTTTCACCGGAATATTAATGGATCCGACACATTTTATAAAAATTAAACGATTAATGTATATATATTTAAACATCAAATGATAAAGTTGAAAATCTGTAGAATAATATAGTATATGGATTCATAGTCGCCAACAATAATCATTGCATTGTATTCACATCACTTTTAGCTATGGTTGAGTCATAGACGGATAATTTTATGTTTGTGTTATAATTAAACGGGACATACTATATCAATAATCATATTACTTTAGGAACAGCGAGGGGAGGCAAATGAAACAAGACATACATAAAAAAGTCAGTTTATTATCTACAGTTAGGATATAAAATATATTACACAAAGATTCGGGCGTGGTGGATACATACACACTTGTTGTTTACAATATATTAAATTATATATAATGATTTTTATTATACATCAAATATTAATATTAGATTATAAAAGTAGGAGTATTTATAATGGAGAGAGGCGAAACTACGTGTAAGAAAACTGAAAATATTCATAAACATTTGCAATTACAAAGAGCTAGAGCAACCACTCACAGAAATGTCTGCAATTTTTTAATAGATTACAGCGTGATATTGCTTTTATAGCTAAAGTTGATGCCACACTCGAATATGGCAGATTACTTTTGTACATAAATATTAATTATAACATAAACTCTTTAGTTCTCGGACGCTACCATTAAAATCGATATGAAATTAAGAACATGACGATCTACTATACAACATATTTATAAGTACCCACCTGTTCAGGTGTTTATTAAATTACTTCTATATTACATCAGATGGCAGTGTTACAGGTTTTGGTGCACTCTACTGAAACTCACTTCCTGTTCATATTAAACACGGTTGGACCATCACTGTTATCACTGGATGCTGTTATCATTCGGCGTACAATTCAATATTTGTCTATGATATTTTTTGGACTGCATCCCTGCACTAATAAAAATATATTATGCTGCGTAAGCTATACAATGCTTTGTCCTTGTCTCTCAAGTGACTTTTCTAAGGTATGAGACAAGGATAAAACGCTGCATAGAGTGTTTAATAGTTTTATTAGTAAGGGAGTAAGGTATGTATGTAGACTTCTGTAGACACTTCACCGACCATTCGTGATATTTGAATAGTATATTAGTTATTCCGTCTCTAAATAGCACAGCGTATACGCGAGTGGTCGGTTAAGCAGGTACAGAGTGTGACTTAAGAAAATATTGTATTTCAAATGCCAATTTTGTCGTTGGAATGACAGGGAGGCAAGATAAAGCAGTACTATTTACAAACGTCGTTCGTCCACACCAACAGATGGCGCCACTATTTGTTACCGATTGTGGCACAAGTGTAGCGAAAAATACAGTCAGTCTTACTAGTAACAATACAATGTCGATTCTTATTCTATTTAGCAAGTCTCGAAAGTTGTCGCTTTTTAGTTCAGGACACAGGACTGTTTGCGAGGACCACTCGGATTTGAACACAATATAATTAAGTTTTCCTGTCACTGGATGTCAGTGAAATAGTTTCTTAGATTAACTCGAGTAGTCCAGGACAACAGTCGCAGTGTCCTTTATATTTGATCGATGTAGTAACAAAACTTACATTTAGTACAGACACAGTCATAAGTTCATTTAAATACATAATATTATAATTACTTTGTAACATGCAGTGTAACTCGTCCCTGTCATAAAGAGCTCGCGGCTCGTTATTCGTTACGTATTATTCGTATGCGTATACATACAGTATCTCTGTACCGGTTCCCGGGTTCGTTTGAGTCAGTAGAACTACGCGACACGACCGCGTCCGGCGTCGGCGCCCGCACGCGCACTCAGTGTCAGTGTATACGGAGAGATCACGGTCCTTACCACTAGTTACGTATATATTCCGCCCGCGCCGGATCCTACGACTAGACGGCGCGGGCGCACTTCACCTCGCGACTAGTCTGCACCGGGTCGTCGGTCAGTTTCTGCGCGACACTCGCGGGCCGCCGGCGCTCGTCACCGTCGACCGCGGGCCCGCGCCGGCGGTCGCGCTCGGAGCGCCCCGGGCGGCGCTCGGGAACGTCCTCACGCTGGTCGCCGGGCGCCGCGGCAACTACACGGGGCCGTAGTCCGACAGCGGCTGCGCGGTCAGCGCCGAGCGGGCCGACGGCGCGGACGGCGGCGGCGGCGCCAGCGGCGCGGGGGGAGCGGGCGGCGGCGGCGCGGGGGGCGCCGCGGGGCCCCGTCACACGGCCCCCTTCACGAGCGCGCGGTGCGCCGGGGCGGGCGCGCGCGGGCCTCGCCACACGCGTCGCCACGACTCCAGCGTCTTGCCCGACCAGATCCACACGCCCGACGTGATGCCCACCGCCAGCGCCATGAAGTACTTCAGCATGAGCGCCGAGTATAGCGGGCGCGGCCCGCACGTGGCGCCGCACGCCACGCGCCGCAGCCAGCGCTCGCGGCCGCCCGCCTCGTAGGCCAGGCACCCGATGACTACGCCGGCCGGCAGCGCGTACAGCACGCTGAACACGCCGATGCGGATCATGAGCTTCTCCAGCTTGTCGGCCTTCGAGCCGGCGCCGATGCCGCCCTGCCGCTTGATCACGGAGCGGATGCGGAACAGCGACACGAAGCCGGCCAGGAGGAAGGTGGCGCCGAGCGCGAAGTACACGACGAGCGGCGCGAGCACGAACTTGCGCAGGTTCTCCGGCGAGGAGTTGCCGACGTAGCAGATGCCGGCCACCGGGTCGCCGTCCACCGCGCCCGCCAGCAGCACCGCCACGGTCTTGGCCGCGGGCACGAGCCACGCCGCCAGGTGGTAGTACTGCGCGTGCCCGGCGATCGCCTCGTTGCCCCACTTGAGCCCGGCCGCCAGGAACCACGCGAACGACAGCACCACCCACCAGATGGACGACGCCATGCCGAAGAAGTACACGAGCACGAAAACGAGCGTGCACGCGCTGGGGCCGTCCGCGGAGGTGCGCAGCAGCGCGCCGTCGCACGCGACCGCCTCGTGCCCGACCGCCAGGCGCGCCAGGTAGCCCAGCGACACCATGAAGTAGCACGCCGACAGGTACACGATGGGCCGCTCGGGGTACTTAAACCTCTGCGAGTCGATCAGGAACGTGGTGAGCGTCATGAGCGTGCTCGCGGCGCACAGCCCGCCCCACAGGGCCACCCACACGGCCGCGAACTCCTTTTCCTCGGGCGTGAAGAACGGGCCGCGGCACGGCAGCGCGCAGTCGGCCTGGCCGGCCACGGTGGCGTTGGGGGCGCGCACGGGCAGCAGTGGCGCCCGGCACGAGCACGCGCACTCGTCCTCGGCAGCGGCGCCGTCGCAGTTTTTTGGATCCTTGCAGGGGCGGGGCGGGGGGCGGCGCGGGGGCGGCCGCGGCGGCTCGGGCTCGGGTCGGTCGGTCTCCTCCATGCACAGGTGGTCGGGGTCGCCGACGCGCGGCAGGCGCTCGCAGGCCATGCGCTCGGGCCACTGGAAGCCGTACTTCTGCATGAGCGGCGCGCAGCCGGCGCGCGCGCGCTCGCACACGCTTCGGCAGGCGGGCAGCGGGCGCGCGTAGTCCTCGATGCAGATGGGAGTGTACACCGAGCAGAGGAAGAACTTGAGGTCCGGCGAGCACTTGATCTCCACCAGCGGCCAGTACTGGTGCACCTGAAAACATCGCAAATAAAACGTTAGCTAGCACTCAAAAGAAGAAAAAAATGTTATAACAACTTAGCCATACTTATAGTAACGCAACGAACCAGCTTTTGATCGCCCGCGTAGTTACAGCATACAAGGTGTATATTTTCGGAGTTAAACGTTAAAATATATCGATCACATTATTTCTGTAATTTTTGCGGGAGAGACACTAACAGTCATAGCTACCTTACTTTACAATGATAGTAGTGAGATGGTATGATATCGCAAGCGGCGGTCGCGGTTACTAAAGTCTCCGGTCACGCACAAGGTATGTCCAGCGTCTCACCTCGAGGCCCGCCTCCTCCTGCGTGTCGTGGTCGATCACGTTGGGGTAGGACGTGAGGTTGTACCCGATGCCGCGGCACATGGGGATGGTGATCTCCTCGCAGCGCGGCTGCCGCGCGCCGGCGCCCGCGCACGCCGCCAGCGCCGCCGCCGCCGCCAGCAACACCCACATCGCGGGGGCTTTACCGCATCTGGAATTTAAACATACATTATAAGTGACATACAATATGAAGAGCTGCTTCAATACTCTTAATTAGTATACAGAGCTACTCTTTTCAGATCAGAGAGAACAATACAAGTACATAACTACAGTGTACACAACAAACTATCAGCTCAGGAAGCTGATCATAGTGTGAAAATGTACATCCCGGAAAAAACTCATTGTGAGATTACACAGTTTGTGGCGAATTATTAATCTCGTGTGAAGGCCATTACAGAGCTCAATTTACGCATTTGTCCCATACGCTACTGTTTCTAGGTGGACTATAATATAAATGATACTTTTGTAACGATAACACTAGCTTGAGCAGAGATTATTCAATTCGAACAAACTTTAGCTTGTCAAGCAAGAGACGGACGAAATACAATAATTAAAAATATAATCAACTAGCTGACCCGCGCCCACTTCGTTGAGCATGGAAACCGTTTAAACCACCCAGGGACTTCCACGAACATTTCAAGACTTAAAATAGCCGTATCGGTTCAGCCGTTCTCGAGTTTTAGCGAGACTTGCGAACAGCAATTCATTTTTTTATATAAGAGAATAGGGCAAGAGAACAAAGGTGTGCGGAGGACCATGATATTTTTTAAAGTTTCTGTTAAGATTTCATTCACATAATTTTATATTACTTATTTGTTTTCATTTTTTTTTTTTATTTTACTGTGACATAAACCGTGATGGATTTCGTAAACAATTAGGTACTTACCTATAGTAAAAATGATTGCAATTAAATCATAACTGGTTAAAATGGGAACGGGCATTTTGGCCCGTAGTCTGTTATTACGTTAATTAAAAAAAAACTTCAACTTTATAATACAGTCGAACCTCTATAAGTCGAACATCAAGGGAGACGCCAAAAATTTCGAGTTATAGAGTTTTCAACTTATGGAGGATTTCGACTTAGGCGGATTTTGATTCGACATAAAGAGTTTGAGGTTTATTCTTATAAATTTTGAGTTAAAATTGAACACCTGACACCAAGCAAGCAAACACGTGTTTACGTGAGTCATAAATTTATTATCGTATACTCCTAAAATGTTTTCTAAGAAACAATAGTGTACTCACATTGTCGGCAAGTTCTTAAAGTCGGTAACTTATTTTTGTTCGAACAATAGAGGTAATAAATTCCAAATGATCAAGTTGTAGAGGTTGTAAAATAAAACGTTGCTATGTTCGAGATACAGAGGTCAAATTAATTTTTTCGAGTTATAGAGTGAAAAGATGTACCAAAATGGCTTGGAGGGACTCGATGATTATTTCGACTAACAGAGGGTCAAGATTTCAAGTAATGGAGGTTTTGGTGTTTGAAGGGAAGGGAACAAAACATTTTTTCGAGATTTGGAGGTTTTTGACTTATCGAGGTTCGACTTAACGAGGTTCTACTGTATTACCTACTTCTAGATCGCTGCAGTACAATGAGCTACCAATAATGTTTAAAAGCGCATAAATCTGTAAAAAACTGACGCAAAGGAACGCGACGACCGGAGTCGGAACTCGCATGGAGTTCGTCGAACGGCGTATTGGTCGGGTTATTTATTTTAGTCGGGCCATGCGCGTTAAATATAGTGACGATTACACCGAATCGGCGCGGCGAGGAGCGAGGCGGCACGCACGGGTATGCCTACCCGCTAATTGACTCCGAGAGTCAATATCGATACACTGAGAAATTGTAAGCCCTTAACTATAACTCATTGCACAACTTAAACATTAACTACATTAAGACCACGACTAGGTCTTAACTCGTAATGTAGTCAACGTAGTTAATAAAATGTCTTAAATTTAATAAAACCAAAGCAAAGTTTTTTTTTCAGTTTTCTGGGAGCCTATTACAAGCTCTTAATTCCAGCCAGTTTACGCCATACAACATGGCTGCCTGGAAATTTCGTATTACGATCACATAATGACAGCCAATCAGCGGTCACGTGACACTGGAGTTGCTTCCGAATGTCACTTTTAGACAGTCAAACTATGATCCATTCAGAATAACATGTCGTTGTAATATGAAAAAGAATAAGGCAGTTTAAGGCCGTATTATTGAATTGCCTGGAACCAGGCTGGTATAGTAAAATATCATAATACATTTATATAGCTAATGTGATGTTATCGGAAAAAGTTCATGCCATTTTCGCAATCAATCACATTAAATATTGTGTACTGTCTGTGTTCCGTTCGTCTGTGTCCGGCGACTGGGAGCCGGTGTGCGAGTTGTGCGACACCGCCACGTGGCTCCCGAGCGCGCTGAGTAAACATCACAATCGGGCCAGCAGCGAATATCGGTTTACATGTACATTACATTTGTTATACAAATGTTATTTACAATATCGTCTCTTTACCTTCACAACCTCGTATCTATATAACTACAACTTTTCAGTAGAGTAAAAAAACTTAATAATTTTAGATTTTATTATGACATGGACTTTTATTTAAATGGGGAGTTCAGTTAAGTATTATATCTAGCTTGTATATATAAAAATTAAGTTTTATATAGGTACTTAAGGTTAATACAAGCTAGATATTATCGATAAAAAAACAGATTTTTTAGATACGAAGATAAGAAGGTAAGCGACGATATTAGTGTTTAATATAGACTGAGGTGTACAAGTGTTTAAATTCGCTGCCATACAAATTATACTTAGTTAACTCGCTCACAGGAAACTCGATATAAGGCCGAATACAAATATCATAATTATGTGGTTCTCATGTTAATACTGTCCTTTTACTCCGCCAAGAAGGGACAGTGACAGCCTGTTAATAGTACAGTAAATAGCAGGCACTGAGGTTACTTTGATTAGCGCCAGTATTGAGTCGTTAGTCACTCTTTATTAGAGGGCTATGTTGATAGACGCGAACTCCGGATTAATAAAGTTCAAAGCGATAAAAAGGTCTCGTGTTTCGCGACCGTAATCATCATAACTCGGCGACCGGCAACAATGGGGTTCGAACAAGAATTAGCCCGGCCGTTCACCGGCAGTCAATACGGCGATCGTAAAGCTGGCCGCTTCCAGCGACACGCGGCCGCGGGTCGTTACTGTGAGCGATAAGCGGCAAGTGAAGCTGAACGATCCCGGCGAGCGAAACGAAATCTTCTTCTACTATCTATAAATGATATTAGGCTCGCTAATACTCGAGAACGGGTTTATCGACTCGGCTATTTTTGATCTTGAAATATTCTTGGAAGTCCAGGGAAGGAAAATGCTGTTTGTATGCTCAACAAGTGGGCACGGTTCAGCTAGGAAGACAATATAGTTGTAAGTAATTTGTGAAACTGTTGATGTTGCCCGCTCACGTAACGTAAATACAATATTCTATAGACGCACACTGTACTGCAGGCTTACTCCCGACACAATTGAGAATCGAATCAGATCAACAGCTTGTGGTATTTTATATGATGGATAACTTTGAAATTAACCAGGATAAAGAAAATCGTTAGATCGTAACTTTTTGTACTCCCGACCATATCGATCGATTGAGAATCAAAATAAACAAACGTCAATTTATTGGTAAACTTACGAATGTACAATCGAATCTGGATCAAAATCGAATCAGTTTGGAGAGTAAGACCCCTGTTTTCCCGTCTGCAGAATCGTATTGGAATAAAAAACTATGTTTCAATCCAAAAATAAAATAATAATGTTGATTAAAAAAGTCAATCACAATTTTTCCCTATATCTCCTATTGGACAGAATACCTAACTGTGGCGTGGGGCTCCAATTCCTATTGGCTTCCATTACAGGTAAGGGCTTTTTGCAGACACTCATCCCAACGCATACCTATTATTATAGGCTAGAGCTTCATTCTGTAGTAGATCCATCGTCGTCACTAATACCCAGTGAATTTATGACACCCTAACTGTACTGCAACGACACTCAAGCTACAGTTTATAACGAATCAAAGATTTACAATAATTAACTGTACGGGAAATGACTCCGCCATATACAGCACTTCTAGGAAGTAGTACAACGACAGTATTATTTAATAACACTCAAAATATTTACATTTTACAACTAAAAAGATAGGTATAAAAGGCTAATTGTGTTGGTAAATAATTCATACGCTTAAAAAGTATGAAAACAAACAGCTTGTCTCTATATATATTGCTTAAATGCCTACGCAGGTGTTTCGTAAACAGGCTTGTTTGGCATATACGTTAATTAGGTATATTCTATGAAATAATAAAGTCTGGACTATGCAAAATAGCAACAGAAATAAAAGTTTTAAGGCCTGGCCTGTGTTTCCACTCAATTACGAATATATTGAGAATCGGATCAATCGTTTAGGCGCAACTATGGAACAAACATACGTATACATATTACATAGACTTCCAAAGTTAATACCCCTGTTAGCTTTGCCTTAGTTGGGTAAAAAGCTACCACACTGTAATATTTGTGACGCAACCCATACGCTCCCGCTGCCGTAAGCGTCCGCTACTTGTGACGCCCCACGACAGTTTATTCCAGTTCAATGGAAATAGTAACAATGGCGCGGTTTTCTCAGCCTTATTGCCCAAACGTGCCCGGAGTGTGGACGCCGCATCGACGTTTAATGCCATTAATCCAAGACCGCAATTGTGAGTTGCGCGCTACAAGTTTCTTGAAAAATCTCTATTATTAGCGAGCGCTGCAAACGTCAAGTTTATGCGATATAATTTACAAAAAGGTTTCCCGATCAGCACATACAAGTTCACATAACTTTACATAAAATATGAGACTTATTGAATATTTCATTCGTATTTTAGATTAGGGTATACATTGAGTATTAACTTTTGTCCTGTCTGTGTGCATCCCACACTGTACTTTTTCAGGATAAAAGTAGTCAAGTGTTATTCTTATTATGAGCTTCCTGCTTATAAATTTTTTTCAAAATTGATCAAGCAGTTAGCGCATATAAGCGTAACAAATATACATACTCGTAATATCGCCTGTATAATATTAGTGTGAGTGGTTTGTATAATATACAACAATAATTCATGATAAGTCAGTGACCTGTTGGGAATTCTGGAAGATGTTCTGGAATATTTGTGTACAGGAGTACAGATGTACAGGAGTACGGGTTCGATGTTTAACCACGTGCTGACTGCAAGTGCTTACTCAGCCTGTTTAAGTATAACCGACAAAACATATTATTCACCGTATTATAGAAAGTCATTATTAAAATATGTGAAGAATTCCAAAGCACTTTAACTGTAGATTCTACATAATGTGTTACAAAATGTTTGTGACAAGACGCTTAGAAGCCTCTGTGGGTCAGTGGTTGACTCCGAAAGCTGTAGGTTCGTAATGTTGGAACAACAAAAATGCTGTTTTACTGCAGTGGGGTAAGGTAACAATCGACAACTGCGTATTCTCAACGTTATCGAAAACTAATTATGACAGCGCACATTTAATTAACGTTACGAATACGCAGCTATCAATTGTGTACTACAGTAAGCCAAGCTGGAACATTTGATAGATTTGGCTCTGTATAGGCTACTAACGAATGATCAATCATACGATTACTTTACTTTATGCCTATGGACCTTACAAATGTTCCTGCTTGGGCTACCGATATCAATTGTACTTGCTAACAACTCGTAAGTATGCGATGACTAATGACTTACAAATATGTAAAACACCGTAATAAGTAGCAGACACACGTCGCGCGTCATTGTGTATGTGTGTGCGGTGTGAGCGAAACTACAAAACGACGGATAACTCTGTACGAGACAGGATATCGTAAGTTTATTGAATTTATCAAGAATTTAAATACGTTATTTTTAAACCGACGCGACGTAACGAAGGACGACATAAGGGTCTCCACGAGCGACTATCGTTGACCGACTATTTGTAGGTGAAAAAGAGAACATACTACAAAAAATCGGTCAGAAAATATGCACGATTATCGGTCGTACAAAAAGTGGGCTGTATGCCTCTCAAAGAGTGAGGTATGAAGAATATATTATGGTGAAATTAAACCCGCGACACGGCTGGAGCACACTGACGCGCTTACCACTGGGCCGTAGAGATCGTCAATACTACAGTAGCTATTATTGAACTTTCTCAGAAGTGATAAAAGCGAGAATTGTTATCTTATTTACCGACTAGTCACATACAGGGGGCGCCAGTCGCCCGAGTGGGGGTGTGATAAGACCTATCTTTAAGTACTATAGGTAGTATAAATCTGGATTTTCTGACTCCCGTTAGAGGGTGGACGACTCGCATTAAGGTGAGACAGGTGCCCCGGAATTTATGAGTTCATGGCGGTGATGATGATGATGATTATGATTGGAGGAGCTCCCCCCTTGTTGACTTTTTATACTGTAATAGTATGACAAAACTGGCAGCATTAGCTATTGCCCCTCTGTATGGCAATAGAGAGCCATATACCAATTAGCCTGTGGTATGGCCCAGCTCATACGTTGGCCGAGGTGCCAGCAGCCAGCACTATGGTCGTAAAATCACTATAATATATAGTAAGTATAGCTAACTTGTTATTCTACTCCCCTCTATTATTTTATATATTTAAATATAAAAAGATGTAGAGTCTAGACTCAAGACAAACTAGTACATAATATATTATAATACCACATACATTATTCATGGTAAAAAATTAAACGTTGAAAACTCATAATTATCATACAGCATGCGTTGTGCTTCGCTGATGATCTGAATAATTAACGCAATAATAATAATTGAGCGGTGCCGAATTTTAGCAGAAAGTCTGTTAAAAGCTCAACAACCTACTATTATATACTACTACAAGTTTTTAGAATTTATTATGTATATTGTATGTATTTTAAGTGAGTTTAATTTTATATTTTTTTGCCTTTAATGATAAATTTATACATTTTCAACTAGAGATTAATAACTGTAGATGTGTCTTCATGAAAACTCATAACACATTTTGAAGGAACTATATCCATGTGGGCTCACTAACTGGCCGTTCGAACAAAACGCACAAGTTTGATTTGCGTCAACGCGTGCCCGGCTCTAGGTGTTATTATATGCTTCAATCTGATTCCGTAATTATATAGCTTATGTCAGGAGTGCGAATCTATTGACAAGTCTTTCATTAAAATCTGATCAGCAGTTTAGGCTATAAGGAAGAACAAACATGCCAATTATCCTTCATTTTGGCTCCGTCGTTTATTGGGTGCAAACCTTATTATTTTATTGAAAGTAAAATAAACTTTTTGAAGTTTTTATATTGTTGATAAGGCCGGCTTAATCTTTACGATATGGCCTTAATGAAATAAAAGATTAAAAAAAAAAATTTCGCCATACTTCTTGATCCAAAACACACAACCGCCGGATGAAACTCGGCATAAATATGAAATATAAAGCTCCAGGGAAAGTGAACGAGTGTTCCGGCGTTTACCTCCAGCTCCAGCAGGTCTAGCACCCTTGGCCGCCCGCCAGCGCCAGCCGGCATTTGTCCGTTCACTGTATTACTATATAAGTTGTATAGTGTATTAACTATACACTGTACTGAATACTGTACAATTTTGAAGTCTGAAGGTTGGCCAAAAATATTTTGACAGCGCTTTAAAATAGGGCTAAAAATTTGGTACATTATGTATGTATAGTCGCAGTCATCTGGTTGAATCGCCTTATTTGATTGAATGACTGGCGCGGTAATTTAATGGCGTCAAACAGCTCGTACCTACAGATATAATTTACTTTAATGTACGTATAATAGTGCACATTCGGAAATTTTGAAGTTTAACAATAAAGTAATAAAATATTAAATGGCTGTCCTAGTCGCGGATTAATTGAATTTGTTGGTAAGAATTGAATTCAATGAAAGAGCTAGTCATTCAATCATGTAGCCGATTTATCCAGATGACTGTTACATGTAGACGTTCCGATGGTGAAACCTACACAAAATGAATAAGTGGGACTGGAATGGACATCGATTAAATTGTCACTTATTCACATAGACAATAAAAAAAACCATGACAAATTATTTCGGAGGAATTTAAGTTTAACAAATGTACCATTTAAATAGGAACACTATTTCGCAATCGATTTTCAAATGACGCCTCCGTGGTCTAGTGGTTCTGAGCTTGGCTCTTGACTCGGAGGTCGCGGGTTCGAATCCCGCAGAGGGAACAAAAAAAAAAGCTTTAAATGTTCCTGAGTCTTGGATGTGTATTAAATTTGTGTATTAAAATAATAAAAATCTTAAATATGTGTATAGTATTAAAGTATTAAATATATTTCCGTTGTCTGGTACCTGTAACACAAGTTCTTCGGATACTTAGCATGGGGCCAGATTGACGTGGTGTGAAGCGTCCATAGATATTATTATTATTATTAAATTGTTATGGCGCCTACACATACACGTTACTCACAAACACAATTGGTCGAGCGGCTTGCCAAGCGTTGTTGAGTTCGCAAATTAAAATCTCATCTAAAACGTGGCGACCATGAAATGAAATATTTCCCATATTATGTTAAATTTATAACTAAACATTAGTTAATGGTGTTCGTAATAACATAAGTAATCACTAATTGGACCAAACAATTTGCAATTTACGACATAAATATTTATAATATTTCCATTTCAAAAATTAAAACGTCAAAAAATGTTGTTAATTTTGACCGAACAATAAACATTAAAAAGAAAGTAATTTATAGTCCAGATAATATTTTGTTTTCGCGTGCCGGAGCGGACACATCACACTTATAAAACCATTAAATTTTCACGACATTACAGTGCTTTTTAAATTATTTTCCCTTCAAAATATAAGTCACCGGTTAATTAAGTCATTAGTTTAAAGTTGCGTGACTTTTAACTAGTTAGTGTTTGTTAGTGCTAACTGCTTATGCCTACTAACCATGATCTAGCTAACCGAGTGCTGCGGGTTCGGCTGTGACGAGTATTTAAAAAGGTACGTTGAATAAATGTCACCTATAAAGTAAGAGAAAAAGTTTCGAACGTTTGTTGTTGAAGTCGACGTTTGAAACTTTGAGAAAGAGAAAGTTGGAGGAGGCTTTCCAAACAGCATAATATTATACTATGTTTATTAAACTACCTAGTATTATTTGAAGGACATTTGTGTGTCAAGTAAGTTTAGCTATGAAATAGACGTCCCGTCAGAAGTAAAAGTGGTTTGTTAAAACCACAACAATACGGATTTAGGAAAAACTTAGGTACAAATTTAGCATGTTTCTCACTAAACAAAATTATAACAGAAAAACTAAACATAGGTCACAAAGTAATAGGACTGTTTCTAGACATGACAAAGGCTTTTGATCTGGTATGTCACAAAACACTGTTATCAAAACTAGAAAGGTACGGTATCAGGGGCAAATCTTTAGAATGGATAGCTAGTTATCTTAAAGATCGGAAACAAACAGTAGAAATCACAAACACTCAAATAAGAAATAAAAAAAATATAAAAGCTAAATACATAAAAAACAATCCATTTGGTATCCCACAAGGCAGTAATTTAGGACCGTTACTATTTCTGTTGTACATAAATGATTTTCCGGACACTATAAGCCATGAGTGTATAATGTATGCAGATGACATAACAATAATTATGGCACATAAAAATAATAATATATTAATAGAAAACGTAAAAGACTGTCTGAATAAAATAAATAATTGGTTAGAAGCTAATAATCTAGTATTAAATACAAATAAAACAATGTTAATTAATTTTAGGAATAATAAAACGGAAGCAATAAATATTGACATTACACATAGAGGAAACAAAATGAATGTAGTTGAAAATACTAACTTCCTAGGAGTTGTGATTGACAACATGTGTTTATGGAAATATCATATACAACAAATAAGCAATAAACTAGATAGATTTACATATGTACTAAGAACTCTGTATTATAATGTTAATAACAAATCAGCTCTAATTGCCTATCATGGCTGTGTCGCATCTGTACTGAGATATGGTATAATTGTATGGGGCAATTCTGTGAATGCCAAAAATATTTTTATCAAGCAAAAGGCGTGTATAAGAGCAATGTGTGGTGCTTGGAGGTTTGATAGTTGTAAACCATTGTTCCAAAAATATAATATCCTCCCATTGCCATGTCTTTATATATTTGAAATGTTAAAATTTGTCAAAAAACATAATTATTTATTTGAGAACAATAGTTTAAGTGACAGGCAAATAAGAAAAAACAAATTAATTATCCCCATACAAAAAAAGAATATATATTCTACTAGTGCATACTGTATGGCAATAAAAATATTTAATAAATTACCAGAAGAATACAAGAATACTAATTATACATACTTTAATAAAATGACATTCAAACTATTAATTAGGAAATGTTATTATACAATTGATGAATATTTTAATGATAAATGTATATGTAATTGTATAGAATAAAATGATTATCTGGATAAAATACACATATTACAATTATAGACAATTTAGTATGATAGCAGATGAATAATGAAAAATAGATATATTATGTATGTAAATGTAAGTAGTTAAATAACTTTTCTTTTGTAATTTAATTTTGACTCACCTATAAAATGTGTAAGGATTATTATTATTAGTGACTTATAATTATAATAACATTGACAAATCAGTAATTGTAATTTTTTAAAATCATGTAAACAAAACAACAATAATCACAAAAAATAACACCTAATGCATGAAAGAAATTTTAATAAATTGTATTTTAATAAAAATTTGCACGCCACTCAAAGGCAAAATAAGAGAGCGATTTACCAAACCTGTAACACCATATTGTACCTTATTTAAGCAAATAAATGATTTTGATTTGATTTGATTTTGAGTATTATAATGTAACTATAAACCACAGATTACTAAATATTTACTACGTTATCTAAACGAGTAGTAGGAGTTTAACATACCCTTGTTCCGTCACTAGACCTACAATAGAGAAAAGTCTACACAAATCATGCACTTTGCCGTTGGCAATTCACCAAGGGTATAAAAATAATAAGCAGCGACAAAACCTCCATAATTATATGCTATTAACAAGTCACAATAAATCATATATTATCTTCCCACATATTTCCTTCTCATAAAGCAGAGTCTTATTCAACACACTCTGACACTGGCAAATCACCAAGGCGCCATTCCAAAGAAGAAGAAGAAGTAACATATTAGAAGATTGTAAAACAGGCTCTAAAAATTACTATATGTATTTAATATCTTTGCGGAATCCTAAATCCTAATGTAGACATTGGCGACGACGCGCCGCGCGCGGGTCTCGCTAACGGATATTATTTACATTTGTACTTTCCGTGGCGTGTGGAGCCGCCATTACAGCTGACGGACGTAAAGTTAACAGGGCAATTGTTTATGACGTTTTAAAATATTTAAATGTTGTAAACAGATAATCATAAAATATTATTACAATGAAATTACTATTCGGCGAATACCTTTTTACCCAACTACGGCGTTGACAAAAGGAAGGGTGGCCATGTATGTCAGTTTTTTTCACTTTTTCACTTTTACTGACGCGAGTGCCGCTATATCTAAATAGGTCGGAAACTAACATTCACAAATGATGACTTACCACCGGCTCCGCGACTAAACCTAAGAGGAACAATCACATAGGCTATAAAATGCACGCGGTCAAGTTAAAGTTTTTGTATAACGCTTTATTCAGAGTAAATTTTATAAAAAATGTTTTCTGAACGTTGTTTCTATATGATGCCAACACCGGTTCGGGAACTAGCCCAGCGAGAAGAACCGGCGCGCGGCGCGAGAAACTCACATGAGGCCATCTTTTACCAAAGAGATGGAAATTTCTCAATACTAAAACTAAATAACATGAGTAGCCTTGTAGGGGGCCATTAACTACTTAGTAAGCTTTTGCACACAAACGTAATTTGACTACTTTCAACTTAATTGAAAAATTTTGAAAGTTTTCGGGAATCCTATTCTATAGGCGTATACATAGGCCCATACAGGAATTCTTTACTTTGCTATGTCAAGTCACTGGAACAGCAATATGCTTAATTAGCTAATACACGTGAAACTAAAAAGGTGATAATCCTCAAGCGAGTTCTTTCCTCCACTCCATAACGAGCCTTCCTCGTTCCTACAAGGAACAGGTACTACCAGGACCTCTATGTCAACGCCATAAGGATCAATGTCGTACAAACTGGGTACAAACGGAGACCGTACTCATTACATTACGAGCATTTACCCGTTTGCATAATTCCGAGAATATATGCCACCGCGGTTTTTATGCCAAAAACGCATTCGATGCATGAAACAAGCCTTAAAACATTTTCGCACTGTCTGTCTGCTTTTGTGATAAAAATAAAGTTTAAAAATTAAAACTAAACTCCGACTACTAAAGGCACGCTCTAACATATTATTATAATGATCAGGTGATTGCTAGCAAAGCAGTGAGCAACGGCTAATACTATTTACATATTTGAAATGTGCTCACAAAGCTCATTTGATACCCCACACAACAGCGTCAGGATTTTTTTCTTCTTTACGTCATGTAGAGGACGCTGTACCCATTTTACGTGACGTCATGTAGCAGCGGACGATTAAGGGGCTTCCAACGACATCTCATTTGTCTCATTATGATATCTAGTTTGGAAGTTATGAGGGAACCGATGAACATCCATAGCCATAGACATGACTTGTAAGTCAAAATCATAACCTTCTTTGCTTCGCCGTAGTCGGGTAAAAACTAAAACCCGTCTTGACGGAAAATGAAGCTTTCAACGATTACCTCGTTTGTCTAATTATGATAACTACCTAATTTAGAAGTTATGAGGGAATAGATGAATCGACGATTGCCGAGGTACATTATATTCATAATATAATGCGATCAAGCAATTGCGCCGACTCGCGAGGTTCAGCGCCGCAATTATTGTTAAAACTTAAACCACAGGTTAATAACTTCTGGGTCAAACGGTTGGGCGGTTGACACAAATTATATTGTGACGTTTTGTGGCTGATTTTATATTTATTGCACCAGCAAATGTATAAAATGCGAAACATTTTCATAAAATAATCGTGTTAAGAAGTAAGAACGCAGTGGATCATCACTGCGACTTTGGTCGGTAATTGTCATTTGCACTTGCCATTCACTGCACTTTTAATGCAATTATTTACTCCGGTACAATTAAACGATATTCCTAATCTTCAAAACTGGGCCCTAATTCTCGTTTTTACTATCGGTCTGTCCCGCTCATGCAAATGAGATTTAGCGCGCGTGCAATCGGGATATACTAATATCCGAACATTTTTCCACTGCCCGAGAATCGTGCTCCTGAAATACTGCTTGTAATATAATTGATGCTCACGGCAATCTTAATTGTAATAAAATATGAGAACTATATAGACTGAATGAGCAATAATAAATTAAATATTATTAATGGCATAAAATAATTGTGTATTAAAATGATTTGTTTCAATTCCAATAATAAAAGTAAACTAATTCTTGTAGTTAAATAGAAAAAAAATCTGCTTTTGTTGAATCTCTAAAATTTTGTTTTATTTTCTACAAAATGTTTTACAATTATTATTAAGAACAAGTAAAGCGTAATAAAACAATATAAATGTTATATTCTATACAGCAAATACTGCGAACATACTTCCAACAATGAGCTGTCTTTTGTTTCACTTCTGTATTGTTGGTAGGAACAGTAACAACAAACAACAACAAAATAAAAGTGAAGTGACAAAAGCACAAAATAATGTCATAAAATAAGACAAGACAATAAACCTTCTTCGCCGAACGGGCCGGTAGTAAACGGTCAGCAAAAAGTGAGCTTAGCAGGACATTAGAACACTACGTATTCGAAAGAAATAATCGTATAAAAGTGCTACTGGCGCTCATACAATTGATATTCGGTAACATTACGAAAACCTACCTGTCAATTGTTAATGCTAGGGCTACAGGAAAACAGTTTTATTAGACGACATAATTAAGAAGTATCTTAATGAAAATACCAAAGATAGCCACGACAATAAAACCTAAATGGGTAAGAAGACTAGATATACCTATCTATATATCTATCTATCTCTCAATCTATCTATCTGGTGCCTCTATCACTCTCAGCCTAAATACTGAAACCGTTGTTCCGTCTGGCGGTCATTGTTACTTTTATTTTTATTATGGATTTATACATTACTATTTACAATAATTTACTTATAATACCTATTAATTATATACTAATGAACTATTGACGAAGAATATTCAATTTAATGCTCTTTGTTAAACACATTAAAGAAGTCCCTTGATAGACAAAGAACGGACAAAAGAACAGAAAGTTGTATTTATATTTTTATATTGTATTAATTGATGTTTGTGTTTATATTTTTGTGTCGTGATTAAATTCTTCACAGGTCGCTTACGGCCGAATAATGAACCGTGAAAAGTGGCGATCAAGTCGCCATGACAGGTCCTTCAGACAAGCATTGGCAGTGACATCCTGCGTATCCTGGCTTTAACTAGCATTTCAGTATTAGTAGTGATACAGATTGGTCTAGCATAAGGTTGGGATTAGTCTGTAAATAAGGTCTCCAAACTTTAGTATTTTGTCCTTGCCTGTAAGTCGACGTTCATTGTTCAGTGTTAATTGTTAACCAAACAAGATCCCTCAGTTGTAGCAAAATGTTATCGCTTATCATCTATCTGCTAACCAAACAGTTATCATTAACGTTATCACAACGTAAATATCGCGAGGCTGAGAGTTGAGACCTAGCACGATTGAGCTTAGATTACGTTATTAACAGACATAATGAATACAAATATCGTTATAAATTTCAGTACCTATTTTTCCCACCTCAGTCTAGAAATAAACGAATATTTTTACTTGATAATTATTTAGTAATTAGTAACCCACGTACAGTAGTGTTTGGCAGCGCACATGTCAGCTGCTGAACAGTTCGTTCACATCACGTCACCAGACGCTAATCACATCGGCCCTAGCACAATGGAGACGCGACAAGTGATCTTTCCGTGGGTGTCGTAGAAGGCGACAGAGGGAGCGGATCCGTGGCAGTCATCTGATTGAATCAGCAGTTTAATTGAACGACTAGCGCGTTTATGAAATTACGACATTTTATTGAATAACTAAAGGACAACTTAATGTAACGTTCAACGTCTTGACTGAACGTTCTTTAGCATAGTCATTGAATGTGATATAGCGTACTTTGTAATGTTTGGTAGGGGTAGGTTTGACCATAATATCGCAACTTAAAAGGTCCTTAAAAATGTGGACATGACATGTCACACCAAATGAAAATGAAAATTATGCTATATCCCATTCAATGACTATGCTAAAGGACGTTCTGTCCAGACATTGAACGCTGATATCCAGTAAAGTAGACATCATATGAAATGACTAGCTGTGCCCGCGACTTCGTTCTCGTGGTTTTTGAGTGACTTAAACCGTTTATGCAGCGCACGGAAGGAAAATTCCCAAATGTTTTTTCCCCGTTTTTGCAACATTTCTCACTGACGCTTCGCTTATTGGTCGCAGCGTAATGCTGTATAGATTAAAGGTTTATTTTTTAAAAGGACTATCCAACAAAAAATAAATTTCAAATCAGACCAGTAGTCTCTGAGATTAGCAAACAAACAAACAAACTCTTCCGCTTTATAATATTAGTATACCTAGATGATTGAATCGTAAGAGAGTAGATTGAACTCGAATGAGAGAAACAGCCCCTGTGTGATACTTACACGGATGATGTAAAAAGCTTAAACTGCAGCCTGTTGGGTGAAATGTGCTCGTTTTTTACAACATTCCAACAGACGGAGATCGTTTAAAATTAAACAAATCAATAAACCTTTCCAAAAATCTCTTGTTTCGACTTAAAAAAATATTTTTTCTCCCCGTGCCCAATAAATTATGAATGACAAACAAAATGGAATATTATTGAAAAAAAGGTCACTTCCCTTTTGTTTCAAGTTGGAGACCTTTTCGTATCGATCCCCGCCCTTCCCCGCAGCTCGCAGGTACGCAGCTGTAGGGCTGCCACTTCGGGCCAATATATTATATTTTTAATTTCTAGTTTAGGTTAGGAGTTAACTTTTTAAGGGCTTGAAATTTGAATATCTTCAATTGAACTATCTTATTTACGACGGAATAACACGTTTTCCTGTTCACACACTGTCACTGCTTGGCGGAATGTGTGCCACTTACCTAATTTAACTATCTTTTTGGGCGTGTAAAATGTTTATTTAGTATTGTTTCGTCTCATCGATATTCGATTTGAATGTCATAGCGTAGCGTATAATATTCTGTCAATATACTATTGTAAGTGCTACATTATAATCACACCCAATTCTTTAAAAATATTTAGATTATACCTACATTAAAAATACATCTTAATATTCCATAAACAAAGTATATTAGATAAATGGGCGTCCGTTCCATCGAAACAAATTTAGAATATTATTCCATGTGACAACCCTACGTAAGACTAGATGATTTATTGCTTGTTTGTTCAAATAATCGATCCCGAATCTGTCGGCGCGGGAAAACGTGCCTTACTTGGTACAACATAAGGTGCATTGTCCGCTGCCGGGGGTGTCCCGCTAATGGTATAACGCGAATACCTGCCTTGAGGCGGTGTTGCCAGTTGCTGCACTTCACTGACCTTTACCTCGCGGATTTTGGAGATAGAAAAAAAAAACAAAAAGGCAAGCAGACAGTAAAGATTCGTCTCTAGTCTGACAATTAAAAGAAACCGACTTCTTTCGCTATTGAACAGCTACATTTTTGTGAATAATTGTAATTTGACTGCATATTATTTTAGTTTGTCAGAAATCTATTGACACCTCATTAATTAAAATTGGACCAGTAGTTAAGTCACTACATATGTACCTCACATAGACTGCCAAAACCACCACCTTTGCAAAAGCCGTGGTCGGGTAGAAAAACAACTAACGCTCTTTTAAATATAATTCCAAAGAGTTTAAGGTTTGTGATTTGGCGTTTACTGAATTGCCTTTTTATACTGACA
This sequence comes from Celastrina argiolus, assembly GCA_905187575.2. NCBI lineage: Eukaryota > Metazoa > Arthropoda > Insecta > Lepidoptera > Lycaenidae > Celastrina > Celastrina argiolus. The sequence goes on along the minus strand of LR994591.1, from coordinate 1,068,531 downwards.
ACACCGCGGCGGGGTATTGTCTACCGTGTACGGTGCACCACGTCCGCCAGACGCGCACAGATCACAGCTCATTTTACTCCCAATTCGTACCGTACTATCCCATTGATTCCATATCGTTTGATACGAATTTATTTTTGTAACGCTCAAATACGTTTTCAGCGTTTTTGTACGACGCGCGGCATTGACTCGGCCGCTTTGAATCCCGCTCAATAAAACATCAAAGTGTTTCGTTTGAGTTATTGAATCGCTTCTATCGGCCTAAAACTTAATACCTTCCAGTCAATTAGACGCATTAGCGCTAAAATGAGCGCGTGAAAGGCAAAAAAGTGCCTACTAATTTTTACTGGCAACCCCATTTTGCTCGGGCATATTACGAGAGGATTGAGGCGTCTCAGGGTTAGGAGTGAGCTGATTTTACATGCAAATGTAAATGACGCTTCTTAACGAATTACACGTCATCAGGTAGTCTCAAGATAGCCTGGCTCTTTTGTATGGAGATTTCTACGCCCGCTTTAGGGTTAACAATTGTTTAATCCGATAAAGTGTCAACCAAAATCATTTTTGGACTTTTAATCCTCTGTCACACACAATAGCCACGTAATTCTAAAAGCATCGAACACCTTTTGTTGACCTAATATAGGGAGCCGTGGCAAATATATCCGCACCCGCGTAAAAAAAACATAACGTCAAATTGAAACATTAATGTCAATGTCGATTTACTACAACTACACGGAGCAATAAAATTAAACACTTGTTACATAAAATAAGTCGTAAACGATATCAACACGAGCACAATCAAAGCGACATCAAATATAATTTGTACGGCGGATTGAAAGGCGAATGAAAAGAAAATGGCCGCCCCTCGCGAGGGCGCCCGCGGGAAGCGCTGGGGTGAGATGCGGGGGTTCCCGCGTTTTGATATGCCATTACTGTTCACTGTAAGTTTTGTTACTTTCTATAGAACGGAACTCTAATCCGAACATTACTGTATCAAATGTTTCAATTACTTTTTCGGCGAGTTAGTAAAGTTGTATTGTTCGAAAGTGGCCTTAGAACAGGATTATTGAACCGTATATATTTTACAGTAAATAAAATAAGATCTTCATCCAAATTCCTACATATGTACAGCAGGCTTACTCTTGACACAATCGCGACTCAAATTGGTTCGATCCAGTGATCGGAAAACCTATTCATAAACATTAACCGTTTGAATCGGTTAACCTCTATTTCTGTTACTAATTGAACCGGTTAACCGAAATCCTGGTTAACCCATTTGTATCGGTATTGCTTTATTCAGTTTGATCTGTAATCTATTAAGGTTAACAGAAATCGTTTTGGTATAACTCAAGTGAATGGGTTACTAGTTGAAACTGTTAACAGAAATAAAACATATTTGGTTGACAGCAAAAAGGGATAGCGATAGTGTTTAGATACAAGTGCGCGCGCATGCCGCCGCGCATCTTCCGCGGTCCGCTCCGGTCTTGCTTGACGCGTCGTAGTGCCTACAATTAGTATAGTGTTGCGTTTCTTCGTACGAACTACCTTCACTGTGCGCCTGACCTTTTATTTATTATCTAACCTCCTTACTAATAAACGCTGTATAAGCCAGGGCTTGAATAACCGAAAAATATCGGTAAAAACGGTTAACGGTATGACGTCATACCTTAAAATTATGGTAACCTTATATAACGGTACCGCTATTATTTCGGTACCGCAAAATTATGGTATCAAAATTTTTTCAGATACCCAAATTTGTAAAATAACGGTTTTATTAGTAGGTACCCTGCTGCCCGCCAGAGTCACGGCGATTGCTTTGATCGTAGAATCTTGAGTGTTAAAAATTACTGACAGTCGTGCCCTGCCTGTAACGCAGCGTACTGCGTAGGTACTTAGTTAATAGTAAATTGCTAAATAGTTTTTAGTAAATAGTTAATAGTAAATTACTAAATAGTTTTTATTTAGACAGTTTTAGTTATAAAACTTGGGAAACAGTTAAGTTAAGGATACCATTAAATTACCTATATAACTACCTACTTATTTTAAAAAATTCATAGTGCATAGCAATTATGTTTTATAATGTTTAATTATGTTTTATTGGTGCGTTAAGAGCGTGCATTCAATTTACGACGATGTTTCAGTTTTTCGGTGTTTTTGACTGCCCCTGACATGCATAAAATAACAAAATTAAATAAAACAATTAGAAATATATAAAGATAAACTCTTTGTTTTTGGAATAGTTTTATAAAATTAAAGTTTTACCACATAAAACTTTAATTTTATAAAACTATTTATATATAAACATTTGAGTAAATTTAAAGATTTCGGAACGCCGAATCGCAAAAATGCCGATTTTAGCTCACTTTGATAAAGAAAATAACAATTAAATCGTTTTAATATAGTTTAATTTCTATTTTCATAAAAGAGATTATAAAGTCCTTAAATGAAAAGTTGATAAAAAATAAAAAATATATGTATTGTTGACTGCATAAAAAATCTTTTAAAAATGTCATAATTTACGTTTTTAAGTGCAGTATTTCTACTGGAAAAACTAAATTTCTTCGATGATATTATTTTTATAATTAATAATCATACTGTTGGTAACTTGACACTATTTATTTAATTTTATTTAATTAAAATCCGATGTTTATCCCATTATTCAATTTTTTTAAAATTACTTGCTTTCAACCAAGCGCACGCGTCATGTAAATCGTGATCTATAATCTATTTAGTACCCGCTGAGAATTCGTGAGGGAAGGACGTGTCGCTCTGCGCTGGACCGTCAACGTATAAAGGTTCACCGACCTGGTCCGCTCATAGACATGTAGTGCGACTAAGCAGAATTGACGCTTTGACGAGCATTAATATTTTATGAGAAATGGGGAAAATTTACAGAGATTATATTATGTCGATTACAAAGTTTATAATATATATAAAAAAAAAAAAACATTAAAGAGGTTACCACAAAAAAGGTGTGTAATATTGTGTTCAGAGTTTATTCATAAAATATAGAATTTATATAATAATCATCATCAGCCCCTGCGTGTCTGTCTCTCATATCGTAGCTCCTAAATGCATTACAGATTTTGATGCGGTTTTCTTTAGCAGAAAGCTGGTGTGGTTTATATATTTAAAAATTATACTAATCATCATCAGCCCCTGTGTGTCTGTCTGTAATATTACAGCCCCTAAATTAATCAAAAGATTTTGATGTCAATTTCTTTAGTTGAAAGCTGATGTGGTTTATATATTTAAAAATAATACTAATCATCATCAGCCCCTGTGTGTCTGTCTGTAATATCACAGCCCCTAAATTAATCAAAAGATTTTGATGTAAATTTCTTTTGTTGAAAGCTGATGTGGTTTATATATTTAAAAATAATACTAATCATCATCAGCCCCTGTGTGTCTGTCTGCTTTAATGTAACTGTCATCAATATAACCGAGTATCTGGGGGCATGGTAGTGCTTCTGTCAACTTGAGCATGGCCGTACCATCAATTTCTCGAAGCAGTTTAGGCCACTTTCAACTCCCTATAACTTTGTTGTGGATTAAAAGAAGCCTGCATTTTTAGTTACTAGGAAAGCATTGTATAAACACAGTATATTTCAAATGTTATTCAATTTGAAACAGAAGTTAAATAATTATAACTTGTCAAACTTCTTAGTTTTGTCACTGACTCAATCACTCACTGACCGATTATCAAAAGTATTAGGCACTTCTAGCAGACATAGAAGCTTCAAATTTGGAATACAAGTAGTGTTTAGTGTATAAATAAAGGAAAAACCTAAAAAAAATATTTCTGTAGAATTATCTAGACTAACTAACTGCATAATTAACTTTGTAATGTCATATAAATGTATAGGATTACAAAGCTATATTTGCCCTTTTCACAAAAACACGCGTTTAGTAAATCTTCTACAAAAAGAACTGAGATCCCATCAAAAACATATCTTGTAAAAATTGCCAAGTCTCGCTACTTAGTTCTTCTACAGTAAAAACTTGTGAGATACATGTTATGCCAAGTAGGGGTTAGTCGGTCGGTCTAACAACATCTTATAGTGATCACAATCAATATTATTTTGGAAAGGATTGGCACTTTTTAGAAGTTTTTTTTATATGGGTTATCCTTTTCATTTCCAATAACAAAATATAGCATGCGCACTGTCTTTCTTGAAATGGTCAGACTTCAAACAGCTGCTATGCTCTGTCCTGTTCTATTGCAGGGGATGGTTGGTTGGGACCTCTCAGTCGCACACAAGTTGCACCAATATTTTATTTTTCAAATTTCGCAGGTAATCCTAAACCACCGTGTTTTTAATAAAATAATCTTTAATTTTATTTAATTTTCATTCAATAATCAGACGGTTGCAAAATGCTAGTATAGCTTACCTGTTTGTGCCTGGCTACCTAATAGTTGTGACAGGAAACAATTTTTCAGTGACAACATTTTTGTCACTGAAAAAAGCATGTCCATCCCGACTACCCACTAAAATTAGTATTTTAGTACATTTTAGTGGGTAGTCGGAAGTGGGTCAGTAAAATATTTAGGGACAAACATTTCTGGACATCAAAGATGAAAAATAAATAACTTGGTATATTTTTATAAAAATTAGGTTGTTGAATTTTTCATTCTCATTACTTACTTATCCTAAATTATAAATGTGAAAGTTGGTTTGTTTGTTCGTGTGTTTGTTTGTTACTTCTTCACGTCTCATCTACTGAACCAACCACCATGAAACTCTTTTCACACAATCATCGCGCGAAAGTTGTTCCCGACGGTTCGACAGTAACGCGGACTGAGCCGCGGGCGATTACTAGCATGTCGAGTATGTATCATTTGTATTTTATAACTTAAATACCATTTAATTTTATAGAAGTATTGAAATGGTAGGTAATATTAAATATAATTAATTATAGGTAATTCATTAGGATTAAAGTATCAATATTACTTGCACGCTCTACCTACGCTCGACCTAGCGTTAACCCACACATGCGTGTTGTTTTGCGTCTGTGTGAGTCGATATCGGCTCTCGCGGCGATTTCGAGTTGATGAAATTTGATTGCGCGCTCTTAAAATACTATCTACGTTAGTTAGTAGACGACTTGTAACATACCTTAACATTTGTTTCACAACCAGGAATTAAACATTTGGAATATTTAGTTTCTTTATCATACGTAAAGTATGCGTAAACTGCGTTCTTACGCTTCCTTCCCATGACTGTGAATTAGTTTTTTTTTTTTTTTTTTTTTAAATCTATGGACGCTCCACACCACGTCAATCGGGCCCTGTGCTAAGTATCCGAAGAACTTGTGTTACAGGTACCAGACAACGGAAATATATTTAATACTTTTGTAATATACGCATATTTAAGATTTTTATTATATTATACACAAATCTAATACACATCCATGACCCAGAAACATTGAAAACTTTTTGTCCCCTCGGCTGGATTCGAACCCGCGACCTCTCGCTCAAAGACCAAGACGCTCAACCACTGCGCTACGGAGGTCGCCGAAATAATAGTTAATAATATATTATAAATAAGTTAAAGTTAATAATATATTATAAATAAGTTAGCAACGTAACACGACGTGTAAACTGCAACGAAATTAGCGAGCGAATCACAGATTAAGTATTAGTTACTACGTAACGTGGAGCGAATGAAAGATCAAGGAATAGCAAATTGCAATGAATACCACTAATCCCGTATTGTGCAAGTCTTGACATGAAAACTGTAAAGTTTCGAATTGACAACGCCGCGCCGCGTCAGTGCGTGCGACGTTGCCGTGTTGCTCTGAAAATTTTTTCGGTACCGAAATGATTTCGGTTACGGTAGTGATAAAATATAATGATAATGAGGTATAACCATACCGTAAAATAATAAAGGTATATATCGTTATTTTTCGATACCGCAATGGTGAATTTCAACCGTTTTGACCAAACCTTTAAATTATAGCGATATCGTAATTTAGTACCTTTATATCTGTACCGCTTTCAAGCCCTGTTTTGGACCTTATGCACAGATACCCTTATTTTTAGGATTAGGGTATACCGAAACGTTTCGATTAACCGAAATTTTTCTGTTGACCTGTATCGTTTCGGTTTAACCTAATCCTAAAAATAAAGGTATCTGTGGATTCTGTTAACCGAAATAATTGCTTAACAGATAGTTTCGGTTATCCGATATATGAATAGGTTAATAACAGATATATCGAAACTGTTAACCCTAACCGTCCGTTCCCTGGTTCGATCTCAACGGCTTTTGGTGTTTTATTTAGTGAATTTCTTTGAAACTAACCAAGATAAAGAAAATCGTTAGGTAACTTTTTGTGCCCGACCATATCAATCGACTGACAATCAAAATAAACATAAACGTCAATTTATTCGAGAGTACGCGGCATAATCGAATCTGAATTAAAATCGAATCAAGTTGGAGAGTAAGGCCCCTGGCTCGAAGAAGAACCTTCGTCCCTGATATCTGTATTTGTGTATACTGTTGTAATAAACATGTAATATACTTGTAGAGCACTACCAGATTGTGTGATAAGCGCCGATAGCGAACGGTCGTCCCACCGAAACGCGCTATCAACACAATAAGGCCCGCTTCATATGATACGATTTACACGTTTTTGCTTTAGTAAAAAATAAAAGCTGTAGTTCAGAAACATATATTTTTTTTCTTAGCTTTGTTAATGAAATGTACAAAAAAATTGAATTTTAAGTTGACCATTCATTTATTAAGTAAGGATGCATCTAGTTTTCTAAATAACAAAAAATATTGAAGTGTCCTATTCACGAGTACCTAGAATTGAAGTCTTTGTTCACAAATAGAATTGAATAGAAATAAAAAAAAAACAGGTCATAAAATTCTAAATTTAAAATAAACATTTGTTTTTTGTAATGAAAAGGGGCAGTAAAGTTGTGCCAGGATGCCGTTTGATTGATTTTAGTGCTGTTGTAATGTTACGCCGTCTCGCGAGTTTATTGTCAAAGGCAGGGCAGGTCGGGAGATTTACTGCACTCGACGGTTAGACGGCTATTGGCCGGCCGATGGATATTCCGAAAGGTAACTTTAGTTTCTTTTGGGATCGTAAAATTATGATTTAATAGTGATAAAACTTGCACGCCTCGCCTTGAAAATATTGAAACTAGAAAGTCCATTTACAATAACAGAAATAACAGACGTTATTTGCTTTTGTATCGGGCATAATGCCTATGCCGCATTTGCAGTACAAATATAATCAACGCAATCGCACCGTGTGCGTGTAGTCTACGTTTCCTGACAATAGTAGTGGTTCTCTTTAAGTTATTTGCTTTTGGATTATATATGCCAATTAGCATTACAAATATGACTTTATTTATTTAACTTAATGCACACACAGTGCAAAGGCGGACTTGAAACTCTCTACCGGTCGACTTTTGGGCGTTACAGAAACAAAATTGGGTGGTGTCGGTGAAGAAATGTTAATTTTAATAAAGCTTTAATGTTTATTTAAGTAATTTAGCAACACGCTCGATTTTACACATTGTTAATAGTGTTTATTACTTTCATGTTTTTCTCATGTAAGTGAATATGGAAATTTTTATGAGAATAAACGTCTTAAACCATAAACCATAAATAAAAAGAGACTTTAGGATTAAGAGCAATCGCACCGTGTGATTGTAGCCTAAGTTCCCTCACAATGGTAGTGATTTTCTTCAAGTTATCGCAACATATGTAGGGTCCAGCGATAGTGGCGCTATCTGTGATCGATGGTGTTTAATTACGGCGGCGTTATCGACGCGATGATTTATTGATATTGCCCTTCCTATCTGTCGATAGTTGGAATTCGGTCGGCGAGATACGCCGGGTTTTCCACTGCGAGTCGAGATATATAAATTATATTATCGATTGTTCCGCCTTATCACGGGATATTACAATTTAATACGATTTATTGCATGTACTACACGAATCTCGTTTATCTTGTACCTACTCGTGGGATGGGAAAGTTGATAAGAGCCATGGTGCAAGATGGTCTATGATATAGATGTCCAGTGACATACTTCTTTTAACCCCGAAAAGACATTCCTCTCTTTTCCCAATCTCTTGCTTTTATCTATACTAATATTATAAAGCGGATCGATTTTGTTTGTTTGTTTAAACGCGCTAATCTCAGGAACTACTGGTACGATTTGAAAAATATTTTTTATGTTATAACAAGCGAATGCGATGTCACTTAGCGAAGCTTGTCTAATCCCAGCAGACTGACAATCGAATCGAAGTTCACGTTACGAGAATAGTGGCCCGGTGGGACGGATAACCATTCCACGAATCGAACATTTTGTCAGGTCAGGTGATCCTGTAATTAGACTTGAAAATATTTTTTGTTTCCACGCGGGAATCGAACCCACGACCTCTGGCGTCGAGAGCCAAGCTCTTATCACTGGGCCGCGATACCACATAGTGACCTAGGTAGTAGGGTATCGAGAACCGGTAAAGTTTTAGGAACCGGGATTTTCGGTACCGGCACTAGTCAGAACCGGGAATTCCCGGGATTTCCCGGGATTTTTAGTATTTTCGTGATTTTTTTCTTACTTGACTAAAAACAAATACAATGGCTTCGAAAACTACTTTTTATAAATAAATCACACATTTTGGTATGTCAAGTTAAAGTATGATACATTAATTTGCTATACAATGATTAAAATATCGTAAATTTATATATTTTGAATTTAACGTCTCTAATATTAGAGCTTTTACCCACGGCTTCGGGCGCGTAAAATAGTATTCGTAACAAAAAGTTCTTTATCAAATAACTCTATGGCTACAGTATGATTAAGATAATGTTATACTAATAATCATATGACTATCCACTATTCAGTTTCTGGTCAGATCATACGCACTACAATATTTTTTTCCGTGGCGTATATTATGTATAACGATTTGCCAGCCTATAAGGCACACTTAGCAGATTCCCTCCCACTTTTGCAAAGTTATTACTTTTGAATAGGTAAATAAAACATTGCATATTATATCTACGAGCCAAAAAACTATTTTACCGGTGTAAATCTATTAAAACTTATAATATTGTAAAATACTGTGTAGTACAAAAAACCCAACCAAAACTGAGGAGTTTTATAAGTTTAAGTATGAGTAATTATATTTTGCGTCACGTTATATACGTGACGTTGAATCCTACTTTGCTCGGTAGTTTTGCCTCGGCGTTGATGTCCTATTTATTATAAACTTATCGCCGTACCAAAATTAAACCAAATCGGTAAAACGGTTCATGACTCTTAAAGTAACAGACACAGTTAGTTTCACGTTTGAAATAATATTAAGTATGGATAAAACATTTTAAAATTATTTTTCTGCTTAGCCAATCGCACGAAATGCGGTATAATGTTTGGACAGAAATTAAAATTTTAAACGCAAATATTGTAAAGTAAGTTTTTACCCTTTGAATGTAATATCGATGTGAGTTTTACTGGCTAAAAAGATGGACCTTCCAAAAATGTTAACAGCTTTATCCAACAGATAAATTGATTCATCAAAAATTCATAGCTTAAAGATATCTTATAAAATTGGTTTTTTCCGATTTTTTATTTATAAGTAGTAGCAAAAAGATTTTTTATAATTATAATTATGATCCCTTGGGACCTTTTTGTTTCCCAACAAAAAAAATCCTGTTATTAATTTCATGGTCCAATCTACCTTTGTGCCGAGTTTCATTTAAATACGTCGTAGTTTCACCGAAATACCATTAAATAAGTAGCTACTGTTTTTTGAAAATCCAACGGGCACCCTTTCGTTTTTGGGATAATAATATCCTACATTACCCTTTTGGTTCGAAGCTATCGGCCTGCTAAATTTCATTTTATTCCATTCAGTACGGACTCATACGGACCGACAGACAGTACTTTTTTTCATAATTATTATTTTTAGGTTCTATGGCCTTTATAGACCCCAAATCATGATTTTGACTTAAATATATATTTAATGAGCAGACATTTCCCCTAGATTTATTTTAATATGTTGAGATAGTAAAATCAGTTAAGGATATTTTGAATGACATCGTAACTTAAGTTAAAATTTGAAAGCGTTTTTCACCGTCGGAAAGTTACACCATCAACGGTGAACACAGGCTTTATTATATTTTCAAAAAAAAGGGATCCTTACTAAAACTCCAATAATGTAACCCAAGGTGTAAAAAGAATACAATTTATTAAGTTTTTATATGCATTGGTTAAAATATAATAATACGTTTATTACTATAACATTATCTAAACCACATTGCAGCTGTAGTGTTATTTGGTAAAGAACTTTTTGCTACGAATACAATAATTCCACACGCCCGAAGCCGCGGGCCAAAGCTAGTAATATAATATTACATACGTTTATAAAAATTGTTTATATCTATGTAAAACTTTAATGGAAGTGACTGTATAACGATATTTTAATCATTGTATAGCAATAAATATATTATCCTTTAACATGACATGCCACAATGTGTAATTAAAATACAAAAGTACTTTTCTAAGCCCGTTGCGTTTATTTTTTGTTAAGGTAAAAAAAATCCCGAAAATACCGACAATCCCGGTTCTTTTGCGTTGAGAACCGGTTCTATAACAGTAGTCAAAGAACCGGGAAATCCCGGGATTTTCGGTACCGGGAAATCCCGGTTCTGAACCCTACTAGGTAGGTATATTATCTACTAGAATTAGATAATAGAATTTGGCGGCCTCAAAACTCACATTACGATTTTCAATCAATTTCAATTTAAAATAACTTTCAGACCGACCAGCATAATTACATGAATATTGAATAGTCAAATTAGTAATAATAATAATAATAAAAACATTTTTTGTGACAAAATTAGACAGGTTATGCAAGATTTCAATCTCATTTCATGTGACTACACATTTTACCATCCAAAAATATCCATGGAATATGATGAATAGAATAAAATAAAACCTCCGTGGTCTAGTGGTTCAGAGCCGGAGGTCGTAGTTTCGATTCTCGCGTTGGAACAACAAAAAATGTTGTTTTCAAGTTTGGTTAGGACAATCCAGGCTGACCAGGGATCACCTGATTGTCTGACAAGAAAGATGATCCATGCGTCGGATGGGCATGTAAAACGTCGGTCCTGCGCCTGATCTCCCGCCAGTAGAGGTTGGTTATCCGGCGACCGGCACACTGTATTGGGCACACACTTGGACACTATAAAATAACTCCGCCGTAGCTGATGGTTTCAAGGAAACCGGCCGGACCACCGAAATCGGCGTGGAATGCATTATTATTAATCTATGTTTAAAGATAGTATATCTAGGTATCCCAGATGATGGGAATAGGTTATTAGGACTCCACGTCACTAGCATAAGTAGACAATTAGGAGCCAGCTGTCCTAATTGTCGGAGCCACGTGCTTCATTGGACACCAATTGAGATCATTTACGGGCTATAAATACTGACAATTGATAACAACAGTTGTTGAGACATCACCAACATTGATCCTTGTGCGTAGATCGCAGGATCAAGTATCAAGACCACCTAGATCTTGGCGGGAAGCCCAGGCGAGGGATAGAATAACTAATATGGTATGCATATTGCATGAACAAGCATTTCGTAGAAGTCACTGTCGTTTGATACGATACCTAAATATTGTCCAGTGTTTGTTGTCTTGAAGAGATATTTACTACAATAAAACGTGAACAATTCTTGTTCTTAGACATTACTACTTCAATCTATACTAATATTATAAAGCGGAAGAGTTTGTTTTGTGCGCTAATCTCAGAAACTAGTCCGATTAAAAATCTTTTTTTATTGGATATTCCATTTATAGAGGAATGCGCCGAATAAACGGTTTAAGTCACTCAAAAACCACGCGAACGAAGTCGCGAGCTCAGCTTCTATGCAGCGCACGCAACGAAAGTCCCCAAATGTGAATAATTTTCCCCGTTTTTGCAACATTTCTCACTGACGCTTCGCTTCTATTGGTCGCAGCGTAATATTATATAGCCTAAAGCCTTCCTCTATAAATAGATTATCCAATTTAAAAAAAAAATTCAAATCGGACCAGTAGTTCCTGAGATTAGCGCGTTTAAACAAACAAACTCTTCCGCTTTATAATATTATATAGTATAGATATAAGTAATGCTGTTCATTTTTAAATGGAAACGAAAGGTTGTTTTGTCTGTCAAGTCGGTACGAAGTTGGTATGATTATCACTACAAGTGTAGCTGTCTACCTGTCGAGTCGTCGTTTCAGCCTTTTACTGTCCACTGCTGGACATAGGCCTCTCCAATACATTTCCAGTGCGACCGGTCCATTGCCACCTGCATCCAACGTGACCCGGCAGTTTTCACCAGGTCGTCGGTCCATCTGGTAGGTGGCCGTCCCACACTGCGCTTGCCAGTACGTGGCCTCCACTCTAGGATCTTTTTGCCCCATCGACCATCCAATCTTCGTGCTATGTGGCCGGCCCATTGCCACTTCAGCTGGCTGATCCTACGGTTGTCGAGTCAGCTAGTATATAACAAGTCTAGTCTCCTGTAACCTAATATGTGTAATGTGTATCCTCGCGCTCGTCTCGCGGGTGGTCCACGGATTAGCTTATCTAGTTAACCCACGATCCAGCCTCCAGGGATTAAGACGGTGTTGGGCGAAATTATGTAACGGGCTAACAGCTTTCTAATATTCTACTGCTAGTAGTATGCACCAAACTATGTACGATAGAAATATAAGAAAATAAAAATGTAACAGTATACGGAGTGTAAAAAGAGCAGTCACTATAACTTTGAGATACGATTATACTAGCTTTCCTCATTTTAGAAATGTTTTTTTTTGTTTAAAAATTTGGTAAAGAAAATAAATGTAAGTAGGTAAATAAAAAATAATAAAAATGTAACATAGATAAAGAACATAATATTAATAGTAACACATTGTGGCTGCCCGTAGAGCTGTCTAACTAAGTATTTGGCCAACCTTCTCGAGTTGAGACATGATTAGAATACTAGTTGAATAGGATTTTCTGGGTGCTGCAGACTGCATTATCACAAGACCGCTGCCCATCTTTCAAACCCCTTGCTTGGGCCTCAGCTCCAGTATTTTGAGTTTGTCACTATAGGGGCAGAGTGTACAAAAACGCATTGTTCCACATCGTCCCTTCAAAGGTACGAAGAATGTTCGAAGATCGAAATCTCAGTTGTGAAGCGACGATTTAAGACTGTAGAGATTAGGGACGATTTCGAATGTTTGTCAGACGAATGAAGCCTCTTTTTTTGTCGAGAGTCACATAAAACACTGCACAGCGGGAATCAAACCCACGACTGGAGATCTGATAATGTCCCGACATAAAAAAGTAATACCCATCTGTGAGTACATATTGAATTGTGCGCTGTGTGCTCGTTTTCGTCACTGCTTGCCGTGAAGAAGGTGACAAACGGTAAGTCATTAATTAATAATTACCTACCATACAAATTGTTCTTCACGGCCAGTAGTGACAAAAACTCGGCACACTGAAATTGCCTAAAGACTTGGCTAATAACACAAGGTTCAAACCACTAAACAGATTACGCACGAGTCCGATAAGAAGGGTTCCCACTTACCTCTAATTAGCGTTAAGAAGAGGACGCACAAGGAAGCGACATAATAATGCCTCCCACACCGATTTCGGTGACGGTGGCCGGTTTCATTGAAACCAGGCCAGCTACGCAGGAGTTATTTTATAGTGCCCAAGTGTGTGCGTAATACACAGAAGCACTCTCTCTCTTCCTTCACTCTCGTAGCCCAGTGGGACGGTAACCGACACGACTGGCGGGAGATCGGGCGTAGAAACGACCGATGGATCATCTTTCTTGTCTGACAATCAGGTGATCAGCCTGCATTGTCCAAACCGATCTTCAAAACAACATCTTTTGTTGTTCCAACGCAGGAATCGGACCCCTTGGGCGAGAGCGAAGCTTCGAACCACTAGATCACGGAGGCGATAAACCGACATTATACCTTAAGGTCAATGCACAATTGTTCAACACGCGACGTAATGTAGATCAGTTTACATAATTTAATGTATACCTAATAATGTTATTGAACTGAATGATAACTACTACGTAAGCCTCAAAACGCACTGGCAGCTCGAAACGTCAAGTATTTCATCATCATCATTCGCATGCTGGACAATGCGGGATGACATTTATTTAATACTATAAATAATCTGTTCTTAGTTTATTTATAGAATTAAAAAACTGCGAAAAAAACTAGATCAAAATCGGTACAATTCAGGAGATAGACAAACACGCACACACACAGACACGTTAAACTTATAAAACCCTTCTGTTGTCGGCGGGGGTTAAAATACAGATAAATAGTATGCTATAGGTACGTCTATAGGTTACGTCGTAACTAGTATTTAGTAGGGCCGCGATTCATGTACCTCAAACTTAGTTTCGAATGAGCGTCTCGCTCGTACACGCATGATGAACGAGCGAGATTCACATTCGAAAAACCTAACTTCTACCGGCGTGAAATGCACCTCACTTATGACTTACTTATTAAGGACATATTTTATATTGTGTACTTGGATGTACAGATGGTGCCTCTTTATTTTTTAAGTTTACATTTTGACACTTGATGTCGCCACTGTCTGTTTCCGCTGAGATTTTGTTTTGTACATGTGCAAGTTGTGTTTTTTCTAACAATAAATTTAGAATTGAGAGAAATCTTGTTACTTTGATTTACAAACCGAATGCTACTACCTAACCCCCGATTTCGTATCCTATTTGATCATCCTTTCAAAAACCGGAGGCATGACTAACAGGCGCCGTAACACGACGCGGCGCGGGTTGTGAATCCCTATTCACAGTCGTGATGTTAAACAGTTTGTTTCAAGCACGGTTATGAGTACTTTACATTTCTGTGTCAGTGCAAATGGTTAACATCAGTGGAGAGGTTATCTTGTCATTATAACCCCACAATATATTTTAAGCTTTATACTAGTTAAGCTCTGTAGTTTGAAAATATCAGTTAATAAACTAAATTAAAAATTTAAAAATCCCGAATAAGCGTGTAACATTCCTATCACACCTAACAAACGACCTGATGACCTTGAAGACCTGAACCGATTTCCACCAAGCATAGCTAAGAACACTCTCGACTGATATACCTACCTTTAAAAAACCGCATTAAAATTGGATCATCCGTTTGGGAGCTACGACGCCACAGACAGACTCACACATTTACACACACGTTAAACTTATGACACCTAGTCGTTTTTGCGTAGGGGGTTAAAAATATGCCTTATATTTACAGTTCGGATACGCTTATCCATGTAGCCATCTTTGTCTAATACTTTGAAAATATTGAAAAAGCCTCTTGACAAAGTCAGCAACATGAATTAAACCGTGGTAATTTTACTATTACGATGAGTAATGTATTAACAACAATTGCATCATATTGTTTTGAATGAATTGTGATTTGAGTCATAGTATGTTGTTACCTAAGTTATATATATATAGGTAACGCCTCCGTGGTCTAGAGCCCAGCTCTCGACCCGGAGGTCGTGGGTTCGATCCCCGCGTTGGAACAACAAAAAATGTTGTTTCCAAGTATGGTTAGGACAATGCGGACTGGATTCAGGTAATCCAGGCCGTATAATTGTCCGACAAAAATAAGTTTTGGAAGGTGAAACAGGGGGCCTAAAACAAAATGTATGGGATTTGACATAAGGTACGCTAAATGATCGCGATTTGGTATGTCATTTAGCGTACCTTATGTCATTTTGTTATGTAACTTTGTAAGCGATAATTAGCGATGGCATCTTGAGTAGGCTCCCAGGCATCTCCTAATCGTCGATTGCTCGTACTTTTAATAGGTAATTTTAGTTCAAGCTGCAGTTGTCTATATCGGTTTGATCGGACAGTTTGCAGGACAGCAATAGTATATATAACACAGCACCATGTAGAAGACCGAACAACGACTCCGTCACGACCGACACAGACTACCGTCCTCCCCTCTCAGGTAACCTCCGATTATCCGACGCAGATACCAAGGCAAGCAATGGTGCCGAAGACTTTCTTCAATTGCCTCGAAAGGCCTGATAAAAGCATTGGCGATGTCAAAAGACACCGCCAGTAGTACTGCGCCGTTCGCCGTCTGCTCCTCGCAGAACTCTTTAACCTCCACCATCGCGTCTATGGTGGAGCGCTGTGCACGGAACCCGATATAATATAACAAATACCTATTTTGCATTTCTCTAACCCGTGGTGTTTCCACTCAACATATCAACTTCCTAAAATATTATCCAAGATCTATTTATTTCCGTTAAAATATAATTTCAAACATGTCATGTATCATAACAAAATGATGTGGGCATATTTTCGAAGATACGAATCGTCGTTATGAGCGATGGGTGGCCACGTACGGTCGATAGAGGTGTTTTCGACCTTACTGTTTGGGAATAAGGCGCTAAAGTTATCTCTGGCGTACATACTCGGGGCAGACATAAATAATGCGCAGGCGCAGCGGGCAGCAGCCCGACTACACCATTAATTCCGAGATATTCCGACTTTTGGTTATCTGATGGTGCAGTTATAATATCTCAGAGTATCGTTTTACTACGGGAGAAAATGATAAGTATGGGGATCCAGCTATGTAACAGCTGGCTCTCCTTTAGAGGGAGTTTAACTAATTGAATTG
Organism: Celastrina argiolus; assembly: GCA_905187575.2. Lineage (NCBI taxonomy): Eukaryota > Metazoa > Arthropoda > Insecta > Lepidoptera > Lycaenidae > Celastrina > Celastrina argiolus. The sequence continues at coordinate 1,051,859 of LR994591.1, read as the reverse complement.
CTTTACGGGATAAAAAGTAGCCTGTGTATTAATCTAGGATCATCCTGCACATAACGGCTGATGGCAATCCGCAAGTGGTTTTAGTGGGTAAACCGGCCGTAGCGAGCCGGGAGTTCCACATACCCCGAAGGGACCCTGCCCTGGGGGATGCGTAATGCATTTCCCTTGCGAAAAAAAAGGATCATCCTGCACAGAAATTAACTTCTCAAAACAGAAATCAACTAATATATTTCTGACTTTCGATTGTATAAAAATATACCGTCTAATTGAGAAACCTCCTAATTTGGGGTTTTTAATACCTAATTTAAGGATTACGTAAAAGGTGGTAAAATTCATTGAATGTTTTATGGAAATTCGCCGTGAAATTGGGACATAATGATTAGCATAATTATTTCGTTATTGACGAACTTTCGGCGTGAGTTTAGCGTGGATAAGCCTTTTGTGAGCCAAGTTTTAACTTTTAACCGACAACAGCGAAGGCAAAAGGAATGGTGTTTTGGAGGTAAATGTATGTATGTTCCACGGTAGTGCCAAAATGACTGATGCGACTTTACCAAAAACAGAGTCAATAGATTCGTGAATAGCCTGGGCTATATTATTTATTTAGTCGTTTAAAATTCAGAATTGTAAAACGCACTGACAGGAGCTAATCCAATAAATCCGGTCCAATTAATACACTTAAACCTTCCCCGAGACCACTCTATAATATAGTGAAAACAGCACGAAGATGGGTGCAGTAGTCTTTAAGTTTATCGCGAACATACAGATAGACTCGGAAAAACACATAATATGAATATACTAGATGTCCCGGCGAACGTACCGCCTATCATTAAGTTTCTTGGTGTACTGACAACAGCACCACCTTTCGGTCCAATTAATACTAAAACCTTCCCCGAGAACCACTCTATCCATTGGTGAAAACAGCTTGAAGATCGGTGCTAGTCTTTGAGTTTATCGCGAACATACAGACAGACTCGGAGAACACATAATATGAACATCATTATTACATATACATACAGATAGATGTCCCTTATAATTAAGTTTCTGGGTGTACTGGCAACAGCGCCATCGGTCGGTCCAATTAATATACAATTAGTCTTTGAGTTTATCGCGAACATACAGACGCGGCGGAGGACTAGCGTGTGTGAATGTGGTTATTCACAAGAACACCATTATTTCTATATTGTAAGGCAAGACGGAATTAAAATCTAAACAATGTGGTGCGCCGTGCACCATTGTGGTGAAATGAGGCGCAACCTTCGTCGCGTCTGTACTCTATACTCTGTAGTCTGCACCTCGTACCTACTGACTATGTACAATGCTCTATGTCCTCCGCCTTAGAGCCAGTCCACACGTCGCGTTGCGTCGACGCAGCGCTGCCGTTGCGTTGTTACTTTACATAATACAATATGTTGGTAGAAATAACCAAGGTGTTCACACGGCGTGCGTCGTCGCAACGCACATAATAATATGAAGGACAGCAGTTACATAGTAACATTATACGTTATTATAATTTGCAATATAATAGTTTAGGCCGCGGGAAGAACGTTGGCGAAAGATAGGTTCCAGTGGGATATTGTTGAGGAGCCGCAAGTAATATGATTGTCAAAATGTTGTTGAAGTACACATTGTACTATTTTTTAATATCTAGAATATTCTAGATATTAAAAAATCGAGTCTTTCGTGGTGACTAACTCACTATGCAACTAATCAAACCAAAATACAACAGGTGGCTGATTCAAGATAAGGTTTGCTAAATGACAAGCGAATTCGTGTATCACTTAACGAAGCTTATGTCAAATTTTGTTCGCTGTCGAACTTCGTAAGCGATAAAAAGCGATGGCATCTTAAATCGGGGCCCAGCTTATTGAAACAAAAAGAGAGGCGACAATTTTTATTATTCGGAGACCACTCGTCGATTCATCTACGTCAATACATATATAATCTACAAATGTTTAGATCATACATTTATTTATTAAAATTATAAATCGGCTGTCAATTTGTAAATCTGAATTAACTCGAGTTCGGATTAGGTTAAATCGTCTTTCACAACATAACCAGAACCGGTACATAATTATAATTAATTACATATTTACATAGCTAAATGTTATTAATGTGTCCTACTTTATACGGCATATTCATATTATTCAACATTGAAAACATGGCGAAGGGGCCATTCATTAATTACGTAGTTTTTGACCACTTCATAAATGATTGGACTACCCAGGTTATTATTACGAATTCATCGTCACGCATATGATCGGTAGTTTAGGCATTACAATACTATATAGGATGTCAAAATCCTTTCTGTTGGCTTTTCCGTAGGTAATGGTATAAATGAGAAAAAAACATGATCAAGCTTCCTCCCCCATTAATCATCTTACGTAATAAATGAACAGCCCCATTTTTTTCTAGATTTGATTACACAACACACATTTGTGAGCAGTAATCTCTTGTATTCTTAGGTTTTAATTACCGGCACGGTAACAAAGGTATATCTCTTATTGTACTCTGAGCCTCTGAAGCTCTCATTCCACCTGGTCTTGTGGAGAGAACATGGAATTAATAAATCATGGAACTAGGTTAAGAATGCCACGATAATTATTCCTTAATTATGAATAACACAGCTCAAGTGCGAATCGGACTCGTGAACGGGTTCCGTAGAAAATCCAAAAATCACTTTTGTTGTATCTATAGGAGCACACAAATATTAATTACCTATTTATATTAGTTTTATTGTTCGATAAAGCGGCTAAAATATGTTGCACGATAAGAGATTTTATTACTTTACTAGCTGTGCCCGCGACTTCGTTCGCGTGCTCTTTGAGTGACTTAAACCGTTTATGCAGCGCACGCAACGATAGTCCCCAAATGTGAATAATTTTCCCCGTTTTTGCAACATTTCTCACTGACGCTTCGCTCCTATTGGTCGCAGCGTAATGTTATACAAGCCTAAAGCCTTCCTTTTTTTTTTCAAATCGGACCATTAGTTCCTGAGATTAGCGCGTTTAAACAAACAAATAATATAGCTTTATAATATTAGTATAGATTTACCTAGGATTCCTACATTGAAAAGATTTTCTTCCCGCGGCGGGATTCGAACCCGCGAATAAGCGATCACAGAATCACTGGGCCGTCGTTCCAGTTTCTAATAATACCTAGCTACTATATTACGGTACAGCATTAAACGAACAGTAGTTTAAGACAAACATCGCTTTGTTTATCGTGCCGGACGTCGAACCCGCTATATCCGAATATGGTTAACGCGTTTCACCCGTCATTAGTAGGTGTTACGGAACGGGGATACCACTGTTCTGTTTATGTTTACCTGGTACATAGTGCCTGCATCAGCACTGACATGTACGCGCTTTTCAATCCAATGTATACGCAATGAATCGTATTGTGTGAACATAATCAGAAATCTTCTATTATAAAAATTAATTGCTCTTAGTTAGTCTCCCTAAAACTCGAGAACGGCTTAACCGATTCGGCAATTTTTGTCTTGAAATATTCGTGGAAGTCCGGGAAGGTTTAAACGGTTCATCACAAACTGGCATAGACACAGTTAGCTGACCCCCATGGATTTCTTCTTATAATGTAGAGTTTATAGATTTTATAATCAAAAACATTAATGGATGAAGGTGATATCTATGAAAATTGTGATTACGAGAAAATTGAGTTCAAACTGTCACTTAAACATTTCATAATACGTCGTAACGTATAAGTAGGTATTACTACTTACTACAAGTCCTAAAATGTTTAAGTAACTAATTGTCTAAGCGTGACGATATAGTATAGCTTATAGCCTTCCTCGATAAACAGGTAATCCTACTGAAAGAATTTTCGAATTGGAACTACTAGTTTATGATATTTTTTAAAGTTAACGTATAAACTTTAGGATGCCACGGCAACTGCATACTTTTTGCAGGACAGACCTCCTGGATATTATATACATAATTGCAATCACTTATTTTTTAACCTACATAAAAACGGTCAACGATTGTCGCTCGTGGACGGGCACCTTATTATGTATATGTATAGATTTATTAAGTTTTCCCGACGTTTCAAATCTCAACAATTTATAACTGATCACGGGAAAGCTATTCGAAAAGATTTAAGACTCGCTGTATTATCATAACACCAAACTACACACATAACGTTAGAATTAAAAATAACGATACACTTTATGTAATAAATCGTGCATTATCCTGTTTTATATCGGTGGCGGATCGTGGTAGATAAATCGTATGTTTTCTCGCCCACACATTACGCATATAGTGTGTAGACTGTTCGCCCATCAATAGTATGTAGTTAATATGTAGTGTTTGGTGTTTACGATTTTATTTTTTGTTTACACTAGTCTTCACGCTCGCCTAACGTTTATTTCTATTTTATCTCAGTTTTTATTATGATTTTACGCTTTATATGATCGCCTTTATGGAGAATACAAGTTTTGAAACTTTTAATTTTAATGTTAATATTGGTTAACAAACTATCGTCAGAATAAAACATTGTACAGATGACGATTGACACAGGTTCAGGATAGATGGCTACTAAATACTAATAGGTACGTTAGCATTTAATATGTTTCAAGAGTGACAAAATGGAGTTTTGATTACGGTTATATTTTGTATAATATTATGTTATGGACCAGTTGATTAATGCGGGTAATAGGAATAATATCTATCGGGATAATTTTAAGTAAAATGAGAATTGTTATAAAAAAATCTTTATTAGGTACCTACTCTGCCCAAAAGTGTGATGAACAATATTATGCATAGTGCTCAATTTATAACTTGGTCCACAATATATACATTTCCAAGCAGAAAACAAACATCCTAGTTTTCATATAGTGTGGTGTAGGATTAGAATATGAGTGGACCATGTGAGGCATGTGCGAATGACCCCATAACATGGCTCGAGTCACCAGCCCAGCCAGCAATAAATCTCAACACGTGTGGAAACTGGGAGCTGGGCGCTGGTACAAAGAGAATTCTCGTTTTTACCAAATACAAATGTAGGCTCGCTGCAAATTATAAAATAGGTTTGAATGCAGGTAGGAATTCTACATTTTAAACTTTTAATTCTAGAAACTGTTTTAGTTGGAGATGCGACTTAAATTAAATTTATGATGCACAGTGCACACGGCTTTCGTTCGACCAAAAGAAAAAAAAAACTGCAGCTGCTACCGCGTTCTTGTTTAGTTTTCTTTATTTTGTTGATTGATGACTACGACCATTACGATTTAGTAATTGACGTTGAGTGCATGTTGGCTTACCAGAGTTATGACTTCATATTATAATAATTCTGCTATTAAAAAAAACCTTTTAATGTTTAGGAACCCGTTTTTTTCTGACAACAACGAAGCCAAAAGTCATTTTGGAAGTTTTAGATAATGTATGTACGTGTGATTTTTTATTGCACTGTCAATAAATTCGTAATTACTATAATTAATATAGGCTTTATAATGTTGGAGTTAACGAGTTTAAATAAAATAACGTGGTTATCTGTTTTTTGTTTATTGGTTAAGGCTTATTACTTTTTTGGTAGTATTTTCTTTGGCTGATTATAACTTTTCGAGTTACAAAACTCGTTTATTTTTTTAGGTTTATGCCAGCTAAGGTAACGTGAACATCGTAATTGACAGGAAAGTGCAAATCGTAAATAAAAGCATGAGTCAGTTCGCGTTGGCTCGTTAGTTATTTTCGACTTGCAAATGAGAAAGTGCATCGGTCCAGCCACCATAGCCGGCTATAGCTGCTAGTCGCGGCTAACTATAGCCGGCTATAGCTGCTAGCGACGGCTAACTATAGCGACGTTCAGGTGGCGGGTGCGTTGACTTTACTTCCCCGACGTATCCGGTTGATGTGTAAACACTTTTTATTCCTTACACGGTCCCGAAAAGTCTTTTACGATTCTTCAACTATGTTTTACATCCAAGACTGTACTGACAAAACACCTGCGAAATCCGCGCAGTGTTTGTAGTAAATATTTTGTAAAGATTGCGCGATAACGCCTCCATAAAACTAACAAGTCCATGGCGCGTCGTAAAACGTTTATGGCTCATTTGTATAAAATTTTAATACTTCGTCATGTAACTCATGTAGGGTATTGCATAAATTTAGCTAATTATTAACACCAGTTATGATTTTTAGAATATGAAATATCGTTTATCGGTCGTATCCTGATTTTGACGTCGAAACAGTAAATTAGTATTTGTTAGTATCCGCGATTGTAAAGTATTTGTTGATTTAGTTGGGCCGAAATCAGAGTATATTCGTGAAGGTTATCATTTGTAATCGGCTCATTGTGCGTTCGGTACGTGTAATTGTGTACGTAGTCATTACAATACACTGTTATCGCCTCAAAACAATCAGCTATCGCCGGCAATCGATAGATAACTCACCGCTTCACTCCGACAGCCGAGCAGCAGGGACGGGGGGCACACAAACTTCACCGTCTTCTTAAACAACACCTAATTGAATCCATGTTATCATTTAAACGTATCGATCAGTCACACGCGCGACCGTTTTCGGACGCGTATATTTATACACTCGGTCAAGATCACCTCTAACTTTTATCACACAACAATAACTGGTTCGGAATCGTTCGAATGCCGTATAAATACGTTAAACTTAAGTCACAGATCAGCTGAGCTTTGGTTACAAACAGCAGATGTCGGTATTTCGATCGCGAGCACGGCCGACGTGCGGTATCGACGGCGCGAGGAGCAGAACTGATTCGTAATTTCGGTCGCGAGTAGACCGAATGAACGAGCGAGCGCAGCAGATCTCGGCGGGGCGGGGTGCAGGGCGCGGGTGCGGGGTACGACGTTTCCGCGCGGCCACCAATAGATGGCGTGTGAACAGGTAGCGGAGTTGAATTATGTTGTAAAAGCTTTGATAGTTAAATTACTATCCAGTTACGAGCTGCAACAAAAGTTTACTTACGTTTTGATGAAGGGTTCTTCAAATCTATTTCACAAATAAGTCATTATTTTATTGGTTATATCTAAGCCACTTATCCACACAGATATATATAATAATAAACTCTTGCATTAATTCTAAGTTTAATTAAGATGTTTTACCTAGATAATAACTATGACCAGAAGAAAAAAAGAAAGTATGTAAACAACCGAAGAATAATTGAAGAGATCTCAAGCTTATAAAAATGATTAAAGAGTATCTACAGCTTTGCACCCCAACGAGAAGAACTAACCAACAGAGCCTAACAAAATCAAAGTCCAAATAATCTTTAAAAATATAAATAGATACCTACCTATACTTGGTAAATAATTAATACATATAATTTTGTGTCATTCAATGATATTCAGTAAAACAAGAGTAGATATATTGATCACACATGAAATTGTGTGTTGATTAAAGACAATAGCGCTATAGGTATGTTAGCATTACATACCTATAGCGCTATTGTCTGTTACTTTTTGTTCTTTACCTATATCGTTTATCTGCATATCATTGGCTCAATGTTAGTCTATGTTTAGTCACTGTAGTGTGTACACTGTACAGTAAGTACTGCATCTTAATAACTCTTAATTTAATAGAATATTTAGGTATGTGCGTTCCAGTTGCAAGGAAATAACGTTATTGACGAAATTTTTTAATGTATGTACTTAGGTATTTATTAATTAACTTTTTTATGACCTAAGGCCGAAAGAAATAGAAGTGTTATTAAAAATTCCACTGAAATACGCCATTTAAAGGCGATTGTATGATTATTAATCTAGAGATTTGTGGTACACCTTGTATGGAGCTATTTAATCAATATAATTTAAATGTCTACACAATAAGCTATAAACCTAACTAATAACTATAAGTCTACTCGTTCTAAAATACTTGTAGAGGTTTAGTAATAATTAGAAGTCATAAATCCATAATCTGCCTGCATAATCTTATCTGCTTAATCCGAAAAATCCATAATAAAAAAAAACAAACGTAATTTTTTTTAATTCTATATGAGTTTACATAAACTAGACATAAGCACAAAGTAGATAAAAAATAAGACATACGTAAGACTTATATTGAAAAATCGTGTTACAAAAGCTCGTTGAAAAAGAACTCAAAGGGAAGATAAAACATGTTTTAGAAGTTGCGTAATGATTTTCAGATTACTCTGTGCTCGAATTAAATGGTTTTCACACTCTATTGGAGACCCATTTTGATAATGAATCGATTCAAAAAATACTCCCTCGTAAATGAATGTGTACTTTGCTCGATAAAATAATTCAAATTCCAGGGCCCTGATTTAAGAAGCCATCGCTATTATCACTTAGGAAGTTCGCAAAACAAAAATGTATGATATTTGACCTAAGGTTCGCTAAATGACAAGAGAATTCGCATGACATTTATTGAAGCTTATGTAAAATCATATCGCTCGTTTAAAACTACAACGTGGCACAACGAAAAACTGGAATTTTGGGAAAACGACTTTGAAACTTTTAAAATCTTATAACTTTTAAAGTAAGATAGCTACAAAAAAGATTATTTTGCCCATTTTAAATTTTACTAAGAAACTATGAATCTCAGTGAAAATTTCATTGATGTATAGATATTTATTTATGAAATAATAGTTTTATAAAAAAAAGTCCCTACATGTCACGTTCTTCCTATAAAAATAATGAAGTTACTGACTGACAAAGGGGTATATCACGTTATAGGTAACAAAATAAAGATATTTAAGAATGTGGTACAGAATATATTATATAGTAAAAATAACACTGTTGAAATTTTAATAGGAGTATTTATTGAAAAAAATTATTAGCTAAAGTGTAACTTACTAGTTTTATAATCAGTCTCACAAACAAATAATAACAAAAACAAGTAACTAAATTAAAACCCTTATTTTATTAGACAAAACAATCCTACGTCTAAAAATAATAATTTGACCTGATATTATATTATAGAAATATTAAAATTTACTATAGTGTCGTAAACGACAAAATTTGTAACAAAATAAGGTTCAAGTCGAGGAATAACCGCAACTAGCGCCACTCTTTTCTGTACATAGTTCATACTCGTACTTATAATTAGGTAGTACCTATTTTACAATAACCATAATGACTTAGATATATATTGACTATTTGAGAACCAATAACAGATACAGGATAAATATCACATCTTTTTTTAGGATTAGAACTAGGTACTAATATTAATCTAAGATGGCATAACTCGTGAAAGGAGCATTGTTCTTCTTCGTCTTCACGAGCCTCACTCTGTGGTGTGTATGCATTTTCTTCCTGATCGCATATTATATCCGCAGCAATAGCATCTTAAAATGTAGCTATGTATTGGTCCTTAGAGCCGAAAACACAATTTTCTATGCCTGTACTATTTATTAAGTCTTTTGACAATTCGTTTAGAGGTACAGTCAGTGTTGCCAAGGTGTGAGCTTCTTCATCATCTGCACTTTCTTCAATAGCTTTGTTGATGGTGAAATTCGGGTCTCTAACAGAATCGTCGCTATCCTCGATGAAGTATTCCTCAGCTGAGCTTCTAGATGCTCTTCTGATGCTGGAGCTGCTAGAAGAATTTCTACGCCGACGCTTTTCTGGAGTTTTCTCATCTTGATGACAATTTTCATAAGCCATTTCCACTATTCTCCTTGATCGTGAACCCATCTTGAAAGAAAAAAAAATCTTTATTAATAAAATATTATTATAAACAATGTGACAAAACGATGAATTTCTTAATATAACAACAATATTTCAAATATATATCGTGACATCCTGTTATAAACGAAGCGTAACTTTAAACAAGTGTAAAAAAATATTGCATACAACGTGACATGCTAATACAAACCAATTTTATTTTCATAATTTTCAAAGGAATAACGTGTTATCAAAGTGATGACCAAATACGATCAATTAATTCTTTAATGCTAAAATGCGACATAACAAGTGTGACACATTATAGAATTAAATAAATAAGTAATAAAATATTTACCTTTACTCCAAAAAGGTGTCATGCAGATCGTGACACGTTGCTGTCATATACCGCAAGCAAGTTCTCTCATGCACTGCATTGTCACACTGAGGAGGCGCGTTGTGGAAATAAGCTTAGCTCACAAACGGGGCAGCGCTACATCGTGACAAGCTCTCTCTTTTCCTCATACTTTTGTCGGTATTGGCTTAAATTGTACCACGTTTTTGCACTAAATAGATTCGGTTACGGTGAATAAAATGGTATCAATAACTCAAAATTGAGTTATGCCACTGTGACACGTTATAGTTTTAAACGAGCGATATATTATACTAGCTGTGCCCGCGACTTCGTTCGCGCGCGATATTATACTAGCTGTGCACGCGACTTAGTTCGCGCGCGACATTTTTCGTTGTCGAAAACACTATCGCGATTATCTTTTGATTGCTCACGTTGGCTTTTGAATTAAATTGATGAAATTAATGAGATGAATTTAAAAAGATGACTTTATGATTATTAAAAAGGAATAATTCTTTCATACATATTTTTTGAGTAACTTAAACAGTTTTTTATGCAGCGCACGCAACGAAAGTCCTCAAATGTGAATAATTTTCCCCGCTTTTGCAACATTTCTCACTGACGCTTCGGTCCTATTGGTCGTAACGTAGTGTTATGTAACCTAAAACCTTCCTCTATAATTGGACTATCCATCAAAAAAAGAATTATTCAAATCGGACCAGTAGTTCCTAAGATTAGCGCGTTTAAACAAACAAACAAATTCTTCAGCTTAATAAAAATAGTATAGACTATAGATTTTTGTTGTCGAATTTCGTAAGTGATAATAGCGATGGCATCTTAAATCAGGGCCCGTGAGTAAATCTAAAGCTGGGCTTTCGTGCCTAACACAAGTGGGCATGTATGGAATGCAATATTAATATTCTTGTCTCAAGTTAAAAAATGAATGCGTGCTACTGCTCAGATAAAATCTAAAAGCATCGCACGACCACATTATCACAAGTTATTGATTGTACACACCATAGACTATAGAGCCATAAATAATGTGTTATCTGTAGTCTGTACCGCTTGTCTATGGCCGCTGTCATCTGTCATCCGCGTTGTTTATGGTCGGCTAATGCGAGTTGGATGTCTCTGGATTACCGCGCAAGTTAAATTGCCCGCTAAACGGTTTAAATTTGGAATTCGCCGTCTGCGATACGAGTTTGAACTTTGAGGTGGGTCTTAAATCTTAATGGCTGTTTTGTCTTACAATTAGGGCTTTAACAATGAGCATTAAGCGTTGTAATATGATAATTAAGGATTATAATATATTTACATAATATCTTTGTTCATAATATTTCTATATGATGTAGGACGAAGCCAGTGTAGCCACGCACTTTACTACGATCTGTGACTGATTCATAGAGCAACGCAGTCGAGGGTTTAAATTCCGCAATATAAAAAGAAACCTGTTACCTGTGTTCCTGGGCCATTGATGTGTATAAATATTAAAAGTCTTAAAAATGCTTTAATTCGTAACATAATCACAGGGCCCGATGGACGTGGCGTGAAGCTTCCTTCAATATTTCTGTTTCTGTTAAATAAAAATAGCATACCTCATCAGATGATGATGATGGATGACTTAATAACCAGGAGAGCAATGAGCATACGGGAAAAGATAGTACTGTCGAACGCATTGTACTCGCCTGTACCAACAATAGGCGGTGGGCGCGAGTGGGCGACTGTACGCTCGCGCAGACGAGTGGCTAGAGAACAATGCTAAGATGGATGGTATATATCCTACAGGATGAAAAACACTGGACACCGGACAGTGTTATTTTATATAATAATAATAATAATAATAGCTCCCCTCACCGATTTCGGTGTCGGTAGCCGATTTCATTGAAACCAGGCCAGCTACGCAGGAGTTATAGTGCCCAAGTGTATGCGAAATACACACTCTCTTCCTTTTACTCTCATAACCCAGTGGGACGATAACCGACACGACTGGCCAGAGAACAGGCGCAGGACCGACTTTTTACATGTAGCATGGACTTCTTGTCTGACAATCAGGTGATCAGCCTGCATTATCCTAACCAAACTTGAAAACAACATTTTTTGTTGTTCCAACGCGGGAATCGAACCCACGACCTCCGGGTTGAGAGCGAAGCTCAGAACCACTAGACCACGGAGGCGCTTTATACAACTATCCTAAGAACTTAGGGTAACCCAAAGGGACACTATTTACTGAGCCTTCGTTGTCCGTCTGTCAGGCTGTACCTCAAGAACGGTGAAGCTAGACAGTTGAAATTTTCACAGATAACATTTTTCTATGGCCTCTATAACAACAAATAAAATAAAGCCAATATTCAAGGGGGTCATACAAACGTGATTCTATTGCTCGATTTGCCGGTTGCCCTTCGTGCGACTTGCACTTGGCTGTTTTTTATACCGTCCCAATTTAATATGATATACAGGCTGATTCATGGTGCATATATTAAGCCAAATGTAGTGTGAAGAGAATGACGCGTAGAGCATTTTTTGTTTTGGCGCCGCATGAATCGGTCTGTAAATAAAAAATAAACCCAAATAAATGTTATTTGGTGAATTTGCATTACAATGTTAAGGGCGTGTTTCACCAAGCAATGTTAAAGTTAATCCTTCGTTAAATATCATGTCGTTCCTATCGTAATTCCTATCAATGAATGAGAAGGCATGGTATTTTAACGAGCCGTTAACATGCGTTGGTGAAATCGGGACTTAATCCTTAAAATAATCAAGCAGGTTAGTCAGATCCCATTTTATTAGTAAGTATAAGTATTTATTACACTGTGTTACCAAAATTAAAACGTCATGTTATCTATTTAAACCAAAAAATTATTACGAATTACTCGTATCCTCAGCCTTACTCCGGACGCAATCGAGAATCGAATCAGTTCGATCTCAACGGCTTTAGTATTTTATTTGGTGGATCACTGGCAAAGGTAACTTTTTGTACTTCCAAGTTCCAACCATATCAATCGACTGAGAATTAAATTAAACAAACGTCAATTGATTGGGAAGTACTCGGCACGATAGAATCTGACAAAGTTACGATCTAACGATTTTCTTTATCCTGGTTGGTTTCAAAGTAATCCACTAAATATAATACCAAAAGCCTGATTCGATTCTCGATTGTGTCGGGGGTAGGCCCCAGTCCTGCAGTATAAAAACCACAGTAAAAAGTTAATTATCCGAGTGGTGCGGGACGACATGAGTGATGTGACAGCTAGCGGCTCGTAATTGACAGCTGGTGCAGGCGACGAACAGGCTGAGCAGGGGCCTTCCTCTCCAAACTGATTTGATTTTGATTTAGATACGATCTTGCCGCGTACTTCATAATAAATTGACATTTGTTTATTTTGACTCTCAGTCGATCGATATGGTCGGGAGTACAAAAAGTTACGATCTAACAATTTTCTTTATCCTGATTAGTTTCAAAGTAATTCACCAAATAAAGTACGAAAAACCACTGATATCGAACGGATTCGGATCTCGATTGTGTCGGGAGTAGGCCCGCTGGGACGATTGCGTACTCGTAACGTTATCGCATGTCCCCGAACTGGTGGTAGCCGGCAGGTCATCATGTAGGACATTTCTAAAAGTGTTAGTTTGTAACCTATTTAGTAATTATAGATTTTTTTTCATTACGTTGCGTTAACGTGGCGACGCGTCGCGACACATTATTTTTCACATCGGTATGTCAAAATAATAAATATACATGGTGTAAAATAAGTGAGTGATAATACTTTCGGGAGTGTATGTAACTCCTATGTAGAGCTTACTGTGAAAGTACCAGCGCTAAAAGACTAACTTTCAACGTTCATGTTTGTATGAGAAATGCCCCAACATCATACATTTTCCCATACAATAATTGGAAAAAAAGTAATTCTTTCAGCGCTGGTACTTTCACAGTATACTCTACATAGGAGACACATACACAAATAAAATATTATCACTCATTTATTGTACACCTTGTAGACAAACATTTATTATATCACAATACACGCCATGTCTTATTCGGAATCTTAAAGTTTTTAGTTATCGAAAGTACCTTTTAAAGGATTATCTTTAAAAAAACCATCTGACAAGTGGCTTGTAAAGGATTAACTTTATTTTAAAGCCTTTCTTATCTTACCATTGACGAGATCGGATTAAAAATTTTATTTTATTGTGTTACAAAATATTTATTGTTTACATTGAATAACGTAATCAGTAACATTGTCTGTTACCTAGATAAGCCAAATCCCATCTTAATCTTTCGAAGCGGATTACATTATAGTTCCATTTACTAGTTCAAATAGTTTTCTTATTGAGCTGTATTCCATTCCGATGCAATAGGATGTAAATGTAAACAAGGGTCAGTATGAGCTGAGCTTTTCCAATTAAAAATAAAAATAAAAAATAAAAAACGTTTTATTTCCAAATGAAACTTACAAAGTTATTTTCGGAAAGTCAACAAGAAAAACAAGCTACCACCGGTTCAACCCTAACCCGCCGAGAAGAACCGGCGTAAGAAACTCGGACGGGGCCAACTTTTAGCAAAAAGATGGAAAATTGATCTTTTTTAACAGTATATATTTTTTACAATGTAACTTAATCTATAGCCTACACATATTAATATTATAAAAGTTAGAATACATATAGTAAATAAATATAAGCAGCCATCATGGTTGGCCACCTTATTCCCAGGGTGTGCAATCATTAACAAAATCAATTATTTTATAATAAGCTTTAGCACACAAACGTTCTTTGACTACTTTTTTAAATTTATTAATAGAAAAATTTTGAACGTTTTCTGGGATTTTATTGTATAGGCGTATACATTGCCCTTTAAAAGATTTACTTACTTTGCTAAGCCTGATCATAGGTATATCGAGCTTGTGCTTATTTCTAGTGTTCCTACAATGATTGTCACTTTTTGTTTTAAAATTATTTAAATATTTCCTTACATATAATAAATTGTCCAAAATGTATTGAGATGCAACGGTTAGTATTCCTATTTCTTTAAACTTATCTCTCAGAGATTCAAATGAGGACATCTTGTAAATGGAACGTATTGCTCGCTTCTGCAGCACAAATATTGTGTTAATGTCGGCTGCATTTCCCCATAAAAGGATGCCGTAAGACATTCTACTGTGAAAATAACTGAAATAGACTAGTCGCGCTGTATCTTCGTCAGAAATTTCTCTAATTTTTCTGACTGCATATGCTGCAGAACTGAGCTTATCTGCCAGGTTGGCAATATGAGGACCCCACTGTAATTTACTGTCTAGCGTTATACCTAGAAACACAGTGGTGTCGACTAAGTTCATTTTCTCATCATTTAATAGTATATTGGTTTGTACTTGCCTTACATTGGGCAAACTAAACTTTAAACATTTTGTTTTATTAGAATTTAAGAGTAAGTTATTAACATTAAACCAATGTACTATTTTTGAGAGAGCACAATTTACCTCGTCGTAATTTGACTGTTGTCGCTTCACATTAAAAATTAGTGAAGTATCATCAGCAAAAAGTACTATCTCATGTTTATCCTTAACTAAATAAGGTAAGTCATTTATGTAGATGAGAAAAAGAAATGGGCCTAATATGGATCCCTGTGGGACACCTAATTCTATGTTGGTCCCATTGGACCTTTTACTATTTACCTCCACCCTTTGAGTCCTATTTTTAAGGTAAGAACTCAAAAGGTCGAGTGACGATTCTCTTATGCCATAGTGGTGCAATTTTCTGACCAATGTAAGATTATAAGTAAAAATTTATACTTATTCAACGAGCAATAAAGAAATATAACCGGCCAAGTGCGTGGTGTCGCACTATGTCGTGCTCGCGCGAAATGGAATCAGTTCGATCTCAACGACTTTTGGTATTTTATTTGGTGGATTGCTTGGAAACTGACCAGGGGCCTTACTCTCCAAACTGATTTGATTTTGATTTAGATACGATCATGCCGCGTACTTCCTAATAAATTAACATTTGTTTATTACGATTCTCAGCCGATTGATATGGTCGGGAGTACAAACAGCTACGATCTGACAATATTCTTTATCCTGATTAGTTTCAAAGTAATTCACCAAATAAAATACGAAAAACCATGAAACTGATATCGAACGGATTCGGTTCTCGATTGTGTCGGGAGTAGGCCCGCTGGGACGATTGCGTATGATAAAGAAAATCGTTAGATCGTAACTTTTTGTACTCCCGACCATATCAATTGACGGAGAATCAAAGTAAACAAACGTTAATTTATTCAAGAGTAGGTACGTGGCACGGTCGAATCTGCTTCAAAATCGAATCAGTTTGGATAGTAAGGCCCCTGACTAAAGCGGAATCTCAGTATATTGTATAGGTCCCGGTTTTTTTACACGTTGGATAAGGAACCCTAACAATAATAAATTGATAATGCTGATCTGTTTATATTTTCTTCAAACCTACTATTATTTATTATAATGTGCTTTAGGGCGTGTTTCACCAAGACTTACAGTATGACTTTTGTAGGAGTTGGACGAATACTTAAAGTAAAGAGCGCTGCTATTTAGATACTGTCAATGCTTGGCGGAATAACAAGGACAGCGTCACTTAATTTAACTATCGTTTCAGTATTCTGTTAGTATAGCCTCCGTGATCTAGTGTTTCTGAGCTTCGCCCTCGACTCGGAGATCGTGGGTTCGATTCCCGCGTTGGAACAACAAATAATGTTGTTTTCAAGGTTTGATTGTCTGACAAGAAAGATGATCCATGCGTCGGAGGGGTATGTAAAAAGCCGGTCCTGCGCCTATTCTCTCGCCAATCGTGTCGGTTTACCGTCCCACTGAGTTATAAGAGTAAAAGGAAGAGAGTGTGTCTTCGTGTATTGCGCACACACTTGGGCACTTTAAAATAACTCCTGCGTAGCTTGCCTGGTTTCAATGAAATCGGCTACCGACACCGAAATCGGTGAGGGGAGCTATTAGTATCGACTATTGACATATTATATAGTATAACCATGGACAACGTTTTATTCGTATAGTATAACTAAGGCAATTTCAGTATAACTTAGGCAATTGCAGTATAACTAAGGCAATATATTATATTGTATCTCTAAGCGTTGTGTATTGAACTGTACGGCGCACCGCGTACCATTGTCTAGTAACTCTGTTACAACAAAACAAACACATTAATTGTGAACCAAATTAGAATGTTCATGCAGTGGCGTAGTTAAACTAAACGGCGACCTCTGTGGCTCAGTGGCAAGCGTGGAGTCGGAGGTCGCGGGTTTGACTTCCGCCAAAGAACTAAACATACATCCATGGATATTTATGACCAATATACGTGTCTTAAATCTAATAAAATCGTGTGTATTAAGTCTAATATAAAAAAGAAATTATTAAGGGTCAGCTTAAAACCTACTGAGAACTGTAGCGCAAGCAGGTATAATTAATTTACTCCGTGTTCGTAAATTTTAACCTTACCTAATGTTATATGAATGGGGCCGGGCGTTATGTAAACAATGACATTTTCGTGAAATTCTCTTTTGATACTGTTACTAATACGTTGTTGTCAATGTTTCTGCTAATCCTGGTATGTCAGAATGAAAGCATGATGGTGAGAAGTGAGAAAGAATGATTTTAGTGCTAGGAACGGTAGAACGAATGATATGACGTCGTGTCGTTCAAAAAGTTAGTGAAATAGGTCAAGTCAGGAGTCAGGACGGAACACCGTGTATGAATATGGATGAGGAATTATGTAGAACCTACTGAAGGACCTGCCCCGGGAGAACGTCGAGGGTTTGACACTCGGATCAACAGTATACTAGACATCATGCGCACAAGAAACCGTCTCGTCGAATATCAGCGCACTTGAACAAGAGCTGTTATTTAATTTAGGTTACACTGCCACGGTCTACAGGTGTGCCACATCTATGCTAGATTTGAAATCGCTAATAATTATGGCCGTGTTCGGTGGCTTGTTTATTGACGCATGCGCTTGTAGAGCACCAATCAAAAACCTTTATTTTATATTACCTGTCAATTTTAATTTCAATAAATTGACAAAAATATAAGCCACCGAACACGGCCTATGTCACTTAAAATTTATTTAACACATGGTGGTGTATTTAAATATAGATAAAAAAAACCGGTGGCATAATTAGCGATATCAACTCACCAAAACTCGTCTCAGTTATTAAACAAATGTAGCTCTCTATTGGTATATACCACGCGGACACATTTTAGGCTAGTTTTTGTACGAGACACGTCATATATCTAAGGTAGTGTATCGTTAATCGATTGTACTTCTTTCAGCACTGGTACTTTTGTAGTAACTCTATATACGGGACCCATACACACCCTAAAGTATTATCACTCTTTTATTTTACATCCTGTAGATTATAGGAAAATATTATCAAAAGTGTTATTCTATAATATTTTTATAATATTCATTTCTACTTTCAAATAGGTTCTCAAGTAGAAGTTCCAGTCGCAATTCTTGAGATCAAGTTTGAGACTGTTTTATTAATACGGACTTTCACTTATCAATTAGTAACAATAAAATGTTGAACACAAAACTCCTCGTCAACTAATATAACGCATCGCATTACTCACATCGGTTCCGCATAAGAGACGACATAAATACTGTGTGTGATTTATCTTCAACCTCCTTAGTCCTTATACCCAGCTGTATCGGCATCCTCTTTTCATAAACAGAATCCCATTTATTTCACTTAGTCCCGTTTTCACCAACGCACGTTAGTGTTAATTACGATTATGATTATGTTAACGGCTTGTTAAATTACCATGCCTTCTTATCCTTCACACCATTTCAAGCTGGCCCCGTGCTAAGTATCCGAAGAACTTGTGTTACAGATACCAGACAACGGAAATATATTTAACACTTTTATACTATACACATATTTAAGATTGTTATTATTTTATACACAAATTTAATACACATCCATGACCCAGGAACATTGATAACTTTTTGTTCCCTCGGCGCGATTCGAACCCGCGACCTCTCGCTTGAGAACCAACGCTCTCAACCACTGCGCCACGGAGGTAGTCAAAAACGATAAATACTAATGAAATCTTCGTAACGGTAGCAAAATGGCCAAGTATTACGTATTGACTGACATGTAGAGTATGTGAAGTTAGGCCTGGTAAAGTAAGGGCATAGATCAAGAATCTTGGCTCTACATGAGACCTAATAACTTTTTCACAGGGTATGTAGAGTCTTGGCAACATTTTTACATGAAAATGTTTTTGGTGGGATAATGTTTTCTTAAAATACACAATTCATAAATCACAGTAATAATTTATGAATTTATCTCAATACCTAGTTAATTACATTATTTAAAAGTAAGATATTACAAGTTTAAAACGTTATCTGTAATGTAAAATGTCAACGTACACAATGTTTAGAAATTGATAACACAACAACACTATCAAAATATGTAGGCATTATAACTTTATATTAGCAAATATTTAAGTCCGCGCACAATTGTGGGCTAAAATACTATAAGTTACAACGTATTTTGAGAATTCTCTCCCCTATAGCGCAGTAGACAAAAAACGCCAAACCGCCAAAAAACCGCATTAGGTCTGCAAAAAGTTTATTTATTTATGATCTAACGGGACGGGAGGCGCGGACGACGGCGGGGTAGAAGGGAACGGGAGGGGGGGGGGGTCATAAATCTCTCTCGGACATATCTTTCGGTGGCCAGCGATGACTCCCACAGATAGAGACCGGTGAGAGCGCGTAGAGCATTTTTGTTTTGGCATCTCATATAAATTACTTACCTTAGCGCGATAAAAAAATACGATGGTCTAAAATGACCACAAGAAGTGAATCTTACTATGCTGGAACTCGCGAGCTCATAGTCTGTACATACGAACGCACTGGTCGTTAACCTAACACCCGCCCAGGGTTGTATCTCATCTGATTTGTGACTTTTATGGAGATCTTTTATCGCGATTTGTCGCGTTATGGTAAGTAATTTATATTTTATTATGAGGTGCCGAAACAAAAAATGCTCTACACGTCCTTCTCTTCACACTATATTGAACAAACTTTAACCCGATCACTTAAATTATATAGCCTACCCTGCCTATAAGATTCTATTGACACCTAGTTTATTAAACTCGGATCAGTTTGTGGTGGAACTTACATCCGTCGGCTTCATTTAGCCTTGCCTTTTAAATAGTCATTTAAACTCCTATTTTAACAGTCTGGGCCATTGGTCCCCAGGTACCATTTCAAAAAACAAACAAAGTGACACACGAATTCGCTTGTCATTTAGCGAACCTTATGTCAAATTAGATACATTTTGTTTTCGAACTTCGTAAGCGATAAATAGCGACGGCATCTTGAATCAGGGCGGCGATTCTCAGGCCTCGATCTTAGTTCCGAATATTAGTATATCCCGCTCGCACGCGAGGTAAATCTCATTTGCATGAGCGGGACAGACCGGTAGTAAAAACTAAGTTCGAGGCCTGAGAATCGCCGCCCTGGTGGCACGGTAGGAAAAGACCATCGACTTATATGTCTCCGGAATGAAGCGCGCTACACGTCGCCGACAGCACGTGTAGTTTAAGTAGTTTAAGTGTAGTTTAAAGTATATTTTGTATGATGGTAGTCAGTATGGTATTTATAATATGGGCCATGTAGCCTGAAATAAATGGTTTTTATTTTATTTATTTATTTATATGTTCAGTTCATTTATACCGTATCCTCCATCACTGGGCTAATCTTTTCTCAGTTAGAATCACGGTGGCGGCGGGGCGGGGTGCGGTAAGCTGCGGGATAAAATATGGCGGCTTTCTCCGCGGCGCGTTTGACCGCCAAATTAACATATTACCTACACGGCCCGACAGGCAACAGAGAAGAATATTATACCTACCATATTTTATACGGTATTCTAATGGTGATATGTAATTTTTATCGCTTAATTCTTGATAGCAAAGTGATAATAACAATAGCTCTCACGACGCTGACCGGCTACATTGAAACCAGGTACGCAACTCAGGAAATAATATATCGTAGTGCCCAAGTACTAATAGAAGGTAGAAGAAAACGGGGAAGGCCGAGAAGAACTTGTATGGACCAGGTGAAGGAGAAAGTGATGGTCGTGTCGTATCAGGAGGTCAAGAGAAGGGCGGAGTGCAGAGGGGAATGGAGAAAATTCCACCGACAAGAGCGAAGCTCTTAAGTTAGAAGTAAGTGCCCAAGTGTGTGTGCAATACACAGGAGCGCCCGCTTCCTATATTATTGTAACTTATTGGGACAGATAACCGACTGGCGAAAGATCAGTCACAGGACCGACTTTTTACATGCCCATCCGACGCATGTATTTTCTTTCTTGTCAGACAATTTTTGTTGTTCCAACTTCCGAGGGGACCGAACCTCACAACCTCCAGAGTCCTGCCTTTATCTACAGTAAATGTACAATTTCTATAAAAAATCTAGACACTAGAGAAAATTAGACAAATCTTTGAAAGAAAGTGGTTTAACGAAAACTTCCTCGCAAAAATATCATGCAAATAGTGTGTAAGACATTTTTGCCGAAAATTGTGTAAAAGCTTTCATCGTATAGCACCTTCCATTACTGAATCATAGAGGAAGTGGGGAAGTGCTTCTCACTTCAGGTAGTTGCGTGAGATGGAGGGCTGTTAATAATATTACGTTCATATTTCGTAACATTTACATATTTAGTAGTTAGGTATACATATAACTATATACCTTGCTATAAAATTTCGATGTTCATAGCTTCGAGGGCATAATTGGAAGTATTAATTTATTATTATTATTGTATTATATTAACTCCCGGTTTATTCAAAGATTGATCAAATGGGCGTAGCGAGTCAGTGAAGTTGTTGCGAGTGCTGTTCACCAATAAGCGTTCAGAACAGCTTACTATAATGCTAGCTAACTATAATGTTAACTGATCGAAGATGTGATCATCCTTTCAGAAACTGGAGGTAGGTAAGTTATTGTTATTCAACGAGCGACGGCTCCGCCAACGTAAATACGAGATGTAAAATAAATTAGTGATAATACTTTATGGTGTGATTGTGCCCCCTGTGTAGAGTTTAGTGTGACAGCACCAGCGCTGAAAGACTTACTTTTGACTTTCATGTTTCTATGAGATATGCCCCAATATCTTTATTTGGTCATACAATAATTAAAAAAGTATTCTTTTCAGCGCTGGTACTTTCGCAGTTAACTCTATATACGGGCCCCATACACACCCTACATTATTATCACTTAATTTTACACTCTGTATACAGTGTAGTAGGAGTATACAGAGTGTAAATTATGAGCAATTGTCTTCTAGACACTGTATTATATTTCGGGATAAAAAAAATATTAACATAATCTAGGGTGTCAAATGTCAATTGCCTGCATGACAAATTTTATTAAACTTGGTCCTGCCGTTTGGGCGTCCAGAAGTACCTAACGTACATACACTCAAAAATATTCGAATTTATTATAAGACATAATAACACATTTTAGAAGTCAATTGTAGGTTTTAATTATTCAGAGGTTTACTTGAAACTATAAATAGGGTACCTACTCTCCAAGCTGATACGATTTTGATTTAGATTCTATCGTGCCGCGTCATTATAAATTGACATTTGTTCATTTTGATTCTCAGTCGATTGATATGGTCGGGAGTACAAAAAGTTACGATCTGACGATTTTCTTTATCCTGATTAGTTTCAAAGTAATCCACCAAATAAAATACGATAATCCGTTGAGATCGAACTGATTCGATGCTCAATTGGGTCGGGACAATTACACGCTTGGTAGCATTCTTATGTTATAAGAAGTAAGAACATTTTAAATACCAGCTAGTAAATTGTTTGACATTTATACAAAGCTAACATATAAAACGTTGCAATAATTACACACAGTATTGAGTTCTTACAAGTTCTAAGACATATTGATAAAATAACTTGTCGTAAATAAAACAAATGAATGTAGACAAAATATTCCGCTCACGGTACATTTCGAAAAGCAACCTTAACGCAGTGGGGTAAGGTTTGCTATCGTCCATCTTACTCTTAAGCATAGTAGTTCTAAGCTAGGTGTTGATACGGGATCTAGACCGACCTGTGGCCTTGGGCCAGTTACAATGTACCTTGGCGCGGTGATCAAATTACGAGCTACCTGATAATCATCATCAATTCCGCCCCAGGTGTTGTTGACCTCAATGTGTTTCTGTTCAGAGCCACTTAAATAGAGTTGTACACAAAATATTGAATGAGGCCTATCGCGTATGAAACCGCCGCCAGGGGGGCTTGTGTAGCGTAAGGTCTCCGAAATGTCAAATGTTGGCTACGCGGGTCTCTATTAAGATTAATGTTGCAAATATTTAATAATACGTTTGAATAATTATGGCAAATATTATAAGTTATGGTATGGATATAGATGAATGTTAGACTTGGCTTAATGGTTTGTTACCAGGCCATAAAATCTTCAAAAAAAAAAAGATTAATGTTACGGCTTGAGAGAGTTTTATCTTGTTTTGCAAACAAACGGGGACTTCACAACACTGACATGGCCAATAGGTACATTTAGGGCGTGTTTCACCAAGCCATGTTAAAGTTAATCCTTCGTTAGATATCATGCTGTTCCTCTCGTAATTCCTATTAATGAATGAGAAGGCATGATAATTGAACATGCCGTTAACACTAACATTGCTTGGTGAAACCATGGACCAATGGTGAAACACGCCCTTACTCTACGGTTTTATTGTATGAAATATGATTTAAATGTAATTTATTTTCCTGAAGCCCGTAATAACAAACATTTACAGCCATACTATAGGACCTCACTCGACAATGCGCCACATGGTGAGACAAAAAAACGTTTTTTGGACCAAGTTAATGAGTCGCTGTGTTTTTGTTGCACGGGTAATACCTAAGTGCCATTTGTATTAGTAGCATTATTACGAATGAGTTAGCGCGTTGACTGAACTGATATTATATCGGAAGTATTAAACACATACTGGGGTTCTCAACATATTAAAGGAATTAATTGCAGTCCATCCTACTAGTTTCTATGGCGCAGGTAGCTTGGGAAGCTTCAAATGACATTGAAGATATTTAATCTTCTGAGGCACGTCTTACACTCTTCTCAGGGTTCTCAGCAACTCGTGGCGACAGGTTAAAAGCATAATCTACACTTCTACTCTAATATTATAAAGTATGTATTTTTGTATGTAACGACTTAACTCAAAAAGTACTGGACCGATTTTAATAATTATTTTTCATTAGAAAGCTACATTATCACTGAGTAACATAGGCTATATAAAAATTAGTTGCTGTTCGTTAGTCTCGCTAAAACTCGAGATCAGCTGAACTGATTTGGCTATTTTTGGTCTTGAAATATTCGCGGAAGTCCCGGGAAGATTTACACGGTTTCCATGCTCAACGAAGTGGGCACGGGTCAGCTAGTATATTATATTTTAGTAGTATTTAATACTGTTTAGTTAATCTCACAAGTATGTTAGATGGGTTAGTTATTACAAGTAAAATGATTTGCCCATCTCCTCTTACACAACATCACTACTTTAGATTTTTAAATTTGTACTGTCCATAAACGGTAAATAGGTATGAAAAAAAATATTCAAATGTCTATCTTGCAACTAAGTAAACTCAGAAGTGTATACCTATTTGTACCCAGAACATAAATTAATTTATTGTTTTGTTTTTAAAGTCACATAAATCATTCTGTTTTTTTAAAGAATGTATTTATTCAAAGAACAAATTTCTGTACATGTGCACTTCGATGAACTGAAGTTAAACTTTTTGCTGGCCGAAATCTTACTTATTACATTAGTAATAAGGACTTTATTACTGACGCCAAAATGTATGTTTGTAACTCTTTCACGCAATAACTACCGCACGTATTTTGATAAAGGCTCCGGATTAAACCAACGGCTACTTTTAATCACGAAAAAGTGCAGTGTTCCCGATTTTTCCAAGTGCCACAGGCAAAAATATAGGCAGTGTAAAATGTAATTTAAATTTCCCGCCTTCTCTATAGAAAGATGACACTTGTTATTTTGAATCTGTGTCTTGTCGTTTTTGCTTTTTCACTATTATCTATGTTCTCTTACATCCTGTTCACTCTGGCCGCTCCCGCGTGTAATATGTAACTTTAATAAAAGGATCAATCAGTTTTATTATTCCGTTTTATTTCAACAGGCAGACATTGAAATAGAGGTAAAATAAAGTCAGACATATTATAAATAGAGGTAAAATATAGGCAGACATGACGGGTGTAATACGAACAGTCACTATAACTTTGGGATATTATTATACTACCTTTTCTAGAAATGATAATGATTTTTACAAAAATAAAAAATAAAAAAATTTTGCATTTTCGTTATTCTTGCGACAAAAAATAAGAAATGGTAAAGAGTAAAAAAAAATATTTTTAAGTTTTTGACAATAAAAAATACATTTCCATAATGAGGACAGGTAGTAGTCGTAGTCGTATCTCAAAGTTACAGTGACTGTTATTTTTACAGTCTGTATAGAGGTAAAATCTAAACCAATATTATAGAGCTGATGAGAGTTAGTTTGTTCTGGTCCAGGGATGTTAGGGACCTACGTAGCCGTAACCGAAACTATTGGATATCCGATATTAAATATTATCACAGGACCGAGAAACATGGCGATTACTCCGCCGACAAGAGCATAGCTCTTAAAATTTTAATGAACTGAAAATGAATGTGTGGGAACGAAGAGGAAGCCCCAAAATGACATCGCCCCGACCGATCGAGGTGGTATGCCCAGTCAGGTCAAAGCACACTGTGATTTAAAAAAAAGGTTTTCAGATTTTGTTTATACAAGGTATAACATAAATGAGTGATAATCAGGGCTTGAAAGCGGTACAGATATAAAGGTACTAAATTACGATATCGCTTTAATTTAAAGGTTGAGTCAAAACGGTTGAAATTCACCATCGCGGTATCGCAAAATAACGAAATATACCTTTATTCTTTTACGGTATGGTTATACCTCAATATCGTTATATTTTGTCGCTACCGTAACCGAAATCATTTCAGTACCGAAAAAATTCATAGCAACGTCGCACGCACTCACGCGGCGCAGCGTCGTCAATTCGAAACTTTACACAAGCTCAAGACTACCTACTAATAAAACCGTTTTTTTACAGATTTAGGTATCTGAAAAAATATTGATACCATAATTTTGCGGTACCGAAATAATAGCGGTACCGTTACCATAAATTAAAGGTATGACGTCATACTGTTTACCGTTTTTACCGATATTTTTCGGTTATTCAAGCCCTGGTGATAACACTTTAGGGTGTGTATTTGCCCCCTATGTTTACTGTGAAAGTACCAGGGCTGAAAGAGATAGGTACTTTTAAGTTTCATGTTTCTATGAGAAATGCCCCACCATCATTTTTCCCATACAATAATTTAAAAAAAGTACCTCTTTCAGTGCTGGTAAACTCTATATACGGGACTCATACACACCCAAAAGTATTATCACTCATTAATATTATAGCCTGAATATAACGCACGGCTTTTGTTTCGATAGCGCTGCCACAAATGAAGACTAACAGCAGAACGCCAAATGCCAATTAATAAGATTTCATTTCTCCACCCGAACGAGGCAACGGCCACAGCGACATAAAATAATAATGGTGAATGTCCATACACAACGCATTGTCTCACCGCGCACGTAACAGTTAACACACACGTAAACAAACATCTGCGTTTTGTAATTTCCCTATGCAAGTTACATTCTAGGATTTGCCCTTGGTGCTCCATACACAGAGCGCACGTAGGTAGTTCTGACACAAGAGATCTAAATATTTGATTAAAATATACATTTCAACTTATATTAAAGGTTAAGTTATGTAGGCTATATTTATTAATTCATTATGAATTATACATGAGTTCAATGAGAATATGCTTTCATCGAAATATTTATGCTCTCGACATGGCGATTGGCGAGGTATTCAAACATAGTAAAAAGTAGAAAAAGTTGTATGCAAAGTGCGAGACATTTTTAATATTTAACCTTGCCACAAGCCTTATATTTAAATTGCTTCTTTATTCAAATTGAAGTGACAAAAACGAATAATGTTGCCAGCGACATGTTTTTGTAGAAAATTTAATTTAAATATGGAACAGGTGCTGAAAATCGAACGTCCAAGTCGAATTCTGACGAATAACATTTTTTGTGTGACAAAATATTTGTCAATACCCGTCGCAACAACATTGCCATTTTTATAATATTTGTATTAACGAGTTATATTAAAATATTTTACCAACAAGTTATACAAATATAGCATATTATACAGGTCAAAAGAACACGGCAGGTGGTCTATATTAAACTAGATTTTTATTACATGAAATTAAACATACTAATGAGAGTACTTGTACAATATTAATGGCGGTATTAAAATGTAAATGGCTCGACAAGTACGTATCTAGCTAGCGTTCGTCATATCTTATGATTACATTAACATAGTAACGAGCTGAACATAACGAACATTATATGTCGAGTCATACATCGAGAGATAACTTAGCACAGTCGTATTTGCACAGGAGGGGACTCGGTACAGCAGGAACGATTCACAACTACGTACTTGTAAATATCGAATGTCTATTGTGTAGGCGCTGTCATCATTTTCATACAATTCTCTTTCCAATGAATGTTTTTAATTACGGTTTATTAGAACTCATATAAACATAAAGATTAAGCACTACAAAGAGGGTATTAGAGGTAAAAATAGAAGGAGAGAGTAGGAGAAGGCTAAAACTATATTAGCCAAGCGATAGAAAAATTAATGTTAATGTTATTACATAAGACCTATCAACTCACAAGGACTAAGGCCGTGTTTCACCAAGCAATGTTAAAATACCATACCATCTCACATATTGACAGGAAATATGAGAGGGATAATATGCTATTTAACATGGCATTAACTTTAACATTGCTTGGTGAAACACGGCCTAAAGGTGCTACAGAGAACAGAGAGAATACCGGAAGCCCCCCGGCCCGAGGAAAAATTTATAAAATATGATGATATATGATAATAATTACAGATGAAATCTAGTCTCAATCATTCGACAAGAATTTATATTTTAAATTTGAACCTTTTTCGCGATCTGTAGATTTTATTCTTAGATGCACATAAAATTACATATATGTTGTCTGTGGATCTTTGTTTCACGTATTAAAATTATACAGATTGTATTATTTATACAATAAGTTACCCATAAACAACGATCTAATCGAAGTTCGGGTAATATGATGAATAGAGACACCTTATCTGCTGTTCACATCGTGTCAACTGTCAACTGCCTCCATACAAATTCCACCCAGCGTCCTGTAACACACTCGCGTGGCGTGCGCTACATAATAAGTAGACAAAACGGCCTATAGGCTTAACAACGTCACATAGCTTCATACAACTATATTAAATATTTATTTATTTATATTTGTTATTAGCCTAAACTGTCCCACTGCTGGGCAAAGGCCTCCCCCAGTGTCCTCCAGGTATTTCTTTCCTGCGCCACCGCTGGCCAGCCTGGGTGGTATGCGTCCAGCTCGTCGCGCCACCTTGTTCTGGGCCGGCCTCGGCGATGTCGTCCATCCTCGGGTACCCAATCGGTGCATATAATATATAATATATTAAATACAACAAATTGTTTCAGAGTAAATGAAAGTTCAGTTTTTAATAATAAAATGGGGAGGCCCACAGCCAAGCATAACTTTTGTATTTGACTTGGCTCTCCTTTTTTACATTTATGTTTTTTCTGGGATTGAGATTAAGTATTTAACTTTTGTGAAAATCTTTAAAGTTTAATCCCACTACGTTTTTTATGTGCCTATCGTCGCTTTACCATCTCAACCTCGTATCTAAAAAAGTTATATACAATAGAGTCAAAAACCTTGATAATTATAGATTTTATTATGTATACTAGCTGTGCCCGCGACTTCGTACGCGTGGAAAAGTGATTTAGGGCAGTGTTATAATAAATCTGTTTTAAAAATATTTTTAGTTATAAAAACTGTCGTTGAGGTATTTAAAAAACTACTTTATGTTGACAATTCCTACTACCAGCTTGACAAACGACCGTGTACAATTACTATAATGCGAACGGGACTACTTGATAGTACGCTCACATACACGACGAACATCTAGTACTAAGATTTGTATGGATTTTGCGCCGCAGCGACTGCAGGCGATGATCGTTTCCACGCCGACTCTGCTGGTGTGGCGACAATGATATTAAGACAGCGCGCCGCAAAATTTTGCGGTCTTTTCGGTGCGTAAGTCCGACTCGCACTTGCCCGGTTTTTTTATTTATTAATAACCAAACATGTAGGTACTGATTATAAATCACTTCACTGTTAAAGTACTAACTGATTTTATACAGAAAAGTAGCAAAATATAGAAAGTCCCAAAAGAAAGAAAACAAACCTAAGTTGTACCTAACATAAAAACCATTCGGTCCATGATAAAAACTAAGAAATAAAAATATCAAGAAAAATATAAATCTAACTTATATTGACATAACTTTTTTAGTTTAACTGTAAACACAATACTTGTTATATTGATGTTAATCAAAATTCTATATATTATGCAGTTATCGAATACATAATTTGGACAAAGAAAACTATAAAAATGTACAGTAATAGTAGGCTGTAGTATGCATTTTAACGGACGGAATGAGAACTATAATATAGAATGCAAAATAATATTATACATTGCTAATGATGCACGCTGAGTATACCTCTCGGATAACGTATTGTATAAATGTAGGTACACTACTCAACTTTGCTATAATTGTATTAAAAGTACGGCATTTGGCGTATAGATAGATTTGTATAAGAGAATACTCTATCAATATTATGATATTTGACAAAAAAACCCATAATAATCACACTGTTAAAACATATCCAGGGCAGGCCGCAAAAGGCTAGAATTTCAAAAGGTATCTCGATTGGAATCGAGTTGTATCAACAGTTTTTCCCTGTAACACAGTTTAGTAACTATCGAGATGTTTTTAACGTCTATCTTATTAAATAGAAAAAACAAAAAAAAGAGCAATATATTTATGAAAATCTTAAAACTGTTTTTACGATTCCGTACCTCAAAAGGAAAAAACGAAACACATATTATACCATCATTTCCATGTCCGTCTGTCTGTCAAGACCCTTTTACTCAGAAACGCGTGTTGTGATGAAAATTATATATAATACTCAGGAACTATTGTTCCTTGAAGCAGTGAAAAAATCAGACTTCTTAGCCAATGCAATCAAAAGCAGTCGCATAAGTCGCTAAATTTCGTCATTTTCGACACTCGTAAGGAAATCCCGTGAACTCAAAATCATAAAATTTGAAACCAAGCAACGTCTAAAACGTTTTTAGTAACATTATAAAGATAGTAAAAAAAATTTGATTTTTTTAAACTTAGTACCGTTTGTCATGAATGTGTTTAATTAAAACTTATAACATACTTAGGTCTCTAATATATTCAAGCTGTAACCAAATCAAAATTCTATGTCAATCAGGTTTGTATGGTACTCTCGGTGTGCAAGTCCAACTCGCACTTGGCCGGTTTTTATTTATTTACTTATTACTAACCTACGCTAACAAATATGTATAGGTAATAAATACAGTACCTACTTATCACAAAGGACTGTACAGTAAAAGTACTAACTATTTTTATAGAAATAACTTTCGTAATAAACTCAAGAAAAAAAATCTTAGATTGTTCCTACCTAGCAAGCCTAAAACTAACAAATAAAAGTCACCCCCGCGGCCCCGGTGCGTTTGCTGCTAATACAATTTGAAGCGGCGCGCGCGCGCGGCGGCGCACGGCTCCCGGGCCCGGCGCGCGCTTCCTACAAACGTCCAGCAAAAACGACATGATCTTTTAATATTGTCATAACTTTTTTATTTATGAACCGATTTACATAAAACAAACACTAAATGTTAAGTGAAGCTTGCCGCAATATATTAGTGAAAAGTACATCTTAATCGGATAAGCCGTTTCTGAGATTAGCGTGCACAAACCCACAGACAAACAGACAAACAGACAAACAGACAAACAGACAAACAGACAAACAGACAAAAATTTGAAAAATCATAGTTTTGGGTACTATTGCGTAAATAAAGGTCCCCTATCTTATTTTTTTTCAAATATCTTCAATGTACAGACACGACTCCTCTACAGATTTATTATATGTATAGATAACTGAACTTCATGACAACAAAATCCATGTTGTAATAAAAATCTAAAATTATTAAGTTTGTGGACAATACTGAAAAGTTGTAGTTTTATAGATACGACTTTGTGAAGATAAAGCGACGTTCTATTACATTCGCTTTTTTCTTTTTTTTTTTAATTCGATTTCTTCGCGTTACGGCAGAACATGGCACATAGGCTGGCAAAATCATCACCCTTTCTTTTAGTTTCGCCGTAGTCAAGTAAAGACAAGCCATATCACATAATAACTATACGTTAATAAATCTGTCTGTCTGTCGTGTTGTGACGTGGTTTAGAAACTGCAAATGATGCGTCAGTAGGTGTGCCCTGTCATGTTGAGGCGGTGTGGGCCGGTAACTTGTGCGCTTGTATCGCTAATGGGCTATTTGTGTTTATATTAGGCATAATTTTATAAATTGTGTTTTATATTCATTTAACGGCGGAAAGGGTTAGGCGAACAAAATAGTTAAACGTAAAGGACCTAATGTTGGTTAACCCTTGGGTACTCCGTGATCCATCACGCTGCCCTGATTAATTTGAGCGCTGCTAAATCTTAGTGACACGTCAACAACTATAGCATATTTAAGGGAAAATCCAAACAATGTTTAATGGCTTCCTCATTGTATTATGTACTAGCTGACCCGAGCCCACTTCGTTGAGCATGGAAACCGTGTAAACCTTCCCGGGACTTCCACGAATATTTCAGGACCAAAAATAGCCGAATCAGTTCAGCTGATCTCGAGTTTTAGCGAGACTAATGAGCAGCAATTGATTTTTATATAGCCAGTAATTTTTGAGTTAAGTCATACAAAAATACAAATCTTTCCACTTTATAATATTAGGTAGTGTAGAAGTGTAGATGTAGATGATAAATCACGCGATGAGGCGCCGTCCTTCAGATACCTAGGTTTCGCCGGCGCGCTGGCGCGGAATCTAGTATCTAGAGAGCGGTTTCAAGTAATAAATCTATTCGCTTCACACCACGTCCATCAACCCCCGTGCTAAGTATCCCAAGGACTAGTATTACAGACCACATAAACACCAGACCACATACCAGACAACGGAAATATATGTTTAATTATTTTATACTATACACAAATTTAATACACATCCATGACCCAGGAACAATGAAAAATTTTTTGTTGCGCGTTTGTAAGGGTACTATCATGTAGTACCCGCGTAATAGAAATTATAAACACGGTCATAGCACAGATTACTAAATAGTTACGTCATAGTAGGAGTTGTGAACATTTTCCAAGTGAAAAAACGCCATTAGAACCGACGCACCGAGTTGGATCCTCGGCGGCGTAGTCGTCCGTAATCGGCGCGGGGGCGTGCCCGGCGCGGCGCCAATGTCTACTCGATAAAACCTACATCCTTTATCGCCCTAAGAAAACAAGTAGTAAGTATACTTAGCACTTTCTCAGAGCGATGATATTTAATCGCTCGCTCCGCAGCGGATACTGGAAGCTTCCGTTCGCTCGGTGACGGTACCTGGAAGTCGGCGATTAAGATTAGTCCGTCTAGATTACCTGCTGCAGTGTCACCCGAGCCCCCGACCTCAGGAATGCATAAGGCATAATATTATGGTGGTAGGAGCTCTACAAATTGATGTGACTATTTGATTTCATATCGCTTTAACGCCTCGTGAGTATTTAATTTCATATGTCAAGCTTTAACGCCTCTGTGGTCTAGTGGTTCAGACCATCGCTCTGGACTCGAAGGTCGTTGGTTGAATCCCACGTTGGAACATCAAAATATGTTGTTTTCATTTTGGTTAGGACAATGCAGGCTGATGACCTGATTGTCTGACAAGAAAGATGATCCGTGCGTCGGATGGGCATGTGAAAAGGCGGTCCTGTGCCTGATCTCCCGCCAGTCGTGTCGGTTATCCGTCCCACTGGGCTACGAGAGTGAAGGAAGACAGAGTGCTTCTGTGTATCTCCTGCGTAGCTGGTCCGGTTTCAATGGAATCGACTACCGTTACCGAAATCGGTATGGAAGGCAATATTATTATTTTGGTTTTAAGAAATTTTGTTTTCTCCCTTTCGAGGGTCTACGAACTTGTGGCCAAACAACTTCAGGTAACATGACTGACTTTCAATTTATAGCTAAGAATTTGCGGAGGATGACTGCTTTTTGTAATGTTATGTATGTAAGTGGGTAAATATACAATACAATTTAACAATATTGTATAAAATTGAAATAATTTTAAAACATTTAACCAGTCGTATCACACGGTGAAATCATCTTGTATTTAATTATGTACAGGTAATTTATTGTACCACATGATCTGTGTTTTATTCAATAACCTCCCAGCTGGGGGCCGCGTGTTTGAACAAGTATAATTCAATTTGTTCAAACAATTCCAGTAATAAATTGTTCATTTAATATCATGGGCTTTTACATGGTACGATTTGTCGGATGTCGAGTCCGGCTTCCGACCAACTTTAAAATGGGTTCTATGTTTGGCTATACCGATGTAAAACTTATTATTTCAAACCTATTAATCATATTGTGTTCAATTTAAGTTTAATTTCTCAATGAATTAATTATAAAATATTGGGAAAGATGAAATGGTTGTTTGTTTGGTGGTTGGATTGAATAGTCTCCGAAACTACTGATGCTATTTGACATAATTATACATATTATTCACCGATATCGCCGAGGACTTCTATTTCTTAGCGTGAGTGTGTTATATAATTCCACAAGAAAAAATTCTGCTGATTATCTTTTTAACATCTATTTAATAATTTTAAAAGTACACAAATGTAAAATTGGATATTAAAAACGTAGATTATTATAAAAATCGTATCGGAATCGTGGTCGTCCGCCGTGTACATCCGTGATCCGACACAGGCTCACATCAGCCGCAGCGGGCGGGCGACGAGGCGCGCGAGCAATCGCATAACGCGACACCGTGCTTGCTTGTCCAGTGCCCACGCTGCCCACGCTGCCCACGCGGCGCGACACTCGATATGCATTATGCATATACTTCTTACCCGACTTCGGTGAAGCGAAAAGGAAGGGTAATTACCCGACTTCGGTGAAGCCAAAAGGAAGGGTAATTACCCGACTTCGGCGAAGCCAAAAGGAAGGATAATGTTTTGGGAGTCTATGTATGTTTGTTTGTTCCCTCGCAGCAGCCAAACTACCTATCCGATTTTAATAAATTAGGTGTAATGGTTTCGCGAGTAACAAAGGCTTTATAATTTTTTTGGAAAATATTGATTTTGAAAAAATAACCTCACAGGTAGGTAGTTGTCTCCAAAAAAAAAATTAAATTAAGAAAATTATCTCGTGTTCAGTATCAAAAGATACTTATGTCTAGACAAGCACATCACGAATATGTATTTAAATTATTAATAATTTATTTCTAATATAAGACTAGAAAAAAAATAAATAAAAAATAAATAAATAATAAGTAATAAATTATTATATTTTGTTGTTAAAATTCAAAATAAGCGTATAAATAGGGTTTTATAGAAAATCGTTAAAAATGCCTTAAATTTACTTAATATAGTAACATTCTTTAATCACCATGATATTTGATTTTTTCTACTAAACTGTCGACCTTGACGAAGAATGTAGAGTGCTTAAGATATTTTCATGCCGAATTACTCAATATTCTGTACAGGGGAGCTATATCTTAAGTGAAGTGGAGAACGATCCTGAAAGCTTTTGGCAATCTCCTACTTATTAACTATTAAGCTCGTCTTGTCTTGAACATCTTTTTAGGGACCGAATCTAGGCCGCGCAAATCTTTATGTAGCCTACATTATTTTTGACTGATTTTTCTGGCAACTTCGTACTAAGGAGAATCCCTCGGGAACTGCACATTGTATAGCTATAAAAAGCTGCCTAAGTCCTTCTACGTATTCTACTGTATGTCTGTGCCAAATTTAATTATAATCTGTCCAGTAGTTGCAGTAGCAGCCTATTAATGAAAACAAACAAACAAATTTTTCCTCTATTATTATAGACTTGGCGGCTAAGTAACTTTCTTTAATCACACGCTTTGCTATGTAGAGCGACAAGGACAGAAAGAATCTTGAAGTTAAGTGACTCTTTAAGAATCTTTTGGAAATGTTTAATATTATCAAAATATTTTTGCAAATATTTCCTCTTTATAACAATAGTATAGAAGAGATGAGACTTAAATATATTTTTCTAATAAAACTCTCATTATGGTAATACGAAAGCGGCTGTTATTGGAAAACTGATTATGTTGATGAGAATATTGGCGGCTGGAGCCTACATCTCAACATCGCAGATACAAAAGAGTCGTTTGATTGTCTTGGCTTTTCTTTTTTTTTTTTTGGTCTTTTCACCAGAGCTTTTAAATGAGGACGTCGGAGGCGGACCGTCGCCGTCGATTTTTTGGGAGTATTTGTGTTCTGTGAGCGATATTGCGGAGCCCACGAGCCATTAGGTTTTATTTTTAATCTGGCAACACTGCTATCTATTTTTTTTTAGTATGTACTAGTAGATTTTTAGATATTCTACATTTTGAATGCATTTTTTTAGATTCGAGTTCGTCTTCATCTTATGCCTATATCATTTTCATGAAAACATATCAACAAGAAATTTTTAAGTAAGTAAGTAAAAAAACCTACTGCATACATAGATAGTATTTTTTTTAAGTTAAAAATATAATTTTAAATCCTCAAAAGGCGAATGCTTCCAGTAGCAAAATAGGTACCTACGATTGATAAAATACTCTTTGCCGTAACAAATTGTAGGCTCTAGTTAGTCGGGAGCCGCGACACCCGGAGACAAAGGGGTGACCGGGCACCCTGTAATGGCGGTAATTTATACCGACATTAGCCGGTTCAAACCGGTTATTACCGGCTAGCGACCGCCGCTCCGCAGCGCGTTCGGTATTTATGAATATTAAGATATTAGCTAAGATCGCGGGAATATATTGGCCAATAAACTATGATATGGCAAAATTTACAAGCGGTCTGGCGCATTGGCGCCCGTTTAAATATGCAAAAGCAAAAACTTCAGACTCAAACAGCAATTAGTGTTTTAGACTCTGCCAGAAATAATAATGTCGCGTGAGGGTACTGTCTGGGTAGCCAACAAACTCCCAGTTGTAACCGATATAATATGGCAATATTATACACAATTGGTGTAGTTCACGTCTGTCTGCCAAGTTTTTTTCGGAAAGTCAGCAATAATAGGCTACCGGTTCAATCCGCCGAAAAGAACAGGCGCAGGAAACTCGCACGGGGTTGATGAAAAAGATGAAAAAATCACGTGTGCATCTTAGCTAAGCATATTTGTAACATATATAAATTAAGACAAAGTTAACAATAAACAGTTGATCACGGGTCGTTATTAAGCACCAAAGGGTTTTCATCATTTACACCCTGACCCTATCATTTATCAGCATCAACCTATCAGAACAGCATCATCATCAGTCTATCATCAGCATCAGCATCAGCATCAGCATTAGCATTAGCATTAGCATCAGCATCAGCATTATCAACAAGCAGCTGCACTTATCATCATCATCAAGGGTAGCGCGCGCTACAATTATAATTATTAAAGTTCCTTTAGCTACTGATGGTACTAAAACCCAATCAGCCGTCTACAACAAATATTTGTTACAAATCATCTGACGCCCAGTAGGCTTACTCCCGACACAATCGAGAATAGAAACAGTTCGATCTCAACGGCTTTTGGTATTTTCTTTGGTGGATTACTTTGAAACTAACCAGGATAAAGAAAATCGTTAGATAATTGCGTTTTATATCCCGGCCATATCAATCAACTGAAAATCAAAATAAACAAACGTAAGTATATTCGGAAGTACGCGGCACGATCGAATTTGAATCAAAATCGAATCAGTTTGGAGATTAAGGTTCCTGCTGGCCCACGAAGATTCAGTTGTTGAGCTTCTCAGTAAACTGATTATTAATTTCGTCGCGGGTCCCACGACAGAAACTTGGATCATATCAAAGGGTTTTGTTTGGTTGGTTCCCGCAGTAAATCCTGGCTCACAGGAGTTGCTGTGGTGTGAATGTGGGCCAGTGACTATTAGAAAATGCTACTTTTTTTTTTCGCCTCCGTAGTCTAGTGGTTCAGTGCTTCGTTCTCGACCCGGAGGTCGTTGGTTCGATTCCCGCGTTGGAAAAACAAAAAATGTTGTTTTCATGTTTGGTTAGGACAATGCAGGCTGATCACCTGATTGTCTGACAAGAAAGATGATCCATTCGTCGGATGGGCATATAAAAAGTCGGTCCTGCAGGCTTATTCCCGACACAATCGAGAATCAAATCAATTATATAGTTATAATATCAACGGCTTTCGGTGTTTTATTTGGTGGATTACTTTGAAATTAATCAGGATAAAGAAAATCGTTAGATCATAACGTTTTGTACTCCATATCAATCGACTGAAAATCAAAATAAACAAACGTCAATTTAATCCGGAGTACGCACCACGATCGAATCTGAATCAAAATCGATTCAGTTTGGAGAGTAAGGCGCCTGCGACTGATCTCCCGCCAGTCGTGTCGGTTATCCCTCCCCCAGTGGGGGATGACGACAGTGAAGGAAGAGCGAGTGCTTCTGTGTATTGCGCACACACTAGAGCATTATAAAATAACTCTTGCATAACTTGCCTGGTTTCTTTCAAACCGGCCACCGTCACCAAAATAGGTGTGGGAGGCATTATTATTATTACTTTTTTTGTTGAGTGTTTAGCTCAGTTTAGTTGAGAGGTTGACAGAAAATATACGAGTTTAACCACTGCTCTATGGAGGTCGTCACAATTTCTCTTTAATATACTTCCTGCGCGCAGAAGACAATCGCGCAGTAATCGTAGATACCTTTTGCCACAATGCAATGTGCATTGTTGGCACATCTGTGCCAAATTTCTTTAATTATTATTTAAAAAAAGTCATTCAGTCACTTTAGGAGATGCAGTTCACCATTCAGTATAGATTATTCTATATTAGGTGGCAATGATGTAGTCTGGTTCTCCTATAAAGGAGAGGTTAAGGAGGCTAAGGAAGCCTGCACAATAGGCCAAGGGCAACAACACGCTGAGTGAAGCCGATAGGAATGGACGTATAATTGCACCCCACGCAGCTGCTAGTGTCTTGCCAAGTTGTGGTCTAGTCGATGAAGCTTTCTTCTCTGAATGAAAACAGTTGCCCGTTCCGTCTCATCTGACTTAGTGATAGAGGCCTTAGATATGTCGCAGTCATCTAATTAAATCAGCTATTTCATTGAGTGACTAGCGTTTTTATCGAATGACGACATTTAATTGAAAGACTAAAGGACAACTCGTCAAGTTGTTTATTGTAACGTCCAATGTCTTGACTGAACATTGATTGAACGTCATTTAGTCATGTAGTCATTGACTGAACGTCATTTAGTCCGATTTTTTAACCGACTTCCAAAAAAGGAGGAGCTTTCTCAATTCGATGAATAAGTAGGTTTTTTTATGTGTGTTAGCGAATAATTTTCCGATTTTTTAACCGACTTCCAAAAAAGGAGGAACTGGAAAAAATTTAGTATAAATCCCTCTTAATTGGGGGGAGGAGGGGAGGGGGAGAACCCCCCCTACCACTCCCACCTTTAGGAGACTACTAGTTTTGAAGATATTTATGGTTGAAGTTTTGAGGTTATGTCTGTGTTTCCGGGATATTTCCAGGAGTAAAACAGGGGAGAAAGGTGGAGACGGCGGTAAGGGGACAAAGGAAATCCCCCCTACCCTCCCCTCTACTCAGCAACCACTAGTTAAGAAAATATTTACAGTTGAAGTTTAGAGGTTAGATAAAACAGACAAGTTCTACGTGGAGTCGGAGTTGATAGACGTTTTTGACGAGATTGTTTTTGGGACAATGTCGGTCTGTCACGTCTCCGGCGCTGCGGGAAATGCAGCCCCTTCGCCCATGCGTAACGAATGACAGCAACCAACACTCGCCTTAGGCAGCTCCGGCTTTCTGGTCGCCCTCGGCGACCAGCCTCCGCCGCCACGGCGAGAGCTGGTTTCTGCATTTCGTTACGGCGGGCGGGGGCTGCTCTCCCTCCGCGCCTCCGCGCTTAAATATACACTCTAGGGGTTGACAGACAAGTACTACGTGGAGTCGGGGTTGATAGATTCGCTTTTGGGAAAATTCAGTCAACTGACTGATTTTTTGTCCGCTCTCATATAAGGGCTATGTTACAATCCGCTAACTAATTGGACGTTGAGTGACGATTGTACAATCAATGTTCGGCCTAGTCTTTCAATTAAATGTCGTCATTCGATAAAAACGCTAGTCACTCAATGAAATAGCTGATTTAATTAGATGACTGCGACAGATAAATGGTGGCCTCGACTCTCCAGGCCTTAGTAAGTGTATAAAATTTAGTGGGCGGTGGGCCACGTCGATCGTCCGCGCCGCGATTAATAAACGATCGACCGCGCGCGGCACTGCGCATAACTCACACGAATTTAAACACTCATGAATCATTCAGGACCACTCTCGCCGAACGAATATCATCGCGGGCAACTACTAACTAAACTGTGGGCTTACTCCCGACACAATCGAGAATCGAATCAGTTCGATCTCAACGGCTATTGGTATTTTATTTGGTTTGATTACTTTGATACTAACCAGGATTAAGAAAATCGTTAGATCGTAACTCTTTGTACGACCATATCAATCTACTAGGAATCAAAATAAACAAACCTCAATTTATTCGGGGGTACGCGGCACGATTAATTCTTGATCAAAATCGTATCAGTTTGGAGAGTAAGGCCCCTGTATGCACACATGTAAGGTAGTAGGCCTTGGCCACTGCTGTATGTGATACAACTTCTATCGGAGGTTCGATCCTGATTGTCTCACAAGAAAGATGGATCATGCATGGATATGCGTCTGATGAGCATGTAAAAATTCTATCCTGCGTCACATCTCTCGCTCATTCGTACCACGGGACCACGGAGTGCTCTTGAGTATTGCGCACATACTTGGGCACTATGACTCCTGCGTAGCTCGTCTGTTTTCAATAAAACCGGCCACCGTCGCCGTATGTTTGGTTTAAAAAGTAGTGTTCCACTGGGATACATTGTTTACACGGCCGGAGTCACGTAAATAAGCTAATTATTAAAAAGCATTTCCAAAAATACATACATTTCCTATCTGGAGCAAACAGCTTTTAGCAGTACCTAAGGCCGCTAATTTGAACAATTTTTATTTTTTACTTTTCTACTTTCCTTAATGTACCTAATGTTCAAATAAAGAATTTTTATTATTAATATTTCTTAAGTGTGCCGCCTTTGCTTTGATTAAATAAAAAAGATAGAAACTTGCTTAGATCTATATTCCCACGGATAGATTTGCTAGCATTTAATAATTCTTATTTCTAAAAAGACTATTAGTTTTATTGATAATAAATAAGAATAAACATTATGCAAATGTATGTTATAAATAATTTAATACTATAGTACGTCCATTTTAAATTTAACCTAAACTTAAATAAACCAAAAGCATCAAAATTTTCACATGTTATCCACTTATTGTGCACACTTATTACACTTTCATCGGAAAACAAAGGATCATACTCCATTAAACAAAACATTTTATAACAATTAAATATCTATTATATTCACAATAAAAATACGCCATTTTGTCACTGCCGACTGTAGAATATAGTCTATTTATAGTCTATGGATTCATAGTCGCAAACAATATTTATTGTATTATATTCGCATCAATAACTTCTGTCTTCACTAACTGTCTGTGGT
This sequence comes from Celastrina argiolus, assembly GCA_905187575.2. Lineage (NCBI taxonomy): Eukaryota > Metazoa > Arthropoda > Insecta > Lepidoptera > Lycaenidae > Celastrina > Celastrina argiolus. The sequence continues at coordinate 1,010,891 of LR994591.1, read as the reverse complement.
TTCACTATAGATGGATTTGTTTACATTTGGGTTAAATTTAAAAGGTACGTACTATACATAATTCCAGTATAGTCATCTATTATACCTACTCTGCATTTGAAAATAAAAGTGTTCATTTTCGTATTGATTTGTCTACCACGCCAGCCTACTGTTGGGACAGGTAAATACTGATTAAGAGTATAAATTCGTTTAATTGGTATAAGGGGAAACGCTGCATACATTGAGCACCACCAGAACATCTAGAGCCCTTCCTTTTCTGACTTCCTCAAGAGTATCGTCTAACGTAGACAGGTCTATGTAAACCGGTGGACTCCCCCAGAACCCCAGTATACCTAGAACTCTTCGTTTCGAACTCCATTAAGGATGTCGTCGAACAACGAGAGGTCTACCTAGTTGGTGATGCGTGTTTAGTATTCATGGCGCGCGCATACAGAACCCTGAGTAAATAGCGCCCTGCACACTTACAGTTAACGCGGGGTCCTGCGCTCCGAAACGAAGAAATGCGCGGGGCTGATCGATTTGGCCTTACAATCTATACCAATCTATACTTATATAATATTATAAAGCGTAAGAGTTTGTTTGTTTGTTTGTTTAAACGCGCTAATCTCAGGAACTAATGGTCCGATTTGAAAAATTCTTTTTTGTTGGATAGTCCATTTATAGAGGAAGGCTTTAGACTATATAACATTACGCTGCGACCAATAGGAGCGAAGCGTCAGTGAAAAATGTTGCAAAAACGGGGAAAGTTATTCACGTTTGGGAACTTTCGTTGCGTGCGCTGCATAAACGGCTTAAGTCACTCAAAAACCCCGCGAACAAAGTCGCAGGGCACAGCTAGTGTAAGCATATTATTATTACATATTAATAACACCTAGGCCCGATTTGAAACATAATTGTGAGACGTCAGTCCAGTCCGGGATGCTGCCGATCTCTCAAGTATTGGCACCTGAAGCAATAGTCGACGTTTCGAAAATACCTGCCCATTGGTCATCTGGCCGGTGACAAACGCACAGCTATATCTTCTTCTTTCATCTTCTTATAACTTAGCGGATTTGATATGACTGCCGCAGAACAACTTTTTTGGATGCCCATCCCACGTATCTTGTCAGATAATCAGGTGCATTGTCTTAATGCAACTTGGAAACAGCTTTTTGGTGTTTTATATAAAAATTAATTGCTGTTCGTTAGTGTCGCTAAAACTCGAGGACGGCTGAACCGATTCGGGTATTTTTAGTCTTGAGATATTCGTGGAAGTCCTGAGAAGGTTTAAACGGTTCATCACAAACTGTTTCTATGCCCAACAAAGTAGGCACGGGTCAGCTAGTAGATTTTATGTATTAATGTGTTCTTGTAAACCGTGGACGATGAGCAGTCCGATCTGTACGTGTGCGGGGCGCTTAATTTAAGTCGAATACATCAGTACGCGACTTCTTCAGAACATAATTTACTGGTGTGTCTGCTGTATTGCCAAACGTACATACATTCGGTACAGCAACACGCAACGTCCTCTTATGGTAATTCAACTAATGCGTTTAGCATTCAACGGACGTACGCAACTATTAATCATATTTATTTGCCAATCACAAGTAGCAGATTAACATTTTATTACTTAATATCTCGGATATATTTCTGAGAAATCTTAAAATCTACTGCCGGTAAGTAAGTTGTCCTAAAATAACAAACACACATTAAGTTGTCTTTCACCGAATAGACAAAACTGTCTCCCCTGGAGCGGCAGCTCGGTGATCTGCTAATCTACTGCAAAATGTGACCTAGAATATTGTTTCGATGGTCGGTTGTCCTGCTCGCACATGCATGGCTTGCCGCGCGAGCGAAAGAGACAATTACATAGGGTACGAGTTGGTACCCTCTCCTATCGCGAAATATACCAGGACCCCCGTTGTGGTATCGTGGTGGTCTCTACAATAGCCCATGGTGGCCCAAGCCGGACCACCTACATCAATTGTACCCACTACTCACTGTACACATGCCCCTGTTTGTAATGTATGTCCAAAATGTACGGTTTATGATGGCATTATGAGGATTTCAAGCACTTTGTTGAAGAGGTATAATTTCTTGAAATAGAGTTTATTTTCGAGAAAAGCGTGTTAAGTTTCATTAGGAAAAATACCTTTGATTTTGTATGATCACTGATATGTGAATGTTCAGAATGATAAATGAATTACAGCTAGCGCATCTTACGTACATACCTACATTTTTAATCTTATACCTTTGTATATATGATAATACGTTATATCTTAATAAAGTAACAATAGATAGAAATACAATACAATACAAATATGTATAGTCCAAAAAATAATTTACAACAAATGGTGACATATCCTCTTACTAGGCTATGCTTGTCCTATGGGGACATCCAGCACAAAGTTTAAATATTGTGAATAAAATATAATTAGTAAGCATTATATTTCTGGAACAATTTAAAAAGTCTTAAAAGCAATGTTACGATTATTAATTCATAATACAATATAATGCTACAGGGCCCTGATTCAAAATTCCTTCGTTATTTATCGCTTACAAAGTTCGAAAACAAAATGTAAATGGAATTTGACATAATTTTCGCTAAATGACGTATGAAATCGCTTGTCAAATCTCATACATTTTGTTTTCGATCTTCGTAAGAGATAAATACATAGCGATGTAATTTTGAATCAGGGCATAGCATTATATTGTATTATGAATTAATAATCGTAACATTGCTTTTAAGACTTTTTAAATTGTTCCAGTTCCAAATAGGGATGGCATCTTAAATCGGGGGCCTGCTCAAAAACACTTCGAATTTGTACCAACGTGAGTTGAGATTTGAGGCTTATAGTTTGAAGTCTACACTTACTTTTCTTAGCGTGTAGTTTCGGACCTCATGCAGTAGATTGAAGTAGAAACATTTGATAGCTACAGTCATGATTTTCATACAATGTATACTAGGGATAAAAATCATTTTTTTCGATGTAAATCTCCAGATATTTATGGAAGCAAACCCCACACCGAGAAGAACCGGCGGGCTGCGAACACGTAGCTGTCACCTGTTCCTGCTAGCACGGGTCTAATGAGCGGCCGCGGTCGTGTCGATGCGATCGCCGCTCGTGCTCTCGTGACCCAGTAATTGGCAGACGGGACTGCTGTGGGGTGCACATCTCGATCGCTCCCCACTCCCCACTCCCCACACCACCACCAGTGTCGGTTTTATTGTGATGAACGCACGATCTCAATAGCGTCCGTTCCGTCATAATGTGATGTATAAACAAAGCAGAAAATGTTGCGATCCACAATTCAAATGCGAATTATTTAAGTATGTTATAATATTTTATCTATTGATATTTAATTAATATTGTGTTTATTATACGTTTATGTACCTATAACGTTGTTGGTGTGCGTCTGTCGTTCGCCTTGCAAGTGACCACTGGATCCACATAATTATTATAGTCATTGCTTATGTTTAGTTACTAGTCATTAGTCTGGATACGGAATTATTTCAGTATTCGGTTCGAGTTTTGTAGGTAGTTATATGTGTAAAGTAACTACGGTATATAAACAATCTCTAACCGACGACTGAAACATTAGATTTCATTTTTACAGTCGGTCAATCTCACTACTTACCTACCGAAATGACAAGGAGAGCATGCGACTTAAGCGCCATTTCATTTAACTATCGGTTCAATATTCGGCTGTCATAGTATAAGTAGCATCTATCGTCCCACCTTTAAAAAAAAGTATCAAGATTTTTTTAAAGCATACTGCACAGTTATTTAAAAAATGGCCACCAATAAAAAAAACAAAGTTTAAATTCAGAATACATTTGCATCGCTCCAAGGGCATTCCACGTTTAAATAATTTAACACGTCGCCCGGTTTGTCTTGAGATCGTCCGCAGATACTCCTACTAACTAGCGAGCGGCGACTGGGGTTCGACGCCGGACTCGGCACAAATAAACAAATCAACGCCACGAGTAACGCAAGTAAATGAATAAAAAGCGATCTCAAAGTGAAGAAATCTGATACGAACATCTAGACAAGTGAACGAGAGGGACTTAATTAGGCAAATGGGTCCAGAAAAACATACACAGCGATATACATAATAGTTAGTATCGGTTTTGAGGAAAGTAATGTTTATAATAATGTCTTGAGTTACAATATAAATCCAGTCAAACCGACGTAGATTAGCTTAAGTGCTAATTCATTAAATACGATGTTACCTTATTTCTTGTAAATGTATGAGAAGGCATGGTATTTTAATAAAACAAGACGTGTGGGTGAAACCGGGACTAAGATTGACTAACATAGAGCGATCATGCGTAGTGCGTAGCACAACCGTACTAGAAATGGGTCTTTTCTACGGATAAATAGAGAAAATCACAGTTCGATAGAGGTAATCTGTCTTGTTGTTTGTTATAACTGATTGAATATACTGTTGGTTCCTGATGGAAATTCATGTTCACAATAATAACACACAACTTTTTTCACACTTTTCCACTCATATTACGTTTTAATAAGTTTGTACAAGAACACGACCGGTTTCGATTAAATCATCATCAGGTGCAAGTTAAAAAATATTTAACTTTTGTGGGTAAATTGAAAATAATTTAAATACATTACGGAAATTAATGTTGCCCACTTCACGAAAAAAGAAATATATTTGTAACTATAGTAATTAATTTTGTCACAAAAAATTATAACAGCATCTATTTTTATTGATAAATTAATGTGAAAATAAGTTACAATATCCTGGAATTGTTGTTTGTGCAATTATGTATGCCTATTTCTGTGTAAACAAAAAAAGACGTGTGCTGTCAGACGTTTAAAAGTGCTCTATAATTTTATACCTCCCTGTTGTTAAGCTGTTTAGAAAGCCAGTAAAATGTTATGATTTTAATCACCATTTTTCACACACATATTTTAGCCCCATCAATAATACTGCGTGTCGCGCAGCGGACATGAGGCAGGTGCACAGATGTACAGACGGATAAAGGCGAGCTGAGTGACAAAAACAGTTTCGTGGAACCGCGGGCTTTAGGTCTGTTTGCTGCGAGCTGTGGCAACATGGCGGCTTCCGTGAAACAACGTCTCGGCTCATACCGGCGCCACAAGACACACTCACAAGGTGTAAATAAAATGAGCGATAATACTTTAGGGTGTGTATGTGCCTCGTATGTACAGTAGGTATACTGTGAACCAGCGCATAAAGACTAACTTTTGACTTTCATGTTTGTATGAGAAATGCCCCAACACTCCAGGGCCCTAATTCTCAGGCCTCGAACTTAGTTTTTACTATCGGTCTGTCCCGCTCATGCAAATGAGATTTAGTGCGCGTGCGAGCGGGATATACTAATATTCGAACTTTTTTCCACTGCCCGAGAATCGTGCTCCAGGGCGGCAATTCTCAAGCCTCGAACATAGTTTTTACTATCGGTCTGTCCCGCTCATGCAAATGAGATTTACCGCGCGTGCGATCGGGATATACTAATATTCGAACTTTTTTCCACTGCCCGAGAATCGTGCTCCTGGTGACAGACGGATTGACGAACAGCGAAGTCTTATAATAGCGTCCCGTTTTAACCCTTTGGGTAGAGAACCCTGAAAAAGTTCTAATATACCTACAGAAATATGTGAAACGTTAAAAAAACTAATAACATAAATTAAGTACGAAACTAACACCTACTAACTAACAAGAATACACATACCTAAGTTAAGAGGAAACACTACGTTTTTTTTTCCATACAAAAATAGGGGTCTAGGGTATTTCTATTTCCTCCCTGGATAATACCTCTAGAGTAACTATTTTTTTCCTGAATATTTATGGATATTGTTTGTACGTCCCTATTATTTCCTTTTTTTAATAAATTAATTATTTAAAGAGATATAGACGTTTAAAAACCTTAAAAAAATTGCCAGACTCTCCGCTATGTTTAAATATCTAGGAAACAGATTTGACTACAATAAACAACAAAATCAAAAAATAGGAACCTAGCTCAATTCTTTGTATAGCTAATACAAAAAAAAATGTAAATCGGTTAAGTTTTGGAGGAGGAAGCAGGAATCCCCTAAACGTCGATTTCTGGTACTTTTAATAGGTAATTTCAGTCCAAGTTGCTGTTGTCTCTATCCCGCTGGCTAGCTAAGGCACTGCGAGACAGCAATAGATTTTATGAATACCTATTTTGTATTTCTCTCAACCGTGGTGTTTCCTCTTAATATTGTTTAAAAATGTAAGGGAAATAAAGGCTTATAAATAAATAAATAAATAATTGTGAAACGTTTTTTAAAACGACACTTACAGACAGACATCCCTTATATACTCGTTCTTTGCAGAATCGCAAAGAACATGAGAACTTCTTAATTTGTTTTTAAACTCTACGTTTGAATATCGTTAGTTATTCATATGGTATTGCCAATTGTTGGTAAGTATGTCTATTGCGGATACAAGCTGGCTGTTACATATTAATTAATACTAAAGGCTATAGTGTTCGGTACTCGGATTAAGGGTCAGCTCACACCCAGACGCGGAACTCACTTTTTATGATAGCAAATCAAAATTAAACTTTATTCACAAAAATATACACGTTTCATTGCCAGCGGTATGCTATACGAAAACTTAAGATATGTTTTCCTAGAATAGCGTTGCCGTAATATAACCAGCGTTATACAGCGGTAAATTAATATTTTCAATGTAACCAAAATAGCAGGTAATTATTACCGCCGTCTACATACGAAACGCATTTTACCGCTGTATTATACATCCTATTACAGGGATCTACCCTAGGAGGGATATATCCTAGGAGAATGGAGCTTATGGGAGTTTTCACACGATATCGTGGCAGCCGCGTTGGAGCTGCGGAGTTTCCGTCACCACAGTGCCAGCGGCACCGCGACCTGCGCGGCACAGTTATACCTTATAGACGTCTTTCCTCTAAGTGTTTGTGTGTGTGACCACCCAACCAAACTCGTACAAAACAAACACTTGTAAACAGATCCACTACGCAGTTTGGTCGGCTGCATGACTTAAAAAAAAATAAAGACTTTTTATAATTATTTATTATTAAAAATTGAGCAAACTACGGCACCACTCGCCGCTGCCGCCGCGGCACAGACTCGACTCCGTGGCGCCGCCATGTGTAAGGCTTCATATAGACCCTAAGGAAATTAATGCAGTGGCGTCGCCGCTGCCGCCGCGGTGTTGTGTAGAAACTCTCTTAAGCTACATTCTTCTAGGACAGTGTTGCCTAAAATAGGAGCTTATTGCGTACCACCTCAAAAGTTGATGATCCGAGTGCGCGGCGCCGCGCGTCTCCGTATACAATTACCCTAATACGTTTATGCGGTAAATAATGTATGAACTATGAAGTCAAACTACTAACTAGAGTATTTCGGTCACGTACGGACTTGGAAGGTGCTGCTACAGTACCGAGTAGATACTACAGGCTTATTTATAAAGAGTTTGGCATTGTGGAAAATCAATGTTGCCTCCGTCGAATATTAAGTACCGATTTCACCAACGCATGTTAGTGTTAACGGCTTGTTAAATACCATGCCTTCTCATTCATTGATAGGAATTACGAGAGGAGCAGCATGATATTTAACAAAGGATTAACTTTACCAATGCTTGGTGAAACACGCTTTAAAGCTTCTTAACAGATTTTTAAATCGTCCTAATCAGTATTTAGTATTGTATAACGTTCTGTGTACTTGCCAGTGTGTACTGGCAAGTACAGTTCTGTATCAGAACGGCAGTTATTATTTACTGTGCTCTGTTATTATTTACTGAGACTTCGGAACTCATAGGTAAAATAATGGTCAAGATAGAGAAGTGGCCCACTAACAGCATCAAATATTGCAACGGCCGATGAACATACACTTTTTCTAGAAACTGTTCATGGCCTTCGGGTCAGCTCACACCCAACTGTATTTAATTTATCAGTTTGAACTGATGCGTAGACGTCATTAGCGGGTGCGATCAAGGCTCAACCTAGACCAATTTTGCATGTGGCATTTCTGGACCCCTTTTTTTGTTTTAGACATTTTAGAATACTTTTTTTGCGAAGTTGGGATATAGTTTGTTTAAAATGTCGAGACTGCATTACAAACTAATAATGTAATATTAATTATTATTAACTTCGCTTACCCGCTACGTTCATCAATGAGCGCTCAGAATGGCTTGTTGACTGAAATGTTAGCTGATCGGCGATTTGATCAGCCATTCAGAAACCGGGGGCTAGTATTTTTTGTATGAAATCTGACGTGACGTCTGTTCTTAGATATAATTAATTTCTTGGGGTAAAAATTATAAGTAAACCCACTTATAATTTTTAATTTCTTTTATAGTTATTTGTTATTTCTCTCGTTATCAAAATACCGACCAGGAAGTAGACAGTAGAGAGTAGACCACCGTCACATGCTGACACGTCATCATGACACATGCATCTGAACACCTTATCTGTCGAGTGACATCTATGAGTCTATGAGCAGGTAACATTTTTTATGTCTTCCACGAATACTCAGAACATCTACACTAAAGGCGAAAGATTGGTTTTTTTTTATTGGCCACGAAACTACTGGGCCGAGATATATCGACGTCTGTAGCGCAGTGGTTGAGCCCGTCGGTGCTCGAGCCCGAAGGTCGCGGGTTTCAATCTCGCCGAGGGAACAATAGTGTTCCTGGGTCCATGGGTCCATGTGTGTTTATTAATATACAAAAAAAAATATGTGTATAGTGTAAAAGTATTAAATACATTTCCGTTGCTTGTACCTGTAAAGTTCTTCGGATACTTAACACGGGGCTAGATTGACGTGGTGTATTCTGTCCATAGATATTAGTATTCTAAAAGGTGTAAAATAAATGAGTGATAATACTTTAGGGTGTATTTATGCCTCCTATGTAGATCATTCTGTGAAAGTAAGACGCTGGAGTAAGACCAGTGCTGTAAGACGTACTTTTGACTTTCATGTTTGTATGAGATATGCCTGAACATCATAAATTTACCCATACAATAATTAAAAAAAAGTACCTCTTTCAGTGCTGGTAAACTCTATATACGGGACCCATACACACCCTTAAGTATTATATTACTCGTTAATATTATGATCTATCGGGCATCGGTAAAGGAGTTGATGTACTGCTCATGGTCTATTCTACATTATAGACTTGCATTGGCGAAGGTTCTTCTTTAGAAGGAAAGCCTACCCCCCACCGGAGCTAGGCTCTGAACCACTAGACCACGGAGATGTTATGAATGGAGGTACAGGCAGCCCACGCCACTGTGGAGTATCTCGGGAACGAACGTATAATCTTCTTTAGCACGCACGAATTCGCGGGGTGTGTCTAGTCTTGATTTCATGAATAATTCTATTAAAGCCACATTCCGCAAATATATCGTACATTAGTGATGCAGCGACCGCCATAAATTGTGAATCAGTGAGAAATATCAAATGATCGTTTTACAATTCTAAAAACTGTAACTAAATGTCACATTCCGGTTTATTTATTGGCATCCTATAGAGATAATGTCTCGATTTGCAATTATTGGAAATGTTCTTTGGCGAAGGATGTTGTCTGAGATAAATTTAACTCAAACGTAACCAAAGTCCTCTTGATACAACCATAGATTAGTCAGTGATGCCAATTGGCCAATATTAACGCATTGATTATTGTTGGCTACATGAATCCATAGACTATAGACTATGTTCTACAGTCAGCAGTGTTCAATCAAATAGTAGATTCAACCAGACTAACTAGTAAGATACAATTTTTGTACTAATTTGGGAAATTAAATATATTTTTTCAATCCTTCTACTATTATAAATGTAAAAGATTGTGAAGATTTATGGATGTTTGTGACTTCGAGCAAAAACCAAAAAAATCAAGCGCGATAAGTAATAAATATAGATCATAGAATAAATTAGCAAATGTATCGATATCGTAAATGAGAGCAGGTTTTTATCTCGTTATAGATTCTGTGGAAATTGTCGAATTGGAGTATTTATGCAAGAGCATTGGCCTTTCTACCTATCAACTGCCTGGATCTAATTATAGCATCTAATTTATGTTTAGAAGCTGTAGCAGAAGGTGTTATTGAAAAAATGTCATAACATTTATTATGGTCTTTTTTGTAAACAATTTTTATTCAATTCAAACATTATTATTTTAAAATTAAAACATAATAATGTAAGTATCTAGCAAATTAGCAAGACGTGACTGTGGTATGACAAATTCTGAACCTTTTGTTTCGCTCTTAATTACCTAGTTTAGTTCTTTACACAGGTACAAATAAGGTAGATGTTATCTCAAGCACCGGGTAATACCATAAAGTAGCGACCAAAATTCCTATCGAATGACCCGTAAAATGACTATCGGAGACGTCTCCCGTAAGTGACCGGAGAGGCTTTTACCCAGAAATTCAATTGTGAAAGAGTACAACATAAAATGCCGGAAGAAATTCATCACAATTGGCAGGTAAATTGTTTACTCACGGACAATTTGGGGCTAAAAGGCGCGCCAAATTCCATCATAAAGCCGCCATATTGACTTTGTCGCTGGTCGTAAATCTTCCCGCCAAAACTGAAAAAACACAATGGCCGCCTGACAGCCCGGACGCGGCAAATGGGATGTTTACACAACAGACTCAAAATAACCTTTTTTTTAAACTTAAACCGTTTAATAGATTCATTTTAATTGTCATTTGTATTGAGATATTTTGGAGAAACGATATAATTTACCGTTTTAAGAAAAAATGAGCGACAATATGGCTTGTTTAACAAAGCTTAACCTAAAAAAAATTATGAGATGAATATTTGTTTTAATTTTGTTCATGCTTTGTAATTATTGCTTAAGGTACCTACTCACTATTTTAATAGCCGTACACTGTTTATCAATGTGCGTGACGTTACCGATTGGACGATAATATGCAGTGTAGTGTATACCTACCATACGCTACCTTCAGCCATTGAGTTATAAGTTATAACTACTAGTAGTAATATTAGTTCAATGCCTTCAGCCCATAATTTATAGGAATTTATATTTTGCACATGTATTTATTGCTTTATATAGGTATCATGGTGATTTTTAAAACTAGTTTACCGAGCATGTGTATGCGAAAGCGATCATCGACCATAACATAATCAAATATATTAACGTATTAGTCGTCAGTCCGGTGTGCAAATTATTCGGCGATCGCTTTGATGTCGACAGTCGAATTGAATTATTTACACTGTTGACCATTATAAAATAAACCTAAATAAATATTTGATTTATGCAAATCAATTAATATGTGTAATTTATTATTGTGACAATAATAATATGTATTATAATTTATATAACGAGTAGCGATTAAATACAAGTCAATAACATTATTTCACATGAATTTATTCCGCGCGTAAGTATAACAATTCCTTTGAGAACTTTCGACAGAAGGGCAACTAATGCTATGGTTTAAAATGTTTGTAAATCTCCCCCAGTTGCGAGACGCATATGCTGTAAATTTCCTGTAAACTGTAGGGGACCCTCCAACGGAAGAAATAATTATTCCCGAATATAATTTATGCTCCATCTTTTCTGATATACCAATTTTGGAAGTATAATGGTGTTGGGAATTTATGGAGGGTGACTGGAGAGACGCCAGCTTCGGAGGCTGAGTTGGCACGCCGTTCGTCCTGGCCGGCAATAAATGTCAGCCATCTTGCCTTCGTAGTTCGCGGTATCGCGTGGCTCCATCTAGCGCGCGTCGGCGACGCAACTTTTTTACTTACTTTTTTTTCTTGGCAAAGGAATGCGACCACCCAAGGCCGAACAATTCAAAAGTACGTTTCACCCTCGACTTATCCAGTTAATTGAAGGGAAAGATTGCGGATCCTGCGAAAGTGATTTTGTTGAGCTCCATCGAGCTCTACTTTTTTGCCCAACTCTTATCTGATCTTACTTCCCCTATAGTGTTTTGGCTCTCAATTCCGGAGATCGGGGCGTTGAAATTCGCAACATATTATATTTTTTTAGTCTGGTTAGGACAATGCAGGCTGATCACCTGATTGTCGTATAAGAAAGATGACGACGCATCCATGCATGATGGCATGCAAAAAGTCGGTCCTGGTCTAATGTCTGAACAGTCAGTCAACTGTCACTACGAGAGTGAGAAGGGGAGAAGAGTGCTCTTGTATATTGCGTACATACTTGGGCACTTGTAACTTTTGTGTAGCACAATAAAGCCGGCCATCAATGCCGAAATGGGTGAGGGAGTTTACATATAGCCCTTCGCTAGTACGCCTTGTTTCAATGAAATCATTAACCAACACCGAAATCGGTGGTAGAGCAGTTGTTATTACTTCACTTAAGAAAAGAGCAAAGTACAATCGCTATCTCACGCGACAACGACCGTCTACAAACTGCAAAATAACTTTTATCATTTGCGTGATAGCAAAAGTTATATTTTTATAGTTTTCTTAACCTCATTCGGTATCGCTCGTAACTTTTTACTGGGCCGGCGGGCGAGGTTGCTAAAACTGTAACAGCCGATATCTTTTGTAGGTTAGGTTAGGTTAGGTTAGTTAAAAATGTTATCAGAAATATTTCAACGTGACCCTAGCTTACATTGCGTGGAATGTGTCCTTGATATATTTAACTTTATTTAATTGGAGATAACCTATCAGAACTAAAATATATAAGCAATTTTTTAGTATTGAAGAAAAAACTGTGAAACAGTCAAAAGAAAACGGTTTGATAAAATTCAATTGTGCTTCGCATCCAAACCAAACAAATTGAACGGGTGAAAATCGAGATTAAACTGTCACTTAAACATTTTAGGATACCTATGTCGTATTCTAAAGTCGGTTGTTTAGATTAACGTACTTAATACTTATACTTTACGAGGTACGACATAATATTCTAAATTTTTAAGTGACAAATCAATTATCTCGAAATTGGAATTTTGCAACCATTCAAACCATTCATGACTTCAATTATTGTTCCTTAACGTTACTTTACGGAGCTTTTAAATGTTCCATGCTTATTAATTAGCTATTCAATGTTTCTATCGAGTGACTATTTACATCAGACTAATATAGCAAAATTGAGACGCTAAAAATTAAGTTAGGCCTGTTCATGACGTCCGTGAGCTGTGATAGTATATTTATAAGTAGGGGTTATCGATTATAGTTTTCTATAACATAGTATTAGCGCAACTAATACTATTACTAGTAAAACAGTAGTTTCCGGATGTTGCACCTGGCAACATTGTTCCCAACTAGTAACTACCCGTGACTAAGTATTGGCACATTAGTTGTAGGAAGCAATTATCCCACTAGTGGCCATGATTTGTGGGCCGTTTGTGGCCCACATTGTTCTCCCGCTGTTGCTACGCGCAGTGTTGCAAACTCTCGAAAATATTTAACGCTAAACTTAAGTCAAAAGATACACTTACCAACAATGTTCCTAAAATATTATTCGCTTCACGTTTCTTATTTGAAGATAAGAGTGGATGAAGGTGATATACGCAAAATACTGATTTCGAGAAAATTGAGGTCAAACTGTCACTTAAAACATTTTAAAATATTTCGTAACAAATCGAGTACATTAATGTAAAGATCCGTCTTTAGAATAAATGTATTTAATACGTTACAACATTATATCATAAAATCTTTAAATGACAGTTTACAGTCAATTTTCTGAGTAGAAAATTTTTGCGACATTTAAACCTTCATCCACTCATGTCTTCATTTTCAAATCGTAAAAAAATCGTTATAGCGTGTCTATATCGGAGGTTCATAAAAAGTAATAAATAAAATCCCCAGAAAATAACTGTAAAATAATATTCTCCCTAAAATCCCTGTATAGGCTTATTCCCCCTATATAGGGGAAAGCTTCCAAGTTGGTAACACTGTACGCACCTGACAGTACAGTAGTACGTGAAAGTGCAGTCTGTTAGCTTATTTACCTATACATGACCTCTAAGCCGAGGCCATAAGGATCACTCTTGTTTTAGTCTGAGGTAAATAACTCTGTATCGTCACTCTGACCGCTCATTAGGAACTGTAAAGCATAAACAGTCACATGTCAAGGTTTACGCGAGTGCGAAGCTTTCGTCATAAATAAAATAAAATTAAAAAGCCTTATATTTTTACTAAAACGAATACAGTTGTATAACAATATAAAAAATAAATTGAAAACTAACATATAAACTAAATATAAATAAACAAATGAATAATATTATACTGGTTTAGTTTGGGAAAGTAAGAACCCCTCTTCTCTCGAAGGTGAAGGCCTCCTCTAGAGCTTGGGTAACAAGAAGAAACTTCGTCGGTAGGGCTCCAACTCCGATTTCGGTGTCGGTTGCCGGTTGTCATCATGTTAGTAGCGACACTACTGGTCATAAGCCTCCCCCAAAGTATATCATGGGGAAGTTGCATATACAAGTCACGCCTGGCCGGCCTGGCGGATGGCGGGCGCAGTATGAAAAACAATGTCCGCCGAATTTTTTTTTCACCGTTTTCCGGATATATATTCTATCTCCTTTTCACACACGCTGACAGGAAAGATGATCCATGCGTCCAAAAAGTTGGTCCTGCGCCTGTTCTCTCGCCAGTCGTGTCGGTTTTTAGCCGACCTTCCGACGGGGATGAGAGGGTAAAAGGAGAAGAGAGTGTCTTCGTGTATTGCGCACACACTTGGATACTATAAAATAACTCCTGCGTAGCTGGCCTGGTTTAAAAAAAATCGGCTACCGACGAAATCGGTGAGGGGAGCTATTATTATTATTATTTAAAACGAATCGTAGTCTCGGCTATTTGCCGGATGAATGACTCAGGTACGGGCTGGTGCCAAGTATCCTGATTCATGTTATGTGAAAAGAAGTGTTATAATTGAGGTGTAGAGAAAGATGAGGAGGGGTTAAGGAAACGACGAACTATTGAGCATGTATCTATGACGATGGATTTATTATTATTATTATTATTATATTAAAATGTTTAAGTGACTGTTTAAACTCAATTTTCTGGGTAAAATATTTTGCTACATATCACCTTCATCGATTCATGTCTTCAATTAAATAAGTATACACGATGTTCACGAGAATCTGTTGGACCCCTCAATTGCACATTGTATTCCATCGCCAAGCTCAAAACCATTGGACCACGGAGGCAATAACAAACTATTAACTAACATAGAGAGACGGACTCCCGGGCCCCGATTCAAGATGCTATCGTTATTTATCGCTTACGAAGTTTGAAAACAAAATGTGTGGGATTTGACATAAGCTTCGCTAAGTGACACATGAATATGCTTGTCATTTAGCGCACCTTATGTCAAATCCCATACATTTTGTTTTCGTACTTCGTAACCGATAAATAGCGATGACATCTTGAATCGGGGCCGTTTCTTAAATCGAATTCTAAATCTACATTTGAATTGACAAGCCATTCTCTTAACGCTCATTGGTGAACGTGGCGAGTGAAGTTGTTGCGAGTGATTCTCTCTCATAAACCGGGGGCTTGACAAGCAATAAAACAATGTAACTACAGGGCTTAGTCGTTCAGTAAGAAGCGGGCCATAACAGTTCAAGTTAATAGTTAAAGTTTTATCTCCAGTTTCGGGCGCCGATCGTCCGCCATTTTTTCACTTTGCCGATATTTAACGAGTTTGCGGATTTGGCGGTTTCTAATTCGGCGTTACAAAGTTTCGTAGCTCTCGGTCGGCAAAGTAGTAAATGTGTCTAGACTGGCCATATTCAAACATATTCTTATAGGGGCCGCAAACATGTGTCAGCCATGGTGTCTAGCCGCAAGCTAAAACCATTAACTAGGTATCTTTTGTAGTGTATGTATTTCCAAGTTAACGATGAACTCACTTTAAACAATGCTAAGTCCTGATTTCACCAACGCATGTTAGTGTTAATGGCTTGTTAAATTACCACGCCTTCTCATTCATTGATAGGAATAACGAGAGGAACAACATGATATTTAACGAAGGATTAACTTTAACATTGCTTGGTGAAACACGCCCTAAGGGCTACAATCTTAATATTTGGAAAAAAAATGTTTTTCATATTTTTTTACTTCAAATGGGCCAATAATAAAGTACGGTGGGCCACATGCGGCCCGCGGGCCGCAGGTTGAGTGTAGGTGGTCTAGACAGTCATTATTAAAAACGAGCGATAATCGGTGAACTACTTTTTGTGGGTGAAAAATAAAATTGAAATTGACTAAGTCCAAGGCACACATCATACTAAAGGCCAGAAATAATATGGAGGAAATAAAGAGAAAGAAAAATCGGGATGATTATCGGTCCGACAAAATGTAGGCCGTGGGCGGGCACACTCCTTGTGGTCATTTTAAACTTTGATTTTTTTAACCCCCATTTTTTAGTTAAAAGAATGTTATAACTTTGACGTGTCTGTCTGTGGCATCGTAGCTCCCAAGCCGATTTGGCTTAAAGGTTTTGTTACCAGGCCATAAAATCTTCAAAAAAAAAAAAAAACCCAAGCCGATTTTTTTTTTAAATATATCAGTCGAGAGTGTTCTTAGCTATGTTTGGTGGAAATCGGTTCGGGTCTTCAAGGTCATCAGGTAGTTTGTTAGGTGTGATAGGAGTGTTACACGCTAAGTCGGGGGGTTTTATTAAACTTTTTATTTACTTTTATGTTTCTGTGATTTTCCTAAAAGTACTGTATTAAACACGACCTTCTTTCTGTAGGACTTAAAATCAGGCAGATTTTTTTTGAGTTATATTAAGTAATTTATATAAGGTGCCAAAACAAAAAATGCTCTACGCGACATTCACTTTACACTGTATTCGGCTTAATATATGAACCATGAATCACCCTGTAAATTCAGAAAATAGCCCCCGGTCATCTTGGCTTAAGCATAAGTTATTTATAAAAAATTTGGTTATACATAAAAGAAAATTCAGTTATTATTTCTGAAGGTAAGCAGTTTTTGAGTAACGCAAATAAACGAGAGCAGTAGTAGAGTTCTCGACGATCAAATATTGGGTCCAGACTCCAGACTCCAGACAGACTCCAGAATTTATTGGCAAAGCAATAAATACTTTAATATATTTACATTAGTTATATTTTATATTGTGGTGGTGGTAAATGTCCAGTCGCCGTAACTCCGGTGTTTACCATTTTATATTTTCTCCGATGCTCGAATGTTTTCAGAAACATAAAACTATTAAACCGGCCATTTAAAATAATATAGTGCACTTAAAACAGTGTGATGCGATTAATGATTTACTCGCCTCCCCGCCGGCGCAGCGTCGCGCGCGTTGCGAAATCAAAGGAGAAAGCCCATTTCAGGCCCAGAGCGGACAGCCGTCTTAAGAAGACTTAATTTCTCTAGAAATGTACCATAAAGAGACATGATTTTTGATAACAATCAAATAACCGCCACTATAATCAGTAATGTTCCGATAAAAAAAGGAATTTTATTGGATTATTTGGAATCTAAATGTTAGTTGAGGTGAAATGTTACCTGATGATAAAACTCTAATCGATCAATCCGAATATCGATTTATAAACAAATAAAATAAACTCATGTAAAATACAAATAACGGGCCACTGTTCGTAATTCTGTAAAGAATTAATTAAAAGAAAACATTTATCTCAAAACCAACGTTTACGTTTGTTACTATCAACGATAACGATTAATAAAAAGTCATATTATATCGATTGTTTTTTACGTGACCGATTTATCGATTTCATTTTTTTGCGACTAGCGGCAACACTGATGACTGAAATGTCATTTTTCAAACGAATGATTTTGACCGTTCGCTTGTTGCTTAATGCATTTAATGTGGATGCGTTTTGTTTTGTTTTCGATTTTTTTCACCGCAATCTGGCTTTCTCGCCTGAACTTGTTTCACGTACGACTTTGGCATTGTTTTACTAGTTTTGTTCTCTCCTTCTACGATTACTTAGCCCTGGATTAAAGGATTACGCTATTTGATTGTGCATACCAAAATGTCTGAAGAACATTGTTTATGTTGTGGTAATAATGTTACCGAGAATCGTATTTTAGAGCCCGAAGAATTAAGTGTCATACAAGAGTGGGTTGCACGGCAGCAGGTAATCATAATATTATAATAAAATGTTTCTATTATTTCTTTCATTATGGTTTAATCGTTAAATCTTTTACGGTTGAAAATATTTATCATTAATGTTAATATGTTTTAAAAGCCTCAATTGCTGGATAGCAATAACTGAAAGTCTTGCAAGGGCTATCTTATTATATCTTACTATTATAAATTATTGAAAAGTCGGAAAAGGCCTTGAAAATAAAATAGACAAAAAGTTAAAAGAAATTTATTTCTACAATAATGGCGCCATTTTAAGTTTTTTTCTCAGATTTCTAATACTATTAAGATTTTAGAACAATCATTTTTAATGCGATTTTTTGATGTCCACATTGGGCCTGAGACACTATGGAGAGTGGGCTTTCTCCTTTATGGCTCAGTAAATAAAGCTGCATTTTCCTGATAACGCTGTAGCCAATATACAAATATACACAAAGAGGATATCACGAACCCTATCGCTGTCGCAATAAGCGCGATATTCGTCTGTCGCGCGACGCGTCGGTTTTACATTGCTAAGTGCATAGGACAAAAGTTTGCGTGGGTTGGCAATTGTTGACGCTAAGCTCGGGATCATGTCGAGATTTAAATAACGCCCGTGATACATCGCTCGCCGCTCTGATTCTTATCGCTCGGTGTTTCCGTCGCGAGTCTGCGATGTACTACAGACTACCAATATAATAAGTACAACATGCTAAATCTGAGATGCATTTGCGAAATGTCGCGTTTAATGTCATACAAAAGTCGTAGCGTCAAAATCAGCTGTTTAATGGACAATACGAGACGCGATATTTATTATGCACTTATTTCACAAACGAACCACCCAGAAAACTTAACAATAAAATTGTATGGAGACAGGAGTTACTGTACGAGTATATGAAACGTGAATCAGACAATAAAAAGGTCTGGCTCCTTTTTAAGAAAGTTTAATTGCTTTTCTGGCTTAGGTGTAACGTGTTGCCCGTTATTACTACTAGTAGTTACTAGTTTACTCCTAGTATTTACTAGTTTATTCCTAGTATTTACTAGTTTACTCCTAGTATTTACTAGTTTACTCCTAGTATTTACTAGTTCACTCCTAGTATTTACTAGTTTATTCCTAGTATTTACTAGTTTACTCTTAGTATTTACTTGCCTCCCCGATTACTTTTACACTTACTCCTAGTATTTTTTTTACCAGTATACTCCTAGTATTAACCGATATTACTTTTTTCTCAATTTTTTTCTAACATTTTATTCCACCAACACGTGTTAAAGTTAATCGTTCATTAAATATCATGTCATATCTGTCGTAAATACGAGAAAACAAGCGTTTGCTACTCTTAACCTGTTAATATACCATGCCTTCTCTTGCCTTCTCATTCATTGCCAGGAAATACCTACGCGAGGTATAATTTGATATTTAATGAAGGATTAACTTTAACATGTGTTAGTGAAATTGGCACTTAATATAGAGTAAAATTTTTGTTACTAAATTTAAGATGACAACATTAATATTATGTCTATTTGTTTTGACTTCTGACCTTTTTAAGATATTATGTTAAAAAATAAGACGTAGAAAAGATTTAGTTCTTTTTTAACTCTATAATAAAAATATAATTATAATATCTATGGGCACTTCACACCACGTCAATCTGGCCCCGTGCTAAGTATCCGAAGAACTTGTGTTACAGGAACCAGACAACGGAAATATATTTAATACGTTTATACTATACATATATTACATTTTTTTATTATGTTATACACAAATTTAAAACACATCCATGACTCAGGAACATTGAAAACTTTTTGTTCCCTCGGTGGGATTCGAACCAGCACTAATACGCTCAACCACTGCGCTACGGAGGTCGTCAACTCTACCTCGTTTACTTGTGAGTTGTGACTTGTGAGTTTTGTGAATAGGTGGGAACGTTTCACCTCTTTCTCGTCAAGTTGCATCTGGTGGTGCCGCGTACGGGCCGGGGTCTTCAAATCCGATTGTCATCCTTTACTATTGACATTGGGGAGTTAGAGCTACTATCGAAACTCGATCATTCGAGATTATTGTCACTAAAATATAAATTACTGTAACGATGACGCTAGTCGCCAAGTTGATATACTAAGTTGATTCGTGACTGATTAAGTTATTTTATAGGTATTTAAACAAAACATTAAAATACAATACAGTTTTAGTTAATGAAATCAGGCGTTACTTTGCGGAAATCCATAGCATAAAATTTTAATATATTATAATTAGCAATATCTCGCGAGAAAATTATAACCACAACCTGCAAGCAGATGAGTGAGTGTACGCATAGGCATGCGTTTGATGCACCTCCCTCCTCCCACACTGCTTATGCATACACTCGCAAGCAAAAACGTAAAAACACCACCACCACACAAGCACTAATGTTAACACGATCGTGCTAAGCCCCACCACCATGCAGGTTGCAAAACTCGACGCGCGTTTCGCTCCGACCCCGGAGCATCCTCCGGATGTAGACTCTGCGAACAATGTCAATTAGAGCAGTAGCACTTGAACAGGGGTTGACCGCGCCGGTAATTACAGCCGACCTCCGATCGAGTAACTGGAAGACATAGTAGCTTGCACAGTCTAGATACGAGTATAATCCGATTCAATATTATTAAAATCGTATGGTAACAATCGGTGCCTTTTGGTGAATTATAACATAAATACTTTTGTTTAGCCTTTCAGAAACCGGATTTTTTTGTTTACGTTAAACCGAAACGGTGTACTCATAGATCTCATCGGGTATTTTGCACTATTTTATATTCATTTCATATTAACATAATATCTAAACAATTAAAATCAAGGACTGAAATAGGATACGTTTGTGAAAGGAAAATTTAGGTGACATTCAATAGATATCTCTATTGTCACCTAAATTTTCCTTTGCAAATTATTAATGTAAAATATACCTCCGGGTCTAGTGGTTCGGAGCTTTGTCCTCGTCCCAGAGGTCGTGGGTTCGATTCCCGCGTTGAAACAACAAAAAATGTTGTTTTCTAGTTTGATTGTCTGACAAGAAAGATGATCCGTGCGTCGGATGGGCATGTAAAAAGTCGGTCCTGCGCCTGTTCACTCGCCAGTCGTGTCGGTTTACCGTCCCACTGGGTTAGAGTAAAAGGAAGAGAGAGTATCTTTGTGTATTGCACACATACTTGGGCACTATAAAATAACTCCTGCGTAGCTGGCCTGGTTTCAATGAAATCGACTACCGACATCGAATTTGGCGAGGGGAGCTATTATATTATGTAAAGGTTACATATTCAAAAATATAAATTATTATTTATGATCAAATATGTGTATGTTAATCCCGACGTATTATAATGTCGAACGTTACTTTAAAGTGAGTTCGACTCGAGAACCACTAGTAATGTAAACAATGCACAAAATATACGATTGTTTTATTGGGCAGCCCGCATCCTTCGAGACGTGGGGGTGTTTGTTTAGTTGTTCGTTTACGGGAGAGACTGATATGATGACGACCTCCGTAGCGCAGTGCTGGAGCGCGTTGGTGTTCGAGCGGGAGGTCGCAGGTTTGAGTCCCGCCGAAGGAACAAAAGTTTTCCTGTACCATGGAGGTGTATTAAATTTCTGTATTAATATAATAAAAATGTTAAATATGTTTATGGTATAAAAAGTATTAAATATACGTTGTCTAGTAACACAAGTTCTTCGGATACCACGGGGTTAGATTGACGTGGTGTGAAGGGTCCATAGATATTAATAATAATAATAACAATAATCCCATGACTCTCACCGATTTCGGTGTAATCCGTTCCGATTTAATGTGAACTAGCAATCATAACCCGCGCTATTAATAATACAATGTGAGATACATTAATTTTGACGAATTTGAAATTTTATTTACATTGTACCACTATTGAAATTCTAACGCTGAAAAGAGCCTGTAGCCAGTTTCATTGATACCAGGCAAACTACTCAAATGTTTATTCTGCCGAAGTGTAAGCGCAATACAAGAACACTTTAGGTACTGTGATAGCCCCGTGGAACCGATTGCTCACATGTCTGCTCGGGGAACCGGGTTTAAGTATACGCACATTTGACGTATCGTATGAAGACTCATTTGTCTCAGTCCCTCTCTCTGTTAGTGCCGCGTCATGCCGTGTTTACTTATTGTCAGTCGTGGGCGGCATATTGTATACATTGTATGACAAGCAGTACATAAACTTGACATGATTCGGTCGGAGTGTTGTGTACACAGACGGCAGAGGGTCGTTTAAAAATTCACAGCAATAACAAAACAAGAAAAGACACACTGAAGGACTTACTTCGAAAACGCACTTCTCACAAATGTCTGTTCTACTCATTCATAATAATATGTATACATATATAACTTGGGATATGATTACCTATATTAAATTTTCTCATTCTGTAATGTTTTCCAAAAAATTTTTTTACTTTCGTTATACTTGCGACATAAAGTAAGAAATAGTAAACGGTAAAAAAAATTAGACAAAAAAAAAATACATTTCTAAAATGAGGAAAGGTGGTACTTATAATCGTATCTCAAAGTTATAGTGACTGTTCTTTTTACACAGTGTTTAATAAATATTACGTACGTACTGAACGTCTCGATAAGGATAACCAAATTTTCTTCGTAAATAGTAAGATAGGTAGCACAGTAGGTAAACTATGTATCGCCGATTGAAAACCAACCAGTAGCATCCCATTACGGCGGTATAATATAAACGCCCTAAAGGTTTAATCCGGGGACTGCCCGGGGCGGACCTTCCGTTCATCCGTCAGGATTAACTGGAGCTGAAGATGCCCAGGAAATTATATTATTGCTACTTTCCGTTTCTCCGCAATTTGAACTGAATCTCTGAACATTGTATAGGAATTTTGTTAGGTAATTATTACTAGATATTGCGAGGAAACCGTACATTTCACCGCAACAAAAAGTAGCTTAAATTCTTACACGTAGTTTAATCTACATCTGTGCCAAGTTTCTTTAAAATCAGTCCAGTAGTTTCAGAGCTTATTCAATTCAAAGAAGCAA
The DNA here is from genome assembly GCA_905187575.2 of Celastrina argiolus. Lineage (NCBI taxonomy): Eukaryota > Metazoa > Arthropoda > Insecta > Lepidoptera > Lycaenidae > Celastrina > Celastrina argiolus. The sequence continues at coordinate 987,801 of LR994591.1, read as the reverse complement.
AAAAACCTATTCATATCAGTTATAAGTAGATGAATAATTATGACTTTATTGGAAATATTATTACTATGAATACTATATGAATATATTATATTTATATAAGTACTATATTAATATATCAAAGTCCATAAAAATCATTATTTACTCCGAAGTCAACATCGCACTCGGTTTAAAACCTTAATCTTAATAGCAAACAGTAACAACTACCGCTTTCATTAACGAATTAACTCGATAGAGTGAAGACTGAGTGAACTCTACGTGAAGGTAAATAGTCAATTTATAATCAGTCGAGGGCGAATTTAAACGAGATCGGTAAATATTCTTGTCGCGGGTCTGTCTGTCTGTAATGCCACTATGAAGTCGAAGTTGGGTACACAACCCAACTTCGACTTCATAGTGGCATTACCTAATGTCTGCACCACATTATCCTACCATGGTGGAAACTAGAAATCCTTCAAAAACTTTAAATATCAAATCTATTAAAAATGTATTAATGTGCGGTAATAATTTAGATTTGTGGGGTATGAATTATAATTATCTCATACGTATCCCGACAGCTTTATATTTAAAAATCGAGAAACTTACTCAAAAATAATTAAGCCAATGTATACTAGAAATAGCCACATTGTGGTCAAAACAAAATGAATTGAGTGTGCGTAAATTGCAATGTGTTATGCGAGTTAATATCGAGTTCCATCAGTAGGGGCGATCGGTTTTACAGAAGTAATCTGTATGCAAATCGCTCTTGTTAATATTGCACTTGGGGCACCTGCACCACCAGCTTGCTGAGTGCGAGTACCTGTCACTTCTCACCGTGAAGAAGGTGACTACAATGGCATCGAGTTCATACCATTGTTGACGATTAAAGGCCTAGTGGCGTATAGGGCGTTGTTTCGATGCCATTCAAATTGTTAACTTCTTCACAACGAGCAGCGTCAAGAGCTTGCACCTAGCTCACCACCACGCTTCGCACTCAATTATTAATCATAACATTAAGCTGTGCTCGTTACGTTTTTATTAATTACTTAGCGCAGGGCGGGGGCGCGCGGGTGCGATTCTCATTAGAGCGAGGATCGAGTGTGTCGCGGGTATCGAAATAATTACTTTTTCACTTCGCCGACTTATTGTTCGTTTGTGACGTAATTGCTCGCATTGTGCCATTGTGTGTGACAGGTGACAGTGTGATTATCGACGCCGTTTTCCACCGAAATTAACGAGGCGCGATATTTCGTTAGTTGTTTTAACAATAGTGATGTTAACTGTGTCGTTGAGTCGTTAATTTCGATACGAACAAAGGCTTTATTGTGCGTAACGACTTACCAGTTACCACTCGACAACTCGGGAGATGAGCTCTGCTCCTGAAAATAAAAGACAATTTGTTAACATCAGCATCCTACAGGGCCACACTATAGAATATTATGTGGGTTCTGGGAGAGAGATGGCCGCCGGTTGGCGATTATCACTGGACCATCCTTACTAATGGCACATAACAACTCTACTACGTAACTTATCACTAGTATTATAAATGTGAATGTACGTTTGTTTGTTACGCTTTCAAACGAAAATTACTTAACCGATCGTCATGATACTTAGGACAAATTTGCTTAGAGGCATTAGGAGTAATATAATCTATACTAATATTATAAAGAGGTAACGTTTGATTGTTTGTTTGTTTGTTTGTTTGAATGGAATAGGCTCTGAAACCACTGAACCAATATGAAAAATTCTTTCACCGTTGGAAAGCTACATTCCTAGCGCTGAACATAGGCTATATTATATGTTTAAAAAAAGTAGGGTTCCTTACTAAAACCCCAAAAATGTAGCCCAAAGTGTAAAAAAACGACCTCCAAAATTTCTTACATCGTGTGCGCTTCGACAACGGCTTGACCAATTTCGCAATTTTTTTTTACGGTATGTTCGTTATTGTCACGAAAAGGTTATTATGAAAGAAAATGTTGAAAAAAATAAGCAGAAAATTAGAAAAAAGAAGAAAATACGTGATGGTCACGCGGGGTTTGAACCTGGGCTAGATCGATTCACGTCGTTGCCAGTTTATATGACACGGGTGTCATGGTAACATCATTGTTTACAAATGGAAAATAAAAATTATGAAATGCTATAAATACCGTTTTTATATCAGCTTAAACTATTTGGATTAATAAAATTATTAGGATTAACAAAAACATGAATCCAAATAGGTAGTTTAAGCTGATATAAATACGGTATGTATAGCATTTCATAATTTTTGTTTTCCATTTGTAAGCAACGTTGTTACCATGACGACGAAGACGTTTGGCTGCGTTTCCATTGACGCGGGGCGAGGCGGACAGGAGCTTGCGGTACCCGAATTGACCAATCACTATGCTCGAAATCTCTGCTCCACTCCGCTTGGGAACCACTAAGTTCCTATGCGCCCCGCTCCGCGTCAGTGGAAACGCCAAGATTGGGGAGGTTTTCCAAATCTATACATCTATACAAATAAATAAAATTGAAGTGTCAGTTTGTAACTTTCAATAAGTTTTTCTAAATGCATATGACATTTTAAACGATATCTTCTGCTTTTATTTTGCATTGGCAACGATATTTACTGAAAACGAAAACGTAATTTAAAAAAATTTTATCTGTCTGTCAGCGTGTCTCTTTGCTCCGGCTAATCTCTACTAATCTCTGGAACGGCTGGACCGATTTTAACGAGACTTTCACTGGTAGATAGCTAAAGTTATAAGGATTAATTTAGGCTACTTTTCATCATCATCATCATCGTCATCTAACTAATGATCACCGAATCGCCTGGACCGACTGTGACGGGAGCATTCACCGGGCTTAGCTTATGTTAGTAGGAGTAATCTATACATCTATATGTATAAAAGTAAGTCGTGAACTAGTTAAATTATTTATAACTCAAGAACGGCTTTATCGATATGGCTGAAAATTGGTGAGGAAGTAGCTTAGAGCAAGTAGACGGACATAGGAAAAAGCTGTAAAATGGAATAAATTCCATTTGACAGCGTTTCCGTGAACGTTGCGGGTTCTGCGTTGTGGGTTCCGCGTTGCGGGTTCCGGGTTTCCGTGTTGCGGGTTCCGGGTTCCGCGTTGCGGGTTCCGGGTTCCCGCGTTGCGGGTTCCGGGTTCCCGCGTTGCGGGTTCCGGGTTCCCGCGTTGTGAGTTCCGGGTTCCCGCGTTGCGGGTTCCGGGTTCCGCGTTGCGGGTTCCGGGTTCCGCGTTGCGGGTTCCAGGTTTCCGTGTTGCGGGTCCCGGGTTCCGCGTTGCGGGTTCCGGGTTTCCGTGTTGCGGGTTCCGGGTTCCGCGTTGCGGGTTCCGGGTTCCGCGTTGCGGGTTCCGGGTTCCCGCGTTGCGGGTTCCGGGTTCCGCGTTGCGGGTTCCGGGTTTCCGTGTTGCGGGTTCCGGGTTCCACGTTGCGGGTTCCGGGTTCCGCGTTGCGGGTTCCGGGTTCCGCGTTGCGGGTTCCGGGTTCCCGCGTTGCGGGTTCCGGGTTCCCGCGTTGCGGGTTCCGGGTTCCGCGTTGCGGGTTCCGGGTTCCGCGTTGCGGGTTCCGGGTTCCGCGTTGCGGGTTCCGGGTTCCCGCGTTGCGGGTTCCGGGTTTCCGCGTTGCGGGTTCCTGGTTCCCGCGTTGCGGGTTCCGGGTTCCCGCGTTGCGGGTTCCGGGTTCCCGCGTTGCGGGTTCCGGGTTCCCGCGTTGCGGGTTCCGGGTTCCGCGTTGCGGGTTCCGGGTTCCGCGTTGCGGGTTCCGGGTTGCCGCGTTGCGGGTTCCGGGTTCCCGCGTTGCGGGTTCCGGGTTCCCGCGTTGCGGGTTCCGGGTACCCGCGTTGCGGGTTCCGGGTTCCCGCGTTGCGGGTTCCGGGTTCCCGCGTTGCGGGTTCCGGGTTCCCGCATTGCGGGTTCCGGGTTCCCGCGTTGCGGGTTCCGGGTTCCGCGTTGCGGGTTCCGGGTCCGGGTTCCCGCGTTGCGGGTTCCGGGTTCCCGCGTTGCGGGTTCCCGCGTTTCGGGTTTCGGGTTCCCGCGTTGCGGGTTCCACGTTGTTTTTTTTTTAGTTGAATTTCATCATAAACTCTTTTTATGCTCAACGAAGTGGGCAAGGGTCAGCTAGTACTTAATAACTTTTTATTCGACGCGGGCGAGGCCGCTTGCTAAAGCTTGGTAAGCTAGCAGCTTAGCGTGGGCATTCCCGTAACCCCTTACTTTTTGGAGTCCCGTACCCAAAGAGTATAATATTATATAAGTGATTTGGAGATCCTCATTCACATCATTCAGAGTAGGGCTTCCCTCTGAAGGAGATCGGCCTTTGCTACTGAAAGCTAGTAGTAGGTACCTGTATATATATATATATATATATAAACGCGAAAGCTTCTGGTAATTGTATGTTGACTGTTGTACGTCTTGTCTTATTCAAACTGTCAACGGGACGAACGGGAGTGACATAATATTATTGGCGGAGACTCGACGCTTCAAGTTTTCACATTTATATCTATTGTTAAGGCTTTGTATAACTTCAATTACTTTGAATGACTATTTGTATGCCGAGAAGGGGGTATCGAGCCGACTGGAGCATTTTAAAATCGTATAAATACTCGTTAAAAAAATAAGGACAAAATTTGTAAAAAAATTACTGTCTTTTCACATTGCATTACTAATTATACAAACAGAAAAAGGTGATAACGTTAAAATGGTTGCATTTTGCTTATTGTTAAGCTATATTAAAACGAATATATCAATTTATAAAAAAGGACTATCCTCTGGTAAATACAGAGAATAGTTTTTTTTTAATTTTTCAATGAGACGTACTTAAATTTTCAGCTGGAAGCTTGCACGCTGCCTTAGTCCTGATTTCACCAACGCATGTTAGTGTTAACGGCTTGTTAAAATACCATGCCTTCTCATTCATTGATAAGAATTACGAGAGGAAGAACATGATATTTAATGAAGGATTAATTTTAACATTGCTTGGTGAATCACGCCCACATCACGCCCTTATAGTACTTCCTATTATTGAAATACGGTGACCGTTTTGCGTCAACAAAGTCAGCTGTTTTAAAATTTCCTCTTCGTAATCAGCTCGATCGCAACTTCGCTAAAGGCGAGTCCCAACTCCCAAGATCTACCAGAATTCTTTATGAGGTACTTATACCAGATACCACGGTATATTCAACATGCAGCATGCGCATAACTCACGCAGCTGCCGCGGTGGGGTGCCGTTTTTTACTGCGGGCCCAGACTGGAGTATTCATATTTATTTAGGAACGACCGCATCCCATACCGATAAGTATCTGCTATTTGTTTTAGTTAATAGTGTATCGCGTATGTCATAAATCATAAACAAAATACCTGGATCTTTTACCTTAATTAATAAAAGCCGTGGCCTTGGTAGACCGTCAAGCGGTCGCAAGGGTGCAGCTTCGATTCCCATGTTGTGGCGTGTACCATTGGGACTTTTAGATCTCAATTACATTACACGGACGCTCTAACGGTGAATAAAAACATCGCGAGGAAAACAGCGCTGAAACTACTGAACTGATTTTGATAAAATTTGGTATGGTAATTTAAGATATGGATTGTAATACAGTGAAACTTGGTTAAGTGGGACCTGGATAAGTGAGAAACCTCCCTAACTGGAACTCATGTTAAGGTCCCAACACTTTGGCACTGAATTACCTCTATTAGTGGGACGAGGTAAGCCTCTATATCTGGGATTTGTTCTTTCGATTTATCATCATAGTTACCTCTATAACTGAGACAGCGAATAAATTTTATATGCATAAACCTCTGTTACTGAGATAACATTGTTTGTTTACTCATTTTTATTCTACCCACAAATTCCACACGTAATTCCAAGTACGTAAGTACAAATTTTGAGCTTCAATTACCTTCAGTTTTAGTTTCGCTTTACTATCATCATACAGATGTTTATTTGAAAAATGCCAAAACGAAAGCTAAAATCATTATCATTTCGTGAAAAACTGAAGTTAATATCCGTTTATGAAAGTGGGAAGACACGCGAAGAAGTTTGTGCCGAATTTAATGTGCCAAAATCTACTCTTTGTAGAATAATTTAGAATAAACATATATTTTTTTTTTATTAAAACTCATTTACATACATAAAAACGTTATTTTATTTAATGATCGCACCTGTATATAACTGAAATAACCTGTATTCTCACCTCTATTAATGGAACCCTCTGTAAATGAGACAGATATTTATTTATACCTGTATATCTGAGACACTGGGTAAGTGAAATACCTCTATAAGTGAAACGACATTGCAGGTCCCTTGATGTCTCACTTAACCAGGTTTCACTGTAACATATATATACTACTTTTTATCGCATCAAAATGCGATAAAAAGTAGCTCTTGCGAGCATTTCGTGCGCCCACGTATCGCGGAACACTAGACGTTTTGATTAATAGATGTACCTTTTTTGTGAGATTCATAATATTTTCTCAGAACAAACGTCTGCACGATAATTGCTAAAACAAGACAAAGTCTCGACGTGTTAATTTTTTACTCATATTTTGTTCACCGTACCGTTCAGCAGAAAATATGCACAGTTTAAATAAGCAATTTAAATACCGTTCTTTATAAGTATTTATTTAACCTAAAATTTTAACCTTCTGTTGTATTTCTTAACTCTACCACATGTATAAAAGATCTACTTTTATTCTGCCACAGTAACATAACTCCACTTATTTACTTTTCTTAGCAAATAGCATGTACATAATATTAAGAAAAGTTTACGGCCTTTTCGAGTCAAGCAACTCGGGGTTACATAGATATTTAACAAGTAACTTCAGGATCCTAACCCTAGACTTTCTCTAGTCTCTTGCAACTCTAACTTAACCCAGCCAGGCGCAAGAGGGCCGCGGATGTATGTTTCCCCGCGGCTCCGCCAACAGTGTTACTGCCGAAGTATTGACGAGTGTTTAGTGGGTAAAGACCGCGTTCAACTCTCCAAACTGATTCGATTTTGATTCAAATTCGATCTTGCCGCGTACTCCCGAATAAATTGACGTTTGTTGATTGTGATTCTCAGTCAATTGATATGCTGCCGTCTTTATCATAAACTTCCTTCGAGATGCGTAATGTCATTTTCTCGACGTGAAAAAAGGCGAAAGTGGGCCTTACAAGTCACTTCCATATAATATAAGAATATCTACGTACGCTTCACACCACGTCAATCTGGCCCCGTGTTAAGTATCCGAAGAACTTGTGTTAGAGGTACCAGATAACGGAAATATATTTAATACTTTAATACTATACACATATCTAAGACTTTTATTATATTATATACAAATTTAATACACATCCATGACCCAGGAACATTTGAAAAACTTTTTGTTCCCTCGGTGGGATGCGAACCCGCGGCCTCTCGCTCGAGCACCAACGCGCTCAACCACTGCGCTATGGAGGTCGTATCCTCAGGACTACTACAGTAAACTAGGATAATAAGAGTGTGGGATAAAAAGATCAATTTTCCTGTCCCACACTCAATCACAATACAATCACCAAACTTTAATAATTACATTTTAAACTACAAACGGGTGAGGGTAGACCGTCAACACTGTTATTGTTCTCATCGCCATTATTAATAATGTTAATTGCTATACGGGTTATAACAGTTATAAGTCATAACTGTGTGGGATTAGGATTGAGGGGATAGTAATTATAATGTCATAATAATAGCCCTCCCACCGATTTAGGTGGCTGGGTCGTTAAAACTAGTCCCATTGCACACGATTTTATAGTGCCCTAGTGTGTGCGCAGTACACAAGAGCTCTCTTTTCCTTTTACTCGACGAACGACTCGACTGGTGAACAGGCGCAAGACCGATTTTTACGAGTACATGCCCATACGACGCGACGCATGGATCATCTTTCTTGTCAGACAATCAGATCAGCCTAAACAGAACAGTAGTCTTAACCAGGTCATCAGTCTGGCCCGCTAGCACACGCGCCTAATCATCCGTTCACGAGCGGGACAGACTGAGATTCGAAACGAAGAAATAAGCCACAATTTGACAAAATATGTTTAACAAAAATAAAAACTAAAATGAAGGTACGAATGAATTTTTTCACAATGGTCTGCCTGTGCGTGTGCGTGTGCGTGTGCGTGTGCGTATGCGTGTGCGTGTGCGTGTGCGTGTGCGTGTGCGTGTGCGTGTGCGTGTGCGTGTGCGTGTGCGTGTGCGTGTGCGTGTGCGTGTGCGTGTGCGTGTGCGTGTGCGTGTGCGTGTGCGTGTGCGTGTGCGTGTGCGTGTGCGTGTGCGTGTGCGTGTGCGTGTGCGTGTGCGTGTGCGTGTGCGTGTGCGTGTGCGTGTGTGTGTGTGTGTGTGTGTGTGTGCACACGCGCCTAATCATCCGTTCACGAGCGGGACAGACTGAGATTCGAAACGAAGTTCGAGGCACGCGAATCAAGGCACTGACTTGGAATTATAGTTATACGAACGTGGGAACCTGAGACACAGCTCTAACATCCTAGACCACAGGGATCTATCTTATAACATAGTCATTTAGGTAACTATAGAGATAATAAAAAAAACGAAATCTCTATCGGATCGAATATCGTATCGGAGGTTGTACAGCGGCCTAGACGTTAATAGTCCTAAGCCTGGCGCTCCCCGATAACGGGACAAACTATCAAACCACTAATTACCTAGCTTAGGTACAACCTACTACGTAAATTATTATTAGATAAGATAAGATAATGTTTATTTCTCACCAATAAATACTTAAAACAAAAGACATAAAGTAATATCGAAAACAAAGAAGTGAGGAATTTGGTGGGCTGATACCTGAACTAGGAGGTTCCTGTGTCTCAAGTAACCAACCCTCCTCTCCACACAGTGTACACTATTCTTTTCTTTTAACACCAAGAAAACATTTAACACATTATTTTTATGGCAGACATTAGAAATAAGCCACAATTTGACAAAATATGTTTAACAAAAATAAAAACTAAAATGAAGGTACGAATGAATTTTTTCACAATGGTCTGCTTGTGGTCCAAGTTACAAGTTACAAGATGGCTTAAGGCAAATTTAATAAAATAACACATTTAGTACAATAATTTGTTAGATGTGAAACAAAAAAAAAAAAAAAAAAAAAAAGAAGTGTGCGTGTGTGTGTGTGTGTGTGTGTGTGTGTGTGTGTGTGTGTGTGTGTGTGTGTGTGTGTGTAAGTGAGTGAAATGATCCTAAACCTATAGTAAATGAGTACAGACTGGATTTACCGGTTTTTTTAATGTATATAAATACTTAAAACCTCTTATTTCCTTAGTTAAACAAAATTTTCTAATAACCATGGACGCTTTCACAGTTCACTAAAATATGTTAAAACTTTATGCTAAATATAGATGATTTTTTTTTTATACACTTTTTATGATAATAATATTATACACATCAATAACTAGAGGAACACCAAGATGATGTTGTTCCTTTGTCGAGAACCCGCAACCTCTGGCTTCAGCACTAACCGCTGACCCACACAGGTCATCTATATTTGTTACAATTTACAAGTAGACGTTCGCCGAATCAGGTACTAAAATTGCATAACCCCTAATATGTTACACAAATATGTCAGACGATTAACGCTACAAAGTATATCACGCGCTGTCGTAACTATATCAAAGGGCCGTTCAAAGGGAACCATCGGCCACAACTGACTAATTCTCTGTGATTCAAATCTTTATTTGTAAACATAATCCAGGAAGCTTTCGCGCGCACATGCTCCGCGCGCCATTTTGTCGAGAGCGCGAAAATCAAAATGGCCGCCCGCAGTTTCCCAGAACTTGTGACTTAATATAACTATTAAACCGTTTCGATTGTGCCAGTAAATAGAAATCATTGCGTTTAGGTTCTGTCAATTGCTGTAATTGTCGAACTAACAAAGCTATTAACATTTATGTTGTTTTGAATCTCTAATAAAAGGTAATGAGGACTAGTGATAAAGCTATTTTCTCTCGTCATGTCAGCCTATTATACTAGATAGACAAGTAAGACTATACATAATATTATGAGAAATAAAATAAAAAACTCATTGTACTGTAGAGAGACGTCAGTGAGATATTGCTTAAAGTTTTAACGAAAAAATAAGAGGTCATATTTTGTACGCGAGGGATACTTTGTTGATAATTTACATTCAACAGTAGGTTTTGCGGTGAAGCTGAAATTTTAACCTTTTGATCCTTTTAACTCTTACCTCTACCACACTCTCTTCATTATTTAAAACACTTTTGTTATTTCAGACATTAGGTAATAAAAAAAACACCCACAAACAAAGACTACAACAGCGCGCTATAATGTTACCAATTTAAATATTACTCACTAACCGAGCATGCAGCAAACAAAATTTGTTCGTTGATACAATGTTACATTCATTTGTTCGAACTTAATCGTTTTGTTTACGCTTAGATTAAATTGTATAAATATAATAAAACAAGATGTTCCCAGCAATTTTGTGCGCACAAAAGTAAATACCATTGGAGATAAAACACAATAAAAAAGCCCAATATTCTTCCCCATGGCGCTACTCCAATATTATATTAGTGTATAATTTCATCGAAACCAGGGTTCTTACTCTCCAAACTGATTCGATTTTGATTCAGATTCCATCGTGCCGCGTACTCCCGAATAAATTGACGTTTGTTTATTTTGATTCTCAGTCGATTGATTGAGGCCCGACCTCAAACAGTACAAAAAGTTGCGATCTAACGATTTTCTTTATCCTGATTAGTTTCAAAGTAATCCACCAAATAAAACACCAAAAACTGTTGAGATCGAACTGATTCGATTCACAATTGTGTCGGGAGTAAGCCTGGAGTACAGTCGATTTGGAGAACAAAGCAAACAAATAGATCGAAGAGATTTCCTCTTATTAGTATAGATAACCTAGAAAGTGCGACAGTAAAATACACTTTATCAAAGATATTCAAACAAATAGAGTAACAAATATCATATGAAAGGCCCGTTAGCCCATTTCGGCTGACGAAGGGCGGTTATCTCAGGGCGGCTGAGCCTGGGCGGGCGGCGACATGATAGCTTGGCATTTTTCCAGTCAAATAACAATTACTGGGGCAATATATCTTGCTGTATCTCAACAATGCTGAAGGGATGTCTTTTATTGTACCACTGAATAAGAGAGTTAACTTTTTGGACTACATCATCATATATAGTACGTCCGAGATAAATTTAACCCAAATGTAAATAAACCCATCTATGACACAAACCATAGACTAGTCAGTGATGCCAATTGGCTAATATTAATGCAATGATTTTTGTTATTATAATATTCTTCAACCGGCAGTATCAAAATGGCAATTTTTTTTTGTGAAAGATTTTCATTTGATGTTTAAACATATTAATTATTGTTTAATTGTTATAAAATGTATTGGATAATGAAGTGTAATCCTTTAACATTCAGGTGAAAGTGTTGATAAGTGTGCACAATAAGTAAATATGTGAAATTTTCGGAGTTTTTGGGTTGTTTACGCTTAGGTCAAATTTATCTCGGACGAACTATAGTAAGTATACCTACCATCAGATGATATACTATAATCATCTGATGTTGTATATCTGTATATCTATAAGTTGATGAAATTGAGTGATTACGATATCTAGTTGATCAACTTATCAACAGTCGCACGTTGAATAAATGTTAGGGTTCGGTGTATTTACTAGGGAACCCTTTTTTAACCGAATTCCAAAAAAGGAGGAGGTTTCTCAATTTGACTGTATATATTATGTTTTTTTATCTTTATTAAGGAGCTTTGTCTGACAAGACCAATCACCACGTCGCTCTATTGGACTTCTCAGACGCACTCATGTTTTTACATCTATACTAATATTATAAAGCGGAAGAGTTTGTTTGTTTAAACACGCTAATCTCAGGAAGTACTGGTCCGATTTGAAAAATCCTTTTTTTGTTAGATAGTCCATTTATAGAGGAAGGCTTTAGGCTATATAACATCACGCCGCGACCAATAGAAGAGAAGCGTCAGTGAGAAATGTTGCAAAAACGGGGAAAATTATTCACATTTGGGGACTTTCGTTGCGTGCGCTGCATAGACGGTTTAAATACTTTAAATCACTCAAAACCCACGCGAACGAAGTCGCGGACACAGCTAGTAGATAATAACTTTACATAACTAACCAACCACGGAACTAGGGCTCCCATTCTCAAACCCATTTGATTATAATTCTGCCACAAGTAATCGACAATTACTTATTGTTTAGTCAATTATTATAATGTAATTACTGGCAACACTAAACCTGGCTGAGTTATCGGGTATCGGTGTGGCAACACCAACTGGTTTAATTAAATCATGTCGAATTATACGCCGATTCGAACCCGCGATTAGTCTTGTCGCCAGGACCTATAGCTACACTATTATATACCTTATTGAAAGTAGATAGAGTCGCTCTTACATCGGTAAGTGGATGCGAAATTACTATGATAATCATGGATGTTGTGGGACTATCGATTTTAAACTGTAAGATGTTTTAATAAGGTACATGTTTCAATGTAAGTTTAGGTTAATAGGAAGTGTCGAAATCTAGAATGTGTTAATCAGTAGGTCTAATGTATTAGGCTAGATATTATGACTTAACTTTAGCCTTACCGTATCCGTTAGGTTTATCTAACTAGCTGTCTAGTGACTGTCGGAAACACTATCACGATTATCTTTTGATTGCTCATTGTTACTATAATTATTAAATAGGAATAATTCTTACATACATATTTTTGAGTAACTTAAAACGTTTATGCAGCGCACGCAACGAAAGTTCTCAAATGTGAATAGTTTTCCCCGTTTTTGCAACATTTCTCACTGACGCTTCGCTCCTATAATTGGTGGCAGCGTAATGTTATATACTTAGCTTAAAAGCCTACCTCTTATAAGTGGACTATCCAACAATACTTTTTTTTTTCAAATCGGACCCGTAGTTCCTGATATTAGCGCCTTTAAACAAACATACTCTTGTATCGTAACCAGTAATTACATTTTACTGGCAACAATTTATTCCGTATAAATTTAAATTATTTCAATTTCAATTTTCGCGCGTATGGTCGAGTCGTTTGTATGTTGCGAATTGACCAATCCGAGCGCCGTATTTCGCGCCATTAGCGTGCGGCAAAATCGCACTCGCGAGGCAGTCGAGGAATACCCGCGCACGCGACGCAATCAATACTAGATTAATAGACTCTAAAACTGTTACCTATAGAAAACGAATCGATTACTCTCTTGTGCTATCGTATCTATTCTCCACGAGAGAGAATCCTCCTGTACGCGAATTCTAGAACTGGTGTGCTTCGTGGTGAGACGAACCTAATCTGAGTGAAAAGACCGGCCGGTCAGAAGAATTCGAAGCCCTTGGCAGCATTCCGGTAAGTCTTTCGCATTACAGATAGACGTTACTCGAACCATACGCAACCTTTAGATTCCTGAATCAGATTTAATTAATATTGTCTGATACCCTTTTATGTAACAAGAGTGTGACGACCTGGTGCAAATCGAAACCTCACCCCCACGGGTCCATTCTCATTCTTGCACATAATTATTTGGTGCCGAAACCCGGGAACTTAGTCCCAAAATCCCGTTATTCTCTTACTTAATTCGTAAATTCATCCCTTAGAAAACGTTAGCGTCATTTCATAAAACCGCCATATTTGCATATTACTTCGTGAAATATTTCTCGCAATTAGTTTGATTGTTTTCATACGATATCGAGCAAAATTGAACTAGTGACCATTGTTTCTACGAGTAATTTGGTGTATAAAAACTATTTAAATTGAAATCCTATCGAAATATCGTCGTATTAAAATATTGTTAAATTTTAATATTCTCGTAATACGTATAACCCGACTAATTACAACAGTTGCCAACTTCGTACAATTCCATGCGTGAAACATTCTATTCATCTTAGCAGCGTTATCAATATTCTAGAAGCCGTTTAAACATACCTACGACATTGTAATTTTGAACTTTAAAGCACTATACGTTTAAGGTTGATTTTCGGTTGTTCAAGAATATATATATTTTTGTTAGGTATATCGTTAAGTTTCAAGCTCCGTTCTTACCTAGCTTTTATACAATTATATAAACTAAAAATGTCCGTGTATCGTACTCGTAAGGCAGCTCGTGCTTCATTATCTAAACTTAAATCTAGAAAGATGATCGATCCGGATGAAACGATGGATGTATCGATTTTACGTAAACAGCGCTCGATTGCTTACAGCCGTGTCAAGGCGACCCACGAGATGGCGCTGCGAGCGAAAGATATCCATACTTCGGAATCTTTAGATTTATTTCTTGCGCATTATTCTACGTTAGATAAACATTTTGATATGTTCGAGTCGTGTCACATGGATATTATTATTCAATTACAACCGGACGATGTTGAGATAGAGGATAGTTATCGTGAGGAGTTTGATAAATTATATTACGAAATTATTGCTATTCATCGCCAACTAACACATACTATTAATTCAGAAGTTAGTGATTACACCGATCGACCTATTAGTTATCCGTCTGTTAAATTACCTAAAATACAGATTCCTCAATTTTCGGGAAATATTAAGGCGTGGCCTGAATATTTTGATATTTTTAATTCGTTAATTCATGAAAATAAATCGCTGTCCAACACAGAAAAAATGCATTATCTCGTTTCCACTCTAGCCGGTGATGCCTTGAGACTTATCCGTATTTATCCCGCTCAAGGCGCATTCTACGTGGAGGCCTATCGGACGCTCCTTGCGCGTTATCGAGATACGCGGGAGCTTGCTTTTACGTGTTGGAAAGAGATGCAGAATATTAATATAAATTTATCTAAGCCGCTTGAATTGCGTCGTGCGCTTGATACATTTAATGAAAATCTCACAATTCTCAATCGTATTAATTTGCCAACCGACAAGTGGGATTTTATTTTATGTTATCTATTATTATCGAAACTCGACTCGAAGACACGTTGTGAGTTTGATCAGTCAACTACTTCGGGTGAGTTACCGTGTTATACTGCCTTGAAGGATTTTATATATTCGAAATGTGAAGCACTCGTTCACGACTCACATTTTCATCATCAGCATCAGCCCACTAGTGCTTCAACTATCAGCAAGCCGCGTACATCCGCTGCTACTCGGATTGCTACTCAAAACCGTCCGTCTGTTTTCTTATCGAAATCCGATAAACCGCGCGTTACCGCTTCATCGCCGCCATCGACGTACCAGCAAAAGTGTGGATACTGCTCTGGTGAACATTATATTACTAAATGCGAGTCATTTTCTGCTTTACCGGTATCTGGCCGTACTGAATATGCGAAAGCGCATAACTGGTGTTACAACTGCCTTAAGTCATCACACCGCGTTAACAATTGCCGATCTATTTTTAGATGCCAGTCGTGTCGCCGAAGGCACCACACCCTCTTACATGATAACTCAGAGGAGTCACGTGAGAAGGTGCACGTTCAGCCATCCGTTTCTAATCCTCCTGTACGTGCGCTTACGAGCCTAGGTGACAGCTCTGTAGTGCTCTTGTCAACAGCGATCGTTTCAGTGAAAGACTCGGCGGGCAACTACCGTAATTTGCGCGCTCTTATCGACTGTGGTAGCCAGACTCACTTTATAACCGAGCAGGCCGCACATAATTTGGGCCTTCATTTTCGAAATTCTACTCGTTCAATAAGTGGTATCGGTAAATCTTGTTCATCATCATCGGGCGTAGTCAACCTCGTGATAGGTTTAAATAATAGGGTTATGTTTGACGTCGAGGCACTCACTATACCCAGCATATGCGGACCGGTCCCTAACGTAACACTTAACAAAGAATCTTGGCATAGCCTACGTGGTCTCCAGCTTGCTGATCCTAATTGCCATAAGCCAGGACCCATCGACATTCTTCTCGGTGCTGAGCTTTTCTCGTCCCTTCTTCTACCTGGTAAGGTAGATGGAAGCTCTACTCATCCTTCCGCACTCAATACTGTGTTCGGCTGGATCCTTCTAGGTAGTGTAGGCTACAAAAGCAACGAAATCACTTCATTACTCGTTACAAACGAGGACCTTTACCGTGAGGTAAAGAACCTATGGGAGCTGGAATCCTTACCGAAATCTTCACAACTCACTCATGATGAACTCGAATGTGAAGATATCTTTTCGCGCCAGCACTCACGCGATGATTCTGGAAGATACACTGTGGTCTTACCTTTTCGTAAAGAGGATAAAGATAATCTCTCCTTCCCAGGATCTCGTGAACTCGCTCTTCGCCGTTTTTATTCTCTTGAGCATAAACTTAATCGTAATTCTAAATTAAAGGAACAGTATGCGGAGTTCATGAAAGACTATCTCGATAGTGGTCATATGAGCCTTGTACCTGTTCAAGAATTATCGGAAGGTAGGTATTACATACCTCACCACTGCGTTATTCGTCCTGAAAGCGTTTCTTCTAAAATACGTGTTGTATTCGATGCGTCGGCTAAGGATTTAACAGGCAAATCGTTAAATGAAACTTTACATATCGGTCCAAAGTTGCAACGGAGCATTTTGGAAATTCTTTTAAAGTTTCGTATCCACCCTGTTGTCTTTATTTGCGACATACGTCAAATGTTTCGTCAGATACAGTTGCGTACAAACGATCGTGAATTTCAAAGAATATTTTGGCGTTTTGATTCGTCACAGCCGATTCGTGAATATCGTTTAAGTACCGTCACCTACGGACTCTCGTCATCACCTTTCCTCGCTTGTCGTGTTTTAAAACAACTAGCTGAGGATGAAGGGGAAGATTTTCCCCTCGGACGTTCGATATTAAACGATGACACGTATGTTGATGACATCGCAACGGGCAATACGTCCGTTCAATTAGCCTGTCAAGCAAAAACTGAAATTATCAATTTGCTGAATCGAGGTGGAATGGAATTACGAAAGTGGTCAAGTAACAAACCCGAGTTACTTTCAGATGTTCCTAAGGAACACTGCCTTACTGACGCGGTATCTTTCGATATTGACAAATCGGACATTCTTAAGATTCTAGGACTAATTTGGAGCCCACGAAGTGATACATTTTCTTTCGAAGTATCACCTCGGAAGCGTTCGTGTACCCGTCGCAATATCTTAAGTGAACTCGCTCGCATTTTTGACCCCCTTGGCTTTCTTTCACCATTCACCCTGTCTTTGAAAATTATAATTCAAAAATTGTGGATTTTAAACGTATCCTGGGACGATGAACCTCCCGAGGTGATCGTCAAACAGTGGGATCGCATTGTTCAGCAGTTGCCTCTCGTTAAAACGATACATGTCCCTCGTTGCGTTGCCATGCCCTCGCCAAGTGCCTATCAGCTACATGGCTTCGCAGATAGCTCTGAAAGCGGATATGGAGCCGTTATCTATTTAAAATCTGTGAACGGTGATATCACACAGGTTCACATGGTGATGGCTAAATCTCGTGTTGCGCCCACGAAACGTGTTTCACTACCCCGTCTGGAACTATGCGCCGCCGTATTACTCAGTGACATTTTAAAAATCGTAAAAGAAACGTACTTTTCTCACTTGCCCATCACTGACATTTTTGCCTGGTCGGACTCCACTGTAGCTTTAGCTTGGATTAGATCTCAATCGTACAGATGGAAAACTTTTGTCGCATACAGAGTGAGCCACATTCAGGATAATTTGCCGGAGGCTGTTTGGAATCACGTACCATCTGGCGACAATCCAGCCGACTTCGCTTCTCGAGGTCAACTTCCAGCTGATCTAGTTAACAACTCGCTATGGTGGGCGGGTCCTCCTTGGTTAGCCTTTAGCAGAGACACGTGGCCGAGTTCGAATGACATCTCTGATGTTGGTTGTGATGTTCATGCGGAAGAGCGAATTCAAACGTTAATCGTGAACGAGAATCCACATTTTATCGATAAATTGCTTGATAGGTATTCGTGTATTCGAAAGGTGCAACGCATCTTATGCTATTTTACTCGGTTTATTGATTTCTTAAAAACTAAAACTATCACCAGTGATAAACGTACTCTCAGTAAAGCTGAACTACATCAAGCTCTTTTAAAAATCGTTATTCGAGTTCAGTCTTTACACTTCGATAAAGAGATTTCACAGTTAAAATCCGTAACTCAACTTCCAAAACAGTTTCGAAAATTAAGCCCCTTCCTTGATGATCACGGAGTTCTTAGGGTGGGCGGCAGGCTATCGCGCTCTGGTCTCGAATTTGAACATAAACACCCTGCCATGTTGCCGCGAACCTCTCGTTTTACTTATATGATTATTGAAGCTTTTCATAACGAAAACGGTCATCCCGGCGTTAATACGTTGTTATACTTACTCAATCAGCAATTCTGGATTCTCTCACCTAAACGCGCCATTCGACATTGTTTAGCGCAATGTTTGAAATGCTATCGAACTAATCCGACATCTCTTTCGCCGTATATGAGTGACCTACCAGCGGTACGCGTGAATCAAGTCAAACCGTTTTCCATCGTAGGAGTAGATTATGGTGGTCCCTTCCGTATTAAACTCGGGCCCCATCGAGGAGCTAAGATGGGCAGTTCTTATCTATGTTTATTCGTATGTTTTACCACCAAAGCGATTCACCTCGAACTTGCTTCGGACTTAAGCACTGATGCATTTATAGCAGCTCTTCGTCGTTTTGTTGGTAGACGAGGACGCGTTTCAGCCATTTATTCCGATTGCGGAACAAATTTTATCGGAGCGTCTAATAAACTAAATACCTTTATGGAACAATCTGCTGTTAAACATAACATCGAATTTCATTTTAATCCACCTTCCGCACCTCACTTCGGAGGAGTATGGGAGATACAAATTAAAGCCGTAAAATCACACTTACACCGCATAGTCGGAACCCAAACGTTAACTTTCGAGGAGTTAACCACGTTGTTTGTTCAGATCGAATCCGTACTGAACTCGCGACCGTTATACCCTATCAGTTCGGATCCGAATGATCTTACCGTCTTGACTCCTGGACACTTTTTAACTCTCGAACCGCTAACGTCAGTCCCTGACGAGGACTATTCTACACTTAACATTAATCGACTCGGGCGTTGGCAATTAATACAGCGTTTCCAACGCGATTTTTGGAATCGGTGGAAAAATGAATATTTGCATTCGTTAATGCAACGAGCAAAATGGACGACTAAGGAAAAGCCGTTGGCTGTAGGGACTGTAGTCATTTTACGATCTACTTCATCAATTCCATTACACTGGCCTTTAGCACGCGTTCATGAAATTCATAGGAGTCCAGGTGGAATTGTACGCATAGCAACCGTTCGACTTGCAAATGGCACTCTTCTTACGAGGCCACTAGCTAAGCTTTGTCCTTTGCCTAATCAAGTAGATTAACCTTATAATAATTCAAACGTAACTATTAGCTTTAGTATTATTTTCGTTGGGCCAGTTCATTATTGCTCTTATCGTATATTTATCCTGTAATGATTTAAAGCTTGCACCAAACCTCTTCTATTTTCTTTGTGATGAGAAAATACTTACTCGTATTTTGGTGGGCGGTATGTATCGTAACCAGTAATTACATTTTACTGGCAACAATTTATTCCGTATAAATTTAAATTATTTCAATTTCAATTTTCGCGCGTATGGTCGAGTCGTTTGTATGTTGCGAATTGACCAATCCGAGCGCCGTATTTCGCGCCATTAGCGTGCGGCAAAATCGCACTCGCGAGGCAGTCGAGGAATACCCGCGCACGCGACGCAATCAATACTAGATTAATAGACTCTAAAACTGTTACCTATAGAAAACGAATCGATTACTCTCTTGTGCTATCGTATCTATTCTCCACGAGAGAGAATCCTCCTGTACGCGAATTCTAGAACTGGTGTGCTTCGTGGTGAGACGAACCTAATCTGAGTGAAAAGACCGGCCGGTCAGAAGAATTCGAAGCCCTTGGCAGC
Source organism: Celastrina argiolus (assembly GCA_905187575.2). Taxonomy (NCBI): domain Eukaryota; kingdom Metazoa; phylum Arthropoda; class Insecta; order Lepidoptera; family Lycaenidae; genus Celastrina; species Celastrina argiolus. The sequence continues at coordinate 967,884 of LR994591.1, read as the reverse complement.
ATTCCGGTAAGTCTTTCGCATTACAGATAGACGTTACTCGAACCATACGCAACCTTTAGATTCCTGAATCAGATTTAATTAATATTGTCTGATACCCTTTTATGTAACAAGAGTGTGACGACCTGGTGCAAATCGAAACCTCACCCCCACGGGTCCATTCTCATTCTTGCACATACTCTTCCGCTGTATAATATTAGTATAGATTGGCTGCATTTGCTGCACGAGCTCAATTGAAACATATTATGAACACAACACGAAACACTCAAAGTGGTTTTTTTGGATCTTCATAATATGTACTCCTGGTAATATATTTAGATTTAGTGTTATAATATAATTATATTTTATGCTTGACTTAAAACAAAAGTAGAGGGCCCGTATTAATAAAGAAGTCTCAAACACAACCTCACTTGAGAACCTATTTGACAGATATAACAACGTTTCGTTTCACTTTTACTAATGAACAACTTTACTAATGTTACAAAGTACTTTAATTTCTTTTCTTTTCATACTTTGCCATCACTTCCTCTACTTGACAGATAAAATAACATCGCCCACGGGAAAGGACGTAGCGTCGACGCTGCGACGACGCTACGTCGTTTCCCGACGACGACGTATCGCACTGATGGGGTCTCGCTCTAATTTTTTTTGTTTTTTTTCACACTACGTCAATCTGGCCCCGTGCTAAGTATCCGAAGAACTTGTGTTACAGGCATCAGACAACGGAAATATGTTATTAATACTTTTTATACTATACAAATATTTAAGATTTTTATAATAATATACACAAAATTAATACACATCCATGACCCAGGAACATTGAAAACTTTTTGTTCCCGCGGCGGGATTCGAACCCGCGATCTCTCGCTCGAGCACCGACGCGCTCAACCACTACGCCACGGAGGTTGTCAATACTGCTATAAGATCTCGTGGGGTCCCAGTATTACGAGCACTACTCGTATATGACTACAGCAATAAATAATAAGTAGCGGTATCTGTCTATCGTTATTAGGAGTTAGCGGTGCTAATGTGTTTAGTGTTTTGTTGAGGCCTGGAATTCGAACTTACGACTTAGGTCATGAAAGCAGACACTAAACAGTCATTTAGAAACAACTTAAACACTTAATTAAACTTGCAGAGTCTTAAAACTCCATAAAGTCTCATATTATGGACAATAATTACTACTTTTATTACGTGTGATAATATAACATTAAATAGCCTCCGCGGTCTAGTAGTTTACAGCTTCGCTCTCAACCAGGAGGTCGTGGGTTCGATTCCCGCGTCAGAACAACAAAAAATGTTGTTTTCAAGTTTGGTTAGGACAATGCAGGCCGATCACCTGATTGACGAGATAGACGATCCATGCGTCGGATGGGCATGTAAAAAGTCGGTCCTGCGCCTGTTCTCTCGCCAGTCGTGTCGGTTTACCTTCCGACGGGGATAAGAGAGTAAAAGGAAGAGAGAGTGTCTTTTGTATTTCGCACACACTTGGGCACTATAAAATAACTCCTGCGCCAGCCAGCTATTACAGCATATTTAAGGCTTTATATAAAGCCTTAAATATGTTGTAATAGAGACTATGCACCAATGTGTGTATAATAAGAATTGTATGTTTTATATTGTAAGCTCAATAATTGTAGTAACAAAAATAAACAATAAAATAAATAAAATGTGTGCGATGGTCCAATCTTAATAGGAAAATTATAAAAAAATCTCTCTGAAAGTCTTAGCGTTTTTTTATATTTAATTCTCGGTACTGTTCATGTTGTCGGTGAAAAGTGCTAATTGAAGTATTCGCGGAGGCGGCGATGCTCGAGGTACAAGTTATTTTACGTCAGACAGGACCTTTATGCCCACGACATAAGGTTCACTGTTACACGAACTGCGAGCAAAAATAGCTATGTAGTAAGGGACCGTGTCTTAGGGCACAGTTAGGACATGGGAGCAGTGATACCAAGTTGGAGAATTTTCCCTAAATTTGGGACACAATTTATATTACGTTTAAGGGGGAGATCTTGTTTAATTTAACTTTATTGAAATATTGTGTCGAGAAGCGGTTCTAAAATGACTTTTCTAATCATTCGAAGTTGTTAGAAATTAAAAAAAAAAAAGAAGTAATAAGTAGGGTGTACATTGAAGGTGTATTATCGATATTTATTATTGCATTTTATTATTTATATTAGAATTGGCCAATAAAATTCCTTTAATGGAGTCACAATAATTTCATATTACCTATATATTATCAACTCCTGATTTTTAAGTAATGGGTTCGATTTTCGGGACTTTGTGGGACTATTTGACATAAGTTTAGGGAGAATTCTACTGAGAGCTGGTAACACCGACCCCCCCTCGAACTCCAGCTCGAGGGTCATGCTCATTAATACTCATTTAATTAAAATAGCCGAAGGCGTCTTTAGCGCACCTTTTCGCGAGACGCCGGGGAAAAACATCTTCCAAGAGTTGGACTGTCTGTCTGTACATTTCTTTTATATAGTCGGCGGGAAAATTTGTTTGCTCTTTCCTTTTAATACCGGCGGCATAAAATATCGCGAAAACTACCCTGAAAGCGGTTTAATAAGCTCATAGATGTTTTTATTTGCAGCTTAAAAATACCTTTTAGTGTACCTACGCGTTTTTTTTGTGAGATATATATTTTTGTTTAACAAATATTCTGTATTCCTTAATGTTGTTTTTGGTTTATACTGGGTATATCTAGCTTTTTCTTCTAAATTCCTACATTTAACCCCTATAGGGGGTTGGAAAACCCATCTTTATTAGTGGATGCCTTTGACATGACAGGAATATTTTTGCGAAGTTTCAAGTTCTATGGGTTCAGACTTTCAGTCTGTGCGTTGTTAGTTGATAAATTAGTTAGTCAGAAAGATCAATTAAAATATAGTGTTGCAGGTACCAGATATCGAAAATATATTTAATACCTACACCTACTTCCGTTGTCTGGTACCTTTAGCACAAGTTTAAATTGCACACATATTTAATACACATCCATGACCCAGGAACATTAAAAACTGTTTTCCCTCAGCGGAATTCAAATACGCGACCTCTAGTTTGAGCCACAACGCGCTCAAACACTGCGCTACAGAAGTCGTCGGATAAGCTTTACATGTAGGTATAGTATTTCCATCTCCTCTAAGTGTAGAGGCTTTAAATAGCCTCGTTAGCACACCTCAGCTGATTGCTGATAACATCGCGCCTGCCCGCCCGCGCCGCTCGCGCCTCGCCGCGCCGCGCCGCCATCTTAATATCCAATGCATATTATGTATCGCCAATAATATCATTTCTAACTTATTGCTCGACACATAAACTGTGTTGAAAATAAAAAGTATAATTGAAAAAAATATTACGAATTACAACACGTCGTGACTCGTGTAGTTGGTTTAGGTTATTTTTTAAGTTCTCAACGCGATGACGTCATTTTCCAACACTAATTTTTTTGTAAATTCATTTACTCCTGGTATTTTTCAATGAAACTATAAGTACACAAGCTCTACTGCGACAACAGTTATAAATTATTTTGTATACCTAGTAAAGTTCTCCAATCTTTGTTTGTATAGTCAAATTGTACAGCAGTGAGCAGCATGATAAAAAAAATACCTAGTGTTTGTTCTAAAATTAAAAATTTTAATTTTTAGTAAGTCATTTTTTTTATAAATTACAATTACCAGTCACCAGGTCCTGTAGCAAGTAGCATGTCTGCACCGAGCCTTATCTCTAAACGATACCCCCCACATATCACGTTCCACGGTTTTGGATATCGACATAATAACATAATACCTACTCGGCGATCATGCTGCCATTATCATATTTTATGTTTCCCAAATGTCACAATGTTCGGTTTGTTTATTTTAGTCCAACGGCCTTTTATGTAAAAACACGAACATAATAATTCCGTTACCAACATTCTGGTCCATAACATCAATATACTCCAATATAGGAACGGCAGATTTCGATACTAACTGTCGCGGCGAACTCGAAGTAATGCGTGGTAATGCCTCCCGCACTGATTTCGGTGACAGTGGGCGGTTTCATTGAAATCAGACCGGCTACGCAGGGGTTATTTTTATATTGCCCAAATGTGTGCGTAATACACAGAAGCATAGTCCTAACCAAACTTGAAAACAACATTTTGGCCTGAGGCCTTACTCTTCAAACTGATTTGATTTTGATTTCGATCGCGTCGCGTACTCCTAACCACCTAACCTACTCCCGAATAAATAAAATTGTCGTTTGTTAATTTTTAGTCTCAGTCGATTGATACGGTCGGGAGTACAAAGAGTTACGATCTAACGATTTTCTTTAAGCCCTGGGGCCATATTATGATGTTTTACAATACCAGCCTGGTTCCAGGCAATTCAATAATACGGTCTTAAACTACCTAGTTCTTTTTCATATTATAGCGACATGTTATACTGAATGGATCCACCCTAGTTTGGTTGTCTGAAAGTGACATTCGGAAGCAAGTCAAGTGTCACGTGTCCGCTGACTAGCTGTCATCATGCAGTTATTAAGTGATCGTAATACGTAAATTCCAGGCAGCCATGTTGTATTGCGTAAACTGGCTGGAATTAAGAGCTTGTAATAGGCCCCCTGTAATAATTTTAGTTTCAAATCAATCCGCCCAATAAAATACCAAAAGCTTTTGAGTTCGATCTCATTCGATTCTCGATTGTGTCGGTTTCAATGAAACCGGCCACCGTCACCGAAATCGGTGACTCGTTATTATGATTACAATTAAATTTATTTGCAAAGTCGCTTATATTCGAATATAAATCTATACATACAACTCGTCTGTATACATTTTCATAACTCACGCCTTTATCTAGCACCGGCCCATTCAGCGGCATAAATCTCATCGCGAGCGACACAGCAATTACTGGGACTCGTTAATCAACTATTCATTATACAAACAAATATGATTTACTGGCGAATTGACTCGCTCCTATCACACGAAGTAATTGTAATAGAGGCATTCTTCGGGGTCACAAAAGTCATTATCTAATAATAATAATAATCTAATAATATCTATAGACGCTTCACACCACGTCAATCTGACCCTATCCGAAGAACTTGTGTCACAGGTACCAGACAACGGAAATATGTATTTAATACACTACTTATACACAATATAATATTTAAGATTGTTATTATATTAATACACGTCCATGACCCGTGAACATTGAAAACATATTGAAAACATTATATTTTAATCTCGCAGGGAACTACAGTTACGGCTAGAAGGCGTAACGGCTGTTACGCCTTCTCCAGGAGGAGTAACTTGTGGTTTTTGAGGGAGGTCTGGTGGGTGAATCGGCATTTCCTAATGCCGATTCACCCACCAGACCTTATGAAAGCTAATTTCCAGGGATCCTCCACGACCGGACATACGAGACCACGCTTAGGGAACCACCAATCACTTCATCAATTCATGTCCTTAATTGTGTATTGTGGTTACTGTTTGTTAACTCTAATAAATAAAAAAAAAAACCGACTTCAAAAGGTAAACTAAAAAGCAAAAAATAAATTTACTTCGCACAAAGTAATACTTATTTTCACTTAAGCAAATAAATTTATTCTATAATTTTGAAGTCGGTGCCAAGTAAATACTTCAACAACCTTACTGCAATATCAAATTACTAAATATATGTAGGCAATCACAGAAAAAAGAATCATAAAAAAATATACAACTATCAATGTAACTATTACTATATATTATGTACCTACCAAAGTACTGGCTTACAAACTAATATTAAATGAAAACAAATTATGAAAGAACGCTGGACTTGGCACCGACTTCAAAATTATAGAATAAATTTATTTGCTTAAGTGAAAATAAGTATTACTTTGTGCGAAGTAAATTTATTTTTTGCTTTTTAGTTTACCTTTTGAAGTCGGTTTTTTTTTTGTTTAAAATTATTTTATTTTAAGATTTTTAGTTATGGGTAGACTGAGTAGGGATATTTAGGTACCGCCAGAGCAGCGCAAAAATTATATATATCAAGTTGATTGACTATAAAATGATATGCAAATTTTAATAATATCAAAGTCGGTACCAGCCAAACTGAATATGATTTCTATATAACTCTTTTATTATTTTTAGTCGATTTACATTTCTTTATTTGGCTTAAAACAATTTTTTCCCTTTTTATTATTAACCTATTTCGTCATATTGTTATGATAGTATACCTATATGGATACCTACTATCTGGTGAAGACAGAGGTGGTGTTGAGTACTGTAATTGATATAGTGGCATCGCTTAAAGTATGCTTGCAGTACTTTAAGCGATGTCGTAATTTCCAAACGTATAACTTCAAAAACTAAGCAGTCCTGTATGCCTGTTTCTGATCTATGCGGTATACCTTGATAGTTGATTCAAAATTATGTTTGTTTTTAGACGGATATTAGCATATCGAGTAACATAAGCATGTTACTCGAAAAAAATACAAAATTACTATGAGTGTTCCTATAAATTTCGAGGAGTTCCCTCGATTCCTCACGACACCATCATCAGGCATGCACTTTGATAACTATGAGACCAAGTTCGACTGTAATTGACGTAGTGGCGTATGCTTGCATTTCTTTAAACAACGCTGAAATCTTCAAACGTGTATCTCTAAGGACTCAGAAGTTCTGTTCACTACTTTAGGTCCAGGATATGGTGCAAAATCTTACTATTTGGTAACATATGCTTGGGCTACTTCAGAAAAATTCAAAATCGATATATGTTTCCATATAAATTTTGAGGAGTTCCCTCGATTCCTCACGACACCATCATCAGGCATGCACTTTGATAACTATGAGACCAAGTTCGACTGTAATTGACGTAGTGGCGTATGCTTGCATTTCTTTAAACAACGCTGAAATCTTCAAACGTGTATCTCTAAGGACTCAGAAGTTCTGTTCACTACTTTAGGTCCAGGATATGGTGCAAAATCTTACTATTTGGTAACATATGCTTGGGCTACTTCAGAAAAAATCAAAATCGATATATGTTTCCATATAAATTTTGAGGAGTTCCCTCGATTCCTCACGGATCCCATCATCAGGTCACCACTTTGGTGACAATGGGACCAAACGGGAAGCACCACCTTTCAAATAAAAAAAAAATCATCCAAATCGGTTCACCCAGGCGAAAGTTCTGAGGTAACAAACATAAAAAAAAAAAAAAAAAAAAAAAAAAAAACATACAGACGAATTGAGAACCTCCTCCTTTTTTTGGAAGTCGGTTAATAAATAAGACTTGTCTTGACCTGGTAACGATACCTGGTAAAGTCTTCAAAAAAAATCTAATAAACAATAAAAGAAGTCAATAGCTAACGACGAACATACTCGTTACTAATTGAGGAATCAATAACAGCGCACATTGCCTGACGACTGACAGTGCTGACACCAATACATCAGCTATCTGGGGCCGACTCGGAGAGCGGCGACCAATAAATATGTAATTAATAACAATCGCACAGACACACGGAACTACTCAATCGGGCCAGCATCAGCACTCCCACGGGACCCGTATACTTTGCCACGAAGTCTTTTCAAACAAAAAAACTACTGCAAATCCGTTTGGGAACATTAACAACAAAAAATAGGCATATGTTTAAAATATGATAAAAATCATGAAGCCAGACCAGGCCAGTAATGATGGAGTGCAATGCACCGTTTGCCAAAATGGTATCCACTCAGGATAATACTCCATAGTCCCTCATATTCTGTGTACCCAAACTGTCAGGCGTGAGACAGACTACTCCAAGCAAAAAAGATAAAACATATTAAGTATTATTACTAGCTGAGCCCGCGACTTGGTTCGCGTGATTTTTAGTGACTTGTACCGTTTATGCAGAGCACGCAACGAATGTACCCAAATGTGAATAATTTTCCCCGTTTTTGCAACATTTCTCACTGACGCTTCGCTCCTATTGGTCGCAGCGTATTGTTATATAGCCTAAAGCCTTCCTCTATAAATGGACTATCTAACAAATACAATATTTTGTGCCGGACCGGTAGTTCCTGAGATAAGCGCGTTTAGGATAAACAAACTAACTCTTCCGCTTTTTATTATTAGTAAAGATACGAGTAATAAAAAATGCTTAAGGTATATGTATAACAACATAATATAAAAGGAAATCTCAATAGTAATAATAATTAATATACAACATAACGATAGATATAATCTATACACAACTACAATATCACATACAGATACCTAACACATAGAACATAACACCCCGTTTTCGTCGGGGGTTAAAAATAAATAAAAAGTATGATAAAATCCTGGCTGAAGGCCTGTGCCTTCAGCCAGGATTTTATCATACTTTTTATTTATTTTTGCTCCTAGTATAAAATATTCAAAAAACAACGGCGAAAATAGAGTTCTGTTACTTTCACAGCATTTAGGTCACATCCCCCAGGCACGTGACACGGAGATGGTATTACAACCTTACTTGTCGAAATATTCTCATGAGGATCGTGTGGAAGACTGTACTAATATAGATGACAATCAGGTCAATAAACTAAATTAAAATAAAAAACCCCGACTTAGCGTGTAACATGCCTATCCTGATGATCTTGAAGTTCAGACCGATTTCCACCAAACATAGCTAAGAACACTCTCGAATGATATACCTTTCAAACAAAAAAAAAACCGTATTGAAATTGGATCATCCGTTTGGGAGCTACGATGCCACAGACACACACACATTTACACAGACACGCCAAACTTATAACATCCCCGTCATTTTTGGGTCGGAGGTAAAATATATAAAAAAATAACTTGCTTATTAAAATAAATAAAAATTTTGATGTTTTGCAAGATTCTATTTTTACCCAAAAGCCAAAAGCAAGTCGAAATGATAACAATTTGTCCGTTACCGAATAAGACAATGAATAATTGAGAATCATGGCAGCGCTTATACTATGGTTTTAGCAGCAAAATAATTGACAACAAAGCATTCGTACCGTCTACCGATATCGAAAGAATTGTAGCAGCGAAAAACTGTTCTTGCTTGGGCTATAGTTATATAGTAAAACACAAACTACTTGCACTTTTTTCCACTTTATTTGATACTAGCTGTGCCCGCGACTTCGTACGCGTGGAAAAGTGATTTAGGGCAGCAGTTCAAATACATTTTTAGTTTATGAACACTGTCGTTTGGATATTTAAAATCACTAATTTATAGTAATGCTTCTTTATACACGGTATTAGACGTGCATAGGCAAAAGAAGTAGGCCGATGGAGTAATAATAATAGTTTACTGTCAAATAATGGCCGTTTTTGTCGTAAATGTTTTGAGGTATTTTTTCTATGAAAATGCTAACAATTCCTACTACCAGCTCGAAAAATGACCGAGTATTATTAACCAACTTCAAAAAAAGGAGGAGGTTCTCAATTCGTCTGTATGTATAATATTTTTTTTTCTTTTATGCGAACGGGACTACTTGATAGTACGCTCATATACGCGACGAAGATCTCTGTACTGAGATTTGTATGGACTTTACGCCGCAGCGACTGCAGACGATGATCGTTTTCACACCGACGCTGCGCTGCTGGCGCCGAGCGCCAAATTTTTTAAAAGTCTACTCTCGGTGCGCAATTCCAACTCGGACTTGCCCGGTTTTTTATTTATTAATTACCTACGCTAACAAACATGGAGCCTACTTAGGGACTTTACGGTTAAAGTACTAACTTCCTTTAGACGACAAAATAACAAAAGTCCAAAAGAAAGAAAAAACCCAAGTCGTACCCTAGCATGAAAACTAATAAATAAAAATATCATGAAAAACATAAATCTTACTTAGGTATACTTGACATAACTTCTCTAATTTAAATGTACCTATGACATCTCATTCATATCTTGAAAACAAACTATCCTACGCCTATACTTTATTAATCGTATTTGCAAAATCTAAGTATAATAATAAATTACTTCGCACAAAGTAATAATTATTTTCACTTGTACTGGAAAATAAGTATTACTTTGTGCGAAGTAAATTTAATTGTTCCTTTTGGTAAACTAAAAGTCGTTTTTTTTTGTTTAAATTATTTAATTTTCAGATTTTTAGTGATGGGTATAGACTGAGTAGGGATAATTCTCGAATGATCAGACGACGATTATTTGAGGACGGAAAATAAAAAAACAACGATTAGATAAAAAAAAAATAGTAGAAAGAGAAAAAGTCTACCTAGCCTAGCCTGGCGTAAGCCAGAGCGGCGCAATTTTTTTTAATATATATATTATGTATATTGTATATATAGTTTACCGAAATAAATAAAATAAAAATAATAATAAAACGTAAATTTTTCAATATAAATATATATATTACGCCAGAGCAGCGCGAAATTTTTCAATATATATATATATATAGTTTACTGAAACGCGAAATTTTTTGATATTATAGATCCAGGATATGGTGCAAAACCTTACTGTTTGGTAACATATGCTTAGACTACTTCAGAAAAAATCAAAATCAATATATTATTCCACATAAATTTTGAGGATTTCCTTCGATTCCTCACGGATCCCATCATCAGGTCACCATTTTGGTGACAATGGGACCAAATTTAAATTATACCCTACACAAAATAAAAAAAAAATTAAAATCGTTTCAGAAACGATGAAGATATCCGCGAAGAAACATAAAAAACAAACATATATTTACGAATTGAGAAACCTCCTCCTTTTTTGTAAGTCGGTTAAAAATATTATGTTGGTTATTTCATGTTACAATCTACCTTAGTGCCAAGTTTCATTTAAATACGTTGAGTAGTTTGGCTGAAATACCGTCAAATAGGTAGCTACAATTTTTTGAAGATCCCACGGGAACCCTTACGTTTTTCGGGATAACAATTTCCAATAATGCTCTTCAGGTCATAAGCTACCTGCCTGCCGAATTTCATTTAAATACGTTGAGTAGTTTGGCTGAAATACCGTCAAATAGGTAGCTACAATTTTTTGAAGATCCCACGGGAACCATTACGTTTTTCGGGATAATAATTTTCAATAATGCTCTTCAAGTCATAAGCTACCTGCCTGCCGAATTTCATTTAAATACGTTGAGTAGTTTGGCTGAAATACCGTCAAATAGGTAGCTACAATTTTTTGAAGATCCCACGGGAACCCTTTCGTTTTTCGGGATAACAATTTTCAATAATGCTCTTCAGATCATAAGCTACCTGCCTGCCAAATTTCATTTAAATACGTTGAGTAGTTTGGCTGAAATACCGTCAAATAGGTAGCTACAATTTTTTGAAGATCCCACGGGAACCCTTTCGTTTTTCGGGATAATAATTTCCAATAATGCTCTTCAGGTCATAAGCTACCTGCCTGCCAATTTCATTTTAATACGTTGAGTAGTTTGGCTGAAATACCGTCAAATAGGTAGCTACAATTTTTTGATGATCCCACGGGAACCCTTTCGTTTTTCGGGATAATAATTTCCAGTAATCCTTTTCAGATCAAAAGCTACCTGCCTGCCAAATTTCATTTAAATACGTTGAGTAGTTTGGCTGAAATACCTTCAAATAGGTAGCTAAAATTTTTTGAAGTTCCCACGGGAACCCTTTCGTTTTTCGGGATAATAATTTTCTAGTAATTCTTTTCAGATCATAAGCTACCAGCCTGCCAAATTTCATTTAAATACGTTGAGTAGTTTGGCTGAAATACCGTCAAATAGGTAGCTACAATTTTTTGAAGATCCCACGGGAACCCTTTCGTTTTTCGGGATAACAATTTCCAATAATGCTCTTCAGATTATAAGCTGCCTGCCAAATTGCATTTAAATACGTTGAGTAGTATGGCTGAAATACCGTCAAATAGGTAGCTACAATTTTTCGAAGATCCTACGGGAACCCTTTCGTTTTTCGGGATAACAATTTCCAATAATGCTCTTCAGATCATAAGCTACCAGCCTGCCAAATTTCATTTAAATACGTTGAGTAGTTTGGCTGAAATACCGTCAAATAGGTAGCTACAATTTTTTGAAGATCCCACGGGAACCCTTTCGTTTTTCGGGATAACAATTTCCAATAATGCTCTTCAGATTATAAGCTACCTGCCTGCCAAATTGCATTTAAATACGTTGAGTAGTATGGCTGAAATACCGTCAAATAGGTAGCTACAATTTTTTGAAGATCCTACGGGAACCCTTTCGTTTTTCGGGATAACAATTTCCAATAATGCTCTTCAGATCATAAGCTACCTGCCTGCCAAATTTCATTTAAATACGTTGAGTAGTTTGGCTGAAATACTGTCAAATAGGTAGCTACAATTTTTTGAAGATCCCACGGGAACCCTTTCGTTTTTCGGGATAATAATTTCCAATAATGCTCTTCAGGTCGTAAGCTACCTGCCTGCCAAATTTCATTTCATTCCATACAGTGGTTTTAGCGTGATGCGACGACAAACATTCCCATATGGACAGACAGACAGACAGACAGACAGACAGACAGACAGACATTTTTTTCAAAAATGTTATTTTTAGGTTCTGTGGCTTATATAGACCCCCTTTTTTTTAATTTTCACTTAAATATTCTTAATGTACAGACATGACCCCTCTACAGATTTATTATATGTATAGATATAGATTTTACATTAATAATACTTATAAAAATACACGACCGGTTTCGACATAGTCATCATCAGGTGTCAGACGAAGAGAAAAAGTGCAAGTATAGTAGATGAATTTCCACGAAGAACCTACAGTATATTCAATAACATATGGGCTATAGTTTTCATTTTGTAATAAATAACATTGCTGTAAATTGTTCGTGCTTTCCCCACTGAGCACATAACATAAAGACGGCTAAAGTGAGCGCTTCCATAATTATTTAACGGCGATTAAAATTGTCTAATTTAATCGCACCCTTTTCAACCCCGCCAGGACATTTTGTGGACGAGGGGGTCGACATCCTTTTGGCCATGTAAGGCGTGACTATTAATGTACTTCGCATATTGTTTTAAGCTATATTAAAACAAAAATATAAAACGATAATTCTGTGTAATCAATTTTTTTTGTGGGATTTGTCAACAAGATCATTACATGAGGGGTATAGTATAATTATAATAATAATACCCCCCTCACTGATTTCGGTGTCGGTTGCCGATTTCGAAGGAGTTATTTTTATAGTGCCCAAGTGTGTGCGCAATACACAAAGACACTCTCTCTTCCTTTTACTCTCATAACCCAGTGGGACGGACCCGACACGACTGGCGGGAGATCAGGCGCAGGACCAACTTTTTACATGCCCATCCGACGCTTGGATCCATCTTTCTTGTCAGACAATCAGGAGATCGGCCTGCATTGTCCTAACCAAACTTGAAAACAACATTTTGTATAGTATCAGAACCCACTAAACGTACTTTTCAAGAATATCACATGATACAAAAACGTTTAAGCTTAATCGGATTTTGATACTGGTATGCACTGTTATAGGGGCTTTTGATTTTGAATCTATTTTTGGTGGATTTCTGTATGTTTTAGCGGGGTTTGGTTCGAAACTAGCCAATCATTCAAATTAATTTTTACAAGGTTTCCAACGGTGGCACTAACTCAAATTAGGTCCAGAAGCATTGTAGAGGATTTGGTTTTATACCCCTCATTAGCTCATATCTTTCCGTTGTCTGGTCCGCGTAAAGCAAGTTCTTCGGTACTCAGCACGGGGACAAATTGACGTGGTGTAAAGCGTACGGAGATATTATATTAGTATTATAACTATTAGTTGGGTTAGGTTTAATATCCAGGGTAAAGAAACGAGTAAAATTGTTTACTTTTAGTATTTGTTGTTAATTGTTATAGTGGCAACAGTAATAAAATACATCATAAGTGAACATTTGAACTGTCTAGCGACAAGGAACACGTTCCCGTTTTTACCCTTTAGTTGCGGAACCCCAAAAACAAACATCAACATTATTTACCGCGACTACATAAAGAGCCCGTCTGTCTGTCTGTCGTATCAGATCGTGGCTGTCCCCCCCCTTCTCACCCCCACAGGTCATGGGCCGGCGATTGTCCTCCATACTAGAGGACTGGTGCCACTTAATACCCTCTTTGGAATACTAGGTGTGCCCGCGACTTGGTCCGCGCGAGAACCCTCCATTTTGTATCTATGGACGTTTTACACCACGTCAATCTAGCCCTGTGATACTTATATCCGAAGAACTTGTGTTACAGGTACCAGAAAACCAAAATATATTTAATATAGTATGTATTACTAGCTGATCCGTGACCACTTTGTTGAGCATACAAAACGTTTAAACCTTCCCTAGACTTCCACGAATATTTCAAGACCAAAAAAAGCCGATTCGGTTCAGCCGTTCTCGAGTTTTAGCGAGACTAACGAACAGCAATTCATTTTTATATACAATATAAGAAGAAGAAGAGACGATAAACATATTTCAGAGTTTTATTATATTAATACACTAATTTAATACACATTCATGACCCAGACACACAGAAAAGTTTTTGTTCCTTTGGCGGGATTCGAACCCGCGGCCACCCGCTCGAGCACCAACGAGCTCAACCACTGCGCTACAGAAGTCGTCAAATTTTTAAACATTTTTCATTTGTGCCCCGCTCCTATCGGTCCTTATTGTCCCTTTCTCGATGAAGGGCTATCCACACGGAATATTTAAATGGGACCAGTAGTTTCTGAGATAAGCGCTTTTAAATAATATTTTTTTTTCCATCAAATATGAACAGTATCTTCTATTTTCACCTACACAATGTCGGCCTACAGAAAGTCCGTCAGCGGAAAGCCTTAAAAGAATTAACTATTTATGTATGTCGGAGAAAAATAAGAAGAAGAAGGAGTCTCTAGGCGTACAAGATCACTCTTGGACGTGTTCAGTGACAGTTGGCTATGACAGCTCGTTTGACAAGTGTCACTTATGTCAGCGATGAGATGGCATTGTCGAAGGGAGACCTAAAATGGGGTGATGAGATTCTCTTGGAAGTGACCATTGGAAGATACCGTATGAAGCGGAGTTTCAGACACGTTAGCCAATATGTCAGCTGACCTCGTCACGTCTTGAGATGAATCCATTTGCATCCACGATCTGAGTTAATGTTTTAGAGTGAAACTATGTTTTTGTTAAACTGAATATACCAGTACTGTTTGTGCGGCTTATTATTTCCTGACGATACCAATCAATCAAAACGCCCACAAAATACCTCCACTCCGTTTTCAGAGTGGGATTTACCCGCAAAATCAAGATAGATGGTTACAGGGTACCTACAAATTGTTGGATTGGATATGGTCTTGCGGACACTCAGATCACGTTGAGACGGAACAGATTATATTACGGAGCCTCCACTACCAAAGGCAGCATGGTATATGCATAGCAGAAAGACAATTGATGGGATTACAGCGCTGCTGACGATGGTGACGTGCTGACAATGGGAATGTGACGATTTACAATGGGAACGTGACGATTGACAATGGGAACGTGACGATTTACAATAGAACCACGATATTATGACAAGATTGACGTGGCTAGTCAACGACAGGTCTTGGTTATAAGCTTGATGGCTTTGGTAACAGGTGGTAGGAATCTTTTTATACCTCGTAATAATTTGGAAGCCTTCAAAGTAAATACAATTTCAAAGTTTCCATGAAATTGCTTGCCCAAAAATCTAAATAAACTTTAAAGTTTAGTGTTCGTTTGTATTGCTGTTTTGTTTTATTTGTAGATGGACAATACACTAGGATAGTGCTTGACTGGACGATGCATAGCCTTGCATAGCTTGCATGCTTGCCCGATGCATAGAACGAGCTTTGCTGGGTAACCAACCAACGCAGATGAGCATTGTGTATCTTATGGACTATTCTACTTGCTTCGCAAAGATGTGAACTGGTTGTATGAGTATCATTACTTATTTCATTGTAAAGTTCAGAATTAGTCTGGTTTTATAATCACAGTATTAGTAACAGAAAAGAGATTCAAAGTAAATCTTACAGTATCTTACACAAAGTGATCATACAGTATTTTGATAATTAAATTATGTGAGTTTTGAAACTTGTTATTATACAAGCTATATTCTTATTAATAGAGTGAAATCAACACCGTTTATAAAGAAGAAATCAAAGTTTGATTTTAATGATAATAATTATTACTACACAATAAGTAAAGGTCTTATCTCTGCAGGTGAGCGCATGTTGTAAACAAACAGGTTTATACATGTTGACATGTTCTTTGTAAATATTATTTACATGATAGTAAGTAAGTAGACAAGTTTGTGGGAGCGAGAAAGGCGATTCAAAAAGAATTAAAAATTTATTTAAAGTTACAACTTATTAAAGTTTAAAACTTAATTAGGGTTAACATGCAGAGCTTTTACAAGTTATCTTTTGTCGGGACACAACCAAGCAGAAACTCATGCCACGATCGAATGTCCCCATCGGGAGCCTTTATAATAGTTGAAACAAAATACAACAAGACATGTGTGTTAAATAAACAAAGCTTTGGTCATAATTAATCTTGGGATGCAATTAATGTGTCATCCCTTAGTTTTTACGTGAAGTCCGTTTTAAAGTCAAGTGCTGAGGGCTTGACAAATCTCTAGTTACAACAAATCTTAAGAGTAGTCAATAAATCAATAAATTGATCATGGGGTCTTGAGGGTTAACATAAGTAGGTAGTTTGAAACTACATACTTAAATGTAATTTTCATTGGTGAGTTTAAAACAAAGAAAAAAAAGAGTATCTTTAAATAATGTCTTGTACATTGTTATTTATTCCTAAGCTGGCTATAAAAATATCTGTTAAAGTAAATTTGGAATACATATTACCTACAGATTTAACAGACTTTTACTTTTTAGAACATTATGCGATATGGAATAGTTTAAAATTCGTCCAACAGGATAATATTGTTTGTGATATGAGTTTTATGGAATTAACACATTTTAATTTCATGTTTCAGAAGTTACTGTATGTAAGCTGGTACTAATGGTGAACAAGGCATCACACACTCAACGGTCCAAGAGTCTCAGAGGCCGTGGCAGTCCACTGATGCGGTGGAAGATTAGAAAGTTCATTGAGTGACTTCAGTTAGCTTCGACCAACTTGGTGATTTTGTAAAAGGTTGTAAACGCACTAGCGAGTCTTCAGGTATTATGAATGACGAATGAATTGCCTCCGTGGTCTAGTGGTTCAGAGCTTAGCTCTTGACCCGGATTCGTGGGTTCGATTCCCACGTTGAGACAACAAAAAAGGTTGTTTTTAGGATTGGTTAGGACAATGCAGACTGATCACCTGATTGTCTGACAGGAAAGATGATCCATGCGTCGGATGGGCATGTAAAGGGTCGGTCCTGTGCCTATTCTCTTGCCAGACGTGTCGACTTACCGTTCCGCTGGGTTATGAAAGTAAAAGGAAGAGAGAGTGCTTGTGTGTATTGCGCACACACTTGGGCACTATGGAATGGCTCTTGCGTGGCTGGCCTGGTTTCAATGAAATTGGCTACCGACAACTTACCGTTCCGTTGGGTAAGAAAGTAAAAGGAAGAGAGAGTGCTTCTGTGTATTGCGCACACACTTGGGCACTATAAAACAACTCTTGCGTAGCTGGCCTGGTTTGAATGAAATTTGCTACCGACACCGAAATCGGTGAAGGGAGCTATTATTATTATTATTATGAACGACTCTGGGGTCCAGTGGTTTAGTGCCTAGTACTCGACTTTGTGGGTTCGATTCCCGCGATAGTACAACTAAAAATGTTTATTTTTGTCAAGTTTAGTGAGGACAGTGCAATCTGATCACTTGTTATTGGGTGACTCTAAAGTAATAGCTTATTTTCATTCAATCAGTTAGATCATTGAAAGGAAATGAAATTAATTTTACTGCATAGTGAAATCTAACATTTTAATCTCATTGTTGTTTCTGATATTTAAACCGCGATAGTTTTGTTCTTGAGATACAGCCTGATTAAAGACAGACAGACACAGCGAGGTCTTAGTAAATAAATCCCTAAAGGAACTTAATTTTAGATAGTCTGAACATTTTGTTGTGCTGTTTCATTTTGTGTACAGTTGATCGAGCTTCGAGCAACGCTAGCGACGCGACACGACGCGACGGAGCGCGGCGAGCGATGCAGCGCAGCGCGGTGGCGCGGCGGCGTCTGTACTTCGTTGAAGTATCACATTCGAAACCAAAATTATTTGGTGAGCGTAATTGTTTATCTACTGACTGTAGTGTGATACTGGCGGAGTCGGGGTCTTCACAGACCATACGCTGTGCATGTGAAGCACACGGGTAGCCGCGGTTAACACAAATGTGTTAAGCGGTTGACGTATGTCGGCGATGGAGCCGTGTCATAGAAGTCAAATTCTGATGACAATATTTGACCTACCAGGCATCATTTCGCAGCAGCAACCATTAAAAGTCGGTATCTCTTGGGGCAACTCAAGTAGGACGCGGAGCGCAGCTGGCGTGTGATGCTGGAGGTTGGGGTCTTCACAGACCACATGATGTGTATTCAATGAGTGATGCACACGTGTTAGCCGTGGGGAGAACACGTCGTGTTACGCGGTTAACGTATTTCGACTAAAGAGCCCTGGTCATATAGGCATTACCTGAGACTTTGCGTAGTTTATTGTTGAGCATTAAAGAAGTTAAAGTATCTGTTGAGATTACTATTAGAGAATAAACTAGCAAATTGGTCTGAAATTGTAGAGTCAGGTTAGGCCGAGCAAAAGGCTTGTGATATTGCAGCTGGTTTTCTCTTTTACAGGAGCAGCACACGAGGACGTGTGACTGGTCAGAATGGCCGTGTCGGAGAAAAATAAGAAGAAGAAGGAGTCTCTAGGCGTACAAGATCACTCTTGGACGTGTTCAGTGACAGTTGGCTATGACAGCTCGTTTGACAAGTGTCACTTATGTCAGCGATGAGATGGCATTGTCGAAGGGAGACCTAAAATGGGGTGATGAGATTCTCTTGGAAGTGACTATTGGAAGATACCGTATGAAGCGGAGTTTCAGACACGTTAGCCAATATGTCAGCTGACCTCGTCACGTCTTGAGATGAATCCATTTGCATCCACGATCTGAGTTAATGTTTTAGAGTGAAACTATGTTTTTGTTAAACTGAATATACCAGTACTGTTTGTGCGGCTTATTATTTCCTGACGATACCAATCAATCAAAACGCCCACAAAATACCTCCACTCCGTTTTGTATATATTTTGGGCTGGTTTTTCAATCGTCAGATAGATACATATGATAAAACAAATGTTTTTATATAAAAAAAATAATCACGAAAATCGGATCATTAACCTCAGAGTAATCGGTGTACATACATAAAAAACCGGCCGAATTGAGAACCTCCTCATTTTTTGGAAGTCGGTTAAAAGTTATCTGACGATTGAAAAATCTGTCCTAATAAAAATTAACTGGAGGTTCTATCACATTCTATTATGCGTCTTGTAACTGGTGTAAAAAGAGCAGTCACTAAAACTTTGGCATATGATTGTACCTACTACCTTTTCTCATTCTAGAAATGTATTTTTTTTACAAAAATAAAAGAATAAATATATTTTTTACTTTTTAATTACTCTTGCGAAAAAAAAAGAGATGGTAAAAAGTAAAATAAAAGTTCTTTTTACACACTATATTATCGTTGTCGCCTGTAGCATTAGTATCCCAATTAAACAAAACTTACAAAGTAAATAACTATCGAATAACGAGGGCTGGGACGTAGCAGTTAATTTGACGGTAACGCTACACGGTACCATGTTACTTTTTATGTGACAACCGTTGATGGCGACAACCGATGATACGCGAGCGCCCGCGCATACTCCAGTCACCCGGTTTTTTGGGTTCCCGAAAATAGAAAGTCAAAGTTTGTGATTTTAGTCAAATTAGTAAAAAAGCACACCATTAGTGACCTTTGTAGACTAATATTACTACAACAATCATTTTGTGCCATAAATGAATTTCCGATTCCGGTATCCCAAATAATGAAAGTTAGACACGATAAGGAGCAGTAATACTAGTTGTAGACGCATATACCCTGCGCCAGTCAAAGCCTAACAGGAAGTGAAAGGAGTTTGCGCCTAAAGTAATCAAACATGGCAAACAATGGACAATAATAGCCTATGTTACGGCTGGACGAGACATACTCCTCGCCTGTCTACTCGTTCACATAAAAAATGTCCGTGACATTAGCATACACATTACCGCGCTTTCCGCGTCGTTTCCCGCGCAAAACCAACACAAGATGGCGGATGACATAAAATGGCGCCGCTGGCTGACGGCCAAGATGGCGCAATGAATTCTTATAGCCAATAAGAAGCCTATTATCTTTGGTATTTATGGCGCTGTAGCCCCTGGAATCACTTGGTGTATTTTACCAGGATTTTATGGAGATATGTGTCTGTAAGAGTGCATTTTACTACTAACGGTGTTTCGTCTCCTAGTCGAATACTGCTAGGGTCGTTTCATGAGATTTGGTTTACTACAACATGTATAATATTATTATCATTATTATCATAATATTATAAGATGTTGTGCAAAATTTCGTAAGTAGTTTCAGTGTTTTGTTTAAAGATAAGAAGTGTTTTCACTCTACCTCTAACAATGTCATCCTGACGTCTGAATACCAAATGTCGTATACTTAGGCCGTGTTTCACCAAGCAATGTCAAAGTTAACGCCATGTTAAATATCATGTTATCCCTCTCGTATTTCCTGTCAATGAATGAGATGGCTTGGTATTTTAACATAGCGTTAACTTTAACATTGCTTGGTGAAACACGCCCTTAGACTTGTATTGAATTGATAAAAACGAATTGTCTTGATAAACTGATTTTGGAAATTGGACCAACTACAACGCGTTTATGATAATATAATTGTGCTGTTTTAACATATCGAGACTGTATCGACACATTATTATTTTCCAATAATATAGTTTCGGTACAGTCTCGATATATTAAATAAGTTAATTAAGTTTCCAACTTTATTAACAGAATCGACCTCCATATACAGAACGAACATCATTTCCAGTCTAGTTTAACATGTAGGCTTAACGTAACGTATTAGAAACGTTATCAAATGAAAACTGTCACTATTTTCGTACAATTCTCAGTTGATTCGTTACGAATACGCTGTCATCAATTGTTCGTGACAAGCCCTCTGAAAGCGTCACAAGTTAACTGAAACAGTAAACCGCTCATCAATGATGTGTACCGTTTAAACCGTGCCTACCGAACTACATTGCCAAAGTAGCTGTTTAACTGACTGTAACTATTTAACTCTGAATTAATCATATTATATTAGTTCATTTGCGGTTAATGTAGTTAAGTCCAATTGCCAGGAATAACTTCCAGTTCAGACTAATTAGTAATTACACAAAATACATGTTACAATGTACATTCAGTATTTATTGTAAAGCTACAAACAATAATAAGACTAATAAATCTAATAATAGCTATTAAAAAATATACATTTCTTTTTATGGTTTTAATGTAGTTGTATTGTGTTGTAAAATATACATTTCTTTTTATGGTTTTAATGTTTAGTATTTTGAGCACTCATCTATAATGTTTATGGTATGGCATCATGATCGCCTATAATTTGTATGGTTTGTCAGCCTCTCTGTAAGTTATGTATCTCATGAACAGCTAGACATTGATAGGCTATGTTTTTTCTGTAGTGAAAAAAAATAATTGTGGGGTCACATAAAACATACTTACGTGGTCTAGTGGTTCAAAGCTTTGGTCTCTACCAGGTGGTCGTAGGTTCGATTCCTGAGTTGAAACAACAAATAATTTTGTTATCAAGTTCGGTTAGGGCAATGACATGGATTTGAAATAGGGCAAGAAAAAAGTCGGTTCTGCGCCTGATCTCCCGCCAGTCGTGTCGGTTATCCGTCCCACTGGGCTACGAGAGTGAAAGAAGAGAGAGTGCTTCTGTGTATTGCGGACACACTTGGGCACTATAAAAATAACTCTTGCGTAGCTGGCCTGGTTTCAATGAAACCGGCCATCGTCACCGAAATCGGTGTGGGAGGCATTATTATTATAAATAAATAAATAAATAAATAATTTAATTTATTTGCCAAAATATGGTAGGTACATTAGACTGGAACAGGTTAGTAGTGACACACATATCTTGTCGGATTATCTCGACGTGCAAATATTATTTGAATTTAATAAATAATTAGATAGTATGAGAACAGATACAATAACAATTACTTACATAATTCTTTATACGCGTGCCCGACTCACACTTGACCGGATTTCAAAGTGTTTTTACGTGTGCATGACTCATCACCAATCAAAGCAATCGTTTCATAAGAATCTGGAAACACTACACCTGACAATTTACACTTAACTTACCATTTATGAAATAGAATTCAAATCACCATCAAATCATATCGGCCATTTTGAATAGCGATAAAATCGTGAATCGTTCACAGAATCGGCTCATAGAGATAGCATCGGTCGATCGGAAGACGATCCGCCGTCTACTGTTACTCGGGGAAGGTTTGTATTTATTACTCGACTCGGTGTAGATATAAATATCCCTAAGACTTTTGTTTCTCAACATAACTATAAAACAAGATAAGTAACCCTCGAATTGTCAAGCAGTTAGTGAACTGATGATGATGGATTATAGCTAAGATCACTCTCTCGATCACGTCAGCTTTACAAACATACAATATTTTTTAAATCGGTTGAATCCGTTTAGAAGGTATTATGCCACACACACACACCCAGAGAAACAAAATGAAAGAGACACATTAAACTTATATCACTCCTTAATCCATTTCGAAATGAATACCTCTGTAGCGCAGTGGTTGAGAGAGCTCGAGCCGGATGTCGCGAGTTCGAATGCCGCTGAAGGAACAAAAAGTTTTCTGTGTTCACGTGTATGTATTTAATTGTGTATTATTATAGTAAATATAGTATAGTATAGGTTTAAAAATAATTCCGTTTTATGGTGCCTGTAACACAAGTTCATCGGACACTTAGCAGGCCAGATTGACGTGGTGTGAAGCATCCGTAATATTATTAAGGGTTTCTTGGTACCCTTATAGTTTCTACCCGTCTGTCTTGTGTTCGGCTTACCTACCGAATCCAAACCGTAGTGCTTGAAAGATAAAACTGATGAACATAATTAGATATTATGTTCATTATATAATATTATGTTCAATACTACACCTGACAATTATTTACACTTTTTGAAATAGAATTAAAATCACCATATAAATCATATCGGCCATTTTAAATGGCTATAAAATTGTGAATCTTTTACAGAATCGGCTAATATATATATGTGAATATGCCGACAAAACGCCAAAATCGGGTTACTCACTACCGATCCGACTCCCCTTATAGATGAATTAATTTTTTCGGAACTTTACGAAGAAATTTCTTACATGACCCTTGATACGTTAATGAAAACACATATTTTTTAAATCAAATTATTATATTTTTTATAATAAAATATGTGATAAGTGGTAAATATGGGCGATGGTCATTATCAATTGTTTATTATCTGGCGGTAGCTGTGGCCTGTCTGCCGGCGTCTGGTCTGCAGGTCCGGACTCCGGTGACCTGATGGGCCGATAACGGCGCGCAAAGAGTACTTAGCGCGCAGAGGGGAGATACGTTATGTTTAATCGCTTTCATTGCTGAAAGAAGCACAATACTGAGGTAGTCAACTCTTCACCTGTCTTACTTACCTACTCAGCTCAGCTTTGTGCTTACAATTAGAATAAAATAGTTCAGTAATCTTATAAAACTTAAATAGGTTACCAAATTGTGTTGTACCGTACCTATATGTTTAGATTGAATAATGAGACTTATTTTTATTACAAAATACAAAACTCTTTTTTATTAGTGTCTCGACTCACGAGTGAAATAAAATGCTCCAGCCTGCATACAATTTTAAATACCTACATTATACAGCATCATTGATTGACACCGTAAACTTACTTCGTTCTGGACAATCACATTAAATAAAAAGCGTTTTAATGATTGTAATGATATATTATTTGACTAATATATTAATTAGACCGGCTAAATGTAGCTCTAGCCTATAGCCTGTGGGGTGTAGGGTACTTCATAAACAAGATTTACGAGAGAATCGCGTGCGAATGTTGTGTTATAATTTATTAAGTGTTTAGTAAAATATGGCGAGCAATAACCAGGTGGGCGCGAAAGATATTATATTTTATTTATCTCGTTTTGGAATACAAATGCAAACATAAATCAGATAATGCATATTATATTTATATAGCACATGTTGCTATCAATTCCCTTCTAAAAATATAAAAAATGACCTTAAATCCAACAAAAATGAGAGCATTTAATGTACTTCAAATCGAGAATTATACAGAAGTAAGCACCGTATTTCTTATACCTGTGGCAATAATTTAATTATAAACCAAAATAAAGATTGAACTAAGGCTTTTGAAATAAAATTACATAATTCATATACACTGCGTGTAGCGGTATAGGCATAATATAAACCTTTCCTTTCTGCTCCACTTGATCTGTGAAGCCACCGCTATCGGAGGGGACATCTTTCGGACTTTCGGTAATTATCCGGGAATGTAGTTAACTAATTATGTTAACTCTATACATTATAACTTCTAAGGCGACTCCAAAGATTGTAGATCTAGATACGGTAGTTGAAAATCTTAAGGAATGCTAAGGGTTAATTTTAATTATGTTAATATTGATAGGTATATCATCTACTAACATTACATGTTAGTGAGAATAGAGTGGCGATAAAATTACAGTGTAGCTTTATAACTAGGTGTTTTTACCACGGCAAGGGTGGGGGAGGGGGGGGGGCTGGAGAATCCTCAGGGGATCCTGGTGCCCACCAACAAGTTTATGTCGGACTCTACTGGGAAAGTGGACACAGCCTGCTGCTATCAAAATAAAAATAATAATAAAAAATATATATGGCTAGGTAATATATAGGGTGAATCATCATTCATGTATAAAGCCGAATATAGTGTGAAGAGAACGCGTAGAGCATTTTTTGCACCTCATATAAATATATATATCGCGATAAATCACGATTAAATATCTCTATTAGATTTACAAAACAGATGAGTTTTATATTAAGTAATTTATATGAGGTTTCAAACCAAAAATTGCTCTACGCGTCTATCCCTTCACACTATATTCGCCTATATGAATCATGAATCAATCTGTATAAAGGTGTCTACTGTCTATGTTACATAGAGACAAGGCTTTTTATTGAAGGCTGGTTGTATACAGGCCCAGTAGTCACTGCGACCCAGTCGGATTAATTGCGACTCCTTCGCGTCCGCTGGTCGTAAACAGGCCCAGAAGTCACTGCGACCCAGTCGGATCAATTGCGACTCCTTTGTGTCCGCACCGTTCCCAGCTCTGCTGCTCATGAACCGAATGATATGGTTGCGGTTGGTGCTGCGAGTTTCCTGTACAGTGCTGCCCAAGGTGGTCTCTGTTCTGGACAGCGTTATATTACATAAAAAATCTGTAAAAAATCAACTGGCCATGGTACAAAATACAAATGTTCCATGGTACACCGCCTTCCCCTACTGTGTTCTAATTAGTCTGTGGTCAGAGAAAGTTATAAAATGATAACAAAACAATTCCTTAAAGTAGAAAAAGTTGCGTAAGTTGTGTTGTTAATATTTTATAGCTCGCTCGTATATATGTAAACAGACGAGGATGGGGAGCGGAGCCTGTGGACTGTAGAGCTAAGAAATCAAGAGATGTGAACTTATTCACTTCTTCGCGCAGAGGGAGCTTACAAAATGCCTGATTTTGAATCATTCTTCATTGGTGCTCAATGCTCATATCCTATTGGTCAGAGCGTGATGTTATGCATGATGTGTAAAGAAATAGTTTTTATAACATTGAGATATAATATTAGTATAGATAGGCAGACACATCTGGGTGCAGACACGTTTGGTATTATAGCGACAAAAAATAATAAATAAAAAGAAGAAAAACTAAAATATATATTTTTTGTTTTTTGACAAAAAATATAAGTAAATAAAATACATTTTTAGAATGAGAAAGGGTAGTAAGTATAGTAACATTCCAATGTTAAAGTGACTGATTTTTTTACACCCATTATAACATTTTTCTTCGAAAATCAACAGTCATATTTTGAAAAGTTAACTCTCTCTACGTGGCACATCTATTCAGATTACAAGATCTACGGTCAATATAAGTTATAAAACAGTTGATGCCTAATAAAGTGAAAGTGTGGGTGGGCCCGCAGATCCGCACTACCGGAGGGCCGTAAAGTGTAAACTAGCCACTAGCCACTAAACTTTAAAGACCAACCAATTCCCTACATCTTTGATAGCTATATTTTAATGTGCAAAGTAATGCGGGGGCCACACTAAAACGCCGCAAGATGTGAGTAATTGTTGCTATCTACTCCATTCCCCCCTCCCCATCAAGCATCTTTACCACCACGATAGAAGGATTATATATCCGGAAATATGCAGCAGCGTTTCCGAAGACTTTCGCCCGGTTTTCGAAAGGCTGATCAAATTGATCAATTGATCAAATCAGCTAATCTGAACTCTGGTTGGTGAACATCACTTCGCAGTCACCGTTTTCACCAATAAGCGTTCAGATTAGCTGATTTGATCAATTGATCAATTTGATCAGCCTTTCAGAAACCGGGCGATTGTTGTTATTGACACTGCGCTGTATTGGCGCTGTGCTTTTCATACCATTGAAGACATGAATTGATGAAGGTGATATGCCCAAAAAAATACCTAGAATATTGGGTTTAAACTGTCACTTAAACATTTTTGGATATGTAGTCACGTATTAAGTATGTTGGTACTAGAGACTGATCATTAGATTAATGAACTTAATACGTTACGACGTATTCAACTAACTGTCCCCGCGACTTCGTTCGCGTGGTTTTTGAGCAACTTAAACCGTTTATGCAGCGCACGCAACGAAAGTCTCCCCGTTTTTGCAACATTTCTCACTGACGCTTCGCTCCTATTGGTCGCAGCGTAATGTTATACTATAGCCTAAAGCCTTCCTCTATAAATGGGGACTATCCAACAAAAAAAGATATTTTCAAATCGGACCAGTAGAGATTAGCGCGTTTAAACAAGCAAACAAACTGTTTTATAATATTAGTATAGATGTTTAAGTGACGGTTTGAACTCAATTTCTGGTAATCAGAATTTTGCTACATAATACCTTCATGCATTCATGTCTTCAATTATTATCCGATAACGTTACTTTTGCGGAGCTGTGATATGTGCCCGCTCGTCGATGATGAATAAGAATCAGACGTGCCTTTTGTTAA
Source organism: Celastrina argiolus (assembly GCA_905187575.2). Classification (NCBI taxonomy): domain Eukaryota; kingdom Metazoa; phylum Arthropoda; class Insecta; order Lepidoptera; family Lycaenidae; genus Celastrina; species Celastrina argiolus. Next base: position 940,590 of record LR994591.1, on the reverse strand, counting down.
TTTTGTTTATTTTTTACCTACATCCAAAGGTTTCGACTCCCACGTGTTAAGTCTTTCTTTAAACATCGTCACCGTGTGTCAAAATCTTGAGATAACACGCACAGACACACAGACAGACGGACAAAGACTCTAATCCTATTGTCCCGAAAGTGTCACAATATTTCTACCTGAGTTTTTTATGGAGGATGGTTTTAATTTTCAAATGATTTTCGAAGGTGGCCTTTTGAATTTATTGTGCGATAAAGATAGGTGTCTTGTTTCACAATAACTTATTGTATATTCACTTAAGGTTTACGATTATAATATAAATTGTTATAATATTTTCTCCGATTCGATCGCTCCAAGAAATATATTTGAAATATGTATCACATTAAAACTATAATATAATACGTTACTAAAATTAAATACAAAGTCCTTTATGAGGACATCACTTTTAACGACCGAATTTTATGATAATGTTATAATTAATCCCTTCAATGTTGTTATAACAGGTTTTGCTGTATGTAGTTACTATTTAGAATATAGGATAAGGGTTCCGGAATCAGTTTCCTATAATAATTAACAATATCGTTATACATATATGTAGTATTATCTCTATCCCGCTACCGCGCAAAATGAAATTATATATACGGGTAATAAACTATATATACGGGACCCATACACACCCTAAATTATTATTACTTATCAATATTACAGCATGTATATGTCGCAGTCATCTAATTGAAATCGCCATTTCATTGAGTGTCTAGCTAGTGTTTTCATCGAATGACGTTATTCATTCATTACGACGACATTAATACAAACGCTAGTCACTCAATGAAATGGCGATTTCAATTTAATTAATTATTTGACTTTTTTATTTTGAACAATTTAATTTAATAAGATGACTGCGACATATACAAACAGGCTAGTTATGATGTTTGAAATTCATCGCGTCGAGAATACGAAATTAATAGTCTCGGAAACTACACTTCGGATCGTAATATTTTTTTCACTTTTATTAGAATTTAAAATATTTATAATTTAAAAGGACCTCGTGTCGTTTTTTTTCAGACAAAATATCTGAAAATTATTTTCAACAGAGCAGAGCTGAAAATAAAACTTGCTGAACATTCTCCATTCTATATGGGTGGTAGGTATAGTGGTCTACATGGTGTAAAATAAATGAGTTTGAGTTTCAGCGCTGGTACTTTCACAGTAAACTCTATATCCGAGACCCATGCACACCCTAAAGTATTATCCCTCATTATTATTATAGCCTGTATACCTACGGCATCCTAGGCGGCTTGTATGAGAACAGTGTTTTCCGTGTTTATAGTTAGACTCTATATTATTAATTTAGGTTTTGCCGAATTGAATAAAAATAAGACAGAAATTCGTGACAATTTCTGTCTTATTTTATTATTTTGCAGAAAGTTTACGAGCCATCCTGTTAGATTTGTATCTTAACCGATGTTCGATATCCGAATTTATTGTCCAAACTTAGGTAAATGGATCTTCATAAAACTTCAGGGCTGATAAACATTAAAATGATAGTCATTAATCAGACGCCATCTTGGAAATGGCGCCTCGCGCTAGGGCTGAGACAAATTGTCTCACAAAACTAATATCTGTAAAATACTGCCTGTACTCATAAGAATTTTCATATAATATGTTAGTTGATGGAATATAATATTGTATGTTGACTTATTGTATATTGTATAACTGACGCTAACTAAAACGATACGAGTGACGCCCAAGTTACAAGCTGTCATTATTCCGCCAAGAACAGTATGTGAATTTGATCGACAATTCTAACTTAGGCTTTGCATAACACCAACGACCTTTAACGACTATTTGTATGGCGGGAAACCGGAGAGCGTTAAAATCGTATCAGTCGTTAAAGTGTAGACATAATTTGCAAAAACTAAATCGACAGTCCCCTGGGCCTTGAAATATTTAAAATACTGAAGTATATTTTTACACTCACGTCATTAATATATAACGAGAAACAGGTAACAATGTTAAAAAAAGGGTGAAATTTGCAAATTATTTTAAGCTATGTAAAAATAAAACTATCAATTTATAAACCAACAATCTTCTGATAAACATTATAAAGATTATAATGTATTTTTTGGAATTTGTCAATAAGAAAAAAGGTTCAAAGTACTCCAATTGTCAGCATATCGCGCGCACGCAGCCTAAAATGCACCAAAATCTTTGAACTTACAATTTGTCATAACATACATTAAATACTGAAATAACAATTAAAAAACTTACAAGGTAGTCCAAAAAAAGGTACCTACCTATTTTTACGAGACAATTCTGACATCAATTATGTCTCTGATTGATAGGTTATCTCGTAAGCGCCACTTTTTGTGTTCTCAACAGACAATAATATATCATTATAATAAAAAATAATAGACGTGTCTCCACTATCGACGCCATCTTATATAGTTGTACGACAAGTAACAAGCGCGGGTTGACACTTTCCGAATTAATGGATCGCAGAATACTCCACTCGCATGCTAAGTGATACCCGGCTAATGCTACGGTAATATTTATCTTAACACGTGCTCGTAAGGTTTAAAATGTGTTATTTAATATATAATATTCGCAAAAACCGTGAGTCAACCGCTATATCGGCTGCACAACGAGTAAACCCGTCAAGCTGTCAAAACGTTTACCGCGCCGCGTCCACATGCGCCCGCGCACGTCCATCACGATTAACTAGAGTTGGCGTTTTCGCGCTAATTATTTAAATTCTAAAGGCATGTCACTTGTGAAGGTGTGTTCCAGTTGCAACAAAATAACGTTGACGAAATTTTAACATCATGGCCATTAACACAAATCAACACATTTCTGTTTCTTTCGGTCTATGTGAGCATGAAGTTCCATCGAGAACCAACAGTTCATTAATTCAGTTACAGTCGGGTAAAAACATTAGGTGAAGACGCCCTTATATAAAACTAGCTGACCCGTGCCCACTTCGTTGAGCAAAAAAAAAAACCGTTTAAACATTCCCTGGACTTCAATGCCTGCAATGAATTCAAGACTAATAATAGCAGAATCGGTTAAGCCGTTCTCGAGTTAAAGCGAGACTAACGAACAGCAACTCATTAGATAAGATTGTTGAAAGAAATTCTTAAGAATGAGCAAACATCAATAGGAAAAAGATGTAAAAAGTGGCTATACTGTAATTTATTTCTAATTTTTATATTATGAAACTACGTCATGTACTAATATTGCAGAACAACTTCGTGTAGGAAGGTATGAAGGATACCTTGCAAAAACATTCTTATTGATTAAAATATGAAACATCCAATTTCGTAGCCAAACAATAAATCAATCAGCTAACGATTGAACTGGCGACCAATAAACTATAAATATAATTTGCATTCAATACGAACACAAATCATCACTGTCATAATATTTATCGACAAAAACTGCTGTGAGAATTTGGTCCCACGTTCCTAAGGGTGCCCTCAGCCTAATATTTGTTGGAAAGATTTTCGGGGCGATTTTTCCTTTGATTTCTGACCGACTTTTCGTTTGACGTGTATGTATGTTCCATTTTTGACCTATCGCCTCCGTGGTCTAGTGGTTCAGAGCTTTGCTCTCGACCGTGGTTCGAGGTCGTGGGTTCGAGTGGGTGGATTTTCAAGTTTGGTTAGGACAATGCAGGCTGATCACCTGATTGTCTGATAAGAAAGATGTTCCATGCGTCGGATGGGCATGTAAAAAGTCGGTCCTGCGCCTGTTCTCTCGCCAGTCGTGTCGGTTTACCGTCCCACTGGGTTATGAAAGTAAAAGAAAGAGAGAGTGTCTTTGTTTATTGCGCACACACTTGGACACTATAAAAACGACTCCTGCGTAGCTGGCCTGGTTTCAATAAAATCGGCTACCGACACCGAAATCGGAGGTATCAGCTATTCCATTTTTGGACCTGCAAATGTCCACAATGTCACAAGTATGCCGTGTGGGCACCCTACAATATGAAACCACAAGAGCAGGAGTGCCAATCCGACAAGTCAGGGCCTGTTGGACGTTGAGTGGTTCCGTATGAGGCCGCGATATTATATTGGAAGATTTTTTGCTCCTTTTTCGTATGATTTTCAGAATCGGGATACTGATACCTTCGTGGACTAGTGGATTGGCTCTTGACTCTGGAGGTCAGGAGAGGTTCCTTCCCCACGTTGGAATATCCAAAAATACGTCGGATGGGTAAAATGTTTCGCTTCCACCCACTTGGCTATTAATATGAGTGTAAAAGGAAGGGAATGACTTTGGAAGTATGTGTTCATGTATGTATGTTTTGTTGCACCGTTAGCGATCGGATTATAATGAAAAAGTTATAAATTTATAACAACCTGGCTTACATAGGCTATATAAATTACAGAACGCCTCCGTGGTCTAGTGGTTCAGAGCTTCGCTCTCGACCCGGAGGTCGTGGGTTCGATTCCCGCGTTGGAACAACAAAAAATGCTGTTTTCAAGTTTCAATTACAAAAACGCCTCCGTGGTCTAGTGGTTCAGAGCTTCGCTCTCGACCCGGAGGTCGTGGGTTCGATTCCCGCGTTGGAACAACAAAAAATGTTGTTTTCAAGTTTCAATTACAAAAACGCCTCCGTGGTCTAGTGGTTCAGAGCTTCGCTCTCGACCCGGAGGTCGTGGGTTCGATTCCCGCGTTGGAACAACAAAAAATGTTGTTTTCAAGTTTGGTTAGGACAATTCAGGCTGATCACCTGATTGTCTGACAAGAAAGATGATCCATGCGTCGGATGGGCATGTAAAAAGTCGGTCCTGCGCCTGATCTCTCGCTAGTCGTGTCGGTTTACCGTCCCACTGGGTTATGAGAGTAAAAGGAAGAGAGAGTGCTTCTGTGTATTGCGCACACACTTGGGCACTATAAAATAACTCCTGCGTAGCTGGCCTGGTTTCAATGAAATCGGCTACCGACATCGAAATCGGTGAGGGGAGCTATTATTATAAATTACAAGTCGTAGTAAGTAAGTAGCTAGATAAAATGTTTTTAATCGCACACACGTAGGCAATAAAAATAATAATGTATTAATCATCAACACCCCTGCTTTTGGCTTCAGGCGTCGGGTAAAAAGGATCACAATAAATATTATTTCTCATATGTAAGTTAATTTATATTAACGGTTCAACGCATATCGATCAGTGGCTTTATCGCCTGCATTCCGAATCCTGTGACCTTTAGTAGCTAACCTTTGGATCAGTGGCTCTAGTGGTGATCGTTTGAAGGTGAATAGGTGATCAAACACTGTTCGCGGTTTTACAGCATGGATCAGGTTTTAGAGTTCCGTAATAGAGCATCCTGGTCAGCCTGTCGTCAGGCTGTGCCTCATAAGCGATAGCTAGATAAATTATTATTTATTTTTGTTTTCCTTTATTTATTTTAAAAAGTTTAGTTTACAGCTAGGATTACATATTATGAAAGATTTTTTTATACTATATACATACGTACATGGACATTACCACGAGGTCTTAGCAGTATTACGAGTACTAATAAATAAAAATAAAATGCTTTTATGTCGGTCTAGGAGCCCATAGTGTTACGAGTAGTAACAAATTTTACTTGAGAACTATATTAGTACTAGCTGATCCGTGCCTACTTCGTTGAGCAAACAAACAACTTATGATGAACCGTTTAAGCCTTCCCGGTACCTCCACGAATATTTCAACACCAAAAATAGCCGAATTGGTTCAGCCGTTCTCGAGTTCTAGCGAGACTAACGATATTAGTCATTTTAGTATCTTCGTCGCGGTGAGACGAGTCCAGTGCTGGATGATAGCGATGTCCACGTCCAGCCGCTACTGTCCTCAGGAGGCTGTTGGTTGCCAATGAATTTCGTGTAGACAAATATGATATCTATTTATGTAATCGAAAATATATTTTTAACTTGCTCAAAATCCAAAAGTAACCATATTGTAATACTGCTATTGGACCTCGTGGTAAGGCCCCAGGAAAGCATATTGTTTATTTTCACAGATAATATATTTTGTTGTTTCTACATCGTCCATGTTTACATAATATTAAATGCTGTAAGAGATTTCTTATTTAGAAATAAGCAGTTCCTTTGTGTCGTATTTCCGTGTAAATTGTTATGTAAAAAATATGTATGTTCCTGTGTACAATAAACTGAAAAAAAATATTAAAAACAACACATGAAACAAGTATAAAATATTTTGTGAACGGAACCCTTATCTCGCCATCTCGCACTTGGTACATTTTTTGCTCAATAAATGTTTGTTTGGATGACTAAATATAATAATCAGGCAGGTAGCAAAAAGTTTATTGAGAGTATTATTTATGTTGTAGTTCTGTGAAATACTATTACTACCTTTATAAAGAAGTAAGGTCAACAAAATATGTAATATCGCTAATATAATAAATGCGGTGTTTTGCATATCTTCACTGGATCCGCTTAACTATTTGTTGATTTTGAATTTGAGTCAAATTTGAGACACACATATTGCTTTATTAACAGAGTACCTACTATTAGTACGTCTCCGTGGTCTAGTGGTTCAGAGCTTCGTGCGTGGGTTCGATTCCCGCGTTGGAACAACAAAAATGTTGTTTTCAAGTTTGGTTAGGACAATGCAGGCTGATCATCTGATTCTCTGACAAGAAAGATGATCCATGCGTCGGATGGGCATCCAAAAAGCCGGTCCTGCGCCTGTTCTCTCGCCAGTCGTGTCGGTTTACCGTCCCACTGGGTTATGAGAGTAAAAGGGAGAGAGAGTGCTTCTGTGTATTGCGCACACATTTGGGCACTAAAAAATAACTCCTGCGTAGCAGGTTCGGTTTGTCGGTAGCCGGTTTCAATGAAATCGGCTACCGACACCGAAATCGCTGTGGGGAGCTATTATTATTTATTAACAGATAGACTACTTTAACATCGAAATAATGCAGAATTTCGGTGGAAAAAAACCAATTACGCGAACAAATTCTAGCTCAATCCAACCTACGTTACCTGCGAAATCTAATGACACCTACGGACCTCTGTCATAAAAATCGAATCAGTAGTTTAGGCGCTAGGGGTGCACATAATATAACTCCTCTTCATTTTGGCTTAGCCGTAGTCGGGTAGAAACCAAAGAAAATATATTATCCTCAATCGCTCGCTCGACATAATTAATAACCACCATTAACGGTGTTTGGCATTTCTTTCGGCTGTTTGTCGAGTGGAAATGTATGAAATATAATGAAAGGAGTTTATTAATAGCTTTCATGGGAACGTTAAGGTTTTCAGCTCCTTTCAGCAGAAATTAGGTGGCTCAGATAAAAAAATAAAATAAATTAATGTTTATTACACTGCACAATGGGGAAAACAATGATTAATAATAACAATAATTAGCTGCGCCAGTGACTTTGATCAAGGTTCCTTGAGACCAGCAGGCTTACTCCCGACACAATCGAGAAACGAATCAGTTCGATCGCAACGGCTTTTGCTATTTTATTTGGTGGATTAATTTAAAACTAATAAGGATAAAGAAAATCGTTAGATCGTAAATTTTTGTACTCCCGGCCATATCAATCGACAGGGAATCAAAATAAACAAATGTCAATTTATTCGGGTGTAAAAGGAAAGACCGAAATTGAATCAAAATCGAATCAGTTTGGACAGGAAAAGACACGAGTTGTTTTATAATGCCCAAGTGTGGTACATTACACAAGAGCATTCTCTCACCCTTTATCTCTAGTAACTCAGAGGGACAAAAGACTAACGCTCGGTTTCTGAAAGGCTGATCAAATCAGGTAATCGTTCAGATTATTGCTCATTGATAAAAAAGTGACTGCGAAGTGAGGTTCACCAATCAGCGTTCAGATTAGCTGATTTGATCAATTGATCAATTTGATCAGCCTTTCAGAAGCCGGGCGTTAAAGAGGTAACATCACGGCTTAGAGATATACGGAAATACAAATAAGTTCGTACTAAGAGACTACTATAGATAGATATTCAGGAAAAAATGGTTACTCCAGCGGCATTGTCCAATGAGGAAACAGGGGTCGCGTAGACCCCTATGTCTGTATGGAATAATGACGCGGTGTTTCCTCTTAACAGTAAGAGATCAGGGCTCTTACACAAGGTGGCATCTCTATTATCACATAGGAAGTTCGAAAACAAAAATATATGGGATCTGACACAAGGTTCGCTAAATGATAAGGGAACTCGCATGTCGCGCAGCGAAGCTTACGTCGAAATCTATACATTTAGTTTTCGAACCTAGTAATTAGTGATGGTATTGAATACTGATGATGAGATGATGCAGAAGCCCTGGAGCAGAATCGAAGTTTACATGCTCATCCGACGCTTGGATCATCTTTCTTGTCACATTGCCAGATGATCCTGCATTGTCCTAACCAGACTTGAAAACAATACTTGATGTTCCAACGTGGAGATCCAACCCATGTCCTCTGGAATTCGAGCTCTATACCACTAGAATACGGACGGAAGTGATATCACGACCTTACTGAAATCTGGCGAAAATTTATACTTGCCTTGCGTTATGTTGACTTGCGCTCACAGAACGACAGCGCAAGCGCCGTAAACGCTTCAACAGGCGACCCGCATGCTTGTCCAAAAAAAGGTAAACCAAGTAGATACTAACAAAAACACTACATGTTGAACACGTGAGAGGCAGACGTATACCCGTCTCACACTAAATCTGTCACCGTGCGCTGCGCGCGCGCACTCAACTTGTCGGCGCCGCACGGGGGTGTAGCTGCACAGCGCGCGAGCGGGACACGAGATAGCCGCAGCTGGGGAGAGACAGGGACGGGCGATAAGGGAAGTAATAATGTGCATCTGGGTAACACGCCTGCCACCACCGAGTGAAGACATATTTAGGTCCAGCGTTCCGAAAACACCGGGGTAGTTCCAGGGAGAGCTTTGTTTTTTCTGTACTGTCGTCCCGACTCCCGTCCATGTTTAGATTTTTAAGGTTTCGTACCCAAATGGTATTAAGACCCCCCTGTATGCTTGTCCCTCTGTTTGTCACCAGGCCATTCCTGGTTACAAAGAGACGAGTTTATGGTATATTTTCGACTCGATCTCGGCCGACTCGGCTGGATTTCTACTGCTACCTGCAAGCTAATATTGCAAGGTTCCAGTGGGTTACGAGTCATTTTGGCGACTGCTGGGACTCGGATCTCTGTTGAATATTGCTAGAATAAGACTTTCTTAGCTTTCATGTTGCGCGGGCTGTACGAATATTACGAATCTATTTATTATTTCAAATTCAAAACAATCGGATCAGTTTACGGCCTAAAGTAGACTTCCCAAAGCGACCCTTCGCTTCGAAGTAGTCGAGTAAAAAATAAGACAAGCGACGTAACGTAATATTTACAATCACCGTGTAGACAAGGATTTAACAAGAAACGGTCAGGCTCGTGCAGCAGGCTTACTCCAGACACAATCGAGAATCGAAACAGTTCGATATCAACGGCTTTGAGTGGTGAATTACTTTTAAACTAATCAGGACAAAGAAAATCGTTAGATCGTAACTTCTTGTACTTCCAACCGTATCAATCGTCAATTTATTCGGGAGTACTCGGCACGATCGAATCAGAATCAAAATCGAATCAGTTTGGAGAGCAAGACTGGAAATCAAAATAAACAAACGTCAAATTATTCGTTCACGATCGAATCAAAATCAAATCAGTTTGGAGAGCAAGGCCCCAGTTGTAGCTGTAAGCGTCTCGTGGACCCCAAACTAGATTAACGCCGAGGTGCCACAAGTCGCAAGTGCGCGCTAACTGCTTCAGCCATCACCCGCTAATAATGGACGATTGTGTTTCAACAAATAGAGACTGGGTACAGTTTTTTTGAAATGGTAGATAAATTATTGAATGTTAAGAAAAAGTTACCGGTCAACCTTTCCCGTGGGTGTTGTAAAAGACAACACGACGACCTCCGTAGCGCAGGTGTTAAGCGCGTTGGTCGCGGGTTCGAATCCCGCCGAGGGAACAAAAGTATTCAATGTTCTTGGGTCATGTATGTGTATTAAAGTGTAAATATGTGTTTAGTATTAAAGTATTAAATATATATCCGTTGTCTGGTACCTGTAACACAAGTTCTTCGGATACTTAGCACGGGGCCAGATTGACGTGGTGTGAAGCGTCCATAGATATTATATACAAGGTGTAAAATAAATGAGTGATAATACTTTAGGGTGTGTATGTGCCTACTATGCAGAGTTTATTGAGAAAGTCCCCGCGTTGAAAGTCTTACTTTTGACTTTGACTTTGCATGAGAAATGCCCCAATATCGTAAGTTTTCCTATACAATAATAAAAAAACTCTTTTCAGCGTTGGTACTTTACCATACATACCCTAAAGTATGGTCACTCATTAATATTATAGCCTGTATATACGAAAATTAGGAACTAAATAACTAACAACTACTCATAATATTTAAAGGAAACTATAATTTAAGATCAACCGTTTATAACTGTAAATTGTCATTTTACATGAAATTAAAAGGCTTTTTTATTTTATTATATCCGAAAACGGGCAGCAGCGTTAGAGTTATTAGCAGATGAAGTATTTGACTATTTTCATTTAATATAACAGCGACCTGAAGATTTCTTTTTGCCACAGCAGTGAAGTATAGCACTAGCCTCCCACTCGCTCTCGACAGCCGAGTTCGACTCAACTTGACTCGAGGGTTACGTCTCGGAGTTACTTCCCAAACTTTGAGGGTTTTTGATCGACACCAACCAGCGCCCGACTTCACTTCACACGAGTTTGTCAAAGTTTTCTCAGATATTTTCGAGCACACTTTGACTTTATCGAGATTATGTAGTACTAGACTTGGATGTTTTTACAAAGAAAGTATTTGGTCAACAAAATTCTTCTTCAAAAGTGTTGATAGTGAACTGAGAGACTAACGTCCCTTTTATTATTAATCTGCCGGTCTCGGTGACCCATCGGTTAGCGAGTCCGCGCTCAACCCGAAGATCTCTGGTTTGAATGTCGCTGAAAAATTATAAAATATTACTAGCTGTGAATAATTTTCTCCGTTTTTGCAACATTTCTCACTGACGCTTCGCTCCTATTGGTCGCAGCGTAATGTTTTATAGCCTAAAGCCTTCCTCTATAAATGGACTATCCAACAAAAATAATTTTTCAAATCGGACCACTAGTTCCTGAGATTAGCGCGTTTAAATAAACAAACTCTTCCGCTTTATAATATTAGTAAGTAAATAGTAGATAACAGGTGTAAAAAGAGCAGTCACTATAACTTTGGGATAATATGATGATTATACTACCTTTTTTTCATTTTAGAAATGTAATATTTTTAACAAAAATAATAATATTTTGTTTTTTGCTTTTTTGTTATTTTTGCGACAAAAAAATAAGAAATGGTAAAAAGTATTTTTTTTAGTTTAGACTAAAAAAATACATTTCCAAAATGAGGACAGGTAGTATTATAATCGTATCTACAATAGTACAACTTTGTGTAGGTACTGTATGTTTTCGCTAACTGGTACCCATAACACAAGTTATTCGATTTGGTCGTGAAGTGTCCACAGATATAATTATTTGAAATATCTGCACTTAACTTTTAATTTAATCTTTATAAATTGTCGCTTAAGAACTAGCAAGTAGAAGCGAAGCCTTCATAAGAAGTGCAAGAAGCTCAACACAATGTGTTGAAAAGTTCTTGCGTTGTATTGGTGAAGGCTAGTACATCATTTGGATGTAAGTAAGGACCACATTCTATAAACCTACTTACCAATTATTCTCCCAACTTGGCCCCAGCTAGGGTTGCCAATCGTGCTTATTATAATGTAACTACTATACTTAATTGTACTACATCTCTTATTATAGTTTTTTTAATATTAACTGTGAGACTGGATGAAACGTACCCCCGCCCTATCAGGAATAATATGCAACAAAAATATTATGATGAATAGATGTATACAATTGGTTTCTATAAAATATTATATGTGCCGGATTAAGCAATGCCCGTAAAAAATTCTTTGATCTGCATATACGGCAGACTTTGTAGAGCTGGGGCCTCTTGAAACTGATTCAGATTCAATCGTGCCGCGTACTCTTGAAAACATTGATGTTTGTTTATTTTGATTTCCAGTCGACTGATATGGTCAAAAGAGTTATGATCTAACTATTTTATTTATTCTGGTCAGTTTCAAAGTAATCCACCAAATAAAACACGACAAGTCGTTGAGATCGAACTGATTCAATTCTCGATTTTGTCGAGAGTGAGCCTACTGATTATCAGGGCGACTGAAATTCTACACGTTTATACAACCAATTTTTTTCAGAACTTGCGCGTTTACCGTGTGAAATTATTTTAATTATTTACGTCAAATAGTCGGAGTTTCTGACGTGGATTCTTTTAGTAGAAGAAGTTGTAACATAAAAATATCATCATCTTCTTAATAAGCCGCTCTCAAAAAATTACGCTTAAACAGTGGATCTAAATTTCGCGCGTGACCCGTACCCATTGCTACTCTTTCTACCTGGTTATTCCGGGACTGCCACCAAGTGGATAGATGACCTGAAGAAGGGCGCAGGGCCAGGGAGTCGGTGGATGGACGGCACAAGGACCTTAGTGGTAGACCTGGTGATACTAAAAAAGGTGACAACCCTAACTACAGCCCACAGCGAAACTCTTAACGACATTTATATTCATAATGAGCTGCATACATATTGCGAGCAAAAACATGTAATTAATGTTTTTGCTGACCTTGTGACCATATCACATGTCACGGGGAATCAGTCAACATTATTGTAAACAACACAAGAATTTGGCTATCGTTTTTATTCAAAGTTAGCGCGCGCCATGACATTCTTCAGATTCTTCTTGCCAGGTCAGGGTCGCCAATCATCTATGATAATAATATTTATTTGACCCATTAAAAACATTACACTACAAAAGAAACTTAGACCCGTATAAATAAAACAATCTCAAACCCAACCTCACTTGAGAACCTATTTGACAGATAAAACAACGTTTCGTTTCACTTTTAAAAGTGAACAACTTTATTAATGTTATATTTCTTTTTTTTTTCATACCGTAATATTTATATCATAGATTACGGAGGCAGAAATTTTGAGCACTACTAAATAATTGTAAGACCCGATTGTACAAATTTCTTGGAAATAAATGAATTCTAATTCTAAAATTCTAATTCAGAAAAACATTTAAAAAAGTATAATCTGAATATTTATAATCTTTATTTTTACGTTTTAAAAAAGAAAAATATTAAAGTATGTAACATAATATTAAGTAATTAAGTAAGTTCTTCATTTTTAAAAGTGGAACGGAACGTTTTCTTTTGTCATCAAGTGAGGTTGGGTTTGAGATTGTTTTATTTATACGAGCCTAAGACATTACAATTTACAATGACAGGACAACAAAAGATTAGACAGCAAACAATTTATGTAGACAAAAAAATAACAGAATAAACTTAAATATATTTGAAAGGCGCAATGTATGGATCGGATGGTAGGTAGTGTAATGCTTAGGCATAGGCATCCGTAAAAAAAAACTTATACGATACGATCGAATTGAGAAACCTCCTCGTTTTTTGGAAGTCGTTTAAAAAGGAGACCACTCAGGCGTTTTTATTCTACATTTTAGAATTAGCTCCACAAACGTCGACCTCGTTTATTCTATGACGTCCAGCGTCCCCCAAAGTATTTCATGAGGGGCAGAAGCCACTCGCTTCGCTCAGCAGGCGGGTTATTTCCAGATATATATATTTCGTCTGTCGCTTTTTTACGAAGCCCACGAAAAAGATGGAGGGGGTGCTTTTCTTACTCTAGCACCCCACCGTTCCCCCACCCCACACCCCACACTCCACAAACACCATAACAATTTTCTTTATTAAGATAGTTTTTTTTAAATACAACAAAATATCTTTGAATTGAAACGATCCCACTGTTATATGACGGTTATATGTATGCTATATGAGCATGTGTACATGCTCTAGGAAACCAGAGATTTCAAAATGAAAAATTCTGTATTTACAAATAGGTTAGAAACTAACATTTTTAGAATTGTCCTACATGATGACCTACCACCGGTTTGGGGACTGACCCGGCGAGAAGAACCGGCGTAAGAAACTAGCCACCTTTTAGCAAAAAGATCGAAAAATTGTTCTTTTAAAAAAATATATATAGTAAAGCACCGCAAAAACGGCAGCCCCAGCGTACGGTGGACCACTTCAAAACATATGCGCTCATTAGCTATCCAATTTACTACAAAAAACTAAAATTCCGCAAAATATTCATCGACGCTAGTACAGGCACTTGAGGGTAGAATTTAAAGTTTTATTTTATTTTATTTTCAAGTTGAAACACCTGTTGGACTTTATTTTTATTAAAAGCATTTATTTAACATGCACTGTATGTATGTATGTTCGGGGATCTTCAATGTTTGTATTTCATATGTATCTTCAACCGATTGAGCTGATGTTTGGATGACAATACAGAAAATCCAAAATGGCGGACCATCCAAGAAGGTGGAATAATTTTACTTCAAATACGCATAATTTAAGTAGTTCTGTTGAGATCTGTTTCTGAAATTGGAGAATGGCGTTGAATAGGATAGAAATCGAAATTGAATTTAGACAGAAATTTAGTACAATTACGATTTTACGGCTCAGACGTCAGCGCATCGGGGTATCGCCGCAGGTCGCGGGTTCAAGTACCACCGAAGGAAACAAAAAGTTTTTGTGGAGGTGTATTAAAAAAAATTAAATAATATATGTTTCGTTTAAAAGTATATTCTTCTTCTAGTATCAGAAGTTCGTCGGATGCGTGGAGGCAAACTTGCAGTGTAGAGGTGTCCAATGTCCATAGTAACGAATTTTTTATTTATTTATGAACATCACACAACACAACATTATACAGAAGAATAGGGTAAGTATAGGTAATAAATATAAAAAAGGTGTCTATACTAATATTATTATGTTGTATGATGTCAAAAATATTAATTAATTTTAATAAAATATTCATCCTCCTCCGCGGTCTAGTGGCTTAGGGCCTCGACTCGGAGGTCGTGGGTTCGGATCCCGCGTTGGAACAAGTTTAGTTAGGACAATCCAGGTTGATCACCTGATTGTCTGACAAGAAAGATGATCCATGCGTCGGTCGTATGTAAAAAGTCGGTCCTGCGCCTGATCTCCAGGCGTGTCGGTTAACCGTTCCACTGGGCTACGAGAGTGCTCCTATGTATTGCGCACACACTTGGGCACTATAAAATAACTCCTGCGTAGCTGACCTGGATTCAATAAAACCGGCCACCGTCACCGAAATCGGGGGGCATTATTATTCATTACGGCAATTCGACTCTAGAATATGGCCAATAGTTGTGACTTGTGGCAGCTGTCAATGATTTGCAACCGGAATCTGTGGTTAGTACCCGCTACTAGAAACTCAAGCTCGACGGACGTCGAGTGCGCAAACAGTAATTGTTTCCGTGTACCTCCACATTAGCGCTGTGTGCCTGGTACTTCCAGCTTAACGCGGGGCCACACTACACAACGTGGCCTCCACAATGCCGCATCCACACTGGCGGAATACATGCATTATTATGGGGCCACACTGTCTGACAATGTTGCCACCGTATTAGCGAGTTCGCGGTACACGTATTATCGCGGGCCCACCAACCGAACAATGCCGACGGCCCTCTAACACCTGACATAACGAGCCTCTCGCGCTAACGAACTGTATCGGCCTGAAGAACACCCCACGCGACGACACCAACACGCGCAAACACGCGACGCGACACCTCCCCGAGTGTCAATTCTAATAACCATGGAAAACATTTTGAAAAATGTTTCCTCGTTGTTCGCGGAAGTATCGCGAGTGGAAAACTGCAAATTGTGTATTGTCAAGTGGCCTCCAGGCTTACTGTTGTTATTAAATGCCACTATTTGTTATTGGGAGAAATAATAATAATAGCTCCCCTCACCGATTTCGGCGTCGCCCGCCGATTAAATTGAAACCAGTCCAGCTACGCAAGAATTATATTATAGTGCCCAAGTGTGTGCGCAATACACAAATACACTCTCTATTCCTTTTACTCTCCTAGCTCAGTGGGACGGTAAACCGATATGACTGGCGAGAGAACAGGCGCAGGCCCGAAGTTTTACATACCCATCCGACGCATGGATACGCATGGAGAAAACTGATCACCTTTTTTTGATTGTCTGACAAGAAAGATGTATATGCGTCGGATGGGCATGTAAAAAATCGGTTCCTACGCCTAATCTCTCCTGCGTAGCTGGCCTGGTTTCAATAAAATCGGCTACTGACATTGAAATCGGTGGGGGGCTATTATCATTATATAAGGAAATCCAATCCGGAATCCAGCCTGTCTGAACCCAACCTAAGTCAGCAGCGCTGCCCGGGCGCACAAACACTGGCCCCGTTATCCGCGGAGCTAATTATAAACAATGTACTGTTTTGTTTTGACTGCACATTAACAGATTTACGTGTACACTGTACATATTTCCCGGCGGGATAAAAAACATTTAACACTGCCCTGACTTTTAAAAATATTTGGACATTAATACAAACTACGTCATCTCCTTACAACGAGGAAACATCTGACAGCTTGTACAGTCAGTAAATATTTATATTAATAAGAGCGCAATAAAAAAATATTAGAAAGAAAGAAGAGGAAATTTATTTGGTAAAATATACACAAAATGATACTTGATGTAACAAAAATAAAACGCACGAAATTTTACCAAATTGGTTACTTTACTATGAAATTGGTTTTTTGTCGTACTGGCCACTTTGATCTCAAATATATATTATTTGGTTAGGAGTTTTAAATTTATACAGCTGTATAATCATGCATTTGTGTTTCAAAAACAATAAGTATTACTTACTAAGTAATGTGCTTTCTATATAGAATTGTCCTACAAGGTGCCTATACAAACATGAAAGTCAATAGTAAGTCATCAGCACTGGAACTTTTCACAGAAAACTCTACATAGAAGGCACATATACACCCTAAAGTATTATCACTCATTAATATCACAGCCTGTGTAGCTCCTAACATAAGAAACTTCGATAGCGCGATGCAGGATTGTCGTACTATTTGTTCCGCCACATGAATTGAGTACAGCAAGACGACATTCCTCTCATAAAACGCCTCATATTATGTATTCGTATTCATCCGGCATAACTTACAAAGTTATAACGAATGGCGATAACCCAAGGTGTAGGTTAGCCGCGGCGATAGACTTGCGGGAATCGTGATAACTCTCATTAAGACTGGCTTAATTACAGCGGCGATTTCCTCGTCCTACCAACCGACTATTACAACTTTATACCTCTGTGATGAAATTGTAAAACTTTATTATCTGTATCTAATTAGACATCTGCGTCGCGACTTATTGTAATTAATTGTTTAATATGTAAGTAATATAACCGGCCAAGTGCGAGTCGGGGTCGTGCACGAAGGTATATAGGCATAAGGTACTCTAGAATATTTATTTTATTCTGTTAAGTAAGTACAACAGAAATGTTTAAATCATGCTCGAAATTTTCAACTTCTGTCTATCATGATTCATGAGATACAGCCGGGTGACAGACTGACTAACAGCGGAATCTTAGTAATAGGGTTCCGTTTTTTACCTTTTGGAAAGCAAAAAAAATTGCAATGTCCTATGCGTTGGATTGACGCCAAACACATTTCGATTTATTCAGACTAAAAATCATTTTATATCAGGACGATTTATTCATAATTAATTGAAAGTGTGATATAAACATGAGAATAGAAAAAAACCCCAAAAACTTATGCGCCGACACTCTGAGCCCCGTAGGGTACCATTAAGTAAATAATACTATGTGATATTGTTAAGGACTTGGCCTATTTGTATACTAACATTGTAGAGACATGTACTTTTGTCACATACTTCGATCAACAATACAATAGATATTATGTCAGCACAGAATCCGTCACAGTGAATATCAGCATATTTGAAAAGTTAGCTTCTTCGTCTTTTGGCATATGCCCCTCTCAATAATTGCCAACGTCGAAAAGTTAGCCGTTATTTATTTTAGTTCGTGTGGAACACTACTAGTCAACACGTGTCCCAATGCCGCAATGTGGGTTTAAAAAAAATGAAGTGACGTGATTCAAATTACTGATGAAGTGTTGAAACTTTTGTCTAAGATCGTTAAACAAATGTAGTTCTAAAGCATATACCACGTGGACAGATTTTACCCTTGTTTTGCATGGGCCGTGTTATCTAGTCTAGGTATTGTTGATGGAAGGACACGCATGAAGTCGCCTATTCACAGGATGTGTACTGACTACTGTCTTGTATTAGTTAATTAAAATAGCTGTCACGTTGACGAACGCACCCCTGACGCACTCACACTGCTACCCAATACAGACTGGACCCCTAAACTATAGACAAATATCGTCATCCTTAGGGTACGACAAGTGGGGGGTTGCCTACTTAGTAGCTACAGGCTAATATGCTAATCATCAAAAAAATTGTAAATTTTTTTGATGATTAGCATATTAGCCTGTTTAAAAAACCCACATCAACAAGTTTAGTTTAGTTTCTTTTTTATTTTTTACTTTTTAGTATATCTAAGTGAAAGTAAAAGATAAATCCGTTTGGTAGCCACAATGCTACAGACAGACTGATAGACACCATTACCACCTCTTTTGCTTGGTAGTGTGGGGCTTTGCACGTTTTCACGTTTGTGTTTGCGAGTGTACGCAAACACAAACGTGAACGTATAAGCAGTGTTGGAAGGAAGGAGGTGCATCAAACGCATTCCTACGCGTACACTCACTCATTTGCTTGCAGCTTGTGGTTATCATTTTTCGCGGGATATTACTAGACATAATATATACTTAAACTTTATGCTACGGATTTCCGCAAAGTAACGCTGATTTCATTAGCTATCATTTCTGTACTGGCGAGTCAGATTATTCAAGGGCAAGTTCCTGACACCTTTATGTAAACCAGTGTACCTTGTGAACCCAACAATTTTTGTCACTTCAGTCAACCCCCTTCCCTGGGTGATACATCAGCGAGGCCTCATGTTATCCTCCATCAGGGCTCTATTTCCGACAGTACGCAAACAGAAAACACTATCAGCTAGTGCCGGTATCGTATTACTATTTACTACATGCTAGGGCCCCGCTGCACACATGTTCAACATCGGACTAATTACATGCTTTTGTAAGCTACACCTGCTTCAATACAGTATCGTATAGGAAAACTGTTATTTTTGGGATAAATGATTAGATTATGCTTTTTATGTATTTGTATTTTTGAATAAATAACTTAAAATGTAGCCTCAGAAAATCTAATCAAAATAAGTTCAGTAGTTTATGCGCATAAGAGTCACAAACGTCCATCGATTAACACAAACTTCACATTTATAATAAGATACAGTTTAAGCAAAAATAAAAAGCATCAGGTATCAGCTATTGGGTACTGCAGGCTTATAAACATTTATAATATTAATGGTAGTAGGAAACAGTTTAAGCAAAAATAAAAAGCTTCAGGTATTAGGTACTGCAGCGTGATTCAAAATTCGGCGTGAAATGACAACTGTCAGCGATGTTAGCAATTGCCCAGACAGAAAGTGTAAAAACAAACCGCCATTCGAGGAGACCATCGTGTACAAATTACAAAACACACACTGAAATGACACATCAAATGCAATAAGTCGAAAACAACATTAGCATAATTGTTGACAGCTCTATTCATAACGGAGAGATTTAAGTTGACGGCTGCGCCGCGACGCTCGCACAGCTGTGTCAAGAATAACAGCAGCGCAAAAATGCAGCAGGGCAGCAGAAGCTGGTTAATAATAATTTAGGATGACTTCGCAAGAGGGAACTCATTGATCAAACCATAGATTTTGCGATACAAATATTTTTTCGGATAATTTAGATCATTATCTTGAGATTTATCAAAAAAAAATTTGGAATTACCAAATCCATAAATTTATTCTTGTTATCTCAGTTAGCTACCACAAACAAGAGTTCCGTCCAAGCAATTCTTAGGCGACTCATCAAAATTAAGGTACTCACGAAAAATTAGCTTGATACTAATCAAGTGAAAACAATGTTTGGGGGAACCCTGACTATAAGCTTTACGGTCGAAACGCGAAGTGGGGTTTAAAAAAATTCATTTTTTTTAATACTTTAGATTGTTCGACAAAGTTTTAAAGTGCTGTCTTATAGGGTAACTGATCACAATATATTTTATTTATCTTTTTATCTTCTTCTTATAAATAAAACGGGAACGGCTGAACCTTTCGGCTATATTTAAGCTAAAACTGCGCTCGTTAACAGCTGACAGTAGTTTTTAAGTGGCGAATAGGTAAAACCTATAGAATACTTTGAGGGACGCTTATTACCCGCGAGACGTTATAGTTGAAGCGATGATGTTTACGATATATTCACAAAAGCCACAGACAGTTTAGTCAATTAGTACTAGAAAATAGTATCACTCTAATACTGGCAATTCGACTGGCAATTTTTGTTTTCTTCGATTTCCAATAGATAAAGGCTGAAGTCCAGGCACATTCCGGAAACCGCCATCTAGCGCCACTATTGGAAAATACTAATTACTAATTTCGTTTCCTATCTTCTTCTTATTTGAATTTAGCTTAATGTGCTTAAAAATATGCTATCTTTATTTTAATGTCAATATTTGTACTTAATTCGGCATATTTACATTTTATAATTTACAAACGTTAATAGTAGTGAAAATCTATTGCATTTTTTTTGTGTTAAACATAATATATTGTATGGGATGTCGTAGAGTAAAAACAAACGAACCCATCCATTGTGAACGCAGCTGAATGAGATGCGTACGAGATGTAGTCTGAGGTACCGCTGCAACGAGGCCGCTGATTTTACATTTAATTAATAATACATACAGTGGGCTGTAGGTCACATCCTGCCAGCGCCAATTGAACGTTATTGTCCAGGCCATAAAGGTGGGATTGCCTTCCCCACGCCCACGGGTGAGCAAGTGTTCGGGCATGCGCGCAAGACAATGGTGTACGTATTAGCAATATGGTAATGTATTACGACACGTCTTCCCGTATAATCAAACAAATAAAGGCGTTTTGTACCGCCTGCGACGCTGCGATTTCACACCTCGTCAGTCTACTCTCGTGCAGGCTAACCCCCGACACAATCGAGAATCGAATTAGTTCGATCTCAACGGTTTTTGGTATTTTATTTGGTGCATTACTTAGAAGCTTATCAATGACGAAGAAAATATTTCGTAGCTTTTTGTACTCCCGACCATATCAATTAATTAATTAAATTATCAATCGACTGGGAATCAAAATAATAAAAAGTCTATTTATTCGTGAATCAAATCGAATCAGGTTGTTGAGTAAGGTTCTCGAAGATCTCGTGTTACGGTTACCATAGAACGGAAATATAATATTATTTATAATATATACTAAGATTTAAAATTCAATACAGATGACTCAGGAACACATAAAACTTTTTGTTCCCGTGCGAATCGAGCCCACGGCCGCTGGCTCGTGCCTCGCGAGCTTAACCACTGAACCATTACAGAGTAATATACAATACAATTCAAATATACTTTACTGTACACAAAATAATTTATAGAAACATTTACTTTACAACAATTTATGTAATCAGAAAAAGGCACACGTTACAACGAAAAGCTTTGAGATACTTCCAGATAAATTTGACGTCGGCAAAATTCGACTACTTTAATGGGACCACAGCAAGACAATAAGATTTTTTTTTTAAGAATTCACTGTTAATAAAAAATGTCACTCTGTATAAAGTAACCTGTAACTGTGTATTAAAATTAATAGTTTTAGAAATGAATTTTTGTTATTTAAAACAAGATAATTGTCATTTAAGACGTATACATGGAACGTTCTTTACTTTTTTTAAGCTCTTAAAACAAGTATTTCATTAACTGTATCAGAAAATTTCTAATAGAATTTTAGATAAAACATACCTAATATCCATAGTTTGTAATAATTTCTATATGAGGTAATAAATTATGACGTGTTGCACCTTTCCTGTCCGTAACACACAGCACTGTATCGTAATGTTTACGAGCCACCCACAAGACCGTATCGGTACACTTTATGTGGCGACCCGTTACTCGTTAGAAAGTAATCGCCACCCGCGTGGTATAATATGTAAATATTTAATAATATAGAGGGAATATCACGTTTATATACTCACTTTGAAATGAAAATTATTTAAATACAACAAATTTTCTGTGTTAAGCTGAATTTTATGCAAAATTTTCTTGTAACAGGGAACGTGCATTTGAGGTTGAGGTGCATTATGGATATATTCTAAAAATATATTTTTTGTGAGTTTTTTTTGCAGTGTTTGTAATTCCGCGTCGCAATAAGTGTGAAGGTGCGCTAATTTGTATTAAGCGGCGGCGCTTAAGAAGTTGTAATGTATGATAATTACATTGCCTTGGGACTAGGGTTGACACCTTTTTTTTTGAAGAAAAATAGTGTTATCCGATAAAGATAAGAAAAATATAGAAAATAGAGATATAAAAATATTACACATTTTTTTTAATTATTTCCTATGTAAAATTCCTCAGGGCCAGTTGCATTTAGCCATATAGTAAATATAAAAAGCTTGACAGTGTAGCTATGAAAATATAGTATTGCGTAAAATATAATACACCAAGCACGGTTGGCAACCCTACTCGGGACTGACGTATTCATTTTGTCCTCGCCGCTGTTACAAGCACGTTTAAAACTACAGCACTAGGACTAATAAGCGCATTTCATATCTAGATTCTACACGTGAAGTTTAAATTACATTTAAAACGTGGTTTAATAACTGTGCTCTAATATTTAAATTACTTAATCAAAGTAAACTATAGCTAGAAAAGTTGGTTTCTAATTTCAAGATTGTGGCATCGAGTAGTTCGAGTATAGAATATAGAATAGGACGAGTATAGAATATGACGATAACTACATGCAAGATATTTAGTTCATTAAAAGCTTTTATTCAACTTGTCCTGCATGTTAGTGAGGGACAAATCTTCCGAGTTAAATTAGGACCACTTCCTGTCGTTAGATTAGGTTGGAATTTGGTTTAACAACGTAACTTCGGTGACAATGCAATTGTATGGTACCATGTAGCTGGTCTCAAGTTGAAGTCGGAAGGTGGCCATAGAAACTCCTAAACTAAACAATATTAAACCGTCGAATTTGGTCTCGTTTGAATAGTCTTGACAAGCACTCACAGCATTTAAATAAAATCTTGTTTTTTAATTAATATTTTATATTACATTTTCAGATATTGTATTCAGTTACAACTACTAGATAAACGAAAATGTATATGTGCAAATTAATTAGATACAAACGTTACAAAGAAATTTAAATTTGATAAATAAACCAACATCAGGTTACATACATTATCTTTAACAATATTGATTTATGATAAACAGTTTTTTCGGTAGTCATTTATTTCTAGAAGTACTATGCAATTATGGAATAAAAAAAATAAAGTCATCTAGCTCTCTAGCATATACAAGGTGTAAAATAAATTAGTGATAATACTTTAGGGTGTGTATATGCCTCCTATGTAGAGTAGTGGACTGTGAAAGTACAAGCGCTGAAAGACGCAGTAAGGTAGGAGACTCTAGTTTATCTTTCCTTATTTTCAAGTCAGTATTAATTTAGCCAATGCCACGGTTGGTGACAAAATTATCAGAGTGAAAATAAAGGATATGTATATTTTATAATTGCATTAGGCTAGCACTAACTAGGCTGAAGGTTAAAATGCCAGAGATACTTGATTTTAATCATATGTCAACCAATCGGTGTCCTTGGTGAATTGATCGATACCAGAAACCGGCCGTCGCTGATGATGCTCTACAAACACCACATACAGCGAGTGATGTTGATGGTTTTCCCGCAATCGATATTCGGCGAGCGTGCGATTATCGAGTCCGTTTAAAACGTCCCCCCCCTCACCGCCGCGGACGCTCTGCATGTCAATCGCGGGTACTCGGAAATGCAAACTGTTGCATGGACGTGCGAAATGCGAGTTGTCCTGTTGAGGTACGCGCACATATTCCATAGGGATAAAGTAGCATTTCACGAGCATGGTTCGCTGCAGGCTCGAGAGCGACGAGGCCTGACAGGCGGTGGTCTCCTTCTGTGAACACGTCATCTCGCAGAAGGAGGCCTCAGAGCGGGACAGAGAGATGGATCCATCTTCTGTTCCACTTCGCCGACGCAGGACGGGGGAGCAGAGACGTCACATAGCGGTCTTCCCATCCCACGTCTAGTACGGCTCCGGGAGAGGGATGGGTAACTTCCCAGGCTCTGTCAGTCTCGGCGCCGAGAGGAGCGCTTTAGTTTGCCGGAGTGAGCACTCTTGTTTAGATGGAAGTCCGGTGCCTTATGTGCTATACCAGATTGAAAGATCCAGGGCTTTCCCCCCACTTAACGGCTGATGCGAACTGTTACAACCCTAGCTAGTATGTAGCATATGCTAATACAGCACTTTTACCACGCGCTTACTATTTTCCGTTTACTTAGCATTTTTGTCTCAGGTTCTTTTAATTATTAATTTTAAAGTCAGTTAGATTCTGGAAGCCGCCGCGAACAGTGCATTTATTAGCACCCGGTATAATCTGTGGGAAGTCGTAGTGTAGTTTGTGTGTGTTAAAGTTAATAAAGTAGTTAAGTATAAAGTGTAGTTTTTTTTAAAGACAAACAGGGACGGCCGCCTAACAGAACGCAACGACATAAAAAAGGGATAAAGTAGCCTATGTGTTATCCCAAGCCTAAACTACTGCCCTTAATTTATTTAATCAAAATCCGTTTGGTAGTTTTTGCGTCATAGCGTCACAAGCATCTACACATACATTCGCATGTCTAGCTGTAATTATAGTAAGCTTATAGAAATACAACGATGCAATAACTTGGACGATTTTACCATTTTGTCGCAAAAATATTAATTAGACCTAAACAGATTACTAGTCACTATCGACTTTGTAGCAGAAGCTAGTCTAGCTGTGTGTAAGTAAATCCAAAATAAATAAACAATTTATGTAACTACATATTTGTAATACGATTAATAGTTTGCTACTCGTAAATATAGAGTAAACATTGAGTTTTGAGCGTAAATAAATCATAATAATTGTAATTAATTATAATGTATAATGTGAGTTTTGGTCCGCATCACACATGTTTCGAGCCGCGATTGTCACGTGGATGAGTTATGATTGTTCGAATTGAATTTAATTCGAAACATTCTCACGGTGTATGTAGTTATAATCAAAATATAGAAAATGTGCAAAAGCTCATGTAGTTCAGCCATGACAAAATTTTAATAGTCGTAGTCATTTCAGCTAGGACGTGCACTTTCGAACGTTTTCCAGTTTCGGTCGCTCGCGGCATTCACCAGCGACCTTCTTCAGATCGTCTGTCCATCTAGTGGGTCTACACTCCATCCAACCTGTCTGCCCCAGTGGTTATCGATCCAGCCCACTGGTACTTCAACCTCTCTAATGCGCTATGTCGGTTACCCTGGTTCTGCCACGGATTTCCTCACTTCTGATTCTATCACGTGGAGAGACTTCGAGCACAGTCCAGTGATTTCAATAACTATACTATATAAATATACTCTACTAAATCCTACCAAAAGCATGTTAAGACATGCCTATGGACCGTAGCGCAATTTGCTCACCGTTTTCAAAAATAATTTTTCGGAGAATATCACCTATCAGTATTTGTAACCTAACATACTATTTGTACATTTTACTTATGTAGGTATGGAGTGCGTATGATCACGGGTAGTGGGTAGTGGGCTCGGCTGCGGTGGCGGACGGAATCATGCATTGTGCCGCCCACGCGTGGCCGAGCAGCCTAGCAACACCAAAGGATCAGTTACACTAAGAGCGGGTACACATTAGGCGCTTTCAAAAGCGCGCTCAGTCAACGCGCGTTTTGAGAACTGGGAGTTCTGTACAGACAGTGTACTCTGTACAGAACTGGGAGTTCTGTACAGACAGTGTACTCTGTACATACTCAAGCGCGCGCTGTGTCAACGCGCGTTTTGAGAACTAGGAGTTCTGTACAGACAGTGTACTCTGTACATACTCAAGCGCGCGCTGTTTCAACGCGCGTTTTGAGAACTAGGAGTTCTGTACAGACAGTGTACTCTGTACATACTCAAGCGCGCGCTGTGTCAACGCGCGTTTTGAGAACTAGGAGTTCTGTACATACTCAAGCGCGCGGTTGAGTATGTACAGAGCATATAAGATCTTATAACACAGGTCCTACATACTCCCTAGGCCGACTAGACGGTCTTAGGCAATAAAGTCAAAGTAATACATAATATGTAGATCTGACATTGACATTACATTTACTTACCCGACTTCAGCCAAAAGGAAAGGTTTTGACTGACTCTGTACGTTTGTCTGTGTATTCACATACAGCTAAACTACTCGTCCGATTTTAATAAATATGGTGTCTATCGATGTGTAATTATGACACAAGTAACATAGGCTATAAAATGTTCCAAAAATTGTGTATTTTGTAACTTTTTTTAATATAATTTTAATTGTCTCGTGTTTGGTATCAAAAGATTGGTTTGGACAGCAAGTTTATGGTAAGTAATTTATATGAGTTGCCAAAATAAAAAATGCTCTACGCGTCCTTCTCTTCACACTATATTCGGTTTGATATATAAGCCATGAGACAACCTGTGTAATAAATGTTCTACTTACTCAGCAGTAGGGGCACGGTAAGTTCCCGTGGATTCTGTCTGTCGATGATCCTGTAACAATCATAATATAAATTTTTATTAAAAATGAATCACTAGGCATAATATCTGCTGCATATGTAAAAAAGATTAAGGCCGTGTTTCACCAAGCAATGTTAAACTTAACCCCATGTTCAAATACCATGCCACCTCATTCATGGACAGGAAATACAAGAGGGATAACATGATATTTAACATGGCGTTAACTTTAACATTGCTTGGTGAAACACGCCCTTAGCAAACTAATAATAATTGCTACATATTATACAGACATTTCTGAAAACGGCATACGGCTATCTTAAAGTATTTTAATATATTAATAATCCTTAAGTTGTTTCAAATATGTAATACTAGCCCATAGACTATAGAAGTCTGAAATAAAAAAAATTGTATTTGTATAATACTAGCTAACCCGTGCCCACTTCGTTGAGCATACAAACCGTTTAAACCTTCCCTGGACTTCCAGGAATATTTCAAGACTGAAAATAGCCGAATCGGTTTAGCCATTCTCGAGTTTTAGCGAGAGTAAGAGCAAGTCCTTTTATATATAAGAAGATTTATTATTACAATTTGCGTGTAGTCGCGAGTCGCGACTCGCGACTCGGGCGTCGGCGCCGAGCAGTCACGACATACGTAGGCAGAACCTTGTTGTATTGAAGGTAAGGTACATAATTATGATAAAATGTCTTAATTAATTTAATATACATTGTCAGTTCATATTTCATGTTCTTAAGTTCATAATATAAATCATCCCATTATTTATGTCCCAAGTATAACGTGTTGACTGAAATGTAGAGTGTGTGAAGTTAGGCCGGTTAAAGTAAGCGCATAGATCAAGAATCTTGGTTCTACATGAGATCTGATAACTTTTCACAGGGTAAGTAGACTCGTCTTGGCAACATTTTTACATGAAAATGTTTTTGGTTTGATTCATTTTTACCTATTTACGACTTTATCATGAATAATGACTTCTGCTTCTGCTACTCAAGAGGACATTGGCGAGAACTTGGATTGCAATATTATAGACTTTTGCCGAGTTTTACGTAACTCACTTCTTTTAGGAATTTATTGTTGCTATTGTTTACTACAATTATTAATAGTCTACATAGGTGTGCACTGTGGGCCTATGATATATACAATATGTAACGTAGACAAAACACTAAACTTATACCGCGTATACTGTACTCGTGTCGGAGTCCCGACAGGTAAGGTTGGCGAGTGTAACTGACAACATAATTACAGATCCGGTTGGCTCTGGTGTAGACCGGCGCCGGCGCACGTGCGCTGTTACCCAATTGGTGTTTAGCGAAACCGCGCATTAGTAAATACTTGCAATACTGACTAATATTGATACTATTCATGTAAAGGTTTTGTACTAGATGTTAGAACAAATACTTTGGGGGAGGCTGTGGTCCAGTACACCGTCAAAGCTACGTGAAGTGTAGTTTTTAAGTATTTTGAAATATGTATGTTAGTCTGTAAGGTATTTATAATATAGGCCTATGCAGCCTGAAATAAATAGTATTTAATGAATTAATAGCTGACTAACGAAGGACTCTGTATACACCGGCGGTGGTCCGATGTGTCGAGCACGCGTTTACGACATCCTGCCCGGACAATTGCAGTCTGTTAACTTATTTTTATATTAGTGATTACGACGTTTATGTGTCGACTTGACGGCTCACTGCACACATTACACTGTATTATGTGTATAGGTATATTGTAGTGACTCTCTAGTTTCTACACACGGCTTAAGAGAATGTGGAATGCATTTTGATTTATTAACAACTCATAATGAACGCTGATTGGTGGAATATTATCAGACAGAAAGGAACGGACAGATATTTTATAATTGAAATCATGAATGGATGAAGTTGATATATTTTGAGAAAATTGTGGGAGTACAAGTGGAAGCCCCAAAGGGAGATCTCCGACCGAGCGAGGTGGTATGCTCGGTCAGGCCGAAGCCCGCTGTACTAGTTTTCAGATGTCGTATACCTATATAGCGCCGGACTTAGAAAACTTCGGTAGCGCGATGCAGGATGTGGCGCTAGTAGTACCGCTACATCACTCCCCCCCGAAGACCGGAGGTCGAAACTTAAGTCGTCTTGTGTGCTTGAGTCGCCAGTGCCAGGGAGTCCCAGTGAGTCGGAAATGGTATGCTCGGTCAGGTCGAAGCCCACTGTACTAGTTTTCAGATGTCGTATATATAGCGCCGGACTTAGAAAACTTCGGTAGCGCGATGCAGGATGTGGCGCTAGTAGTACCGCTACATCACTCCCCCCCGAAGACCGGAGGTCGAAACTTAAGTCGTCTTGTGTGCTTGAGTCGCCAGTGCCAGGGAGTCCCAGTGAGTCGGAAATGGTATGCTCGGTCAGGTCGAAGCCCACTGTACTAGTTTTCAGATGTCGTATATATAGCGCCGGACTTAGAAAACTTCGGTAGCGCGATGCAGGATGTGGCGCTAGTAGTACCGCTACATCACTCCCCCCCGAACACCGGAGGTCGAAACTTAAGTCGTCTTGTGTGCTTGAGTCGCCAGTGCCAGGGAGTCCCAGTGAGTCGGAAATGGTATGCTCGGTCAGGTCGAAGCCCACTGTACTAGTTTTCAGATGTCGTATATATAGCGCCGGACTTAGAAAACTTCGGTAGCGCGATGCAGGATGTGGCGCTAGTAGTACCGCTACATCAATCCCCCCCGAACACCGGAGGTCGAAACTTAAGTCGTCTTGTGTGCTTGAGTCGCCAGTGCCAGGGAGTCCCAGTGAGTCGGAAATGGTATGCTCGGTCAGGTCGAAGCCCACTGTACTAGTTTTCAGATGTCGTATATATAGCGCCGGACTTAGAAAACTTCGATAGCGCGATGCAGGATTGTGGCGCTAGTAGTACCGCTACAAAATTAAGTTCAAACTGTCACTTAAACGCCAAATCAATATTTTGAGAAAATTAAGTTTAAACTGTCACTTAAACGTTTTAAAATACGTCGTAAAGTATTGAGTACATTAATCTAAAGATCCGTTTCTAGAATCAATGTACTTAATATGTAACTACATATCCTAAAATATTTAAGTGATAGTTTAAACTCGATTTTCTGGGTATTTTTTTTTGCGACATATCATCTTTATCGATTCATGTCTTCATTATTAGTATTATTACACGACAGTCGCACTTGCAAGATTGGTTAAAATTTCATTTGAATAGCGTTCGAGGAACCGGGGGTATATGTATAACGTATTGCTCTAACCGTGGTATGTATGCTTTATCTGTCAGCTCTTCTCCTCTCCAGCATCTTCCTTTGTCTCTCTAGGTGCATTGCCATCAGTCTCCATCCTAAGTCCAACCGCGCTAGACGTGTGCAACAAAATTGTATTTTTTAAAGCCTTTTAACAGCCAGTAGCTCCAATATAATGTACCCGGGAAAAACCCCATGAATTAATGCAGATTTGGCAGGCGGGGTGTGAAAATGTAATTCGAAGCGCTCGTCCCGCGGCGGCTCGTCGCTAATTGCACTGACAGCTAATCACTACTGATGACGTCATTGGCCCCCGTCGATGTTGCCACCTCTATGCTGGGGAATTTTAATGCATTTTCGACGTTCAGTTTCGAAAAACTTTTTTTAAGGTTCCGTAGCCAAAGGAAACCTATTATTTAGAATTTGCTGTCCATTTGTCACAGGCTGTATCTCAAGAACTGCCATAGCAAGACAGTTAAAGTTTTCACAAATATTTAAGGGGCCCCATACCACAAACGCGACTTGTGTTTCAAACGGAACCATCGCGTGAATCCGACTCGCACTTGGCTGTTTTTTTTCTTTTATTGAAAGTTCTTCGTAACTTTGCTATCCAGTTCATCTCTTTGCACTCCCCTCCCCTCCCGTGCCCATATCTAAACGTCAAACTGCATTTTATCGACAAAAAACTAACTACATTACATTTAAATGAAATTTATCTGTTGTTAGTTCTAATGAACTATTGTAATGTACTTCCAATAAGGTTTTTATTACTTTTTCATCCGACATCTGTGTTTCAATACAAAATTAATATACCTATATTGCAAACAAAACAACAGCACTGCTGAGTGCTGACATGACAACGTATCATTGACCGCTGTCCAAAACTCGAGGGTCCCCAGCGTGATCGATACGGTCAGCCATCACCCCCTACACCCCAGCACCTCCAGCACCCCCCAGCACCCTCCGGCAGGTAATGAAGTTACCGGCTATTGCGTTAAAAACCCCGCCACGTGATTGTCACGTGACGCGGATAATGACGTCACGTGGATAATGACGTTATGCATCGCTGCAGACTGTCGGTACACAATACATGATATCGTGTCCCATAGGAGTTGGAACATGGCTGATACACAAGCCAGCCTATTTAACCGTAAAGTGGTTGAAAATGATTACTATTGTCGGTGTTATTTGTGATGTGTAATTTGTAACTAATGAATTTAGTTGGGTCAATGTTGAAATTTCTTATGCTTACTGTAGCGTGCACTAAATTACATAAAAGGGCTGGCTCCGTGTACCGTCAGCAGTCCACTATATATCAGATACGTCTGCCTGTTAGCACGTCCATCCTATGACTACCTCTCGCCAAACCCCCACCAAGAGGTATACAGGGTGTAAAAAGAGCAGTCACTATAACTCTGGAATATGATTAAAGGACCTTTCTCCATTCTAGAAATGAATTTTTTTCATTATTTATGTTTTGAGATTATTTTTTTTTTTGCAATTTAATTAGTCGCAAGGCTGAACTGTTTTGAACAACGTTCTGCATTAGATTATTAAATTTTATAATTTTTGCCCTAGTACGTAATGAACGCCTTACGCGTGCTATTGACCTCTCAGCGTAATCAGCTGATCGCTGTGTTGTGCACGTTGTACATTGCCTATTGAAATTTTTTTAATTTTTAAAACAGTGGATTAAAAGCAAACGACTAGTACCAATGGATATAACTCTTGCCTGGTTATTACCCCACGAAGCTATAGTGACTGCTCTTTTTACACCCTATATAAGTTATAGTAATATTGTCCACG
Source organism: Celastrina argiolus (assembly GCA_905187575.2). Taxonomy (NCBI): domain Eukaryota; kingdom Metazoa; phylum Arthropoda; class Insecta; order Lepidoptera; family Lycaenidae; genus Celastrina; species Celastrina argiolus. The sequence continues at coordinate 908,764 of LR994591.1, read as the reverse complement.
ATAAGGAGATACCCAGTTAGACAAACACTACACTTACCTCTGTTCTCGAACGCTATTCAAATGAATGATCAACTAACATGGCATTCAAACCAACAACCCATAGTGAACGCTGATTGGTGGAATATTATCAGACCTATATTTTACATTTACATCACGCTCGCACTTTGCTTAATTCACCAAAGACACCGATTAGTTAACATACGATTTGAATCGACCTTTTCTGAGGAATTTTACCAGCCTTGCAAGTGCAAGCAGTGCATACAAGCTGGTGATCAGGCGAAGTAAGCAAAATTTTTAAAGGTTATGTTTTCAGAGGTATCTGGCTAACCGTCGCCGCATTTCAAAATGGCCCTGGGCCCTGATTCCAGATGCCATATACGAAGTTCGAAGACAAAATGTATGGAATTTGACGTAAGCTTCGCTAAATGACATACGAATTCGCTCGTCATTCAGCGAAGCTCATGTCGAGTCCAATACATTTTGTTATCGAACTTCGTAAGCGATAAATAGCCACGGCATCTTGAATCAGGGCCCTGTTTTTACGAAAGTCCCAGATGACATTAAAAATGTTTCTATTAATAAAGCAACAATAGGTTACAAATAGAACGATAATTTCGTTGTGTGCTAGACATTATGTGATGCATGCATGCAGTGGTTCATTAGTTTTATTTTACTTTCCAGTTATGTTGGATCAAATCAGAGCTACGCACAAAATTCTGACGTCACAGCTCACTCTCGTGGCGCGTAAAGTGCGGGGATGTAATGACACTTAACCGCGTCGTTATACTCTTAGACGGCCCAGGCCCGTGTGAGGCCCCCAGCAGGCCCCCAGCGGGCCCCCAGGAGGCCAGGCCAGGCCCTAAACGCTGCGATTACACAGACAATAGGATAAGTCCCAGATTACTTTAATGAGTGATCCGAAGTACTTAATCTATCTATACAGTTTACGAACAGCGGAGAGCTTTTAGGGATCGCTAAGTACAATACAATTTACTAGAAATAAGTTCAAGTAACAATTTTTTAGTTGTTACTTGAATTTATAACTATGTAGTTTAGTTACTTCATCTTAAAAAAAATAAGTTCATCCTACATAATAATATTTTTATGGACTCTTCTCGCCACGTCAATCTGCCCCCGTGCTAAGTATCCGAAGAACTCGTGTTACAGGTACCAGACAACGGAAATATATACTTTTATACTATATATTACACATATTTAAGATTTTTATTATATTATAAACAAATTTAATACACATCCATGTAATGACCCAGGAACATTGAAAATTTTTTGTTTCCTCGGCGGGATTCGAACCCGCGACCTCTCGAACACCAAGGCGCTCAACCACTGCGCTACAGAAGTCGTCAAATCTCACTTGGATTGACTAATTTCATTTTGATCTGATCAAAATGCATTTGTTTAGGCGTTGAGATCTGAAAAGGAAATAATTCGGCTTGCTATTGATTAATAAGCATTATCGTGATTGTAGTATGTACTTGTGTTTTTGAAATCAGTGCCAGAATAATAAAACTGTTTTACGATAAATTTTACAGAACTACGTATGATTTTTACTTAATAAAAAATATACCTCCTAACAAAAGAAAGATAAATGAATTATTAAGGGTTTGTGTGTATGTGGCATTAGGGCACCCTCCTAGCCCTTTGAAATTAAATACAAATATATAAATATAATATTGAAATAAAGATCTCAAAACTATAATCTATATCATTCTGAACTGTGAATTCTCAACTGTTTTATTATACTAATACATTCACATTATTTAAAACCACCCCAAGACTTTGAACAGATGTATAATAACCGGGAATAGTTAAATTTAACTGAGGTTTAACTGCACAAAGACATAATACAATAACGCGATCATGTGACAGTCGGAAGTGGGCGCGTTCCGACCGCAGACGGTTGTGACTGCAGATTCAGTGGGCTTAGCACGAACAATTGACAATAACGTTTTCGTAACCTTATCAAAGGAGAATGTTCCTGGGTATACAAAATTGCTTAAAACTGTTGTCAAGTTAGGGCTTGTATCTGTATAAACACAATAGTGTTTTTCATTGAAAAATTATATAAGTTTAATTAGGACATTGCAGGCTGATCAAAGATGATCCATGCGTCGGATGGGCATGTAAAAAGTCTGTCCTGCGCCTGATCTCTCGTTAGTCGTGTCCGTTAGCCGTCCCACTGGATATGACATTAAAAGGAAGGGAGAATGTCCTTGTATATTGCGCACACACTTGGACATTATAAAATGACTCCTACGTAGCTGGTCTGGTTTCAACGAAATCGGTGAGGGGAGCTATTATATTAAGGGATATAGAAGTAGGGTTCCAGGTTCAAGCAAAGCTGATAAAATAATTGTAATGAAGTCAGAAGTCAGGACTGAACGGGGAACCTTAATAAGCACTTTGTGGATTATGGAAAGTAGTGAAGAAGTGCATTCTTACGCCGGGTTTTCTCAACGCGTTAGGGTTAAACTGGTGGTAGCTAGGTGGTAGTGTTGAAATTCCAAGAATAACTTGTTAAGTTATTTGGAAATATACTTTTTTCATTTTCAGCATCTACATAATTTATATTCGATAACGTTACGAATATGCTGTTATCAATTGTTCATGCTAAGGCCACAGTAGTCCGTCTCCACGCCGCGCTCTCAAATCGCTTTACGTATTCGTATTTCTTGTTGACGCGTGTCCACTGTCTTGAGGGACGGGAACAATAGACGGGCCCCGATTTTCGTAGCTCTAAATTAAATAATCCGTGTGTCCCGCTTGCACTCGCGCCAAATCATAAGTGGACGAGCGGGACAGACAGAGATTCGAAATGAAGTTCGAAACGTATTCGAAAAAATTGTGGCCAATAAACGCTTGTTGCGCTAAGCGTTGACCAAAAACCTAGTGAAGTCAGTATTCAAATGGAAGTCGATTATAAATAGCTCCCCTGATCAATTAAAAAATCTTAACACCGAATCAACCCAAGTGAGATTTGAACGATGATGAAACTTACAACGTAGCAAAATGGTTGTGATGAGTCTGGTCGCTGGTGTATTAGTTACGAGGAAAAGTTCACGCGACTTATTATTTAAATAAAATATTATCATTAGAATTCTCATGATTTTCATTAAAAAAAACTCCTCCATAATTCCTCAATTGTAATGATTTCCATGGACCTCCATGAAAAGACATCCACCACCTGCACTTAGACATCGCATTAGTATCAGTAATATAACAAATCCTAAGCATTATTGTCCCCTAGAGACTTATAATATAGAAATGTAAATTACAGCATCGTGCCGTGTCACAATGGACCCGCGCGGCAGGGCGCGTCAGGATTTTGCACTCGATTTAGTGCAGACAAAGCCGCGGCCCACGAGCTGTCGCATTGTGGCCCCACACGCCACCACACGCCACAACACGCCACGCCATAACACGCCACGTGAGACCGCACAATGCCATAACTAATAACAACGGTCGTTTACGGCGGATATGGAATTTTATATCGTTGGAATGATTGTGCCAGATTTGGGTCTCCAACAACTGCTACTCGGGCGCTTTTCATTATTTTTAATGATGTAACATTTTGGATTTATTAAAAATTTTGCTATGAAATTATCGTGCTAAATATTTGGAATGAATTAAAATTTGGATTTTCTCTACGTGCACCAGGCATTTGCAACAGTAATCCCCGGTTTCTGAAAGGCTGATCAAATCTTTGATTAGCTAACATTTGAGTTAGCAAGCCATTCTGAATGCTCACTGGTGAATGTAGCGAGTGAGCGAAGTTTTTGCGAGTGATGTTCACCAATAAACGTTCAGAATGGCTCGTTAGCTCAAATGTTAGCTGATCGACGATTTGATTAGCCTTTCAGAAACCGGGGGTCATGATGACATCATAATTTTCAACAAAATAAATATTGTGCGAAGTTTCTACACATGATATTAGTACGTACTATACCTACGTATTCATTAAAACTTGCCTTTACAATTACAGTAAGTACAAGTGCCGGCAAGTAAGTATCAAAACTACACACCTTAAAAATATAGAATATAGATCAAATAACCAGGGCCCTCTATAATAAGGTTCACTAAGAGACAGGCGAATTTGTATGTCACTTAGCGAGGCTTACGTCAAATCCCACACATTTTGTTTACGAACTTTGTAAGCGATAATTAGCGATCGCATCTTGAATCAGCCCCCAGGGTCCAGGTTAATTGTTTAGTGTACTCTCGACTGCTAGTCTGCTAGGTAATAGGTATGTTCGGATGTGATTTACTATTTGTATGCCCTACGCCTCTAGCAGCAAACGTTCAATCCCTTACAAATTTAACTTCTTCACGGCGAGCAGTGACAAAAATTGGCGCCCAGCATTCCCGCTAGAATGTGTGAGCCCGTGTTAATTATAATGTGTTTACGTGAATTTATTTAGAAAAGTGCAACGTTACACCGCGGCCACATCCGCCCAATACATTTTACTCTAAAAATAATGTACATCCTGCAATATGAGCCCGCCTTTACCCCGCCCCCCGCGCACGCCATACTCCACCCTGACGCCGGGCAATTAGGTCGCAAGTGCAACGGCCCGCTTTATTTATGAAGTGATTCCAGAAGCAGAACAACATGATTACGAGGGAAAAAATAAACGCATTCGAAATTTAAATATCATTTAAAAAGTTTAAACGCTGTCGCCGGCGGGGCGAATTAAACTTTATTAAAGGCGGATAAAGTTTAATTTCGTTTGCATATCGTTATGTTTATTCGAACGTGAGTCCATAGACAAATTTATCTATTTGTATCTCTGCTGTAGACGTTTGCCTGTCAAAGTGATAATCATATTATTGGGGTTCCCTACCCAATAGGTACAAACGGGACTATTACTAACACACCTATGTCCGTATGTCTGCACGCAAGAACGGATCACAAATAATTAAAGCTATAATAAAAAAGCTGTAAACAAAATTAAACATATCCCCGAATTATCAAGTAATATCAAGAATGAATGAGATTATCAAGAAAATGACTCATGATGATAAATTGTAGCTAAATCCGCGATCACGTCAGTTTAAAAAATGATATCAAGCTACGACCCAGACAAACACGTAGGTATACGTTTATCGCGGTTAAAAACAAATTTTGCTATTTTAGCATTTAATACTAAAACCGAATGTAATTTTATAAGTAAATTAATACTTCTAATGTATATTTACTACATTCAGTGAATATATACGGAATCTAATCCTCGCGCTCGACTCGCTCCCGGCCGGTTTTAATATTTATACTTCATATTTCAAGTGATTTAGAGGATGTGGCCCGTGGGGTTAACGTATTCGTTATTATCATACAATATCGTGATATTATCACTCGTAATGTTAATTTAATCGACCATTCAATTCACTAGGAGCTTGATACTGCATGAATAGGGTAGACCCTACTAATATTAATATAAGTATGTCTGTTACTCTTTCACGCAAAAACTACAGAACGGATTTTGATAAACTTCGGCATGGTACCAGCATGGACCAATACTAGTTTACATGTTGCTTACACATAGGCTACTTTTACGACAGAAAAGTGTACGGTTTCCACAGGATTGCTCTGTCTATGTAGAGACAACTAGCCACCCGGCTATATATAGTCCGACTAAATTGGCCATTAGTACCCTGCCGAAAAAAAAACAATAAATCTAGATTAAATTCTAATTGGGGGCCATCATTCGGAGAGGACTAGCGAGGACAGTCACTCCCACTGTTTAATAATCAGTGCTCACTCACCAATTGTATTATTCTTCCATTGATCATTTAGGAGCAGAGACACTTCACGGGTGCTAACGAGACAGAATCAGCGGCAATTGCTGTCATGCTGATGAGCGATGATGGATCAGCACGGCGCTCGGCAAGTGGTAACTACATCCTGATTCGTCTGCCTCATCAATCTTGTTTAGACACCTCATTACACCGCGACACTCACTACTTAACCCTTCAGCTATTGCTCACATCCTTTGGTTACTGCTGTGATGACTTGTGCTAAGATCTATCTTTGTTTCATTCAATAAGGACTAAGGATCCCAATCAGCCCTTAAAGGATTCTGTAGCAGTTCTGTAGGTAATTTAAAGTTTATTATACTCATACCCATGGTCGACTCCGTGGTCTAGTGGCTCAGAGATTCGCTCTCGACCCGGAGGTCGTGGATTAAATTTCCGCGTTGGAACAACAATTTTTTTTAAGTTTAGTTAGGACAATGCAGGCTGATCACCTGATTGCCTGACAAGAAAGATGATCCATGCGTCGGATGGGCATGTAAAAAGTCGGTCCTGCGCCTGCAGGCTTACTCCCGACACAATCGATAACCGAATCCGTTCGATATCAGTGGTTTTTCATATTTTATTAGGTGAATTACTTTGAAACTAATTAGGATAAAGAAAATTTTTAGATCGTAACTGTTTGTACTCCCGACCATATCAATCGACTGCGAATCAAAATAAACAAATGTCAATTCATTAGGAAGTAGGCGGCATGATCGTATCTGAATCAAAATCAAATCATTTTGGAGAGTAAGGCCCCTGTTCTACCGCCAGTCGAGTCGGTTATGACGTGTCCCACTGGGCTACGAGAGTGAAGGAGTGCTTCTGTGTATTGTGCACACACTTGGGCACTGTAAAAAAACTCCTGCGTAGCTGCGCACCGCCACCGAAGTCGGTGTGGAAGGACTATTATACTGACATACTTATTTACACCCGGTTTCTGAATGGCTGAACAAATCGTCGATCAGCAGAGATTTGGATGGTGAACATCACTGGCAACAACTTCGCTCACTCGCCACGTTCACCAATGAGCGTTCAGAATGGCTTGTTGACTCAAATGTTGGCTGATCGACCATTTAATCAGCCTTTCAGAAACCGTATGATAGACTAGCTCACGACTATCAATTTAAGAGAATTAAGGGAGAGAGAGAGCACTCTCAAGGCTTGCGTATTCCGCACACACTTGTGCACTATAAAGTTATTTCTGCTCATCTGGATCCATGCTTGTTTCTCCAAGGTCCCTAGCTATTTCATAAGCTTGCTTACTACTTGACAGTAACTTTTTAATGTTGATTGCTCTTAGAATCAATTAGAAACTTACAACAAAACTATAAAACCGGCAGTTTAGAAAACTATTCACTCGCAGTAACCTGTAAGCCTCTCTTATCATTACTTTTACGCCAACTTTGTAATTCGAATTATGCTAATATTAAAGGAGATATTAATAAACACTAATTCATTACTGTAATGTTATTATAAGTACCTGTATATAGTATAGGTGCACCTGGTAGTTCTGCCGCGTGAAAACCACCGATTTTGAAACAATTTTTATCAGTGCTCCGCTCCTATTGGGTTTAGGGTAATGATATATAGCCTATATCCTTCCTCGATAAACGGGCTATTTAAATATTTTTTCAAATCTAGCCAGTTGTTCCTGAGATAAGCGCGTTCAAACAAACTCTTCAGCTTGGGTGCCATTTTCACCAAACACAATATGTCAAAGTTAATCCTTCATTAAATATCATTTTATCCCTCTCGTATTTCCTGTCAATGAATGAGAAGGCATTTTAACAAGTTAACACTAATAAGCGTTAGTGAAATCGGGACTTATGATATTAGTATAGGTATACTAATATTATAAAGCGGAGGAGTTTGTTTCTTTGTGTTTTGTTTGTTTAAACGCGCAAATCTCAGGAACTTCTGGTCCGATTTGAAAAAATATTTTTTTGTTGGATAGTCCATTTATAGAGCAAGGCTTAAGGCGATATAAAATTACGCTGCGACCAATAGGAGCGAAGCGTCAGTAAGAAATGTTGCGAAAACGCGGAAAATTATTCACATTTGGGGACTCTCGTTGTGTATGCCTGCATTAACGGATTAAGTCACTCAAAAAAACTCGCAGGTTCTTCATGTATGTTAACATCATTATTAACAATCTAGTAAGTTGTCATATGATAACATTGTTCCAAAACCTGTCGTGTACGGTGTACCAATATCCATTTCACAATAAATATTACATATCGGTGTACTGGACAGTCGTAAACACGGGGAATTACAATTTACAATAGTTTTAAACTGGGATACTTTACTGCCAAGCGATAAACTCGATTGAGAAATAACAGCGGTAATGGAGCCGTACCGATACATATTTTACTGGGCGTAATCGATATTATTCGAATATCGATTACACCTAGTAAAATATGTGTGTATGAGTGTTGATGATGATCGTTTGAGTTCGAGAACCGTAATCGAAACTATCGGATATCCGATATTAAAAAATATCCAAAACCGTAACCGAAATTAAAGTTTTTCTACTGTAAAAAGGAAACCGAAATAATTTAATATCCGTATCCGAAATTTCATATCCATTTCATACACGATTGAAAATCACTAAATATGTCACTTTGAAAATTGCGGCATTGTGACACGTGTCGAGTTTGGCAGTGTTCCGAGCGAACTAAATAAAATAACAGCTCAGTTTACAAGTGATATTCGCCGAGACAGATTTCTTGCACAGACACCATTACCTAGGAGTTGAGAGACGTACATCTGTTGCAAATTTCATTAAAATCAGTTTATCCAATTAAGAGGTTTTACGACACAAACATAGACGTCGCTGTTTTCATCAAGGGTTAAATAGAACTGCACAGTACATACTGCCGAGAGTCACCATGTGTCACAGAAGCCGAAGCCGTTGATGATAATGATAATGGACGGATATCGGACGGTCGTCATGATGACGAATAGATATCATTGCCAATATTCAACGATTTCGGTGGCGGTGGCCGGAGCAGGAGCTATTTTATAGTGCCCAAGTGTATGCGCAATACACAGAAGCACTCTCTCTTCCTGGACTCTCGGGACCGGCGGGACATCAGGTGTAGGACCGACTTTTTACATGCCCATCCGACGCATAAATTATCATTCTCGTCCGACAATGATCAGCCTGCATTGTTCTCACTAAACTTGAAAGCAACATTCAACGGCAATCAAACCCAGGACCTCGGGGTCGGGGGCGAAGCTCTGAACCACTAGGCCACGGAGGAGTTCTTATTTACACCACAGTGTTTATGTCATTGAATTACTTACCATTGTTGGCCACTAGAGTTATTTTCATCCCATACAAATTGTAATTAAGTTCACGGCAAGCAATGGCAAGAACTCGTACTCAGCCTGGTCACTGAAGTCTCACTCTGTAACGTGACACCGAGCAGCGCCGCGCGCGAGACTAGTCAATAAACCTGTCAATTTGCATCGCAGACGACTCTCGACTGTGTCACCGTGGGATAGAGTCCAGTTTAGCGTGCCGGGCAGTAGGTGTGGATATAACGAGCTAGTAACGTAAACTGTGGACTCAATCACACGGAGTAGCAGACTTAGGTGCGGGATAGATATGGCACTTATTTTTAGTTCTTATTATTCAGATAGTAAGTTATGACCAGGAATGAAATATGACATTTCAGATACGGATATGGATAATAAATAAATAAAATTAAAATAAAAAAGCCTTTATTTGACCGAGCTACATTTCGTTTTACAATAATAATTTGTTTACTAGATCCTAAGTTTACATTTACATTTATTTTTAATTTTTTTGTTCTACATATCCTATTTAATTAATAACTATGCTAGGTCCCCAGAATGGGTAAAGGCCTCCTCCAAGAGTGCCCACTTTTCTCTGTCTTGAGCTATTTGCCACCAGTTTGATCCGGCGACTTTCTTAATTTCGTCGTCCCATCGGGTGGAGGGTCTTCCTCTCTTTCTTTTTCCGCGAGGTCCTCTCCATATAGTGGTGTTATAGGTCCTTCTTTTGTCGCTAAGTCTCGCTACATGGCCTGCCCACCTCCATTTTTGCTTTCGTGCGTAGATCAAAGCGTCGGTGGCTTTTGTTACTGCTCTGATTTTTGTGTGACGGATCTTGTCGATTTTTTCACCTCGAGCATGCTTCTCTCCAATCCATGTTGGCAGGATATGGATATTAAATTATTTCGGATTATCCGTTTGTTTCGGATAAACTCGGTTACCAAATTTTACAGTAGCAAAACTTTTATTTCGGATTCGGTTACGGTTACGGATAATATTTTTTTCGGATATCTGGTAGTTTCGGTTCCGGTTACGGAGCTCCCTAACATCCCTGGTCGTGACTGTCCACCGGCCGTGGGGTACCGGAGTAAAAATCACTTCCCCATCAACGATCTCTCCCGTGGATGTCGTAAGAGGCGACAGAGGGAATATAAATCCGGAAATTAGCAGCAACGTTTTCACGAACATTGTTCGATCTACGCTCGCTAACCTGCCTGTCAATCGTGGTGTGTAGGTATAGGCGACTGCCCCCTTGAATACTTTTATTTATTGATATTTCGATGCAATTCGGTATGGTAGAAGTTTGGGTTCTAGATTTGTCACAGCAATCCTAAACATAAATTACCAAAGGAAAACTATACTTTTAATACCCATACACTATAAGTGTTTTCGTGGTACGCGGGACACGGGCATAAAGCTAGTAAAAATAAAGAAATAATTATAATTATCGGTAGACCGGCTTTCATTAAAGTAACAGCAGCAAACATTCCAATTTATACAATACAAAAACTAAGAATTATCAAAAAAAAACATTTCTGTGATTGTTGAAAAGCACCTTGCTGTCTACAACATACCTAACCCTGCGGTTCGAGTAAACCAGTACTATTCGTGGCCGGTGGCCGGCCGGCCGGAGGCAGCTAACCAAACAAACAGACAGCCACTACACACCTATACCAGGCCATACCCGGCCATACCCGGCGCAGTGTCCCACCTCGTAACACCGACAGTACTCGGTACCAGTACTGCCCCGTGAGATGTACTTTCGGGATGTAACAATTCAATGTCATATTAAAAGCGTGTAAAAAAGTTCACTCACTTACTTATCACGAATTTTCAGAAACTACAAGTGCTGGGAGCCTCTTTGTGAGTTCAATTTCTAAGGGGTTAAAAACACTTTGTTTGAAACTTCTATACCTATTTTTAATAGTAGGCTTTCCAAATTACTACAATATCTTTTTAAATTAATTAAAATGCAGTTAATAATTTTTGTAAACAACCCTACGTTGCAAGTTCCGCGTTGCGGGTTATGGTTTGCGGGTTAGCGTTGCGAATTCCGGGTTGCGAGTTCCGCTTTGCTGGTTCCGCGTTACGAATTCCGAGTTGCGGATTCCGCGTCGCGAGCGGCGTTCCACGTTCAGCTAATACACATTTTTTCATTTTTATTTATACACTTCACCCGTACTACAGACTAAAAGCCATGTTGCACTATATTATATTCGCGGTAAGAATGCAGGCATTTTTGCAAAAGCCAAAAATTGATCTACATCATACGAAGCCATCATCAATTTTTTTGGGCTTGTAAGCAAATTCTTTAATTCTTTTTTTAGGCTTATAGGCAATTTTTTTTCCCTTTTTTAGGATTTCGCACCAATGCCATTATTAATTGGTGAATATGAAGATATTCACCAATTAAAAAAGCCAGCCATTTGGAGATTTGAACTTTCAAACTGTTGCTGTAGGCCAGGCGGGAACAATAGACAACTCACGTAACTTTACCGATTGTCTATTGTAGAGTGCTGTCATCATTTTCGTTGCATTCTTTTTCGACATTACATTTCGACGTAGCTATCACAGTAGGCCAAGTAGGAACATTGGAAAACTGCCTAAAAGTGAATTATCGAATGAAACTTGTGTTGGCGCTGTCAAGCTGAAATACAATTGAAAATGAAAAATCTTTTATTTCGAAATTGACACTCGTTTACTTCACTTTACCTCTAAAAAGTTCCTGCTTGGGCACAAAGTAGCATACATTAAAAAAATCTTTTGTATGTTTTTTTAATTGATGTTATTATAGCCCCCTGGTAAAGAAATAATGTAAAACAAAAATATAAGTGCGAACGAGAAGGAACAACCGATTGTGACTTCACGTTGTTAACCCTACATAGACATTACATTACCCTGCGTACAAATATTGTTTTGCGAGAAAGAGATAGAAAATTTTATTTAATTGCTTAAAACATAAGTGTTTAAACACTTATTTTTATTTTACACTAGCTGTGCCTTGCAACTTCGTTCGCGGAGTTTTTGAGTGACTTAAACCGTTTATGTAGCGCACGCAACGAAAGTTCCCAAACGTGAATAATTTTCCCCGTTTTTGCAACATTTCTCACTGACGCTTCTATTGGTCGCAGCGTAATGTTATAAAGCCTAGAGCCTTCCTCTATAAATGGACTGTCCAACAAAAAAATATTTTTTCAAATCGGACCAGTAGTTCCTGAGATTAGCGCGTTTAAACAAACAAACAAACTCTTCCGCTTTATAATATTAGTATAGATTTAGCTAATCTTTAATTTCTGCATTATGAGACAAATTTTAAAATCAAAGTAGATAAATTTAATATTCATTAAATAATCCAATTGGGCATACCTTCCAATATGTAGACTATGACATTAGGTACACGACCAAACATCATGAAGACGGGTCCAAAGTCTGGTGTAAGGTACTGCGCCGGTGATATCACGGCCATCGATCACCGCTGATTGTGGCGGTGACGGGCGACGGCCCCCCGTGGGAATACAGTTGCTAGGTCGCCACACTGTATGTTGCTAACTATTGTACTGCTAACCATGAAACCTGTAGTTCTGTGGTTACACTGCGTACTAAATTGAGAATTATACAAAATCGGGTATTTTAATCCATTCCATATGTCTATATCTATATCAATTCCATAGTGAAAAATGCTCAATATGAGAGTGAAATTTGATAATAAATATTCAAAGACTCAAATACCACACACATACATATTATGTAGACAGGTTAAAGTTATAACACCTCTTTGTATCGCCGGGGGTTAAACATATTTTTTTTTTTTTTTTTTTTTTTTCCACAGGCCTAGGTGGCCCGTGCCCTTGGATTGCTCATTTTTATATTATTTATTTATAATCGCTCCATAGTTTATTATTTAACATTTTGTAGCCCAGAGGGGGCTACGCACTACAATTTACAATATTGCCCTGAAGGGGCTGCATGCTTTGTTAGTGATATGATGTTAGTTTTGCCCTGAAGGGGCTTATTTATCATGGCCACCGGTTGGTGGCTGTTGTCGTCTTTTGGGATGTCATCTGCTTGACCGGGATGTCCTCGATGTCTTGAGTCTTCCCGGTGATGTCATCTTCTTCTTTTGGTTTGAAACTTGCCGATACCTCTCGATTTGTGGAATTTTTACCCCCTCGATATCTGTAGATGGTAAGATATTTGCTCGGTGTTTCGACCTCACGCGAGCTCGAGTGGGGTGGATGTTGATGATTGGTATCGGTTTGTGTCTAACTGAAGCTGATGGTGTGTTGAGTTGACATCCCATTTTGTTGTTAGTAGTTTTTGGTAGTAATTTTGGTAAGTCCGTGAAATGCCACCGGTTGGTGGTTGATGTCGTCTTCTTGCCCGGGATGTCATCGCTGTCTTGATTCTTCCCGGGTGTTGAAGTGTTGGTTGTGGTTGGTGTTGTTGTTGCCACCGGTTGGTGGTTGATGTCCTCTTTGGTGTTATTTGGTGTTATTGATTTGCCACCGGTTGGTGGTTGATGTCCTCTATTTGTTTGTCTTGTCCGGTGTGCCATCATGGATATTGGCCGGGACCATTTTGTTGATGGTTGTTTGGTCCCTGTTCTTGATTGCCATTTTTAGGTTGTAATCCATGATGGTCTTTGGTGTTGTGTTGAGAGCTCCTTTTATGAGTGAGCCCAGCGCGTCCTCTCCGTCGTCGGTGTAGTACAACAACTCCTTTGTGTGACGCGATAGGGCTACCACCGCGTGTGAAGCGCTGTCGTGTAGTTGGATTTTCCTCCCTTGGTGTTTGATGATGTAGACTCGTTCGTAGCACAATCCCTGAGCCTCGTGGATGGTGAGGATTTTGGAGTTTTCGCCGGTCCCGTACCCCTGTTCTTGTAGGGTTTTCTTTTCTAACTGGGTGTACGTTATGTTACAACCCTAGCTAGTATGTAGCATAAGCTAATACAGCACTTTTACCACGCGCTTACTATTTTCCGTTTACTTAGCATTTTTGTCTCAAGTTCTTTTAATAATTCATTTTAATAAGTTAGTTAGATTCTGGAAGCCGCCGCGAACAGTGCATTTATTAGCACCCGGTATAATCTGTGGGAAGTCATAGTGTAGTTTGTGTGTGTGAAAGTAAATAAAGTAGTTTAGTGTAAAGTGTAGTTTTTTTTTAAAAAGACAAACAGGGACGGCCGCCTAACAAATTGGTGTCAGAAGTGGGATTCCGTAGAAAGTCTTACGACGAGAGTCAAAAAGACCAGGAATCCGAACCAGGCACCCCTGTCACTGTCTGATAATTTTGGACGACGGTAAGACTCCGCTATTGAAAGCGCGAGCCCGCTCCGCTACATCTGGACGACAATAAGCCTCAGCTTTTTGTGTGAGCCTGCTCCAGCCAGTTTACACCTGGATACCAGTAAGCCTCCGCTCTGTGCGTGAGCTTGTTCCAGAACCGGACGACGGTCAGCCTCAGGCCTTAGCCTTGAGCCCGCTCCGACTACTTCACACCAGGACGACGGTCAGCCTCAGGCCTTAGCCTTGAGCCCGCTCCAGCTACACCCCACCAGGACGAAGGTCAACATCAGCAGCCTCAACAGCAGCGCTGTCTGATCCCGCTCCAATCCAGCTCCAGGTCTAACTCACCACACCGGGCAGATCAGATCCGCCCCAGTTCCAGGAAAACTCCAGTTGCAGACTCCAGTTCCTACACCACGGCATGCAGGTTATCAGCGTGTTACTGTGAGTGTCTTGTGTTTCTAAATCCTAAATCAAAGTTATTCTAAATCCTAATTTCTAAATCTTAAAGTGCTAAATTAAAAAAAGTCCCAAAATCTTAAAGTGCTAAATCCTAAAGTGTTCTAAATCGTGAAATCCTAAATCGTGAACTTTTAAATCAAAATAAAATTATAGACTCTAATTCTAAAAATAATTTTAATTTCTATTTTAAATTACTAAATTTTCACTGTATCCTAAAATATAATTTTTTTTATTTTTAATAGAAAGTTCAGCATAACATAAATTTTAATGTCAGTCAAAGGAGAGTCATCTGAGGAAAACAAAATGTCCGAAAAAATTACCCTAACGTTTTTAACCAAATTTATTAAACCATATAATGGGGACAGGGAATCACTCCCCGCATTTCTCACAAATTGTGAAAATGCAATGCTTTTAGCTAGCCCCGATCAACAATTAATTTTATCAAAATTTATTATTTCTCAATTAGAGGGAAAAGCACAGGTTGCTTGTAGCTTAAAAAATTTTTCTAGTTGGCAAGAATTAAAAAGCTTTTTACGTTCAACTTTCGGTGAAAAGAAACATGCAACACATTTATTATCGGACTTACAAAATTCTAAGCAATTGCCTAACGAAGATGTAATTAAATACTCCCTCAGAGTCGAACAAATTTTAACAAGAATTCAGTCAGATATTCATTATAGCACTAAAAATGAGGTAGAACTTCCTGGTCGAATAGTTGCTATGGAAGACCTCGCATTAAATACATTTTTATTGGGCTTAAATTCTTCTATTTCTATTATTGTAAGGTGTAAAAATCCTTCAACCCTCAGTGATGCAATTCAATATGCCACTGACGAGGAAAAATTATTTAATCTTTCTAAAAATAGCAGTAGGTCTCAGAGACAGTGCTCTATTTGTAATAAACTCGGACACATTTCATCCGAATGTTTTAAAAATAAAAAGCCTAATTTCCAAAAATCTTATCACGTAAATCCTCAATTTCATTCTAATTCAAATTCAAATCCTAATACTAACTCTAATAATAATTCTTATGCTAAAAATAATTTTATTCCTAAGTCGAATAGTAATTCTTATGCTAAATCATGTAATTATTGTAAAAGCGTGGGTCACACGCTTATGGAATGTCGCAAGCGTCAATTTAATATGAAACGCCGCGAAAATGCTAACGACACACAACGTCGTCACGCCACTGTTGCAACACACCTTTGTGAAGACTCTAATAATTATAATTTTATTCATGATCATCAGTCTCAATCCATTCAAGATGATTTAAATTAAAAAGGATTTTGGTGCCGTGTCTGCCAAAATCCAATCAAAATCATAAGGACACGATATATTCTAACTCTTATACAAATTTTTCTAAATCTACACCTCAATCTACGAGATTGAGTTCATCTCAACCAAAGACGTTGAGTCCATCTCAGCCAAAGATGCTGAGTCATTTTAATTATACACCTCAACGAAAAATGTTGAGTCAAATTACACCTCAATCCATGAGATTGAGTCCATCTCAACCTAAGATGTTGAGTCCATCTCAGTCAAAGTTGCTGAGTCATTCTAACTCTAATTTTACATCTCAATCCACGAGATTGAGTCCATCTCAACCTAAGATGTTGAGTCCATCTCAGTCAAAGTTGCTGAGTCATTCTAACTCTAATTTTACATCTCAATCCACGAGATTGAGTCCATCTCAACCTAAGATGTTGAGTCCATCTCAGTCAAAGTTGCTGAGTCATTCTAACTCTAATTTTACATCTCAATCTAAGATGTTGAGTCAAATTACATCTCAATCCACGAGATTGAGTCCATCTCAACCTAAGATGTTGAGTCCATCTCAGTCAAAGATGCTGAGTCATTCTAATTCTACTAAATTTTCATCTCAACCAAGAGAGTTGAGTCATTTAAATACTACATCTCAGCCAAAGCTGCTGAGTCATACTAATTATACTAATTCTACACCTCAGTCAAAAGAACTGAGTCCTATAATTTTTAATGGTAAAAATAAATGCCAAAAATGTAAAAAGGTTACTTTTAACACTAAATCAAATTATTCTAATTCTATGTCTCAATTGTCTCAATCAAATGAAAATTCTACTAATTTTAATGGCAAAATAAATTGTCAAAATAATATACAAAAATCTTATACTCATTCTAAATCTAGCGTAAATTATCCTAAATCTACATCTCAGTCGCATAAGCTGAGTCGCGCTAATTCTAATTTACTTAAATCTAACTTAAATCCTAATTCTATTTCTAAATCTATATACGAAATTAATTATAGTAAAAAGGTGTCATTACCTCATACTTACTTATATTCTAAGCATGCACCGGAAATGCTATGTTTTCTAGTTGACACGGGATCAGCTATCAGTATTATAAAGGGGTCCTGTTTGTTACAAATTCCAGATCTTTCACGTGAAATTGTTCAATTAAAAGGCATTAACAGTTCAGAAAATCCTGTTGAGACATTAGGTACTTTTCAGTTGGAATTCAATATATCCAACGAAACATTAAATTATAAATTTCATGTGACAAATGACGATATAAATTTAAATAATTACGACGGAATTATCGGTAGCGATTTTTGCAATTTCTTTAAGTCTAACATTGATTATTCTTCTAAATCTATGACAATAAATAATCATTATATTCCTATTGTTTACACTCAGCCAACTTATATCATACCGGCTCGTGCCGAAGCGGTTATTGAGTGCACTGTATCAAATTTCTCGCCCGAGCTGTATCATAACAATGAAGCTCTCGTTCTAGATCATACCTTATGTGAAGGTGTTTACGTCGCTAATTGCATAGTGAAAATTAAACCTAATAATAAAGTGAATCTTTCTATTTTAAATACTACAGAAAAAAGTATCGAAATCAAGGACTATTATGTCGAATTAACGTCACTAGAGCGTAATTGTTTAAATAATTCCGAAAATTGTATTAATATTAATTCTATTTCAAGTTCTAAATCTGATCGCGTAAACAAAGTTTTAAATTTAATTCGCTGTTCTCATCTTAATAATGAGGAGAGAAAAACTCTTCTCGATTGTGTTTCGTCATATACGGATATTTTTCATTTAGACGGCGAACCTTTAAGTTTTACGAGTGCCATCGAGCACACTATTAACACAGGAGACGCTCCACCTATCCATGTCAAATCCTATCGTTTCCCTGAGTGTCACAAAGAAGAGGTCGATTCCCAAATTCGCAAAATGCTTGATCAAGATATAATTCGCCCTTCTACTTCGCCTTGGAGCGCCCCAGTTTGGGTAGTCCCGAAAAAAATCGATGCTTCTGGCAAACAAAAGTGGAGGATAGTCATAGACTATCGTCGCCTTAATGACGTCTCTGTTTCCGAATCCTATCCGCTGCCTCTTATCACAGACATCCTAGATCAACTAGGTCATTCCAAATATTTTAGTACACTAGATCTTACAAGTGGCTTTCATCAAATTAAAACTTGTCCCAAGGACGCCCCTAAAACAGGGTTCACAATAAGTACAAATTCAAGCATGTCTGGACATTATGAATTTACCAGAATGCCTTTCGGGTTAAAAAACGCCCCAGCCACGTTTCAACGGTTAATGAATACCGTATTGTCAGGTTTACAAGGTCTAGATTGTTTTATATATCTTGATGACTGTATAATTTACAGTCAAAATTTGCAAGATCATATGTTAAAATTACAACGCGTTTTCGACAAGTTTCGGCAATATAAATTAAAACTTCAGCCGGACAAATGCGAATTTTTAAGACACGAAGTCACTTATCTTGGCCATGTCATCACCGATAAAGGTGTTTCTCCGAATCCCGAAAAAGTCAAGGCCGTTTCCCATTTTCCAGTTCCTAAAAATCCTAAAGATATTAAATCCTTCCTAGGTTTGATAGGCTATTATCGCCGATTTATTGAAAATTTTGCTAAGTTAACTAAGCCTCTTACGTGTCTCTTAAAGAAAGATGCTGTTTTCCAGTGGAACGCGGAACAGCAGCACGCATTCGAATTTTTAAAAGAAAAATTAATTTCAGCTCCTCTTCTCCAATATCCAGACTTTTCTCAAATTTTCAATGTCACTACGGATGCTAGTAATTATGCCCTAGGCGCGATTTTGTCTCAAGGTCCTATAGGAAAGGACAAGCCGATAGCATACGCATCGCGAACTTTAAATAAGCCTGAAGGTAATTATTCTACAACGGAGAAAGAGCTTTTAGCCATTTTATTTGCTGTCAAAACTTTTAGACCATACTTATATGGTAATAAATTTAAGATTATTACGGATCATAGACCACTTGTGTGGCTATTTAATGTAAAAGATCCCGGTAGCAGATTCATTCGCTGGCGCTTGAAACTCGAGGAGTACGATTACGAGATTGTTTATAAACAAGGTCGTCTTAATTCTAATGCCGACGCGCTATCTCGATGCCCAGTTAACGCTATTAATATTAAAAGTTTAAATAATTTAACTTATGAAAAGTATTTTAAAAGTCAATTTACAAATCAACTTCCTATTTCTAATACTATTATCGAAGAATGTACTCAAGGATTACATTTATCTAAACTAAATAATATCGCATGTCCAGTATCTTTAGATTTTGATTTTTCTATTCCACATTGCGAAGAAATAATATCTCAGCTTGAAAATGCTGACGAGTTGCTAAATTCTGAACGCGAACCTTTTACAATTAAGCATGTTAATGTTAAGGATAAAAATTATTATTTTCTATTTTCTAAGGTTCATCATTATGAAGAAACTCATTTTAAAGACGTATTTAATTTATTATTAAAATTAAGAAATATTTTAATTGATTGTGAAAATATTACGGATCTTGCTATATCCGATTTCTCGGATCCATTTTCTAAACTAGCTTATACTAAAATTTATAATATGATTTCTTATATTTTTCATAATACTAATATTAAAATACATATATACAAAAATCAATTAATTTATCCTACTCCGGTAGAAGTTCCTAAGATTTTAAAGGAAAATCATGATTCGCCTATTGCGGGTCATCCAGGTTCACAACGCATACGTATAAACGTATTAAAGCCAGTTATTACTGGAAAGGAATGCGCTCTGACATAGAATATTATGTTAAAAAATGTAGACTTTGCCAAATTAACAAACCTTTACGAAAATCTAACAAAGCTCCTATGGAGATTACTTCTACATCTACAAAGCCGTTTGAGAGACTAGCTCTCGATATCGTAGGCCCTTTACCCGAAGCGGGTTTCCAAAATTTTAAATTCATCTTAACATGAATGAAGATGATCTAAGTAAATTCACTAGTGCATATCCTATGGTCTCGTCGACTAGCGACGAAATTGCTCGAAATCTAGTTCATTTTATGTCTCTTTTTGGTTTTCCTAAAATGATTTTAACAGACTTAGGTACACCCTTTACGTCTGATTTATTCAAACAATTAACAGAAATCTTGAAGGTCAAAGCTTTATTTACTACTCCTTACCATCCTCAAACAAATGGCGCGCTAGAACGCTCACATGCCACTTTAAAAGAATATTTAAAATCATTCGTGAATGAAAATCAGAATGATTGGCATTGTTATTTATTTACCGCAATTTTAGCTTATAATACTACGCCTCATTCTTCTACTAATTTTACGCCGCACGAATTATTATTCGGTTATAAACCATCTATTCCAAGTTCTTTATATGAAAGTAGCAGTAATACTACTTATAATGAATATATACGTGCTTTACAATATAGAATGCGCTTTAGTCGCGAAAAAGCTATTCAAAATCTTATAAGCAGTAAAGAAAGATCTAAACAATATTATGATTCTAATTCTCGTGAAGTAACTTATAAAGCAGGTGATATGGTGTATTTGAAACACCATCACAGATTACGTAAAGCCTTATCGCCTATATGGAAAGGCCCTTATAAAATTCTAAAAGTGCATAATAAGCATAATGTGACTCTACAGATAGGTCGCAAAAACGTTAAACATCATGTTAACGAAATAAAACCAGCTAATTCTTAAAATATTTCGTCTCTTTCTTTTCAGACTTTTATGCTGTCATGGCATTTGCCTCAGCGACGCGGAATCAAATATCCTTCCTATATCGCATAGCCCAGGAATTTATTTTGAACCTATTACTTATGTTAACTTTTATAATGACTATTGGAATGTTGTTACACATATTGATTTATTCACTCTGGAACCTTATTTAAATAAAATACAAAATCTTTTGCACGATACTCTCGATCTTTGTAACAAGATTCAATCGCAAGATTTAAATTCTTGTAAAGACATTTCCAGTCCTATTGAAATTTTAATTCAATCTAATTTTATTAAATTGCAATCTTTGTCTCATATTATTGTTGATCATAAGACAAGTAAAGTCAAACGGTCATTAGAATTTGGTGGTGAAATTTTAAAGTTTTTCTTCGGCACGTTAGACGCTGACGATGCTAGAAAATATGATGCTGCAATTGAGTCTTGCAAAAAGAGTGAATCTGAAATGTTTCATTTAATGCGTGATAATATACACGTTATAAAATCTACTATTAATAATTTTAATACTACTATTTACAAATTAAATCAAAATGAAATTAAATTAAATACCCAAATTAATAATATGAATAATATTCTTTCTAAAATTACGGATACAGATAATTTATTATTATATACCTCAAAATTAAATAGTTTACTAAATATTATTGAAAGCTCTTTACTTACTATTTCTAATTTACTAGATACTACCTTAAATTCTATCTTATTTTCTAAAGTAAATATTCTACATCCTAGCGTAATTAGTCCTATAAGTCTCTATAATGAGCTAGTTAAGCATAGTAATCAAATAAGTAAAAAATTAGATTTCCCTGTAGCTCTTAATATACAAAATATACATTCTTTAATTGATGTTTCTAAACTTAGCTCTTATTACGTAAACAATAAAATCGTATTTGTTTTACAAATTCCTCTTATTACGCCGGACAAGTTCATGGTATATAAAAATATTCCTTTACCGACTCCTCATGATGAGTCACATAATACCTTCGCCTTAATTCAACCTTCTGACTCGTACATCGCCTTAAGCGACGACAGACTGCATTATGTTATGCTGAGCTCACTAAATAATTGTAAGTTAATTAGTAGCAATTATTCTATATGTGAATTGTTTAATATCTACTCTTGTATTAGTATTCCAAATTGTGAATCTAAGATTTTAACCGAGGTCACACTTTCGTTGCCCTCTGAATGTAATTCGAAGCTTTTATTTGGTAATATAGATATTTGGCAAAAGCTACAAAATAATAGATGGATTTTTGTTCAGTCCAAAATAAATAAATTAACTATTCGTTGTGATGATGATGTTAATGATTATTCTATTCAAGGTACAGGAATTGTAAAATTAACTCCTGATTGTGTCGGTTATTCCAAAACTGTTCAATTATTGCCGACAAATTCTTATTCTTTTCTAATTAAGTCTCCTTTAGACATAAGTTTTGATATTACAGCTGATGATTGCTGCAAGAAGGACATATTTAATAAAAGTTTGCCACATTTATCTCCTATTTCTTTAAGTAAAATTAATTTAGACTCTTTAAAGCATGCTTCACATCAAATGGATAATTTGGAAAATGAATTAAATAATTTAGAAAAGGAATCTCATTTTATTAAATATGGCCAATATTATTCTACGTTTACTTATGTTTTAATTGTGTGTTTATTTTTATATTTTGTGTACAAAATTTACAGATTTTTCTTAAATAGGAAATCTTCGAATTCTAGATGCTGTATACAAATTTTTAATCAATGTAATAATAAAAAGTCTATAAGAAACAAATCTAAAATTTCTAATTCATTGGAAATGACAGAAATGTCGTCATCTGAAGATGATAAAAAAATCTGTCCACTCTTTGCCAATTCGACAATTAAATTTCAAAGACGCTAATAAGCAACAATCTCTATCAAATAGAAATTTGAATTTTTAAAAAATGTATTCACTGAAATTTATATGTTATAATTTTATACTTTTTCTTTATACACATTTATAATTCTAGATCTAAGCTTATTATTTTCTATGTTTTGTCTCTTTTCATGTTTTGTCTTTTTCTATGTTTTGTCTTTGAAATGTTTTATTTGTAATTTTATAATTTTCTATTTATTGTAGACTTCTCACACATTATCAGTCGATTCTTTTCCTACTTCGCTTCATCTTAAAAATATAAAGCTCCGTCAAAAGGGGGGAGCTGTTACAACCCTAGCTAGTATGTAGCATAAGCTAATACAGCACTTTTACCACGCGCTTACTATTTTAGTTATAGTATTTTAATAAGTTAGTTACATTCTGGAAGCCGCCGCGAACAGTGCATTTATTAGCACCCGGTATAATCTGTGGGAAGTCATAGTGTAGTTTGTGTGTGTGAAAGTAAATAAAGTAGTTTAGTGTAAAGTGTAGTTTTTTTTTTAAAAAGACAAACAGGGACGGCCGCCTAACAGTTAGAATGAGGGTGTTCGACGAATCCTTTGGGATCTCCTCTCCTGTCTTAGGTCTCATTGACAGGGATTTGATGATGGTGCTTGAGGAGTAGATGCCTTTGTGGATTTTTTGTAGGGCGTACGCCACGTCCTTTGGGCATCTATGTGTACACAGGAGTTCTTGAGTCACATCTGTGAGGTGGTTAGGGCGGTAGTAATGGAGGGTGAATAGATTTTCACGATCTATGTAGGGGAGTTGGTTGATGTCCCCTATGAGGAGCAGGTTCTTGGCGTTGACTATACGCACAAGCATGACGATGGATCCAAAGTGGTTCATTAGTGCCTCGTCCACGAGGAGCCTGTTGCACTGTAGGCTTTCGAACCCCTTCTTTCCATTCGCCAAGACTGACGCTATTGTGCGTATTCTGGTCTTAGCCTCCTCCCCTGCTCTCTTTGTGATCCTCTCCATTAGGTCGTTTTTCGCCTCTATTGTTGTGGTCACAACTACATCTTCTTCTTTATTGAAGTTGGAGATTATCCATGTCGTCTTCCCACATCCCGGAACACCGTTGACCCAACTTATTTCCGGTATGCGCCAGTCGTCGAGGGGTTCTACTAGAGTCAAGGTTTCTGATACCTCTAGTATCTTGTCCTCTAGCCAAATTTCTGTCCCCTTGGTGGTGACTACGACTGGATCATGTGGTGGGGTATTATAGACTGGGTAACCTCTTCTCTTGGTCCTGTCCTCGTCGAGAAATACGATTCCTGATGTGGCGCTGTACGCCGCCATGTGTTTCCTCGTATCTTCTCCCCTTAACGCGGACGATGTGGTGTTGTTGTAGATCGCCGCGTCTTTTTCCTCTAGTTGTATTTTGAGGATTCCCTCCTTTTTCAGCTTGAACAGCTTCATAAGGTCCTCGCATTCCTTGGTTTTAATGACTTTACTGGCCTTTATTGTGGCTATGTATTCAAGGAACGCGTTGACCATGTGATCTTCAAGCCGTTCGGCTTTCCTGAGGGTGGGAGGTTTGACAAGACCAAGTTGCGCTTGTGTTGGTTTTGGTTTTTGGTGTTGTTTTGCTGGTGGTTTTGGAGCTCTGTGGAATCTTGAGAGCGCCTCTGCCTGGATGGTTGGGCTGTTGAAGGTGCCTGGTTTCAAGGGAGCTTCTTCTTCCAGGTATTCTTGGGGTTCCCTCCTGAATGAGAGGTTTTCCCTTGTAGCCAGCTGGTGGATGTGCTGGTCTACCCTGGTGCTGGAGGATGCTAGGTGTTTGTTCCTTATTTGTCCTTCCAGCATTACCGCTTCCCCTTGGTCCCTTTTTCCTTTTTTTTTTCAGCCCAATTTTCGGCGCTTGATTTAGGAGGTGTTGTTGTTGTTGTTGAGGATCCTGGGAGTGGTGATCTCCCTTCGGATATTCCTGTTTGATGGTTTTCTTTCCATGTTGTTAAGGCTCTTATTTTTGACCTCAATTTGTATATGATGTTCTTCTTGGATTTTGGGTTGAGGTTGGGATCAGCGTCTCCTGTTGTTGGTTGACTTGATGTTGATGGTGGTGGTATTTCTTGTGGTGATGGGGTGGTTGGTACGAGGAAGGTTAGGTCTTGGTTCCTTCCCTCGTACACTACCACTTCGTGCCTCTCAGATGCCTTGATGCAACCGAGGTAATCCGCCACTTCTCCTCTGTCGAAGTCAACCTCCATTTGGTCTACGCTGATGACTCTTGATCCGATGGTGGTGTTGGATTCTGCTAACTTGAGAAGGAAAGAGCACGCCTGAACGAATTGGGTCCCTCCGGGTGTCCGGTCGAATAGCAGCACTGTTTTGTTTTTAGTGCGTACTATCCGACAGTGTATCCCAGCGATCTCCGCTACGCCCAGTTCCTCGTATCTCTTCCTCTTCATGGTAGTCCTTGTTGTGCTTCCTTTTAGCAGTAGAGCCAGCCCTGGTGATATGGCGACTCTTTTTGTTCCAACACTGGAACAGTAGCTCAACCCGAGCTTCTCATAATTGTTGTTCATGAACAGGACCACCTTCCTTGTCCTTATTTGTGGTGCTCCACTTTCCCCTCCGCTTAGCCACCTTTCCATGTTGAAGTGGGGGGTCTCCTTCTGTGGTCTTTCTTGAAGTGGAGCACTAAGAGTGATTTGGGTGGTCTCTGTTGATGTTGGAGTTGTAGCGAGATCCTTGTGTCTCTGTCTCGCTATTGTGAAGATCTCTTGGATGTAGGTGAGGAACACTTGTTTTATTTGCTGGTTCTCCATATATGTTTGTATGTCCGCTTCCTGTAGATTTATGTTGAGGTGGTGTTCAACGTTATGTCTCTGGAGTAGGAAGCGTGGACAGTCGAAGATGATGTGCCACACCGTTTCTTGCACTTCTTGATCACACTCACATCCGGGGCTGTCCTTGATTTTGAACCGGTGAAGGTATTGTGCGAATGCACCGTGACCGGTTAGCGCCTGGATGTGGGTGGGTGATAGTTTTGTTGTTCTTACGAAACGGTATGACTTGTTGATGTTAGGTAGGAATCTCCTTGTTGTTTCTCCTGTTTCCGCGTTGGTGTACCTGTCCTGCCATTTGAGTATTGACTCTTGGCGAATCCTTCTCTTGATGTAGGACAGTGGGATTTGGTTGTAGTCCGGGGGGTCCTTCTGAGCGAGAGCAGCTTGTTTCGCTAGCTCATCAGCTCTCTCATTCCCCGGTGTCCCGACGTGTGCGCGTAGCCAGAAGAATCTGATTTTCCTACCTTGATCTTCTATTGTTTTGATATTTTCTTTGATGTCCGCCGCCAGTTGTAGAGTTGGTTTGGGGTTTCTTATCAACTCCAGGGAGGATCTGGAATCACTCAGGATGTTGACCTCTCTGTGGTTGTTCTCCTTCACCATCTCCACTGCTTTATGGAGAGCGAACATCTCCGATTGGAACACTGTGCAGTTTGGATCGAGTGATAGTTTGATGTTCTTTATTTCTTCACCGTTTTTAAACATATTTAATTAGCTTGAAGTCCGTCGTATCCAATCAGAGAAAAGCCAAAACGTGTCAAATTTCACTTTATTATGGAATTGTCAAAAAGCTATACCTATATTAATAACCGTCCTATGGGCTGACATAATCTTACGATGAATAGCCTTTAAATAAAGAAAAAAAAACCGTCGTATGTCACAAATAATGAAGTTTAGATAGAAATTAATACCTTACCCCCATAGAGCTATACATTATTTATGACAAGGACAGTCGACACTCTCGCTAGAGTCAGTCGCGCACCACCACATCACCTAACAAGGATGGCCCAATATAGAAGAAGCCGTAGGAGTATTTCATTAGAAGACTCCGTCTCTGTAATACTCAGTATAATACAGTGTGTAAAAAGCAGGGATGAAATGGATATGAAATTTCGGATACCTACGGATATGGATATTAAATTATTTCGAACTATCTGATTGTTTCAGATAATTTCGGTTACAGATATTACAGTTTGGTTTCCTTTTTACAGTAGCAAAACATTCATTTTGGATTCGGTTACGGATAATTTTTATATCGGATATCCGATCCCTGGTATAAAGAACAGTCACTATAACTTTGAGATACGATACTACTACATTTCCTCATTTTACTCACCGCAAGAATAACGAAAAAGCAAAAAAAAAAAAACATTTCTAGAATGAGAAAAGGTAACATAATGATATCCCAAAGTTATAGTGACTGCTCTTTTTACACTAGTTATATCCAGTCAAGCTGGCCATTCGCGTCAAAGCACAGTTCCACAATAAATAGTGGTGCCCTTATAACTCTACCAGCACATATCCTACACACCCATGACCGCCTATTACTCCGGCAGTGACAAGCTGTCACTCGACATGTTTGCCCACTCCGTCCGTCCGGCCGGCCGGCTGTAGTGGTCCGGAGAGCTGCACAAACACAGACTATTGATCACACTCCAAACTATTTGGCGATCCGCGGAGCAGAAATAAAAAATATTGGGATTCATTTTAGATGTAGCTGATGGAATTTAATTTAAAGTTTCACTGAAAGTGACCGTCGTTTCGTCCGCTGCCATGCCAAGCTTAAAAAATTCCAACAGAAGTAACAACAGCTGGAAATTGCGAATAACGCCTCCATGGTCCAGTGATTGGAGGTTGTGTCTTCAAGTTGGAACACCGGAAATTGTTAAAAATTAAATATAAAAGAGAGATAAAAGTGATAGAAGAGGTAATAGAGATACTAGAGATAGAGAAGAGATAGACATTAAAAAGACAATGTAGGCAAATGACCTGATTGTCTGAGTTGATCTGCCTGAAGTTTTTGCCAGCTGTGTCGAGTATCTCTGTCCCGCTTAGTTACTACAAGAGGAATGGAAAATAATTATCTGTTGTATGCAGGGACCGGAAAACCTGTTTAATTTCAAAACCCTTAAAAAAGGAAACCCTTTCATATGGTAAGCATAACTATTTAACTATTTGGGAAACCCCTTTGAGCTGGTAACCAAAAATAAGGGTAAACCTTTGATTTGGGAAACCCCTTAAAAAAAGTAAGCGCTTACCGGGGGTTTGAAAGGGAAAGCGCTTCCTGGTTGTGGATTAGGGGTTTTCGCTATTCAAGAAAAGTTTTACCGCCACACAGTATGGCACCATATTATACTAGAAAAATTACTCCTGTGGTCAGCCACCGTTTTCGACAAAATCGGCCAAACACATTGAAATAGGTAAATCGGTATAGCGAGCTATTATTAACTACCGACTAACCTTTTAAATTTAATTCTTTCTTCAACTGTAAACTCGTATTTTCTGACACAACAACGAGGGAGACGGCACAAAAGCGCAGTGAAAGACGTTCATATTACATTCACTCGTACAATATTACATACACTCGTACGTTTCTCGACTGAAATACTGTTAATTCTTCTAGAAAAGTCCGTATAAGGGGGCCTACAGACGGGCTACTTCTTGTAGATACGGGGAGACTTTTGCAGTCATCCACAACGTACTTTTTGTGTCCAATTTTTATAGGTAAAAAATAGACATACTGATTTCTACAGGCTGTAATATTATTGAGTGATAATACCTTAGGATGTGTATGGGTCCCGTATATAGAGTTTAACTGTAAAATTATTACGTACTAGCGCTGAAACAGTAACTTTTTTTAAATTATTGTAACGGCAAATGATATTGGGGCATTTCTCATAGAAACATAAAGGTCAAAAGTGAGTCTTTCAGCGCTGGTACTTTCACAGTAAACTCTACATAGTAAGCACATGCTCACCCTAACGTATCACTAATTTATTTTACACCTTGTATAGGCACATGTCCTAAAAAAAGTAGGTCATAAAATCGGACATACTTGTATGGTGGAACTATCTGCGGTCAAATCGGTAGACCTTCGGCTTACAGAAGTAGACCGTATCATGGCCTCTCATCCCATACAATCTATGTTTATTACAAAAAAAATGTCACTACTATTAACGTTTGTAAATTATAAAATGTAAGCCAAGCCGAATTAAGTACAAATATTGACATTAAATTAAAGATTAGCATAATTTTTCTAGTACTAGGTCGTGTCTCTGTTATCTACTTTGTATGTACGTTCAGAATGTACCATATTTTACCTACAAAAAGTCTGTCAACGATTGTCGACCGTGGGTGGGCACCCAACTCTTCCAGAAAAGTCCATATAACCGGTATAAGCTGACACAGTCTTCATAATTGAATCGCCATTGTGGTCTGCTGCTATTGTGCCCAGTTATTGTTTGCGGTGATTTGTGGACCAGTTCAGCAGAATCGGGCGCTACATTAAAGCAATATGAGATATAATATTTATTGGCGTATGAAAATAGTAAATAGCCAAGGTAATATCCTCTTAATGATATCTATACCAATATTATAAAGCGGAAGTTTGTTTGTTTGTTCTCAATTTCAGGAACTACTCGTCCGAATTAAAAAAATCTTTTTTTGTTGAATAGTCCATTTATACAGAAAGGCTTATAACATTACGCTGCGACCAATAGGAGCGAAGCGTCAGTGAGAAGTGTTGCAGAAACGGGGAAAATTATTCACATTTGGGGACCTTTGTTGCGTACGCTGCATAAACGGTTTAATTCACTCAAAAACCACGCGAAGGAAGTCGTGTGCACAACTAGTTATTTATACGCATTTAAATGTCTGATGTTGGGCAATTTCGCATTTGCTTACCTTTGAGTCATTGGCTACTTATAATCTAGCAGAATTAGAAGTAGTGATAGACCATAGTTGTATGTAAAAAAGAATATAAATGATTTCAGAAAAAAAAGCGACAACCATTGTATAAACACTAGAAATAAGTACAAATTAGACATACCAGTGATTATACTTTGCAAAGTAAGTAAATCTTTTAAAGGTCAATGTATACGCCTATATAATAGAATCCCAGAAAACGTTCAAAATCTTTCTATAAATAAATTTAAAAAATTAGTTAAAGAACGTTTGTGTGCTAAAGGTTATTGATTTCATTAATGATTGCACACCCTGGGAATAAGGTGCCTCTATGCTAGGTTACAACATTGTACACTTTGTTTTTATAATTTTACTTTTAAGTTATAACATTGTTATGTATATTATATATTTGAAGAGAAAAAGAACAATTTTCCAATCTTTTTGCTAAAAGATGGCCCCGCGCGAGTTTCTTACGCCGGTTCTTCTCGCCGGGCTAGTTTCCGAACAGGTGGTAGGCATCATGTAGGACAATTCTAAAAGTGTTATTTAATAACCTACATGGAAATAAAAATTTTTGAATTTTGAATTTGAACCACGAAACACAGGAGATAGGTATACATACGTCATATGCTTGAAATTTGGGCAAAATCAGACACAAACTTTTGAAGTAATGGAAAATATTTTTTATTTTTAGCTCTATACTCTATTGAAAATAAATAATACATCTGAAAAAATATTACAATATGCCGTGTAGTTTCCGATATATACTTGTTCCAATTCTCAATGCGATGACGTCACTTTACGACATTGAAATTTGCAATGTCTGTACACTCAATAATACTAGGTTTTTTTCAATTACATTATTCTAGTGTATTTGTATACTAAAAATACTTATGAGTCAAAAAATTATTGTGATACGTCGTGTAGTACACGACTCTCGATCCGATGATTCAACGTAATTTTTCAACGTCTGAAAATTTTCAAGAATTTCAAAAGTCCGTAAATTCATTAATACTTGGTACTTTTAAATTAAACAAAAGCTAGTGTGTTTGTACAGTTACAAGCCCTATTGGGGCAACAGTTGTTATCAATTTTGTATATCTAGTAACAATCCCCATTTACACATGTCAGACTCTTGGTTAGGTTTTACACCGCACTATGTATTTTCTAAACCACAATCATTTGCAGCTCGGGACCGCACTCCACAGTCCACAGTGAGGACGGGTTCGTGTGAGCTCACGTGCTGATTGCTGATTGCATTACCGTGCGTTCGTTAGGCACGATCTGCCAACAACTGCCAGTTGCCAGGTGCCAGTTGCCAGAGACTTGATGTAAGCCAGTGCACCAATGCTGCATAGTGTGGACTGTAATAAGATGTATACGTCGATCCGATACAATGTGATCTATATGTTACACAATAGGTACACAAACCACTAATTGCACATATTATTATTCGTATATAGTCGGAAAGTCGTGTATTATAATAAACATTATGTAAAGTAAATAATAAAGGGAAAAAAGTTCAAGTAGTTTGTCATTTCAATCAAACAACATCTCAATTCTTTTAGTGATTATTAAAAATCTTTCATGTTTTCAATAAATAAGCAGATTGACTTGGCAATCGCATGAAAACACAATGTAAATTGTTTAGTGGATTTGCCAAGTCAATTTACTATTTATTTAAAACATAAAATATATAAACATGCACTTTACTTATGAACAAACAGTTCTCAAGCCAAAAACATAATATTCCAACCTTCAGCTCCCATAACGCAAAAGGCGGAAAAATAACATCGCTCAACCTAATGCAATATATTAGAATCGCAAAATATGATATTGGCCGCGCAACCCGAGACGGCGGCGGGGGGTTAGACCCCTTTTGCCCCATATAAGGGGGGCTTGTTGGGGGGTCGATATTCAATTGGACGTCCGTGACGCGTCGGACCCATATCATGTCGTGCCATGTTGGGGGTTGACTGGACTGACGCTTGATGATACATTAATTGAGCAGAAGCTTCACAATATGAAATTATTTTTATTACATTCCGAAATAATTGAAGAAATTAATGGATAAAGATATGTCGCAATGAAATTTACCCAGAAAATTGAGTTTAAACTGTCACATGAACATTGTAGGATTTTCATACATTTTATCTTTAGATTAATTAATACGTTACGACGTATTCTATAATGTTTAAGTGATAGTTAAAACTAAATTATTTTGAAATTAGAATTTTGCTACCTATCACCTTCATCCATTTATATCTTCAATTAGGTGTTGCACTTGGGTAAAAGATTTCACGTGTACTCGTAGTTTGGTTAGCTGTACAGGGTTCTCAAATTTGACAACGTTTAATAACTTGTGAGTTCGATGTTCAGCTCCGCTCCACTGTCACCCAACTCACTGGAGCCTATGTGGCCGGCGAGAACCGAAAGGAACAAGTTTTTGCAGGCCTATTTTGTAGTGTCCAAGTGTGTGCGCAATACGAAGCACTCTCTCTTCCTTCATTCTACAAGAGTGAAGGAAGAGAGAGTGCTTCGTATGTCTTCGTCCCATCCAACCGACGCGTCTGGCGGGAGATCAGGCAAAGGACCGACTTTTTACATGCCCAACCGACGGATCATCTTCTTAAAAGACAATCAGGTGATAAGCATACATTGTCCTAACCAAACTTGAAAACAACATTTTTGTTGTTCCAACCCGGGAATCCATGGCGGAGTCGAGAGCTAGGCTCTAAACCACTAGACAACGGAGACTTTAAAGCACACTGTAGACTAGCATTGACGTATAAACGCACGCGAAGCAAAAAAATACCGTTACGAATAGTCGTGAATGGGAATTGTACAATTTAAATAATTTAACACTCCTTTGATCTTTTTGCGTAGAAACACTTATATTTGCAAGTTTTTGTACAAGTTTTCAGGGTTTCGGGCCCAAAGAGTAAATACGGGACCATATTACTTCGTTGCAGTCTATTTACCTGTGTGTCCCTATGCCTAAGGGCTGAAATTGCGGAGAAAAACATAGTAATATTGAAAAAACTTATGTAACCGATTTCTTCATCTTGGAATAGATAAATCTTTATCTATGTCTGTCACCAGGCTGTATCTCAAATGCTGCTATAGCTAGACACTTGCAGTTTTATTTTAAACTTTTCACAAATGATGTAGTTACTTTGTCTTTTAAATTGTCGAAAATCTGGCCATATTTTTAAGCTTTCTAAGCGTCAATATCACTTTTTTTTCATTAACTTATAAGGAAATAATGGGGATGTACTTATAGTATATATTTAGGAAAAAATCGTTACTCTAGTAGCACTATCCAGGGTCGCGTAGACGCCTATTTTGTATGAAAAACGGCCGATATGTTTCCTCTTAAAAGAAACTCCCATAAAACAAACGTGATTTATTTGCTTTTAAGGGAACTACCTAGATTTAGAAAATTAATTGTTAGGCTGACTTAATGTATAAAAAGTTGCCTTTAAATAAAGATAAAATAAATAGGTACGGAACACTCCGAATCAGTTGGCTGGTTTTTTTCAAACATTTTTATGCAGAATACATTTAGTTGCTAAGGAAAATACAACAACATTTATGGTCTAATATAATGGTTTAAGTGATCAATTAGGT
Source organism: Celastrina argiolus (assembly GCA_905187575.2). NCBI lineage: Eukaryota > Metazoa > Arthropoda > Insecta > Lepidoptera > Lycaenidae > Celastrina > Celastrina argiolus. The sequence continues at coordinate 875,639 of LR994591.1, read as the reverse complement.
AAATTGAGTGCCGTATATGGAGTTGTGTTTTGATCAAACTTGATGTTTTGTTGTGTCTTATTTGAGTTCCATTCTCACACATTATGGTGTTTAAGTACTAATTATAGCTAATAAAATTAGTTACGACGCCTTATTGTTACTTTATTTAAGTATTTTGATTAAATTAAAAATCAGTTACATACTTACGTAGATACATACAATCCAACCATATTATAAAGCGATACTCTTTTTGGCGAGCGGAGCTGCGGTCAAAGTCTCTAAGTTTTAATTTTAATTTTATTTTAATCTTATATTTTAAAATGAATTGCTGTTCGTTAGTCTCGCTAAAACTCGAGAACGGCTGAACTGATTCGGCTATTTTTAGTCTTGAAATATTCGTGGAAGTTCAGAGAAGGTTTAAACGGTTTGTATGCTCTACGAAGTAGGCACGGGTCAGCTAGTATACACTAGATATTAAAACGTCCACACTGCTGTGAAGCGACCAGGGGCCTTACTCACCAAACTGATTTGATTTTGATTCAGATTCGATCGTGCCGCGAACTCCCCAATAAATTGACATTTGTTTATTATGATTCTCAGTCGATTGATATGGCCGGGAGTTACGATCTAAATATTTTCTTTATCCTGGTTAGTTTCAAAGTAATCCATCAAACAAGACACCAAAAGCCGTAGAGATGGAACTGATTCGATTCTCGATTGTGTCGGGTGTAAGCCCGCAGATCAAGAAAATATTTTTGTGATACACTCAGCACAACAACTGACAACACAACTTTTCAATTGAAACACAACTTTTGCTACACAAACTTGCACAAATACACAACTCACAAGTAAGCTCATAAAACATGTGGACAAATAACGTGTCGCCATAACTCCTGGCTGATACATCACTCGTGAGCCGTGAGCCGTGAGCTGTGAGTTGTGATGAATAGACAACTTGGAGCTCCAACTTTTCCAACTCTTTCGGGATCAAACTCTTTGTACGTGTTGTGGCTTTTGCTTGTCCTGCAGGCATACTCCCGACACAATCGAGAATCGAATCAGTTCGATCTCAACGGCTTTTGGTGTTTCATTTGGTGGATTACTTTAAAACTAACCAGGGCAAAGAAAATCTTCAGATCGTAACTTTTTGTACTCCCGACTCCGACAAAGATCAAAATAAACAAACGTCAATTTATTATTTGACGACCTCCGTAGCTCAGTGGTTGAGCACGTTGAAATCTGAAATATGTGTTTAGTATAAAAGTATTAAATATATTTCCGATATCTGGTACCTGTAACACAAGTTGTTTGGATTCTGAGCATTGGGCCAGATTGACGTGATGTGAAGCGTCCATAGATATTAATATTATATTCGGGAGTATGCGGCACGATCGAATCTGAATCAAAATAGAATCAGTTTGCAGCGTAAGGCCCCTGTATGTATGAAAGTTTTCTCTTCGCTGTGGGGCTAACAATTTACTGCTACGTCCAAACTTTATCGAGTAAGAATTGTATGGAAATCGTGACGCTACGAATACCTAATTGTCAATTGTACATGCTTGGCCTAAAAGGCTGTGGTTTAGTGAAAAATCTATCGCCTTACTAACATATAAATAAATTGTTAAAATAAACACTAGAAAAACAAGCTTCAAAGTTTATAACGTGGCTTTTCCCACAAGTGCAAACATAACTCTACCTATTCATTGAATGCCTATTTTCCGGCTTCATCATAAGACCTTGCTATATTTTGTAAGAGATCCAAAAACAATTATGATACGATATTCCATCATGAAGTTGCAGTATGCATAATATGCTGGTTACCAATTTGACTATATCAATCGATGAAGGGCGTGTAAAAACAGTCACTTTAACTTTAAGATACGATTACCTTTCCTCATTTTGGATTTTTTTTTGTCAAAAACTAAAATAATTTTTTTTGGTAAAAAAAATACATATAACTAGAATAAAAAAAAGATAGTATAATCATATCCCAAGTAATAATGACTGTTCTTTTTACATCCGTAATTTATTTATTTATTTATTTATACAATATTATTTCGATTATAATACATTATCGAGGTTATTGCACTTTTAATTACAGGTTATTACATCATGCTATAAGAATAAAAGTTTCAGCTACAAAATAAGGTCGAACTACAAAATTAAATATAAGAAAAGGAACAAATACTTAAAACTACTACTTAATTATTAAGAAAAAGGTCACAAAATTACAAAAAAAAAAATGAGTCAAACAGTAATAATAATAAAAAAGAGATAAGAAAAACAATAATATAGAATAAAAATAATAATCCCATAAATAATAACACAATGTCAAAAAAAAAGTCGGTAAAAATTATGCAAGTCAGATAAGTATATAATTAGTACAATAATAATTATGAAATTAGTTGTATTTTTAAATAATGTCAAAAACATAATGAAATAATTAAAATATTTATATTAATTGTCAGATGTTATATTGTTTACAATGTAATACAAAAAGTAACATTTAATAATCCCACGATCTAACTTAAACTGTCATTTTAATTGGACATTTTCGTCAGCAAACAGCTCGGCTCGGAGTATTTACTCTACTCCTTGATCCATCTCTTGTACGTGACGTCATGCAGCTCCAGGGTATACCGGCTAATAGTTTAATCCTCCGCGCAGCACTTCCTACGTGTGCGGGCTTAGCATCTCATTATACTCCGCCCGATCAGCATTACAGTCACACAGCTATGTAATAATATCAAGACTAAACTCAAGATGACTCTGGAGACCTCTCGATCCCGGAGGTTGTGGGTTCGATCCTGGTCGACAACTAAATTGGTGTCGTGTCTGGTTACGACAATGCGGATGTGCTATTACTATTCAAGATGTCATCGCTCTTACGAAGTTATAATACAAAATGTCGGGGATTTGACATGCCCTGATTTCACCAACGCATGGTGTTGACAGCTTGTAAAATTACCATGCCTTCTCATTCATTGAAAGGAATTACGAGAAGAACAACATGATATTTAACGAAGGATTAACTTTAACATTGCTTGGTGAAACACGTAAAGATAAGTGAATTCATAATATGTCACTTAGCGAAGCTTATGTCAAATTCAATACATTTTGTTTCTTGATTATTGATGATTTGATTCTCTTGTCATTCTATTCCACTGGGTTGGAGTTAAAGAAGATAAGTCTTATGATCTGCTCACACATTTGGGCGTTATAAAATAACTTGATAACGGTATATTATATTATATTATGCTTTCTACAACACACAAACACCAACCGACCAAGAGGCGCGTCTATTTGAGACAACAGAGCAAACTCCGTTTTTTCGAGAGTAAACCCTTACATATCCTCCATCAGAATATAGCAGGGCTATTAAATAAGAGTGATGAACTAATAGTTAGCCTAGATGAGCTTGCACAAAACAACTTAGTCATCGATGTAATATGTATAACGGAACACTTCATGGAAAAAGATCAAGAACAATACCTGAATATACCGAACTATACTTTGGCTGCTTGCTTTGGTAGAACTGGCAGAAAAAGAGGTGGGGCATGTATATTACTAAAAAATAATCTTCAATGGAAAGAGGTCGAAGAAATAAGAAAGCTATCTTTATCGAATATCATTGAATGTTGTGCAATTGAATTAATTCCCTTTAAAATTTTAATTGTATGTTTATATAGAGTTCCAAATAAAAATAATATTAATACATTTTTTTATACGCTAGATAAAATTATGCAATATTATATAAAAATTAAATATAACAATATTATTATAGCTAGTGACTTTAATATTGACATATTAAAATGCAACAACGTTACTTTAAATTTTGAATGTCTAATATTAAATTATAATCTTAAGCTTGCAATAAAACAACCAACTCGTTTCGCCAGCAAGACGTGTATTGATAATTTCATACATGACTTTAAGAGCACATGTAAGACTGAAGTGTTGGAATTAGGATTGTCAGATCATACGGCACAAATCATAAACCTGCCAGTAAAACATACCTTAAAAATACAATATTGGCGGAAAAGCGTTCGTGACTATAGCCATGAAAATATATTAAAATTTAAAACATGTATAAGGAATCTATCTTTTTCGGAACTGTACGATTTAGCTAATTCTTCCGAGGCATATAGATGTTTTATTGAGCAATTTAAATTATTCTATGACCTTTGTTTCCCAAAAAAATATATAACAATAAAAGTTAATCGTCAACCGAAATGGTTATCGAAGGGTATATAACTATGTAGTAAAAATAAAAGACGAATGCTATGGGAAGTAAGGGCACAACCTACGATAGCAAACAAAATAAAAAAAAAAAATTATACTCAAGTATTTAAAAAAATTATTTCACAAACAAAACGCTCACAAAACAATTATAAAATAAGTACGTCAAATAATAAATCGAAATCCGTATGGCAAATAATTAATAAGTCACATTTAAACATACCTAAACATCATATTTTAAAGATAAAAAATAAAAACAATAAATATATCACAGATCCAATTGAAATAGCAAATGAATTTAATAATTATTTTATAGACAAAGTAAAACTCAAATCAGACACATGTAAAAAATATTTTAAACACTACAATAATAATAAAAGTATGTTTTTAGCCCCATGTCTACCTCAAGATATTTACAAAATTATAAAAAATCTTAAAAATACACACAGCGTGGGATACGACGAAGTCTCTACTAAAATAATTAAAGCAGTGAATGTAAAGTCCTCATATTTGTTATCTAATTAATATTTCTATAACAACCGGAAATTATCCACAAGATCTTAAGTTGACCGTTGTAAAACCACTATTTAAAAAAGAAAATAAAGAATTGGTGGATTTCTACAGACCTATTGCACTAGTTCCAATATTATCAAAAGTATTTGAGAAATATTTATATGGACAATTAACTACATTTTTTGAAAAAAATAATATTATATGTCAGGAACAAAAGGGATTTCGAAAAAATAAAAATATAAACATGGCAATATTCGATTTCCTTAAAAATATTGTGTGCGCAGTAGACCGAAGAAAGCCAGCATGCGCTATCTTTTGCGATATGACGCAGGCTTTCGATTACGTAAACCATGATATTTTGCTAGTTAAACTTGAGGCCGCAGGCATAAGGGGAAATGTTCTACAACTTCTTCGTTCTTACTTATCAAACCGATATCAATACACTGAAATCTCTCATATCAATAGCATATCAAAAATAGAAGAAACGTTTAAATCTTTAGTGCGACTTATCGAGTATGGTGTACCTGAGGGAAGTGTTCTTGGGCCGCTTTTATTTATTATTTACATAAATGACATGCCAAAGTCATTAACTCACCCAATGACACTATTTGCTGATGATAGCACAATAACCATAAATTGTATTGATATTAATTTTTACGAAACTGACATTTTCAATTCATTACACTCAATAATTATATGGCTAAATAATAACAATTTAATAATCAACCTAAAGAAAACAAAAATTATTCATTTTAATCAAAGAGCCCAAAGTACATCTAATTTTAATTTAATTTATGACAATAACATTATTGAAGAAGTTTATAGTACAAGATTTTTAGGTTTGGAAATAGATAAGCGATTAAATTGGAAAAAACACATAGAAGAACTAAGTAAAAAAATTAGTAGTTTAGCATATGCAATGAACAAGCTATCTTCAACAGTTAATAGGGAAATTTTAATTATTGCATATTATGGAATAATCGAATCTGTTTTGAGATATGGCATTATATTTTGGGGCAACTCAACACTAAAAGAATTACTATTCAAAACGCAAAAAAGATGTATAAGAGCTATGTTTAAAATCAAAGTTACTGACAGCTGCAGACCGTTGTTCAAACAATTTAAACTTCTAACACTTCCTTCTTTATATCTCCTCGAGGTAGCTGTATTTGTAAAATGTAACTATAATCTATTCTCACGTCTGTCAGATAATATTATAAGAAATAGACGTCACGGTGACAAACTATGCATACAAAAATGTAAAACTGAATTGATGTTAAAAAGTGTGTTTTGTATGGGTCCAAAAATTTATAATAAGATTCCAAAGCATATAAAAGAGCTTAATATAAATATATTCAAAAGAAAACTAAAACATATTTTAACAGAGAAAAAATATTTTTTTCTTTGTAAAGCAAAATATTTCCATGCCATTAAAACGGCAAAACATGCACTAAATAATTAATTTGTAACAACTTTTAAAACATGTTTTATGCGAATAAAGACATTGTATTGTATTGTATTGTATTATAGGAGAATTATAATCATCATAGAGCAGTATACATTTATGTCGTGAAATAATCACTCAAGGATCCAATAGGTCAAGAAATAGTCAAGACGACTTAAACTTGGGCAATTTTGCCATTTGTATTAACTCACTGCAATCTTATCGCAAAAATATCACTGTCCCCTATTCAGTACGTCGGGTTGGGTAGGATAAATTAAGTAAGGGTTTCTCACCAACTTTCTACAAGTTTTGGGCAAAGATAACGCAGGTAGACTCTACATAACTCTATGTTAAACATGTTGTTTAGTTTGCCAAGTAATTATCTTACAGTCCGTCTACAGTTATTGTATCTTGGATTTTCCACGAGAGTGATCCTTATGTCGTCGGCACAGAAGTCGCAGGTAAAATAACTCCGAACGGGTTACAATTAACTTTAGAAATTTATGTACTTCAATGTCAGTTTAAATGTCCTCGGTTTAAGTTAGTTTTAACGGTAGATTTGGGTTAAGAAGTGGCAAGGACAAGTTTAAATTTTGTTAATTATTTACATATAGCAAATAATTGTATTTCTGCCACTTTCACCAACGCTCTTTTTAACCGACTACAGCGAAACCAAAAGTATATATTTTTAGGTAGTTTATTTATGTCTGTATGATTATTTCATTGTAGCGTCTATGTCACTGAGATCATATAAATTGGATGATTTCAATGATGATTGGTGAGTGTAAAGAAAATTTGAACCGGAGCCCGGGTATCATATAGGTAAAATAATTTATATATCAACAAAGCAGAAAATAATGCAAATAACCTCACAAAACTTTTTTACAAACGGTATATTTTCTATAAAAAAAATAACAGTAAACAATCAATACAATAAAGTCAAGTCACAATCAATACAATAGAGTCGAACAAATTCCAATAAATATTCACACGGACACACCTCAGCTGTTATTTTATTGCCCCGCGCCCCTCGTGTAACTCTGCCACTGAAAATTTCATGCCGGTTACAGGTGGCCGACACCGGACCGAACTGGATATTACCGAATAAAACTGGCTTCGACCGGATAAATTTCATGCCGGTTACAGGTGGCTGGGCCGGACCGAACTGGATACTACCGGATAAAACTGGATATGACCGGTTCTAACCCGCGCAAGGCGGTAATACAGACATTTGTATGCCGGCTCCGGGGTCCGAACGCCCTCGTAAGACCTTTTATTTACACACGAGTTATCTTACTACAGTTACTTCACTCCACTTGTAAATATTAAAATACACACTTTTGTATTAAGGTTGTATTTTGGCGTATGGCTGACTTCATATTTTATTCAATCCATTATGTATTTGGTTTAGGTCTTTTTAAAAAATTATCGTAGGTACTGAATAAGTCACATACTATGCTTTTAAAGAGATGATTATTAGATTCAAATTCAGGAAGACACACAAATAGTTTGACTGTATATAGTTAGATTTAAAAAAAGGAAATGTTTTACATTAGGTATATACATTTCGCTTGGTTTTGTAGACCACGAATTTTATTACTTACATCTTTAAAATTATAATGCGAATCAACGAACATGTTACTGTTACAACGAAACTGGGGCCTTACTCTTCAAACTGATTCGATTTTGATTCAGATACGATCGTGCCGGGTACTTCCCAATAAATTGACGTTTGTTAATTTTGATCCTCAGTCGATTGATATGTTCGGGAGTACAAAAAGTTACGATCTGACGATTTTCTTTATCCTGCTTAGTTTCAGAGCAATACGCGAAATAAAATACCAAAAGCCGCGGAGATCGAACTGATTCGATTCTCGATTGTCTTAGGAGTAGGCCTGCTGACTAAAATATTATATCCATTTCAAAAAAACATAAATTTCAGCACACGCATAATTTTATAACAAAATTTTTATCACTGATTATTTTATAAAAAAGTTGGTATAAATTGAGTTGAATTGAGTGCAAAACAAGTGTGAATAAAATAGAGCAGGTAAATGATTGACTGATTGGAGCTGGTATGTGTGCACATATATATCACTGCACATTGGTAGTTGGTACTGAGTTACGACCTCCGTAGCACAGTGATTGAGCGCGTTGGTGCTCGAACGAGAGGTCGCGGGTTCGAATCCCGCTGAGGGAACAAAAAAAGTTTTCAATGTTCCTGAGTCATGGATGTGTAATAAATTTGTGTATAACATAATAAAAATCTTAAATATGTGTATAATACAAAAATATTAAATATATTTCCGTTGTCTGGTACCTGTAACATAAGTTCTTCGTACGACTTAGATTGACGTGGTGTGAAGCGTCCATAGATATTATTATTGGACTCAATAGATTCAGCCGTGGGACCCAGCAACATGTCATCGGCATAACTTAAGTTATAATTTACTAAAACTCGATCAATCCAGCATCTGTGATCGTACTGGCTGTTTGCTGTGCTGAGCGATACAATTGGACAATGTCCTTGCTTATGCTCTATATCTGTGCTAAATTTCATCAAAAACGGACTGAAAGTAATTAATAGTTTTGAAGCTTATTATTGAATAGGCTTTTATTTGCATTGGCAAATTACAACTGTCTCCTCTTTAATATGAAGCTAGGAAACAGATAAAAAGAAAATATTTTGACTTTATATAGAAAGATTAAGCCGAATACAATGGTAAGAGAAAGTGGCGTAGAGCATTTCTTTTTGTTTTGGCACCTCATACAAATTACTTAATATAGTTACAAATAACTTAACTGAAAAAAAAATCAAAAGTCTAAAATGCCTATATGGAGTGAACCTTACTGTGCTGGGGTTCGCTGGTTCATAGTTTATTCAAATGAACGCACTGGTTATGAACATTATGGTAATAATAGCTCCCCTAAACGATTTCGGTGTCGGTAGCCGATTTTATCGAAACCAAGCCAGCTTCGCAGGAGTTATAGTGCCTTAAGTGCCCAAAGTGTGTCACAAAGACACTCTCTCTTACTTCTACTCTCATAACCCAGCGGGACGGTAAACCGACACGACTGGCGAGAGAACAGGCGCAGGACCGACTTTTTACATGCCCATCCAACGCATAGATCATCTTTATTGTCAGACAATCAGGTGATCAGCCTGCATTGTCCTAACCAAACTTGGAAACAACATTTTTTTTATTGTTCCAACGCGGGAAATGAACCCACGACCTCCGGGTCGAAAGTGAAGCTCTGAACCATTAGACCATGGAGGCGTTATGGTAAGTACCTAATTTATATGAGTTGCCAAAACAAAAAATGCTCTACGCGTCCTTCTCTACACACTATAATTGGCTTGATATATGAACCATGAATCATTCTGTAAGTGCATGTGTATGTATATCAGTTAAAAACCAACGGTGCAAATACTAGTTATATAATGGATGAGCTGGCAATATTCTACATTTATTTACATAGCGTTCCAGAATATCGGAATATCCATACAGTATGCGAATACGTCACTTGAAGTGAACATACATCATAGGATATTCGACAAACACGCGGGTATAGTCCCGGGGCCCGCGCCGTCTAACTGCACCTTATTTCCCTCGTCAGCCATAACACATAAACTCGCGCTTCACACGGAAAACTCACTTATGCATACGTAAATAAAGTTCCTTTTCGTTTTATATACTACTACTAGGAGCACTCGAGTGTCATTTCTACGGAAGCCGTCCCGATGTCGCGCGACGAACCTATTTGTATAAAAACTTTATCACAAAGTTGTTTAAGGCACATGAAAGTCTTAGCTTTGGGAATAGCGCACAGTGAAGCAACTCAACTTTACAATGTTAGGTCTGGAAATACAATCTATTTTAGTTTAGGGCTCCGTACTTGTAGGGTCAAAACGGGACTCTATTACCACAAAGTAGATATAACGGATATAAAAAGAGCAGTCACTATAACTTTGGGATATGATTATAGTTACCACCTTTTCTCATTCCAGAAATGTATTTATTTTACAAAAAAAAAATTCTTACTTTTTTGTTAATTTTGCGACAAGAAAATTAGAAATGTAGAAAAGTAAAAAAATATTTTTTTTAGTTTTTGAACAAAAAAATTCTTATAAAAAAACATACATTTACACAATGAGGAAAGGTAGTATAATCGTATCTCAAAGTTATAGTGACTGCTCTTTTTACACCCAGTATGAGACACGACCTAGTACTAGAAAATGGTATTACCCTAATACTGGCAATTCGACTGGCTATTTTTGTTTTCTTCGATTTCCAATAGATAAGGGTGAAGTCCAGGCACATTCCGAAAACCGCCATCTAGCGCCACTATTGGAAAATACTAATTACTAATTTCGTTCTTAATTTAGCTTAATATGATGTTACTCTTAAAAATATGCTTATCTTTATTGTAATGTGAATATTTGTACTAAATTCAGCATATTTACATTTTATAATTTACAAACACTAATGTTAATGACAGCTATTATAAGTTTTTTGAATTAAAGATAACTTGTATGGGATGGTAGGCCATGCTATTGCTAATATTTCGTTATCTTAAGAGCCGTGATAGCAGGGCAGTTGACATGTTCACAGATGATGTGATGATTACTGTTGAAGATATAATAAGAAATACTTAAATTAAGTTATTTTAAGAGAGGCTACAAGGTGTAAAATTAAATGAGTGATAAATGATAATACTGTGAAAGTACCAGCGCTGAAATACTTAATTTTGACTTTCATGTTTGTATGAGAAATGCCCCAACGTCATAAATTTTTCCATACAATAATTTAATAAGTACATCTTTCAGCACTGGAACTTTCTCAGTAAACTGTATACACGGGACCCATACACACCCTAAATTATCACTCGTTTATATTATACCCTGCATTTATAGAAACTACTGATTTTTTGCGTTGTGTACGGATCCCTGCGTCCGCGAAACCGACTCGCACTTGGCTGGTTTTCATTTTTTTGCAATATAATTATAATTTAAATAGAAATAACGAAGTTTTACAGCATATTCATATTTCTACCGCAAATGCAATACAACAATACCTCAAAGCAAATGTCCCTTCGTACAGAAATGGCAAATTTTATTATCGCGATTCATAAACAACGAATAATGTCCCAAGTATTGAGTTTCAATAAAATATCTGACACCTTCGCAGCCGCCTGCCTGTACAATATTAAAATTTATTTAATATTAAAACTACCAACATACATACAAATAAGTAATATTTGATTTGTATAACTTATGTCCACGTCGTAAGGCCTTTTATCGCTCGTCCCGCGTGCCGTGAGCGCAACACTAGTGTTGTTATGATATTGCATTTGCGTGGAAGTTTATGGAGCTGGTATAGTGTTGGGAAAAACGAAAAAGACTTCAAGTGGCAGCGGCGAGTCATAGACTTACAGCGGCGAGCAGAGCGGCGAGCGACTACATGTTTTATATTGTTTACGTGAAATTATTAATACTACTTTGTGGTAATACTATGTAAGCAATAAGAGTAATATAAGAGAAGATAAATTAAAACATTAACCTTTAGGACACATTTTAATATTTAAATCACAGTTTAGTAAGATTGTTGCGAACACTAAAACATGGGCTATTAAACTGCTTAAATCAAAATCAAATTTAATCTTAAAGAATTAATTTGCTATAACATAGGAAACAACTCAAGAGTTTTGTATTAATCGTTTAGAACAACATCTTGACAATGTTTTGAAATGTTTTCATCGTGAAAAGTAAGTATATATTCTTTATCCTTTTTGAAATTAAAAAAGTTTTTGCTGCCGATCCTCTAAACAATATGGTGTCTACACCTAAATTGCTCTTTCTCTTAACCAACGTAATGACCTTTGAAACTTTTCACTACAAGAGCAAAATTTTCAAGCCAAATCTTTTAATTCACTGTCCAAATCCCTCTATTTAAGTCCTATCGCTAAGCTTATGACTTGCACCACTCATGTTATCCCGTTGCGAGTGGACACGCGCATATATTAGTCGCGAGTTCCCGCGCCGGTACCCGCTGGGACACACACACACACACATGCGCACACACTCCGGACATCGATATGTGATCGCTTTATTATGCAGGGAAATGTGCGAGAAACCTGTGTTTCGAATGTGCAGTAACTCAACATTATTACTAGCGGTACTGGACAGAGAAATTGAGTAAGAAATCGTAGGGTAGGGTTTACAATTGCCAAATAAGTGACCAATGCTTTTTGGGAGTTTTGCTCTCAATAATATTCAATTATAAAAAAAGACATGTGGCACTCGGGGACTGCCGCGTTAAAGCTATTGCATACTTACTTAATTATTGTATATCAACTTATCCGATACAACCAATGCCACCTAGAGGCGAGTTTCTGAACTAAAGATACAAGCGTGATATTTAAAAAAAGTAATTAATAAGTTCATCAATTATGGCAATAAAAAGTATCACCGCTGTGCCGGTCGGATTGGGGGGTGTTAGGTTATTTTCATTACGGAATTTCTGGATTCGGTCTCCACGCTCAAGGCCCGCGATAGATGCTATGCAATAGCTTAAAAAGTTTTAAAAACAAGCTTTTATTTTAATGCTCATAGCTCTGCTTGTCAAGACTTTTCAAACGAGTCCAAACTCGACTGTTTTATCTTGTTTAGTTTAGGAGTTCATATGGCCACCTTCCGACTCCATCTTGAGACCAGCTTCATTGTACCATGAATTTCTAGATTCGGTCTCCACGCTCAAGGCCCGCGATAGATGCTATGCAATAGCTTAAAAAGTTTTAAAAACAAGCTTTTATTTTAATGCTCATAGCTCTGCTTGTCAAGACTTTTCAAACGAGTCCAAACTCGACTGTTTTATCTTGTTTAGTTTAGGAGTTCATATGGCCACCTTCCGACTCCATCTTGAGACCAGCTTCATTGTCACTGAAGTTACGTTATTAAACTAAATTCAAACCTAATCTAACGACCTCTGACTCTTATCACTAGCTTAAAGACACATAATATTGTCAAGCAAAAGGCTTCGCTGATGGCGATATAAATGGAGGCCGATCGCATCAGATAGAACTGACGTCAGATTGGTCTTTAAAAAGATGCGAGCACAGCCACCATCTATCAGTTCGATCGCCGATCTGGACATAATAGGAATCGCTTCAGACCATCCGGCCGATTGATACGCTCAAGGCTGAATATACGATACGATTTAGCACCAGTCCTAACTGAAGATAGATCGGCCGTAAGCTAACCATAGCTTACGTTACGATCTATCTTCAGTTCTAGATATCAATCTATAAATTTAAATACACTCTATTGCTTTGCTATTAAGCCACCTCTATCCTTCCTATTCTCGAGCGTATCATAGAAGTCACGTGTACCGCTAAACGTAAATAACGCGCATGATTCTAGTAGCTTAAGGGTATTTCTTCTACCTGTAAGACAAGTTGGCCTTACAGCTGGGCCTTACTAGGCCCGAGGGACCTCTCGATTCTCTCCGTAAGGCCGTTCAGGCTTATGAGCCCCATCGACACACGCAGCATAAGTCTTCGCGAAGGGCTCTGAGGCTTCTTCATTCGATTTTATTAGGCAGATTGCGAACCCTTACAAGAAAGATAAATTTAAATTGTTTAATTCTATAACGGAATTGCTAATAGCACGACGTATAGAAATTTTATCTTATGTTGTACCAGAAACATAAATACTTGTTAGTATTTATATTTCTGTAACAATTTATATTTCTTTAATAAAAAAGTCGCACATCAGAGCCCCGATTCTCGTGCCATCAAGTACGTTTCGAATCTTAGTCTGACGCTCGAATCGATCGAGTTACGAAAATCGGTGCTCAGCTTTGTAGTTTTGCAGTCATGTATTGATTAATTAGTTCTTTCGCTCTGTGGTCCAGTGGCTCGAGCTTGGCTCTCGATAAAGGTGTGGTTCGATTCCTGCATTGGAACAACTAAAAATCAAGTTCACATAGGACTGTGCATGTTTTTTCTGACGAGAAAGATGATCATGTCAAAAGGGATCATGAGGCATGTCAAAAGTCGGTCCAGCGCCTGTTCCATCACCAGTCATGTCGGGTATTCGTCTCGAGCTGTGGGAGCATAGCAGTAGATCACAAATTTATAACGACTCCTGCGCAGCTGGCAGCACCTGGGACCAGTCACCAAAAAGCGTGGCAGCAATTACTAAATTCATAGTCCAAATTGTGGTTGTATAAAAGTTTACCTAATTGTACCACTACATTGCCAATGGTAAAACGAATCTACTAATTTCCTTTAATTTAAATGCTTCTAATGAATGCGACAATTCTCGACTCGATTAATCCAGTCACAAGTTTAATCGCTCACAATCGGCAGTTGTATGAGGCCGGGGATTTGCATGTGAAATTGCCTTCGTATAAGGATGCTTACCCACCGCATACTTTATAACGGGTGTAAAAATAACAGTCACTGTGACTTTGGGATATGATTATACTACCTTTTTTTATTCTAGAATTGTATTTTCTTTTTAATTATTTTATGAAAATTAATTTTTTTTTCGTTATTCTTGCGAAAGAAAACTGTAGCGGTACTACTAGCGCCACAATCCTGCTTCTGGCCATCGAAGTTTTCTAAGTTCGGCGCTATATATACGACATCTGAAAAACTAGTACAGTGGGCTTCGGCCTGACCGAGCATACCACCTCGCTCGGTCGGAGATCTCCCTTTGGGCCTTCCACTCGTACTCCCACAAAACTAAGAAATTGAAAAAAGTAAAAAAAAAAAAAATGTTTTTGAAAAAAAAAATAGATTTCAAAAATGAGGAAAGGTATAATCGTTTATCAAAGTTATAGTGACTATTCTTTTTACACACTGTATAGAAGCGGTAATTGAGCTGAATTTTCCTTCATATTATTTCTGACTGATTTTTTGTATGGCATTTGTGTTGCACTTTTGCAATCTAGCTAAAATTGGTCACCATTTTAGGCAGCTGTGTGTGACACAGTTATATACTGATACGCCTGCCGATGTTACCTTCATCGAGTACCTACTTTGTGGTTGTAATGTAATGTGTAAATATATATTTACTTTTAATTGAGAAATAAAAAAAATTGTACGCGAGTGGGCACCCTAAGTGAGTATATTATCTATCCAATCGACTATCTAACACGATTTCCATTCGTTCAATGCAATTTTTATTCGTTCGACTTTTTCACATTAAGACCGGCTATGTAATCACTATTGAAATTACTTTTGTCTCAGACGCTGAAAGTTCAAAGAGATTTTATCTAATTTACCCCCCAGTTTCCCGAACGCCATTCAGTTGAATGATCAACTAACATGGCATTCAAATCCGTTGATTTGAAAGCCAAAATGGGTCGTTACCCATATTAAACTGTCATTGGTGGAACATTATCAGACAGAAAGGAACGGACAGATATTTTATAATTATATCACGCTCGCTCGCTGATTCAATCGTATGTCAACTAATCGGTGTCTTCGGTGAATTAACCTTATCTGTGGAATTTTAACAAATCTTGCAAGTGCGCGCGTGATGTAATTATAAAATATCTATAAAATACACGACCGGTTTCGACTAAGTCACACTGTGTGACTTATAAATCTCTCAATTATGAATAAATCTCTTAATTAACTAATAAAGTGGAAAAAGTGCAAGTAATCTGTGTATTATTACAGTGTAACATGTATTTCCATCGAGAACCAACAGTATATTCAATAAACTATTATGTAAACTAGGTAGTCACTTTAAGAGGACTTTAAATCTCAAACTGCTTCGATTAACAGTCGATAATTATTATATGATTGTGAAACACTTAAACATTGTAATGAGTTCGCGAGCCGTCTGTCCGTCCGTCCGTCGGTATCGAGAGGGCTGGAGCGTGGAGTAGCACTTTACAGATTTTCGGCAAATTGGGCTCTTGGACTACGTTGGAAGTCGCGCCGACACGCCGCGCCGCCGCGTGTCCATTGTCTCGATATGGTGATTAATTAGTCAATCAAAAAACCTGGGCGTCTCAGGGCGACAGAAGAGATTGCTTAATACGACTAGGAGTGACTGTGGGTTAGCAGAAGCCTACCGCTGCTGAATGCGTCAGAGGAAGGGAAGCCAGTCTGGCTCCGTAACGCGTTACTTAATGAAGTTTACAATAAGAAGTTATCACTTTAATAAAATAATAATCTTTTATATAAAAATTAATCTCTGTCCGTTAGTCACGCTAAAACTCGAGAACGGCTAAATAGATTCGGCTATTTTTAGTCTTGAAATATTCGTGGAAGTCCAGGGAACGTTTAAACGGTTCGTCACAAAATATTTCTATGCTCAACGAAGTGGGCACGGGTCAGCTAGTACCTGATAAAAAACCGACTCTAGCTAATAAAGAGGCTGTAAGATTTTTGAGAATCAAAAACATTATCGCAGCTCTTAAATGCAAGCTTGAAAACTTAAATATTTTGGCTGTTCGAATATAACAGAAAGGGATCGTTGTCACCTCGCAGTTGGCACACTTCCTGCTTAGGCCACTTTTGAATATTATAAAAATAGGTGTAAGTTGGCTGTTGATATTTGATGCCAAGTAATATTTGCTGTGAGTGCATTCGAATTGAACTTTTATTTTAATCTCATCGAGTTCAATAACTTGTTTTAAAATGTCATCTTATATATAAAAATGAATTGCTGTTCGTTAGTCTCGCTAAAACTCGAGAACGGATAAACCGATTCGACTATTGTTAGTCCTAAAATATTCGTGGAAGTCTCGGGAAGGTTTAAACGGTTTGTATGCTCAACGAAGTGGGCACGGGTCAGCTAGTATATTATATATAAAAATGAATTGCTGTTCGTTAGTATCGCTTAAACTCGATAACGGCTGAACCGATTCAGCTACTTTTAGTCTGGAAATATTCGTGGAAGTCCAGGGAATTTAAACGGTTTGTATGCTCAACGAAGTGGGCACGTGTTATCTATTATTTATTATATTTTGGTGTCTTCGCTGCAGTTTTGCAGTTTTGCTAGATGTACTTTAATTAATCTTGGCATGTTATGCTTCATGTAGCGTCGTCGCCGTGTCGGACAACCGTGGAGCCGCGCACGAATCAAGGCAGCACTCAAGGTGGCCTCGCTGATTGATTGTTAATCATCCCGTCACCCCTCCCCCTCCTCTGTCACCCCCCCATACCTCACCCCCGGTGACATCGTGAATTCGCTACAAGCGGAAATGTACACAGAAGCGCTGTTACAATCGCTAAATACAATTATTTAAAAGGTAAGTAGATAATAAAGTTTCATTATATCCTACCAATCGTCTCGGTTATCCGTCCTACTGGGCTACGAGAGTGAAGACACAGAGATTGCCACTGTGAAATGCGCACACTCTTGGGCACTATAAAATAACTCTTGCTTAGTTGTACTTGTTTCACATAAAACCAGCCACTCACCGTACAGTGAGACGGATTAATTATTATGTTAGGTTAACTGCAAAATATTGATTTTCTCGAACTGTAATCAGTTTCATCATTCTTGTGACATAACAACGCGTAGATAATGAACATAAAGCACGTCAGTCCATCATTTAGCCGGGGCCTGACGAGGCCTCGGGGCCCCGTAGTGCCCTGAGCCGTCGTAAAGGGACAGAGGGCCTGGGCCACTAATTTATTGCCCGGCCCAGCGGAGCCGTGTCGATTGGGCAACGATACACTTATCATTATTACACACAGTTTGGCAGTTCGCATGCTGCGACCGCGCTTAGGACGGCGTTGTGAAGATTGTAAAACACCGGAAGCAATAAATATCCCATCAAAAACATAAATTGAAAAAAGTGCCAAGTCTTGCTACTTAGTTCTTTTGCCGTAAAAAGTTGTGAGATCTATGTAATCCAAGCTGGGGTAAGTAGGTCGATCTAACTACATCATAAAGTGATTATTTTAATATAACTACATCATAAAGTGATTATTTTAAAAATTATTAAAAATTTTTCATGATTTAAATAAAAATGTAGATTGACTTGGCAATCGCATGAATACCTACACAATGTATATATGTTTATTTCACAAGTGATACATATTAATTCAGATTATTTAGACAATTTCATTCAATTTGAAACATACCGTGTTTATACAATGCTTACCTACTTAGTAACTAAAAATGCAGTCTTCTAGTTTTAACCACAACGAAGATATAGGGGGTCGAAAATGGCCTGCACTGCGTCGAGAAAAGGATGGATCCGTCGTGTTCAACTTGGCGGGAGCACTGCCGTGCCCCCAGATACTATCTACACCTAGATGTCGAGTCTTCATAAAAAACACATCACCCAGTTTGAAGCAACAAAATTCATGTCTGACTGACAGGCTTTTCGAATAAACTAGGACAAGATGTCCTAGTTTCATTTGCGTCAATTTCTCACGGATATTTTTATAGGTGTTATTATTCTATGTATCTTCTTTAGTTGGTTCAAAAACTATAATTTGAAACTTTCATAATAATACAGGCTGTAATATTAATGAGTGATAAAACTTTAGGGTGGATATGGGTCCCGTATATAGAGTGTGAAAGTACCAGTGCTGAAAGGTGTACTTTTTTTACTTATTGTATGGGCAAATATATAATCTTGGGGCATTTCTCATAGAAACATGAAAGTGAAAAATAGGGCATTCTGCGCTGGTACTTTCACAGTCTCAAATTAGGAGGCACATACACATCCTAAAGTATTATCACTCATTTATTTAGTACATCTTACTATGTACTAAATAAATGAGTGATAATAGCGTAATTACATGTATGTAGAGATTAAAAAATCGTTATGATATGAACATAAAAACATACAAATTTTAGAAGCTTTTATTTGATAACACCTGTCCCCGTTCAATTTTATCCACATGATCGATTTAGTTGAATTTTCGCATTCATTCTACGTGACAATATAATATTACGATGACATGGAGCTGTTCTGATGATGAGGAGCGGAGAGGTATACTATTTTTATGCTGATGTATGACCAATCTGTCAAACCTATTTTTTGTCCCTACACTAAATGTATTACTAAGCATTCGAAAGATAACATTAGAGATTTATACAAGACAAACGCCAGACATTGACAAAAAAGGTCCATAGATAAGTACTATCTGCAAAAACGTGACTCAGAGTTTGGAACTTCTCTTGAAATTCTTCAGGGACAAAAAATATGAGCATTGAGTTGTAAAATTAGTACCACGAGAGTTGACGCGGTACATTTGGCCATAAATTTGTGGTGATAAGGGTCGGGGAGGAGCGGAAGTGGCCGGGACGGGACGTGTCACGTGACGCCGGCGTGGGAGAACGTAAATAACATTTAAAGATCTTATGTTTCGATTAAATAGAATTCAAACCCGTCAAATTATGACGATAATAACGATTGATCATATTTTTATTTTGAGTACGATTTAATGAATACAAATAAATGAGGGATATAGTATCAAAACCCTTTAAAACGTACTTTTTCAAAATATCACAGGATACAGAAAAACGTTTAAGCTTAATCGGATTTTGATTACATAATATGCACTGTTATAGGGGCTTTTGACTTTTGATCTATTTTTGGTGGGCAGATTTCTGTATGTTTTAGCACAAAACTAGCCAAGTATTTTAAAGCAATTTTTACGAGGTTTCCAACCGTGCTACTAACTCAAATTTGGTCCCAAAGCATTAAAGCGTAGTTTGGTTTCATATCCCACAAAACATTTTTATAAATATAAAAATATTTTGAATACTTGCAGAACGGTGATAAACAAACATGGAGTAGGTAATATACCGCAGATAAAATGAACACAAGTTTGGAAAGGTGTACAGACAACAAAATGTACGGGATTTATCATAAGCTTAGCTAAGTGACATACGAATTCGTTTGTCACTTAGCGAATCTTACGTCAAATTCCATACATTTTGTTTTCGAGGTTCGTAAGTGATATATGCAATGAAATCTTAAGTCCCGATTTCACCAACGTATGTTCGTGTTAACGGCATGTTAAAATACCAAACCTTCTCATTCGTCGATAGGAATTACGAGAGGATTAACTTTAACTTTTCTTGGTGAAACACGACCTCAATTAGGAACCAGTACTTCTTGACGCAAATCTATAAACCTGTCTTCAATTACCCGGGATCTATTTCAAAGCTGATCACAGAGGTAATGAATACGTAATGAACATCTCAGTTAACTACTGGGAGACAGTTGGTTAACTAATAACTAGTTGTCTCCTGTATTGTCTTTACATTGTGTCTATAGTTTAAGACATGCCATTACTACAATATAATATTACAAGAGGTCGCCCCGGGCCGAACTTTACTTATTCATGTTAAGAGTTTTTTAGTGCAACATACAATGTCAAAAGTACAACAGTCAAAAGTAGTTTTAACCAATTCAGATTCATGTACCTTCTACTAGTTAGTTGAGAATTTTGACTGCAACATCATATTTTATAATTTTTAAATTGATATACAGAGTGTAAAAAGAACAGTTTTTTGCCAAAAATTAAAAAACAATATTTTTTTGACTTTTTACAGTTTATTTATGTCGCTAGAGTAACAAAAATGAAAAAAATATTTTTTTTAATTTTAAAAACCATTTCTAGAATGAGAAAAGGTAGTATAATCATATCTCAAAGTTATGGTGACTGCTCTTTTTACACACGTTAGGTAAGTAAGCACCTGATGAATGTGGTATGGACGCAGGCCTCGAGCGACCGGTCTCACTGGAAATACTTTGCCCAGCAGTGGACACCCTGAGCTGAAACGACGATGCATCATTTGTTTGCATTCTGTCTTACATACCCTACCGGTGATAAATTGTGGCAATATTAACAATAAATAGCACAGAAACATATATCAGCGTCTGCCATTACTTTAGCCTCAGCATAACATTGGCTACAACATTATCTGTCACTTATGTGACTAACAGACAGCGGGCTCGTCGAGTGTCGGCGACAAATCTCTCTACACGGGCTTTTTGTTCGCCACGTGGCGCGCGACAAGTGGCGCGGCGCGGGCGCAGGTAGCGAGAGTAGAGATGGGACAACGATATGAGGAATATATCGATAAACTTAAGAGGAAACGTCACGCCTGTTTTCTCCATACAAAAATAGGGGTCTACGCGATCCCTGTTTCCTCCCCGGATAATGCCGCTAGAGTAACATTTTTCCTGAAGATCTATGTATATTATTTTTACGTTTCTATTTTTTCCTTTTTTTATTTCCTTTTTTTAATATTATATTAATTTTTTGAGGAGATATGGACGTTCAAAAATCTAAAAAACATTACCAGACTTTTCGTTGTATTTAAACATTCAGGAAACAAATTTGACTGTATCATACAATAAAATCAAAACAAAAAAATCGGTTAAATTTTTGTAGGAGGAAACAGGAATCCCCCAAACGTCGATTTCTTGTACTTTTAACAGATAATTTCAGTTCGAGCTGCAGTTGTCTCTATTGCGCTAGTGCTGACTAGCTAAGGGACTGCGAGACAGCAATAGATTTTATAAATACCTAATTTGTATTTCCTTCAACCGTGAGGTTTCCTCCTAACCTGGCTCATATAAAATGTTTCGAATCAACAATAGTAGCTTGTAAATAAGATAGAGTATGCCACAAATAGTCAAAGTACTTTCGTCACGCATTAATATAATGATACCAAGAAACCTAATTCTTATTGGGAGGAATGTATATTCGGATAAACTTTATGTAAGACACAGTTATTGTAACATAAAATGCCCCGTCTTTATTGAATGCTAAGTTGTAATTTTCATACGCCGTTTGCTGCTGCAGTAAATTAAATATATGCGGTCTTAATTGGAGCGCAGTTAGGGCTAATCGTGGTTACATACAAACTAATCAGCTCGTGAAATCGATTGTACTTCCGCGTTTGTGTTTACTGTTTAGAACAGGCAATAATCAACCGCAGGCCGACATTATTAATGTATGGACAAACACGCGTAATGAACGGACAAACATTTGCCCACAGCTATCGGTCGCAAATGAGCAATAGCTAAATATTAATAAAATATTTGCTCATTTATTTTTTGGCTTAACCGCTTGTCATTGCAACATACTGTAAATAATTATATCTATTCATGAAGAATTTTGGCGGAAAATTAATGGGAACTAGAGCAGAATAGACCAATTGCAACAAAATAGCAAACATCGATCTTAGCTCAACAATTCTATTGTTATTATAAATAAGGTACAAAAATATATCGATATCTATAAGAAAACGGTCCCAACGCTATCGGTTATCGAAAACAAAATCAATAAGAGCTCGTATTTGTTTAAGTGCGTCCGTCGTCTCGACTGTCGACTGCCGGCCGGCGCGGTGTGCTGAGTGCGGGTTTATATCGCTACTTTACGTGAAAAAGTTTAAGAAAGAAAAGATGAAACAACGCTACCAATGGGAAAAATCTTACAAAAACGGAGGTATACGCGACCCCTGTTTTCCCTGGATAATGCCACTAGAGTTACAATTTTTTTCCTGAGTATCTATGAATACTATTTTAGTACGTCCCTATTGTTTCCTTTTTTCATATAATAATTATTAAAAGAGATATAGACGTTCAAAAACCCAACAAATAAGGCAAGATTTTCGGCTGTGTTTAAACATCCAGGAAATAAATTCCACTGCATTATACAATACAATCAAAACATAGGAATCTAGCTCAAGCCTTTTTTTGGTTTATAATGAAAAAAATATCCAAATCGGTTAAGTTTTGGAGGAGGAAACAGAGAAACATATACAGATACATTTTGTTTCAAACTTCGTAAGCAATGCCTTCAGGAATCAGAGCCCTGTGTTGGTATTCCAAATAAATTTTACAACGCATCTACATTGTTCGGTCAACTGATATGCTAAATTACACTTATGTACCTCTCCGCTGACAGTCCCTTCTCAACCCTGACTCGCCGTATGTAAAGACGTAAGGAAGGCACCAGAAGTGCTATTCTCTGAGAATGTTTTGCATGTCTCGACAGCTGAATTTCGAAGTTAACCAGAACATTCACCGCGGATTCAGCTGACGGGATATGAAATCATTCTTAGGGAATAGCACTGCAGATACAAGATCACAATAAAACGTAGACCTTAATCAGATAAGCCACGCTGTCTATCCGCAACCCCTTTACGTTATCAGCACGCATCAGGTGCGTGTGGACTTCAAAGCGGCCGCTCAGCACGTGTTTTGCTGCTGCGTGGATCCTGTCAGCGGTCCATATTCATAGTGTGGACTGCGTTACAATTTATTAACTCAATATTGTTATACTTACATTAGGGCTCAGCTCACATTAGCGCAGAGTTGAAGCGTTGCGATGCGTCATTTTTAACCGACTTCCGAATAAAGGAGGAGGTTCTCAATACGGCCTGTTTTTTTTCTATACATTCACTAGGTAAAACATATCAGGCATCGACGCGCAGCTCGCTCCATAATGCACAATTATTTGTACGTTCATAATTACTAATTAGAAAAAAGATTAGAAATTAGAAAATAGAATTAGAAATGCGGGTACGCCACGCATTGTGTCAATGTAAATTAAGCCTAAAGCTTGGGCTATACCTATATAGTTCAAAATGTTCCCGCCCAGAAAAAGTTCAGGGCGCTGAAAATAATCTGCGCTCGTGGTGTGGGGTTAGTACAACCACATTTCATCATCTCCTCTTACTTACCCTTTACATTTGAAGAC
This sequence comes from Celastrina argiolus, assembly GCA_905187575.2. Lineage (NCBI taxonomy): Eukaryota > Metazoa > Arthropoda > Insecta > Lepidoptera > Lycaenidae > Celastrina > Celastrina argiolus. The sequence continues at coordinate 851,758 of LR994591.1, read as the reverse complement.
CTTCATTCAAATTCATATCGATAAAATAGGTAAGGTCTTCCCTCTGAAGATGAAACAACCTCTACCGCTGCTCTGCGCGACAAAAGAGTTAAAAATAGAACGAGTGTCGAATTAGACCTTGATATTTTGACTCTGTGACTGTCACTACTTAGCGGAACTTCAAGCAGCCAGTTAATTAATTTAATTTTTCATATTGAAACTACTTCGAATGTGCATTATTGTAAGTTTTAATACTTTTTTGGCCAAATTATGTTTCTTTCTTCACACAGTAAAGGCATTTGCGGCCATGCACGGTGAACTGAGGGAATCAAATTTAACATCCTACTCGGGGTCGGGGTGTGCGATGCAATTTCATCCCCCGTGTGCCGCCCCTACGGAATTTTTTTCATCAGACCCACCCTCGCGGTTATTTAAATAAAAAAAGAAATCATCTCGGATCAGTGTCAAAGACATACAACAGACGTTTGATCGAAGACGAGATAAAGAAATCGAAAATGCCTTTTTGATTGGATAGTTCTCGGATTATTCAACAATAGAGTGCACCTACTGGCCACATAATCTAAAACAAACAGGGAAGACAAATTCCCAATGAAAAACTACGTTTCCTGACGCACATTAAGAACGTAGCATAACTGTTTTCTATTTCTGATTGAGAACCTCCTTTTTTAGAAGTCAGTTTTATTTATAATAACAGCAGGACCGAACTGGCAAAAAGCAGCACTCGACAGAGAAAAAATGGAAATCGTAGGAGGTAGTCTTCACCCGCCATGTAGAATAAAAACTAACATAACATAACAGAAAATAAGAGAACTAACATATAATTAAGAATTAAATCACTAACAATTACTTATCTTATTTAGAAAAAACTATAAATAGTTCAACAACATGTCCATTTCTGTAAGAATATCTATAATCGTAATCCGATGAGCAGGACCGACATCCGAAACTAAGCACCAATATTTGTATCCAAATTCCAAGTTGAAAGAGGTTCAAAATTCGACGGTTTGTATGTTCGATTACTTCGCCGTTTGTGGAGCGATTTGCACTATTTTACGACAAAAGGTCATTCACTTCATCACACTTCCTTCATAACGTAACATAATTACATAGTCTTACATTATTATTTGTAGGAGCAGACTATAAATAACTAGTCGACTCAGTGGGCAGGAATAGTGCGAGGCAGCGCGGCTGGGTGGTGCTCGGTCTAGCGGATAACATGTGTGCTGTACGTGCACTAGATCTAGAATCTGGATGTGAGGGTCGCGGGTTCGACGCTTGAAAAAATTGTTAGTCATGTCATCTGAAGCCAAATAACACGGTAAACATCAAAATATAAAATTTTGTTTTAAATCCCTTAAAAAAAAACGAATTGTTATACTTTGATCCTAACAGTGTTATTTTATTATTGTTTTCTTTGCTTTATTTTCTCTCTGTCCCTTTTTTGTTTGAATAAAACTTCGTTGTGTTTAAAATGCACACACATTTTTAGTTTATCTCTTTATGTTTATTAAATGTAACGTAGTTCTGTTAGTGAATAATTGTTTATTTTAAATAAAAAGTGCAGATAAAGCTTCGTCGAACAAATATAGAGGCTGTGGTGGGAATATGTGATAACATTATCTATCTACGAGCGACGCAGACTTCTCCTTTAGATGGAAGTCATAGGTTGTATTATTATACAACCAATTCATATATATCTTTTCATGACCTAAGGGCTAAGTAAAGTCAATAGGAATGGAGTCGCAACCCCGCCCGCCACTGCAGTACATCTATTACCTAGGTACTACACGACGCCTTCGTCGTCTAGTGGGTTAGGCCTATCTAATCATCTGTCTGTTTTTATTGTTCCAACGCGGGAATCGAACCCACGACCTCTGAGTCGAAAGATGGGCTCTAAGCCACTAGACCACGGAGGCGTCGTGTATGCGTCGGATAAGCATGTAAAATGTCGGTCCTGCGCCTGATCTCCCGCCAGTACTGTCGGCTACGCGTCCCACAGGGTTACTACCATAGAAATAGGTTACTACTACTACTACTCTACTCACTCACTCACTCACTCACTTGACTAGAGTGAAGGAAGAGATAGTGCTTCTGTGTATTGGACACTTGGACACTATAAAATTTGGCGTCACCGAAATTGGTGTGGGAGACATCATATCATTATTGCCTACTACAGTTAAACTTTAACCATCGGCACAGAATAATGAATACGTTTCATATTTGTAGTCTTTCCATTTATGTGTCAAAACAATTAATTTGCCTTTTTTGTGTCATTTAAATGACTCTTGTATATGTGGCCGTAACTTTTCCGAGTGTTATAAAATAATGTTGTAAGTGTTCTGTATATTACACGGTCGAGCTTAATGTCTGAAAAAAGTACAAAATACTTTGATTTAAAGCGAGTCGCGAGTCGCGAGTCGCGGCTCGTGACATTGTTGTTGCGATGTTTACGGCGCTTTGTTTTCACAACAATTATTCACATTAAGTGTTATTGTGACGGACATTTACTGTCTAAACACACTATACCGAAAATCTCAACTGAAGTTCTACGACTGATTTTACCTTTTATTGTCACCGAGAAATGCTACTTGCCGTAAAAAGCCATTGCTTAATAATTAGTATTCTTAGTTACGAAGTTCGAAAACAAGATGACATTTGACACACATTCGCTAAATGACAAGAGAATACGTATGTCACATAGCGGCTTATGTCAAATCCCATAATTTTTTTTCGGTCGTAATTGATGATTGCGATGGCTTGTTGAATCAGGGGCCCGGCTCTTACGAAGGTTGTGTTAACTGTAGGTATTGTTGTTAAATATCAAAACCTTCGCGGAGAAAGCAATAAATATATATTACTAGCTGTTGAGCATAGAAACCGTTTAAACCTTCCCGTGGCTTTTACTAATATTTCAAGACTAAAAATAGTCGAATCGGTTCAGCCGTTCTCCGGTTTTAGCGAGACTAACGAACAGCAATTCATTTTTATATAATATAAGATTATTATTATACTATTTTTTATTTCGGTGCGCGTTCTTTTAGCATGTGTTTAGACTACTTTAGACAAATACCTTCTCATAGCGAAACAATATTTTGTCCTTGTCTGTCAAGTGTCAATTCTAACGTATCAGTTATGGACGCATTGTATAGCTTATTAAGTATGTAAATATTTGTACACAATTATTTATACTGTATTATGTTTGGCTAATAAAGTTCAACTTGAAATCGCTCTCGTAAAAAGCTGCGTCGCGTCTCTGAGTTAACTGCTGCTTAGCGGTTACTAATTACTTGTCACTTGTCCGCTGTCAGCCCACCACGTCAGCCCACCGCGGCGCTGACTCAGCACTGATTCACGAACACTTTTTGCGAGTTATGTTTATGTTCATATTTTGTTCTTTTATTGCTGTGACTTGTGACACTGAATGTGTATGTAACAGTTGGCGGTAAGATTTACTTCTGTTTAAAAAAAGTGATGAAGATTTTTCATAAAGTTCTCTCCCAGTCTCTGCTCAATATTCATTATATATTATTATGTTAGCAATATATGGAGTAAAAACAAAACATTTTTTCATATACTATTGACGAACGGTTGGTTACAGGAGGACGCAGGAGTAATTTCTGCAAAGTCTAAGTGTGTGCGCAATGCTGGCAACACCAAAGGAATCACCAATGCATCGTCGGCCCTGAAGGAGAACTTTTTTAACACCTTTCTTGAAGAACCCCATGTCATAGCGATCCAAGAATAGCTCAGCAGGAAGCTCATCCCACAGTTTGCAGGTGCGCGGCGATAAGGATCGGGAGAATCGGACCGTGGTGGATCGCCACTGATCCAATGTGATGTGGTAGAAACTTCATTCTTCGGCGGGCGGTGCGATGATGGAAGGGTGACGTGGGGATCAGGTCGAACAATTCCGCGGAGCACTCACCGTTGTAAAGCTGATTAGCGACAACCGAAATACATTATCTGTGCATATTTCAACTACCCGTTTGCTTACCTCTGGGTACGGACTACGGAACTCTAAAAAATCAGATAGTAAATTCACCATGCTACATTATCTCATTTATTCATGATACCACAAAGTAGATATATATAAGTAGATATATGGTGCCACACACACGCACAGTGCACACACAATTTGCACACACACACATATATAAATTTCCTGTTAACGCACTGATGCATACCTTTGAGCTATCTTTAAGTTGGGTTATTTGCATAGTAAATAATATGCATCTTATTGTGGAATGTATGTATTATTCATTATCACAAAAGTCCCGATGACATTTTCTTTATTATTAGCTTTGAATTATGTTATATAAAGAAGTGGATCAATATAGTGATACTTACTATTTTAAGTAGCTCATTAAACTACTGAGCTTATTGTTATGTATCTGATTAAAATTATGTTATAACATGTTACTGTTCATACCTACTTACATTTACTAATATTATTGTAATAGTTATAAGTATGAGCGTTTTGCACAAACAATGTTATCAGTAGCATTAAAGAGCTGGCGACATTTTCTCTGTTACATTTTTACATAGCACAAATAAAAAGTACTTTATGATTATTACCTACTTACAATCTGTCGCCATGCCTGTTATCAATAATTTGTCTTGTATCATTAAAATATGTACTTATTATTAAAAACTTTTATAGGAATCTATATTAAATAGGTGAATAACTGTAATTGGCCCTATATTACTCATATATTGTTAGTCATAACTTATAATTAGATTAAGATTGGCTGTTGTTATTCCAAATAATTAAATAAATAAAATAAATAAATAAATATAAATGATACTCATATTACTTAATAGCGAAACATTATAATGATGTTATATTCGAACACCGTGGTCAGTACTCGTGGTCAGTGGTCGTGGTCGGTGACCGCGAAATTCATCATTGAGCTAATGTAGACTACATTGTGGTTGCTGCGGGCATTATATTATATGCAGCTAATATACTAATAGTATTACAAGCATTTAGTTCTTCGTTTATACATCTCCGAGCGAAGTAATGCCACACGGATATCGGTGACGAAGGCCGGTTTTATTGAAACCAGGCCAGCTACGGAGGAGTTATTGTATAGTGCCCAAGTGCGTGCGCAATACACAAAAGCACTCTCTCTCCTTTCACTTTCGTTGTCCAGTGAGACGAGTAACCGACACGACTGGCGGGAGACTGATCTCTATTTGATTATGATTGCCAAGGCAATCCGACGCATGGATCATCTTTCTTGTCAGACAATCAGGTGATTACTATGCATTGTCCTTACCTTACCAAACTTGAAAACAATTTTTTTTGTTTTTCCAACGCGGGAATCGAACCCACGACCTCCGAGTCGAGAGCTAGTCGAGACCCTAAACCACTAGGCCACGGAGGCTGATCGGAGTAACCACTCTTTTATATTGTAGTGCCTGGGTCAGGCGGTTTTAAATGTCGCGGTTGCCCAGCAAATACGGCATTCTCATAACACAGTCGGCCTAGTCCAGAGGAATGACTGGTCAATACGTCTGGGGCCAGCCGTGTGCGGGTTTCCTCGCGATGTTTTCCTTCACCGTTAGAGCGTCCGTACAATGTACTAGAGATCTGGAAAAGTCTCATTATTACAATTTTGCTGCTGTTTTATAGAATTAACTATAACCTAACTATAATAATCAAATCGTCAAGATGTGTTTTGTGATTACTAATAACCATAACTACTCGTATCTATGTTTGTACAAAGGTAATGTGGTAATAATATAAACAAAAATAACACATTATTTCCACTTTATATTACACTAGCTGTGCCCTCGACTTCGTTTGCGTGGTTTTTGAGTGACTTAAGCCGTTTAGTCCTCAAATGTAATTAATTTTCCCCGTTTTTGCAACATTTCTCACTGACGCGTCGCTCCTATTGGTCGCAGCGTAATGCTGTATAGCCTAAAGCCTTCCTCTATAAATGGACTATCCAACAAAAAAGAGTTTTTTTAAATCGGACCAGTAGTTCCTGAGATTAGCGCGTTTAAACAAACAAAAAAACAAACTCTTCCGCTTTATAATATTAGTATAGATTTTTAATAGTTTTTACCAAACAAAACGACCGGTTTCGATAAAATCATCAGATGTGTATTGTGAATAAGAATTTCTACCAAGAACCCAAAGAATCGATAAAGTTAATTTTAGAGATTACCTGTTGTACTGAAAACTGAAATGTGTATACTTATAAGGATTTCATTCTACGTAACTTTGTGACAGTGGTACTTATCATATATTCGATTTTACCAGTCGAAAGAGCGTACAAAATTACATGTAACTGTATTCATAACTCAATTTTTGTACAAAAGTGCATTTATTCGGTTTTCGCAGTAAGCAGACGATATGGTAATCACTAAAATCATCTAAAATTAACACATACCCCGAGGTTTCGGGAACGTTATTCAACAACCCATATTGAACGCTGATTCATGAAACATCAGAGAGAAAGGAAGGAACAGATATTATTTAAACCATGCGTCAACTAATCGGCGTCTTTGGTGAATTCACCTTATCTGTGGAATTTTAACCACCCTTGCAAGTACATACGAGTATAATGTAATTATAAAATATCTGTCCCTTCCTTTCTCTCTGATAATGTTCCACCAATCAGCGTTCAATATGGATTAATAATTTGAATGCGATGTAAGTTGATCATACATTTGAACAGCGTTTCCAGAACCCGGGTTTTTTTCTTCTTTATTTAAAGGCATTACATCTTAAAATTAAGTCAGCCTTACTTTCGAGTTAACAAATAATCTTCTAATCTAGATCCTTTAAGTGTAAAGAGTGAATAACATAGCTAATAAACCCGGGGTTAGTTTGTACAATCTGTTGAAACTGTTTTATTTACTTGACGTTTAGCAAAAATGATAAAGCATGGTCCTCGGTTGCATCACGTTGTTTATGGTCAATCAGGCAGTCGCGGACACTCGCCCTCGGTCGTAAAGCAGATAGCGCGACTGTCCAGCCCACCCACGTCGTGTGAATCAGCTGTCCGCGACTGTACCGCGTGTATTGTACACTCAGTACAGGCGACACCACTTGCGAGCTGCGGTGACCAGGAGAGTGGCGAAAGCGGGAACAATTATTGATCATAATTAAAGACAAGAATGGATGAAGGTGATAAATAGAAAAATTCTGTTTTCGAGAAAATTGAGCTCAAACTGTCACTTAATCAGAATACGTCGTAAAGTATTAAGTACATTAATCTAAAGATCTGTCTCTAGAATCAATGTACTTAATACGTTACTACATATCTTAAAATGTTTTGTTGATAGTTTAAACTCAATTTTGTGGGTAAATTTTTTTTGTGACATAATATCACCTTCATCCATTCATGTATTCAATTACCACACGGTGCCATTCATTTACGTTATACGAATTAGGGTATTTGAGCGTGAGACCATGGTCTGTTCTTATGTCTACAGGTTTAAGAGGAAACACCACGGGCTAAAGAAATGCAAAATATTTGTAAATTATATTCCTGTCCCGCAACCGACCGATCAAACCGATTGAGACAACTGCAACTTGAACTGAAATTACCTATTAAAAGCACGAAAAAGCAATTTATGTACTTTTTTTATTATAAAATATAAAACGGCTTGAGCTATGTTTCGCTTTTATCATAAAATATATTCGGTGAAGCCATAAGGAAGGGTAATTTAGGTTTTTAAAGGTCCATATCTATTTTAATTAACATTTTATTAAGAAAAAAGAATAAATAGGGACGTACTAGTTGTATACATAGATACTCAGAAAAAAAAATAGGAGAAAACAGGGATCGCGTAGACCCCTGTTTTTGTGATCTTTGTGGAGCCATATCTGAAACCTGAGATATATTTTATCACCTTCGTGAAACTTTCAACTCGCCTACATATAAGTCTGTACGCATATAAAATATCAAGTGAGATAGAATGCTGTGGGAACAGTGGCAGCCCACAGGGAGATCTCCGACCTAGCGAGGTTTTATGTATGAGTGTAGTGGCGAAATCTATATACGTTAGGTACCTTTGTCTGAAAAAACAAAGACAAAATTAATATTCCTACAAACGTGTAACTCATGGCCACTCCCCGCAAACTCGGCGCGCACATGCGCGTGCGCTGACAGCGAAATGCGCGCGACGACCGATTTACAGCCCCGCCAGCGCGCCCGGCCCATCCCAACCCTACGGCTTAGGTGATAAGGTCCACGATCGCACAGAATCGCCCCTCGGATGGACTTCCGTTGGTGCAGCTAAAAGGGTCCCGAGGTGAAACGCATCCACTCCACTTAATTACGCATTACCCGTGATCTACTGGCCGCGAGACTGTATTGACTTCCTTCCAAGACTCGTATTACATTGTACTGAGTGAAGGGAAATATAATGGGTAGCATATTGTAACACTACGGTCTACCAAATAATAAGTTTACTCCAGAAAAGAGATTCTTTTAACGGCTCGTAAAGTAAATAATTCGCTAAGCTAGGACTGTACAATAGGATGTGTAGATAGCCTGTAGGTTAGGCCTCTATAGAAAAAAATAATAATAAAGAAGTCTAAGAACGTTTTGCATCATTACCATAAAGTTAATGATTTAATTAATTAATCTTGGGTATACAGTCATGGCCTGCAATACTTCTTTTATATCTAGGTATTATTGTACTCCTGTAATAAAGCATCTTTTTGATAAAATCTTTTCCGTAATCTGCCGATAAAACAGGTAGATGTCGTGATAATATCATAGTTACATTAAAAAGTCCATGAAAAGGTCGCGGTTCATGAAATGTTGCAGTTTACTAAAAAACTAACTTAAAAACGCGCCACTACTCAAGTAGTGGCGCGTTTTTAAGTTGTCCATATTGATAAATGATTTCTTATAATCTGCTAAAAATATACAAAACCAGTATTGAATGAGGATATCCAAAAGCGGGCTTTGTATAGAATAGAGAATAATATTTATTTGTGAAATGTTACAATGTCCTATGTGTTAAACTCAATTATTCGTTTCACTACAATTCCACCTTCCTAAACAGAATTAGAACATGCTATACATAAGCCTAAAAAAAGTTCGCGAAAATATAAGTCGTAGGCTCAACATATTTAGCGAATCTACACAATGGCAATACTTATTTAATCAGATTCTCGTACAAATTAAAATCACTAAAATGCCTGAAACCGCATCGCTTAATTTCCATTCAAACAGAATTTAATACTCAATGCAATCCCGCAGATCTTCACCGGAGCGCCGCTTCTACGGCACAAAGAATTTCCTACCAATTCACGGGCGAGAAGCTCTGAAAATATCTGACTTAGACCCGACAATAATTTTATTGTTGTCCGCCGCCGTTGTTGTTGTCGCAGCAACACAAAACCGGCTCGGAGTGACCGAGACAAAGAGTGACCGACTTCGCCGGTGCTCTTCAATCACTCCAGTCGGACACATTTTCATTTTAATAATCATTTCGGACTAACCTACATTCGAATACTTTAGCGGTAATGCTTTAGTCTGGCCCGCGAATTATACAGTTCAACCATTAAGTTTTTGTTGTGTATCATATTTATATCATTAAAATTGCCTATAGTATTTAGGTAGGTACTTTGGAAATATTAAAATGGTTTTAAGTATATCATAAAAAGTTTGTGAAAACTTAAAGAAAAACAGAATGTGAAAAAACTTACCAAACGCGGGACAGGCAGACAGGGACTCTGTAACAAATAATTTCAATGTTATAAACTAACAATAAAGCACACAATTAAATATATTCGTATTAATGAGGTAAGCTAACATATTTTGCCAAAAACATTTATTATATAAGTTACATGGATAAAAGTGACGCCATCTGTTGAGATTGACCTCTTTAATTTTCAAATTAATTAAAAAAATAAAAACTATAACCCGACTTCACAAAAAAGGGGTCTAAAAAGGCTGAAACAAGAAAATAATTCAATTTGAAATCCAGATATGCATAGGTACAGATATGGTCAAGGTAGAGCCGTGGTCGTACCCGCTATTGGGATTGTATATTACAACAGCAGACGAATATTATATATTTGTTTAGCGGGTACGACCACGGCTCTACCTTGACCATATCTGTACCTATGCATATCTGGATTTCAAATTGAATTATTTTCTTGTTTCAGCCTTTTTAGACCCCTTTTTTGTGAAGTCGGGTTATAGTTTTTTAAACTTTTATTTTATTTTACATTTTTCTGTTTCCACATGAACTATAACATTATATTATTATGTTCACTAAACTAACGTTAAATTAACACATAGAAAGTAACTAAACAACTCCTAGATACAATTAGTACGACCGCATTTTAAACCCTAATTTTGAATTTAACAACAAAATATAATAACTAATTAAAATTTTAAATACATATTTGTAATGTGCTTCCTAAGACCTATCTTTGGATACTAAACATGATACAATTCTCTTAATTTAAATTTTTTTGGAGATAGTTTATGAGCTATAATTTTCAAAATCCAAAATTTTTCGAAAAATTATATAGCCTATGTTACTCGCGGGACCATTACGAATCGATTGATACCTTATTTATTAAAATCGGACCAGTAGTTTAACCGCTACGAGGGAACATACATACATACATACAAACATACATACATACATACATACATATCATTACCCTTCCTTTTGGCTTCGCCGAAGTCGGGTAATGATACAACAATTATTTTTATTAAAGGCAAGAATATAATCCAGGCTTAAATGACAAAAATTGTGTGTGCTAAGTAACTTACGCTATTTCGTGGTCCGCCCTTTATGAGACACGAGATGTAAATTGAAAATATAAAAACACTAAACCACTAGTTACTATTCCAACACTGTCCAACTATGTACCACGTGAGTATTACACTTCAATATTACTTTTGTTTTATCTAAAAACGTTATCGGCTGTAAATCCTATTCACTAAATGACAAGGACATCTTGTAACTTAAGCGGCATTTACTATTTTATAGTAACTATCATTTATAGTACTCGAACTTCGATTGTATCAGTCTATCCCTCTCGTACACGTATGATGTGACGCGTATGAAAGCGAGATAGACTGACTTTCGAAAAGAATTTATTTTACTCGCTTATCGCAAATTTATAGCTTCTACAGCGCAGCGATGACCTCTATAATATTAATCTATGGTCTACGGTTAAGTAAATATATTATATAATCACAATATGTTGCCACTTGGCAACAGAAATATAAATTACAATTAATTAAGGCAGTTGAGGAGATTATAATAAATTAAGCACAGCGTACGTTATGCTGATTTACGACGGAAAGCAATATTTACTGCTCACCCGGGCACCCGGATAACCGGACGCCCGGATACTCGGTGTACCCGGATCACGTCGGTGCTGTGTACCGGATAATTTTAATGTTTCCCCTTTATTGACTGAGAAATAATTTAATCCCGAAAGTCTTTTTTAAAATTACTTGTATAGGCAATTTTAAAGTTCAATGTCTGCTAGAAGTTGCTGACGTTTGATTATCGTGCAGTGAGTGAGTGAGTGAGTGATCAAATTAAGAAAATTTGACATGTTATAATTCTTAAACTTCTGTTTGAAATTGAATGAAATTTTAAAAGTACCGTGTTTATGCAATGTCTGCTTAGTTACTAAAACTATAGTTTTCTTTATCCACAACGAAGTTATAACTTACAGCCTATAAATATCGAAAATAGATCTAGAATAGGATGGCTCAACTTGGTGGGACCACTGCAGCTGTTCCCTCGAACAGGATAAGGTATTGTATATATTTGTATGTAGGTATTTATATGTAACGTGTGTGATATATTAACAATGTAGAACAAATGTACATATACAGGCTGTAGTATTAATGTGTGATAATACTTTAGGTTGGCTGATAAAATGAAATGGGAATGGCGGGACATGCTAGCCGAATACATCCTGACCGCTGGGCAAAGATAATATAATAGCTCCCCTCACCGATTTCGGTGTCGGTAGCCGATTTCATTGAAACCAGGCCAGCTACGCAGGAGTTATTTTATAGTGCCCAAGTGTTTGCGTAATACACAGAATCACTCTCTCTTCTTTTTACTCTCATAACCCAGTGGGAGGGTAAAGCGACACGACTGGCGAGAGAACAGGCGCAGGACTGACTTTTTACATGTCCATCCGACGCATGGATCATCTTTCTTGTCGGACAATCAGGTGATCAGCCTGCATTGTCCTAACCAAACATGAAAACAACATTTTTTGTTGTTCCGACGTTCCGAAGGAATCGAACCCACGATCACCAGCATAAAGCGAAGCTCTGAACCACTAGACCATGGAGACGTCAATAAAATCAAATATAGTCACCCGAAGATGGACGACGCCGACGTGGCCGGCCTAAGAAAGGATGGTGTGACGACTTGGACGCACATCAGTCGGGTTGGCCAGTGTTGGCACAGGAAAGAGATACGTGGAAGACCTTGGGGGAGGCCTTTGCCCAGCAGTGGGATAGCATAAGCTAATAAAAATATATACTTTAGGTTTCACCGTATATTCTACATACACATACACACCCTATTTATATCACTCATTTATTTTACACCTTGTATAACCCAACCTGCATATTGTTAACAATAATTGAGATAATCAGTAAACACTACTCTCAGTAACTCAGTGTACTCAGTTAAACTGTCCGGCTCCGGGGGGTGGGGGGTGGCCCCCCTCCACTACCCACCCCCGCCGGTAATTGTCGGCTGATGCGGCGCTTCCGTGACGTGCATCATTATGTCCGTCCGTCTGTCCGCTCTACATCACTAATGTAAAGAGCCCGTTATACGTTTAGAAAAGTAATGATGTATAAGTAGCCTTTTGTAGTTTTTGTTTTAAATAAATATTTTTTGTTTCGACGACCTCCGTAGCGCAGTGGTTCTAGACCGAGAGGTTGCGGATTCGAATCCCGTCAAGGGAACAAAAACTTTTTAATGTTCCTGGGTCATGGATGGGTATTGAATTTGTGTAATAACATAATAAAAATCTTAAAAATGTGTATAGTATAAAAGTATTAAATATATTTCCGTTGTCTGGTACCTATAACAAAAGTTCTTAGGATACTTAGCACAGGGCCAGATTGACGTGGTGTGAAGCGTCTATAGATATTATTATATTTTATTATTAAAAATAAATTACTAACCATAACGATCTACAGTAACATTAACATTAAGGATCTTCGTAAAAGTCACTAAACAGATGAGTTTCAATCTTGGTCTGGTCTTAAGTCAACGACCAGTGTTTTCGTGTGTATACACAAGCCAACGAGCCCCAGCATAGTAAGATTCACTCCTTGTGGTCATTTTAGACCACAGAATTATTATTTTTTGAGTTAAATGTGTCATAACAAAAAATGATCTACGCGCGTTCTCTTCGCACTACATTCGGCTAAATATATGAACCATGAATTACCCTGTATAAAGATAATAATAATTTTTATTTCTAAGATCCATAATTATTGTGTTGATGTCATACAAAAATTCTTAAAACTACTCGTATGTTAGTAGTGAAATTATATGAAAAACTAGTTAAAATTTATACGTAAATAAGTCCAATGTTTAATAATGAGCACTTTTCATAATGACCGGACATTATGTAAAATAATTTAATACTTGGTCCATAACATATACATGTCGCAGTCATCTGGTTGAATCTGCTATTCCATTGAACTACTAGTTCATTCAATTATATTATTACCAACAAATTCAATGAATCCGAGACTAGGACGGCCATTTCATATTTTATTTTTAAACTTCAAAATTTATAAATGTGTATTCTCTTATAACTTACAATAAAGTGAATTAATAAAAAAATATATCAACACATTGCTATCTGTACGAGCTGATAGACGCCATTAAATGACCGCGCTAATCATTCAATCAAATAAGCAGATTCAACCAGATGACTGCGACATACATAACATTTCGTAGGCTACCTTTGGGCTTCGTTCAGTAATTGAGGGACGCAGATGATACAAAACACACTTTATGACATTGAAGATGTAGATACAGCGAAGAACAGAGTTGTTTTGATTACTTATCCGTTTTCTCTCGGACGCAACACGAATGGGCAACAAAATATTAAGTTGTTAACGACTTGGCAAAGTATTTGATGAAAACGGCTTCAAAACTCCAAAACAGCTTTGAGACAATTTCATAACGTAAATAAATTATACATTTATTTAATTGCAATTATGACAACTTTGTCTTTTCAGATAATCAGATAAATTTTATTATTGATCAATTAGTCCTCTTTATAATTTGTACTGATGTTATAAAGAGGACTAATTTGATAGGTGTGTTTGTTGACATTTAACATAATCCAAAAACAGCTAATTAAATAGAGACCACGGGGAGGAAGGACATAGGCTACTTTTTATAGCGGTAACATGAATATGCAATCCAAGCTATAGCCACTCGTAGCGAAAGTCAATCCAAGCACTCAATTTAACATAAATAATAAAAAAACAAGCAAACGTGTAGAGACAAATAAATTTGCCTGTTGCAGGATGTGGTTATATTTAATAAATAAACGTTTATTTATTCACTAGCTGTGCCCGCGACTTCGTACGCGTGGAAAAGTGATTTAAGATACTTTTATATTTTAAATATATTTTTAGTTTATTGGCGCAACCGCTGACAACTTTCGCCAATAGGTACTTGCCAGTGTATCCCAGTGTTGATCCCGATCCAGCAAGTCACGTACCCGGCAAGCCTCTTGGTATGCAGGGTATAATAATAATATAGTACCATCCTTTCGGAGCTCGGCAAAAGAAGTAGGCCTTCGAACAATATGTAGAAGTCAGCAAAGGTATTCGGAGTTAGGATAATATTATTCGAATGCACCGTATAGACCCAGCCAATTTTTCACGTTAATTTAGTAAATTATTTAACTTCGATGTCCGTATCGTTCCGTGTCCGATAAGCCGTTTCTGAGATTAACATGCACAAATGCACCGACAAACAGACAAAAATAAAATAAAAAATTATTTTGGGTACTATTGCATAAATAAAAGTCTCCTATAATAACACAGGCACAGTTAGCACATTTTAATAGTATTTTTTACCCAGCAGTCTACACTACACCAGCCCGGCTCGGACGTAAGACGTCACCCAGCAGCCTGCATTACGCGGCGCCCGGTCGAATCACGGCGAAACGATTTTAATTTTGCTATATTTCCTAAACTACTCATTATATTTGCATGGTATAAAGGGCAAATATTATAGTCTTCATGGAATGCTTAAGCCAACTAACGTATTAAAAATGATAAGGATTAATACCGTGATGGTATAAATAGCTTTCCAAAAACCGCTTAATTGCCCGTTTTTTAGTTTATCGCGAAAGGCTTTCTTTTAATTATACAGTTAATTAAGTTGATTTTATACAATAAATGATAATTTATTTTAATTTGTGAAGCATGTTCAAAAATACAATTTTTATATTATTATGACACTGTGAAAACACTGTTTTCCCAGAAAAAAAATCCTGATAGTTAGGTACTTATTTGATGTTCTAATCTACTTTAGTGCCACGTTCTATTGCTTCGCGTCACTGTTTAAGCGATCCCCCCGCGCCCCCCCGCACGAACCGATCGACCGCAGGCCGCGCGCGCGAAATTCATCCGACTTGCTTTAAATTTATCGTCACTGCTCGGCTCCTATGTATCGTAGCGTTATGTTATATAGCCTATAACCTGCCCAGGAATATGGGCTACAATCGTACCAAGTTTGGTTAAAATCCCTTCAGTAGTTTTTGTTCCCATCGTGCACATACAGACAGACAGACAGACAGACAAAAATTTTACTAATTGCATTTTTGGCATCAGTATCGATCGCCAATCATCCTCCAATATGTATTTTGAAAAAATATTCAATGTACAGAATTGCCCTCTCTACAGTTTTATTATAAGTATAGATTTAGCAGGGTATTGCCAGATGTAATTTATAATTATTCCTGGGGATATTCCAAATGGACCGTTAAGGAGGAAACGCAACGGTCGTTTCTCTATACAATTTTTTTACTAGGTATCTATGTATTTTTATAAATTAATTATTAAAAGAGATATGGACTTAAAATATGGCCAGATTTTCGGCTATCCACGAAATCCAAGAAATCCTATTGTTACCTTTTTTCGTAAATTAATTATTAATTGAATAGTCAGCTTTTTGGCTGTTTTAAAACGTCCCGGAAACAAATCGAAACATAGTATATTATGTTACTATCAAGCTCAAGCCTTTTTAAAGTTTATAATGAAAAAATTACCTAAATCAGTTAAGTTTCGGAGGAGGAAACAGGTGTCTCCTAATCGTCGATTTCTCGTGTTTTAATAGTGTAGTGTTCTGTGTTTATCTAAATGGCGATCTCTTTATCGTGGACAATATAAGTACTATAATTGGTGGGGGGCTGCCCCACTCAATCAGTATTAAGACAGACGTACTAAGAGTGAGACGTACTGGAGATTGTTGACGGTACAAGGAGCCCGCCTTTCGTATAATTTAGTGCACACTACAAATGGCGACGAGGATAAACCTATAATACTAGTAAGTCAGCAATAAGGTCAGTGAAAAAAATAATTAATTTTGTAAATTGCGTGCGTATTGGAAAACTAAATTGAAAAGGAAGGATGAGCTCATTGACACCTAAAGTACACTAAAGTATCATGATTATAAACTAGTGTAACTGGCGTAATTGTATAGGATTTCATAGGAGTTTAAAAGATAAGGAAATGCTTAATTGTTTAGTAAGAATGTTCATTACACCCTAATACGAGTCTATTAAACTGGGCACAAAAAGTGTATCAGGATAAGGGGTTAAAATCATCCGTTCAAATAAGTAATATTCTACGAATATGATGAATTCAACAGTGAGTAATAAAATAACAAAATTATATGGTTGTCTAAGATGGCGAATTCGTTATTTAAATAAAAGGGTGACGTGCTTACATATAAAATATATAACATCCATGGTTATAGCTCCTTTAAATGTAAACATAGGACTTAAAATATGCTGTGTATGGTGGATATGAACAATGCTCAAATACTAGCTGGGTTCATATTATTACTTATAATATGAAATTGTTTAAACTTGATCTTTTTGTAAAAAAAAAAATTATATGCTAATATCGAGTCGATCAGGCATTTCAGAACAGAGAACTGACAGATACTTATAGTATATAAGAAAATGGACAAATTATATTAAAGAATAACATTGGAGAGTTAAAGACAGATTAAAATAATATAGCGTAGACAGAGTCTATAAAGTTCACATCAGTTTTTTTTTCGTTTGTGCGATGCACTTGCAACTGTAATAGTTATACTGTAATAGGGGCAACAACTGTTAATTTCAAGCAAAAACCTGTAACGGTTTATTATCCTTGTTTTGCAACAATTGTTTATAAATCTTTGGGATTCCTTTTAATTGGGAAAGAATTGGGGTTTAACTATATGAAGTCACTTGCGATTGTAATAACCACATAAAAGGGGGTTAGTGGAAGAGATTCATTTTTATAAAAATAGGGTAAAAAGTAAAATATGAGTAATATGATACTCTAGGATTTTGTAATCCCCGTACAAGACTGGCTGGCTAACTTATTTTTGTTTATTGAATTTGTGATACATATAGCAGTTTGAGTGATTATGCAGAAATCTATCAAAACTCTTCTCTCAAATATATAGTTAGTAGCATACAAGTGATTGCAAGAAAAAAAAGGTAAGATTTATATATTCAGTTTAATTGCATTAGACATGAATTCTACATCAGTAATTGACTGTGACGGTAAAACTGGAAAATGTATTATTTATTCTGCGAATATGTATACAATGCATATTTAAGTTTCGATAAAAAAGTTTCAAATACTGTGTACTGCCTTGGGTGGTACAAATAATTAATATTTAAAGCGAGTTTAGTGTATTGGATATTATTAAAGAACAATGCAAGGAAAACTTAACCATCTCCAATATGAAATGCTACGCAGTATTTTAAGAAGCGTCTACTTCAGAATAAATTATTTAATAGTAATAGTAATATGAAGAGTTGTTTACAATGCAGGAATTTAATCTTTGTCGACCCCAGCAATGCGAAGCTATACTGGCTGAGTCTAGATGTAGGTACAATCTTAAATTTCATAATATGTTATATTATAAAATAATAATAATGAAAGATAAGGGTTACATGGATCAGAATCTTTGCTACGATGTATAATTAACAAAAACGTGGTAAGTGTACAAGTTAAAACGTGATTAACATTATTAAAGATTAGCTGTAAATTGCCATTAAATACATAGTCCCAATCAGCGGAGTCACGCTGTCTCAGAAACAGGTTCAGAAATAATAAATTCATCTAAGTGTTTCAATCGATCTACAACGTATGGATAATGAATTTTGTCATCATACATTGCTGTCTAGAACCAAGTTTGTATAGTTGTTTATTAATTACATTTAGTTGAAAATTACTTTTGGAAATCAAACCACTTTGTTATCGCACAAGGATGCTTCAAAACATTAAATACAATAATAAACGGCAGAAGTGAACTTCGTAACTGTATAATATACATATTGCTGTATAATAGGTATACATACTGCTGTATAAAATACATATTGCTGTACAATATACATATTATTAAATTTTGAAAAGATAATCACATACGTAAGTATGGACAGTCATGCGCAAGCAGAGCATGATTGAACGAAGCAACTAATCCTATCTTTCAATTGGATTTCGGTTGAGCAGAAACTTTATAGTTAGTACACGTAAAGTTTTCTTTTTACAATATGACAAATCCCCGATTCTCATATTTAACTAAGACTTTCCTGTTACTTTGATTGAATCATAACTAAAGTAGCTTGTGTATAGTGTATACTGATGTTGACTATAACTGGGTTAATTTGGGGTTTGGACTTGCAAGACTTATTTGGCGTCTGTGAGAATACTGTTTTATATATTATCTTAGGACTGGGTTGTAACAAGAGTCTTATAATAAACTTTGCTGTGTACTAAGGGCTATTAGATACAGTTATATACTTACTTATCTAGTGAGATACTCATTATTATACATATTTCAATACATTGTATTGTAATTAATCTTCTATCTATAATGATGTTGCTCTAAAATCATAATATTAATATTATGTTAAGTTGTTGAAATATTATGTCAAATAAGTCAGTATCTACAAATTACCCAGTATCAAAAAACCTTATCAGAATAAAAGGATAGCTATAGAATGTCTTGCATACCTATGTAAGACACTGGAATTATGCTAAGTAGGTCTTTGAAAGTGCCTATTGCTTATGTATAGCATACTTATTATATGCAAGGATCCTAGAATCAAACTTTAGAAATCTTTTATAATGTAGTGCCTGGGTAGCGGTAACCAATAACGGTTGTAAATATTTTTTAGAATTCTCATTACATGGTCGGCCAATTTGTCTAGAACCATTCATGTGGGGGTCCACTTAGAGGTTGTGGGTGAGAACATGAAACTCCCGTGTAAAAAGAAAAAAAATATATATGAAAGTTGTTTTAAGTTGTTTAGAGCAACGCAGACTGATAACCTGATTGTCTGAAAAAGAATATGATCGATGCATCGTACAGGCGTGACGAGGGTTGGTTCTTCGCCATAAATAACTGGCGAGACTGTCCATTCCACAGGGTGCTATGGTGAGGGATGACGGAGTATTTCTGTGTATTGTACTTGAGCATTTTAAAGATGACTCCTGCATAGCTGGCCTGGTTTGGATGAAGCTAGTCACTGTCACCGGAATTAGTGTGGGCCTCCCACATAATAAAGCGTCCGAATAATGTACCTCAGATCTGGAAGTGTCTTATTGGTATACCTAGTTCTGAGACTGATATGAGCTTTATAGTTTACGTTATGGTCATTGAACTAACATGTTATAAAACAATTTATTATTAGAAATTGAATGTTGTTTTGTAGATAAAATACATAAAGTGGTTAGGTACGATTCTAATCTCAACTTCAAGTTTCAGATGATGATTACGACCTGCGAACTGAACGAGGCTGAATTGATAAAATATACCAATGTCTCATCGTACAAAGTATACCAAGGTGTCAAGTGGCAGTATGGGCCATCATCCTCAAATGAGAACCATACGTTACCGAGTGGTAACCAAGGTGTCAAGTGGCAGTATGTGCCATCATCCTCAAATGAGAACCATACGTTACCGAGTGGTAACCAAGGTGTCAAATGGCAGTATGGGCCATCATCCTCAAATGAGAACCATACGTTACCGAGTGGTAACCAAGGTGTCAAGTGGCAGTATGGGCCATCATCCTCAAATGAGAACCATACGTTACCGAGTGGTAACCAAGGTGTCAAGTGGCAGTATGGGCCATCATCCTCAAATGAGAACCATACGTTACCGAGTGGTAACCAAGGTGTCAAGTGGCAGTATGGGCCATTATCCTCAAATGAGAACCATACGTTACCGAGTGGTAACCAAGGTGTCAAGTGGCAGTATGGGCCATCATCTTCAAATGAGAACCATACGTTACCGAGTGGTAACCAAGGTGTCAAGTGGCAGTATGGGCCATCATCCTCAAATGAGAACCATACGTTACCGAGTGGTAACTAAGTTGTTTAAAGGCAGTATGAGCCTTCAGTATCAAATGAAAATCATATGTTTACTGGGTGGTAACAAAGTTGTCCAAAGGCAGTATGAGCATTCAGTCTCAAATGAAAATTATACGTTACTGAGGGGTAACCAAGTTGTTTTAAGAGCCTTTAGTATCAAATGAAAATCATACGTTACTGAGTGGTAACTAAGTTATTTAAAGGCAGTATGAGCCTTCAGTATCAAATGATAATCATATGTTTACTGGGTGGTAACAAAGTTGTCTAAAGACAGTATGGGCTTTCATTCTCAAATGAAAACCATAATATGGTACCGAGACGTAACAGAGTCGTCTAAAGGTAGGATGAGAATTCATCATAAAATATTATTATACAATTAATACACCAGCAAAGACAGACAATCTTATATTGAAACAAGCATTGGAAATTTTTAAAGATGGCATGGTACTGTTATAGATACTAGTAAACCTGTTCGTGGCGGGAATTAAAATGGTTAAATTTTATGGAATCAAATCTTATTAGATATGTGGGTCATCTGTATGACTACTAGCAAACAGTTAGTATCATGAAATCGTCCTGATATGTCACTGATCTCTGTGAAGCTTTACATTATAGAAGTGTAACTAAATCGTTTACAATGTATAAGGATATACAATGTATAATGTACAAGGTATATTCTGTATCTGTGTCTTTATTTGTCATACATTACTGGATAGTAATAGACTTTGTTGCTAACAAGAAGTATGGGCCTTAAATGTTTAATATAATATTCCATATGTTGGAATTTAAAAGCTAGTAAATAAGCTAATATTATATTATATTATCAAAGTTACTTTTGGGCTTAAATTTTTTAAACTAAGATTTTAAAAGCGTTTGATCATTGATGTAATTATTATATACAGAGATGCTCTTTCACCAAATCATTTAAAAAGAAAGGGAAAGGGAAAGGCTGAGTATGGCTATTATACATCGGGAGGGAATTAAGTTATTCTTATGGTTAAATCTGAATATGCATTTTGACTAGTTTTGATTCTTGTACTTTTCTATCTTATAACTGTAGCTTAGAGTTATTAAAATATACCTTTGAATAAGGAAGGGATGTAGTGTTCTGTGTTTATCTAAATGGCGATCTCTTTATCGTGGACAATATAAGTACTATAATTGGTGGGGGGCTGCCCCACTCAATCAGTATTAAGACAGACGTACTAAGAGTGAGACGTACTGGAGATTGTTGACGGTACAAGGAGCCCGCCTTTCGTATAATTTAGTGCACACTACAAATAGGTTATTTCAGTTCATTTGGGCAGTTGCGGGACAGCAAAAGAATTTACAAACCCTTATTATTTAGACCGTGGTGATCTCTTAAGTATTTAAAGTAAGTACTCGTATATCTGTAAGGTATTTATAATATGGGCCAATGCCTGAAATAAATGAAATTTATTTTAATTTTTATAAAATTATTTTCAATATTTTCAATATAACACCAGATTGTATAAGCTGTACCCAAGCGTTTAGTTTGTGGCCAACATACGTCCGCAACGCCAGTTGATCCCCGCACCGCACCATCACTCACGGCACGAGGCGTCTGTGAGCTCATTTCTCAGCCGGGTCACTGACCTCCCTCTCCCTAGACATCTCATTTCAGTCTAAGATAACATTTGAGAATACTCGCTACATTCGTTCTCATACGATTTTTGGTGTCTTGAATGGCAGCCAAAAGTAGGGCTTTAAAATATTCGTATCTTATTACTCTTGAAGCCAAAGCCGATGATAATATTTGTTTGTTATTCTCTAGCAGTATTAAATTCAGTAGGAGTGCAACATAGTATGTAGGGGTAATGGCAAAATGATAAATAAGTAGACTTTATTTGACCGCCCCGTCTTCATACAAACGCATTACAGTAAAAATATTATTTTACACGATATTTTGAGAATAAAATCACTAAACTACCTTAATTAGCATAGTACAGACAGATTTCCTTGCGTTTAAATAATAACAAACCGGAAGTAAGCCTCTTAACATACAGACGAATTATAAGTTAACTGTGAGATTACAGACCCAGACTGGAGCAAGTGAGCCTTAAAAGTTAAAGCCGTACATGATCTCTCGAAATGCGGTGTCTCGACATACAAAAATCTACATAACCAGCACAAAGCATACAGACTCAGTCAAACCGAATTAGAAAACAAAAGAGGCGCCGTAAGAATAGTTTCAATACAATAAACGTGGACAATTAAAGCGGGCAACACCTCGCTACCCGCTGCCGCCCGTGCCGCCGCGCCCGTGCCCGCTCCCGCTCGTGCGGTACCGCAACAAAGAGCGTGCAGCATCGCTAATGTCTAATACAATTGTACCGAGTGCTGTTCATATAGGAGGGCGCACGGAGTAGGGAGGGGACACAGGCATCGATGCTATAAATAGGTTGTATAAATGTGAGTCAAAACCAAAATATTTTATTTCCAAATGAAACTTAACAAGCTACTTTCGGAAAGTCAACAAAAAGGTTACCTCCGGTTCAACCCTAGCCTGCCGAGAGACCATCTTTTAGGAAAAAGATGGAAAATTGATCTTTTTAAAAATGTATACAGAATAAGCTTACAATGTACATTGAGGTAGCCTTGCATGTGGCCATCTTATTCCCAAGGTGTGCAATCGTAAATGTAGCATTTATTCATTGAGGTATTTTAAAAATTGATTACGTCCGATTACGGGTAGGTATTTAAAACGATATGATTATTATTAAGAGACTGTTCATCTAAATGAAAAAGAATACCAATAACTTTTCCAAAAAACATTTGTAAAATGTATTTTAATCCTAAACTTGAATACAATGTTTTTTGATACTTTATTTTAAGTTTAGAATTAAAATATTATTGTAACTAATCGATTCTAAACACTATTTACCTACACTATAAGCTATAAAATTACACGTCTTTAAAAAACATAGGTATAGAGGCATTTAGTAAGACGTTTCTCAGTATATTGAATTTAAAAATCAAGCCTCTATATACTACAATGCGCTCACATATCATGCGCTCATGCGCTCATATACCATGACATTACTCATAAGTGCGTTCAATATCCATCGAAAATCAATAATCAATTTGAAACGACGCCGTCCACTAATGAAACACTTTACTAAAACACCAGTTAAATTTCAAAGCAATATCAATCAAGCGCCTCCATTAGATATTATCTGAGCAATTTCCAACTATCGATATCGAGCGCTGCGGCACATCCCTACTCGCCCCTTCAGTGCTTGTCATTAAGGGTGATCCATCAAAACGTCCGCTTGGATTTTGGGGTGCGGGGCGCGTGCGCGGTGTGGGGTACGAGAGGGGACGGAGAGGGGACGGAGGGCGGGGGACAAATTAGATATTCGCGCGGCGTCCCGCGGGGAGTGCCCCTGATTGATTGCTTTTAAAGGATTTTAACGCAAGTGTATTTATTGTTGGTACATTGGTTTTATTACGTGGCGGACGAGTTATACGCTAACGCTTGCTTTGTTTTCTGCGTTACGTGCTTTAATGGTATTTTAAAAGTAGGGAGGTATTGATATACCTTCCATACTAATTACTACTTAATTCTACGAAATGAATAATTTTACTGCAGGTTCCCTGGTATCATTTCATCTATCTGTGTTAATGTTTATTCCATCGTAGCGGCTACAGTGCTGATGCGATTTCAACGAAAGTAGTGTCAATAAACTGGTAATAATAATCATGGTGACAAAGAAATAAATAGGGATTTCCATTAAAATTTGAGGCGATGTACTTAAAGTATTAAAGACCTAATACATTACATTTACACACAAAATGCACAGACCGCGCAATTATCTTTTTATTTTTATTTTTGATTTGCTTTATTTTATTTTTAAAAAACCATATTATACTATACCAAATACTAAATTACTATTGTAATCTCTTTAAATATAACAAGCTATTAATTTTAAATATTTTACCAGGTCTATAATAATCATTTTTATAAGTAAAAAATGTTGGAACTATCTTCAAGACTGGCCTAGTGCCAATTTTAAAACTATATTATGTACACTACTTCTGTTATAATCCTATCTTTTGTGTTGTTTTTTTATATTATTAATATTTATTTATTTATTTACACTTTTTGCACAACGTACAATGGCGGACTTAATGCCGAGAGGCATTCTCTACCAGTCAACCATAGGGTGATGCAGAGACAAAAAAACGAAAAGGTGCTGCAAAACGATGAGAGAAATACTGTGGAATAATAAAAGGAATAAAATTAAATTAAACGTAATATAATGCTAATACCATATAATATGAATTAAATATATATATACTATAATATTATAATAATACATACTAATAATACAAATTAAACGAATAGGCTACATACTATATAATACTATTAAGTACATAAATACATAATTTTATATTATATATACACTGTACAATACTACACTATATACATATAATTAATACTATAATTAATAAAGACGATGATAATTTCATTAGGTTTCTGCCAAAAAACTAAGATACCATTGACGGACCCTCCGTTTAAACGTTTCTCTGGTTGAAGACAATCTGATTTCCAAAGGGAGAGCATTCCAGAGAAGAATAGCCTGTATGTGGAAGGATGAATGGATAAGACTAGAAGTATGGGAAGGACATAGGAGAAGGGCATTGTTTGAAGAACGCAGGGTTTTATCGTGACTATTACAGAGGTATTGAAAGTGAGATGTTAAATAAGTGGGGGAATTGGGGGAGTGAAGAAAAGAGTAGAGGGTACATAGGGCGCGGAGTGAACGACGTTGGCGTATTGGGAGCCACTGAAGCTTGGAACGGAAGGAGGATACATGATCATATTTACGAAGATTGTATATGAATCTAATACAGTTGTTTAGGAGTCGGTCATATTTATTTAGTTTGTCCGCATTGAGGTCAAAATAGCACACATCACCGTAGTCAATGATTGGCAGTATATGAGACTGCACCAGCGAGATTTTAATACTTGAAGGTAGGAAATTTTTGAGTCGGTAAAGGGACCGCATTGCATTAGTAACTCTTTGGCTCATGTGAGCTGATTGTGTTTGCCAGTCAAGAGTGGAGTCAATGTGCAAACCGAGATCCTTAACACAGGAGCAGAAGTCAATAATAGACCCATCGAAAATTACAGGCGATAGTGAGCCTACATCAACCCTGGGCAATAATCGGGCACTGCCCAACAATATCGCCTGGCATTTACCTGGGTTGACTGACAAGCCATAGTTATTACACCAGTCCCTGATGGTATTGAGATCTCTATTTACCTCTTCGATCGCCACAGACAAATTCTCCACTCTTGCTTGGCTATAAATTTGGAAATCGTCAGCATACAAATGATACGTGCAGCGAAGTCTAGGAGTAACATGATTGATAAATATGGAGAAGAGAAGAGGAGAAAGAATGCCGCCTTGGGGTACACCAGTGTCCCTTGGGGTACACCAGTGTCTAATATTGTTAACAGAAGCTGAATGATTCAATAAAAATATTCTTATTCTTCTAATACGTAATGTTGACACAACGATCCACGCAAAACGCTCACTCTAAGCGTTAGCGGCGGGAGGCAGTCGCGTCGCCGCCAATAGAAACAAAGAACTACTTAAGGATTGGAACATCGGAGGATTTTCAAATTGCTAGTGACGATGGGGGGGGGACACAAAGGCTATTGGGGACTCATTACCGCTCGCTTGTCCGAATTCTTTGTGTCACCTTACTGTAGCCGGGGTGATTTCAATATTTTCAACACTTTTTGATTACATTAATGTACCTCTGTCGCTCAATGGATGAGAGCGTCAATTCTCGAACGTTTTGATATGTCCAGCAGCGATTTGTTCAATGGTACCTTTATGGTTTTTAGTGGTAATAGATGGCCCCATGCGAGTTTATTACACCGGTTTTTCTTGTTCCCGAACCGCATGTTAACGCGACGCGCGACGTACAGAAAACACTTTTGTGAAATTAATACTGAAAGTTATTTTGATCTAGCTGACCCGTGCCTATTTCTTTGAGCATATTATAAACAGTTTTACTTGTGATAAGGTTATTTTTTAAACTTGAATTTTTTTAATTATTTACCAAAAATTGAAAAGAAATTAAATACATAAACCGTTCTCGTTTCTCCCTTTATCTACTTGAGTATATCGCATTTAAATCGGCATCATATCTTCTAATGTTATCCCGTACAAACACATATAGAGAATTCGAACGAATTGCTTTTCAAATATGTATAGATTTGAAGTAATAGTACTGCTAGGAGCTTTAATAGTTTTGCTAATGTCCAATTGTCAGTCTGTTAGTTTACCCTTTTCTAACTTTCTCTATTGATTATAAACTAAATTAAAAATTAAAAAACGACCTGACGACCTTGAAGACCTGAACCGATTCCACCAAACAGAGCTAAAAACACTCTCGACTGATATACCTTTCAAACAAAAAAAACCGCATTAAAATCGGATCATCCGATTGGTAGCTACGAAGCCACATACAGATACATACACATTTACACAGACACGTCAAACTTATAACACCCCTTCGTTTTTGCGTCGGGGGTTAAAAAACCAATAAAAATACATCACTGCAGGATACTTCATCAAGTTTATATCTAATGATGGTCATCTGTATACCTGACCTCAATACCCCACTCTTCTAACCCCCTGGTGTTTGAATCGTAAAACCAAAACATACCCCTTAATGTTTTATGTTTTAAGAGCTACAGGAAATGCGACTTCAATCAATCAATCAATCAATCATTTATTTGCTCTAAAAGTGGTGATACTCAATAGATGTTTATATAAATTAGTGTTTAAGTCCAGCACTTTAATAGCATGCAAATACTCATAATTTAACTTCTAAGGTAAGTTTTTCATTACTTTTTAATGATTTTTTTTCATTTAAGCTCTTAATAACCATGAAAGTAATTCTAACATTTTAACATATAAATAGAAAAAATATTTATACCTATCCATTTTAAACTTTACTTCGAAACGAACTGTAAAATTGTTTTACACATTGTTTAACCAAATTGAGAACTTACAGTTTTTACTAAAAGTAAAACTGTTTGTGCTGAAGGAAGTGGGCACGGGTCAGCTAGTATTAATATATAATACACTTCAATCATCCCCATAGCTTGTTCATATTAAAGTGACACGTATTAATTATAAGCGCTTGCGACGGTAAATATAATACTTACACGACCGTTTTCATTGTAAACATTCAGTTTGCAATTTAAATATATTATATCTAGCAATATCCCGCGAAACAATTATAACCACAACCTGCAAGCAGATGAGTGAGTGTACGCTTAGGCATGCGTTTGATGCACCTCCCTCCTCCCACACTGCTTATGCGTACACTCGCAAGCAAAAAACATGAAAACACCACCACCACACAAGCAATAATGTTAACACGATCGTGCAAAGTCCCACCACCATGCAGGTTGCAAAACTTGAGTTTGCAGTGTGGGAGGAGGGAGGTGCATTAAACGCATGCCTATGCGTACATTCACTCATCTGCTTTCAGGTTGTGGTTATAATTGTTTCGCGGGATATTGCTAGATATAATATATTTAAATTGTATGCTATGGATTTCCGCAAAGTAACGCCTGATTCCATTAACTACATTCAGTTTGGTTTACTGTACATGAATAAAGTTATGCTTCTGATAGTTTGCAATGGTTCAGTTGAACATAAGATGGTATTATCTTATATACAAAAAATAATTGCTGTTCGTTAGTCTCGCTAAATAGTCTTGAAATATTCCTGGTCCAGGGAAGTTTTAAACGGTTCGTGTGCTCAACGAAGTGGGCACGAGTCAGCTAGTCTTATATATAAAAATGAATGGCCGTTTGATAGTTTCGCTAAAACTTCTAAAATCACGTTTTAATATCGCTTTACTTGAACATTGTTTGCAAGTTGTTCGCGTGTTGTCGGGCTCCGTCTGTCGGACTGTCGGACAAGACTAATGTATTCGCCGGTGGAGGCTGCGGCGGCGGAGGCTTCTGAGGTCATTTGTCACTTCGACAGGCCGAGAAGATGGGCTTGTTACGATGAAAAATATGACGCCGTAGCCACGGGTGGTTGGACTTATTTAGTATATTTTGTCGATTTTTTTTCTATCTTTGTTTAGGAATAAAATGTGTGAAAAATCGTGTCGAAAATTAAATTTTAAAACACTTTTAAGCACTAGGACTCTACATTAATAGTCAAAGCTGGGGTATAAAAAACGGAAATAAGGTAGCAAAAAAAAAATACGTTTACCGTTTTTAATCAGCTTAAATACGAAATCACGAAGGTTGCAAACATTTATAGTTGTATAGTCAAAGTTAAACTTTCTGCACCTCAAAGTAAAAAACCCGTTAAGCACAAAATTTCCTAAGAAATGCAGAAAACATATTCGGTAATAGTTCTGCAGATCCCACGGCACTTGCGGATCAAAAGCGCAATCAATATAATGGCCGCCCGTAGCGCTTCGTAGCACAATGCTACGCCGTAGCACAATGCGCCGTAGCACGGTGCTACGGAGCCACAATAGTCGAACCTGCGACCGGTCGATGGACTGCTGCCTGCACTACTTCTACTTACAGGAATTGAATTCCCTAATGGAAGATTAAATTCATATTAAAATGTGTCTAAAGTAATATATATGGGTCTGGCCCGCGCCCACTTCGCCCCTGGAATTCCACGAATAGTTCAAGACCGAATCGGTTCAGCCGTTCTCTAGTTTTAGCGAGACTAACGCATAGCAATTCATTTTTATATACAAGACTAGCCGACCCGTGCCCAAACTTCGTTGAGCATACAAACCGATTAAATCTTCCCTGGACTTCCAGCAATATTTCAAGACTAAAATAGCCGAATCGTTTCAGCCGTTCTCAAGTTTTAGCGAAACTATCAAACGGCCATTCATTTTTATATATAAGACTAGCTGACTCGTGCCCACTTCGTTGAGCACACGAACCGTTTAAAACTTCCCTGGACCAGGAATATTTCAAGACTATTTAGCGAGACTAACGAACAGCAATTATTTTTTGTATATAAGATAATACCATCTTATGTTCAACTGAACCATTGCAAACTATCAGAAGCATAACTTTATTCATGTACAGTAAACCAAACTGAATGTAGTTAATGGAATCAGGCGTTACTTTGCGGAAATCCATAGCATACAATTTAAATATATTATATCTAGCAATATCCCGCGAAACAATTATAACCACAACCTGCAAGCAGATGAGTGAGTGTACGCTTAGGCATGCGTTTGATGCACCTCCCTCCTCCCACACTGCTTATGCGTACACTCGCAAGCAAAAAACATGAAAACACCACCACCACACAAGCAATAATGTTAACACGATCGTGCAAAGTCCCACCACCATGCAGGTTGCAAAACTTGAGTTTGCAGTGTGGGAGGAGGGAGGTGCATTAAACGCATGCCTATGCGTACATTCACTCATCTGCTTTCAGGTTGTGGTTATAATTGTTTCGCGGGATATTGCTAGATATAATATATTTAAATTGTATGCTATGGATTTCCGCAAAGTAACGCCTGATTCCATTAACTACATTCAGTTTGGTTTACTGTACATGAATAAAGTTATGCTTCTGATAGTTTGCAATGGTTCAGTTGAACATAAGATGGTATTATCTTATATACAAAAAATAATTGCTGTTCGTTAGTCTCGCTAAATAGTCTTGAAATATTCCTGGTCCAGGGAAGTTTTAAACGGTTCGTGTGCTCAACGAAGTGGGCACGAGTCAGCTAGTCTTATATATAAAAATGAATGGCCGTTTGATAGTTTCGCTAAAACTTGAGAACGGCTGAAACGATTCGGCTATTTTAGTCTTGAAATATTGCTGGAAGTCCAGGGAAGATTTAATCGGTTTGTATGCTCAACGAAGTTTGGGCACGGGTCGGCTAGTCTTGTATATAAAAATGAATTGCTATGCGTTAGTCTCGCTAAAACTAGAGAACGGCTGAACCGATTCGGTCTTGAACTATTCGTGGAATTCCAGGGGCGAAGTGGGCGCGGGCCAGACCCATATATATTACTTTAGACACATTTTAATATGAATTTAATCTTCCATTAGGGAATTCAATTCCTGTAAGTAGAAGTAGTGCAGGCAGCAGTCCATCGACCGGTCGCAGGTTCGACTATTGTGGCTCCGTAGCACCGTGCTACGGCGCATTGTGCTACGGCGTAGCATTGTGCTACGAAGCGCTACGGGCGGCCATTATATTGATTGCGCTTTTGATCCGCAAGTGCCGTGGGATCTGCAGAACTATTACCGAATATGTTTTCTGCATTTCTTAGGAAATTTTGTGCTTAACGGGTTTTTTACTTTGAGGTGCAGAAAGTTTAACTTTGACTATACAACTATAAATGTTTGCAACCTTCGTGATTTCGTATTTAAGCTGATTAAAAACGGTAAACGTATTTTTTTTTTGCTACCTTATTTCCGTTTTTTATACCCCAGCTTTGACTATTAATGTAGAGTCCTAGTGCTTAAAAGTGTTTTAAAATTTAATTTTCGACACGATTTTTCACACATTTTATTCCTAAACAAAGATAGAAAAAAAATCGACAAAATATACTAAATAAGTCCAACCACCCGTGGCTACGGCGTCATATTTTTCATCGTAACAAGCCCATCTTCTCGGCCTGTCGAAGTGACAAATGACCTCAGAAGCCTCCGCCGCCGCAGCCTCCACCGGCGAATACATTAGTCTTGTCCGACAGTCCGACAGACGGAGCCCGACAACACGCGAACAACTTGCAAACAATGTTCAAGTAAAGCGATATTAAAACGTGATTTTAGAGATTTTCATTCTGTATTTATTGTTATACTAGCGACCCGCCCCGGCTTCGCACGGGTGCAATGCTGATACTAAATTAAATACACTACAGAAAAACTATGAAAGTTGTATATAAAAACATAGCGGCCCGCTCCGACTTTGCACGGGCATAAAATATATATGCCTATGTCACTCAATGAAAACATGATTAAAATCGATCCAGTATTTTTGATTCATTCATTACTGCCCTTGGCCTGCTGAAATTTGGAGTAAAACAATTCCTCTTTCCCTATACTTACTATGAAGATTTCCTGCTATCTTTGGAATATCTAAATTCATAAAATTTTTATTACATTACACATTTTTACTTATTTACTTTTTACATTTTTACCTAGGTATTTTAAATTTGTAATATCTCCGAAAATATTTGTTTAATTTACATGCTGTGAGGAACCATATTGATCTATATTAATTGCACACTGTATTTAAGGTACTTAATTCGATAAGGGTTAATGCCGTATTGCTTAAAATAGCTTCGTAAATAAGCCATTTTTTCACGTAAAAAGTAAACAATAAAAATGGTTAATGTGGGTTATCCCTAAAAGATAAACATATACCATCGCGGACTTTTTTGTAGACCTTTTTATGGTGTACAATACTGTAGTACATTAATTTGATCTAACTCGTAGGGTTTAGGCAGCGTTTTTGCTAAAATAGGTTAATTTACGACATCACGTTAGAAACCTCTAAAATTAGCAATGTTGCCTTAGTATATTATGCATGTATTAATCCGTTAAATAAAATCCGTTGCGTAGTTTTAAAGATTTAAGCGCACATAGGGATATAGGGACAGAAAAGGCGACTTTGTTTTATACTATGTAGTGAAAATAGAAACAAACACAGACATGGATATGTAGTGTACTGCTCAAGTACAGAGCCTTTAAATCAAAAGTGTATGGAGTTTGAGTCGGTTTACCGTCCCAGGGTTATGAGAGTAAAAGGAAGAGAGCGTGTCTTTGTGTATTGCGCACACACTTAGGTACTATAAAATCAATCCTGCGTAGTTGGCCTGGTTTCAATGAAAACGGCTATCGGAGACGGGAGCTGTTACTATCATTTTCTGTATTTATTATATTCAATCATTATGTATTTTAATTTTGAAAATAAATGTCGACCCTAAGTACCTCATTCTTCGGCGCTTGTAACGTAGATCGCGTAAGCCGCCGCGGTCTCAAATGCACAACATTTGGCATAAATTGAACAAATTCAGTAAAAACCGGCTTCACGTCCGGCGTAAGACTGCGGTTATTTATGTTAATGCCGAGCCCTCGAGAACTCCGGCGCTATCAACTCTCCCTTATAGTCGTTTCTTTCTCATTTTTGGTTTCATAAATTTTGTGAGATGCTTTTGTAGATCTTTTTGTGTAACTTCGGCTGACAAAGTTGATAGCTCGTTGGGGTTATCCAAAATTTTCGATTTAAGTACTTAAATATTAAACAGTCTAAATGATAGTTAAACTTTTAATATACTCTGGAACTGTTATATCTAAACATAACTAAACTTGGTCCTACAATTTGTGGTGCTTGTGCTATCTAACTATCTCGACATGAGCGGTAGATTTTTTTTGAAATCAGTCCGGTTTAAGTTAGTTATTTTATAGTGTCCTAGTGTGTGGTCAGTATGTGTATACTATTGCGGTCAGCGACACCCCTCATACCGCGGGTACTACAAGCGGAGGTACTGGGGCTCAGTGGACCAGTTCACTTCATTAAGATGAAACGCCACGGTATAGGGATATGCAAATAGGTATTTGTAAATTATATTGCTGTCCCGCAACTGCCCGATCAAACCGATAGAGACAGCTGCAGCTGGAACTGATAAAAGAATGAGAAATCGACGATTAGAAAACCCCTGTTTAATCCTCCAAAACTTAACCGATTTGGGTATTTTTTTCATTATAAACTAAAAAAGGATTAAACTATGTTCCTATGTTTATATTTTATCATAAAATGTACTCCAATTTGTTTCCTGTACGCTTAAAACAGCCGAAAATCTGACCATATTTCTTAGGTTTTGAAACGTCCTTTATTTCTTTTAATAATTTATTTATGAAAAAAGGTAAAAATAGGGACATGCATAGAACTCAGGAAAAAAATTGTTACATTATCCAGGGATGAAACAGGTGTCGCGTAGACCCCTGCTTTTGTATAGAAAAACGGCTGTTGTGTTTCCTCTTAACGTCACCGTGTAACAACAAAATTAGGACACCAGCTGATCACCCGATGGTCTGATAAGAAACAAGAATCATGCGTCGGACGGGCCCGTACAAAGTCGGGCCTGCGACTGCTTTCGTTTATCGTGTCGGGTAACCGTCAACCGTAAAGAGTAAAAGGATGAGAGAGTGTCAATGTGTATTGCGCATACATTTGGGCACTTTAAATCTATTCCGAGTAACTGGCTTGGCTTAAACGAGCATGAGGTTGTCCGTCCTTCTGATTTACGAGAATTAAGAGAATGCTGTGAGTGATGCAATTAAAATGTGACATCCAGTAAAGAAATTGTATTCCGACTTTGTATTCTTATATAAATTACTTAAAAATATTAATTTTACTAAATGAACCAGGTTCACAATTACACACACCCACAATAACACAAAAAGATCTCTCCGCAGAGAATAAACTTAAGATTACACTCAATTCATAACAGTTGTAAAGCAATATAACGTGCAATGAGACGGCAGGGCTCGAGACGTCCCCCCCCCCCCCCCGCCCTCCCGGCGCGAGGGGGGTCGTGTATTTGTCCTGTATTCACAGCCACATTCCCGCACCTTTTTATCACCTCTGAAAGCGCCCCATTCCTCACAAGACATGTACAAAATACACGCTCCTTTTTATGTCTTGGCAGTCATCATCAGTGGCCGTTCACACCGAGACGCGACACCGCGCGGCATTTTGTAGGTAGTGAAAATTGAATTTTATTAAGTGTAGAATGAGATACACATTTCATTGCAAGAGTGCAGCTTGAAATTAGAACTCTTGTAAGCTACCAGTAAGAGTTAAAACCTCGCTATACAGTGTGTCCCATGGGACACACTGTATAGACAGATAATATGAACCATGGTTCATATAATATCAAGCCGAATATAGTGTGATGACAATAGCGCCACCTACCGGTCAAATTAATACACTAAAACCTTCCTCGAAAACCACTCTATCCATGGGTGAAAACAGAATGAAGATCGGTACAGTAGTCTTTGAGTTAATCGCGTGCAGACATACTCGGAAACTCTTAGAATGTAAAGATGTCAGGATTGTTAAACGCATGTACTCCCTAACCATTGTCAAATACAAAATGCCCTTATCCATACTGAACGAGTATGGGCATTTAATAGTGCTATCAAACGGCAGTAAACATTACAGTCATTACTTCACAGTACAAGTCGTAAATGAACAGTCGACTGTAAAATATTTAACACGGAGTTAAACTAAAATCGATAGCCCCAGCACGCGACCGTCTACCCTCCTAACCTGAACTCGGGGAGGGAACCCTTATCGAAACTAACCCATAATTATACGGAGGGCTTGAAATGAGTGAAAAAACTCCAATAAAACAAGTTGGTTAACTTTAAACTTCATTTTTATCACGAAATTACAAATAGTTTATACACACACACAGCACGCCTACCGCTATTGTTTTTAGATATATTTTTTAAAGTGCTAAATAAATAAATTAAAAAACATTATTTTCAGACCATAGTGTTGGTAACAATTATTTTAGTCTAAGTTTATCCCTACGCCACTAGTACACTTACACCGTACCTTCATCACATGCAGATTGATGAACCTAACCAGGACTGAATCTAATCAGTCAGCCGACAGCCATATAGTAGCTTTCAGCTTTGTAAAATCATCAACATACTAAGGGGTTTTTATTAAAGACTCATTTTCATTCAAGGGTATTTTATATTTTTTCAACAATAATTAAATAATCGGTTAAATAAAAACGTAGTTTCAAAATAAATATTTCGTTACGTTGTGGGTCCTTCGAGAAATTGGCATTCGCAAATTGATTTGTTAAATAATAAATTATATAAGTTTATTCTATTAATTAAATAACGATAATGCAGGTTAAATGCAGTCTCCATAATACAAGAGCAAACTGGTAGTCTCATAAACGTCAAACCTACCATAGTAAAACCAAAAAAAAAGAAAAGTAATAATATTACACAAAATCAGTAATTATGATTCCAAGACGATTCATTTATAATTATTCGTTGAAACTAAATTTCTAATGGCCTGTCTCAGTGGATTACATAGTGTGGTTTTCAAACCCTAGATTATAGAGGATACGGGAGGTTCCGGTGGTAGGCTGTGGTAAGGTTTTAGGGTCCCGCACCCGAAGTATGGGAACCCTATTACTAAGACCTCACTAGTCTGGCCAGACTATATTAACGAACCGCGATAGCCATTGATATAGATGAAATTTTCACAAATTGCTGCGTGTTATGGTGTTTTATGTTAACAACAAATAATGCAGAACACAAAATAAATTAAATATAAATGAAAGAAAAATTTCAAAACAACTTTTTATTTATATGCTCCGAGTGCTTGTCAAGACTGTTCAAACGAGTCCAAACTTGACAGTTTTATCTTGGTTACTTTAGGAGTTCCTATGGCCACCTTCCAACTCCATCACGAAACCCATGCTGTATGTGGCCTAAGAGCGCTTGTCAAGAAGATTCAAACGAGTCGAAGTTCGATGGATTTATTTTGTTTGGTTTAGGAGTTGCTATGGCCTTCCGACTCCCTCTGGAGACCAGCTTCATGGTACCATTAAATACTGTCACCGAAGGTAAGATGTTAAACCAAATTTCAAGCTAATCTAACGACAGGAAGTGGTTCTAATTTAACTCGTAAAATTTGTCCCTCACTAACATACAAGGCAAGTTAAATAAAAGCTTTTAAAAAATAATAAAATGGCTACTACACGAAACGTGGTTTTTTGAGTTTTGTACGGAGTTACCTTTAGTTCGCGAGACCGACTCGTGCTTGACCGGTTTTTAGTTCTGCATTTCGTACTTTTTGCATTATTGTAAACTGCAAATAAAAACTCTAATGATAATAGAACTCGACGAAGGGGAGCCCATCACAATATTTATACTCTATTCCCATTCAATGTACTCTAAACCCCTTTAAATAGAAGTTTATTATTCTACACCGGACTTGCGCGTGTCCGGGGAAGCGGAGGCGCCGTCATTATGAGCAGCAGACGCGGTAATTGTCGGAACGCACCTGCACGCCGCCGCGTATGTCACGTGTATGAATGCGACAATCTCGTGTTAAAACTGTGAATAAAATGTGCGAATCCCAATTAGAGATGAGCCGTTTTGTGTGAACGTCATTATGTTAATACGGAGCTAACATCTGGTTTTATATAGTTAATGGAATCAGGCGTTACTTTGCGGAAATCCATAGCATACAATTTAAATATATTATATATCTAGCAATATCCCGCGAAACAATTATAACCACAACCTGCAAGCAGATGAGTGAGTGTACGCATAGGCATGCGTTTGATGCACCTCCCTCCTCCCACACTGCTTATGCGTACACTCGCAAGCAAAAAACATGAAAACACCACCACCACACAAGCAATAATGTTAACACGATCGTGCAAAGTCCCACCACCATGCAGGTTGCAAAACTCGACGCGCGTTTCGCTCCGACCCCGGAGCATCCTCAGGATGTTGACTCTGCGAACAATGTTCGTTGAGTTCACTTAACGAACATTGTTCGCAGAGTCAAACGCATGCCTATGCGTACACTCACTCATCTGCTTGCAGGTTGTGGTTATAATTGTTTCGCGGGATATTGCTAGATATATAATATATTTAAATTGTATGCTATGGATTTCCGCAAAGTAACATCTGGTTTTATGTTTTTGTATGGAATTTGGCCGGCAAATTAAAGTTTGTTTGGAGGAATGTATGCAAAAAGTATTTTTTAATTACGTGTTAAATAATGATAACACCCTTCACACCACGTCAGTCTGACCCCTTGCTGAACCAACTGTAATAAAAATAAAAAAAACGGAATGACTGAAAAATTGTACCTACGCACTAAATTATAAACGAATTTTGACCACAGGATACCTCTAGTTCAAATAGATATTTCAATTTAGTCTTTTCAATGATTTTTCAAAACTGATGTTATATATAATGTGCAAACAAGAAGGGAACAACCGATTGTGACGTCACATTCTTAACCGTACATAAACATTACATCAATCTGCGTACAAAATATAACGTTTTGAGAGAAAGAAATAGACAACTTTATTTAATTGCTTAAAACTCATCCCAATTCTTATTTTAGATCGTGCTCATCTTTTTGATGTTCTGCCTAATGTCCAAAAGTAAATAAATTTAATATTCATTCAATAACTCTAATTATACAGTTAAACTTTTACAATTAAAACACATTTTCGGGACCAAACTGGCCACGACTGTAGGTACATAAAAATGAAAAGCCTTTGCTCAAACATCGACTGTTTCGTATAAAAAGGCCTAAATAATTTAGAGAAATCTGTGCGCCATTTAAAAGAGGCTTTGCTTCGAGCCCCCGGGGTTCCGAGAGTTATTTATAGTGGCTCGAGAAAAAACATCGCCTTGGAGGAAAATAATTACCTCGCGTTAACCGTGAGAGCAAAACGAGGGAAACGAATATTAAAAGAAATACGTTCAAATATACTCTCGGAGCCTAATTCTCAGGCAGTTTTCACATGATACCGCCGTGCCGCCGCTGCATTCGTCTCCATAGAATTTATATGGAACCTTAGCGAACCTTGGTGAACACATGGTGAGTCTCTGCCGCGGCGGCAGCGGCGAACGGTACCTTATTTCTCTCAACTTGTACGAGTTTCGTTGGAGTTTAGACAGGGAGAGTGAAGATGTTTAAAATAATTAGAGCTGTAGCAAACCGTATATATTCGTTACTGAGTAACCGGTACGCCATCTAGTACCGAGTAACGAATAGTTACACGCGAATATTTTTCATTACTCGCATTACTTCGTACCATAGACATATACTATGTATACAGTTTTAACTACGTAATGTACCGTTTTCTTGCTGATTGTATGTTTCGAACAAGCGCGCTTTTCTGCGAATTTAAAAACTTAACAAGTCAAAAAACGCCTAGGACATACATATTCTTATATCTCATGCGCCGCGCCGGAACGTATACAGTACGCATTACGACTCGATTCGTTTCTTTAGCATGACATACATAGCTAGCATGTTATGAGGTATCAGAATTAACAACATGAAAGTAACGAGTAATGATACGGTAGTAACGAGTACATACGGGTATGCTTTTTTTCTTGAGTAGCATCATTTTAATGAGTCGCCCAAGAATTTTAAGGACGGAACTCTTGTTTGTGGTAGCTAACAGACTTAGCAAGGTTAAAAAAAATCTCAACTTTCGAGCGTAGGACCGGGATAACGTACCTCGCAATTTGTAGGACAAATATGGCTGTTGAATTACATTAACATTAACTAAGTAATAAAAAGAAAATCAGCTGGTTACTAATATAATTTAAGATGACCTCGTTATCGATACAAGTTCTCATTGATGAAACCATAGATTTTGTAGGACAAATATTTTTTCGGATAATTTAGATTATTTCCTTGATATTTATAAAAAATAATATATATTTTGGAATCACCAAACCCACAAACTTTATTCTTGCTATCTCTGTTAGCTACCACAGACAAGAGTTCCGTCCAAGAAATTCTTGGGCGACTCATCATAATTAAGGTACTCACGAAAAATTTGCTTGATACTAATCAAATAAAAACCATGTACCTATGGGGAAACCCTGACTATTACTTTTACCCCTCAAAAAATAATCGTGCCGCGTAGGCCGCGGTGTCGCTGGCTCTGCGGCTCTGTCGTATGAAAACTCCATAACGCTTCAAGGCCGCTGGCCGTCTGTGGTTCGCAGCTCCATAACGGATAAACTGATTTTGATAAACCGAACTGCTGAGAGCTCACTGCTCGTCAATTCCGGGGCTACCTACTTATTTTTTTTTTTGTTTATAATAATTATAAGCCTATGCCATACTACTATTATTTTCTTAAAACTGGACTTTACTATTTTTACTTTACTTTACTATTATATTACTTTCTTTAAAAATCGTCCGATCACCAACACATTAAGATAACGTGTCCCCATACA
Source organism: Celastrina argiolus (assembly GCA_905187575.2). Lineage (NCBI taxonomy): Eukaryota > Metazoa > Arthropoda > Insecta > Lepidoptera > Lycaenidae > Celastrina > Celastrina argiolus. The sequence continues at coordinate 812,097 of LR994591.1, read as the reverse complement.
AAAAACAAGGCTAGAAATGTCCGCGTGTAAGTAGTGTATGCTAATATTTTTTGTACATTGCCAATATGTGTTGTTGAGAGAAAAGATTTAAAACATTTCAAATTTTTACATTGCGGCACGTGTTGACGTTGGCAGTGTTCCAAGTAAACTAAAGGAAATAACAGCTCACAAGTTGAGTTCATATTCGCCGAGACGGATTGTGCTGACGTGATATTATGTAGTGTATCGAAGTGTGTAACAACTCCTGTAAATATACTACTAGTCTTAGGACAGTCATTATTCTATTCTGTGGTATAACTTTTCATATTAATCTATTCTGTGACCGCATAGTTTAATATTTAACCGTTGCAGATTCATACGTAGTTCGTGTTTGCTGTAGCGTGTGCAACTCGTGCTGCGGGGATTGAACTCTCCTGTGGCTGTTGAAGTTATTATATCGTGGTCCTTCTCCTAATATACCAAATAAAACATTGTATATGATTATACAAAGGTATATCTGGCGATTGAAAAATCAATCCCTATGTCGGATAACTTATTCGGAAGTTCTGTCTCTACTGAATGATCGTTGAAAATGTTTACATGACTGTTTAATACTCAATTTTCTGTTTGTGACATATAACCTTCATTGATTCATGTCTTCAACTGTAAAATGCAATTTCAATGTCAGAAAACATTTTTGTTAAAAATATTCTAAATAAAATGATTTGATTGGTTATAACTATTACACGCGGACCAATTCGCGGGCACATGTACTTAGCTATAGGTAGGTAAAAAAGAAAGTAACTCCCAAATTGTCAAGCAGTGAACGATCTGATGATGACGAATTATAGCTAATAGCACCTGCGATCACGTCAGCTTTCAAACACAAAAGACTAGATCAAAATATCCATTTTGGAGCTACGATGCCGCAGACAGACACACACACACAGATACGTCAAACTTATAACACCCCTCTGTTTTTAACCCCCGACGCAAAAACAACGGGGTGTTATAAGTTGTACGTGTCTGTGTAAATGCGTATCTGTCTGTCTGTGTCATCGTAGCTCCCAAACGGATGATCCAATTTTAATGCGGTTTTTTTGTTTGAAAGGTATATCAGACGAGAGTGTTCTTATCTATGTTTGGTGGAAACCGGTTCATGTTTTCAAGGTCATCAGGTCGTTTGTTAGGTGTGATAGGAATGTTACACGTTAAGTTTTTTTTAATCTTTAATTTTATCGTCAGGAGTTAAATATAATAATTGTATCCTGACGAAAACACAGGGGTGATATAAGCGAATATAATTGATATCATTCAGAGCGTTGATGCTCGACCGAGAGGTTGTGGGTTCGACTTCCGCCGAGGAAACAAAAAGTTTTGAATGTTCCTGGGTCATGGATGTCTATTAAATTTGTGCATTAATATAATAAAAATCTTAAATGTGTGTATAGTATAAAAGTATTAAATATATATTTCCGTTGTCTGGTACCAGTAACACAAGTTCTTCGGATACTTAGCACAGGGCCAGATTGACGTGGTGTGAAGCGTCTACAGATATTATATTATATTATTATTATTATAATAGTATTCACAACATTTCTCATTCTATGTCAAATCGAACGTCAGAACGAAAATATTGTTTGCGGAAAAAACACACAAATTAATTTGATCAAGTGTCTAGACGTCGCGAATGTTCGGGAAGAGTGGAAGAGAAATGGAAGAAGAAATCGCATTCGTCGGATGTAAGTCTTCCTTCGTAAGGAAATTACTTCATTTTCAATATAGCGACATGGAATTGAAAAGGTATTGCAATGTTAACCGACACGCGCTGTACCACGGACTAACAAAGTTACTCTCCCCGTTTGGGGTTTGCGATTCAATGTAACTGTGATTGAACACATAATGTTGTTATTCCGCTACATTCAATAAAACTTCAGTTTTTTTTTATCTTTATTTAAACGCAAGGTTTTTTTTATTTTTTATTCATTCATTTACAAAAATGGTCAAGGTAGAGCCGTGGTCGTACACCACGGCTCTACCTTGACCATTTTTGTACCTATGCATTGCTGGATTTCAAATTGAATTATTTTCTTGTTTCAGCCTTTTTATTGTTAAAGTATGTGAGTATGAATGTTTTGGAATCTTTCATTCCGAAACTTCTGTACAGAATTTGATTAAATTTATTGTAGTAGTAGCTTAGGCTCAGAATTAAGATATAGGGTACATTTTATCCCGAAGAAGTACAGTAAAATATATTTCGCAACTATTTTAGTTTATGCAGCACACGCAACGAAAGTCCCCAAATGTGAATAATTTTCCCCGTTTTTGCAACATTTCTCACTGATGCTTCGCTCCTATTGGTCGCAGAGTAGTAATATATATTCTAAAGCCTTAATCTATAAATGAACTATCCAACAAAAAAAGATTTTTTCAAATCGGACCAGTAGTTTCTGAGATTAGCGCGTTTAAATAAACAAACAAACTTTTCCGCTTTATAACATTATAGTATAGATATTACATTATGAATTTTATTTCTAACTACACAATATAAACATCGGTTGTGCATTTGTAAATTAGCAAATAAAGTTACTGCGATGAGTTATAAAACAGCCTGGGAAGTGGGAACTAGGTTAACTTAGTATGAGTGTTCTTTAATATTTAATGACACAATCGTCTGCCAATATGCTTAACCATAATAAAAGAGTGCTATTCTCTAACAGAACCGACTCGGAAAATATAATTATTAGATTTCTAAGTATTTTCACTTAACATCAGTAGTGTACTAAGTACATATATTACCTATGCATAAATGAAGACACAAATCGAAGAAGTTACGGACGCAAAAAAATTTACCCAGAAAATTGAGTACATTCACTTAAATATTTTAGGATATTATGTAGTAGGTAACGTATTAAGTAAATTGCCTCTAGAGACGGATGTTTAGATTAATGTACTTAATACTTTACGACGTATTCTAAAATGTTTAAGTGACAGTTTGAACTCAATTTGGAATTTTCTGAAAATCATAGTTTTGCTACATATCACCTTCATCTATTAATGTCTTCAAATATTGTGTTACATATTAGTAAGTAAACGCATTTCTTTGGCGGTGCTTCGTGCCGGTGTGACCTGTTTGTTGACATTTTGAAAAATATTAATTTTGTTCTTAATTCATATAAATTGCACAGTATGTTGAACTGTCAATACTGGATTTATGAAATTTATATTTCTATTGTGCCAAAATATGTTTCATCAACATTTGGGGCTTCCAAAATAAATCACAAATATAAATTATATTTATAAGAGTGATGACAAATCACTATAACAACGCAAAATCAGCTGCGGTTCGGCGAAAATGGACGAACAAAAACCGGATTAAAGCGGATATAACCGGCCATAACCGGATAATAGTGCGGGGGACGTGGATGATGGATGACAGCCCACCCCTTTTAATTGCCCGAGGCCCGTCACTCACCGGCAGCTTTCGATTTATATTATAATAAGATCGATCGGCACGTGGCACAACACTACGATGTCACGCACACGGAAACAACCCCTATTGTTTCTACATTTAAGTTCATATCGGTGTAACTCTAGTGGAATAATTCACCAATGAGGTTTTTTTATTTCGCGTCACAAAAGTAAACTGTAATACATTGGTAATTAAGTCTATATTGGTTTATCGCTGGTGTAGGTTGCGATTGTGGTTTTTCTTTGCGCGTCGGTGTAGGAGTCTGGAGTGACAATGTAATTAAGATGGAGGGGACATCGGTTTTTAATTACGGGTGTTGCAGCCAATACAACCCCCACTATAAGCCTAATAAATGAAACAATGTCGATCGGCTGATTACCTACGTAAAATAGGTCTTTACATGTTTTGTATGTACAAGTAGTGTATCTACATAATTTTCGTTTCTAAATCCCTAAAGGTTGACTGGTAGATAATGTCTTAAAGCATTAAGTCCGTCTATGTACATGATAAATAAATAAATAAAGCGATAAGCAAAAATCGCGCGATAGCCACGCAATCGATTGCTGAATGTCAAAAATAGCGCTAATCGCTTGCTGTTATGTTTAAAATTTAAATGCACATTTTTTTTATTTTGCTACGACATATTTATGATAGATGGCGTTAGCACCAAAAACAATTTAGTCGCTATCATAGGAACTATTAAAAGGTATATCAGTCGAGTGTTCTTGTTGTCGAGTGAATGTTTGGTGGAAATCGGTTTAGGTCTTCAAGGTCATCGGGTCGTTTGTTAGGTGTGATAGGAATGTTACACGCTAAGTATTTTAATTTTTTTAATTAAAACTTTAAACAAATCATAAGAGTTGTTTAGTTACTTGCTATGTACTCGTAATGGTTAGTTTAACGAAAATATATTTGATGAGAAAACAGAAAAATATAAAATAAAATAAAGTTAAAAACTATAACCCGACTTCGCAAAACAGGGGCCTAAAAAACCCAGGCTGGGTTGCACTACTTGCAATCTGGGGCCTTACTCTCCAAACTGATTCGATTTTGATTCAGATTCGATCGTGCCGCGTACACCCGAATAAATTGTTTATTTTGATTCTCAGTCGATTGATATGGTCGGTAGTGCAAAAAGTTACGATCTAACGATTTTCTTTATCCTCGTTAGTTTCAAAGTAATCCACCAAATAAAATTGCAAAAGCGGTCGAGATTGAACTAATTCGATTCTCGATTGTGTCGGGAGTAAGCCGGCAGTACGTTATACTACTTTTCACTTAAAGTACAGAAAGTCGGTCAACGATTATCATTCGTGGGGGACCCGTTATGGGTATTGTGATTTTTCAAAATAAACAAAATAATCTAAATTCCCTTAGTAAATGTTAGACCCTTAGCAATGGGCCAGATTAACGAGGTGGTGGTAACGTAAGAGCGTCCATAGATATTAAATATTAAATTCGTAGGCCCGTTTATATAAAACAATATCAAACCCAACCTCCCTTGAGAACCTATTTGACAGATAAAACAACGTTTCGTTTCACTTTTAAAAGTGATTTATATTTTTATAATCTTTATTTTCACGTTTTAAAACGCAAAACAATTAAAGTATGTAACATAAGTAAAGTTATTTACTCTAAAAAGTGAAACGAAACTTTGTTATATCTGTCAAATAGGTTCGCAGGTGAGGTTGGGTTTGAGACTTCTTTATTAATACGGGCCTTAGGCCGGGTTTCCACTGACGCGGAGCGGGTCGGAGAGGAGCTTAGCTGTGCTCGAATTGACCAATCACTGTGCTCGTGCTGTTTCCGTGGAAACGGAGCGGAGATTTCGATCATAGTGATTGGTCAATTCGGGCACCGCAAGCTCTCCGCCCCGCTCCGCGTCAGTGGATACGCAGCCTTAGACAGTGATCTGTATAGTAGTAGGTCGTTAAACTGTCAATTGGCAAACAACGTGATCGGTTGAGTCGCGGATCGCAACAACAACAAAGCAATAAATTTGGCGCGAACAATAAACATCCGGAAACGAGGAAATGTATAATTTCTGACGTCAAATATTTTTCGCGTCGGCGCGGTGAGGCACTGGGAAAACGAGCACTTACTAACACCATAATGCCTCCAACACCGATTTCGGTGACGGTTTCATTGAAACCAGGCTTGGTATCCTGGAGTTATTTTATAGCGCCCAAGTGTGTGCGCAATACACTCACTCAATCACTCTCGTATCTCAGTCGGGCGGATAACCGACACGACTGGCGAGAGATCAGGGCCCTAATTCTCAGGGCTCGAACTCAGTTTTTACTATCGGTCTGTCCCGCTCATGCAAATGAGATTTACCGCGCGTGCGAGCGGGATATACTAATATTCGAGCTTTTTTCCACTGCCCGAGAATCGTGCTCCAGGGCCCTAATTCTCAGGCCTCGAACTTAGTTTTACTATCGGTCTGTCCCGCTCATGCAAATGACATTTAGAGCGTGTGCGAGCGGGATATACTAATATTCGAATTTTTTCCACTGCCCGAGAATCGTGCTCCAGGCGCAGGACCGAATTTTTACATGCTCATCCGACGCATGGATCACCTGATTCACCTGATTGTCTAACAAGAAATTGTTAGACAATCAGGTGATCAGCCTGCATTGTCCTAACCAAACTAGAAAACAACATTTTATTGTTGTTCTAACGCGGGAATCGAACCCGCGATATCGCTCGAGCTACGGAGGTCGTCAAATTAGAACAAAATGGGTACTAATAAAACTACTAAACTACCATTTGCCACTAGGTAATTCAAAGCCTAAACTATTAATATATAAAATTTCATAACAAAACCTTTTGGCAGTTTGCTTGAAACAGTCACAAATCTCCAAACACCCTTACAAGCTTTAAACTTTACGTTAGTAATATCCAGATGGTTATAATCGGCTTAACTGTCTATAAAGTTAATCCAAAGTACATATTTAAACCTGAACCATTTTATTTTCGATCGCCAGTAAGTCTTATAAGCTATCTATCCGATACCTTCGATCACCGGTAACGTGTTGTTGATGGCTTATACTCGTACAGAGTATATTATAATATATCAAATGCGTTACCTGCACACGTGGCGACGCCTCCGATGTTTACCCACACCCGCCACAACTCAATTTACACTCTACTACGATACAATAGAGTCCAAAATCCCGCAACACAATATCTATTGTTATAACGCGCGTTATTTTCGAAGGCAACGCTACTCTAATTTAAGTGCAGTTATTTCAGTTCATCATATTTATGTTCCAAATGTTATGGTTGCGGCGATAAATATGGATTATGGGGAATACAGTTTGTCAGCCGGATTATGAGGGCGGGCGGCGAGCGCGACGGGCGCCCACGGAGTGACTCCCGCCCAGCGTCACGATGCAATATATTCAGCACCACTACAGCACTAGACAGTGTCTACAGTTGTCACACAGAAAGGAGATTCGCGACTCACGTGTGTGCATTTTGAAAATGCATAAGGGATATTATACCCTTATGCGATTTCAACCGATAATCGGTGACCGATTTTAGGTAAGATAATAATAATATCTACGGACGCTTCACACCACGTCAATCTGGCCTCGTGCCTAAGTATCTGAAGAAGAACTTGTGTTACAGGTACCAGACAACGGATATTTATTTATTTATTTATTATGAGAAAACCAATAGCTTTACAGTGTTATAATACATAGTATACGGATAGAAAAATGAGATGCCAATAACAGGTTTTCACAATTAGTAAAAAAGAGTACAAGACTGCAAACATGACACTTGATGTTCTAACAAGTTAATGAAATATACATTAGAATAAGTTATGCTGCACACAAATAGTAACAGACAACACATATTTATACCAAGGAAATATAGAAACTAAGATATATTTATATTTTTTATGTTTTGTAAGCACAGTAACTTTAATTTTATTTTATATTTTTTGGTTTGTTACAAGAAAACCTATTATTTTGTTATCATCCTAATTATTATCATCCATGTTACTTCATCTTCAGTTCATCATGTTATATCCCATATCTTATATTCATTGTCGCAAACGCATGTTGTACTTCACCTATCATTAGGACTCATTTTATCTTTAAGCCCTTTTTGTTTTTATATTTTATTAATGTACCAAATGTTGCTCTGTTGGTGAGTCAATAAATAAATAAATAAATATATATTTAATACTTTCATACTTTACACTTATTGAAGATTTTTACTATATTATACACAAATTTAATACACATCCATGACCCAGGAACTAAGAAAACTTTTTGTTCCCTCGGCGGGATTCGAACCCTTGACCTCTCGTTCGAGCACCAACGCGCTCAACCACTGCGCTACGGAGGTCGTCAAAATAGAACATACGTAACTGATTTCAGTAGTGTTGCACCTTTATATTACTATACTCTATGTGTAGCACACTGCACACGTAAAACATTTTGTCGAGTGTACAGTTCATAGATCACATTGAATTATAACGGAAGATAGACAAAGTCAAAACGCAGTTAAACCCGGATTTTAACTTGTAGTACGCTCAGGAATAAACTCTTCCAAAAATAGTTTAATTTCGATGTACGTTCAATACCACTTACAGCAAAGTTCGTAATGGAGTTTGGACATAGGTTATACTTTATTTAAGAGCTTTATAAAACATGGGGGAAGCCATGGAAGTTGTGGGAAAAATTGCATCTGTGCGAAGGCCAGTGACCTCAGGATCAAAACACAGCTTATGCTACAGCCCTCAGACTATATAATATCCTACAGTCCTACTAAAACCACGCGACCGCCGTGGTCTACAGAGCTTGGCTCTCGATCTTGAGCGTAGGACGATTCCCGCTTTGAAACAACAAAAAATGTTGTTTTCAAGTTTGAAAATGAAAATCAAAATGAAAAATCTTTTATTTCCAAATAGGTTAGTTACTAACACTTTTAGAATTGTCCTACATGATGACCTACCACCGATTCGGGGACTAACCCGGCGAGAAGAACCGGCGTAAGAAACTCGCTCGGGGCCACCTTTTAGCAAAAAGATGGGAAAATTGTTCTTTTTAAAAAATATATATAAATATTATATAACAATGTTATAACTTAACATAAATAACAGTTTACAAATTATACATAAATTACAGTTTGGTTGTTAAGTTAAGTAACGATGCAGAATAGAATAGAATAGAATAGAATTCATTTATTTCCAAGAAATTTGTACAATCAGGTCTTACAATTATTTAGTTGAGCTCTAAATTTCTGCCTCTTGGGCGTGGAAATATTGTTAGAAAATTGTGCATGCTAAATTATCAATTAATGTTAGGTACATGCATATTTCATAATCACTTAATAATATTACAAATTCATTTTGTCCAGGACTAATCTTTTAAATACATAATATTTTATTTAAAATGGTAAGTACATTACTTTAACAAGCTTATAGTTTATTTTTATTTTATTATTTCATTGTAATATAATATTTAATTAATCAATTTCAGCAACCCAAAGTAGGCTGAATTTTTTTTTTTTTCTAACGTTACTGAAAACCAAAGAGGATCTACCAATCACAATTTTAATTTTAATACCTACATACCATAGTTTAATAATTCTTATGTCACATAATCTAATACTCATAGTCACATACAATTTCATAACTACCATACTGTTATATTAACTTGATATTATACATTTTGTTACAATAAAATGTTAATTATAGTGTCTAACTGTCAAAACAAGCAGGCTAATGACCTAATTGTCTGACAAGAAAGATGATCCATGCGTCGGATGGGCATGTAAAAAGTCGGTCCTGCGCCTGAATCCGCTCCAGTTATTACGGGTAACCTGCCCACTGGGCTACGAGAGTGAAGGAAGAAGAATGCTTCTGTGTTGAGCACTATTAGGGTCCCTATTCAATTTTGCTTTAAAAAAAAAGGTTTTTATTAACATACACTTTAATACTACTACCTACTTTGAAAAGATATTGGGACCATAGCAGAACCGCCACTCGAGGAGTCTGGAAGCCAACTGACTTTATTAACTAAGTCTAGACCTCTCTAAGCGGACTAAAAATAATAATAATATGATGTGCAACACTGCGTCAGCTCCGTTCCTTACAGAGACCGGACAGCACGCACTTAGGCTCTATAAAACAAATTCTGCTTTCCCGTCTCTCGAGATCAGCTGTCATTGCGACGTTTAAACTTTTTAAAACACGATTTATAAAGTTAAAACGTCAAAATTATGACATATTCATTTTTTAAATCGTGTTTTAAAAAGATGTAACGTCACAATGGCAGTTGATCTCGAGAGACGGGAAAGCGACCGGAGTTAGGTAATCAGGGCCCAGGGCTGGATTCAATGAAACCGGCCATCGTCAACGGAATCGGTGTGGAAGAATTATTACTAAACTTATACCCACACACAAACGTAACATTGAATTAATTACTGAACTTTTTAGTTACTATTTTTAACTAATTTCATAAAGGAGCGGTTTAGATATTTACGTATTTTTTTGTATTTTCACTGATAACTTCAACGTTTATGAAGCGATTTTAAGGATTTTTTATTTTGTTGAAAAGAAATTATTCCGAGGTACCATGGTAAGGATATCGGTATCTAATAATGGCGTCCTAGAGAAATAGAGGGGCTCTTAGGATAGTTACATATTGTCCAATATCAACTGGATTAAATTAATGTCAGTAAATGATGAATTATATTACATAAACTATGTACTTTTTATGTCAGATAAAATTTTACTCTATTTATTTATTAGTAATGTTATAATATTATGTAAGGAAAAAAAATGTATTAATTCATATCATCGCTTAACCTTCACAACCTCGTATTTATAAAACTACAGCTTTTCAGTAGAGTAAAAAAAACTCAATAATTTTAAATTTTATTATGACATGGATTTTTATTTGAAAGAGGTTCAGTTAATTATTATATAGCTAGCTTGTATTAATATAAAGTATATAAAGTATATAAAACTATACTTTATATTAATACAAGCCCGTGCCCACTTCGTCGAGCATGGAAACCGTGTAAACGTTCCCGGGACTTCCACGAATATTTCAAGACCAAAAATAGCCGAATCAGTTCAGCTGATCTCGAGTTTTAGCGAGACTAACGAACAGCAATTGATTTTTACATAGCCTTTGTTACTCAGTGATAATGTAGCTTTCTAATGAAAAAAGAATTATTAAAATCGGTCCAGTACTTTTGTGTTAAGTCGGTACATACAAAAATACAAATCTTTCCTCTTTATAATATTAGTATAGAAGTGTAGATTAAGTTTTATATACTTTAGGTAGATACAAGCTAGATATTATCGAGAAAAAACAGATTTTTTAGTTACGAACTTGGGAAGGTAAATCGACGATATTAAAAATTAATAACACAGTACATTAATGTAAAGAATAATATAACGGGTGTAAAAAGAGCAGTCACTATAACTTTGGGATATGATTATACTCACTACCGTTTCTCTTTTCATTTTTATTTACAAAAATAAAAATAAAAAAATTTTTTGGCTTGGTTATTATTTTTGGTAAAATAAAAATAATAAAAAAATTAGTTTTTGAAAAAAAAAATATAAAAAAATACATTTCCGAAATGAGGAAAGGTAGTATAATCGTATCTCAAAGTTATAGTGAATGCTCTTTTTACACATTGTATATTGACGTTTAAAAGCATTTGAAAGAAAATAATTTGAATTGAAGTCACAACACCTTTTACGACCTATAAGTATTGGGGTAGTAGTGCGGTAGTACAGCCCGGGTGAAGGGCTAGAAACCACGGCAGTAATCACAACTAACTCGATCAGCGCCCTTATATACCCAAGTGGACGCCGGACGAACAATTGGCTACGTATTCGTAACGCTATCGAATGACAATTTTATGAAGTTTCCTTACTTTAATGACATTTCGTTGCGTTATCTTCACAACCTCGTATCTATAAAACTACAACTTTTCAGTATGTTACATAATGCTATACCATTATGAATTAGGTTTAAAACAATGTTATGTCAAATATGACATTTGACACTGATGCTTAAGATAGTCTTATAATAGTCCTCTAGTAGAGGCCTTATAGGTGAAACCTGTGTACCTAGTTATAAGATATTGTATAATATATTATCTACGTGAATAAAGCCAATACGATTTAAACTAGAAGTGTTTATTATTGGACGTGTAAATGGATCCTAATAATTATATGCTGTGGCACGTCGCAACACAGTAGAGTTCAAAACTTAATAATTTTTTGTTGTGTACAGTATGCATCCAAAAAATTCATGTCATAAAGGAATCTAAAATTATTAAGTTTTTTGACTCTACTGAAAAGTTGTAGTTTTATAGATACGAGGTTGAGAAGGAAGCGACGATTTACTGTAGCGCAGTGGTTCAGCGCGTCGGTTATCAAGCTGGATGTCGCGGGCTCGAATCCCGCCGAACAAAAGTTTTCTGTGTTCCTGGGTCACGGATACATATAAATGTGTATATTAATTAATAAAATCTTAAGGGCATGTTTCACCCAGCAATATTAAAGTTAATCCTTCGTTAAATATCATGTTGTTCCTCTCGTAATTCCTATCAATTAATGAGAAGGGATGGTATTTTAACAAAGCCGTTAACACTATTAATAATTGCATGCGTCGGTGAAATCCGGACGTAATATGTGTATAGTATAAAAGTATTAAAAATTATATTTCCGTTGTCGGGTACTTAGACAAGCCTTCGGATACTTAGCACGGGGCCAGATCGACGGGGTCATGAAGCGTGCATAGATATAGTATTATAGATGTTATAAATTTTAACTTTACGAACACGTTGTTGTTAATCATTCGTGCTTAGCCCGCCGTATACTGCGCACCCCACAGCTGGGACAAGGCGATAGTTCATTTATTGGTCGTTACGTTAACTGTATTGTTGTAAGTGATGTGTAATTGTTTTGAACCGTGGATGGAACGATCAACTACACTTTATGTTGTACTAATTCAAATATAAGTTATAACTATAATAAAACTCAGGAATGTGCTCTTTTTTATTTTTTTATTTTATTTATTGCTTTGTTAATTATTTCTTTACATATTGTACAAATAGCACCGTTAAACCAGACAAGGGTTTATCACGATGCCATGCTTAGGACGGGTTTCACCAAGCGATGTTAAAGTTAATGCTTCTTTAAATATCATGTTGTCCCTCTCGTAATTCCTATTAATAAATATCCCATGCCTTCTGCATGGGATATTAACAAGCCGTTAACTTTAACATTGCTTGATGAAACACGCCATTATAATATTAAAATAGAAGCTAATATAAGTAACATACTATAAAATTAAAAATAAGTTTACTTAGCTTAACTGTGTTTTAGAATTTTGGTAAAATAACTAATCTAGACTCTACTCAAAAATTTTCTTTTGCATTTTATTCATTTCCTCTGTAGCATGTTTTCTAGGTATTAATTACTGACTCAAATCTTTTTTTGTTGTAAAGCCCTTTAGGGTTTCTGGGTGATGATTCACTTTGTAATTTGTTTTTTTTTTACTATCGATACTAAAAAAGTTATTTACATTAGAGACTAGAGAACAGAGATAATGGTTTTTAGACTTTTTAAACCTTTAATTTTACTAACTGTAATTAAACAAAGCACGTATTAAATACGAACCAAGTTTTACCAAAATGTAACAACTCTAAAAACTCTGAAACTTTGCATCGTAAAGAACATAATGGGCAAACAATAATATTTAAGCCATTGGAACAGAGCAAATTAATGAAAATAGTGCAATTAAAACCGCCGGTTAATGGTCATTCCTGCAGCTACCTCTATTCAAAAAGTTTTATAAATCTTTAATCACCAAATTTTATTGCAATAACTTTAAAATGAATTCATGTTTCATTTCTGTACCATTTAATTGGATTTTACCATCTTGTAACGTTGACGATCGAGAGTAGATATTTTTTAGCTAGATTCATAATCATAATCATAATCATTTATTTGCTAGAAAGTAAGTTACAAAGTTCTTATACTTAGATTTGTGGCAAACATTCTGCTTTATAAAGCGTGCAAATATGTAATAATATAATGTTACAAGTTAACTTTAAATAATTATATGTTATGATAAAAAGAACAACCTATTTAATAAACATTACAAATTCTAACCAAGTTTTAGCTACATATTTATTTTATATTTCATTTGCTAATTTTAAAATAATTTTAAATTACAAAATATCAAGATTTAACACCACATAATATAAATACATACGTTCATTAACAATTATAATAATTATTAATAACAAATTTACAAATTTTTCATCAGTAACATAATTCAATTGTATTTCCAAAAAAAAAAAAACCTACGTTATTTAATAAATTAAATGTCAACGCCATATAAATTATAATTGTCAAATATAAAAAAAATTAAATAGAATTAGTAATATAAATATCGTAATAATTAGTTAAAAAAAAAAAAAAATTACAAACACATGTCCTTGTCATTAATAAATTCATTTATATTATAATAGCATTTGTCATTTAGAAAATTAAATATCCGATTTTTTAATATGACCATGTTCTGTTGCCGTACATTTTTGGGTAACTTGTTATATAAAGTTATGCCCATGCAATATGCATTGTTTGCATAAATATTTAATCTCTTAATTGGTATTTGTAGCTTGTCACCTCTATGTGGCCGTTGTCTCACTACTTCATTTTTTTTAGTGAAAAATTCTATGTGGCTCTTTACAAACTTTAGTACTTCAAAGATATATAGACAAGGTAGGGACAATATTTTATGTTTTTTAAACATCGGTCTACAGCTCTCAAGCTGTTGAATACCACATACTGCCCTCAAACAGGCTTTTTGTTTTATGAAAACATTATGGCTATGACATGAGTTACCCCATAACACAATACCGTATCTTAATATAGATGACACATATCCATGGTAGGCTATCATCGCTGCCTTTTCACTTACATTTTGAGATAAATTACGAAGTACGTATACAAATCTATCCATTTTTGTACATAGTTTTTCTGTGTGTAGTTTCCAAGAAAAGTGATGGTCCTTAATGATACCTAAATATGTAATCTCGTTAGTAAGCATAATATTAGAACCTTGACAATTTACACCTAGATTTATGTTTGCGCTATTATATGGTTTAAAATGTATAATGTTTGTTTTATTGGTATTTATTTTTAAATTATTTATCTGTAGCCAGTTAGAAATTATTTTAAGACTATCATTTATTTCATCTGACAAGAGTGATTTGTTTTTGTTTGCGTAAACAACCGTGATATCATCCACGTACATAGTGCATTTTTGCTTTATTGCTAATGGAAAATCATTTATATAGAGCAAAAATAGCAAAGGCCCTAAAACACTGCCTTGTGGTACGCCATATGGATTGTTATCTCTGTATGTTGAGACTATACAATTCATATTGCGACCTTCTGTTTTAATTATTTCTACTGCTTGTTTTCTTTCTTTCAGATAACTGTTAATCCAGTCAACATCATCAGTGCTTGAAAATATCGTTACTTTTACAAGAATATTAAATTGTAATATACAGGGTTTAGAAAGAACTATAACTTTACAATTATACTACCTTTCCTCATTTTGGAAATGTTTTTTTTTGTCAAAAACTATTTTTTTTTACTTTTTACCATTTCTTATTTTTTGTCGCAAGAATAACTATAAAGCAAAAAATTTTTTTTTTGTAAAAAAAAATACATTTCTAGAATGAGAGAGGGTAGTATAATCATATACCTTATGTATATGATTAGATATATCATAATTGTTTTTACACTAACATTTGTCTTATCATAAAACTTGTTTTGACACTGTTTAATATTAAACAATAATATATAAACAAATTATACACACCAATTGCAAAAACGTAACTTTTCACGGCTATTGGTGCAGGTAGTTTTACGCACTCAATCTACGTGACGTTAATATTTAAACCGTGATATAGCGCTGGGTTATTCCACCACCCCACGCAGATGGTATCTACCCCATGGGGTGGCATATTTTGGCATATTTTAAATTAAATACCTATTCCCAAAACCAATCCCTTTCACCCAAAAGGCCAAAAGGATATTCTATCTTAACTAACTTTTTGTTATTAGTTTTAAGGCAAAATATTATTAACAGGAGCTTACCTATGTGAAAATTAAATTTCATTATTGTTATTTTATAAAATAATAATTTTTTCACCGTAACGAATATGACCGATTTTGAGAACGACTTTTTGTATGATGCGTGCGTATTGCAATCAATATGTTCCACTTTTCACCGACAACAAATCTGTATCCGATTATAGCCCGTGAGCGTCCCTAATTGACCGTAACAGATTATTCCTAGATAAACAATGTGTAAAATAAACTAGTGATAATACTGTATGTCTATGCGCATACTATGTAGAGTATACATATTACTTTTGACTTTCACGTTTCTATGAGAAATGCCCAACATCACAAATTTGCCAATACAATAATTGAAAAAAACAGTTTCAACACAACTTTCACAGTAAACTGTACGGGACCCATACACACCCTAAAGTATTGTCACTCATTATGCCTGTAGACACTTTTCCATTCTCAATTAGTAGTATTATTTGTAATATTTAATCCCTTAATACTGGCCATTAAGTATAACTGGATGGAACAGCGAGGACGACACAGGCGGCGGTTCCCGCGGCGCCAGCTTACTGTAATCCATCAAACACGGTACTCGGTGAATCTTATTACAATGGCAATAAGGTTCAAAAGGTGTGCATCGTTTCCGCGACCGAACGTCAATCTTATTACATACGCGTCGGCCGTCACCATTGTTTTTACGCATTTGGGGATCTGCCGTGTCCATCCAGCAGGAGGAGCCTGCGATCAACGATACACTAGATACCGTGTTAACGCCTCCGTGGTTCAGAGCTTCGCTCTCGACCCGGAGGTCGTGGGTTCGATTCCCGCGTTGGAACAACAAAAAATTTTGTTTTCGGGTTTGGTTAGGACAATTCAGTCTGATCACCTGATTGTCTGACAAGAAAGATGATCCATGCGTCGGATGGGCATGTAAAAAGTCGGTCCTGAGCCTGTTCTCTCGCCAGTCGTGTCGGTTTACCGTCCCACTGGGTTATGAGAGGAAAAGGAAGAGAGAGTTCTTCTGTTTATTGCGCACACATTTGGGCACTATAAAATAACTCGTGCGGCCTGGTTTGAATGAAATCGGCTACCGACACCGAAATCGGTGAGGGGAGCTATTATTATTATTATTATTATTATTATTATTAGATGACGTGTCCCATACAAAAACAAGTATAAAATCCGTCCGCGTGGTATAAGCCAATAGAGCTACATTTGTTAACGAACTGAGACAAAAGTTTCAAAACATTTCAAAATTGATTTGGTGAGTGAAAATCGCTAATTATGTCAAAGTTTTTAAAAATCTAAACACCACAATGTCTGTTTAAATTTAGATTTGAAGCGACATAATAAGCATTATGATATGTGTGGACGTTGGCAGTGATCCAATCAAACTAAATAAAATAACAGCTCATATTCGCCGAGACGATTCTTGTGCAGACACGATATTTATTATTTAGTGTTAGTTATTGTTGGTCGAAGCAAGGAGCATTCTAATAATCACAGTCCTTACATATTATTTTTAAAAAGTCCTCTGGCGAGTCTGTCTGTATGTTCGCGTTAAACTCAAAGACTACTGCACCGATGTTCATGGTGTTTTCACCAATGGATAGAGAGGTTTTTGAGAAAGGTTTTAGGTTCATAAATGGCGGTAGGTGGCGCTGCTGTCAATACATAAATACTAATTGTAAGGCGCCGGGGCAGCTGACATCCTGGATATACTAAGGTATTATTTATCCCAAAAAGGTACAATGGGATGCTGTATTTACGCTGACGAAGCTGCGGGCGACAGCTTGTTACCTAATGACACTACAGTCTTAATTAATACTAGCTGTGCCCGCGACTTCGTTCGCGTGGTTTTTGAGTGATTTATACCGTTTATGCAGCGCACGCAACGAAAGTCCCCAAATGTGAATAATTTTCCCCGTTTTTGTAACATTTGTCACTGACGTTTCGCTCCTATTGGTCGCAGCGTAATATTATATAACCTAAAGCCTTCCTCTATTAAGGGACTAACCAACAAAAAAAGAATTTTTAGAAATTATTTGTTTTTTTAAATTAGCGCGTTTAAAAAAACAAATAAACTTTACCGCTTTGTAATATAAGTATAGATATCGATTATTAACTAAATTATCCATAAACATAAACATATTATAACAATACTCTACGGAATAATCACACCGACTAGGACAAACTCCTTCGAAAGCTATCGACTCGCAATAGCTAGATGGCTCATAAAAGGAACAAAAAAAAAGGATTAGTACGTGTTTCACCTAGCAATGTTAAAGTTAACGTCATGTTAAAATACCATGCCATCTCATTCATTGACAGGAAATACGAGAGGGATAACATGATTTAACATGGCGGTAACTTTAACATTGCTTGGTGAAACACGTCCTTAACTCCATATACGTGTAATAGCTCCAATACTTATTCCTGATACAATAAATTAGGGTTTCGTCGAAAACAAGAACATTACGCCGGAAGCGTATCGCAGTAAAATTTTTAATAAGACATAAATTCTTAGGGAAATTATTACTTGTCCATGACAAAAAAACTATAAACTAGTCGCCATAATGTGATTGCGGCTGTTTACGACCCCCCCCCCCCGCCCCGCATCGCCCCGCACCCCGTTTATGAGGAACACCGTAAACTTAACTATATTACGCTTAACAGTAGTTAACCTAGTTCGGTAAATACGTTATGAAAATGTACGAATTTCAAAATAATAATTTCGCAAATATATTCTATCCGTTGCCGAAAAAGAATAGCACTTCTCCATTAACTATCTTTCCCGTGGGAGTCGTAGAAGGAAGAGGGAAAAGAGGAGGGTTTTTTTTTACTTTTTTGTGTCTCTAAGACAAAGTAAAAGATAAATCCGTTTTGCAGCTACGATGCTACAGACAGACTGAATATCACCATATTTCTAATTTCCAACTCCTTTTTGTCTCGAGAGTAATAAATGCGTAAGTGAAAAAATCTTAAATAAGTCGGACTGAAACTACATGTTATATAATTATATCATCGACATTAAAAATGTATCGTATGTTAATTCGTTAAAAATTTCAGTGAAATATGTTCATAAAATAAAAACTACAGCGCCAAACTATGTAAATTTTTTAATGGGACCAAATGGAAGCTATTCTGTGTCGAATAAAAGAATAATCACGAAAATCGCCTCAGAGTAATCGGTGCACATACATAAAAAACAGGCCGATTTGAGAACCTCCTCCTTTTTTGGAAGTCGATTAATTAAGTACTAAATAATATACCTACTCATTATTACAAATTCTAAAAATCTAACAGTTGTCCAAGATCAGTCCCCATATTCTTGAAACTAAATTCAAGACCAATCTAAGACTAATCCGATTTCAATGCTAATTTAGCTGATATCAGATGCCTCTTGCAAGCAAAACCTATTATGTTGGATTTCAATAGTTCCATAAAATCCACTAATGTTAATTTCCAATACCGATCGATTGAAATTAATTTAAAGAACAAGCCTTTTTAATAGGTATAACACGATTCTTTAAATATTAACTAAGCTTAATTTTCATTTATTAGCATAACGACAACCTTATTCTACTTTATAGGTTATACCTTTAAACTAGACGTATAACTGCAAAAACTAAATTAAAAATTAAAAAAAACCCCCGACTTAGCGTGTAGCATTCCTATTTCCTATCACACCTACCAAACGACCTGATGACCTTGAAGACCTGAACCGATTTCCACCAAACATAGCTAAGAACACTCTCGACTGATATACCTTTCAAACATAAAAAACGCATTCAAATCGGATCATCCGTTACGATGCCACACATTAACACAGACATGTCAAACTTATAACACCCCGTCGTTTTTGCGTCGGGGGTTGAAAAGGACAAAACAAAATGGCGCGTATTTGACGTAATGCGCGGTCACAGCCGTTGAGGTAAACTGTACAGAGCGGAGAGCCCTGTACAAGTACGTATGTACCCTGTAAGAACAAAAACACAATGCGGCAAGCTCTTATACAATTTGGGCGGCGCGGGTGACGCGCTTTACTTTTTTCGTCTCGAGCTGTGGGCTCTAGAGATTGTTCTATATGAGGACTGGCCAGTGAGTCTTTATGGCTTTAGATATATTTTAGGGTACCGTACTCAAAAGGTAAATAACTGGACCCCGTTTGTCACGAGGATGTCTCGACCGATAGTTGAAATTTTCATCAATCATTCAATTATTTATTTGCTATAAAAGTGGTACAAAATGAATCTTTTGAATGTATACATAGATTAAGACATGCAATATATTCTTATTTTAGTTTAAGAAGTCAAATTTTAATAATATGAATTAACCAGATGTATTTCTGTTGCCCGTAGGTATATCAACAAAAACTAAAAACAAAATAAAAAATATTTTAGGCTTCTGCCTTGTTGCTACAACAACGTATTTTTTTTTGTATGGAAGATAACATGAGATATTAATAAGTAGTTTATACCACGATCATCGAAAAACGACATAATTTTTGGACATTACTCATCACATCCCCATTATTTCAGCTATAACGTCCACAGCTGGATGTGACCCTCCCTCGAAGTATTGCATGGGGGGTAGTTACCTCTACCACGCTTGTCGGGCGAGTTGGCGAGCAAAGGTAAATTACTGATAAAAAAAAACAATAAAAAGGCTTTTTTATTGTATATTTACGTTTTTCTTTACTGTCATTTATAAGCTGTAAGTTTTCTGAATAAATAAATAAATAAATAAAATGTCCGCGGAAAGGCTGTATTGGCCATAGAACGTATGAGTACATAATCACATAATGAGTGTATTACACTATTATAGATATAATATACACACTAGAGGTATATTTAATATATTATATATTAAACGCACCTTCAGTGTCTCGCCAGTTTAGTAAGTATCGAATATTGAGCACCCTCTACCCGTGGTATCGGCTGATTAGTGAATCCCTACCCGGGAATACAGGATCCGGATAATACTCTGATCCGCCCTGATTGATTACGGCATCGGGCGACCGGGCGGACTCGCCCCGGGCGTGCGGGCGGATTACTCGCCCGGGGCGGCGGCGGGGCGGACTCGCCAGGGGCGAACGGGAAACATATTCAATATCGATGATCATTTTTATGAGTGAAATAAGAAACAATAGAGCGCTGTTTTTGGCTCTACTTTTGTCTCGTAAAAACAATGTTTCTATGTGAAATTTTTAACACGCGTGCCGATTTCACCAACACAATATGTTAAAGTTTATCCTTAACTAGCTGACCCGTGACCACATCGTTGAGTATACAAACCGTTTAAACCTTCCATGGACTTCCACGAATATTTCAAGACTAAAAACAGCCGTTCTCGAGTTTTAGCGAGACTGACGAACAGCGATTAATTTTTATATATAAGAGACTAGCTGACCCGTGCCCACTTCGTTGAACATAAAAACAGTTTGTGATGAACCGTTTAAACCTACCAGGGACTTCCACGAATATTTCAATACTAAAATTAGCCGAATCCATTCAACCGTTCTCGAGTTTTAGCGAGACTAACGAACAGCAATTCATTTTTATATATAAGAAGATATAGATTAAATTAAATTAAATGTCATGTTTCTCTTTCTCGTATTTCGTATCAATGAATGAGAAGGCATGGTATATTTACTATTTAAATAAGGTAACACTAACAAGCATTGATGAAATTGGTAGTAAGCGATGTATGTTTCTTTTATAGTTGCTTATATCAACATCATCCTAAAGTAATGTGCGGTCGTACCAAACTAACGATATAGAGCAATTGAATCTGACCTTTCCTGAAAAACCTTCATGCATATTCACGTGACCGCACCATAAACTAAGGACACTATAAATATTCAATTCCGACCCGCAATGAGTTTCGTTCGCCACAATAAAACCGCGACGAATAGAACCTGTCGATTGGTTCAGCCGCGTCTAAGCCGGATTCAATTTGTCGGGCACTCGCGGCGGCAAACAGCACGTCGGTCCCCCGTGCGTCCCCTGTTCGTCCCCTGAGCTCATCTAATTCCACTCGGTCTTGCCCCGGCGAATTCACACTCAACTGAATCAACACGGTCGAATGGTCTACCTGTCGCGGCAAAAAGTTCAATCGCGTCTAACTCTAATTCATTTTAAAACGTGGCTGTGTCGTGGACGCAGCCTTCTGCTTTGTGTGAATGCGTTTGAGTATCGGCAAAGCTTAAGAGGACGTGCGCGCGATAAGCGGAAAATTGTTGTACTTTGAAACTTTTTTTCTTAATATTGGCTACTTTATTATTTACTTTGTAATACTGGTCTTATTAGTAGTCCCAAAAATGCATAATAATCTTCATTATAACTACCAGAGGATAGTCGGTTTAAAAAATCAAATATATTTAAAAAAATGCTCGAAACAATATGCAAAGTACATCCTTTTTAAGTAGATCTTTTTTCCCTTCACAATTATATCAGTCACGCGACTGTGAAATTTCAGTATTTTAGTAAGTGACGAGTTGATTTTGTTTTTGACGAATGAAGATTATTACCACTTTTCAGTCGAAGACAGGCCGCTGGTCATAAACAGATACTGTCGTATCTAAGTGCCTGCCGTACGCCACAACATCAGTAGCAACTAATGAAGTAGAGGACAAGCGCTCATCAGTGCCCTCCGGCACTCTCGGAGGACCGGGGGATAATTCGATTGTGTCCTCTCTCCTGCGGCGGGGGAGGCGTATTGCCACCACCTCGGCCAAGTGTGGCTTGTGGCTAAATGTGCCGGTGGAAGTCGCGGAGTAACGTTATCAGTATACACAAACAATAAGTAATTATCGAATTTGTCAATCACTGATCCTACCGCTGATGATTAATTCCTAAAACATTCTCGATCATGTCAACATCCAAATAAAAACTGGATCAAAATCGGTTAATCCCTTTTGATACAACGCCACAGACAGAAACACACACAGACGGGTTTAAAGGTAGATTTAGATTTTAATAGAAAACTGTAATACTAATAATAATTAGCATGTTCTGCTTTTTACTCAAGCACTTCAATTTCACTATAAGCGAATTACATAATTGGTGTTCTGATTCCATTAGGTCATTCATTCGTCATTACTCTTAAAAGTGTGAGGAATATCCATACTCTGTACCGATTCAATACGATCAGAACTGAAACAAATCTCAAAGGCTTACTATTATTATATTACTTTCGATTTACATTTCACTTATTCAAATGAAAAACAACGACTCACTAACTTGGCAAAATTAAAAATGGCGCTATTTATTTAATTACGTACGTAAGACGTTGTCTTATTTTGTCTTGTTAAGACCATGTTCCGTTCTTATTTTTTGCAACAAAAGTCCTGATGGGGGGGGGATCAGGAGTTCCATACCTACCTGATGGGGGTAGGGAAATCTAGTAAAAACTGACGTAATAAACGATCATAAAATAATAATTTATTTAGTAGACCAGAACTGCTCGTCGCACAATCTCATGAACATTTAATATAATTTGTCCGTGTCTCGTCTTGAAACTTTATGAACCGGCAATATTAAAAACAAATTGAAGACTCGAAACTTTCGAGTGACGGAAAACTTACTCTTGAACTATACTCACGACTAATTTTCCGGGGTTCCGTAAAACGGGACTCTACATAATATGTTCAGCCGAATCAGTACAACCTTGTGATATGCTTTTTATAAGAAAACTAGAATGTGTCAAATATACTCGTAAGTAAGAATTATGAAAGTCTCTTGAGTAGATGTTTGAATAAACACAATATATAGAAAAATGGTCATTATTATTCATGGGAGGACTCTTTAGAACGAAGAACAACATACAAAAAAATATTTGCTCTGGCACAATTTTGAGATGTTACAAAATAGGACGTTCATACTTATTTTACTTTTTCGCGTGCAAGTGTTCATTACTATTATTTTCAATATTATCAAAAACATTACTATTGTTATTTATATTTACAATTTTAATGTTATGTATATATTTTCATATTTTTGGTACCAATTGTCGTAAACCTACCCAAGTGTGTTGAATTATTGAGTACTAGCTGTGCCCGCGACTTCGTTCGCGTGGTTGTGGGCATCACTATCGCGATTATCTTTTAATTGCTCACAATGGTTTTTGTTATTATGATTAGTCGCAACGATAATAGCCTTAAGCCTTCCTCTAGAAATTGACTATACAACAAAAAAAGAATTGTTCAAATCGGACCAGTAGTCCCTGAGATAAGCGCGTTTAAACAAACAAACAAATTCTTTCGCTTTATAACATTAGTATAGATTTTCTAACCGAGTTCCAAAAAAGGGAGTTCATAATTCGGCCATTTTTGTTTCATATTATCCATCGCCGGCCGGTGAGTCGCACTGGGGTCGGCGGTGTTGACCTGGCGCTGCCGCTGCCGCGCCGATGGCTTTCCAAACACTTCATTACCTTATTAATGATGCTAATTAATAATTAGGTCAGGGCACCGATTCTCGTGCCGATGTCGGTCGACTGTCCCTCTCGCTCGCACATGATGTCACGCAAACGGGACAGACAGACAATCGAACTGATATTGAAAGATTGGCTTTGTATAACGCCGGTGACCTTGAACGACATAATTTGTATGGTGCCGACCGGAGCCTGATGAAATTATATAAAAACACGATAAAAAAATTGAGACAAAATTTGCAAAAACTAAAACAGTAGGTAGTCTTGCCTCGAATTTTTTATCTATATCGATATTTTTTATCGAATGAATTTGAGCTGACCCGTGCTCACTTCGTTGAGCATAGAAACCGTTTAATCCTTCCCTAGACTTCCACGAATATTTCAAGACCAAAAATAGCCGAATCGGTTCAGCTGTTCTAGAATTTTAGTGAGACTAACGAACAGCAATTCATTTTTATATAATACTACGTAAACACAACGTTCACAGCTTTTTTATCATTAGCCAATACAAACATGTTTTGCTTAGACGTTACTCTTGACAGCGCGACATATAATTGGCCATGTGAAAAACTAATCCTGCAACGTTAAAAGTTGGGCACGCGCCGCCCGACCCCCGGCCGGCCGCGGGTCGGTACCGCCGCGGCGCAAACAACTACGACACTGCATTTTAAATTTGTAATATCTTCGGTAATATTCGCTTAAATTACATGCTGTAAAAAGCATATTGATCTATAATAAATGCACAATTTACTTAATTGGATAAGGATAAATGCTGTATTGTTTAAAATCACTTTGTAAATTTAACCATTTTTTAGTAAAGGATAAAAATGGTGGGTTATCCCTAAGAGATAGACATATACCATCGCGAACTTTTTGGTTGAACTTCTTAAGGTGAACAATACTGTAGTACATTATTTTGGTCTATCTCGTAGGGTTCAGCCAGCGTTTGCAATATAAGCGCAAAAAAACGTGCTTATTTACGACATCACATTAGAAACCTTCAAATTTATCAGTCTCTACTCTACTATATTATGCATTATTAAAAAAACCGCATCAAAATCCGTTGCGTAGTTTTAAAGATCTAAGCATACATACGGACAGACATACAGCGAAAGCGACTTTGTTTTATACTATGTATTGAAGTAATAAAGTAAGATATGTTTTTTTTATTTGCCGATTCGATTCACGGCAGTAGAAATCGAATTAATGCATAGAGAAAGTTATTATCGAAATCGACACTCGTTTCATCATATTTCGCTATCTCCTATAGTTTCGGATATCGCCAAAAATACCCTTTTTAAAGATTCACTTAGTACGTACCCTGTATAAGCAAATATATGAAATTTAAGCAAAAATTTCTTGTTTATGCATTAAATATCTCTGAGAGTTGTTACATAATGATATTATGTATTTAAAACAACTAGATGTCAAAGATGACATTGACGTTGATGCCTAAGATAGTTTTAAGTTAGTCTCCTTGAGAGGCCCGGATAGGTTAGTGGGATCAGTGTACCTACATAGCTATTTATAAGATACTGTTTATTGTATTATCTACGTAGTAGAATAAAGTAAAATACGATTAACTAGAAGTGTATTATTGGACGTGTAATTTGAACCTAATAACAATAACACATATGCTGAGGCACTAAATATGGTGTCAGAAGAAGAAAAAGAAAATATTAACCAAAGAGAGGGTACGTCGAGAACGGCGAAAAAAGAAATTTCGAGACCGGCTGGGTGTGGTTCAACAACAATGACGACAATGGCTGCAAACGGAGTACAAAAGCTGGAAATTTCGACGGAAATCATCAACAATAATGCTGAAAACTTCAGAAAATGGACTCAATCGTTCGAGATATATTTGCTGGCGTCGGGAATGGAGAAAACCGAAGACAAAAGGAAGATTGCTATTATGCTACACTCTATGGGTGAAAAAGGTCTAAATATCTTCAACTCCTTCAATTTGGACCTAAGCAGTTCTACATTCAAACAAGTAAAGGAGAAATTTGTTGAATACTTTGAACCAAAGAAGAATTTGACAGTTGCAAGACACAGGTTCTTCACATTAAAACAACGTGTGAACGAATCATTGGACAATTTTCTGATGGAGCTAGAAAATGCAAGTCATTCATGTGAGTTTGGTACGCTTCGTGAATCCCTGGTGAAAGATATTCTCATTGCTAACATGGCCACAAACTTCTCACAAATTCGACAAAAGCTGCTACAAGAACAAGATCTCTCCCTGGAAAGAGCCAAGCTGCTGTGTAGAACACTCACTATGGCACAGAAGAGTGAAGATTCAATCAAAGGGGGTGAAAGAAGAGAAGATGCCACCGTATACAAGATACACAGAAACCGTCCGAACAGTTCTCCGTCATCATCGTTTTCATCGCACCAGCATAGGAGAAAAACCAGATCTCCAGTGCCGCATTATCAACAAAGAAGATCAGCCACACCCGGGTCCAGAACAACGTGCGGGAGATGCAACACAACACATGCTCATCGCAACTGCCCAGCATGGAAGCATAAATGCAGGTCATGTTTTAAATATGGACACTTTACTAATTTATGTTATAAGAAAAATAATGTCAGGAATGTTGTTTCTGAAGTAGACAACTCAAATCTCGATGATGAAGTAACAAAAAAAAGTGCTGAGAGATTTACTATAGGGACATTGTTCAACATTGAATCACAAAGTAATAGAAATAGCACAATTTTAAGTAAAAATGATAATTCTTGGCATTATTTTCTTAATATAAACAATAAAAGAGTAGATTGCATAATTGATACTGGAGCAGATATAAATATGATGTCTTTAGACACATGTAAAAGCTCAAAGTTGTATATTAAAAATAAAGACAAACAACAGTGTAAAAATTATAATATTTTTGCTTACAATGGTCATAAAATTCCCATAGTGGCAGTATCTAATGTATCCTGTTTATTAGATAATAAAGTTGAGCCTGAAACAATTACTTTTGTAATAACAAGTTTGAATTGTCCAACTGTAATTGGCTTACCAACTTGTATAAAGTTAAATTTAATAACAAAAAACTTCTCTGTAAATTGTCAAAATGACAATAAAATTGTGAAAAATATACATAACCTATATGAAAAAACATGTGACAATATTGTAATCAAATATAATGATGTTTTTCAGGGCCTAGGATGTCTTCCATATGAACACAGTATTGTATTAAAGAAGGATGCCATACCAAGAATAGATCCCCCGAGGAAGGTACCGTTTGCTCTCATCGAGCCGTTAAGGAAAGAATTAGAAATCATGGAACAACTGGGAATTATACAAAAGGTTAACAAACCCACGTTATGGGTAAGTAGTTTAGTCATTACCATGAAAAAGGCAGGAGGATTAAGGGTATGTTTAGATCCTAGATATTTAAATAAAAATCTATTGAGAAGTCATTATCCTATTAAAAATATTGATGAAGTCAGGTCAAAATTGTCTAAAGCTAAATATTTTTCCCACTTGGATGCGTTCTCTGGTTTTTATAATATAAAATTAACAAAAGAAAGTAGTGATTTGTGCACATTTCAGACCCCATTTGGTCGCTATAAATTTCTACGGTTGCCTTTTGGGATCAATACTGCAACAGAAATATTTTATAAAACTATGATTGATTTATTTGGGGACATTGAAGGCATAATTATTTGGTGTGATGACATATTAATATATGGGGAGACAATTGAGATACATAATAAGAGATTAGAATTATTTTTAGAACGGGCTAGGCAGGTAAATCTGAAGTTAAACAAGCTCAAGTGTAAGTTTCTTTTAGAAGAAATAACATATTTGGGTTATATTTTTAGCAAAGATGGTGTTAAAATTGATCCAGATAAAATTAAAGCTGTAAAAAATATGTCTACACCTAAAAATATTAAGGATTTACAAAGATTTTTAGGCATGTTAAATTTTTTAGCCCCTTTCATTGAAAACTTAGCAGACAAAACTAATGTCTTAAGAAACTTGTTAAAAAAGGATATACCATTCCTATGGGATGATAATTATCAAAAGTGTTTTGAATCACTAAAAGATATTATTACTAAAGCACCTGTATTAGCTAACTATAATTGCAATGTACCTTTAATTTTGTCAGTAGATTCATCCAAGAATGCAGTGGGCGCTGTAATCATGCAAAATAAGCGACCAATTGCATATAGCTCAAGAACATTGACAAGCTCTCAACAAAACTACGCTCAGATTGAAAAGGAATTGTTTGCTATACAGTTTGGTTGTAATAAATTTCATCAATATATTTATGGAGGTCTTGTTACCGTTCATACAGATCACAAACCTTTAATTTATCTCTTTAAAAAACCTCTTCATGAAGTGCCAGCTAGGCTGCAGAGAATGATGCTTGCGTTGCAAGGATATGACTTAGAAGTAATTTATGTACCTGGTAAACATATGTATATAGCAGACACGCTATCACGAGCTTCACTCACTGATACATATGTACCACAATATGAACAAGACTTACAATATCATGTCAATTCAATTTTTTCTAATATTTCAGTATCAAAGTCATATTTAGAGTCAATTTTAAAGGAAAGTAAACAAGATGAATCATTTAATTTGCTTAAATCTTATATAAAAAATGGTTGGCCAACAAGCAAAAACAAAATTAACTGTTTGGTAAAACCATATTGGAATATTCAAAGTGAAATGCATATAATGAATGATTTACTCTTTAAGGGCAATAGGCTCATAGTCCCAAAGGCTTTACAAAAGCAAATATTAGATAAAATTCACTGTGGTCATTTAGGTATAAATAAAACACTTAACATTGCTAGGGAAACAGTTTATTGGCCCAATATAAATGCAGACATTAAAAATTTAATTGAACAGTGTCTGGTATGTGCTAAATTTAAACCTAACACAAATAAGGAACCTTTGAAGTGTTATGATATTACACAACTCCCTTGGGAACGAGTAGGGGTTGATTTATTTTATTTTGATGGGGAGAATTACCTTGTCTGTGTAGATTACTATTCTAAATATTTTGAGCTAGCTTCTTTACATAAGAATTACAACGTTGATAACGTGGTGAAACACTTGAAATCATTTTTCGCACGCCATGGCATCCCACGATCATTAGTGTCGGATAATGGTCCACCTTTCAACTCATGTAAGTTCAAATCTTTTCTGGTTGAATGGGACGTGGAGCATATAACCACGAGTCCATATTATCCAAGAAGTAATGGTTTTTCGGAGAGCGCTGTAAAAATATCCAAAAATATACTACGTAAATGCGCTCAGGATGGATCTGATGTGTATTTAGCATTGCTACACTACCGGAACACAGCTAAAGGCGACTTTCCCAGCCCAGCATCATTATTAATGTCTAGGAGTTTACGTATGAATATACCTGTCCTGTGTAAAAAATTAAAACCGAATTTAGTAAAATTTTCTGTTTACAAAAAATCTTATGTCAAAAATAAAAACAAAATGACATATTACTTTGACAGATGTGCAAGGCAAAGGAATGAAGTCTTTAAGCCTGGAGATGACATTTATTTTAAAAAGAATCCCAAAGATTTTTGGACTCCTGGCGTAATACACGGAAATCTAGATTGTGGTAGGTCTCATTATATTACCGATATGAATGGTGTTATATATAGGAGAAATAGAGCGCATATTAGACATAGGAAAAATAGTTTAAAAAATATAAATCCTCCTTCCTCTTTTGCGGGTGACGGTAAAGTTGAATTTAAAAAAATAGATCCTTCTTATATGAGTCATGATACGTGCAATATACTTCCCATAAATCCTAGTTGTTTCACGAGTGAAAATTCTCAGGATATTAGTAGGCATAATGATAACTGTGTTCCTGTGGAAAGGCAAATAGGTACAGATTATGTTACCAGATCTGGTAGAACTGTAAAACAACCTAAATTGTACATACATGAGAAATTTAATTAGTAAGTTATATTTTGTAATCATGTATATTTTAAGCATTATTAAATTGTATGCGTTTCTCGAAAAAGGGAGATGTTACATAATGATATTATGTATTTAAAACAACTAGATGTCAAAGATGACATTGACGTTGATGCCTAAGATAGTTTTAAGTTAGTCTCCTTGAGAGGCCCGGATAGGTTAGTGGGATCAGTGTACCTACATAGCTATTTATAAGATACTGTTTATTGTATTATCTACGTAGTAGAATAAAGTAAAATACGATTAACTAGAAGTGTATTATTGGACGTGTAATTTGAACCTAATAACAATAACACATATGCTGAGGCACTAAATAAGAGTAATAATAATAAACGTTTATATAATCTATCTAAATACTATAAACGTTTTCACAATACCTGGTGTAACCGCGAAGCACATTGTCGGTATAAAATCAAATTACCGGAAAGTGCAGTCGTTCGAAACGTCTGCGCGAAAAAAACTACGACGGGCATCAATTCCGATCCGATTGCCGGCCGATTCCGACTCGCCGGCCGACTGCGGTTCCGGCCCAGTAGCGCTGTACGGTCGGACGGGTCCGATATCTGCTTGTCGGATGAGTTTTCACAATGCAAACTTTTTGTAAGTTTGTTTGATGTAAAGTATTTTATAACTTTTATTCTGTATCATAAAACGTCGATGAGATAGAAAAGTTTCGATAAGTTCTTAAACTTTCACAGTTAGATACGAAAAGCTAAAGTGATACCTAATAGTCATATTTTTCTCTGTAGGTATACAGCGTCTAAAAATTTGTGATAAAGAGGCAACATCGGTCATTTTCCATACACCAACAAGGTTCTACGCGACCCCGTGAGTAAACATCCTCTCTGGATAATAATTTTATTGCCACTAGAGGAACATTTTTTTCCTTGATATCTATGTATACTATTAGTAAGTCCCTACTTTTTCCTTTTTTCATAAATGGATTATTATGAAAAGATATACTTATAAACGTTTAAATACCTAAAAAATATGGCCATATTTTCGTCTGTGTTTAATATAATAGAAATCTTGAATATGATTACAGTAAAAGTATTAAATATATTTCCGTTGTCTGGTACCTGTAACACAAGTTCTTCGGATACTTAGCACGGGGCTAGATTGACGTGGTGTGAAGCGTCTATAGATATTACTATTATTATTATTTTAAGAAGTATTATTATATATGGTACCTATATGCGTATATGCAATAAGATATTTCTGGCTTCCAAAAAATGCAAAGTGTGTGTGAGTGCAACGCGATATCACGCGGCAATAATAATAATAATAGCTCCCCTCACCGATTTCGGTGTCGGTAGCCGATTTCATTGAAACCAGGCCAGCTACGCAGGAGTTATTTTACAGTGCCCAAGTGTGTGCGCAATACACAAGGACACTCTCTCTTCCTTTTACTCTCATAACCGTGTGTGTGGGACGGTAAACCGACACGACTGGCGAGCGAACAGGCGCAGGACCGACTTTTTATATGCCCTTCCGACGCATGGATCATCTTTCTTGTCTGACAATCAGGTGATTAGCCTGCATTGTCCTAACCAAACTTGAAAACAACATTTTTGTTGGTTCCAACGCGGGAATCAAACCCTCGACCTCCGGGTCGAGAGCGAAGCTCAGAACCATTAGACCACGGAGGCACTATAAAAATGTGAGGCGCGGCAATAATAATCAAATATCAAATATATGTTTTTATTATTATTATTAATACCCAATTACATGGAACTAGGTGACGAGCTCCGCGTACAATTGGTCCTTAATATTTACACGTGATGGACAGGTTGCCCTACAAGTTGTAAGACTTTTGTTACCGGGCGCCCCGCGGGACGTCACCGACACTAGGGGGGGGACAACTTGGAGATTACTTCCTTAATGACTACGTTAACTAATAACAGTTTGCGTGATATACTTCATAGGCCTCAACAAACCAATTATTGGTAATGTAATACCGATCGAGTTGCTGCTCGATTATCCAAGCAGGAACGTTTGAAAGTTCCATAAAAGTGAACTTATGTATCGAAAGATACTGGAGAATCTTACTGTATTAAAAATTGCTTAAGTTTGACGCCATGAAGTTTCCGCGCTAGTCTAGTACTAGCACGTACAGATAGGAATGTGTTGATATAATATTTTTTGATTAATTTACTTTAATGTGCGTTATAATAGTACTCTTTCGGAAATTTCG
This sequence comes from Celastrina argiolus, assembly GCA_905187575.2. Lineage (NCBI taxonomy): Eukaryota > Metazoa > Arthropoda > Insecta > Lepidoptera > Lycaenidae > Celastrina > Celastrina argiolus. Next base: position 779,918 of record LR994591.1, on the reverse strand, counting down.
AAGTTCAAAAACTAAAATATTAAATAGTTGTCCTAGTCTCGGATTCTAAAATTTGTTGGTAAAAACAGGATTCAACGACCACGCTAGTCATTCAATTAAATAGCCTAATAAATGTTGTCAGTTAGAACAAGGGGTCATCCATAAACTACGCCACATGAATTTTAGGAGTTCGTAACCCCATAGATCTATGACATAAAAAGACCAACGTAGAACATACGTTTATAATAAAAAGTTGCCATGCCATGTAAAGTTTTAGTTGAATTGCCAAAAAAAAATTGTTATGTTTCATTCGGAAATAAAATAATTTTGATGTTGTTTCAAAAACAATATTATACTTTGTGCTATTGACTGGCTTTTGCATTTATAAATCACTTTTTTTTTCGAATTGAAAAACTCCCAAATTAGCCGCACTGAAACTGCATACATAAATCATAGACACAAAAAATGTACCGACTACAGGGCCAAACTATGTAAAATTTTTGTGCGACCAAATGGCAGCTATTCTGCGCCGAATAAAAAGAGAATCACGAAAATCGGATCATTACCTCAGAGTAATCGGTATAGGTACATAGTAAAAATAACTGGCTGAATTGAGAACCTTGTTTTTTTGGAAAATTAAGTACATATTTTATTCAATCTCTCAATGCATCTGCAACGGAATTACTTGTAATACAAAACTATTTTGCAATCAAAAGCAATGCAAATATTCAGCGCAGTTGAAATGTAATTTGGGAACGATTAAAGAAATAGTTCGTTCAAGTTAAATATCCTCCGGAGCTCGGGGCGAAAGAAGTTGAGATTCCGAAGCTGGATTTAGGTGAGTTTGTGAAGTCGGACTTCGAATGGAATCTCAAACTTCGAAGTTCGAAGGCGTTCGATTTACTTTTGCGTTCATAATTTATGTATTACATCCGTATGTACATTTTAGGTACCTATTTATTTACTTTTGGTAGTGTACAAACCTATTGCAAGATACTAAAGTATTTTTATATCTTCATGCAGGTTCGAATCCTGCCTAAGGAACAAAAAGTTTTCTGTTTTCCTAGGTAATGGATGTGTATTAAATTTGTGTATTAAACATCCAACAAAAAATCATAATGTATACTAACTAGTTCCATCTGTAGAATCACCATAAAAGCAGTCCGGTTCAAATATTTTGTTGCAAAATTTTAAATTCAGTTTTCTCCATAATTATATTGTTTACAAATAATGTTTGTGACTTATTTGTCGAAATGTGTAATGAATAAATGTCTATTATTAAATATTTTTTATTTTTAGTTCTCCGTCAACTCTGTTGAAAATAAATAATATATCTAAAAAAAATATTACGACACGTCGTGTAGTTTCCGAGATAAACTTGTTTCAAATTCTAGACGCGATTTCATTTTCCAATACAATTCAATTTTACAAGAATTTGAAATAAGTGATATTTTTAAATGAAATAAGTAGAATCTATTTGTATAGATATTATAATAAAAATATGTGTCAAAAATTATTACGATATACCATGTAGTAAAAAATTAATTCTCGATGCGATGACGTCATTTTCCAGCGCTTGCTAGTGCTACAGGCCGCGAAATTCACAAGAATTTAAAATGTATGTAAATTAATTGATACTTCCTGAAATAAAAATCTGTGTATTTGTATATAGGTATGTGTCGCAGTCTTCTGGTTGAATCGGCTATTTAATTGAATGACTAGCGTGGTCGTTGAATCCTGTTTTTACCAACAAATTTTAGAATCCGAGACTAGGACAACTATTTAATATTTTAGTTTTTGAACTTCGAAATTTCCGAAAGAGTACTATTATAACGCACATTAAAGTAAATTAATCAAAAAATATTATATCAACACATCTGTACGTGCTAGTACTAGACTAGCGCGGAAACTTCATGGCGTCAAACGCTGTTTGACGCCATGAAGTTTCTAGTATCTGTTACTACGCGCGGAAACTTCATGGCGTCAAACGCTGTTTGACGCCATGAAGTTTCCGCGCTAGTCTAGTACTAGCACGTACAGATAGGAATGTGTTGATATAATATTTTTTGATTAATTTACTTTAATGTGCGTTATAATAGTACTCTTTCGGAAATTTCGAAGTTCAAAAACTAAAATATTAAATAGTTGTCCTAGTCTCGGATTCTAAAATTTGTTGGTAAAAACAGGATTCAACGACCACGCTAGTCATTCAATTAAATAGCCGATTCAACCAGAAGACTGCGACACATACCTATATACAAATACACAGATTTTTATTTCAGGAAGTATCAATTAATTTACATACATTTTAAATTCTTGTGAATTTCGCGGCCTGTAGCACTAGCAAGCGCTGGAAAATGACGTCATCGCATCGAGAATTAATTTTTTACTACATGGTATATCGTAATAATTTTTGACACATATTTTTATTATAATATCTATACAAATAGATTCTACTTATTTCATTTAAAAATATCACTTATTTCAAATTCTTGTAAAATTGAATTGTATTGGAAAATGAAATCGCGTCTAGAATTTGAAACAAGTTTATCTCGGAAACTACACGACGTGTCGTAATATTTTTTTTAGATATATTATTTATTTTCAACAGAGTTGACGGAGAACTAAAAATAAAAAATATTTAATAATAGACATTTATTCATTACACATTTCGACAAATAAGTCACAAACATTATTTGTAAACAATATAATTATGGAGAAAACCGAATTTAAAATTTTGCAACAAAATATTTGAACCGGACTGCTTTTATGGTGATTCTACAGATGGAACTAGTTAGTATACATTATGATTTTTTGTTGGATGTTTAATACACAAATTTAATACACATCCATTACCTAGGAAAACAGAAAACTTTTTGTTCCTTAGGCAGGATTCGAACCTGCATGAAGATATAAAAATACTTTAGTATCTTGCAATAGGTTTGTACACTACCAAAAGTAAATAAATAGGTACCTAAAATGTACATACGGATGTAATACATAAATTATGAACGCAAAAGTAAATCGAACGCCTTCGAACTTCGAAGTTTGAGATTCCATTCGAAGTCCGACTTCACAAACTCACCTAAATCCAGCTTCGGAATCTCAACTTCTTTCGCCCCGAGCTCCGGAGGATATTTAACTTGAACGAACTATTTCTTTAATCGTTCCCAAATTACATTTCAACTGCGCTGAATATTTGCATTGCTTTTGATTGCAAAATAGTTTTGTATTACAAGTAATTCCGTTGCAGATGCATTGAGAGATTGAATAAAATATGTACTTAATTTTCCAAAAAAACAAGGTTCTCAATTCAGCCAGTTATTTTTACTATGTACCTATACCGATTACTCTGAGGTAATGATCCGATTTTCGTGATTCTCTTTTTATTCGGCGCAGAATAGCTGCCATTTGGTCGCACAAAAATTTTACATAGTTTGGCCCTGTAGTCGGTACATTTTTTGTGTCTATGATTTATGTATGCAGTTTCAGTGCGGCTAATTTGGGAGTTTTTCAATTCGAAAAAAAAAGTGATTTATAAATGCAAAAGCCAGTCAATAGCACAAAGTATAATATTGTTTTTGAAACAACATCAAAATTATTTTATTTCCGAATGAAACATAACAATTTTTTTTTGGCAATTCAACTAAAACTTTACATGGCATGGCAACTTTTTATTATAAACGTATGTTCTACGTTGGTCTTTTTATGTCATAGATCTATGGGGTTACGAACTCCTAAAATTCATGTGGCGTAGTTTATGGATGACCCCTTGTTCTAACTGACAACATTTATTTATGTATATTAAATTATATATATTAATAAAATGATGTATATATATTTAATTTGTCAAAGTGAATAAGATACAGTATAAAAATATATTAAATGTTTGTTACATTTTATATATCTTCAGGGTGCCCACTACCTCACAGCCTACTTTTTGTAGGACCGACTTTTTGAATGACGTGTGCGTTTTACTAATGCAATCAATATGTTCTATTGACCACTTAAAAAGTCGGTCACGGATTGTCGCTCCTGAACACCCTTGTACAGACAGAATTAAAAACAGATAATAATCATTCCTCATATCCTCCCTGCTAACTGGTTGTAGTATTGTAAGGGCGCGCACGTGACGTCACAGATGGCGCGGGAATTCGCTTTACGGCTGTTTAATGACCACGTAGCACTCACGCGGTTAACGGCCGGGTAACGATCACGACGTGGTCGTACTGACTCGTGATCGTTTATGACCACTTGTCGTAAATTATGCCTGATTAGGGACGTTGATTGGTTATTAATGTTATGATAGGTATTTTTGTTATTATTGACCAGGATAATTATGATCGTCTTTGAAATAGGTATTTGAGGAATAATCATACAGAGTGAATCTTTAAAAAGGGTAGGCGATATTAAAAACGAGATAGGTAGTGAAAAATGACATAATAATCTATATATATATTCCCGTGGTGAAGATAGACACGGATTTTAGAAATTACGACATCAATAAAATAAATCCAACCGGCGAAATACTTTTATTTGGACGAGTCTGCAATGTATCAGTGTACTTTGTGGGTACTTTTTAACGGAGTAAGCATTCTTCACAGGTAGCCGCGACATCATTCACGGTGAGATGAAAAGTGCCCCGTTCCTCGCCGATGGAGGTATCTATTCATACTAAATAAATAATAAATAAATCTCTTTATTTCGGACAACAAACCAATCCATACTTAATCTAATCTATTGGGTTAGTAAAAATCTTATCCTATATTAAATTTAGTATTCTATTTTATATAATGATTTTGTCTTGTCTAACATATGTTCGATCAGTGGACAATTCCCACTGTCGACTATCTGCCTCAGAACGCTGTGGCGGCTGCCGCGGAGTCTGGCTAGAAGTGATGCGGTCTTCTTGCGCAGGATAGCTTCAAAGCTATCGACATCCGCTAGGGCAAACATCGCGGAGGCGCTGCAGAACCGCGGCAGCCGCAGCAGCGCCCTGAAGGCATTGTTGTATTGAGTACGTAGGGCATTGTAGGCCTTCTTAGTATAGTTGGTCCATAGGCTGGAGGCATAGAAGGATGTACAGTATGCCTTAAAAAGAGTAATTTTAACAGCGACCGTGCTGCGACTGAATCTATGTACCAACATGTTCGCCATGACCGACAACGCCCTACGCTCCCTGACTATGTCTATATCGTCTTTAAGTTCGTCTGTTACTAAGTGTCCAAGATATTTAAAAATATACACTCTTTCTAGAGGTTCGTTGTTCAAATAAATAGGGGGGACATTTTTAGGACACTTACGACCGGCCTTAAAAACCATATATTGCGACTTTTTAGTATTATATTGTAAACCATGTGAGACAGCAAATTTCTCACAAGCACCGAGCCAGCAGTACCATGTCGTCCGCGTAACTAATATTGTTGACGCACACGTTACCGATGTGGCAACCGACACGCATACCGCTGAGCTCCCGTATCAGTGCATCCACGTACAGGCTGAAGAGCCTCGGTGAGCTCAGCCCCCCCTGCCTCACCCCGCACTCCATCCTGTACGGCTCCGAATACTCATTCGCCCATCTCACGTGGTTCACCTGATTACAATACCAGTACTTAAGCAGTTTGGTACATCCATCGGGCAAACCTAAACCTTCCAATTTACTCCACAGGATGTCGTACGAGACAAGATCGAAGGCTTTGCTGAGATCAAGGAAACAGGCGTAAACCGGTGTATGTCTATCCGTGTAATATTTGACAGTGTGCTTCAAACTCATTATTGCAGTCTCAGTTGACAGTCCGCGCATGAAACCGTGCTGGCCATCATGGAGACAGCACTGATTTGCCAGCATGGAGTTAAGCACACTATTAAATATTTTAGCTATTATTGTTGCTAACGATATCGGCCTGTAGTTCGATCTGTCTGATACGTCACCACAGCGGTTTTTAGGTATCGGAATTACAGTAGTTCTGATCAAATCTGTAGGTTAGTAAGAGTGTGCTATACAAACATTGAGTAATAGTGTCAGAAGGATTTTTTTATTTTTATTTATTAAATCAATAAAAGAATTACATAAAAAAACTTAATCTACACAGTGTAACATAAACCATTACTGGTTTTTCCGCACACTGCTAATTGAACTTAGTATAGCAACATAGCCTAGTCAGTGATGCCAATTGACAAAAAATACAATGATTATTATTATTGTTTGCGACGATGAATCCATAGACTATATTCTACAGTCGGCAGTGTAAAAATGGCGTATTTTACTGTGTTTAGTTTTTTATTTGGTGTTTAAATATTTTAATTATTGTTTAATGAGCGGTTTTTATTTTGACAGTTCTACTAGTTTAAGAAAAATGCTGATAGATGGCATTAAACCTAAGTAATATGTCAAGTCCTGTGTAAAATGTCAATTTCCGCTTTGTTTTTTGTTTGTTTACCTTTCAGCTTTCTTTCTTTCACTTGCAATAGTTTATTATTTATTAATAGTGCCCTGAGAACTAAACTAAACATGGCTAGTCCATGCGTAGTACAATTTTGTAAAAATATAGGTAACCACCGCTTTCCCCAAGATGAAACTCGGAGATCAAGATGGATAAAGGCTATCAAACATATAAAAACAGGATTAACTAAGTATAAGAAAAAATTCCTTCTTATGTTCAACTCACTTTACGCCAGCAGATTTCATCTCTCCGTCATCACATTTGGCAAGAGCCCCAAGAGGTAAAATCTTAGCGTCGAGTCGAAAATACTCGGCAGCAGGCTGAAATTTGGCATGTATATTCCTTAGAATGTAAGTATCCCCTATACTTACATTCTAAGGAATATAATAAAGTACTAAACAAGAACTTCCCGAAATACCCACGGAAACGGGTGAAAAGTGTGATTAATTATTTGTTTGAAAAATCTAAGATGTTGAAGCCAGCGAGCTATAATGCATGTAGGTTTCCTCGGAAGTGTAGGAGATCACCAAGAAAGGAATTTGCAAGGATTATTTTTGTGTATGAAACAGCATCTGGCAACCCTATTAACCACCCAACAAAGATCACAGATTTTTTTGACATATTACAATATGCAAGCGCCATCTTACGGTAGTCTCTGTACCTAAAAGTGACACTTCGAAAACCCCTCATTGTTATTAAAATGCGTTGGATAATGAAGTATTATAATCCTTTTCAAGTGACAGTTGACTACATGACACGTCAAATTACTAAATATTTTTAATGTTTTATTGCATGTTGTACCTATATTATTTCTATGTCCTTAAGGGCCGAAATTGTGAGACAAAATAATAAAAAATGTATTATGTAACAACTGTTGTAACCAATTTTTTTGCAATAAACGAATTTGAATAAAAAATGAATTTAATATTCCGATGAAAGTGTTGATAATTGTTTACAATAAGTGAATATGTGAAATTTTCGATGTTTTTGGGTTCTTAACGTTAAGGACTTATGGTTTAACTTAAACGGGACGAATTGTACAAGGTAGAGTTACACAAAGCGATTATCCAACATCTCCAATTATCTTCTCTGAGTCTCAGCCCTCATCTCCCTCCCATTTGCGAGTAACAAGACGTTCCTATTGCACATCACTACTCCGTGTACAATATAGTGATGAGCCCCATTAGACGCAGGCACGTAGCGCGTCCGATGGACGGACAGTATCGCGTACATGTCCTTATTAGTGATGTGCCGGATGGTAGAAAATGTATATCCCCGGATACGGATATGGATCTTGGAGATTATTATTTATTCGATCGTTACCGGCACCCGCGACCTTGAAGTGATAGTTGTCGTCACGCTTGCCACAACGTCTAATTATAAAAATGATGTTATATTAAATTTGATTGATCTCATTATAATTAGATAAAAAATATGTATTAGTTTTTTTTATTGTCATAAGAGTGACGATATAAGTTGCTATAATATTGGTCTCATTATAAAAATTCTTTTAAATATGTAGTATTGCTATAACTACTACATAAATGCTCTTAATCTTATTTTATAGTCATTTGAATTCTACCTAATCACCTGTAAAAGACCCGCGTGAAAAGTAACGGACACGGATACGCATATGTATTTTCTCCTCGGATATGCGCGGATACGGATATCCGGAGCACCACTAGTCCTTATTAATCGAAGCTCAGTGTCCACATACTACATATTGTGTTTATTGAACAGCTATGGTGCAGGAAATGTTATGATGTTTTCCGAGAATCATGCAAACGTAGTAGTGTGAAATGTGTCACAGATAAAGTTAGAGAAAGGTGTGCTGCTTTCAACAGAACTATTTAAGAATAATTCCAATAAATCCCTAACATAACCGAAAGAAAATAGCAATAACGGACCCAACCTCAATTACTTATACTATAGCGTACGTTTTGAGACAGTAAACTTGTTTTAATTTATTATATTATACACAAATTTAATACAGATCCATGACCCAGGAACATTGAAAACTTTTTGTTCCCTGGGCGGCATTCGATCCCGCGACCTCTTGTTCCAACAACGCGCTCAACCACTGCGCTACGGAGGTCGTCAAATTGACAGCCAATCAAGCGTGATCGCTTCATTGGCTGTCATTTCGGAGGCTGATGCCTACATTATCCGGACCATAATTATTGTCCAACACCGAAACGACTCTCGGATTCGAAAAACGTGAACCGAACCACCGGAACACGAAAGTCGCGGAGAAACGTTAATATGCAACTTAAATTCAGTTCACCGGCTACCCAGTACCTCTTTAAATTCTTTGATTAGTTAATAACATAAAAGCATTTTCCGCACGACTGTCCCGGGCTCTCCACATTACCCGGTGCCTGTACCCGCATACCCTCGCACAGCACTCGATCGTCAAAGCTGCAACTATTGCCTATTGAGCGGGGGCCCCGTGAAAAACGCCACAAAGGTAGCAATTAAAGACGATGCATTAGGTGCAGCGAGCGAGGCGGGCGCAGCGGGGCGAGGAGGCGAGGGGGGCAGGCGAAGGGGGCACTAACTCACTTATGCACAGAGCGGCGGCTCTTATTCAATTTGAGCCGATTTATTGAGTGTAAATTGCTCCAGACTGAGGGAATGTATCGGGCAAAAAGAGCACGGCGCCCCCGGCTGCCTACACCTACCTACACCTACCTAATAACTAATACCTACGAAGGTAGTCCAGACCGGACAAACGCCAGCGGCCAATTTGAGCGCTGCAATGTAAATTGGTTTTTAACGAGATATCTCTAAGCAAAGCCATTTACATATTCCCATCAACTTATATGTATATGTACATGTAAGTATGTACCTACGTACTTAATGATTTAACCAAGATATTTTAATTAAAAGTACGAAAGTTTAGCTACTCTCAGTAAGATTCCTAAGTTTACTGCTAATTTAAGTCCTAATTTTACTTCATAACAGGGCCTAATTATGTAATTTCATTTAAATAGGAGAATATAGCATACAAATAACTCGATGTAAATAAAACGTTTTGTTTGTCACCCAACTAAACTAAACCCTTATTATATGCGACCGTTATAAGCTGCATAATACCCAACACACAATACAGGAATTGAGTTTGTAAACACAATACACGATTAAATTATACGATATTAAAGTTATTCGGACTCTGGGCGATATTATTTTTGCAATAACTGTGCGGTATTGACAGAGCGGGATCGGTCATGGCTCACGTGACGTCACGAGGGGAGGGTTATTAGTTTAAGTCACGGTGTTCACGGTAGCGATATTCGGGGGTTCGTTTTTGCTAGCATTTAAGGCTTAAATATATTTCATATTTCCTTTGCTGTATATATTATTATTCGCCTGTTGAGCGTTATTCTCTAATACTTCACTCACTGACTGTATACAGGATTTTACCTGAAGGTCTGCTAATCTGGGGGCACAGTTGTGCTCCCGCCAAGTCTAGCAAAAATAGGACACGATCGTACCATCATTTTTTTAAATCATCTCAGGCTGCAATAATGAGACGCACCTTTTTACTTACACTTTTCCACTTTTATTACGTTTTTATAAGAGTTTTCACAAACTTATAAAAAGGTAATAAAAGTGGAAAAGTGAAACTTGTGTCTTATTATTGTGAACATGCATTTTCATCAAAAACAACAGTAGGTATATTCAATCAGTTACAGCCCAGGCTATTCTCGTCCTCTCTTCTAACTTTATTAAAATAAACCAAGTTGATTTGAACTTGACATCGCATTTAATTAGAGATCTGTCAGATTGAAATCCAGTATCGATCCATTAAGGTGACATTCAAGATAAGAGTAGCTCTCAGATCGTAGCGGAGCCGTGTCGGAGCCGTGCGGAGCGACACTATAGCGACACCCGTCAATATTGACCGGCGCGGATGTTTGCTGATCACCCTCCACGGTGTGGACACAGACACCCGGCGTGCCGGGGGACGGAGAGACGGGGGACGGAGGGACAGGGGACGAAGGAAAGAGAACTGAAGATATCCCAAAACATCTTGGCAAATACAATAAAGTTTGTATGTTCAGGCAACTTATTTACATACTTTTTTTATTTAAATAAAGTTTCCCTAAAAATATTTTTTTTATTTTTGAATAAGAAAAAGTTGTAATTTGCAAAATACACGTCATTAATGAGAAAATGTAGTATAATCATATCCCAAAGTTACTTTTGTATCATCACACAAACCAGCGCTTATTTTATTGGGGCCAAAATTAAATAACCTCCACATCTATAGGCCGGCTTAATATTTATGATGTTAGGCCTTAAAAAAATAAAAGAAAAAAAATACCTCCACATCTTTATACTAATAGTAATATTATAAAGCGGAAGCGGAAGTTTGTTTCTATGTTTGTATGTTTAAACGCGCTAATCTCGGGAACTTCTGGTCCGATTAGAAGTTTTTTTATTGGATAGTCCATTTATAGAGGAAGGCTTTAGGCTATATAACATTACGCTGCGACCGATAGGAGTGAAGCGTCAGTGAGAAATGTTGCAAAAACGGGGGAAATTATTCACATTTTAGGACTTTCGTTGCGTGTGCTGCTTATACGGTTTAAGTTACTCAAAAAATATGTATGAATGAATTTTTCTTTTTTAATAATCACAATAACAAAAACCAACGTGAGCAATCAAAAGATAATCGCGATAGTGTTGCCGACAACCACGCGAACGAAGTCGCGGGCACACAGGGACAGCTAGTCTTCATACAAAACACTTCAGACTTCACTTTTTTGCTTTCAATGGCTCAAACGATTCGAAATTGAATCCGCTTATTGAGTCTGGGATTTGTCGCCCGGCGCGGCGCCCGGGGCGCTTTCGACCAATAAGCGACTGTTTGCCGCCGCACGCCGGGCGTCAAAGAGACTATTGTAGCGTTGAATACGAGGTCTGTATATAAGAAAAGTGTTGTGTAAGTGTATAGGACTAATACACATCAGCCGTGTACATCTTCTTCGTCTTTATTATCGGCTATTTTTAGTCTTGAAATGTTTGTGGAAGTCCCGATAAGGTTTAAACGGTTCTTCACAAACTGTTTCTACTTTGAGGAGAACGAAAGCACGGGTCAGCTGTAATATTATGTATTTACCAGTAACGTGGGTTTTGTAACCTTCACAGCCTCGTATCTAGAAAACTGCAACTTTTCAGTAGAGTAAAAAAATGTAATAATTTTAGATTTTATAATAACATGTATTTTTTTTAATGAGGTTCAGTTATGTTTTAGATCTGGTTTTTTAAGTGACCTAAAGTATATAAAAATAAAGTTTTATAGTATCGAGAAAACATTCATTTTTCAGATCCGAGATTCAGATTTTTTTTAGATACGAGGTTGAAAAGGCAAAGCGACGAATTAAGGTTCGCTAAATGACAAGCGAACCGTATGTTGCACTTAGCGAAGCTTATGTCAAATCCCATACATGTTGTTTTCGATCTTCGTAAAGTAATAATAGCGATGGCGTCTTGAATCTATACTAATATTATAAAGCGGAAGAGTTTGTTTGTTTGTTTAAACGCGCTAATCTCAGGAACCACTGGTCTGATTTGAAAAAATATTTTTTTGTTCGATAGTCCATTTATAGAGGAAGGCTATATAACATTACGAAACATCAGTGAGAACTGTTGCAAAAACGGGGAAAATTATTCACGTTTGGGGACTTTCGTTGCGTGCGCTGCATAAACGGTTTAAGTCACTCAAAAACCACGCGAACGAAGTCACGCGAACTGCTGGTGTAATATAAATGTAAGAAAAATAAGGCGACTTTTTCGACTAAGCCTATGTGAAGCCTTTTACTCAAAATTATCTATATTGTTTTAATTCCTATGATAGCCACTAAATTATTTTTGGCGCTAGTGTCGTGTCAAAAACGAAACAAATGTGCATTTAAACAATTCAGCGAGCGAGCACAATTTTTTTCAAGTTCAGCAAGCGATTGCGCGTCTTTCACACGACTTTGGATAATCGCAAATTTTTCGTAATCAGCTGGCGGATCTTGTGCTATTTCTGGACATTCTACAAGGTGTAAAATAATTGAGTGATAATACTCAAGGGTGTGTATGTGCAACGTAGAGTATACTGCACCAGCGCTGAAAAAGTTACTTTTGACTTTAATTTTTGTATGAGAATTGCCCCAACATCATAAATTTACTCATACAATAATTTTTAAAACGAAACTCTTTCCGCGCTGGTACCTTCACAGTAAACTCTACATAGGGGGCACATACACACCCTAAAGTATTATCACTCATTAATTTTACAGCCTGTATATGCACAGAGCTACAAATATTCTACGAGTATACTGTAGTCAGCGCGTTCCACTTTTTGTTTCACAAGACATTTTGTACAACAAAATTGCATTTTTAATATGTCTCCCAAGGCGTAAGTCTGAAACTTCATATTGTCGACATACAGCTACAGGAGACGGACCGTATATTGCGGTGGGCAAATACCGCCAAATATAAAATGCACGGCCGGCGGCGCGCAGGTGCGGGGCTGGGGAGATCGGAGGTGCATAATGTAGTACTGGCTCTAGGAAGAACCTTTGTTTATACATAATGATTCGTGGCTCATATTAAGCCGAATATAGTGTGAAGAGAAGTTCAGCATTTTTTGTTAAGGCACCACCCATAAATAACTTAATGTAATTAAAAAGATAAAAGTTCTAAAATTACCACAAGGAGTGAATCTTACTATGCTGCGGCTCGCGGGCTCCTAGTCTATACACACGAACGCACTGGTCGTTGACCTAACACCTGACCAGGATTGAAAATCATCTCTTTTGTGACTTTTATGGAGATCTTTGATCGCGATTTATCGCGTTATGGTAAGTAATTTATATGAGGTGCCAAAACAAAAAAATGCTCTACGCGTCAGGAATCACCCGGTAAAAAACTCTTCAAAGTCAACATTAGATAATATTGCTGACGAATTAATCAATTATGCTAAACAATTATATAAAAATAATCATATAAATACCTATATATTTCTCAGGAAAAAGTAAAGTGACAAATTTAGGTAATACCTAAAGTGCAATGCGATTGGTTGAGATGTCAGCATTGTATGTCTAGCGGCCCAATGAGAATTGGCGCGCGATATTTAAAATATTATTTATGAAACAAAACGATATAAACTAAACAAAATAACTACTAAAGATTTAAATTATCCTTAGATTATCTGATACAAAAGTTTGGGTCAGATAAACTGAAATGCGCGGGAAGTGAAAAAACTTCAATTTTGAAGAGCTATCTGAAAATGCTTGGCCGATTCTCGGTCTTGGCAAACACTGGCACTCAACAAACAGGTTTCTTTTTCTTCGCCGCAGTCGGGTAAAAAATATATCATACAAATTAACCAAAAACAGCTCGCGCCGTACATCATATTATGCAGCTGTCGTGATATAAACCTCTGTACCGCCCGGAAGTGGCGCCAGCTGCCGTCACTTCCTCTTATTGCTGACCAGAGCCTCCACAGTACAACCTTCACGCGAATACCACCCCTACTACCTAACACATACAGTTCAAAACACCACGCCCGCGCCGAAATGAACCCGGCTAGTTAACAATGCAAATACGCTTTGCAATTATTAAAATGACCTCTACTACAACGCGATAAGGTGCACAGTGTTAATACAATTTAGACCTTAGAGAAACGTTTCCGAAGTCTATGTAGTTTTTTGCACAGTGCGACCACGAAAACAAACAACATGCGGCTAATGACACGCGGGTAAGTTAGCTCTTTAAACGTATTTGTTTTGTGGAACGCTACTTTTCAGCACGTACCTTTTTCTACAATATGCTACTGTCACTAATTATCTTTTGTTTGACTTTAATATAGTCAGTAGATACTAGATGTCCTTGCAAGCATGTCCAGATGACTACATATAACTATAAGGTGTAAAATAAATGTGTGATAATACTTTAGAGCAGGGCTTGAATAACCGAAAAATATCGGTAATAACGGTAAACGGTATGACGTCATACTTTTAATTTATGGTAACCTTATATAACGGTACCGCTATTATTTCGGTACCGCAAAATTATGGTATCAATATTTTTTCAGATACCTAAATCTGTAAAATAACGGTTTTATAAGTAGGTTGAGTAAAGTTTCGAATTGACAACGCCGCGCCCACGCGGCGTACTTGCGACGTTGCTCTGAATTTTTTCGGTACCGAAATGATTTCGGTTACGGTAGCGACAAAATATAACGATATTGAGGTATAACCATACCGTAAAAGAATAAAGGTATATTTCGTTATTTTGCGATACCGCGATGGTGAATTTCAACCGTTTTGACTCAACCTTTAAATTCAAGCGATGTCGTAATTTAGTACCGGTTTAATACCTTTATATCTGTACCGCTTTCAAGCCCTGCTTTAGAGTGTGTATGTGCCTACTATGTAGAGTTTACTGTGAAAGTACCAGCGCTGAAAAACTTGCTCACTAACTGTTTCAGCGCTGGCGCTTTCATAGTTAACTCTATACATCCCATATATATGGGAACCAACACCCACCCTAAGGTATTATCACTTATTGACTGTATGGTCATCTGGACACACTTGGACACATACTACGATGTGATGACATCAATCTGGTGAAAAAATCACAAAAGAAAACACGTAAGAGTATTTACGCATCATTTTAGCTGAATCGGTCCAGCCGTTGTTACAGCGCACGCGATACAAGAAACTTTGAAGGTAGTTTTTTACACCTTCGGTCACATTATTAGGGTTTTAGTAAGGAACCCTATCTTTTTGAAAATATAATATTTAATAGCCAATGTTCAGCGCTAATGTATAGTAAAGTCAGTGTAGTTTTAGAAAGAATAAAATTGTTCATATTATGGTTTCAGCGGTTTCAGAGCCTATTTATTCAATACAAACAAATAAACAATCAAATGTTTATATTTTGTTTGTTTGTATTGAATAGGTTCCTCTTTATAGTATTAGTACAGATATAGAAAATAGTTACAGTCAAGAATACAGTAGTCAATGTGAAGATTAATGATAATATGATGATGATAAAAATATAGTATATCCCATAATAAAAATACAAACGCAACATTAAAAAGCAAGCAAGATTCCAAACCTTCTTAATATTAACAAAAAATCATCGAAATGTAAATTATACTCGAGTGCACATTAGCATAACCCCTAAGCTATCTGTAATAAACCGGCCAAGTGCGAGTCGGGACCACGCATACAGTTCCGTCGTCACTGTGATTTAATTTTAAATATCTCGCTTTCTTTAATAATTTTTTGTATGAAATCCTTCAAGTAAGAGTAAATCATTTTAGAAGTTTAGGCCTCTGTCTTTTGAACCAACAAAATTGTTAACGTTATACTTATTCTATTAATAAAAATCATCCCCACTTTATGTATGGTGGAGCCACATAACGTCTCTTAACCTTCACGGTCAGCAATCAGAGCACATCTCTCCTGGTTCAGCGCGTAGCATCGGCCCGCACGGCAGCACTCCGACTCACTAGAGCCCGTGCAGCAGCAGCACAGTTCCGACTCACTGGGACTCACTGGCACTGGCGACTCAAGTTTCGACCTCCGGTCTTCGGGGGGGAGTGATGTGGTGGTACAACTAGCGCCACAATCCTGCATCGCGCTATCGAAGTTTTCTAAGTCCGGCGCTATATATACGACATCTGAAAACTAGTACAGTGGGCTTCGGCCTGACCGAGCATACCATCTAGTGAGGGCGGAGATCTCCCTTTGGGGCTTCCACTTGCACTCCCACAAATCTAAAACTTTTCAGTAGTGTAAAAAAGTTAATAATTTTAGATTTTAATTATGAAACGGATTTTTATTGAAATGAGAATCAGTTAAGTATAATATCTAGCTTGTATTAACCTAAAGTGTATTATGTTTTACAAGCTAGATATTATCGAGAAAACATAGTTTTTTTAGATACGAGGTTTAGAAGGTAACGCGATGAAAAGTTAGTTTTTCGTTTATTTTTGTTAATATTGGATTTGGGTTCAGGAAATAAAAAACCTGCGTTTCACAAGTTCACGTTTATCGGCGTCAGTGACTACTGACTAGCCCGTGTCACTGCGCAAAGAACACTGACTTTAATACATAATAATATGTAGACACGATAAAATAAAGGTTTCATCTTACTGTTATGATGCCAATAACCTCTCTAAGAGGACCAATATTAGACTAAGGCCAGTATAATTAAAACAATCTCAAACCCATCCTCACCTTGAGAACCTATTTGACAGATAAAAAAACGTTTCGTTTCACGTTTAAAAATGAAGGTGAGGTTGGGTTTGAGATTGTTTTATTTATACGGGCCTTAGTCAAGCATCATTGCAAGCATCATCATCAAGCAAATGTGACATTTGACAATACATTGTTTTAAACCTCATTCATAATGGTATAGCATTATGTAGCACGGATCGGAGGGCCGGCCGTGGGCGGACGAAGATGCAACTGTAAGGCTTCCGACTTCCCGAGACGGGATCTAGGGAACCCTACAAGGGATACAAAAATTACACGGAGGAAATCGCAAATTTTCCGCTGGACTTCGAGTCACTTCGCTCCGCTGACCGCGACCCTTAAAGAACCCACCTTGAGGCATTTCACCCCCATTCACCCCCCTACGGTGGGAGGTGGGGGGAACATCCGTTTACATTCGGCGGGAAAATATTTGCGCAGCGTGTTTGCGAACTAGCGCCGGATAGATTACCGCTTGCTTCAGTTAGTCGATAGCACTTGGGCCTACTTGAACATACACCGTGGGTTTAGCACGAACAATTGCGTATTTTTATTGCACGAAAAAATAACAGCATATTCGTTCATTTCAATAAGTAAGCTCTAAAATAAAAGTTTAAAATTGACAACAAATCGGTATTGAAACCGGCTGCATGTGACGTAGTAATAAGACACTTATGTCGAAGCCTATTTTTGTTTTTGAACTTCGTGGTCGTAATAAGAGAAGGCAACGAAATCTCATTCGGCAATTTACGAATACGTAGTCAATTGTTCGTCAATTGTTCGTGCTAAGCCCACAGGAGTATG
Source organism: Celastrina argiolus (assembly GCA_905187575.2). Taxonomy (NCBI): domain Eukaryota; kingdom Metazoa; phylum Arthropoda; class Insecta; order Lepidoptera; family Lycaenidae; genus Celastrina; species Celastrina argiolus. Next base: position 762,430 of record LR994591.1, on the reverse strand, counting down.
ATTAAGTCCCACAGGAGTTTGTGTTCTGTCTGCTTAGTCTAACTGATGTCAAGACTAGTTATTAGACTGATAACTTGAAGGTAACACTTTAATCAACAATACACTAGATATCGTGTCAGAAATCCGTCTCGGCGAATATCAGCTCACTAGAAAAGTGAAGTGTTATTTTATACTAGCTGTGCCCGCGACTTCATTCGCGTGGTTTTTAAGTGACTTAAACCGTTTATGCAGCGCACGCAACAAATGTCCTCAAATGTTAATAATATTCCCCGTTTTTGCAACATTTCTCATTGGCGCTTCGCTCCTATCGGTCGCAGCATAATGTTTTATAGCCTAAAGCCTTCCTCTATAAATGGACTATCCAACAAAAAAAAGATTTTTTCAAATCGGAGCAGTAGTTCTTGAGATTAGCGCGTTTAAACAAACAAACAAACTCTTCCGCTTTATAATATTAGTTTTATACAGGGTGTAAAAAGAGCAGTCAATATAAATTCGTGGGGTAACAACCAGGCAAGAGATATATCCATTGGTACTAGTCATTTGCTTTTAATCCACTGTTTTAAAAATTTGAAAATTTTCAATAGGCAATGTACAACGTGCATAACACAGCGATCGCTGAGAGGTCAATAGCACGTGTATGACGTTCATTACGTACTAGGGCAAAAATTATAAAATTTAGGAATTTAATGCAGAACGTTGTTCCAAACAGTTCAGCCTTGCGACTAAAATAATAAAGTGCAAAAAAATTTTTTTTTTTTTTTAATAAATAATGAGAAAAATTCATTTCTAGAATCACTCATGGTCCTATAATCCTATCCCAAAGTTATAGTGACCGCTCTTTTTACACCCTGTATAGTTTGTCGCAGAACAACACACATTTTAACTCAAATAAAAAGATTGTAATTCGACTTTATGTGTATTTTAATGACACTAAACAACAGACTTTATAATTTTATTGTCAGCACTGTGTTCTGGTTACTGTGATCTTGTGTTGTGCGTTCTCCCTGTTTCGTTTGAACTAAATTGAATCTTCCGTTACGAATACATTTTTATATATTTTTTTTGGATCCTAATTATAATATCAATAATATCTATGGGCGCTTAACATGTCAGTCTGGCCCCGTGGTTAGTATCCGAAGAACTTGTGTTAGAGGTACCAGACAACGGAAATATATTTAATACTTTTATACTATACACATATTTACGATTAACTATATTAATACACAAATTTATACACATCCATGACCCTAGAAAGAAAACTTTGCCCCTTCGCCGGGATTCGAATTGCGACTCAAGCTTCGACGCTCTCAACCACTGCGCTGCGGAGGTTGGATATTGACAATAACTAAGGTAAACTTTTATCTATCGCCTCAGAATCGTGCTCTAGAAGCCAGCTGGCTTACTCCCGACACAATCAAAAATCAAATCAGTTCGATCTCAACGGCTTTTAATTTTTTTATTTGGTGGATTACTTTCAAACTAACCAAGAGAAAATAGTTAGATCGTAATTTTTTGTACTCCCGATCATATCAATCGACTGAAAATCAAAATACACAAGCGACAATTTATTCGGGTGTACGCAGCACGATCGTATATGAACGAAAATCGAATCAGTTTGGAGAGTAAGGCTGCGTGTCCACTGACGCGGAGCGGGACGCTGAGAGAAACTTGCAATGCTCGAATTGCTCCGTTTCAAAGTGGAGTGGAAACGCAGCCTTAGGCCCCTGAACGGAATTCGTATGTTACACCTCCGTGTTACCAGTAGGTACAGACGCGGGCGGGCGCAATATATCGCGGTGTTCGTACTCCGCGGTGTCTCCGGCGGCATCCATCACAGATATTGGCGCCCTCCCGTCACCTGTCGACATCGACCGGGAACATTGGATGTGCCGCTTGTTCCAATATTACATTTACTTTTTAGTTAGTAGTTAGTCACAGTAGTAGTGTTTTTAGTTCGGGTGCTATTGTAAAAGAAAGTAGCCAAAGAACGTTTGTGTGCAAAAGCTTACTATACAGTAAATGATTTTATGAATGACAGCACACCTTGGGAATAAAGTAGCCATCTGCAAGGCTATATTTATATACTATAAAATTACTGTACTTTTGTTATTTAGTTTTAGTTCTGACATTTGTAAATCTTAAAAAGAGCAATTTTCCATCTTTTTGGTAAAAGATGGCCCCATGCGAGTTTCTTACGCCGGTTCTTATCGCTGGGCTAGTTCCCGAACCGGTGGTAGACATCAAATAGTCACGACGTTCAGAAAACATTTTGTAAAAATTTATTCTGAATAAAATGTTTTGATTTTGATTTTGATTTGTGTACTGAATTTATTTATGAATAGAAATGTAACGATAATATGTAATGTGTCTCAGTTTGTACAGCGCGCGAACGCATTATACTATACTTTGTACAATATTATTGTAATTACTGTGTTTATTTTAGATTGTGTTGAATAAATATTATATTTTACATTACATGTAAAGCAGGACGATTATAATATTTTACAATTAATAATATATTTTTTATAAAATAGTGTACTGTAAATTTTATTACAAATATTTTTTTATTACAGCTTGTACAATATTTTCTACCTTTGTATTTAAAAAAATGTGCCCTTTTTTTAATAGTAATTTCATGATTTAGTCACGAAATTTGATTATGCAGACTGTCATTACTTACGTTATATTACAACCAAGTGTTAGGTTAAATATTTTATTCGCATCACAATACAGCCTGCATATAAATGTTCAAAACAATACATTATTTTAACTATGAAGTCCACATAACTATAACTAAATCAAAATAGTTTATCCATTAGGATGCTACGATGCCACAGACACACACACAGGCACATGAAACTAGTAACACCTCTAACTCTATGCCGAGGTTAAAATAATGTACTAAATGTCCAAACTGCCGCATCTACGTCGTAGCGCTACGGCGTAGCGCGTCTACGTGAAAGCCTACGCCGTAGCGGCGAGCCCCGCGGGGCCGGGACACTCAGCAGATGTGTCACACCCCACGCCTCCACACGACACGCCACAACACGTCTTCCATGGACAACACGCCACGCCATACTTCGACACCCCATACTTCACGCGGACAACACACCACGCCACGTCTTCGACCCACGGACAACACGCCACGCGACGTCTTCCCACACGTCCACACGTGTGCCGTCAAGAGGCAGCACAAAACATTCTCATCTGTAAGATCGATGGCCATTTCTATAAGTAATTGTTCTGCACTCTCTTATGTTCAGTGTTCGCACGCTTATCGACTTGGGAATTCTATGAAAAGTTTATTTTTTTATGTAACATTATATTTAACAAAAGTACAATTTACAGGAAGGTCACAAAGGTATACTTCGTGCACTAAATTATTTCCAGTATTAATATATCTGAAAGATTTAACTGAATAAGTATTAGACATGAGTGTAATGCTGTTTGAATCGTAATATTAGTGTCCGGGTGTCTAACGCCGGTTCATCTCGGCGGGCTAGGGTTGAACCGGTGGTAGCCTTCTTGTTGACTTTCCGAAAATAGCTTGTTAAGTTTCATTATAAAAAAAAAAACGATTTATTGATTGATTTATATTATCTTCTACTCGTTAAGAAGTGAGTCCTACCCATCTAACGGTTTCATTTGCCTCTATATCTCAGTGGTTACTGCAGACTCAGCACGTCGGTGCTCCAGCTGGAGGTCCCGCGTTCGAAGCCAATCAGTTTCTGTGGTCAATTGTGTGTATACCTAAAATCTATTTCGTAGTTTCGTACACGTTAGATAAGTCCTTCGAGAACTTGGTACGAGGCGAGATAAACGAATAGCTATTTTTATGTTTCATAAGATTTCATGGTATTGTTTGTTGTCGTGCTTCGTATTTACAACTATTCGCGAGAAGATTTTCAAATATTATTTTTCTTTTAGTACCGAAATTTATTTACCGTACGTCCATTTTAATTTTAATCCAAAAAACCAAAAACAACGAATTGTTCACACTTCCATCGGAATATTATAGGACCAAACTTCATTATCCAAATATTTAAAGAAAATTTTCATATTTTGAATATGAAAAACTTTTACAGTGAAAATACGCTGCATAAATATCTACGCATAATTATTTTGACGCTGCCTGTACAATATAGTCTATAGTCTATGGATTCATAGTCGCAAAAAACAACCATTGTATTGCAATCGCATCACTGAATAGTTTATGGTTGAGTCATAGATTTCTTACGTTTTGGGTTAAAATTAAATTATTATGTACTAGCTGACCCGTGCCCACTTCGTACACCATAAAAAAATTAAAAAAACCGTTTAACATTCCCTGGACTTCTACGAATATTTCAAGACCAAAAATAGCCAAATCGATTCAGCCGTTCTCGAGTTTTAGCGAGACTAACGAACAACGATTAATTTTTATATATATAAGAGAAGATTATAAAAAAACGGGACATACTGTACTATACAGATAATGTGTAAATTCATTCTCATTTTATTGCCACAAATCCGCAAGCGACACATTTATATCACTTTCGGAAAAACCTCCGCGGGGGTCTCGACTGAACCTACACATTATTTTTACTTAACACCATGACTTATCATTTTCCCATAGTATCGATGGTGTCGCTCGCAAGAGGGCCCCCGCTGTGCCCCGGGGACAAGGAGGGCAAATACTCACTCTCTAAGACTCAACTTAGATTGGACTAGAGTTCGCGTGGATTGTATTTTATTTTTATTGTTATTATCTTAAAACTGCTCCCCCCAACCCGCCCGTCAAGCGTGACCATAGGCAACAACCCCCCCTGTAATTAGGAAGGATTTTGTCCAATAGCCGACGTCATAGCTCAAATAAAATAAAATAAATAACATAAAAACCGTTTTATTCCCAAATAAAACTTAACAAGCTATTTTCGGAAAGTCAACAAGAAAAACAAGCTACCACGCAATGATGAATGTAGCAATAGAGACGAATATTAATAATAATAATGCCTTCCTCACCGATCTCCGTGACGGTGGCCGATTTCATTGAAACCAGGCCAGCTACGTAGGAGTTATTTTATAGTGCCCAAGTGTGTGCGTAATACTTAGCACTCTCTCTTCCTTCACTCTCAGTGGGACGGATAACCGACACGATTGGCGAGAGATGAGGCGCAGGACCGACTTTTTACATGCCCATCCGACGCATGGATCATCTTTCTTGTCAGATAATCCGGTGATCAGCCTGCATTGTCCCAACCAAACTTCAAATCAACATTTTTCGTTCTTTCAATGCTGGAATTGAACCCACGACCGGGTCGAGAGCGAAACTATTGTGATGTAGGTGAAAAACTTGAAGAATCTGCGTCGGTGTAAGTTGAGCCTAACTTCATCTGATACTCCTGTGTTTTTCACCAACGCCTGAAGCTAAATCACGCTCAAAGGAACAAAAACTAGATTCAAAGCGACAAAGTAACACTCGTACAAAAACTGACAAAGAACTTGAAAAAGTTTGCGAACGAGAATGAGAATTTGTTTACTGAAAACAATCGTTAACCTATCCCGTTAAGGTTCTCGAGTGCTTAGATTTCATTAGAATTCCCGAGTTGCGAAACTTCGGGATCTCGAGACAGAGAGTTCTCGAGTCTCGAGATTGCCCGACACCGACCGTTTTCGTTATGGAAATACAAAACTTTACAATTACTTTACACTCGACGAACGGCGATTGGACTTTTTAAAAGTCCACAATTATATGAAAACAGGACGTACAAAAACACAAAATTTCTTACCGTCGAGACTTCCATAAGGGTGCTCAACCACGGTATACTTTTCGAAGGAACCGACAATCGGGCAGATTTTTTGTAGGACCGACGATTTTTCGTCCATATTATTTTATTATATTTCTGATCGATTTTTGTATGCACACGTGCAATGAGTATGGTCTATTTTTCACCTACAATAGTCAGACACCGATTATCTCTCCCAAGCTTATTAGCTTATCATGGTCTCACAGAAAACAAACGCAGCATCAGATAATAGTGACCGTGAATTTAATAAAGCTGACTTGACTGACTTCATTAACTACTCGTCGAATGTAACAACTATTTCAGTATTGGATAGCCAATTTATTGAGAAAGCCATACTACGAGTATATTGTCAGACGACAACAAGTAAATAATGTTTTAAAATCTGAAGTTTTATTATACTATTTTCTACGTACGGCGCTTCGCCGGCAACAGTATAACATAACAACTGGGCCCCGATTCTCATACCTCGAATATCGTTTCTATTATAAATAAATAAAATCTTTATTTTGCTCATTTTGGTATTACACCACCGCATAAGTACATATTTTTTTTTTAAAGTTACAAATTAAAATAAAACTATTACATAGAACAGCTAGACATGAAAATAGAGAAAAGAAAAAAAATGTAATAATAAAAAATAAAACTAACCAGCTTACAACAAAAACCATAATAAACACAACAGTGTAACACCTAAACTGTGCAAAAACGGAGATCCACTCAAGTTATGACGACAGCTAAGCGGTCGTCCCTGATCTTCCGTGGTTAACTATCTGATTATCTATCTACTTCACTTACACGCGTGCGAATTGACGTGCGTACGAGCGGAATAGAATGTCATTCGAACCTTGATAACCAGGGCCGTTTTTCGCCTGCCCGTTTGCCCGAGTTAAACCATACAAATGATTGCAAGCGCAGGGCTTGACACAGCTGACCCCCTGGGACGCCCGAGGGACTGGCCACGGGACGCACAATAATTACTAGTCAAAATAAGGGGAGAGCATTGTGGTACCCCTCCACAAACAAATCCGACGTGATCGCAATCAGTAATAAGTCAATTACTCTACAGGCGATCGCGGTGGTTCAGTGGCTGGACACCTGCTCTGGTCAGGCTTCAGATCTGTAGCGGTACAACTAGCACCACAATCCTGCATCGCGCTATCGAAGTTTTCTATATCTGAAAACTAGTACAGTGGGCTTCGGCCTGACCGAGCATACCACCTCGCTCGGTCGGAGATCACCCTTAAGGGATTTCACTCGTACTCCCACAGATCCAATGACATTAAATCTGGATACAAATATGACATTCGGACAAAATTAATGCGTCGTTATACGTACTTGTTGGTACATATATAAGCGACATTGATAGGATTATAGGGTCCTAAATCCTAATGTAAAGCCTAGATTAAACTAGACGTAAACGGAGTACAGTACTAAGTGGTTGTGAATTCAAGATGCCAGTACACACACTTACGAAGTTCGAAAACCAAATGAATAAATTCGATATTAAGTTCGCTACGTGACATACGAATTCGATGCTCATTTAGCGAACCTGCCTTGTATGTACTTGTTACAATTGTTTTGTGGACGAGACGCGTGATAATACCACACGACTTTGTAGACGATACTGTGACCATTGATTGAATAAGAACTAAGCAGTTACATAGTAACTTGATTGCACTACTACAAGCATACGGGAAATGGTAGAGTCACGTGCACTAACATGGATACATCTAAAAATTTCAAAAATATGCACACCATGTTGTATTGAAAACGATGTAACCTACAAGGAGATTCAAATTATTATGAATACTTTGAAATATTGCTGTTGATAATTAATGCGAAAACAGAGCCAATCTAATAAACAATTCACGTGGAAGCCTCCAGAGATATTATATAGCCAGCATCATCACTCAACTCCGTGGGGTGCTGAAGTGAGAACAGCACCTTTTGCTTTTAAATGCTTGTATAGTAATAATACACTAAATACTTGCACTTTTTCCCACTTTATTAGTTATTTTACAAATTATTACTTAAAATACACGACCGGTTTCGACATATTCATCATCATCAGACTATGTCGAAACTGGTCGTGTATTTTTAGAAATAATTTGTAAAATAACTAATAAAGTGGGAAAAAAGTGCATCAAGAACCTACGGTACATTCAATAACATATGTAAATATGCTTGGCTAGTTTCGTACCAAAACCCGCTAAAACATACAGAAATTTACCATCCAAAAATAAATTCAAAATCAAAAGTGTAAGAGTGCATATATAACCAAAATCCGATTAAGTTAAAACGATTTTTGTATCCTTGTGATATTTTTGAAAAGTAAGTTTTAGTGGATTTTGATACTATATCCCTCATTTATGTCCAGTGGTGGACATAGCCCAAGTTATGATGCTGATGAGCATCATCACCAACTACTTAATATTAATTAGTAAGCTGAGCACTCATTACTTTCGAGATTGGTTAAGCATTGGACTGCAGCCACGACAGCTACTTATTATAATAATCACACTGATTGATCATTAATCCCGGAGAAACGCGATCGAGTGCTACGTAAATATAATAGACCGTGATAATTACATCTAGAATTCTAGAAAGGTCTGGAAAATGTGAACTACAAAACGCAATATTTTTGCATTTCGATAACTTAATTAAAATCACAAAGATTCGGTAATTTCGGTTAATATCGGATATATTCGGTGACGACCTCAGTGGCGTACTGGTTGAGCGCGTTAGTGCTCGAGCGAGAGGTCGCGGGTTCAAATCCCACCGAGGTAACAAAAATTTTTCAATGTTCCTGGGTCATGGATGTGTATTAAATTTGTGTATATTATAATAAAAATCTTAAATATGTGTATAGTATAAAAAATATTAAATATATTTCCGTTGTCTAGTACATATGTACCTGTAACACACTTTCTTCGGATACTTAGCACGGGGCCATTGTTAAAAAAATTGGTTACGCAAAATGTTAGATATTAGTCGAGTGATACATTTAAGAAGTAAATAATTAATACTCGTCCTGAATGAACAAACTGAGTGGGAAAAAACAAAAAATTATATTTGTTTGTTCCATAAATAAAAATACTTTGGCGCAAATTATAAACTCCAAAGTCCAGACAAGTGGACGCCCGCGTCGCGAATTCATATTTTATGATAATTGAAGAAACTACTTGGAAGTTATGCCTGTTTCTAAATAAATTCCTTTTTTGGGGATTTTTTTTGTTACTTCCATTTATGTCTAAAAATTATATAAATTTACTAGCTGACCTGTGCCCACTTCGTTGAGCATAGAAACCGTTTTAACCTTCCCTGGACTTCCTACGCAACTAATATAAGTAATAAAAATTTTCACTAGATGCCCGTCACGGGCAAATTATGTGGGATTGTTCATTCTGTTGCAATAAAATGTAGCTTATCTTCATCGAAGTGGTGTAGGTACTCTACATCTATGCCCAGACATCATAATCGTTCCGCAACGTTCGGAGTCTTGTCAATACAAACATACAAAGAAACAAATCTTTCTCTTTATTATATTAGCTTTTAATATGTTTGAGGCTATTGTATAGCATGGTTCTAGACTATAATAATAGACAATAGGTTATATTCAGCTAATAGAGAGTAATTATACACACGCGTATGTTAAAAGCTTATATTGATGACACAAAAAATTGAACGATCACAAAATAGAAACAGGAAAAAATAGAAATTAAAGAGAATGGAGGTGTTTTATTTAAATGAGACGAAATCCGCAGCGGTGCAGGGGCGCAGCACCGGTGGCATCCGCCAGGGGTGCTGCAGGGGCGTCTAATGAAGAGGGTTACGCGCCCCTGCCTGCTCGCGACCAGCGCCAGCGAAGATATATGGAGCTATTCGGTACAGGTTGTTGCGGTAATGTCTTAGGCCCGTATAAATAAAACAATCTCAAACCCAACCTCACCTTGAGAACCTATTTGACAGATATTAATATTTTATTGTTTCCTGTAATCTATAATATGAATATAACGGTTTTAAATAGAAAAAAAATTTAACTACTATGTAACATTAATAATGATGTTTACTTTTAAAAGTGAAACGAAACGTTGTTTTATCTGTCAAATAGGTTCTCAAGGTGAGGTTGGGTTTGAGATTGTTTTATTTATACGGGCCTTAGATGGGCAGGTATGAGAGGTACGCACATTATAAGAGGTATAGTAAATTTATATAGGTGAGCTGGGCTACTAAGATATAGTATGTACGTATCATAATTGGTAAAATTCATATAATATTAGCTGACCCGTCGCTGAGTATAGAAACAGTTTGTGATAAACCGTTTAAACCTTCCCGGAACTATTATGCGAATATTTCAAGACTTAAAATAACCGAACTGATTCAGCCATTCTCGAGTAAAACTCGAGAATGGCTGAACCAATACCGAATATTTCAAGACTAAAAATATTTCGAGACTAACGAACAGCGATTCATTTTTAAATATAACATAGAAAATAGATATAGCTAAAGACGTTACTTTTCTTATTAAAAAGAGTAAATACCGTATTACAGTTTAAGGCTGGAACTTGATAATATACGATCCGGAATCGGAAGACCGGAGTATCCTCCGGTCTTCCGATTCCTGATTACTAAACCTTAAATTGCCAACGAGAGATTATCGAGAGCTATTTGCAAAATTATCCTTGCATTAAAATCAGCGTTTTAATCATACATATTACAAGTATTATACACAAGGCATCTTGTGTCTTGCAAGATTAACTTATTTGAAACAATATTATTAAAAAATATATATAATAAACTATAAAAATAATATATTAGGAACAAAATTTACTCACCTATATCACCGCTGGCCGTGCGCACACGCCTTATATCTACAACAAAAGAGTAATTTAGCATTACTTTACATTAGAGGTCCGTGTCACGTGCGAAGTGTTGCACCGTGACGCGGCGTGACGCCAGCGTGACTCGACGAGACGCTCGTTACTATTTGTCAATGGGAATATATCGCAGCGTGACAGCGCCCATCACCTTATTATAAAGGAAATGATGACTCTTTGAAATGAGGGCTGCACACGATATTGTCACGTGTTAAGAGAAATTACGAGAATCGCTGACTCATTATCTGCACTTTCCCTCAGAATAAAATGGGTTTATATTTCGTCCCTGATAAATTTAACCGATGGGTAAACAAACCAAAAACATCAATATTTTCACTTATTCACTTATTGTACTCACTTGTTAACACTTTCACAGGTATATTAAAGGAACATAGTTCGTTATCCAATACATTTTAAAACAATTAAACAATAATTAACATATTATTTAAATATCTAATAAAAAACCTTCACAGTAAAAATACACTATTTTGACACTGCCGATTGTAGAATATAGTCTATAGTCTATGGATTAATGTAGCCAATAATAATAATTAATGGTCAATTAGCATCACTGACTAGTCTATGGTTGTGTCATATATGGCTTTGTTTACGTTTGGGTTAAATTTATCTCGGACGTATACAGTAGTGAGAAATTCGTTGTAGGCTAACGTTATTCGTGCCGTATAATTTTTGATTCAGGTACATAATAATAAATTTATTTTTTTATTTACTGCGAGTAATTTTGGATTAGGATTTATAGTCTGTCCCACTTGAGCGATACGATGCGAATGAGTCAGCGCGTTGATCGAATCGAGATAAAAATAATAAAGAACAATCTTTCCATGAAGGAAGTTTTAATGCAATTAGTGGAGCTTAATCTCAGATACATTGAAAATAATAAAAACATCCGATCTCAGTAAATATTAGCTTTTACTTCTTTTTTAAAGAACAATTTTCCATCGTTTTGCTAATAGATGGCCCGTGCGAGTTTCTTACGCCGGTTCTTTTCCACTTTATTACTTATTTAACATCAAATTTATTAAAAGACACGACCACTTTCGACTAAGTCATCATCAGGTGTAGCTATTATCGGTTGTGGATATTAAATAAGTAACAAAATGGGTGACTTAATCACTAAGTGTTCAAACCCCCATTTAAAAAAATAAAGATTAAAAAAAAACTAGAAAAAGTGCAAGTAATTTGTGTATTATTACTGTGTAACATGTATTTCCGCCAATATCACCTACAGTACATTCAATAACATATTATTATGTTTAGGGGACATACTAAGTTTCAGTTTTTTATGATTGTGTCAGGGTTTAAAATTCAGCAGCTCGTCGTAATAACGTAATCGGTCATTCTCCAGTTCGGCGTTATTTGCCTAATTACCGTAACCGTTTTTTTTTCTACTAATCTGGATTAAACACACTGAAATATAAAACTAATGAAAGATACAAATACAATAATTAATGAGGCATGCAACAGTTTATTATAGTTCTTGAGATAATGAGACTTAAAAATTGTATGGGTACGGTAATTAGACAAATGTAATATTTAATGTGACGGTAATTAGAAAGTATTATTTATTATATTTAAAAGATGATATAAAACTCTGATTAATAAGTTCTAAATAATATTATTTAATTATAACTATTTTCACAAATAATATTTATTTAAACAATAAGTAGGATCTACCTAAAAAAAATAAAAGTTTAAAAAACTTATAACCCGACTTCGGAAAAAACAAGAAAACAAATTCAATTTGAAATCCAGAAATGTATAGGTACAAAAATGGTCAAGGTAGGGCCGTGGTCGGACCAGCTAGCAAAATCGATTGATATCAATTGCTTGATAGGTACATCAATTGCGCATTACAGCTTAACTTTCGCATTGCAAGTAGATCTGGTTTTGAGGAACTCCAAATGACTTGGTGGACTTTCATTGTGCCCTTATACTACCACTGGAACCCTTGAACCCTTATAAAACGTATTCATTTTTCATACAACGGTAATTAGAAAAATACGGTAATTAGTATACGATAATTAGAAAAAGTTAGATTTTCTTAAAAATTTCAAAAACCAATAAAGTTTGCAAAAACTGTCTTGAGACAACTTACGTAGGCCAAAGTACTGTCTAGATTAATATGGTCAACTTAGTTCTATTTTAAATTTTAAATATTTAAATAAGAACAACGGTAATTAGAAAAGTATATTACCATAGCTACGGTAATTATATACTTACGTGCTTCACTGGCGGCACACAAACATTAACGACCTGCGATCGCTGTCGGGCCGTGGCACACACGCAGATGTCGCGACACGTGCGGCAGTGATGTGCCAAATCCTGTTGCTTTGGAGTGTGCACCCAAGAACAGTGTCGGTTACGGTAATTAGAACATTCGATGGGACACGCTATTGTTTCATGATCATTATTTATAGACTGGACCTATTGAGCCGATATTTTTTTATGCGATACACGATCCTTTGTATTGTTTAGAAAGTTAATTGGATTAAAGTAAATATGTACGTAAAAAAAATTACAAGGAAGTTTTCAGATCAAGTTGATGTCGGGACACGTTACGGTAATTAGAAAAAAGTGGTTTTTCAACGCAACTTAAAATAATTTAGTCTTAATCACTTAAAGCAGAAGCCTATATTTTTGTTTACAGCTAGATACGGAAGCTATCTATCAATTAAAAAGAAAACATAGATGAATATGACAATAATACAGAGTAGACAAGCCCGGGACACGTAAAAATTTATTACCGGAGAATGGCCGTAATCTGCGATGAGCACGGCTTGTTCAGCTCCACAATCACAACTATTTACAACACCAGAGCCGCGAACTAACGAACGCGGTGAATTACATAAAAAGAACAAACAAAAACATTTAGCGGTGCAAAAGTTTAGCTCCACAAAAAAATAATTGAAGTAGCAAAAGAAATAGCGGGGAGCGTTTTGTGCTCGGCGGTGTATTGTGGGCAACGCTCTTCATTACGACGAGACAAAGCGGCGACAGTTGTAGAGCCGCGGCTTAACCCGCGACCTCGAGCGCGCGCGGGTTGTACAACGCTGGCTTATCCTTCTAATATTATAAATGCGATTTTATAAGAATGTATAATTTATTATGGTTGGGCACTTGATACGACACAGCGAATTTCTTAAGAATATTATGAAAGGAAAAGCAGAGGGAAGAAGAGGAAGAGGAAGACCTAGGAGAAGTTATATGGAACTAAAGGAGAAGATAAACGTTGGGTCGTATCAAGAGATCAAAAGTAAAGCACAGGAACGAGAAACATGGTGATTAGTCCACCGACAAGAGCCTAGCTCTTAAGATTTGAATGAATGAATGTATGAATATATTTTTGTAGTACCTACAATTAAAAAGACTTATCCCTGGTATCTCGAACGCTCTTCAAATGAATGATCAACTAAAATGGCATTAAAATCAACAACTAATCGGTGTCTTTGGTAAATTAACGTTGTCTGTGGAATTTTAACCAATCTTGCTAGTGCGAGCGTGATGTAATAATTATAAAATATCTGTCCGTTCCTTTCTGTCTGATAATATTCAAAATGGTTGATTTGAATGCCATGTTAGTTGATCATACATTTGAATTGCGTTCGAGATACCGGGGGATAGGCTACTTTTACAGCAGCAAAATATCCTCTAGTTTACATTCTTACAAACTTTCGCATTTATAATATTAGTATATGCATTCGAGTGTACATGCTGTTACTTACTTTCACCTGCCCCCGTGTGTGTAATGAAATCAAGCACTTACTCTCTTCCCCATGTCCGATAGAGTTGAAATTTCGCAACGTTTAATTTGTATTGACGCAGGATATGATGTACACTCGTATGCATAAACTAATAATTAGGCTGTTCTTTGCTTTCCCGTATGTCCCATGTGTGAAATAAAGTCTTGATCGTACCAACTTCTCCCAGTACAGTAATAGAGTTGAATATCGCAACGTTTATTATATTCAGGGTGTTAAAAATGTTATAAAAGGTTTATTTTTTTATACATAACCAGCTGACCCGTGCCCACTTCGTTCAGCATAGAAACTGTGATGAACTGTTTAAACTTCCCGGGAAATCCACGAATATTTCAACACTAAAAATAGTTTAATCGGTTCAGCCGTTCTCGAGTTTTAGCGAGACTAACGAACAGCAATTATTTTTTATACATACGAGAGATTAAATTATAATATGTTTATTAAGTTTTACACGGCTTCATTGACAATTGAAATTATATTATATCATACAAATATAATATGTGTATAACTAAAAACAAGGAACATTTTGTGAGTCAGTATATGCAAGCGCAGCTACTACTTCTACTACAGAGTAATTTGTAATTCAACGAAACCATTCTCTACCAGTTATTTACTCCACTTGGCACCTGGCGTCGTGGCCTGCGGGGGGCCAAAAGACAACCCCGGGGTCAAGTGGCATAATGGCCTATTGTCCGGGACAATGCTGCCTTCATTATGAGAGAAGACCTCAAGGTTTTTCACCCCCTCGACAAGGGGTCTAATCATATTTTTGTTTTCTTGCGGCGGGTCCAAAACGTAAAAGTCCTAATTGCTTTGTTATCCTCCAGACTCGAGTTAATTTTAGATAATTACGTTACGAGGTACGAATGTTCGCGAATATCGCGGGATGGGAGAAGGAACGCAAATAAAAGAGTTAAGAATTAAAAGAATTCAGAATAATAAGAGTTACAACACAATTGGAGCTGCGAAGATAATTCAGTAATTAACTACAGTTAGACATTTTAACACTAACTACAGTTAGTGTTTGTCTAAATGGTGATCTCTTTATCGTGGACAATATAAGTACTATAATTGGTGGGGGGCTGCCCCACTCAATCAGTATTAAGACAGACGTACTAAGAGTGAGACGTACTAAAGATTGTTGACGGTACACGGAGCCCGCCTTTCGTATAATTTAGTGCACACTACAAATGGCGACGAGGATAAACCTATAATACTAGTAAGTCAGTAATAAGGTCAGTGAAAAAAATAATTAATTTTGTAAATCGCGTGCGTATTGGAAAACTAAATTGAAAAGGAAGGATAAACTCATTGACACCTAAAGTACACTAAAGTATCATTATTATAAACTAGTTTAACTGGCGTAATTGTATTGGATTTCATAGGAGTTTAAAAGATAAGAAAATGCTTAATTGTTTAGTAAGAATGTTCATTACACCCTAATACGAGTCTATTAAACTGGGCACAAAAAGTGTATCAGGATAAGGGGTTAAAATCATCCGTTCAAATAAGTAATATTCAACGAATATGATGAGTTCAACAGTGAGTAATAAAATAACAAAATTATATGGTTGTCTAAGATGGCGAATTCGTTATTTAAATTAAAGGGTGACGTGCTTACATATAAAATATATAACATCCATGATTATAGCTCCTTTAAATATAAACATAGGACTTAAAATATGCTGTGTATGGAGGATATGAACAATGCTCAAATACTAGCTGGGTTCATATTATTACTTATATGAAATTTTTAAACTTGATCTTTTTGTAAAAAAAATATTATATGCTAATATCAAGTCGATCAGGCATTTCAGAACAGAGAACTGACAGATACTTATAGTATATAAGAAAATGGACAAATTATATTAAAGAATAACATTGGAGAGTTAAAGACAGATTAAAATAATATAGCGTAGACAGTGTCTATAAAGTTCACATCAGTTATATTGTTTTCGCGATGCATTTGCAACTGTAATAGTTAAACTGTATTAGGGGCAACAACTATTAATTTCAAGCAAAAACCTGTAACGGTTTATTATCCTTGTTTTGCAAGAATTGTTTATAAATCTTTGGGATTCCTTTTAATTGGGAAAGAATTGGGGTTTAACTATATGAAGTCACTTGATATTGTAATAACCACATAAAAAGGGGGTTAGTGGAAGAGATTCATTTTTATAAAAATAGGGTAAAAAGTAAAATATGAGTAATATGATACTCAAGGATTTTGTAAGCCCCTTACAAGACTGGCTGGCTGGCTAACTTATTTTGTTTACTGAATTTGTGATACATATTATAGCAGTTTGAGTGATTATGCAGAAATCTATCAAAACTCTTTTCTTAAATATATAGCTAGTATCATACAAGTGATTGTAAGAAAAAAAAGGTAAGATTTATATATTCAGTTTAATTGCATTAGACATGAATTCTACATCAGTAGTTGACTGTGACGGTAAAACTGGAAAATGTATTATTTATTCTGCGAATATGTACAATGCATATTTAAGTTTCGATAAAAAAGTTTCAAATACTGTGTACAGCCTTGGGTGGTACAAATAATTAATATTTAAAGCGAGTTTAGTGTATTGGATATTATTAAAGAACAATTCAAGGAAAACTTAACCATCTCCAATATGAAATGCTACACAGTATTTTAAGAAGCGTCTACTTCAGAATAAATTATTTAATTGTAATAGTAATATGAAGAGTTGCTTACAATGCAGGAATTAAATCTTTGTCGATCTCAGCAATGCGAAGCTATACTGACTAAGTCTAGATGTAGGTACAATCTTAAATTTCATAATATGTTATATTATAAAATAATAATAATGAAAGATAAGGGTTACATGGATCAGAATCTTTGCTACGATGTATAATTAACAAAAACGTGGTAAGTGTACAAGTTAAAACGTGATTAACATTATTAAATGTTAGCTGTAAATTGCCATTAAATACATAATCCCAATCAGCGGAGTCACGCTGTCTCAGAAACAGGTTCAGAAAAAATAAATTCATCTAAGTGTTTCAATCGATCTACAACGTATGGATAATGAATTTTGTCATCATACATTGCTGTCTAGAACCAAGTTTGTATTGTTGTTTATTAATTACATTTAGTTGAAAATTATTTTTAGCAATCAAACCACTTTGTTATCGCACAAGGATGCTTCAAAACATTAAATACAATAATAAACGGCAGAAGTGAACTTCGTAACTGTATAATATACATATTGCCATATAATAGGTATATATAATGCTGTATAAAATACATATTGCTGTACAATATACATATTATTAAATTTTGAAAAGATAATCAAAATATATACGTGAGTATGGACAGTCATGCGCAAGCAGAGCATGATTGAACGAAGCAACTAATCCTATCTTTCGATTGGATTTCGGTTGAGCAGAAACTTTATAGTTAGTACACGTAAAGTTTTCTTTTATACAATATGTCAAATCCCCGATTCTCATATTTAACTAAGACTTTCCTGTTACTTTGATTGAATCATAACTAAAGTAGCTTGTGTATACTGTATAGTGTATACTGATGTTGACTATAACTGGGTTAATTTGGGGTTTGGACTTGCAAGACTTATTTGGCGTCTGTGAGAATACTGTTTTATATATTATCTTAGGAATGGGTTGTAACAAGAGTCTAATAATAAACTTTGCTGTGTACTAAGGACTATTAGATACAGTGATATACTTACTTATCTAGTGAGATACTCATTATTATACATATTTCAATATATTATATTGTAATTAATCTTCTATCTATAATGATGTTGCTCTAAAATCATAATATTAATATTATATTAAGTTGTTGAAATATTATGTCAAATAAGTCAGTATCTACAAATTACCCAGTATCATTATCAAATAATAAAAGGATAGCTATAGAATGTCTTGCATACCTATGTAAGACACTGGAATTATGGTAAGTAGGTCTTTGAAAGTGCCTATTGCTTATGTATAGCATACTTATTATATGCAAGGGATCCTAGAATCATGCAGAGTATTCTACTGGAATATTATATATTGATATGGTTGAATGAGTTTGGAAATTAAGCTTTTATTGAGATTAAAAGTTTAGGCCTTTTCATGTGCTATATACAAATTATATAGTATTCTATGAGTGACAAACTACTTTAGAAATCTTTTATAATGTAGTGCCTGGGTAGCGGTAACCAATAACGGTTGTAAATATTTTTTAGAATTCTCATTACATGGTCGGCCAATTTGTCTAGAACCAATCATGTGGGGGTCCACTTAGAGGTTGTGGGTAAGAACATTAAACTCCCGTGTAAAAAAAATAATATGTGAAAGTTGTTTTAAGTTGTTTAGAGCAACTTTTTCAGACAATCAGGTTATCAGTCTGATAACCTGATTGTCTGAAAAAGAATATGATCGATGCATCGTACAGGCGTGACGAGGGTTGGTTCTTCGCCTTATATAACTGGCGAGACTGTCCATTCCACAGGGTGCGATGGTGAGGGATGACGGAGTATTTCTGTGTATTGTACTTGAGCATTTTAAAGATGACTCCTGCATAGCTGGTCTGGTTTAGATGAAGCTAGTCACTGTCACCGGAATTAGTGTGGGCCTCCCACATAATAAAGCGTCCGAATAATGTACCTCAGATCTGGAAGTCTCTCATTGAACTAACATGTTATTAAACAATTTATTATTAGAAATTGAATGTTGTTTTGTAGATAAAATTCATAAAGTGGTTAGGTACGATTCTAATCTCAACTTCAAGTTTCAGATGATGATTACGACCTGCGAACTGAACGAGGCTAAATTGACAAAATATACCAATGTCTCATCGTACAAAGTATACCAAGGTGTCAAATGGCAGTATGGACCATCATCCTCAAATGAGAACCATACGTTACCGAGTGGTAACCAAGGCGTCAAGTAGCAGTATGGGCCATCATCCTCAAATGAGAACCATACGTTACCGAGTGGTAACCAAGGTGTCAAATGGCAGTATGGGCCATCATCATCAAATGAGAACCATACGTTACCGAGTGGTAACCAAGGTGTCAAGTGGCAGTATGGGCCATCATCCTCAAATGAGAACCATACGTTACCGAGTGGTAACCAAGGTGTCAAATGGCAGTATGGGCCATCATCATCAAATGAGAACCATACGTTACCGAATGGTAACCAAGGTGTCAAATGGCAGTATGGGCCATCATCCTCAAATGAGAACTATACGTTACCGAGTGGTAACCAAGGTGGCAAATGTCAGTATGGGCCATCATCATCAAATGAGAACCATACGTTACTGAGGGGTAACTAAGTTGTTTAAAGGCAGTATGAGCCTTCAGTTTAAAATGAAAATCATATGTTTACTGGGTGGTAACAAAGTTGTCCAAAGGCAGTATGAGCATTCAGTCTCAAATGAAAATCATACGTTACTGAGTGGTAACTAAGTTGTTTAAAGGCAGTATGAGCCTTCAGTATCAAATGAAAATCATAATATGTTTACTGGGTGGTAACAAAGTTGTCCAAAGGCAGTATGAGCATTCAGTCTCAAATGAAAATCATACGTTACTGAGGGGTAACCAAGTTGTTTTAAGGCAGTATGAGCCTTTAGTATCAAATGAAAATCATACGTTACTGAGTGGTAACTAAGTTGTTTAAAAGCATTATGAGCCTTCAGTATCAAATGAAAATCATATGTTTACTGGGTGGTAACAAAGTTGTCTAAAGACAGTATGGGCTTTCATTCCCAAATGAAAACCATAATATGGTACCGAGACGTAACAGAGTCGTTTAAAGGTAGGGTGAGAATTCATCATAAAATATTATTTTACGATTAATACACCAGCAAAGAGAGACAATCTTATATTGAAACAAGCATTGGAAATTGTTAAAGATGGCATGGTACTGTTATAGATACTAGTAAACCTGTTCGTGGCAGGAATTAAAATGGTTAAATTTTATGGAATCAATATCTTATTAGATATGTGTGTCATCTGTATGACTACTAGCAAACAGTTAGTATCATGAAATCGTCCTGATATGTCACTGATCTCTGTGAAGCTTTACATTATAGAAGTGTAACTAAATCGTTTACAATGTATAAGGATATACAATGTATAATGTACAAGGTATATTCTGTATCTGTGTCTTTATTTGTCATACATTACTGGATAGTAACAGACTTTGTTACTAACAAGAAGTATGGGCCTTAAATGTTTAATATAATATTCCATATGTTGGAATTTAAAAGCTAGTAAATAAGCTAATATTATATTATATTATCAAAGTTACTTTTGGGCTTAAATTTTTTAAACTAAAATTTTAAAAGCGTTTAATCATTGATGTAATTATTATATACATAGATGCTCTTTCACCAAATCATTTAAAAAGAAAGGGAAAGGGAAAGGCTGAGTATGGCTATTATACATCGGGAGGAAATTAAGTTATTCTTATGGTTAAATCTGAATATGTATTTTGACTAGTTTTGATTCTTGTACTTTTCTATCTTATAACTGTAGCTTAGAGTTATTAAAATATACTTCTGAATAAGGAAGGGATGTAGTGTTTGTCTAAATGGTGATCTCTTTATCGTGGACAATATAAGTACTATAATTGGTGGGGGGCTGCCCCACTCAATCAGTATTAAGGCAGACGTACTAAGAGTGAGACGTACTAAAGATTGTTGACGGTACACGGAGCCCGCCTTTCGTATAATTTAGTGCACACTACAATTACGTTTTAACATAAACGGTAGATACAGATAATAATTATGATTTAAACCATACTGTTTTAAAACGAAACTAAATTGAACTCTGAAAGATCACGTCAGCTTCCAAACAAATTCATCATTTGGAGCTACGATGGCACACATATACACACACGTTACAATTATAACACTCCTCTGTTTTAATTTGAATCCCTTTTATAACAAAAACAAGTTAAAAAAACTATAACTATAAAAAGGGGCCAAAAAAATTAAACAAGAAAAAAAATCACTTTCAAATCCAGCAATGCGTAGGTACTTGTACAATAAAAAACCAACTTTTAACAACTAAAAAGCATAAAATAATACTTTTATAATGTATTTACAATTAATGTTCTTTTTGGAGTCGGTGTCAGCTAAAGAACAACATGCTCATATAGCTAACTTCAAACTCACCTTTGATGAAAACTATGTAAAGTGCATTTTACAATTTTAATGAAGGTTTCTTGACTTGTTTAAGAATTGGGAGAAGCCACTGATTCCTGAGATTTATCTTGTTTGGGCGTCAGTCTTCATAGAATGTATGTAACGATTATGTTTATAAACAATATTATTTAATTAAACTTTTTCATAAACAAACAGCTTTGTCAGAAATCCGTATCGAAATCTTTATCTGCCAATATTTTCAAGGTAACAACATGAATATGGAAGTAACACCAATGATTGAATAACAGCACTACCCTCTGTGCACAAAGGCCCATCAGTTGGCGGTGAGCCAGGCCAAGCCGCGCCCGTGAGGCCAAACTCGATCATATCAATCCCCGTTCTATTGCCTCGATATTGGCCTGTAAACACATCGATGCATAAATAAAAAGAGGTCACATTTTGTAAGAATTTTGGTATCCATTTCCTAAAATGTATTGCGATTTCCGGGCGTAGTAAGGTTATCATTTCATAACCAGAAATGTTACTAAGCAAAAAGGTATACAAAATTTATTTAAATATTAGAACTAGTTGAATTTACAACATAAGTAAAAAAAACTTTAATAGCAGTAGTAGTTTAAAAACTATTTTGTAAATTATTTTAACACAAGTTTCAATACAAAACTAACAACACCCTTGAAGCTGCGAGCCGAGGAGATAGTTTAAGCCCGTTTCAAAGGCCTCACAAAAAGCCTTTTCTACCTATTTAAAACAAAATCATAGAGCAAACGTAACATTTTCACGAGGTTTGCTTGAAACCAAAACTTTTAGCTTCACTTCCATATTTTAATTACAATTTTTCAACTTGGTCTTTTTGCGAAAGTTCGCGATTGTCGACGATTGTAAACTGGACTACAAGGGAACTATGACGAAAAAGTTTGCCGAAAACATCGCGCAAAAGGTACACAGTCTGAGGGACAGTCATTAAAAATTCGAATGGTTTCGACAGCAAAAAGTAAAGAAAATCTTAATTAAAACAAATTTCCCTGGCGGGTGGTAAGGGCTAGTTTAGACTGACAGCGCGGGGGGGTCGGGTGCGGGGGGTCGCGGCGCAGCGAGGGGGCCCGAGGTGCGGCGAGGGGGGCCGAGGCGAAAGAAGCTTTTAATTAATGTCGTTGTGAGAGCCTTAATTGCGATCCGCCGTCGCTTTGCCCGACCGCGCGCGTTCTTGTCTCGTACAGGGCGCGACGGAGCCCGCAGCGCGTGATGCATGTGCTCGGCGCTAGTTCTTGTCTCGTGTACCCACCACCCGACACTACCGAGCGTGCCACATGTGCCCTTCTTGTCTCATATCCCAGAGCAAGTGATGCATATGCTGTTCTTACTCCACACGACACCGAAAATTGTTTATGCCATCGTTATTACAGTATCGCAATGGATCCTGCTTTTAGCTATAAATTATCGAACAATATTTCATTTCCTACACATTTAACTTGAGACATTACTTCCGAAATTAATATTTACTGTTATTTGAATTTGAAAAAACAATAGTTTTTTGTTTACATAAGAAATCCGACAACAATAGTCTACATCTGTAAATTAATTTTTCTAAAGTTACGCCACACTATTCCTAGCACACCAAAAACAATATTCACGACATGAAAGCGCACAAATTCAAACACCGTCTTGAGATTTCCAACTCTAAACATAATTTAAAAAACATTAATTAATATCAAACGTTAATTTAAAAGGCCTCGGCGTTGAATCTGCGCGAGCCTCACTCTTGAGAGGGCGTGAAGGTTTTGTAGTGGAATACGTTCACACCTCGCCGCCGCCGCCGCCGCCGCAAATAAGCCTGTGTGTAATTAGGCTTACAAGAAAATTAACGCGACCCCCGCGCCCCGGGACCCCCGCCCGAGCCCCCCGCGACCCCCGCGCCCGCGCGTGTGTGCCTCGCTTAATAAATATGAAAAACGCCAGGGACGACACGCGGTATTTTCACACTTAACACTTTTCCGAATAGTTAATTTAGTTGAGTGCGTTAAGTTTGATTTAATGGACGCTAATGGATTATTATCATCTGACACTATCAGCATCAGCTGAAACTCGTACATTAGAATTAATGATGATGATAAATTTTGATGCTGAATTTTGTTTTATTTCACATACTTAAGCTTCTGTTGATAATATTGCCTTAAAATTAACACCAAAAAGATACGCTTTATAATAGCGTTATATTAAAAGTTTTATAATTGGTTCCTGCACTAGGCTCGGCCTGTCCTGCAGAAAAGTTCGCTCGCTCCTAATTCAACTTTTCATTTAGATCACAAAAACGTAAATAAATAAACACTAGGGCACTTTAATACTACAAATGTAAATGCCACTGATATACGATGTAATAAAGTACAGAGATACATTAATTTGGTAGACTTTAATATTTATGTTTACGTTTAGATTAGGATAAAATCTCAAAGGAGTATAATATCATATTATAACGGCTTGATCATGCGGTTGTCAGATTTGATTATTAATATGGCAATTTGTAACAAATTTAAAATGTAACTAACTATGAATTTATTCGTCGTCGTCGTTCGTCGTTTCAGCCTTTTAGAGTCCACTGCTGAACATAGGCCTCTCCAACACATTTCCAGTGTGTTCGGTCCATTGCCACCTGCATCCAACGTGACCCGGCAGTTTTCACCAGGTCGTCGGTCCATCTGGTAGGTGGCCGTCCCACACTGCGCTTGCCAGTACGTGGCCTCCACTCTAGGATCTTTTTGCCCCATCGACCGTCCAATCTTCGTGCTATGTGGCCGGCCCATTCACACTTGCCGTGTGGTGACGGCATTAGAATACAATTGTCACCACCCCCGATACTATCCTAGGGGAGTCGTAAGAGGCGACTAAAAGGAAGCACACACACATAACAACAACTAGTGTGAGAGAAGGAAAACTCGATACAAAACCCTGTACCAACCCGTCTAGCCAGCGTGGTATCAGTAGGCTTTTAAAAACCTCCTATGTTTACGCACCAGAAGACCAGGCCCCTAGTCCCCGGCGGCCCCGCTATTCCTGGCTACGGTAGCGGCCACGGTAACGGCGGGGCGGGGGGTGCTAAGAATCCCCGGAAGAGATCCGGCTACCACCCCCCTTATAAACGACAACTGGCCCTGGTAACACACAACGTGCGCACTTTGAGGTTGGACGAGAAGCTCGTAGAGCTGGAAGAGGAGATGAACAAGTTGCACTGGGACGTTATTGGTTTATCGGAGATCCGAAGAGAGGGCGAGGATACGATAACCTTACAGTCCGGCCACTTGTTCTACTACCGGGAGGGAGAACAGAAGTCCCAAGGTGGTGTTGGGTTTATCGTCCACAAATCTCTCATCAACAACATTGTGTCCATCGAGAGTGTGTCAAATAGGGTTGCATACCTTGTAATGAAAATCTCAAAACGATATTCGTTGAAGATTGTACAGGTATACGCCCCATCGTCAACACATCCAGACGATGAAGTAGAAGCTACGTATGAGGACATCAGTAGGGCCATACGTAGCCCTAAAACACACTTCACAGTTGTTATGGGAGATTTCAATGCGAGGCTGGGCTGCAGAAGCGATGATGAGCTGAAAGTGGGGCCATTTGGATTTGGGCAGAGGAATCCCAGAGGACAGATGCTGGCGGACTTTATGGAGAAGGAAGGACTCTTCATGATGAATTCTTTCTTCCAAAAGCCGCCGCAGAGGAAATGGACCTGGTTGAGTCCCGACGGTGTAACTAGAAACGAGATTGACTTCATTATGAGCACCAAGCGGCAGATATTCAACGATGTCTCTGTGATCAACATGGTTAAGACCAGTAGTGATCACCGAATCGTCAGAGGCATGTTGAATATCAACGTCAAACTTGAGAGATCGCGTCTGATGAAGTCTACGCTCCGACCGTCGAATGCCCATATCCAAAACCCCGAGAGCTTTCAACTTGAACTGTCAAATCGCTTCCAATGGCTAGACAGCTGCGCATCAGTGGACGATATAAATAGCAGGCTGGTAGAAACTGTCCATACGGTGGGGTCCAAATTTTTCAAGACCCACCGTACAAATAGACCTCAGAAACTATCCGACCAAACCCGGAACCTCATGGCTAGTCGACGTTCAATGACGCTCCAAACTTCGAGTGACGCTGAGTCATATAGGCAGCTCAATAGACAAATTACGAAGTCCTTGCGACACGATATCCGTTCTTTTAATACCCAGCGTATTAAAGAGACGATAGAGCGGAACCAAGGCTCCAAAGTGTTTGCAAGAGACGTTTCTATTGGGCAAAGCCAGCTGACAAAGCTGAAGACCGAAGATGGACGCGTAACGTCAAATAAGTTCGAGGTACTACGGGAGATAGAAAGGTTCTATGGACAGCTGTATACCTCGGTCTCAGCTGAACCTACTAGTTTAGCTGCAGACCCAAGAGCCAGGCTAACCCGACACTATACCGAAGACATCCCGGACATCAGCCTGTACGAGATTAGGGTAGCTCTCAAACAGCTTAAGAACAACAAGGCTCCGGGTGAGGATGGAATCACTACAGAGCTTCTGAAAGCGGGCGGCACGCCGGTACTAAAAGTCCTTCAGAAGCTCTTCAATTCCTCCTTACTCGATGGGAAAACGCCAGAGGCATGGAACAGGGGTGTTGTTGAATTTATTATTTTGTGAATAATTTAATAAAACAATTATAATTATGTCATTCTTAACAAAGTAGATTTTAAGTCACTTTGACATTTATGTCAGTATAATATTATTTCCGGTTCTAGAATTTGATAATTTGAGATGTTTAATAAAAATGTAATTATTAAGGTTAAATTCTGAAATAATGTGAAAATAATTGAACATTCATTGTAAACATTTTTGTATGTCAATTTCAGTATTTCATAATGTAAATTATTCTACGAAATTCCGCTTTAAAATAATATTGTCATTGTGTTATATCTTCCGGTGAAAATGGCGCCAAATTATACTTATCTATACATATAATAAATCTGTAGAGGAGTCGTGTCTGTACATTGAAGATATTTGAAAAAAAATATGATAGGGGACCTTTATTTACGCAATATTGGGTACTATTGCGTAAATAAAGGTCCCCTATCATGTGATTTTTGAAATTTTTGTCTGTTTGTCTGTTTGTCTGTGGGTTTGTGCACGCTAATCTCAGAAACGGCTTATCCGATTAAGATGTACTTTTCACTAATATATTGCGGCAAGCTTCACTTAACATTTAGTGTTTGTTTTATGTAAATCGGTTCATAAATAAAAAAGTTATGACAATATTAAAAGATCATGTCGTTTTTGCTGGACGTTTGTAGGAAGCGCGCGCCGGGCCCGGGAGCCGTGCGCCGCCGCGCGCGCGCGCCTATTCAAATTGCATTAGCAGCAAACGCACCGGGGCCGCGGGGGTGACTTTTATTTGTTAGTTTTAGGCTTGCTAGGTAGGAACAATCTAAGATATTTTTTCTTGAGTTTATTACGGAAGTTATTTGTATAAAAATAGTTAGTACTTTTACTGTACAGTCCTTTGTGATAAGTAGGTACTGTATACATATTTGTTAGCGTAGGTTAGTAATAAGTAAATAAATAAAAACCGGCCAAGTGCGAGTTGGACTTGCACACCGAGAGTTTCATACAAACCTGATTGACATAGAATTTTGATTTGGTTACAGCTTGAATATATTAGAGACCTATAGTAAGTATTTGTTATAAGTTTCAATTAAACACATTCATGACAAACGGTACGAAGTTTAAAAAAATCAAAATATTTTTACTACTTATCTATATAATGTTACTAAAAACGTATGGTTTTAGACGTTGCTTGGTTTCAAATTTTATGATTTTGAGTTCACGGGAAGTACCCTTTAGGTTTTGATTCCCTTACGAGTGTCGAAAATGACGAAATTTAGCGACATAAGCGACTGCTTTTGATTGCATTGGCTAAGAAGTCTGATTTTTTCACTGCTTCAAGGAACAGTAGTTCCTGAGTATTTTATATAATTTTCATCACAACACGCGTTTCTGAGTAAAAGGGTCTTGAGTGTCTTGACAGACAGACGGACATGGAAATGATCTTATAATATGTGTTTCGTTTTTTCCTTTTGAGGTACGGAATCTTAAAAACAGTTTTAAGATTTTCATAAATATATTGCTCTTTTTTTTGTTTTTTCTATTTAATAAGATAGACGTTAAAAACATCTCGATAGTTACTAAACTGTGTTACAGGGGAAAACTGTTGATACAACTCGATTCCAATCGAGATACCTTTTGAAATTATAGCCTTTTGCGGCCTGCCCTGGATATGTGTTAACAGTGTGATTATTATGGGTTTTTTTGTCAAATATCATAATATTGATAGAGTATTCTCTTATACAAATCTATCTATACGCCAAATGCCGTACTTTTAATACAATTATTTATAGCAAAGTTGAGTAGGTACCTACATTTATACAATACGTTATCCGAGAGTTATACTCAGCGTGCATCATTAGCAATGTATAATATTATTTTGCATTCTATATTATAGTTCTCATTCCGTCCGTTTAAATTCATACTACAGCCTACTATTACTGTACATTTTTATAGTTTTCTTTGTCCAAATTATGTATTCGATAACTGCATAATATATAGAATTTTGATTAATATAAGTATTGTGTTTACAGTTAAACTAAAAAAGTTATGTCAATATAAGTTAGATTTATATTTGTCTTGATATTTTTATTTCTTAGTTTTTATCATGGAGCGAATGGTTTTTATGTTAGGTACCTACCTACAACTTAGGTTTGTTTTCTTTCTTTTGGTACTTTCTATATTTTGCTACTTTTCTGTATAAAATCAGTTAGTAGGTACTTTAACAGTGAAGTGATTTATAATCAGTACCTACATGTTTGGTTATTAATAATTAAAAAAACCGGGCAAGTGCGAGTCGGACTTACGCACCGAAAAGACCGCAAAATTTTGCGGCGCCCTTTCTTAATATCATTGTCGCCACACCAGCAGCGTCGGCGTGGAAACGATCATCGTCTGCAGTCGCTGCGGCGCAAAATCCATACAAATCTTAGTACTAGATGTTCGTCGTGTATCTCTCTATCAAGTAGTCCCGTTCGCATTATAGTAATTGTACACGGTCGTTTGTCAAGCTGGTAGTAGGAATTGTCAACATAAAGTAGTTTTTTAAATACCTCGACGACAGTTTTTATAACTAAAAATATTTTTAAAACTGATTTATTATAACACTGCCCTAAATTACTTTTCCACGCGTACGAAGTCGCGGGCATAGCTAGTAAAAGAATATGTCCGCTATATTGGATTCAGTTCTGAACCAGATATTAAGTGAACAAATTTAAGATAAGTACCATATTTTCTAAAAGCCTCTATATTATGTTGTAGCTAAGTAATATTATTATGTCTCGTTTTATTATAGTGTTTAAATAAGTAAATAATTTATTATTATTTAATACTTGGAAATATATTTTGATGATAAATTATTGGTATATTGTAAAAATAGTCTAATTTGCTAAAGTATCATGTGTTTGGTACTTTTAAATAAAAAGTAAATTACCAGGTTGTTAAATACATTTAATTTTATTCCATAGTTTATTAATTTATTGTTTAAATTCTATTCCTAGGAATACTAACAACAGTAAAAATATTACAAAGCTGTTTAAGATATTTTGGTTTCTTCCATTTACATATATTTATTGATAAAATGAAATGTAGTATATAAAATGGTGTGTTGCTAATTGTCTTAATTTCTTGTAATTAAAATATAAGTAGTGTGATACAATAAAACTTATAAATACATTGGTTTATCGTTTTACTTTGAATTTTGATTTTAGTAAATCTGCACTTTAATATATTTTTACAGTTAACTTTTGGCCATTCTACTTAATCATATTTTAGCTTTCTTTAATTTTATTATATTTTCATTCCCCTTTTGACACGGTCGATAAATGTGTATAATCCTTAAGCAAATTCCTCTACCGCCTGTGCGCCGTTGTCAGTTTTCAGTTTTCACCAACGCATAGTGTGGTCTCAAAGTAGATAGTAAGGTGTGGTGTTCTAAAAAGGTTTCAGTATATTTGGATCCAGTAGGTTCCGCTGCTGTCATCAAGACACGAAGTAACAGCTAGTAGGAAATAAATACCCAATGACCTTGAACGACTATTCGTATCGAAAACTGAAAAATCGAAAACTGTGTTTGAAAATTTTTGAAACAACATCAATCATAAATGATAAAATCAGTCTTGCTTCACTTAAAATTCACACTCGGAGTTTTGTGCGCTATAGTTACGGAACCCAGACATATTCTGACATGGTCCTGGCTGGGTTTTTATAAACATGAGCCTTATTTCCCATAATCCTGGTATCTGGAGCGTGTACCGCAGCCACAAAGGCCGGGCCGGTATCTAACGAACCGCGCGGCGTGCGAGCGAGCTGTGACGCCGCCAGTCCGCCACTTGTACGAATGTAGGCTGTTGACAATATCTACATTTTGTTTGAGCAGTTGTTAGTTTGTGTCGCTCACGAATGAGTTCAATTGGCCTAGTTCACTCCTATAGTTCATTCGTTCTGTTAGGCGGCCTTCCCTGTTTGTCTTTCTAAATAAACGGAAACTAGTAAGCGCGTGGTAAGAGTGCTGTATTAGGTAACTATTTAGTAATCTGTGGTATTAGCTTAAGCTACATACTAGCTAGGGTTGTAACAGTTCGTTTAGTTTCAATAAAGACATATCTTTACTTAAGAGCACAAAGTAGATATATAACAGAGACACCCTAATACTGGCAATTCGACTGGCTATTTTTGTTTTCTTCGATTTCCAGGCACAATCCGGAAACCACCATCTAGCGCCGCTATTGGAAAATACTAATTACTAATTTAGTTTCGTATCTTCTTCTTAATTCAGGAGTTGAATTTAACTCAATGTGATGTTAGGCTTAAAAACATGCTTATCTATATTTTAATGTCAATATTTGTACTTAATTCGGCATATTTACATTTTATAATTTACAAACGTAGTGACATCTATTGTTTTTGTAATTTGTAATTTTTTTTGTAATAAACATAGATTGTATGGGATGAATCCCTGGATAACGCCACTAGAGTAACAACGTTGATTTTTTTTCATAAATTAATTATTAAGAAGAAACACCACGGGCTAGACTATAATATATACTAAGTAGGTATTTATAAAAATTATTGCTGTCTCGCAGTGCTCTAGCTAGAGCGATAGAGACAACTGCTTCTATTCAACTAAAATTACCTATTAAAAATTATAAGAAATCGACGTTTAGAAGACCCCTGTTTCCTCTTCCAAAACTAAACCGATTTAGGTATTTTTTTGAACATCGTTGAAAAAAAATTATAATTTTTACAAATGTGTCTTTAGTGACACTCTCCGGACTAACAGGGATCGATTGACGTGCGAATCATAGAAATCGGTCCAGGCGTTTGGTC
Source organism: Celastrina argiolus (assembly GCA_905187575.2). NCBI lineage: Eukaryota > Metazoa > Arthropoda > Insecta > Lepidoptera > Lycaenidae > Celastrina > Celastrina argiolus. Next base: position 731,374 of record LR994591.1, on the reverse strand, counting down.
TGTGTAGTGCTTCAAAGGAACATACATACATACATAGGCTGTTAAACACTATATCGATCATTTGCGTCGCGCAGTCGATTAAAAAGAATAACATTATATAAATCCGAGTTAAATCACTTTTATAGAAACTCGAGTAAAGGAAATTGACAGTTTATACAATTGAGTTTATTGTACAATAGACTTAAGCAACTCCGTATTATAGAGATTTGTCACGTCAGTTACAAATGAGCGCAGCGTCGCAACTGATACCCCGGATTTGTAGTCTAGACTTCCCGAGACCTAGACAGTAGACGGACGTGATTGAGCTAGATCGGAATCTAGTCTAGCTACCTGCGAGTTTCCTCTCACACAACCAGTGCCATAGCTAAGTGGGTGGGTGCATAGAATCGGGTACACACCGCCTCTTTCCACGTAGCTTGAAGCCCTACAAAATCGATTAATGTTCACTTAAAATAATTAAATTAAAAAAAAACAAGTGAGCATGGTCGGTGTAAATTTACCCTTATTCACTTATTGTGCACACTTATCAACAATTTCACAGGTATATTAAAGGATGTCACTTCATTATCCAATACATTTTATAACAATTAAATAATAATTAATATGTTTAAACATCAAATGAAAATCTTTCACAAAAAAAATACGCCATTTTGACACTGCCGATTGTAGAATATAAGCCTATAGTCTATGGATTCATAGCAAACAAAAATCATAGTATTAATATTGGCCAATTGGCATCACTGACTAATCTTTGGTTGTGTCATAGACGGGTTTGTTTACGTTTAGGTTAAACTTATCTCGGAGGTACTATAGGATAATATATACGATAGGTACATTGGTTATGAACATTAGACAATAGGTATTTAGCCAGACCCAGTTTAAACAAACTGCCAAACATTTGTCTAATTCCGCGCGAAAAAATTTTGTTTGCCCGTCGTTTTTCAAATGATATTCAATTTCATCCATTTTGTACACAATTCCGCTTCATTCGATATTGATACTGGAATGAAACCGGCGCTGTTTGAACTAATAGAAAATATTATTAGTATTTTGGCAATGAGTAAAAAGCAATTCATGAGACAAACGAACGGAATTGTTAGTTGTCATTTATTCAGAATTAAATCATTAAGTTATGCGTCATCTGTGTGCGCAGCTTCAACAGTAAAATATATTATGAGTTTCCCAGTATTTTGCTGGCACATTTTATGAATACGTAAGGTATAATGATTAATAATAATATCTATGGACGTTTTACACCACGTCAATCTAGCCCTGTGCTAAGTATCCGAAGAACTTGTGTTACAGGCACCACATATTTAAGATTGTTATTATATTAATGCACAAATTTAATACACAACCATGACCCAGAAACACAGAAAACTTCTTGTTCCTTCGGCGGGATTCAAACCCGCGACCTCTCGCTCGAGCACCAACGCGCTCAACCACTGCGCTATAGTGGTCGTAAAACAAATTGTAGTTGACTTCCTCACAGGATACCAAAAGTGCGTGCGTTTAAAGCGGATGGGCTTTTCACACGTATCACGTGGCCCGCGCGAGGTCTCCGGTTACTTCATTTGGCTGGAGTTCGCCGAAGTAACCGGACCGCGGCCCGAGGTGTGAACAGTCGCGCCCGCCCTCGTGTTACCGACACCGATCGATCTCACGCGGTAACGCGCCGGCGGGGGTCGGGCGACCGGCACGCCGCGTACACCGTAGGGATGCGTTTTGTCCATGTTGTGAATTGAAGACATGAATGGATGAAGGAGATATGTCACAAAATTATGATTTCGATAAAATTTAGTTCAAACTGTCACTTAAACATTTTAGAATACGTGTATATTACTCGGATGATCGGTCTCTAGAATGTACTTAACACGTTACTACATATCCTAAAATGTTTAAGTAACCTTTTTAAACTCAATTTTCTGGGCAGATTTTTTTTGCGATATATATATTTATTATATATATATATATAGATTATAATATTATTATTATTGTTTGGCATCGAAACAGTGCCCTAGCGCCAAACTATGGTAACTAATTAGATCCTAAACAAATTGTAGTTAACTTTCTCACCGTGAGCAGTGACAAAAACTCGCACAAGGCTCACTGGTTGAATTGTTATCATCTGTAGTTTAGTAGTTGTCGGTGCTTAAAGGTACTCACACATTACACCAACTCAGCATCGACTCCACTTCGACTCAACTCACAGGCGTCGTAAGGTAAGCTGGTGTGCAGTCGGTGTAATGTGCGAAGATCTAAGGCGTTAAGGTATTATAATTTTTGCCTTGCGTTCTCTCGAATACAGTAAGAACCGGACTGGCCTCCATGAGCGTTTAGCCAGGTCACATGTTATGTGTCAACAGAAATAAAACTTAGCTAAGTTCAGTGCGTCAGCACACGGTTGACGAAACCTTATTCTGCGATACGGAACAACTTAGACATCTCCTACCATGCTCTTGGTTAGGTAATTTATACTATTTACAAGTACCAATTAAGTGTACCGGAACCCAACTCGTCACCTTTACCACGTCAACGGTACACACAAACGCGATGTACCTTACATTTGTATTCACCCTCCAAGGGGGGAGACGCGGCGCGGCGGCGACTATCGTCAAGTTATTGGTGTATTACATCACTTCATAACTTCTTTGATCATTGTTCTGTTTTTAAAAGCTTTTATTCATGCCCTTGTATGTTAGTGTGGGACAAATCTTGCGAGCAAAATTAGGACCACTTCCTCTCGTTAGATTAGGTTGGAATTTGGCTTAACAACGTAACTTCGGTGTCAATGCAAATATACGGTACTATGAAGCTGGTCTCAAGACGGCGTCGGAAGATGACCATAGTAACTAGCTGTGTGTAGGCACAGGCCACTTCGTTGAGCTAACAGTATTTTCTCACCGCTTAAACCTTCCCGGGACTTCCAAGAATATTTCAAGACTATGAAAATAGCCGAATCGGTTTAGCCGTTCTCGAATTTTTGCGAGACTAATGAAGAGCAATTCATTTTTATATACAAGAAGTAAAATAAATTAGTGATAGTACATTAGGGTGTGTATGGGTCTCGTATATAGTTTACTGTAAAAAAACCATCGCTGAAAGACTTAGTTTGACTTTCATGTTTGTATGAGAAATTCCCCAAAATCATAAATTTTCCCATACAATAACTTAAAAAAAGTGACTCTGTCAGCGCTGGTACTTTCATACTATATGCGGGATCCATACACAACCTTAAGGCCGTGTTTCACCAAGCAATGTTAAAGTTAACGCCATGTTAAAATATCATGCCATCTCATTCATTGATAGGAAATACGAGAGGGATAACATGATATTTAACATGGCGTTAACTTTAACATTGCTTGGTGAAACACCCCCTAAGTATTATCAGTCACTAATTTACACCCTGTATTATACATGAACTATTTACCCATTGTATAACTGGGTAATGTCTGCTAAACTGAGCATTACCTTTACTTTGGGTAGTTTACCAAAACACACGTAGGAAACCTAAGCTTCGAAAGTAAACTTTAAGATCCTAGTTGGTGGGATAATTTAGTAAATAACTTGAGGATTAGGACTAGGGTTAATAGGCAAGTAACTTGGACGACTCCGTACTGAACGTATTAGATAAGCTTCCAAAAATTATTCTACCCACAATGCTAGCAGAATTGTTCATTGCGTACTCGTGCAGTGTTTAGCAGCAGATATAATCATTGAAGATTTGAATGGGTGAGTAGTCAGGGTTTCCTCATCAAGCTAATTTTTCTTCCAAAAAAAATCAAAATCCAAACTTTGTTTTGCCAACTTGTATCGATAACGAGGTCATCTTAAATTATTAGTAATCAGCTGGTTTTGTTTTTATTACTTAGTTATTACTAGCTGTGCCCGCGACTTCGTACGCGTGGAAAAGTGATTTAGGACACTTTTATATTTTTAAATATATTTTTAGTTTATTGGCGCAACCGCTGACAACTTTCGCCAATAGGTACTTCCCAGTGTATCCCAGTGTTGATCACGATCCAGCAAGTCACGTACCCGGCAAGCCTCTTGGTATGCAGGGTATAATAATTATATAGTACCATCCTTTCGGAGCTCGGCAAAAGAAGTAGGCCTTCGAACAATATGTAGAAGTCAGCAAAGGTATTCGAAGTTAGGATAATATTATTCCTATTATATAGACCCAGCCAATTTTTCACGTTAATTTAGTAAATTATTTAACTTCGATGTCCGTCTGTCTATCTGTCTGGTTGTCAAAATTTTAACACGTGTAGGTATCAAGCTAACAATCCTATTGAATACTCAGGATCTTCTGTCCTTTCTGGCTTTGAAAAAAACAGACTCCTTAGCCACATCTACCCTAAGATTCAGCCGTTTATGTCGCTAATTTTCGACACTCCAAAGGGAACCAAAACCTAAATTTGAACGAAGCAACGTCTTAATAGTGCCGACATAGGATAAATTGCGAAACAATAAAAATTATTTTCAATTTTTTTGAACTTACTACCGTTTTTGTCATTAATATTTTGAGATATTAAATTGAAACATAATATATTGCAATTATTAAGGTATTTGAAACGAAACTCTCGGTTAGACATGGGCGCAGCGGCACGCCCCGTCGAGGATCCAGCAGGCTTACTCTCGACACAACCGAAATTCGAATCAGTTCGATCTCAACGGATTTGGTGTTTTATTTGGTAGATTACTTTGGAACTAATTAGGATAAAGAAAACCTTTGGAACGTAACTTTTTGTACACCCGACGATATCAATCGATATAGAACAAAAATAAACAAACATCAATTTATTCGGGAGTATGCGGCACGATCGAATCTGAATCAAAATCGAATCAGTTTGGAGAGTTAGGCCCCAGCTCGGCGCTCCGATCGGTTTTAGTAGCGTTTTTTTATTAACCTACCCTAAGTATAACAATAATATAAATAAATTAAATTTAGTTTTAAAGAAAATATAAAATAAAAAAAGATTAAATTTGAATGTTTGCAGCGCGGTTCCTGCCGCGCTTCATACAAACGTCCAGCATTTTTTTTTAACTGTCATAAGTTTTTTATTTATGAACCGATTGAGATGAAATAAATGTTAAGTCAAGATTACTACAAATATGATTGAACCACATCTAAATCGGATAAGCCGTTTCTGAGATTAGCGTGCACAAATGCACCGACAAACAGACAAAAAAAAAATTGTTTTGGGTACTATTACATAAATAAAAGTCTCCTATGATAACACAGGCACAGTTAGCACATTTTAATAGTATTTTTTACCCAGCAGTCTACACTACACCAGCCCAGCTCGGACGTAAGACGTCACCCAGCAGCCTGCATTACGCGGCGCCCGGTCGAATCACGATTCACGGCGAAACGATTTTAATTTTGCTATATTTCCTAAACTACTCATTATATTTGCATAGTATAAAGGGCAAATATTATAGTCTTCATGGAATGCTTAAGCCAACTAACGTATTAAAAATGATAAGGATTAATACCGTGATGGTATAAATAGCTTTCCAAAAACCGCTTAATTGCCCGTTTTTTAGTTTATCGCGAAAGTCTTTCTTTTAATTATACAGTTAATTAAGTTGATTTTATACAATAAATGATAATTTTTTTTAGTTTGTGAAGCAAGTTCAAAAATACAATTTTTATATTATTATGACACTGTGAAAACACTGTTTTCCCAGAAAAAAAAATCCTGATAGTTAGGTACTTATTTGATGTTCTAATCTACTTTAGTGCCACGTTCTATTGCTTCGCGTCACTGTGTAAGCGAACCCCCCGCGCCCCCCGCACGAACCGTTCGACCGCAGGCCGCGCGCGCGAAATTCATCCGACTTGCTTCAAATTTATCGTCACTGCTCGGCTCCTATGTATCGTAGCGTTATGTTATATAGCCTATAACCTGCCCAGGAATATGGGCTACAATCGTACCAAGTTTGGTTAAAATCCCTTCAGTAGTTTTTGTTCCCATCGTGCACATACAGACAGACAGACAGACAGACAGACAGACAGACAGACAAAAATTTTACTAATTGCATTTTTGGCATCAGTATCGATCGCCAATCATCCTCCAATATGTATTTTGAAAAAATATTCAATGTACAGAATTGACCTCTCTACAGTTTTATTATAAGTATAGATTAATGTAATTCAACAGACATAATTGTCCTACAAATTACGTGGTACGTTATCCCGGTCCTACGCTCGAAAGTTGAGATTTTTTTTGTCCTTGCTAACTCCGTTAGCTACCACAATCGAGAGTTCCGTCCAAGAAATTATTGGACGTCTTATCATAATGAAGCTACTCAAGAAAAATTTGCTTGATACTAATCAAGTGAAAAAAAAGATATGTCGTAAAAAAAATTTACCCAGAAAATTAAGTTTAAGCTGTCATTTAAACGTTTCGGGACATGTAGTAACACATTAAGTACATTGATTCTAGAGACGGATCTTCAGATTAATGTACTTCACACGTTACAGGCTACAGCGTACTCTAAAATGTTTACGTGATAGTTTGAACTAAATTTTCTCCGAATCAGAATTTTGGTATATCACCTTCATCCATTCACGTCTTCCATTATCCGTGGGGTGCCGAAGAACGAATGGCACCTCCCCCTCAACCATTTCCGTGGTGATCGTAAAGAGAGAAAATCCGGAAATTCGCAGAAGAGTTTCCGCGTTTGTTCTGAAAACTGGGGCCTTACTCTCTGATTTGATTTTGATTCAGATACGATCATGCCGCATACTTCGTAATAAATTGACATTTGTTTATTTTGATTCTCAGTCGATTGATATGGTCGGGGGTACAAAAAGTTACGATCTAACAATTTTCTTTATTCTGATTAGTTTCAAAGTAATTCACCAAATAAAATACGAAAAACCACTGATATCGAAAGGATTCGGTTCTCGATTCGGGAGTAGGCCCGCTGCGCTCGTCAACCCGACCGCCAAGCGTAGCGAGTAGAATATGAAATATCTTGGGGAAGAATTACGTCTAGTAGTGGACGTCATGAAATGATGATGGCATATAACATCACGCAGTCTAACAATTTAAAAATATTACGGTGGCTTGTTTTTTGACGCATGCGCTTGTAAAGCACCAATCAAAAACCTTTATTTTCTATTATCTGTCAATTTTAATTTTAAAATATTCCATTTTCAAATTCTGGCCTATGAAAAAATATAAAAGAACTATCTAACCCGTGCCCACTTTGTTGAACATAGAAACAGATTGTGATTAACCGTTTAAACCTTCCCGGGACTTCCAGAAATATTTCAAGACCAAAAATAGCCGAATCGGTTCAGCCGCTCTTGAGTTTTAGCGAGACTAACGAACTGCAACTCATTTTTATATATACACAAGGTGTAAAATAAATGAGTGATAATACTTTAGGGTGTGTATGTGTCTCATATGTAGAGTCATACTGTTAAAGTACCAGCACTGAAAGACTTACTTTTGCCTTTCATGTTTGTATGAGAAATGCCCCAACATCATAAATTTCCCCCTATAATAAGTTAAAAAAGTACCTCTTTTGGCGCTGGTACTTTCACAGTAAACTCTATATACGGGACCCATACACACCCTAAAGTATTAATATTATAGCCTGTATGAAATAAGATATTATATAGAAGCGAAAAATCAATTCAAAAATTATCAATTTGAATCTATTTATAATATAATTGCCCAAATATCGCGCGGCTCAACAGCTAATTGCACAGAATGTAAATATTTGCACAACCAGCCCGCCACAGCACATGCCGCCGTCACCATGACAACGGGGTCGACGACCGCGCCGTGCAATCAGCCTACCTGCTGTCTACAACAATCGTTTTATATAATAGCCGCTTAGATATTGGATATTATGATAATAGAATAATAATAACAAGCGAGAGAAATTGACGAAATCAAACTAAGAAATTTTTTGAAGCCCGTAAAAATCGGTCCGGCAAATATCTATACATATAATAAATCTGTAGAGAGGTCATGTCTGTACATTAAAGATATTTAAGTGAAAATCAAAAAAAGGGGGTCTATGAAAGCCACAGAACCTAAAAATAACATTTTTGAAAAAAATGTCTGTCTGTCTGTCTGTCTGTCTGTCTGTCTGTCTGTCTGTCTGTCTGTCTGTCCATATGGGAATGTTTGTCGTCGCATCACGCTAAAACCACTGTATAGAATGAAATGAAATTTGGCAGGCAGGTAGCATACGACCTGAAGAGCATTATTGGAAATTATTATTCCGAAAAACGAAAGGGTTCCCGTGGGATCTTCAAAAAATTGTAGCTATCTATTTGACGGTATTGCAGCCAAACTACTCAACGTATTTTAATGAAATTTGGCAGGCAGGTAGCTTATGATTTGAAGAGCATTATTGGAAATTGTTATCTCGAAAAACGAAACGGTTCCCATGGGATCTTCAAAAAATTGTAGCTACCTATTTGTCGGTATTTCAGCCATACTACTCAACGTATTTAAATGAAATTTGGCAGGCACCTAGCTTATGACCTGAAGAGCATTATTGGAAATCATTATCCCGAAAAACGAAACAATTCCCGTGGGATCTTCAAAAAATTGTAGCTACCTATTTGACGGTATTTCAGACAAACTACTCAACGTATTTTAATGAAATTTGAGAGGCAGGTAGCTTATGATCTGAAGAGCATTACTGGAAATTATTATCCCAAAAAACGAAAGGGTTCCCGCGGGATCTTCAAAAAATTGTAGCTACCTATTTGACGGTATTTTAGCCAAATTACTCAACGTATTTAAATGAAACTTGGCACAAAGGTACATTGTAACACGAACCATATAACCATAATCAACATAATATTTTTAACTGACTTCCAAAAAAGGAGGAGGTTTCTCAATTCGTAAATATATGTTTGTTTTATGTTTCTTCGCGGGTATCGTCATCGTTTATGAAACGATTTTAATTATTTTCTTTGTGTTGTGTAGGGTATAATTTAAATTTGGTCCCATTGTCACCAAAATGGTGACCTGATGATGGGATCCGTGGGGAATCGAGGGTAATCCTCAAAATTTATATGGAATAATATATTGATTTTGATTTTTTCTGAAGTAGTCTAAGCATATGTTACCAAACAGTAAGGTTTTGCACCATATCCTTGATCTAAAAGTACTGAACAGAACTTCTGAGTCCTTAGAGATACAGGTTTGAAGATTTCAGCGTTGTTTAAAGGAATGCAAGCATATGCGTCGTAAGCATATACTACGTCAATTACATTCGAACTTGGTCTCATAGTTATCAAAGTGGAGACCTGATGATGGCGTCGTGAGGAATCGAGGGAACATCTCGAAATTTATAGGGACACTCATAGTCATTTTGTATTTGTTTCGAGTAACATAAGCATATCCGACTAAAAACATAATTTTGAATCAATTATCAATGTAATACCACAATAAATTTGGAAATTTCGACATCGCTTATACTGCAAGCATATGTAAATTACAATATATATATATATCAATTACAGTAGTCATCACTTCACCACCCCTGTCTTCACCAGATAGTAGGTATCCATATATACCATCATAACAATATGATGAAATAGGCAAGTTTTAAAAAAAGGGGAAATAATAGTTTTAAGCCAAATAAAAGAATGTAAACCGACTCAAAATAATAAAAGAGTTCTATTATAGAACTCATAATATAGAGTTTGGCTGGTACCGACTTTAACATTCTGAAAATTTGTATCTCATTTTATAGTAAATCTACTTGATCTATATATCAACTTTTCTTCTTATATGAACTATACATATAGGTATATTAAAAAAATTCGCTGGCTCACGCCAGAGCAGCGATGAACTATATATATAGGTATAATAAATATAGGTATATTTTTATTTTTTATTATTATTAGAGCAGCGTAGAACTTTATATATAGGTATATTAAAAAAAAATTGAAATTTTTAGAAAAGTTATGTCAATATAAGTAACATTTATGTTTTTCATTATATTTTTATTTATTAGTTTTCATGCTAGGTACGACTTGGGTTTTTTCTTTCTTTTGGACTTTTGTTATTTTGTCGTCTAAAGGAAGTTAGTACTTTAACCGTAAAGTCCCAAAGTACTACAGTTCATAAACTAAAAATGTATTTAAACTGCTGCCTTAAATTACTTTTCCACGCGGACGAAGTCGCGGGCACAGCTAGTACTGAATAAAACTGTATCATGCTTTTTTTGTGTACATCTAGGTGTTATTAATCTATGCATGCTGGCAACAAAAAGGTCCAACTTACGTGTCAGTTGTCACAGTTCCTAAACTATAAACTGCATCTATACTATTCATATATGTGTTATGCTACCGCTAGCCGACTAGGTCCTACATCTAAACGTATACTGGAAGGCCGCCTCCACTGACACACTGTTCACTGCCCACAGCTTTCAATGTCACATTTTCATAGCTGATATTCGAAAACAAAACATCGCGCACCGGTACATGTGACCGAATGCGGCCCTCGTTCTGTGCCTACAAAGGGACACAATTTGCGGGCCCCTGAAAACAAAACACTCTGCCAAAATACACCCTGTGTCCACGCAACACGGCCCCGGTAAATCAAACCGTGCGCACGGATAGCGTGGCTGGCTGCAGTCAAATTCCATTTTCAAATTCTGGCGCGGAATACAGGCTTTTCCACTAGCGAAGTAAATGCCAATTTCCTTTCCGCGAACTTGCGCGGTTAAATCTCGACCTTATGCACCTGTCGTACGGTTCAAAGTCAATCGGTCCGACCACTCAGACAATGCGCCACGCGATGACGTTTCCATTGAGGGAGAGCGGTATGGGGGTACACGCGAGCGGGAGAGAGAGGCGAGATCCCGAGGGAAGGTAACACCAGGGGTGCATTCTCGTCTGAACCGCGGGAGCACAAAGAATCGATCTCGAAGACGCAACTTCACACCTAAGTTTCAATCAAAGAAACTAAATCCTCCTTCGAAGCCTGGAGTTCTCTCTTCAGACAATTATCGAGACGACATATTGACTTAGTTCTGTAAGTTTTATGTGTAAAGTTGGCTAACTCAATTATATGAAGACCGTAATCTTTTACACTCACGGAGTTTATTGCCCAGAACAAACTACAAATAGTGTAAACTGTTAGACGAAGGACTTTGAACGAATATTTATTACTAGCGGCACCGCGAGATCGTCCCAATGGTGAAATGGGTATCTCTTTTTTATATAATTTTTGTTCTGCTCCTATCAGATACAGTGTTTCTCGAGGAATGGGTTATTAATATCTGAAATAACTTTTCAAATTAGACCAGTATTTCCTGAGATTAGCGCGTTCAAACAAACAAACACTTCAGCGTATACAGCGTGTCTCATGGTTGATATATTACTTACCATAAATCGACAAATCGTGACTAAAAGTGTTCAAAAAGATGAGTTTCAACGCTGGTCAGGTGGTAACGACCATTGCGTTGCTTATATTTTTTTTATCGCGATAATAATTTATATGAGGTGCCAAAACAAAAAATGCTCTACGCGTCCTTCTCTTAATACTATATTTGGCTTACTATATTATATACTATAACACACACTAATAATAGTATGAAATATTTAAAAGGCAAGCTAAACGTTTGTAGTCTATAAAATTAGATTTAAGAATAGGAGATTAGTAATATATGCCCACTGCTAATAGTGCGTACCTTAGATTAAACGAAAAAACGTTATTTTCGTTCACGGCCAGTTTTTTATGTATGAACTTAGTTCGAAAGGAACATGAATGTGATTGAAAACTTGGTAAATAACGGTATTTGCTTGCAACTACAACGCACAACTGGTATTATTGGTAAGTCGTAAACTCGTAACTCTATATCGCGGGGAAGTACAGGCTTAATACGGGATATGTTCTTTTTATGCGCGATCAGTACATGCTAAGACCACAAAATACATATTAAAACTAAGATCAAATATAAAAGCGAAGACAGAGCCTTGTCGAAAAAAATCTGAAGAAGATGTGGCTACGTACACATAATATATAAAAAAAATATTACCGCGATCGCTCGTCTTACAAGGTAAGGCCATGAAACTATTATTGGTCCATGGTAAGGCGTAGTTTTGACATTATTTACATGCGTGTGCGTGACATAGCGAGGCAAAGACCGCCATCGCTTTTTGGTTCTGAGAACCCGGTCTTAACCGTTTATCAGGTCCGACTTCATAGTTCTGAGTTTACGTCAATAAATAACACACAGAATCCCAACTGAAAAACTAATAAAGCGTCTTTGAGCGCGGAATTAGCAGGACGTATAACGTATTCAGGTGCGCCTCTGTTAGAGCAGCGTTTGTTATGCAAATCGTAGCAGCTAAGGGTGCCTCCTGCCTACTATTTTTAGGCCGATTTTTCAACAGATTTTACCGCAGATTACTCCACCATACAAATATGGCTGATTTTGTAATCGACTTATTCAGTACTTTCTATTTTTCGTCTACAAAATTATGCCGTGGGTGGTGAGCCTTACTATTAGATACACATTTTCGCTGAAGGTAATTTTAATAATGGTAAGGTAGGTAAATAAGATTATGCAAAGACAATACTTAAAATCCGCGTTGTAACTTGTAAGATACTCGAAGTATCTTCATGTGTAGCGAATAGGTTTTATTAAAAAGAAGGTTTTTAATCAGCTGATAGGGCAAGGTCGGTTTCTGTCTAAATGTTTTTAGTAGCAGTAAATCAATGTAGCCAAATTTTCTGTAAAACTTTACTATTATTTTATTATTTTGACGCTGATAAAGCTACTCTTTTTAAGTCATTCCTTCTATGCCTGCAGCTTATGGACCAACTACTAGGAAGGCCTACAATGCCCTGCGAATTCAGCACAATGGTGCCTTCAGGGCGCTGTTGTTTATCTGTTATCTATGTTTATCTTGTACAAGAAGACCGCATCACTTCAGCAGTGCAATTCTCTAGGCGTCCGGTTGAGGCTGTGCTCGTCGCTGTGATCACGAATGTCACCGTCACATGGTCTGTTATCAATAGCAATAAAACTAGTCTTGGGGAATACCAATTCGGCCATAATCGCTATTACAGCCGTTGGCTGTCATGATTTTTGCTCCTAGAGAATTGCACTCCATCCATAGTTTGAACCGATTACTTTTTTGAATAAGATCTTTGTGTCATTGTTAAATTTATTTTAAAAAGAGTGGCGCTAGTTGCGGTTATTCCTCGCCTTAAGTACATTAATCTAAGGATCCGTCTCTTGAATCAATGTACTTAATACGTTACTACCATTAAATGATTAAGTGACAGTTTAAACTCAATTTTTTGGGTAATAATTTTTTGCGACATATCACCTTCATCGATTCATGTCAATAATCGTCAAATATGTATCACCAGTGGAAATTGGTGAAATATGTAGCTCCCAAACGGAAAATCGGATTTTGACCTAGTATTTTTTGTTTGAAAACTGACGTGATCGCGGGTGTTCTCAGCTATAATTCATCATCATCAGTTCGCTCACTGCCTCACAATTATAATGTTACTTAAAAGTTTAAATCGGTACGGAGTAATAGTATACACACATACAGGTACATCTCGACAAAAGCGATCGGCGTGTGCACACACTACAGACGTTTGACGCCGCGACCCGCTGCCGCGGCCAAACGGAATCGCTGATGAGGCAGTTACGGCACAAAACTGCAGCTGCATACCTGAGTGGGCCGTTTGGTACGAAAAATCCCTTAAAGGACATTCCATTAATTACGTCATGGCGTACCATCCCATACAATCTATGTTTAATACAAAAAAATTGCAATAGATGTCACTACTATTAAATTATAACCCGGCCCTACTACTTTTCTGGCGCAAGACGCAGCAGACTTAAGCTGCCATAGAAAGCTGCCGGCTGTTGGGACCTGTTGGGGGCTGTCGCTGACCAATCCGTTCCTGTCGCCGTTCCCGTTAACGACGGAGCCTTCTCTTACCTAACCAGGAGAGTACTTAGCACGCCCAGCAAAACCAGATCGGCCTTTCGCCCACAGACCCTATTGTTAAAAAAACAATAAATTTATATTTTGTTGACGTGTTGTTTTTTTTTATTTAGCCGAAAAAACAAAACGCCACAACTCTCTCTTCCTTCACACTCGTAGCCCAGTGGGACGGATAACCGAAACGACTGGCGGGTGATCCGGCATAGGACCGACTTTTTTAATGCCCATCCGACGCATGGATCTTTCTTGTCAGACAATCAGGTGTTCAGCCTGTATTGTCCTTACCAATCTTGAAAACAACATTTTTTGTTTTTCCAACTCAGGAATCGAACCCACGACCTCTCGCTCGAGCACTAACGCATTCAACCACTGAACTACGGAGGTCGTCGTCGTGTCACGTTTACAGAATATCGCTTCGACTCCACGCTACGTATTGACCCCAAGGAAGTCATGTTGGCGATTTAATTCGGTCGTAATTCGCTCCATTACCGGGTAATACCGGGCTGTCCCGGGTATATTCCGCGATAACTACCGGCCAGGTGTAATAGCTCCGAACCCTCTCAAGGCAATTAAGCCTCCGCCCGCCCTCCGACAGGTATTACGCAATAAATGAACACTTTCTATAGACGAAATGAGGTTGTACAAGGAGGTGATTAATATCACTTTTAGACATTTTGTACTTAGGTAATTGTAGACATTATAAATTGAACCTCGATTAGGGTGCTAAGTGCGAGTTTTAGTCATTGGTCGCCGTGAAAAAGTACACTACAAATTGTATGGTAGCAAAATTGTTGTGTTTTGATGTCACACATTGGCCGTGGCAGAATATCAGTGCAGTGGGCTTGTTCGCTGTGTAAGCTGAGCTGGGGCAAATTTTTGACATCATACAACATAATAATATTATTATAGACACCTTTTTTATGTTCATTACCTTTAGGGCGTGTTTCACCAAGCAACGTTAAAGTTAATCCTTCGTTAAATATCATGCTGTTCCTCTATTGATAGGTGTGTGATGATCAAATTTTTTTTCTTTCTTTCTTTCAAACGAGTTTCCATTGTTTGCCGCTAGGGGCGTTGTTTTAACCATACAACTTGTTATCAACTTCACGGTGGTGACAAATCCAAACACGCAACCCCAAACAACTTGACCGGCGAACATCACAGAACATAATTTAGCATAATTAGTCTTACTAATTAGCGACAGGCCCGCGTCTTACCTCGGTTCAGGCGAGGGAGGGGTGTGTGCGGCGGGGGGAGGGGCACAAAGCTGCCGCTAATTGGCGGCGTCGCGAATCCGCGCCCATTTTCATATGTCAAGCGCCGGCTCCTGCACTAGGCCTACTCTGAGATCCTACTGCGTGCGAGGACTCACTTTTGGCAGCCGACCACACCGCCGCAGGCGATGAAGGATGTCAAATCTAATTTATTAACACGCTTGTATATGCTTGGGTTCGATGTACGTATGTATTGTATGTATAATTTTCACCAACTTCCAGAAGTTTAATTAATTTTAAATTTTTTTGACGTATTAAGGACCAGTGACAATGCAATTACGTGTGGTTTTTTTTCTATTTCGTAAGTTTTCAATTGTCGAGCCTGTGTGTTTTATTTTCATTATAGTAAGTTGTCTATACATATTAAATTTATTCCTGTTGATTTAAAATTTCATCCTAAAGTGAAATCGCAAAGACATTCTGCATGCAAAAGACTTAACTTATGCATAGTTTTAATGTTATAAATAATAAAAGCTGTTGAAGAGCACAAGGAAGTTTTCCTTCAATATTTAACTACGTAATGGACGATGGAATCGAATTGCAAAGTTATAAAAGCAAAGCGAACTATATTATACAACTAAAAACAGCAATTTTGTTCGTTATAAAGAACAATGTCAGTCGCGTTCTAAAACGATATCCGCATCAACGCACAGAAGGTAATTGAAACGAGCGCGGGATATCCGATCAAAGCAAAAATAATACCAGTAGCCGGCGCGGGCTCGTCGAATATAATAGACCGAGATCCCAGCATATTTTCCCACAAACTGCCAACCAATTTGCTAACACCTTATGCCAGAAATAATATTTCGACAAAGAGGTAAATCGAAAAATCTAACTCGGCTGGGCAGCGTTCGGTAAACTGCGCGATATCTTTTCGTCCGAAATACCTGAGTCCTTAAAGACGAAAGTCTCCAATCAGTGTGTGTTGCCAGTGTTGACTTATGGACTGAGACGTGGTCTAGTACCTGTTGGCCTTATTCGTAAGCTCCAAGTCACTCAACGAGCTATGGAGAGAGTTATGCTCGGAGTTTCTCTGCGGGACAGAATCCGAAACGAGGATATTCGCAGTAGAACTAAAGTATCCGACATAGCTCGTAGAATCGGTCAGGTGAAGTGGCAATGGGCAGGCCACATCGCTCGGAGAACAGACACCAGATGGGGAAGGAATGTTCTCGAGTGGCGACCACGGATTGGAAGACGCAGCGTAGGGCGGCCCTCCGCAAGATGGACCGACGATCTGGTCCGAGCCGCGGGCAGCCGTTGGATGCAGACAGCGCACGACTGGTCGTTGTGGAAGTCCTTAGGGGAGGCCTGTGTTCAGTGGACGTCTTCAGGCTAATAATAATAATAATAATAATAATAATAATAATATCTATGGACGCGTCACACCACGTCAATCTGGCCCTGTGCTAAGTATCCGAAGAACTTGTGTTACAGGTACCAGACAACGGAAATACATATATTTAATACTTTTATACTATACACATATTTAAGATTTTTATTATATTATACACAAATTTAATACACATCCATGACCCAGGAACATTGAAACCTTTTTGTTCCCTCGGCGGGATTCGAACCCGCGACCTTTCGTTCGAGCACCAACGCGCTCAACCGACTGCGCTACGGAGGTCGTCAAGCTCTGGCAGGCTGATGATGATATGCCAGAAATTGGTCCACGGCACAAACTAGCGGCTATATACAAATTTATATACATTTTATCGGTAAAAATATAAGGGGTGTCTGGCGGGTCTGAGACCTCAGTCCACAACTCCAGTCGTGGTAATTCTGAAAAAGCGGAAGACCCCCGCGATAGTTTTAAGTGGCCAGTCGAACCGTAATCATACCGCGGCGCACATCAAAGGCGAGCTAATGGCTCAGGGGCGGCGCTACGAGCGGGGCGCGGGGGCCCGGAGGCGCAGGGGCGACGCTACCGCGGGGCGCGCAGGGCGTCGAGTAGCTGGGGTTTTGTTTGTTGTCTAAAGTCACTTGTCTCTGCCGATGGCGCGGAATGTATGTATGATTCCGCCGTCAAAGCGCATTGTCGTTCACCTTTGAGCGCATAACTCGAAACATAATTACTTTTTAGTTACTTACCTACCCCAACGAAGGAGTTTCGTCACAATATCAAAAGTCAAAACGGAGAAAGGGCTTTTACTCTAGCGATACGTAACGGTATACCGCATACAGGTGATTCATCCGATATTAAGCCGAATATAGTGTGACGCGTAGAGCATTTTTTGTTTTGGCAACTCATATAAATTACTTAATATAGGTAACTAAAAATTAAAGATCTAAAAAGACCACAAGGAGTGAATCTTACTGTGCTAGGGCTCGCTGGCTCCTAGTCTCCACATGAACGGAGTGGTCGTTGACCTAAGCCTAACCTGACCAGACCAGGGTTGAAACTCATCTGTTTTGTGACTTTCATGGAGATCTTTGATCGAGATTTGTCGCGTTATGGTAAGTAATTTATATGGTACTGTAGCGGTACTACTAGCGCCATCGAAGTCCTGCATCGCGCTATCGAAGTTTTCTAACAGCCCGAAGTATCGAAGTTTTCTAAGGAGCCCGTGCAGCAGCAGCACAGTTCCGACTCACTGGGACTCACTGGCACTGGCGACTGAAGCACAAGACGACTTAAGTTTCGACCTCCGGTCTTCGGGGGGGAGTGATGTAGCGGTACTACTAGCGCCATCGAAGTCCTGCATCGCGCTATCGAAGTTTTCTAAGTCCGGCGCTATATATACGACATCTGAAAACTAGTACAGTGGGCTTCGGCCTGACCGAGCATACCATCTCGTGAGGTCGGAGATCTCCCTTTGGGACAAAACAAAAAATGCTCTACGCGTCCTCCTCTCCACACTATAATCGGCTTGGTATATGAACGGCACCTCATTTATCTAATTATGATAACTTAAAGTTGTGAGGAAACATATGAACATCTATTACCACATACATGCAGATCAAAATCATAACCCTCCTTATTGCTTCGACGTAGTAGGTGGTGGTGGCACTTAATCCCGATTTTACCAACGCTTGTTAGTGTTAACGGCATGTTAAAATATCATGGCTTCTCATTAATTGACAGGAAATAAGAAAGGGATAACATGATATTTAATGAAGGATTAACTTCCACATCTGTTGGTGAAATTGGCACTTAAGCTAAGATTAATTTAAAACATTCTAGACCGCTTAGAAAATAGAAATATGTATAATAACAAAGCGCGCTTAATTAAAGGCTTAAGCGCTCGTGGCAAGTTGCAATTTCCCGGGAAATCCCGGGGTTTTCTTTCAATAAATCTGCATCCGGAGCAGAAGCACTTTGTATTCGAAGTTATAATCAATTCACGCGCTGTCCCTTCAGCCGGGCCAAAGAGAGGCTGACAGTGAAAATATCAACAAAAACAATTGTTTTTTATGTACATATACTTAGGCCGTTTCAGCAGTAAATCCAAGCGAAATATACTCAAGTATGTTCATTCGATAACGTTATGATTGCGTTGCATTGTTTGCTCACTACAAGGTGTAAAATAATACTTTAGGCTGTGTAAGTGCCTACTAGGTAGAGTATACTGTGAAGTCCCAACGCTGAAAGACTTACTTTTGACTTTCGTATTTGTATGAGAAACGCCCCAGCATCATAAATTTTCCCATACAATAATTTTTCCACTAATCCACAGTCCAGGGCCCTTAATTAAGATACCATCGCTATTATCACCTACGAATATCGAAAACAAAATGTATGAGATTTATTTTATGACATAAGCTTCGCTTCGACATACGAGTTCGCGTGTCACTTAACGAAGCTTATGTCAAATCCCATACATTTTGTAATCGAACTTCGTAGGTGTAATTACCTTTTTTTTGACAAAGAACTTTAAAAAAAAAGAAAAAGAAGAAGCTGACCTACCTCCGGTTTCTGAAAGACTGATCAAAACGTCGATCAGCATTTTGAACGCTCATCGATGAACATCACTCGCAACAACTTCGCTCACTCGCTACGTTCACGAATGAGCGCTCAGAATGACTTGTTAACTCAAATGTTACCTAATCGGCGATTTGACCAGCCTTTCGGAAACTGGGGGTTAGTACATCGTTTAGAAACAAGCGGCTATTAGTTCTATCAAACAGATTTACCCCAAGCACCAATTATTGTTGAGAAATAGTTTAAGTTATATCGAATGGAAATTGTATGAAAATCGTAACAGACAATACGCAAACTATATAACTACGATCCCCTACTGTTCTGTATAGTGTGTGTTGTTTTTAAATCACTTATCCATCTAAGATAACACGTATATATTATAACAATATATCGCCAAACACATTGTGTGATGATGAGATTTTTTTTATCTTTCTTTCCTTATTTCAAACGATGCTACGTCTACTGCATACCTCGATTCGCTTTGACGATTGTGCATGTAGAACACGAAAACGTAAATATGTTTGTACCGGCTCACCGCCCTGCGCCGCCCTACGCCGCCCTACGCCTCCGCCCTGAGACTGTTTGCCCACACAGATTAAACTCTCCGGCGCGTACTTATTCCGTAATGCCCACACTCAAGACGATTGTAATTTCACTTCTCGGTGCCTTCCACAAACACTTTTTCCCCGACGACCTCGCGCCTCGAAATGAGTTTCTATTTATGTTTTTATTTAAACTCGCTCCAAGTTTTTCGAGACAAAGTGTTGAGTCGAAAACGTAATCTAACTTCACGGCAATTCCGCGGATGAATTTACATCGAGTTTTTAATTCATTGCCATAAAACTTCTTGGGAGTTATTTCAAAGAAAACTAAAAGACTGCGCTAAAAGAAACGAAACGATCTCGGCTGAGTGTGTGTTCCTTTCTAAAGCACGTCACGATTATTCTGTCAGATCTTCTAATAGCCCGATTCAATACCATGTAACGGGTGTGAAAAGAGCAGTCACTATAACTTTGGCATATGATTGTACTACCTTTTCTCATTCTAGAAATGTATTTTTTTACAGATATAAAAAAGTTTAACTATATCTAGGGTTTAAAAACCATACAAATGACAGAGATCACCGTTATCACTTGTCACATTGTATAAACAAAAAAAAATAAAAAAAGGTATATTCAAAATTAAAACAAAAATTTTGAAGGTCAATTTTGAAAATAAGCTACAAATACCAGTTACCACCGAGTATGCCGCGAGAGTTCGAAACTCCTACGCAATATATCGTATGTCTAAAAAAAGCGTTTTGGTTAGACGATATATTACGTAGGAGCCATCGAACTTCTTAATACTCATATCACACAAATATATATAATATAATAATTTTCAATAAATAGGCACAAGGAGGTATAGGTATAATATTTTTATTAGTAACCAAATTCCTAAGCATTTATCTTTGGTAATACATAAACAAAATCAAAGTAGTTACTGGAATCAGGCGTTACTTTGCGGAAGTCCATAGCATAAAATTGAAATATATTATATCTAGCAATATCCCGCGAAACAATTATAACCACAACCTGCAAGCAGATGAGTGAGTGTACGCATAGGCATGCGTTTGATGCCAATCAAAGTGCTGATGAGTCGCAGAACGCCTACAGATACATACAATAATTTAAGACATTGGCGTAAAGACGCATTACTAATACGGTCATATCGTAAAGCCATTTAGGGGCCCTAGCATACACTTCTTTCACAATCTTCTAACAAGCATATATGTAGCAATATCCTGTGCTTTTTCGCAGATATATGTGATTTCATGCGATTGCCATGTCAATATCTAAATATTTACTTAAAACTACTACTTCTACTACGTTGAGCATAGAAACCATTTAAACCTTCCCTGAACTTATATTTGAAGACTAAAATAGCCGAATTGGTTCTCGAGTTTTATCGAGACTAACGAACAGCAATTAATTTTTATATACATAATAATAGAAGAAGAAGAGAGAAAATATATGATATACCTAATATAAGATTTTTGTTATTGCACTGATCAATATAAGATGTTGTTAGACCGACCGACTAACGCCGACGTAGCATCACATGGATCTCACAACTTTTTACAGTAGAAGAACTGAGAGCGAGATTTTACTATTATTATTCGGTTATGTTTTTGAAGGGATTTAATATATTAAATTGTATTCTATGCATTTCCGCAAAGCAAAACCTGTTGTAATTAACTTCTAACGAGTGTCGGATAAATTAAAAATTTTGTCGCCGCTTACTTTATAATAAGCGATCTGTTACATATTTAGATATGAATTGACATAGACAACAAATACAAATATATCGGACACTAATTGTACAAAGTCGCTAATTACTATTTACACGGGACAGAGACAAAAAATCTAAATCTATCTGACATCTATCAACCGTGCAACAAGCCCTGAAGACTTCCAGAATACACCCGTAGGAGGCGCGACCCAGATCCTTTCAGCTCATTTCCCGTATCTGTGTTTGCCGTCGCAATACCAGCGTCTTGTTCGCAGTACACACACTCGGCACCGCTATCTTCATCCATTTACCCGAAACTACTGAAAACGAGATATGAGCGGCAACTGGAGTCAAAGGAAAGAGATAACTAGGGAAAACTTCGAATACAGCTGTTTTAGGAGCTCAGGATTAGTGTGTGTGTGGTAAAGTATTATTGCCGATTAGTCGTTCTGTTCAAAGTACTGGGCCTTAGAAAAGATCCTATCAATATTATCGTAATTGATTATATTGATAGGATCTTTTCTAAGGTAAAAGTTCGAAAGTGTTATATTATATTCTGTAGTTTAGTTGTCAAGAGACGACGTTGCAAATCAAATCAAAATATTTTATTTCCAAATAAAACTTAACAAGCTATTTTCGGAAAGTCAACAAAAAGACTACCACCGGTTCAACCCTAGCTCGCCGAGAAGAACCGGCGTAAGAAACTCGGACAATCTAATCGGGACAATCTAAATCGGTCCAATAAACAGTTTGCAAATGGCCGTTGTGTTAATTTCTTCGGAAGCCAACTCTTATATTTATCAGAAAGCAAAAATTTCAATACGGGGTCTACGAGATTAGGTATGTCAAATCCCATACATTTTTGTTTACCAACTTAGTAAGTGATATAGCCATGGCATCTTGACTAAGGGCTCAGGGTCGAGACTACATTCAACACTTGTTAACTATACAACTTATTTGACGGTAGTTATATTATTAGGTGTGTAGTGTTTTAAAAATCAGAAACCAAAACGGTAAACGTAAACGGTAGCTACAGTTCGACGTAGATATAATGCTCTTCAGACAATTATGTTGATCCTTTAAAAAAAAGAATAGTCTACAAAGCACAGACTAAAAATTTAAGTATAAAGTTTTTTTTTTACTTGAATAAAGTTGTAAATTATTGTAATACTTACCTCCTCTCTACCTCATTATTATAATGTATTAAATGGGCCGCAACGCAACTGCGACTGGGTTGCGACTGGGTTGCGACTGGGTTGCGACTGGGTTGCGACTCGACCGCGCCGCAGCGACTCAATATTTGTGGACATTTTATGTTCAGTGTTATAATTTTAATTTCCAATGTTATAAACTAAATTAAAAATTTAAAAAACACCGACTTAGCGTGTAACATTGCTATCACACCTAACAAACGACCTGATGACCTTGAAAACCTGAACCGATTTCCACCAAACATAGCTAAAATCACGCTCGATTGATATACCTTTCAAACAAAAAAACCGCATTAAAATCGGATCATCCGTTTGGGAGGTACGGTGCCACAGACATACACATTTACACAGACACGTCAAAATTATAACGCCCCGTCGTTTTTGCGTCGGGGGTTAAAAAGCTAGCGTAGGACAAACTCATATATTAACTATTATATACGCTTATATACCAGAAACACCGATTATATTGACACCAAACAATAAATTAAACATTGATCATCACGCGTCGTACAACATCGCCTATTTGATTTTATAATTGACATTTATCCATTACACAGTTGTACATTATACACCACAAACGCGTCATGAAACTTGGTACCTAAACTTTTGCCGTAATAATAGTATAATCGCGTTACTGCCTACTGCAAAGCTAATGAATGAATGTTTCAGAGGCCCGTGATTTGCGGACAGCGTTATACAACGAGATCCCAGCCTCGCCAGACACCCCTTTTTTATTATTACAACGAATGTATGAACTCGTTTCTGCCGTGGGTGTGGTGCCACTATACACACACTAAGATGTTACTGTTTTATCAGTAAGGGGCAGTGCAACTGTTCGTGATGCACTGTCTATGAAAATAGGACCTAGAAAGTTATACAGAATGTATAAATACTTTAGGGAGTGTATGTTTCCCGTATATAGAGTTAACAGTAAAAGTACCAGCGCTGAAAGAGGAACTTTTTAAAAATTATTGTATGGGTAAATTTTTGATGTTGTGGCTTTTTTTTTTTATTGTTGTATGGGTAAATTTTTGATGTTGTGGCATTTCTCATACAAACATGAAAGTCAAAAGTAAGTCTTTCAGCGCTGGTACTTTTACAGTATACTCTACATAGGAGGCACATATACACCCTAAAGTATTATAACTAATTTATTTTACACCTAAAATAGAAGTGTGCCATCTGCGCTGCCCCTGAGGGTGTAAGAGGTGTCTGGCGAAGCTGGGATGTCGGTGTATAACGCTGTCTGCAAATCACCGGGCCTCTGAAACAATATCTATTTGATCAGCCGCGCCGCGTGCGAGCTATGGACTATGGAGTATCATATATTGACTGTCAGACTTATTATCTTCATATCTTACTCACAACCTGATCAAATATCGATATGAGCGATCCTACTTTTATTATTACTCATCGTCATTTCAGCTATAACGTCTACAACTGGACAGTGAGCCTCCCACACACAGAACACAGAAAGCTTATTTGTTCCTTTAGCGGGATTCGAACCCGAGGCCTCCAGCTTGTGCACCGACTACGTTATAGAGATTACCCTAAGCCGTAGCTCGCCGAGAGGAACCTATAAAATATTAGTTATGAACTGAAGACATGAGTGAATGAATGTGATAAACGTAGCAAAATTATTCAAACTGTCACTTAAACATTTTAGAATAGGTACGTTGTAAAGTATTAAGTACATTAATCTTAAGATCCGTCTCTAGAATCAATGTCATATCCTTAAATGTTTAAACTCAATTATGTGGATCATTTTTTTGCGACATATCACTTTCATCGATTCATGTCTTCAACCGATTTTGGAGTTTGAATCAAAATGCATTAGAAGTTTATGAGAACAAAGGCCCGTATTAATAAAATTAACAATATTACCACTTATTACGCATAATATTAGGTTAATTACTTTTACACCTCCGTGGTCTAGTGGTTCACCGCTTCGCTCTCGACTCGGTGAGGTCGTGGGTTCAATTCCCCCGTTGGAACAACAAAAAAATTATGTTTCAAAGTTTGGTTAGGACAATGAAAGCTGATCATTTGACTGTCTGACAAGAAGATGATCCATGCGTCGGATGGGCATGTAGAAAGACGGTCCTGCGCCTGTTCTCTCGCCAGTCGTGTCGGTTTACCGTCCCACTGGGTTATGAGAGTAAAAGGAAGAGAGAGTGTCTTTGTGTATTGCGCACACACTTGGGCACTATAAAAATATTCCTGCGTAGCTGGCCTGGTTTTAATGAAATCAGCTACTGATACCGAAATCGGTGAGGGGAGCTATCCATTTCTTTCTTTTTCCGAGCGTACAGCTCACTGGTTGCGAATTTTGTCACTAGTCGCCGTAAAGTAATCAGACAATAATTACTTCACAATAATAATATCTATGGACGCTTCACACCACGTCAATCTGGCCCCGTGCTAAGTATCCGAAGAACTTGTGTTACAGGTACCAGACAACGGAAATATAATTAATACCTTTATACTATATACATATTTAAGATTTTTATTATATTATACACAAATTTAATACACATCTACCTATATGACCCAGGAACATTTGAAAACTTTTTTGTTCGTCGGCGGGATTCAAGCCCGCGACCTCTCGCTCGAGCACCCAACGCGCTCAACCACTGCGCTACGGAGGTCGTCGAGTCTTCGTTAATTATTGTTTTGACTAAATATAGTTAACTTCACGGCAAGTACTGACAAAAGCTCGTACTGAGTAGATCTATCGTATAGAGTATCGACCATCGCATGCAGTCATTTTCTCTTCTGTTTCCGTACCGTACCTTTCCTTTTCCTACGAGTACCTTCGCAATTCTATTAAATGGTTTAAGTAAATTAAGGCAGGGAGCTCCAGGTAGACTATTTCTAAGGAGTGGCGGTAGGAGCAGGGCTGCCGAATGTTAGCAATTAGTAGCAAATTGTGCAGAAGCGCCGCCCGCCGCCCGCCGCTGCCGCCGGAAATTGTGCGCTGTGTCAATATTGGGGCGGGCGGGCGGCGACGTACCGTATAGCGAGACGTCTCATTTGTATCATACAGGCTATAACATTAATGAGTAATAATACTTTGAGGTGTAGATTTTTAATTTATTAATTTATTAAAGAAATGCGAATAGACAGTATTTTTATGCTAGAATATAAGTTTACACAAACTTTACCGTGTATAGAGTTTACTGCGAAAGTACCAGCGCTGAAAGAGGTACATTTTCTTAATTTAGGGAAAATGTATGATGTCGGGGAATTTCTCATACAAACATGAAAGTCAAAAGTAAGTCTTTCAGCGCTGGTACTTTTATAGTATACTCTACATATGGGGCACATGTACACCCTAAAGTATTATTCACTCTTTTATTTTACATCTTGTTTATACGACAGAACTTGAGGGTTCTTGTGCACAGCATTGAACAATAGTATTTTAAAAGGCCTCGTTACGGAATGTGGTGCTAAAAAGAATTTGTGCTAAATTTCGAGCTATGTCCGCCGCGTCTATCTGTCTGTTCGCGTTAAACTCAATGACTGTTGCGCCGATCTTCATGCTGTATTAACCAATAGATAGAGATTCTCCAGAAAGATGTATAAAAAATAAAGCAGTATTAATTGGATATTAATTGGACCCACGAGGCGGTGATTAAAGGTAAGGAGTTCGTCTGGACAGCTAGTTTTACATAAAGTGCGAAGTCTATAGATATATGATTATATTATGTCAATGCGATCAAAGCTCCACCACAACCGGCAGCTCCTATCACAAGGGCACAGGGTTGATTTTACGGCATTATTTGTATAATAAAAGTAATTGAGCGTTGGCAAATTGTTTGATCGGATTGAGCTGTTGACGCTGTGTAATGATGCAATTGCTTTTCGTTAGATCATTACATTTCCATTTGCACGCGAATAGTCTGGAGCAGACATGAAAAGTTTACTGAATAAAAAGACAAAGCATTCTTTCTGGCATAAACTGTGTACAATATTGATGTTACAATGAGTTTGGTATCAACAGTTTGCCCAATAGAGCATGCAATAGAAACCTCAGAAACAATAAAAACTGGCAGTTACGTTTATTATCATTGATCTACTTTGTGGTTACGCGTAATGTGTAAACTATGAAACGACATAGGTACAATATTTATGTTTGTAACTATGAAATCATAGTTTAGTGTGTAATTGAAGTGAAACTTCTTTAGAATCGTTGTGATTTCAAACCGGATGCAACGGAAAAAACGACAGGTAAGAGACACAAATACAAAAGAATGAGACAGAAATATACATACTATTTTATATTATCGGTCTCTCCTCTTTGTGCCATACTTCGTAGCGTCCCCACTCCCGTCTTCTAAGCATAGGTGTGTATGTACATTGCCGTTTTGAACAATTAAACTTTGTAATTATCCTACCCTTGTTATATATATTCATCTCAGTTTCACTTCTATCGTGTGTGAATCGCACACACACCTTTTTTTTTATATCTTTTATATACGGCGTGTCTCGTGGTTCATAATATATTATATCAAGCCGAATATAGTGTGAAGAGAAGGACGCGTACGCGGACGGTTTTTTGTTTTGGCACCTCATATAAATTACTTAATATCACACGACAAATTGAGATTAAAGATTTTTAGATTAGAAGACGAATTACATAAAAATCACAAAACAGAAGAGGTCAGGTGTTAGGTTAACGACCAGTGCGTTCGTGTGTATAGACTAGGAACCCGCGAGCCGCAGCATAGTAAGACTCACTCCTTCTGATTATTTTAGACCGTATATTTTTTATTGCATTATGATAAGTAATTTATATGAGGTGAAAAAAGAAGATGTACGCGTCATTCTCTTCACACTATATACGGCTTGGTATATATGAACCGTGGGTCACACTGTATAAGTATTACTGATTCTCTAAGTAAATGAAAATAATCCATTCTAACAATAGAAAGCTGAAGAGCTTGCGTCTTCGTTTGTTTATTGCGTGCTAATCTCAGATACATACATATATTATTGTTATATGTACATACTGTCTATGCAATATAAATACATACTGGTCCGTTTTCAAAAAAAAAAAGAGTTGGATAGCCCGGTTACCGAGGAACTTTATTATATACGACTAAAAAAGATGAAATATGATAAAATAAGACTATATTATATCATCACGCTAGGACCGATACGACGAGAGCACCAATGAAAAATGTTACAAAATTGGAGGCTTTCACGCGAACAAAGTCGCGGAAAAACCCAGTAATATTATATAATGAAACAAAGAATAATTAGTTAATATTTAGTAAATGTATAACAAATCAAATATCAAATCAACTTGTTGAAACATACCTTCTCTTAGCGCCATCTGTTGGTGACAAGGTGAACTTTCATTATAATAAAATTTTCATCAATTCATATTTTTGAGCCTTTACATAATAATAATAATTAAAAATAACAGTAAATGTTTTAAAAAAGCATCCTACAATAATTAATTAGAATAGCAAAAAGTGTGCGATGGCCGGGAATCGAACCCGGATCAACTGCTTGGAAGGCAACTATGCTGACCATTACACCACCATCGCCCTTGACTACTCTGTTGAAATTACAGATTGTTAGGCTAGTGTTTATAGTTATTAAAGCAATAATAAATAATAATATTATATTAATAACAAAAACGGCCAAGTGCGAGTCGGACTCGTGCACGTAGGGCATCAAACAACAAAGAATTTACGTTTGTTAAATGGAAGCCCACTTAAATATTTGTTGTACCTATTCTGTTCTATTTAGGTACTGCTAAGGATATTGTTAGTATTCGTTGGTATACCAGCAACACTCAAGATATACATCTCAGTAGTTGGGTCCCGCATAGCCCTTTGAGGAACCCTGAAAACTATAATTACGCATCCGGTTTATCTTTCAAAAACTTGAAACCGGAAAATATTTCAAAGCAGCCTCCCGCATAACACAAACTACAAAGTAAAAGTTAAAAACCTTAGCATAAAGCCATATTCGACTACTAAATATGAAAGGTAGCTCGCGATGAGGCCCAAAGCAGCTAATTAAAGTAGGCACTCCGCGCATCTTAACCTGAGACAATGGGCCCTCCCAGGCCCTCCCGGGCCCTCCCAGGCCCGGGTCGTAATCAGGGCTAATAGAGGCGCCTTTGATGTGCCGCTCAAAAGGGCCCGAGCACGTCTCCAGCTTCCATGACGCGAGGATTAGGAGTTTAGGGTTCCGGGGGAGACTAAACCTAGGCACATATATTCCTGTAGGTCGGTCTGTAATATCCTACACAGATCATGTATTAATAACTAGGTGACCCGTGCCCAGTTCGTTGAGCATGTAAACCGTGTAAACCTTCCCGGGACTTCTACGAATATTTCAAGACCAAAAATAGCCGAATCAGTTCAGCTGATCTCGACTTTTAGCGAGACTAACGAACAGCAATTGATTTTATATAGCCTATGTTACTCAGTGATAATGTAGCTTTCTAATGAAAAAAGAATTATTAAAGTCGGTCCAGTTACTTTTTGAGTTTAGTCGTTACATACAAAAATACAAATCTTTCCACTTTATAATATTAGTGTAGATGTAGATAATAATATCTATGGACGCTTCACACAACGCCAATCTGGCCCCGTGCTAACTATCCAAAGAACTTGTGTCACAGGTACCAGATAACGGAAATATATTTAATACTTCAATACTATTTTAAGATTTTTATTATATTAATACACAAATTTAATACACATTCATGACTCTGGAACATTTAAAGTTTTCTGTTTCCTCGGCGGCATTTGCACCCGTGACATAACAAGAGCCAAGCTCTGAACCACCAGACCACGGAGGCGTCAATTATAAGGCATCAAGTATAATGATAGAAGTGGCCCCTGCGCAAATTAAGATTAGCGGCCAGTTTCTAAAACGCGATACAAATGTATGATCAACTAACATTGCATTCAAATTAACAAGCCATATTGAACGCTGATTGGTGGAACATTTATCAGAGAGAAAGGAATAGATATTTTATAAAAATTAATTGCTGTTAGTCTCCCTAAAACTCGATAACGGCAGAGCCGAATCGGTTATTTTAATTCTTGAAATATTCGTGTATGTCCCGGGAAGTTAAAATTCTACTGATAAGGTTAATACTTAATACCCCAAAGACACCGATTAGTTGACATACGGTTTGAATCAACCTTATCTGTACAAGTTTACCAATTTTAAAAAGCCTTGCAAGTGCGAGCGTGACGTAATTATAAAATATCTGTCCCTTCCTTTCTTTCTGATTAATGTTCCAACAATCAGCGTTCAATATGGATTGTTAATTTGAAAGCCACGTTAGTTGATTATACACTTGAATCGCGATTCAAAAACCGGCCCTAAGAGTGACAACCCTTCTGCTATAAGCTGTGTCAGCTTTTCTTAAGTAGTATTACTACACTACGAGTATGTTAAGTTAGCATAGCGGAGTGGAGGCGCAACACATTAAAAAAAATATAGGGAAATTCGTATTAATTTCTATGTTTCTGTGTGGTATTATATTATAATGAGTATCGTATCTAAGATACATTTTTAAAAACGTCAAAGCGTTGAAGCGGCCGTCTAACATCACAAAGCTCGTCAAGTGGTGCGCTCGCGGATACGGAGCCCCGGCCTCCGCACTTCGGCCTTCGCCCCCGGCCTCCGCCCCAGGCCTCCGCCCCAAACGCACTAATTGATTCCTTTGTAAGGTAATTGCGGCCTGCGCTGATCTAACCGTTTTTGTTATCGTTTATACACGTACAAGCGGCACTAGACGTTGAGACTTGAGATGGAACGGAAAAGGGACGAATCTTTGTTAACATTCGGTTTTATAATAGAAATTAATTTGGAAAGTCATCGAAATTGATGCTCTTCAGGAAGATATTCGGTGAACCCTCCGGTCCTGCATTGGAAACGACATGGTGCACGCGCCATCATTCACCAACGATTTTAATTATAACCCACAAGTCGATAGCCCCTCATATCGAATGAAAAGAAACGCTGCTTTCAATGGTATTTACAGAACGAAGAATTTAGATAATAATAGTTTAAATAAGTATTTGCAACATTCATAAATAGGTGTTTTGTAAGTATATTTATCTACCTTTGTAGAAGTATATACGTTTGTAGTATAATATATAGTTATAATTTCTACCGGAGAATAGAAATGAATTTGACATGAGGAAAAACACGACGTATTGCAACTCTTCAACTCCATGCCAATGTGGTTGAGGTTAGGCTCAAAAGTACCCAGAAGTAGAACCATCTAGCGGATATCATCTTAAGATAATTTGACCTTAGATGGTTCTAGTTTACTTCTATAACGATATTATTGTTTACTTACGTTCACATTATATTTAGTTATTTCGGGTGTACGGAAATAATCAATCGTATTGAGCGATATCTTATCGACACTCGACAGATAGCAACACTGATTGATGGCTGTTGACTGTACGTTTGTGTCTACATTACATGTAACGACATAGATGTACATACACGTTTATTTACCGAGACGAACGGACACACAGTCAGTTGGTAACTTGGTACAAACGATCTCCAACTACATCCCGATAATAGTAGAAATGTTTAAACAACGATTGTTTTACTATTTTTTAAAGTTAATTAGATATATATATCACAAACTTTGATTCTATAGTTTAATTAATATAAGTAGGTATGATGCTTTCGCTACGAAATTACAATTGATGTTCCCTCTTTATAATATTTATAATTTCGCCGGTGCTTCTCGGCGAGTTAGGTTGGACCGGTGGTAGCTTGTTTTTCTTTTTGACATTCCGAAAAAAGCTTGTTAAGTTAATTTGAAAATAAAACGTTTTTTATATTTTATTATAATTAATTGATAGCTAGTCATCGCGCTCCGGCCTGTTCGTTCTTTTTATGAAAAGCGTCGTGCGGCAGCCTGAAACTCGTTTTTGTTTTCGACTTGGCGCCGCTAGATGGCGCCTGAAGTTGCTAACAATAATAAATATTACAAGGGCTCACTGCTCACAAACAATTATTAATAATCTGTTTACGTGAAGCAGACACTTGAGGTACATTTTTACGAGATATGAGCGAACAGAGAAATAAAAAATTGTTGATAATATAAAATAGCTTTAGCTACACTTAACAAGGAGTAAATGAAAGAGTTGTATCAATCCCACAGGGAATACAACGGATTAACGTATTATATCGTGACAGTGCAAAAATAACAAGAGGCTGTTTCAAGTTCTTTTAGTGTCGGGTGTGGGTAGTTTTGTCGCTCCATACTTCCTACCGAGCGGCGGGGACGAAACATGCAAATAATTTTATTCTCTGCCACATCAGTAGACCGACTTCTACTTATATTAACCCTTAATTCACTTCCTGAGTCCCAGGGACTCACATCGAAATTTAAAACGGCCTTCATTCAAAAGTCTTAGCAGCTAGTTTCCCCAGCGTCTCAGTACCTTCATGTGGTGGTGCGTGTGACACGGTGCCGAGAGGACATATGGAGGAAGAAGATATTTGGTGAGTTATTACGCCGAGTGAGTCCCAGGGACTCATACAAGTGAATTGTGTTATGTTTATTTTTATTTTTCCAAGTTATAAATTGATGATTTATTTGCTATTAACATGATTTAAGTTATAAATATTTTATTTTTTGGTTGTAGAATTATTGTAAAATGGCTCGAAAGCGTGATTTTATTAATCTGAACGAAGATGGGGCAGGTTCCATTCTGGAACCCGGCTCCAAGAAAATGGTAGTAACACTGAACAAGACACTGGCCAGTCGAGCACTGCCATACCTATAAACGAGGAATTTCAAAACTCGGACAGTGAAGATACAAGAAGAGAACAAATACTGCATATTTATGCACAAAATGTCTGAAGCCGATATGTTTAACTTGCTCAAAAAAGATAAGCCGACGTTGCTTATATATAGTGTAAGGAACCCAATGCACGTTTCTTTTTTTTGTATAGAAGCATACATTTAAGTTGATTTTATTTTATTTTATGTACCTTTTTGGTTTAAAAATGTAATTTTTATTTAATTTTTAGAATAATTGTTTGTTTAGAAAAACTTTAAAAATATCATGGTTTTAAAAGTCTGATATGTGCCACTTATGATTAACTAAGTACATAAGAAGATTATTAAAAAAATCTATACATATAATAAATCTGTAGAGGAGTCGTGTCTGTACATTGAAGATATTTGAAAAAAAATATGATAGGGGACCTTTATTTACGCAATAGTACCCAAAACTATGATTTTTGAAATTTTTGTCTGTTTGTCTGTTTGTCTGTTTGTCTGTTTGTCTGTTTGTCTGTGGGTTTGTGCACGCTAATCTCAGAAACGGCTTATCCGATTAAGATGTACTTTTCACTAATATATTGCGGCAAGCTTCACTTAACATTTAGTGTTTGTTTTATGTAAATCGGTTCATAAATAAAAAAGTTATGACAATATTAAGAGATCATGTCGTTTTTGCTGGACGTTTGTAGGAAGCGCGCGCCGGGCCCGGGAGCCGTGCGCCGCCGCGCGCGCTCGCCGCTTCAAATTGTATTCGCAGCAAACGCACCGGGGCCGCGGGGGTGACTTTTATTTGTTAGTTTTAGGCTTGCTAGGTAGGAACAATCTAAGACTTTTTTTCTTGAGTTTATTACGAAAGTTATTTGTATAAAAATAGTTAGTACTTTTACTGTACAGTCCTTTGTGATAAGTAGACCATATTTGTTAGCGTAGGTTAGTAATAAGTAAATAAATAAAAACCGGCCAAGTGCGAGTTGGACTTGCACACCGAGAGTTTCATACAAACCTGATTGACATAGAATTTTGATTTGGTTACAACTTGAATATATTAGAGACCTAAGTATTTGTTATAAGTTTCAATTAAACACATTCATGACAAACGGTACGAAGTTTAAAAAAATCTAAATATTTTTTCTATCTATATAATGTTACTAAAAACGTATGGTTTTAGACGTTGCTTGGTTTCAAATTTTATGATTTTGAGTTCACGGGCAGTACCCTTTAGGTTTTGATTCCCTTACGAGTGTCGAAAATGACGAAATTTAGCGACATAAGCGACTGCTTTTGATTGCATTGGCTAAGAAGTCTGATTTTTTCACTGCTTCAAGGAACAGTAGTTCCTGAGTATTTTGTATAATTTTCATCACAACACGCGTTTCTGAGAAAAGGGTCTTGACAGACGGACATGGAAATGATCTTATAACATGTGTTTCGTTTTTTCCTTTTGAGGTACGGAATCTTAAAAACAGTTTTAAGATTTTCAGAAATATATTGCTCTTTTTTTTGTTTTTTCTATTTCATAAGATAGACGTTAAAAACATCTCGATAGTTACTAAACTGTGTTACAGGGGAAAACTGTTAATACAACTCGATTCCAATCGAGATACCTTTTGAAATTCTAGCCTTTTGCGGCCTGCCATGGATATGTGTTAACAGTGTGATTATTATGGGTTTTTTTTGTCAAATATCATAATATTGATAGAGTATTCTCTTATACAAATATATCCATACGCCAAATGCCGTACTTTTAATACAATTATAGCAAAGTTGAGTAGGTACCTACATTTATACAATACGTTATCCGAGAGTTATACTCAGCGTGCATCATTAGCAATGTATAATATAATTTTGGATTCTATATTATAGTTCTCATTCCGTCTGTTAAAATTCATACTACAGCCTACTATTACTGTACATTTTTATAGTTTTCTTTGTCCAAATTATGTATTCGATAACTGCATAATATAAAGAATTTTGATTAACATAAGTATTGTGTTTACAGTTAAACTAAAAAAGTTATGTCAATATAAGTTACATTTATATTTGTCTTGATATTTTTATTTCTTAGTTTTTATCATGGACCGAATGGTTTTTATGTTAGGTACAACTTAGGTTTGTTTTCTTTCTTTTGGGACTTTCTATATTTTGCTACTTTTCTATATAAAATCAGTTAGTACTTTAACAGTGAAGTGATTTATAATCAGTACCAACATGTTTGGTTATTAATAAATAAAAAAACCGGGCAAGTGCGAGTCGGACTTACGCACCGAAAAGACCGCAAAAGTTTGCGGCGCGCTGTCTTAATATCATTGTCGCTACACCAGCAGCGTCGGCGTGGAAACGATCATCGTCTGCAGTCGCTGCGGCGCAAAATCCATACAAATCTTAGTACTAGATGTTCGTCGTATATGTGAGCGTACTATCATTTATCAAGTAGTCCCGTTCGCATTATACTAATTGTACACGGTCGTTTGTCAAGCTGGTAGTAGGAATTGTCAACATAAAGTAGTTTTTTAAATACCTCAACGACAGTTTTTATAACTAAAAATATTTAAAACAGATTTATTATAACACTGCCCTAAATCACTTTTCCACGCGTACGAAGTCGCGGGCACAGCTAGTTGTTAATAAAATTTGTTTTATTTGATAAAAATATACATTTCAAATATGCGAGTCCCATAGAAGTTGTTTACGTAAGTAAATTTCACCTAGTGAATAAGGTTAAGTAGACGCTATCCGCCAGGGCATATTTAATATTGTACACACTGTGTACGCCACACGGCAGGCGGGATAACAACAAAGTCTGCGGAAACACTGCTGCCCATTTCCGGAAATATGTTCCCTCCGTCGCCATTGCGAAACCCACGGACCATGTTAGATACTAGGCTTATCTAATCGCCTCCGTGGTCCAGTGGTTCAGAGCTTCGCTCTCGACCCGTAGGTCGTGGGTTCGATTCCCGCGTTGGAACAACAAAAATGTTGTTTTCAAGTTTGGTTAGGACAATGCAGGCTGATCACCTGATTGTCTGACAAGAAAGATGATCCATGCGTCGGCATGTAAAAAGTCGAACCTGCGCCTGTTCTCTCGCCAGTCGTGTCGGTTTACCGTCCCACTGGGTTATGAGAGTAAAAAGAAGAGAGAGTGCTTCTGTGTATGGCGCACACACTTGGGCACTATAAAATAACTCCTGTATAGCTGGCCTGGTTTTAATGAAATCGGCTACCGACACCGAAATCGGTGAGGGGAGCTATTATCTAATATTGTAACAGTATTACAAGTCAATAAATCTAATAGCAATAACATACACGTAAATATATCGACGCGTGCGCAGCGCGGCGCAGGAGGGCGCGGGATGGCGCGGGGGGCGCGGGGGGCGCACACTAACCAGAGCCGCCTGAACCAACATCAGAGAGTTATTGGTGTACAATGTACGTGAAGCACAGCAATTAGTTGTGTTTAATGGCCCTCTGTGTTCGAGGTGTTGAAGTAAAGATATCGAATCGATGTGTTGCACTGTTGACCAATTAATTAGACTGCTTATAATGCAATCGAGAGGCAAACAGCCGAACTCTCAAACAGCACTTGCGTTGGTTTAACCTCCGTTTCCTCAAATCCTCGATCAGGTAACATTTCAGATAAGATTCGTTTGTTCATTCTGATTATTATCAGTCGATTGACATGGTAGGGTGTTCAAAAAGTTATCTACGATCTAACGAATTTCTTAATCCTGGTTAGTTTCAAATTAAATATATAATATATCATAAATAGTTAATATATCAAAAGCTGTTGAGATCGAACTGATTTGATTCTCGATTGTGTCGGGTGTGAATTGTTTGAAAGCTTGGTTGTGTGAAGCTTGGTTGAAGCTTGATCAGTCTTTCAGAAACCAGGGGATAGTGTCGCGCTAACCCGCTCGCAGATCGTTAGCGCCGACACCGTAATGTATGAAAAGGCAGCGATCAAAAACACATGGGGGCAGTTTCTGAAAAGTTTATCAAATCTATGATCAACTAACATTGCATTGCTATTACGAGTAACAACCCATATTGAACGCTGATTGGTGAAACATCAAAAAGAAAGAGAGGATCAGATATAATTACATTACGCTTACACTCGCAAGGCTGGTAAAAATAACACAGAATAAGACTAATTCAAGTAATTCACCAAATTTTTGCCCCCATTATTTGGCATAATATTTGGACACCCTCTTAAAAGATGATTGTTGGTTAGGTGCCTGCGTTTTTACTGTGGCACCTTATAGATAATACTGTTATTTTAAAATGCTCATTGGAATAAGCATTTCAAAATCGCTGTTTCCTATTCCGGCGTGCGAATTATACAAATTTGAGCAATGCCGGCGTAAGCATGCCGCCAACATGACAGGCGTTTAATTTCGAATGTGCACTGTCACACGCCTGACCATTCCTGAATATCGGCAAAGGCCGGGACTACATTATTTCGAATCCCCCGGTCCGGAGAAAATGGAACACTGGGATAATGCAATAGATATAGGCAACTCTAAATCTACCTACTCAAATCAAATCGTTTGGCGAGTTGATTTGATCGAGATCCGACACGCGACGACGCGTCGCAGTGTAGGTACCGCTCGCTCCTATTCATATTCATAATGTGTACCTTAAAATCTAGAAAATAGAGATGAATATGCTATGGGGATGAATATGCTATACACAAAAAAAACGCGATGCTTCAATTCCATGCCAATGTGAGTTTAGCCTTACTAGTCTTACAACTAATAACTAGTTATTATAACTGTACAATGCCAGTTAAGTATAATAACTTTCTTCTTATTCTAGAAATGTAGGTATATATTCATTTTCGGCATAAAAAAATTCTATGAGATAGGATAGTAGATAGAATACCTAATCGTATTCCATAGTTATAGAGAAGGAGAAGAAGATCTAAATTTTCTCCTGACGGCGAGATTCCGGATAATAAACTCCCTGCCCTAGATGCTACGTCTGCTCAGCGGTATTACATCTAGCAGGTTGTGCGAGAGTGGTCCTTGGGCGTCGGAATAGAGTTCTCTCATAGGTGAAATAACTCCGGAACGGATTGTGATTTGTGGATAGTATGGGCCGAATGTTGACGCGTTCGGATACTCAGCTGCAATTTCCGCGCGTCAGTCACAGCTGCTGACTACTGTCTGTCTATAACTATTAACTGCATTGTGGTTAAATGTTGGCTGGCGTTTAAATGTTATTATTTAGTGAATCGCGGTTGCGGATGACACCTCGTAACTTAAAATCTCGCAACTCCGCCTGCATAAATAGTAGTGATAAAAAATTGCTTAAGTAATTAATAATTATGCATTATTTTATCAAAACTCGACTCGCCGCGCCGCTTGCGCGTAAAAAAATAACAGACACACAAACTGTCGCAAGATATTATTGTGTTAAATAA
The DNA here is from genome assembly GCA_905187575.2 of Celastrina argiolus. Lineage (NCBI taxonomy): Eukaryota > Metazoa > Arthropoda > Insecta > Lepidoptera > Lycaenidae > Celastrina > Celastrina argiolus. The sequence continues at coordinate 693,509 of LR994591.1, read as the reverse complement.
AATAATGTAATTAAAACTAAAAGAAGGAAGAGACGCAATTCCTATAACAAAAAAAATCACAAAAGAAACGCCCCCGGGTGGGCTCGAACCACCAACCTTTCGGTTAACAGCCGAACGCGCTAGCCAATTGCGCCACGGAGGCAGTTGCTTATCGTTTGAAATAGCTGAATAGTTAACGCGTAGTAGCCATGAACGAGATAGAAACACTAATAACGGAATACCTTTACCTGCTTAGCAGAAACCTGTTTTGAGCACTCAAGCCGTTCTCAAAACAACAAAGAGCGAGTACAGACACATAAAGCTTTATCACGAACTCTCAACCAACGCAGATTCTGACTTTCAAGTTTTGAGGTTATATTTGTGTAAATAACTTACTATGTAATTATTTATATTGAGCCAAATATTGCTTTAAAAGTTTTTAAAGTGGATTTTTATATAAAATGTGCTTGTGTCAAGTTGAAGAGATGTTTAGTTTCGCGTTTGTGAACAATAATTGACATAACTTTGTTTGTGTTTTGATAGTGTTTACCTGTGAATATATTTGTTTGTAAACTGAACGAATTATTTGTGATTAAAAAAAAATATTATAGTTATTTTTAAATAGACGTGATAAGTGAAAAACGGTGTGATGGCCAATAGAGTGACCGGTACTTGCTGCACAGCATCCGTGGAGCGTGCCGGCCTGCCGGGCCTCTTGCGAGATTTGCAGAGATTGTCGGAAGACCAAGATTCTGCAGACATCGTGTTTATTCTCGGAACATCAGAAGAAAAAGTTTACACTCACAAAATAATACTTCTAGCAAGGTAAAAATTTACAAAAATACTTTTCCCGTACCGGGAATCGAACCCGAGCCTCCTGGGTGAAAGCCAGGTATCCTAGCCACTAGACCATACGGGAGTTATTGGTGTTGTTCAAATTGTTATATATTTTATAAACATATTGATTTCATGAATGTACTTACAAATAAATAATAATTAATCAATTTATTAAAACATTTTATTTATATTTACAAATTCGGAATAAATAACAATGCTTCAGGGAGGGAAGTTTATATTTGAATAATTGTGTGTTAAAATATCATTCTATTACAACATTTAAATAGTTACAAAGTTACATAATAGATGGCGCTTCATTCAGAACTTAGCGAAGCAGAATATTTTTGTAAGACTTTCCGAAGTTAGTCGGAACTCGGAATAAATCTCTTTCAATAGTCGGCGAGCGTCAATAGATATGATAATACTTTCCGATCAAATTATTCCGCAATAATCCGGGTGTGGGCGCGGGTGGATTTGCATCAAAATAGTCAATTTATTACCGGCATATGGTCCGAGAACGGCGAAGGGGAACTCTCGGCAAGTTATGCGCAAACTTACTGGATATTTGTGGAGGATATTGATAAAAACTGACGCGAAACTTGTGATATACGATTCAAGTTTCGTTGATACTTTTACATATTTTTTCATGGTATGGTATGGCGTATTTCCAGAATGTACTTATAATATCTTGCATAGTTTTAAGTCTAACAATATCACGTAACTGCCTCAAACCTGTATAATAGGTTTGTATGAGGATCTACAAAAGGTAATCAAATATGTATACAAAAGTACAAAATGAAGTGTAACCGAAAGAAGCGCATTTTACCTTTTAGGTCGCTTTGACCCTCTTCTAAATCACCACCTGACATGGAGGATATGGCTTCCATCTAAAGGAAAGCCACTGATAGGATCACTACGCCACTGGAAGGTTATAAAACCCAAACGATTTGCAGAATGTCTGTGGCATCCAAACAGCGCCCCTAGGGGCAAACGAAGGTAACTAATTTGGTTTCATACAAATTGTAATTAACTTCTTCATGGCACATCTGTTGTAAATGAGTACGGCCCTTGTTTAGTTTAGCTTTTAATTTATTGTTATTTTTGCTATCCTGTTGTGTAATTGAAATTTGGGTGGGGATATTATACTTATGAGCAAAAACAAAAGCCGTTTTTCCATACAGAAACAGGCACATAGCTCAAGCCTTTTTTTAGTAATGAGAGAAGTAGACCGTACCTAAATCGGTTTAGTTTTTGAGGAGGAAACAACCTAATCTTCGATTTCTCGTAATTTCAATAGATCATTTCAGTTTATGCTGCAGTTGTCTCTATCGGTTTCATCGGGCAGTAGTAGCAGGACAGCAATAGATTTTATATACCTATTTTGCATTTCCCGTGGTGTTTTCTCTTAATATGTTGAAAGCTGAAGCATTAACTGTTTCTGCCGCTTTTATTATCATTCTTTTTTTTATTACGTCGCAATCAAAGCAATTTTCAGCGCGTAAATAACTCCCACTCAACACAGTGTACCTAACCATAGACAAATTATACATTATTAAAATTATTATTATAGTTTGTCCATGGTGTAACCATGTAACCAATAAAATAGGCTATCAATAATTTTGTTATTTTCAATTTGTTCAGTGTAAGTTATGTTATAAGTTATATGTGATTTTAAATGAAACTACGAACAAAGCCAAGCTCTGCGTATACCACATTAACGCTAACACATCGGTGAGTGAGTTACATGGAAGTTTAAATCAATTTCTTAATGTACAGAAGTTATCCCTCAGCCGCGCGTGAAGTGAGGACCGCGGTAGGAGCGCCACACGCTCAGTTTATGTAGGACAGTTTTACTACTTAGGAAATAGGAATATAACCACCGACTTTTTTTCGCTTAGCAATATGGAAAGCATTTCCATGTGGTCTGTCTGGCGGGGCGAGACAAATCTATCTCGCCCCGTTAAAAAATGTGAAAAAGCATTTTACGTTTATATAGTGTAGGTACGATTGTTTAATTGGCGTATTCTACTAGTGGTGTACGGTCGATAGGTACAATCTAATGTTGTATGTGATGTATGTTACTTATTAAATTTACTAATAAACTAATTGGTAATTTGTTTGTTATAATATTATGGTACAAACTATAACATTGTATGATTCTACTATGTTTAGATTTATAAGACAAATAAAATAAGTATTTAGCCTATTGGCATACTGTAAATTAAGATTTAAAAATATTTCGAACATGACGTCACATTTTTTCACTGCATAATAATTTCTTTTAAAAAATATTTCAAATTTCGAACATGACGTCACATTTTTTCACTGCATAATAATTATTCGCCATTATAAAACCTGATGTACCATTTTTCAATATAATTATGTTAATACATTATTATTTATTATACTTTACCAAGAAATATCATTAATTATGACCCCTAATTTAATAAAAAAACTCAGAATAAAGATTTGTTTCTGAATATACTACTTAATTATTTTATGATGACATAGAATCTACCACCCGAGCGTTTAACAAAACAACCGCGGACGATTTGACCAAAAATAACGGTCTTAACCCCACCCCCAAGAGTGCCCAACACTAAGTAAATAATAATATGGGTACACCCATACTCCTACTAGTAGTTTTACAAGCACCTACATAATGGGCCACGGATGACCAGGCGCCATGGCTCGCCGTGGTCGAAGCCTGAGTGGCTAGTGGCTACCCTTTAAACACATGGCGTGGGCATTGCATAGTCGTAATTGTGATGTAAAACTTTAACTATCCGCTTATATTTTTTTCTTATCTAATATGTAGATATTTTTATATGTGTAGGTAAGTTTATGTTTTTTTAACCTTTGGCTGTGTCATGTCCCTTTATGTGTTTAATAAAGATATTTTTACTCTTATGTATTTATTTATAATATTGTATACTTGCACATATGAGGTACTATCAAGAGATTATCCGCGTATCCCGCTCCCGCGTGGTCCCCGCGGTTCGCACGCAGAGATGTCAAAGGGAAATGATTAATTTAAAAAGTTTCCCGAAGCGGCGCGGATCTTGCGATAAGCACGTTATTAATTTGATACTTTGTTTACTCCCAACCCGCACCCCCACCCGCTCAAGCGGGAGAGACATTATCAATTAAGTAAAATGATGATCTCCAGGGTAGAGTATATTCTACAGTCTTTCTCGTGAAAGTCCCGTGGCAATTAGTTGAACCGTTGGTTCATGATTTAACTAAATCTACTTAATATATTGGAGATGTTTCAACCATGCCTAACCTCTAAATAAAACATAATGCACCCGATCTCAGTAAATGTCACCACTTTTTCGGCATTTTCCTTGAATTCTTAGTTAGATTATGTACGTTGAACCACTGTTATTCAATAAAACAAGAGGTTTATAATTTAATTGCGTTGAACACTTTTTTAGTTTGTTCTATAGATTCTTAGTTTAAATAATGTAACTGAGATTATATACAAGAAAACTGAAAAAGTGTCCAACTAAAGTGACATTTACTGAGATCGGGTGCATTATGTTTTATTTAGAGGTTAGGCATGGTTAAAACATCTGACTAAGTTCGGGTTTTTTCTATTTTGAGTCAGTCAGAGCCAGGGAACCAAGCTATAACCCTAGATTCATACCACTATACTTAGTTTTATAGCTTTTACGTGTTATACCAACTAAAATACTGTATAGTCTAGTGACAGTCACCAGTCTTAGGCCCGTATAAATAAAACAATCTCAAACCCAACCTCACTTGAGAACCTATTTGGCAGATAAAAAAACGTTTCGTTTCACTTTTAAAAGTGAACCTCAATATTAATAAGTATTACATAGTACTTTAATTTATTTTCTTTTTATACCGTTATATTCATATTATAGATTACATTAAACAATATAATAAGTATAACGTATATTTTTAAATCTTTATATTTACGTTTTAAGAAAGAAAATAATTGAAGTATATAACATAAGTAAAATTCTTCATTTTTAAAAGTGAAACGAAACGTTTTTTATCTGTCAAATAGGTTCTAAAGGTGAGGTTGGGTTTGAGATTGTTTCATTTATACGGGCCGTCTGTATGAAACCGTAATGCCGTAATGCCGTGATGCCGTAGATCTTAGGACATCTAAGACGAAGCAAAGTCAAGAAGCAAGTCTAAGGTAAATATAATGGAATGTTTCTGTTGATTGAACAATAGATGGCGTTATTAATCTTAATCATGGACCAATTATAGGTTATGTAATTGGTCTATGTCTTAATTAAAATACTGTTAAAACAAAAGAGTGTAATCTTTTAAACACTCGCGTCTCGCAATATATGATCGAAATTGCAATAACACAAAGCGCTTAAAAGATAATCCTGTCTGTAGTCTGTACGGGTTTCCATCGTTACATTCATCAGCTTTTATCTCCACAAAGTACGGCTTACCGATCTCCACGGTTGCTGGTTCAGAAGAATCCGGAAAATCCAGAAAATCCCATCGAAGATGAGCGCACAGCGCGCGCTAATGCTCGCTCGTAATTAACGCACCCGGTGCGGGGGGGGGGGACTGATTGATGAGCGTCTATACGATACACCGCGAATTACGGGTAATTTTAATTAGGTGTGCCTTTGATTAATCGCGATTTATGAACATTGTTTGTTGTAAGAGGAAACAGAACGCCCGTTTATTCATACAGAAATAGGGGTTTACGTGACCTGATTCCTCCCTGGATAATGCCGCTATACCTACTAACAATTTTTTTCTGAATATACATGTAAATAATTTACACATTCCTATTTTTTCCTTTTAAAAAAAAATATTATTTGATTTGGTGTTATGGACGTTACAAAAACCTTTAAAAAATTATCAGATTTTTTGTTGTGTTTAAACATGCAGGAAACAAATTTGACTGCATTATACAATAAAATCAAAACATGGGAACCAGCTCAAGCCTTTTTAAGTTTGTAATGAAAAAAATATCCAAATCGGTTAAGTTTTGGAGGAGGAAACTGGGGTGCCCCAAACGTCGATTTCTTGTGCTTTTAAGGGCCGATTTTTCAATCGTCAGATAACTTTTATCACAGCTGAATAAACATGTGACTTTGACATTTGTTTCATACAAAATCTGCCAAATTCACATATTTATTCCTTAGGTAAAAGTTATCTGACGTTTGAAAAATCGGCCCTAATTGGTAATTTCAGTTCGTACTGCAGTTGTCTCCATCGCGCTAGTGCTGGCTAGCTAGACAGCAATAGATTTTTTAAATATGTACCTATTTTGTTTTTCTCTTAACCGTGTGGTTTCCTCTTAAAGATCGTTTTTTTGGCGGAAAACAAAAAGAAAACAAAATGGCGGATGTAATCTAATTTTATAGTAGAGTTTTATTATCTACTTCATGGTAGAGTGTAACCCGTAAAAGAAACTATTAATTATGTGTGACCTATCGCATAAAATTCTCATACAAAGCAAATATTTACTGACATTTCACGGGTATTTTTACAAATTTCACAGTTCCGATTTACCTACCTATCTAGAAACTATTAAGTTCAACTAATTGTCGCGTGACTCCTATCACAGAGTGGAGTCTACCAACATTGGTCATTTTGTCTCCTTCGGAAAAGTCACTTGGCAACCCATGTCTTTTAACTACGCTCGCGTCCAACTATACAGCTTTATTCATTCCACAATTAATATACATTATACATATCAAATAAATAATTTACATAATTCCATGTTACATTCACTAGTATTATAAGAAAAATAGTCAATAATTATACAAACATGCATTTGATATCGAGTACAATTAAGGAATTCAAGCAAAAACCCTGCACAAATAGCGTGTTGAAATTCTGTTTCGAGTTAAGCCAGAATCATTAAAACCTATTTGAATTAAGTATGGGGCGAAAAACTAAGCATGCATTAGTTAATTAAGCCACAACTCGGTAAGTACTTGCCGTAATTCGACGGCAAGTTCGTCGCTTATCTAACGGTAATGAACTCGCTACAAAACCTTTCAGTAGGGGTGTCGCATTCATCAAGGAATAGAAATATTATAGAAATTAATATTTTTGATGCAAATTTATGGTATAGTAAGATGTTACCATATTGTTTTTTACACATATTAGGATTTAACTCAACGTGCTAACTGCTAATGTTCCAATTTCGAATACACATACCCCTATCTTTTTAGTTTAATTTATTATGATTGATGTAAGCTAAAACCCTTCAAAAACATAACTTTTAAAAGTGCCAAGTCTCGATACTTAGTTCTTCTACCGTAAAAAGTTGTGAGATACATGTTATGCCAAGTAGGGGTTAGTCGGTCGGTCTAACAACATCGTATAGTGATCATAATCAATATCATTAACCATCTTTCATGTTTTAAATAAAAAAGTAGATTGACTTGGCAATCGCATGAAAACAACGTAATATTTATCTCTCAAGTGATACATATGAAATCAATCGTTTAGTGCGTTTGCCAAGTCAACTATTATAGAAGATATTATAAGGGGTCGAAAATGGCCTGAATTGTTTCGAGAAAAAGATAATAAGTATTACGGCCGTGCTCAACTTGGCGGGGCCTCTACCGTGCCCCCAGATCATTTAAGTAGTTTTGTATGTAAATAATTAAATATCCTAGGCGACAGATATAATATTTTATACGATTATTAAATAATAATCGATTTTGACTGATTCTTGATCCCTTCCATGATGAAGAAAAGTCCATGGTCATAAGGCGAAAATAAATAAGATCCTTTGCTAAATCTTTCATAGGTAATAAATAATGGCCCTTATTGCCCAGCTCAGAACAGATACAAACTACTTGTATACTAACTAATTCCAAATATGTGTATAGAACTGCTTTTATTGATGATATTATTACTAGCTAACCCGTGCCCACTTCGTTGAGCATGTAAACCGCTTAAACCTTCCCGGGACTTCCACGAATATTTAAAAACCAAAAATAGCCGAATTAGTTCAGCTGATCTCGAGTTTTAGCGAGACTAACGAACAGGAATTGATTTTTATATAGCCTATGTCACTCAGTGATAATGTAGCTTTCTAATGAAATAAGAATTATTAAAATCGGTCCAGTACTTTTTGAGTTTATTGGTTACATACAAAAATACAAATCTTTCCTCTTTATAATAATAGTGTAGATTATGAAGTGTTATCCCTAATCGAAAAAAGGAAACAATGGCAGCTTAATTTCGCGGCGCGGGCGGTGCAAAAAGCGTGTTTGCATAAGCGGTTCTTGATAACTCAAAGCGGTTGTTCCACAGGGACGACAGGTAATAGACTGGAGGAAATTATGTTTTGCAAAATTTGTATATAACTATACCAGTAGCCCCGCATCAACGCCCCAACACAAATAATACGCTACAAATTGTAATGACTTCATTCAAGCTTAATGGTGATAATAAAATATTGTTCTTAGTAGTCAAAATTATGTGCTTCTAAAGACGCCCATCTGGATTAGAGTCAAATAAACCCAGAGTTATTTGGTGCTTATGACAATAAAAAGTTATATTTACTACTACTACTTTTTATACCTGTACCAAACATGACGAAGAGTAGATATCTACAAGCGTAACAATTATATGTCACTTGAATACCCAGCTGAACAAACATAAGAAATAGATTTAGCCATGTCTTCCGTTATTTGATTTATACAGTAATTCAGTACATTATCTGAACTTCAAAGTTACTACTGGTAGGCACAGAACACTAACCGGGCACTGCAAGCTCAACAAACACCTTCACAGACTGGGTATAGGTGATTTAATAACTTGTAGATTCTACAAGGAGAAAGACGAGACACCACTCCACCTCCTTCTTGGCCAGCACTCCATCTGAAGTACCTCGGGCAGCTCGAATACTCTACAGCAGAGGAAATTCATTAACCATATCGTTTCATGAGTACCATAGGACTGGGGACGGTACTCTAAAGCGAAGGAGTTACAATAGATCCGAAAGGGTCGCAGTGACATCAGGGCCTGACAAGGCCAGCCTTCGGATTAAAAAACTAGTACATACTGTTTACATACTGTAGTGTCAGGGACCGGCGGTTTAAAATCGTCCAGCACATGCGGCACGCTCATAGTCAGCCTATACCTTCACCGTTAAAGCATCCGTACAATGTACTTGAGATTCTTCAGAAGTCTCATTGGTACACGGCACCTGGGAATCGAACCTGCACGCTCTAAAGTGCAAATCAACTGTCTACCCACTATGCGGCGAACGTTTAATAACCTACGCATTACGCAATAAGCATAGATATAAGAAGTTTACAAAATGTTTATGAAAGCGGTAACTCGGTTTGTAATAACTATTTCCAAGTTTTGACCTCTAGTTTTTGAGCTTTAACCTTAATAGCAGCTCAATTTTGAAGTGAGCTCATATTCGCCGAGACGAATTTATTGTGCTGACTTGATATCTAGTGTATTGATCGAAGATTGATCGAAGCGAAAGATAGATAATGTTACATTATGAAGCATCAGGTCTCACCAACCATTTTCTTATTTCTTGTACAACAAAGACATGCTGTTATCTCTTAAATCTTCGTCTGTTATGGAAATGACAGACGAGCTCCGGTTTCTGAAAAGCTGATCAATCCGTCGATCAGCTAACATTTGAGTTGACGCTCATTGGTGAACCATCACTCGCAACAATCTTGATTGATTTACCTAAGCTTCGATAAGTGACATACGAGTTCGCTTGTCAATTAGCGAAGCTTATTATCAAATCCCAAAATTTTTGTTTTCGGACTTCGTAAGTGAAAATAGCGATGGGATCTTAAACAAGGGCCCTGATTCGGCAACTTACAAGTGCGTATTACAAAGAACACAATTTTATGTCCAATTCCTCCCAAACGTCAAGTGTAAGGTCTCGCCGGTAACAATGCTCCATTGTGGTCCCACCGTCCCACAACCTGCAGTGTCTGGAGCTGACTGACGCCGGCCATTACGGGCCCCGGAGACCTGTAGTGGACCTGACACGTCATTAGCCGCACGATATGGAGGAATATTGTGCTGCAGACCTCGTTATTGCGATATCGTAACATCTAGTTTGCTGATATTTTATTTCGCATTTCCTATAATGAGGATCAGGTGTGATGCCTATTACTTAAAGTAGATAAATATTACAAATATATTATAGGTCAGCTATAATATTATGTAGGTATAAGTTAACTAGACTTCAGGCATGACTAAGTAGTTTTTAACCCCCGATGCAAAAACGACGGGGAGTTATAAGTTTGACGTGTCTGTGTAAATGTGTATGTGTCTGCCTGTAGCATCGTAGCTCCCAAACGGATGATCCGATTTTAAAGCGGTTTTTTGTTTGAAAGGTATATCAGTCGAGAATGTTCTTAGTTATGTTTGGTGGAAATCGGTTCAGGTTATCAGGTTATTTTCAATTTTAAATTTAGTTTTGCGACGTGGGATCACCCATAGGTGAGTATATACTTAACCTAAGCCCATAGGTCATAACTATGTTCCAACCTTACATAACCGCGCATAGAAATGCATAGAAATCAGCAATGCATTCTGTGACGGAAACGGAATTGCGGAAAAAATAAGATAACCGAAGCACAGATTACTAAGTTACTTCGGTACTTACTGAAGATAGACCTCTGGGCAAATACTATAATATTATAGGCCAAGCAGAAACATTTGAAAGTTTCGGAAAGTAATCGATTGATAATTATTTTTGTATTGGTGCTGTAATTTTTTCATACAATAATTATTCGTTAACGTTACTTTACGTACCTTTGTAATTCACATTCAGTAGAAAGTCAAGTACCTACCTAAGTCTAAATGAACGTCTTTGTCAACTTGACACTCGTAGGTTAGATTTTTTTATTACTAGCACAGGGTTCTATTTTCAATGCTCCGAATTTTTCCGGCCTTACGAATTCTGTATCATATAATACTAGAGTAAGACGCCTCACACCATCACACCCCGTAATTTCCACCATGAATCGGAGAATCAGGAGCTAACGAGATACAAATCATAGATTTATGAACGACATCATATCATTCACTAGCTGTGCCCGCGACTTCGTTCACGTAGTTTTTGACCGTTTGCAGCGCACGCAACGAAAGTCCTCAAATGTGAATAATTTTCCCCGTTTTTGCAACATTTCTCACTGACGCTTCGCTCTGTCCTCTATAAATGGAATATCCAAAAAAAAAAGAAGTTTCAAATCGGACCAGTAGTTCCTGAGATTAGCGGGTTTAAACAAACAAACTCTTCCGCTTCATTATATTAGTAAGTAAGTATAGACATAGATTAGCCCCCGACAAAACAGAGGGGTGCTGTAAGTCTGTGCGACGATGCCACCGACACACATCTGTGGCATTAGAACTACAAAACGGATAAACCGATATGATCAGGTTGACGTGACGGGTGTTCTTATCTATAATTCATCATTGTCAGTTCGCTCGTAACTTGAAAATTGAAGGTCAAAATGTTTATAAAAGTAGGCCTCTACATCCGTTGTTGGATGATTAATACATGTGTTTGTCTAAATGGTGGTCTCATTATCGTGGGCAATATAAGTACTATAACTATATTATATTCAGTGTGGGGAGTTAACCCCACTCAGTTAGTTATAGGATGGACGTGCTAACAGAGGGACGTACTTGAGGTTGTTGACGATAGACTGAGCCTGCCCTTTTATATAATTTAGTGCACACTACAATACAGTATTCTCCGAGCGAAGTTACCACTCTTGAAATAATAATAATAGCTCCCCTCACCGATTTCGATGTCGGTAGCCGATTTCATTGAAACCAGGCCAGCTACGCAGGAGTTATTTTATAGTGCCCAAGTGTGTGCGCAATACACAGAAGCACTCTCTCTTCCTTTTACTCTCATAACCCAGTGGGACGGTAAACCGACACGACTAGCGAGAGATCAGGCGCAGGACCGACTTTTTACATGCCCATCCGACGCATGGATCATCTTTCTTGTCAGACAATCAGGTGATCAGCCTGAATCGTCCTAACCAAACTTGAAAACAACATTTTTTGTTGTTCCAACGCGAGAATCGAACCCACGACCTCCGGGTCGAGAGCGAAGCTCTGAACCACTAGACCACGGAGGCGATAAACTCTTGAAATACTGTAGTGCCTGGGACGGGCTGTTTTAAATGTCGCATGATTGTCCAGCACATACGGCATAGTCGGGCTAGTCCAGAGGAAAGGTACGTCAGGACTCTGGGGCCAACCGTGTGCGGGTTTCCTCACGATGTTCTCCTTCACCGTTAGAGCGTCCGATTAATGTACTTGAGATCTGAAAAAGTCTTATTGGTACACGCCACAACCTGGGTGCACTATTGAAATCAGTATGATATATTATTCGCTACAAAAAATCGGACACCGATTAATTATCGCTCGTGAGTGGGCCTTAATGTGCCATTGTTGACGACCTCTCAGTCTAGCTAGTGATTGAGTACACATGGACCAAGGAACCAGGGATAAAATGGATATTAAATTTTGGTTACCTTTTTACAGTAGCAAAACTTTTATTTCAGATTCGGTTATGGTTGCGGATATTTTTTTATATCGGATATCTGATAGTTTCGGTTACGGTTACGGAACTTCCTAACACCCCTGCGAGGAACATCAAAAACTTTTGTCCTTCAGCGGGATTCGAACCTCTGTCTGCGGTCTGCGGTATGAGCACGGTGCTCGTGGCTGGACCGACCACTAACCAATGAGCCTCAAAGGTAGACTCTTTGAAGATTTTGAAACTAATGTCTTGAATTAAAATTATTTATATATTAATTATTAAAATTGTCAATAATTAAATGATGTTCAATTTTAATTTCCATTTCATGTCATCGATTTTCTTCAATATAAAATATAATTACTGCTGCTTAAGAACAGGGATGTTAGGGAGTTCCGGAACCGTAACCGAAACTATCGGATATCCGTTAAAAAAATATATCCGTAACCGTAACTGAAGCCGAAATGAAAGTTTTGCTACTGTAAAAAGGAAATCAAAATTTAATATCCGTAACCGAAATTATCCGAAACAAACGGATAATCCGCAATAATTTAGTATCCATTATGTATCCGTATCCGAAATTTCATATTCATTTTATACCTGCTTATGATCTACATCATTTTCTCAAATTATTTGGAGACGATTTAGTATGGAGCCCATCTTCAACAGACACTGCGTAACTCGAAAACTTGACGGATGCAAATGGATCGTTTAACCTAAATAACGGGCAAAAAATCGGAAGATCTGATTAATCGCCGTCGCGCCGTCAACCCGCGCCGCTGTTATTAATCGTGCAGATTATGAGGTGTTGCCATGCTCGAGGCGAATTTACCTACCCCTTTGTTTAAAAAAAATGTCCTGATTACTATTTTGTTTAAAAGATTTCTACAATTGATCAAAATTTGGAAATGATGAAATGCGAGTTCAGACGCTGCTAGTTAAATTTGTGAGTTGATGTAATTTTTTTTTTAATTTTTAGGGTTTCGTAGGTGATGAACAAGAAACCTATACGCGTTACGTGTACGAAAACTTAACTTAATAATGCTCTCAGTTAGGATGTTTCAAATCATTTTAGCATATTTTTCAAATACTTTGTAGCTACGCTGTTTGAGAATATTCCCACAATATCGCGTAGAACTGGCAACACTGGCGCGTGGTGTTGCCTCCATCAATCATGTCCTCAGCCTGCCAGGCTGCCAGGCTGCCACCGGCACGAATTGTGTTTAACCATCCCTGACTGATTACCTGCTAGCGCCTAGTTCAGGATACGTGACCGCATTTAGTAAGATTTAAAGTGGTGTTTTAAGTGTAAGGGAGCCCGCCCACGAGTGATAATCTGTGTCCGATTTTATGAAGGTAAACAAGGAAATAATGGCTATGCAATGATGATGCCATTTTTAATTTGTCACATATAAATGTGTGTTCCAGTTGCAGAATGTGATAGAAAATTTCGTTAGGTAATTACATTATTTGCTTGCAACTGCGTTCTAGTTTCTTTAAGAAATATCTAGCACATTAAATATCTAGCACAATAAATTCGGTCGGAACTGAGTAAATTACATTCCAGATGAACGATCCCAGAAGATAGATCACAATTTTGCTCTCCGGTTCCCCGCTCTTCAAACTTCAAAGAATCCCTTTTAATTAAAAACCTTTAGGCCGTGATGCCAAAACATTAATCCTTAAGCTGAACGATAAATCTGGGCTCCGACCGCACCTGACAGCCACCGGGCACAGCAGACAACCGCCGAGCAGAGCACTATCAATAACGTCACATCATCACTCAAGTGCCTGCACTCCGCACTCCGCAACTCATTACAACTTGTGTCCGCTAATGAACTTATCGAAATACTTGAGTGTGCTGAGTGCGAACTTTTGTCACTCGACGTTAAGAATTTGTATGGATGATGACATCAGAATAACTCAACCTGTGGCAAAATTGAAATTCGATGCCATGCCAGACGTCGACAGCATCTGAATAGAAGATACGGATGTGGAAAATAATCGATTATTATTTAATCGATATTTTTCTGTCAATGTCACAACTCTCATCCCTTTTATGAGGGCTCTTGATTTAAATCGTTCCAGTACCCGTCCGTAACTTACTAGGATCTTAATATCCGTCAACTATAATAATACTCCGGTTCAATGTGATCTATCATCTATGTGTATTTTATTTTTGCATTTGTATTGCTTAGTTATATCAGAGCGAGTCTGCCTAACACAAGTGTCTTACGATACTTACTAGGTGGATCTCATTGTCTATTCTATGTATGTGTCAGAAATTGTATAAAAGAAAATAAATAAATTGTTATTATTATTATGTGTAAACACAGCTGAGAATGGGCGGCTATTATGCTCCCAATTTATAATAATAGGTCACTACTCACTTATTCTCCCCGCGATGAAGAAATACAAATGCCTCGTAAATTTGGTCAATCAATATTTCGTTTACATATTTTAATGCACATTGAATCGCAAAGGATATTTGTTTTATACGCTGCTTTGTTTTTAACCCCCGACGCAAAAACGACGCAGTGTTATAAGTTTGACGTGTCTGTAAATGTGTAGTCTGTCTGTTGCATAGATAGTAGCTAACAAACGAATAATCTTATTTTAATACAGTTTTTTGATTGAAAGGTATATCGAGATATACCTATACACTATATAGGGTGTAAAAAGTAGAGATGTAACGGATATCCGGTAACTATCCGGTATCCGGCCTATCCGGCCTTGTTTTCACTATCCGACCGGATACCGGATAGTAAAATTTAAAAAAGTTTTATTATTTTATAAAGGCAAATCATTAATATAGAATTTTTAAAACATAGATCTATTATTTTCGAATTGATGGATGGAAAAAAAATATGCAGAGTATGTCGCGATGGCTTGGCTCAAGGGGACCCTATGTCCCCTATTTTATTTAATATTGTTACCCTGAAAATTAAGCGTTTATATACTCCTAATTTAAAAATAATTCAATATGCTGATGATTTTATATTTTACTGTAGCAATTGAACAATTAGTGAATGTGCTCTTATTATGCAGGATACTCTGAACAATTTTGATAAGCTTTTAAATGAAATCGGTTTACAACTATCTCTTGATAAAACAAAAATGTGTGCTTTTACTCGTAAATACCGTGTCCCTTTTTTTGACATTAGCTTAAATAATATTCAGTTACAGATTGTAAAATTTGCTAAACTTTTAGGTGTATGGTTTGACTATCGGTTAACTTGGAAGAAACATGTCAATGAAACGCAGCAAAAATGTTCAAAGTACATTAATATTTTAAGTTGTGTTAGCAGTTATAAATGGGGAGTACATCCTATACATTTGAGGAAGTTATACATCAGTTTGGTCAGGAGTAGATTGGAATACGGATGTGCTGTGTTTGGTAATGCTAGTCAAAACGTTCTTAAAAATTTTGATCTAATTCAAAACCAGTCGTTAAGGCTATGTGGCGGTTTTATCAAGTCCACCCCAATACATATTTTAGAAAATGAGCTTTGTATACCCCCCCTAAAAATTAAAAGTAAGTTAAGTCAATATTTAACAGACAAGTTTTTTATGAAAACTTTTTCGCGACGTAATGACTATCTATCGAAAATTATTGTCGATTTCGATAATTTAATGAAGTCAGAATTATGCTATTGGAACAAATACGGCATTCCATTAATGGTTAAAAGTTACATCAATCTTAATCATTGTGAATTTACAAAGTATGACATTTGGCCAACTTATGAGCTTCGTGCGGACTCCTTTGATATACCCTTTGAAAATTTATGCTACACCAGCATTCCAACAGTTCATCAATCCAAAAAATTTTTGTCACACTTAGAACTTAAAATAGCAGCTACTGAATTATTGTCTACTTAATATAAGAACTATGTACACATTTACACAGACGGGTCTAAGTCGGCTGCTCACGGGGGATGCGCATTTTATGATTCCCGATCTAAAATGAAGTCTCAATTTTCAATAACTAACTGTCGCATACCTATAATGAGTATAGAGATCGTGGGTATACTTCAAGCACTGAAATATGTAGAAACCACCGATTACCAAAACGTTGTAATTGTAACAGACTCTAAAAGTGGTCTTCTACATCTGTTATCTTGCAGTAAAGGTAACACGGGCAGGGCTGAGGCTTTCCTCGTTATTAAATGTATTTATAGTTTAATACGTAATGGGGTAAACGTCCGCCTACAGTGGGTGCCTTCTCACGTAGGTATTGCCGGCAATGAGACCGTTGATGCTTTGGCAGGCTCAGCACACTCCGTAGGTACAAATCTAAGTGTAACATCTCATTATACTGATTATTTGTGTTTGATTAAACAAAAATGTTATGTTGAGTGGGATAACTATTTCCAACAGAAATCTATGGTTTTGGGTATTTGGTACAGAACATTAGTCAATAAACCATCAAAACGTCCTTGGTTTGCAGATATTAATTTAAGTAAGAGAGATCTAACGCTCTGTTTTCGTATGCGATCCAACCACATTCCATTGAATAATTTTTTGTTTTTGATGGGTAAAATAGACAATCCTAATTGCACCGTTTGTGGACGATACGAAGACCTTTACCACGTTCTCATGGAATGTGAGAGGAACGAGCACTTACGTCGTGAATTTGTGCAGTTTACTAAGTGTACCGATTTGTACTTTTTTATTCATCATATTCTGTATTCAAATTTTAAAACCGATTTTAGTCCAATATTTATAAGTTATGTAATACACTCTTTGTACTTAAGGGAACTAGATTTTGAAAATTAATTGTACATAATTCTAAAGTTAGGCAGACTTAATCTATAAGATGTAATGCCTTTAAATAAAGATTTAAAAAAAAAAAAAAAAAAAAAAAAAAAAAAAAAAAGGCAAATCATACTCCAATAGGTTGTGGACACCGTTTATTTTTATAATCGCACATCAAAAATGTTTGTTTTATTAAGAAGTGGAAAATTGTGATGAATAAATACCAAATTTTACGCGATAACACTCGAACGCCCCCGATTCGACCCGATCTCCGGTTACGTGCGGCCCGAATGCGCCTGAATATTTCCGATCTCGTTCACCGCGCCAATATTCAAATCAAACTTATTATTATAAAGGGTGTAAAAAGAGCAGTCACCATAACTTTGGGATATGATTATACTACCTTTTCTCATTCTAGAAATGTTTTTTTTTACAAAAATTTCAAAAAAAATAGTTTTTGCTTTATTGTAATTATTGCGAAAAAAATATAAGAAATGGTTAAAAGTAAAAAAAAATTAAGTTTTTAACAAAAAAAATAATAAAAAAAAATACATTTCCAAAATGAGGAATGGTAATATAATCGTGTCTCAAAGTTATAGTTGCTCTTTTTACACACTGTAATATTAAAAAAGGCCGGATATCCGGCAGCCGGATATCCGGCGCTCCGGCCTAGTAGCTTGCCGAATATCCGGTATCCGGTATCCGGCCAAACTACTATCCGTTTCATCTCTAGTAAAAAGAGCAGTCACTATAACTTCGTGGGGTAATAACCAGGCAAGAGATTTATCCATTGGTACTAGTCATTTGCTTTTAATTCACTGTTTAAAAAATTTAAAAATTTTCAATAGGCAATGTACAACGTGCACAACACAGCGATCAGCTGATTACGCTGAGAGGTCAATAGCACGCGTAAGGCGTTCATTATGTACTAGGGCAAAAATTATAAAATTTAAGAATTTAATGCAGAACGTTGTTCCAAACAGTTCAGCATTGCGACTAAAATAATAAATTGCAAATTTTTTTTTTTTTTTTCAAAAATAAATAATGAAAAAAATTCATTTCTAGAATCAGTCAAGGTCTTATAATCCAATCCCAAAGTTATAGTGACTGCTCTTTTTACACCCTGTATAGTCGAGAGTGTTCTTAGCTATGTTTGGTGGAAATCGGTTCAGGTCTTCAAGGTCGTTTGTTGGTCGGGATTTTTATTTTTAATATTTACTTACTTTAGTTTTTTAACCGACTTCCAAAAAAGGAGGAGGTTTCTCAATTCGGCCGTATATATGTTTTACACATTATTATTTCGCATACTCTATTAGTTATTGGATTTAATTAATTTATAAATAAACTTCTTCGAATGTTAATAACCGCGAGGCAGCGATGTGTGTAGGAAGGAGGAAGTAGGAACTCCTCCGATCAGGCAACTTTTCAGACGGTGCCGGTGAGACGAAGAGCAAGTTAGGCGTAAACGACTGCACAATACACCACCTCAACTTGGTCCCCACTCGGCTGCAACTTAGATTTGATTCACTCGCGAGTTGCGAACAATAAAATATTATATTTCACGCGGAGGCACTTTTAATTACTTTCGAAACAACCGCACAAGGTACACTTCGTATGGACGGTGTCGCGGTTAGAGTAGTACGTCCGAGATAAATTTATCCTAAACGTAAACAAACCCGTCTATGTCACAAACAAAGATTAGTCAGTGATGCCAATTGGCCAATAATATTACAATGATTTTTGTTTGCTATGAATACATAGACTATAGGCTTATATTCTACAATCTGCAAAATGGCGTATTTTTTCTGTGAAAGATTTTCATTTGATATTTAAAAATATTAATTATTGATACATTGTTATAAAATGTATTGGATAATGAAGTGTATTCCTTTAATATACCTGTGAAAGTGTTGATAAGTGTGCACAATATGTGAATAAGTGAAAATTTCGATGTTTTCAGTTTGTTTACCTTCAGGTTAAATTTATCACGGACGAACTATTAGTACCTAGGTATAACTTTCAAATAATGTTATGCGGGATTATTTTCTATGTATAATCACAAAGTGGATAGATATATAAGTAGATATAATTAATTGATTATTTTCCCTTCCCCCCCATTAATAAAAATATTTACACGCTGGTTAAGTACTCAAGTAAGTGACTTTAGTGATTGTCTGATAAGTGACTTTTCTAACGTTTCAAACAAAAATATTTATAAAAAAATAAAAAAGCTAATATTATATTCAAAATTAAATCATAAAGTTTGTTTTTTGAAGGTCAATTTTGAAAATAAATTACAATTACAGTTACCAGTATAATAATAGTTTGATTACTTAGTTGATTTTATTTTACAAAAAACATTTACTTACACATTTAGATAAATTCATATTATACAGCTATAATCCACATCCACACCTATAATTATTTCAAAATTACATTTTATAAAATATACTTAATACCTATTTAGTATAACATACAATATTATGTATAAAAGTACTTGGTCTTAGGTCTATGGTACTACTCAACAACAATTCTTTTTTTTTTGTGAATGTAAAATACGAAAAGCAGTGCAGCACCATATTATGCTGTAGGTATGTATTTTACTTTTATAGTAAATAGGTTAATATTTTAATCTTTTTTTTTTCGCAGATGCAAGAGTTTTCAGAACACAAAACGCGGGGAGATCTGCCGAATCCCGGGCTGCACCGTGACGCCATCTGCCGGCGCGCACCCCACGCCCATTCGCATGCCGCACGTCCAGCCGGAGACCTTCCGACTGTTCCTGCAGTATGTGTACACGGGGAAGGTAAAACAATCATTTACTTTAAATATTGCCCATTGTAGCCCATTGTACAATAGTATAAATAGATATTCACTGAAATATAAGTGCTATAAACATTAAAAACCGAAGTGGAAAGCGCCATCTAGCGCATTACCAGCGAGACCTTAGATATCAATGTATGTTATGTTAGAAACATGCCTACACTAGATGGCGCTTATATGTATAATTTTAATAAATTCTGTTTATTATTATTTGATTATTATAATTTATTACCCGATTAGTGTAAATAAAAATTAAGTGTAATGATTGTGGCAGTATATTATGTATATTATGATTTACCACAGTAGTGCCTAAAATAACGTTATGATTTTAATATGTTGTCAATAGAATCGTTACATACTAATTTATTAATTTACACAGTCGGGTTGAAGATTTTTTTATAAAAACGAAAAAGAATGGGGTTCATAATATTTTAAAATAATATCACATCATAAATATTTTAGCTTTTACTGCAAGATTCCGGAGTTTTCGAGATGATGACGTTGGCGGCGGATCTAGGCGTGGAGGATCTGCGCGCGGCATGCGAAGACCACGTTACGTCTACGTTGAGCGTGGAGAGTGCTTGTACTCTATTAGCAGCCGCGATGGAAATACAGGATAGACCAGGTAAAATTATCTCTGAACCTATTATATAATTTAACAATTGGAGACATCGGCGATGGTGGTGTAATGGTCAGCATAGTTGCCTTCCAAGCAGTTGATCCGGGTTCGATTCCCGGCCATCGCACATTTTTGTTTTTGTTTTCGGTATCCTTTTACCAAGACTTCGTTTTCCGTCGGCTCGTCGGCCTGTCTGTCGGCCTGTTTGTCTGTCAGAGTGATTAAATGCTAGTGATAATTGGCCCTACTTTTGCAATAGGGAACCAATCCACACACTGATAGTTTTGAGAAAAAGCTATTTTTGTTTAAATTTTGTATAGAAAAAAAAGTGTTGTTATTTTGGTAAAAGTCTTTAGGAGAGAAAAAGTGGGTCCAATTAGAAAATCACACTTATTGTTCTTATTTTGTTTCTGTTTTTTTGTTCATATTGTATAATTGTTATTAGCGTAAAAATAATTTCTTTAAAATGTTTGCGGTAGGTACATACATAATATTTAATATGCAAAAATAATTGATAATACTATTTTTGTTGATAAGTTAAATCATAACTGTTTTTTAATTTAATAGGTATCAAAATATTTATATAATATGACCCTAAAATAATTTTTATTTTATTATATTTTAATTTTGAGTACAAAATATAAGATACAGCCTAGACCCCTGTATCTATAAAAATAATTAAATTGTTTATGGCCATAGACCAAAGACAATAAAATATTGACAGTGACAGTAAGTAAATGCTGCCAATACATAATTTTTACCAAATATAGGAAAAACATTTTTATATTAAATTTTAATAGTTAAAAAAATACGTATTTAGTAAAGTCTGTAACTGTCAAGTTGTTTTACATAACCCTATTTTTTTATAGCTGTAGTCGCTAAATAAACCGCGTAAAACAGTACAAGTAAGTTATTATTTGTACCAGCATAGCAGCCACCCAGCTAGTGATAAATCGACGCAACTAAATTAGCTTAAATCAATTAAATGCCAGTAATGAGCACCATTTCGAAAAAAAGCACAGGAGCCAGAATATTGTCTTTCGAATAATAAGGAAGTTCTGTTTCCGTTTATGGCAACACCGCCAAATTCCCTCGATTACGCTGACGCTTTGCGACGCCGGCGTTATTTTGCAAATTTAGCAATAAGTTTTTACCAGTAAAAGTATAATCCGTAAAAATGGCTTACAAAGGACCACCAAAAGTACAAAAGGTTATGGTACAACCCATAAACCTTATATTCAGATATCTTCAGAACCGAAGCCGTGTGCAAGTTTGGCTTTACGAAAACGTTAACTTAAGAATCGAGGGTCACATTGTTGGTTTTGACGAATACATGAATATTGTGCTGGACGAAGCCGAGGAAGTCCATATGAAAACAAAGAACAGAAAACAAATTGGACGCATAATGATGAAAGGAGACAACATAACATTAATTCAAAACGTCAACCCGGGCGCGACTACAAACTAGGTTATAATTGTAAAAAAATAAAGTAATGAACATTCCTAGTTATAAGTCGTCACTGTGAACTGTGAAGTGCTCCACAGCAAATAATATAATTTTCGTATTTGTCATTAAACTAAGGCTCATAACATTGTTTTTTATTTTGCCGTAGTGCAAGTTATCATTTTATCAGGCACATATAAACCATTTTATTATTGTGTGAGTATAATTTCCTTTTTTTTTACCTGTAATTCAGAAATATCCATAGGTTTATTTATAGTGAAGAAAATATATCTAGTTTTTGGTCTGTTTTTCTTAATTATTACATATTTTACATTCATTTATATTCATTGGAAATCGAGCAGACTTGAGAAATCATAAGCATTTGATAATAGTACTTCACTAGAGTGCAATTGATTTAAAAATAACTCTAATTTGTTAATTAACAGTCACTAAAGCTGATAAATCTTCTAAAGAAGTTAATATTACTTAATAAATACTATAAGCCTAAGATTACAGCTACCGTCAGCACTAATAGGGTGTTGGATGATGGTTGATTATGTACCTACTAGGCATTTTCATTTTTGATTTGTCTTGTTGGTAACAACTACTTCAAAATTGTATAATATTCATTTAATGTAAAGAAGTTTATTGTTTCAAAGTAATATTTAAGTTTTGTTGAACTTCATTTTTGGAAATAGAGGTAACATTTGTTTGTATGCATTGCCAAGTCAACGCAAACAAACAAATGTTACAAAATTACTAGACCTATTTTAATGAAATTTAGCAAATTAGCAGAGTAGACCACTAAGAAGAACAAAGGCCACTTTATTATGCAAATATATGAACATGTTGGATATGCTTCTCTCAGTGAATAAAACTGTTCACATGAGGAAAATGTTTCACCCTTAGGGGCTAATTCAAATCTTATTTTGATAATTAAAAGTATAAAAACTTAATTCTGATAAGATTCTGAAAGTATTACCACAGGATTTCTATACAGTATCTCATATGAAAAATTCTCTACTAACAAATTAAATGCAAAGTTAACACTGTTTTTCTGAAGTAAAGATATTTTCATCTATACCATGACCTTAAGAGGAAACACCACGGTTGAGAGAAATACAAAATAGGTATTTATAAAATATATTTCTGTCTCGCAGTGCCTTAGCTAGCCAGCACTAGCGCGATAGAGACAACTGCAACTTGGACTGAAATTACATATTAAAATTACCAGAAATCGACGTTTAGGGGATTTCTGTTTCCTCCTCCAAAACTTAACCGATTTAAATATTTTTTTCTGTATTAGCTGAAAAAAGGATTGAGCTAGGTTTCTATTTTTTGATTTTCTTGTTTATTGTAGTCAAATCTGTTTCCTAGATATTTAAACATAGCGGACAGTCTGGCCATTTTTTTTTAGGTTTTTAAACGTCCATATCTCTTTAAATAATTAATTTATTAAAAAAAGGAAAAAATAGGGACGTACAAACAATATCCATAAATATCCAGGAAAAAAATAGTTACTCTAGAGGTATTATCCAGGGAGGAAATAGAAATCCCCTAGACCTCTATTTTTGTATGGAAAAAAATTCGTGGTGTTTCCTCTTAATTACATAGGTAATAATTGATTGTTTGGTAAAATAGTAGCTTACATTCTTACACTGGCTCTTCTGTCTTGTTGTTAAAGTCACAACGTAGATAATAAACTGAAGTAGCGGATGGAAATAACTAAAATATTTTTTTATAAATTCAATAATACAAAAAATATGTTGTGACTATGATATAATATTCATTGTGATATTTCAGGTGGCAAAAGTGCCTCATCATTTTTGGAGAGATGTATATCATTTATCGGAGACAATGCAGCGGAATGTGTAAAGACAAACTCTTTTCTAAACCTGCCCAAGGAGGCGCTAATCAAACTTATATCATCTGATTTTGTAAGTATATAGTCACAGTATACATTTTGACAACCTCTGTGTCGCAGTGGTTGACCATATTAGTGATTGAGCTGGAGTTGTGGGTTCGAATCCTGCCAAAGGAACAAAAAACTTTTCTGTGTTCTTGCATCATAGATATGTATTAAATATGAGTATAATATAATGCATTATAGTATAAAAGTATTAAATATGTTTCAGTTGTCTGTTCCCTGTAACTCAAGTACTACGTATACTTTCTTTGACTCCATGGATCAGATTTAAGTGATATGAAGAGTATATAGTTATTATATTATTATTGAGACATTGCCATTAATACATTTTATTCAGAATGAAATTGTAGTAGTACCTAGTACTATATACCTAGTATTCATATTCCAATATAATAACAATGTGCTGGACATAAACCTCCCCCTGAGTATTTCATGGGGCTATACTTGCCATGTTGGCATGGGTTCGACATATCCGCATTTAAAATATTCCTTCTGTTGGCTCTGTACGACACTCGCGGGAAAGATGGTTTATGGGGAGGTGCTTAAGTAGTCCCCATGGACCTTGTGAATAATTATTGCTTGGTGGTTTTCCAGCTATGCCTCGAGGAGGAGGAGGTATGGAGGTGTGCGCTCGCGTGGGCGAAGCAGCGCGCGGGCGTGACGCAGCCCACCGCGCACTGGACGGGCGAGGAGCGCGCGCGGGTCTGCCACCACCTCGCGCCGCTCATGACACACGTGCGTCTCCTGCTCATCGGTCAGTACTTGACTACTACAATTTACATTGTAATCTACAACGCTGCTACCCATTTCAGGATATGTAAAACAATATATTTCACAAATAAATCAAATTCTCAATTCTAAATTTAAATCTCCGCGGCAAAAAGAATAAAATAATATATCCTTCTTCCTCTTTTAGACGACAATCAAAACTTTATAGTGAACTGGCAATTGGCATTAAGGCTTAAAAGTCGTTGCCGCGTTATCGTATTATTAGACATACAATCTACGATAAGGCGCTATTCTTACTCCGGCACGCTTATTCATAAGATGGTAGGTAGTTACAATGTGTGCGGAAACGCTGCTGCCCATTTCCGGATATATACTTCCTCTGTCGCCTTTTCCGATACCCACGGGAAAGATGGTTGATGGGATGCTATTCTTTCTCCGGCACCCCACGGATGGTATACTGAAGCGATTGTATTGTGTGCAGACAGCGCGGTATTCGCGGAAGAGGTGGAGCCGACGGGCGCGGTGCCCATGGAGCTGTCGCTGGAGCGGTACCGGCGCGCCGCGCTGCACGCCCCGCCCCCCGCGCCGCGCCCGCGCCGCCCCCCCGCGCGCCTGCCCTCCGCGCTGCTGCACGACGACGCCGCGCTGCGCTCGCTGCTGAGTACCTGGTGAGCTGATTACACTAGAGCCCCTTGTGGAAACACCACGGTCTAAAGAAATGTAAAATAGCTATTTGTAAAGTCTATTGCTGTCCGCAACTGCCCGATCACACCGATAGAGACAACCTATTAAAAGAATGAGAATTCGACGATTAGGAGAACCCGGTTCTCCGGAACTTAACCGATTTAAGTATTTTTTTATTACAAACTAAAAAAGGCTTGATCTATATCAATCAATCAATCATTTATTTCATCACAAAGAATGTAGTAACAACATGATGGAAAAAGTATTATTATGTGGCTGACATTCTGCCATACAATGGTTTGTATGTATTTTAAAAAAACATTATATGTATTATATATTTTGATATATCATAAAATGTAGAGACAATCTATTAAAACTACGAGAACTCGACGATTAGGAGACCTCTGTTTCCTCCTCCAAAACTTAACTGATTTATTTACTTTTTTCATTATAAACTAAAAAAAAGCTTAGCTATGTTCCTATGTTTTGATTTTATCATAAAATGTACTCCAATTTGTTTCCTGGATGTTTAAACACAACCAAAAATCGAACCATGTTTTTTAGGTTTTTAAACGTCCATATTTCATTTAATAATTAATTTATAAAAAAAAAGGAATAAATAGGGACGTACTAATAGTATACCTACACATACATAGATACTCAGGGAAAAACTCTAGTGGCATTTTCCAGGGAGGAAACAGTGGTCGTGCAGTCCCCTGTTTTCGTATGGAAAAACGGCTGTTATGTTTCCTCTTAATACGAGTTGCGCGGTATCTTTCTACGGGAAACAAGTCTTTATGTATATGTGTCTATCACACATCATATAAAAATATATAAAAACAAAAATTTTATTTCCAAATAGTAACAAAAACCTATAGAAATGGTGTCTATGGTCATCGAATGACAAGGATGTGTATATTGTAGGAGCGGCGCGGGCGGCGGCGGCGCGGCGCGCGGCGCGTGGCGGCTGGTGTTCCGCGCGTCCGCGCACGGGTTCTCGGCGCACGCCTTCCACGCGCACTGCGACGGCGTGGCGCCCGTGCTGCTGCTGCTGCAGCTGGCGCGGGGCGAGGTACTACTTTTTTTGTCATAATGAAAAACCAACAGCTTAACTACGATACAATAGAAATAAATTAGGTGACAGAAAGCCTTCAGCCGACAGGTTCTCACGAGTAGGTACTAGGTAGTATAAACAATAACTTTACTTTTCGTACCTCCAAGAATATGTCCACAGATTTTCATGATCATTGGTTAAATATTTTGCGTGTGAAAGCGTAACAAAGAAAGATACATTTGCATTTATTCTATTGGGATGTACTGGAATATTGATTGTAATATATTCGCAGATCATCGGCGGCGTGTGCTCTGCGGGCTGGGCGCCGGCGGCGGCGGGCGGCTACGTGCCGGCGGAGCGCGGCCTGCTGTTCGCGCTCGACCCCCCCGCGCGCTACCCGCTCGCCAAGCGGGCCTTCGCGCTGTGCTACCACCCCGAGTGAGTGTCGCGGCGGTCCCTCGGGCGCCCGGCGGCGGGCGGCTACGTGCCGGCGGAGCGCGGCCTGCTGTTCGCGCTCGACCCCCCCGCGCGCTACCCGCTCGCCAAGCGGGCCTTCGCGCTGTGCTACCACCCCGAGTGAGTGTCGCGGCGGTCCCTCGGGCGCCCGGCGGCGGGCGGCTACGTGCCGGCGGAGCGCGGCCTGCTGTTCGCGCTCGACCCCCCCGCGCGCTACCCGCTCGCCAAGCGGGCCTTCGCGCTGTGCTACCACCCCGAGTGAGTGTCGCGGCGGTCCCTCGGGCGCCCGGCGGCGGGCGGCTACGTGCCGGCGGAGCGCGGCCTGCTGTTCGCGCTCGACCCCCCCGCGCGCTACCCGCTCGCCAAGCGGGCCTTCGCGCTGTGCTACCACCCCGAGTGAGTGTCGCGGCGGTCCCTCGGGCGCCCGGCGGCGGGCGGCTACGTGCCGGCGGAGCGCGGCCTGCTGTTCGCGCTCGACCCCCCCGCGCGCTACCCGCTCGCCAAGCGGGCCTTCGCGCTGTGCTACCACCCCGAGTGAGTGTCGCGGCGGTCCCTCGGGCGCCCGGCGGCGGGCGGCTACGTGCCGGCGGAGCGCGGCCTGCTGTTCGCGCTCGACCCCCTCGCGCGCTACCCGCTCGCCAAGCGGGCCTTCGCGCTGTGCTTGCTCTAATGTTGAGTGTGTATTCCAGTTGCGGGCCGATCTTCGGCGCCGGCGCGGACCTGCTGGTGACGCACCACTGCCACGCCAACAGCGACAGCTACAGCAACCTGCACTCGTACGGCGACGCGCCCGCGCCCGCCTCGCTCGCGCCCGACTACAACTTCACCGTGCGCGACTACGAGGTCTTCACCTACAACTGACGGCCGTGACTGCTTCATTACTTGCACGAGTGTGACATGACATGCACGTGCATCGCATGCACGTGTGTGACATGATATGGACGAGCACTGTATATGTTATGGACCAGGTGATTAATGCGGGCAGTATGAATTATATTTGAAACAACAAGAGAATTGTTTTAAATGTTTCATTACTCTGCCCAAAAGGCGATGAACAATATTATGTATAATGCCCGATACTAATTAAATATTTGTATATTATTAAATTGCACTCTTGTATTGAAAAATATTTCATAATGACCGGGCAGTATGTATAACGCTCAATTTATTACTTGGTCCATAACATAATATACTCTATGTGACATGTACACACGAGTCTGACATTACATATACGTGCATCGCATGCACGTGCACACCTGTACCAGTGTGATATGACATGCACCGCATGGACTAGTGTCACATGACAAGCACCGCATCCCACTTAAACCTTTGTCTCAATAGTAATGTTGACAAGTGGTATAGCGGCTTGGCGGCGACCGTACGTAGTGCTAGAAAGTGTACGCAAACAAAAATTTTACAATACAACCTACTCGAAAATTGTTTAGTATATAATATCTTCTTAATGGCATTTGATATTACATATTTAAGGCGTATAAATACTGCTGTCTGCTTGTGACATTTTGTGTCTAACAATAAACTACCTGAATGTTTCCTGCCTTTTATTTTTCAACGGTTCTGAAAACAACACAATCCCTAGTTTCGCCAAATCTATTACCCTTGAACCTTGGTAGGTAGCTACGCAATTCAAC
This sequence comes from Celastrina argiolus, assembly GCA_905187575.2. NCBI lineage: Eukaryota > Metazoa > Arthropoda > Insecta > Lepidoptera > Lycaenidae > Celastrina > Celastrina argiolus. The sequence goes on along the minus strand of LR994591.1, from coordinate 665,044 downwards.
AAGCTGGGGTAAGTCGGTCGGTCTAACAACATCTTATACGTCTTATAGTGATCTTATCAATATTATAAAAAATCTTTTGTGTTTTAAATAAAATAGTAGATTGACTTTGCAATCTCATTTAATCTAATTTATATATCACTAGTGAGATAGATAAAAAATACATTGTGTATTAATGCGCTTGCCAAGTCAATCTACTTATTTATTTAAAAGACAAAAGATATTCCATAATATTGATATGATCAATAAAAGATGTTGTAACTTACGTAGTAACTAATTCTTAATCTGTGGTTGTAACTTGTAAGACCGACGGACTTACATCAGCTTAGCATCACAATATTATGATACGGTTGTCATGGTAACAACATTGTTTACAAATGGAAAATAATAATTATGAAATGCTATAAAAAACGTAGTGATTATATTCTCTTTGGCTATAAATACCGTATTTATATAAGCTTAAACTATTTGGATTAATAAGTACCTATTTTGTGTTCCAAATCTTTTTAACGAAATTCTGTTATCACCAGAAAAGCCTACAATGCTTATAAAGCCAGAGCCCGTGAACGCCAGACTTCCGTTATAGTATAAAGGCTAAACATTTCTGAATCCATGCTCCCAACACAGGTAAGAATGATGGCCAAATATGAAGTTTGGGTTGGAATGGCTTTGGGAGATAAACGGTACTAAAGGTGTGAAAAAAACTAAGTAGTTTTTTTCACACATAAAGATTACACCAAAAAGCAACCTTTATACTATGACGTAAGTACGTCATAGTATAAAGGTTGCTTTTTGGTATAATCTTCAGAATGTTATTAAAAATCATGACACTAACTGCCAGACACATTACATGGTGGCAACCTTGGCAACCTCAGTGGCAACCCCTGCCAGACATAGGGTGTCTGAAATAAATAGTAAAATGACTTGGCAATCGCTCATGTGAAAATATACAATAAGTATATTATATAATATATATGTCTTGTCATATTAAATCGGATTGTTTAGTGCGATTGCCAAATAATTTTACTATTTATTTAAAACATAAAAGATTTTTAATAATATTGATATGATCACTGGATGTAGTTAGACCAACCGATTTACCCCAGCTTGGCGTCACAATATTATGGATCTCATAACTTTTTACGGCAAAAGATCTTAGTTGCGAGACATGGCACTTTTTACAAGTTTTGTTTTGGATCTCAGTTCTTTTTGTAGAAGATTAACTTAAACTAGTGTTTTGTCGAAAAATTTACTTTGTAATCCTATACATTTATATGGGATTACAAAGTTATTTATGCAGTTAGTGTAGATACACTAACTGCAGTAGATACTTAACTAGAGATAGATTCCAAAATGTTTAGGTTTTCCCTATATTTATACTACTTGTCTTCCAAGTTTGAAGCTTCTATGTCTGGTAGAAGTGCCTAATACTTTTGATGATCGGTCAGTGAGTGAGTGAGTGACAAAATTAAGAAAGATATTATAATTTTATTCTTCTGTTTATATTACTTCTGTTCCAAATTGAATGAAATTTTAAACATACCGTGTATATACAATACAATACTTACTAACTAAAAATGCAGGCTTCTAGTTTTATGCACAACAAAGATATAAGGGGTCGAGTTGTGCCTAACTTGGCGGGGGCACTGAATGGTCAAAATGGAAACTCAATTCACTAATTAACGGTTAAAATCGATTCTGCAATTAGTTTTTATGGTTGCGCTAGATTTTTATTATTGTACCTCGGTTAGAGGGGAAATCGTCGTTAAGGCTAATCCTTATAAATTATCGAATTTAAAAAAAAAAAAGTCTATGGTTTTCAGGGCGCATACATAACTGTAGCACTGCAGCTGTGGAACTTGATTTGTTTTAAAACAAGAAGAATATTCAATGGTTCGGTTTTTGACAACTGACAGTGACAGGCTTGACAAATGACAGGTGCCGGTAGGTAGGTACCGAATAAATTTTAAAGTATTGGTTCATTCCAATTTCTATGTTTATAAATTGTATTCAGTAATAATATTGTAATTAAATTTAAATATGAATCAAAGTACCAAAAAATTTGCAAGTGCAGAGCAAAAGCTTCGCCTAGTGCATTTGGTAGAGGCTGACCCAGACTTAAGAAGCGGCAAATTTTCTAAAACTTTTTCAAAAAATGAAGCTAATAAGAGATGGCTCGCTTTAAGCCATGAATTAAATTCAATACCAGGAACCAAAAAAACTTGGAGGGAGTGGCGCAAAGTAAGTGTTAACCCCGGTCTCTAGTTCTATTGTAGTGGATGAAACTACATGTCAAAGTATCTCATACTTTTTGAAAAACTTTTATACTTTTAGACATGGCAGGATAGAAAGGCACATGTAAAGAAGAGATATAATGCCTTATTGCGTAGAGAGGCAAATGTTAATAGTGATGGCTCACCGTCAGAATGCCCTGCAGTAGCAAAGTGCTTAATCTTTCAAACCTATGACCAGCAATCTTTGATGGTTAAAGGTGCGAAGAGAAGAATTGCCACTAAATTTGCTAGTGCTGAGCAAAAGCATCGCCTAATGCGGCTGGTAGAGGCCGATCCACAGCTCAAAAGTGGAAAATTTTCTAGATCATTTTCAAAAAATGATGCAAGAAAAAGATGGTTTATGATAAGTCAGGAACTGAATTCGATAACAGGGACAAAAAAAACTTGGGGGGAGTGGCGCAAAGTAAGTATTGAAGGCATTTTACAGTTCCTGTAGGTGTATAGTAGGTGAATCTCGCAACTAGAAGTGTACTGTTGTGTTATACATTCTGAAAATGTTTATACCTTTCAGACATGGCAGGATAGAAAGGCATTTGTCAAGAAGAAAAGTGCCTCACAACGGCGACTAGCAAACTTAAGAAGTAGTTCACCACCAATCACTCTAACCGTCGGGCAAAATTTTATCCCTTACATTCAGAGAAACAATGCCAATCAGGAACCAAAACCAATAAATGGTAGGATTTTGATTAATTTGAACATAACTTGTGTTTGTTTTATTCTACTTAACAGCAGTGCAGTAAAATCAAGTGACTAATGTTTTTAGTCACTTGATTTTTAAATTTATTTATCAATTAGAGAAAATTAATGAAGGTCACTTAAAACTGAAGATTGTATTAGTTTAAATCAACATTTAATCACAGTTATTAAATGAAAAAGTACCTTGGACATATACCTACCGCCAACCTTAAAGATAATTTAGAAATAGAACGGAAGTGGAGGGTGTTGGCAGTCCGTGGTAATATGCCTGCAGATTCGCGCGTTGTACTGATAAAGTTAAGATAATGCCTTTTAAAACATTCTGCCAGAATCTGTGGATTTCAGGGCACTTTTGTGACACTTTTTCAAATAGTTAATGGAATCAGGCGTTACTTTGCGGAAATCCATAGTATACAATTTAAATATATTATATCTAGCAATATCCCGCGAAACAATTATAGCCACAACCTGCAAGCAGATGAGTGAGTGTACGCATAGGCATGCGTTTGATGCACCTCCCTCCTCCCACACTGCTTATGCGTACACTCGCAAGCAAAAACCATGAAAACACCACCACCACACAAGCAATAATGTTAACACGATCGTGCAAAGTCCCACCACCATGCAGGTTGCAAAACTCGTTTAGAGTTATAGGCATAAGCAGTGTGGGAGAAGGGAGGTGCATCAAATGCATGCCTATGCGTACACTCACTCATCTGCTTGCAGGTTGTGGTTATAATTGTTTCGCGGGATATTGCTAGATATAATATATTTAAATTGGACACTTTTTCACATGCAAAAAAAGTGGCATCACTGATAAACCGCGTGCTGGGGAGCGAAAACAGTATCCTGAAGATTGTGGCAGATGATCCGCATGCACCTATTTTAAACGAATTTTGAGAGCAGTGCCTCCTCTAGGCTACCACCGCCCATAGTTCTAATTAGGTGCATTTTATAATGAATAAATTTAAATGATGAATACCTCTAGTTATTTAATCTTTAAGTACTTTATTATATTACTGATCCTTAAGTTTTTGTCAGATTTGTAATACTAACCCATGGTCCATAGAAGTCTGAAATAAAGAAATTTGTATTTGTTGTAAATCTAAAGGTACACCAGTCTACAACAGAGAATTCCTTTCAGAATTCACATCATCACAGCCTGGAACTAGTGAGCAGCCCGAGTGTACACCAAAAATAGGTAATAATAATAATATACGAATTTATATGTTTTCATAATTTGTGCTAATATAGTAAAAGAATGCTGTAAATTAAATTATATTAGAAAAAAAAAATCCTACCATGTGGGGCACTCAATATATTATTATTCATGTGATTCATCACACATTGACTGCCTATCAGCCATATCATATCAGCCACTAGCTGCTCGACCATAATCAATAATAATAATAAAAAAAAGCAATGGGGTGCTAGAGTAAGAACAGCACCTCCTCGTAAAAGGCGACCGAGGGATTATATTATAACCGGATATGGGCAGCAGCATTTCCGCAGACATTATTTCAAAACTGCGCTCGCCCAAAAGTGGCGAGTATAGGATAGGCATCTGGTCATCATGGTCATCATCATCTCACCCACCACTAAATACTTTACACTGACGCGGAGCGGGGCGGAGAGGAGCTTGCGGAGCCCGAATTGACCAATCACTATGCTCGAAATCTCCGCTCCGTTTCCACGGAAACAGCACGACCATAGTGATTGGTCAATTCGGGCACCGCAAGCTCCTCTCCGCCCCGCTCCGCGTCAGTGGTAACTGGTAACGCAGCCTTAGGGAGGTGTATGTTTAGCAGTGGATTTATTAGCTGGAAGGCGACGATGAAAGAGTAAAACTTTTGATATTGATTCATTCTAAACGCCTTATTAGGTCAACTCACGCCTCCGAGGTCTAGTGATTCAGAGATTCAGTCTCGATACGGAGGTTGTAGGTTCGATTCCCGCGTTGAAACAACAAAAAAAAATGATTCCAAGTTTGGATAGGACAATGCAGGCTAATAAACTGATTGTCTGATAAGAAAGATGATCCATGCGTCGGATGGGCATGTTAAAAGTCGGTCCTGCGCCTGTTCTCTCGCCAGTCGTGTCGGTTTACCGTCCCACTGGGTTATTAGAGTTAAAGGAAGAAAGAGCACTATAAAATAACTCCTGCGTAGCTGGCCTGGTTTAAATGAAATCGGCTACCGATACCGAAATCGGTGAGGGAAGCTATTATTATTATCGATACAGCACGATACGATAAATTCGAAATAAAGACTTTTTGTGATCAGCCTGCATTGTCCTAACCAAACTTGAAAACAACATTTTTGTTGTTCCAACGCGGGAATCGAACCCATGACCTCCGGGTCGAGAGCGAAGCTCAGAACCACTAGACCACGGAGGCGATAGGCTGTATCGAGCACCAATGAAAACGCAATTAAGCGTGTGTTATTTAGTTTTTTAACTATTACTCTTTTTAATGATTCAATTCTCTTTCAGAATATGAAGGTCCTGACCTTAGATGGGTAGATGCCCAGAGGCCGGAACAAGGTCTCACTCCCTCCGAGACCGTAACAGAAAGACTCTTGAAAGAAAAAATAGAAATGAAGAGAAAGTTTTACAATGACTTTATTAAGTTAATGAGCCTCCAAACACAGGCGTTAGGTGACATCGCGAGTGCATTAAATAGAAGCGCGGACACTATGTCTAATGTGATGCAGTAGCCGAATAGTTATATATTACAAGTTGGTCCGATGTTTTGCCTTAACTATGAGCTGCAATAAATACTCGGGAATGAACGAACAAACAGTATGGTAACTTACTTGTTGCTAGTGATTTCCAACATTGCCTATGGTTTAAAGTTAAAACTGTCTTTCACAATTGAAGACATTATTGGATGAAGGTGATATTTAGCAAAATTATGCTTTTGAGATAATTTTGTTCAGTCACTTATCACTTTAGAATATAAGCATTAAGTACATTAATCTAAAGATCCGTCTCTAGAATCAATTTAATTAACACGTTACGACATATCCTAAAATGTTTAAGTAACTGTTTGAACTCAATTTTCTGGGTATTTTTTTTGTGGCACGAAAACCTTCATCGATTCATGTCTTTAATTATATGTTAGTCTAAACACAGTTTTACGATAAGTGTAACGGAGGTGTATAAAATTTATTAAAATAACAACACACCAGTGGCGAAGGGTTCAGATGAAGCCCTGGCGTACAGGCTACTTACCCTGACCTTTAACAGACCCTCAGCCAAAACATGCTATCCTAGTATAATCTATCTCAGATTATCTCACAATAGCATGCGTTTGATATAGTTTACAAACTTTGATATAGTTTTACAATGAAGCTATACAATTTTGTCGCACATTGTAGTGAGTCAATTTGTGACAAAAAATCTCTGAAAAAGAAAAGAAAGAAAGTGCAAGGCAAAAGAGCTGTAAAGCTATAAATGATTTATTTAGGGGGACTTTTAGTTATAAATATCTAAGATCTGACAATTCCACTATAATAAGAATTATTCGATGTTACTTTTATAAATGACGAACGTCGATTTTTTTAAAGTTTACTGAAACTTAAAATTTACAAATAATGAGTTATACGAACATGATAAGTATTTCATCTATTGTAATATTATAAAGCGGAAGAGTTTGTTTGTTTGTTTAAACGCGCTAATCTCAGGAAGTACCGGGTTTGAAAAATATTTTTTTTGTGCGATAGTCTATTTATAGAGGAAGGCTTTAGGCTATATAACATTACGCTGCGACCAATAGGAGCGAAGCGTCAGTGAGAAATGTTGCAAAAACGGGGAAAATTATTCACATTTGGAGACTTTCGTTGCGCGCGCTGCATAAACAGTTTAAGTCACACAAAAACCACGCGAAAGAAGTCGCGGGCACAGCTGGTACCGTAATATAATAATAATGTACAAAATACTTAGCCGGTTCTTAAACGTTATATTTTTTAGTTTGGTCGGTTTTCCTGTGTATGGTTGTTTGATATTCAAGTGACATACTAGTATATTTATTATTTTAGGCATACAAATATACGTTGTAGACTGATAAAATTATATTAAAATAATTAACGAGCCGTTTTTGTTTTTCTTGCCCCATAGTTGAAAAAACATCTAGTTTTACTCTCTTGACCCGAGAGACAGAGGTAGCGCCATAAGGCAAGGAATAACCGCAACTAGCGCCACTTTTTTTAAAATAAATTTTACAATGTCACAAAGATCTTATTAAAAAAGTATTTACTCTCGTAAGTAATAACAAAAACGGCCGTTTTAGTTATTACTTACGAGATATAATATATAATATTTGTTTAACTATTATAATATATTACTATAATAAATTAGTTTAACTACCTATTTACTTAAAGTTTGAACCGATTACTTTTTTAATGAGATCTTTGTGTCATGTAAAATTTATTTTAAAAAGAGTGGCGCTAGTTGTGATTACTCCTCGCCTTAATGTAAAGGAGAATTGTAATTAACCCAAAGCTAGCTTGACTTGATAATAAAACTAGTTTAATAACAAACCTAGGCTGGTGGTAGTGGGTGGAGAAGTAAAACTGGAAGAGGAGAAATAAGGTTCATTGGTGGAATATCAGGGCAGTGAAATTGTTAACTTTTCACAAAGTACAGCGACTGACTGACTGTTTGTTTCTCAAAAACCTCGCTAGATGTAGCTGTATTCTTAATGTTTTATTGATCATAATACATATTTACGCTACAACAATGGCTTCATAATGTAAATATTAATACATGTTTTTTTTATTGTATCATTTACATTGAATATATATTACAAAATTCTTGTGGTGGTTTTCTTTCTTTTAATAATATTGTGCTGTGTTTTTAATATCTACTTTTTCATTTTTCAATTGTTCCACTTGCTTTTAATATGTATATTCTGGACCTCATGTGGGAGGCATCAATACTAATATTATAAGGCTGAAGAGTTTGTTTGTTTGTTTGAACGCGCTAATCTCAGAAACTGCTGGTCCGATTTAAAGTAAACTTTCAATTTGGGATAGCCCGTTTATGAAAGGCTGTATGCTACATTACGCTAAGAACAATAGGAGCGGATAACCTTCAATGAACAATGTTCCAAAATCGAGGATTTTCGCGGGGACGTGGTATAGTATATAATACCTTCTGCATTTAAAAGGGCAGTCAAACCACTCAAATGGGTAATCCCAATTGTCCCCTGAAAAAATATGTGTACAAAGAATTAAGGTAAGTGTGAGTCCTCACCGACTCGCGCGCAGCGGGCATTTTTTTAAGATAGATAAAAAAATAAGTAGACCTTACTACAAAGTAGATATATAACGGACAACCCGTATTAGTAATAAAATGGTATCACCCTAATACTGGCAATGCGACTGGCAAAGGGTGAAGTCCAGGCACATTCCGGAAACCGCCATCTAGCGCCACTATTGCAAAATACTAATTACTAATTTCTTGTTGAATTTAGATGAATGTGATGTTATGCTTAAAAATATGCTTATGTTTATTTTGAGGTCAATATTTGTACTTAATTCGGCATATTTACATGTTATAATTTACAAACGTTAATAGTAGTGACATCTATTGCATTTTTTTTGTATTAAAGATAGATTGTATGGGATGGTAGGCTATGACCAAATCTACACAACAATTTTATCCAAGAGTTAAAATTACGATATGCACTTCGTGTTGTCTCACCGGGACTAATCTTAAGAGTAAATTAAGTTGCAAGTATAGAATAATATTATTTCAAATTATATACGTAACCTTCCATTAAGGTTATAATATTTTTAAATTAATATGAGTTTGTGGATATATATTTTAATATTACATTTAATATTTTTAAGAATATATAACAAGTCCTTAACATTGTTTCTTTCATTTAAAGCTTATTTTCTAGTACGCGATTAAAATTTAAACCATGTTTTAAAGTTACTACTCGTCAATAGATGGCGTTACAGCGCCGAACTCTGTTGTTAAATAAATAGTAATAGAACATCTACTCAGGCTTAAAGGATAAATAATTGACTACAAAATGTAAAAATATTAGGATTCCATATCCAAAGGGATTAAAACTAAATAAAAATAAAAAAAACCGGACTTAGCGTGTAACATTCCTATCACACCTAACAAACTACCTGATGACCTTGAAGACCTGAACAGATTTCCGCCAAACATAGCTATGAACACTCTCGACTGATATACCTTTCAAACAAAAAAAAAACATTAAAATCAGATCATCCCTTTGGGACTCTACGATGTCACAGACATACACATTTACACAGACAAGTCAAACTTGTAACACCCCGTCGTTTTTGCATCGGGGGTGAAAAATCAGGAACCTATTTAAGACTCCGCTATACATCCGTCCGTCTGTCACTAGGTTGTTTCTTATGAAGTGTGATAGTGGGATAGTAATTAACACGGATGATGTTGTCGCTAACAACAATAGAATAAAACGACAGACGACCAAGGAACGATAACACCATATACTTACTATAATAATAATATGATCTAAGCAGACGACTGTGAACAACCATAGGTACCTACCTCATTCTCGAAAGACATCTTGGGGCCGTTCAGTCTACTGGTCCTCAGTCAATACTAATATTATAAATCGGAAGAGTTTGTTTGTTTAAACGCGCTAATCTCAGGAACTACGGGTCCGATTTGAAAAAAATTTTTTGTTGGATAGTCCATTTATAGAGGAAGGCTTTAGGCTACATAACATTACACTGCGACCAATAGGAGCGAAGCGTCAGTGAGAAATGTTGCAAAAACGGGGAAAATTATTCACCTTTGAGGACTTTCGTTGGGTGAGCTGCGCTGTATGAAATAATTATTTTTTTTAATAATCACAATAACAAAAACCAACGTGAGCAATCAAAAGATAATCGCGATAGTGTTTTTCGAATTTCGACAACCACGGTCCACGCGAACGAAGTCTCGGGCACAGCTAGCTAGGCTAAGCGGTTAATAGGACTTTAAAAGGATAATAAAGAAGATACCGCATACATATTTTTTCCTCCCATTTGTTCTGCGTCGGGTATTGCACCGAGCGAGGCTCTCCTCGCCAGGTAGTCGCCGATTATAACGTGTAAATATTTTGGCAATCCGTGGTATCTTAACCCCTTTTTAAAGTCGCCCAGGGTAGGGAGTTACAGATGTCTAACGACACCGCCAGAAACACACCGTTCTGGGGGCGTGACCTCTTTAATTATGTCGCGTAATCATTACATACTTACCTACGTCATTTAAATAATTTAACCGAAACAATTTAAATTAATATTACGGCCCAGGAGCTAGGAAATTGTTTTCTTTTCTCGGCACGCGCCGCAGCCCATGGCAACTGTTATTCGGGTTTCCCGCTCGCGCGTAATTTCCTGTACACCTCCGCGGCAAAACCTTTGCTTCTAACTACGTCATAACTCATAACACGGTTGTGTAAGGTTTGTTAATATTACATAAAATGACGACCTCCGTAGCGCAGTTGGTTGAGCGCGTTGGCGCTCGAACGAAAGGTCGCGGGTTCGAATCCCGCCGAAGGAACAAAAAGTTTTCAATGTTCCTGGGTCATGGATGTGTATTAAATTTGTGTATAATATAATAAAAATCTTAAATATGTGTATAGTATAAAAGTATTAAATATATTTCCGTTGTCTGGTACCTGTAACACAAGTTCTTCGGATACTTAGCACAGGGCCAAATTGACGTGGTGTGAAGCGTCCATAGATATTAAAAAAAAAAAAAAATTCATGTCTAAATCAGCTAACACCTTCTGTTTGTTTACATTACTAAGGTGCGTTTATACTACATAACATTATCATATTTAATCCATAATCGAGTATTTACGAAAGCTCGAAATTACTATGGATTGACTGCGTGACACAGGGAGCCTATTATAAGCTATATAGCGCCTTGCGTCTCATCTTCAGGTCACTCTTCCGTCTCCCATGGACGAGGTGTGGTAATGTATCCGGCATGTGTACAGATCCAAGTAGGTCATCATCATTTTCATTTCAGCTATGGCGTCCACGACAGGATATATTCCTCCCCCAATGTCTTCTATGGGGGGTAGTTGCCTACCCTCATCACGCGGGCGGTTTGGCGAGCGCAGTTTTCAGAATAACAATGTACCTACGCTAAAACGCTGCTCAATTCCGGATACTTAATACCTTAGTCGCCTTTTACGACACCTGCGGAAAATATAGTTAATAGGGAGGTGCTACTCGGCACCCCACGGACAAGTAGGTAGGTAGGTATTATAATTGAAGACATGAATGGATGAAAAGGTGATGATACTATGTAGCAAAATTATGATTTTGAGAAAATTGAGTTCAAACAGTCACATAAACATTTTAGATTAAGTCGTATCGTATTAAGTACATTAATCTAAAGATCCGTCTCTAGAAGTAATGTAGGTAGGTACTTAATACGGTGGTAAGCATCACATAGACACGACGTTTAGAAAATATTTTGTAAAAATTTATTTTGAAAAAAATGTTTTGATTTTGATTTTTAAAATGTTTAAAATGTGACGGTTTATACTCAATTTTCTTGGTATATTTTTTTTTGCGACCTTCATCGATTCATATCTTCAATTATATTATAAGACTTCTACGCGATAACGTGGAAGATAGTAGCTACATTTACCTTTCAAATGCGTGTTTACACCACTAGTTGGGTTTTAGTTTTAGAACCTAATACCTACGGGAATTTATGTAGGTATATCTAGAATGTACTGCCAAAGAAAATAATTTAGTACTTAATATTCAAGACGTTTATTTTGTTTTATTAGACAGGACATGTAGTGAGGCTTCGTGGTCATAGGAAATTAAAATAGCCTTCACTGTGCGCTATCAAACTGATTTGCAAGTACCGCGAGTGTGCTAAGTGTTAACTCCCTTATAAAGTCATGGCGTGGGCGGTGGAAGGGGGGCGGGGCGAGCGGCTGTCCCCGCCCCTGCGCACACGCCCCCTGCTACGACACTGTCGCGTTTCGATATAATAATAATAAGTAATACAACAAAAATGGGTATTGTTATAAACTTATAATAGGCTTTACATTTACTCAAAGAGAATGTACATGTGCTTGATAGATAAAACTTACCCATTAGCAGAACGTGATAAATTCAATGTTAATCGAATAAAGAAAAATATATTGCTTGAAATTTATATATTTATTTGCATACTTAGATACATTTGACAAAATAATAACAAAGTCTACCCTTACGAGTGTAGATACATGCCTCGAGTTTAAAACTAAATAACATTTTTTTTATAATATTACTTATAACTAAGTACTTATCACTAATAAGATAACACAACTATGTAAATATATATTTTTTTTTAATCTAAATAGTCCTTAATATTAGATACTAGCTTTTGCCCGCGACTTCGTTCGCGTGGACTTCAGGTTCGTCCCGTCTAGTCTAGTAATAAGTAAGAAATACGGTAACTAAGCACTGCAGAGCCCTAATCATAGGTCTATAGGTAGCTACTGCAGTATGCTCCTATAAACTACATTTAACGATAATTACAATCTCAAATTAAAAACGATAATTACAATCCGAAACGGTATTTATCGCCGAAATTGCTATGACTCTGCATTTTAAATCTGTGATATCTTCGAAAATATTTATTTAATTTACATGCTGTAAAAAGCCATATTGATCTTTATTAAATGCACAATGTATTTAAGATACTTAATTGGATAAGGATTAATACTGTATTGCTTAAAATCGCTTCGTAAATAAGCCATTATTTCTCGTACAAAGTAAAGGATAAAAAATGGTTATTGTGGGTTTGTGGTATTCCTAAGAGATAAACATATACCATCACGGACTTTTTTGTAGACCTTTTTAAGTTGTACAATACTGTAGTACATTGTTTTGATCTATCTTGTAGGATTCAGTCAGCGTTTGCAATGTAAGCGCAAAAAATGTGTTTTTTTACGACCTCACATTAGAAAGTGTCCATAGGTATTATTATTATTATTATAAAAAACCTCAAAAATTTTAGCCTATGTGCTATTCTGATGTATAAGCTATATTGTGGTAAAGTTTCATTCAAATCCATTCAGTAGTTTTTACGTGAAAGAGTAACAAACATCCATACATCCATACATACAAACTTTCGCCTTTATAATAGTAGTAGGATAGAAAAAAAAATTTACCAGCCGTGAGAATGTTTCGATTTCTTTCGAAATTAGAAATACCTATCTACTAAGTAAATATTATCTACTTAGTAGATAAGTACCTTACATACTTCCATCGAATTTCGAAAGCTAGAAGTACTTACTTACTTATTCGGTGTTCGATACCTTGGGTTTAATCCACTTTTACGTTCAGAATATTCTAGGTAAGTACATGCTTTTTAGGTTAGCTTTATCTAATAATTAAGTAGGTACACCTACGCATCGTCTCATATTTCATTTATAGATATTATTTATTTAACAACACACAAATTTAGCTCCCGTACCAAATATAAGTGTGTAAATTTTGCGGTTAACCTATGTAAATACTTGTAAGCACAATACGTCTGACGTCACGCTAGTGCGTGGCTGGCATGGATGATGGCCGGAAGCTTCACTAATATTTAATATAAATAAAAGGTTATTTTTCCGCTGCTGTTGTGACTAGTGGTCGGTTGTTGTTGCCTCACTGATGTTTGCGCCGTTGGCGGGTCGTGGGCACGGAATGACGTGCGCTGTACGCCTGTATCTCGTTTAGGCGACACATTAGCGTCGTCAGAAATTTTGAATAGTGACGTGGGGTTCCTACCGGCTACACTTACCTACTTTACCTTATGAAGACCCTCAACCAAATTCCTACTTTACGGATACGGATATTATGGATAAGAGATTATTTCGGATTATCCGTTTGTTTCGGATAATTTATAACCGGATAAAAAAATTGAGGTCCTTTTTACAGTAGCAAAACTTTTATTTCGGATTCGGTTACGGTTACAGGGGCCTTACTCTCCAAACTGATTTGATTTTGATTCAGATACGATCATGCCGCCTACTTCCTAATGAATTGACATTTGTTTATTTTGATTCGCAGTCGATTGATATGGTCGGGAGTACAAACAGTTACGATCTAAAAATTTTCTATATCCTAATTAGTTTCAAAGTAATTCACCTAATAAAATATGAAAAACCACTGATATCGAACGGATTCGGTTCTCGATTGTGTCGGGAGTAAGCCCGCAGAGCTCCCTAACAACCCTGCTCTGAAGTAGCCCTCTAGAGACCAGATTAAGGAATGTAGACTGTGGATCGTAGGGACCTAGGTAGTGCTAGATCGGTTGTAATCTAACGAAAGTAAATAAAAAAAATGCTTAGGTAGGTATAAGTAACCTACCGTATATAAGATAGCAATTTTAATGTCACCTTAATTTGAAAATTTAAAGTTACATTAGAGGGTACGTACAAGGGCGTGTTCCAGTTGCAATGAAATATCGCTAATTACGGAACTGACTATCACATTCCTGTTTCTTTCGGCCTACTTACGTACAAAAAAATTGTGATTGAAAATTTCATTAATAACGATTTCCTTGCAACTGGAATGGACCTCTACCTAACTCAATAATTTGGCCTAATTAATTGTTTTTGAACCCCCGACGCGTTATAACGACGGGTTAAAACTTTGACGTGTCTGTGTAAATGTGTATGTGTGGATGATCAGATTTTAATGCGATTTGTTTTTGTTTGAAAGGGAAAGGAATTGCCAATTCAATCTACTTATTTATTTAAAACATGAAATATTTTTAATATTATTGATATTATCATTATAAAATGTTGTTAGACCAACCGACTTACCCCAGCTTGGCATCACATAGATCTCACATTTTTTTACGCCGAAAGAACTAAGTAACGAAACTTGGCATTTTCACAAGTTATGTTTTTGATGGGATAATTTTATGCTATACGCATGTTTGAGATTTTTATTTTATCATACTTCCACACTGTCCACATATTTAATACACATACATGACCCAGGAAAACACCTTTTTTGTTCCTTGAACGGGACTCGAACCCTGTGCTCAACCACTGCACAACGGAGGTCATCTATGTACAGGAGATGTGTATGATACCCATACAGGAGAGTTAGAAATTACAGTTATTATAATCGTAGCTGGGCATTAACTCGTTAATCCGTTAATCGTCAATTAGCGAAGTTAACATTTTTATTAACTGATTTACTTTTAAGTTAACATCTTAAAATGTTAATGGACTCGTTAACTTCCGTTAATATCCAGAGGTCCGTTAATCGTTAATCCAATGCCCACTATTTACCGTAGGGCACCAGGGCGCGGCAAGAAAAACTAATTCAGACCAGTATGAAATGACAAGTGCCGCAAGACGCGTGTTCTGAGTGAAACAAAAGTAGCTAAAAAATCAAAAAGCTCCCACACTTTAAAGAGTAAAACGCAAAGTCTCATTAAACTGTGACTGGACATAAAGTCTCAAAAGAGTCATTCAAAGATATTATTGCATTCCTCGTTGAAAACATATTCATTAATCTGTTCATCAAATACAATAGTGCCATACCGTCAAGCGCTGCAATTGTTTAATTTTTTCTTTAGATTGTAGGGACCGTGTATGTGTGAATGTGCGAATGTCAGCGGTTTTGAGTCTGGAAGGTAAGTATGTTTGCGACGACGGCCAGTCACTGCGTGGGGCCTAGTCGGTATGAACGAGAGTTTAGTTTCGGGATAATAAAAGGCCATATAAATCGACTGATGTGTTTTGATTGAGTGACCAGTAAAAGGTTTAGTGAACATTAAATAAAGTGGAATAGTGAGACTCCTACAGTGGTGACCCCGACGTGATTTGTCTTAAAAAAAACATAACATTTTTTTTCTACAAATTACGAAAAGTTAGCTGTCGTGACGTTAAAAATAAATCATAATGGAAGGTTCGGCTGAAATAAAACAGAAGGAAGGTGCGACGGAAAATTTTTCTCAATTGGCTGCTATATCTGTAACTTCTCGAATACCGGATTTTTGGACAGAGATGCCGAGATTGTGGTTTGTACAAGTTGAGAGCATGCTTGCACCGCAAAAAATGGGGGATCAGGCTAAATATGATCTTATAGTGACCAAATTGCAACGTGAGGTACTTCGTCAAGTAAGTGACATTCTTATGGCGCCTCCAGAAACTAATAAGTGCGAAGTATTAAAAAAGCGTTTACTGGAAGTATATGAAGAAAGTGCCATGAAACAATTTCAAAAACTGGTCGGTGGCATGGAATTGGGCAGCCAAAAACCGTCGCAATTATTGCGACGAATGCGTGAATTGGGTATTAATGCCAAAATATCAGAGGAAACATTACGGAATTTATGGTTAACGAGACTTCCAACTTCTGTCAGAGCTGTGCTCACGGTTAGTCAGGACCAAAACCTAGAGAATTTAGCTAATATAGCGGATAAGGTAGTGGAAAATACACGAGGAAACGAGGTCGATGAAATAACTTCAAGTTCGACTCCCGGGAGCAGCATGCAGCCACCGCTGAATGATTTAATAACAGAAGTGCAACGGCTTAACTTAGAAGTAGCGGCACTTAGAGTAGAGGTTAATCGTCGAAGCCCAAGCAGGAGAGGTCGCGGTGGAAACGGGTTCAGGACAAGGTCAAGGTCACGAACACCGAATGACCCGGACTGGTTATGTCGATGGCATTTTAGATACCGTAATAGAGCGCGTAATTGCGAAAGTCCCTGTGCATGGAAAAATCAGTCGGAAAACTAGGACAGGTGCAATCGGCGACGGTGGGCGGCTGCATCCCTATGAAAAATCACCGTCTCAGTGTTTTTGATAGAGAAAGTGGACAAAAATTTTTAGTTGATACAGGAGCTAATGTGTCAGTGGTTCCAGTTACATGTAAGCAGAAATTAAGTGGTGAGTGTTCTGACTATAGATTGTTTGCAGCAAATAATACCGAAATTAAAACATACGGAACCAAAACTATTAATTTGAATTTAGGGTTGCGCAGACCGTATCGGTGGACATTTGTTATTGCAGATGTGAATCAAGCAATATTGGGTGCTGATTTCTTGGAATATCATAATTTGTTAGTGGATTTAAACAAGCAGAAGCTTATAGATAAAACGACTAGCTTATTAACGTTTGGCCGAATGGTTAACTGTAAGGAACCCTCTGTCAGTACTATTAATAATAGTCACCCTTATCTTGATTTACTGTCCGAGTTTTCAGATGTAACTAAACCGATATCATTTACAAATTTAGATCGTGTGTCACACAATGATATATATCATCATATCGAGACAACGGGTAAGCCGGTTCACGCCCGAGCGCGGCCGCTACCGCCGGATAGATATCATAAAGTAAAAAATGAATTTCGGCTGATGCAGGAAATGGGCATATGCAGGCCATCAAAAAGTGAATGGGCCAGTCCCCTGCATGTAGTTGCTAAAAAAAATGGAGACATACGACCTGTAGGCGATTACCGGCGTCTCAACGCCATCACTAAACCGGACCGGTATCCGGTACCGAGACTGCATGATTTCACGTTTATTTTGTCTGGTAAAAAGATTTTCACGAAAATTGATATTAACAAAGCATATCATTTCGTCAAAATTGCCCCCGAGGATGTTGAGAAAACGGCAGTAATTACGCCTTTTGGACTTTACGAATTTACACGAATGAATTTTGGCCTAAAAAATGCTAGTCAAACGTTTCAAAGATTTATGAATAACGACGTATTGAAAAACTTAGATTTTTTATTTAATTTTATTGATGACGTAATAGTTGCCAGCGAGAATTTGGAAATGCACAGGATTCATCTTAAAAAGGTATTTGAACGTTTTAGGAATTACGGGATAACAATAAATTTATCTAAGTGTGATTTTGGTAGAAGCGAAATAGAATTTTTAGGTTACAGGGTTTCATCAGAGGGATTTCAACCCCTGGAAAGTAAAATTAAGGTCATAACAGAATATCCGAGGCCAGAAACGATTGATCAACTTAGAACATTTTTAGGTATGATTAACTTTTACAGAGCTAATATACCTAACGCTACAGAGCACCAAATAATATTAAATTCATTTTTAAAAGGAGCAAAAAAGAAAGATCAAACAAAAATATTATGGAATGATGTTTCAATAGATGCCTTTGAGCAATGTAAAAATAATCTGAAAAAAGCAGTTTTGTTGAGTCATCCTATGCCAAATGTACCTGTGTCTTTAATGACAGATGCCTCAGATAAATGTGCAGGCGGTGTATTACAGCAGTGGGTAAATAACGCGTGGGCACCGTTAGGATATTTTTCAAAAAAGTTTTCTACTGCGCAACAAAAATATTCCACCTACGACAGGGAGTTGACAGCAATTTTTATGGCTATAAAACATTTTAGGCCGCTTTTCGAAGGTCGCGAATTAATTATTTATACTGACCATAAGCCATTAATTTATGCAATGAAAAAAGTTGAAAGTAATTCGGAAACGCCTAGACGCACCAGGCAATTGTTATTCATAAGTGAGTTCTCAACTGATATTAGATACGTCAAGGCCGACAGCAACAAAGTAGCTGACGCCTTGTCCAGGATAGAAACAATTCAATGTCCCACGGTTGTCGAGTACCCGGAATTAGCCAAAGCGCAAGAATGCGACTCGGAATTATCGCGGTTAATTAACGATCATAATGATAATATTTCTTTACAGAAAATTCTCATTCCTAACTGCAAAAATTTTATATTTTGTGAAAATTCAACCGGTATTTGTAGACCTTATGTGCCTGAAAGTTATAGAAAAATTGTATTTCAATCATTACATTCCAATAGCCATCCTGGAATTAGAGCGACACGTAAGCTAGTGGCACAGCGTTTTTTTTGGCCAGGGTTAAATAAGGATGTCGGGAGATGGGCTAAGACATGTATATCTTGCCAAAAAGCAAAGATTGGCAGACATACAGTTTCAGAACTCGAACATTTTGCACATGCCGAGCGTTTTGCACACGTGCATATAGATATAGTAGGCCCACTGCCACCAACTAAGGAGGGGTATAGGTACCTTATAACGATGATAGATAGGTTCTCACGATGGGCAGAGGCTGTGCCAAGTTATGAAGTTACAGCGGAAGTAGTTGCTAAGGCGTTTTACGATAATTGGATAACGCGTTTTGGTGCCCCGGAGCTTATTACCAGCGACCAAGGACGCCAATTTGAGAGCAATTTATTTCAAGAATTATTAAAAATTTTTGGAGTTAAAAAATGTCGAAGTAGTCCATATAGACCGCAAGGTAACGGCGTAGTTGAAAGATGGCACAGGAGCATGAAACAAGCGCTGACTGCGCGTCTCACTGATAACGCGTCTTGGTATGACGAACTTCCTACTGTACTTTTAGGCTTGCGCACAATTAGTAGGAGTGATAACGGGGTAAGCCCCGCTGAATATGTCTACGGGCAAACGATTCGTTTACCCGGAGAGTTTTATGACGTATTAAATGAGAAAAATTTAAACGAACACGCATTTTTGGATCAATTAAAAATAAATTTACGGAATTTAAAACCGGTGCCACGGCAGTTACGAGACTCGCGCACTATATTCGTTCACAAAGAATTAAATAATTGTGATTACGTATTTTTAAGAAATGATGCAGTTCGTCGGCCGCTAACACCGCCATACGACGGGCCGTATAGAGTTATAAGTAGGAAAGGGAAGATATTTAAGCTACAACTGCCCAAAAGGACAATGGTTGTTTCTATAGATAGATTGAAACCGGCATTTATTTTGAATGAGTTTGATAACGAACAATTGGAAGATAATAATAGTAAAACCATTGGCGATAAAAACGTTAATAAGCTAGTTCAAGAAAGTGAAAATGTAAGTTCTAATGTAAAGAAAGTAACAAGAAGTGGTCGTACTGTAAAATTGCCTGTACGTTTTAATTGTTAAATTATGTATTAGTATGGGTATTCACTATTTATGTCATATAAAATGTTATAAGAAAGAATATAAATGATGTGTGTAGAAGCCCTTATGGATGGTAACTCAACTCGTTACTATTAAGTTTCTGCAAAGTAGCATTTTCGCAATAAGCATTGTTCACTGCTAGTATACGGCTTTAACTTTTAACTTTTTCGTGTGCATTATAACTGCTTCCTTTTATACGAACGGACGAAGTATTCGAATTTAAGCAACATGGGTAAAGCATACAGTAAGGAAGAAGTTGTCGTTGCCCAAAATGTCTCTGTGCAGGCAGAGTTGGAGAAACAGAATGTTACTACCACAATTTTATGTGTGGTCATGGGAATTTTGATATTTTTGGCACTGGTGATGTATTTTCGCTATCGTATAAAGAATTGGATGACGAAAATGTTCACAAGATTTGTGGCGGGTGGCAATAGCCCAGCGTCCACGTCGCAGGTGCGAGTCTAGCCACCGCCCACCGCCGGATGTTGTGACGGGTAACGCGATACGCAAGATAGTGTGCTGTGTTATAGTGAACAGTGCTTAGTGCTTACCCATAGTTATAAGAATGTTAGAATAAGATATTAAATAGCATTGTCAAATTTGTTATCATGTCATGTCTGAAATTTTTATTTTTTTTGATGTATTTGTAAAAATTTGGGGGATGTAGTGTAGGGACCGTGTATGTGTGAATGTGCGAATGTCAGCGGTTTTGAGTCTGGAAGGTAAGTATGTTTGCGACGACGGCCAGTCACTGCGTGGGGCCTAGTCGGTATGAACGAGAGTTTAGTTTCGGGATAATAAAAGGCCATATAAATCGACTGATGTGTTTTGATTGAGTGACCAGTAAAAGGTTTAGTGAACATTAAATAAAGTGGAATAGTGAGACTCCTACAAGATAATAAATTATAACCGCTAAACGAGCATCACTATCGGATGAAAACTTTAATTAAATTAAATGTAGGTAATTTATTAGTATTCATGAAGGGGAATACATTTCAATAACCTATACACGTCTTTTACTGTTCCTAAGTCCTAGCCTGTTAACTTATTAAACCTTTAGCGAATTTTAACGGATTAACGATTAACGTTAACTTGCGTTAATTCTTCCCAAATGTAACGGTTTAACGTTTAACGAAGCTAACTTTTTAAGTAACGGATTAACGATTAACGAAGTTAACTGTGTGATTAACGGTGCCCAGCTATGATATAATATATAAAAATATGTAAAAGTCTATCACAGTTTTGCGACAGGGTTTAGTTAGACTTTAGTTGTTCTTGATAATTATAAGAAAACTTAATCATAACCCTTCCTTTGGGCTTCGCCGAAGTCGGGTAAAAATAATGAAGTCCTACGGACACCAACAAAGATATCTAGTAAATAAAACACAGACACTATTTAAATATTGTATTTAATTATTTTAAAATGTGTAAATTGTAATAGTTAAAGCCAATACCAGTCTACCGGCTTGTCCACGTGTCCACGTTACATCATCAACGTGAACCGGTGCAGTACAACTAGCGCCGTTCCACAACGCGACGTTACCGTACCGTATAGTACGTCCGAGATAAATGTAACCTATACGTAAACAAACCAAAAACACCGAATTTTTTACGTATTTTAGGTAAATACTTATCAACACTTTCACCGGAATGTTAAAGGATAAACACTTCATTATCCAATACATTTTATAACAACTAAACAACAATTAATATGTTTAAATATCAAATGAAAATCTTTCACAGAAATAATACGACATTTTGACACTGCTGATTGTTGTATATAACCCTATAGTCTATGGATTCATAGCAAACAATAATCATTGTATTAATATTGGCCAATTGGCATCACTGACTAGTCTATAATTGTGTCATAGACAGGTTTGTTTACGTTTGGGTTAAATTTATCTCGGACGTACTATAGAACGACAACGTACCGCCTGCCCACACGTCGTCGACGCAAAATGTACCGGAATTATATATGGCAAGGGATCCAGAGTCGTGTCTCGTGACGTGCATTTTTACCGTGCCGTGACTTTGCACGTTATGTCAATGCACTGCGCCTCGAGTCGCGACACCGCACCGTTTTACGTTCCGTCGTGCCGTGGACATGTGACCGTAAGGCAAGTTTTTTACGTCATGTAGACTGTAATTACTAAATGTATAAATATAATAAATATTATGTAAATAAAATTCCTAATAACCTAAAACTATGTTTTAAAGTTAATAATTTACTTGTAAAGTCAGTTTTAAGCTTATAAAATATACTATTTTAGATAGCTAATTTGTAAAAAAAAGTTTTAGGTAAGCCTAATATCAATCTCAAAAATGGTCTGATGTCCATTGCAGACTTTGTAGACATAGTTACATCTAATATGACAAATATATCATGTATAAGGTAAAAAACAGACTAAGGGCATGTTTCACCAAGCAATGTTAAAGTTAACGCCATGTTAAATATCATGTTATCCCTCTCGTATTTCCTGTCAATGAATGAGATGGCATGGTATTTTAACATGGCATTTTTATTTTTTTTAGCGACTTTAACATTGCTTGGTGAAACACGGCCTTACCCTTTTGTAGAACACACCGCCATACCAAAACATATTTTCGTGGCACACAATAATTATGTAGAATTAAACGTGGATTCTAACCCGTTTCTATAACCTAACTGTATATGTATAACTAGTGTTTAAAACCATACAATGTGGTAGTTGTAGATATACAGGTTATTGAAATTCAGTAAGTCCATGTAATGTCACTGTCTATGTGTTGTTGAACGTACAGTCACTGCTGATGTCGCTGTACTCGAGCACAGGAACAGGCAAATCCAGGAGCACGGAGTCACACAGCGCACAGTATCCAGCCTGACGGGACTCGCTCAGCACCCGGTGCTCAGCGGTCAGCCGACCCAGCTCCGCCTCAAACAATGTCTCATTAATTATCTTCTCAGCAAGCAACGCCTGCTCCTTATTTAAATCTCTCAGTTTAAGCGCTACTAGTTTGCCTACAACATCTGGTCTCTCTTCCTTCACTGGTGTGAACGGCTGAGGAGTAACACTCTGACCATTTGACGACCCCGGTGTACTCTTTGGAGACCAAATAAATGAATTTTCTGAAGTTAGAATTGTGTCTGTTGAGCTTCTGCCTCCGTTAAGAGCAAGGTACTTGAGGTTCCAGTCAACTTCACTCATTTTCTCCTCAGTATCCGGTGCCAACCCAGAACTCATGTACAAAATTTGTTGAGTACCCTAAAATTACAAAATTTATTTTACTAATCTAATACCTTTTATGAAATATATGTATAAAGAAAGTTAATATTATTTACTGTCTGTAATAAAATTATTATTTCCATACGTGATGGTAACTTTTTTTTAAGTAATTTATAAATCTATACAAATATAAACATTACCATTGCCTAACTAAATCAAAAATGTTAGCTGTAAATAATCCCATACAAAATACCATTGTATGTTTAACCAAATCAAAAAAGGAATTGAACATAGCATTTAAGAAATTTACCTCATTAGTGTTGTCGGAGTCTGAGCGTGACATTTTTGTTGTCGTTGTCTCCTGGTTGTCAAGGAAGCTCAACAGAGTGTAATACCACAGTCGTGGCTCATACACAGAATTATTGGAATTGCCTGTTGATGCTACTACCTTGTTGTACTCTTTCTTGTATGTGCAACGAATATTATTAATTTTTCTAATGACACTTTCTCTGGTCGCCATTGGCTCTATTTCTTGAAGCTTCTTAACTAACTTTTCATAAGCTGCATCTTTTTTGTTCCTGTCGTAATACTCTGTAGACTTGGTTTTCCACAAACATGGCTCTGACTTATACAACTCGATAAATGCCTCGAGCCACTCCCTGCGAGCGGCGGGCGCCATTTCATCACATTCGAGTGCTTTTAAATATAATGCGACAATCAGATCTAAAAATGCACATTATAAATCTACAGGTTTGGTTTTATATGACTTAAAATGTAGATGTTATCTACATCTTTAATTATAAAGCTGTTCTTGAAAAATAATAGTAAATTTACAATTAATTCGAATCCAGTCAAGTTTTGCAGACACACTATAGTGTTTGAATATTATAGTGAAACTGCGCAGTTTTTTTAATAGCTACGTTTTTAAAAACCAATGGACTAATAACGAGTTTAGGCAGATTTGCCAGTTATCAAAATAAGGAAGGTTATTAAAGAAAATATATTAGTAGTGCGTTATCTAAAAAGACTTACTCAGAAACTTGAATAAAATTTATAATAAACGTCCTCGAAAGTACCACTTCAGTAAATAATAATATTCTAATCTAATATATATGAAAAATATTGGATGTGCACGTTTAATACAGTCAACAGTATATAGTATACACAATTTTTATCTTATTTTCCTGTTAGAATTCCATAATCCATACAATAACTTATGGTGTGTTGTTGACATGTTTTGACAACAATACACTCTTGACGTAAGCGTCATAATACATCTGACATAATGTACTTTTAAAGTATTCCGAGATGTAGGCAAATACTTATACATATTTACTATTACTTAAATACGAGGATTTCTAATATTACAGTAAAGATCGAGATAGAACTAGTCAATTTTATTTTATATAACTATTTAAGTACACTACAATAATTTTGCTATGAATAACTTAAACAGTGCTGTTACATAGTTTTTTAACTGAGGCTTATCGTCTACGGAGGTTAGTCTGTGCAAACAAAACCTTCCCTAGCATTCATTGATTGAGGGTTTGGACTCTTGGACTGAGGAAAAATAGAAAATTGTTTTTAAATTTTAATCTACCGTATCAAATACTTCAGGGATATCTAAAAAAAGTGTGTGTGTGTCAGCTACGACGCACGATTGGAGTTTACTCCTTACGAACGATAATTATGATATTTTTGGGAAATAGTAACTGAATAAAGATACAAAATTACAAACACAACTACAAATTACAGAACTACTTTTATTAATTATTTAAAAATAACAAGACCAATCTTATATATCACTAAATTAAACCTTACATGAGTTTTGCACACCCTAAACTAAGAACTTATGAATTAATTAAGAAAATAATAATGTAAAAACGAAACCTAATTACTAAATCACAACACCGTAATGCCTATGACTAATTCCGCACCGAGTGACAGCTGACGAGCAAATGACCGAGCCAAGGGCGTGTCAATCATTTTATAGTCCTCTTTCAAGGACTCCTCTTTATTTCTTACACGGCCTCTCCTGACAGGGAGTCGTCCTCGACGACAGCTGGTTGGCATCTTTGAGGATCCGGGTCCAAAACTTCATTAACATTGGTGTCGGCGGAGTCAAGCAACGGCATTGGGAGCGCTTAAATGGGACCGGCCGTAGGGGATGATCGATGTACAGCCTAGTTATAGTCCTCATTGTCTGAAAAATAACATAACATCTATTGAGTTATATGAGCTTAAAAACTGTAACTCATAGGTATACAGTTTCTCAAAAATGAAATTAAAAACTGGTGACATACGCCTTTTCAGTGGCATAACAGGCGCAACATATACTAAAGAAGCATTCAAACTAATCTATACTACTTGCGACTAACGCTGGTGATGCGACACACGCTGTTTCGTATTTTAGCGACAAACGCCATCCTAACTACTATCGACACACGTTAGTAGTGCGACACACGCTTTTTAGGGTTTTAGCGACAAACGCCATCCAAACTACTATAGACACACGTTAGTAGTGCGACACACGCTATTTCGGGTTTTGGTGACAAACGCCATCCAAACTACTATCGACACACGTTAGTAGTGCGACACACGCTATTTCGGGTTTTGGTGACAAACGCCATCCAAACTACTATCGACACACGTTAGTAGTGCGACACACGCTATTTTGGATTCTAGCGACATACGCTATGAAGCTGAATACTATCCAGCAATTTACTCACCATCAAAGAACGACAAACACGTCTCTGGACACCACTCGCCTTTCCACGGCACCATGTACTTACTACTTACTGTGCAGCAGCTTGTGTCTTTTCGTAGCCACCAGCCAACAGTTTTAGCTCGTGTCAACCTCCAGGTAAAACCTTGGTGGCTTTATATGGACCTCTCATTCTAGGGTCCAGTTTACCTGTGGACTGAGAATATTTAATCACGAAAGCAAGATCGGTGAGCTTGTATTTCTTAGGGCACTGTCTATTACGATTGACACGCTCATCCTGTTTTTTACGATTTTCTTCCAATAAATCAGAAGCTCTTGTCCTACATATCTCCCTTAACATAAATTGATAAAAATGAAACTAAACTATTCGCAGTAAGTTTCGCGTTTGAGGCAGCAGCACGGATCTGCGGATTATCTATTCCACGTATAACTATTAAAGTACGTAGCTCATCGCTTAGTCCTTCAATTACACGCAAACGAAATAAAGATCGCCTAGCATAATCGGCATACGTAGCATATTTATCACTTACTAGTGAAAAAACAGGAACGCTACTGCGTTCATAACGTCATAAAGCATATTAGCAAAATGTAACCGTTGAGGACAAAGGGGTTTAAACTCCTGTTTAAAATTTGACCATGTCCGGTCGTTTGTAACCCATTCCGATAGCCAAACGCGCGCGTCGCCCTTTAGGCAAGCTGCTACTCGTGACAGGCATTCACAGTCAGACCACCCATTAGTAGTGCGAGCCCTATCTACCTCCTCAAACCAAGCATCGAGGTTATTTATCGCGGGGTCAAAATTTGAAATAACATATTTGCCAGATCTATACGGCTGCAATGTTTTAAGAACTTCTAATAATTCCGTCGTTCACGACTTGCGTTGCTCCGTACCTACGTTCACTCGATGCGAAGTACTACTATGAGCTCTCGCGGGTGATGAATTATTATCAACACAATTATTATCGCTAGAAACGTTATGTTGATTAAAATCGCGATTTGAAACTAAATAATCACTAGTATGTTCGGCCATCACACACTTATTAATATTAGCCAGTGCCGGCGTGACTAAAGTGTGCGATTTGTTACTCTCTATAGCGTCTAATCTTTGTAAAATCGTATTTAACGTGATTTGCAAACTTCCCTCACTAGGCGACGCCAACGCCGTATTGTTTTGTGACTTTTGTGTTCGCACGGGCGAGTGCACGCGCACTTGATAACTACGAGACCGGTGTCGATGCGAACGCGAGCGACGACGGCGTTGTGATGCATACCGTGACCTACTTAGGAAATCGTCACGCTGACGGGAACGCGACCGTGTACTACGAGATTTAGAATAACTTCTGCTTCGCGAACCACTACGAAACCGGCGGCGAGATTTAGAGTAACTGCGCGGCATATTGCTTGCAATTTTCAGACTACCCGCAAATTCACAATACAAAAACCTAAGTGCAAATACGTTAAAATAGTTGATAAATAAGATTGGTAATCAAATGAGAAACAATGTGGGCTTAGTTCTTTATCCCACTGCTGATTTTGGGAAATAGTAACTGAATAAAGATACAAAATTACAAACACAACTACAAATTACAGAACTACTTTTATTAATTATTTAAAAATAACAAGACCAATCTTATATATCACTAAATTAAACCTTACATGAGTTTTGCACACCCTAAACTAAGAACTTATGAATTAATTAAGAAAATAATAATGTAAAAACGAAACCTAATTACTAAATCACAACACCGTAATGCCTATGACTAATTCCGCACCGAGTGACAGCTGACGAGCAAATGACCGAGCCAAGGGCGTGTCAATCATTTTATAGTCCTCTTTCAAGGACTCCTCTTTATTTCTTACAATATATTATATCGAATAGAAAAAAAGGGTAAATGAACGCATCTGCTAAAATGATAAGAGAAACAAACATATACCTATCTGTAATTATTCGGGTTATTTATATTACTTCAATAAAGCGTATTACATAAATTATGTTACAAAACAATATAAATAATAATAATAATAATAATAATAATAATAACCCGCCCGCCGTACCTTTAGACAAAACACAACCCCGCAAGGGAGAAAAGAAAAAAAAAAATGATTGTTTTCAATCTAAACATATTTAATATAAAGTATTCCATCTCATTCATTTACACGTTCAATCCTACAGATATATGTTTGTCTCTTTCTACGTTATGTTTGTCTCTTTCTACGTAACGCCTCAACTTTTCGTGTTACACTTGATTTTACTCCTCATAAAATTTCCGTACCGGGCCTTATAACTCAAATCGTTTCTTAGGGAGTAAACTCCAATAAACTCCAAAAAATATTAATAAATGTGAAAAAGCCGCCATTTTTAGTGAAGTACCTATGTGTTATATAATTATTCAGGTGTATTAAATATTATAAAGAAACAATAATTGTAATAATAAAGTAAAAAAATATGTACCTACCACTAATTAACTCAAAGAAGGGACGACCCTAAATGGCTGGCTCGCGAGTTGCGCTTACCTCGCCAAACGTATCAGTTTGCCCCCAAAGCCAGGCAATACCGCCAGTCTTTTAGGCTTACCAGCTTTACTAACTTTACCAGCGGCCTCCGACTAAGATTTTTTTGGTTATAGTATTTTGTATTCTTTATTTAGCTTTTATTTTAATCATAATTTACTTTTAATAAGTATTTAATTGACCATGTAATTTTTCACCATATAAAAGAAGTGAAGGACTATATCGATGAGTACATAAGTAAGTACCTAGTTACTTTAATGTTTGTTTACGTTTTTTATAATTTAACATTTCGGTACGCTAAAATTTAGTATCAAGCACAAAGTAGATAGGTACCTACCTAATAAATCTCAATTGAAGACCATGATCTGTCGGCGCGCCGGACAGTAGGAATACAGTCATTTACCTAACTGTATTTTGAAAAATTGTAATATTAAGTTTATAGACGGCTTTGATTTTTAGATGGCTTTGAAGCTATTAAGAACACCGTGTCACGCCAAAGCCGCGGCAGCGGTCTCAGCCTACGATCTAAAGATCGATCTTCGATCCAGCGTTCAAAGGATATGTCGCAGTCATCTTATTGAATCTGGTTATTTAATTGAATCACTAGGCGGTTATAAAATGGCGTCAAACAGCTCGTACAGATAGCAATGTGTTGATATATTTTTTGATTAATTTACTCTAATGTTCGTTTTATGAGTACTCATTCGGAAATTTCGAAGTTTAAAACTAAAATATTAAATGGCTGTCCTAGTCTCGAATTCTAAAATTTGTTGGTAAAAACAGGATTGAATGAAAGCGCTAGTCATTCAATTAAATAGCGGATTCAATCAGATGACTGCGACTGATATACCGAGTCGACGGTGAGAATTGTCTACTGATAGAACACATGTTAGAAGACAAAATCATCATATTAATAATATAGATAAGTGTAGAATTTTCTCGTCCGAAATAAAGAGATTTATTTATTTAAGTACATAATGTATTTATGTACTTAGCGTACGCATATACATTAGCGTACGCCTGTACAACGCACTAAGACATATTTTTTAACTAATTGAAATAAAGAAAAAAAAATGCGGAAATCCATAGCATATTTTACGCAAAGTAACGCTTGATTATTTCCATTAACTATGCTAATAAAGATTTTGTAGATTAAAGTTTATTATTGTACATAATAGCTGTTGGCTATCTCACAGGGGATGGGGATCTGTGGGTGCCTGCTGCGCCCTACGAGTCGGTGACAGCGCTAAAAACTCGGCGGTACTCTTTGTACCAGTAGGGCCGCGTGACGCTTTCTAGTATACAGGGTTAATCTTAGAAAGGCGCATTGTGATATCCGAAACTAGAAGAGCTGGTATTAGGCGCGACAAGCGCGCTTTGCTGATCCACGTTTTTGGATAAAGAAAGAACGCGCTCGCTTGAGTATGTACAGAGTACACTCCCTGTACAGAACTCTTGGTTCTCAAAACGCACGTGAAAAAGCGCCTAATGTGTACCGGCTCTAAGAGTTAGTGAAAAATGCTGAAGAGTTGCGAGCTCAATTTCAATAGCAGCTAAAACTACATCATTAGATTTTTAATAAATCACGTTCCCTAGCTGGGAATCAAACCAACTGATTTGAAAAAATTCTAAATATCTAAAAAAAGTTATAAAATATTACATTAATTTTATACTCTTGCTAAAGTCTTGACAAAAAGTCTATAAAACTTTCGTATCAGACAAACTATCGTAGTAGACATACTACCGTAGCAGACATACTATCGTAGCAGACAAATTACCGTAGCTGACAAACTACCGTAGCAGACAAACTACCGTAGCAGACAAACTACCGTAGCAGACAAACTACCGTAGCAGACAAACTATTGTCGCAGTGAAATGTTCGTAGCAGGGTCAACTCTCGTAGCAAAGAAAATGAAAGAATACTTGTAGGTTTGGTTTTCTGATCTGTTGGGACTATTGGTGTAAGCCAAGCTTAAGTACGCACATATTTTAATATTTGTTTAAGCGTTTGGTTTAGGGTTTAGAACTGAAATACGATAAGGGTTGTATGAAAGTAAAGGAAAACATAATTATGTATGAAAAGTATTTTATTATCAAATTACTTTGAATGTGAAATGTCTTTTTGTATAATTTACAAACGAGTATTCACAAAACATATGTTGTACAACGTACAAATATAATAAACAAAAATAGTTTAGCTTCGCATTTTATGCTCACTTGTATAATTTATTATGTTATATTAAACATTATTATTTTCACACTAAATTGTCAATTTTTTATGTAAAGGGCATATATAAATAGATATAATTTTTATATCAGCATCAATAAATAAACATCTTGGCATAGTCTTTACATCGAGAAACTAAACGCACATAAAACTATACAAGTATACACAATTAGTAGACCCGAGGGTCCTTCTTGTTGCAAATGATGTCACAATAATTTTAAGAACCTTAGCATGATTCATGGAGCACATCAGTAAACGAGTAGCTATGTTTAAACAATATTTCTAGTCTGACTTTCTAATCTCAATCGGTAAAATTACACCCAATACATGATTCTGTAACTCACATAACAAACTATACACAACACTATACATAACAACAAACTATACACTAATAATGAAAGGAAGAAAGTTAGAGAAGTTGTATTTTACTGACTGAGATCATAAATATTATAATATAATTTAGTCTCAGTGACATGTCACTTTGGGCCGGTACTGAAACTCACTAATGTTCGTTTACTTTAAACACAATAGAATATATTAAGCGAGCTGCCCCTACGATACCCTAATACTTATTTAAATAAGTCCACGAAAATTTCCGCATGGAATGTCTAAAGTAGTAAAAGAATAAAAAATATTTTTAAATATTTATAAAAATAATTATCAAACTGTAGGCACATTAACAGAAAGTTTAAAATCAGTCTGCACCTTATGATAAACGATCACAATAAATTATTACAAAATAGGTATAATTAAAAATACTTCAATTAAATGATCTACTAGCACTACGAGCTTAAAAACTAAAAATACTTCAACGGTACCTAAAATTGTTCCTACTTAATATTAGAATAAGTTAATAAATAATTAGAGAAACATACAAAAGGCAACAACACTCCCGACGTCCCTCGTCCTCGGCGACTCGCACAATACTTTAAGTACACAATACTGGCACGGTTCTAAACATTAAAGCTTCGACCTCACATCGGCTTCCCGCAGCACCACACGCGTGACCCGGCGGACAACGAACAACAACAACGCGCGGCGCGGCGCGGCTGCGGTCACGTGGGGCCGGACGGCAGGTCGGGCGCGTCGGCGCTGTTCCCGATCATGCAGGTGCAGCCCACCGACACCTCGTAGGTGCTGGGCTCGGCGCGGCCCTCGTAGAACACCACCACGGTGTCGCGCATCTCCACGCAGTCCATGTAGTGGCTGCCGTGGTAGTGCGCGCAGCACTCGTGCTCGGGGATGCCCTCCGCGCGGCACCAGTGCAGCGAGTTCTGCGCGCACTTCATCATCTTGATCTTGCGCGGCAGGCGCGCGGGGTCCTCGTCGACGACCACCTCGATGGGGCAGACGGTGCGGTTGACCACCTGCGCCAGGTCCACGGTGCGGATGCGGCGCTCGTGCGGCAGCGCGTGCGAGCAGCGGGCCAGCGCGGCCAGGGCCAGCGCGAGTAGTGCGCGTGCGGGAGACATGGCGGCGCGGGCGGCGGCGGGCGAGTAGCGGCCTGCGCCGGGCCGCGCGCTTTAATACCTAAATAAGATCGCTGCGCGCGCCGCCTCCCTCCTCCGCGCGCTACGCACTACACACTATACTGTACTACTGGCCGTGCCCGAGACTTCGCCCGCGTGCAAAAGTGACTTAGGACAGCATTTTTAAACATAACTTTAGTTTACGAGTATGAACACTGTCGTTTAGGTATTAAAAAACGAATTTCTAGTAATGCTTCTTTATACACGATAAACGTGTCTAATATCAAGGCATATTTTGCAAAAGAAGTAGGCCGATAATGATAATATAACAATCTCTATTAATTTTTATTTAAGTACCTATAATAACTTAATTAGTACGAGCTTTTGTATAATTATTATCACTCGAGCTACCTTCCATCTCTCGTTGCTCCGTTCCAGAGAGTTGCTGATATTCCTGGAGTAGAGGAGGTGGGAGCTCTGTGTCGTTTGCCGAAGTTCAGTAGTTCCGTAAGTTAAGTCACGCCGCTACTCGGAGCCGCCGTAGCACCGTCCTATATTTATCGGTGAAAAAAAAAAACTAAATTTTGTTCTGAAGTTAGTGATGTGATATCAAGTAATAATATTTACTCGCATACCCTGGAAATATTCGTATGAACAGGAGGCCAAGCGGGAGCAGTTGACAGCTCCGTAAAAGTGATGTTATCTAACGATAATTAATTGAATGAAAAGCATAGCATCGCATAAACAATGGACCTTCGTCCTTTGATAACGATAACGTTACCTTTACGGAGCTTTCAAATGTTCCTACTTCGCGTACTGGTTTTATATTGCCACCGGGGAGTATGAGAGTTATACTTAATTATTAATTGTTATGCAGGGCACGTTTCTCATGCAATTGAGAAAAAATATATTATAAGAACGTAAAAAAAAAAAAAAAAAACTAACTTCTTAAAAACTTCGAAATATCTCCATATTTGCAATCGAATTTGAGAACAAATTCGATTGTAAATATGGATTTTAAACACAATATGAAGTGACCGCATCGACTGCCAGGTTTTTTCTTATTTACACGTAAGAATATGCGCGTATCAATTTTAACCGTATGTCCACAGCGAAATGTTCATATTCCTAGTGAAAATAAATGAAGTCGTCCTTTTCGCGTGTATCGATACAAACGTGTTTCAAGTTCCGACGTGTATGAACCTGCTACAGCTGGTGCCGTGCAAACTACTCTCTGCGCCCAGTTACATCTGAAAGTCATAAAAAACAAAAACATTTATTTCGACCAAATGAATTGGAAACGGTCAACCGAAACTACTAATTAATATACTTTCAAAACTGGCCACAATGGCTCACATCCAAATATTTTCCATAGCTTTTGTTGGAGCTTTCCATACACAAAGGACAAACCTCTTTGGGCTACGAAGTCGAGTAGCCGGCTAACGATCAGGAGGATTATATAGCTAAAAACATCCGCGAACACGACAATTAAAAAAAAAAACAAAATCGATTTATACATAATATTATACACATTTATATTTTATACACACAAACAAGTCAAACTTATAACACCTGTATAGAAATAAAATAATCTAAGAGTCACGTTATTCTTCTTCTTCTTTTTTTGGCATATGCCTCCCCCTCAATAGGAGTTGCCAACGTCAGAGTATAAAAAGTTAGCAGTACAGTGGGATGTTATGAACAACTTCACGCGAGTCTCGTGCAGATACAAGTTAAATAAAAATTACAGGCTGGTATTTTACTTAAAAGATGTTTCTTAGCCTTTTATGAATTTTATTATGATTCGAAATTAAATAAGTGTTCAAAAATGAAAATATTATACTTAAAAAAAATATATATAATACATACCTTCGCGAATTACAGAATAAATCTATAGAAGAATAATCAAAGTTTAATGCGATTTAAAACTACAAATGAACATAAAGTGTCTACAAAAGGAGTAAATACATAGGATAAAATAAACTTGAGATTAATGGGTCGAGGGATATGAGCAGGAAGGAAGTCATATAACGAAAGATTTTTAGGACAGCTAAAGAAAATATGGTCGGGGGTGCCCTCATCTAAGCCACACTCACACAATGAGCTATCCTTGACCCTAATTTTAGCTAGAAACACTGGATTACACGAATGACCAAGGCGAAGGCGGCAAACTGTAGAACAAACAGTCTTACTAGCTTTCATGTATTTGAAGAACCAAGGTCTACTAGGTATAGATACTTGTATTTCAGCATAAAATTTACCTTTAGTTCTACTCGACTCAGTCCAAATATTATTCCACTCAGAAGTCATATGAGACTTCGCCAGAGGTAAAAGATCTTGACAAAATACCTTAAAATTTTATTTATTATTATTTATTAACACACACACAAATATCTATCATTACAGGATAACCTAATGCAATAGATAATTGAACATAACAATATAATAGAACAAGATATAAACTTAAAAACATAAACATCAGACATAATATAAAAAAAAATTAGGACAAAAAACAATATGCGGCTCTTGTAAATTCACTTATATGCGGCTCTTGTAAATTATTTAAACCACCAGATTTTGAAGCCTCCTTAGCATACAGATCTGCACATTCATTTCCCGTTATCCCGCTATGCCCGGGAACCCAAGCAATTACAACCTGAATATTACTACAGTTACATTTAAATAGCAGTTCTTTTATTTTAATTATTATAGAGGACTTCAATTTGCTGCGAAACTGGTTAGACAATATAGCCTCAAGGGAACTTTTAGAGTCCGAAAAAATTATTGACTTATCCAGTTTGTGAGATTCAATAAAAGAAAGCGCTTCAAGGATAGCTAAAGATTCGCCAGTAAAGACAGAAGTGATGGAAGGTAGTTTGTTGTTAAGAATTACATTAAACTTTGGGATCCAGACAGCGGAACCAACACAAGAGGATTCCGAAAATTTTGATGCATCTGTGTAAATAAGAGTCCAATCTTTATACTCATTCCTGATTAATAAGTTGAATTGAGCATTAGCAAAAGAAGAACCTTTTATAATTGGCAAATTTAAAATTACAGTTGGAGAAAATATGAGAGAAGCAAAAGAAGAGTCAAACAGGGGATGAATAGGAAATTGAACGACTGAGCAAGACATAGATTTGAGTTTTTGATAACTTTTTAAAAGACAAGGCAAACATTTATGAATCCAGTATTTAGTAGATGAAAGTTGTAAAAGAGAAGAAAGTTTCTTAATAATAGGATGAGAGGAACATTGATAGGCTTTAAATAGAAATCTATCAGACAAATATTGGCGGCGTAAAGCCAAAGGGGGCTCCACACACTCCACCTGAAGCGCATTAATTGGGGACGACTTCATCGCACCTATAATCAGCCGTAAACATTTCGCTTGAAGTTTATCAAACATTTTCAAATTAGTTTTATTACATGGTTCTAGTAAAAAAGACCCGTAATCCAAATGACTCCGTATCAAGTCACGTTATTCCGTACACTGTGCAGTCTTATCGTAATAATATGGCATAAGAATATTATGACATAGCGACAATTGTATAAAACTGCACATGGCCGGTCCTAATACTTCTTGCCTATGTCTATGGTAATGTGGTAGTATACACTATAAGAAAGAGAAGAAAATTTATTTGGTAAACATATAAAAATAAAACAATAAGCAAAAACACAATTTACCAAATATGTGTTCACTCAGCATTATGTTGCGAACATAACAAACAAACAAAGTTCACAATGCTGATTTTCAGGACGCCGTAGACAGACAAATAAAAATCTTAAAAAATAATAAAATAAATTACATAAGCTTAAGCACTAAATATCGTTACGTTTTGAGACCAGACCGCCTGATTAACCTAACCCCAGACTTGGCATCGCATAACTCTTTACGGTAGAAGAACTAAGTAGCGAGACTTGGCTATTTTACAAATTTCTGATGGGATTATATTTAACATTTGTATAAGTATTCCACCACTGCAATTTTCCATGTTTTATTTTATTTCAAAATACATGGAAAAGTTACAGCTAGAAACAATATTTAAAATATTTATAGCTTTTATTGTAAAAGATGACCCACTCCGGTTCTTCTCGCTAGGCCAGTTTCTGAATTGGTGCGTGGTAAGCATCATATAGACACGACGATCAGAAAACATATTCATTCAATATATTTTTTAATATTCTTACGAATTGACGATTGTTCCTGCTAGGGCTACAGCTGTCGCTCGCGAATCGCGACGGCACGAGCATGGCGGAGCGAACGGTCGCCGACCCATCCCCGGCACCACGACACGATCTTATTGCTATGGCCATAAGGGCGATAAATACACCAGATGCCGTCGGCGACGTACACTTCAGGGCAGCGCAGACGGCACACTTTTTGTACGATCGAGTCTGCGGCGGTTTGAGGTACATGGCTCTGTGCCTGCTCGTCGTGAGTTACTTATATTTTCGGGTCCTATTTTCACAGACTATAAATCGGCCCAGGTGTTTGGTCTGTATAGTGCTTCAAAGGAACATACACACATATATACAAAATGTAAAATAAATGAGTGATACTTTAGACTGTGTATGTGCCGTGCCTCCTATGTAGAGTTTACTGTGACAGGACCAACGCTAAAGACTTACTTTTGACTTTCATGTTTGTATGATAAATGTCTCATAAATTTCCCATACAATAATTTTAAAAAGTACCACTTTCAGCCCTGGAACTTTCACAGTAAACTCTATATACGAGACCCATACACACCTAAAGTATTATCACCAATTTTATTAATATATAGGTAGTACGTCCTTTTCAACAATTTCACTGAAATATTAAAGGATTATACTTCATTATCCAATACATTTTATAACTGTTAAACAATAATTAGTATATTTAAACGTCAAATGAAGAACTTTAACGGTTAAAATACGCCATTTTTACACTGCCGACTGTAGAATATAGTCTATGGATTCATCGTCGCAAACAATAATAATCATTGTATTGTATTCGCATCACTAACTGGTCTATGGTTGTGTCCTGTGACAGTTTATTTCAACCCAAACGTAATCAAACCTGTCTATACAGGTTTGTTTACGTATAGGTTAAAATTAAACGGGACGTACTACAGGCAGTTAAATACATTGCCACTCCTTTGCGTCGCGCAGTCGGGTAAAAAGTCGGTCTGTCGTCTGCGCTGCCCCTATACAGTGTAAAGCTTAATCTGGGGCCTTACTCTCCAAACTGATTCGATTTTGATTCAGATTCGATCGCGCCTAGTTCTCCCGAATAAACGGACTTGTTTATATTGATTCTCAGTCGATTGATATGGTAAGGAGTACAAAAAGTTACGATCTAACGATTGTCTTTATTCTGGTTAGTTTCAAAGTAATACACCAAATAAAACACTTTTGTATATGTTCACTTTTGGATATACATAATAAAGTTATTGTTCTTAGTTCTTAAACACCTGGCAGTTATCCACTCTGGAAATGACTTGATATAATAAAAGATGTAATTCCGAAACTCTGTCTATATTCACTGAAACTTATACTAGGACATGTTCCCTACTGCCCAGTCACTGCGCAACTGGCGAGCCGCGGTCCGAAACCACGTCTTACATGTCAGCATTATGGGAATATGTCGCAACAACACCAAAAGCCGTTTAGATCGAACTGATTCGATTCTCGATTGTGTCGGGAATGAGCCTGCTGTAACTGAAACCGCAAGTAAACGTTTATGAGTTATGAAGTCCCGAAACTGTGGACATGTGGCCATGTGCTGCGGCGTAAATCACCACGCGTGGACTGTGAGAACTCGTTGACATCATTCAAACATATCTAATATTAATACGTACTTTACACTCGGCTTACGATATTTTAAATGCGAAAAGAAGACGTGTTGTACATTTTAAAAAGTGAAACAAAACGTTGTTTTGTCTGTCAAATAGGTTCTCAAGGATGGGTGGCGATGAATATTTAATTAATTAACTTTTGGACTCGTTACACAGAAAATCAAAAACATGAGCAAAATCTAAAACAAGAATTAGGATAAGTTTAAAAAATAAAGTTGTATCTCTATTTCGCAAAACGATTTAAGTCGTACGCAGGTTAGTGTAATGTCTTGTGGGTTTGACAAAGTGACGTCACAGTCGATCGTTCCCTTCTCGTTCGCACATTATATTTAAATGTATCTTCAATATTTCAAATGGTACTTAAATAATTTTAGCTCTACATTATTTGTTTACTACTGGGGGCTATAATAAAATATCAAAAAAATCATTCCAAAGACTAAATTCTTTAGACTGAGTTTGACACTTGTTTAATAATACAGGGGGCCGAGTCAAGATGTCATCGCTAATTGTCGCTTACAAAGTTCGATAGCAAAATGTATGGGATTTGACATAAGGTACGCTAAATGATCGCGATTTGGTAAGTCACTTAGCTTATGTCAAATCCTATACTTTTTACTATCGAACTTTGTAAGCGATAACTAGCGATGGCATCTTGAATCATTTGGATTCGTTCGATTCGATCGAGCATTTGGAAGCGCACCCAGACGGAGACCGGCGCTGGGGCGAGAACTCCCGGTACAGTACAGTACAGTGTGACGACAGAGTTCAGCCATGACGTCCACAGCTGGACGCTCCTAAAGTATTTCATGGAGGGTAGTCGCCCACTCTCGCCACACTCGGCAGTCGGCGTTCTCAGTTTTAAAATATTGCCCTCGTAAAAGCTGCTCCCCATTTTATGTGTTCCCTCTGTCGCCTTCCACGACCCACGGGAAATACGGTCGACGGGGAGGTGCCCCTCCAAGTGCGGCACCCTACGGAAACGGGCCACAATTGATTGCGACTAAATCAAATTACAAAGTAATTTTGAGCAATTCGATCTGCACTAGACGGATTCACTACGGATCGCGAAAGCGACGATAGCGCCGGTATATAGCCGAGCGCCGCCGCCGGCCGGCAAACATGCGGACTGTCCTGTGCGCGCTCGCGGCGCTGGCGGCGCTGCGGCCGGCGCCCGCCGTCAAATTCACGGCCGGCGTGGACGACGTGGGCAACAGCACCGTCTGCCCCATCATGACCGTCATCAACACCGACGAGATGCGCCTGCCGCGCGTCATCAAGACGTGGCGCTGCGCCCCCGACCCGCTGAGCGTCTGCCGCGTCCGCGGCCTCCCCGAGGCGGAGTGCTGCCACGGCCAGAACCACAACAACTACATGTTGCAGTGCGTGGAGCTGTACGACGTCACCATCGTGGGGTACCAGGAGAAGGAGCTGGACGTGCTGCGCACCAGGTGGAGCACGCTGGAGGTGGCGGTGGGCTGCGCGTGCGCCGTGCTCGACGTGCCCTACGCCGCGGACCTGCCCTCCGGCCCCGAAGGCCGCAGCGGGCTGGCCGTTGGAAGTTAATAAAAGTCTACTCTCTATGCCAATTTTATTCTCTTCCCGAGCCGACGTGGCTCGTCCTGTCTTGGCTTCGTCTGAACTCAGACGAGAGAGAGGCAGCGAGCAGGAGACACCTGGCTCCCGCTTATTATATTTTTACTGTCAAAATGCCGCACAGTTAACTAATATGCATCGTGCAATCGTATGGCGGTTCATTGTGCTAGAGCCTAGAGGCTTCACGCGAGTCGTGCAGCTATGTGATACGAACTTATGAGTTACGATTTCCAGGGGACCACTTAATATTATAGATACCCCTTACACCCTTTCCGATAGAACATATTGTGTCGTTTTTAAGATGCATAATAAACGTATCCACGCCCGTTAGTTTCTGCTGTGGGCCATCTCTCAAAA
The DNA here is from genome assembly GCA_905187575.2 of Celastrina argiolus. Classification (NCBI taxonomy): domain Eukaryota; kingdom Metazoa; phylum Arthropoda; class Insecta; order Lepidoptera; family Lycaenidae; genus Celastrina; species Celastrina argiolus. Next base: position 625,191 of record LR994591.1, on the reverse strand, counting down.
TTTTATAAAATTCTATCATAAATTACGAGTTTAATGTAAAGTCTTGCCACCTATATACACCGCGCATCGATTAATATTAGTGTTAGCGTGAAATGGTGAAACCACGATTTTAAAACATTATTTATTTCTGTTCCTATTGGTCTTAGCGTGACGATATAATATAATCTATCGCCTTCCTAGATAAGTGGACTATTCAATACTGAAAGATTTTTTTAAAATCGGACCAGTAGTTCCTGAGATAAAAGCGTTCAAACAAATAAAAGTATCAAAACTAAATAAAAAAATTAAAAAACCCCCGACTTAGCGTGTAACATTCCTATCACACCTAACAAACGACCTGATGACCTCGAAGACCTGAACCGATTTCCACCAAACATAGCTATGAACACTCTCGACTGATATGCCTTTCAAACAAAAAAACCGCATTAAAATCGATTTATCCGTTTGGGAGGACCAGAATGATGCCACAGACAAACACATACACATTTACACAGACACGTCAAACTTATAAGTTATAACACCCCGTCGTTTTTGCGTCGGGGGTTAAAAATAATTTAAGTCAGCCTTTGATACCTTTTTTTTTTTTTTTTTTTTTTTAAGTGGGGAAATGCGTTACGCATCCCCACCGACTCCGGGGGAAGGCGGCAGGGTATGTCGGACTCCCTCAGCGCGTGTGAGTGCGCCGAGGTTTACCGACTAAAACCCCCCATGCCCGCCTTCTGCGCTGTTTGTGGGCCGCGGGAACTTAAAATACTACTTCCGCAGCCCAGCCTTTGATACCTAAGACTGTTTAGTCAGTCGGCCAAGGGAGTATGTAGGAGGAGTACTTATAATGTATTAGTAATGTAATAAAGTATTTCAAGAAGAGTCGCTGTAACATAGGAAGATCTGAGGGCGTGGGTTCGAATCCCACTTCTGACACCTGTTGTGGTGTACAGGCTACAGCATCACTTTATTTATATAATTGAGTTTCTCACGTATTTAAATTGGACTCAGCGTAATACTCTTGTTGATTTTATCGAATCTAAATATAAATATATCATAAAACTATTTCATATTAATTTTGTTTTTCCAAAGTTTAAATAAGGCTGTTTCCGCTCATTCCACCGCTAAATTAAAAAAACTGTCATATGTTTTTTTCCTCCTATCATTTAAGCACCAAAACCTTCTAGGTCTCCAATGCTCGAGTAACTACACGTTTAGCTTTCTGGGCTCGCCCACTATTAAGAGTCTCCTCCTATCTCCTATCAACTCTCCCCCTACTATTGAGAGTGCTCCTATGCACAAGCTGTCGCCGTTTCCGCTTTGCACAAAGACAAGCTCAGCGACACTTAATGTAACTAATGTTTCAGTATTTGGTCGTGAGTGTTATCTTTATTTACATCTGGATTCGAAGTCCACCTCCTATTTTCGACAACCCGTTTCGGTTCACACGCAAACTTAGCGGCACAGCCTGAAAATCCAAATGGGATCAATCGACATTTATGAGAGTTGTCCTTCCGAACGGAGTATAGCGTATACGACGTATTTGAATCTGGGTAAATCGGAGCCGATAGATGGTAAAATCAACATCAATAAATTAATTCGAAATTAATATTAAAAAAAGGTTTTTTTTATTCGATGTTAATTTATGTGACATCAGGCCGGAGAGGCCTGGGGGCCGACGCCGAGCCGGCGGGTCGGGCCGGACGGCAGGTCGGCTAGCTCGTGGGCGACGCCGAGCCGGCGGGTCGGGCCGGACGGCAGGTCGGCTAGCTCGTGGGCGACGCCGAGCCGGCGGGTCGGGCCGGACGGCAGTTCGGCCAGCTCGTGCGCGACGCCGAGCCGGCGGGTCGGGCCGGGCGGCAGGTCGGCTAGCTCGTGGGCGACGCCGAGCCGGCGGGTCGGGCCGGACGGCAGTTCGGCCAGCTCGTGCGCGACGCCGAGCCGGCGGGTCGGGCCGGGCGGCAGGTCGGCTAGCTCGTGGGCGACGCCGAGCCGGCGGGTCGGGCCGGACGGCAGTTCGGCCAGCTCGTGTTCGGAGCCGAGCCGGCCGGTCGGGCCAGACGGCAGGTCGGCCGCCTCGTGCAATATGCCGATGCGGCACGCGCAGCCCACCGCCACCTCGTACGTCGCCGGCTCCTGGCGGTCCTTGTACCGCACCACCACGGTCTCGCGCAGCTCCTCGCAGCGGAAGTAGTGGGAGCCGTGGAAGTGGTCGCAGCACTGGATCGGCGTGAGCTTGCCCGTCACGCACTCGTTCAGCTGCCGATCCGCGCACTGCAAGGTGCGGATGCGCGCCGGCAGCCGTTGCGGGTCGTAGTCCACCACCACCTCGATGGGGCACACGGTCTGGTTGAAGGTGTCGTGCACGCTGACCTTCCGGATGGGCAGTTCGGTCGTCGACGCGGGCGTCAGCGCGAGCGCCAGCGCGCACACGCCGGCCGCGCTCCACATGGTTGCCCGCCGCCGGCGCTCGCCCGATATATACTCGACGGCGCGGCCGGCGCGGCGTGCTGAATTCGCTTTCGTTACGTTTTCGTGTACCGGAGGAAATCCATCAGATCGTCAGTTCTCGCTGGAGCAAAACGATTAAAAAGTAATTTTCCACTGGAAAACTAAACATTTTACAGTAAAAATAAGAAGTTATTCGATAACTTTAGGATATCTGGTTTTCTTTTCTTGTGTTGAGTATACAAAACTCTCTATCTTCGTTAGATTTCGACCACTCTTTGTAGTAACGCAATAGAAGTAAAGGGTATTTATTATCATCGTAACTAATATCTTATTTGTAAAAACATGTAAATGACTTTCTGTCTCAACTTCGTTAAGATTTAGCTGTAAGGTTTTCTGTATAAATAAAATAAAAAGTAATTACATGATATGGATTAAGATGTTTTTGCAGTAGGTAGTATTTTTGTCCGCTCAGCGCCGTGCCGCGGTGGTCCAATGAACACATCGAAGGCTTTCGATGTAAAGAGACTTTGTGATTTGGATAATGTCACTTCTATAGCATATTCTCTGTGGGGTGTTTGAGTCATAAGAATAGCGAACCACCCCCCAATCAATCATATTTCGTCGCGGGTCGTAATGGGCGACAGAGGGAGTAAGAAGCAGCGTTAGCGCGGACATTTTCCTCTTCTCTTCTTACATATTAAAGCTGCGATCGCCGTCCCGACTGCCAAGCGGACTTTGGGGGAGTCTTATTTCCAGTGGACGTCATAGCTGGAAGGACGACGATACTGAAACCCTGTAGGTTATCTTGAACGCCTCCGTGGTCAAGTGGTCTATACTGAACATTGTTTTTTTTTATTGGTTCTTTAGATTAATGTACTTAATACGTTACGACAAATCCTAAAATGTTTAAGTGACTGAAGCTCAAACTCGATTAAAAATTTCGAGACATATCACCTTAATCCGTTCAAGTCTTCAATTGTTTGTTAACACGATATTCTATTAGACGAAAAAAACTGTTGTCTCTTACCTACTGACCAATTGGAATTGCTTACAGTTTCAAATGACGTACGTAATACGTATGTGACTTTGGGTTAATTGAATATAGATTTTTTTTAGTATCGACAGACGATCCTTGTATACTTACATAGAGTATTTTTGTTCTCTCATGGTTTTTAGTTTAATGTTGGGCGGCCAACCGGCGCGCGCGGCGGAGGGCGAGCCAATCACGATCGAGTCAACTCGAGTGCTCGTGTCAATACATTTTGTTTGCACGACTCATCGACATTGATGAAAACTGAAAAAAGACAACAAAAAATATAAGGTGATATGACTTCATGTCTCGTATCCTTCGTAATGTTATGTCGTTTGACGCAATCGTTAAACTCTTATGTTTGATTATGTTCCGAGATTATTACGCAGGGTTATGAAGCGACGATGGTTCTCGTTCGGCCCAAGCATGTGTAAAAAGTATACATTTGGATAAGGGGCGTAACTGAAGCTGATAGGAATAGATTTGTAAGTACCTACCCCACGCCACTGGTAGGAACAAGGGACTGGGGAGAGTAGGAAGCATCAAGCATAGTCACGCTGTGGTTTCGAGATAGAACACCTCAGGGTTATCCAAGATAACTCGATGTATGATCAACGGATTTCGCTTTAAAGTTTTGTGTAATGTTGAAAGCTTACGATCTAAATAAATTCGAAAGTTCGTTAAAACAGTTAAACTCAAAAGTAATTTTTGTTAGTTTGTATTTTTATCGACTAGGTACTGGACTTAAAATCACATGCAGCCTCTTGACGAGCGAGTGGACTAGTATATATAGTGGAGAGTAAAAAAGTAGAATAGTGGAGAGTAAAAAGAAATAAATGATATCATATCAAATATGTATTTTATTTTGATACAAAAGCTTATTAAGTAGAAAGGATAAATAGTTAATGGAATCAGGCGTTACTTTGCGGAAATCCATAGCATACAATTTATATATATTATATATCTAGCAATATCCCGCGAAACAATTATAACCACAACCTGCAAGCAGATGAGTGAGTGTACGCATAGGCATGCGTTTGATGCACCTCCCTCCTCCCACACTGCTTATGCGTACACTCTCAGGATGTTGACTCTGCGAACAATGTTCGTTAAAACATTGTTCGCAGAGTCAACATCCTGAGGATGCTCCGGGGTCGGAGCGAAACGCGCGTCGAGTTTTGCAACCTGCATGGTGGTGGGACTTTGCACGATCGTGTTAACATTATTGCTTGTGTGGTGGTGGTGTTTTCATGTTTTTTGCTTGCGAGTGTACGCATAAGCAGTGTGGGAGGAGGGAGGTGCATCAAACGCATGCCTATGCGTACACTCACTCATCTGCTTGCAGGTTGTGGTTATAATTGTTTCGCGGGATATTGCTAGATATATAATATATATAAATTGTAGAAAGGATAAATCATATCTACGTATTAAGTTTTTTTTCATAAGCAATTCGTTCCTGCTCAACATAACCTGACTCAAACAATTTTCAATTAGTTACAAATGTTGCGTTTTGTGAACACCAGGTACCAAACTGCCAAGCCAGTTACACAAAATTTGTTATCTGCGTACTACACTAATACACTCTGTCACATAAAATTACTTATATCATTAGTTTTTTTATATCTCAGGACAAAGTAGTAAGTTCTAATAATTAAAATGGCATTTATTATTTTTATTAACATATGATAAGGAAGCTAAATTTCGTTATTTGCTCGCATATATTTTTTGGTCACATCTCTCGGTCACCAAATAAAATACAAATCTCTAACCAGACAGCTACCTATAATTTACAAGTAATTGGTAGATGTGTTTTATGTAAAAGAATGGTAATATTTGTTGTGGCAAGTGTCAACTCAGCTCCGGACGCGGTATTGCCGTACTACTTACTGCCAGCGGTAATTACCGCGCGGCGCCGCACGTGCCGCTGGTCGCCGGCGTCGCTGTAATCTGTGATCTACGTCGCTCATTAGACGCGCACTCATTATGGCCGCTACTGGGCCAGTCGCCTACCTCTATCGATTGTTGGCCTGACAGCTAGCACGCGCACGATTTGGCCCACAGCCGAGTAGGCTTACTCCCGACACAACTGAGAATCAAATCAGTTTGATCTCAACGGTTTTTGGTATTTTATTTGGTGGATTATTTAGAAACTAATCAGGATAAAGAAAACAAAAAAAGTTAGATCTAAACTTTTTGTACTCCCGACCATATCAATCGATTGAGAATCAATATAATCAAACGTAATTTTTTTCGGGAGAACTCGGTACGATCAAATCTGAATCAAAATCGAATCAGTTTGGAGAGTAAGGCCCCTGGGCGCTGGAAGTCGAATGTTGTCTCTGAGGTGCTCATACACCTTTCTGTCCGCGAGAAATGATCGGGAGTGCCATGTTCTTTGTGGCCTTGACATTATCCCATTGAATGGCCTACACCAGGCAGTAGGCTCATTATAGAGTTACGAGAGCTTTATAATTGCTGGCTCATGAGACTATCGTATCGAGAGGTCTGTGGACTACATGAATCTTGCCATCTTGTCAGGAACCCGCCTGACCGCCACTTGACCAACATAAAAGAGCGAAGGTAGGAATCAAGACAGTGTACACCGAGTGCTTCTCTGAACTCTGAAAACATTTTGGTGAAAAACCGTTGTAGACTTTCGTTTGAACAAAGGAACACTAAGGTGTTGTTAATAATTTTTTGGACCAAGAACATACTTGCTCCTCTGGCGTGCGGATGTCCGTGGGCGGCGGTAATGGTTTTCAATAATGCGATCAGTCAGTCCGTTTCTTGGTAAATTTTATAAAAAAGGAGCTAATTCGACTGGTGGTGTCAGTCACGGACTAATTAGAGGCACTAACGTCGGGCTACCGGAGACCTGTTTGTGTTGCGGTCTAAAATCTGAACCAAAGTATCCACCATCTGGTTTACCTTCGTTTGGCTGACCTTCCGCATTCCCATGGTAACGTGACCGTCCGCCCGCCGAGCGCCGAGGAAAATGGCCGACCAGCACGTGCCCGGTGCCACCTGTAATTGTATGCAGTTAACTGTTAATGTAGTCGGTTGTGAAACATAAACAAACAAGATAATATTTATTATAATACACTACTAGCTAGTAGCTTATGTCCGCGGCTTGCACGCGTTAAATTGGGTCCTTCACGTATCCCATGTCCACCATGTTCCGTTCGCAATCTCATTCAGATGTAACTACTACTTTAATAACCTGTAAAGTTGCATCATAATCCTTTTGATAGTTTTTTACCGAAAAATAATATAAGACAATACATCCCATGACGGTTGGAGACGGGGTACATACAAAATCCGCAATTGTCCTTTTGTTATTGGTCGGGTCGCCTATTTCTCGCCCATCGCGTCGGTTACCGTCCCGCCGAGTTACGCGAAAAAAAGAAAAAGAAGGTCTGTGGTCTTCTCTTGAACAAATTAAAATTGGAATCGCATTTGAATTTGACAGTTGTCACGACACTAGCGCCATATTGGTTTAAAATTGAGTGTCGATTTTATGGAACTAGTCCAATCACACAGAATCGGTACTGTTTTCGTAACTTGCCAACATTGGAATCGGATTGGTCTTGGGTCGGAATTTCAATTGGTTACCAGGCTAAACTAAGGTTTAATAAAACTGGCCGCAGCGAAATTACTGCTGGCAGTTATGATTACGTATGTCGGCGCTCACTCTACATTTGGATTACCAGGGTCTGCACGGCGTATGGGCGCGTCTCATGACCTTGGGTCCCCGCGATGACTCCCCCGTAGACACCCAAGGTCGTGAGTCGCGCCGCCGCCCACGTCGTCCTGAAATGGAAGATGTTAACCAGAGCGCCTATTTAGTGCGCGCCCCGGCAGCTCGCGGCCAGGCGCGAAAGACGTCACAGCGTGAGAACGCCATGACATCTACATATGGCCCGTGATTTCCCCACTTTTTACAGAACCCATTATGCTCCTCCATTGTACATCTGTCGTCTGGTGCCGGCACACGTGTCCGCGGAGTATGTTGACATGATGTTCACACCCACTTTGCGAACGCACGAACTTGTAGCGCGGTGAACAAATTGTCTAGTTTTGGGGTTCTATATTAACCGTATACAAGAAAAGTCTCTCTTGTTAGTCTCCGAAAATAAATTTTCAGTTATTAATTTAAATTTCTTTAATTACATATAATTGGATAACATTTTCGTATTTTTAGGTAGAGTTAAAGATTGCCCATATAAAATAAATATTTTAATATTAAAGTTCAGCAGGCTTACTCCCTCGAGAATCGAATCAGTTAGATATCGACGGCTTTTGGTGTTTTATTTGGTGCATTACTTTGAAACTAACCAGGATAAAGAAAATCTTTAGATCGTAACTTTTTATACTCCCGACCATATTAATCGACTGAAAATGAAAATAAACGTACGTCCATTTATTCGGAAGTACGTGGCACGATCGTATCTGAAGCAAAATCGAATCAGTTTGGAGAGTAAGGCCCCTGAATTGTCAGGGTGGGCTGTGGCTGGTATTACGAAACTAAAAGAGATAAAGATAAATTGTAACTGTCTACTGGTAGCTCCTACTAAATATATAATATAAAAAGTATTGAAAAAAGTCCTAGGCTATAATAAAAAGGTTTACGGAACCCTACATAACACGTCCTCACATGTTCTGGATTAGGTTTTTCCGTTAGATATTTCGGTTGTTGCTAATGACCACTTATATAGTAAATGAAGGTTTATATTTATTATACAAATGGTCATTAGCAACGAACTCAGCAATCAGACAAAACTTTATTCATAAAAATAATCTAACCTTAGATAGGTGCCTGATTCATTATAATAATCATCATATACAAAGCGAAAGTTAATTTTGCCAGGACATAGATGCATACAAAATCTAGATACGCCTATTGGGCTCCAATATATTATGAGCTATTGTCATGTAATTTGTATTTAGTCTGTTAATTGTTCCTATAGTCGGTAAAGGTAGCTAGTTCTTTCTAAGCCCCAAGCCCCAAGACGCGGAATCTCAGAGCATCGCGGAGATCGCACCAAATAAGTCAGATAAACGTATCCTATAAGAAATGGTGAAACAGCTAATGTTTACTGATAGATGTGTTTATTTACGCCTCCTTCCTACAGATGGAAAAATAGGTACTTCCAATATATCTAATTAAATTCCACTAATTGCGGGACTTCTTTCATAAAAAGTGACCTCGGCCAAGATGCCATTGCTATTATCACTTATAAAAAAACACAAAAACTGCGAAGCTTATGGTAAGATACACGCACTAAAGTAGTCTGGGCGGTCCTTTAGAATGGTAGTAGTAGTACTATTATACTTACCAAAGACTTCTCAATATCTTCTATACAATCCGAGGAACCGTTCTCATATTTTTTAGATTATATTTTCATACCACATGTTTGAAAAAAAAATCACCCAATTGAAAAAAAAATTAAGTTTAATTTTAACTTCCGGTTTACTTATACAAAAAACATATTTTTTCTAATTTCAATTTATTTTCTAGAAAATCAATTATAATACTCAAACAAACACTATTTACTTGTTCTTTCCATCTGATTACCTTCATTAACAGCTTTGGAAAAATCATCTTTTCAAATTTTTATGATTCTCTGAGGGCGCATAAATTCCTAAGTAGGCATAAAAAAAATTTGACAAGTCCTATTGCAGGAAGTGCAATTGATCCAATTTATGAACAATGAAAGATATGACTTTACTTTTTTGGCCCGCTTGACGTGAAATGGCCCTTAAATCAAATCCCATACATTTTTGTTTTCAATGGCAATTTTATTGGCAAATAAAATTATAGGCTCCTAGACGACTCAACTCCCGCAGGCTGCGTATAACAAGTGAGATCGCATTTAACCGCTTACTGTAACGTCACTGGACAGATTGTAATAATAAAAAGGAAGGCATTTTACTGTTTGCATCCGTTATTAGATGATTACTACAGATGTATATGTCGCAGTCATCTCGTTGAATCAGCAGTTTCATTGAACGACTAGCGCGTTTATGAAATTACGACATTAAATTGAACGACTAAAGAACAACTCATCAAGTTCAAGTTGTTTAATGTAACGTTCAACGTCTTGACTGAACGTCCTTGTGGGTAGGCTTGACCATAAGTTCGCAACATAAAAGGTCCTCAAAAATGTAGACATGACCGGTCACACAAAATGAAAATAAAAATATCAACCATGTACTATCTGTGCGAGCTGTTTACCGCCATATTTGTTTTGGTGACTACTAGCGCCACTGCGGGAAAAAAATTAACTAAATTTCAATAATCTGACTGATTTTACGTCCGCTATGTTAAGAGGGCCTTGTTACAGTTCGCTAACTAGTTGGACGTTGAGTGACGCTTGTTCAATCAACGTTCGGCCTAGTCAATCAATGAAATGTCGTCATTCAAAAAACGCGTTAGACATTTAATCAAATAGCTGATTCAATTAGATGACTGCGACATATACATTGAAAAAAGTATTATAGGCCCCGACACATCTGCCGGCGCCCGGCGGAGTGGTCGCGCCGGTCAGGCTCAGGCGGCGTGAACACCTTATTAGCTGTGAATCACTTGTCACATTATACTCTGAATCTTATTACGTGACTCACACTTACAGCATCTGTTGTGCACAAAATCCTACTGTTTATTCCTCGTGCAGGACGGCCACGTCTCGTAGACTCGCTTCTCAAGATATTTAGGAATATCTAACGTTTTTTTACGACACTTATTATACAATACTTCTTAATTCGTCGCGTTACCTTCTCAACCTCGTATCTATAAAACTACAACTTTTCGGTAGAGTCAAAAAACTTAATAATTTTAGATTTTATTATGACATGGATTTTGTTTTAAATGAGGTCCAGTTATGTACAGTATACATTCGAAATCCATATCAAAATAAAATCTAAAATTATTAAGTTTTTTGACTCTACCTACTGAAAAGTTGTAATTACGATAAGTTGAGAAGTTAAAGCGACGTTATGCTACCGATAATGAGTGTGCTAAACTTAAAATAATATTTATGATAACTTCCGTGTGCATACATAAATTACTAATATTATTATGGCGAAAGTTTGTGTGCGTGTTTGTTACTTCTTCACGCAAAAACCACTGAACGGATTTTTATGAAATTCGGTATGGTAGTAGTTTACACGTTGAATTAACACATAGGCTACTTTTTACAGTAGAAAGATGGACGATTTCCGAGGGATTTCATTTTGCGCGTACAAACTAGCGAAAACGTCTAGTTAAAGGATAAATAACTGAGTGAATATTATACAAAAAAAATATATCAACCTTGCAATAATTGAAGAAGGATTCATGTCAGAATAATCATTAGCACGTGCCCACCGCGCGCGCCGTTCACGACCGCTAACAATTTAATACACCATAACTCTTGCTATTAACTCATTAACATTTAAATACACTAAATCACATATAATTAAGTTACATCGCGGTACTCATTGAATTAAATAACTGTGCGCTTTCGATCTGTTTACGCATGGCATTTGACATTCCCATTGCTGATTAGCCGACGAAAATAGCTGTCGACGCGGTAGGGATGTGACAAAACGATTTATTTAATAATCGATTATAATTTTCTAAAAATCGATTACTTAATTATTAATAATCGATGTGTTTGTTTATCATTATCGTTTTTTTAATAGAATAGGTATATTGTAAAATAGCTTATCGATTTAAAAAAATCCTTATTTGAATTTGTCGTTTAATCTTAACTTTCCTAATATTTCACACTTTGTAATATGTAAACCTTTTGTATCAAATTTGTTTTATGTCATTGAATAACATAATAAAAAATAATATTTAACCGTTTATTTTTATTTTATGAAAAAAATGGACTATGTTTATAATAAAAAACGATTATTAAAAAGATCGATTATTTTTTCACTTGGAATGAGAAAAATCGATTATTAATAAATCGATTTTTAGTCAACGTCACATACCTCCGCGCGCGGTGGGGGGGAATCATATTCCCGCCAACTATTCCTACACCGATTACACCAATTTTCTAACACAATCACTAATTATTATTGTAAGCACTTAGCAGCACGTTTACCGGAATATTAAATTATCACACTAAGGGCGTGTTACACCAAGCAATTTTAAAGTTAATCCTTCGTTGAATATCATGTTGTTCCTCTCGTAATTCCTATCAATGAATTCTCATTCATTCATTCATTCGGGCACGGTATTTGAACAAAACGTTAACACTAACATGCGTTGGTGAAATCGTGACTAAGGGCTAACTATGTATAACACCGAAATCGTCAGGTGAGAGTTAGCACTTAGCAGTGAGTTTCGATCGTTTCAGCATCGAAATTGAAATATCGGTTAATCTGCTTGGGCGCCAAGATGCCACGGGTCTACAGACAAATAGACGAGTCAGGGTAAAAATAAAATAAAAAAAATAAAAAAATTACCACGATCATAGATTATTGCAGATATTTTTAACGATTATGTGTAAATGTACGTCCATCGGCTCATGAATAAATAAATAATTTAGTTAACGGCCGTGTAATGTAGGTAATCTCCATTCTTTTAAGTGACGGCCGCAAATCAGCAACATCAGTATCTCAACATTAGTTTGCGACCACCTATATTTTGAATGGATTTCTGTATTAAGAAAAATGATATTAATAGTCGCAAACTAAAATCTACATTATAGAGCAAAATGAAGTCTCATACTTAGAGGCAGAAGCTAGATTGGAGTGGTACATTAACACTAACTAGTTTATTGAAATACGCTTACCTATAATTATTGTTATATATAGTTTATTGAAATACGCTTACCTATAGCTGTAATTGAAATATTTTTCGCAATATTTCAAATTCGCAATAAATGTAAAAAAGTTGTGTGTTATTATTGTGCACACAGTTTACAAATGTTTCCACCTAATTTTATAAAACTTAATCCGAACAAAACATAACTCAAGAATTACGCCAGCTTTCTATCACTACTTTCTGAAACACGTTGTATAGTTTCACAAGTGCTCGTCATATAATGAGTGTGGTGAACTGGTGAGTCACAGCTCACAGGGGTATCCCAGTGACTCACCGCCATCGCCCGCACAATGAAAAATATTGTATTACACTTGACTCTCATGAAGTATGATATGGAGTCATTTAGTTCAAGTGATTATCGACTAGCTGACCGTCGTAGGCCATCGTTATGAAATGATAATTAACGCAGTACAGTGGCCTGGGGTTCCTAAAGCTCCAAACCTTGTAATCGGCTTCACTTACCTCTTGCGAAGATCGAAAAATGTATAGGATTAACATAACGTTCGATAAATGACACGCCAATTCGTATGTACTACTTAGCGAAGCCTATGTCAAATCTCATACATTTTGTTTTCGAACTTAGTAAGTCATAATAGCGATAGCGTTTTATATTCGGTCCGGGTTCTTATTGAACACGGCATCCTAATATTCCTTACGAAGTTCGAAAACAAAATGTATGGGATTTGACATAAGTTTCGCTAAGTGACATACGAATTCTCGTGTTTTTTCTTTATTCAATTAGCGAAGCTTATGTTGAGGTGATGTTTCACATCACATTCTGACGTTCTGTCATCGTTCGCTCGCGTTAGTACTTCAAACGCTGAAAACTAGCTTTCGTTTACACTACATGATGCATATTATATAATAAAAAAACAAACTAAACTAACACCTTACTGTCGACACTCGGAAGGCCATCGAATCACCCAGCTGCTTGCAATTGTTTGAAATTTCCTAAATCTGCTGAAAAGATCTGTAATAGATTTTGCCAAACGTATACCAATAGGTACATACAATATTTCACAACATTAGACTTAGATACATTTTTGAACGATGACAAATATTTCTACCTCTTATTTTAATTTACTTTTGTTTTTTTATCGATGAACGGTCACTAGAAGCCTGTTTAAAATATTTGATTTTTTGTTATTTGTATGTTAGTTTGTTAGAAATGCGCTATCTCAGGACCGGTTCTAAAAAATGGCTCCACAGGAAGGCTATGGGCAATATACTGTCTATATCATCCTCATAATAGTAAGTTGTTAATTTGAATAGCTCTAATACTTGGATTTATAATCCTTGTGCCATAATAGCTTTAACTTCAATGAAATTGGACTTTCATAGAATCTACCATCCCCGTTTTAACCGGTACGATTTAACCAGTTGACCATGCCAATCCCAACACCATCACGGCGTCTGCAACTCGGTTTTGATCCTCAGGAAGTGGACCTGCGAATGTTCGTTAATCCATCGTCCTGTCAGCTTCCCAGCTGGAAGTCGTCATCGTCCACAGCTGACAATAAGCCTCGCGTCTAGTCAACAAGTTCAAAGACGTAAAAATAGAGATAAAGGTCCTAAACATAGTGATACCACAGTCGATTCGGAACCACCTCTAGTAAAATGTGTTTGAAGGATTTTGGTGTAGGTAAAAATTGCAATTGTTAACAAAATAAGATTTAAAAAATGTTTCTTAGAGGGTAGTTTTTTTCCACAGGCAGGGAGGGAGAATCCTTAGGGATTCCTTGTGGGCTCTACAAGGTTATGTCCGTCTCTACTGGGAACGTGGCCCTACGGACTAAACTCCCTCCTTTCACACCCTGCTGCTATCAAAATGCAACACTTTAAATACTGTCACTGTTTCGTTTACTTTCTTTTTTGATGAATTTTTTTGTTTTTCTTTCTTATAGAGTCACTTTACATATAGAGTCACAAACGTAAATTAAATTTAAAAATATACAATCACAGAAATAAAATTCAGTGCAACTAAATAAAATCAACCTTAGAGGGTAGTTGCGTATACTGTCCGCGGAGACGCTGCTGGCCATTACCGGATATGTACTCCCTCTGTCGCCTGTCCACGACACCCACGGGGAAGATGGCCAGGGGGCTGATTCAAGATGTCATCGCTAATTATCGCTTACAAAGTTCGATAACAAAATGTATGGGATTTGACATAAGGTACGCTAAATGATCGCGATTTGGTATGTCATTTATTTATTTATTATTAGAAAACCAACAGCTTTACAGTGTTATAATACATAGTATACGGATAGAAAAAAGAGAAGCCAATAACGGGTTTTCACAATTATTATTAGTAAAAAAGAGTACAAAACTGCAAACATGACACTTGATGTTCTATTTACAAGTTAATGAAATAAACATTATATTAGAATAAGTTACGCTACACAAAAATAGTAACAGACAACACATATTTATATCAAGGAAATATATTTAACTAAGACAATAATACCGGAAATAAAAAAGGGTCTCAGTGCCAGAAAATTCGAAACGTATTTTATTGCAGAAATGTATTCTATGTGCCATCGCCAATAACCTAAAATAAGCATTAAGTGACTAGGGTAGTTATTTGCCCGGTACTTACGACTATATAAGAAACGCGTGGGAGTGGGACGCATAGCGCATTGTTTTTTAAAAGGGTTTAAGTCCCTGCCGGCGTGCCGCCAGTATTATTAAAATGGTGGACATAGCACCTGTTGTTCTTACCGGTCCCGGTGGTTTCGGGAAGAAAAACGCAGATAAAAGAAAAAAGGAAGGAAAGGAAAAATAAAAAAAAAGGCAGAAAAGGAAGATTTTTATGATTTCAAATTGGCTGCAGAAACTTTTTTTAAACGTCCTTGCAAATTTAACGTCACTAGTCTTTGTGTTCAAATGGCCAAAGTGCAAATACCAAAACGAACTTGGAACTTAAATCTTTATTTAAAATATTGCGCTAGGCACTTAGAGCCTAATTTAAGTTAGTGAGAATTGGACTTTCAGCTTTTTTTACATTGGCATTTAAAATGTAAGTTTGATGTACTAATTGAGAAGTAAAACACTTTATTATTTCTACACAAAGAGATTATATCTTTATATTAGTATTTCCCTTAAAAAAATAAACAAAAGTAATTATGAAGATGTGTTATTATTTTAATCAATAATTCCTCCACATTTTGTTTTTGGCACATACAGCCTTTTTTATTTTCAGTATTCATATGTTGATCAAAACACAACCTACTTCGGAAGTCGGTTAAAAAACATTAAGCGTACCTTATGTCAAATCTCATTTTGTAATCGAACATTATAAGCGATAATAAGCGATGACATGTTGAATCAGCCCCCTGGTGCTGTTCTTACTCCGGCGCCCCACGTGGGGCCACGTGTCCGTATCGTAATCTCATTAGGACCGGAAGCTGTGAATCATAATAATTATAACTCATTAGTGCATGGCGCTGTGTAACTGTGCAGACGTGGATCTCCCGCAGCCCGCTATGTCATCACAATGCACCTGGCATCTAGGGTTGCCACTTGTCACCTTTCTTATGAAGAAAAGAATGATATTTTTTATTTGAAAATAAAAAAAAACTTTTATTATTGATTTATTGACAGTGACGCTCTATAAAATCCCCCATGAGAAATTACATCCAGTCACACACAGTTAACATACAAAAACTGGCCAGGTTACTTAGTGATTAACATGTAATAGCAGTGAGGAAGGCTGGTTCTTCTCGGAGGGAATCCATAGCCTGCATGATGGGTGGGAATTGGGATAAGAATCTTTATTAGGGGTAAAGAGGAAACCGATATGAATAGAGTAGGAAGCAGTGAAGCACACAACACAGATAATATACTTAAATAACATAAGCTTTGTTAGGTTACATACAGTTAGATATAGTGAGTAGGTACAAAACATTTTTTTTAAATGTAACTTTATATAAAAATAACTTTATATATATTTTGATCCAGCTAATAATAATAATATTAAATTAATAATTTGACTAAAATATAGTATGATAAAAATTAAAAATGAAAATGAAAAATGTTTACTTCAGCAAAACCAAAAAAACAGTGTTTACAATTTGTTCATATTGACAATACAGCATTATTATTATAATGTCTTTCTTTTGCTGTGTAATTTATCTAGAAGCTATATAATGTACGGTTGGCAACCCTGTGTCATCTCCCATCGTCGTGGCATGGATGTAACGCGATACACATCACCGGTGTGATGTCGCGAGATACTGACGTGGTGGTACTACCGTTGAGGAAACTTATTTTATGGGAGTGATTTCACCGTGATACCTTTGCGTTCTCGCAAAACCATCGGATATATTAATTATTGCGCAACACTGACGTAGCCTTATTTGTTGACTTTTATTTTCAAATGGCGATAACCTCATGTTTTAAATTATTTTTAAAAGCTGTTTTGAAATTAAATTAGTCACAATATTTTATTCGACATTCTTATTATTTTTTAATAAATTATTCGTATTAAAAGTAAATGAGTAAGATGTGACCTAGTTGGCATTAATTATCGCTACGTCTGATTCAGTTTTAAATCCTCCACGAAAATTGTTATGTGGAAATACTGATAACCCAAAAGGGATATATCCGACCAAGCGAGGTGGTATAGTTAATATCAGTCCGAACGTTTTGTGTACAATTTGTATGAAGCATTTCAAATCATGCCGGGTCCGGCATTTTTGCAGAGTCCCGTATGTTTTTTTTATGTTATAAAAATTTTAAGTTTTTTAAACGTTAAGCGTTCCGGCAGTTTTATGAATAAATAAATAAAAAAAATATTCGGACTATTCGGATAATTTTAGACATTACAGGGCAGTAAAATAACAAGAAAAAAACACGGAAAAAAATAAATAAAAAAGAAAAACAAAGATTTTGCAAGTTCAGCGTGTAATGACAAAAACTTCTAACCGAAATGCCAACCACTCAGGTATCACCACGGCTCGGCGCCGCGGTACCTGGTCTTCCGTGGCCCCAAAGCGTAAGACGTTTTACCGGACTAACTGTCGACAAAGTGGAAACCAGGCCTAACGGATCCAGTAGATTGTGTTCTACCATTAGGACGACAAGCTGTATAGTGTATTAACTATATACACTTTAGATAACATGTGACTTCTCCAGACATCATACCCCAAAATACCGCGTATGGTTTCTATTGAGCATCACATTAGCACACTGACCGCAGAGGTCGACGACCTCCCGATACCTCCGACCCTGCTCCGACGGTGAAAGGTGATGGTACACTCGCCAGCAAATATCCGCCTAAAAAAACTGAAAAATATATTTAGAACTAAAAAAAAATGTAATGTCAACTACCCGGTGACCTCTTTATTATTTATATAGCCAATAATAGAGTTTAAGAAAGAGTTCAGTGAAGTCGATCGCTACATCCTATTATACACAGCGCGTGGTCCGCCCAGTGCCATTTATAACTGATCGAATATACTGTTGGTTCCTAATGGAAATTCATGTGCACAATAGTAAAACACAACTTTTATTTATACTTTTCCACTTTATTACGTTTTTAATAAGTTAACATTTAATATTACAAAATAAGATGACCGGTTTCGATTAAATTACACCTGATGATGATCGTGAACAGTGCCATATAAGCAACCAATATACATGTAGTTATTTGGAATGAAATACAAATATACAGAGATACAATGTCACATTGATGTCGACTTCCAGCGTAGTTTGAATTGCCTTGAAAAATAGTATATTTATCCGTAGTATACTAACTAACTATACAGGTTATAGGATTAATGAGTAATAATACTTGAGGGTATGTGCGCTTAAAAAGGTATTTTTTTTAATTGTATTGTATTTTGTATGGAAAATGTATGATGTTGAGGCATTTTTCATAGAAACATGAAAGTCAAAAGTAAGTCTTTCAGCGCTGGTACCTTCACAGTATACTCTACACAGGAGGCACACACCCTTTAATATTATCACTCATTTGTTTTACATGTTGTAAAATTGGCTCACAGATGGTGCTTTTTTTAACTATTACTTAATTATTATGTATAATATTTTTGCTCAACCTAAGGTTATACACACGGCACTATGTTTAGTATGCGTCGCTATGTCAAATATCCTGGACGTGGTAATATTATTACTATGTTATATATGTGGCTTAATACACGTTATGAATATAACAATTAAAATAGAAATGATGTTTGCAGTTTGCTCATCGCATTAGCGCCGCGGCCGCGACGGCGGCTGCGGTCAGACAAAACACTTTCATATGTCTGCCAAAACCACAACGTTACATAAAACGCGGCTCATTCATTAGATAACCATTGATTGGGAACTTTTTATTCGATAAACGATTTCTAATAGTGTTCGTTTTTGTGTAATTACCACGAACATTCCATGTAGTCCATTTGTTTCAATAAACAGATGAAGTTTTTCGTGGAAAGTGTTTAATACGGAGTTACACGCGCAGGGCGGGCGGCCGCGTAGACGGTCTACGACGCGCGGCCGGCGCGGGCGCGGCGCGGCGCGCCGGCGCGGGCGCTGGGTACTCGGCGCAAAAAACAAACACAAAGTTGTGTAATCGTATTTTTCCTTGGGAAATATTTTAATACGACCAATAACCAATTATGTAGCCAAGTCTGACGCAAAACCACATGTTATAATTATTAATTACTGGTTAAATAATGTTATGATGATCAAATGCAGATTGTGTTTAGCGATGACAATTTTATATAATTATTTTTAATCATTTTTATATATTAATTTACCTAATTTTAAATCAATATATATTATCTTTTTGCATGATGAAATGACCTGTAATTGAACGTACAATTAGCTCTTAATCTTATTCAAATGTATTTATGTGATGAATTATTGTAACTTTTGTTGGTTATTCATAGAAATAAATAAATGACGCCATGTTGATCGTTTAACGACAAGGAGAATGTAGATTTGAATTGAACGAAAACGACATGAATAACGGACGTAGTATTATGACTGTGTCCGTTATTGGTATCGTTTTCGACATCTTTTACTGTACTCGCTACCGTAACTCCTTAACACGTATTCCTTTACAATCCAAACCACAACGGATTGAACCGTAACTCGCAAATACGAGGAAGTAGGTTTGTACGAAAACTCGACAAGGACGCGACAGGGAAAACTCTTTCAATAAAACCACCACTCGACGCCGCCAACAAAAACTCGGACAAAGCGAACTCGGTCGCCGGGTGCCGTGGACGTCAGCAGCCAAGTGGTATTTTGGCAAAAACTGGTGCTCTAGCCGCGAGGTACTGTCCCCGGTACTGATGCCCCGTGAGGACCTTATCGCCATAGTGATAAGGTCGACATCACTCGCCGGTCTCGTCGGCGACCGCATTGACGTCGACGGTGGCCCAGCCCATTGTTCGAGTCTGTCAGTTGTCACCGCTCACCGGGAGACGTTCGGGTGGCAACAGCAACAGTAGTAACATCAACAATATCAGTACTATGGTCGTTTTAGCTATGCCGTCCGCAGCTAGACATAAGCCCCAATGTATTTTATGGGGGGTAGTTGCATACTGCATAGGCAACTGAGCATAGACTAGACGTGAGTATAGACTCACCACGCTTAGCAGGCGCGTTGATAAGCGCAGTTTCAAGATAACGCTTCCGGCTATTTTCGGATATGTACTCTCTCTGTCGCCTGTTACGACTCACGACACCCTCGGGAACGAGGTTGATGGGAAGAGACCACACGGTCCTTTTCTGTGGTATATGTATAGAATTGCCTTCTTCTGTACCTAATCAATGGTGACTGATCAGGCATTTATGACCCTTCGACCTTTGTGAGGCCTGTAAACTACGATATACATATAGAGTAATTACACAATGCAATCACTAGTAATGAAACTACGCCTTACCTGTCGAGGTGTGTGGTTGTAGTGGACGGGAGGCTATTCGTTACATAAACTTCAATTCAATAAATTAACCCCCGCTGCAATAAATAAATGAATTAATTAAAGTTTGTATAACGAATGGCCACCCGCGCACTACATCTTTTCTTCTTCTTCTCTTATATATAAAAATGAATTGCTGGGTTCTTTCCCGGATTCCACGAACATTTCAAGACTAAATATAGCCGAATTGGTTATGGCGTTCTCGAGTTTTAGCGAGACAGCAATTCATTTTTATATATAAGAAGATTTGGGTTGAGTGTTGACCGAGTAAACCATTATAATATATCTGCGGTTACTTAATACATCTACAGTTATTTAATTTTTTGTCTGGAAAGTTTTCAAGACTGTTCCGACCGCAACTTCGTAAACGGATAATCGTTCATTAAATATGTACAGAGAAACTTGCCGAAGATTAGTGGTTAGATATTAATTACCTAACCGCCCGTCCTCGGCCGGGCCGTTTATAATTTTAAGCCACACAACGTTTACCGCAAATCATTACATAAAAATTATGAGAAAACGACCGGCTGCGGTTTTGAAAAAAACCTAGCGCTCGCAATTGACCGACACTTATTCACTATAAATCATTGGGCAACAATTAGCGAAACCGCAAATTAGTCGGCCGCTCGCCGGTTATGGGCAAGTGCCGACATAACGCAGGGTGGGCCGGGCCAGGGGGCACCCGGATGTTACGTCACAACCCGGGCCCGCTGCTGCAGCTCCTGGCCGTCTACTCATCACTATCATAGTTGTCTGTGTAAACTTTTTATTTTATTTTTATTATTATTATTTTTTTTTTTTTGTTAAAATGTGTGTTTGTATTGCTTTATTGTAATTTGATTTAAGTGTAACGTAGTGTAATGTCCAAATGTGTTTGTGAATAAATGTGAATAAATGTTTTAATTATAGTCTGTTTCTTCCGTTGTTCTGTCTGAAGATACAGAACAACGGAAGAATGCTCTGCGTCTTTGCTGATGCGCGTTTATGGATAAAGAAAAAGAATTAGGTGAGTATGTACACTGTCTGTAAAGAACTCTTTCTTAGTTCTCAAAACGCGCGTTGAAAAACCGCGCGTTTGAAAGCGCCTAATGTGTACCCGCTTTAACAGGCAGAGTCGTATAATTTTTCGTTGTTGTGTAATATAAATAATTGAATATGTAAAAAACATAAGAATTAAAATAATTTGAACGATGGTCGAATATTGACCACAGACTGCTACAGAGCCCGTCATAAAAGAGATTGTCTTATTGTCTCTTGATTGAATTAAAAAATAATTATATATTTTTTTGTTGTAACTTTAAAGTTTTCAAGGATCTTTTGTCTCTCGAAATTTGCAATAAAAACATTAATAAACTGTTTACAGAATGTATTATAAAGTGTGATAAAAAATACATTCTCATTCTCAGTTCTCGAACACACAAGTTGTTACGGATGCCAGACAACTGAATTATTATACTTCAAACTTCATATTTATGATTTTGATAATGTTATACAAATACTTAATTATCAGCTGGTTTGTAAAATATATTGAATTTTTTGAGTTCATAAAGTAAGGTATTCCATAAATTGTATGTACAGTAAGTGCCAAGGCCAAGTAAGGCCAAGCGGGAACATTTCAAAGCTCGATAACGATAATCTATAGATACTTATAATAAAACTGTAGAGAGGTCAATTCTGTACATTGAATATTTTTTCAAAATACATATTGAGGTGATCGATACTGATGCCAAAAATGCAATTAGTAAAATTTTTGTCTGTCTGTCTGTCTGTATGTGCACGCATGGAACAAAAACTACTGAAGGGATTTTAACCAAACTTGGTACGATTGTAGCCCATATTCCTGGGCAGGTTATAGGCTATATAACATAACGCTACGATACATAACAGCCGAGCAGTGACGATAAATTTGAAGCAAGTCGGATGAATTTCGCGCGCGCGGCCTGCTGACGAACGGATCGTGCGGGGGGCGCGGGGGGATCGCTTACACAGTGACGCGAAGCAATAGAACGTGGCACTAAAGTAGATTAGAACATGAAATAAGTACCTAACTAACAGGTTTTTTTCTGGGAAGACAAGAGCTTCCACAGTGTCATAATAATATAAACATTGTATTTTTGATTATCATTTACTGTATAAAATCGACTTATTTACCTAACTGTATTAATAAAAGAATGCCTTTCGCGATAAACTAAAAAAACGAGCAATTAAGCGGTTTTTGGAAAGCTATTTATACCATCACGGTATTAATCCTTATCATTTTAATACGTTAGTTAGCATTCCATGAAGACTATATTTGCCCTCTATACCATGCAAATATAATGAATAGTTTCGGAAATATAGCAAAATTAAAATCTTTTCGCCGTGATTCGACCGGGCGCCGCCGGCTGAGCTACGTCTTACGTCCGAGCCGTGCTGGAGTAGTGTAGGTATCAGATGCTGGTAGGTAGGAATTTTGGCGAAGGTCAGCCAAAGGAACTCCACCCCACTGCTGGGTAAAAAATACTATTAAAATGTGCTAACAGGTAGTACCGGTGTTTGAATGTAACCACGCACAGCCGCTAACTGTGCTAACTGTGCCTGTGTTATTATAGGAGACTTTTATTTAAGCAATAGTACCCAAAACAATAATTTTTTGAACTTTTGTCTGTTTGTCGGTGCATTTGTGCACGCTAATCTCAGAAACTTATCCGATTTAGATGTGGTTCAATCATATTATAATGTAGTAATCTTGACTTCATATTTATTGAATTCATCTCAATCGGTTCATACATAAAAAACTTATGACAATTAAAAAAAATTGCTGTTTGACGTTTGTATGAAGCGCGGCGGGAACCGCGCTGCTTCAACCATTCAAATTTAATCTTTTTTTATTTTATATTTTCTTTAAAACAAAATTTCATTTATTTATATTATTAATATTATACTTACGGTAGGTTAATAAAAAAACGCTACTAAAACTGATCGGCCTAACTCTCCAAACTGATTCAATTTTGATTCAGATTCGATCGTGCCGCATACTCCCGAATAAATTGACGTTTGTTTATTTCTAACGGTTTTCTTTATCCTAATTAGTTCCAAAGTAATCTACCAAATAAAACACCAAAAACCGTTGAGATCGAATTGATTCGATTCTCTGATGTGTCGAGAGTAAGCCTGCTGGATCCTCGGCGGGGCGTGCCACTGCGCCAATGTCTAACCGAGAGTTTCGTTTTAAATACCTTAGTAATTGCAATATAAGTTTCAATTTAATATTAATCTCAAAACATTAATGACAAAAACGGTAGTAAGTTCAAAAAAATAAAATATATTTTTATGGTTTCGCAATTTATCCTATGTCGGCACTATTAAGACGTTGCTTCATATCAAATTTAACAATTCTGAGTTCCCGGGAAGTAACCTTTAGGTTTTGGTTCCCTTTGGAGTGTCGAAAATTACAAAATAAAAATTAGCGACATAAACGGCTGAATCTTTGGGTAGATGTGGCTAAGAAGTCTGTTTTTTTTCACAGCCAGAAGGGACAGAAGATCCTTAGTATTTAATATGATTTTAAGCTTGATACCTACACGTATTAAAGTTTTGACACCCAGACAGACAGACAGACGGACATCGAAGTTTTTTACTAAAAAAATTTTAGTGAAAAATTGGCTGCGTCTATAGGGTGCATTCGAATCCTAACTTCGAATACCTTTGCTGACTTCTACATATTGTTCGAAGACCTACTTCTTTTGCCGAGCTCCGAAAGGATGGTACTATATTATTATTATACCCTGCATACCAAGAGGCTTGCCGGGTACGTGACTTGCTGGATAGGGATCAACACTGGGATACACTGGGAAGTACCTATTGGCGAAAGTTGTCAGCGGTTGCGCCAATAATCTAAAAATATATTTAAAAATACTAAAGTGCCCTAAATCACTTTCCACGCGTACGAAGTTGCGGGCACAGCTAGTGAATAATAATTGTATTCGACGGTGATAATCGATTTCTTTACGGAGCCTTCAAATGTTCCCGCTTGAGCTACTGGCGTTTCTTATATAAAGTCTTCCTCAACGGAACTCTACCAACTGATTAATTGGTTTCATGTGGGTGGTATAAAACCATCAATAATATAAAAAGTGTACAGTGTACAGTGTAAACAGACAGACCGCATAACTATTACATTGCGGTGTCTCTAACGAGGCTACGCGACGGGAGGGCAAGTATAGTGATCTTAAATTATACTTAAAGATCACCGTAGAAAAAGGATTAGGCCCAATTTCACCAATTTATTAACTACCAACCCACTTTGTTGAGCATGGAAGCCGTGTAAACCTTCCCAGGACTATTTCAACAGGAATATTTCAAGACCAAAAATAGCCGAATCAGTTCAGCTGATCTCGAGTTTTAGCGAGACTAACGAACAGCAATTGATTTTTATATAGCCTATGTTACTCAGTGATAATGTAGCTTTCTGATGAAAAAAGAATTATTAAAATCGGTCTAGTACTTTTTGAGTTAAGTCGTCACATACAAAAATACAAATCTTGCCTCTTTATAATATTAGTGTAGATTCATTAATTAACCAATTTATTAATTAACTAGCGTTGACACGCTAGTAAGCATTGGTGAAATTGGGCCTAATCCTTGGCCTAAGGCTTGTTAAAATACCCATACCTTCTCATTTATTGACAGGAAATACGAGAGGGATAGCATGATATTTAATGAAGGATTAACTTTAACATGTGTCGGAGAAATTGGCTCTAAATCTATTATAATATTGTGCGCGCAACACAAGGGCACTCTCTCTCTTTCCGAACTCACGAACACCGTCGTCAGCGGTAGTAAAAAGTAATTATCTGATAATATGTGGTAGTAGTCTCAAGCAAAAAGTTAAAATTGACCCTCTACTGGCTTGTACATATTAGTAACCTACTTTTTCTCATTCCAGAATACTTTTACTTTTTTTTTCACAAAATTAATAAAAAATATTAATATTTCTATAAAATTTTTTCAATTTCATTAAAACACACATTTGTAGAATGAGAAAAGGTAGTATCTATAATTACATTAGTTATTGCAACAGGTATTTTTAGACCTCGCAAATAGTTTTTATAGACAACTAAAATTCCGCAAGCCGGTAAAACTGCTATTTTAAATCAGCTGCGGGTTTGTGGGTTTATTATGCAACTAATTAATAATGCTCATTGTCTGAAAACCCGTGCGACAAAAAACGTAAACAAACAGACGTCAACGGCCGCGCGCGGGTTTCCCGCCAGGCCCGCTAAACCTCCTTCCCCGCCGGCGCTAGTTGACATTTAGACGTTTTTATATTCAGAACACCATATTAGGTAGGTCATATAATTAACTGTTTCCCATAATTCACACAAATTTTTATATTTGGGTTTTAGTAGATAGTATTATTGTAGACTTGATGTAATTAAGATAATCGAGGTTACATTCATATGTATTGTAAGTCTTTCCTTTTTCTTTAATTGTAATTTGTATCAATGTATTCCTTGTTTGTGTGTCAAATAAATGAAATAAAATAGAACACCCGCTCACCCGGCAAACTTCAGCTTTGCAAAGTACAGCTTGAGAATTGAAATTGTTGAACAGCGCCACCTACTGAATCCATTGAATCTAAATCATTCTTGAATCTTCGGGAATGGACACAAAAAAATCACCGTTTGGATGGATACAGTTATTCACATACACATATTAAGAAAAATTATGAAACGTACATACACATAGTTAATTGAATATTCTTAATTGAAGGTTAATTATATACCTAATAGTTACTTTACCATTGATGATCATGGTCATGATCTTGATCAAACAAATGTAATAAATTTTATAAAATTTTGTTCCCATTGTAAATAGTAATAATTATTGCAAAATTTACGTGATCGTTATAACGATCACTTACGAGGTTCTAAAACTAAATATATGGGATTTGACATCAGATTCGTTAAATGATATACGAATTCATGTTTTATTGTGTCATTTTATTTTCGTCCTTCGTCTATATAAAGAGGAAAGATTTGTATTTTTGTATGTAACGAATAAACTCAAAAAGTACTGGACGGATTTTAATAATTCTTTTTTCATTAGAAAGCTACATTTTTAGCGCTAAATATACGCTATATTATATTAAAAAAAATTTAAAAAGAAAGAAAATAAACGTAATAGTCACCGGGGTTTGAACCTGAAATCGATCTTTTCCGTTGTTACCAATCTATATGATGCGGTTGTCATGGTAACAACATTGTTTGCAAATGGAAAATAAAAATTGTGAAATGTTATAAATACCGCATCGATATAAGTTTAAACTATTTAGATTAATATTTTGTATCCCAAATCGATAAATAAAATAAAAAATGAATTCGCGTTGCGGGTTCAGGGTTGTGGGTTCCACGTTACGGGTTCAGGATTGTGTAAAACTATTTGTATGCTTAACGAAGTGAGCACGGGTCAGCTAGTTAGTGATAATAGCAATGGCGTCTTGAATAAGGACACATGAAGTTTAGCTAATATCCGCGCAAACGTGCATCATTGTTTATATTTGCACAGATGTATCGCAAGTGTGTGTTTGTCTGTATGTCAACACGGGCTCTCCCGTGACGTCACAGGCGCTCTGTGTGCCATGTGTGGTGTGCGGCCCTAACGGACGGACTTCCCGAGATCAATATCGGTTATAAAAATAGAAGCACACGCCCGCATGTTCGCAACCACACGTCTTATCGCCTAGTTCGAGGCCACGAGTATGCACATTTTAAATGTTGTACTTTAGAAGAGCAATAATAATAATAATAATAATAATAATGATTCTTTACCTTACAATTGGAACCTAATTGTTTTCTTTATAAACATAGGGCTCTGGGCAATCGAAGACATGAATCGATGTAGGTGATATGTCGCAAAAAAATTACCCAGAAAATTGAGTTTAAACTGTCACTTAAATATGTTGTAACGTATACCGATTCATTGCGGCTGTAAATTTTTTAAACTATAGCGCCTGGCGGCGAACAAATTTTTCGTGACACCTCTGAGGCGCCAAGCGCCAGGGACTTTCTTGGCACCTCTCGCGCGCCATCCGCCATCAAGTGTAACTTATCGCTTTTTCTTCGGACACCACTTGTTATTGTTGTAGCCGCAACCCAACATCGAACGCGAGCGGTTATATAAGTTCGTTTTAAGTGTTTACATGTGATTACATACGTGTTTTTAACCGAAATGGAAGGTAAGTGACTTGATTAATCAGGTGTCGTAAACCTTTGTTTTTTGTTTGGCTGAATCCATGATTTGTGCTTATTAAATATCGAAATATTTCCGTGCTAGTCGTGTAAACCACAAAATCACTCAATAGGTTAAACAAGATACGAGTAGTTGGTTCCTCTTTGATACATTATGAAATACCTACCTAAAGATTAATAATATACCTTAATAATATATTATGATTTATTTTCGTATTTTCTAGAAAAAGAAAATTAATTCCTGAGTCACAAATAGAAACGCAGTGTGATGACGACTTCGAACAAAATTCCCAGACTTTTGATGATTGGGATCTGAATCGAGAATATCAAGAAATTGCAAATGATGAAGAAAATATAGACTGTAAGAAAATATGCAAAGCGGTTAAAAATAGCCACAAAAGATAATTCAACGTGCACGGAAAAGAAGATGGACATTAAAGATCAAGTTCCGGAGGTTGACGATATTCATGGGTGCAATTATTTTGGGCAGAGTCGTATCAAATGTTACGATTTGATATCGATAAAAGATATTATGTTATTATGCAGAAAATTATAGAAATGCTTAAGAGAAAATAAGCAGAAACGGGTCGATATGCATCGATCTGTATCTGCTTGTTGAGTTCTCTGTATCTTGTATGTTGATTACATTAATTAGTTGTATTGTTAAATTAAAAGGTAGTGCAAAGGGTTGTTTTAAATAAAAGTTGTTTATTTTAACATATATATACATATTTATTAAAACGTTAATTAAACTTATATCTAAGGTTGAATATAGAAATGATCAAACAGACTGATTATTATAAACATGAACATGTGACAATTGTTTAATAAACATCTATCAAATATGTATTTGTATTCATTGATACCTAAATATAAAAGGTTTAGTTTTGCAGGTAAACATTTTGGCACCCTCGGGCGCCATACGGGCATACGCCATTCACAGAAAATACCTATGGCACCTCTAGGGCGCCATCCGCACGGAATCGGTTAAGTACATTAATTCTAGAGCTACACCACTTTTCATACATTTCGGTAGCGTCGTCTTGCTATTTTAAGAACATTAACCCCCTGTTCTGTAAAGCTGAAATCAGTTAACCAGCTAACATTTGTGTTAACAAACCATTCTCAACACTCATCGGTGAACATCACTCGCAACTTCGCCCGTTACGTGCACATTTCAGAAATCGGGGGTTAGTTACTTACTAAGTCTCCAGTATGCGGCCAGGTATTTAACCTGCTAAAGCTAATTTTTATATTTGGGTTTTAGTAGATTCTATTACCTATTATAGACTTGGTGTAAATAAGATAATCAAGGTTACGTTCATCTGTATTGTAAGTACTTACTGTATAAATGTATTCCATGTTTGTGTGTCAAATAAATGAAATAGAATAGAACACTAGCTCATCCGGCTAAATTATTGACTTATGGACAGCAGCGCTACCTCCTGATTCAATAGGATATGTAAATAATTCTTGAATATTCTGGCGGCCAGTTTAAACTATCATGTCCCACCTTAATAATACTTACACAACTGATACGCTATTATCAGTGATACGTAGACAATACAATTATTGCATAAATGTTTGTAATCCTGCGGTGTGAAGTACGCTCCACGCCGCTGTACGTGTCTCGCCTGCACTGGTCCATGGAGGTTAAGGATGTAGTGGACTACATCCGTAAGAAGAGAATTTATTAATAAATAATAACAGGAAACACCACGGGCTAGAGAAATGCAAAATAAGTATTTGTAAAGTATATTGCCGCCCCGCAACTGTCCGATCAAATCGATGGAGACAACTGCAGCTTGACTTTGTGGGAGTACAAGTGGAAGCCCCAAAGGGAGATCTCCGACCGAGCGAGGTGATATTCTCGGTCAGGCCGAAGATTATAAATGATTGTATGGGAAAATTTATGATGTTGGGGCATTTCATAGAAGCATGAAAGTCAAAAGTAAGTCTTTCAGCGCTGGTAGTTTTACTATACTCGACATAGTGTATAGTATTCCACATAAGGGGTATGTGTATATATGCCTACATACACACCCTAATGCGGAATACTCCGCACGTCTGTGCGTCACGCGACGCAACTCCGAGTCACCGCGCCTGCAGGTGCGTGGTGACGCCACAGTACTCTACTTGTGACGTGACGGGATCCTGCCGGAGTTAGCGTCCGGGAGTTCTGTATACATTGCAGTCATCACTAGTGCACGTGGTCTCGCGGATGTAAACGGTGTGTCCACACGCCAGGTCGTGATGTACTTGCGTAGGGCAGTGACGCATCGGGTACACATACAACAAGTATGTTGTAGAAATCTACACCTACAATTTTTAAGACACGTAATGAGAGTCATCTGCCACTGAGGGTGGTACTATGTACAGGAGAAAATAAGATCCCATCAAGAGTTGGTGCTCAACCGGGAAGTCGCTGGTTTGACTCTCGCCGAAGAAAAAAAAAATCTGTTTTCCTGGGGTCATGGATGTGTATTAAATTTGTGTATTAAATATGAATAATATAATAAAAATCTTAAATATGCGTAATAAATTTCCATTGTCTGGTACCTGTAACACAAGTTCCTTGGATATTTAGCACGGGGCTAGATTGGCGTGGTGTGAAACGTCCATAGATATTATCCTTATACTTAAACATTAATACTATCAGCTGTTAAAATCTCTTAGCCTCAAAACGACACCGTATATCTTAATAATATATTTGCATTTCCTACAAAAAATCTCGTAGATCAAAAGTAATTAAAAGCCTTCGACACGAGGCTAAACATAAAATACTCGACCCGCGCGAGGTCCGAATTCGCGTACGAATTGACCTCTGCGGCGGCGCGAGGTCGGCTGCTGGTGCGGTCGCCGAGTGCTCGCCGAGTGTTCATTAACAGACCTCTTGACGAATAGTTATTAAAACCACATAAATAACAATATGTCAGGATACATAAGAAGTAGCTTTTTGCCTACGACCGCAACTCGAGAAGTTTAGCCCCATTATGTAAATAGCTTACGGCTTGTTTACGAACTTACTGTTTTTTTATTAAAATACGATCGACGATTTGGAGGAACAAACACATAGGCAGTCATAATCTTCACGATTTCTTTGGCTTTGCCTTAGTCTGGTAAAAAAGGAAATAATCGTCTTTTAGTGCTCGTAGCACAGCTAGCTTTGCCTGTGGTTTTGCTTGCGTTTTTCAATATTACAATTAGTTAGATTTCACCCCCTGGGCATTGAATGTTGCAATCTTTTCTCAGCACCTTCAAAATAATAAGAATATGTGAGGGGTATAAAACCAAAATCCTCTATAATGCTTCTGGACCAAATTTGAGTTAGTAGCACCGTTGGAAACCTCGTAGAAATTGCTTTTAAATGCTTGGCCAGTTTCATACCAAAACCCGCTAAAACATACATAAATCTGCCCACCAAAAATGTATTCAAAATCTAAAGCCCCTAACAATGCATGATACCAGTATCAAAATCCGATTAAGCTTAAACGTTTTTTGTGTCCTGTAATATTTTTGAAAAGTACGTTTTAGTGGGTTTTGATACTATACCCCTCATATGGGAAACTTAAGTTTCAGGTGATTGTTGTCGATCAATTAATCACATTTTATATATAAAAAAACGTTTTAATTCCAAATGGAACTTAACAAGCTATTTTCGGAAAGTCAACAAGAAAAACGAGCTACCAAAGCTATTTAGATGGACTAAAAATTTAAGTAAATAAACGATACTTAACCGTATAATATTATTTAAACGGGTATATAAATGGGGCAAGACTCAAAAGTCAAAGGGTTAGAAAATAGTTTGTATGGGTATTACTGAATATGGACACTTCGCACGCGTTGATGTCGGAACCGCCGCGCGCGCCGCCGCGCCGCAGCCAGCGCCCGCACCAGCGCCTCGATTTAATATGCCATCCATGAAGAAATACATTTATTGGATTTTTCAATAAGATCAATATTGAGAACAAAACTTTATCGTGTGCACAATAA
Source organism: Celastrina argiolus (assembly GCA_905187575.2). Taxonomy (NCBI): domain Eukaryota; kingdom Metazoa; phylum Arthropoda; class Insecta; order Lepidoptera; family Lycaenidae; genus Celastrina; species Celastrina argiolus. The sequence goes on along the minus strand of LR994591.1, from coordinate 593,751 downwards.
TCCGAATCTCGCGAAACCCACCGGATTCAATATTGATTCTAAATGATGGCATATGCCATCGCTATTATCACTTACGAAGTTCGAAAACAAAATGTATGGGATTTGACATAAACTTCACTGAGCGACATACGAATTTGCTTGTCAAATATGGAACCTTATATCAAATCCTATACATTTTGTACTCGAACTTCGTAAGTGATAATAGCGATGAAATATGCCATCATTTAGATTCAATATTGAATAGTAACGGTGGGCTTCGCGTGATTCGGATTTTTGTGCACACGATAAAGCTTTGTTCTCAATATTTATCTTATTGAAAAATCCAATAAATGTATTTCTTCACTATATTTAGTAGAGGATGGCAACTTTACAATTTCATTTTTTTTATTTTAACTAACCGATGCTATGTTTACCGTTTTATGTTCAACGTAATAAAAACTACATGGAAAATTATTAATGACGAGACTGGTAGAGTTCGTAATTCTAAAACTGATTACAAACTAAAAATTTATAATAATTTAATTAAAAATAGCGTGGATGTGGCACTCGTGTTTGAAATTTTTTTTTCTGATATACCTATCACGATCAATAAATCATTAAACTCTTCACAAGTATTAGCAGAGTCATTATTAAAAGAAAATGTGCCTGTTTGTGAAACTAATTTTAGATTTAAACGTGTAGATGAACAAGACGTTATAAAGGCTTTTAAAATGATAAACGTCAAGAAAACCACTGACCTGGGGTATATCTGTGTAGCGGTACACTACTAGCGCCACATCCTGCATCGCGCTATCGAAGTTTTCTAAGTCCGGCGCTATATATACGACATCTGAAAACTAGTACAGGTGGGCTTCGGCCTGACCGAGCATACCACCTCGTTCGGTCGGAGATCTCCCTTTGGGGCTTCCACATGTATCTCCTACAATTGGTGACCCCGACGTGATCTCCCACATTGGTGACCCTCGACAGAACACGCCTCCTTCATCATCATCACTCCCCGCCCCTCCGCACCTCACCAGCCAGCTTCAGCCACTTCGGGTACTTCGTCCACTAGCCGCAACGCAGCGCGTGGAATATTTCCTGATATGATGAAATACAGCAAAATAATTCCTCTTTTTAAATCAGGTGCTACAACAGAGCCCACTAACTTTAGACCCATTTCGGTACTGCCAATATTTAGTAAAATTTTTGAAAAGATAATTTTCTCACTCATATTATTTTCTAATACAAATAATTTATTACATTGTAAACAATATGGGTTCACTAAAGGAAAATCTACTACCGATGCTGGTATTGACTTACTATCTCATATTTATGATGCTTGGGAGAAGTCGTACGATGCATTGGGCATTTTTTGTGACTTGTCCAAAGCGTTTGACTGCGTACACCATGAAACATTGATAAGAAAACTGTATCATTATGGAATTAGAGGAAAACCTTTGGACCTTTTGACTTCTTACCTAAGTAATAGAATCCAGAGAGTTGATGTTAATGGAACGCGATCTTCAGGGTCCTTGGTTACAGTAGGGGTACCTCAGGGATCTATTCTTGGCCCATATCTGTTCTTGATATACATTAATGATCTGCCTTATACAATAAAAGATGATGAAGATTGTAGTATTGTACTATTTGCTAACGACACCTCGTTATTATTTAAAATTGATCGACGGACTACAAACTATGAAAAAATTAATAGTGCAATCTCAAGGATTGTTCGGTGGTGTAACGCGAATAATTTGAAACAAAATGTGTTAGATTCTCCCTACCAAATGTCAAAAAAGAAACCACAGATATTCAAATTAAAGGACAACACCTAGAACTTGTAGATTCAGTAGTTTTTTTGGGCATCACTTTAGACAGTAGGCTTCAATGGGACCCACACTTGGATGGCCTTTCGAAAAAACTAAGTTCTGCGGCATTTGCGATAAGAAAAATTCGTTACCTCACGGACACAAGTACAGCGAGACTGGTCTACTTCAGCTACTTCCATAGTGTTATGTCGTATGGCATTATGCTGTGGGGAGGTGCTGGAGAAGGCCGCCTTAATTCCGTATTTGTGTTGCAGAAGAGAGCGATTCGTTCTATCTATAGGATGGGCCCCCAAGAAACTTTACGCGAAAAATTTAAAAACATAAATATTTTAACAGTGCCAAGCCAATATATTTATGAGATCCTCATGTATACCCATCATCGCCTCCGTGGTCTAGTGGTTCAGAGCTTCGCTCTCGACCCGGAGGTCGTGGGTTCGATTCCCGCGTTGGAACAACAAAAAATGTTGTTTTCAAGTTTGGTTAGGACAATTCAGGCTGATCACCTGATTGTCTGACAAGAAAAATGATCCATGCGTCGGATGGGCATGTAAAAAGTCGGTCTAGCGCCTGATCTCTCGCTAGTCGTGTCGGTTTACCGTCCCACTGGGTTATGAGAGTAAAAGGAAGAGAGAGTGATTCTGTGTATTGCGCACACACTTGGGCACTATAAAATAACTCCTGCGTAGCTGGCCTGGTTTCAATGAAATCGGCTACCGACATCGAAATCGGTGAGGGGAGCTATTATATTATTATTATTATGTATACCCACAGGAATATCATTTTTTTTTCCTAAGAAAAGTAATAATATTAATAATATTAATACAAGAAATAAGGATAAACTCGCTTTGCCTACTTGTAGACTCCATAAGACTAATGTCTCTTTTAAAGGGCAATGTATACACTTTTACAACAAAGTTCCGAAGGAATTGCAACAATTATCAGTTAACAAATTCAAAAAGACTATTAAAAAGCAACTACAATGTAAAGCATACTATAAAATATTAGATTATTTACAAGATAAAAATGCTTGGAATATTTTGTTATTTTGTGTTATTATATACCTATAGACATTTTTATTATCTATACTTATAATAAAACTGTAGAGAGGTCAATTCTGTACATTGAATATTTTTTCAAAATACATATTGGAGGATGATTGGCGATCGATACTGATGCCAAAAATGCAATTAGTAAAATTTTTGTCTGTCTGTCTGTCTGTCTGTCTGTCTGTCTGTCTGTATGTGCGCGATAGGAACAAAAACTACTGAAGGGATTTTAACCAAACTTGGTACGATTGTAGCCCATATTCCTGGGCAGGTTATAGGCTATATAACATAACGCTACGATACATAGGAGCCGAGCAGTGACGATAAATTGGAAGCAAGTCGGAGGAATCGCGGGCTGCGGACGAACGGTTCATGCGGGGGGCGCGGGGGGATCGCTTACACAGTGACGCGAAGCAATAGAATGTGGCACTAAAGTAGATTAGAACTTGAAATAAGTACCTAACAGATTTTTTTTTCTGAGAAGAGTGTTTCCACAGTGTCATAATAATATAAAAATTGTATTTTTGAACTTGCTTCACAAATTGAAATAAATTATCATTTATTGTATAAATCAACTTAATTAACTGTATTATTAAAAGAAAGCCTTTCGCGATAATCTAAAAAAACGGGCAGTTAAGCGGTTTTTGGTAAACTATTTATACCATCACGGTATTAATCCTCATCATTTTTAATACGTTAGTTGGCTTAAGAATTTCATGAAGACTATATTTGCCCTTTATACCTAGCAAGTATAATTAATAGTTTAGGAGATAATATAGCAAAATTAAAATCGTTTCGCCGTGATTCGACCGCCGCGCCGCATCGCGGGCCGCGGCGCCGCGCGATACAGGCTCATGCGTGACGTCTTACATCCGAGTCGGGGTGTAGTGTAGGTATCAGATGCTGGTAGGTAGGAATTTTGGCGAAGGTCAACCAAAGGAACTCCACCCCACTGCTGGGTAAAAAATACTATTAAAATGTGCTAACAGGCAGTACCGGTAGTATGAATTTATATAGATGTCGCTTTGATTTGAAGATATATGACAATAAAAAAAATACTGGACGTTTGTATGAAGCGCGGCGGGAACCGCGCTGCTTCAAGCATTCAAATTTATTCTTTTTTTATTTTATATTTTGTTTAAAACAAAATTTCATTTATTTATATTATTATTATTTTTAATCTTAGGGTAGGTTATAAAAAACGCTACTAAAGCCGATCGGCGCGGCGCGCCGAGCTGGGGCCTAACTCTCCAAACTGATTCGATTTTAATTCAGAGTCGATCGTGCCGCATACTCCCGAAGAAATTGACGTTTGTTTATTTTTATTCTCTGTCGATTGATATGGTCTGGTGTACAAAAAGTTACGTTCTAACGGTTTTCTTTAACCTAATTAATTTCAAAGTAATCTACCAAATAAAACACCAAAAACCGTTAAGATCGAACTGATTCGATTCTCAGTTGTGTCGAGAGTAAGCCTGCTGGATCCTCGGCGGGGCGTGCCGCTGCGCCCATGTCTAACCGAGAGTTCCGTTTTAAAGACCTTAGTAATTGCAATATAAGTTTAAATTTAATAATACTTTCAAACATTAATGACAAAAACGGTAATAAGTTGAAAAAATTGAAAATATTTTTATGGTTTCGCAATTTATCCTATGTCGTTTAAATTTGATATGAAGCAACATTTTAATAGTGCATTAAGATGTTGCTTCATATCAAATTTCTATTCCCGGGAAGTACCCTTTAGATTTTGGTTACCTTTGGCGTGTCGAAAATTGCGAAAATTAGCGATATAAACGGCTGAATCTTTGGGTAGATGTGGCCAAGATGCCTGTTTCTTTTCACAGCCAGAAGGGACAGTAGAGCTGAGTTTTTAATATGATTTTTAGCTTGATACCTACACGTGTTAAAGTTTTGACACCCAGACAGACAGACGGACATCGAAGTTAAATACTTTACTAAATTAACGTGAAAAATTGTCTGGGTCTATACGGTGCATTCGAATAATATTATCCTAACTTCGAATACCTTTGCTGACTTCTACATATTGTTCGAAGGCCTACTTCTTTTGCCGAGCTCCGAAAGGATAGTAATATATTATTATTATACCCTGCATACCAAGAGGCTTGCCGGGTACGTGTCTTGCTGGATCGGGATCAACACTGGGATGCACTGGGAAGTACAGCTATTAGCGAAAGTTCTCAGCGGTTGCGCCAATAAACTAAAAATATATTTAAAAATACTTAAGTGCCCTAAATCACTTTTCCACGCGTACGAAGTCGCGGGCACAGCTAGTTATAAATATAGGTACTATTGTTACTCTTTTTAAATATATTATTATGTAAACCTTTTGACATGTCCAAATTTTGTATTGTGCAAATTATGGAAATAAATAATGTTGACTTTGACTTTGACTTACTTAAACCCTTTTTCTTATATTATTCACACGAGTGTAAAAATTGCTTCAGTATTGGACTAATCATTTTAATATAATAATAATTCTGTAGAGCCTGCTACCGACTACAGCGATATGCAAAAATAAGTAATATTGAATTTAAAATGTGGTTCTAAAGATAACTACAGTTCCATTGAATGACGTCATCGCTGAACTCACATTTCCCAGAAAGGTATTTAATGAATGAATCTTCGCGTATACTCGTACGGTTAACAAAAAGTGACCAGACGAGCTTGCGCCACGAGGCGCACCTCCAGGCTGGAGGCCAGGTCCAGGGCCCATTGACTAACGGACGAGGAATGTTTCCCGCCGCCGGACCACAGGGTGATGGCACTCAGAAGACGAGCGCCATACATTGACGACCTCCGTAGCGCAGTGGTTCAGCGAGTTGGTGCTCGACCGAGAGGTTGCGGGTTCGAATCCCGCCTAGGGAACAAAAAGTTTTCAATGTTCCTGGGTCATGGATGTGTATTAAATTTGTGTATTAATATAATAAAAATCTTAAATATGTGTATAGTATAAAAGTATTAAATTTATATAATATATTTCCGTTGTCTGGTACTTGTAACACAAGTTCTTCGGATACTTACCACAGGGCCAGATTGACGTGGTGTGAAGCGTCTATAGATATTATTATATTGTATTGTACATTAATTCCGCACTCGAACATGTGCGATGTTCGAGTGCGGAATTCTGTTTCAGTTCTTTCTGTTTCTCATTCTGTTAGAGAGTTTCTTAACTTTCTTACGCCGGTTCTTCTCGGCGGGCTAGGGTTGATATCAAACGCTGTGGTACAGCGCTGCATCTATCTGTCTCACCGCGGCTAAGGCCTCGTTATAAAACAATCTCAGTCGCAACCTCTACTTGAGAATCTATTTGACAGATAAAACAAGGTTTCGTTTAACTTTTAACTTAATTAATGTTACATAGTACCTACTTCAATTTGTTTTCTTGTTATACCGTAATATTCGTATTATAGATCAGCGTTTGAGCGCGACCCGGCACCGGGCTATCGAAATAAAAATCCCGGGTCGCAACATTCACGCCAAAATAATACCTAATATCGCGCTATAATTTAGTAATTAAATTGGCTATACGAAAATATTATAAAATAGCATTTTTACTATTAATATTTGTGTACTATAATCTAATCTAATGAAACTTGCTTGAGTTTAAAACTGTACAATGGGGCATTTCACGTCAAGCGGACAAGAGAAAAATAAAGTCGGAACTTGGATTTTGTTCACAATTGGATCAATTGCACTTCCATAGGACCTGAATTAATGTACGTCTTTATTTTTCTTTTTTATGCCGTTGTTACGAATTTCTCAAAGAATCATCAAAATTTGAAAAGCTGATTTTTCGAAAGCTGTTAATGAAAGTAATTAGATGGAATAAGGAATGAGTAAATAGTGTTTTTTGAGTATTTTAATTGATTTTCTAGAAAATAAATGGATTAGAAAAAAAAAAAATTAGTAGGTACAGTAAACCGGAAGTTATAATAAACTTCGATTTTTTTTTCAATTGGGCGAATTTTTCGTTTTTTTATTTTAACCTTTAACCATGCCCTGCGGTATGAATATATTATGTAAAAAAATAAGTTCAATATTACCTTCCGGTTTACTGTACGAAAAATATTTTTTTTTCTAATTTCCATTTATTTTCTAGAAAAACGATTAAAATACTCAAACAAACACTATTGACCTATTTATTATTTATTCCATCTGAATACTTCCATTATCAGCATTTAAAATTTTTATGATTCTTTGATGGCGCATAATTTTGTAACTAGGCATAAAAAAAGAAAAATAAGGATGTACATTTATTCAGGTCCTATGGAAGTGCAATAATTGATCCAATTATGAACAATATCGAAGATCTGACTTTATTCTTCTTGCCCGCTTGACGTGAAATGCCCCACATACCTACTAGTTGTCTCGCCGAACTTGGTGTTACATTATAATTCAGTTTCTTGATGTACTCACAGCAGCGCCTCCTCCTCGAGAGCCGCTCTATCTATTAGTGAATATGAGGGAATCGGAGCAGTCTTTGACTCGCAAACGGACAGACAGATGCAGCAGTGGACTTTGTATTATTATATAATATACGGATGGTACAGGTTTGTCGGCAACTGCAGGCTCACACCCGACATAAATCGAATCAGTTTGTAGATTAAGGCCCCTGTATACGCATAAGCTTGCCTTCTGTCTTTCTTTATTCTGTGGTGGAGGAGCTCGTCGCCAGAGGTTTTGCGTGGAATGTAGCGGCGGCGGCGGCGGCGGCGGCGGCGACGGCGGCGGCGGCGACGGCGGCGGCGGCGGCGCGCGGATATACGGACAGTGCGTCATCACTTTCTCGGAGACTTTGATCCCGGCGACTGGCTCCGACGGGCCACACGGTGAATTGATTCATGAGGGTGCCCACGCCCGGGGGTGTAGGAAATTTAATCGAATATGTTTTTCATTAATATTTGTTCTGAACGATATGTGCGTCGCACTATTGCAATCAGTATGTTCTATATTTCTCCTACAAAAAGCCGGACACTGATTATCGCTCTTGGGTAGTCCCCTAAACGATTATTTAATCATTAATCTTAGATGACTCGGCAAAAATTATCCAATTATGAATATGAATTTCATCAATTCCCATTTCAGTTGACAAAAATCGATCTCCGTATCTAATAGCTAATCTCCTATAATATTCTAGTATATTATATTCTCATTTTGAGTTTATAACCAAATACCTCCTTAACGGTTAGACCGATTTTTATGGACTCAGTCCCTAGAATAGGTCGTACACTATTCCAAGTTACGGCATTGAGGGGTTGAATATTCTCCATACATCAGCTGACCTTCTACTTTCAAGTATATAAAATTGTTATTCCTAACGATTACACCGATTTCTGAAATCCCTACTGTAGCAGTTGCGATGACTGCTTCTTCTTCAGAGGGCAACCCTAACTGTACAGGTAAGATCGTGGATGTGAGTTTTGAAGCGAGAAGGAGAAAGTTAGGAATGGAGTTATAGAACCCCGCTCGCTCCCCCAAAGTATGTCGTAAACTAATCCGACAAGAGATAATGTAAGAACGTTAGCTGGGTCAGCCCGCGTATGACGCCGCACACGCCCTAGTGTAGTCTGACACGCACTTCCTCGTACGTTCCGCTCCACACGAGCTCGGCCGCGCTAATTGCACCGATAACGGCTGCACCGGGCCACGCGCCCGGCCGCACGTAGGCCCGGGACCGCGCCCACGCCCGGCCCTACCCGGGACCAACGAAGCCTGTATTCCGCGGGCATGGGCTGCGTCACCGAAAGTGCCCGTGACTAGAATACGCGCAGTTCACCATACAATTAAATCGGAACCGTAACAAGGTAAGGAGTAAATGTTACATTCCGTAAAAGAAATCACGTAAAAAATAAGTGTCTTCGGCTTCTGTAAGGCGTAGTGAGCGAAGTTGTTGCGAGTACTTGCGAGTGATGTTTACCAATGAACCGTGGCTTTGTTAAGTCAAGTGTTAGCTGATCGACGATTTGATCAGCCTTTCAGAAACCGGGGTGAATATAATTTAGACGATAACACATTAGAGTGCAGTATAGGAATAACTCGTTGATAAAAACAGCCGATCTTAGTAAAATCCTTCACGCCTACTTTAGAGATAATGAAGTATAGGTTGAGTGAACGCGCCGCGTCCGGACTCAACTTTAAGTTTTGTTACACCGGAAAATACGGATATTTCGGAACTGGCAGTGGGCATCTGGTACCTCCCGGGTCACTCCCGAGCGGCCGTGACCGGCATACTCGGGGATACGCGGACCATTGTGACACCGGGAAATACGAAGTACCCGAATACTCGTGTGCTACACATGCGGGTAGAATAGTAATACAGTAGACTGTTCGCCAGTCCGGTCACGACTGACCAATCTCGGATGACGTGAACCTTCAATTTCATCTGAAAACGCGATCAGTGTGCTGAGTGCCATTTATCGTCACTACTCACCGTGACTGAATCGATGCCATAATAACGCCTTTATTCTATTTCCAATTTACATACAAATCATACATAATATTTAATTTTCATATGACATATAAACTCAACCCAGCAATATGATAGCATACGCTAATTAAAAAAGACCTATTACAGGCTAATAAATTAATGAGTGATAATACTTTAGGGTATATGGGTCCCGCGCAAGCGCTAGTACTTCCACAGTATACTCTACATAGGAGGCACGTATACATGTCGCAGTCATCTTATTGAATCTAGTTATTTAATTGAATCACTAGGCGGTTATATAATGGCGTCAAACAGCTCGTACAGATAGCAATGTGTTGAAATAATTTTTTGATTAATTTACTTTAATAATAAATTACTAAAATATTAAATGGCTGTCCTAATCTCGGATTCTAAAATTTGTTGGTAAAAACAGGATTCAATGAAAGCGCTAGTCATTCAATTAAATGACTGCGACATATACACAGTACACACCCTAAAGTATCATCAATCATTTATACACCTTGTATAATTACTTTGAACTTATTATTATAATTTAGCCATATTTGCCACTAGGGGCGTTGTTTTGATGCCCTATCGGAGTTATCTATCCGGCGAGTAGAGACAAAAATTTGCACATAACACGCGGTAATATAGAACGCGTATCGCTGTAACACCGGAAAATACATTGTACGGTTAACACAAATTACCCAAATGGAGCCGCTCGTAGAATAGTAATACACACACGTGTAGAGTAGAATGTAATTAGTGGTACCTCGCTAGTCGTGGCGCGTCACTGACAAATCCCCAATGATGTTTGTGAGAAGCCTTTAGAAAGACGTAGTGTCTTCCTAAAGGTTAAAGAAATCCTATCGAAACTTTCCCACTAGCTCTGCTCGCGACTTCGCTCGCGTGGTTTTTGAGTGACTTACATAAACCGTTTATGCAGCGCATGCAACGAAAGTCCCCAAATGTGAATAATTTTCCCCGTTTTTGCAACATTTCTCACTGACGCGTCGCTCCTATTGGTTGCAGCGTAATGTTATACAGCCTAAAGCCTATTTTTTTTTTATTGTAACAGTATTTATGGCCAGACTAGGTAGATTGACCGCTTAAATTAATTTTTGTTTTAGCCTTAAAAACCTAGTGCAGATAATAGAGCAAGCGAAAACTGCTTACTTAATAAAAAATATGTTTATAAAACCCCTATTTAAACGTACTTTCACTGCATAACATGCCGCACCGGGTTATGGCCCTTAAAGCCCTTGAACTAATACGACGCGGGTCAATCCATTCGCGGTCGTGGGCGGCACCCGCGGCAGGCGACCACGGGCTAGTCTAGATAGAGTTTAGACGAGACACGCAACTTTATCATAACTTGAATCACGAAATCATAAAGTAAAATAATATGGTAAGTTAGTCACAACAAACCAACATTTTAACGGGATATTGACGCATCATTTGCATCATACTAGATGGGTAAGCATTGCCGAAATATGAAGAGTCGCCCGCGTAAAATTAGTAAATTAAATGTTTTTTTTTTTATTTATGTTATTATATCCCCTTGGTAAACGTAGAAATAAAATTATTTAAGTACCATTAAAAATAATGTAGATATTAAACTATTAAATATATTTTGCGAACGAGAAGGGGACAACCGATTATATCACGTTGTGAACCCTACATAGTAAACCTGTAGACAAATATCGTTTTGTAGGAAAGAGGTGGATAATTTTATTTAATTGCTTAAAACTTAAGTGTTTTAAAACTAATCTCAACTATTATTTTAGATTTTGCTAATCTTTTTTATTTTCTTCTTAATGAGTCCAAAAGTAAAAATAATTTAATATTCATTAAATTACCCAATTATGTTTCTGGCAAAAACTTGTATGGTGATAATGTTTTAGTAATATACCTACCGTCCATCTCTGTACGTTTACAAATTTTGCGACGAGTCTCACACATATTTTCATCCCCAATTTAGGAAAGAGGGGAACCAGGACAAAAGGTAGCCTATGTCACTCTTCATACCTTCAACTATCTCTACTTAAAAAAAGTTATCGCGCCTTTTTGGCGTGAAAGACGGACAAACAGATACATACACATTACGCACACCTTCCCAATTATAATATTAAGTATGGATGACGTATATTGACTCAAGGCGAGCCCTATAGTGTACATCATCATCATCATAGTCTAGTGACGCGGCCGCGTGGGTGTGAGCGGCGCCCTGCTATGGACAACGGGCCCTAATTGGAGTGCGTGCGTGTTGGGAAGTTCCGCCGAGTTTCTACATGCCGTTGAAGAGTACTTTAGGGTTTTTGTCGGTGGGTAAACAAACCTTAAGACGTTCAATGGGCATTGTATAATGTATTACAACTGTTATTTAACACATATTTTATTATTAGACCTATGACGTGCGTTCATGTTTGCTACACGTGTAAAACACAATGGTGTTTGAGGCAAATGTGTTCCATTATTAAAACAATGTAATGTCAAAGTCGCAATGACATATTATTAAGTCATTGTGACATTCATGCGTAAAATAATTATCCCTGTGTTCCAGTAGCTGATAGTAAACGAAAATAACGTTTTTTTCGTTCAGATTCGCGTTTCTTTAGCACTTTAAAGAATCATTATGATCGTTTTGAACTGTTCTTACTCGTGTTCCACAAGCAGCTGTCAGCTGTCAAAAACTGTTCAAAACGCTCAGAATGATCCCATCTTGTTTTTGACGTTTACTTAGATTTCACTGATCTCGTTGTTATTTTTAAGTTATGGATCGAGCTAATTTATTATAGATTATTTAATAATGTAGTTATTATTGTTAATTTAAAATAGAAATAGAATATAAGAGATAAAAAGGAAATGTTAAATTTTGACATCTGTCAGTCGTTCCACTAGCAGTAAAGTTTGTTAGAAACGTTCAGATCGAAAATTTCATTATTGTGCTAAAGAAACGACTGTGTGCGTTATGAATGATCTGAGCGTTCAGTGTAAAAAGAGGGCCTAAAGGAACACGCCCTATAGTAGAGGTGGGTTATACTTATAACAGGTTCAATATCTGTTATAACTGTTACTGTTATATTACAATACGTATTATGAGTACCTGCTAAAAATCTGCTTATTTTCACATGAACGGTGTTCCGAAATTGAGTCCTCAACCATTTACCAATTTAATGCCACTGTAAACGACTAGTACGGTTGCCCATCTACAACTTACTTTTTGTAGGACTGATAATCGGTTTTCACTCTGTGGTTTTCACTTACAAAAAATCGGTCAGTGCCGCGGGTGGGCCCCCGATTTTGTCATCGTTTGTTTGGAAGCAATCGTAAACACGTATTCACTTCAAAAGTATTATTTCTCATATCTCATATATTTAAAATCCATCATGTCGCTCTAGTTACCTGCATGACTGGCAAAAACCCGCCCGGCAAAAGTCCGCTTACGTCTCACACATTACACCGTTTACGTCCTAAAGTAATCCGTCACTTTCCGTCCGCACCGCCGCCGCCGGAGGCACGTACTGTGACGTCACGCGACGTCACCGGCCGCGGCCTCGTAGGGCGCAGGGCTCGGGGACTCCCCGCGCGAGTGTTGACAACCTTGTGACGCTGTGACGTCTCGCGCGCTCACGAGCGTGACCTACACTTCGACAGGCTATTTCCTAAACAATATCTTAGCAATACTATGTGTATGTCAATAGTATTGCTAAGTGTAGTATTGCTAACAGTTTAAAAGTGTTAATATTTATTTGATAATATCCCAAAAATGACGGAGATACACGTTATTCAAATGTATTTCGAAAGATAGAGAAATAAAGGCAGTGTGACGTCGACGTTGCGATAGTTCGGCGAACATAATATTTCGTAGCCAATATCGTTTTACGAGAAAGATTGTCCATCTTTTTTTGATTTCTTATTTTTATAATCGCGTGCACAGAATTAACTTTCTTTTAGATATCAGTTTAACTGTTTAACTTACATTTAACTTTTCCCGATCCGTCGATATTTTGTTACCTACAAAGATATCGACGGATTCAGAACAAACCTTTCCCTCCAATCTATACATATAATAAATCTGTAGAGGAGTCGTGTCTGTACATTGAAGATATTTGAAAAAAAATATGATAGGGGACCTTTATTTACGCAATAGTACCCAAAACTATGATTTTTTAAATTTTTGTCTGTTTGTCTGTTTGTCTGTTTGTCTGTTTGTCTGTTTGTCTGTGGGTTTGTGCACGCTAATCTCAGAAACGGCTTATCCGATTAAGATGTACTTTTCACTAATATATTGCGGCAAGCTTCACTTAACATTTAGTGTTTGTTTTATGTAAATCGGTTCATAAATAAAAAAGTTATGACAATTTTAAAAGATCATGTCGTTTTTGCTGGACGTTTGTAGGAAGCGCGCGGCGGGCCCGGGACGCGCGCCGCCGCGCCGCTTCAAATTGTATTCGCAGCAAACGCACCGGGGCCGCGGGGGTGACTTTTATTTGTTAGTTTTAGGCTTGCTAGGTAGGGACAGTCTAAGATTTTTTTTCTTGAGTTTATTATGAAAGTTATTTGTATAAAATCAGTTAGTACTTTTACTGTAAAGTCCTTTGTGATAAGTAGGTACTGTATACATATTTGTAAGCGTAGGTTAGTAATAAGTAAATAAATAAAAACCGGCCAAGTGCGAGTTGGACTTGCGCACCGAGAGCTCCATACAAACCTGATTGACATAGAATTTTGATTTGGTTACAGCTTGAATATATTAGAGACCTAAGTATTTGTTATAAGTTTCAATTATACACATTCATGACAAACGGTACTAAGTTTAAAAAAATCAAAATATTTTTACTATCTATATAATGTTACTAAAAACGTATGGTTTTAGACGTTGCTTGGTTTCAAATTTTATGATTTTGAGTTCACGGGAAGTACCCTTTAGGTTTTGATTCCCTTACGAATGTCGAAAATGACGAAATTTAGCGACAAACCTAAGCAACTGCTTTTGGTTGCATTGGCTAAGAGGTCTGATTTTTTCACTGCTTCAAGGAACAGTAGGTATCCTGAGTATTTTATATAATTTTCATCTTGATACCTACACGCGTTTCTGAGTAAAAGGGTCTTGACAGACAGACGGACATGGAAATGATCTTATAATAATATGTGTTTCGTTTTTTCCTTTTGAGGTACGGAATTTTAAAAACAGTTTTAAGATTTTCATAAATATATTGCTCTTTATTTTGTTTTTTCTATTTTATAACATAATATACCTACATACGTTAAAAAACATCTTGATAGTTACTAAACTGTGTTACAGGGGAAAACTGTTGATACAACTCGATTCCAATCGAGATACCTTTTGAAATTCTAGCCTTTTGCGGCCTGTCCTGGATATGTGTTAACAGATTATTATGGGTTTTTTTGCCAAATATCATAATATTGATAGAGTATTCTCATATACAAATCTATCTTACAAGCGATAGCGCGATGCAGAGCAGACCATAATAGCGACATCTATACGCCAAATGCCGTACTTTTAATACAATTATAGCAAAGTTGAGTTGAGTAGAATACGCTATCCGAGAGTTAAACTCAGTATGCATCATTAGCAATGTATAATATTATTTTGCATTGTATATTATAGTTCTCATACTACAGCCTACTATTACTGTACATTTTATAGTCTTCTTTGTCCAAATTATGTATTCGATAACTGCATAATACATAGAATTTTGATTAACATAAGTATTGTGTTTACAGTTAAACTAAAAAAGTTATGTCAATATAAGTTAGATTTATGTTTTTCTTGATATTTTTATTTCTTAGTTTTTATTATGGACCGAATGGTTTTTATGTTAGGTACAACTTAGGTTTGTTTTCTTTCTTTTGGTACTTTCTATATTTTGCTACTTTTCTGTATAAAATCAGTACTTTAACAGTGAAGTGATTTATAATCAGTACCTACATGTTTGGTTATTAATAAATAAAAAACCGGGCAAGTGCGAGTCGGACTTACGCACCTAAAGGCTAAAATACCGCAAAATTTTGCGGCGCGCTGTCTTAATATCATTGTCGCCACACCAGCAGCGTCGGCGTGGAAACGATCATCGTCTGCAGTCGCTGCGGCGCAAAATCCATACAAATCTTAGTACTAGATGTTCGTCGTGTATGTGAGCGTACTATCAAGTAGTCCCGTTCGCATTATAGTAATTATACACGGTCGTTTGTCAAGCTGGTAGTAGGAATTGTCAACATAAAGTAGTTTTTTAAATACCTCGACGACAGTTTTTATAACTAAAAATATTTTTAAAACAGATTTATTATAACACTGCCCTAAATTACTTTTCCACGCGTACGGAGTCGCGGGCACAGCTAGTATATTATATAATTATTATTGTATTAGCTATGTATAAATGTAAACGTATTGTATGCATGTAACCTACTACATGTACATACATACCTACTTATTATATTAATTATTTGGATGTAAGTAGGTATACATTTTGTCTTTAGTCTAGATAGATGTAATGTTAATACAGTATGCGATAGTGCACGTTCTACCTGTTATTTTATTAAACAAATTACCATAGTAACGATGATTCTGTATACGATTGTAAAAACGTTGCATCCGACAACAACACTTTCTCAAGATTTGTTAAGCTCGAAAGCTCTACATAACCCGAGTATGATTCACTATACTGTAGTATATATTAGATATACTACAGTATAGTAAATTATTTATCGAATCCAATACCTAGTCAAATATAATTAATTAATACCATTATTACTAAACGATAACAAAACCGGTTATGTTAATCAAATCAGTATACTGTACCAAGTATCGTAACTCGTTGTACGTGCGGGGCGTTTTGAGTTTGTACTAATGACGACGGGTTGGCGAACAATGACAATAATTAATGTAAATCCCGACCACCCCATACAAGTGACACTCTTAAATTTAAACAGGGGCCTTACTTCCAAACTGATTCGATTTTGATTCAAATTCGACCGTGCCGCGTACTTCCTAATAAATTGACGTTTTAGTTAGTTTCAAGTAGTAATCCACCAAAAAAAATAACAAAATCCGTTGAGATCGAACGGATTCGATTATCGATTATGTCGGGGTTAAGCCTACAGAAGCGATACACGTTTCATAGAATCTTTTCGCAAACATATTGTCGCGGACCGCGGTATTAGCGAATTGTGTTGGTAGGTACCTCATAATCACATTAATGTCATCTTTCCTCCCACATTTCTTGCAACTAAAGATAAAGATATTCTTAGTATTACTAAGTAAATGATGCTAAAGCAAAGGTTTTGTTTCAATTATTGCACTGTTTCTGGGGGCTGTCACAGTTACCTATAACTGAATATGTATTGAGTATTCAGTAGGTAACGTTGGGAGAAACGTAGGTAATCTGTAAACATCGTTACGTAATTAGTAGTTTGAAATAAATAAATTATTATCTTAATATTATTAGCATAGGTGTAAGATTAAGGTTCATTAAGGACTGACATATCTACACTGTGAATCAAAAGTCCATATCATAAAAAAATTACATTCCATAACTTTACGAATATAATACTCGCGGAGTAGCTGTCAATCGTTCCTAATTAATTCATATACTACTTGTAGGTACCTTATACTAGGTACTTTAGCATAATGCAGTGAAACTATATTTATATAAAACTTAAATTGTGTTCGCTTTATCATTAAATAACTGAATATTTAATGACAAAGCGAACTACTGCCGAATTGTAACCTAATGGGTATCGTAAGAGAATTGTATGAACATCATGGCAACGCGCATACAATTGACAATCGATAACGTTTTACGAATACGTAATGCATGAAAATAAAACACCAATAATAAAAATGAATTGTATGAATGGAATAGCGTTTTCTCCGTATGAATATGTACTAGCTGTGCCCGCGACTCCGTACGCGTGGAAAAGTAATTTAGGGCAGTGTTATAATAAATCTGTTTTAAAAATATTTTTAGTTATAAAAACTGTCGTCGAGGTATTTAAAAAACTACTTTATGTTGACAATTCCTACTACCAGCTTGACAAACGACCGTGTATAATTACTATAATGCGAACGGGACTACTTGATAGTACGCTCACATACACGACGAACATCTAGTACTAAGATTTGTATGGATTTTGCGCCGCAGCGACTGCAGACGATGATCGTTTCCACGCCGACGCTGCTGGTGTGGCGACAATGATATTAAGACAGCGCGCCGCAAAATTTTGCGGTATTTTAGCCTTTAGGTGCGTAAGTCCGACTCGCACTTGCCCGGTTTTTTATTTATTAATAACCAAACATGTAGGTACTGATTATAAATCACTTCACTGTTAAAGTACTGATTTTATACAGAAAAGTAGCAAAATATAGAAAGTACCAAAAGAAAGAAAACAAACCTAAGTTGTACCTAACATAAAAACCATTCGGTCCATAATAAAAACTAAGAAATAAAAATATCAAGAAAAACATAAATCTAACTTATATTGACATAACTTTTTTAGTTTAACTGTAAACACAATACTTATGTTAATCAAAATTCTATGTATTATGCAGTTATCGAATACATAATTTGGACAAAGAAGACTATAAAATGTACAGTAATAGTAGGCTGTAGTATGAGAACTATAATATACAATGCAAAATAATATTATACATTGCTAATGATGCATACTGAGTTTAACTCTCGGATAGCGTATTCTACTCAACTCAACTTTGCTATAATTGTATTAAAAGTACGGCATTTGGCGTATAGATGTCGCTATTATGGTCTGCTCTGCATCGCGCTATCGCTTGTAAGATAGATTTGTATATGAGAATACTCTATCAATATTATGATATTTGGCAAAAAAACCCATAATAATCTGTTAACACATATCCAGGACAGGCCGCAAAAGGCTAGAATTTCAAAAGGTATCTCGATTGGAATCGAGTTGTATCAACAGTTTTCCCCTGTAACACAGTTTAGTAACTATCAAGATGTTTTTTAACGTATGTAGGTATATTATGTTATAAAATAGAAAAAACAAAATAAAGAGCAATATATTTATGAAAATCTTAAAACTGTTTTTAAAATTCCGTACCTCAAAAGGAAAAAACGAAACACATATTATTATAAGATCATTTCCATGTCCGTCTGTCTGTCAAGACCCTTTTACTCAGAAACGCGTGTAGGTATCAAGATGAAAATTATATAAAATACTCAGGATACCTACTGTTCCTTGAAGCAGTGAAAAAATCAGACCTCTTAGCCAATGCAACCAAAAGCAGTTGCTTAGGTTTGTCGCTAAATTTCGTCATTTTCGACATTCGTAAGGGAATCAAAACCTAAAGGGTACTTCCCGTGAACTCAAAATCATAAAATTTGAAACCAAGCAACGTCTAAAACCATACGTTTTTAGTAACATTATATAGATAGTAAAAATATTTTGATTTTTTTAAACTTAGTACCGTTTGTCATGAATGTGTATAATTGAAACTTATAACAAATACTTAGGTCTCTAATATATTCAAGCTGTAACCAAATCAAAATTCTATGTCAATCAGGTTTGTATGGAGCTCTCGGTGCGCAAGTCCAACTCGCACTTGGCCGGTTTTTATTTATTTACTTATTACTAACCTACGCTTACAAATATGTATACAGTACCTACTTATCACAAAGGACTTTACAGTAAAAGTACTAACTGATTTTATACAAATAACTTTCATAATAAACTCAAGAAAAAAAATCTTAGACTGTCCCTACCTAGCAAGCCTAAAACTAACAAATAAAAGTCACCCCCGCGGCCCCGGTGCGTTTGCTGCGAATACAATTTGAAGCGGCGCGGCGGCGCGCGTCCCGGGCCCGCCGCGCGCTTCCTACAAACGTCCAGCAAAAACGACATGATCTTTTAAAATTGTCATAACTTTTTTATTTATGAACCGATTTACATAAAACAAACACTAAATGTTAAGTGAAGCTTGCCGCAATATATTAGTGAAAAGTACATCTTAATCGGATAAGCCGTTTCTGAGATTAGCGTGCACAAACCCACAGACAAACAGACAAACAGACAAACAGACAAACAGACAAACAGACAAAAATTTAAAAAATCATAGTTTTGGGTACTATTGCGTAAATAAAGGTCCCCTATCATATTTTTTTTCAAATATCTTCAATGTACAGACACGACTCCTCTACAGATTTATTATATGTATAGAAAATTATATAATTATTATTGTATTAGCTATGTATAAATGTAAACGTATTGTATGCATGTAACCTACTACATGTACATACATACCTACTTATTATATTAATTATTTGGATGTAAGTAGGTATACATTTTGTCTTTAGTCTAGATAGATGTAATGTTAATACAGTATGCGATAGTGCACGTTCTACCTGTTATTTTATTAAACAAATTACCATAGTAACGATGATTCTGTATACGATTGTAAAAACGTTGCATCCGACAACAACACTTTCTCAAGATTTGTTAAGCTCGAAAGCTCTACATAACCCGAGTATGATTCACTATACTGTAGTATATATTAGATATACTACAGTATAGTAAATTATTTATCGAATCCAATACCTAGTCAAATATAATTAATTAATACCATTATTACTAAACGATAACAAAACCGGTTATGTTAATCAAATCAGTATACTGTACCAAGTATCGTAACTCGTTGTACGTGCGGGGCGTTTTGAGTTTGTACTAATGACGACGGGTTGGCGAACAATGACAATAATTAATGTAAATCCCGACCACCCCATACAAGTGACACTCTTAAATTTAAACAGGGGCCTTACTTCCAAACTGATTCGATTTTGATTCAAATTCGACCGTGCCGCGTACTTCCTAATAAATTGACGTTTTAGTTAGTTTCAAGTAGTAATCCACCAAAAAAAATAACAAAATCCGTTGAGATCGAACGGATTCGATTATCGATTATGTCGGGGTTAAGCCTACAGAAGCGATACACGTTTCATAGAATCTTTTCGCAAACATATTGTCGCGGACCGCGGTATTAGCGAATTGTGTTGGTAGGTACCTCATAATCACATTAATGTCATCTTTCCTCCCACATTTCTTGCAACTAAAGATAAAGATATTCTTAGTATTACTAAGTAAATGATGCTAAAGCAAAGGTTTTGTTTCAATTATTGCACTGTTTCTGGGGGCTGTCACAGTTACCTATAACTGAATATGTATTGAGTATTCAGTAGGTAACGTTGGGAGAAACGTAGGTAATCTGTAAACATCGTTACGTAATTAGTAGTTTGAAATAAATAAATTATTATCTTAATATTATTAGCATAGGTGTAAGATTAAGGTTCATTAAGGACTGACATATCTACACTGTGAATCAAAAGTCCATATCATAAAAAAATTACATTCCATAACTTTACGAATATAATACTCGCGGAGTAGCTGTCAATCGTTCCTAATTAATTCATATACTACTTGTAGGTACCTTATACTAGGTACTTTAGCATAATGCAGTGAAACTATATTTATATAAAACTTAAATTGTGTTCGCTTTATCATTAAATAACTGAATATTTAATGACAAAGCGAACTACTGCCGAATTGTAACCTAATGGGTATCGTAAGAGAATTGTATGAACATCATGGCAACGCGCATACAATTGACAATCGATAACGTTTTACGAATACGTAATGCATGAAAATAAAACACCAATAATAAAAATGAATTGTATGAATGGAATAGCGTTTTCTCCGTATGAATATGTACTAGCTGTGCCCGCGACTTCGTCCGCGCGGTCGAAAATACTATCGCGATTATCTGTTCACGTTGCTTTTTATTATTATGATTATTAAAAAGGAATAATTCTTTCATACATATTTTTTCCTCAACTGAAAGTCCTCAAATGTGAATAATTTTCCCCGTTTTTACGACATTTCTCACTGACGCTCCGCTCCTATTGGTCGCAGCGTAATGTTACATAGCCTAAGGCCTTCCTCTATGAATGGACTATCCAACAAAAAAGATTTTTTTTTCAAATCGGACCAGTAGTTCTTCAGCGCGTTTAATCTAACAAACTCTTTCGCTTTATAATATTAGTATTTAGTATAGATTGGACGCATGTAAATAAGATGGTAGGTTACGTTAGTATAACAAGTCATTGCTAGTTGCAAAATCCACTGACGCAGACATTAGCTCTGATTCCAGTTCTCGGAGCCGCGTCCACTTGTACAGTGTTGACACCGAGCTGACGCAGTCCGCGGGTAGACCGCTAATGGGTGCCGGATGCGGCTGCGCCATGCCGCCTTGTTCGGTATCTTATCACTTTTGGTCCGGGAGGTTCGCGTCATTAGTTACCCAATGTCACCTGCAAGTGTTAATCGTTTGTCTAAATATCATGCCTTCTCTTTCAAACTTTGATATGATTTAGTTGTATATTGTGTGAAGACTATACTTAAGACTTATTACTGATATAATATTCAATTATATAATATATATTCATCTTAAAGTGATTTTTCATATTATAATATTTTTAAGAGTATTATACCCGAGTAAACTATTACATTATATTCGGTGTATTTCATACATAAGTTAAATACAGTCTATAACATTAATGAGTGATAAGACTTTAGGGTGAGTATAGGTCCCGTATGCTGAGTTTACTAAGAATGTACCTTAATCTTCCTGAAGTAAAGAATTCTACCCAAAACATAATAGCTGGTAACAAGATAATGATATTGACTTTCTGATGATTCAAGTGGTATTCGGAACCCGCGAAAAACCCGCTCGTAAGACTAAATATGATTCACATATGTGTTCACTGTTCAGTTTCCGCGAAACCTCAGTATGGACGTGCGCGGTCGGCAGTGTGAAGCACCTTTACTCGGAAGTGTATGCCCACACTAATATCTCGTGTATCATGCATGCATTATGTGGATATGACAGTCATGATGGTCGTCGTTTCAGCTATGAGGTCCACCACTGGACATAAGGCTCCCCAAAGTATTTCACGGGGAATAGTTGCCTACGCTCGGCAGGACTTTTACACCCACCCACAATAGAAGGCCGATGGAGAGGTGCTGTTCTGCAGACGGCAGGCGACACCCCACAAATAATTTATTCACCCCAAGGATAGAAAGAAGAAAGAAAAGAAGTTTATTTTTAACGCACACAAAGACACAAAATGGGCTGCATTTCCCGCAGCGCCGGAGACGTGACAGACCGACATTGTCCCAAAAATAAATCTATCGACTCCACGTACTTAGTACTTGTCTGTTTTATCTTACCTCTAAACTACAACTGTAAATATTTTCTTAACTAGTGGTTGCTGAGTAGAGGGGAGGGGATTTCCTTTGTCCCCTTACCGCCGTCTCCACCTTTCTCCCCTGTTTTACTCCTGGAAATATCCCGGAAACACAGACATTACCTCAAAACTTCAACCATAAATATCTTCCAAACTAGTAGTCTCCTAAAGGTGGGAGTGGTGGGGGGGGGGTTCTCCCCCTCCCCTCCTCCTCCTCCCCCTCCCTCCACCCCCCAATTAAGAGGCATTTATACTAAATTTTTTCCAGCTCCTCCTTTTTTGGAAGTCGGTTAAAAAATCGGAAAATTATTCGCTAACAAACATAAAAAAAACCTACTTATTCATCGAATTGAGAAAGCTCCTCCTTTTTTGGAAGTCGGTTAAAAAATCGGACGAAATGACGTTCAGTCAATGACTACATGACTAAATGACGTTCAATCAATGTTCAGTCAAGACATTGGACGTTACAATAAACAACTTGACGAGTTGTCCTTTAGTCTTTCAATTAAATGTCGTCATTCGATAAAAACGCTAGTCACTCAATGAAATAGCTGATTTAATTAGATGACTGCGACATATACACACATGCGCGTACATGACACCGGTTTTCAGCTGAACCGAATGATGAAACGACCCACGGATATCATGCACTTCACCACTTAATTCTAATAAATAAACTACATTATATTTATGTATATTTTTATATATATATATTAGTGTTGCAACAGAACTCTGCTTCCGCTTCCGCATCTGCAGAAGTTCCGCATGTTTTTTCACTTCCGTTTCTGTTTCTGGTTCCGCAAACTTTATAACAGAACCCTAAACGGAAGCGGGGAGAGAGCGGTGAGGTGCGGTCATAGATAATACAGTATATATAGGGTGCGGTGCAGCCGATGCAACGGCAGCGCGGCGCGGACGGGGTGGTTGCGGTGGACCGCGCGGGCACGAAATTACACGAGCGACTAGGCGCGTGTGATGCCTATGATTGCCGAAGCATTCTCGCGTATTTTGAGAGGGACGGGCGCGCGGTAAACAAACGTCTCACAACGAGTTTGTTTACCCCCATATTTTACCAATAGTTCGCCAATACTTATCAGCTACCCCCAGTAGTGTTGCTGGTTTAATATATGAAGAACATAGAAATAGGCTAAAAGGTGAAAAAGCGGCCAAGTAACTATTTATTAAATATAACTTGTAGCTATTTAATTTTGACTACTAATCCTTTAAGGAAAATCATTTAATCCTTTTCTCAAACCATTTATATTTTACTACTACAAATTTAATAATAAAAAATCTAAAAAAAAATACAAAATTTTGCTTTTTCTACATAGGATTAACGCTTACGTTTCCGCTTCCGTTTCTGCTTCCGCTTCCGTTAAGATTTACTTTTGACATCCGTTTCCGTTTCTGCTTCCGTTATGGCAGTTCCGTTGCATCACTAATATATATTTCGGAGGGAGATTATAATATGTGGGCGTCTGTTTGATTGATTGGTATCGTCAGGAAATAATAACACCAAGCTGAACGTGTTTATATTATGAACAATCAAACCTATTGCTACAAGTACTTAATGCAAAGCAGACATTGAACGTAAGCGAATTTAGTCAACTCTTTTTTTCTCAAGCCCCGCCATCCCATCGCGCGCCACCTGCCCAGTCCTCTCTGTCATCGGTGACACACGTCTTCTCCTTCCTCTTTTGTAAGCGGCGACCGGCCTCTTGGCAAATATGACTAAACTTGCTAGGCTTTCTTTTTTTTTTTTTTTTGCAAGCCTTACGTTTCAACTCCGACATATATATTAAAAAACAATGATTATATTATATTATTAATATTCAGATCGCACTCACCTTATTGCATACCCCACCATCGTGGATAGTCAAAGTCAAAGTCAAAAATACAGATTAAATTTTACAAAAATGTTGTCTGAACGTCGTTTCTATGTGTTTCGTTATGTTAATTGTAAATATACAATTATACCTGTAACCATCTACTAATATAGTGCCGAGGCCTGTCACAGTCTAATCCGGAACTATGCATTTTAGGAGCCCTTATGAAAACTTGGAATTTGGTATTCGTATTGTAATTAAGAAAATCAGGGCACGATGACCTAAACTCCCAAATTCCGTGCAGATGTTCCACGCAGTAGATGACTGACCTCAGCCGGCGGCGGCGGCGGCGCGGCGGCCTTGACACCGCGGCCCAGTTGCAGCTAATTACCTGCGCGCGTACGCGGCGCGTGCGACGCCGACGCCGGTACGGTCAGCACGCACGTTTACTAAATGCCGACAGATGTAAATAAGTTAACATTCGTACTATATTTAGTACGAATATATGTATAGCGTAATTCGTCGGATGCCGGAGAACAGCAGACAGGTGACAGAGAATATAAATATAATATATCCAGCAATGGCAGCAGCGTTTCGAGGTTGTTAAGTTTAACACTGCACTTGCCAACTCGCTCGCCAGGCGTGGCGGGTATAGGCAACTAACCCCACAAAATATTTTGGGAGAGGCTTGTCCAGCAGTGCACGTCGTAGCTGAAACGACGACATTTAATAATGACTGCTGTATACTCTGCCTAATCAAACCACGATTACCTTATCTAGCGCCGCCAGTGGCTCGATGCCTGTAACATCGCGCTAGGCACTCGCCTAGAGGCCGCCGCGCCGCGTGAGTCAGGCCCGGCCGCCCGCCGCCCGCCACACGCCCCGCGGCGCCACGCTGTCTGCGGAGACGCGTCATGCGCGTCATCTATACAGTGTATAAAAAGAACAGTCACTATAACTTTGAGATACGATTATACTACCTTTCCTTATTTAGGAAATGAATTTTTTTTTGTCGCAAGAATAACAAAAAATGTTTTTTTTTTTGTAAAATAACATATCTAGAATGAGAAAGGGTAGTATAATCATATCCCAAAGTTATAGTGACTGTTCCTTTTACACCCGTTACATTACTTTCAGATCATTATTAAGTAGAACTCCTGAAAAGGTAAAAATGGTAGTAGTAAGTGATGGCGACATGCATGAAGTTATAGGAACCCTTCGTCATTGCTGAGTGCTGTTATTACATTATCGACTTGCTATTATACATATATATGCTGTGTTATTTTTCTATTCCGTTTCGAGATAAACAAAGTCGTCGTCGTCGTCGTCGTTTCAGCCTTTTACTGTCCACTGCTGGACATAGGCCTCTCCAATACATTTCCAGTGCGACCGGTCCATTGCCACCTGCATCCAACGTGACCCGGCAGTTTTCACCAGGTCGTCGGTCCATCTGGTAGGTGGCCGTCCCACACTGCGCTTGCCAGTACGTGGCCTCCACTCTAGGATCTTTTTGCCCCATCGACCGTCCAATCTTCGTGCTATGTGGCCGGCCCATTGCCACTTCAGCTGGCTGATCCTACGGGCAATGTCAGCAACCTTAGTTCTTCTACGGATCTCCTCATTTCTGATTCGATCACGTAGAGAAATACCGAGCATTGCCCTCTCCATAGCACGCTGAGCGACATTGAGCCTTTTGAAAAGATCCTTCGTGAAGCACCACGTCTCAGAACCGTAAGTCATCACTGGTAACACACATTGGTTGTATACCTTTGTCTTAAGGCACTGAGGTATTTTAGACGAGAAGACGTTGCGTAATTTACCGAACGCTGCCCAGCCGAGCTGGATCCGTCTACTGACCTCTCTCTTAAAGTTGGACCTACCTAATCGGACAGCCTGCCCTAGGTATATATATTCGTCAACAACTTCAAGAGTAGAGCTCCCAACAGTTAGTGCGGTGGGTGCAACATGGACATTGTGCATGATCTTTGTTTTGTCCATGTTCATTTTAAGACCCACTTGTTGAGAAACTCTATTTAGGCCACCGAGCATGCGCCCCAAATCTTCCAGCGATTCTGCCATGACTACTATGTCGTCGGCAAATCGAAGGTGAGTGATGTATTCGCCATTGATGTTGATGCCAAGTCCTTGCCATTCCAGGAGCTTGAAGGAATCCTCCAGAGCAGCGGTAAACAGTTTCGGGGATATGATATCCCCCTGTCTTACTCCTCTCTTTAAAGGGATATCCTTCGTGCAGTGCTCCTGTACTCGGACTGACATGGTGGCGTTATTATACAAACACTTCAACACTTCGATATACCGATAGTCAATACGGCAACGCTGGAGAGATCTAAGGACCGCCCATATTTCGACGGAATCAAAGGCTTTCTCATAGTCCACAAACGCCAAGCATAATGGCCGATTATACTCTTCGGTCTTTTGTATAATCTGCCGCAGCGTATGTATGTGGTCTATGGTACTATAGCCTTTTCGGAAACCGGCTTGTTCGGTAGGCTGAAAGTCATCCAGCCTGCGTTCGAGACGCATCGTAATAACTCTCGAAAACAGCTTGTAGACATGGCTCAGCAGTGTTATGGGCCTATAGTTCTTCAGTAAGGTTTTGTCGCCTTTTTTGAAGAACAGGATCACAACACCCCTGTTCCATGCCTCTGGCGTTTTCCCATCGAGTAAGGAGGAATTGAAGAGTTTCTGAAGGACTTTTAGTACCGGCGTGCCGCCCGCTTTCAGAAGCTCTGTAGTGATTCCATCCTCGCCCGGAGCCTTGTTGTTCTTAAGCTGTTTGAGAGCTACCCTAATCTCGTACAGGCTGATGTCCGGGATGTCTTCGGTATAGTGTCGTGTTAGCCTGGCTCTTGGGTCTGCAGCTAAACTAGCAGGTTCAGCTGAGACCGAGGTATACAGCTGTCCATAGAACCTCTCTATCTCCCGTAGTACCTCGGACTTATTTGACGTTACGCGTCCATCTTCGGTCTTCAGCTTTGTCAACTGGCTTTGCCCAATAGATACGTCTCTTGCAAACACTTTGGAGCCTTGGTTCCGCTCTATCGTCTCTTTAATACACTGGGTATTAAAAGAACGGATATCGTGTCGCAAGGACTTCGTGATCTGTCTATTGAGCTGCCTATATGAGTCAGCGTCACTCGAAGTTTGGAGCGTCATTGAACGTCGACTAGCCATGAGGTTCCGGGTTTGGTCGGATAGTTTCTGAGGTCTATTTGTACGGTGGGTCTTGAAAAATTTGGACCCCACCGTATGGACAGTTTCTACCAGCCTGCTATTTATATCGTCCACTGATGCGCAGCTGTCTAGCCATTGGAAGCGATTTGACAGTTCAAGTTGAAAGCTCTCGGGGTTTTGGATATGGACATTCGACGGTCGGAGCGTAGACTTCATCAGACGCGATCTCTCAAGTTTGACGTTGATATTCAACATGCCCCTGACGATTCGGTGATCACTTCCGGTCTTAACCATGTTGATCACAGAGACATCGTTGAATATATGCCGCTTGGTGCTCATAATGAAGTCAATCTCGTTTCTAGTTACACCGTCGGGACTCAACCAGGTCCATTTCCTCTGCGGCGGCTTTTGGAAGAAAGAATTCATCATGAAGAGTCCTTCTTTTTCCATAAAGTTCGCCAGCATCTGTCCTCTGGGATTCCTCTGCCCAAATCCAAATGGCCCCACTTTCAGCTCACCATCGCTTCTGCAGCCCAGCCTCGCATTGAAATCTCCCATAACAACTGTGAAGTGTGTTTTAGAGCTACGTATGGCCCTACTGACGTCCTCATACGTAGCTTCTACTTCATCGTCTGGATGTGTTGACGATGGGGCGTATACCTGTACAATCTTCAACGAATATCGTTTTGAGATTCTCAGTACAAGGTATGCAACCCTATTTGACACACTCTCGATGGACACAATGTTGTTGATGAGAGATTTGTGGACGATAAACCCAACACCACCTTGGGACTTCTGTTCTCCCTCCCGGTAGTAGAACAAGTGGCCGGACTGTAAGGTTATCGTATCCTCGCCCTCTCTTCGGATCTCCGATAAACCAATAATGTCCCAGTGCAACTTGTTCATCTCCTCTTCCAGCTCTACGAGCTTCTCGTCTAACCTCAAAGTGCGCACGTTGTGTGTTACCAGGGCCAGTTGTCGTTTAGAAGGGGGGTGGTAGCCGGATCTCTTCCGGAGATTCTTAGCACCCCCCGCCCCGCCGTTACCGTGGCCGCTACCGTAGCCAGGAATAGCGGGGCCGCCGGGGACTAGGGGCCTGGTCTTCTGGTGCGTAAACATAGGAGGTTAAAAAGCCTACTGGTACCACGCTGGCTAGACGGGTTGGTACAGGGTTTTGTTTCGAGTTTTCCTTCTCTCACACTAGCTGTTGATGTGTGTGTGTTTCCTTTTAGTCGCCTCTTACGACTCCCCTAGGATAGTATCGGGGGTGGTGATAATTGTATTCTAATGCCGTCACCACACGGCCAATTCCTATAAATACATATTTGGATTTTACACAGAACTTGGCACACATTTAGATCTCCATCCTTTTTGCGGCGAAGCAGCAAAGTATAATTATTATTGTATTGAACTTGGCTCTCCTTGTTTAGACTTATGTTTTTGATGGGATAACCTCCATATGGAAACTTACTGTTAAAACCTCTTTTACTGTTTTTATAAAGATTTTATATTTAATTTTATACGTCAAGTTAATGTCAAAATTGAAGGTATTTTTCTTGTATTATTTCGGCTGTAGCGATAATAATCGGATAATAATCTACTAGTAAAAATGTAGTTTTTATTAGTAGAGAGTTTTTCATGGTCCTTCGAGCCGGATATAAACCGGTCAGTTTCTATGCATGTTCAGTTGCTCCTCGCCCCCTCGTCCGGTCGCAGTATCTTGTCCGGTCGCAGAATTCCTCGCTGATCAGGCTGCCAGTCCATCTCCAGTCTTCCAGGGCCCCAGATTTTTCCCCAAAATAGTGCACAGGCCACAACGATATGTTTGACATCGAAGGATCATCTGTATCTTTAACTTAACTCTATCATGAAACCTTTAACTTGTACTGTGTTATATTATGTTGACATTTTATAACTTAACCTAATTTAAGTAAATGAATACTAATATGTTACTATTATATATAATATCTGACTAAAACATTTAATTAATTTTGTAATCTGTTTTTTTTTTTGCAAGTATATTAATAATTATGTTAAGTAATTGCCATTCACACACCATTGTTATGGTAAGATGTGCTGGAACTATTTATACCCTGTAACAACTTTGTCAACCACATTTTGTGAATAAATGATGATTATGATTATGATTATAACAGTAAGTTTCCATATGGAGGTTATCCCATCAAAAACATAAATCATTCATAGTAAAAGAGGTTTTAACACTTACCAATACGTCGACTTATCAATAACCCGGTGCACTACACAGTACACAGTACACAGGTATTACCAATACGTCGACTTATCAATAACCCGGTGCACTACACAGTACACAGTACACAGTACACAGGTATTACCAATACGTCGACTTATCAATAACCCGGTGCACTACACAGTACACAGTACACAGTACACAGGTATTACCAATACGTCGACTTATCAATAACCCGGTGCACTACACAGTACACAGTACACAGGTATTACCAATACGTCGACTTATCAATAACCCGGTGCACTACACAGTACACAGTACACAGGTATTACCAATACGTCGACTTATCAATAACCCGGTGCACTACACAGTACACAGTACACAGTACACAGGTATTACCAATACGTCGACTTATCAATAACCCGGTGCACTACACAGTACACAGTACACAGTACACAGGTATTACCAATACGTCGACTTATCAATAACCCGGTGCACTACACAGTACACAGTACACAGGTATTACCAATACGTCGACTTATCAATAACCCGGTGCACTACACAGTACACAGTACACAGGTATTACCAATACGTCGACTTATCAATAACCCGGTGCACTACACAGTACACAGTACACAGTACACAGGTATTACCAATACGTCGACTTATCAATAACCCGGTGCACTACACAGTACACAGTACACAGGTATTACCAATACGTCGACTTATCAATAACCCGGTGCACTACACAGTACACAGTACACAGTACACAGGTATTACCAATACGTCGACTTATCAATAACCCGGTGCACTACACAGTACACAGTACACAGTACACAGGTATTACCAATACGTCGACTTATCAATAACCCGGTGCACTACACAGTACACAGTACACAGGTATTACCAATACGTCGACTTATCAATAACCCGGTGCACTACACAGTACACAGTACACAGGTATTACCAATACGTCGACTTATCAATAACCCGGTGCACTACACAGTACACAGTACACAGGTATTACCAATACGTCGACTTATCAATAACCCGGTGCACTACACAGTACACAGTACACAGTACACAGGTATTACCAATACGTCGACTTATCAATAACCCGGTGCACTACACAGTACACAGTACACAGGTATTACCAATACGTCGACTTATCAATAACCCGGTGCACTACACAGTACACAGTACACAGTACACAGGTATTACCAATACGTCGACTTATCAATAACCCGGTGCACTACACAGTACACAGTACACAGTACACAGGTATTACCAATACGTCGACTTATCAATAACCCGGTGCACTACACAGTACACAGTACACAGGTATTACCAATACGTCGACTTATCAATAACCCGGTGCACTACACAGTACACAGTACACAGTACACAGGTATTACCAATACGTCGACTTATCAATAACCCGGTGCACTACACAGTACACAGTACACAGTACACAGGTATTACCAATACGTCGACTTATCAATAACCCGGTGCACTACACAGTACACAGTACACAGTACACAGTACACAGTACACAGTACACAGTACACAGTACACAGTACACAGTACACAGTACACAGTACACAGTACACAGTACACAGTACACAGTACACAGTACACAGTACACAGTACACAGTACACAGTACACAGTACACAGGTATTGACGACCTCCGCAGCGCAGTGGTTGAGCGCGTTGGTGCTCGAACGAGAGGTCGCGGGTTCGAATCCCGCCGAGGGAACAAAAAGGTTTCAATGTTCCTAGGTCCTGGATGTGCATTAAATTTGTGTATAAAATGATAAAAATCTTAAATATGTGTATAGTATAAAAGTAATAAATATAATATTTCCGTTGTCTGGTACCTGTAACACAAGTTCTTCGGATACTTAGCACAGGGCCAGATTGACGTGGTGTGAAGCGTCCATAGATATTATTATTATGTCTAGACTAATCTATCCTCGGTCTACTATTGTGTACTTAGCACCAACAATTTATGATAACGTATTCGTAAGTTATCAAAGCAGAATTGAACAAAAGGCGCTGTCATCGTCTCATTCTGTGGCAGTACGAACTACGAACAAATTCGTCAATAGCAGCTGGTGCTAAAAACACTGCAGTGGTAAGTAGTAAGTACTGACTGAAACGTTTTCGTTTCACTACGTTTTATCTACTTGTAAGTTGTAATATAACCTTTAGGTTACATTACGTAAAGTTGATTTTATGCAATTGGATTTACCCGTTTTATTTTGCTGAAAATAAAAAATATATAATAATACATAATATATACCTATCCACATTTACACTTATTATAAATCTAAATAATGACCTGTAGGTAGGTAGATGATTTCATCACAATATTGTAAAACTGCGGCTTTTAAAATGCGAAACCTGCTGCCTACGTATGAAAGTTAACTGTGCAGTTGTATAAATTGAAACAAGGAAATTCTTACGCCATGTTATAGACAAAATAAAACCCAACCTCTGCATTTGGCCTTGACTCGCCTCGCACCAATAACGCAAGTCAACTTTTAGTACACATTTGCATTTTAAACACATTAAGTATCTAAATAAATCTTTTTTTACACAAATCTATTTTGTAAAATCCTATCATTATAATATGTTATGTGATAACTGTTCAAGTTTTATCTGGTTGCTAGCTACAGCAGATACTAAATAAATAAATAAATAAAACTTTATTTCAACATAAATTACATTGTTAAAAAATTCAAAACTTCAAACAACAATTGTTTAAATGGGCAGTTGATCATTGCATCACAGATGCTCTATAATATGCTCTCATGCAGCATGCTCTATATGACATAGTGTCCAGGATTTCTGAATGGAGGTGGATTTGAGTCCTGAGCAGTGACAGATAGTGAGATTGAATTATATATATAAATATAGATAGATAGACAGATAGAATGAATATTAGTCTCCCTAATGTAGCCCAGTATAGCTTATCACAGAAAATATATTATGTCTATGTCAGAATCTCTACTCAGGCAAGCATTAAAACCGTTAATTTCAATAATAGTTTTCCATTTCATTTACGCTAGACCGATCCATTTTGTTCACCGCTAATGCTAAAATTAAACCCGAATGGGCATCTGTGAACCAAGTTAAAATTATCTATATCAATCAGTAAAGTAGATCGTAAACGGGACATAATCAATTTCGATCGCATGAACTATTTAACCGAGTGACGTAAGTGAGAGTTTAATTTTTCGTTCGCCAACGACACGTGCCAAGGACGGGACTGAGCACCTGTGTCATGACTGTCATGAGTCCTTGTATGAACCCTAACAATGATCAAGAACGTCAGTCACCCCAGCTTGCCCTGCCCGACCGGGCGTGACGGGCGAGCCGTTGCCCGTAACTCGGTGGTGTGATGCCCGCAACGAGCCCGTTTGTTGCATCAAGTGCATCAGGCCACCGGCGTTGCACGCCGCGGCGTCGCCCATTGGCGTGGGGCCGGGAGGGGCATCGCGCGATGGACGGGTGCGTGCGGTAAACGGCGTATTGCATCAGCCGATTGGGGTTAATTAGCTCATTTGTGTCTAGGTAACGAGAGAGCGGAACTTCAAGAACGAGCTCAACGGGGATGTCGGATTTGGCACATTCATTGCGTATTCGATTGAGAAATGACAAGTCTCGGTAGTGATACATGATAAGAAATCATAGTGTATCTAAGTCATTTCCATGAATGAAGCCCCGCGATAATTAGTGGAACTACAACTTATCTAGATAATAATATCATTACTATACACTATTTAAAAGCATCTAATGTCAATAAATACGAGCTTACTGTCTTATAGAATAGGTTGATTTCATCCCGCGACCACAGTGTCGCATTTCGGGGGCTTTTTTAATGGAATGGACTCTAGACAAAGAATTTGACAGTGCGAGAACATTTACTGTAGTGTACTATTACGTATCAACAGACAAGATTGAGCTATATTAATATTTCTGAGTGTTTGTTTGATTTGAATAGGATTCGAAGTTACTAGGCGGATTTAATGATACTTGGCTTAAAATTTTCAAAAAAATACTAATAATAATAGAGTTATTTTTGCGAACCACATACTTATATGTAGTAACGAGTAGAGACCGGATTATATGCAACATAAAAAGCTTGTCATATGCATGCAAATATGCATGAAAAATGCTTGAAATATGCATGAAAATTGTCATAATATGCTAAATTTAATGATAAAGTTGCCATGGTATGCACCAAATTTCACACAAATAAATAAAAGCTAAACTGCAGAGCACGCAAGCCAAGTATGAACAAGTAGCAATTTATGCGCGTAATAGGTGCAAACGACTCTTTGATTTTATTATGGTAAAGCTGTCAAAACTTTTTATACTAACACTATTATATTATGGATATATATGGATTTCTTAATCTGAAATAAATTATTTAAATTTGAAAAACGCGGCTGCGTTCCAAAATGCAGTAAAAAGTGACAATAATATTATCTTCTATACATATATCTGTAGAGGAATCTGTAGAGGAGTTGTATTTGAAGATATTTAAAAAAAAATATGATAGGGGACCTTTATTTACGCAATAGTACCCAAAACTATGATTTTTGAAATTTTTGTCTGTTTGTCTGTTCGTCTGTTTGTCTGTTTGTCTGTTTGTCTGTGGGTTTGTGCACGCTAATCTCAGAAACG
Organism: Celastrina argiolus; assembly: GCA_905187575.2. Lineage (NCBI taxonomy): Eukaryota > Metazoa > Arthropoda > Insecta > Lepidoptera > Lycaenidae > Celastrina > Celastrina argiolus. The sequence goes on along the minus strand of LR994591.1, from coordinate 559,225 downwards.
GCTTATCCGATTAAGATGTACTTTTCACTAATATATTGCGGCAAGCTTCACTTAACATTTAGTGTTTGTTTTATGAAAATCGGTTCATAAATAAAAAAGTTATGACCATTTTAAAAGATCATGTCGTTTTTGCTGGACATTTGTAGGAAGGGCGCGGCGGGCCTTGGAGCCGCGCGCCGCCGCGCCGCGCCGCCGCGCCGCGCCGCTTCAAATTGTACCTATTCTCAGCAAACGCATCGGGCCGCGGGGGTGACTTTTATTTGTTAGTTTTAGGCTTGCTAGGTAGGGACAATCTAAGATTTTTTTTCTTGAGTTTATTACGAAAGTTATTTGTATAAAATCAATTAGTACTTTTACTGTAAAGTCCTTTGTGATAAGTAGGTACTGTATACATATTTGTTAGCGTAGGTTAGTAATAAGTAAATAAATAAAAACCGGCCAAGTGCGAGTTGGACTTGCGCACCGAGAGCTCCATACAAACCTGATTGACATAGAATTTTGATTTGGTTACAGCTTGAATATATTAGGAGACCTAAGTATTTGTTATAAGTTTCAATTATACACATTCATGACAAACGGTACTAAGTTTAAAAAAAACAAAATATTTTTACTATCTATATAATGTAACTAAAAACGTATGGTTTTAGACGTTGCTTGGTTTCAAATTTTATGATTTTGAGTTCACGGGAAGTACCCTTTAGGTTTTGATTCCCTTACGAGTGTCGAAAATGACGAAATTTAGCGACATACCTAAAAAAAGCAACTGCTTTTGGTTGCATTGGCTAAGAGGTCAGATTTTTTCACTGCTTCAAGGAACAGTAGGTATCCTGAGACCTGAGTATTTTATATAATTTTCATCTTGATACCTACACGCGTTTCTGAGTAAAAGGGTCTTGACAGACAGACGGAAATGATCTTATAATATGTGTTTCGTTTTTTCCTTTTGTGGTACGGAATTTTAAAAACAGTTTTAAGATTTTCATAAATATATTGCTCTTTATTTTGTTTTTTCTTTTTTATAATATAATACATACGTTAAAAAACATCTTGATAGTTACTAAACTGTGTTACAGGGGAAAACTGTTGATACAACTCGATTCCAATCGAGATACCTTTTGAAATTCTAGCCTTTTGCGGCCTGTCCTGGATCTGTGTTAACAGATTATTATGGGTTTTTTTGCCAAATATCATAATATTGATAGAGTATTACAAATCATGTACGATAGAGTTATACAAATCTATCTTACAAGCGATAGCGCGATGCAGAGCAGACCATAATAGCGACATCTATACGCCAAATGCCGTACTTTTAATACAATTATAGCAAAGTTTAGTAGGTACCTACATTTATACAATACGTTATCCGAGAGTTAAACTCAGCGTGCATCATTAGCAATGTATAATATTATTTTGCATTGTATATTATAGTTCTCATTCCGTCCGTTAAAATTCATACTACAGCCTACTATTACTGTACATTTTATAGTCTTCTTTGTCCAAATTATGTATTCGATAACTGCATAATAAATAGAATTTTGATTAACATAAGTATTGTGTTTACAGTTAAACTAAAAAAGTTATGTCAATATAAGTTAGATTTATGTTTTTCTTCATTATTCATATTTTTATTTCTTAGTTTTTATTATGGACCGAATGGTTTTTATGTTAGGTACAACTTAGGTTTGTTTTCTTTCTTTTGGTACTTTCTATATTTTGCTACTTTTCTGTATAAAATCAGTACTTTAACAGTGAAGTGATTTATAATCAGTACCTTACGCACCTAAAGGCTAAAATACCGCAAAATTTTGCGGCGCGCTGTCAAAATATTATAATACTGCCCTAATTTACTTTTCCACGCGTACGGAGTCGCGGGCACAGCTAGTAAGTAATATTGTCACTTTTTGAAATCCAGATCCACGGCTCTACCTTGACCATTTTTGTACCTATGCATATCTGGATTTCAAATTGAATTATTTTCTTGTTTTAGCCTTTTTAGACCCCTTTTTGCGAAGTCGGGTTATAGTTTTTAACTTATTTTTTTTTGTAATAAAAGTTTTAAATGTATTGAAATTTTTCATTAGAATAACTCATTTTAACAATAAGAATAACAAATGAAAATCTCACATTTACCTTATTTGAATTTGGAAATGCTTCTGTAAAATTAAAACTTTTTAATGATACCAAAATCAGCCAGATATCATTGGTATAGATAGCCCAAAAGATTTTATGACAAGTTTATAGTTACATACTATAATGCGAAAACTTTTTCCTCAACCTATTATTATTATTTATATCAAATTAAATAAATTATTACAAGAAACTTAATATAATGTGTTTCCATTTCATGTCCTAATTAATTCAGAATAATGGGTAAAATGCACCAAATTACAGTATTTTAAGGAATTTTAACTTGACCACGTGAGTTTCGGTTTCGGCCGAAACAGAAGCCACGGCCGAACATTCGGTTTCGGTTTCGGCCGGAAAACCAGTTTCGGTCGGACTCTAATTGTAATATCTTCAGTATAAACCTCATCACTAGAGGATTATAATTGCATATGCATTTGCATATTTTAGCCTTTCTCAGCAGTAATAGCCTATATTTTATGGCTGCGTTCCAAAATGCAGTAAAAAGTGACAATATTACTTATAATATTGTCACTTTTTACTGCATTTTGGAACGCAGCCGCGTTTTTCAAATTTAAATACGTCCAAGGCGTCGTAAGGGCCATTAAGCCTTATATTTTGTAACTGTTATTAAATTTGGTCGCATTTCGGAACGCCGGATGAGTAAACAATATTGTAAATGTACCGACAATATGCATCATAACTAGATCTTAGGTAAAATATAGGCTATTACTGCTGAGAAAGGCTAAAATATGCAAATGCATATGCAATTATAATCCTCTAGTGATGAGGTTTATACTGAAGATATTACAATTAGAGTCCGACCGAAACTGGTTTTCCGGCCGAAACCGAAACCGAATGTTCGGCCGTGGCTTCTGTTTCGGCCGAAACCGAAACTCACGTGGTCAAGTTAAAATTCCTTAAAATACTGTAATTTGGTGCATTTTACCCATTATTCTGAATTAATTAGGACATGAAATGGAAACACATTATATTAAGTTTCTTGTAATAATTTATTTAATTTGATATAAATAATAATAATAGGTTGAGGAAAAAGTTTTCGCATTATAGTATGTAACTATAAACTTGTCATAAAATCTTTTGGGCTATCTAATGGTATCTGGCTGATTTTGGTATCATTAAAAAGTTTTAATTTTACAGAAGCATTTCCAAATTCAAATAAGGTAAATGTGAGATTTTCATTTGTTATTCTTATTGTTAAAATGAGTTATTCTAATGAAAAATTTCAATACATTTAAAACTTTTATTACAAAAAAAAATAAGTTAAAAACTATAACCCGACTTCGCAAAAAAGGGGTCTAAAAAGGCTAAAACAAGAAAATAATTCAATTTGAAATCCAGATATGCATAGGTACAAAAATGGTCAAGGTAGAGCCGTGGATCTGGATTTCAAGTTGAATTATTTTCTTGTTTTAGCCTTTTTAGACCCCTTTTTTGCAAAGTCGCGTTATGGTTTATAACTTATTTTTTTTATATTTTTCTGTTTTCTCATCAAATATATTTTCATTAAACTAACCGTTATATTATAGTAAGTAACTAAAAAATTCCTAGATACTACTTGTACGACCGCATTTTAAAAGTTTATGTTGAATTTAACGATAAAATTTAATAAATAATAAAATATTTAAATACATATTCGTTATGTGCTTGCCAAGGCCTATCTTTTGATATCACACGATACAATTATCTTAATTTAATTTTTTTTGAGATAGTTTTTAAGGTTTTATTTTCAAAATACAACAATGCGCTTCTCTCACAGATACGTATAAAAAGTACGTATTTGTTACGATGTAGCTGAAGTACTGGAGATTGACCAGAAAACGGATTGACGCATGTCAAAAAAGCTGAGCACACAAAAAAGCTCGATATTTGGTCGCCGCAGTCTGTGAAGGCCGGTCAGGCTTCACAGACTGCGGCGAAACCCGGGTTAACTCGCACAAGGTGATGCTGTGTGTGTGGTGGGATTGGAAGTGCATTATTCATTATGAGCTGTTACCGCCAGGCAGGACCATCGATTCTGAACTGTACTGCGAACAACTGATAATTAAAGTAAGAAGTTGAGAGAAAGCGGCCGCAATTAATCAACAGAAGGGGTGTGGTTTTTCACCATGCTAACGCTACACCTCACACATATTTGCCACTTAGCAAAAATTACGGGAGTTTGGCTGGGCGGTGTTAATGCATCCGCCGTATTGTCATGACCTTGCACCTTCAGATTTCCACCTGTTTCGGTCGCTGCAGAATTCCTTAAGTAATGTCAGGTTGACATCATAAGAGGACTGCCAAAACCACTTGTCGCATTTTTTTTCATCAGATGCCCCAAAATTGTTATAGCAATAGGATCATGTAGGTACCTAACAACAAGATGGCAAAAAGTTATCGAACAAAATGGCACCTATATACTTTAGTCTTGTAAAAATTGGAAATGAACTTTACGAAAAAACCTTTTTGAATTTTCATATAAAATGCGAAGTAACTTTTTCCCCAACCTAATAATATTTTTATTATTTTTTTAAGTTCAGTTCTCATTGCAAAATGTTTGTAAGTTTTGTTGCTACTGAGCTGTCCGAACGACAATTTCCGAACAGAGGCCTTACTCTCTAAACTGATTCGATTTTGATTCAGATTCGATCGTGCTGCATACTCCCGTCCCGAATAAATTGACTTTTATTTATTTTGATTCTTGGTCGATTGATATGGTCGGGAGTACAAAAAGTTACGATCTAACGATTTTCTTTATCCCGCTTAGTTTCAATGTAATCAACCAAATAAAATACCAAAAGCCGTTCGGCCGAAACCGAAACTGCCGCCGAAACTTGATTTTTAGCCGAAACTCCGCCGAAACCGAAACCGAACTTTCGGTCGGACACAAAATTTATAATAGGGATACAAACCTTCCATGACATCTCTAAAACAGGGCAATGAACTCACCGCTACAATGCGTCTGTAACTTGCCGCGAAACATAGCGGTTGACGTAGGTGGAAAAGTAGCTGGGAAACCCCGCGGAAATTTAACCAACTTACTAGATTTTCACTTTTAACGACGGGGAATTCTGATGCATTCGGTTTTCATTTACATAGCGATTCCACGGCGGTTTCCGATCGTTCAGGTGAGGTTAGGTTAGGTTAGGCAAACCAGCCGCACTTCCTCGTGGTGGGTACTTTTCCCGCCAGAAATACGGGTCAGTTTTTATTTTTTATTTTAGCAAATCAGGTGACTGGAGTAATAAAGTAGATTTGTTTTCTAGAGCTAAATTTAATAAAAAAACATTATAATTAAAACACTTAAATCTCTAAGATGTTTTGACGTAAAAAAAATATTAACTGCTTGTTATAATATTATTATTGTGATAATGTAGTAATAGAGACTACTGAAGTTGACCAATAATACTTCTTGTTCTATGAAAATATCTACATGTTGGCTATAATTTCAAATTATTTATTTAATACTTTGTTTGTTAAAATTATTAGTGTAAACTAGTATTTTTTTTCTTTTTTGACGATCTCGCTCACAAAGTATTTTTACTATCAAGCTCTTATTTCTATTTCACGTGAGCACGATTGTTATTAATTGGGAAACCTATTATTGCCTTTTTTGTAAGTTACTCAGTTTTTAATATTATTTGTATTATGCTTTTATTTAATGAAAATTGTTTAAAAAAATATAATAAATAAATAATGTCATGACGAGGTAGGTACTGCCGGTTTTTTGTTCCAATTTAAAGTGACCAATATTTTACATAGATTGATATTGGCACAAAGTAGATAATAATAGATATTAGGTACCATTGTAGCCGCCCATACTGAACATTATTTACAATTGGATCACATTCAATAAGAAAGGAATGTAGGAAATCTATAAGTCGATTAGTGATTACTATCACATGTGATTGGACAGCGTACTGCAGGTTAGCACGAATAGTTTAGAGCAACGAATTCGCAAAATACCGATAGAAATTTCTGTAGACGATGTTATAATATCATGTCATTTTATATTATCATGGTTGTTAATTATTCATGATAAGCCCCTGGAAATACTGATTCTTGGTTTAGGGACTAAGCATCTAGTCTTGTACAGTCTAAATACCTACAGCAAATGTTAATCTATTGTATCTTTTTATCATTTTACTAGCTGTGCCCGCGACTTCGTTCGCGTGGTTCTTGAGCGACATAAACCGTTTATGCAGCGCACGCAATGAAAGTCTCCCCGTTTTTGCAACATTTCTCACTGACGCTTCGCCGCATTCGTCGCATCGTAATGTTATATAGCCTAAAGCCTTCCTCTAAAAATGAACATTCCAACAAAAAAAAGAGGTTTTTCAAATTAGACCAGTAGTTCCTGAGATTAGCACGTTTAAACAAACAAACAAACTCTTCCGCTTTATAATATTAGTATAGATTAAAAGCACATCTTACGTCTCAAAAGATTAAGAAATGTTCTTTTGAATTTTCACAACAAGATGCGTAGCTACCTCCGCGTAAATCGATCAGTATTAATTGTTTCGCCAAAATCCAGAAAGACGAGGTACCTGACAGATAAAGGGAAAAGGCCGTTAAAATATATAAGGATTCGGACCTTAAAAAGCTGAAAATACTTGGAAGTGATAGTCGCCGGTCGGTATTTTGAAATTTCCGTTTCGCTGAAATGCAACATTCATCAATGCGTCCGGGATTCGAAGGTTTTGTTCCACCCTGTCATTACTGTCACTCGGCGGCGGCGGCATGTGGTGGCGGCAAACATGCAACAAGAACGTGATAACATTTTTGTGACTCACTTACACTCTCCAGCAATTTAATTCTGTCTTTCAAATGTTGTCTGGAAGAAATTGTTATTATAGTGATAAGGGTGTGGACTATTGTGTTCTCTATGCTGATGAACAGCTATGAACAGCTGATTGCGCACAATCCTTAATAAATAATAATAATCATGTCTTCCACAACGATTTCGGTGACGGTGTCCGGTTTCATTGAAACCAGCCAGCTACCAAGGAGTTATTTTATAGTGCCCAAGTGTGTGCGCAATACTCCATAATAGATCCGCCCCGGGACGGATAACAAGACTGGCGAGGACCGACTTTTTACATGCCCATCCGACGTATGGATCATATTTCTTGTCAGACAATCAGGTGATCAGCCTGCATTGTCCTAACCAAACTTGATAACAACATTTTTTATTCTTCCAAAACGGAAATCAAACCCACGACTTCCGGGTCGAGAGCGAAACTCTGAACCACTAGACCACGGAGGCGATGTACCAATATACAATCCTTATCCTTACATCGTCGTTTAATCCTTATAATAATAATAATAATATAATTTATTTGCCAAAATATGGTAGGTACATTAGACTGGAACAGGTTAGTAGTGACACACATATCTTGTCGGATTATCTCGACGTGCAAATTTACGTGACGTCCACTGGTATAAGTCTCCCCCAAAGTATTTGATGGGGAGTAGTCACTAGTCTATACTCGCTACGCTTGACAAGTATTTGTCTGGCGTAGATAATAACAATATCCAGGGAAAGCTGCTGCTCTCTGTTCTATTCCCTCTGTCGCGCGACGACACCCACGAGAAACGACGACGACACCCACCTATTCTTACTCCGATACCCCAAGAACTATCTTTATCACTTACATAGTATAAAACAAAGTCGCCTTTTCTGTCCCTATATCCCTATGTGCGCTTAAATCTTTAAAACTACGCAACGGATTTTGATGCGGTTTTTTCCAATAGATAGAGTGATTCAAGAGGAAGGTTTATATGTATAATACATGCATAATATACTAAGGCAACATTGCTAATTTTAGAGGTTTCTAACGTGATGTCGTAAATTAACCTATTTTAGCAAAAACGCTGCCTAAACCCTACGAGTTAGATCAAATTAATGTACTACAGTATTGTACACCATAAAAAGGTCTACAAAAAAGTCCGCGATGGTATATGTTTATCTTTTAGGGATAACCCACGTTAACCATTTTTATTGTTTACTTTTTACGTGAAAAAATGGCTTATTTACGAAGCTATTTTAAGCAATACGGCATTAATCCTTATCGAATTAAGTACCTTAAATACAGTGTGCAATTAATATGCAGGCCAAGGGCCTTGAATGAATCAAAAATACTGGATCGATTTTAATCATGTTTTCATTGTGTGACATAGGCATATATATTTATGCCCGTGCAAAGTCGGAGCGGGCCGCTATGTTTTTATATACAACGTTCATAGTTTTTCTGTAGTGTATTTAATTTAGTATCAGCATTGCACCCGTGCGAAGCCGGGGCGGGTCGCTAGTTTATTATAAGACAGTCTTCCGCCGCTTCTCTGTCCGTCCGTCTGTTCGCGACAAACAGAAAGTTTACTGAATCGATCTTTATGCAAATTCATGTCGTTCACCAATGGAAATAGTGGTTCTCGAGGACGTTCTATTATTCCGAATTTATTGAGACGGCTAGTAAAATATTATATATTTATTTAATGATTTTATTAAAACTAACTGTCCCGTGCCTAATTCGATGAGAATAGATACTAACAGTTTGTGATGAAATTCAATTACATCACGGAATCCGTAATTTCTCACCGTTTAAACCTTCCCGGGACTTCCACGAATATTTCAAGACTAAAAATAGGCGAATCGGTTATCGAATTTTAGCAAGACTATCGAACAGCAATTCATTTCTTTATATATACTAGTAGATGTAACATTGGACGCCTCCTTCTAGCCGGAACCTTCCTGCACCCATAGATGAGCTACACTCCCTCCCCATGAGTCAGGGTCCCACGGGTTCATCAGGATGCCCACCGCACCGCATGACAGCCGCCGCCGCTGACTCACCGATGTAGATATGCTCCACTTTCGACCACCCCGGCCGCCGCCGCCCCGCGAGCTGACGTGAATGAATTCCATGCGATATGCATGTGGGATGTGCTGTGACTAATAGTTTACCACAACTTTTGCAAAAAACTTTGACCCCAGTACGTAAATTACACGCCTATCTTGCCTGGGATATTATTACAAATCTAATGACGTCTCTTTCATAGAAATCAGTTTAGACGGTACGTTCGCCACACATACATACTGTCATTATCTTTGACTTTAGCTTTTAGTCGGGTAAAAAGGACTTTTTTATGTTAAAGTTTCGTGCGGCCCGTTTCAATAACCTAATATCTATCTAGAACTAAAAGTAATAACATATGTTATTTAATGTAGGTACTGTAGGTTCTTGATGGAAATACATGCTACACAGTAATAATACACTACTGCTTTATTTTAAAATTACTGTTGAAATCCACACGACGCCACAGCGGATGTCTGCATGACCTTTATGCAAATTTAATTACTCCATTAAGTACTTATGAATGGTATTTAATTCTCTTGTCATTCGGCAATTTCTACTGCTTTAATTTATTTTGTCTTATACTCATGACGAGCTGACAGTGTAAAGTTCCAATTGGCTAACCACAAATGCGTTAAACAAACAACTTCGTAAAGATGTACTCAAATTTTGTGCGCCATATCAACCGATCTAATTTTAGTTACATTCATAAGCACGCAGCTCATGAATGTACGCAGGGCCCTCAGATGTCCTCAGATGTGACCCGAATCCTGATGTCATTCCTGTCGAGTGTCGAGTGGTCGACGTCACGGATGTGTTCCCTGAACTCAGGACCTGCGCAGGCGCACGGCTGGCGCGGAACACGTGTGAGATCTGCGTCTCCAGTTATGTCACCGGTAAAGCCAAATAAGTCTGTTATTGCTATTCAAGGACAGTTCACAGTACCTATACTACTTGTTTTTCAACTCCAGAAATTCCCAATGTTTAGGATCGAACTCCAGCTTTCCTCTTTAAAATTAATTCCAATCGATCGGAATTGGAATTTGACTGTTGGCTTATCTTGAACACGATATTACCGCCAAACTGATTTAAATCTGATGATGTCTATTTGGAGCTATTATGTCTATGGAGCTAAGTGAAATTGGTTGAATTACTCCCGTTTACAATATTGTTTTCAAGAGTAGCAAAAGTAACATTGAAATTGTAAATGGCTTATAGTTAGTATGTAGTTGATTAATTTGTAAAAGTAGCTGTAAGTTTTCCGAATAAATAAAATAAAATAAAATAAAATTGGTTTGGAATTGAGTTTAATTTCAAGAGTAAGGGAGCTCGGTCTGGAAGACAGCTGGTAGTTGGTACAAACCAGTAAGTATATCGGTTCTATAACAACACTATTATTTATTATATTCTATCTGTAAGATTGCAAGTGTTGCGGGACTGGGATCTCAGGCCGCAGACAATTTTCTTTTGTTTGCATTAGAAATAAAATTACAGATCACAATGATATATATAAGATAAAAAATAAGATGCAATTTATAGCGATACCCGAAGCAATAATAAATTTATAAAGTTCAAAAGTTTACGAGGTATCCAATTATAAGGGACTTTTTCTCAACGTTAGACGTCATAAGACAAATATTTGGGCAGAAATGTAAATTTAAAACCACAGCCATTAATCACAGCTTCAACGAAAGGTTTAATGGTTACAAAAAATGTAACAGACGAGCCATATAAGGGCAGCCGGCGCGTCTCGCCGCAACCGCACATCGCAGGGACCGGCTGTCGACCTTTACAAGCATACACAATTGAAAAGTCAAGTCGTTACATTGCTTTTCCATTTAACACTAAACATCAAAGCCTCTTCTAGAATCGTCGATGTATACTTCAGAGGTATTGCAAAATCTGGTTCAGATTACGGTGTGTTTGGGCCCGGACATGCCGCGCGGGGCGACGCCGCCGGCCACACGTGTTCTGTAACCCTCAGACAAACAAACACACCGCTGTTAAAGGCCAGTAACTTGATGTAGGGCTGGTCCATTTCACTTTCAAATTTTTATTTAGTATTACAAGCTAAAGACAGTTTGCATAACATTTTGATCTTTTAGAAATTAGACTTTTATTTAAATAGGTCAATAATAATAAAATAACAATTCTATAATTTTCTCAGTTACCGTGAGATAAGGGAATACAATGATCCTAATATTTTGCGTAATTTAATATTTTCGTTTTATTTAATAATTTTTTTTTTAGAAAATTGGAAATTAAATAAAATAAAGACAATATTTAATTTAATCTGATCAGTGTTCGAGTATGTAGAAGCTTGTAAGGTTTTTAGAAAAGCTCTTAAAGTTAATTTATATTTCAACTCAAATTTGGTATAATATGATTGTATAACAAAATATTATGTGAATAATTATTATAATCATTGAAAATACATACAAAATCAGCGCGCAGAGTGCCTCCGCGCAGCTGTGCCAATCTTTTAATATCGCCTTTTTAGGGATGAAATTCCTAAAATCCCCTGTGAGTGTGCGTCTATGTTTTGAATTAAAACGACTGTCGCACGTTTCTATCTATACTAATATTATAAAGCGGAAGAGTTTGTTTGTTTGTTTAAACGCGCTAATCTCTGGAACTACTGACCCGATTTGAAAAAATATTTTTTGTTGGGTAGTCCATTTATAGAGGAAGGATTTAGGCTAATAACATTACGCTGCGACCAATAGGAGCGAAGCGTCAGTGAGAAATGTTTAAAAAACGGGGAAATATTATTCACATTTGGGGACTTTCGTTGCGTGCGCTGCATAAACGGTCACTCAAAAACAACGCAAACGAAGTCGCGAGTCATATAATAAACAGTTACGGCTGTGCGTGTAACTGGTGAGTCAGGCCAGTAGGCCGTTTTGGCTTCGTCAAACTACGTCTGCCTATTTGGCTGGTCGCTTCATAGTGAATCAGTTGGGAGATCTCCCTGTTGTATGGCAGCCCTGTGGCTCGATCACTGTACGCGGTGTATAGAGTTACCGTAGTGTGCATACCGTGCTGCCGACTGCCGTCCGGGCGCAGCGCTGACGCACCGGAACTGCTCGGCGTGCCGCCGGCCGTGCCCTTCGAGGGCAGATATACCGCTAAATACTGCATGCTCACTCCTGACACAATCGAGAATGGAATCAGTGATCTCAACGGCCTCTGGTATTTTATATGGTGGATTACTTTGAAACTAACCAGGACAAAGAAAATCGTTAGATCGTAACTTTTGTACTTCCGACCATATCAATCTACTGTGAATCCAAATAAATAAAAGTCAATTTATTCGGGAGAACGCGGCACGATGGAATCTATATCAAAATCGAATCAGTTTGGAGAGTGAGGCTCCAGCTCACACTTCTGATTTAGGGATATCCTCCCGTCCGCTCACTATACGGAGAGCCCATTGCAAGACTTAAACCACCTCACACAATTTGCTAAGCACTGAACCACAGAGGTGTGGTCGGCCATCTTAGCGCAGCGCGCGGTTAAAATTAGTAGCGTCTACTTGACATTTAGAATTTATTATAGAAGATGGGCCCCATCCTCCTAGGGGATATTTTTAGACATTATACTACGTTCAGTGTCCACGGTCCACACCGCCACCACACAGCTGTGTAAGGTCGTTATCAGATCTTCTTTACCACTTCTAAACCTGTCAATCCTAATCGTCGACCGGACATTTCATACTGGTTCAACTGAGAAAAGTACTGTGAAATCCAATGGAGCAACGTCAAAATGTCGCGCCAGACAACTGAGGCAACAACTCGTAATACATCGATGTGCTGACGCATATAATTTACGATAGTCCTGGCCCAGGGCCCCTGGGTCAGACAATAGGCAGACCCGTTACTTCTGAGTAGTGAGTTAAAGCAATATATTATATTGTTAGTCTAAGGTGCTAATTATTGTAGAGGTTGACACATCGACTCTACATTTACATAGCAACAATAAGCTCGCAGGGCAGCTTGTGGCGAGCTGTTGGGGAGCAGCGACCCCTCGTAGTGCACCCAGGGGAGGACCCCGTCTCCATCTCCGGCTTGCCTTCACTGGCCGGCCGGAGTGATCACTGAGGAATAACAGCCCCTACCTCTTACTTGCCTTAACCGGCCGGTATGGTACGGTATCAGAGTGGAGTCGCGAGAGCTTCGTGCTCGGAGGGAGGATGTGAAAACGATAATTACATTTAAAAAGGAGCGAAGCATCAGTGAGAGTGTGAGAAATGTACTAATTCAAATTCAAATAATATTTGCACATCGAGATAATCCGACAAGATATGTGTCACTAACTCACTACTAACCTTTTCCAGCCTTATGTACCTACCATATTTTGGCAAAAAAATAAATTATTATTATTGAAAACGGGGAAAATTATTCACATTTGGGGACTTTCGTTTATGCAGCGCACGCACGCTGCAACGGTTAAGTCAGTCGAAACTACGCGATCGAAGTGGCGGGCACAGCTAGTGTATACTTGAATAAATGTTTTATTATTATGATCAGCAACTCTGCGTGCGTTTTTTTTTTCTTTAATATTTATACTTTTTGTTTTGTTTTTATGTTTACCAAATAAATTTTCTTTCTTCTTCTTCTTCTTCTTCATCTGGTTCGCTCCACAATCCGTGTCTCTGTCGGGCAGTAGAAAGTGTGACGACTCACCAGTTGTACTCAATGGGGGACATTAGCGCGCGGGACGTCGTGAGACACGTCACGTAGCCCGCCACGCCCCCGCCCCCGCGCCGGGGGGGGGGACTAAAAATCGGGACCACTTGTGCAACCTCTTCAACCAAAAAGTCCATATTTACACTACTTCCAAAACGTCTGTGCAACAGGTAATAGTGTTGATCTTCTGTTATGTTTGTTATACAGGCTATAATATTGATGAATGATGAGTACAATTATACCTTAGGGTATGTATAATATGTAAGGGTCCCGTATAGAGTTTACTGTTAAAGTACCAGCGCTGAAAGAGGTACTTTTATTTTACTTATTATATGGGAAAATGTATGATGTTGAGGCATTTCTCATAGTAACATGCACGTCAAAAGTGAGTCTATCAGCGCTGGTACTTTCACAGTATACTCTACGTAGGAGGCACTTACACATCTTAAAGTATTACCACTAGTGGTTCAGAGCTTCGATCTCGACCCGGAGGTCGTGGGTTCGATTCCCGCGTTGGAACAACAAAAATGTTGTTTTCAAGTTTGGTTAGGACAATGCAGGCTGATCACCTGATTGTCTGACAAGAAAGATGATCCATGCGTCGGATGGGCATGTAAAAAGTCGGTCCTGCGCCTGTTCTCTCGCCAGTCGTGTCGGTTTACCGTCCCACTGGGTTATGAGAGTAAAAGGAAGAGAGAGTGCTTCTGTGTATTGCGCACACACTTGGGCACTATAAAATATCTCCTGCGTAGCTGGCCTGGTTTCAATGAAATCGGCTACCGACACCGAAATCGGTGAGGGGAGCTATTATTTGGTAACATGATTCACGGCCCTCAATTTGTATAGACGTTTAAGCAAGATCAATGCCAATTAATTAAACAAATAGTCTAAGGCCGTTGACCTGACTCTTAGCTGATTGACTTGCGACTATACTCAGAATCAGCTGATCAGAAGGTATCTCAATGGCATCAGCGTAAATGATTTTTTATTATGTACGGTAAATCATATGCCCTGATTTTCTTTAATGAGTTTTAACGAAACTCATTTTCACCGTGTCGTTATAGTTATCGCCTCCGTGATCTAGTGGCTTCGCTCTCGACCCGGAGGTCGTGGGTTCAATAAATATAAATATAAGTAATATAAATGAATAAAGTTTATTGTTGCCAAAGTTGATTGTACAAAGAAGTAGATACAAATAATATTTCTTATAAATTGGTACATACAATTCAAAATACAATCTAGAGTTAAATTATGGGTGAAGCTCTGTTACCCTTGGTTAAACCTGTAGTAACGGTTAATAGACCCTTTCCCTCTGGATTTTACATTCTGTAATCTTAAATTTAAAATACATTTTATTAATCGAATAAGACTGTGTGGTGTGTGTATATGTGTGATGCAAAAAGGGTAAATGGTAGATGGTGTTTGTTGTAGTTGATATATAAATAATATACTATGTTATGGCATAAAATCTTCCGTTTCATCGTAAGATTTATTCAGAAGGTAAGATTTAACTGACCTTTTGCAAGAGAAGTATGATAACCCGTATATTGGTAGACATACATTAATTTTATTGTATAAATATGGGCCTAGAAAAAAGAAGAAACGTTTTGTCAAGGATAGTCGTGGTTTTGGAATTTGGCATATTTTGTCCTTACGGCGTCTTGAAATCGAGATGAAAGGGGTGTTACGATGTTGCAGCAGAACTGCACTGAAGATAAATAGTTGACGAATATTCAGCACATTACGACTTTCATATAATAAAGTTGTGGAGAACCTAATCGGGCGCGAAGTTGCTGCCTTTAATACTGCTCTGTGGGCAATTTCAAGTGGTCTCAATATATTTTTGTGGCTCCACCCCAGCAGGAGATGCAATAAGTAATTACGGGCAAGCATAAAGCATAATATATTTTTCGTATTATAGCTTGGTTTGCAATATGTCGTAAATTTTTAAATACGTATATTAGTTTACGAGTGCGAGCTACCAGGGGCTTACCCAACATGCTTTTACGTTTGTCGTTATCGAAGTACGCTATTTAAAAATGTATGGAATTGACTTTTGCGTACGACTAATGACGTCCTTAGTCGTAATCGATATTTGTAGTGCTACCCAACTGTACATTTTTGTCGAAGACGATAACAGTAAACTTTTACGCTTTCCAATTGACGATAATGTTATATGAAATGGCTACCCAACTTACACATTTTGACATTTTGTCGAACGCTATCTTATACGTTATTGTTTTCAAGATAACGAAGTCTAAAGAGGTGCTTTTAACTCCGATATCGAACAATATGGCGGATATTTATTAATCAGCTGATATTCTTGTTTAGAGTACAATAGAGTTTAGGTGCTTTGCGATTATTGTTGGCCGCACAACACGAATAAACCTAGGAGAGGCGTATATATACAGTAATTGAAGGCAATAGAAGACATTCCCGACATTATTTGTTATCTCCCGATATAAAACATTGATAACTGATTCATATCCTGTTACTGGCTTTGATCCTATCTATACTGTATTGTTAATGTATTACTAATAAGCTGTTGGTTACCCAAACAAAATAATGCCAAAACAATGCCAAAAACTTAGCAGTATTTGGCATAATTAGTGAATTACTTACAAGCAAGTGATCTGTAGGTAGTGCAAACTGCTGTTGAAGACAAGATAATATGAGATTTTGGCAAAATTACTAAGCTTTGGTTGGTAGGTAGGTACTCGGATTTGCAAACATAAAAACCAATGCTAAAGACTGCTAAGTGAAAGAGATGATAATGAAAAAGAAATGCTTACTGTATTAAAAATATTTTAGAACTAGAATTAGGTAAATAGAATAATTCATCAGGAATAAGAAAGCATTCATGAACAAAATGTGGCCAAATGGAACTGTAAAAACAAATCTTAGTATACTAAACTATTTCTCATTATACCTACTGACTAATTAAGTGTAAATAAATACAACAATAATAATTGTTAATAAAACATTTTTTTCCAGTATTTGTAATTCATTTAATTCCTTTAAAGTTAAGTAACTTTACTTGTTAATATCTTAACATATAAAACATTGAAAACTGATTCATAAGCTTCAAATTACTTGTAAAACATTAGAAACTAAATAAGTATTAATATGTTTAATTGTTGTAAATCTTAGCAGTTTTTGGCATAATTAGTTTCAAAGTGAATTACTTATATTAAGCAACATCAAAAGCAAGTGAAAATCTGTAGGTACTGCAAACTGGTAGGTGAAGACAAGATAATATGAGATAAAACGTGGCCAAATGGAACTGTAAAAATTAACAAATCTAAGTATACTAAACTATTTCTCATAATAAATACAACAATAATAATTGTTAATAAAACATTTTTTTCCAGTATTTGTAATTCATTTAATCCCTTTAAAGTTAAATAAATTTACTTGTTAATAACTTAACAACTCACATGACGGTTCCAATCCTACCTAGGATTAGAACCTAGCCTACATGTTCCTTATCAAGGTAGGAATTAAAAACCCACCGTATGACGGTGAGTAATAATTATGAAAATGGGATAAAAACACACCAGGCAGTATAAGTAAATATTTATTAATATGAAATGTCAATATTGAAAATTTGAGTGTCCCACGTCATTCTTTGTTTATTTTTCTTTTCAATGCCTTATCGCTGCAGGTCAGCAGGCACTAGATGGTGCAGGTGATGTGTCCTATTAAGGCTGCTGCAGCCGTTGTCTGAAAAAATATATATTATTAGCTTTATCAGGACTTAATATAGATATAGACTTATGTGCTTTCATTCACACAAATATATTAATTATAATTAAACATATCCATTTCGTGATTTGTGAAAACCACTTGTTATTTTATTGTTACCTAGACAGGTGATGATAATATGTTTATATATGGATCAAGTTATATAAATACAAATAAGTTTTATAAATAATGATTAATTAAACAATGACTTTATACAGTAGTTACTTCAATTATACCCAATATTATTATGCCAATCCCTACATAATATTATGCCAATCCCTACATAATAATATGCCAATCAATTTCCCATAAGGGTAGGCCGGCACATAATATCTAAATGTAATAAGATCCTAACATCATACTTCATTCACTAACTCACATGGTTATGTTACGGGTGACGATTTTATTGATCAAGGTACACAGTATGAATGGCTACTTTAGCCATTTGATATTCGTGACTGCGTAGTATATACAAAGTCTCCCATTACTCCCATACGAAGTAGATAATATTATACTTATTAATATCGAATATGATGTTATGATAAATGACTGGCTGCCAGGTAGGTACGGAAAGCCTTAAATTGTATACCTACTAAGCACCACTTTTTTGTTCTACCATAATTATTGTTGCCGTTTGCATAAACATTCCATATAAACACGTTACATAAAAGTTTTATTTACTTACCTGTGTTGTTGTTAACCTCTATTAATGTATGAATTTCTCCGTGATTGTATTACTGATCTATGGCATCGTGCTTTTTTGCACTCTTCATAGTTTGATTACACATCTTCTTCACTAATTACTAATAGCTTCAATACAAGTTCATTGTTAAAAACATCTAAGTAGCAACTCGTCGGCCATTCGGCAGTGTTACCAACTCTCATAAATATTTATGTCCAAACTTACAACAAAAGTCCCAAAATGGTAACAACTACTTAAAAAAAATCCCTAAATTTTCTTATGGCACTGAAAACTATAATTATAATAAAAATAAATTAATACTGATAAAAATGTGATTATGTCCATTATACGTTAAGATACACTACCAACATTATTTTTTATACAGATTGACTTTTCAAATTTTGGTCGTTATAGGTAAGTAAAAAAATAGAGACCCCAAATATAAACCTAAACAATTTTACACCTAAAAACTGCTTGTAGAAATTTTTTGCCACCGAATTTAGGGGAAAAACTCCTAGGTTGGCAACACTGGCACATGGTAGTTTGTTGTCTTGTAACATGATAGTCTAGTGACGGATTTGACAGTTGACACAGTTGACACTTGACAGCGAAAATTACGTTTTAAGGCGCCGGAACCAGAGACAAAACGTTTTAAAAATTACGCCAAGACGAAGCGCAATCTTAGTGCATGTTGGGTACGAAATCAATGTCGCTATCTCAAAACAGATAACGTATCTACAGAACTTTACGTAACTAAGCGATGGCATCTTGGGTAAGGGCCCAGTGCATTTAAATGGATCCTGAAGTTTAGGAACTTGTCGATAGTCACGCCTAGATATTTTATGTGGTCGACGGGGGATAATGTAGGACAATTACAGGAAGAGTGTGTTGAATTGAGGTGTGAAGTGCAGGTGTGTGATTTTAACGTAAGCGAAGATGTTGGCTGGGAATTTGGACTTACTGAAAAAGTTATTAAACTTAGTTTTGGCGGTATTTAGCGTTAAGGTGTGGGATTTGAGCCAAGTTACAGCTAGTTTAAATCCAAAAAAAAAATCAAGCGTTGGAACAACAAATAATGTGATTTTCAAGTTTGGTCAGGACAATGCAGGCTGATCACCTGATTTTCTGACTAGAAAGATGATCCATGCGTCGGATGGACATGTACAAAGGTCCTGCGCCTGATATCCCGCTAGTCGTGTCGGTTATCCGTCCCACTGAGCTACGCGAGTGAAGGAAGAAAGAGTGCTTATGTGTATTGCGCACACACTTGGGCACTATAAAATAACTTCTGCGTAGCTGGCCTGGTTTCAATGGAACCGGCCACCGTCGGAGCCATTATTATTATCATAGTTATATCGCAACGCACTTGTAGGAGTATACGCTGACGCTCTAGTGTTGTGACGTGCAAGGAAGCTTTACATTTGAGACAATTTCCATCGTGCGATTCTTCTACTTTTTCGACTCTTACATAAAGGATCCTCCTCGATTGACTCTACACACTTTTACTTGATAAGTTTGAAATGAAACTAGAGTTGCCGATACTGAAATATAGATTTATTGAACCCTTGATATGGTCAAATGACCGGTGTGCGAGCACGCGCGATCGCCTTGATTGATCCGAACGTACTGATTTATATTTAATATGTAATTAATTATGCGCGTGTCACAAACCGCTGATTCCTAAAACCTAAAATGCTTAAGCCGTGTTTCAATTTTAAAGTTAATGCCATGTTAAAATACCCTGCCATCTCATTCATTCAAGGAAATACGAGAGGGATAACATGATATTTAACATGGCGTTAACTTTAACATTGCTTAGTGAATGTACGATTTGCACCGTACAGTCGCCTATACTTGTACGTATGTTATCTCAGGAGCTATGCCTCATTTGGATACGGGTTTGTATCACAAGTGATTCCGACATGTGTAATGCGAGTTCGGTGAATCTGACTTCAATTGGTGTATATAAATGATATCATCCGTTAAATTAGTATTCGCGTTATTTCACGATGAGATGATGGGAATCAACTGGAAGTAGATCATCAGGTTCTCAGTTTTAAAAAGATGACGCGTAGATTTAAATGATTAGTTATTAGTAAAATTAATATAGGTACGATGTTAAGATACAACTGAATTTAAAGAAAACTAGGCCCAATAGCTATAATAGTATAATCTTTCTTCTTTAAATATAAAATTAATGAAACGAACAGCGGTTCGTTAGTCTCGCTAAAACTCGAGAACGACTGAACCGATTCGACTATTTTTGGTCTTAAAATATTCGTGGAAGTCCAGGGAAGGTTTAAACGGTTGTATGCTCAACGAAGTGGGCACGGGTCATCTAGTTAAGTATAAAAATTAATTGCTGCTCGTTAGTCTCGCTAAAATTCAAGAACGGCTGAACCAATTCGGCTATTTTTAATCTTCGTGGAAGTGCAGGGAAGGTTTAAACGGTGAGAAATTAATTCATTAGGTACCATTATCATGACAAACTCCCGAATATAATATTTTCCAATTGCTGTTTTAGATTTAAGTAGAACCAATACTTTGTTGGCCTACATTGGCGTGGGGTTCCTAACTTCTAACACTAAATAGAATTTTGACGCCTCGGTGGTCTAGTGGTTCAGAGCTTGGCTCTCGACTGGAGCTCTTGGGTTCGAAACCCGCCGAGAGAACAAAAAGCTTTCAACGTTCCTGGGTCATGGATGTGTATTAAATTTGTGTATTAATATAATAAAAATTTCAAATATGTGTATAGTATTAAAGCTTTAAATATATTTCCGTTATCTGGTACACGTAACACAAATTCTTCGGATACTTAACACGAGGCCAGATTGACGTGATGTGAAGCGTCCATAGATATTATTATTATATTATTAATTTACCGGCGGAAACGTAAGGGCAAAATCCATACGCAATCGTATGGATTTAAGGGGCGTGCGTATGTAATACCATAATACCCACTAGGTCGTCAGAAACATATCCCGACTCTTTGACTCGAGGCTTTAAACTAAGGAAGACAATTAAAAAAACAGCCTTATTCGAGTAAAACTCTCGCACGAAAGGTTACATAAGATATCGCAAATATCTCGTTGTTGTATTCAAGACCCCCCCCCCCCCTTATTTTTTTTTCTTATTATTTGCTGTTGTAGCGGCTCTGTGTATATTTCAACTATCACAGGATGAGATACAGCTTGGTTACTGTCAGAGGGACAGATGGACGGACGGACAGCGGAGGTTTAGTAACAGGGTCCCGTTTTGACTCTTTGGTTACGGAACTCAAAAAAACCAAAAAGTCGGAGAATACATATCGATCATCCCCATAAAACTTCAATTACACCACTGGATAGCCAAAGAATCGAAGTTTTATTCACGCACAACAAACGGCCGTGTCCATAACACCGCACCACCCTTTTTTATCGAGAGAAACAATTAGAATGTTCCGATGTAATCGCGAACCGATTTTCATGGCTGCGATCTATGTGGCTATTGATCGGGGTGAATCGATTATCGCCGGTGTTTTCCGACTATTTCGCGGTCCGCTGGCCCGCGGAACTTCCCAACCCCACCCCCCTACCTCACCCCCCGCCGAGCACTGACCTATTGTCACATAATTACCCGGCCAATAATCGCCTATTGTCAAATTAGCTGTGGGTTATCCCTCAGCGGAGACTAACTTTTCCTAACCTTGTCGCTAAGTAGTTAAAATCCTTAATAGGAAAAGCGGCGTCACCTCCACCCACTCTTGAGTCGCGAACGTTAGCTATAGGCGAGTGTAATTATAGATTAAACATATATTAATGAGTGATAATACTTTAGGGGCTGTATGGGCCCGTATATATATTATAGAGTTTGAATATTTATGATGGAGCATTTCTCATACAGACATGAAATATTTATTCCATCGTAACTACTGTTTCGAATGAATGAAACAGGTGGCAATATATTTGGTAACTAGCTGTCCCCGCGACTTCATTCGCGTGGTTTTGAGCGACTTAAGCCGTTAATGCAGCGCACGCTACGAAAGTCTCCACGTTTTTGCAACATTCCTCACTGACGCTTCGCTCCTGTTGATTGCAGCGTAATGTTATATAGCCTAAAGCCTTCCTATATAAATGGACTATCCAACAAAAAAAGAATTTTTCTAATCGGACTAGTAGTTTCTGAGATTAGCGCGTTTAAACAAACAAACAAACTCTTCCGCTTTATAATATTAGTATAGATAATGCACACGTAGCCTATATTTATATAATAATACAGGGTGTAAAAAGAGCAGTCATTATAACTTTGGGATATGATTATAATATGTACTTACTTACCTTTTATTAGTCTAGAAATGTATATTTTTTGTCAAAAACTTAAACAAAATATAAATAGTATGTATTACATAATATATATGTCGCAGTCATCTTATTGAATCTGGTTATTTAATTGAATCACTAGGCGGTTATATAATGCCGTCAAACAACTCGTACAGATAGCAATGTGTTAACATATTTTTTGATTAATTTAGTGTAATGTTCGTTTTATTAGTACTCATTCGGAAATTTCGAAGTTTAATGCTAAAATAATAAATGGCTGTCCTAGTCTCGGATTCTAAAATTTGTTGGTAAAAACAGGATTCAATGAAATCGCTAGTCATTCAATTAAATAGCGGATTCGATCAGATGACTGCGACATATATATATATATGTATTTTTTTGTTTTCTTTGTTTTGTACCTATTCGAATTCTGTAATTTAAATAATTGCGCCTACTCACACTTATATCTCTGCATCACCCTAAGGTTGGCTGGTAGAGAATACCACTTGGCATTAAGCCCGCCTTTGTGAAATCCATAAAGTGTAATAATAAATAAAATAAAATAAATAAGTTCTTTTCCTGACAAAAGGTCATATACTTATAATTTATATGCCAAAGTTATAATAGTAGTCACTATTATAACTTATGTAAACGTTACATTATACTTTTCAGTATTCAATATTCATATTGTCATCTACTTCCTGCGTAAGTACCTACCAGGTACAATTAAGTATGACTTGGGTATCAAGCTAAAACTGCACAGTTCCTGTGGACTTAATTCATGCAAACAGCATCTTCATACTAGGCCGCCCGAATTTGACGCACACCCTGCGGCCGGTAATGTAAACAAGCAACTTGCTACATTAGGATTTAGGAAATAAAAAGCATAATAATATTAAGTTAACGCACATTAAAAAATGAGTTCGGAATATCCATCTACCTCAATGTCTAATACAAAATATCCCGTCATCAGAAAATCAGGAAAACGTCCGCCCTGACCTCGCACAACATATGACTACACACTCACGTATCTGTTGTGTAATCTTAAACAATCTCGATAACAGCATCATCGTGTAAAATCCGATAATTATTAATTATTTTTAAGGGGATGTGCGCCCGATGAAGCTAAAAATTGAAGCTGGTACCCACCTAATTTTAAAATATTTTTTCTCAATGTTATTGGTATACTCGAAAGTTACCAAAAATACTTATTAATCTTCATTATATTTAACAGATAAAATAATCTGTTTATAAATTGGCACAGCTAGTGCCCGCAACTTCGTTTGCGTGGTTTGTGAGTGACTTAAACGTTTATGCAGCGCACGCAAATGTGAATAATTTTCTCCGTCTTTGCAACATTTCTCACTGACGCTTCGCTCCTATTGGTCGCAGCGTAATGTTATATAGCTTAAAGCCTTTCTCTATAAATGGACTATCCAACAAAAAATAATTTTCCAAATCGGACCAGTAGTTTCTGAGATTAGCGCGTTTAAACAAACAAACACACAAACTCTTCCGCCTTAAAATATTAGTATGGATGTGTTTATTTAAATATTGCTTAGAGCACTAGGTATTATTATTATTAGCCGTTACTTTCCCACTGCTGGGCAAAGGCCTCCCCTCTCTCATTCCATAAGTCACGGTCTTTTGCTATGACTGGCCACTCTTTATGAAACGCGTCTAGCTCGTCGCGCCACCTTTTCCTGGGCCGACCTATGTTTCGTCGACCAGTCGGTAGCCACTCCGTCGCTAAACGCGCCCATCTATCCGGGTGCATGCGGTATAATTACGTGACCTGCCCAACTCCACTTCAAGCTAGCTGCTTTCCTGCCAACGTCAGTTAACTTCGTTTTGGAGAGCACTAGGTATATCAAGTCCAAAATTTATTTATAATTATAACATTCTTTCTCTCCTTAGGTAACTATATATATATATATATAAGCTATATACGAATGTGAAAATTGCTTCTGTGTTTTAAATGAGTTATTTCAGTTTCTTTTCAGATTTTGGTCTAAAATATTTTGTAAAAAATATACCATTCAAATATTTTCAATACTCTCCGGTCGCGATCACTTCGTTGTCTTAAATATCAGTCGAGCAAGCTCACTGACGTTGGTCAGAGGCTTAATGGTTCAAAAATGCAGATCGTGGAGCTCGGAAAACCGTCCACGTGGTGCGGGGCGGGCGGCGGGCCACGTCACTTCACAGATCAACGTAACGCAATGAGGAAACTATGAATCATGTAAGTAATCTTTTCAATTTTGGATTTCTTATGTCACAAGAAAACCCACTGTCTCATAGTGGTCTATTTCATTGAATACCCACTAACGATACGGCCACTGAGTGGCTATGATTAACACGTTTCACCTTGATAGAGTTATGAAATTTTTCTGTTATATTACGAAAATTCTACTCTATTCTCTACCTTGGCAAAATTTGGCTGTTTTCGTACATCAATCGAGAACAAGTACGATTTAATATTGCCTTAAGCCCCGACTAACAATACTTAATACTTACTGTTTACATAATACTTACTGTTTACATAATACTTACATTGAGTATTAAGTATTGTTAGTCGGGGCTTACACTATAATTATTGACTTGTTGTAAGTAAGCACTTCGCGACAGAGAATCGTTATATCACATCGGTTTCTGTGAGTCTACGATATCAATCCGATAAATCCATTATAGAGAGTAGATACTTTCTTGCGACGTAAATAAGATTATACAAGTTATATCAACAGCTCCATACAGGCATCGAAGCTATAATAATGTACAGAATATAGCTTTTTACAAACTAAGTATACCTAATGGCAATTTATTAGGTAGGTAAGTAGGTACGCAACGTAAGGTAGGTTATTATGCGTTATTATGGTTATTATGCCTACCTACCTACATAAGCAATGCACTTATTTCGGTCTAAAGTGTAAACTGATTAGGTATAAGCTGTTATTAGCGCCAAAGAGAATACAATAATAATGAGCGGGTTAGCGATAGCTCCTCTACCTTGACCATTTTAGATCCTAAGCGTTTCTGGATTTAGACTAGGTATCTTTTTTGTTTTCTTGTTCCAGACTTTTTAGACCTCTTTTTTTGCAAAATAGTGTTATAGTTTTAAAACTTTCTTTTAATTAAAAATTCAGCCGGAACCTACCTGTATCTAATAGATAATAATGTTTTTAATAATACGGCAACATTGTGTTCCACCTAGAGGTCCTTAACATCTTAATAATAATAAAGGCTGATTTTATATAAATAAATATATGTATACAAATATACATTGTGGTAGTACTGATAATATCATAATATTATGTTATTGTCAGTACACTACCCGTAAAGGAATATCGCTATATAATATAAACCCAGTTAATGTAAACAAACAGAAGGCGTTAGCAGTTTATAGACATGAATTAATTTTATGTAATAATTATCTAACGTTACACAACCGACAACCGTGTCATGACGTAGAAGCGAAGGTTTTGCCGCGGAGGTGTGCAGGGAACTCCGCGGGCGGGGGAAAGCCGCATGACAGTTGCCATGTGCCACGGCGCGTGCCGAGAAAAAAAAGCAATTTACCGCGCGCGCGTGCGCCGCTTTAAAATTAACATAATAATATGTACTAGGTGTTATTATAAATTATAATAGTCGTTTGATTGCAGTACGAACGAATCGTTGAATAAACTTTAATGTATTACCTACCTAACTAGTACCTAAGTACTTCGTATTGCTCTGTGATTCGTATGGGATTAGTTATTTAAGATGGGAAGCACTTCCTTAAGTTTTTAGTGCAAATGCAGATCGTGGAGCTAGATCGCATTAATGCAGCTTAGATATCAATTTTAATAATAATGATCTTTCACCTAAACATCTATTACTTTATAACTAGGTATTTTTGGGGTTCGAAGGCATTAGTTTTTTTAGGAAGTAGGGTTATTTACTAGGTATGTAGTTTTAGGTTGATGTTGTGGGCAATCGTGTCAGTGACGCTTTTACTGCTTAAACTCGAGAAAGGCTGGGTCGATTTTGGTTTTGAAATGTTTGTCATAGTTTCGGAAAGGTTTAAATGGTACAATAAAAATCTCGATGAAGACAGCCTACTGTCACACAGGTATAGGAAATTATATTGTTCTGTTTACTAACTGTACAATTTGTCACTTGACGTAGGTGGAGAGTAACAGTAAGGAGGACTTTGCAGTCTTGTATAGGGGACAACCGCCACGTAGTGTAGCAAGAGGAAAGGATTTGAAATTAGCAGCTTTCTTTAAGTTTTTAAAAATATTTTCTTATGACTGTTATACGTGTATTACCATAGACCAATTACATTGGTCCATGGTATTACTTACAGATTAAATATGTACAATATGCATAAAAAAATAATAAAAACCCGGAATTAGTATTATAGATTATGTAAAATATGCATAAAAAAATATAAAAAAACCCGCGACTTATGTAACATTCCTATCACACCTAACAAACGACCTGATGACCTTGAAGACATGAACCGATCTCCACCAAACATAGCTAAGAACACTCGACTGATATACCTTTCAAATCCGCAAAATAACCGCAGTAAAATTGGATCATCCGTTTGGGTGCTACTATGCCACAGACAGACACATATACATTTACACCCTCCGTCGTTTTTGCGTCATTTGTAAGGTGTGTTAGATATATATTTAAATACTAGCTGTGCCCGCGACTTCGTACGCGTGGAAAAGTGATTAAGGGCACTTTAGTATTTTGAAATATATTTTTAGTTTATTGGCGCAACCGCTGACAACTTTCGCTAATTTAATAGTTACTTCCCAGTGAATCCCAGTGTTGATCCCTATCCAGCAAGTCACGTACCCGGCAAGCCTCTTGGTATTTTTTTTTATTTTTATTTTTTATTTTTTTTTATTTTATATTTTATATTAATTCTATTTTGTATTCGAAGTCAGGATTCGAATGCAACGTATAGACCCAGCCAATTTTTCACGTTAATTTAGTAAAAAACTTCGATGTCCGTCTGTCTGTCTGTCTGGGTGTCAAAACTTTAATACGTGTAGGTATCAAGCTAAAAATCATATTAAATACTCAGGATCTTCTGTCCCTTCTGGCTCTACCTAAAGATTCAGCCGATTATGTCGCTAATTTTCGTAATTTTCAACACTCCAAAGGGAACTAAAACCTAAAGGTTACTTCCCGGGAACTCAGAATTTTTAAATTTGATATGAAGCAACGTCTTAATAGTGCCGACATAGGATAAATTGCGAAACCATAAAAATATCTTTAATTTTTTTGAACTTACTACCGTTTTTGTCATTAATGTTTTGAGATATTAAATTGAAACTTATATTGCAATTACATACTAAGGACGTATTTAAAACGAAACTCTCGGTTAGACATGGGCGCAGTGGCACGCCCCGCCGAGGATCCAGCAGGCTTACTCTCGACACATCCGAGAATCGAATCAATTCGATCTCAACGGTTTTTGGTGCTTTATTTGTTAGATTACTTTGGAACTAATTAGGATAAAGAAATAAACAAACGTAAATTTATTCGGGAGTATGCGGCACGATCGAATCTGAATCAAAATCGAATTTTAGAGAGTTAGGCCGATCGGTTTTAGTAGCATTTTTTTATTAACCTACCGTAAGTATAATAATAATAATATAAATAAATGAAATTTAGTTTTAAAGAAAATATAACATAAAAAAAGATTAAATTTGAATGGTTGATGCAGCGCGGTTCCCGCCGCGCTTCATACAAACGTCCAGCATTTTTTTTTAATTGTCATAAATTGTTTGTTATTTATGAACCGATTGAGATGAATTAATAAATATTAAGTCAAGATTATTACATTATAATATGATTGAACCACATCTAAATCGGATAAGCCGTTTCTGAGATTAGCGTGCACAAATGCACCGACAATTCAAAAAAAAAAAAACAAAAAACTATTGCATACTTAAATAAAAGTCTCCTATAACACAGGCACAGATAGCACAGTTAGCGGCTGTGCGTGGTTAAATTTAAACACCGGTACTGCTTGTTAGCACATTTTAATAGTATTTTTTACCCAGCAGTGGGGTGGAGCTCCTTTGGTTGACCTTCGCCAAAGTTCCTACCAGCATCTGATACCTACACTAAACCAGCCCGGCTCGGACGTACGACGTAGCAGCCGGTGGCGCCCGGTCGAATCACGGCGAAACGATTTTAATTTTGCTATACCTATTTCCTAAACTATTCATTATATTTGCATGGTATAAAGGGCAAATATAGTCTTCATGGAATGCTTAAGCCAACTAACGTATTAAAATGATAAGGATTAATACAGTGATGGTATAAATAGCTTTCCAAAAACCGCTTAATTGTCCGTTTTTTTAGTTTATCGCGAAAGGCATTCTTTTAATAATACAGTTAGGTAATAAAGTTGATTTTATACAATAAATGATAATTTATTTCAATTTGTGAAGTAAGTTCAAAAATACAATTTTTATATTATTATGACACTGACACTTGTCTTCCCAGAAAACAGCTGTGTAAGCGATCCCCCCGCGCCCCCCGCACGAACCGTTCGACCGCAGGCCGCGCGCGCCAAATTCATCCGACTTGCTTCAAATTTATCGTCACTGCTCGGCTCCTATGTATCGTAGCGTTATGTTATATAGCCTATAACCTGCCCAGGAATATGGGCTACAATCGTACCAAGTTTGGTTAAAATCCCTTCAGTAGTTTTTGTTCCTATCGTGCACATACAGACAGACAGACAGACAGACAGACAGACAAAAATTTTACTAATTGCATTTTTGGCATCAGTATCGATCGCCAATCATCCTCCAATATGTATTTTGAAAAAATATTCAATGTACAGAATTGACCTCTCTACAGTTTTATTATAAGTATATAGATATAGATATATAGATATATAGATTATGCATGTGTAGTGTAAGTCCACAACGGTAGACAGAGGTGTAGGATGTAAACAGGTTCAGTTCTAAATGTAGGTGTAAATTCTAGTAGCAGGTGTAAGTTGTAGTTGTAGGTCTACACCTACTGTGTAATATAACTACTTATATTACATTAACTCAAGGACAAACTAAGCCAACTTGCGCTGAGTAGAATCCCAAAAGATCCACCTAGTGGTCACTAGATGAAACCTTTTCAAATCCGTCGTGTGAATACGTATCTAACGTAAGTAATTTTGCCCTTGTTTTTATATGAACTAGTACTCCATCTGTTACGGATACTCAAGCCTATAATAAAAAAAATAAAACATGGCATTAGAAGTTTATGTCCAGTTAATGTTTAATAGGTATCTCGTTAATTGTTGTTCTAAATAAATATAAAATGTTCATAAGCTATACGCAATTATACAGTGTGTAAAAAGAACAGTCACTATAACTTTGAGATACGCTTATCCTACCTTTCCTCATTTTGGAATCAGTAATGACGTAACAATTAAACAGAACTAGAGAGTTCATTTGATTCTTCTTGCTTTTTTAATTTCTTTGCCATTTTCAAATTATATTAATGGGAGTAATTCCTTATTTTATAAGTACAAATTTTAAATCTATCACAAAGTAGGTACTGTATATCGATTTATAAGTTGTCATCTTTTGAATCTCTGAGAGAAAAGATTAAAGAAATAAGTATTCTGACCGTCGCATCTCAATACATTTTGGACAATGTGTTGTATGTAAAAAAGAATATAAATGATTTCAGAAAAAAAAGCGACAACCATTGTATAAACACTAGAAATAAGCACAAATTAGATATACCAGTGATTAGACTTAGCAAAGTAGGTAAGTCTTTTAAAGGTCAATGTATACGCCTATACAATAGAATCCCAAAAAACGTTCAAAATCTTTCTATAAATAAATTTAAAAAATTAGTTAAAGAACGTTTGTGTGCTAAAGGTTATTATAAGGTTAATTATTTCATTAATGATTGCACACCCTGGGAATAAGGTGCCTCTATGCTAGGTTACAACTTTGTACTCTTTGTTTTTATAATTTTACTTTTAAGTTATAACATTGTTATGTATATTATATTATATTTAAAGAGAAAAAGAACAATTTTCCAATCTTTTTGCTAAAAGATGGCCCCGCGCGAGTTTCTTACGCCGGTTCTTCTCGCCGGGCTAGTTTTCGAACCGGTGGTAGGCATCATGTAGGACAATTCTATAAGTGTTATTTAATAACCTATATGGAAATAAAAATTTTTGAATTTTGAATTTTGAGCAAACAACGCTCACTAGCGCCATCTAGGGACTACGACGAACACGCTGCTAAATAGGTCCTTTGGTATGATTTATTATGAAAAAAATTAAACAAGTGGTATATGAAATATAATTTATTTAAAAAATATAATTCCTCCAGTCCTCGTCAACACCTGTAAGGTTTCGTTCAACATACGGTGCTTCGGTACATTTCATATTGTGTACATTACAAAATTGTAGTAGGGAAGCTCAAGAGGCATATTGTACGATAATTGTCCTACACTCTAGTATATATTACAACGGGCTGTACCGAAGCGTGTACAGCTTTTAATTAAAAAGATGTACACGCTCCACCAAAATAAAACACAACAATTCTCCCTATATCATCTTCAAAACCTAGTAGGTCAACACTCAACATGACACTCGAGTAATTGGTGACAACACAATAACATCGTGATCTTACCTACTACTTATAGTAATAATTACAGTTCCATTTTATTCACGAACCACTAATATAAATGAAACGAACATCATAACACCGATCCATATTTAACTATGTAAAGAGATATATGTATATCAGTCAATCATAATATATTTCACAGTATGTTTTACAATCTTTTCAACACAAACACGAAACCTGCACAGGTGTTGAAGCTCATCAACAAGTAACAACTACATTACACATTAATATATTACGTAAAAAAACAGTTATATTTAAATATTAAACTTTAGGCACTAGAGGTGTACCCATAGCGTGAGTTTCTTAACTAGTAATATAACATTTACACATAGGTGCAAAGTTTTATTTCAGTCCTCGAAGGTGTGTGCTAGGGACGCTGTACAGTGTACACAAACACCATAGTAATAGTAAAAAAACTCACACTAAACTCTGATTTATAATCGCAGTCATCAACGAGACAATTCTTTGCACTTCACCTCCCTTTGTTTCTTTGTCAGTAAGGCCGGTTTGCGTAATGCTTAATTTGTTGGAATAAAAAATAAAACGTATTTAGTAATCATTCAATTTAAAATATCTCCAGCCTTAAAAAAGAAAGTTCTGATTGATATTATAATCGCTGTATAGTGGTACGGGGTATGTGCAGTCGTTAGCTTCGCCCGGGTGCGGCGCTCGAGGTGCGTGTGCGGCGCTCGGACCGCGTGCGCGGCGATCAGACGGCGTGCTCGGGGTCGGAGTCCACATTGTCGTCACCTTCCTCCTCGTCGTTTTGTCCCCCTGTGAACACACGGTTAGTTAAACTTACATATTTCTTATATCACAAATTGTCGCTAAATCCGTGGGGTATCGGAGTAAGAACAGCACCTCCCTATCAACTATATTTCCCGTAGGTGTCGTAAGAAGCGATGGAGGAAATATTATACATATATCCGGAAATGAATCAAAACTTCGCTCGCCAACCCGACTGCCGATCGTGGCGAGTGTAGGCAACTACCCCCCATTAAATACTTCAGGCGGAGGCTTATTATGCCCAACAGTGGACGTCATACATAATATGAGTCACGGTGGAACATGGACGTAAAATGTTTCTTGACGGGATTTGAGCGCGCGACGTCCAGCGTGACCCAGCAGGAATATTTGAAACCTTCGTAAAAGTATCGCTATCGAATGTTAATTGTATTGGCGCTGCCATTATTCTCGTACAATTATAATTCGATAACGTTGCGATTGCGGAGCTGTCGAATGCCCTGCTCGGCCCGGTACTAGCCGCCGAGCGCCCGCGGTAGGTACTGTAGGCACTAACGGTTTCGGCGCGCGTAGTGTCGGCGCACGGGCGGCGGGCGCTCGTCGGGCGCGTCGGCGAGCAGCGCGGCGCGGTAGGCGGCGAGCGGCGCCCACTCCTCGCCCCACTGCATGCCCGCCGTGCCCAGCCGCGACTCCGCAAACTTCAGCACCTGCAGCACGAGTATTATTTTATGTACCTTAGTTTTTTTATTGTTGAATATACGTTAACTTATTTTTATAAATCCCTTAACGCCTAATATTATGAAGCCGCGGGCAAAACCTAGAATTTTAAAAAGTCCTAAAAAACCTTCCCAGCCACATCTAACAATATTTTTAGGACGTCTTTATAAGGTCAGTCGTTCCTACTGAAGCCAATTCACATGGCGTGTATTCTGTATTGTGTACTTATTGCTATTTTTAACTTAAATTATCAATCCTTTTTTTTAATTGTTAATAAATTTACATGTAAAATAATATTCTTCGTGAATAACAGACGAATAAGTAATACTTTTTCTTAGTTTTGGAAGACGACTTAAAAACTACAAAATACGACCATTTCATGCTCGAGGAGAGAACAGGAACACCAACACTACACCCACTCCCGGGGACACGCCTCCCGCTCCCCGAGCTGCCCTCGGACGCCGTGACCGTGTGTTGACCATCCACGTGTACAGTACCAGCTAGTGCCTGAGCGATAACACCTCTCAGTATCACGGCCAGCTTGAACGAGAGCGTAGCCCACTTCCCCACAACCCTTTCATATTTCTCCTATTTTTAATATACATAAATAAAGTCTTGTTAAGACTTTTTTTAAAAAAAAAAGTCTTGTTAAATTTACGTGTCCTTTATTGCTCTCCCAAAAAGGATATATTATCATGAAACATTTCTTAAAAAAATAATAGTTACCTACTTCAATCCCAGGGGGGCAAACGAATTTGAGCTATTTTAAAGCGTGCCTTACCCAAAAAATATATAAATGAATGAGTAAGGCAAGGTATGTAGTGTGCAGTGGCGAAGGCCGGATCTCCTCCTGAGGGAAGGCCTTGTCTTGATATAGGGACAAATCATCTTACTACGACTTCGGTGTCTTCCGATAGCTCGTCCTGGTTCTACTAGCTTATTACTTGGTTGTGGGAAGCCCTAGTTTACAGTACAACAGGTAGGAATTTCGATATGGACCTTCAAAAGGTAAGGGGCATGAGAACCCGACAGGAATGGATTTATAGGGACTAGGATAGGGCGTCAAGTAGTAGCGGGTGTACCTGGCGCTTGTCCTGGCGCAGCAGCTTGCCGCAGAACTCGGTGAGTGGCTCGAGGAACAGCAGGCGCGGCGGCGGCGAGTGCGGCGTGGAGTCCAGCGCGGCGAACGCCACGCCCGCGCGGTGCAGCGCCGTCAGCGCCTCGCGGTTCTTCACCGCGTCCAGGCCGAACATCACCGCGAAGCGCTTCGCCAACTCCTGGAATAAAATTATATTAATATTACATTGTTTTCTTGAATAAACTCTCCACCTTTTTGCTAAATCGTTTGGTGGTGCCCCAGACTTTGTTAATCCGTTTTTTTTCGGTGGTTTCTGATCCGGAGGCAGGACATTATGTAGATATTCCGAAAACATTACTTAAAAGTACCGAAAATTGAAAAAAAAGTTTTTTTATTTTGAGCATCAGTTTAGCTCGTTGGTGTCGCCCCCTCGCTCATGTCGCCGTGTCTGTACAGAGCGCAGCACCGACCTTCAGCTCGGCGAACTCGGGCAGCCCGCGGTGAGGCGGCGGGCGCGCCAGCAGCTCGGCGAACAGCGCCTGCATCGCCAGCTGCATCGTCAGCGCGCAGTTGAGCTTGTTGATCTCGCGCGCCTCGCTCGTGTCGCCGTCTCTGTACACCGACCTTCAGCTCGGCGAACTCGGGCAGCCCGCGGTGAGGCGGCGGGCGCGCCAGCAGCTCGGCGAACAGCGCCTGCATCGCCAGCTGCATCGTCAGCGCGCAGTTGAGCTTGTTGATCTCGCGCGCCTCGCTCGTGTCGCCGTCTCTGTACACCGACCTTCAGCTCGGCGAACTCGGGCAGCCCGCGGTGAGGCGGCGGGCGCGCCAGCAGCTCGGCGAACAGCGCCTGCATCGCCAGCTGCATCGTCAGCGCGCAGTTGAGCTTGTTGATCTCGCGCGCCTCGCTCGTGTCGCCGTCTCTGTACACCGACCTTCAGCTCGGCGAACTCGGGCAGCCCGCGGTGAGGCGGCGGGCGCGCCAGCAGCTCGGCGAACAGCGCCTGCATCGCCAGCTGCATCGTCAGCGCGCAGTTGAGCTTGTTGATCTCGCGCGCCTTGGTCAGCGTCGCCTTGATGATGTCGCCGTAGTCGTTGTAGCACTGTACAGACAGATATGTATAAAATTATATTTTTGGGATAATAAAATACATTATACAAAATTAATCAGTAAAAGCACAAAAGTTTTAATCATATCTATTATTATTTAAATAATAATAATTATTAGTGGAACCGTTTATTGGCATTATAGAGGTCAACTTCTGTGCCTATAGATATAATGTATGTCGTTATAACAATGTAGATCCTACCCCACCTACATATTTTTCTTTGTATCTATATATATAAAAGAAAGTCGTGTTTGTTACAACACTTATAACTCGAGAACGGCTGAACCAATTTTCATGGTTTTTGATTCGTTGGATTTGTCTCCTCCCCGAATAGCAGAATACATATTAAAAATAGTGAATACTTGATGTGTAATGAATAATTAATCATATAAATAAATGCTCATATTTTGTTCATCAAATGTCAAACATTTGTTGGCAAATGATGTAACAACTATGCGTTCAGAAATCTATTAATGTATGCGTATTGAAGTGTCAGTTTGTAACTTTCAATTAGCAACGTTTTTCTAAATGCATATGACATTTTAAACGATATTTTCTTCTTTTTTTTGGCATTGGCAACGATATCTAGGTACTGAAAACGAAAATGCAATTTAAAAAAATGTCTGTCTGTCAGCGTGTCTCTTTGCTCCGGCTAATCTTTGGAACGGCTGGACCGATTTTAACGAGACTTTCACTGGTAGATAGCTAAAGTTACAAGGATTAATTTAGGCTACTTTTCATCATTATCATCATCATCATCATCGTCATCTAACTAATGATCACCGAATCGGCTGGACCGACTGAGACGGGAGCATTCACCGGGCGTTAGCTTATTTTTGGTAGGAGTAATCTATACATCTATATGTATAAAAGTAAGTCGTGTTAGTTAAATTATTGATAACTCAAGAACGGCTTTATCGATATGGCTGAAAATTGGCGAGGAAGTAGCTTAGAGCAAGTAGACGGACATAGGATACTATTTATTCCATTTGACAGCGTTTCCGTGAACGTTGCGGGTTCTGCGTTAGGGTTTCGCGTTGTGGGTTCCGCGTTGCGGGTTCCGCGTTGCGGGTTTCGGGTTCCCATGCTGCTGGTTCCGCGTTGCGGGTTCCGGGTTCCCGTGTTGCGCGTTCCGGGTTCTGCGTTCCGGGTTCCGCGTTGCGGGTTTCGGGTTCCCATGTTGCGGGTTCCGCGTTGCGGGTTCCGGGTTCCCGCGTTGCGGGTTCCGGGTTCCCGCGTTGGGGGTTCCGGGTTCCCGCATTGCGGGTTTCGGGTTCCCATGCTGCGGGTTCCGCGTTGCGGGTTCCGGGTTCCCGCGTTGCGGGTTCTGCGTTAGGGTTTCGCGTTGTGAGTTCCGCGTTGCGGGTTCCGCGTTGCGGGTTTCGGGTTCCCATGCTGCTGGTTCCGCGTTGCGGGTTCCGGGTTCCCGTGTTGCGCGTTCCGGGTTCTGCGTTCCGGGTTCCGCGTTGCGGGTTTCGGGTTCCCATGTTGCGGGTTCCCGCGTTGGGGGTTCCGGGTTCCCGCGTTGCGGGTTTCGGGTTCCCATGCTGCGGGTTCCGCGTTGCGGGTTCCGGGTTCCCGCGTTGCGGGTTCCGCGTTGCGGGTTCCGGGTTCCCGCGTTGCGGGTTCCGGGTTCCCGCGTTGCGGGTTTCGGGTTCCCGCGTTGCGGGTTTCTGGTTCCCGCGTTGCGGGTTCCGGGTTCCCGCGTTGCGGGTTCCGCGTTGTGGGTTCCGCGTTGCGGGTTCCGCGTTGCGGGTTCCGGGTTCCCGCGTTGCGGGTTCCGGGTTCTCGCGTTGCGGGTTCCCGGTTCCCGCGTTGCGGGTTTCGGGTTCCCGCGTTGTGGGTTCCGGGGTCCCGCATTGCGGGTTCCGGGTTCCCGCGTTGCGGGTTCCGGGTTCCCGCGTTGTGGGTTCCGGGTTCCCGCGTTGCGGGTTCCGCGTTGCGGGTTCCACGTTGCGGGTTCCGCGTTGCGGGTTCCGCGTTGCGGGTTCCGCTTTGCGGGTTCCGCGTTGCGGGTTCCGGGTTCCTGCGTTGCGGGTTCCGGGTTCCCGCGTTGCGGGTTTCGGGTTCCCGCGTTGCGGGTTTCCGGGTTCCCGTGTTGCGGGTTCGGCGTTCCGGGTTCCGCGTTCCGGGTTCCCGTGTTGCGCGTTCCGGGTTCTGCGTTCCAGGTTCCGCGTTGCGGGTTTCGGGTTCCCATGTTGCGGGTTCCGCGTTGCGGGTTCCGGGTTCCCGCGTTGCTGGTTCCGGGTTCCCGCGTTGGGGGTTCCGGGTTCCCGCGTTGCGGGTTTCGGGTTCCCATGCTGCGGGTTCCGCGTTGCGGGTTCCGGGTTCCCGCGTTGCGGGTTTCGGGTTCCCGCGTTGCGGGTTCCGGGTTCCCGCGTTGCGGGTTCCGGGTTCCCGCGTTGCGGGTTCCGCGTTGTGGGTTCCGCGTTGCGGGTTCCGCGTTGCGGGTTCCGAGTTCCCGCGTTGCGGGTTCCGGGTTCTCGCGTTGCGGGTTCCGGGTTGCGGGTTCCGCTTTGCGGGTTCCGGGTTCCCGCGTTGCGGGTTTCGGGTTCCCGCGTTGCGGGTTTCCGGGTTCCCGTGTTGCGGGTTCGGCGTTCCGGGTTCCGCGTTCCGGGTTCCGGGTTCCGCGTTCCGGGTTCCGCGTTGCGGGTTTCGGGTTCCCTGTCGCGGGTTCCGCGTTGCGGGTTCCGGGTTCCCGCGTTGCGGGTTCCGGGTTCCCGCGTTGCGGGTTCCGGGTTCCCGCGTTGCGGGTTCCGGGTTCCCGCGTTGCGGGTTCCGGGTTCCCGCGTTGCGGGTTCCCGCGTTGCGGGTTCCCGCGTTGCGGGTTCCGGGTTCCCGCGTTGCGGGTTCCGGGTTCCCGCGTTGCGGGTTTCGGGTTCCCACGTTGTTTTTTTTTAGTTGAATTTTATCATAAACTCTTTTTATGCTCAACGAAGTGGGCAAGGGTCAGCTAGTAATTGATAATTATGGAATTATTATGAAAGGCACCGGCCTCCACGACACGAGGAATCCTTTTTGGACAGTAAAATTACATTTATTTGATGTATGACTCACCTTGATGTAGTGTTTGAAGACGTCGGCGGCGCGGCGCACGGGCGCCACGTTGTACACGATGAGCTTGCAGTAGGCCGCGAGGAAGTTGCGGCGCTTGTGCAGCTCCTCGATCCGTCTCTCGTCTTGACCGTCTGCGCACACGCACGTGTTAGTACCACGACGACCGGGTGGCGGCGCCACTGGACGACATCGGTCCAGTGGCGCCACCGATGTATATTGAGCTACGGCTCTTATAGAGGACGGGAGCTTGCGCGCCACGCTCCGACTTTTTGACTGACTTCTATGAAGGATGTTCTCAATTGGTTCGTATATTTTGTATAAACTACAAATACTAATATTCCGTCTACGTCCACCTCGCAAATGTCTAACGTCGGAGATACGTGGCCGAGTTCCAGTCGATGCAAAATAAGATTTAACTGTCGCATGCGAGATATGTTAGTGCTGGGGCGAGAAAATTATCAACCGAATACAGTGCACCACCAAAATAAACGACAACGAACCTACAAGTAATGCAATCAGGGTATGTTCTCCGGATATCCGATTTAGTCCCGATTTCACCAATGCTTGTTATTGTTGACGGCTTGTTAAAAACCATGCCTTCTCATTCAATGACAGGAAATATGAGGGATAACATAATATTTAATGAAGGATTAACTTTAACATATTATTGTTTTGGTGAAATTTGTACTTATTCTTATAATTTTATTCACTGTCCGTATAATAAGAATACCTATACTATAACTGGACGCATAATTTAAGTGCGGATATATAACACACCCTGAGCATTACATGATGTAACGGTCGGGCATGCGATACGTAGTTCGAGGCGTCGCGCTTGCGAGCAGGGTTGCCAGGCGGCCGGAAGTATTACCTCTGTATCGTCGTATACGGCACACAGTACAGATTGTTATAGCATCATGGCCGCATATTATGTGCTTGTTTTGTTGAATTACGTATAAATAAATAAAGCTAGTTCTTTTGCAAAATTAAAATAAAACCGGATTTATATCGACATTATTCGCTACGTGCTGGCAACCGCTCGACAATGCCCATTCCTCGGCTACTCCGGGCCTGGCAACCCTGGCATGGTCTAGCTACAGCGCGGGGCGGGGCGCGGGCGGCCCCGGGACAAAATATGCATTACGGCGGCCGCCCGCGCCCGCCGGCCGCGCGCCACTTACCGCGGGGGCCGCCGCCGAGCGCCACATGCAACATAACAACACGTTACGCTCGAGGTAATGCATATTTTGTCGCTCCTGACTAGTCCCCCCTTTTAATATATAATAGGGCTAAGTACCCCTCTTTCTTTCATCCCTCAAACCACGCCCTGCTCTCCACCACTCGACCGACGGGTCAAACCCCCTACATTACCACCCCATTCAATTTTAAAACTATCGATAAATAGCCCCCCTTTTCTCCACCCACACCCCGCCCGCCGCGTCCCGCTGCCCTCACTGTGTCGCCGAAAATAGCATCATCGACCCGTATTTTTTGTCAATTTTAGAAGCCCGTTAGACCCCAATACATAAAACTTAGAACTATACCGCGCCGAATGACGCGCCTGGAATTTTACAATCAATGTATTTAAAAGGTAAGTAAAATTTATTTCTATTATGTATTAAATTATAATATAGGATGAATCTTTATAAAGAGCATGGTAGGCTATATCCGAAAGTATAGGAGATAGCGAAAAGTACTGAAAAGAGTTGGGAGTTTGTTAAAAATCGAATTATGCAGTTACAGTTTTTTTTTCAGCATTTTTTTTGCTCAGCACAGCTAATTTCTACAGTTTGGGATATCGCCTAACATGTCCCTTCTAAAGGTTCACCCTGCATATGATTTTGAAATAATACATAACTTTTTATTAGAGTGTAATGTAACTATGTTAGAGACGTACCGTAGTTGTGGTGCACGAAGACGACCTCCTGTATGAAGTCGTTGAGCAGGTCGCACAGCTGCGCGTCCGCCTCCAACAGCAGGCGCGCGGGCGCGGCGGCAGGCGCGGCGGCGGCGGCGGGCGCGGCCGGCGGGGCGAACAGCAGCAGCAGGTCGCACAGCGACACGTAGGCCTCCTCGCGCAGCTCGCCCGTCGCGCCCGCCACCAGCGTCCGGCACGCGCCCGCGTACGCCACCAGCTGCTCCGCCACGCCCGCCCCCCCGCGCGCCTCCGCCGCCTGCGCCGCCCACAGCAGCGAGTAGAAACACGCGCGCACCGAGTACACCAGTGCCTGCGCCGGCATCTGCGCCGCGT
Organism: Celastrina argiolus; assembly: GCA_905187575.2. Lineage (NCBI taxonomy): Eukaryota > Metazoa > Arthropoda > Insecta > Lepidoptera > Lycaenidae > Celastrina > Celastrina argiolus. The sequence continues at coordinate 519,216 of LR994591.1, read as the reverse complement.
CCGGGTCCGCCGCGCCCCCCGGGCGCGGCAGGTCCTCGAACAGCGAGTCCCAGATGTTGGTGTCGTTGAGGTCGTGGCACTGGTACATGATCGACACCTTGCGCAGCGAGTTCACCAGGCAGAAGGTCTCGTCGGCATCGGGCGTCTCGCCGCCCTCCAGCAGGCTGCGGTAGTCGTCGGCGGCCTCGCGGTAGCGCGCCACCACGGCGTCGATGGTGGTGGCGCGCGCCACGTTGCAGCGCGAGTACACGGCGGACCGCTCCGCGCACAGCGCCTCCATGGTCCGCCCGCACTGCTCCAGGACCTCGGCCTCCGTGTGGGCGCCCACGATGTCGCGCAGCTTGGTCAGCAGCAGCATCAGGTTGGCCTCCTGCCGCTGCGTGGTGTACAGCTCTAGATCGAAGTACTGCGGAATGGCGGCGAGGTTGGTGAGCTTTTCGGGGTCGGCGCCGAACTTATCCAGCAGCGCGGGCAGCGTGACCACGAAGTGCGCCGTCATGCGCGCGCGGTCGTCGCTCACGATCTTGGCCTGCTCCTTGCTGAGCGCAGGGGCCTGACGCCGAGCAGCGCCGCGGCCCACGGGCGGCTCGCCGGTGCTGGCCTGACGCACGCAGCACACCATGAGCTCGATGAGAGAGGACTCTTGGCGGTTGTCGAGCGCTTCCTCATCGGGCCCGGCCTCCTCCAGCAGCAGGTCTGTCATGCACTCCCAGTCCTTCATCATGGGGTTGGAGTCGACCAGGGAGTCGACGAGGTAGGCGCCGTGCTCGTGCAGCTCGGACTCGATGAAGAACTGCACGAGATCGCGCAGCAGCGGCGTGTTGGGCAGGCGCGTCTTGCCGCGGCGCGTGCGCGCGGGCGGTGGGGCGGGCGAGTCGCAGCGGAACAGGCGCACGTTGAGGAACTCGCCGGCGGCGGCGGCCACGCTGCGCCAGGAGGAGTACACGAGCTCGTACACGTTCTCGCAGTCCTTATCGGTGAGCACGTCGGGATGCATCTTGAGGATGGCTATGACCAGGCGGACGGCGTTGACGGCCACCTCGGTCTCCTTGTCCAGCGTCATGGACACGATGCGATCCTTGAATTTGGACGTGAATAGCTCCAGTTTGCCCTTCAGCTCGTCGCACTCGTATAGCGGCTGAAGCGCGCGCAGGCAGCGCAGGCGCACCTCGCCCACCTTGTCGTGCAGCGTCCAGCCGATGTACTTGAGGTAGAGGTCGTCGAGGAAGTGCGAGGGGAACTTCTCCATCCAGATCCCGATCTCGGCCATGGTGATGGCGCGGATGTCGGGCAGCGTGTCGCGGTAGCGGTGCACGAAGACGGACTTGAACATGTAGGAGAGCATGTTCTTGATCTCCTCCATATTCTCCTCCAGCTCCTGCCGCTTGGCCACCAGCACCTCGAGCCGGTCGCTGGCGCGCTTATCTCGCGCCTTCAGCCTCTCCGCTTCATACTGGCGCAGGCAGTTGTCACAGTTCACGCTCGTCAGCAGCGCCACGTCCACCAGCGCCGTCATCAGCTTCATAACTGCCCCACACCAACAGACAATCCATTACAAGTCTAGTAATAAGTGTTCATCTACAATTACTATTAAATTCATTTTCTCTGAGACATAATTGGAGATAATTAAAGACATGAATGGATGAAGGTCATGATATGTTCCATACATTTTTTACCCAAAAAGTTGAGTTTAAACATAAATCTTTTGATTAATGCTCTTAATACATTATGACAAATTTTAAAATGTTTAAGTTACAGTCTGAACTCAATTATCTCCAGATCAGAATTTTTCTACACATTACCTTCATCCATTCATGTCTTCAATTGGTTGGTTTTTTTATTCCACCCAATGGGGTGTGCTTCACAATGGGGTATTCAATAGAATACCTAGGTATTTTTTACCCGACTTCGGCGAAGCCAAAAGGAAGGGTAATGATTTTGGCAGTCTATGTATGTATGTATGTATGTATGTATGTTTGTATGTATGTATGTATGTTCCCTCGTAGCGGTTAAACTACTGGTCTGATTTTAATAAATAAGGTGTCAATCGATTCGTAGTAGTCCCGCGAGTAACATAGGCTATATAATTTTTCAAAAAATTTTGGATTTTGAAAATTATAGGTCAAAAACTATCTCCAAAAAAAATTAAATTAAGATAATTGTATCGTGTTTGGTATCAAATGATAGGTCTTGGCAAGCACATTACCAATATGTATTTAAAATTTTAATTAATTATTATATTTTATTGTTAAATTCAAAATAAACGTTTAAAATGCGGTCGCACAAATAGTATCTAGGAGTTGTTTAGTTACTTACTATGTGTTAATTTAACGTTAGTTTAGTGAAAATATAATGTTATAGTTTATGTGGAAACAAAAAAAATTTAAAATAAAATAAAAGATTTAAAAAACTATAACCCGACTTCGCAAAAAAGGGCTCTAAAAAGGCTGAAACAAGAAAATAATTCAATTTGAAATCCAGAAATGCATAGGTACAGATATGGTCAAGGTAGAGCCGTGGTCGTACCCGCTAAACAAATCTATAATATTCGTCTGCTGTTGAAATATACAATCCCAATAGCGGGTACGACCACGGCTCTACCTTGACCATATCTGTACCTATGCATTTCTGGATTTCAAATTGAATTATTTTCTTGTTTCAGCCTTTTTAGAGCCCTTTTTTGCGAAGTCGGGTTATAGTTTTTTTAATCTTTTATTTTATTAATTAAAAGCAAGGTTTTATTTTTTTATAAAGTTGACTAGTTACATTTTTGATGTAGTCTACCTCTAGTTCACAAGGTGGAATAAACCTATTGTACATAGCTACTTTGATTTATTTGAAATATCAAATGTCTGGTTGTCAATACAAAGTGTAAGTAAACAAAGCAATAAATTTAATGAAATTTACTACATTTCACTAAAATTATTTCCATGGCATGCGCTGTGATTGAATCATAATTCCCCCACCACCACTTCGTATCCAGCAAATAGAAAATAAAGTTAATTTTTGCAAGAACATTAAAAATATTTAAGTAGCTATATTTAACTTACCAGCTAAAGTGGCAGTGTGTCGAAAAGCTCTCACTTGCGAGTCGGACAGACCCGTCAGTAGGGAAATAATGTTATCCATCAAGTACTGGTCATAGATGATGGAGTACTGACACATCTTTACCAGGGTCTGTATGAACTCACAGAAGTTGGCTCGGAACTTCTTCCATGTTTGTCCTGACATTATGAGAGGATATTCACCACTTTCCTGTAAACAACAAACAACTTCTTAGTATTATATTAATTCAATATGTACATATAGTCCTGTAACTATGTAACTATGTAAATATAATATAACTGTAAATATGTAAATATAACCCTTACCACAAGAAAATATTAATTTTTTAACCTCCACTACTATTATAAGGTCCAAAAAGACCAGCAGTAATTACGACACAGTAGACTAGAGTAGAGTAGTGTGTACTGTGCAAAAGCAAAATGCACATTAATTAGGTCAAATATTATTATCTTTAATTTTACCATGGAATAGACCTTTTATAATGAGCAATGTTCAATAAATAAATCAATTGAAGAAGCAGATGTTTACCTCATCAAACTCCTGTGTCATCTTCTTGATGATGAGTGTGTGGTCCATCTGTGCCATGTCAGGGCTAACCTTGCCGCGGCAGCCCGAAGAGTTGATAAAGAACTGCATCAGCTGCACCAGGGCACTCTCCCGGTTATTTTTGTACTCTTCTATCCACAAGTCCACTACTTGCTGAAAGATTAAAGATGACTTGGTCAGATTAGTGGGCTCAGTGTTACAGCTTTGCCAACTGAGCAAACTGAGCCAGTTGGTATGGAAGTAGTGCAGTTAAGACAATTAATAAAAGTTCAAATTCTACAAAGAAATTGTAGATTAAGTACATTCTTTAAAAAATATACAAATTATCTGGGACCTTGTGTACAATATTGATTTGGAATTAGTACACCACAATAGGTTTCTAAAAAAATATATTGTGACAAAATATAATCAAACAATATATTTGGGTCATTCTAAGTTAAGAGGTACTTTCGATGGCAATGACAAAAAATACCTTTTTTTTTAAATAAACTTCCTAAATAACCTAATTATCACTTAAAACTAAATGTTTCCAGTAAAATTTATTGCAGAAATGTACATAATTAAGTCACAATAAGCTCTAATATAAGAAAAATGTCTCTCCCCTGGTGTGTCCCACAACCAATTTTATTTGTAAATCAGTCATTATGAATGTATTAAAATTTAATAACTACTTTAACATCGTTAATTTTATAAAGAAAGTTAACTTATTAATAGAAGTAAAAGTGCTTATATTCCAATTCTTCAAAAAAAATAGTAACACTGAAATTTGTCCTCTGTGTTTCGTGCCTGTAATGGTTTCGACCTTTAATGCAAAGTGTGTAACGTGAAGTTAGCAGCAAGCGGCGCATAAGCAACCGGTAGTAAAATATTGTTGGCCATTTCGATCATGCCACTTGCTGGGTGCAGAAGTGTTTAGTAAATGCAGTCTTTCCTCTGGTAAGTTTTTCTTTGCAATTATTTGTTAAAATACTTATATATACCATAATATTTAATATAAATAGTGTATACATTGTTATGTTTGTTTGAGATTACGTGCGAGAAATACTTTTGTGGCTATTTTAGATTTCTATCCAAAATGTATCTCCCCTGGCGTCTTTCCCCTTGCTCTTTTGATGGCAGGGGAGATACTTAATGTCCAGGGTGGTATTCATTTTAACGCGTTTCCATTAAAATTTCTAGTTCTGTCTAAACCATTACTTGGTGTTGTGTCTATCTTAGCTTTACAATACTGTATAATGTTTTTTTTACAGAAAAATGGCACCTTTAAATGAATCTGTCGATGTCTTTAAACGCGGCTTTTAGTAGGAAAAGTATTTTTAGTTACCTTCAAAATTTTAAATGTTTTATAGTTTAAGCACAAGCAAAGTTTAATACTGTTATTTAATAGGGATATAATACTGTTATTTTTTAGTTTCTGTTTGTTTTTATTATTGCTTTTCATGATTTGTACCTATCGCTTAGGAAACATTTAATTTTATAAACAAAAAAGACTTCTAAGAAATGAAAAGTCTGATTATAAATACATAATTCATATTTAAAATAAATAAAGATGATTCTTAAAAATAAACTTGTATTTTTTTGTTTATTTCTTAAAGTATCCTGTACACCCTGTACTGTTTATTTCCCCTGGTCACAACAAATTGACTGGCCACTTTGTAAACATCTTCAACTCGGCAGTTTCCATTTAAAAAAATGTATACTTAAGTAAAAATATATTTAAAAAACCGTGCCGCCATTTCATACAACAAATTACCTCTTAACTTAATACGACCCATTTAATAAAATTTAGAAAAAAAAATTACACTTATGTCAGTCTTATTGAAACGAAGTATGTTATAAAGACTGTTCTCATCGTCTCCCGGCAGTAGCACCGGTGGCGGCGAGTACGCAGGCGGTGGCGCCGCTCCCCGCCCGCGCCCGCGACCCCGGCCTCCACGGCCTCGCCTGCGAAGCGGCGGAGGCGGCGGGGACTCCGCCAGCCGCCCCACATATCCACCGTCCCCGCCCCTGCCTCTGCTCCGCGTGACTCTCTTCGTGGGGGCGGGGGACGGCGTCCGAAGATCGTCTTCGGGGTTCTCTTCCGGCTCTTCGCGCGCTGGTGGTGGCTCCACCATGGTGGAATTGGCAACCGCCCCGACGTTGAATCCCGAGTAATTGACATTAGGAATTTCGGGCTCGTGAACCGATTGGCCGCCATAGTCAGTCATGGGAGTCGCCGGAGTCATCGGGTTCACGTACTCCGGTGGAGGATCATCCATTCGGATGCGTTTCCCGCCACGACGATGCATTTTTAACGATTTACAACTTTTACGTGAACAAGAAAGTGCACTGCTTCACAACACTATTTTAACATCACATTTTTAATGTAATTATCTAAGCATGCATTGGTTTACACTAATGAACGAGTTATCGATCGATCTGAATAAAATTTTCGGACACAAAATGTAAGCAACAAACGAGTCGACGCGCAGATGCAGTGTTGCCTGTTATGACAAACACAGATTAAGAATTAGTTACTACGTAAATGACAAATAAAAATTTTCTCGACTTAAAAATATTCAATATTGCCAGCTATGCAAAGAGTAACTTAAATTAAAAATAAAAGGTCCTTACATATGAAATTGGCGTTTTGTATGGGAGGAACATAAAGGCGATTTTTTCTTATTAAAATATATTTTATTAATCAAAGTATGTACCATTGCTATCTATACACTTTTGCCATCTTATAGGTAGTTCATTGATCCCTTTCCTAAAAAAAACCATTCGGACGGGAATCAATGAAATCTTTGAAAGCGGTTTGGACTGCCTCATCGGAATTGAATTTTTTTCCTTGCAAGAAGTTATCCAAATTTCGAAAAAAATGGTAATCTGTTGGAGCAAGGTCCGGAGAGTACGGTGGACGTCTTAGACATTCCAATTGAAGCTCCTCTAATTTGGTAGCCGTATGTTGGGCCGTGTGTGGTCTAGCGTTGTCTTGAAGCAGCAGTGGCGTAGAGCGATTGACAAACTTCGGTTGTTTAACGGCGAGCTTTTCCATCATGGTTTGCAGTTGCTGACAATAGACATCAGCCGTAATCGTCTGACCAGATTTAAGAAATCAAATCAAATCAAATCAAATATTTTTATTCAGAGTAAATTTTACAAAAAAATGTTTTCTGAACGTCGTTTCTATATGATGCCTACCACCGGTTCGGGAACTAGCCCAGCAAGAAGAACCGGCGTAAGAAACTCGCATGGGGCCATCTTTTAACAAAAAGATGGAAAATTTATCTTTTTAAAAAAAGTATAAATTTACATATAAATATGTCAATACTAAAACTAAATAACATAGAATGTACTATATATAAGTAGCCTTGTAGGGGGCTACTTTATTCCCAAGGTGTGCTATCATTCATATAATCATTAACTTTATAGTAAGCTTTTGCACACAAACGTTCTTTGACTACTTTCTTAAACTTATTAGTAGAAAAATTTTGAACGTTTTCTGGGATCCTATTGTATAGGCGTATACATTGGCCTTTAAACGAATTCTTTACTTTGCTTAGTCTAGTCACTGGAACAACAAGTTTATTCTTATTCCGAGTATTTCTTTTATGATTATCACATTTTCTTATAAACAGGTTTACATTTTTCTTAACATATAATACATTAGAGAGGATATACTGAGAAGCTACAGTTAGTATTCCAGTTTCCTTAAACTTTTCTCTAAGAGAAGTGCCAGCTTGTAGATTGCCCGAACAGCTCGCTTCTGCAGCACAAAGATACTATTTATATCTGCAGCACTGCCCCATAGCAGAATGCCATAGGACATTATACTATGAAAGTAACTAAAGTACACTAGGCGTGCTGTACTTTCATCTGAATATTGTCTAATTTTACTAACTGCATATGCTGCTGAACTGAGTTTGTCGGCCAGTCTAGCAATATGGGGGCCCCACAGAAGTTTAGAGTCTAACGTTATACCTAAGAATACTGCAGTATCCACTAGTTCCATACGTTCATCATTTAATAGCACATTGGTTTCAGTTTGCCTCACATATTTAGGCAATGTGAATTTTACACATTTTGTTTTTTTATTATTAAGTAAAAGATTATTGACACTAAACCAATGTACTATCATTGAGAGAGCATTATTTACTTCGTCATGGCATATATTTTGCCGTTTCATATTAAAAAGAAGAGTATCATCAGCAAATAATACTATCCCATGTTTTTCATTTATGAGGTATGGTAGGTCGTTTATGTAAATTAAAAATAGAAAAGGTCCTAAAATAGACCCTTGTGGGACCCCCATCTCTATTCTAGAGCCTAAGGATCTTTTTCCATTTACCTCAACCCTCTGAGTTCTATTTGATAGGTATGATTTCAAGAGGGCAAGTGCTGGACCTTTTATCCCATAGTGGTCTAGTTTCCTGATTAATGTTGTATGCTGCACACAGTCAAATGCCTTGGAGAGATCGCAAAATATTCCAAGAGCATCCCGCGATTCCTCCCAAGCATTAAAAATATAATTTAACAAATCGACGCCTGCATCTGTTGTAGAGCGTCCCTTGGTAAAACCAAATTGTTTCTCATGTAAAATATTATTAATATTAAAGTGTGCTAGCATTTGATTAAGAATAATTTTTTCATATATTTTACTTAACGTTGGTAGAATAGATATAGGCCGGAAATTGGATGGATCCGACTTACTACCAGACTTAAAAAGAGGTATTATTTTACTATGTTTCATTAAATCAGGAAAAGAGCCACTTTTTATACAGTCATTAAAAATTGTTGATAGGAAAGGTGCGATAATATCGACTATCGATTTAATAACTTTCGTTGATAGTCCCCATAAATCTGCGGTATTCTTAATATTTAATAAATTGAAAGTTTTTATTATGTCTTGGGGTCCTATTTCTTTAAATCGAAAGTCAACTTCACACTTTTTTACATTTTTTGTAAGAAGCAATTCAGCATCAACAGAAGAGGCAATTAAATTTTTTGTTGTTGAAACTGGAATGTCAGCGAAGAATTTCTCAAAAACTGTAGCAACTTCATTGTCAGATTTAATTACTTTAGTATCTACATTTAATTTAAAATCTGAGTGGCGAGTGGTGACTCTTCCAGTTTCAGTCGCTATAGTGTACGACACCGGCACTAGTCCACCAAACGCTTACAAGTAACTTTTTTTGAGTCAATTTTCGCTTGGGGCAAGACTTTGCTAGTTCACCAGGGTTCAGCCATTGCGATGAGCGTTTACGATTATCGTACAGGATCCACTTTTCATCACATGTAATGATCCGATTTAAAATTCCTTCATTATTGTGCCGGTTGAGCAATGTAACGCAGCAGTCGACGCGCGTTTGTCGGTTTGCTTCACTCAATTTAAGAGTTAGCTCTTTCAAGCTTTTTCACCTTCCCAATTTGCTTCAAGTGGATTAAAACGGTTTTGTCACTAGCACCGCAGCCTGTAGCTAACTCTGATGTGGTTTGCGATGGATCTGCTTCCACAATAGCCTTCAATTCATCATTATCGACCTTGGTCTCCAGCCGTCCACGGGGCTTGTTCTGCAGGTCGAAATGTTGAGAACGAAAGCGTTGAAACCAAAATCGCACCGTGTTTTCTTTTGCGACACCACCCCTATACACATCATTAATCCTTCGAGCCGTTTCTGCAGTACTGGTGCCACGGTGGAACTCGTACTCGTAAATAATGCGATATTTTAAGGGACAGAGAAAGCGACTTTGTTTTAAAACAGGTAGTGATAGTGATAATAATCGAATTCTCATTAAAAATAACAATAGGCCTAATTAAACACATATTTATTAAGATTTTAATGATTCTCTTCATGGTAATCTGAATCACTGAAAATATTGTATTACATATTTTATGCCTAATCGTTGCTAGTATAAAAGTTGTTAGCTATAAAAGTTATTTTATTTTGGTTAATTAATATTGTTGTATTTTATTAGCTCTCTTTTTTATATATTTTAATAATATGCGGTTTTTATTTTGACAGTTCTACTAGTTTAAGAAAAATGCTGATAGATGGCATTAAACCTAAGTAATATGTCAAGTGTGTAAAATGTCAATTTCCGCTTTGTTTTTTTGTTTGTTTACCTTTCAACTTTCTTTCTTTCACTTGCAATAGTTTATTATTTATTAATTGTGCCCTGAGAACTAAACTAAACATGGCTAGTCCATGCGTAGTACAATTTTGTAAAAATATAGGTTACCACCGCTTTCCCCAAGATGAAACTCGGAGATCAAGATGAATAGAGGCTATCAAACATATAAAAACAGGATTAACTATAAGAAAAAAATCCTTCATATTATGTTCAACTCACTTTACGCCAGCAGATTTCATCTCTCCGTCATCACATTTCTCAAGAGCCCCAAGAGGTAAAATATTTATCTTAGCGTGCAATAAGAAATAATAATAAAGTTTATTTAGACTTAAATTAGTTACATTTTTTAAATTTCTTAACCTAATAATGATTTGTTTGAAAAATCAAAGATATTGAAGCCAGCGAGCTATAAAGTAGGTATGTAGGTTTCCTCGGAAGTGTAGGAGATGACTAAGAAAGGAATTTGAAAGGATTATTTTTGTGTATGAAACAGCATACCTACAGCGACTTAACCACTCAATGAATAATTTCACTATACTCGGAATTTTAATTAGATTCCACATTTGACATTAGCTAATGTCATTTTGTAAAATAATGATACCACATTTATTAGTGTAGTGAGAAACACAAAAATCGATAAACAATCGCGATTTATGTTAATAATCATAATAATGGTGTGCCAATTAAAAATTAAATTATTGATTTTTATTTAAATAAATACATTATTATTCATAATAATTATTTATTAATTGGTAATCACTGCTTTATTGTAATGGTCTAAATGCGTATCCCATGTTGTCAAAGACGAGGAAAAAATGAGTAGGTTAGATAATATGTTAATTGACAACATCAGACACATCTATACAAATAAGGGCCGATTTTTCAATCGTCAGATAACTTTTATAATATAAGGAATAAATAAGTGACTTTGACAGATTTTGTATGGAACAAATGTCAAAGTCACATGTTTATTCAACAGATAAAAGTTATCTGACGATTGAAAAATCGGCCCTTAATTATATTGAAGTGTCTGTTTGTAACTTTCAACTTTTCACTTTACTAAATGCATATGAAGGATACTGAAAACGACAATGCAATTTTAAAAAAATTGTCTGTCTGTCTGTCCACATGTCTGTTTGTTCCGGCTAATCTCTGAAACGGCTGGAGGGATATTGACGAGACTTTTACTGGTAGATAGCTAAAGTTATGGGGATTAACGAAGTGGGCACGGGTCAGCTAGACTATAATATATATAAAAGAAAGTCGTGTTAGGTACCTACACTATTTATAACTAAAGAACGCGAACGTTAGTTTGTTTTAGTCATAAACTATTTTATGCTTAACGAAGTGGGCACGGGTCAGCTAGTTTATAACAGACAGAACATGTTACAGAAATTGACACCGATAGCGATGACGGCGACAATTTATAAAATAAAATATTACCAAAATACATATATTTGTTTTATTTCTCTTTTTTTAATACTACTATAAACGAGAGGAATCGATCCCGAAATATTCCATTTCCGTATCGAATAATTTCGCACGTCACTATTTAGTACTTGTCATAACGTTGCAACACTGAATGTGTCAAATCTGGAATCGAATTAAAATTCTGACTAATGGATAATAGCTTTCTGGCTTCTTTCTGGCAACTGCAAAGATCACAGATTTTTTGACATATTACATTATGCAAGCGCCGTTACGGTAGTCTTTGTACCTAAAAGTGACACTTCAATATCCACAAGCTTTTTAAATTTTTTTTTTTAAATATAGGCAAATAACTAACTTTATTTAAGCTGTGGACACGATTGACATAAGAGCAAAAGTCATCTCTTTTTTTGTCCTGGTTGTGACTGTGACAATTTGATCGTATCGTAATTCGTAATTTTGATAAAAATTGTTTTTTTGCACTCAATTTTATAAAATGGCCAAGAAAACTTACGATTTACTATTCAAACTACTGCTGATCGGTGATTCCGGTGTAGGAAAAACGTGTATTCTGTTTCGATTTTCAGATAATCACTTTACAACAACTTTTATATCAACCATCGGTAGGGCACTTTTATAGTATTTACTGTAGTGCTCGTAACATTTACTATCGCTCACATAATATAATATACCATTTATAACATAGTCTACATTTACATTAACTAATAGCAATTCCTAAAAACACTCTCATCGTACAACTCGCTTCTGGAATGATTCATGCAATATAACTGTTTCAGGCATCGACTTTAAGATAAAGACAGTGGAGCTAAGGGGCAAGAAGATCAAGCTGCAGATCTGGGACACTGCAGGGCAGGAGCGCTTCCACACCATCACCACGTCATACTACCGTGGCGCGATGGGTATCATGTTGGTGTATGATATCACCAATGAAAAGACCTTCGACGACATCGTCAAGTGGCTGCGGAACATAGATGAGGTGACCACGACATAGTCTTTAGTTCAAGTCATTCACACAAAATATAATTATGATTGTTAGTGGTAGAAATGGGTGTGGTGGGGTGGAAAAGTTACTACAATAAATACATTAAGAGAGTAATGTATTTTCTTGCATGAAGTAGTTTGTATATTATACCTTGAACCAAATCAATGAGCCATTATCAAAAAATTGGGTGCAAACTTATTACTCATCAATTCCATATCTTAGTTTCTTTATGTAGTTTTGTTTGTATTTAACAAATTGAGCTATCATTGTAGACTGTTTTGAAAAACTTACAAAATACTATGTTGATATTTATATTTTTCAATAACTATCACTGAAAAAAACTCAAGTACATATTATAAAAATGAAGATAACTTGTCCTAATATTTTATTGGTAGATTTATTATAATTAATATCTCGTTCAACAAATTGATTATATTCAAATTCTTAAATTACATTATTGTCACCTTAAAATTTTAATAAAATTTTCAGCATGCAAATGAAGATGTTGAGAAGATGATACTAGGTAACAAGTGTGACATGGATGAGAAACGTGTCGTGAGCAAAGAAAGAGGTGAATCTGTGAGTATCTTGCTGGATAACTACATTCCATGTATAAATGTTGTTGGGTCAAGCTCAAAGAAAATTTATTTTGTTCTAGTAGGGTATATGCCCACTCATTGGGCAATTAAATAGTTTTATTTACCTTATAGCTACACCTACAGCTTACAACATCTACACCTACAAGCAACATAATATCAGTTTACAGCTATACTTTACATATACATATATATGGCTATAATCCGTAGCGCAGTGGTTGAGCGCGTTGGTGCTCGACCGTGAGGTCGTGGGTTCGAATCCAGCCAAGGGAACAAAAAGTTTTCAATGTTCCTAGGCCAAGGATGTGTATTAAATTTGTGTATAATATATTAAAAATCTTATATAGGTATGTGTATAATATATGAGCATTAATATATTTCCGTTGTCTGGTACTGGTAACACAAGTTCTTCAGATACTTAGCACGAGGCCACTGATGTGTTTGACGTGGTGTGACGCGTCCATGGATATTATTATTATTATAATCTATATGGTTGTCATGTGTTTTGTACACTACACAGAATATTATCAGACAACAGCCTGATACAATATTCAAAAAACTAACTTATAAGTTAAAGATGTATTATTTTTTGGGTTCATATATAGTATAGAACTTATTATGTAGTATAGAATATATTTTTTGTACTTTGAACAGATTGAGTAGCACTATGTTGTGTATGTATAGAAATATTAGTACTAATAGCTACAATAATTCCAAACAAAATTTAATAATGTTGCCAGTGTAAAATATCCTCTGTCAGGGACTGATTGCATACTAGTCTTTGATAATAAACAAAATAGAATGTTTCCCCCCTATTAACATTGATGTCTCTATAGATCGCCCGCGAGCACGGCATCCGCTTCATGGAGACCTCGGCGAAGTCCAACATCAACATCGAGCGGGCTTTCTCGGAGCTGGCCGAGGCGATCCTGGACAAGAGCGGCGGGCGCGAGGCGGACGCGGACCACGCGCGCATCGCCGTCGAGCGCCGGCCCTCGCGCGCGCCCCCCGCACGCGCCTGCTGCTCCTAGACGTGTACCACAGCCGACGGACGTGGAGTTCATATATAGTCCCGGTTTCTGTAGGCCAAGCGGGAACATTTCACAGCTCTGTAAAGATCATGCTAAGGAACGTCAATTGTATTGGCGTTGTCATGCTTTTCTTACTATTAGCATTTGTTGACATACTTTTATGGAGCTGCCAAATGTTCCTACTGCTTTGCCAACGGAAAGGCAAATGAAGCTCAAATCAACTAATGTGTTCAAATCTCTTGTCAGGTATAAATTTGCTACTGAATTTGACAACTGACAAGACATTTGAACACTTACACATTAGTTCATTTGACTTTCAGAATAGTGGGGGATACACTTCCATACACTCAGGACACAAATCTGGAGCTATTTGGTCACTCATTACTGGCATGTGCAGCATAATCTTACAAATAGAGAATATGTGAGATTGATAAAATTGCTATGCATGAAGGATGAAAGATGCAATAACTCAATAAGGCGAGTATCAGCTGCAAAGAGCAACAGAATCAGCCACTGTTATGGTCAAGGCTACAAGGGTAAGGATACACGCCCCACTTTAAATCCTGACCAGTAATACGTACTTTCTTTTATTTAATTTCTTTTATAGCTGCAAAACTAGAAAAAGTAAGAATTTGCCATAATGTGGTGGGATTTTAGAAAACTTACTACATATAATTATTCCTCTTAAGATTATACTTGCCTGCCGCGTCCTCGCGACATCACGTGTCAGTGTGGTCGTGTGTGCTCATCATAACACTACAATTGGGTTTTCAATGTATATTATATGTATGTATGTGACTCCACGTCGAAGGCCAATATTCTCTTCATATCTTACGTCTTATTTATATTTGTACTGAATGGACAAAGGAACAGTTTTATATTTCGATGATAGAAAGTGTATACGCCATATTCACTATACGTTTTATAAATTACATAACTTTACTCACATCTCAATGTAACAAAATTACCATAGACAACATCTCTTGTTTTTTAGTCCAGTAAACGATTAATTATCGTTTAAATGACTGTGAATTGGCGCTCAGTTTATTATTTAGATCCCACACCTTGGCGATGTATATTTAAGGTGTAGTCGTAGACAAGAAAACGTAACGTTTTCAATAAATAAGGAGAAATACTTTTATATAGGTAGGTGGTTTACTGTCTTAATAATTTTGTAACTGAACGCTTACTGTTATTCGCGTGTAGCTGCCTGATGCCTCAATTACTTATACATATCGCGTTACTTAATGTTTGCGAGTGTTGCCGGACGTCTGTTGGGGGCAGTGATAGATTATGATCATTTCTAGGACTATGGATATCATAAGATCTGATTATGCATATTGAACACACTTGTTTAACTCTGTATGTCCAATGAAATATACAATCCGGCACTGCCAGTGACAGAAGCGGCATTAGATGTAAGATATGTTCTTGTTGCCTGTACCTAAAGTTAGTTCACTAGCGTTGACTAAACTTCAATTGTTACAATAGATATACTTAGGTGCGGGCAACAAGACAATGTTGTATGTGCAATAACTACCAACGAGATATATGTACGGAGCGTATACTGAACTTGGAGAATATTATATAATGCTTTGTATATCTCGATTCTATATTATGTGAAACGATGATTTCGCACGCTGCATTTTTGGTACGTAAATTCCTTATGGCATTGATATTTTATTTTATACTGTAACAATCCTATATTATCTAGATTTTTTTTGTATATTTTTATGGATTATACAAAATAATGTTTAAATTCCACTGTACTCACATCACAAATGTCTTGATATTATTGTAAGGCGGTCAGTCGTCTTGCTCGTTGCTTCTGCTGAAACAGCTTTTTTTAAATTTGCAGTAATATTGAGATGTAACTAAACGAATCTTGGTGTAATTATTTGAAGTACATTTAGCGTGTGGCGAGCAGTGGGTAACTCATTTTAATAAAGTCGGGGACTGATGATGATACTTCATATGTCAGTCCCTGTCTGCGTTAAAACGAGTCGTTACTTGTACTGTATGAAGTGCGTCGGTGTAAGTGTTAGTACGTCCGGTTTATGTCGCGATTTTTACCCGCTTTTATAAAGAAACGGCATTGTATATTATGTTCATAATAAACGACCCAAAGTATGTGATATTTTATTTACACGCCGGCACCAAAGTATGAAATGTTATAAGTCTTCAAAAGATCAGTTTTGGTAAAAGGTAAGTATGAAATGGTTTTTTGCTTAAAGGAAAAGATATTGCATATCATGTTACATGAGCCATTATTACATTTTTTTATCCTAATAAACAAATAAAATATAAACATTGACTCCCTCGAAGTGTTTCATGGGGGGCAGTTACCTATACTCGCCACCGGCCACGCTTGCCAGGCGGGTTAACGATGTCCGCGGAAACGCTGCTGCCCACTTCCGGATATAATATATTCTCTCTACCGCCTTTTACGACACCTAAGAGAAAGGTGGTTTGATGGAGAGGTGCTTTTCTTACTGCGGCGCCCCAAGGATTCGATGTTGTCGGGTAAATTTTTCATGATATTCATGAAAAGGACTAGTATGTTAATATAGTACTTAAAACGTGTGGCACTCGGGGACTGACGCGATAAAGCTTTTGCATAGCATTTTTTATAAACTTATACAATTATTGTTACTAAATTATTTTACAAATATTATATACGACCATATACGTACTCGTTAAGCTAACGCGGGGGTTAGATTTTATTTTCATTACGGAATTTCTAGATTCGGTCGCCTAAAGCCCGCGATAAGAGCTATGCAATAGCTTAACTATTTTAAAAGAAACTGAATGCATCATTTGCGACATTCTTGTGAGTTGTGAGTGTTGTACAGTACGGTACAGGCTCAGTCTCGCTTTTCGATTTAGATTTTTAAACTGTTTTGATTTTGATTTGTTTTTTTAATCAGATTTTTTTATTTTTACTCAACTATTTAACGATAGAGTAAATTTGAATTAAAAAAATAATATTTTTATTAAAATACTAGCTGTGCCCGCGACTTCGTACGCGTGGAAAAGTGATTTAGGGCAGCAGTTCAAATACATTTTTAGTTTATGAACACTGTCGTTTGGATATTTAAAATCACTAATTTATAGTAATGCTGCTTTATACACGGTATTAGACGTGCATAGGCAAAAGAAGTAGGTCGATGGGGTAATAATAATAGTTTACTGTCAAATAATGGCCGTTTTTGTCGTAAATGTTTTGAGGTATTTTTTCTATGAAAATCCTAACAATTCCTACTACCAACTCGAAAAATTACCGTGTATTATTAACCGACTTCAAAAAAAGGAGGAGGTTCTCAATTCGTCTGTATGTATAATATTTTTTTTTCTTTTATGCGAACGGGACTACTTGATAGTACGCTCATATACGCGACGAAGATCTCTGTACTGAGATTTGTATGAACTTTACGCCGCAGCGACTGCAGACGATGATCGTTTTCACACCGACGCTGCGCTGCTGGCGCCAGGCGCCAAATTTTTTAAAAGTCTACTCTCGGTGCGCAATTCCAACTCGGACTTGCCCGGTTTTTTATTTATTAATTACCTACGCTAACAAACATGTAGCCTACTTAGGGACTTTACGGTTAAAGTACTAACTTCCTTTAGACGACAAAATAACAAAAGTCCAAAAGAAAGAAAAAACCAAGCCGTACCTAGCATGAAAACTAATAAATAAAAATATCATGAATATATTGACATAACTTTTCTAATTTAAATGAACCTATGACATCTCATTCATATCTTGAAAACAAACTATCCTACGCTTATACTTTATTAATCGTATTTGCAAAACCTAAGTATAATAATAAATTACTTCGCACAAAGTAATAATTATTTTCACTTGTACTGGAAAATAAGTATTACTTTGTGCGAAGTAAATTTAATTGTTCCTTTTAGTTTACCTTTTTGAAGTAATTTTTTTTTGTTTAAAATTATTTAATTTTCAGATTTTTAGTGATGGGTATAGACTGAGTAGGGATAATTCTCGAATGATCAGACGACGATTATTTGAGGACGGAAAACGAAAAACAAAAACGATTAGATAAAAAAAAATAGTAGAAAGATAAAAAGTCTACCTAGCCTAGCCTGGCGTAAGCCAGAGCGGCGCAATTTTTTTATATATATATATATTATGTATATTGTATATATAGTCTACCGCCGCTATATATATATATATATATAGTTTACTGCTGCTCTGGAGTCAGCCAGAGCAGCGCGAAATTTTCAAATATATATATATAGTTTACTGAAACGCGAAATTTTTTGATATCATAGATCCTGAGAGGATATGGTGCAAAACCTTACTGTTTGGTAACATATGCTTAGACTACTTCAGTAAAAATCAAAATCAATATATTATTCCACATAAATTTTGAGGATTTCCTTCGATTCCTCACGGATCCCATCATCAGGTCACCATTTTGGTGACAATGGGACCAAATTTAAATTATGCCTTACACAACATAAAAAAAATTTAAAATCGTTTCAGAAACGATGAAGATATCCGCGAAGAAACATAAAAAACAAACATATATTTACGAATTGAGAAACCTCCTCCTTTTTTGTAAGTCGGTTAAAAAATATTATGTTGGTTATTTCATGTAAACATCTACCTTTGTGCCAAGTTTCATTTAAATACGTTGAGTAGTTTGGCTGAAATACCGTCAAATAGGTAGCTACAATTTTTTGAAGATCCCACGGGAACCCTTACGTTTTTCGGGATAACAATTTCCAATGAAGCTCTTCAGGTCATAAGCTACCTGCCTGCCGAATTTCATTTAAATACGTTGAGTAGTTTGGCTGAAATACCATCAAATAGGTAGCTACAATTTTTTGAAGATCTTACGGGAACCCTTACGTTTTTCGGGATAACAATTTTTAATAATGCTCTTCAAGTCATAAGCTACCTGCCTGCCGAATTTCATTTAAATACGTTGAGTAGTTTGGCTGAAATACCGTCAAATAGGTAGCTACAATTTTTTTGAAGATCCTACGGGAACCCTTTCGTTTTTCGGGATAACAATTTCCAATAATGCTCTTCAGATTATAAGCTACCTGCCTGCCAAATTGCATTTAAATACGTTGAGTAGTATGGCTGAAATACCGTCAAATAGGTAGCTACAATTTTTTGAAGATCCTACGGGAACCCTTTCGTTTTTCGGGATAACAATTTCCAATAATGCTCTTCAGATCATAAGCTACCTGCCTGCCAAATTTCATTTAAATACGTTGAGTAGTTTGGCTGAAATACCGTCAAATAGGTAGCTACAATTTTTTGAAGATCCCACGGGAACCCTTACGTTTTTCGGGATAACAATTTCCAATGAAGCTCTTCAGGTCATAAGCTACCTGCCTGCCGAATTTCATTTAAATACGTTGAGTAGTTTGGCTGAAATACCATCAAATAGGTAGCTACAATTTTTTGAAGATCTTACGGGAACCCTTACGTTTTTCGGGATAACAATTTTTAATAATGCTCTTCAAGTCATAAGCTACCTGCCTGCCGAATTTCATTTAAATACGTTGAGTAGTTTGGCTGAAATACCTTCAAATAGGTAGCTAAAATTTTTTGAAGATCCCACGGGAACCCTTTCGTTTTTCGGGATAATAATTTTCTAGTAATGCTTTTCAGATCATAAGCTACCAGCCTGCCAAATTTCATTTAAATACGTTGAGTAGTTTGGCTGAAATACCGTCAAATAGGTAGCTACTATTTTTTGATGATCCCACGGGAACCCTTTCGTTTTTCGGGATAATAATTTTCTAGTAATGCTTTTCAGATCATAAGCTACCAGCCTGCCAAATTTCATTAAAATACGTTAAGTAGTTTGGCTGAAATACCTTCAAATAGGTAGCTAAAATTTTTTGAAGATCCCACGGGAACCCTTACGTTTTTCGGG
Source organism: Celastrina argiolus (assembly GCA_905187575.2). Taxonomy (NCBI): domain Eukaryota; kingdom Metazoa; phylum Arthropoda; class Insecta; order Lepidoptera; family Lycaenidae; genus Celastrina; species Celastrina argiolus. The sequence continues at coordinate 499,508 of LR994591.1, read as the reverse complement.
ATAACAATTTTTAATAATGCTCTTCAAGTCATAAGCTACCTGCCTGCCGAATTTCATTTAAATACGTTGAGTAGTTTGGCTGAAATACCTTCAAATAGGTAGCTAAAATTTTTTGAAGATCCCACGGGAACCCTTTCGTTTTTCGGGATAATAATTTTCTAGTAATGCTTTTCAGATCATAAGCTACCAGCCTGCCAAATTTCATTTAAATACGTTGAGTAGTTTGGCTGAAATACCGTCAAATAGGTAGCTACTATTTTTTGATGATCCCACGGGAACCCTTTCGTTTTTCGGGATAATAATTTCCAATAATGCTCTTCAGGTCATTAGCTACCTGCCTGCCAAATTTCATTTAAATACGTTGAGTAGTTTGGCGGAAATACCGTCAAATAGGAAGCTACAATTTTTTGATGATCCCACGGGAACCCTTTCGTTTTTCGGGATAATAATTTCCAGTAATACTTTTCAGATCATAAGCTACCTGCCTGCCAAATTTCATTTAAATACGTTAAGTGGTTTGGCTGAAATACCTTCAAATAGGTAGCTAAAATTTTTTGAAGATCCCACGGGAACCCTTTCGTTTTTCGGGATAATAATTTTCTAGTAATGCTTTTCAGATCATAAGCTACCAGCCTGCCAAATTTCATTTAAATACGTTGAGTAGTTTGGCTGAAATACCGTCAAATAGGTAGCTACTATTTTTTGATGATCCCACGGGAACCCTTTCGTTTTTCGGGATAATAATTTTCTAGTAATGCTTTTCAGATCATAAGCTACCAGCCTGCCAAATTTCATTAAAATACGTTAAGTAGTTTGGCTGAAATACCTTCAAATAGGTAGCTAAAATTTTTTGAAGATCCCACGGGAACCCTTTCGTTTTTCGGGATAATAATTTTCTAGTAATGCTTTTCAGATCATAAGCTACCAGCCTGCCAAATTTCATTTAAATACGTTGAGTAGTTTGGCTGAAATACCGTCAAATAGGTAGCTACTATTTTTTGATGATCCCACGGGAACCCTTTCGTTTTTCGGGATAATAATTTCCAATAATACTTTTCAGATCATAAGCTACCTGCCTGCCAAATTTCATTTAAATACGTTAAGTAGTTTGGCTGAAATACCTTCAAATAGGTAGCTAAAATTTTTTGAAGATCCCACGGGAACCCTTTCGTTTTTCGGGATAATAATTTTCTAGTAATGCTTTTCAGATCATAAGCTACCAGCCTGCCAAATTTCATTGAAATACGTTGAGTAGTTTGGCTGAAATACCGTCAAATAGGTAGCTACTATTTTTTGAAGATCCCACGGGAACCCTTTCGTTTTTCGGGGTAAAAATTTCCAATAATGCTCTTCAGATTATAAGCAACCTGCCTGCCAAATTGCATTTAAATACGTTGAGTAGTATGACTGAAATACCGTCAAATAGGTAGCTACAATTTTTTGAAGATCCTACGGGAACCCTTTCGTTTTTCGGGATAACAATTTCCAATAATGCTCTTCAGATCATAAGCTACCAGCCTGCCAAATTTCATTTAAATACGTTGAGTAGTTTGGCTGAAATACCGTCAAATAGGTAGCTACAATTTTTTGAAGTTTTTGAAGATCCCACGGGAACCCTTTCGTTTTTCGGGATAATAATTTCCTATAATGCTCTTCAAGTCGTAAGCTACCTGCCTGCCAAATTTCATTTTATTCCATACAGTGGTTTTAGCGTGATGCGACGACAAACATTCCCATATGGACAGACAGACAGACAGACAGACAGACAGACAGACAGACAGACAGACAGACAGACAGACAGACAGACAGACAGACAGACATTTTTTTCAAAAATGTTATTTTTAGGTTCTGTGGCTTATATAGACCCCCTTTTTTAATTTTCAATTAAATATTCTTAATGTACAGACATGACCCCTCTACAGATTTATTATATGTATAGATATTTTTTATGGATATTGTTACTATCTATTGTCACATAAACGTAATTTGAATTCAAATAAAAAGATAAATATAAAAAAACTTTTGATTTTATACGTTTATTTTACTATGTCCCGCTTTCAACGAAAGAATCCCGCTTTTTTCACTCGAAAAAGTTCCAAAATCCCGACTTGGCAAAAAATATATGTGGCAACGCTGATTAAAAGTATCATTGTTATCTGGCCAGCTCTTGGTCGTTCGCCTCGGACCTCAGTCCGAGGGCTGTGTGTATCGCGGGTCGCGACCCCTCGTTATCACTGCGCGGCCGCAGTATCTTGTGAGACTCGCACCAGACATCACACAGCATACAGGAAAATATACAGCCGATTAAAGAATCTACAGCAGAGAACGGTTACAGACATGCTGCTCGCGCTGCTGCTGCTGTGCTGTCTGCGGCCCGCGCTGCTGGTGGAAGTCGCGGACCGTAAGTTAGTCGAGTCTTTAAAATACAGTTGCGTCACTGTATTGTTGTTATTGTGTTTTTTTTTAAATTAGGTCATGGTGTGTAAATAGAATAGAATAGAATAGAATAGAATTCATTTATCATATAATATATACTTAGCTATAGTGTCCGTATATAAAATAGTAAGTAAACTTATTATTGATATAACATTTTCATTTTATTTTTATTTGTTAGGAAGACTAACAGCATTTTTTTACAAATCAATAACAACGATGAATCTAAACTACAAATGGAAAAGCTTGTCCAGACACATAATAATATAGATTAACAACAAAACTTAAAAAATAGTAGCATGCAATTCACGCTACTTCAGAGTATAAACGAAACACTATATGTGTACCTACAATCTGCCATCAAGTCGCAAGCATAAACATACTTGGTTTGGCTAAAAATAAATAATAATAGAGATTACCTATTTATAAAAATGTAATGTATGTATTTTTGTAATGTAATGTATGTATTGGCCGTGTGGTGACGGCATTAGAATACAATTATCACCACCCCCGATACTATCCTAGGGGAGTCGTAAGAGGCGACTAAAAGGAAATGGAGACACACACACATTAACATCTAGTGTGAGAGAAGGAAAACTCGAAACAAAACCCTGTACCAACCCGTCTAGCCAGCGTGGTACCAGTAGGCTTAACTTCCTTCAATGATTACGCACCAGAAAACCAGGTCCCTAGTCCCCGGCGGCCCCGCTATTCCTGGCTACGGTAGCGGCCACGGTAACGGCGGGGCGGGGGGTGCTAAGAATCTCCGGAAGAGATCCGGCTACCACCCCCCTTCTAAACGACAAGTGGCCCTGGTAACACACAACGTGCGCACTTTGAGGTTGGACGAGAAGCTCGTAGAGCTGGAAGAGGAGATGAACAAGTTGCACTGGGACATTATTGGTTTATCGGAGATCCGAAGAGAGGGCGAGGATACGATAACCTTACAGTCCGGCCACTTGTTCTACTACCGGGAGGGAGAACAGAAGTCCCAAGGTGGTGTTGGGTTTATCGTCCACAAATCTCTCATCAACAACATTGTGTCCATCGAGAGTGTGTCAAATAGGGTTGCATACCTTGTACGGAGAATCTCAAAACGATATTCGTTGAAGATTGTACAGGTATACGCCCCATCGTCAACACATCCAGACGATGAAGTAGTAGCTACGTATGAGGACGTCAGTAGGGCCATACGTAGCCCTAAAACACACTTCACAGTTGTTATGGGAGATTTCAATGCGAGGCTGGGCTGCAGAAGCGATGATGAGCTGAAAGTGGGGCCATTTGGATTTGGGCAGAGGAATCCCAGAGGACAGATGCTGGCGGACTTTATGGAGAAAGAAGGACTCTTCATGATGAATTCTTTCTTCCAAAAGCCGTCGCAGAGGAAATGGACCTGGTTGAGTCCCGACGGTGTAACTAGAAACGAGATTGACTTCATTATGAGCACCAAGCGGCAGATATTCAACGATGTCTCTGTGATCAACATGGTTAAGACCGGAAGTGATCACCGAATCGTCAGAGGCATGTTGAATATCAACGTCAAACTTGATAGATCGCGTCTGATGAAGTCTACGCTCCGACCGTCGAATGCCCATATCCAAAACCCCGAGAGCTTTCAACTTGAACTGTCAAATCGCTTCCAATGGCTAGACAGCTGCGCATCAGTGGACGATATAAAAAGCAGGTTGGTAGAAACTGTCCATACGGTGGGGTCCAAATTTTTCAAGACCCACCGTATAAATATACCTCAGAAACTATCCGACCAAACCCGGAACCTCATGGCTAGTCGACGTTCAATGACGCTCCAAACTTCGAGTGACGCTGAGTCATATAGGCAGCTCAATAGACAGATTACGAAGTCCTTGCGACACGATATCCGTTCTTTTAATACCCAGCGTATTAAAGAGACAATAGAGCGGAACCAAGGCTCCAAAGTGTTTGCAAGAGACGTATCTATTGGGCAAAGCCAGTTGACAAAGCTGAAGACCGAAGATGGACGCGTAACGTCAAATAAGTCTGAGGTACTACGGGAGATAGAAAGGTTCTATGGACAGCTGTATACCTCGGTCTCAGCTGAACCTGCTAGTTTAGCTGCAGACCCAAGAGCCAGGCTAACACGACACTATAACGAAGACATCCCGGACATCAGCCTGTACGAGATTAGGGTAGCTCTCAAACAGCTTAAGAACAACAAGGCTCCGGGCGAGGATGGAATTACTACAGAGCTTCTGAAAGCGGGCGGCACGCCGGTACTAAAAGTCCTTCAGACACTCTTCAATTCCTCCTTACTCGATGGGAAAACGCCAGAGGCATGGAACAGGGGTGTTGTGGTCCTGTTCTTCAAAAAAGGCGACAAAACCTTACTGAAGAACTATAGGCCCATAACACTGCTGAGCCATGTCTACAAGCTGTTTTCGAGAGTTATTACGATGCGTCTCGAACGCAGGCTGGATGACTTTCAGCCTACCGAACAAGCCGGTTTCCGAAAAGGCTATAGTACCATAGACCACATACATACGCTGCGGCAGATTATACAGAAGACCGAAGAGTATAATCGGCCATTATGCTTGGCGTTTGTGGACTATGAGAAAGTCTTTGATTCCGTCGAAATATGGGCGGTCCTTAGATCTCTCCAGCGTTGCCGTATTGACTTTCGGTATATCGAAGTGTTGAAGTGTTTGTATAATAACGCCACCATGTCAGTCCGAGTACAGGAGCACTGCACGAAGGATATCCCTTTAAAGAGAGAGTAAGACAGGGGGATATCATATCCCCGAAACTGTTTACTGCTGCTCTGGAGGATTCCTTCAAGCTCCTGGAATGGCAAGGACTTGGCATCAACATCAATGGCGAATACATCACTCACCTTCGATTTGCCGACGACATATTATACATGCTCGGTATTTCTCTACGTGATCGAATCAGAAATGAGGAGATCCGTAGAAGAACTAAGGTTGCTGACATTGCCCATAGGATCAGTCAGCTGAAGTGGCAATGGGCCGGCCACATAGCACGAAGATTGGACGGTCGATGGGGCAAAAAGATCCTAGAGTGGAGGCCACGTACTGGCAAGCGCAGTGTGGGACGGCCACCTACCAGATGGACCGACGACCTGGTGAAAACTGCCGGGTCACGTTGGATGCAGGTTGCAATGGACCGGTCGCACTGGAAATGTATTGGAGAGGCCTATGTCCAGCAGTGGACAGTAAAAGGCTGAAACGACGACGACGAATGTATGTAGCCTGTCAGCACTACATAAGTATTACTGGAACAAATATTCATAAGTTAATCGTTTAGCTTTAGTTATACCTAGTGGGAAGTCTACAGATTTACCTACAGATATTATGTACCCACGCGTAATTCTTCTGGTAGACTACTGGTACATTTAGGTATACGAAAATACATTAAAACGAAAAAGTAAACTTTTATATCATCGCCAGCGGCTGCGTGCGTGATCGAGCTGGACTGCGCGGAGTGCACGCCCGACAACATGCCGCTCGTTACGTCCGCGCGCGCCGCCCACGGCTCCCTCCGCGCCGCGCCCGGCGACGAGCTCGCGCTGTCCTGCGGTGCCGGCCGCTTCGCCGCCTACCCGCTGCGCGCCGACCTCGTCGTGCGCTGCGACGCCGGCCGCTACCGCGTGGCGCACGACGGCGCGCTGCTCACGCTGCTCGACCTCGGCTGCCAGGAGAACGTCTACGAGGACGTGCAGCACGCGGTACGCACTGCAAACCTGTCTCTACTCGTTCGTCGGCTCGTGTATCGAATACCTACCTACAGGGATCGTGACGTTTACAGGTGGAGCACTGCGGCGCGCCGCTGCAGGGCCGCTCGTACCAGCTGCGCGCGGCGGGCGGCACGCGCCACCTGGCGGCGGTGTGCTACGACTCGGACCGCGCGCTTCCCGTGTTCGCGCGCGTGAGCTGCGCCGGCGCGCTGCAGCTGCCGCCGCACGCGGACGGCCGCGCGCCGCTGTCGCTGTTCGGCAACTTCGACCAGATGTTCGACGCCGGCACGCGCCACGCCGCCGAGCGCCTGTTCGCCGACGACGCCGGCCTCGCCCGCCGCTTGCGCGAGATCACGAGACCCGAGCGCTTCCCGCTCGCGGGGCAGGCGCTGACGGCGGGGCGGCTGCTCGCCCCGAGCTACTTCGACGACCAGGACGTGCGCGTGGCGGAGTTCGCGTCCAACAAGGTGGCGGCGTGGAGCAGCGTGGCGGCCGGCAACTTGGCGCACCTGCAGGCGGACGTGGCGGCGCTGCTGCGCGGCGCGCGGCGGGCGGGGCGCGCGCTGGACGTGTACGCGGGCACGAGCGGCGCGGGCGCGCTGCGGGCGGTGCGCGGGCGGCAGGCGGTGCGGCTGCGCGGCGCGCGGTTCCCGGTGCCGCGCTACGTGTGGGCGGTGGCGCTAGACCGCGCGGAGCGGCGCGCGCTGGCGGTGGTGGTGCTGAACGACCCGTTCGTGGCGGTGAGCGAGGTGCGCGAGGCGGTGTTCTGCGACAGCCTGTGCGGGCGCGCGGCGTGGCTGCGCGAGCTGCGGCGGCTGCGCAGCTACGAGGTGCCGCTGTACGGGCTGGCGTTCTGCTGCTCGCTGCACAACTTCACGGTGCCGGAGCTGCCGCGCGCGCTGCTGGCGCACGTGCGCCCCGGGGAGGAGGGTCTCCTCACGGACTCCTACGCGTAACCCGTTGTTTTGACTTTAGTTTGTTCGACTCGTACCCGGTTAATGAAGTGAGCGGCGGTACCGACCTCCGGCCGGCCGCGGGTCGGTACCGCCGCGGCGCAAACAACTACGACCCTGCATTTTAAATTTGTAATATCTTCGGTAATATTCGCTTAAATTACATGCTGTAAAAAGCATATTGCAAAGAGAATATAATCACTACGTTTTAGCATATTGATCTATAATAAATGCACAATTTATTTAAGGTACTTAATTGGATAAGGATTAATGCTGTATTGTTTAAAATAACTTCGTAAATAACCATTTTTTAGTAAATATAAATGGTAAAATATAAATAAAAATGGTAATGGTGAGTTATCCCTAAGAGATAGACATATACCATCGCGGACTTTTTTGTTGAACTATTTAAGGTGAACAATACTGTAGTACATTATTTTGGTCTATCTCGTAGGGTTCAGCCAGCGTTAGCAATATAAGCGCAAAAAAAGGTGCTTATTTACGACATCACATTAGAAACCTTTAAATTTATCAGTGTTTCTCTACTATATTATGCATTTATTATACATACAAACCTTCCTCAAGAATCAATCTATCTATTTAAAAAAACCGCATCAAAATCCGTTGCGTAGTTTTAAAGATCTAAGCATACATACGGACAGACATACAGCGAAAGCGACTTTGTTTTATACTATGTATTGATACTTAGTTTAAAATGCTTTTACAAGGAAATGGTTGGAAACACGGCGAAACTAAACGCAATCTATCCTTTGAATATCGATACAAATCAGTAGCTAGTGAGCATTGTCGAGAGAAACCGGGTCAGTCCACTATTCATGTAAACTAGGTGTAAGCGTAAGTAAAAGAAATATTAAGAGTATTAAACATGTCTTCTCTATATTATATTTTTTTATTGTGAGAGAGGTGAGTTCTGTAGAGTAGCTTAGCAGTCACTATTAAACTGCTTTATATTTGTTTAGTCTATTGGTATAGAAAAATGATTACATATTTTATAAAATGTTTTTATTAAAATGATACATAATAATAATAATTCACTCTTTTAATCTTTCTCAGCGATAGCAGTGAGATGTCTGTCAATTTCATTCTCTGATAACACTCTGAAAAAAAAAACAAAGGTGTGTTATGTATAAGTTCAGAAGTTTATAAATTTGCAACTTTATTATTCATCAACAAATATAAAAATATTGCTTACTATTTATATTGCATGTATATGTAAATATTGTTGTACAATCCTACTAAAAAGTGGTTAGCTACTAAGAATACACCAACCTGAATTGTGGGTCATCCTTGCTGACCACTCCGATCTCTATCTCTGAAGATTTGAAATCAACAGAGAGGACCTGGGAAAGGCAGGCCACGGCTAGCTGGATAGCATCATCGGTGGGCAGGTCGGAGCGCTTCTTCAGTTTTTTCTCCAGATAAGCATTGGCATCTGTTGCCTTGGAGCCCGCCGCTATAGCTTTGTATGAGCAGTAGTAACCAGATGGGTCGGTCTTGTACACGCTGGGCCCACTTTCATCATCATAGGCAATCAGCATCATGGCTGGAAATGTTTAATATGGTTATTGTTTTAAAATACATAATTAATTCATGTTCAGTACATTATTTTCTTTAATTATCAACAATTAGTTAATTGTTTGTCAAAAAATTTATTGTCATATTTAAAGGAAGAATTTACTGCAATTAGACTTTTGAATGCTTTTTTTATAGTTGTCAATATATTCCCCTAGTAAACAAATAATGTAAAACTAAAATTATTTAAGTACCATTAAAAATAATGAAGATTAAACTATTCAATATAATGTGTGAATAAGAAGAGAACAACCGATTATGACATCACTTTGTTAACCCTACACAGACATTACACCAAGTGAGTACAAATGTTGTATTGAGAAAGAGATTGATAATTATATTTAATAGCTTAAAAATAATCCTAATTATTAATTTATTATATAATACATTTCGCTCATCTTTTAGATTTTCTTTGTAATGATTCCAAAAGTAATTATATTTAATATTCATTCAATAACCCAATCAGAGTAAGAAAAAGCTAATTTTACATTAAAATATATTTAATTAGGTAAAATAAAATAGGTAAAACACCATAATAACAGATTGATAAAATAATTGTCACATCAATAAACATAATTAATTAATTAAAAGTAACTTTTAGAGAAAAAAATGCAATTCAGGATCACAGACAAAAGTTTGATGGATCAAAAGAAATTTTCAAACACAAATATCGGAAGTAAGTAGCTCCTTCAGATATATACAACAATCTACTTACTGCATCCTAGAGGCCGCATCTCGGCATTCTGCGTGTAGACCTGGGAGATGTCGGCGATCCTGCGGCAGAGGATGTGCACGGGGATGTCAGAGCCATACTTGTACTTCCAGTTGGCTGCCTCATACCGCGCTCGTTGTACTTGAGACTTGCTGTCCGCTGAAACATTAATAAAAAAATATTATCTATACAACAGTTATGGTTAGCTTTTTCTAAAACAAACTTGAACACTAATGTTTAAAAAAAAACAAATTAAGCACCACAATTCCAAGATTGTAAGATACGGCCATCACAGCCAATATAGACCAGAATAAGTTATAAAACTATTGTTAATCAATATGAATATGATTAAGCATGTCATACAGTGTCCTTATCCATTTTGAAGCTAATGACCAAATAAAATATTACAAACTTTGTTGCTTTAGACTTTAGAGCTACAAAATTCAAATGAAATGTGTAATTTTATTCACCTGTCATGCCTGTCATGACGCAGCCGATGCGATCAGTGAGGTTGAACAGATGTGTGACTGAGATAGGGTCCAACAGACGGTCCGGAACCTTGCGCTGGGCTGCAACTACGGCTGCCTCAGCACCACGCAGAGCGACCGACGTCAGGCCACCCTGGTTTATCGCTTTCAAGGCATACTCTGAAAACAACTTGCACTTTTAGACATAATATGTAAAAATGACCCACGCAGACAGTGAAGTCTTCTTAAGATACGTCAACTGAAAATAGAAGCCTTTATTTGTCACAATCCCTGTCTTTATGTAGGCAAAGGTAAAAAAATGACTTCGATGTGGCTAACTTTTTGTTACAACTTACCGACTTGGTAGAGACGGCCTTCTGGAGAAAATATAGTGATATGCCTATCAAAACCGGCACTACTTTCACGAGCCATTCTATATTTCTATTTGAGTTTATAGCGAATATACAACTAAAACTAAATACTTGCGGAAAACTTCTGTTGCTTTAGTAAATTTGACAGCCGGACAATGATTGACAGAAATGCTTCAAATTTCAACAATCATGGCCTGTTTGTGGGTTGCCCTTTATAAAAAAAAGTATTTATTTTATTTATTATGCAATATTATCCTCGATTTTCTTACTTGAATAATAATTGGCAGATAACGCAAAAACTCAATTATACTATTATTATTTAAATTTTTAAATATTTATTTCCAATACTAGAAATAATTTACAAATAATAGGATTATAAAATTGTGTCATTCTTGTCAGAATTCAGATGATATAAGTTGGTTACAAAATAAAAAAGTTAGTAGTTGTCTGTTTGGTGTCGTGAGAGGTTGTGTGGTTTAAAATTTGTTTGTTTCGGGATAATTTTATTTTCTTGGCTTGGCTCATTTTATGAGTTAAACTTAATTTTTAGACACGTTAAACATATTTAAGCATCATTTTTTCTACATATTATAATAACATTGCGATTCTAATTACATTTTTAAACTATAAAAATGCAAGAAACCGTTACAAGTACAAACGAAAGAAAATCTCTATTTTCTTCGTTTTTGGAAGTCCTTGAAGCCCGGGAAAAACAGGCTCAGTCTGATAGAGAACTTCAGGAAGAAAAATATCAGAGAAGAACCCAAAAAATTTACGATTTTCACGGTAAGTAAAATATTGTAAACATAACCACACTTCCTTTTTTAATTTTAAATATCCGACTTAAAAATATTAAAATACTTAAATATAATAATTTAAAAATATATATTTATCAAATGTAAATATAAAGAATTATTAGGTATTTAATTTATTGACAACATTTAGTTTTTAACTTATTTAAGATAAGTAACAATAAAATGATGATTGTAGTTATTTTTGGGTTGTGGGTATTAAAATATTTTGTATAATTAAAATTTATATTATTATGTATGTATGTAACAACATACATAATAATACATAATATTATAATGTATGTTGTTAGTATGAGAAATACATGTAACATTACTGTTCGTACCACCTGTTAGATAGAATCCTTTCAATGAATCAATGAAGATGGATCTTCTTAAAATATTTGTTAGAAAAGTTGTGTACAATATTGGAATATAGGATTTGTGAAATTACAAAAAACTTTAAGAAATATATAATATTATTTAAATCTATTAGTACCTAAAGCGCTATCTTAACTTGCCAATCTTATTTTTATCTGTATTTTTTACTGTCAAGAACTAAAATTTAGGACACATATATTAGTATTTCTAGGTCACTTGATAAGCAAACAAAATAATCAGTAAAATAACAATATTCACCAATAAAAACATTAATAATCATTTATTTGCTAGAAAGTAAGTTACAAGGTTCTTATACTTAGATTAGTGGCAAACATTCTGCTTTATAAAGCGTGCAAATATGTAATAATATAATGTTACTTAACTTTAAATATTTATATATTATGAGAAAAAAACAATACTTATATTAAACACTAGTTGACCCGTGCCCACTTCGTTGAGCATAGAAACCGTTTAAACCTTTCCTAGACTTCCACAAATAATTCAAGACCAAAAATAGCCAAATCGTTTCAGCTGTTCTCGAGTTTTAGCGAGACTAACGAACAGCAATTCATTTTTATATATAAGATTACAAAATTCTAACCGAGTTTTTAGCTACATATTTATTTCATATTTCATTTGCTAATTTTAAAATCATTTTAAATTACAAAATATCAAGATTTAACACCAGATATAAATCCCTTCATACTCTCATTAACAATTATAATAATGATTATTAATAAATTTTTCATAAGTAACATAATTCAATTGTATTTCCGAAAAAAAAACCTAATTTAATCAATTAAATGTCAACGCCATATAAATTATAATAAAATTGTCAAATATAAAAAAAATTATAAACACATGTTGTCATTAATAAATTCATTTATATTATAATAGCATTTGTCATTTAAAAAAATTGCAATTATAGGTACTGTGTGTTATTTTGCTAACTTTGTCAAACTTGGTAACATAATATTGTCCAAAACTACCATTACACCTATATCACTACATTATTGAGTTATAACAGATGTACAGTTGTTGACACAAAACAATGGCAACTTATAAGTGGTCAATTACACCATATTTGTAAACATTTGAGTATTTTTTATAGCTCGTTAACTAATTACAACCTTGGGCTTTCATGGATGCTGGACCATAAATGCATAAATGATGTGGTAATGCACTGATCAGATCTGATTAAATCTAAATATTCCAGCTGTGTTTAGAGTTTAGGACCACCGAGATACAGGCTTTCAAATAGTTAGTTGAATCAAGTGTTACTTAGCAGAAATCCATAGCATAAAATTTAAATATACTATATCTACCAATATACTGCAAAAAATTATAACCACAACCTGCAAGCAGATTATGTGTATTTACATATAAAATATGTGAGTGTATGCATATATTTAAACGGATGCCCATGCACAGGGCAGCTGTGACCCCCTGTGTGCAAAACCCATAAAGCGCCTCTTATTTTCGAGAGTCTTCATGTTTCATGCATGTTTTATGTAATAATTTAGGTGTGCTATCATCTTAATTATTGTTTTAGCGCCTCGTTGTAGTAGCGCCTGTGTGCACCGCACACTTCGCATATAGGGGCGGCGCGGCCCTGCCCATGCATACACTCACTTTGTGCGTTGTGGTAAATATTTCGCAGGATATTGCTAGATATGCATATTTAAATTTTATACAGGTTTCTGCCTAGTTTTGGGTCCATTGCCATAGAAAATGGCTAACTATTACATAAACAAAATTGCACTAATTATAACAACCTGTATTATGTGTATAGGTACCCATTATTCAAACTTATTGTTGAATTATGTTTTAGTTCAGTAATTAATAAATTATTATACCTAATTAGATATATATAGGTTTATGAGGTACACACATGTGGTCTGTGAAAGATTGTTTTGAATTTGCATCCTGGCTCCCTTCCCTTCATGCGAAACCGATGTTTAGTCAAAATTACTATGGAAATTTCAAGGTACTGTTTGGAAGCCGACTGCACGCATTTAGAATTCCCTGCGTACCTAGCGACGCTAAGCTGAAGCTAACGACAAATGTCATAATATTAATACATAACCTATCGTCAGCTGCTGCTGCCCTACCTCAGGCTCCGACCGGTACCTTTAGTCTTCGTATTTATAGTTTGAGATGTAAACGACTGTTTGTTTCCAGAGCGGCAGCAGCGCGAAGCGGCGGAGCTGCGGCGCTGCCTGGAGTACGTGTCGCAGCACGCGCGCGTACTGGAGACGGTGCTGCGCAGCGCCGCCGACGGCGCGCCGCTCGCGGCCGGGCTGCTGCGGCAGGCGGCGGCGCTGCGGCGCTGCATGGCGCAGTGCGTGGCCAACGCCGCGCGCATCCGGCACCTGCTCGCCGCCGCGCACCAGCCGCAGATGGACGCCATGCTCGCCAAGATGGTGAGTACCGCAGCCGCTAGCCTGAGCGCTTAGTGCGAGTGTTGGTCGCTTACCGTGAGGAGGAACCTGCTATATAGATTGTACTTAACTTCCTCACGGTGAGCAATGACCAAAACTAGCATGAAACCACTTATTATAATAATAACCTCTCACACCGATTACGCTGTTGGTGGTCGGTTTTCGTTGAATGATTTTATAGCGCTGTAAATATTATAGCGCCCAAGTGTATGAGCAATACACAAGGACACTCTCTTTCTTTCCCTCTCGTTACCCAGTGGGGTGTCGGATAACCCGACACGACTTGCGAGAAATCCGTCGCAGTCCCGAAATTTTACATGTCCTCCCGACGCCTGGATTGTCTTGTCAGACAATCGGGGCCGATCAGGCCTGCAATGTCCTAACCAAACTTGAGAATAAAATTTTTAGTTGTTCCGACGCGGGATTAGAATCCACGACCCCAAGAGTCGACAGGCAAGCTCTGAACCACTGGACCACGGTGGCGTTAGAGCTATCATTAGTGACACCGACTGCCCAAATCTTGTGACGCACAATTTGATGCTTTTAATGTTCCTACACCGGGAGAACAGGTGAAAGAGATCCCTGCCTCGTCGGCCTCGCACCACGAACCTTCCGCGTTGCTCGAACAGCGGTTTTCTCCGAGGTGTGTGTCACTCCCGCTACATAATTACGACAGGGGATGGTCGGTAATCCGCTGCTCGTAGGGCTTCCTTCCTATGTGTCAGCGCCGGGCTTTGACCCCTGCATTCTGTTAATTAAATCACAATAATGCAGTTTCGATGCAGTCTCGATATGTTAAACAGAAAAATGGTATTCTTATATACCTACGTCGAACGGGAAACCATCATCAATTGGTTCCCCGTTCGATGTTTGCGTTTTGGGTGTTTCAATTTCCATAATAAGATATCAAGACGGTTCATTAATTTATTGAAAGTAAATTGTAAAGGTAAGTTCAATTCGACAATAGAGAATGTTCACTGTTGTCGTATTGAACATCTGTGGTGATGTCGCAAAAATTTTGTCTTCAATAATTTACCTGTTTATACTTTATGCTAAGTTGTCCATCACGACACGGACTCGTAACTGTTGGAACCTGTACGGTGTCTCATATTATAACAGAACCTATTTAATAGCTTAATCTGTCTACAAGCAGTACTGCTCAAATAACTCTCAAATAACACGTATGATGCAGCGTTTCTAGAATGTTCAATTGTCTGAAAAATTCCTATGTCTAAGATTACTATTCTGAAAATATATTTTTGATTTTAATTAAAATATGACGTAGTCAGTTGCGCGTTCGTTGACCCCAGTCCGTCTGCCTTCTGTAATTCGTTAACCCGTCAACGTGCCAGCCGCCTACAGCTTTCTTTGTGCTGAAGTTAATTAGTACATGCTTCTGTGACGAGCTGCATGTGATCTCTTTATTGTATTATTATACTATGGGCTCGGCAATAATGTTCCCACTTGCGACGTAACCGAGTGAGACTTGCATGCTAAGACACAGCCTTGCTCGTTAAGCTGAAAATTTGAGTAATTTTAAAAATTGCTTTTCTCAAAACTGGTGTTTTAGACAAAAAAACTAGATCGCAATTTGTTCCTGCGTTTGGATATCATGTCTTGAACAGAAAAGTTTAACCTCAAAAACACCTCTGTGTTTTCGAGGGCTAAGAAAGTAAATACAATAGCTTAGATCGGTCAAGGTTAAGCACTTTCTGAGCCTTTTATGTGCAGGTTCTTGTACTACAAGTCTTTTTACTGAAGCCCGTCTACCGGCGTCTGAGTAAAGTAATGAACCTAGACTTAGCCTTTATAACGGCTAAGCTTACTTTGGGTTTATTAGCAGACTGGGCCGTAGAATCTCTATTCTTAGGATATTAACTCATATCCTGTAGTAGTACCGTATATGTCGTGCAGTAACTATATAACTATATACATACACTATACAGTGGCTGCCGATAAGAGCAAATAATACAATTAACATCTACTGACCACCTCCCGGAACGCGGCCGAGAAACTCCTCAGTGGAGGAACGAACTTTAACACTGTTAGCGGCCGCGGCGGTGCTGACATCACCCACGTGAGAAAATATCTTTGTATTGTTTGTACGGAATTGTTCTAAAATTATATTATAATATTATCTAAATGTATAATGCATGCAAATCGCGGTTACGTCAGGCCGTGTGCTCGATTAACTGCCGGCGCAAAGTAGAGTGATCTTAAGACGAGCCATCGAAATACAGAATATTATTTTTATCTTACATAAGTGAGTCCCTAGAAAAAATGCTTTTTATGAGGGCCATATTCCGCCGGGACACCGTGTCGGCTGACCAGTCGCCACTACCGACAAAATGTAAACACCCCTGTTTACATTTTGTATGGGATTTGACATAAGGTACGCTAAATGACATACCAAATCGCGATCATTTAGCGTAGCTCATGTCAAATCCCATACATTTTGTTATCGAACTTTGTAAGCGATAATTAGCGATGGCATCTTGAGTAGTATCACAGCTCTACGTACCTACAGAGTTACTCACCTGCTGGCGGCTTTATAGCGCTATGGTGTTCCGGTGGAATAGCATTTTTCTAGGGGCTCATTCCATGAATATAACCATAAGGGTGGGAACTGGCTGGTTATTAAAAAGGCTAAAGATTTAATTAGTGCGAGAATAATATATCGTCTACACCGATCGAGTGATCACATGTTGTGACAGCACGTAGTGTCCGACAATGTGACCCGTGGCGGACCCGCCAGCGCCCCTCGTCCGGTTCTCGCTGCACATCCGTTAATCATTTTGCAAATCAAATCTATACTAATATTATAAAGCGGAAGAGTTTGTTTGATTGTTTAAACGTTTTGTTCCGATTTGAAAAATATTTTTTTATTGGTTTAGTCCAATTATTGAGGAAGGCTTAGGCTATATAACATTACGCTGCGACCAATAGGAGCGAAGCGTCAGTGAGAAATGTTGCAAAAACGGAGAAAAATTATTCACATGTGGGGACTTTTGTTGCGTAGGTACGCTGCTGCATAAACGGTTTAAGTCACTCAAAAAACCACGCGAACGAAGTCGCGGGCACAGCTAGTATTAGTATTTTATTGTTATTGAATCTAAATAAATATACAACAGACGTGAGTGGGTAGAGGGACGAGTATATCGTATTACAGTTGTATAAAACCTGTTGGTCCTGTAGTGACACGAGGAACGGGGTAAGAGCGCAGTATACGGAGGAGATGTGGCGTACAAGCCTTATCTCTAGCCATATAAGGGCTGCAGGACCGTATAGGGCGGCTAAGTAGCTCACTGGCACAGGCCAGTTTTTCCGCCGCGCTGTCCCGGTTTAAACTGTAAAGCCACTCTTTGAGTTAGCGATGCTTTCTTATATTAATGTGTAGGATGTAGGTTGTACAATGTTTGCTATGCACAGCGGCGGCGTGGGGTTAACTACATTTCTATTGGATTCACTTACACCATAGTTTTGATGAGATTCAAATTCCTACCTATTA
Organism: Celastrina argiolus; assembly: GCA_905187575.2. Classification (NCBI taxonomy): domain Eukaryota; kingdom Metazoa; phylum Arthropoda; class Insecta; order Lepidoptera; family Lycaenidae; genus Celastrina; species Celastrina argiolus. The sequence goes on along the minus strand of LR994591.1, from coordinate 482,131 downwards.
TATAGACTAGGGTTTTAGAGATTACACAGACTCAGAAGGAAAACCAGCCTTGCCACTGTACACATAAATCTTATAAAATGGTAATCAAAGAACAACAAAAAATTGAAGTATGATCAGTTACCAGACCGAGCCGCCAGTGAGGTGACGGGTGGCGGGCGGCGGGTGATCGGAGCGGGCCGCGATGAATGGCGAGTCGGCCTGATGTGCAGACATTAACACACATTTGGGTTAGCGCCCCAAACCTCAATTAATGTGGCTGTTAGGCTCAATTGGGCACATGACATTAGATACTAAATCATGCCTACTCTTGTTTTAATGGAATAAGAGCGGCAAACGAGGAGACGCATCGCCCGATTACCGCCAGGGTCAGGTCAGCAGTTACTTTATGGTTGCTGTAATGTAACCTGTAACACCAGGTTTTTTATCGAAGGCTGGTCGTATGACCCTAACGTCAATGCCACCCGATTTGGATATATTATAAGAATAATAATAATATCTATGAACGCTTCACACCACGTCAATCTGGTCCCGTGCTAAGTATCCGAAGAACTTGTGTACTACTTTTATACAATACATACGTATTACGTATATTTAAAACTAGCTATGCCCGCGACTTCGTACGCGTGGAAAACTGATTTAGGGCAGCAGTAAATACATTTTTAGTTTATGAACACTGTCGTTTGGATTTTTAAAACCACTAATTTATAGTAATGCTTCTTTGTACACTGTATTTAGACGTCCACAGGCAAAAGAAGTAGGCCGATGGAGTAATAATAATAGTTTTTCGGGATAATAATTTCCAATAATGTTTTTCATGTCAATAAGCTACCTGCTTGCCAAATTTCATTTAAATACGTTGAGTAGTTTGGCTGAAATACCGTCAAATAGTTAGCTACAATTTTTTGAAGATCCCACGGGGACCCTTTCGTTTTTCAGGGTAATAATTTCCGACAATCTTCTTCAGGTCATAAGCTACCTGCCTGCCAAATTTCATTTAAATATGTTCAGTAGTTTGGCTGAAATACCGTCAAATAGGTAGCTACAATTTTTGAAGATCCCACGGGAACTCTTTCGTTTTTCGGGATAATATTTTCCAATAATGCTCTTCAGGTCATAAGCTACCTGCATGCCAAATTAAGTTTAAATACGTAGAGTAGTTTGGCTGAAATACCGTCAAATAGGAACCTACAATTTTTTGAAGATCCCACGGGAACCCTTTCGTTTTTCGGAATAATAATTTCCAATAATGCTCTACGGGTTGTAAGCTACCTGCCTGCCAAATTTCATTTCATTCCATACAGTGGTTTTTGCGTGATGCGACGACAAACATTCCCATACGGACAGACAGACAGACAGACAGACAGACAGACAGACAGACAAACATTTTTTTCAAAAATGTTATTTTTAGGTTCTGTGGCTTTTATAGGCCCCCTTTTTTTAATTTTCACTTAAATATTCTTAATGTACAGACATGACCCCTCTACAGATTTATTATATGTATAGACTAGCTGTGCCCGCGACTTCGTACGCGTGGAAAAGTGATTTAGGGCAGCAGTTCAAATACATTTTTAGTTTATGAACACTGTCGTTGGGATATTTAAAATCACTAATTTATAGTAATGCTTCTTTATACACGGTATTAGACGTGCATAGGCAAAAGAAGTAGGTCGATGGGGTAATAATAATAGTTTACTGTCAAATAATGGCCGTTTTTGTCGTAAATGTTTTGAGGTATTTTTTCTATGAAAATCCTAACAATTCCTACTACCAACTCGAAAAATTACCGTGTATTATTAACCGACTTCAAAAAAAGGAGGAGGTTCTCAATTCGTCTGTATGTATAATTTTTTTTTCTTTTATGCGAACGGTAGTCCCGCTCTGGCGTAAGCCAGAGCAGCGCGAAATTTTTCAATATATATACAGGGTGTAAAAAGAGCAGTCACTATTCTGGCGTGGTGTTATAACCAGGCATGAGGTATATCCACTGGTACTAGTCATTTGCTTTTAATCCATTGTTTTAAAATTTTAATTTTTTGCAATACGCAATGTAAAACGTACACAACCTCACGGGCAGTAGCGGGTAACCACGCCCCGCGCCGGTTTTCGCGCGTACAGGTGCATCCAAACGAATTGCAAATAGAGAAAAACAGCTGATAGTGTTCAAATAAACATAAACATAATAGAATAAATCTAAAAATTGCATGCTCCTTACACCGATTTCGATGTAGGTGGCCGATTTCGTTAAAACCAGGCCAGCTACGCAGAAGTGCCCAAGTGTGAGCGCAATACACAAGGACGCTCTCTTCCTTTTACTCTCCCCATAACCCGGGACGATTAACCGACACGACTGGAAAAATAACAGGCGCAGGGCCGATTTTTTACATGCCATTGCTACGCAGTACGCATGGTTTATCTTTCTAATCAGACAATCAGTAAACTACGAAAATACTTTCTTTTGTTCTAACGTGGGAATAGAACCCACGACCTCCGGGTCGAGAGCTATGCTCTGAACCACTATACGATTGAGGCGATAATACTTTAATATTAATAATACCGCGATACTCAAGAACACTCTTTATCCTTTTACTTCCATAACCCAGTGGGAGGTTTACCTAACTCGATTGACCACCATGAGAACACGCCGCAGGTTCATATTTCATGTCGACAATAAGGAGATGTTCCAAGGCGGGAATCGAACCCACGTCCTCCGCCAAGCCAAGCTTTATACCACCTGTTAGCGGAGGCGACTATAACGTCTTAAGAACACGTTTATAATAATAATAATATCTATGGACGCTTGTTTATGCGACATTCGCAATGCTCATTATTATTTAATAAATTAAATTTAAAACTTAAAATTAATTGAGATTGTGACACAGTAGGTAGCTTCTTAGTTTAGTTTACAAACGAAAAATATGGTCCGACAATTAAATTGACCAGCAAGTCGACAATTTCCAAATTCACCGATCAAACATCATTCAGTTACAGAATAAAGACGTATTAAAAACCTGAATAACCAACCTTGTTGTGTTTTAAATCCTCAATGTCTCTGCAATATACCTAAAATCTTCTTACGCGGTACTTAAATGTATGGCGTAGGTATTTAAAAATGAAAGTCACACACAAACACATTTAAACAGTGAAAAATAAATAATACTAATTAGTAATCACAAAAGAAACACCTAAAAGAAACGAAACCGTAATAATAAACACAAAAATTAAAACATTTAAAACGATGATTATAAAATTATCGCGGAAAAATAATAATCTAACCACACGGCTTTACTGCCACGTGCCAACTGTCTACGAAAAAAATAATTTACGCAAAACATGTACCTACCCAATGCACTAAAACGCAAAATGCTAAGCATGCACCCAATGCACTTAAAGTATCGATAGATTTGGATATCGATAATTATTAGGTACCTACCTACCTATTTTATTTTTCATACGTGAATAATTTTAATGTTAAGTTAAGAATAATTTTAATGTTAACATAATTAAATGTTTAAAATTTAATACTTCATTAAGTTACCGTATACTCGCATTAGGTAATAATGAGATCATCTTTAAATCTTAATATTACAAACATTATTAATCTATTTTCAATTAGTGGTCTGAAAGATATTCATAGAAACTTAGCTGAATGAATGTAAAACAGTAAGTTACATAGTAATTATTTAAAAATATCGACTACGTCGAAGTTAATTTTCATAGGTCACATCACTAATAGGTAGTAGGTTCTTTCGCCCGCCGCCCCCCGCGCCCCGCAATCCCTTGCAACGGTCGGCGCGGGAGGCCTTTGGTGTGCATGTTTCCCGCGCGGGAATATGCACTTTATTACAAAGTAGCAGAAAGTAGAAAATAGTATTTTCTAAAGAGTTGTTTGTCGGTATGTTTTAAACGTCGACACAAAGTATTTTCGAATTCAGTTGTAGTTTATATCTCGAGGTAAAATATTGGTTGATTTATTTTTTAGTTAGGTATTTTTTTACATCATAGGTAGATTGTGTTTGAAAGCGTAATGTTGTGTTGTGTGATGTGTCCATCTAATGATAATTATTGTGTTATGCTGCTTGGATTGCTAGGAACTATTGTTATCGAAATACGAATTTTAAAAGTTTAAGTGAGACGTGAGTCGTGACATTGTAGATGCGACTAGCTACATCATTCACGTAAGTAAACAGACGTCGTTTTACATACCTACTTAATTAATCTGAATTTGGACTGAGTAGGCTACGTTTTAAATAGGTATCTTTCAGGAATCTTCGCTTTTATACATCGTCTGTATTACAGTTAATAATTACAGACTCTTTAATTTCCATAAAAAAGCGATGATTGCCGATTGCCATTAAGAGTTAGTTAGTATGTAGGTACACAGGTTTTGTTACAGAGAAAGTTTTAGTTTGTCATGATAACAAATTCGAGCGAATACCTATACGATGCAGGCAATCTAGGAGTTCCAAGTTCAAAACGATTCATCCGTCCGCTGGTGACTACACTATGTGTAAGGTCCAGTTGTACCAGATTTTAACCCAGAGTTAGTTTATAACTTACGAGTTGAATACCTAACACTTAATACAAACACATTTGGTACAAGGCTTATAGTATTCGCGTGTAGACTGTAGGTACAATATGTATTACAATTACGGTAGGGAGTCGGTAGGTACTCTGAGTGAGCGCCGCGCGCTCAGTCAGCTGAGGAGGTCAATATTGCTTTTCATTACGTTTTAAGGCAAAAATTATAAAAAATAGGAATTTAATGCAAAATGTTGTTCCAAACAGTTTAGACTTGCGACTAAAAATAATAAATTAAAGAAAAAAAATTTTTTTTTCAAAAAAAAAAGTTTTAAAAAAAGTGCATTTCTAGAATCAGTCAAGGTCCTATAATCTTATCCCAAAGTTATCGTGACCGGTCTTTTTACACCCTGTATATAGTTTACTGAAACGCGAAATTTTTTGATATTATAGATCCAGGATATGGTGCAAAACCTAACTGTTTGGTAACATATGCTTATGTAACTACTTCAGAAAAAATCAAAATCAATATATTATTCCACATAAATTTTGAGGATTTCCTTCGATTCCTCACGGATCCCATCATCAGGTCACCATTTTGGTGACAATGGGACCAAATTTAAATTATACCCTACACAACATAAAAAAAAATTAAAATCGTTTCAGAAACGATGAAGATATCCGCGAAGAAACATAAAAAACAAACATATATTTACGAATTGAGAAACCTCCTCCTTTTTTGTAAGTCGGTTAAAAAATATTATGTTCTACATCTACCTTTGTGCCAAGTTTCATTTAAATACGTTGAGTAGTTTGGCTGAAATACCATCAAATAGGTAGCTACAATTTTTTGAAGATCCCACGGGAACCCTTACGTTTTTCGGGATAACAATTTTCAATAATGCTCTTCAAGTCATAACCTACCTGCCTGCCGAATTTCATTTAAATACGTTGAGTAGTTTGGCTGAAATACCGTCAAATAGGTAGCTACAATTTTTTGAAGATCCTACGGGAACCCTTTCGTTTTTCGGGATAACAATTTCCAATAATGCTCTTCAGATTATAAGCTACCTGCCTGCCAAATTGCATTTAAATACGTTGAGTAGTATGGCTGAAATACCGTCAAATAGGTAGCTACAATTTTTTGAAGATCCTACGGGAACCCTTACGTTTTTCGGGATAACAATTTCCAATAAAGCTCTTCAGGTCATAAGCTACCTGCCTGCCGAATTTCATTTAAATACGTTGAGTAGTTTGGCTGAAATACCATAAAATAGGTAGCTACAATTTTTTGAAGATCCCACGGGAACCCTTACGTTTTTCGGGATAACAATTTTCAATAATGCTCTTCAAGTCATAAGCTACCTGCCTGCCGAATTTCATTTAAATACGTTGCGTAGTTTGGCTGAAATACCGTCAAATAGGTAGCTACAATTTTTTGAAGATCCTACGGGAACCCTTTCGTTTTTCGGGATAATAATTTCCAATAATGCTCTTCAGATTATAAGCTACCTGCCTGCCAAATTGCATTTAAATACGTTGAGTAGTATGGCTGAAATACCGTCAAATAGGTAGCTACAATTTTTTGAAGATCCTACGGGAACCCTTTCGTTTTTCGGGATAACAATTTCCAATAATGCTCTTCAGATCATAAGCTACCTGCCTGCCAAATTTCATTTAAATACGTTGAGTTGTTTGGCTGAAATACCGTCAAATAGGTAGCTACAATTTTTTGAAGATCCCAAGGGAACCCTTTCGTTTTTCGAGATAATAATTTCCAATAATGCTCTTCAAGTCATAAGCTACCTGCCTGCCAAATTTCATTTAAATACGTTGAGTAGTTTGGCGGAAATACCGTCAAATAGGAAGCTACAATTTTTTGATGATCCCACGGGAACCCTTTCGTTTTTCGGGATAATAATTTCCAGTAATACTTTTCAGATCATAAGCTACCTGCCTGCCAAATTTCATTTAAATACGTTAAGTAGTTTGGCTGAAATACCTTAAAATAGGTAGCCAAAAATTTTTTGAAGATCCCACGGGAACCCTTTCGTTTTTCGGGATAATAATTTTCTAGTAATGCTTTTCAGATCATTAGCTACCAGCCTGCCAAATTTCATTTAAATACGTTGAGTAGTTTGGCTGAAATACCGTCAAATAGGTAGCTACAATTTTTTGAAGATCCTACGGGAACCCTTTCGTTTTTCGGGATAACAATTTCCAATAATGCTCTTCAGATCATAAGCTACCTGCCTGCCAAATTTCATTTAAATACGTTGAGTAGTTTGGCTGAAATACCGTCAAATAGGTAGCTACAATTTTTTGAAGATCCCACGGGAACCCTTTCGTTTTTCGGGATAATAATTTCCAATAATGCTCTTCAGGTCGTAAGCTACCTGCCTGCCAAATTTCATTTTATTCCATACAGTGGTTTTAGCGTGATGCGACGACAAACATTCCCATATGGACAGACAGACAGACAGACAGACAGACAGACATTTTTTTCAAAAATGTTATTTTTAGGTTCTGTGGCTTATATAGACCCCCTTTTTTTAATTTTCACTTAAATATTCTTAATGTACAGACATGACCCCTCTACAGATTTATTATATGTATAGATTTTATTATATTATACACAAATTTAATACACATCCATGACCCAGGAACATTGAAAACTTATTGTTCCCTCGGCGAGATTCGAACCTGGGACCTCTCGCTCGAGCACCAACGCGCTCAACCACTGCGCTACGAGGTCGTCAAATAATATTGTAGTGACGGAAGTTAAAGTCGATCTTTTTGACCTCTACCCTGTCGGGCGTCCGGTACCACCAGGCAAAGCGAGTGTTATTTTACGCCACTTTTGGCATATTGCGGAGCTATTTTTAGATGCGCAGTTACATTATGAATGCATTAATATCGGCGGCGATTTGCATCGTCAATGCTACGCTGAGGACAGTCAAATACCACCGGGGCCACTAAATGGCAAGATCACTTCCCCTCCGTAATGACTCCGCTAGCGACCGACGTACAAATCATAATAACCATTTGCACGTATAATCTACTTTGATCGCGCGATCGACCATATCACGTCATCCAAATTGGCTGTGGTAATGGCAAGATGGTGTAGATCTCTGAATATCTTTTTCGTCGCTCCAATTTAGAATTGGATGAGCCAAATGAAGGAATACGAGTTCTCGTGCACTCTGAAACGCAGTTTTGTGTCACAGATATTTTGATAGGATAATAGCCATGTGCCTGATCGAGGTATCACAGTTTGACACATCAACACACCAACTTGCGAGGTTTTTTTTCCCTCGAAACATAAGTGGTATAGGTTTCATTTATAAGGTTTTAACTACGTTTTACATAATTACGCCAATGAACAGCTATATCAACGAGCGGTTTTAATGTCAATATATTGTTGAAAGTTTAGAAGGATTTACAAGTAATTGTTGCGATTTTAGCGGCTTTTAGTGGATTTAAGTTTAGGGAGATGTTTTTGAGTGTTGGTAACACTGCGCTAAACATGTGTAAGTTTGGAGACAGTCGCCGTTGCTATGAAGTTAACCCCGTTAGGCCTATGTTGATATAACCGCATTACACATGTGGCGACCTTGTCTGGAGTTCTGTACACAGTAGCCCAAGCTGTAACTATTGATAACACCGTTTTCGTACCTTTAATGAAATATTCAAAAACTTATATTCAGTTCGGGCACCGACGTAATTTTCACCAAGTACACGCGAAGTCACTTCGCTAAGTGCTTCGCTAAGCTTATGTCAAATCCGATACATTTTGTTTCCGAACTTCGTAAGTGATGATAGCGATGGCATCTTGAGTTACGGCCTGTTCTTTTATATAATTGAAAAAATAAAGTAGATTCGGAGGAATTAAGTTTTCCCTCTTAGTTAGAATAAGATCGGTTCTTCTCATCTTTCATGTACAAAAAGATTATTAGGTACTTATTATGTAGTGTATCTACGCTTATCTTCTTATATATAAAATTGAAACTCGAAACGGCTGAACCGATTCGGCTATTTACAGTCTTGAAATATTCGTGGAAGTCCAGGGAAGGTTTAAATAGTTTGTATGCCCAACGAAGTGGGCACGGGTCAGCTAGTTGTATAATAATATTATATTAGATAGTAGGGTGCCAAATATTAAACAACTATAGTATGTGATTTGTAATTCGTCAAAATTGTGACGGTTTCGTTATCCTTGATTCACACTTAACATATCAATATGAATAGATATACTCATTAGAGATTACAATCTGGATATTGATCGGATTGATAAAAGTTCCAAATACTTATAATTTTTATCGGTAGTTGTTGGTTGTTGCGAGACTAAAATAGTACGTAATATGAACACGATATATAGAAGATGTAAAACAAATGAGTGATAATACTTTATGATGTGTAATGTGTACCTATGTGTCTCCTATGTAGAGTTTACTGTGAAGGTACCGGCGCTGAAAGACTTACTTTCGACATTCACGTATCTTTGAGAAATGCCCCAACATCATACATTTGCCTATACAATAAATAAAAAAAGTAACCATTTCAGCGCTGGTACTTTCACAGTAAACTCTATATACGGGACCCGTACACACCCTAAAGTATAATCACAAATTTATTTTACACTTTGTATAACCTAAATAAAAAGTGTAAAATAAATAAGTGTAAAATACCCTAATTTTATCCGTGGGGTGCCGGAGTAAGAATAGCACCTCCACTAATTATATTATATCCGGAAATGACCAGCAGCGTTTCGGCGGATATTGGTAGAGGTATAGCCTATAGGCATCCACTCCCGTACGTAGTGGACGTCATAGCTGAAACGACGATGACCCAAATTTTTATCTTCAGTCGGTAACATGTCAGCCAAAAGATAACTCTCTCCAGTTTCTACAGATTGACAAATAAAGACTAACCGACTGAGATAACTAATGATGATTTAAGTACGATTTGTGATTCAAATGTATGTCGAGACTCGAGAGACATTTACGCCCGTATAAATAAAACTATCTCAAACCCGACCTCACCTTGAGAACCTATTTGATAGATAAAAAAACGTTTCGTTTCACTTTTAAAAATGAAGAATTTTACTTATGTTAAATACTTTAATTTTTTTCCTTCTTAAAATGTAAAAATAATGATTATAAAAATATACATTATACTTATTTTATTGTTTCCTGTAATCTATAATATGAATATAACGGTATAAAAAGAAAATAAATTAAAGTACTGTGTAACATTAATAATGATGTTCACTTTTAAAAGTGAAACGAAACGTTGTTTTATCTGTCAAATAGCTTCTCAAGTGAGGTTGGGTTTGAGATTGTTTTATTTATACGGGCCTTAGTCCCCTCCAAGGGCACCTCCGCTGAGAACCTGCCGCAGCCATCGCGGAAACAGCTGTGGGAACCGCGACACTTCTTGCCGGTCCGATCTGTTATTGTTCCCCGTGCTCCGCTCACAAACACGAGCACATAACACTAACACAATAGAGGCGGAAACATCAAAGCAGATCTGCGATACACAAAACTGCACGTCTTAAATAGCTAACAGTCAACGTAAATGGCAGATACAGTTTTAAGTACACATAAACGAAAATATAACGAGTAGGTTATCAGCTCATAAATAACACCTAGATGCAGTCTTCATAAAAATGCATACATTTTGAAGCAACGACATCTATGTAGGCGTAAGCATTTTACGTATATTACGGCGAATGTAATTACGGTTAATACGGGCCGCTCGAACAGACTAGGACAAAATGTTCTAGTCGGATTTGCGTCCAATTCTCACGCAGGCTTCCTGGGCCCTTTTCAAGGGATTCAAGATGTCATCGATCTCTTACAAAGTTCGAAAACAAAATGAATGGGATTCGACATAAGTTTCGCTAAATGACATATGAAATCGCTTGTCATTTAGCGAAGCTTATGTCAAATCCCACACATTTGTTTTCGAACTTCGTAAGAGATAGGTACAGCTATGATACCTTGAATCTTCTTCTAAACTATTCGAGCAACCATTCTCATATTTGTACATAATATTTTCAAACCACAGTGCATGTTTTAAGGTTAAAATAAATAAAAAAATTGCTTAGTTAAAAAAAACGGAAGTTTAATTTTAACTTCCGGTTTACTCTACGAAAAAAAAAATGTTTTTCAAATTAATATTTAGTTTCTAGAAAATTAAAATAATTAAACAAACACTATTTACTTATTCTTTATTCCACCTGATCACCTTCATTAGCTTTCGAAAAATCAGCTTTTCAAATTTTGATGATTCTTTGAGGGCGCATAAATTCGTAACTAGGCATAAAAAAAGAAAAATATTGACGTACATTAATTCAGGTCCTATGGAAGTGCAATTGATCCAATTGTGAACAAAATCCAAAACCTGACTTTTTTCCCTGGTCCGCTTGACGTGAAATGCCCCTTATATTATGTTACTTTACGGAGCTTTCAAATGTTCCCGCTTGGTCTAGAGCTCTGATAAAGTTACGAATACGTTGTCATTATTGCTAACTCCACTGAGTTTCACATTTAAACATCGGAATAGCTCAAGCAATATGCCAAGTAATGATGCAGTGGAGATATAGTCTGCACAGTTATTCCACCCGGAGTTTGTACGAGAGTGAACCCTATGTCGTCCGCACAGAGGTCTCGCCAGTGAAGTGGCCGGGGAGCGGTAGTGTGCAGTCGTCGCCAGCGAGTCTGCGGCAGGAAATCTAAAGTTAGCTGCGAATGTTTTGGACTTATTCGCAGCCAAGTTTACGACGGGCTATGATGTGTCACGTGACGAGCTGCCGGCTGCCGGGCCCCGGACTGTCTCGCTGTACTGAATATAAACACAGACTCTTCGGGGAAGTCAATTTGACTTATTTTTACTACTACGAAGCCAAAAGGATTTTAGCGCTCTGTGTTTTGTTCCAACGCAGCGCTTGAATTACTGCTTCTATTGAAAATAATAGATTTTAAAAATAGCCCGGAACATAATCTAAATACTTTACATAGTTGGGTTCAAGTAAAAGATTGTCGTACTCTTCTTATCGCGTTGGACATTTTAGGTAGAGAAGAATCTATTGACATCCGAACACTGTTACCGACACCATTGCGCTCCCCTTGTGCAAGCAAAAAATACAATGCAATGTGAAAAAAAAATGCAAAAAAAGAGCAAAAAAAGTGCACAGTTTTTTTCAAATGCTATTTCGTTAATTTAGCGAACCTTGTGTCAAATACATTTTGTATGTGGTAATAGTAATGACATCTTGAATCAGAGCCCTGGCCCTTTTTATGTGCCCGATCAGGCCTCCGTCACTCCATGTACTTGCGCGCTATAATTACCTACCGCCCGACCGAGCGGTCTCGGGCCACCGGAGGCCCAAGCTCAGTGCGGTTGTCGCGAGCGAAGCGCACGGGTGTTTTTACATTTTAATTCGTTCGTACGCGCCTTACGATGCCTTCTGGTACTTTATGTGCTGTAGATGGGTGCAAATCAAGTAAATATTTATTATTAATAATTTTGAAAAAAATATGAAACAAAGGCCGGGTAGTATTCTTTACGAGCTTTTAAATGACATAAATTTTGATTCTCCCTGCCCTTGTTTCCCAAAACAATATCTAATAAAACTTTTTGTTAGATTCAGGATTTTTGCTACACTCAAATTTAATAATAGAGAATTTAGAAAGGGTAAGAAATTTATAAAAAATTATATTAAAATAAAACATATGTAACTTTAATTTTTTTATTTTATTTTACCTACACACTGACGTCTATAATAATTATGTTCTATCTAGATTGCACAGTACAGCACTAATTTAGGACTGCCACATATAAGTCAGAACATATTCACAGTTCTCAATAACATCGACACAAAAAGTTATGTTAATTTAATTTTATCAAAGAGGCAGCCCTGCGATTGCTACGTGATCGCGCGGTGCGAAGCAATCACAGCTATACGCTTGAGCATTAAGGCACAGTTTAGCATGCAGTGGTGGCTGACGCGACGGAGTAGGCTATTATAGCAGTAGGTATTGGAAATTTTCTATTGAGTGAAGTATCTGGTAACTATTTAGTAATCTGTGGCCCGATGTAGGGTAGGTACAAGGACGGATAGGAAATTTAATTTCCCGTCCTTTAAATACAACAGATAATAAACCTTATTTACATAACTAGCTGTGCCCACGACTTCGTTCGCGTTTATGCAGCGCACGCAATGAATAATTTTCCCCGTTTTTGCAACACTTCTCACTGACGCTTCGCTCCTATTGGTCGCAAAGTAATGTTATATAGCCTAAAGCCTTCCTCTATAAATAGAATATTTAAAAAAAAAGAATTTTTCAAATCGGACTGGTAGTTCCTGAGATTAGCGCGATTAAACAAACAAACAAATTAGTATAGATGTCGAAGGCCACCAGGAAGTTTTTTATTCAACATCAGAGTCATTAGGAACGAGCACCAATTTCCCGAAAATGATTCACGATTCTTTGTGCAGTTTTTTGCAGTTTCTGCACTGTTTGTCTCCGCGTGGAAGTGCCGCAATAATTGCAATGATTCACAAACGGTTTGACCTCAGTCCTCGGTTCTTGGAAGCGATGTGTTTGACCGAGGTGTCGGCGCCGGCTCGCGTGCTCGATCATGACCGGCCATTACCGAAGTGGGGTCGATTCATACAAGACGAAGTGTGGAAGCTAAATACTGAAAATGTGATAAAGGACGGCAAAGCGAAACTTTGAAAAAGGCAATTCTCAATTTGCTATATTGTTTTTTTTTTCAGAATTTCGCTTTGCTCCGTGTTGGATTGAATTTGCTACATAACGTTTTGCTTCGTTGAGTTGGACAAGAGTCTTGCGTAGTATTCATTGATTCTTAGTGCCAATATCACCAACAAGTCTTAAAGTTAATCCAATAAGGCATAGTATTTTAACAAGCTGTTAATGCCAACAAGCGTTGGTAAAATCGGGACCGATGTTAAAATGACATGCCTTCTCATTCCTTGACAGAAAATACGAAAAAGATAACATACTTAATGAAAGATTAACTGTAAGATGTGTTGGTGAATTTGGCACTTCGCCTGGCAGTAGGCACGTTCGGCGGCGCTTTGCAGTTTGCACGTACCGAAGTTATAAGGGCGCGTTTTCATTATTTTAGGAACGCATCCTATTCGCGCGGTTGGACGGTTATTAGGTGCTTATACGTTGTAGCTAATAGATTTAACGGGTGTAAAAAAACAGTCACTATAACTTTGGGATATGATTGATGATTGATGAGATACTACCTTTTCGCATTCTAGAAATATTTATTTACAAAAATTAAAATATACTTATTTATTTTATATGCTTTTTCGTTATTCTTGCGACAAAAAAATAAGAAATGGTAAAAAGTAAAAAAAAAATATTGTTTTTCACCAAAAAAATATATTTCCAAAATGAGGAAAGATAGCACATGTAGTGTATAATCGTATCTCTAAAGTTATAGGGACTGTTCGTATTACACACCCTAAGTTGATAAGGTTTAGTTTGCTACGAATGCAAGTAGGTGCCCGGCGCGGCGGCCGCCCAAATGTTTCGCGACGTGCGACTTGCCCGAGCGCGTTTACATAGGGGGGGCTGTAGCCTGTAACTAATTAATTCCTGGTATTGGTTCAAATAATTGTGATCGACTCAAATATCGAATGTTCGTTTATTTCTTACCGCCCTCATCGTCTCCCCGCTGAAATGAGTTACACCGGTTGGCAGTATTTTATCGTCCCCCCCTCCCCCCGCCCCTCACCCCGCACCGGAGCTAGCTGGAAATGGCCGCATTTCCGCCGAGATTCAGCAGAAATGAGCATCCGTCGCGGCGATGACATGACAGCGTTGTAACGAACACTGTGTCTAATGCGGTTCCTGCACGGGTCAACAGTCAACACTCCACACAGCTTATAAACGCAATGCGCCACGGGTATATTGGGTACCTTCTACATGTACACGGAAATAAGTTGAATTGTAAATAGGGTTGCCATCTTCAAAATTTAAAATTAAAAAAAAATCCTCGCCAAATTCCAAAAAATCTAAATATGTACTAAAATCTAAATCGGATATCAGCCGGCCGGTCCGGTCGCTTTGTACGGGAAAAAAATAGGACAAATCCCGGGAAACCCGGACGGATGGCAACCCTAATTGTAAACTATGTAGCATAGCGGTCTGCCATACCCGGACGTGCGGTGATCGGAAGCTGCAGGCACAGAATGTAAATATGTTGATATTTACATCGTATAATTATAATCTGATATAAAATGTAAACATAAAAACTAAAAAGCAGTCGTTCTCGCGTAATTGTATAATTAGTAGCGATGTGAGTGACCGCGCCGGCCGCCGACCTTGCCTGACCTCTCGTAGAGCTGTCGTCCTCCGCGGCGACGGCGCACACGGGCCAACAGAAAACCGGCGGGAAATAACGCTCGCGTTGTACATTGTATACGTTCAATTGTATGGCAGCAGCCTCAAAATTTGCGTACGATTATGGGATGGGATTGGACATAAGGTTAAGTGAATTCGTTTGTCATTTAGCGAAAGACCATACAATACATATTGTTTTCAAACTTCGTAAGCGATAAATAACGGTGGCTTCTTGAATCAGGGCCCAGAGATTAAATTTTATATTAACGATGATAATGTACTAATTTGTGCCCTCCCTCGGACTGCATTACTTTTACCGGCTCTCGCACGAAGGATGTCCAGTATGCGCTCTATGTATGAAATTCCCGTGTGATAAATGACGTATCGTCACGTATGGGACGTGCGGACGTCTCGCCCCGGGCGGACGCATGTCTAGACGCTAGCTGGCAGCCACATAAGCTTCAGACGTAATCTTGCTAGGTACTTCTGGCCATACTGGCTGCGGCGGTACGGCCACTACAGACTGCAGTGTACAACTGACGCCTGAGATGAATTTAACTCTTTGATGTGATCCTTGGGGTATAAGCCAACATGTAAACTGTAACGATATTTATTGCAATTAAGACTAAAAACAATGAGGTATAATTACAATTCACAACTCGAAAGTAACAATATTTGATGTGTATACACATTACATCTCATTATTTGTATAATATTTTATTGGTACTAATTCAGGTACATTTGCTTTTCCAAGTTACATAAACTTGGGTATATTTTTCTTATAATTAGTGTAAAAACCATATGTAAAACCTACATAATTAGTTTACATACATGAAATACAAATATATTTATTATGTTAAGTACGTGTAACACTTTAGTATGAGCTACAGAAACTCTTGTTTAGTAGGTTAATTGTTAGGTAATGATGTAACAACTTAATTATACAATTATTATCTATTTCGCACACAAACGGAAACTAGCGAAGTGCGAAACGCAAATCTACTTACCCAAGTTGTACTGTACTGGGTCACATATGAATCGTTAAGTTTTATACATTAACCCGCGGTTTCTGAAAGGCTTAAATCGCCGATCAGCTAACACTTTAGTTAACAAGCGATTGGCTTGTTGATGAACGTAGCGAGTGAGCGAAGTTGTTGCGAGTGATGTTGATCAATGAGTGTCCAGCAGGTTTTCGACACAATCGAGAATAGAATCAGTTCGATCTCAAAGGTTTTTGGTATATTATTTGTTGGATTATTTTGAAACTAATCAAGATAAAGAAAATCCTTAGATCGTAACTTTTTGTACTCCCGACCATATCAATCGGCTGAGAATGAAAATAAACAAACGTCAATTTATTCGGGAGTACGCGGCACGATCGAATCTAAATCAAAATCGAATCAATTTTGATAGTAAGGCCCCAGAATGGCTTGTTAAGTCAAATATTAGCAGATCGGCGATTTGATTACCCTTTTAGAAACCGGGGTTTAAGGCGTGTTTCACCAAGCAATGTTAAAGTTAACGCCATGTTAAAATACGAAGCCTTCTCATTCATTGGCAGGAAATACGAGAGGGATAACATGATATTTAACGAAGGATTAACCTTAACATTGCTTGGTGAAACACGCCCTTAATCTGCTGCAGTAAAAATATAATATCTATGATGTGTACCGTCAGTAAAATAATGCTCTAGTCGCCAATAAGATAGAGCTCAAGTAGAGCAGCATGAGAACAACATGCTCGCTGCTCTTATGCTGTATTATTATTATTTTGTTAAACATTACCGATGATGGGAATATATGGTCCGGAATCCGAAAGTCCGATAAAGTTCAGAGCACTCTATCTAAACACAATAGAGTTAAAAATCCTATACACAAGCATCGAGTCGGATGTTGACTGAGTTATATTCATATCTGTAGGCCAAGCAAGAACATTTGAAAGCTCCGTAGAGTACCTAACGACAACGAATAATAATTGTATGAAGAGCATGACAGCGCCATTGCAATTGACAATCGATTACTTTACTTGGGCTTGGGGCTTGGGGTTTGGGCATCTGAATTTTCTCCTACATAATTCCAGCCGTATGTTCTATTTCAAATGATAGTGTATTTGCAAAACCTCTTTACGACACGATTGTTCGGTACTTGGCCATACAGTAAGAGGAGTATTTTGCCCCATTACCGGCCTCTAATGTAACGGTTACCCGTGTGGTTGACAGTTTTTTGCAAACTATCGAGTTACCAATTCTGTGCCTCCTGCCTACAGGCTACGAGCAACAACATACTTTCATGAATGTAATTAAATATCAGCACTTAAATCTTAATGGAATATGGATATTGAGGTCTCTAACGGTTGACCTTTGTGTGCCGGCTACTAGCATTAAGTAAAAATAAAGATTAATCGTTTGATTGACCGCGATAGCTGTAGACGAAAGTAATATGGTGCTGTAGCCTATATCCGAGTGTGTGATGAACTGAGAGTCCACTATTGTAGCCGGTAGCCCCTGCGAACATTCGTAACTTATTTACTATACTTTGTACATGACTAAATAAAATTTCTAAAAGAAAAATTTTGTTTCAAAAATTTTATGAAGAATGTTCATAGGTTTGTAAAACACCGCGAACTGAGTGAGTGTTGTAGAATGACGTCATGACACAGATGCAAAGACATCCCAAACCTTGCTTGTTCTTCCTTCTTGTTCAGAAACGAGTCCACGAAGTGTGGACGCTTACCTTAAGGTTACAGTAATCGATAACAGTCAATCGGTTGTGAACATAATGTAATCGGCGTTAGTATCTTATCGGCTATCTGGGCCGGCGCGGCGGCCGACCGGCTCACCGGCACCCAAACAAGGTTATCACTTATCTCCTATCAGTTGTTAGACCGCGTATTAGTGGTTTGTTTTGGTTTAATTCGATCGATTAACTGCACTAATGGCGCGCTGAAAACGGAAATGGATTAACGTGTTTCTTGTCAACCGGATATTACGACGATACCATTGTACCGTTTTAATATCGGTTGTAACCACTGTGTGGACTGATTAGCGCCACAATCGTTATTCGCGCTATCGAAGTTTTCTAAGTTCGGCGCTACATATTCATAATACAACATCTGAAAACTACTACAGTGGGCTACAGCCTGGCCGAGCATTCCGCTTCGGATTTCTCCCTTAGGGGCTTCCACTTTACCCCACTACTAAGCATCTGTTATTAGAACCATAAGTAATAATGGTCCCGTCAATGTTATAACGGGTAATATAAACTGTATTAATTTGCTGGATATAATACGTAGTTCCCAGTCTGTCGCCTCTCGCCAGACAAGTGACGCCCGCTGCACGAATTAAAGTGCACAAAAGCAGGCGAGCGGCGCGGACAAGCCAGACGAAATGTCCTTCTGAATTTTACTTTGCCATTCAACTCGGAAGAAAATTTTCGTCGTGTACAGTCGCCAACAGATCCAGTATTCCACTTTTCTTTCTCCGGCACACAACGGATGGATATTTGGTAACAGGGCAGATTACTGGGAGTCCGTATGGAGTCTTATAATCCCACAAATACATTAGTCCGCAAAAACGTGTGCATTTATGATCTGCCGCCTGCGAGTTGTGACTGGGGATCATTATAATCCGCGGATTTACATACGCCGGAATCGCGCTTTCTAATGACGGCTCATTACATTGTTCGCCGCGGTGAAAGCGCAGGACGGCGTCGCCCACTAAATTCACATTCAATTAAATCACTACAGACCGAATATTGAAACGCTAAGCCAAAGTCTCTATTTGCCAGAATAGCGAGGACAGTGGGTGCTGCCATTCGACTCGCGATTTTTTATAAAAATTAATAAATAGATAGTAAAAAAATCCATTTGGTATGGTAGTAGTTTAGGCTCGGGATGAAAAAAATGCTACTGCATTTTGTCCGCGAAAAATTACGTCAGGGCCCCGGGCACGAGCTAGTGTACGAGTACGGATGTAATTCCTAAATTACATCCGCGATATCGGAGTCGATGTAACTGGAGGTTCACTGACCGATATCTTAGTTTTTCCCTCTCTTGCGGATCTATTGCTGTGTCTCGGGCAACAGTTGCCACACCGCGGTCTGGTGGTGCAACCGCCGTGAGCGCTGGCCGGGAAAATGATAAGCTGTTGTAACATTTGTTCTGTTTTTGTCTGGCCTGGCCATTAGCGACCAATTTTTTGTAAGTGAAAAATCGAACATACCTATTGCAATAATGCAACTCTTCATACAAAAAGACGGTCAGAAATAATACAGACAGTCATAGGTCCTACAAAAAGTATGCAATGGGCACCCTTGCCCTTATCTTAATGGATATTCTTAAGCTTCGAAGATCTAGTCTAGGTTATCAGATGCATAATATTCTCGTCCGCCCCAAACTTGGGTAACCCGTATGAATAATTTTGCGACGCGGAAATTTATGCTCACGCCGCCAGTAAGCCATCTGCGGTCGCGGTGAAAGTGAAAATATAATATCCTACAACGGACACTACTTCCGGGCGCCCAACCGGCACCTCGTGTTAACGGTTGGCCTTGAACAACATGCGAATTACAGAATTTTCTTAAACTGAATGACATGTGCTAAGTAACTTAAGGCTGTTTTCATTTGGTCGAACTTATATAAAATCCTTTTTTCTGAAATCATGGACAAAACTTCACATGGATTAACCCAAGTATAAACGATCGCGACGCGACTGTAGGTCGCCCTAACGGGAGTACCTCTCTTCTGAATGCTTTCCTTCAGGTGAGGTATATCATGAACAGTGGATGTTTACATCACGTAAAGTATAGATGGGATGTGGTAAGCATTCGCAAGTCCCTCGTGCTGACATGGCTCCAGGGACATCTATTGTACTCTATAGTACAGTACATCTATAGTACACATCTAGGGCAGTCATTTAGTTGCTACGTACATATATATTTTGTACATAGGTGCAAAATATAAACTCGAATCATGATTTTGCACGAAAATATAAACACAAATCAATTTGGATTATTTTTGCGAAATTTGCGGCTCGTTCTTCACAATAGCTTGCATCATACTTCATGCATGATGTAAGTGTTTGAAGGCAAAGACAGATAAGAAAAATGCAACTTACGTTTTTTAACACTATAAATCTTTGTATTTTAGTTCGAACGAGGACAGCAAATTACGTACAAGGGAAATAATTTTTCATCGATCCATATAATAATAGCTTATCAGATCGAGTAAAATAGGTCGAACAAGGGGTACTTATTGATTTTGCAGCATGGCACGTACGTCCTTCATGCACGGGCCTTCGCAGCTTCGGGATAAATTACAGGAACGCCTTGCCCTTGTACCGCTTGATGAATTGTCTTGCCCACGAAAACGATGGTTCCCAAACCGTCCCCATATGCCAGCTGTGTAGCTACTACAGCGGCTAACACGTCGTCGTTATAGTAGCTACACAGCTTTACATGTATATAGGTCGTCCCTAAATTACGAGAGCTATATTGCTAGCTATTGAAATGTCATCTGCGAATAGGACTCGCGCTTATCGTGTGTGTAAGTGCTGTGTTGAGTCGAGCAGTGAGGCGTGACCGCATGTGGCTGACACGCGACCCCACGCGACAACACGCGGCCTATCAGAGTGAAACCGTCCAGGAGGCGACCGCTCACCGTGACACGCGAGGCGTCGTCAGACGCGCCGCTTCTCGCTAGAGTAAGAGAATTTGCGACACCTGGAGCTATTGCTCACACCAGGTAGAATGAAAATAGGCAAACAAGGGACACGGGTGCGGAATGGCTAGGCGAGTTATCAACGTCTGGCACTTTGATAGGCGAGTTATCAAAGTCTGGCATTTTGATGACGTGGACAGGGCCACGGAACGCAATTGTCTCCTGTAGTGCTGCGGGATTGCGTCCGAATGTACGCCGAAAGCTTAGAATCAGGCGATCACGTTTTCGCGAGTCATCAAAATGCCAGTCTCTAACGGGGGGTTGAGGACGTTAAGGCCACGGAACGCACTTAGCTTCGGTGACCTCTATCGTTCGGCGAAACTTTTCTGCCAGGCCGTGGTCCAATCTAGTGTAAGGATTAATTAGCTCCGCGTGCGGTCGTGCTAATGGGCTCAATAGCGCGGGTGATCTGCCGACCCCGGGCCGCGCGCGCTCATCGGTGTCACAGGTCAATCACTCGCTGCCTGATTTTTTGCGCACCACTCCACCTACACCTCTGAGAAGAGCATTGTTCTATGTTGTTGACGCCTAGGTTTCTATTTTATCCGGCCGGTAACTTTGACCGCGTAAATCTAAACACGATGATACGATATTCCATCATGAGATGCCAGTGCCCATCTTCGTCAAATAATATTTGTCTAATCGTGGTCAAAGTTCATGATATGATATCGTCATGAAGTTCCAGTTCATGTCTTCCGGCTCCATCATCGAATCAGTTCCACAGAACCATATTATTGTATTATAATCAAAACTATATACGGCTGCCAATTTACGCTACTGTCCTTGGAAGATTTGATAGGAGAGAGAAGAGAAGTTACATACAGGTCGACCTAATAAAAGCGTGTTAAAATTGCAATACGATATGTTCCTTGAACAAGGTACAAGGGACATTTCGTTTACGTTATAACTATATTATAATCTAAACTTTGTTTACTTTCATAATAGTTAATCTGTTATTCGGAAATATCGGAATGGAGTCAACATATTGTAGTTTATTAACGCCTTCCTCAGTAAATATCAATAGGTTTGCTCGACCGTCTCGCTCTCGTATCCTCGTTCTCACTGCAATTCGGTATTAATTATGTATCATTTATTCATTAATTAAATTCAGGAAATCGTATAATGAAATTAAAAAGTTGTTTTGGTTTGTAAATATTTCGGGCTATTTCTCAATTAACTTTCACTCGGCTGCGGGCCAGTGACGGTAGTGTTCACGTGGGTGTAGTGCGGGGGCCACCCCCCGCGCGACCCCGTTACATCTGGGACGAAAGAGGTCGCCCTCTACCCTCCCCTGAGTTCTCCGCCCGGGGTGGGCCAAATGTCGTCTCATATCGAACAAAAACTGCTCTCCATAATCAATAGTTTTTGATATTATATTGTAATGTCATGCACATCTACATAGGTACGTACTGGGGTACGTACAGTATAATATTCTAAAGTTCAGTGTGCCTCTTTAGTGGCCCCTCCATCCGCAGTACGCATTAGAGCGCGCTGGCCGTACAATATACATATTATGTACTTTATGTAGTTGGTCCTGGGGCTTGGAATCTTAAAAGTTATCTTTTATCTGTCAAATAAATGTGCGAGTGTTTCACACATTTGTTTCGTACAAAATCTGTCAAAGTCATAATATTTATTTCTCGGGCAAAAGTTATCTGACGATTGAAAAGTCTGCCCTAAATATATTTCAGATATCTGGTACCTGTGATACGGATAGTTAGTACAGGACCGGACTGACGAGGTCGGAAAATCTAAAATTATAGATATTATTATTAACATCGAAGCTATATCGCTATAGGCGGTGGTCCCACAGTCTCAGGTCTCATAGGAGTCGGTGGTCCTATGGTGGTCTGAGGTTCTGTCGCTAGTGGTAACGGGCCGCGGCCGGCCGTGACTCGCGGTTCGCTACTCCTTAACCTTGCCCCGCCACTGACCTATTTTCTCCCAGCTCGCTTGGCCCACGAAAACAGCGTATGCATAGTAGATTAGAATTTTTATATGTACTGTCTACTTTAACTCGACAACATAAAGTTTGTTTGTCATTAAGTATAATATTAGGTTACGATGGGACTGACTTACGCTGTGCGTTAAAAGTCCCTAAATAAAAAAAAGGATAAAAAAACATAAAGTTTATGTGAACAATTTACAACCCTAGGGCCACTTGCGCCAGTCTAAATAAACCCAGATTTAGTTTATAGTTCTCTTTTTTAGTGAGGGGCTAACTCAGCGTTTATTAACTAACCCCGACTACGGACACTATAATTGTAAACAAAGTGTCGCAGTAATAACGAAAATAAATAACCAAATAACATGCTAGGAATAAAAATTAAACTATACTAGGCTCTACTATAATATTAGGTATCATTTATTTTTGGCATCGAAAGTGGTATTAGATAATATGCATTGCATTAATTCGGTTTATTATTTTACGTAATTTGTAATTAAATGGGAACCTGAAACAGAGGTAAAATAACTATTATAGAAATAATCGATTATATTACGTATTTCTTTTAAGTTACGATATACCTACTAGCCTACTAGGTTGTATCTATTCTGTTCGTTTGAGGCAATTTGTAACTCCGTGTGAGCCCGCCGCGGTCGTGGACACGCCGCGTCCGTCCCGCGCGGGCTGACGTCACGGTTGTTTGGCTACAGACCCACCAGATTACAGCATTTCATATTGTGTTTACTCTTGATTAGCTCACAAGAGTAATCGAGTTACTGTCGTGGTGTGCAATATGAATAATGACTAATGAAGAATCTTACCCCTATTGGAGATATACCCCGTTCTTATATAACAAAACTCTTATGGCAGCTGTAATGCTACAAATTTAAATATCACGGATTCCAATGTAGAAATTTTATTTATATTTAGATCACATTAAATTGGATCGGAGTGTACAGTCCTTACAATTTCATAGTGAGGTGAAACACACTACGGATGAATCCGAATACTAGTATGTACCTAGTATCTTAGTACTATATTGCATTTTGCGACAAATCGGCTCTCAACACACAAAAGTTAGCTTATTTTCCTTGGTTTACGGTTCCCGTGAATATTAATTGTTAATTTGGTAGTTTGGTACATGAAGGCCACGGTTTTTTGCACTCGCGCTTGCCTCTCGCCTGTTTTGGCGCGGACGGTAACGACCGTGGGCCTAATTAGTGCCAACATTTTTGTACTTCTTACCGCAGCTAAGAGTTGCTAAGTTAAAAGTTTAGAGTTACTTTACCTCGTCATAAGGGACCGGCTGTAAGAGTTATGTAACGGACTGTACAGCTGAGGATACACAATAATTAAAATATTTACCCTTATAAAATGAGTGTACATGTTTACCCTTTGTTCGAAAGGGTAGTCTCTGTCAACGACACAAGCTCCGGTGGGCTGACCCGTAGGCTGATAATGTATCTCGCAACAGCAATTCGACAGGCGTAAATTGTACAATTGTATACAATAATTGCTATACACTTGACCACGATATTGTACGCAATTGTACAATTTACCTGTCCCTGTTGAATTGCTGTTGCGAGTTACATAATCGGCCTGCCGGCGGAGACGATATACAGCGGTCAGCGGAGTATGCGTGGCGTCCAGTAACCGCTATTGAGAACACCCGCGACAGGTCCGTAGGGCTTTCTGCCCTTAAATCACACCACACTGACTGAAGTAGCCCTCTTCAAGGCTATATTTAAATACTATAAAATTACTGTACTTTTGTTATTTAGTTTTAGTTCTGACATTTGTAAATCTTAAAAAAGAGCAATTTTCCATCTTTTTGGTAAAAGATGGCCCCATGCGAGTTTCTTACGCCGGTTCTTCTCGCTGGGCTAGTTCCCGAAACGGTGGTAGGCATCAAATAGTCTCGACGTTTAGAAAACATTTTGTAAAAATTTATTCTGAATAAAATGTTTTGATTTTGATTCTGATTTGATTTTGAAATATAATTATTTCATGAATATTATTTTAAAGGTCCCGCGAAAAACATACTCATATGTGCATACCTAGTTCGTATCATCATCTTGCGTGACATAATTTTTCGGAAATATTGATACATTACATCTTTCCGGGCTTTCGAACAAAGAAAACACCAAATGGCTAGTTTTAATATTTATTGACCTGAGTACATGGAGCCATTGCTTAACTAACGTTCTTACAATACCGGTCTTGTCTATAATGTGTTCAACATCGATAATAATATGCATCCAGTACTCGCATCGCGCCCGACAGATGTTCTGACGGCGCGGGCGTTCGCCAATTTTTCCCGGCGTGATGTCCGGCGATGTCATAGCGAGATGTTCCCGGCGCGCGCGCATGACATCAGCCGGGCCGCGGCCGAAATACGCCGGCCCTGACCGTCACGGCTATTTATACCGCCCGCGCGCGCCCGCTGATAACGTATCGCCTCTCGTCGCGGAGACGGGGGCAGGGCTCGTGGCGTAACAGCTTGTCCGTCGACGGTTCCTGAAACGATTTGGTTACTGAGCCGCGGACGAGATAAGCAGGCGTATACGCAAGTCTGTTGATCGTTTCTGAAACGGTAAGGTTACCGAGCCACGAAAAAGATCAGCCGTCGACAAATATTCGGCAAAACAATAACAGCAAACGTTACGTATACGCAAATCTACTGATAGTTCCTGAAACGGTACCGTTACTGAGCCAAGGACGAGATCAACACTCGACAAAACTTCCGGAAAAACATACCAACCTAAATTACATACCCAACTTTGTTGATGGTTCCTGAATCGGTACGCTTACTAAGCCACGGAAGTGATCAACAGGCGATAACTTTCGGAAAACCTAAAATTACTATTGTGAGAAATGAGAAATGCTAGTCGAACCACTTAATATGGCCAAGGGGTTTGTAACTGTGCAAGACCGCCGCCTGTCTCTGCAGTTGGCTAAGAAAGAACTTTTGGCAGCTACGTAAAAGTAACGTAATCGAATATCAATTTGTATTGGAGCTGACCTGCTTTTCATACAATTATCAGGTAACGTTACTTTTGCGGAGCTAAAAAATGTTCCTGCTTATCCCACTGGATTATATTATGTGTCCGATATTACGTAGCTCACGTTAACGTCGCGGAAACATTACGCCCACCGCCGGTGACCCTACTTCACCCTGATTTATGACCTGTTGAATCACGCTAGTAATCAAATCGGCTCAGTGCAGTACTCACTAGTTTCCGACTCTACATACATAGATAACAGCACAGACGTCATTCCAACGAATTACGATCCACTTGAAAAGCATTATTATTGATTAGGCACGTTTCGAGTGTTGAGCTTATTATAAGTGGAAGGTAGCTCGTGTTGTGCAGTAATGCCCTTGCATGCCCTTAATTGTGACGATATTCGACACCGCAACAGTCACCCCCTGTGGACATTTGCCACGCGTGCTTCTGTAATTTAATATACTCACTTTGAGGGGTAATGGTCATCCAGTCTTCTAAGAATCCAATCATAAGACATTTGATTTGGTGTCATCACCCTACCTCTATAGAGATTTCATGAAAACATGCCGTTAAGGAGTAATTTACAAAAGACTACCTATGTAATACACAAGTTATCTTGCCTGTAAAATAAATGACCCAATCGGATCATGTTTAATGGGCATGTACTACTATGTACCCGGTGTACATGAATGAGGGCTGAGGATTACCCTCAATCGTAAGGAAGCGAAACCCGAGCCGCGCGTTCGTGCGGCTTCTGCAATGTGACGTTCTGTACTCTGTTCCGTTTTATGAGCTCCTGGTACCTACACGGTAGCTTGCATTGATTTATGTCTAAATTAGTGGTTTTTTTTTTATATTAGTGAACAATATTTCATCTGTCCTTAGATTGCTCAATTATTTTAGTTTTAAATTGCGAGATAGTTTCGATACGAATATTTCGAAGTTGACACCTATATTCATGAGTAATCCACTAATATACGTTATCTTCACTATAGACTAGGCACATCGAGGCGGGAATAATAGCAATTAGTTGAAGGTGCGTGGCAACTGGTGGTAATTTTGTTTGTGATTACTCTGTCCTTCCTCTCATCGTATGAAGGTCGCGTGAATCTAATCACAACTCAAGTTCTGGTTTGGGTCACGACTCACGACGCACCAATTACGTTCGCAAACGTAAGTGTGATAATTATCACTAACTACGAAAAATTTGTATTACGACGAGCAGCATTAAAGGATTTTCGGTCAGTTTCAAATCACCTTTTGGAACTGCCCACACATCACTTTTAATACTACAGCTCATTAACAGCTACCGGATTTCGAACGGCGCTTCTTCTTATTATTTTGCGCGTAGTAACATAAAAATGCAGCTTTTTTAAAATATACCTTCGAGATTTTCGAGTAATTTTGCTAGCATCGAAGATATTTTAGACGTATGTTTGTCACATATTTCAACAAAATTAACATAACGTTTTACAAGGCTACGGAAGTTGACCTTGAAAATCCTTCAATAAAACTGCCAAACATCAAGGGCATGGCAGTAAACTCCCGACGTCGGCAATAATATATGATTACATAATACACTGATATAGTACATGATGTGGACTCGAGTGGCCACTGCCGCCCGCGCCCGTATGTAATGATAATTCGCTACCACCGCACTTGTAACCCATAGCCAGACTGTGTAGTAAGTCCAGTAACCCAGTGGTGTAATAGATTTGTTGACCCTTGGATATATATGTCAAGTCATTAATCGGGAAGATTCTGTGTGTGACAAGAGCGCCCCTATTCTCAACTATAAACTGTCTACTCGTGCCTCTAGGGCGTGGGGTGGAAACAACTTCGTTCCTATCAACTTCACTTAAGTTTTAAAAGCTCTTATACACATCAACACATACTAGGGCTTCCCTCGGAAGAAGGACCGGCATTTGCAACTGCTGTCTACATTGCTACGTTTAACACTGCGGACTGAGCTGTAGGAATTTTGCCTTAGCCTTCCATAAATATTATGTCTGTAAACATTTTTTTTGCATGTAATAAAAACTTTTTATATATTTTGCCTAGGTAACTAGGTACTTATTAGTATAATCATCTGTTTTCAGGAGTCTGAGCTGAACGCGTGGACGGTGTTCCTGCAGCGCGCCGTGGACGCCACCTACAACAGCGAGGTCGTCATCGAGAACCTGCACAACCTTGTCGGTAGGTGTTAGGCCCTATAAGGCTGCCCAGTAATGAGCGAGGATGCGTTCTCAGGAATGTGTTTTTCAGGAAGCAAAGCAATCACTTTGCTGATCGGGGCTAGCTAAATTAAGCGGTTCTTAAAACACATTATTCCTAACGCATCATCGCTCTAAGACAAGAGTTGACCTGTGGTTCATCTGGTAATTAGTATGATTCCTCACGATGAGGCCTTAGACTAATCCTAGTTTTAGGTTCCCTAGCCATAGCAGTTAATGTTTGCTGTTAATCATATGCCATGATAATAATCGACAGTTTTGTACCAAGTTATCCTACTCACATCGAGGACAGACCCGTGCTGTGTACTGTTCGTAGTCGGTCATATCGAAGAGGTGATAGGCTGACACCTTAACGGTATCATATGCAGTACATACATATTGCATATATAAGGATTAAGTCACCAAAAACGATCGGTCTGTAGGATTAGAAGCTGTCGCTCGCCCACGCACCGCGCTGGAAATACGTCGATTAACGAGAAAATATTATAACGTCTTATACATCGACAGAATTACACCCGCCGGCCGCCGCCGGCGAAACTATTAATATTTAACTACTCGCGCACCGCGGTCAAAAAATGTCGAGTTTTCCGCCTCGGCATGCGTGTACGATACACAAACAAGCAGTGATCACGTCTATTTCTCGTGGACAGAGCGCTAGTAAGTAGTAGCTCTAGACCTCGCTTGGGCACTGTTTGGGACAGGTACCGGATCGCAATCCAGCCTCGTCTACTAGTACGGTAACGATGCCACAATAGGTAGTACCGCGTGAAGATTACGTTTCGTTACGCTTCCTACGACATTTATACTCCCTAGTCCCTTCAAACCCAATTTAAGCTAATCATAAGCAAAGAAACATTAGCGGCATATATAGCTACTAATGTAATTGTTACCAATTTTTAACCGACTTCCAAAAAAGGAGGAGGTTTCTCAATTCGACCGTATATATGTTTTTTACATTTTACAGTTGAATAAGTAAGAAGTCTGAACACGTATAGAAGGGGACGTTTTAAACCATCACAATAATACCTGACTATATTTTAACATGTCCGTGGGGTATCTCATAAATAACACCTCCCATCAACCGTCTTTCGTGGGTGTCGTATAAGGCGACAGAGGGATCATATCCGGAAATTGCCAGCTCGCTCGCCGAACCGCCGTGGATATAGGCAGCTAACCTCATGATATACTTTGGCCTTGGCGGAGGCTAATGTCTAGTAGCTGAAACGACGACGATGTTTTGTCATGTAACCCGGTCTGTTCCAGCGGAGCAGCAGCGCTGCGTGCGCGAGGTGTCGGCGAGCGCCGTGTTCACGACGCTGTGCGCCGAGCCCGCGCCCGCCGCCGCGCCCGCCTGCAGCACGCCCATCGCGCGCGACTAGCGCCCCGCCCCCGCGCCGCGCCGCTCGTGCCCGCGCCTGCCCTGCCTGCCGCGGCTGTTCGCGCCGGCACCGGACAGACTATAAGTGCCAGCAGCAGTGTTTCTTTACTCTGTTCAGATTCCAATTCAGTCTCAGCGTAATCGAAAGCATTTTAATGAGAATTGAATTTACTCCACCAAATCAATGTGTTACTAAATTTCATAATTGTACGCAAATAAGTGGTACTGCAACTTTTAATCAGTAGAACTGTAGTTTGCTATTGTCTTGTTGATTGGATCTGAACAGACTATACAAGTGGTGCCAGGAGGACACCGGTGGCGCCATACTGGGGGTCGCAGACGTGACCACTATTGATATACAACATCTGGTGGCACCATCTTGTGTGATCTTGTGACAACTCACGCATCACTTGTCGGCAACTCGAACAGCGTATTTAATTTTGTTATTTCACCGAAATCGTTGTGTCCCGACTCGATAGAACATTACTCAGTTGAGTTGCAACTCGATTGGCCAATTCTATTTCGAATTATCGTGTCGTCATATCTCAACTCACGAGAGGTGGTAAAAGTATCTTCTATATTCGTACAACTTCTGCTGTGGTCGCCAGGTCTCGGTTGTTCTTTTACAATTGTGTAGTTCAAGTTTTTGTCACTGCTCACAGTGAGGTAACTAAAATAATTATAACATCAAAACAACGCCCCTAGTGGCAAGTTATGGTAACTAATTAGATGTCATACAAATTCTAGTTGAATTCCTCACGGCGACCGGCGACTAAAACCCGCACCGAGCACACTAAAGTTTATTCTAATTAGCGACTTAATTACAATGTTCTACAAGTAACGCATGCCTTTTATAATGTGGTTTTGATATTTTAAAAATGTATGAATGTTGTCGTAATTTTGTATTTTGTATTGTTAATATTGCGTGTAGCGGTAGGAGCAAGACGTCAATGCGTGCCGGGTTCAGCCATCTATCATTATCAGTTCACATAAAAACAGGAACTGGGACAAGTGAAGACGGCATGTGACCAGTTAACTTATCGTATGCGTCATGTGACTCGAGCCTTACTATAACTCGATATAACTGACAGTGCACGTGTGATGAACTGTGTGACGCTTGTGACGAATGTGTGATGCGTGATGAGTGTGACGAATCACTGCCTCACCGCGTGTGTTCTCGGCGGCCGCGCCGGGCCCAATAAGGAACGTTATATATCATACTCACATCGCCGTGAAACTGAGAGGGACGGCGAAACAAATCGTTTTGTACTCCTGTCGAATCGCGGCGACAGTTTTATTCCTTTGTACGTCGTGTGACATCAACGTGAACGAAAGGTCCCCGGCGCGGGCCGCCCGCCTTAGCTCAGCATTTATAACACAAGTTAGCATTAGTAGGTGTCGTGTGTCACCGCGCGCCGGCGCGGCTAGTTCCCCGCCCCGCCGCCGGCGGCGCCAGCGCTGCACTCGTTTTTGACGTATTTACATTGTACTTGCATTTAATATCCAGTTTTATATGGAATATTGCAGCGAATGGAGCAGTATTAGCGAGGACTGCGGCACCTCGCATGTGTCGGTATGTGGCCAAATTTTGAGTAGGAAATGTTCTGTAGCGTGCGTGTCTAACTACCTCCGTATATAGCTCCGTCTCTCTGTAGATCTGTCGTACGCTAGATACTAATATGTGCGGACGGCGGGTGCTCATGTTTCCCAATGAATTTGATAGAAACGTATTGCAATTTTATTATCCAATATTTTATGACTTTTACTTGACATAATTGTTCGCCTGAAGTACGGCGCCCGCCGCCGCGCGCCGTGTGATAGCCCAACGAAATTATTGAATGTTAAAATTTCTGCTGTATTAGCTCTTCAGATGTTTATCGCCGACGGTCGCCGCCGGCCCCGACTCGGCACAACTACAACACACACGGTGTACTAGATCTTAAATGATATCAATCGAGTAGAATACATGTTTTAAGAAAATGAAATATATTTGATGTGTCAATTGATGAGGAAGTCAATGTGTTCTGTTCCTCCGACGCTTATGTTTTGGTAGAATATCGTATATAGAGGCCGTTCAAAACGAACCCAATCCTGTAATGGCCGAGTCGGGGTCGCGGCGAGGTTCCCGTGGGTAAAGTTTGTATAGTATTATATTGTTGTCGTTTACAGACTAGTTGATGTATCGAGTGTACAACTGCGTGTATAATATCGTACTGTTAATATGGATTGTAATTACTTTAGTTAAGATATTGTAAGATTTTTTATTAATATTTTGTGCATTAATCGATGGTACGGAAGCGTCTGCTAACACATTATATGATCCGCTATTAATTGACGCACGATGTTAACTGAAAACCTGCACCGGACTGGGTTTGTCAATAAACCTCAAGTCACATATCTTACAATTCTCCTTTATAGCAAAAGGCTAACTATGAGTTTAATATTTAACCAAGACTGGCGCAGGTGGGCCTCAGTTACTATTAAACTCTCCTCACATTGAGGCGAGTATAATATTATGATGATTTATAAACATAATAACTGAATCACAATAAAAATATGTTGTGCAGGTTGCGTCATTTAATATGAAGGATCAGACGAGCGTGTGCGATGCTTCTCCACATTCCAAAATTATTTATGTATCAAATAAAACGTTAAACATATTGCCAAGTTGTTTATTTCTTAACCTAGACTCGCTACATATATCAGACTCATGTCGGCAAGATCGGGGACGAGTCGCGCCACGTGGACGAGAACAGATGTATTGAGGACTTTATTGGAGACTAAGGCAAACAAAACCAACTCAAACTCGGTCTCGAGAATTGAGATCGCAACCTTTACTTAAGAACCTATTGGACAGATGTTTCGTTTCACTTCTAAAATTGTGCAACTTTATTTATGATTACATAATTTCGTTGTTTTCATTTTTGAAATAAGTATTTATATATTTATAATTAATATTTTTTCGTTTAAAAAAGAATAATGTAAGTAAAATGGTTCATTTTTAACATAGAAAGAAACATTGTTTTATCTGTCAAATAGGTTTCCAAGCAGAAGTTGCGATAGCAGTTTTTGAGACCGAGCTCCTATATAAGTATGCATAAAGTAGTAATACGACGCTTTAAATACTCAAAATTATTTTGACGTAGTTGGTGTAGATGGCGCCCTCTACTTAACAAAGAGATGGCGCCCTCTACTTAACAAAGAGATAGCGCCCTCTACTTAACAAAGAGATGGCGCCCTCTACTTAACAAAGAGATGGCGCCCTCTACTTAACAAAGAGATGGCGCCCTCTACTTAACAAAGAGATAGCGCCCTCTACTTAACAAAGAGATGGCGCCCTCTACTTAACAAAGAGATAGCGCCCTCTACTTAACAAATAGATGGCGCCACATCATTCATTCTAAACGTTTCTTTAAAACTTTTTACCGCACAAACGCCTCGTTTTTTTCATTTGGATTATAAAAGGCCAGTCACTATAACTGAAATATGATTATATGACATTTTCTGGTTCTAGAAATGTATTTTTTTGTATATAACAAAAAAATTACATTTTACATTTTAATTTTTTTAGTCGCAAGAGTAACATAAACGCAAAAATAATAGTATAATCGTAGTCTAAAGTTTAATAACTGATCTTTTGACACCTTGTATTTAAATAGAAATAAATAGTCCCCGATATCTATCCTCGATGCCACAGAGCGACCCAGCCGGCCGGCGGGGCGCGGGGCGCGGGGGGCGGCGTCCCTCGTCCCCGAGTGTACAACCTCAAATCTTCGCGGCTTACAACTAGCGTACTACATCGCTACACTACAGATAAACACTATTTGTACGTAACTCACTATACTGGAGACGGGAGGCATACGCCGCCAATACATGAATGTTGGGTAAAACAATTTTATATATAATTAAGTATGTACACAAAAACAAAGACTTATGAAGTAAGGTACACTCTACGGGTAGGCAGTCTGCGCAGTTGAAGAAACTGATTTTTCCTAACATGTGCTCAAGGCACGATAGGACATAACATAATATAGTGACTATTAACTAGAGTATTGTAAATAAGATATTGAATTATTTTTGTTTTTAGGAAATGAATCGCATGTGTACATCTGGGCCCTTATTCCAAATGTCAATAACTTACGAAGTTAGAAATCAAAATGTATGGGAATTGACATAAGGTTCGCTAAATGGCATACGAATTCGCTCGTCATTTAGCGATGCTTATGTTGATTCCCATACATTTAATTTTCGAACTTCTTATGCGATAATAGCGATGGCATCTTGAATCAACGCGATACTGTTATCGCGCTTACTCATCGTACATTGAGCGTCATATATCTCTCGTCTCTCTCTTTCATCAACTAAGGCGGCCCGGAGCACCAACGCCTTCAATACATAGTCCACCCGCGTTATGAGAATAGCGCCTTTAACAATTCAACATTAATCAATATGCAGGCAATAATTCAGCTATTTCAACACGCGAATAGTCTATAGAATAAAATTAAAATAGCACGAGATATTTAGCACACAACCATCCATCACAACTAGTCCCGACGCGACCCGCGCGAGCGCGGGCGCGGTCGTTATTTACAACTTAACACTACTGTAAGGCACCATAAATATTAAAACTCTATATTGTTTGTAATAAAATAACGAATTTCGACTTCCATTTATACAAGATCGCATCGAAGAAGGTAGCACTTCTTTTGTAGAAAAATCAGGTACTACTTGGAGCGTAACATTCT
Organism: Celastrina argiolus; assembly: GCA_905187575.2. Taxonomy (NCBI): domain Eukaryota; kingdom Metazoa; phylum Arthropoda; class Insecta; order Lepidoptera; family Lycaenidae; genus Celastrina; species Celastrina argiolus. The sequence continues at coordinate 448,200 of LR994591.1, read as the reverse complement.
CTGATCGTCCGGAGGTAAATTGATCGGAATTTGTTTTAGCTATTTCTATGCGGTACTTTGATATGTCTACTATTACGAGTATGAATTGTATATCGTTTTCAGTGCGAGCTAGCCGGCCGTAGTAGGAAGTCCGCCGCCGCGGGGCCGTCAGGTGGGCGCGGCGGCGGCGGGCGGCGCGGGCGGCGGCGGCGGCGCGGGGCGCGGCGCGCGGGGCGGGGCCAGCACGGCGTGCGGCACGGACGCGGTGCGCGCGCCCGCCTGCACCGCCACGTGCCCGCGCCGCGCCGCGCCCAGCGCCAGCACCGTGTCGCCCGCGCGCAGCCGCACGCCGCCCTCCTCCCAGTCGCGCGCCACGCGCCGCTGCTGCGGGTAGCCCAGCTTCACGCCGTGCGCCACGGTGTACGCGCGCGGCGGCGGCAGCGGCGGCGGCCGCTCCTGCGGGCAGGGCTCGGGGTGAGTCGGGGGCTCGGGCGCGCGGGGCGCGGGGGGGTGGCGGCGGTCGCTCACCAGGTCCAGGCCGAACAGCGAGCAGGTGCGCTTCACGAGCGTGGGGTCGCACTTGTCGGCGGGGTCGGGCGGCGGCGTGCCGGCGATGGGCTGCGGGCGCGGGCGCGGCGCGGGCGTGCGCGCGCGGGAGCGGTGCCGCCGCCACGCCGCCTGGATCAGCTCCGCCGCCACCTGCTGCCGCGAGCGCCTCATTCGCTCCAGGACCTGTAGATACGAGACAAAATAAACAAATAAATAATCGCTAAGCTTTTGCTGCCGTGGAAAACATTATTCCACAACTAAAATCATAACAAAAGCTGTTATCAAAACATGTCCAAAAGCTGTAATTATTTTTGTTAATATTTTTTTTTATATTAAAATTACTTATTTATGTAGTTGCATCATTTGAACTCGCGTCAAATTTCACGTCATTGTCACTCACCTGGCGCATGCCCTCGCTGAGAAAGACGTGCCGTTTGCCGAGCGCCCAGCGCACGGCCGCGGGCGAGGCGGGCGCGGGCGGCGCGGCGGCGGCGGCCACGGCCCGCAGCACGCGCGCGCACGCCGCGCCGCTGTCGCGCTCGCCGCCCGCCGCGCCGCGCACCCACAGCGCGCGGTAGCGGCCGGCGAACGCGCGGAACCGCATGCGATGTGGGTAGCCGCTCGCCATCAGCTGCGCCGTCTCCAGGATCTGCAGCGCGCGCACCTGCGCACGCACACACAACGATACAGACGTGACGTGTACAACGCTAGGACTCGGATAGACTTTGACTTTGATGTTTCGTCGACTCGCGCTCTTTGAACTCTAGAGAGTATTACCTGTCTGGCGACGGTGGCGCGGTCGAAGTGCAGCGAGGTCTCGGTGGCGTTGGCGCGCAGGCAGCGCACGAAGTGCGGGCGCGCGTGAACGAGCGTGCGCAGCAGGTTGTCCAGGCGAGTGTGGAAGTCCTGCGTGAGCGTGGAGCCCGCGCCCACGCCGCCGCCCGCCGTCGGCGACGCGCGGAACGCCGCGCCCGTGGCGCCGCCGCCGGCTGCCAGGATCTGCACAAATAATTCTCGGTGAGACTATGTGGCGAATGAATACTCGTTTATATACATTTCAAAGTACATAATAAAGGCTGCGTGTGCGAGATTAGATAAAAATTACGGTGTTATTGAAAAATTACAAAAAAATATATGATATTCTTCAATATATTTACCGAAGGATTAAGAATATTTTAAAAAATTGGTATATTTCATACTAGTTGCTTGTTCCGTTATTACTCCTTATGAGGAGTAAGGGGGAGAAAACTTGTTTTTACTTGCCCCTTACTCCCCCATATTGACTGGGGCTCAAGCTTTTTAACAGGCGTGTCTCACGAAGAAGATTTTCGTTCTATTTCCATTTTTAACCGACTTCCAAAAAAGGAGGAGGTTTCTCAATTCGACCGTATATATGTTTTTAATTAGATGGTAATTTTCGGTGGTGTCTCGTCTCCGCCGGAGCAGTAGGTTCCATGTTTCACCATGCTCACGCTCGAAAGCGGAACGCCAACTGGCGCCTCCACAGCGATTTTACTATCGTAATGTTCGCGGAGCCGTATGTTGCAAATATCGCGACAACTTACAACCTTACGTTGCATTTCTGCGACAAAAGCACGACAAAATGACGGTGCGCGCTTGGCTTAGGCCAAGCGGCCCAATAGAAAAGTGAGCGGTGGGGACGTACCTTGAGCTCCGTGCCGAAGAGGTGCGTCGCGAAACCGAAGTCGCAAGCCCTGGTGTCGAAGACGGCGACGAGGTCGTCGGGCACGACGTCGCGGTTGGCCTCCAAGAAGTCGCCGGCGTCGTAGGTGACATCGCCGGCGTAGTGGCGCACCACGAAGCGGCGCGCGTGCGGCGGCCGCGCGTCGGCCAGGCGCGGGTGCGCGCGGTGTGCGGCGCGCACGCGGGCCACGTACTGCTCGGGCGCGGCGGCGGCGCCGGCGGGCCCGGCGGGTGCGGCGCACTCGGCGTCCAGGGCCGCCAGCAGGCCGCTGCGCAGCGACGACACGAGGTCGATGCACGGCACGTTGTCCACGTACTCCACCTCGGGCGCGCCGCCGACGCCCTCCTCGCGACACGACTCCGCCGAAGACTTAAACACGTGTGTGTTGTAGAAGTGCTGCATGGTCTCGGCGCACAGGTTGGCGCACAGGTGCTCGAGGCGCGAGGGCGCGGCGTCCTCGAAGCCGAACATGTCGAGGATGCCGACGAAGCCGTCGGTAGCGTGGCGCACGGCGTCGTTGAGCGCGGCCATGGAGCGCGCGCCCGCGCCGCCGCGCCCGCGCGTCGCGCTGCTCGCGGTCGTCGACGTGCGCCGCGACACCGCATCGTGGTGCACCTGAAGGTGGATACGAGTATCGTACGGTATACTTCACACTGCAGATAATACATTCAGATCATTACAAAATAGCAAAAAATATCCTATACTGACCGACTCATTGGAGTCGGAGGAGAGCGTGCCGAGCGTGGAGCCGAGTCGCTTGAGCGAGTTGGCGCGGCGCACGATGGTGGCCACGGTGCGGCAGTACAGCGCCTTCGCGAGGGCGTCGCGGGCCACCGCCGCCGCCGCGGCCGTCGCCGGCGCCCGCGCCGCTCCGCCCGCCGTCCGCCGGCCGCGCCCGCCCAGCCCGCGCGCCAACGCCGCGCTGCCCACACCGAGCAGCGAGCCCGCTAGCGACAGCTCCGTCTGGGGGCATGACGAGCGGATCAGTTGTTACATCATCAAGCCTATCGCCGTGCACTGCTGAACGAAGGGATCTCCTAATGACTGCCAATCATTCCGATCCTGGGCAGTCCTCGTCCATTCGCTGCCCGGTACATTATTCAAATCATAGTGCTTCAGAATATAACTCACGTCGCCGTTGGGCTCGGCGGCGCCGTCGGCGTTGTCGACGAAGTTGACGTTGCCCAGCAGCAGCACGGCGGCCAGCACGCGCAGCACGTCGGCAAACGGGATGCCCAGCACGCCCAGGCAGCCCTTCCACGCCGCAAACCGCGCCGCGTCCTCCGGCTCCGTGCGCCAGACTGCGCTGCACGCCAGGTACCTGGGGGATGAAACGACATTAGTTAATAAATAATATTATGGAACATTGCTAGTAGTTTCATTAAAAAAAAGTAAAAATGTGAACGTGGCCGTTCATCGCACCTGAAGTCCTGCGACGTGCGCGCATCCAGGTGCAGCTGCGTGCGCTCCTCGGCGCTGAGCCCGGCCAGCAGCTGGTAGAAGATGTGGTAGTTGCGCTCGCGTGCCGGCGGCCGCACCACGCGCGTCTGGTCCAGGAAGTAGCAGTGGATTTTGGTGCGGTACAGCGCGCCATCCGTCACCTGCACCTCGATGAAGTGCCCGATGCGGCTGGAGTGCGAGTTGGCGAGCGTGGCCGCCGTGCCCAGCGAGCGCAACACGGTGAAAGCGGCGGCGAGGTGCTTAAAGGCGTCCGTCTCCGGCCCGCCGCCCGCCACGTCGAACAGGCGCCTCAGCAGCTCCATGGCGGCGTGCGTCTTGCCCGAGCCCGCCGCGCCCGACAGCACCACCGCCTGCGGGCAGCCCGTGTCCGCCTGGTGCCGCACGGCGTCCGCCACCAGCCGCGCCAGCTCCCCGCCCCGCCCCCCGCCTGCGCCCGCGCCCCCGGCGGCGCCCGGCGTCAGCGCGTTGCCCACGTCCGTGTACGCATTGAGAGCCACCACGATCGGTCCCACCGACGTCTACAAACACGATATTATATCATACATTAGCAAACCTACGATTACTGCAAGGTGTATTTGAAACGGTCAGGAGCTGGGGGGTACTCACGTAAAACTTGTTCTGGTAGAAGCGGGCCTGCAGCGCGCGCACGACGGCATCCTCGGTGAGCGGGCCGCGCAGATGAATGAGGTCGTCGACGTCGGGCGCGGGCGCGGGGAGGTGCGCGGGGTGCGCGGGGTGATGTGCGGAGGACGGCGCGGGGTGCGGAGCAGCGGCGGGCGCGGGGGGCGCGGGAGGCGGCGGCAGAGACAGCGGCGCGCGCGGCGGCACGGCGGGCTGCGGCGCGGCGGCGGCGGCGGTGGCGCCGGGCGCACCCACATGCAGGTGGTTGCGCAACGTCACCAGCTCCGAGCTGAGGCTCAACAGCCGACGCTGCAGATGCACCGCCTCATTGGACGACGACGCGTCTGCGGACACACAAAGGCAAAAATTAGTAGTTACACTGAATATGTGCCAATACACAACACACGCTCAGAAGTCACACGCTGTCAATGTTTAAATGATTTAGAATACATCTTTCATTCATGCAACAAAATCTTCGTTCAACAATACACTAGATATCGAGTCATCACAAAAGTCCGTCTCGGCGAATATCAGCTCACTTGAAAGTGAGCTGTTTAATTTAGTTTAAAATAAAAATAAAAAACGTTTTATTTCCAAATGAAACTTACAAAGTTATTTTCGGAAAGTCAACAAGAAAAACAAGCTACCACCGGTTCAAATCTAACCCGCCGAGAAGAATCGGCGTAAGAAACTCGGACGGGGCCAACTTTTAGCAAAAAGATGGAAAATTGATCTTTTTTAACAGTATATAATTTTTACAATGTAACTTAATCTATAGCCTACACATATTAATATTATAAAAGTTAGAGTACATATAGTAAATAAATATAAGCAGCCATCATGGTTGGCCACCTTATTCCCAGGGTGTGCAATCATTAACAAAATCAATCATCTTATAATAAGCTTTAGCACACAAACGTTCTTTAACTACTTTTTTAAATTTATTAATAGAAAAATTTTGAACGTTTTCTGGGATTTTATTGTATAGGCGTATACATTGCCCTTTAAAAGATTTACTTACTTTGCTAAGCCCGATCATAGGTATATCGAGCTTGTGCTTATTTCTAGTGTTCCTACAATGATTGTCACTTTTTTTTTTTAATTATTTACATTTTTCCTTACATATAATAAATTGTCCAAAATGTATTGAGATGCAACGGTTAGTATTCCTATTTCTTTTAACTTATCTCTCAGAGATTCAAATGAGGACATCTTGTAAATGGAACGTATTGCTCGCTTCAGCAGCACAAATATTGTGTTAATGTCGGCTGCATTTTCCCATAAAAGGATGCCGTAAGACAATAATGAAATGAAAATGTGAAAATAACTGAAATAGACTAGTCGCGCTGTATCTTCGTCAGAAATTTCTCTAATTTTTCTGACTGCATATGCTGCAGAACTGAGCCAATCTGCCAGGTTGGCAATATGAGGACCCCACTGTAATTTACTGTCTAGCGTTATACCTAGAAACACAGTGGTGTCGACTAAGTTCATTTTCTCATCATTTAATAGTATATTGGTTTGTACTTGCCTTACATTGGGCAAACTAAACTTTAAACATTTTGTTTTATTAGAATTTAAGAGTAAGTTATTAACATTAAACCAATGTACTATTTTTGAGAGAGCACAATTTACCTCGTCGTAATTTGACTGTTGTCGCTTCACATTAAAAATTAGTGAAGTATCATCAGCAAAAAGTACTATCTCATGTTTATCCTTAACTAAATAAGGTAAGTCATTTATGTAGATGAGAAAAATAAATGGGCCTAATATGGATCCCTGTGGGACACCTAATTCTATGTTGGTCCCATTGGACCTTTTACTATTTACCTCCACCCTTTGAGTCCTATTTTTAACCGACTTCAAAAAAAGGAGGAGGTTCTCAATTCGTCTGTATGTATAATTTTTTTTTTATGTATGTTCTTAAGGTAAGAACTCAAAAGGTCGAGTGACGAATCTCTTATGCCATAGTGGTGCAATTTTATGATCAATGTAGCATGCTCAACACAATCAAAGGCCTTGGAAAGGTCACAAAACACACCTAGCGCATCCTGCCACCTCTCCCAAGCTTCAAAAATATTACAATATTACAGTTTGCTTGGAACACTTCCAAGTTCCAACGTCCTTCCAACACGTGTCACAATGAATGATATTTTGAAATAGCTACATACCTATAGATCACTTCAATTTTTTTTATCTAAATTTATTATTTAAACATACTTTGACGATTTTAAATCACCAAATCAACTTCGAAATGTTTTAAAACTTTTGTCTCAGTTCGTTATTACACAAATGTAGCTCTATTGGCTTATACCGCGCGCACAGATTTTGGCCTTGTTTTTGTATGGGACACGTTATCTAGTGATCTAAGCTCAAAATACATGATGTGTTCGGAACACAGTGTTCCAAAACGTTGACGGTAACATCTAAGACTACAGTATAAGTATTAGGTATGCATTTCATTTACGTATTCGCCTTATAAGTAGTTTTTAACTATTGATTATTACTAAGTATAATCATAGACATTATTAGTCCATGGTATAATCATTGTTTAAACCGAGTTATTACACATTAAATCATCTAAGAGACTAAGACTACAGTAAATGAGTAGCTAGTGTCAGGTGTACAGTTTATAATATTATGTAGCACCTACTGTGTAGCGAAGTAGGGACAATCATATAAGGTGACGAAAAACTTGATCCTATAGGGCTATGAGGTCGTAGACCCTGTTTGATTATAATTTGATTCTGACAGCCGCGAGAGAAAGCGCAGCGCCGTGCCGCTTGTCTTGTCGTATTATATTATACACGCATTATACAATAGACCTAAGAACACCTAACCTAACCCCCAAACTGTATTTTTGCAAACCCATTTTCATCGACTTGCGTCCGCGTGATTGATTTTCTGCCATATTGCATTAGGCATCAAAAGCCCATACTCAATTTTTACAGAACTGGTTTTTGGATTTAGGTCTACTGGGTAACACAGTAGGAATATAAAGACCGAACCCTGACTTCTCAAATAAAATGGCCTAAGTTTTCGGGCAAAAATTTCAAAATATTTATTTCCAAATAAAACTTAATAAGCTATTTTCGGAAAGTCAATAAAAAGGCTACCACCGGTTCAACCCTAGCCCGCCGAGAAGAACCGGCGTAAGAAACTCGGACGGGGCAAAAAGATGGAAAATTGTTCTTTTTAAAAAGTGTATACCTACATAAGTAATATGTTTACAATGTAAAACTTAATCTATATATTGTAACAAAAGTCAGAGTACATAAAGTACATTGAGGTAGCCTTGCATGTGGCCCTCTTATTCCCAAGGTGTGCAATCGTCAATAAAATCATTGACCTTATAATAAGCTTTACCACACAGACGTTCTTTAACTACATTTTTAAATTTATTGATAGGGAGGCTCTGAACGTTATTTGGGATTATATTGTAAAGGCGTATACATTGACCTTTAAATGATTTACTAACTTTACTCAGTCTGATCACCGGTATATCTAGCTTGTGCTTATTTCTAGTGTACCTATTGTGATTGTTGCTTTTCATTTTAAAATTACTTAAATTCTTTTTAACGTACAACACATTGTCCAAAATGTATTGAGAAGCAACGGTGAGAATACCAATTTGTTTAAACTTTTTTCTTAGAGATTCAAAAGAGGACATTTTGTAAATTTAACGTATTGCCCGCTTCTGCAGCACAAATATTGTGGGCAATAAGGCTATTTTAATAATTACGAATCTATTGACTTATTAGATCAGAAGTTTAGGCGTGACTGCGTATCGCTTTGTAATCTGAGTTGCCAATCTTTAATTTTTTTTATGTAAAACTTTATTTCAATTTGGTTTCAGCCTGGTATATTATATATAGCAAAATAATAATAATATAAAGTAATATAATTATATTATATTATATTCCCCGCTGGATAGCATCGCTATCCAGCGGGGAAACTCTTTGAGCCTTCTGGGTACTCTGCCTGAGAGGGACGATCTTGGGGTTATTTTTTATTTGTAGTTTTAGAAGTAATTTTATAGTAGATATAGTTTTTTTATTATTTTTGTTTGTTTTAGTTTTAGTTTTAATTAAAATGTACAGATTTTTTGTAAATTTGTAAGATAAATATTATATATTGACAACATTCAACAGTATGTAGTAAATTTTATGTTATTCTATAATATTATATTAATACATGTAACATAAAAAAATCATAAACATAAATTATTACATAAAATAATGCTAACTACAATAATAATATATTGATCTAAAGTAATAAAATATGTTAAATATATATAATTTGTATGTAAATTTGTTTATTATTTTTGAGAATGGGAAAAATACTATTTTTTATGGAATGATTAATATTTTTTTGCCAGTGAGGCCCGCCGCCCGCGGTGTAGCAGGAGACGCGGCCGGCCGCGGCATTCCGCGTCCTCGTAATTTTACTTTCCTCCGCGCTGTTTATCTGGAGGTAATTAACGTAAACACGCGGCGTCACGTGTCCGGCGCGGGCGCGGGGGGCGCGCGGGGGGCGGGGCGTCAAAAACCTTTTTATTGGCGACAAAGGACATCGGCCCGCCCGCGCATCTCGATATGTTTAGCCCCTCACACTTACTAGCAACAGAAAGGTGACAATATATTCGTCGGTTTGACGTGTCTTTGTATGTATGTCTGTCAAATTTAGATCTAGTTTTTGAACGGTCATCGTCATTGACGCCGTTGATGCCGACTCCTCGTTTCCAATTTTGCGGTAGTCGTTGGCCGAAGGCGACATGGTCGTCCGTGGTCCGTGGTCGTTTACGGTCGATCGCGTTCTACTTTCCTCGGCAACTGGTCACGCTTGTTTTGACGTTCGTTGAATCACTTGTTTGGGATAGAGTGGTCCACACTCTAGACTGGTTTTGACAGTTTTTTTGTTCGTATTCTATTTAAACACGTTTTAATTGTTGTATGGGAATTTATGACGTCGGGGCATTTCTCATACAAACATGAAAGTCAAAAGTAAGTCTTTCAGCGCAGGGGCTTTCCCAGTACACTCTACATAGTAGTTTTATACAATACTTTAGGGTGCGTATGTGCCCACACCCTAAAGTATTATCATTCATTTATTTTAAACCTTGTATATAAATCTTCTTTATCTTATTGGGATAACTTGCTACACACATTGTAATTTTAAAGTATATACTACCTTCCCAAAATCTTACTAATTTATATACCTGTATATAATATTAATGCGAAATATTGTAATAATGAATAGATATAGAGATCAACGAGGAATCAAGTTTTTTGAAAAAGTTTTTTTAGGAAGTTACGTATATTTAGTGCTAACACTGCTAACGTAGCGACTGCTGCAGCCTGAACTGTGTATTTGTTATGCGAACTGCCCGGAGTAGACCCACATACTGTAACGAGACCAACTACAGATGTAAGTTTACATAAAAGTGTTTTTTTAAAGAACCAGCGGTAGGCTATTGATACCTATAGACAGTCTCCATAGTCGGTAATTTGTATAATCAATTAGCTAGTTATATAATTTATATTCCTGCTACACAAAGTAAACATGGTCTGTAAATAACGTAACATTGCTAGGCTTTAGCCGTGAAGAGCTTTTGCAAATATTACATAACCAACATGGCGGCAAATTTCGTTTTCAGTGGCACATTAGCGAACCGGAGCGCGGGGAACGTCATTCATTAATAGACGCTAATTAGCGCCGAAACCTGTCCCCCCCCCCCCACTTCCCGCGACCCGCCGATGTTTTACTCCAACACTTTCTTTGCCAATTCTTATTACGTAATTTCCAAAATTAGAGTAATATTTCTAATTCGGTTAATTATTTAAGTATACGTAATTAATTATTACTCGACTGCACACATACCGAGGTGTATGTGTGTGATTGTCGTGCACGATCATTTTTATATTCCGACGTGTGTGTGCGTGAGGATCTCGTTTTGGACAGATTCTATAACGTGTCTTTCAACAGTGGAACGACCGCTCGCGTTTATGGATTTTACGATGAGTTTGAAGATATTAATAGTTAGTAGGCATTTTCGTATATAGGTGTTTTTCTCAGCGCGACGAAGTTTCGAATTACAATAATAGATCCTCTCGCGCTGCGATCGCACCGGGGCCCAATCGACCCGCCTGCGCCGTCGTAGAAAAACCGCTCTTCTATCTTGCTCATAAATGTGCAAAAGAAAGCAACAATCCATTTTATCTACGTTCAATAGCAATTGGAATTCCTGAGTGCAAGCTCGACTTCAATTTATGTCGGCGAGTACGAGCTACGGCCGCGATAGAGCGGCGGCAAGAAACGGCACAATAAAGTGTCATCGAATACCTGCGGATATTGCGGCAAAAACCGCTGGCTCTGATGTATTAGAGGACAGTGGAGACTAGTCCCCCCCGCGCCCACCGCGCCCCGCCCGCGCCCGACACGCGCCGCCCGAGCTTTTTCAGCGCGGCTCCTCGCACGCCGGAATGTAGGAGATATGTAGCCTATGTGGGCACTCGCGTGCTATTATGTGGGCACTGGGACTCTGTTCAGAAGGTGCAGTGTATGCGACGTGAAGAAGTTAACTAAAATATCTATGGCATCGAAATAATGCAAGTCACTGTTATACAAATCGTAGTTAACTTAAGAATAGCGACAAAAACTCACACTCAGCCTGCAGGTCCAATTTAATCTATACATATAATAAATCTGTAGAGGGGTCATGTCTGTACATTAAGAATATTTAAGTGAAAATTAAAAAAAGGGGGTCTATATAAGCCACAGAACCTAAAAATAACATTTTTGAAAAAAATGTCTGTCTGTCTGTCTGTCTGTCTGTCTGTCTGTCTGTCTGTCTGTCTGTCCATATGGGAATGTTTGTCGTCGCATCACGCTAAAACCACTGTATAGAATGAAATGAAATTTGGCAGGCAGGTAGCTTAAGACCTGAAGAGCATTATTGGAAATTATTATCCCGAAAAACGAAAGGGTTCCCGTGGGATCTTCAAAAAATTGTAGCTACCTATTTGACGGTATTTCAGCCAAACTACTCAACGTATTTAAATGAAATTTGGCAGGCTGGTAGCCTATGATCTGACAAGTATTACTAGAAAATTATTATCCCAAAAAACGAAAGGGTTCCCATGGGATCTTCAAAAAATTGTAGCTACCTATTTGAAGGTATTTCAGCCAAACTACTCAACGTATTTAAATGAAATTTGGCAGGCAGGTAGCTTATGACCTGAAGAGCATTATTGGAAATTATTATCCCGAAAAACGAAAGGGTTCCCGTGGGATCTTCAAAAAATTGTAGCTACCTATTTGACGGTATTTCAGCCAAACTACTCAACGTATTTAAATGAAATTTGGCAGGCAGGTAGCTTATGATCTGAAAAGCATTATTGGAAATTGTTATCCCGAAAAACGAAAGGGTTCCCGTAGGATCTTCAAAAAATTGTAGCTACCTATTTGACGGTATTTCAGCCATACTACTCAACGTATTTAAATGCAATTTGGCAGGCAGGTAGCTTATAATATGAAGAGCATTATTGGAAATTGTTATCCCGAAAAACGAAAGGGTTCCCGTGGGATCTTCAAAAAATTGTAGCTACCTATTGGACGGTATTACAGCCAAACTACTCAACGTATTTAAATGAAATTCGGCAGGCAGGTAGCTTATGACCTGAAGAGCATTATTGGAAATTATTATCCCGAAAAACGAAAGGGTTCCCGTGGGATCTTCAAAAAATTGTAGCTACCTATTTGACGGTATTTCAGCCAAACTACTCAACGTATTTAACTCAACGTATTTAAATGAAATTTGGCAGGCAGGTAGCTTATGATCTGAAAAGCATTATTGGAAATTGTTATCCCGAAAAACGAAAGGGTTCCCGTAGGATCTTCAAAAAATTGTAGCTACCTATTTGACGGTATTTCAGCCATACTACTCAACGTATTTAAATGCAATTTGGCAGGCAGGTAGCTTATAATATGAAGAGCATTATTGGAAATTGTTATCCCGAAAAACGAAAGGGTTCCCGTGGGATCTTCAAAAAATTGTAGCTACCTATTGGACGGTATTACAGCCAAACTACTCAACGTATTTAAATGAAATTTGGCAGGCAGGTAGCTTATGACCTGAAGAGCATTATTGGAAATTATTATCCCGAAAAACGAAAGGGTTCCCGTAGGATCTTCAAAAAATTGTAGCTACCTATTTGACGGTATTTCAGCCATACTACTCAACGTATTTAAATGAAATTCGGCAGGCAGGTAGCTTATGACCTGAAGAGCATTATTGGAAATTATTATCCCGAAAAACGAAAGGGTTCCCGTGGGATCTTCAAAAAATTGTAGCTACCTATTTGACGGTATTTCAGCCAAACTACTCAACGTATTTAACTCAACGTATTTAAATGAAATTTGGCAGGCAGGTAGCTTATGATCTGAAAAGCATTATTGGAAATTGTTATCCCGAAAAACGAAAGGGTTCCCGTGGGATCTTCAAAAAATTGTAGCTACCTATTGGACGGTATTACAGCCAAACTACTCAACGTATTTAAATGAAATTCGGCAGGCAGGTAGCTTATGACTTGAAGAGCATTATTGGAAATTATTATCCCGAAAAACGAAAGGGTTCACGTGGGATCTTCAAAAAATTGTAGCTACCTATTTGACGGTATTTCAGCCAAACTACTCAACGTATTTAAATGAAATTCGGCAGGCAAGTAGCTTATAATCTGAAGAGCATTATTGGAAATTGTTATCCCGAAAAACGAAAGGGTTCCCGTGGGATCTTCAAAAAATTGTAGCTACCTATTGGACGGTATTACAGCCAAACTACTCAACGTATTTAAATGAAATTCGGCAGGCAGGTAGCTTATGACCTGAAGAGCATTATTGGAAATTGTTATCCCGAAAAACGTAAGGGTTCCCGTGGGATCTTCAAAAAATTGTAGCTATCTATTTGACGGTATTACAGCCAAACTACTCAACGTATTTAAATGAAATTCGGCAGGCAGGTAGCTTATGACCTGAAGAGCATTATTGGAAATTGTTATCCCGAAAAACGTAAGGGTTCCCGTGGGATCTTCAAAAAAATGTAGCTACCTATTTGACGGTATTTCAGCCAAACTACTCAATGTATTTAAATGAAACTTGGCACAAAGGTAGATTGTAACATGAAATAACCAACATAATATTTTTAACCGACTTACAAAAAAGGAGGAGGTTTCTCAATTCGTAAATATATGTTTGTTTTTTATGTTTCTTTGCGGATATCTTCATCGTTTCTGAAACGATTTTAATTTTTATGTTGTGTAAGGTATAATTTAAATTTGGTCCCATTGTCACCAAAATGGTGAACTGCTGATGGGATCCGTGAAAAATCTCAAAATTTATGTGGAATAATATATTGATTTTGATTTTTTCTGAAGTAGTCTAAGCATATGTTACCAAACAGTAAGGTTTTGCACCATATCCTGGATCTATAATATCAAAAAATTTCGCGTTTCAGTATAACTATATATTTATATATATATTGAAAAATTTCGCGCTGCTCTGGCTTACGCCAGAGCAGCGGTAAACTATATATACAATATGCATAATATATATATATATATATAAAAAAAAACGACTTCAAAAGGTAAACTAAAAGGAACAATTAAATTTACTTCGCACAAAGTAATACTTATTTTCCAGTACAAGTGAAAATAATTATTACTTTGTGCGAAGTAATTTATTATTATACTCAGGTTTTGCAAATACGATTAGTAAAGTATAGGCGTAGGATAGTTTGTTTTCAAGATATGCATGAGATGTCATAGGTACATTTAAATTAGAAAAGTTATGTCAATATAAGTAAGATTTATGTTTTTCATGATATTTTTATTTATTAGTTTTCATGCTAGGGTATGGCTTGGGTTTTTTCTTTCTTTTGGACTTTTGTTATTTTGTCGTCTAAAGGAAGTTAGTACCTAAGTAGGCTACATGTTTGTTAGCGTAGGTAATTAATAAATAAAAAACCGGGCAAGTCCGAGTTGGAATTGCGCACCGAGAGTAGACTTTTACAAAATTTGGCGCTCGGCGCCAGCAGCGCAGCGTCGGTGTTAAAATGATCATCGTCTGCAGTCGCTGCGGCGTAAAGTCCATACAAATCTCAGTACAGAGATCTTCGTCGCGTATATGAGCGTACTATCAAGTAGTCCCGTTCGCATAAAAGAAAAAAATATATTATACATACAGACGAATTGAGAACCTCCTCCTTTTTTTGAAGTCGGTTAATAATACACGGTCATTTTTCGAGCTGGTAGCATTTTCTTAGAAAAAATACCTCAAAACATTTACGTCAAAAACGGCCATTATTTGACAGTAAACTATTATTATTACTCCATCGGCCTACTTCTTTTGCCTATGCACGTCTAATACCGTGTATAAAGAAGCATTACTTTAAATTAGTGATTTTAAATATCCAAACGACAGTGTTCATAAACTAAAAATGTATTTGAACTGCTGCCCTAAATCACTTTTCCACGCGTACGAAGTCGCGGGCACAGCTAGTCTATAAATAAATATAATAGGCGCTATACATAGGCCATACTAAATTGTATAGGTAAATGACACTCGTTTAAACGCAATAAAATAATAAATAAATATAAATAAATAAAAACGTTTATTCACAAACACATTTGGACATTACACTACGTTACACTTAACCCTCCGTGTACCAGGATATAGAGATATGTCAATTTATTTTTCATATATATATTTTTGTTTACATACATTTGGATTTGAGTTTGAACAGAGCATGCGTATGGGCACTCGGCGCGGGTGCGGGAGGGGAGCGGGGGCTGAGCGCCGCCGCTTCGGGGCGATCGACTTCTAAATTGGCCGTAAAATTACATCGCGCAGATTACATCGCCCGCGCCGCGTCAGAGCTACATCGCAGAGCCTCTAGCCAAGTCGCCAACGCTAATTGCGAAGGGGAACTTCCTCGAAAGCAAGAATATAGGATTTCAATATTTGATTTTATATAGGTACGTCTTCAAGTGACATGGCGGTGCTTATCAAATGTTTGTTTCGGGCTTCGTCATCGTAATTAGTGATTTAGATAAAGGCGAAAAGTACCGATCATTAAAAAGCGAAATGTCCATACTGATAGTGTAGAGTTACGGACGGAGGTCCGAGGAGATAGACTGTTGTATAGGTTAAAATTAAATTGGACGTGAACAGAGTGACTACGCCCCAGAGTCATTCTCAAACGTAGCTTTTTACAAACATGATTTGTTACATACATTTCAGATTTCAATTAGCAGATTGTCAGTATAACCTATGTTTTCGGCCCCGGCTGCCACAAGACTCGGCGATGGCACGAGTCAACCTGTCACTATGGTCCGCTGTGTTGACTGCTAAACAGCGTCCCCCGCGCGACCGGTCGGATCGCTCACGTGCGATCTCAACGTACTGATAAGTTTAAGCACTTCTTAGTAATGGAAGAGTTTAAACTTATCAACCTGTTTTGTCATCTGTCCAGACCCTGTATATAAAGGCTATAAAATTAATGAGTGATAATACTTTAGGGTGTGCATGGGTCCCGTATATCTATATGGTTTACTGAGAAAGTACAGTTTAGACTAAGTAAAGAGGTACTTTTTTTAAATTATGTATGGGAAAATTTATGATGTTGGGGCATTTCTCATACAAAGATGAAAGTCAAAAGTAAGTCTTTCAGAGCTGGTACTTTCACAGTATACTCTACATAGGAGGCACATACACATCCCAAAGTATTATCACTCATTTATTTTACACGTTGTATATGTATAATGTATATGTTACATACTCTACTGTCAATATAAGTACTATCTCACTCTTTGAAGCACAGAAATCTGAATAAAATGGCTGTAAATAATATTAAGTATGTCTAAAATTTGTAGCAAATTCCCAATGATCTTTATTTTTTTTCTACTAAGCTAATGTCGGCCCCAACGAAACTCCCGCCCGCCGACGGCGACGTATCGCATTCCATCACTCATATAAATAATATGTTAAGTGTTCGACCGCGCGCCGCCCGCGCCGCCCGCGCCGGCTACGAGTCGGACAGTTGTAACTTGTAACTTGTACGTTGTTATCAAACGCGCGACGGTCGGGGTCACTGACCCGGGCAGGCCACCGCGGGGCGGGAAATTAAGGGGTGGAGGGGACTTGGTCTAAACAGCAAGGCTTTATTCGTAAATCATTAATATATTATGCTCTAGTGATTCATTGTAATCTAATAAGTGTTGTTGTGGGGCGTCTCTCGTTTTCCACTCTGTAATACATGAGAGCTGTCGGTTTTAATCGGCTAGTAACTGCTGTTACCTATTCGGTACGTCTTTTTTCTATGACACGTAGGCCACGTGTCATAGAAAAAACAACTATCAGTTGGAATTAGGAACTTTTGATATAGCATTGTGGCAGTACAATTAGCGCCACAATCTTGCATCACGCTATCAAAGTTTTCTAATTTCATCACATCTGAAAACTACTACAGAGGGCATCTCGCTCGGTCGGAGATCTCCCTTTGGGGCTTCCACTGTTAACACAGTATATTGGCATATATTATCTATTCTACGTCAACGGATCAATGAAGGGTAGAAGGTACCTTCTCCATATCACTGTGTATTATGTGAGCGGTGTTGTGACTCGGGAGTCGGGCTCCGATAACCGGCGCGACGGGTTTGTGAGTGGTAATGGATCTCCCCGCGCGTGCACGAGGCGCTACCTTATATCTATCCGCTAGTTGTGGCCACTAATATTAGGGAATGTCTACTATTGGTTAATCTATCTTGTGCATGAGTAAAAATCAAGTGCGAGTCGGACTCGCGCCCCGATAATTATAATTATATTACTAAGCATTATAATCAATATACATCTATAATGATATTACTAAGCATTATTTTTTTAAATAAATAATTCATGAGCAAAACGGTAAAAAAGTTAAAAATATTCAAAAGTTTTTTATTATATTATGAGGTAACTAGGTACTGTAAGACTGCTACTATACTGCTACTGGACTGTAGGACTGCTGCTGTAGGTATATGTCTACCTGAAGTGTAACGTCACATCCTTTTCCTTTGAAATGTTATAAATGTGACATGTTTGTTTTCACGCTTTCAATCTACTTGACCGATCAACACATTCAGTCTAGTATCATATAATAGATTTTTAGAAAATATATTATATTGTGATACATAATATTATATGCTGAACATTTACGAATCAATAGTGTTCCTAGTTCATGCATGGGATTTTTATAACATTGTGTTAAAATTCTCCTTTCAACTTTTATGTGTAATGTATTGTATATAATTTAATCAATAATAATATTAGTGATATAAAAGTATTACCCACGACGCAGAATACGTTACAATTGTGTTGTACGAGCGAGCTCGGCCACAAGCGTCGTACGCGCGCGCGTTTATGTCTATTGCAAGCGAGCGCGGTTTTGTTAGTTTAAACTTGTTGAAACTTTGAGAATACTGTAAGTTATGCAAAAACAATTACTGGATAGTGACACTCGACAGTGTTCACAACTTTACAAGCCATTGAGAAGGCATTCGTTATTGTACCTAGTGTCCACACACGGCTCCTAATACTAGCATCAGTGTGATGATGGTGTTGGTCATTTTTCTTAACTGTTTTTTTATTTGTTTATGTCAGTCAGTATGTTGAGATGACGGGTGTAGTCCGTCCCGCTCTGTCGCGGGCAGGGGGAGCGGGACGGGGTGGGGGAGCAGGAATGCGCCCGCACAGGTACAAATTCTGCCGTAAGGCACCGCGCCGCCCTCCAAACTCTACCTATGTAGAGTCGCTCAAATTATTTTTGTATGGCTGGGAAGTGGGAACACGTGTAGCTCCTCTGGCAATTCAGCAACGGAATACTATATAATAATATATAAACAAAAAGATAATACATACTATATTGCTACCGATTTGATGTCGCAACGACAGATTAATTTGGCTGAATAAAATATTTTTGTTTACGTTTCACGGTGAATGCTGTACGGTAACGGTACACGCAGGCGGATCGCGTAGCGTTGTGTGGTTTTCAACTTTTAGTTCTAATCAAGTAGGTTACTCATAATTATAATATTTAGTAAGTGTTGTGCCCGCGGATTTGTAGGACCGATATAGTCGGGCAGATGTTTCCTCGATATTATTTCTGACCGACGACATGACGTGTGCGTTATTGCGATTAGGATGTTCTACGTTTAACTACAAAGTAGAAATGTAACAGAGACACCCTAATACTGGCAATTCGACTGGCTATTTTTATTACTTCGATTTCCAATAGATAAAGGGTGATGTCCTGGACCCTGGTACATTCCGGAAACCGCCATCTAGCGCCACTATTGGAAGATACTAATTACTAATTTCGTTTCGTATCTTCTTCTTATATATTAAGGAGTTGAATTTAGCTTAATGTGATGTTATGCTTAAAAAATATGCTTTATAATGTACAAACGATAATAGTAGTGACATCTATTGCAATTTTTTTTATTAAACATAGATTGTGTGGACAGTTTAACTAACTACCAAAAATCGGACACCGAATATCGCCCGTGGGTTTTATTAAATCGAGTCGTAAGAGTGGCGATACGTTTGCTAGTATATCTTCTACTAGCTGATCCCGCGACTTCGTTCGCGTGGTTTTTGAGTGACTTAAGCCGTTTATGTATGTGTAGAGTCCCCAAATGTAATTAATTTTCCCCGTTTTTGCAACATTTCTCACTGACGCTTCGCTCCTATTGGTCGCAGCGTAATGTTATATTATAGCCTTAAGCCTTCCTCTATAAACGGAATATCCAACAAAAAAATAATTTTTCAAATCGGACCAGTGGTTAGCGCGTTTAAACAAACAAACAAACTCTTCCGCTTTATAATAATAGTATAGACAGTCTACAAAAAAAATAACAGTTAGGTGTCCATCGATGGTTTCAATCCTGATTCCTGATGGATGGAGTCGCAGGTTGCTGGTATTGCTAGTGTTGCTAATCTTTGCCTCTCAATACATTTTGGACAATTATTATGTGTAAGTCACACGTGTGACGTCACGCGGCCGCTGTTTGCCTGTCGTAAGTCGTAGTAGCGTAGTGTTGTGTTGTGTTCTTCCTATTATGTTCATGCAAGTATTTTTTAACCCCCAACGAAACGTGACGTGTCTGTGTAAATGTGTATGTGTCTGTCTGTGGCTTCGTAGCTCCCAAACGGATGATCTGATTTTAATGCGGAGTTTTTGTTAGAAAGGTATATCACGAGAGTGATCTTAACTATGTTAGGCGGAAATCGGTTCTGGTCTTCAAGATCATCAGGTCATTTGTGAGGCGTGATAGGAGTTACACGCGAAGTCGGGTTGTAATTTTAAAAAATAAATTTATTTTTTAATACATATCTATCGCCAAATGAGTGTGCGATGGCGAGATGCGCTCATTTTATACATACTCTATAATATACATGTAGTTTATTCTATAAAGGGTGTAAAAAGAGCAATCATTTATAACTTTGGGATATGATTATACTACCTTTTCTCATTCTAGAAATGTATTTTTTATACAAAACAAAAATATTTTTTTTTGATTAATTGTTATTTTTACGACAAAAAAATAAGAAATTATGAAAAGTAAAATTTTTTTTTTAGTTTTTGACAAAAAAAAATACATTTCAAAAATTTCCTCATTTTCTGGTCTGAAAGAAGATGTAGTGACAAAAATTGAGAAAGGTATGCTGAGATGGTTTGGTCATGTCGAGAGAATGGATGACGAACGATTGACGAAAAAAGTGTATAAGGCGAGTGTGAATGGAAGTGTGGGAAGGGGTAGACCTAGGCGGACGTTTCAAGACCAAATTAGAGACGTCTTGAAAAAAGGCCAGGTCAAGAGTACCCTAAACCGAAGAGCGTGTATGAAGAGAATAATGAAAGTGGACGAAGCGAAACAAGTGTGTAAGGATCGTAGCAAGTGGAAAGAAGTGGTCTCTACCCCTACGGGAAAGAGGCGTGATTGTATGTATGTATTTTTTTATATAGGTAGTATAATCGTATCTCAAAGTTATAGTGACTCCTCTTTTTACACACTGTATAACAATAAATATATTTAAAAATATATAAAAAAAAACAAAACATGTTAAAGTAATACTATTGTAACAGTGGTGCAGTCTTTACCTTTTTTCTTTATTCTTATTGACATACACATTGTGTAGTGACCGTGTAGTGTGTAGTGTGTACTCATGGGTACTACACGTCGTGTTTAGAAGTATTTAGTGTTTCGCGCCAATCATAGTATACTTTGGAATTGAGAGAACGCGCAAACATTAGTTCTGAAACATTTACATCATTATAATAATATGTAGAGAGATTTGTATGAAGTAAAATCCGAAAAAAGGGGAGTTTATTTTTAATTACTTCGAAGCCTAAAGTTTTTCCATAGTAGCGCCTAAACTAATGATCCGATTTGAATAAAAGTGATGTCGATAGATTACAATAGCCCTGATAACACGGGTTTAAGATTGTATGTCCATATAAATGGTGGTTACTTGCGATAAGGAGGTAGTAGGTATTCGCGCGACGTGACGAAAGGGCCATAACATGTGTCACGTATTTAAAGAACTATTTTAAGGGCTTGTTTCACCAAGCAATGTTAAAGTTAACGCCATGTTAAATATAATGTTATCCCTCTCGTATTTTTGCCAATGAATGAGATGGCATGGTATTTTAACATGGCGTTAACTTTAACATTGCTTGGCGAAACACGGCCTTAGATTAGTAAATTAATTATTATTGTCTTGTGTATGTTGCCGGCAATGCGTATAATTGAGGTATTCTATATTATAATAGTTTTTTCCGCTTCATACTTAACCTAGGTAATGTATATGTCGCAGTCATCTGATTGAATCCGCTATTTAATTGAATGACTAGCGCTATCATTGAATCCTGTTTTTACCAACAAATTTTAGAATCCGAGACTAGGACAGCCATTTAATATTTTAGTTTTAAGCTTCGAAATTTCCGAATGAGTACTAATAAAACGAACATTAAAGTAAATTAATCAAAAAATATATCAACACTTTGCTATCTGTACGAGCTGTTTGACGCCATTTTATAACCGCCTAGTGATTCAATTAAATAGCGGATTCAATAAGATGACTGCGACATATATAATTCCTAGGAATTGTATAGACTACCCGCTGATCCGTTGGCAATGTGTAAATAAATAGATCTTGGTCAATATTTTAATTTCAATCGTTATCAGATTGCCGCTAACATATTTCGTTTCGTTCCGATTTTTGTGGTGTTAAAAAATATATTAGACCAAATTTATCTATCATTGTTGTACGGCGCGAGGAATAAGCGACCTGTAAACGTGTAGCATCATAGCCACCCACGCTTAGGGTTACCATAATATGTACGCGTTGTTGCTAACCGTACATGGAAATAATATTAGCACAGTAAGCATTTCCTATACATGTCGCCGTGTGTTATACGCGCGTGCAAATTGTAGCTTTATTTCATTTAAATAAAGTAGTTATCATTCAGCATTCAACCGGGACGGTTTTATTTATCATCCCCGATCGTTCTGACGTATCAATTATATATCATACATCTTTTCTACTTGTGTTAATGTTGAGGCTGCAGCAGTAGCCCTACATTATACACCATATGTAAGTAGCTGAGTGCCTGAACTGAGCGGAGAGTATGAACCAAAACGCTGTAGGTGATTAGTAAAAGATAATAATAAAGAAGGATATTCATTACAGATACTTTTCAAAAGACATAATGTTTTAATAGTTTTTTCATTTGTAATACATAAACGTAAAAATCTTCACAAGATAAAATTTTGAAATTTTCCTGAGTTATCAATATTGCTTTTACTAAGTCAATAATTATCAGCCGAATTTCTTTACTCCACTAGGCATTGATGAGTGAAAACACACGCTCTAAAATAGAGAACACTGACTGGCAGATTTTTACAAATTTTGTAATGTTTTGTAATTCACTTCCCTACTTTTGAGAAAATTGCACCACTGCTTTGAAAAAAAATGTTATCTGAACTTCCTTGTATGAAAACAATGCCTGTCTCGAATCAATGCCGGTCGCACGCCTGTCTAAACCTTAAAATTCCTGTAAAATCGGCAAACGTCTGTCATATGGTAACTTAATCAGACTCAGATTTGTTTTCATTTATATCGCATTGAAACGGAGCGGGGTATATAAGAGTAAGTACTAGCGACATACTAGTGTCGAGAACACAAATGTCAATACACAAAATGCTAAATGTATTACAACGCGAACTCGTCTTTGGAATGCAGGAGATAAGAGCCCCGTACGCCGTCGCCGGTCCGGCTCGAATGGCCATTATTTTTATTTCAGTTTTATTGAACGCCATAAAGAAATTGCCATAAAAGTCAGATAAGTACCTTACTGGTTACTGCTAGTTGTTTGAATATAAAAATACATTTACCTGGCCGCGGGGAATGCAATGTGTTAAGTTTACTGCAATAGGTGTGCATGGTTGTTTGTTAATTTCTAAATAGTTGGTATTTTTTAAAAAGATTTACCCGCAACGTAAAAATATTAAATTAATTGCGTCCGCGTAAAAAAATACAAAGGCAAAACTGCACTTTTTCGGCTCAAATGTAGCCTATGTTTTAAACTAGAACCTACTACGACTAAAATCCGTTCAGTTATTTTTGCTTTAAAGAGCCACAAACTTTATCCTCACAATTCTTCAGTCAATAAAGTGAAACATAACTCTCTCTACTAACTCGATTCATACCGAGAGAGGAACGTAAAATAATAAAGTTGTAATGGAAAATAATATATCTGTCGGGTATTTGAGTCGATCACTAGTGCTTAGTCTTTCTGTTTTATACCTGTACAGTGAAATTTGAAGACAGGATAGTTCTATATCGCCACCCGCGCCGTGAACTAGCGGTTGCTGAGAGCGGTTTCAGACTGAACTAAGGGTTGTGACCTTCACGTAACGGTACTATAACGCTGGACGCAGGGTGCCACTAAGCGAGGTAGCGGTTACAGATAAATATGTTATGAAAATGCGGTATACATCGATATAGAGTTGTAAAACTTATATAATTTTCATTCCGATCAAACTGATGATTTCATATCTGTAAGTGTTATTTTAAACTTAGGAGAATAATATTCATCATCAGTGCATGAGGTGTGCTCCGTATTTGTCGCGCGAGACAGTTTAAAAGCTACGAGAAACCTGTCACTCGTCAGTACCCAGAATGTAATGAAATGCCTGACTCTACATGGGCAATGAAATGAGAGTAGGAGGAAATATTCGCGACTCGCTGCAGCTCACCGTGGCATAACATCCGACGTCGTGTGTCTTGAGCAAGAGTGCCCCCTCGCTGCAGGTAAATCAATTAAAAAGCAGATAAGGTTAGTCGATCGAGTACGACGGGAGTTTACAGCTGCTTCGTATATTTAAGAGTCGTAACAAAACAGCCTACGAGTGTGCACAGGATAGTGTTTAGGTGTCCGTGGAGCAGAACTCTGTTTGTTTGTGTGTGGCGGGCGCGGGGCACGGGGGGCGGAGGGGCGCCGAGAGTGAGACCGGAATGTGATTCCGGGAAAACGGCGACAATCTCCAAACGCCGGCGCGGTGAGTCGGCCCAAACTCCGTACCTGCGCTCGCGCCGCGCCCCGCGCCCGCGCCGCCGCCGCCCGCGCCCGCCGCGGAGCCTTCTATGCAGGTTTGGAAAGTACTCACAGGTGTTCCACTCCTTTGTGCTCCGCGGCCGAGCGCCCCGTCCGGGGAACGCGACTCTACATTTCAATTTTACAACGTAGAGTTTCATACATACACATTTCAATTTTAAAATAATACGAGCCGCAACGAAACCGAAAGCTCGCTCGCTCTAGAACTCGTTCGACTCATTCACTGGTGGGGCCGGCCCCCCGGGTCCGACGCGGGCTCCTCACCTTGCAATTTTTTCTCCGTCTCCCAAAACTTTTGCAGCTCAGTGAAGTACTTGTCCAGTATGAACACCTTGGATAGGCCGAGCGTGGCCATGGCGGGCGGCGCGCTCGCATCACACTACGCGGCCGCGCCGCAACGTGCCGACGGCGGCGACCTCTCTCGCGCGGGCTCAGGCGCGGACTGCCGCCGCCGCCGCCCGCCCCGCCCCGCGCCCGCCCGCCCGCACGCGCAGCCTCCACCCCCCGCCCCCGTCTCCGCGCCGGCCGCAGCCTCCGGCCTCAAATAACTCCGAAAAGCTCCGAAAGCTCTGCGACCGCATCGCGTTTCCGGCAGTTTTCCAATGCCGATTTCAATCCCAAAAATAATTTTAGTGCCGAATTCGAGTAGATTATTATAAAAGAGTAATTTATCATCGACGATCATATAAACAGAGGAATGCTCTGCCCGTCCGCCGAACATTCGTCGGCTCCCAGCGATTGAAGATAATAAGGGCAACGCTTCGGCGCTGGTGCGGGCGCGGGGGGTGGCAGGTGAGCGGGGGGCGGGGCGCGGGGGGAGTGATTGGGCATTTATCCGCGGTGGGCCAATTTAGTACGTTTGAGTATAATTATATGATACGTACGCTGAACCTCTCAGGTCTATCTGCCCGAGATGACCGTTACGTTCCGTGCTAAGATATCGAAACTTCGGAAAAGTTCCACGCCGATAAATATAATAGCGTAATACATAATATAATATGTTGATAGATGTAAGTGTGTATGTTCCTAGGGATATTTTTGGTACACCATAAAGATTGTTTCGGTAACTTCACGTATGTCTGCAACTGGGTGTCGAGGTCAGACGTGTCAAGTCGGGGGAGCTTGAGTCATGTGACCCGCGAGCACCTCTGGAGCCGGGAGTGGCAGCCGGTATACCGCTCCCCGCACGTCTCGTCACCCAGATACATCACAGCGTTTCTCCCCAACGCGTCGTCTTGGATTGCGGAGAACACTCCATCTGTATTTTCACGCTCTCCTCAAAATCCGACGTTTGTAAGATATAGAACGTAGACTTTAGAGTCTTCAGAAAATTTGGAGGACAGTGATGAGGGTTGACCGTTCGTAACGAGTTGTATTGTACTTGATTGACAAGGTCGAGAGGATGTAAACTTTAAGGGTCGCGAGATCCCACAGCAGTATACTTAATATGGCACAGTTTGTTAACCCACTATAGCAGTATAAATGCTATGCATTTTAAAGCAGAAGATCCTTCAGAGTGTTACGTCAGGTTTCTAATGAGCTGTTATCATTTCTGCTCATTGAGTGAGACAAGAAGGTCGCGGCGGGGGGCTCAGCTCTACCTACTCTACCGGAACTGCGGGAATTCGTTGCGAGTCACGTGTCAGTATTATTGTTGGTTCAGCGCCATCTGTCGGCGGCGGGGGGAAGCGGCGATGGAGCTTGTCTAAGTCAAAGTATGAGCATGCGCTGCTTAGAGAGAAAGTTCAGAGCTCTGAAGTACGCGCGAGCGATGCCAGAGGGCGCTCTGCGTTTGTGGTAGAGTTTTGGTTCAAAAACAATTAAGAATATATTATATTGCAATTAGTTTTAGTTACAAGTAGACAGTAGTGAAAATGGGTATATTACTACGTAACGATAAGTAGACAATAAACAAGAAATAGTGTCATTTAATTCAGATAGCCGAGTAAAGACTAAAGGAGTCCCACAGGGAAGTGTTCTGGGTCCTCTTCTTTTTATTTTATACATAAATGACATACCTAGTATTATTTCGCATGACTGTACAATTTTCGTAGATGATATTTCCATAATAGTTAAGAATATAAACGATTTGACATATAACATAGAAATTAATAAAGCTGTTAATGACATTATTGAATGGATGGACTATAATGATTTAAAATTTAATGCTAAAAAAACCACATATATGCAATTCTATAACAAAGGTAATAAAGGTAAAGATCTATGTATAACATACAATAAACATGAAATAAAGGAGTCGCATATTGTGAAATTTCTAGGCGTCAGTATTGATAATAACCTATCGTGGAAACCACACATTGAAATGACGTGCAAGAAAATTAACCAATTTGTTTATCTGCTTAATCGCCTACAAAATACAACCTGCACACAGACGGCATTAACTGCTTATCATGCATTTGTGGTGTCTGCTCTTAGGTATGGGCTGATAGTATGGGGCAACTCAGTGGACATATCAAGATTATTTATTGGACAAAAAAAGTGTATCAGAGCTATATGTGGAGTTAAACCCATTGAATCATGTAGACCCCTATTCAAAAAATTAAAATTACTTACCTTAGCATGTTTATATATTTTCGAAATTAGTTTGTTTGTTCGAAGGTATATGGGTGAATTTTACACAAAAAAATCAGAAGTTCTAAATATAAATACAAGATATCCGAACAAGTTGGTACTACCAATTACAAAAACAAAATTTTTTAGTAAAACCAGCTACTGTATGTCTATAAAAATATATAATAAATTGCCTGAGAACTTAAAAGAACTAACCTCTAACTTATTTAGAAAAAAACTATACAACTCGCTTACTGAAAAATGTTTTTACACAATAAATGAGTTTTTAGAACATAAATAATAATAAAAAAATGGTTAATGCATTGCAATAGTAATTAAAATGTATTGGTATTATTTGTTATACTTAAATGACAATTTTAAATTTAATCACTAAGTACTGTAATTGACATTTTGTATTAAGATGATATTTTATTAATTTATTTTAATACTGACATTTAATTATTATTGTAGGACATCTAACATTCAATTCAATTATTTCATAACTCCAACTGACATTCAATTTATACTTGTGATGATATTGTTTTGACAGTTAGACACTATAATTAACATTTTATTGTAACAAAATGTATATTATCAAGTTAATTTAACAGTATGGTAGTTATGTAATTGTATGTGACTATGAGTATTAGATTATGTGACATAAGAATTATTAAACTATGGTATGTAGGTATTAAAGGGTACAAACTAGTAAGTAGTTAAGACGGTACTATAAAATGACATTAGAAATTATTATGCTATTTTGCTAGATATCATAAAAATTCCTTATATTATATCCATTGACTTAAATTGTGATTGGTAGATCCTCTTTGGTTTCCAGTAACGTTTGAAAAAAAAAAAAAAAAAAAAATTCACCATATTTTGGGTTGCCGAAATTGATTAATTAAATATTATATTACAATGAAATAATAAAATAAAAATAAACTAGAAGCTTGTTAAAGTAATGTACTTACCATTTTAAATAAAATATTATGTATTTAAAAGATTAGTTCTGGACACAATGAATTTGTAATATTTTTAAGTGATTATGAAATATGCATGTACCTAACATTAATTGATAATTTAGCATGCACAATTTTCTAACAATATTTCCACGCCCAAGAGGCAGAAATTTAGAGCTCAACTAAATAATTGTAAGACCTGATTGTACAAATTTCTTGGAAATAAATGAATTCTATTCTATTCTATTCTATTCTATTCTATATTGTAAAGTTGACAATACGGCCGTAAAATATTATGATCAAAATAATTAAATAAGCCCGTTTACGCCGCGCGTTAAGTAGAAGCTCCCAAAAGGGAAATCCCCCGATTTTTAAAAAATCTTTATTATTGCTCCGCCCCTGTTGACTGAGCGTGGTACTAAAATTAAAAATAACAGACTCAGTTTATGTCACTATTACTAAAAAAAAAAAAAGGAAACCTTATAGGATCGCTTGTTTTCCTTGTGGCTGTCAAGAATCTGCCGTATTTCGATGTGAGCTGACCCTTAGACTTGTTTAGCGGGTACGACCATGGCACCTTGACCATTTTTGTATCTATGCATATCTGGATTTGAAATTGAACTATTTTCTTGTTTCAGCCTTTTTAGACCCCCTTTTTGCGAATAACACTTTTGTAAGTACTAGCTGACCTGTGCCCACTTCGTTGAGCATACAAACCGTTTAAACCTTCCCTGGACTTCCACGAATATTTCAAGACTAAAAATTGCCGAATCGGTTCAGCCGTTTTCGAGTTTTAGCGAGACTAACGAACAGCGATTCATTTTTATATATAAGACTAGCTGACCCGTGCCCACTTCGTTGAGCACACAAACAGTTTGAGCCTTCCCTGGACCTACTACGAATTTTTCAAGACTAAAAATAGCAGAATCGGTTCAGCCGTTCTCGAGATTTAGCGAGACTAAGGAACAGCGATTCATTTTTATATATAAGATTTACAATTAATGTTCTTGTTGATGTCGGTGACAACATAGGGGAGATTCGTGTCAGCAACTTTAGGACGTTGTTCTTTTACCTGACACCGACTCCAAAAAGAACATTAATTGTAAGTACCTACATTATAAAAGTGTTATTTTATGCTTCTTAGTTGTTGGCGTCGGTTTTTTAAACGTAGTTTCCTTTCTATTTTTTTCTGTTTAGTGTCACTAAGTGAAAGTAAAAGATAAATCCTTTTTGTAGCTACGATGTTACAGACAGACTGACAGACACCATACTTATATAATTTCCACGTCCTTTTTGTGTCGAGAGTCAACTATAAATGCGAAAGAGAAAAATTATTACACAAAAAATGTACCGACGAGTGTTGATTCTTTGAAAAAATTTGGTGAAATATGTTTATAAAATAAAAACTACAGCGCAAAATTGAGAAAAATTATGGGACCAAATGTTTTGCTATTCTGCGTAGAATAAAAAAGAATCACGAAAATCGGATATACCTCAGTGTGATCGGTGTACATACATACAAAAACCGGCCGAATTGAGAACCTCCTCCTTTTTTTCGGAAGTCGCTTAAAAATATTTAAATACATATTCGTGGTGTACTTGACGATACCAAACACGAAACAAATAGGTATGTTACTTAATTTTTTTAAAGTTACATTTTCAGGTTTAAATTTAAAAATACACAATTTTATAGAAAATTATAAGCCCTATGTTACTCGCGACATCATTACAAATCGATTGACTGTTCGTTTGTTGAAATGGGACCAGCAGTTTAACTTCTGCGAGGGAACAAACACACATACATAAACTGCCAAAATCATTACCCTTCCTTTTGGCTTCGCCGAAGTGGGGTAGAATAACGTCAACTACGCAGTACGGCGCCACAAAAACACGAAAGTTGAGCAACTAAAACGCGTGAAAATTGGAATGTAGAGTATTTTTTCCTTCATAAAATGTATAATTCATACCACTTTTCCATGTTTGGAAACTGAAGAAAATCGTAATGCGGCCGAGCGCGGACTAATAAAAATCTAATAGTACCTAATATATTATTCACATTACACGCCGTACAAGGAGAACGGAAAACGCGACACGACGTGTGACAAATACCCGCTCCTGCCGCTTATTCATGAGGCCAATTAGACTTGTCAGCAGCGCCGGCGCGCATTGCCGCGCCGCCCGCACCGCCGCGCCGCCGCCGCCGGGCGGGCACGGCGCCGCAGGTGGCACGCCGCAAGTTAGTTGCATATGGATACATCCACGCGGCCGACGTCGCCGCCGCCGCTACACAACCGCTTCCTGCTGCGGCGACTCGGCGCGCGCGGGCCACCACGGACGGACCACAAGCCGCAGAACACGTGTAACGTGTTATCGCGAGCCGGCGCGCGGCACCCGCGTCTCCCGGCGGAGTTCGGAATACGCGATGAAAAGTATTAAATCAAACTCTCGTTTCCTTATACATCGCAAAAAGAAAGCTGTCTCGTACCGATCGAAGATAATAAAAATATTAGCGCGCCGAGGTGCCTCCGCCCGCGACGCGCGTGGACATTCCGCTTATTTATTTATTGGCTCCGAGCTGTCGACGTAAATCAACGACGAACAAGACGCGACGCCACGCAGCGTGTTGTGTTCGCAGTTCTGGCCGCTAATCGCGAGCAGAATTATTAGTTGCACGATGACGCGGCGTGGCGCCGCCCGGACGTGACGTGTGTGCGGCCGGACTTATTGCCCCGTAACGTAGATGAGAGGCAGGCCGACTAGTGTATAGATTGATCTAGTGATCTGTTGAGCCTTTGACTACTTAAGTTCTTAAGTACGAGCAGATATAAAGGCAAGTCCACGTACGCCCATCTATGACAGTTGTCAGCGACGGGTGCTCGCGCAGGTGCAGACGACGAAATCCGTAGAATGTATGACTACATTTGAATGGTAGTCTGAATTTGCGAATTAAAAAGGTATGAGGTAAAGAGACAAAAGCTCTCACCGTCCTCGCCGGAGCCGGCGGCGGCGGCAGCACGCGGCGTGTGGTCCGACATGGGCGCGTGGTCCGACATGGGCGTGTGGTCCGACATGAGCGCGTGGTCCGACACGGGCGCGTGGTCCGACATGGGCGTGTGGTCCGACATGAGCGCGTGGTCCGACACGGGCGCGTGGTCACTACTCGCCACTCGCTGTCCGGCACGTCGACTGCCGGGCTCGAGGGCCGCCGTCACGCCGCACGCGACTTATTACACGCCACATCAATTCACCGTAACTGTAGTGTGTCTATGGAGACTGGAGTAGACATGAATTGTATCCGATGACTTCGAAAGTAGAGACGAGCCCTAACATTGCATTTCTAAGTACCTACAAGTAAACTGACATAATTAACATCTATAGGTATAAGATAGCTTGTTATGCAAATTAAAATAAACTGTTGTTTCTTTTGCTGTATGTAACGTCTACAACAACGTTCCGTGTATGCAATCCGACACCAGTGACATTATAGTGAGTCCTTTTTACCCGACTTCGGCCAAGCCAAAAGGAAGGGTAATGATTTTGGCAGTCTATGTATGTATGTATGTTCCCTCGTAGCGGCTAAACTACTGGTCCGAATTTAATGAATGAGGTGTCAATCGATTCATATTAATGCCGCGAGTGACATAGGCTATATAATTTTTTGAAAAATTATGGACTTTGAAAATTATACCTCAAAACAATCTCCAAAAATAAATTAAATTAAGATATTTGTCTCGTGTTTGGTATCAAAAGATAGATCTTGGCAAGCACATTACGAATATGTATTTATATTTTTCATTTCTTATTATATTTTATTGTTAAATTCAAAATAAAGGTTCAAATGCGGTCGTACAAGTTACTACTTT
Organism: Celastrina argiolus; assembly: GCA_905187575.2. Lineage (NCBI taxonomy): Eukaryota > Metazoa > Arthropoda > Insecta > Lepidoptera > Lycaenidae > Celastrina > Celastrina argiolus. Next base: position 416,781 of record LR994591.1, on the reverse strand, counting down.
TTATTTAATTGTCCATTACAACTTGGACAATTAAATAAAAATATAATAATTATTATCTTTGATGTGGAAACAGAAAAATATAAAATAAAAATATTAAAAAACTATAACCCAACTTCGCAAAAAATGGGTCAAAAAAGTCTGAAACAAGAAAATAATTCAATTTGAAATCCAGAAATGCATAGGTACAAAAATGGTCAAGGTAGAGCCGTGGTCGTATCCGCTAATAAAATCTAAGCATTAGTTCACACCGAAATACGGTAGAAAAAAAAATTCAAGTTTCGATGCCAATAGCGTACCATGACCATATCTGTACCGATGCATTTCTGGATTTCAAATTGAATTATTTTCTTGTTCCAGACTTTTTAGACCCATTTTTTGCGAAGTCGGGTTATAGTTTTTTAATCTTTTTTTTATTAAATTTACCCTACACCTAAACAAACCCAAAACACCGAAATTCTCACATAATATTCACCAGCTATTGTGCACACTTTTACGAAATGTTACTTTCACCTAAATATTAAAGGATCATACTTCATTATTCAATACATTTTGCATCAAATAAACAATAATTAATATACAAATAAACAATAATTAACTAATATAATTATTTAAACATCCAATAAAAACTTTCACAGTAAAGATACGCCATTTCGACACTGCCTACTGTAGAATATAGTCTATAATATTAGTATTTATTAGTCTATGGATAGTCGCAAACAATAATTATTGTATTGTATTCGCTTAACTAACTAGGTAGTCTATGGTTGTGTCATAGACGGGTTTGTTTACGTTTGGGTTAAAATTAAACTACTCTAAACAATAAGGTTATATTTGACCAAATTAATGTATTTTTTACAATATGGTACCTATGTTTTTTTCCAAAAGTTAATCAAAATTTTTATTCAATAACATAGTACAATAACGCGCAATTAACATATTATTTATTTATTTAGGAAAAATTTACTTTTAGAAAACTTGTAAGGAACTAAAAATAAGTACATAAAAAGTATAAATTATTTTTATAAGTTTTTGATGACACAAAATTAAATGCGAAAATCATATCTTTAAGTTATACTGACTACTCTTGTATACACATAATGTTTTACCCACTCAAAATTTAGTTTGAACATACGAGTATCACCAGAAGACCAGTGAAAAGCTTTAACAAATTTCATTAATAAGACATAAACGTGCGCGCGGCTCGACTGTCGACTGGCATGCGGATTGCGACCGCGGGGCGAGCGACTACCGGCGGGCCGTCCGCGGGGGCGGCTCCGGGTTGTTGGCAGATAAGCTGCAGGGTCGATGAGTTTCGGCGGTGAGCGCGTCGCTTAGTGCGAACATATCGACGGGCTAATTAACATATTACATACCAATTAGAGAGATTAGACCGTTTATGCCCATTGCGAGTTTCTTAGATTTTGTACAACTTCTTATGACGTTTTCGTATCGACTGACTTTCAGAAGTGTCACTAGGTATTAAGGTACTCGACCCTGGTTTCTGTGAGGTAAATCGACGCTCACATATACTGATCAGTCTTCAAAAAATCTCAGGTCAAGTATAAATTCAGTACCTAGTGAATTTTAAAACTGACAAGAGTTTTGAACACTGTTACATAGCCGATTTGTGCGTTGATTTCCCTTCAGAAGCTTGGGGATACCGTGCGACATGATTTGATTTGTTGTACCTGCGTGTCGGTCGCGGCGCGGTCTCGTGCGCCGGCGCTGCTGCTGCGGCGCGCGGCGGCAGTAGAAGTCGGGCGGCAGGCGCGGCGGCGGGGCGGCCTCGTACGTCTGGTCCGGCAGCAGCATCGCCCGCCCGCCGCCGCCGCCCGCCCACCGCGCGCTCGCATGCCCGCACCTGGAGCATCATCACACGTCAGGGCACAACAGTAGCAGAGGAAGTGTTTAAGCGTCGTTAAACTACCTTCGTAGATCGTAGCGAGCGACGCGGCCATCGAAAAAAACATAGGTAACCACAATACCGAATGCTCCCGACGACAGTACAATAAATACAAAAACGGTCGGAGTACGGCCGCAACAATAGCCATCCAAATATTTATGAGAGGCGGTCGTTAGCGGCGGCGCGCGGCGGATTGTGCGCGCTCATCGGCGGTAATGAGTGCGCACGAACACTTGCGACACTGTTGCTGCAGTCGGCGCCGGGTCGGCAGGACATCGGCATATGATATGCAGCCGAATTATCAGAGACGACGTCTTTTCAAGAGTTCACGAGTCGCACGCTATTCCTGTTGTTGTGCCGAGCAAAGACAATGAAAGCCAGCCAGAGGTATCGGTCACTTTTGCACCTGGCACGGCCCAAAGAGCCGCTGTTTCGGTAGTTTGTTGCTCTGACCTAAACATGCACCTGACCTGTGTTATATATGTTTCATTGAATTTGTAAACCTATACGCGACTTTATCTGCCAGTGCCGCTACAAGCTATAACGTGCGATGATTTTAATTTTCGAGATTTGTAGTGACCGAGATAAGTCGTAGAATTATAAGTTGGAAAAGCCCGTGGCCAAAGGGTAGATCATTGATTAGCAATCGAAAGGCATGTACCGATGATACTTTTTCAGATCTCAAGTACATATATCTATATACTATATATGCATAATATAGATACGCTTGTAATAATAGACGTTTTAACGGTGAAGGAAAACACCATGAGGAAACACACACTCGGTCGGCCCCCGACGTATTGGCCAGTCAATTCTGTGGGCTAGGCCTAGTCGGTTATTGTGAGAATGCCATATGTGCTGGGCAATCGTGTTACATTTGAAACCACCTGTCACGGGCACTACAATGTTTAAATAGTGGTCACTTCGCTCTGTATAAAATATAAATCATCTAATAACGGATGAAAAGGCCTGCTTTAAGTAGGAATAACATTACAGTATACGCTAAGTACGACGATGGTCCTGGCGCGGCGTCGCGCGTCGTGGAGGAATGTCATCTGTTGTTTTTGCCGCGGCGAGGTTTCGGGGAACGCGCGCCGCATGTCCTTATTCAGTCGGCGCGGGCTGCGCGGGACCCGTCCGAGCCTCCATTTCGGACACTCGCGGGACGGGTCCTCGTTCACTGACGAGTGACCACTGCGTAGTACGTACATACGGACGACCAAAGAACGGTAGCGTAAAGGACCTGACATGACACGCAGCAGCAGGCGACGTGTCGACGACGACACTTCAGGGGGCTTACCCAACATGCTTTTACGTTTGTCGTTATCGAAGTACGCTATTTAAAAATGTATGGAATTGACTTTTGCGTACGACTAATGACGTCCTTAGTCGTAATCGATATTTGTAGTGCTACCCAACCTGTACATTTTTGTCGGAGACGATAACAGTAAACTTTTACGCTTTCCAATTGACGATAATGTTATATGAAATGGCTACCCAACTTACACATTTTGACATTTTGTCGAACGCTATCTTATACGTTATTGTTTTCAAGATAACGAAGTCTAAAGAGGTGCTTTTAACTCCGATATCGAACAATATGGCGGATATTTATTAATCAGCTGATATTCTTGTTTAGAGTACAATAGAGTTTAGGTGCTTTGCGATTATTGTTGGCCGCACAACACGAATGAACCTAGGAGAGGCGTATATATACAGTAATTGAAGGCAATAGAAGACATTCCCGACATTATTTGTTATTTCCCGATATAAAACATTGATTACTGATTCATATCCTGTTACTGGCTTTGATCCTATCTATACTGTATTGTTAATGTATTACTAATAAGCTGTTGGTTACCCAAACAAAATAATGCCAAAACAATGCCAAAAACTTAGCAGTATTTGGCATAATTAGTGAATTACTTACAAGCAAGTGATCTGTAGGTAGTGCAAACTGCTGTTGAAGACAAGATAATATGAGATTTTGGCAAAATTACTAAGCTTTGGTTGGTAGGTAGGTACTCGGATTTGCAAACATAAAAACCAATGCTAAAGACTGCTAAGTGAAAGAGATGATAATGAAAAAGAAATGCTTACTGTATTAAAAATATTTTAGAACTAGAATTAGGTAAATAGAATAATTCATCAGGAATAAGAAAGCATTCATGAACAAAATGTGGCCAAATGGAACTGTAAAAACAAATCTTAGTATACTAAACTATTTCTCATTATACCTACTGACTAATTAAGTGTAAATAAATACAACAATAATAATTGTTAATAAAACATTTTTTCCAGTACTTATTTGTAATTCATTTAATTCCTTTAAAGTTAAGTAACTTTACTTGTTAATATCTTAACATATAAAACATTGAAAACTGATTCATAAGCTTCAAATTACTTGTAAAACATTAGAAACTAAATAAGTATTAATATGTTTAATTGTTGTAAATCTTAGCAGTTTTTGGCATAATTAGTTTCAAAGTGAATTACTTATATTAAGCAACATCAAAAGCAAGTGAAAATCTGTAGGTACTGCAAACTGGTAGGTGAAGACAAGATAATATGAGATAAAACGTGGCCAAATGGAACTGTAAAAATTAACAAATCTAAGTATACTAAACTATTTCTCATTATACTGATTAATTAAGAGTAAAATAAATACAACAATAATAATTGTTAATCAAACATTTTTTTCCAGTATTTGTAATTAATTTAATCCCTTTAAAGTTAAATAAATTTACTTGTTAATAACTTAACGACTCACATGACGGTTCCAATCCTACCTAGGATTAGAACCTAGCCTACATGTTCCATAACAAGGTAGGAATTAAACACCCACCGTCTGACGGTGAGTAATAATTATGAAAATGGGATAAAAACACACCAGGCAATATATGTAAATATTTATTAATATGAAATGTCAATATTGAAAATTTGAGTGTCCCACATGATTCTTTGTTTATTTTTCTTTTCAATGCCTTATCGCTGCAGGTCAGCAGGCTCTAGATGGTGCAGGTGATGTGTCCTATTAAGGCTGCTGCAGCCGTTGTCTGAAAAAATATATATTATTAGCTTTATCAGGACTTAATATAGATATAGACTTATGTGCTTTCATTCACACAAATATATTAATTATAATTAAACATATCCATTTTGTGATTTGTGAAAACCACTTGTTATTTTATTGTTACCTAGACAGGTGATGATAATATGTTTATATATGGATCAAGTTATATAAATACAAATAAGTTTTATAAATAATTATTAATTAAACAATGACTTTATACAGTAGTTACTTCAATTATACCCAATATTATTATACCAATGCCTACATAATATTATGCCAATCAATTTCCCATAAGGGTAGGCCGGCACATAATATCTAAATGTAATAAGATCCTAACATTCATACTTCATTCACTAACTCACATGGTTATGTTACGGGTGACGATTTTATTGATCAAGGTACACAGTATGAATGGCTACTTTAGCCATTTGATATTCGTGACTGCGTAGTATATACAAAGTCTCCCATTACTCCCATACGAAGTAGATAATATTATACTTATTATTATCGAATAAGATGTTATGATAAATGACTGGCTGCCAGGTAGGTACGAAAAGCCTTAAATTGTATACCTACTAAGCACCACTTTTTTGTTCTACCATAATTATTGTTGCCGTTTGCATAAACATTCCATTTAAACACTTTACATAAAAGTTTTATTTACTTACCTGTGTTGTTGTTAACCTCTATTAATGTATGAATTTCTCCGTGATTGTATTACTGATCTATGGCATCGTGCTTTTTTGCACTCTTCATAGTTTGATTACACATCTTCTTCACTAATTACTAATAGCTTCAATACAAGTTCATTGTTAAAAACATATAAGTAGCAACTCGTCGGCCATTCGGCAGTGTTACCAACTCTCATAAATATTTATGTCCAAACTTACAACAAAAGTCCCAAAATGGTAACAACTACTTAAAAAAAATCCCTAAATTTTCTTATGGCACTGAAAACTATAAATATAATAAAAATAAATTAATCCTGATAAAAATGTGATTATGTCCATTATACGTTAAGATACACTACCAACATTATTTATTATACAGATTGACTTTTAAAATTTTGGTCGTTATAGGTAAGTAAAAAAATAGAGACCCCAAATATAAACCTAAACAATTTTACACCTAAAAACTGCTTGTAGAAATTTTTTGCCACCGAATTTAGGGGAAAAACTTCTAGGTTGGCAACACTGGCACATGGTAGTTTGTTGTCTTGTAACATGATAGTCTAGTGACGGATTTGACAGTTGACACAGTTGACACTTGACAGCGAAAATTACGTTTTAGGGCGCCGGAACCAGAGACAAAACGTTTTAAAAATGACGCCAAGACGAAGCGCAATCTTAGTGCATGTTGGCTACGAAATCAATGTCGCTATCTCAAAACAGATAACGTATCTACAGAACTTTACGTAACTAAGCGATGGCATCTTGGGTAAGGCCCCAGGTCTCTATGTGTTCGTATGCAATTTGTCTTTAATTTCGCGCTAGCCATAGACGTAATTCCATATGAATACATAGTATTATTTAATTATCCGTCGGATCCTGTGAAAGAATAGCACCTTTGTTGTGAAGGAAGGGTCTTCCCCGTGGGTGTTGTAAAAGGCAAGGTAGAGAATATATTACCTATATGTTACGGACCAGATGATTAATCACGCACTCCTATTACACCACACATTGTTTGTGTGCAATTTGCACTCCTGTTAAGAGCACGGGTATCTGAAAACTGCGCTCGCCAACCTGTCTGCCGAGCACCCACCCCTACTATAAAATACTCTGGGGGAGGCTTATGTCCATGTCTAGTAGTGGACGTCATATGACGATGATGACATAATATAAACCAGTAGTGGGACACGTCGTCTGCTGGTGCTGCCAGTCGTCGGGTTCCAACCAGTTCTTGAAGGTATCTTAAGTCTGCAAGTCTGGACCGAACTGCCACCGAGGTGACGCCGGCCGCCGCCGCCCTCGGTGGTATGTAGAAGACGGTCAACAATAAATCGGTCGGTCAATTATAAAAAAGGTTACAAAAATGCCTTAATGATGCTGATGATGATTGGATTTCATTTTCGACAGCAAACTTTTCATGTATTTTAATAGCCTTGACCTCTAGTAGTTCGAGTGTCCGATTGTTTGGATAGGCGTTGCAAAGGCGACCCTGCCCCTCGCCAGTGAGTGAACGGGTTCGCGTTGCAGCAGTCAAAAGAAGAAACTGCGATCGTCTCACATAGCGGTAGCGGTGGCTCCCCATGCTTCTTGGTTGGAGCAAGTACATCAGCATGCCAGCGCCATCACCTATATCCTGGATCCAGCATCACGTTATTGGTTACATTATTGCCGAAAGTGACTTTCCGAAAATGGCTTGTTTCATTTGAAAATAAAATAATTTGATTTGATTTGGTCGCCATGTAAGGATGAGCGTTGAGAGGCAAATTAAAGATGCAACTGGTTCACTGATTAGTGATTATGTATCACTACACTACATAATAATAAGCATTACACGTAGGTATTTTTAATTGCATTAAATTTTAATCAACATCGTTTGGCAATTCTACAAATGCTAGCTGACAGCTATGTGGCGCCTCCCGCTGATTACGAGTAATTAATTATGAACCCAATTATTATTAATTAATTATGCACGTTTTTTACTTTTACAAGTAGAAAGTTGTTTTGATCGGAGTCGCGTTTTGTGCCACGGGCGCTCTCGCGGCATCTCTACCGCTAGTATACATACAATGTGGAGATTATTATTTTATATACTCCGTGTCACACAGTCCAGGAAGTACACAGAGTAAAACATAATATAATTATCCGAAGTAAACCCCTGCTTTACCCGGAGAATTCCGCGGTCTCGTGACGTTTTATATCTAAAGCTGATGTCGATGACGATATAGCGAACTTCCAGGACCATTGACGCTAAATAATAAAAAAAAGGTATTCGCGTTTGTAAATCGTGTCTGAAGTCGGAACAGATGCGCTACCGATGTCCGGTAGGTCCCGGATTACTGACTGGGGATGGGAGACAGCGGTGGCGTGGAGTTCCTACAACTCCCTTCCTATCGGCTTCACTTGCCCCTCACCTTTCCAAAACCCTTATCCGAATCCCCCGTAGTACCTATCATACCTTGGGCGTCCCTCTGATGGAGAACCGGCCATCGCCACAGAGCGCGAGTCGGCAGTATACAGCGGCGCCGGGCGTCGGCCGCAAAAAATGAAACAACCGAAAAGAGGACTCACCGCGTTATTAATATTAATGTGCCGGGCTCGGGCCGCAGCAGCCGCGCGGTTCGGCGACAGGGATCCCGACTACCGCCGCGCGCAGCCGCATGTCGCCGCAAATCCCGCGATCACGACGATCCCGCACGATCACTAATGTCCAAAATCTGCGAGGACATCACAGACAATTCGGGACCGAGACTATATTGATCACAAATTCGGCCGAACTTCACTATTTATCTTCAAAACCACTTCCGCGAGAGTGTGTGCGCGGCACAAATACTGAACGCGGCGGACGGCGGCGAGAGATTGTTTTTCCGCGAAAATGCGGCGCGGTGCGGCGTGTACGGGCTGCGTGCGCGCGCGTGTTCGCCGGCGGCTCTCCTGCGCGCTACTGCCCGCTTAGCGCTACTGCCGCGCCGGGCGCCTCCACGCGCAGTACCGGCACGACCGATGTCTGCAATAAATTAACCCGCGCGTCCCAATTTAATTGATTGTTAGCTAATTAAAACCGAGTTTCAGTGCCTCGTCCTCGACGCACGCGTCGCCTAGTCCACGTATTGAGAAGGTGGCACGTTATTTCTTTTTCGACGGGATCCTGCTTCTATAATATGAAACGCCATATATTAAAACTAATAGCAGGCTATACCGATGAAAAATTAGGGCCAACATCATAGGGCCAACAGCTGAGCCTACGGTAAATAAGTGACGAGTCACAAAAAATTTGTTACATGTAATTTTTTGTTGTAAATACATTGGTAGAGCAGAAATCGTAGAGAGCAAAGACCCCAGTCCGTGTGTTTTTTCTTTGACTCTTTGTATTAAATACTAGATGCAGCCCGCGGCTAGATGGAAGCGCAGATACGCGGTCGCCCGGTGTCGGGTGTCGGTGTCGGTGAGCGGAGTCGGTGTCGGCGAGCGGTGTCGGCGCGCGGTGTTGGGTGTCGGCCGATGCACGGCAGTCGACGACACTAGCCGACAGCTTTTTGTTTTATTTCTTGGGATAACAATAGGGAACTGTCGCTAGCTCGCCAGCTAGCGCCGCGCCGCGCCGCGCCGCCTCAGGCACGTTTTACTCTTATTAGAATTATGAAATGTCAAGTTATAATTTACTTAATTATAGCGGAACTCAAATTTGCGTAAACTAATAAACTATAAACAACTTTTAAGTAGGTAAGTGATTTATTACAGCTGACACCCGCGATCACGTCAGCTCACACACCCCCCTTATATTTAACATATTGATATTATGCTCACTTCGATGTCCTACAAAAGGATGAGCGCAGTCCTCGATACGTTCCTGGCAGAGGACCGTTTTCCTGAACCCTGTCTGCTGAAGTGAGCTCAACTAGCGAGGCGAGGCGCCGCCGGCGATGGGCATGTAATAAGTTAACAACACGGCGACAGTTGCACCTCGAGCATCAATCGAGCAATAAAACGTGCAAAAACTAGGCGGCCCTCTCCCCGCCACCCCCCCGTGACGTCACATGCTCTCGGGCCACTCTCGATAAAGTCATTCACATTTTTTTCCCGCGAATCCCGCAATAGCGAGGAACGGGACGGCGCGGTACGCAGAAACGCGCAGTTTTCCAAACGGGAAGTGCGCCTAGAACGTAGGACGATGTTTCCAGGCCGCTCACAAAAACTAAGCTTTACTAATTACTTGTCCACTCTGTACCATGTCCATGCAATATTAAAATCGCCAGGAATAGCAGCAGCTGGCTCCACGCCAGTATCAATGTCTCCAGCACTAACATCAGGCATCAGGAATAGCAAAGGCTCCGGGACTAGGTGAGGTGGTCCGAATACTCAAATAGTTTACAAAAACTTTTTAAAAAACTTGATCGAATTTAGCTTCTTGGTTGTTTAAGTTTTATTCTCAACAATTACATGGCATCAATTTTCGTTACGTCTCGCGTGTCTTTCCTTGTAAAGGTTTGCTCGAAGAAACGTCGAGGTAGTAACTAAGTATTGACACGTATTGCCTACTATTGCTCAATGTTCTGGCGCAGCACGAGTCACTTAGTAATTATGTTATAAGTAATATTATTATATGTTTGAGCGTGAATTGTCAATTGCACGCGACCGGCGCTTTCCCCTTTGTGCGTCCAGTCCCACGGTTTCCATCTCGGTCCGCCGGCCGCCCTCCGGGGAGTCGTCATAACGCTTCTACTTCTCACCTCAATAAAACGTATTTTCGTTCGTTTTACTTATTTTACATAATTCTACGAAGTATTTTTGAAGCCCTCGTGTTCCAGTGGTTAGCGTTAGACTAGTCTTGAATTAGCTTTCCGTGACAACTGAAAATGTTGCTTTCAAGTTTTTCCTTAAGTAAGAAAGATTGGCACGTAGATGCCGGTCGTCCTCCACCTGTTTTCTGGCCTCTCGTGTCCGATGTTCGACCCATTATATCCCATGTTAGTGTCTAGGTTAATTAGGGTATATTGATTCATTTTTATTATTAGCAACACGATCGAAAGGTGATGTGAAACGGCGTGGGAATATTTTCCCAATTATCGTTAGATTTATCTAAGTATGTAGTACCTATACTAGCAAACTGACAGCATTCAACATAGCAGTGGATGTCCGTTGTGCTAGGTAGGGCCCCGCTCTGGGGTCCTGGGTCGGATCCATAAGCTGTTTTGATATTACTTTCAAAAGCTTACGTGCACCCGGACCCCATGCCCCTAGGGTTTCCACCCAAACTATTTAAATACGTCTCCGCTAAGGGTCTCGTGCTTGCGCCGTTTTTGAGGTTCTCTAGTTGGTTAGCGGCCGCACCCGCACAGCGTTAACATAATTTCAAAAAAAGGAGGCATTTTTCGATTCATACGATTTTTTTTATTATTAAATTTATGGTTTCCGCAACTTTTCTTTTATGTGCACTATAAGACGTTGCTTCGTTTCAAATTTCACGATTCCCAGTTCACGGGACTGTTTGTGTTTTTAACCGACTTATAAAATGAGGAGCTTCTCAATTCGACCTGTTTTTTATGTACCTACACCGATTACTCCGAGATTTATGATTCTATTTTTATTGGACGCCGAATAGCTGCTATTTGGTTCCGTAAAATTATAATACAAAGTTTGGCCCTGTAATTTTTATTTTATGAACATTTTTGACTAATTTCCATAGCTGCAGGTACCAGGTATTTTTTATTATATGTATGATATTGTTTCAGTAAATCATCTTATTGTATAACAATTATTAAATACATTATTAAGGCAATATTGTTAGGTACATACCTTAAAATAATCAGAGTTGCGGTTTGTAAATCTACATTTAGATTATAATTCCCGAGTCCCAATGCCAACAGAAGGTTATTTATTAGTGTCCGACCGAAAGTTCGGTTTCGGTTTCGGCCGAGTTTCGGCAAAAATTCAAGTTTCGGCGGAAGTTTCGGTTTCGGCCAAATTTTTGCCGAAACTTTGCCGAAACTGAAACTGATTTCGGAAGTTATCGTGCACGCTCGCCTTACTTCGTTTCTAGCTGCAATACATTCGCTGACGGCGGCCCTGCAGGCTTACTCCCGACACGATCAAGAATCGATTCCGTTCGATCACAACGGCTTTTTGTATTTTATTTTGTGGGTTACATTGAAACTAACTGGGATAAAGAAAACGTTAGATCGTAACTTTTTGTACTCCTGACTATATATCAATCGACCGAGAATTAAAATAAATAAAAGTCAATTTATTCGGGAGTACGCGGCACGATCGAATCTCAATCAAAAACGAATCGGTTAAGAGAGTAAGGCTTGTAAAGTCCGTGTAAGTATGAGAATTATTGTCGTTCGGATAGCTCAGTAGCAACAAAACTTACAAACATTTTGCTATGAGAACTTAGCTTAAAAAATAATAAAAATATTATTTTTTTATATTAAATTAAATAAATGATTACAACAAACTTAATAATAGGTTGGTAAAAAAGTCTTTTCGCATTATAGTATGTATGTGTGAATTTGTCATAAAATCTTTTGGGCTATACCAATCGTATCTTGGAATCTTTAAAAAGTTTTAATTTTACAGAAGACGTTTCCAAATTCAAATTAGGTAAATGTGATTTTCATTTGTTTTTCTTATTGTTAAAATTACTGATTCTAATGAAGAACTAAGACACATTTTAAAATTGTATTAAAAAAGGTAAAAATGCAACACAAGCCGCGAAAAATCACTTGTCGCAGTTTTTTCATCAGAATTCAAAAGAATTCATCAGAAACCTCAAAATTTTTATAGCAATTGGGATTTTGTCCCTACCAACAAGATGACAAAAAGTTATCGAATAAAATGGCACCTATATACTTTAGTCAATTATTGTAAATAATCTTTATAAAAAACCTATTGAATTTTTCCCCAACCTTATATAATGTGTTTCCATTTCATGTCCTAATTAATGCAGAATAATGGGTAAAATACACCAAATTTCAGCAGTATTTTAAGGAATTTGTTGTTGAAAACGAAAACGAAAATGTTCATAGTTTTAATTCATCACCATCAGCTCGCTTGCTGCTTGGCAGCGACGGGGTTTACTATCTACTTTGTGGACGGGGGTTAGTTATTGTTTATTTTAAAACATCGCAAATTTTACGGCTTGCGCTTGCGATTAAATATAGTTATAAAACGTTTGACTTTATGCTGCTACCCGGATAACAAAATTACATTAGGTGTAAATCTAATTCCCTTAAATACAACGAATGGATAACAAAACTAATAAACCTATCACTAAATTTTGCTTTAAAATTTGAATTTACTATGTTATGTACAAAAAAATACAAATTGGTACATTCAGTATGCTGTACAAATTCTCGTCTTAAATGTTCGTTCCGTACACATTCCATTAGCACGTGATACAGGTCCTCGCATCAGTCACAAACAGTACAGTTGGGATTTTCTCTTTTACCCATAAGAAACGCAAAATTATTTAATGGAATGTGATTGGAACGAATTCGGAAGCAGAGAGTTAAATCTCTTTTACTGAGTTTGCAATCTGTAAACCAAGGACGTGTTGGTGGCTTGTCTACTAAAGTCCTGTACCAAATACCCGAATTTACACATCTTTGCTGAAAATATTGGTCCCACATAATGAAACAACTTTTTCTTATTAAACTAAAATAATCACAGAAATATGGAGTCACATCAATAATTGTACCTACAGATCGTGCTGAACTTGCCAAAGCGTCGGCAATCTCGTTTCCTACAATACCTACATGGGAGGGCACCCACTGTAGGCGAACGTTAACCCCATTACGTATTAGATTGAAAATACATTTAATAGTGAGGAAAGCTTCTGACCTACCCATGTTGCCCTTGCTACAAGAGATCAAATGAAGAAGACCGCTTTTGGAGTCAGTAACAATAACGACATTCTGATAAGTGGTGGTTTCTATATATTCAAGTGCCTTCAGTATACCTACTATTTCTATAGCCATAATTGGGATTACATTATTTTTGATAGTGAATTTAGTCTTAGTCTTGGATTTAGAGTCGTAAAATGCACATCCTGCGAGATCATTAGACTTGGAACCGTCTGTGTAGATATGTACATAATCAGAGTAACTATTTGGTGGACAATAATTCGACACTAGCCGCTTTAAGTTCTATTGGGGATGTTAATTTTTTGGATTGGTAGACAAGTGGAATTTTAGTGAAACATGTCTTCAAATGGAATAATCAAATTTATGCATAATTATTAACTTCAAATGGAGGCCAAATAATATAATTTGAAATTATTAGTTGATAAAATTTTTTGTAGATTGTATTATTTGTAATATGGGAAAACCATTCTTGTTCCAGTAGTTACAACCCAAATTAATGATATCATCAAAATCAACAATGAGCTTAATCAAATAATCATCACGTCGCGCAAAAGTTTTTAGAAAAAATTTGTCCGATATAAATTTTCTGCGGACTTTTAAAGGAGGTATGCAGAGTTCATTTTCTAAAACCTGTATGGGGGTCGACTTTATGAAACCCCCACATATCCTCAACGATTGGTTTTGAGATAAATCCAATTTACTGATCACGTTCTTGCTGGCATTGGCAAATACAGCACATCCATATTCTAATCTGCTTCTAATAAGGCCAATATACAATTTCCTTAAATGTATGGGATGAACCCCCCATTTATAGCTACTGACACAACTTAAAATATTTATGTATTTGAACACTTTTGGTGCGTTTCATTAATATGTTTCTTCCAGTTTAATCTTTGATCAAACCAAACACCTAAAAACTTAACAATTTCTAAGCTAATATTATGCAGGTTAATTTGGACGGAGGGAACCCGATATTTTCGGGTAAAAATGCATATTTTAGTTTTATAAAGGGATAACTGTAAACTAATTGCGTGTAATAGAGTTTCAAAATTATTTAGCGTTTCCTGCATGAGTAGAGAACATTCACCTATATCCTTACTACTGCAATAAAATTTAAAGTCATCTGCGTATTGACTTATTTTTAGTTTTTAGATTAGGAGAAGTTAAACTGTTAACTTTAGCGGTGATAATATTAAATAATATTGGGGACATAGGGTCCCCCTGGGCCAAACCATCATGACATATTCTCACAATCTCATCACCGTTCATCAATTTGAAAACAATAAACCTATGTCTGAGAAACTCTCTTACATACTTGCAAATGAGCACGTCTACACCATATACAAGACGCTCGGTAAGAACTTCGACAGACACACCGTGATATGCGTCCATGATGTCCGTGAAGGCACACAAAAGATATTCCTTTTTAATAAAACTTAGTTCTACGTCCATACTAAAACGCGAGAGGCCATCCAAACAGGAACGTCCTCGGCGGAAACCTATCATGTAATCTGGGAAAATTTTGTTTCTTTCAAAAAATAGTTCGTCTTTTGGTAATGATCTTATTAAAAATTTTGCATATACAATTAATTAGTGATATCGGACGATGCCTCAATTCGGGACCATTGCGCTTAGGTATAGCAATAACTTTAATATTTCGCCATTGCTGAGGTATTGTTGAAGTGGTGTAGATCAAATTATAAATTTTTAACAAAATATTTTTAGCGTTAACCGGAAGATGATTTATCATAGAATAAAATATGCCATCCAAACCAGCAGAAGTATCTTTACGCTTGATTACAGAAAACAACTCTGCCGTGGTAATACGGGAAAACATTACATTTTGGGAATTATTATTTGAACTCTGATTAATGGGGGGAAATGTAACACTATCGGGAGTAATATTTCTTAGGAATTGATGCGCCTCTACATCTGTCAATGTGTTTGATCTGCTGGGATATCCCTTAATCCATCTGAGTTTACGCCACATATCGGTACAAGTAGTTTTGTAATTTATGCTTTCACAAATTCTTTGCCATGAATCCAACTTAGCCTGGCGTATTAGTTTACGAGCTCTCACTACTTTATCTTTAAAAGCCAAATAATTTTCTGCCGTACGATTTTTGCGGAGTGTCTTAAGAGCGAGCCTCCTTTCTGCTATTGCTCTTGATATATTTTGATTCCACCAGGGTTTCGGTTTAATTTTTAATAAGGGAACTGTATTAATTCTAGTAAGAGGAATGAACTTATCTGCTGAGCTATTAATAATATCTAAAAAGTTATCATAGTTTTCCTGAACGTTAGTTTTAATTAAAAATGTATTACACTTACATTCAATATCTGCCTGGTATCCTTCCCAATCTGCCTTTTTAATATTTCGTTTTGTATAATTTCCATATAGCGAATCGTTTTTAATGTTTATTTCAATAAGTAGTTGGTCACTACCAAAATTTTCGTTAGTAACAGCCCACGAACACGACAGGACCAAGTCGGAGCTGGCAAATGAAATATCGGGGGAGGAGCAAACTATCCTATCGTTTAATTTTGAAATACGGGTTGGGCTACCATCATTTAAAAAGGAAAAATTGTGATCCGAGCAACTTTCTGCAATCAAGCGACCTCTGCCATCAGTAGTATAGGACCAGGAGATATGGTGAGCGTTAAAGTCACCTCCTATCAGAGTTTTGCAGCGAAAAAGGGAAAATAAATCATCAAAATCACGTTTACTTGTACGAATATTACTAGGCGAGTATACACCTAATATATATTTTAGTGTGGTTTGATTAATTAATTCTATGCATAAAATGTCTAAAACTTATTAAATGGTAAATTTATATCTTTTAGTCTAGCCGGAAGTGAAACATGAACTAGAATAAGCAAACCACCAAAACCATCATCGCGATCTCTTCTGAAACAGCTGTACCCCGATATGTAAAAAGTTCTGTCCTCGGAAAGCCATGTTTCGGAGCAAATACAAATATGAACACTTTCCCTATTTAAAAACGTCTCTAACTCAATTTTCTTCGGTAAAATACTGCGGCTGTTCCATTGAATAATTATTAATTTCATGATATTAATATGTACTGAGTTTTATTATCATACGATTTATACGGTTTTTAACTTTTCTTGATGAAATTTCTTGTAATACTTGTTTTAAAATTTTAACTAGTTGGCCTATATCTTCTGTGTATGTAAGACTTATCTGTAGAATATTTTCCTTGCCGTATGACTCATCTAAGAAGCTAATAAAATCTTTAATTGTCATTGGGTAATCACTACTATCTAAAATTTTTTCAATTTCTTGTAATTCCGTGGGTTCCAAATCATGTGGCGCAGCTGTTTTATGTTTTTTGATCATTTTGTTAGCCAGCCCAGAGTTGTCTATTTCACTCGAGTCGGACTCGCTTACGGTCTCGCTATCCGATGTTTCTACGGGAACAGGCACGCTTTTTGAGGAGTCCGACGTAGTAGGCGGATGTGGTCTTTTAAACGAGACGGGCGGGCGAAAATCTGGTATATCCAAAATCTCACTGACATTATTATCAGACTTGGAACTTAGGTTGGACATTAAATTAGCCGGGCATTTATTGGCCACATGACCTTCTTTTTTACATAAAAAGCAAGTCATTGAATCAGTAGAAACGTAAATCCAATAAGAAACACCATCGAAGTCTATCTGTATTCGCTCTGGTAAGTTATTAATTTCTTCAGGTGGCACGTAGGCTTGTCGGCGAAAACTTAAAATATGACTAAATCCAGGTTCAGCAATACCGGCTCTGATAAAAGATACCGGCGAAACCAACTTAATTTTTAACTCTGCTAGCTTCGCTTCTATAACGTTGTGCGGTATTATCGGACAAACATTCGATAGGATAATACGTTTGTTTTTAGTTATGAGCGGTCGAATAGGTACTTTGGTGTTGTTCAAAACAATACACTGATGAACATCTGTCAATTCTTCGGCAACATTTTTCGTCGACACAAATAAACAAACTCGGTTGTTGGACATTCTGCTTAAAAACCTAATTTTTGAAGGATCGATAATTTTTCCGAAAGCGTAGGCATAATCTTTTATTTGCATATCGTCCACCGCATCTACGATGACTGCTTGATCTTTAGTGGGGAATGAAAACGTTTGGGTAACAGACGAATAACTTTGTTTTGGATCCATCGTCCCCGTAGTCAGAAACGATGACCGCCGAGTCTAGTAAACCTCGAACCGATAAGCGCGGGCGCCGCGCAGCGCGCTCGTAGGTATCACACGCGTAATAAATACTGCAATCAATATTCAATAGGCGCACGTGCAGTTTCAGCGAAGTATCGGAAACAACTGTGTTTGTTTTGTTGTCTCGCAGAAAATTTCAAAGGTAAGTAATAAATGAGTATTATCTTGTATTAGGTATGTATTTTTAGAATACTTATACAATAGTACCATTTAATATATCGATATCATGTTTATTTTTAACATTTTAATTTATTTTGTGATTTAAATATTGTAGCTTAAAAATACTTAGACGAGTTTGAACTACTATGAAAATCTAAATATGGACTGTCGTCGGCGTCAGATTATGTAAGTGTAATGTGGTATATTATTTGACTAAAGTGAGCATTACTCGCCCTCAAACGCAACTTAAGTAAAATAATGAACAATGTTATTGACTCTCCCGATTTGTTCAGTAAATTACATTCCCTCTTCAGTTAAGTGAGTCGACGTTCCCTCTTACTTTCGCCATTACTTACCATTTCAATTACGGCGGTAAAATGTCTGATGATGAATGAGATGTCTGATTATCTTGTCGAGAATGTTTTAATAAAAGCATCTACGTTGAGTAGACTTTTATAGGATGCGTATTTTAATAATATAATTTAATAACTCGCTATTATATTTTTTAGATTTAAGACTAGCCAATAGAGTGGCTAACCCGACTCCTTATTTCTTTGAGCAGTGTATTAGTAATAATACAACAAACTTAGATGACTTGGAATATGTTCCAAATAATTAAATTAGTATCTAAGACAACAGAGGAAGTCTCTAGCTCTAGTTTTATAAGTAGTGTAAATATAAATAGTAATTTTTTAAAATCACCTACCCATAATGTCATAGATAGAAAAAAATCATAATATTATATTAACCTGGTGCACCAAAATTTGCAAGGATTGGTAGGTAAAGAATTAGAAATAGAATTGTTTTTAGAACATTATGATGTGGACATTTTATGTATTTCAGAACATTGGTTCAAAAAATGTGAACTTTCATTAAATTTTTGTGGTCACCAGGGCCCTAATTCTCAGGCCTCGAACTAAGTTTTTACTATCGGTCTGTCCCGCTCATGCAAATGAGATTTAGCGCGCGTGCGAGCGAGATATACTAATATTCGAACTTTCTTCCACTGCCCGAGAATCATGCTCCAGGTTGTAAGTTCGTTCAGTCGAGAAAAAACTATTAGAGGCGGTTCATTAATATTAATAAATAAGAATTTAAAATGTAAAGAAAGAAAAGATATAGTCAGCCTCTCAACTGAACGTTCTACTGAAATTGCCTGCATAGAAATGGAGCACTTTATTATTGTGAATGTATACAGGCCTCCATCTGGGTTATATGATTCTTTTGAAAAAATTATGGAAACATTATTAAACAAAATATGTGTATCTAATAAACAAATAATGTTATGTGGGGATTTTAACATAAACTTATTACATAGTAACCCAACTACTGTTAGATTCAGATCTTTATTGAAATCATATAACCTAGTTAACTTATTCATTGCGCCTACAAGAGTTTGTGGTAGCTCAGCCACTTGTATTGATAACATTTTTAGCAATGTGACCCCAAATAAAAAGGAAATAATAAATGTTCTGAGTTCTGATCACTATGGGCAGCTAGTAACACTAAATACTGAGAATCTAAAAAAAGATGTATCTACCAACAAGAAAGTGTTTATTCCAGTAAATGAAAAACGTATTGAGAAGTTTAAAAGCAATATACTCTGTAATTTGCAGTACTTTGAGGAACAACACGGTATAAATTTTAATTTTACACAATTATTTAATTTTCTTAAAAACCATTTCAATTCTATTTTTACTACTAAACCGGTTAGACCACGAAGTACTAGTAGATTCAATGAATGGGCAACTGCGGGAATACATATAAGTAGGAAAAGATTATATGAACTGTACTCTGAAAAATCATTTAATAACAGTGAAAATTTTGTTCAATATGTAAAAGATTATTCAAAAATTTTTAGAAAAGTGTCGATTGCAGCAAAGGCACTTCACATAAGAGATCAAATAAAGAATTCGAAAAATAAAATAAAAACAACTTGGAAAATAATTACTAGTGAAACTGGAAGAGTCGCCTGTCGTAACACAGATTTTAAACTCTGTGTGGAAAACAAAATAATTAACTCAGACGATGAGGTGGCGACAGTATTTGAGAAATTCTTTGCTGACATTCCAGTATCCATTACAAAAACTCTTCAGTCTTCTCCCGCAGCTGCCGAATCATTACTTATAGATAATGTAAAGAAATGTGAAGTCAACTTTCAATTTAGACAAATTGAGCCACGTGACATTATCAAGGCGTTTAATTCTTTAAATGTAAAAAATACTGCTGACTTGTGGGGTATGTCCGTGAGAATTATTAAATCGATAGTTGACGTCATCAGTCCTCATTTAGTGTTAGTCTTTAATAATTGTATAGAGCTTGGTGAGTTTCCGGACTTAATGAAGCATAGCAAAATAATACCCCTCTTTAAAGCTGGCAGCCAATCTGATCCAGCCAATTATAGGCCTATCTCAATACTACCGACTTTTAGTAAAATATTTGAAAAAATTATTCTACAACAATTACTTTCACATTTTAATATTAATAAATTGCTGCACAAAAAGCAGTTTGGTTTTACAATAGGTCGATCTACAACCGATTCAGGAATTAGCCTTTTAAGTAGGTAGGTAGTAAGGAGGGATCGCAAAATGCACTAGGTATATTTTGCGATCTTTCTAAAGCTTTTGATTGTGTGGAGCATGCAACATTAATAAGGAAACTCTATCACTATGGAATAAGGGGTACGTCACTCAAACTGTTAAGTTCTTATTTGAGTAATAGGACACAAAGGGTTGAAGTAAATGGTACAAGGTCATTTGGAGCCAAAATAGATTTGGGAGTGCCGCAGGGATCTATTTTAGGGCCTTTCCTCTTCCTTGTCTATATAAATGATTTGCCTTTTCTTGTTAAAGATAAGCTAGAGATAGTATTATTTGCTGACGATACTTCACTTATTTTTAAAGTGAATCGACAACAGTCGGTCTATGACGGGGTAAATAATGCTCTCTCTTTAATAGTAAATTGGTTTAGCAGTAATAATTTGCTTCTTAACACTTCTAAAACAAAATGTTTAAAATTCACGTTACCAAATGTAAGGAACGTACAAACCAATGTACTATTGAACGATGCTAAACTTGACCTGGTGGACTCAACTGTATTTCTAGGTATAACTTTAGATTCTAAGTTACAGTGGGGTCCACATATTGCTAAACTAGCGAATAGTCTTAGTTCTGCAGCATTTGCAGTCAGAAAAATTAGACAACTTTCTGACGAAACATCGGCACGGTTAGTATATTTTAGTTATTTCCATAGCAGAATGGCCTATGGTATCCTTCTATGGGGCAATGCCTCCGATATTAATTCTATTTTTGTGCTGCAGAAGCGAGCTATTAGAGCTATCTATAAAATGTCCCCATATGCTTCCTTAAGAGAAAAATTTAAAGAAATAGGTATACTAACTGTACACTCTCAATACATTTTTGACAATGTTATGTATGTAAAAAAATATATTAATGAATTTGATAAAAAGTGTGACAAACACAACTTAAATACTAGGAATAAGCACAGGCTGGCTGTTCCGATGACTAGACTCAGCAGAATTAGCAATTCTTTTAGAGGTCAGTGTATACGTTTTTACAATAAACTCCCAGAAAATGTAAAAGAATTATCTATAAATAAATTTAAAAAAGTAGTTAAAAAACATTTATGTTCTAAAGGCTACTATAAAGTTAAAGATTTTATTGAAGACAGCACACCCTGGGAATAAGGTAATCCTATGAGGCAATTTCAGTAGCTTAATAATGTACTTCTGTACCTATTATATTATACCCAATTGTTTTTATACTGTAACATTATTTTGTTTTAGTATTAATTTCATCTAATTGATTGTATTATACATATTATTATTGTAAATATATATTTTTAAAAGAACAATTTTAGCTACCCTTTTTGTTAAAAGGTGGCACTCGTGCGAGTTTCTTACGCCGGTTCTTCTCGCCGGGTTAGGGTTCCGAACCGGTGCTAACTGGTAACTGTAATTGTAATTTATTTTCAAAATTGACCTACAAAAAACAAACTTTATGTTTTAATTTTGAATAAAAGCATTTTTATTTTATTTTTTTATTTTTTTAATAATAATTTTCGGCAAACTGTGCGTGTGTGTGTTTAGTGCATGAGAGGTAAATTTATTCAAAGCTCGTCCTTCTTCGATGACATCTTTTTTTTTTTTCAATGGCAGTTCGCAGTTGTATGTACTTGTATGTAGTTTCATAGTATTATATTGTTTGGTCTTAGATTGTTTAGTTTTGAGTGTTATTACCTCTTTTTATTGTCTCTGATTAACGATAAATGTATAATAATTAAAACCTCAGATGTAAATTATTAAATACTAGCTGACCCTTGCCCACTTCGTTGAGCATAAAAAGAGTTTATGATGAAATTCAACTAAAAAAAAAACAACGTAGAACCCGCAACGCGGGAACCCGAAACCCGAAACGCGGGAACCCGGAACCCGCAACGCGGGAACCCGGAACCCGCAACGCGGGAACCCGGGACCCGCAACGCGGGAACCCTGAACCCGCAACGCGGGAACTTGAAACCCGCAACGCGGAACCCGCAACGCGGAACCCGCAACGCGGAACCCGCAACGCGGAACCCGCAACGTGAGAACCCTGAACCCGCAACGCGGGAACCCTGAACCCGCAACGCGGGAACCCTGAACCCGCAACGCGGGAACCCGGAACTCGCAACGCGGGAACCCGGAACCCGCAACGCGGAACTCGGAACCCCAAACGCGGGAACCCGGAACCCGCAACGCTTGAACCCGGAAGCCGCAACGCGGGAACCCTGAACCCGCAACGCGGGAACCCGAAACCCGCAACGTGGAACCCGCAACGCGGAACCCGCAACGTGGAACCCGCAACGCGGAACCCGCAACGTGAGAACCCTGAACCCGCAACGCGGAACCCGCAACGCGGGAACCCTGAACCCGCAACGCGGGAACCCGGAACCCGCAACGCGGGAACCCGGAACCCGCAACGCGGGAACCCGGGACCCGCAACGCGGGAACGCTGAACCCGCAACGCGGGAACTTGAAACCCGCAACGCGGAACCCGCAACGTGAGAACCCTGAACCCGCAACGCGGGAACCCTGAACCCGCAACGCGGGAACCCTGAACCCGCAACGCGGGAACCCTGAACCCGCAACGCGGGAACCCGGAACTCGCAACGCGGGAACCCGGAACCCGCAACGCGGAACTCGGAACCCCAAACGCGGGAACCCGGAACCCGCAACGCGGGAACCCGGAACCCGCAACGCGGGAACCCGGAACCCGCAACGCTTGAACCCGGAAGCCGCAACGCGGGAACCCTGAACCCGCAACGCGGGAACCCGAAACCCGCAACGTGGAACCCGCAACGCGGAACCCGCAACGTGGAACCCGCAACGCGGAACCCGCAACGTGAGAACCCTGAACCCGCAACGCGGAACCCGCAACGCGGAACCCGCAACGCGGGAACCCGGAACCCGCAACGCGGGAACCCGGAACCCGCAACGCGGGAACCCGGAACCCGCAACGCGGGAACCCGGAACCCGCAACGCGGGAACCCGGAACCCGCAACGCGGGAACCCGGAACCCGCAACGCGGGAACCCGGAACCCGCAACGCGGGAACCTGGAACTCGCAACGCGGAACCCGCAGCATGGGAACCCGAAACCCGCAACGCGGAACCAGCAGCATGGGAACCCAAAACCCGCAACGCGGAACCCGGAACCCGCAACACGGAAACCCGGAACCCGCAACGCGGAACCCACAACGCGAAACCCAAACACAGAACCCGCAACGCTGACATAATATGGAATAAATAGTATCCTATGTCCGTCTACTTGCTCTAAGCTACTTCCTCACAAATTTTCAGCCATATCGATAAAGCCGTTCTTGAGTTATAAATAATTTAACTAACACGACTTACTTTTATACATATAGATGTATAGATTACTCCTACTAACATAAGCTAAGCCCGGTGAATGTCACAGTCGGTCCAGCCAATTCGGTGATCATGAGTTTGATGACGACGATGATGATGATGAAAAAATTAGGAAATGCTATACATACCGTATTTATATCAGCTGAAACTATTTGGATTCATGTTTTTGTTAATCCTAATAATTTTTTTAATCCAAATACTTTAAGCTGATATAAAAACGGTATTTATAGCATTTCATAATTTTTATTTTCCATTTGTAAATAATGACGTTGCCATGACAGCCGTGTCATATAAACTGCCAACGACGTGAATCGATCGAGTCCAGGTTCAAACCCCGCGTGACCATCACGTATTTTCTTCTTTTTTCTAATTTTCTGCTTATTTTTTTCAACATTTTCTTTCATAATAACCTTTTCGTAACAATAACGAATATACCGTAAAAAAATTAGCGAAATTGGTCAAGCCGTTGTCGAAGCGCACACGATGTAAGAAATTTTGGAGGTCGTTTTTTTACACTTTGGGCTACATTTTTGGGGTTTTAGTAAGGAACCCTACTTTTTTTAAACATATAATATAGCCTATGTTCAGCGCTAGGAATGTAGCTTTCCAACGGTGAAAGAATTTTTCATATTGGTTCAGTGGTTTCAGAGCCTATTCCATTCAAACAAACAAACAAACAAACAAACAAACAATCAAACGTTACCTCTTTATAATATTAGTATAGATATAGATATAGATTAATAAAAGCTTTTTATGGACTTAATTGATTGTCCGTGTTTTCTACTAAAATTAATAAAAATAAAATAAAATAAACCTTTTAATATTATTAGATATGATTTAAAGTCATCTAGCAACCAAAATATTAAATTATATTTTGAAACCCCCGCCCCCAAACTGACTACGGTTCAGATGCCAATTCGCTAATCTATACATATAATAAATCTGTAGAGGAGTCGTGTCTGTACATTGAAGATATTTGAGAAAAAATAATATAGGGGACGTTTATTTACGCAATAGTACCCAAAACTATGATTTTTGAAATTTTTGTCTGTTTGTCTGTTTGTCTGTGGGTTTGTGCACGCTAATCTCAGAAACGGCTTATCCAATTAAGATGTACTTTTCAGTAATATATTGCGGCAAGTTTCATTTAACATTTAGTGTTTGTTTTATGTAAATCGGTTTATAAATAAAAAAGTTATGACAATTTAAAAAGATCATGTCGTACTTGCTGGACGTTTGTAGGAATCGCGCCGGGCCCGGGAGCCGCGCGCCGCTTCAAATTTTATTCGCAGCAAACGCACCGCGGCTGCGGGGGCCGGCGGGGGTGACTTTATATTTGTTAGTTGTTATATAAGCTGGGGACAATCTAAGTTTTTTTTTTGAGTTTCTTTATTACGAAAGTTATTTGTATAAAATCAGTTAGTACTTTTACTGTAAAGTCCTCTGTGACAAGTAGGTACTGTATGTATGTATATTTATTAGTTAGAAATGTAATATAAATAAATAAATAAAAACCGGCCAAGTGCGAGTTGGCCTTGCGCACCGAGAGCTCCATACAAACCTGATTGACATATTGAGACCTGAGTATTTGATATAAGTTTCAATTAAATACATTCATGACAAAACGGTACTAAGTTTTAAAAAATCTAAATATTTTTATTACCTATCTATATAATGTAACTAAAAACGTAATATGGTTTTAGACGTTGCTTGGTTTCAAATTTTATGATTTTAAGTTCACGGGAAGTACCCTTTAGGTTTTGATTCCCTTGCGAGTGTCTAAAATGACGAAATTTAGCGACATAAGCGACTGTAGCTTTTGATTGCATTGGCTAAAAAGTCTGATTTTTTCACTACTTCAAGGAACAGTAGATCCTGAGTATTTTATATAATTTTCATCTTAATTATACCTTTACGCGTTTCTGAGTAAAAGGGCCTTGACAGACAGACGGACATGGAAGTGTGTAATATGTGTGTGGATATTATGTATTTCGTTTTTTCCTTTTGAGGTACGGACAGTACCTCAGGTGAGGTGAGGAAACAGTTCTAAGATTTTTTTTTAAATATATTGCTCTTTTTGTTTGTTTTTTCTATTTTATAAGTTAGACGTTAAAACATCTTGATAGTTAAACAGTGTTATAGGGGAAAACTGTTAATTCTACCTTTTGTTAAATTCTAACCATTTACGGCCTGCCCTGGATATGTGTTAACAGTGTGATTATTATAGGTTTTTTTTGCCAAATATTATAATAATGATAAAATATTCTCTTATAAAAATCTATCTTACAAGAGATAGCGAGATGCAGAACCATAATAGCTACATCTATACGCCAACTGCAATTATAACAAAGTTGAGTACCTACATTTATAAAATACGTTATCCGAGAATCGATTTTCGTATTATTAATTAAGAAAATCGAAATTCGGTCCTCAGCGTGTTATTAGCAACTAGCTGTGCTCGCGACTTCGTTCGCGTGGTGTTTGATTGACTTAACCCAAAACCCGAAATGTGAATTGTTTGTTTGTTTAAACGCGCTAATCTCAGGAACTATTGGTCCGATTTGAAAAAATATTTTTTTGGATAGTCCATTTATAGAGGAAGGCTTTAGGCTATAATATAACATTACGCTGCGACCAATACCAGTCGGGCGTCGTCGTCGCCCGACGCCGCGACGCGATGCCGACGCTGCGACGCGATGCCGACGCCGCGACGCGACACCAACACCCGACGCCGACGCCAGACGCCGCGACGCCGACGCGCGACGCCGCGACACCGATGCCGCGACTCGCAACGTCGAGACGCCGACGCCCGACGCCCGATATCCGCGAACAAACATATATACGGTTGAATTGAGAAACCTCCTCCTTTTTTGAAAGTCGGTTAAAATACTGTTTCTATTGCATCGCGTCGCTGTGTACTGTGTAAGTAGATAAGCGATCGCCCCGCGCGTCCCGCACACCCCGCAGTCTACACGCGTCGAAATTCGTTCGACTAACTTCAAATTTATCGTCACTACTCGGCTCCTATGTGTCTCAGCGTTATGTTTTATAACCTATAACCTGCTCAGGAGTATGGACTACAATCGTACTAAGTTTGGTTAAAATCCCTTCAGTAGTTTTTGTTCCATGCGTGCACATACAGACAGACAGACAAAAAATTTATTGATTGCATTTTTGGTATCAGTGTCGATCTCCAATAAGAATTTTGAAAAAATATTCAATGTACAGAATTGACCCCTCTAGAGTTTTATTATAAGTATACCTAGATATAGATATAGATGTATAATATGTTGCATTCTATAATATTATAAGTAGTTCTTATTCCGTCCGTTCAAATTCATACAGCCTACTACTACTGTACATTTTTATAGTCTTCTTTGTCCAAATTATGTATTCTATAACTATCATAATATATAGAATTTTTATTAACATATATTGTGTTTACAGTTAAACTAAAAAAGTTATGTCAATACCTATAAGTTAGATTTATGTTTTATCGATATTTATATTTCTTAGTTTTTATGTTAGGTACAACTTAGGTTTGTTTTCTTTCTTTTGGACTTTCTATATTTTGCTACTTTTCTGTATAAAATCAGTTTGTCTGTATAAAAACAGCCATGTGATTTGTAATCATTACATACATGTTTGTTTGCGTAGGTTATTAATAAATAAAAAAACCGGGCAAGTGCGAGTCGGACTTGCGCACTGTGAAGACTGCAGTATTTTGCGGCGCGCTGACTTAATACCATTGTCTCCACACCAGCGCAGCGGCGGCGTGGAATCGATCATCGTCTGCAGTCGCTGCGGCGCAAAATCCATACAAATCTTAGTAGTTAGTACTTAGTACAGAGATGTTCGTCGTGTATGTGAGCGTACTATCAAGTAGTCCCGTTCGCAATATAGTAATTATACACGGTCATTTGTCAAGCTGGTAGTAG
Source organism: Celastrina argiolus (assembly GCA_905187575.2). Classification (NCBI taxonomy): domain Eukaryota; kingdom Metazoa; phylum Arthropoda; class Insecta; order Lepidoptera; family Lycaenidae; genus Celastrina; species Celastrina argiolus. Next base: position 389,029 of record LR994591.1, on the reverse strand, counting down.
GAATTGTCAGCATACTATAAAATAGATTTTTAAATACCTAAACGACAGTTTTTATAACCAAAAAATATATTTAAAACAGATTTATTATAACACTGCCCCAAATCACTTTTCCACGCGTACGAAGTCGCGGGCACAGCTAGTATTATAATAAAAAAATAAACAGTAAAATAGAAGAGCAAGAAAAATTAAATACACGTATTTTGTTTGTATATGATTTGCATTTATTTTTTATCAAAATAATCACAATTATTTTTGGTTTGAGTCTTATCTAATATGTGTCACCTTGTCCTTTACACCATTCCTTATTACATACAATAACAAACCCTAAATAAACGGATATAAATATCGTCACACTCGACCGCTCCGAAGGGAGACAGGAGTCGGGATACATCATACAGTGGACCGCCGCGCGCCGTCGAGCGCGACACGTGCGGCGTGCTCCTGCAGAACGCAAGAGTGGAACTGACGCTTACAACTAAAAAAAACAGATCTCCTACGTGACTAAAATAAACAAAATAGAGCCTACGAGTACGTAGCAAAATATCATATGATGTCAGGTTATCGAATGAATAAATTATTACAACTACAACCAAACAAACCGACTATACATAAATATACAAAACTACATTCATAAAGTGTATTCGCTGCTGCTGATCGTCGGGGAGGGGTGACGATAGCCAGCTGGCGGCCGGCGGCGGCGGCGGGCGGCGGCGGCGGCGGACAACTTGCCATGCGAGCTGCCGGTACAGCGGCGCCCGCCGGCCCGGGCCACTAATACCTTTTCTTAAATTATTACTTAACTGTAAATAAAATGTTACTGTAAAACAATATGTTCTGTCGGTAGTATACTCTACTGTCGCTGGCTATTTCCATTGTTATTATTTTCGATCGCGACGTCCGCGACGACCGCCACGCAGCGAATACCCTTCATAGCTTTAGTTCACTTTTAAAATGCAATAATTTATCACTGTAAAGTATCACATGGCGCGAGCTGAGCTCCCGTAACAATAGCTAACACTAACTAGATCGACGAATCTTCCCGAGGAATTAAATAGAGAGGCCTCATCGCGGTAGTGCACAGAGGATATACTCGTCCCGGCACTCAGAGTCTCTACGGCGCGTGGGGCCCGCGGCGGCGGCGTCGGCGGCGGCGGCGGGCGCGGCGGGCTCAGCGGCGCAGCAGCGCGCTCACGTGCTCGGCGATGGTTCGCGCGTTGTCGCCGGCGAGGATGGTGCGGTGGTCGGCGGGCAGGCGGCGCGCCGCCAGCGGCCCGCAGCACACCTCGCTCAGGCCGTAGTCGTCGGCGAGCGCCACGTAGTTGTCGCTGGCGGAGAACAGCGTGACGGGCGCGGCCAGGCGGCGCGCCGGCTTGTACTCGTGCGCCACCACCAGCTTGCGGTAGAAGGACTCGGCGGCCGTGCGCAGCGCCCCGGGCTCCGCCGCGCCCGCCAGCAGCGCGATGCAGCGCCCCAGCCGCTCCTCCCAGCTCGCCAGCCGCTCCAGCTCCGTCGCCAGCTGAAACGTTCCGAGCGTCACGTGTCACGTGTATACCGAATCGAAATCAAAACATCTTTCGAAAGTCGTCACGACAAGAATAGCATAATTTGTTATGTATTCATCATACGGTAAATATTCATTAATGTTTACCTTAGTCGCGTCGACGTCCTTGAACAGCTGGGTGAAGTAGGTGAGCGCGTCGGCCTCGTCGGTGGCGGCGTTGCGCGTGGTGCGCTTCTTGGTGGAGCGCATGGTGTGCGCGGCCACGAAGGAGTGCGAGCCGTCCACCAGAACCAGGCGCGTCTCGGCGCCGGCCGCCTCCAGCTGCAGCGCCATCTCGAACGCCACGGCGGCGCCGTACGAGTAGCCCAGCAGCGTGTAGGGCGGGCGCGGCTGCTGCGCGCGCACGCGCTCCACGTAGTATCCGGCCAGCGCGGCCATGTCGGTGAGCGGAACGTCGGCCGCGCACTGCAAGCCCATCACCGGCGCGCGCACGGCGGCCGCCACGCCGCGCAGCAGGTCCACCACGCCCTCGATGGGGTGCACCATGAACACGGGGTCCGCGTCGTCCGCGGCGCTCGGCAGCCGCACCAGCACCTGCGCCGGCACCAGCTCCCCCAGCGCGCCGAACTGCACGGGCTCGCCGGCGGCGGCGGCGGGCGCGGCGTCGGCGGCGGGCGCGTCGGCCGCGTCGCCACCCGCCAGCGCGCGCAGCTTGCCGAAGGTCAGGCCGCGGATCTCCTGCACGCCCAGCACCACGTCGTAGCCGCGCTCCAGCGTCTGCTTGATCTCGGCGCCCATCAGCGAGTCCATGCCCAGCTCCGCGAGGTTCGAGCCGTCCGATATCTTGGACGCGTCCTTGATGCCTGCAGATCGATATAGAAACGGTAATTAAACGTAAAAGATTTGCCGACGTGTGTGGACGTTTGTCGTCGGCGCCGCCGCGTATACGGTGCGCGCCGAGTGGGGAGTGCGGACTGACCGAGGATGTTGGCGACGGCGTGCACGAGGTCGCTGGCGGGCGCGGAGGCGGCGCGGCGCTTGTCGGCGAGCACCATGCTGGCGGCGACGGCGTGCGGCCGCGCCAGCAGCGCGCCGAGCGCCTCCATGCACGAGGCGATGCGCTGCGGCAGCGTGCCGCCCACCACGGTCTCGTCGCCGCCCATGTCCGCCACCAGCCCCACCTCGCCTGTACGAGAAACAAACAGAACATTAACTTTATATCGATCGTTTGATTTTATTTCGATCGTTTGATTTTATTTCGATATGATATAAGAAGTGAACGTTCCTTGTGTTAACTTTTATAGAATTTTAGGTTTAGGAATTGAAGTAAATGTAATTTAGTCGGAATGAGAAATTTTCTTTAAGACGTTATCGACGTGCGTACGCACCGATGGCGCCCCACTGCACGGCGAGGCCGGGCAGGCCGTCGGCCTGGCGCCGCTCGACGATGCGCTCCATGGCGGAGTTGGCCAGGCCGTAGTTGCTCTGGCCGGCGTTGCCGCGGCCGCACGACACCGACGACCACACCACGAAGTACTCCAGCTCCGGCGCCAGCGCGCGCGTCGCCGCGTCCAGCGCCAGGGTCGCTGCGATTACACACATTGTTTTAATTTATAGCATTTCTCTTTAGAGTAAACTGTATCGTATGTAATATGCGAGAGTGAGCCACCGCGTACTGATCTAGCGTACACGTGGGCAGCGTGCGGTACATACTGTCGATCTTGGGTCTGGCGACGGCGCGAAAGTCGTCGGGCGTGAGGTTCTCGAGGAAGGCGTCGCGCAGCACGGCGGCCAGGTTGAACACGCCGCCCAGCGGTGCCAGCGCCGCCGCCTCACCGAGCAGCGCGCGCGCGCCGCTCGCCGTGGCCGCGTCCGCGGTCGACACCGCCACCGCCACGCCCCGCTCGCGCCATCTGAAGCCATTTTTATTTATAATCAGTTGTCAATGATTAATATATTTTAACTAATTTTAATAGTTTACAATAATATTGTATAGTATCTGAGCGATAACGTGATGTATAAAATATTTATATTCAAACTTCTTATTAATTTATTTTCTTTCATTCATTGAATTTATAATCTTTAATGAATAAGGTATAGCGCGTAATACGATCGGTGTACGATTCCTATGGTATCGTATATCGATAATTTGTGTGTTAAAAAAATGACCTGCGGATGCACCAGGCCTGGTAGCCGGTGCGCACGCCGGAGCGCGAGTTGAACACGAGCGCGCGCGCGCCGCGCACCACCAGCCACTGCGCCAGCTCCAGGCCGAAGCCGCCCAGCCCGCCCACGAGCACGTAGCTGCGCGCGGGGTGCATGTACACGCGCGGCACGGCCGCCACGCGCCGCGCCGCGGGCGCCGCCCCCGGAGCCTCCTCCTTGCGCACGCGGATCACCACCTTGCCGATGTGCTTGCCGGTCGCCATGTACCTGCAATATGTTTTTTATTTTATTTTAATTAATCACATGCGTCATTTATTACTTACGCTAAGTTGTCCATAACGCCATACGCACTGTACAGTTGCATCGGTTTAGACTCTGAAGATACTTAAAAATGGTCGTGTCGAAACATGTTACGGGTGAGCAATTTCTTTACGCATGGACGTGGCTCTTTATCCCGGATGTCGAGACTGAGCCTTCGGTGGAGAGGTATTTCCCGTACGCACACAATATCAGCGAACTTCCTGCTCGGCGAGTTTGCAAACATTGGTTTTTTTTATAAACTATTGAATAAACCGTTAGTTATTTCATCAATATTTATTTACATTAAGCTATTTCGATGTCGATGATGACGATGAAATGCTCGTACGCATCCCCGGTGACGGTGTACTCTGTTAATACAATAGAACTCGTACCGGAAGGCGTGCTCCAGCTGCTGGTCGCCGTACACGGTGGCGGGCAGCGGCCGCACGGCGCCGTTTGCGATGCCGTCGCTAACGCAGCGCACCACCTCGCGCTTCTCCGCGCTGTCGTCGGCGGCGTCGAACAGCGCGTCCAGCAGGATGCCGTGGAACGTCGTGTTCTTCAGGAAGAACGCCATACCCTGCAGCGCAAACGCCGCGTTAGTGCGTGCTTCGTGATGCAGTAAACCGTTCAATTGTGAGCAGTAGATAGAATCTTAAGGTATTTCCAATTGGAAATACCTTAAGATTCTATCTACTGCTTACGTAATTACGGCAACTCATTATACACGACACGTAGAGACGCGAGCGACTCACCAGAGCGGTGTCGTTGGACAGGTCGAGCTTGCCGATCTCGAGGAAGCGTCCGCCGGGCGCCAGGCAGCGCACGGAGGCCAGCAGCTGGTCGCCGGCGAGCGAGTTGAGCACGAGGTCGACGCCGCGGCCGCGCGTGCGGCGCCGCACTAGCTGCTCGAAGCTCGTGTCCCGCGAGTTGCCGACGTTGTCCGCGCACAGCCCGGGGAAGCGCTCCAGCAGGAAGGCTCGCTTGTCGGGCGTGCCCACCGTGGTGAACACCGTGCAGCCGGCGTGCAGCGCCACGGCGATGGCGGCCTGCCCCACGCCGCCCGAGCCCGCGTGCACCAGCACCGACTCGCCGCGCCGCATGCGCCCGCGCACCGCCAGCGCGTAGTACGCGGTCGCGTACGCCACGGGCACGGTCGCCGCCTCCTCCAGCGACCTGCGAAGGACGTCCGTTTAGCGATCGTCTCTCCTCGTGGAAGAAAAAGAGAGAGGAGTCCGTGTCTCACCATTTTTCGGGAACTTCCCACAGGAAGCTGCGGTCGGCCTGGAGGGTGGTTGCCAGGCCTTGCGCCTCGATCATCCCCATCACCCGCTTGCCGGTGGACGATCGGCCGCTGAATTCGAAGCCCAGGATACAATCCTGTCGATGAGGATACAACATATATTTTATCGTAAAGATGTCACCTGTGCTTCGATTTCCGAAGCGGGATGTCGCAAACTGGAGGCCGATAGACGGGCTATGCGGAGATGCCCGCGATGTCACCTATAGTCTTCGAGTCGAGTACTGTGACCCTTGAAATGACGAACTTTCTGAACTCTTTGAAGACGTTAAGTCCTTAAAAAGTGAGTTGTAAGAGTAAATGTGCGAGTCATGAGAGTGACTGACGTAATTGGTTGCGAACACAGTTGACAATAACATAAATACTGCGGTTGCGTATATAATTGTTACGAGAAAAAGTATACAAATAACTTGTGAATTGTAACGGTAATATAACGGAACTTTTTATTTTAACAATTGATTACTGTACTTTTGTATTTTTGTATCCATATTTCGGCATCCTTTCGAAAAAGAAACAACTATTGCCGATTTAAAATGTATGCATATTCCCCATTACGAGTGTTCTAAAAATAACTTACTAGCCATTCATTCGAATGAAAAATGTCAAAAGGTCACTCGGTACGGAAATATATTGTTTTGACAATTTCAGCGTGTCTATGCATTATGCATTAACGGACCTGCTCCGCGAGGTTGCCGGGCAGCGCGTCGGGCGGCAGGCGGCCCGTGGCGAGCATGATGTCGCGGAAGTTGATGGTGGCGAAGTACACGCTGCACAGCTCCGTGCTCGCCGCGCGCGCGTTCAGCGCCGCGTGCCGCAGGTCGCTCTCGATCCACCGCAGCGACGCCAGGTCGCCGCGCGTCAGCGTGTTCACGTACGCGTGCTCCACCTGTATACCACACGTCATAATACAGTGAATAATATGAGAATAAGAGTTATATATTATCGATATATACATATTTTTATTTTTTATATTTTTATTGAAAGGAAAACTTACAGCTACATTAATTAAAATAGAAATTACTTAGATTCAAAATTAGAGCTAATTACAAGTTTTCACATATAAACGATACATAAGAATAGAAAAAAAGCTCACTTAATATATAAATAAAATAACACGGTAAAATATACAAAGAGTAACAGCACAACAAGCAAGAACGGTGATTTCACTATTCCCGTAAAGCATTAAAAAATTCGTTCGATAATCGTTCACGAATACTCTTAGCGCTGGTGCAAAAGATGTCAATATCGATATTATATTTAGTAATATTATTAAAAGACACCGACGACCTAGGAAGGAAGGAGTTGGCTCTAAATCTGGTGTGGGATAATAATAATACCTGAAGCTGCGCGTCCATGGCGTCGGCGAGCGGCAGGTGCCGGTGAGTACCCCAGGCGCCGGCGCGCAGCACGTTGACGGCCAGGTCCAGCAGCGCCTGCTCCGCGTACATGGCCGCGTCCGGCGCGAACGCCGCGCCGCCCGGCGCGTGCCACACGCGCAGCGCGCGCCCGCCCGCCTCTTGCCGCAGGCACGTGCCCAGCCCGAGCACGCCGCCCGCCTCCGCGCGCGACACGGCGTGCACGCGCAGACCTGGCTCCGCGTCCGCCCGCGCTAGAGCCTCGCGCAGCACGTCGACCCACTTGTAGCTCTCGTCGTCGACGTCGACCACGACCGCGGCGGTCGCGGGCTCGGGGGCGCGGCGCAGCAGCACCAGCTCGCACGTGGCGGCGGTCTGGCGCGCCACGGCCACCAGGCCCGCGCCGGTCAGCAGCGCCTGCGCCTCGCGCTCGCCCAGGGCGCCCCGCGGCTCCTCCAGCAGCAGCAGCCCGCGCGGCGCCAGCGCGGCGGCGAGGTGCGCCAGCACGCCCGCGCCGTGCCGCGACAGCACGTCCGCCGCCAGCACCAGCTGACACTCCGACTCCGGCGCGCCCGCCCGCGCGTCCTTGTTCGTCACCTGCTCCGCGGGAGACATATATTTTACTTTATTTATTTATTTATATTACGAAGGTGTCTGTATTACGAAGGTGTCTGTATTACTAAGGTGTCTGTATTACTAAGGTAATACAGACAGTATTGCTGCTAAACGCAGTACACTAGAGACTATAGAAAGAAAGACAAAAATACAAGAAATTAATATTATGACAACAAGAAACAAATATATATTATGTAAATAATTAATTATTTATAAATGAAATCACGCACTTTACATTCATATGCTAATAGGTGTTAACAAAATATATCAGGCGCGACAGAGAAAAGAGTTTTTGGATTTGTTTGTGTGTGAAATGTATTTTTTGATATTGATAAAGATTTCGGGGCAAATATACAAATAAAAATATAATATTATTACTGTCATCGTGAATTTATAGTTTAAGGAAGATGTAAACAACTTAAAATAAAATAAAAAAATACTATGTGTTTCCCGAATAACATATAAAACATTTAGATGCGATCGACTGTACCTTAATGCCGTGCGGCTGCATGGCGGCGGCGTAGGCGGCGTGTTGCGCGCCGGCGGCGACGCTGGCTTCCGCGCGCACCTGCGGCTCGCCCTCCAGCAGCGCCAGCGCCAGCGGCGACAGCAGCGCCTCGCCCGCGCGGTCCAGCGCCGCCTCCACCGTGCGCAGCTTCACGGAGCCGCAGTTCTCCATCACCAGCTGCAGGCACACGGCCAGCGCGTCGCGCTTGGACCGCGTCGCGTCCTTGCAGGTCGCCGCGCCGTTGTCGTTGGGCACGAACGCGAACCGCTCCAGCTTGGGCGCGGGCTGCGGGTTGGCGCGTCGCGGCGCGAGGTTGGTCTTCAGGCCGCGGAACTCGACGCCGCCGCAGGCGATGACGTCGACGTCGCGGCGCACGCGCACCTCGAGCTCGGCGCCGCCCGCCAGCGCCTGGAGCGCGCGGGCCTGCGCCGCCGGGTCGATGACGGCGCGCTGCAGGCGCGTGGGCAGGTAGAGCTGCCGCGTATCGACGCCGATGATGCAGAACTGCAGCATCGTGTCCATGAACGAGATCCAGTTGTCGTTCCACGCGAGCTTGCCGGCGGTGCCGCGCGCGTCAGACGACACGATCCCGCGGAACGGGCCCTGGTAGTTGTACCCGCGCAGGCGGAGCTCCTTGTAGATGTCGTCGGCCTGCAGCGGCAGCAGGCCGTCCTCCGCGGGGGCGGCGGCGTCGGCGGCGGCGGGCGGCAGGCGCTCCGCGGCGCCGGCGTCGGCGAGGCGCACGCGGCCGGTGACGGCCACGCCGCCGCCCTCCGCCACCTCGAACTCGCCGGTGCCCTCCAGCACGTTGATGAGGAAGCGCACGGGCACGTCGCGGGACACGATGGTCGCGCGCTTGAACTGCACGTTCTCCAGCACGATGGGCGTCTCCTCCGGCTTCTTGTTGTGCAGCTTGGCCATGGTGCGCCACACCAAAGTCTGTGGACGATGAAAAACTTTACCACGTTTCGTTTCAAATTTAATTTAATTTTTTGTTTTTAATGACAGGAAAACTTACACATTACATAAAATAGAAATGACTTAGATTCCAAATAAGAGCTAATTACAAGTTTTCACATATAAAGGATACATAAGAATAGAAAAAGTAAGATAAGATTATATATAAATATTTGCAAGTAATATAGAATTTAGCTTTTCAATAGAATATGTTCCGTCGGAGATGTCCAAAGTCCTTTATTGAAAAAAGTTGTATTTTGTTAGTATAAGTTTTTGAAGAAGTCAAAGATTCCAGCTAATTTGTGTGTAACGATCGTAGCGTTACTTAATTGTCTGTTAATAAAGATTTCATCAAATCAACAAGCAAACGATTGCGGTGTACCTACAAGAACCTACTAATTTGAAGTGTTTGACTAGTTCTGTGTACCTACTAATTAAAAAGAAACTGGCTCATGTTTCAGTACAAAAACTTTAACGTGAGCTTCTGAAAGAATTTTCTTCCTTCGATCCGATTATCTTTACCAAACCGCTGCAAATTTACGTTTCAATTTGAAATGTAATCTTAACTTAGGATGGCGGACGGGTGCCGACTGCGCGGCGACTCACCAGGTAGCCGGTGGCGGGGAACAGCACGCGCCCGTCGATGTTGTGGCCGGCGATGAAGGCGTCGTCGGCCTTGGACAGGTCGTACTCGATGACGTTCTCGCCGGAGCGCGCCGAGCCGTAGTTGGCCACGCTCCACTCCACGGAGTGGTCCCACAGCACCTTGGAGGCCAGGCCGGGCGTGCCGCGCGGCACGGGCCAGGCCGCGGCCGGGTACAGCGCGGCCGTCTGCGGCTGCGCGCCGGCGCCGTACGCGCGGCCCAGCGCGCACAGCAGGTGCACGAGCGCGTCGGGCGCGTCGCGGCGCACCAGCGGCACGTGCGCGGCGCCGGGCAGCGCGCGCTTCAGCACGGCCTGCAGCAGCGCGTGCGGCGCCAGCTCCAGCACCAGCGCGCGCTCGGGCACGTGGCGCAGCGCCGCGGCGAACCGCACCGGCGACAGCAGGTTGTTCACGTGGTAGGCCGCGTCCGACAGGCGCGCTGCAACACGCGCGGAATGCGTTTCGTTTAGTTTATACTACGTAATTAATATACGATACTCCTTCGCTATGTTTTAAAAAGAACTAACTTTTACATAATATCAATTTTATATTGCTAGACTGGCCGACAAACTCAGTACAGCAGCATATGCAGTTAGTAAAATTAGACAATATTCTTTTTCTATTATGCTGTTGGTTTTCCATTACGCCAAAAAAAATGAAAAAGAAAACTCACCGATTTCAGTGTCCCACTTGTCCTCGGGTAGCGAGGACGAGATCCACCGGGCGGAGCGTGGTTTGGGCTCGGGGATGATCTTCTCCAGGCTGCGGCGCAGCTGCGGCGCGGCGCTGGCGATGTACTTGCTGTGGAAGGCGAAGCCCGAGCTGTTGACCCGGCGCGCGAACACGCCCTCCGCGCTCAGCTGCTCCACGAACTTCTCGATGGACTTCGCCGGCCCGGAGATCTGCGACAAGCGTTTATTGTATGTCAATCGTTTGTACCGTATCGCATGATGTGGTGTTGCAGGTGCTACGTGCCCCGGGCGCTCACCGTGACGCTGTCCTTGGAGTTGTGGCAGGCGGGCACGACGTCGGGAGGGCAGCGCTCCAAGCACTGCTCCCACGTCAGCCCCACCGCGGCCATGGCGCCGGGCGCCAGGCGCGCGTCCACGATGCTGCGCCCGCGCCAGTACGCCGCCAGAACCGCCTGCTCCGCCGTCAGCGTCTCGTCGGCGTACGCGCAGCCGATCTCGCCGACCGAGTGGCCGACGATGCCGGCGGGCCGCACGCCCAGCGCGCGCAGCACGTCCACCAGCGCCACCTGCACGGCGGCGATGGAGACGAACGAGTTGATGACGTCGTCGAAGGCCGCGTCCGGCGCCGCCGTGAGCACGTGCAGCAGGTCCACGCCGTGCGGCCGCAGCGCCGCCGCCGAGCGCTCCACGCTGCGCGCGAACAGCGGCAGCCGCATCAGGTCGCGCGCCATGCCCGACCACTGCGACCCCATGCCCGAGAACACGAACCACACCGGCCGCGGCTCGCCGCTCTCCACCTCCTGCGGGACAGGAATTACACTATAAGTACAAAGTGCGGCCAAACACATGTACATGAGTAGACATTATACGAGCGAAGCGACTCACGAAGACTTCCTCGTGCGCGGGCTCGGCGAGCAGGCGGTACCCGCGGTGCGCGTGGCCGGGGATGTTGTGCGCGTGCACGGCTTCCAGCAGCGCGTGCAGCGGCGCGGAGGCGGCGTGCTCGGCCGCGTGCGCCAGCAGCGCGCGTGCCGCGTCCTCCGTGCGGCCCGAGGCCAGTACGAGGCGCGGCGTGTCGCAGCGCGCCGCCGCTGGGCCGGCGGCCGGCGCCGGCTGCGACTCCAGGATGACGTGCGCGTTGGCGCCGCCGAACCCGAACGAGTTCACCGCCACCAGCCCGCCGTCCCAGGCGGTGTTGCGGTCCACCACCTGAAGCATACGAACGAGCACAACTTTAATATCATTTCTACGCATTAACGGGGTGACCGGGGTGAGTTTTCTACCCTACTAATAATTATTATTGAGCTGTGTCGTTACAAAACAAATATATAGTATTGTGTCGTATAATAAAATATTAGTAAAATAAAATACGTAGTACGAATGTTACACATTTGGATGGAAACGGAGCAGCGACAGCGATCGACCCCAAAATAAATAAAATCTTAAATATTTTATCCGAATAAGTAATTAATTTGTCAATTGAAATGGATCTACTATACCTTAATCCTGCCGTCGCTGAGCGCAGGGATGTCCAGGTTGGGCGACTTGTAGTGCAGGTTGCCGGGGATCTGGCCCCGCTCCATGGCGACCACCACCTTGGCGATGGAGCAGAGCCCCGACGCCGGCTCCGAGTGCCCCATGTTCGACTTGACGGAGCCCAGCAGCAGCGGCGCGGCGCGGCCCTCGCAGAACAGGTCCGCGATGGCGTTGACCTCCTGCGGGTCGCCGACCTTCGTGCCGGTGCCGTGCGCCTCCACGTACGCCACGTCCTGCGGGCGCAGGCCGGCCTCGGCGAACGTCTCACGCGCCAGGCGCTTCTGCATCTCGCCGATGGGGAACGTGATGCCCTGCTCCTTGTGGCCGTCCGTGTTGAGGCGCGCGCCGCGCACGGCGGCGTACACGCGGCGCGCGGCGGAGCGGCGCTGCACCAGCACCGCCACCACGGCCTCCGAGCGCACGTAGCCGCGCCCGCTGGCGTCGAACGCCGCGCAGCGCCCCTCCGGCGACAGCATGCTGAGCCGGTGGAAGTTGAGCGAGTTGGCGGGCTTGAGGCACAGGTTGCAGCCGGCGACGACGGCGGCGTCGCAGTGGCCGGCGCGGATGGCCTGCACGGCCTGCGTCAGCGCGAACAGCGAGCTGGAGCAGGCCGTGTCGACGGCGTACGAGGGCCCCTTGAGGTCGAAGGTGTAGGAGATGCGATTGGGGAACATGGCGCGGCAGCAGCCCGTGAGCGCGTAGCCGGTGATCTTGTCGGGATCGGCGGTCCACAGCTCCTCGGTCTCGGAGTTGGACACGCCGACGTACACGCCGGTGCGCGAGCCGCGCAGCTCGGCGGGGCTGAGCCCGGCGTCGACGATGGCCTCGTGCGTGACCTCCAGCAGCAGGCGCAGCTGCGGGTCCATGAGGTGCGCCTGCTTGGCGTGCACGCCGAAGAACGTGGCGTCGAAGTGCGCCAAGTCCTTGAGCTTGCCGTTGCGCTCCGGCAGTCCATGGAGGCCTGCGCGGGAACAGAACAAATATTTTCAAAATATTTATAAATTTTTATTATCATTAATGCTCTCATTTTCCTATTGCGCGGTAACTGAGCCTCTACCTGTGCGCAGGTTCATCGCCAAAGCAAATCTTTCCCGGAAAAAAACAAGTGCAAAGCAGTTTACAGGGAAACAACACTATAATTATATAAGATAGTAATGTTTATTGTTCTAGGGCTTAGGTAGTAGGTATTATGTCCACGGCATGTATTGTCCTGTTGATAACGACCTACCTCCCGCAGGAAAACTGTTATCGCACTTCGTCTTGTACTAGTTAAAACGGAACCCAGTGTGTATAAGACACCACTATTAAACCCAAAAAAAATGCCAGCCCGAACTAATAAGAATAATTGATTTGATTTGATTGACTCGGGGTTGCCGACTGGAGATGATATTCGGCCAACAATAAAATATGATAGCTTTGTAAAGGAAATTAAACTGAATACGTTTTGGCAGATCGAACAATACAATAAACAGGATGAATTATTACTTCAAAGTTCGAGGCAGTTCAAAAATTCAATAAAGTGGTAAATGGACTTACATAATATAATATTATGTAGTTAAGTCTAAGCCTAGTGAGTTTTCGCGAAAAGTGCTCCAAGGAGTCTCGATCTCCAGGGGCCGTATTATGATCTTTTACAATACCAGCCTGGTTCCAGGCAATTCAATAATACGGTCTTAAACTGACTTGTTCTTTTTCATATTTCAACGACATGTTACTCTGAATGGATCCACCCTAGTTTGGGTGTCTGAAAGTGACATTCGGAAGCAAGTCAAGTGTCACGTGTCCGCTGACTAGCTGTCATCATGCAGTCATTATGTGATCGTAATACGAAAATTGTATTACGATCACATAATGACGTAAAACAAATGTTGTATGGCGTAAACTGGCTGGAATTAAGAGCTTATAATAGGCCCCCTGCTCCAGAAATATAAAACAGAATCGGTTGGTGTACAATAAGAAAAAAACACATTCTGTATTATTCCATACCGCCATTCGATAGTGTTGTTAATGAGTGCGCTTCAGGTCTTCCAGGTGCAAGGAAATAACTTTATTAACAAAATTATACATGACATTCTGCTTTTATGTACGAACCGAAAGAAACTGGAATGAGATTTCTTTATCGCTTACGAAGTTCGAAAACAAAATGTATGGGGTTTAACATAAGCTGAGCTAAACGACGATCGACTACGTGATAGCGAACATTATGTCAAAACGCACCTAATAAGAAACAATTTCTGGAAAGTATTCTCATTTACGGAAAATTTGTGAATGGGCTTATTTTTAATAAAATTACATATAGACGAAACCTTCGAAAATAATTTTATTTTCAATACATCTCAAACTGATCAGATGAACTTTTATCTGTTTATCATATTTTGATCCAGTGCCACTCCTAAAGAATCCTAAAGAATTGTTGCCAAATAAAAAATATTAATGACTTTCTCTAATAATATTTTGCTTTTACATTTTTTTTCCTTGGCCGCCAAAATTTATTTCTATACCAGACTTGTACGACTACGGAGTTATTTATATTTTTTCAAATCGAAATTGTTCGATGCGACGACAAACATTTATTACGAATCTACGCTTGACCTCTGTCAATCACTGCAGACTATCGCCCTGCCTCAGTGATCCACGAGTGTATAGGCATAAGGAAAGCGTAGTACCCACTTACAACTAAGTAGGTAGTGTATAGCGGCGGCGGCTACTGCGACACGCGATTGAAATCAAGTCGACAACAATACGAGATAACCGCGATCACTCGCTACTGCTACCGTCTCCCTCAAGGTCACGGGGCAGCGGCCCGAACACTGTGTTAGATCCTTTACAGTACTAAAAGTAGATTATTTTTTAAAGTCTCTTTTTGCACTAACATGGCCGTGAATCGCTTTTTAACACAGTTTTATGCTATTTCCTCGTTTCCTCGACACTACGGACGAGAGAAGAAAATAGATTTACGAGCAAAGCCCTTTAACAAAAGACTGCGGCGGCGCGGGCGCGGGGGGGGATAGCTCGATTAGTTGACAATGGAGGTTCCGGGATGCCGGAGCACCTACCTGGCGTCCAGCGGCGGTCGTCGGCCGTGACCAGGTCCACGCCGGCGAACAGCTGGTCGGCGAACTCGTCGATGTTGTCGGACTGCGGCAGGCGGCCCGAGAGCCCCGTGACCACCACGTCGTCGTCCGCGTGTCCGTTGGTCACCGCGCCCGGCATGTCTGCTGTCTGTAACGGTCGGGGAGTGAGTGCTGGTCCGTGGTCGCGGCGGGAGTGCGGGAGCTCGTGCGGAGCGAGCGGGCGGGCGGACAGTGAGGCTGCGGGCGCGCGGCGCGGCGTTAAATGCGGCGGCGATAACGGGGCGCGGGGTCGCGACCGCCCCGAGTTTCCACCGCCGCGGCGCTATCACAAGGACGCCGAAGGTCGCGGCGCGGACGCACCCTGGCGTCACGCCGCGCCGCCCCAAGTCCGCTACGACCTTTCCCCCCGCCGCCCGTCGCCCGCCGCTCTCTGACCCCGCACTGTTTACTATTTCCATGTTCCTCTGAAAGATCAACGACGCACTTCGGACATTTTTGTGTCAAAAGTCTGTAGCGTTGTTTTTTTATTATATTTACATACTAGCTGTGCCCGCGACTTCGTACGCGTGGAAAAGTGATTTGGGGCAGTGTTATAATAAATCTGTTTTAAATATATGTTTTGGTTATAAAAACTGTCGTTTAGGTATTTAAAAATCTATTTTATAGTATGCTGACAATTCCTACTACCAGCTTGACAAATGACCGTGTATAATTACTATATTGCGAACGGGACTAATTGATAGTACGCTCACATACACGACGAACATCTCTGTACTAACTACTAAGATTTGTATGGATTTTGCGCCGCAGCGACTGCAGACGATGATCGATTCCACGCCGACGCTGCGCTGGTGTGGAGACAATGGTATTAAGTCAGCGCGCCGCAAAATACTGCAGTCTTCACAGTGCGCAAGTCCGACTCGCACTTGCCCGGTTTTTTTATTTATTAATATCCTACGCAAACAAACATGTATGTAATGATTACAAATCACATGGCTGTTTTTATACAGACAAACTGATTTTATACAGAAAAGTAGCAAAATATAGAAAGTCCAAAAGAAAGAAAACAAACCTAAGTTGTACCTAACATAAAAACTAAGAAATATAAATATCGATAAAACATAAATCTAACTTATAGGTATTGACATAACTTTTTTAGTTTAACTGTAAACACAATATATGTTAATAAAAATTCTATATATTATGATAGTTATAGAATACATAATTTGGACAAAGAAGACTATAAAAATGTACAGTAGTAGTAGGCTGTATGAATTTGAACGGACGGAATAAGAACTACTTATAATATTATAGAATGCAACATATTATACATCTATATCTATATCTAGGTATACTTATAATAAAACTCTAGAGGGGTCAATTCTGTACATTGAATATTTTTTCAAAATTCTTATTGGAGATCGACACTGATACCAAAAATGCAATCAATAAATTTTTTGTCTGTCTGTCTGTATGTGCACGCATGGAACAAAAACTACTGAAGGGATTTTAACCAAACTTAGTACGATTGTAGTCCATACTCCTGAGCAGGTTATAGGATATAAAACATAACGCTGAGACACATAGGAGCCGAGTAGTGACGATAAATTTGAAGTTAGTCGAACGAATTTCGACGCGTGTAGACTGCGGGGTGTGCGGGACGCGCGGGGCGATCGCTTATCTACTTACACAGTACACAGCGACGCGACGCAATAGAAACAGTATTTTAACCGACTTTCAAAAAAGGGGGAGGTTTCTCAATTGAACCGTATATATGTTTGTTCGCGGATATCGGGCGTCGGGCGTCGGCGTCGCGACGTCGGGCGTCAGCGTCTCGACGTCGGGCGTCGGCGTCGGGCGTCGGCGTCTCGACGTTGCGAGTCGCGGCGTCGGTGTCGCGGCGTCGCGCGTCGGCGTCGCGCGTCGGCGTCGCGGCGTCGCGCGTCGGCGTCGCGGCGTCGGGCGTCGGCGTCGGGTGTTGGTGTCGCGTCGCGGCGTCGGCATCGCGTCGCAGCGTCGGCATCGCGTCGCGGCGTCGGGCGACGACGACGCCCGACTGGTATTGGTCGCAGCGTAATGTTATATTATAGCCTAAAGCCTTCCTCTATAAATGGACTATCCAACAAAAATATTTTTTCAAATCGGACCAATAGTTCCTGAGATTAGCGCATTTAAACAAACAAACAATTCACATTTCGGGTTTTCGGTTAAGTCAATCAAACACCACGCGAACGAAGTCGCGGGCACAGCTAGTTGCTAATAACACGCTGAGGACCGAATTTCGATTTTCTTAATTAATAATACGAAAATCGATTCTCGGATAACGTATTTTATAAATGTAGGTACTCAACTTTGTTATAATTGCAGTTGGCGTATAGATGTAGCTATTATGGTTCTGCATCTCGCTATCTCTTGTAAGATAGATTTTTATAAGAGAATATTTTATCATTATTATAATATTTGGCAAAAAAAACCTATAATAATCACACTGTTAACACATATCCAGGGAAGGCCGTAAATGGTTAGAATTTAACAAAAGGTAGAATTAACAGTTTTCCCCTGTAACACTGTTTAGTAACTATCAAGATGTTTTAACGTCTAACTTATAAAATAGAAAAAACAAAGAAAAAGAGCAATATATTTAAAAAAAATCTTAGAACTGTTTTTAAGGTTCCGTACCTCAAAAGGAAAAAACGAAATACATAATATCCACACACATATTACACACTTCCATGTCCGTCTGTCTGTCAAGCAGGGCTTGAATAACCGAAAAATATCGGTAAAAACGGTTAACGGTATGACGTCATACCTTAAAATTATGGTAACCTTATATAACGGTACCGCTATTATTTTGGTACCGCAAAATTATGGTATCATAATTTTTTCAGATACCCAAATTTGTAAAATAACGGTTTTATTAGTAGGTACCCTGCTGCCCGCCAGAGTCACGCCGATTGCTTTGGTCGTAGAATCTTGAGTGTTAAAAATTACTGACAGTCGTGCGGAGTGCCCTGCCTGTAACGCAGCGTACTGCGTAGGTACTTAGTTAATAGTAAATTGCTAAATAGTTTTTAGTAAATTACTAAATAGTTTTTATTTAGACAGTTTTAGTTATAAAACTTGGGAAACAGTTAAGTTAAGGATACCATTAAATTACCTATATAACTACCTACTTATTTTAAAAAATTCATAGTGCATGGCAATTATGTTTTATAATGTTTAATTATGTTTTATTGGTGCGTTAAGAGCGTGCATTCAATTTACGACGATGTTTCAGTTTTTCGGTGTTTTTAACTGCCCCTGACATGCATAAAATAACAAAATTAAATAAAACAATTAGAAATATATAAAGATAAACTCTTTGTTTTTGGAATAGTTTTATAAAATTAAAGCTATGTGGTACATTTGAGTAAATTTAAAGATTTCGGAACGCCGAATCGCAAAAATGCCGATTTTAGCTCACTTTGATAAAGAAAATAACAATTAAATCGTTTTAATATAGTTTAATTTCTATTTTCATAAAAGAGATTATAGTCCTTAAATGAAAAGTTGATAAAAAATTAAAAATATATGTATTGTTAACTGCATAAAAAATCTTTTAAAAATGTCATAATTTACGTTTTTCAGTGCAGTATTTCTACTGGAAAAACTAAATTTCTTCGATGATATTATTTTTATAATTAATAATTATACTGTTGGTAACTTGACGCTATTTTTTATTTAATTAAAATCCGATGTTTAAACCATTATTCAATTTTTTAAAAATTACTTGTTTTCAACCAAGCGCACGCGTCATGTAAATCGTGATCTATTTAGTATCCGCTGAGAATTCGTGAGGGAAGGACTTGTCGCTCTGCGCTGGACCGTCAACGTATAAAGGTTCACCGACCTGGTCCGCTCATAGACATGTAGTGCGACTAAGCAGAATTGACGCTTTGACGAGCATTAATATTTTTATGAGAAATGGGGAAAATTTACAGAGATTATATTATTATGTCGATTACAAAGTTCATAATATATATAAAAAAAAAACATTAAGAGGTTACCACAAAAAAGGTGTGTAATGTGTTCAGAGTTTATTTATAAAATATAGAATTTATATAATAATCATCATCAGCCCCTGTGTGTCTGTCTTTCATATCGTAGCTCCTAAATGCATTACAGATTTTGATGCGGTTTTCTTTAGCAGAAAGCTGGTGTGGTTTATATATTTAAAAATTATACTAATCATCATCAGCCCCTGTGTGTCTGTCTGTAATATCACAGCCCCTAAATTAATCAAAAGATTTTGATGTCAATTTCTTTAGTTGAAAGCTGATGTGGTTTATATATTTAAAAATAATACTAATCATCATCAGCCCCTGTGTGTCTGTCTGTAATATCACAGCCCCTAAATTAATCAAAAGATTTTGATGTCAATTTCTTTTGTTGAAAGCTGATGTGGTTTATATATTTAAAAATAATACTAATCATCATCAGCCCCTGTGTGTCTGTCTGCTTTAATGTAACTGTCATCAATATAACCGAGTATCTGGGGGCATGGCAGTGCTTCTGTCAACTTGAGCATGGCCGTACCATCAATTTCTCGAAGCAGTTTAGGCCACTTTCAACTCCCTATAACTTTGTTGTGGATTAAAAGAAGCCTGCATTTTTAGTTACTAGGAAAGCATTGTATAAACATAATATATTTCAAATGTTATTCAATTTGAAACAGAAGTTAAATAATTATAACTTGTCAAACTTCTTAGTTTTGTCACTGACTCAATCACTCACTGACCGATCATCAAAAGTATTAGGCACTTCTAGCAGACATAGAAGCTTTAAATTTGGAATACAAGTAGTGTTTAGTGTATAAATAAAGGAAAAACCTAAAAAAATATTTCTAGAATTATCTAGACTAACTAACTGCATAATTAACTTTGTAATGTCATATAAATGTATAGGATTACAAAGCTATATTTGCCCTTTTCACAAAAACACGCGTTTAGTAAATCTTCTACAAAAAGAACTGAGATCCCATCAAAAACATATCTTGTAAAAATTGCCAAGTCTCGCTACTTAGTTCTTCTACAGTAAAAACTTGTGAGATACATGTTATGCCAAGTAGGGGTTAGTCGGTTGGTATAACAACATCTTATAGTGATCACAATCAATATTATTTTGGAAAGCATTGGCACTTTTTACAAGTTTTTTTTTATATGGGTTATCCTTTTCATTTCCAATAACAAAATATAGCATGCGCACTGCCTTCTTGAAATGGTCAGACTTCAAACAGCTGCTATGCTCTGTCCTGTTCTATTGCAGGGGATGGTTGGTTGGGACCTCTCAGTCGCACACAAGTTGCACCAATATTTTATTTTTCAAATTTCGCAGGTAATCCTAAACCACCGTGTTTTTAATAAAATAATCTTTAATTTTATTTAATTTTCATTCAATAATCAGACGGTTGCAAAATGCTAGTATAGCTTACCTGTTTGTGCCTGGCTACCTAATAGATGTGACAGGAAACAATTTTTCAGTGACAACATTTTTGTCACTGAAAAAAGCATGTCCATCCCGACTACCCACTAAAATTAGTATTTTAGTACATTTTACAAGTGGGTCAGTAAAATATTTAGGGACAAACATTTCTGGACATCAAAGATGAAAAATAAATAACTTGGTATATTTTTATAAAAATTAGGTTGTTGAATTTTTCATTCTCATTACTTACTTATCCTAAATTATAAATGTGAAAGTTGGTTTGTTTGTTCATGTGTTTGTTTGTTACTTCTTCACGTCTCATCTACTGAACCAACCACCATGAAACTCTTTTCACACAATCATCGCGCGAAAGTTGTTCCCGACGGTTCGACAGTAACGCGGACTGAGCCGCGGGCGATTACTAGCATGTCGAGTATGTATAATTTGTATTTTATAACTTAAATACCATTTAATTTTATAGAAGTATTGAAATGGTAGGTAATATTAAATATAATTAATTATAGGTAATTCATTAGGATTAAAGTATCAATATTACTTGCACGCTCTACCTACGCTCGACCTAGCGTTAACCCACACATGCGTGTTGTTTTGCGTCTGTGTGAGTCGATATCGGCTCTCGCGGCGATTTCGAGTTGATGAAATTTGATTGCGCGCTCTTAAAATACTATCTACGTTAGTTAGTAGACGACTTGTAACATACCTTAACATTTGTTTCACAACCAGGAATTAAACATTTGGAATATTTAGTTTCTTTATCATACGTAAAGTATGCGTAAACTGCGTTCTTACGCTTCCTTCCCATGACTGTGAATTAGTTATCTATGGACGCTCCACACCACGTCAATCGGGCCCTGTGCTAAGTATCCGAAGAACTTGTGTTACAGGTACCAGACAACGGAAATATATTTAATACTTTTGTAATATACACATATTTAAGATTTTTATTATATTATACACAAATCTAATACACATCCATTACCCAGAAACATTGAAAACTTTTTGTTCCCTCGGCGGGATTCAAACCCGCGACCTCTCGCTCAAAGACCAAGACGCTCATCCACTGCGCTACGGAGGTTGCCGAAATAATAGTTAATAATATATTATAAATAAGTTAAAGTTAATAATATATTATAAATAAGTTAGCAACGTAACACGACGTGTAAACTGCAACGAAATTAGCGAGCGAATGAAAGATCAAGGAATAGCAAATTGCAACGAATACCACTAATCCCGTATTGTGCAAGTCTTGACATTAAAACTGTAAAGTTTCGAATTGACAACGCCGCGCCGCGTCAGTGCGTGCGACGTTGCCGCGTTGCTCTGAAAATTTTTTCGGTACCGAAATGATTTCGGTTACGGTAGTGATAAAATATAATTATAATGAGGTATAACCATACCGTAAAATAATAAAGGTATATATCGTTATTTTGCGATACCGCAATGGTGAATTTCTACCGTTTTGACCAAACCTTTAAATTATAGCGATATCGTAATTTAGTACCGGTATAATACCTTTATATCTGTACCGCTTTCAAGCCCTGCTGTCAAGGCCCTTTTACTCAGAAACGCGTAAAGGTATAATTAAGATGAAAATTATATAAAATACTCAGGATCTGTTCCTTGAAGTAGTGAAAAAATCAGACTTTTTAGCCAATGCAATCAAAAGCTACAGTCGCTTATGTCGCTAAATTTCGTCATTTTAGACACTCGCAAGGGAATCAAAACCTAAAGGGTACTTCCCGTGAACTTAAAATCATAAAATTTGAAACCAAGCAACGTCTAAAACCATATTACGTTTTTAGTTACATTATATAGATAGGTAATAAAAATATTTAGATTTTTTAAAACTTAGTACCGTTTTGTCATGAATGTATTTAATTGAAACTTATATCAAATACTCAGGTCTCAATATGTCAATCAGGTTTGGTATGGAGCTCTCGGTGCGCAAGGCCAACTCGCACTTGGCCGGTTTTTATTTATTTATTTATATTACATTTCTAACTAATAAATATGTACATACAGTACCTACTTGTCACAGAGGACTTTACAGTAAAAGTACTAACTGATTTTATACAAATAGCTTTCGTAATAAAGAAACTCAAAAAAAAAACTTAGATTGTCCCCAGCTTATAAAACAACTAACAAATATAAAGTCACCCCCGCCGGCCCCCGCAGCCGCGGTGCGTTTGCTGCGAATAAAATTTTAAGCGGCGCGCGGATCCCGGGCCCGGCGCGATTCCTACAAACGTCCAGCAAGTACGACATGATCTTTTTAAATTGTCATAACTTTTTTATTTATGAACCGATTTACATAAAACAAACACTAAATGTTAAATGAAACTTGCCGCAATATATTACTGAAAAGTACATCTTAATTGGATAAGCCGTTTCTGAGATTAGCGTGCACAAACCCACAGACAAACAGACAAACAGACAAAAAATTCAAAAATCATAGTTTTGGGTACTATTGCGTAAATAAAGGTCCCCTATATTATTTTTTCTCAAATATCTTCAATGTACAGACACGACTCCTCTACAGATTTATTATATGTATAGATTACTTATTATATTTTTTTTTTGTAAATTCTTGAAAAATACACTTTTAAATGAATTATATAAAAAGGATTATTTTCAACTTTTTTGTTGTTGAAGATGGTTTTTTTAAGTAAAAGATGTCGATAAAGTAAACTATCAGTCCATCCGTTTGATAGCTACGATGCTACGGACACACTGACGGACAGACATACACATTTTTAACAACACATTATTTTTGTATCGACGACGGTCAATAATAAATGCGAAAGTAAGAAACTCCCAAATTAGCCGTACTTCATGCATCACAAAACGACAATGTTCATAAATAAAAAATAACAAACTCGGCCAAACTATGTTAAACTTTTAGGCGACATGGGGCAGCTATTGCCTGGAATAGAAAAATTATCACGTAAATTGCATCATTAATCTCAGCGTAATCGAAGTACATGAGTAAAATGACATGACATACAATAAAAAAGCCGACTGAATTTAGAACCTCTTCTTTTTTTGTAAGTCGTTTAAAAAGTCTGCCGAGGTACTATAATCTGGGGGCACGGGAGTGCCCCCGTCAAGACGAGCCAAGCGAAGCGCAAGGGCACTACCTACCTTTTCTCGAAAGGCTTCGTCGTTTTTTTGAACTCTCATAATTTTGCTTTGGATGATGCTACATAGTTGAAAATTTCAACATATAATGACACCAGTAAAAACATGAAACATACAAAGTTTCAATGTTGTAGCTATTATACTTTAGATTTTATCAATGTCTAAAAACCCCAGATTTCGTCACTGACTCATTTATAGATCATCAAAATTCATAAGGTACTTCCTGACGTCCTAGTAAGCTGATATTATTTATGTAAGCTGTTATTGCTACAAAACCAACAAAAAAATTATTAAAATATAATGCCGCCATTTTGAATCCAACATGGTGGACGGTACAAAATGGATGTTTAATATGTTTATTATACGGATATGATCTAAAGATCATAGATTATGTATTAAAATACATAAGAGAAATATTATATTATACAATATTATACAAGTACATTAAAAAAAATAAGACCTACTTTTTGTAGGACCGATAATCGGTCAGATTTTTGCTCCTTATTATTTCCAACCGACTTTATTTATTTGAGTGCGTTGCACTACAGCTGCTATCAGTATGTTCTATTTTATTCCGATTATTAATCGGTGACCGACTTTTTGTAAATGAAAAATATATCTATGAGAAAATTAGTTTTTTATCCACTTATTTAAAATTAAGTATTATTTATTTAGTAAGTAAAAATTTGGTAAGAATTAACAGGCAGCAAGTAGTAATTTGTTGTCATCATCAGTGTTTGTGAACAAAATATTACGTCGATCACTTGAAATCGGTCCGGCTTATGCTCTCGCTGGTGTTACAGTGACGTAATTATTGAGTTTAGAGGGAATCTTACGTAAAAACCGTTCGACACTTCGATAGCGCGATTTAGGTAGCTAACAGCGCAATCTATGTTTGGAACTGTGAAACATCTAAACACACATATCAACACATTTAACAGACGGTAAGGTTATAATGATAACAATAAACGAAAATATTACACGATCAATGTATAAATAATTTTAGTGTTTAATCTTATGACTATTAACATAATAATAATATGATTTTTAACACGTCACGTCATGACGTTTAAAGATGACCATAATCAAAAGAAAACCTTATAGCTATTTTTCAAAAATAAAAAAAAATATTTTTTTTTCCTTCAAAAATGCTAAGTTACACTTAAGTGAATGCACTTAGCATAAGTTTATAAGAGCCGTACAAGAATTAGTACCTCTAGTGACCAACAGATGGCGGTGACCGTCGTCTACATACAATATTATTATAGACTTACTGTACCTATTATTTTAATAAGTATCAACATGCTTTATTAAAGGCAATCTCCCTCGTATAGGTAATTCTCAAATTCTCGAATTATTAGTGTTGAATTTATACTAGTGGCATCCTAGAATATAATATTATCCAAATAAGAAGTTTCACTCCAGCAATAAAATAATGTATATTTTATAATTTATATATAATATAATTATAATATAATAATATAACAAATAAAGAAATATGGACGAGGCATTTAATTGAAAATCCGCCTCTACCTCTTAAAAATTGCGGTGAAAGTTTATTAAGTACACGGTATAATATTTACGGTGACATCAGTCGACGTCACTAGGCGTCACTAGGCTAAGGCGCTGACTGTTCTATTATAGTAAAGTAAAGGCCAGGGGTCAAAATAGTTTATCTTTAAATTAAAAAAAGTCCATTAACACACGCTTACAAAAATAAATGAAATCCCACCAAAAACATTTTCATGTAAAAATGTTGTCAAGGCGAGCCTACACAGCTTACCCTGTGAAAAAGTTATCAGATATCGTATAAAACCAAGCTCTACACTACACCTTAATCAAAATCTATCAAAAAGTGGTTAGATCTCATGTAGAACCAAAATTCTTGATCTATGCACCCTTACTTCACCAGGCTTAACTTCAATTACGCTGTATTGCAGTTAAAACGTGATACTTGACCGTTTTGCTACCGTTACGAACATTTCATACGAATTCATTAATCGTGTGCGAAATAAAACGGCCAAGCATCACGTTTTAACTGGAATGTAGCGTAAGTGAAGTTAAGCCTGGTGAAGTAAGGGCGTATAGATCAAGAATTTTGGTTCTACATGAGATCTAACCACTTTTTGATAGATTTTGATTAAGGTGTAGTGTAGAGCTTGGTTTTATACGATATCTGATAACTTTTTCACAGGGTAAGCTGTGTAGGCTCGCCTTGACAACATTTTTACATGAAAATGTTTTTGGTGGGATGAACTTATACATGAATTATACCTCAAACTATAGACAAAGGAAAAATCTATATAAATAGTCAACGATTTTCACTTGTCTTTACCTAGTTTTTGGAAAATTGACATACGAAAACGATAAATGAAAAGTCGAAAGATATTAATAAAATGTGGACATGTAACACGTAGTAGTAGCTTTAATTTGAGTAAAATATATTTTACATAGAATGGTCCCATATTTTTAATTTTATGAAAATTTTTGTTTTACTTTGAACTTATGAGTTTTTCACTTTCGCATTTATAATAATTGACACTCGACACAAAAAGGAGTGTTATAAATATGGATATAATATAAATATGTACGATGAATTGATTTATCCTACTGTAGTTTACTTTAGTGACACTAAAAAATAAGGTACTAGGTTTAATAAAAACCGTCTTTGAAATCCGTGTCAGCAATTGTGAATTTGCTACAGCTATCAGCAACTTAGAATGTTGTTCTTTAGCTGACACCGACTCCAAAAGGAACATTAAATAAAAATATATAAGTATCTACTTTTTACCTATTGAAGTCGGTTTTTTAATCTATTTTTTTTTGCACAAAAGCATTTATGGCACGTCTTTGTTAGGAGTGTTACCATATATGTAGAGCGTCAATGCGAAAAAAAAATTATCCTTTAAAAGTGCAGGTACTTCCTTTGATATATTAGGTATGTACTATGTAGTTGCAGATATTACTTCTAGTCTTACATAATAAGAATGTAAGAGTAGAAGTAATCTATTTATTCCAGTTTAAAAAACAGCACAACGTATGTTGGGTACAAATAGTAGATAAAAAAATTGCAGTAGGTAAATGAAAACACAATAAAAGTTGTTCAAATTGGATAGTATTATTAATTGTATTAGTAGTATTATTATAAATAACGTATTAAGTATTATTTATAATAGAATGCAAATTATTATCACTTATATTATAACAATAAGATAATATTATATCGTGCATCACGCTGAACTTTACGTAAGTGTTTTAAAATACTCGTATGTTGTTTATTTATGTAAGTACCTACTATAGCCTGAGATATGCGGTATCCGCTGTGCGCTTAGGCGGTGGTGGGCTGGTGGCAAACAGCATTAGTCCTACATCCTACATCATCTGGGGGCACGGCAGTGTCCCCGCCAAGTTGAGTTTTCCTTCTGTTGAGATCCTTTTGTCGAAACAATTCAGGCCATTCTCGAACCCTTATAACTTCGTTGTTGGTAAAACTATAACCCTGCATTTTTGCATACTAATTATGGATTGTACAAACACGGTATATTTAAATTTCAGACAATTTCAAACATAAGTTTAAGAATTATAACTTGTCAAACTTTAAGAATTTTATCTTGTCTTGTCAAACCTTGTCAAACATCTTAATTTTGTCACTGACTCACTCACTCAATCGATCATCAAAAGTATCAGGCTCTTCTAGCAGACATAGAAGCTCAAATTTGGAATACAAGTAGAGTTTAGTGTATAAATAAAGGACAAACGGACATGACATACAATAAAAAAGCCGACTGAATTTAGAACCTCTTCTTTTTTTGTAAGTCGTTTAAAAAGTCTGCCGAGGTACTATAATGAACTTATACATGAATTATACCTCAAACTATAGACAAAGGAAAAATCTATATAAATAGTCAACGATTTTCACTTGTCTTTACCTAGTTTTTGGAAAATTGACATACGAAAACGATAAATGAAAAGTCGAAAGATATTAATAAAATGTGGACATGTAACACGTAGTAGTAGCTTTAATTTGAGTAAAATATATTTTACATAGAATGGTCCCATATTTTTAATTTTATGAAAATTTTTGTTTTACTTTGAACTTATGAGTTTTTCACTTTCGCATTTATAATAATTGACACTCGACACAAAAAGGAGTGTTATAAATATGGATATAATATAAATATGTACGATGAATTGATTTATCCTACTGTAGTTTACTTTAGTGACACTAAAAAATAAGGTACTAGGTTTAATAAAAACCGTCTTTGAAATCCGTGTCAGCAATTGTGAATTTGCTACAGCTATCAGCAACTTAGAATGTTGTTCTTTAGCTGACACCGACTCCAAAAGGAACATTAAATAAAAATATATAAGTATCTACTTTTTACCTATTGAAGTCGGTTTTTTAATCTATTTTTTTTTGCACAAAAGCATTTATGGCACGTCTTTGTTATGAGTGTTACCATATATGTAGAGCGTCAATGCGAAAAAAAAATTATCCTTTAAAAGTGCAGGTACTTCCTTTGATATATTAGGTATGTACTATGTAGTTGCAGATATTACTTCTAGTCTTACATAATAAGAATGTAAGAGTAGAAGTAATCTATTTATTCCAGTTTAAAAAACAGCACAACGTATGTTGGGTACAAATAGTAGATAAAAAAATTGCAGTAGGTAAATGAAAACACAATAAAAGTTGTTCAAATTGGATAGTATTATTAATTGTATTAGTAGTATTATTATAAATAACGTATTAAGTATTATTTATAATAGAATGCAAATTATTATCACTTATATTATAACAATAAGATAATATTATATCGTGCATCACGCTGAACTTTACGTAAGTGTTTTAAAATACTCGTATGTTGTTTATTTATGTAAGTACCTACTATAGCCTGAGATATGCGGTATCCGCTGTGCGCTTAGGCGGTGGTGGGCTGGTGGCAAACAGCATTAGTCCTACATCCTACATCATCTGGGGGCACGGCAGTGTCCCCGCCAAGTTGAGTTTTCCTTCTGTTGAGATCCTTTTGTCGAAACAATTCAGGCCATTCTCGAACCCTTATAACTTCGTTGTTGGTAAAACTATAACCCTGCATTTTTGCATACTAATTATGGATTGTACAAACACGGTATATTTAAATTTCAGACAATTTCAAACATAAGTTTAAGAATTATAACTTGTCAAACTTTAAGAATTTTATCTTGTCTTGTCAAACCTTGTCAAACATCTTAATTTTGTCACTGACTCACTCACTCAATCGATCATCAAAAGTATCAGGCTCTTCTAGCAGACATAGAAGCTCAAATTTGGAATACAAGTAGAGTTTAGTGTATAAATAAAGGACAAACCTAAAAAAAAATATAATAGGATTACAAAGTTATATTTGCACTTTCCGACAAAAACACGCGTTTTAGTTAATCTTCTACAAAAAGAACTGAGATTCAATCAAAAACATAACTTGTAATAACTTAGTTCTTCTACCGTAAAAAGTTGTGAGATACATGTTATGCCAAGTAGGGGTTAGTCGGTCGGTCTAACAACATCTTATAGTGATAATCTATATTCTATACTAATATTAAAAAAAGAGTTTGTTCGTTTTTTTTAAATTTAAACGCGCTAATCTCGGGAACTACTGGTTCGATTTGAAAAACTATTTTTTTGTTGGATAGTCCATGTATAGAGGAAGGCTTTACGCTACATAACATTACGCTCCGACCAATAGGAGCGAAGCGTCAGTGAGAAATGTTGCAAAAACGGTACTCACTGAAAATCAGCGTTGCAAATTTTATTTGCAGCATATGCTGAGGGCACCAATTTTGTAAAATTATATTTTTTGTTACATTAAGTATGTTTTTGTGTATATTTTACCAAATAAATTTTCTTTCTTTCTTTCTTTCAAAAATGGGGAAAGTTATTCACATTTGGGAACTTTCGTTGCGTGCATTGCATAAACGGTTTATGTCACTCAGAAACCACGCGGCGAACGAAGTCGCGGGCACAGCTAGTAATTAATATCATTAATGATCTTTTATGTTTTAAATAAATAGTAGATTGACTTGGCAATCACACTAAATAATCTGATTTAATATGACTTGTGAGATAAATATTATATTGTTTTCAAGCGATTGCCAAGTCAATCTACTTATTTATTTAAAACATGAAATAAGTTAATACCCAACCAAATAATTAGTGTGCGGGACAAACCACGAGACAGGTATTATAGTCAGTAGTCAGTAGTCACACCCGACTCACGCGGGAAGCCCGCGGAACAGCGGAGGAAAACAACAACAAAACAACAGCGGTGTTGTTCGGGGGCATTCCGATTTGACGCCATGGGGATGTGGAACATCTGAACAAGATGTAAATTAAATGACTGATAATACTTTAGGGTGTGTATGTGTCTAATATGTAGAGTTTACTGTGAAAGCACCAGCGCTGAAAGACATACTTTGACTTTCATGTTTCTATGAGAAATGCCCCAACATAATAAGTTTTCCCATACAATAGTTTTAAAAAAAAGTAACTGTTTCAGCGCTGGTACTTTCACAGTAAACACTATACACTGGACCCATACACTCCCTAAAGTATTATCGCTCGTTAATATGACAGCCTGTATAACACACTAATCTTAAGCGGGTTAATAATAAAAATATTTTACATCCTACACATTATTAGGGTTGAGCTATTATAAACGTCATGTTCCTTTTGGTTCTGAACGCATCAGCCCCCCAATAATTACGTAACATCGGTGGCTTACCAGATTCGCTTCTGGAAATCAACTATCACTCTGACGATTTAAAAAGTTAAAACGTCAAAATTTCGACATTTCAACTTTTTAAAATCCAAAAAATGTTTGGAATCGTGTGAAAATCGAGAATTAAAGATACGCAATCTCTGCTAGAGTATTGTTTTTAGAATAGGCTTGGAATAGCCCGTTACCGTAGATCATAATATTATAGTATGGATTATCCTTAGCAGTTAGCGACGATTTCCCCTCTAGGCGAGGTACAAGATTAAAAATCTAGCGCAACCATAAAAACTAATTCCAAAATCAATTTTGACCATTCAGTGAATTACGTCCATTACTGTTCCGCAAAAAATCCATTTGTAGAATCTCAAAATATGAAATATTGATTTTCATTTTATATGATTATCGTATATTTCTTTTTAAATAAGATTTTAATGTAATCATCACAAATTCCCGAGGTATCGATGCGCGGCGTGCAGATTAATGTAATCATCACAAATTCCCGAGGTATCGATGCGCGGCGCAGATTAATCAGCTCGATTTTTGTTTTTCTGCGGTCTATTTTGACAGTTCTTATATTTTACGCACCCATCCCATCCCACTGTATACTTTAAACCAGTGGTATAAGGGTCAGATTAAATTAAAAGATGTTCTCGCTTCTTACGTCTTTTGTAATATGAACGTGGAAGATATGTTTGTGTGCAAAAAGAACCTCGTGTTCTAAGTGTGCGTTTGTAATGACTAATGACACGACCCTCCCCGCACCAAAATTGACAATGTTTTGTTAGAAAATTTTCGTGCGTCACTTATCCATGAATAATGAATATTATATAATCTAAGTTTACAGGTATTTAAGTTTTAACTGGCATTGCCGCGCTACCGTGTTATTATTATTATAAATTCGAATTAGCGAAAAAACGAAAAGCGCAGAATTTAAATAGGCATTATAATAAAATTTAATTTGTATTGTTCTACGATTCTATTACATACTAGAATTATAATAATAGTATTATTATACTCGCCGTTTAAAATATATAAATAAGATGTTTATATTTCGTACGTCGAAAGAATAGAAGAAGAAGTGACACGTCACACGGTAGCGTTTCGCGAAATAATGTAAGTAAACAAAGTAAGTCGTTACATAAGCGGACGGCACGCGGGGTCGGCGTGGAGATAGTCACGCTGACGATACGCGGGTCGGGGTTCGGGGCCGGCGGACACGAGCACGCCAGGTGCGTCCCGCGGCGTGCTGGCGAGCGAGTCCGACGCGCCCCGGGCACGCCAGGTGCGTCCCGCGGCGTGCTGGCGAGCGGGACCGTCGCGCGTCCGGCACGCCAGGACCATGCGTCTTGTAGACTAGGAACCACAGCTAGGAACCATAACTTTATTTAGTGAAAAGGTTCCGCGCCCCCTAACTGACTTAGAGAGTACTACAAAGTACAAACCTACACTACAAAAGCTATTGGCCAGATTCCATAACATAAGCGAATATTATTATGTAATTTTTATTCTCTACATTTTGCTCGTGAGCATCAGTTGCAACTTGCAAGCGAGATGCGACGCGCCGCGCCTCATATAACTTTCTAATATGGCCATTGGAAATTTTGTTAAATTTACTATGCACAAACAGAGAAGAAATAGTAGGTACTTTGATTGCAAGAGATCGATTAGCGTGTTCGCGTCTCGGTGTGAACTTCTGTTACGTACAGGCTACGGGCTACAGGTTATCATGGGACCTCGTTATC
Organism: Celastrina argiolus; assembly: GCA_905187575.2. Classification (NCBI taxonomy): domain Eukaryota; kingdom Metazoa; phylum Arthropoda; class Insecta; order Lepidoptera; family Lycaenidae; genus Celastrina; species Celastrina argiolus. The sequence continues at coordinate 357,263 of LR994591.1, read as the reverse complement.
AGGTGAACTTCAACTGTGCAACGAACAGCCGCGCGCGAATTAATATCGATTTATCTGATGCGGTACTGCAGACTTGACTAGTGACTACCGAGACAGAACTAGCGTGTTAGTTGTTACGCTGATCAGCCTGCGACGGGCCTTCACCCTTCATCATTCGTGTATGATCTGGATTCCGAATCATTCCAGTCTTATCTATGTACCGCTGATCTCGTACCATCGGTCACCATCCATCACAAACTACCCCACTTTTTCTGTTGACAGCGGAAAACTACTTTAACAACAACACAATCGCAGTTTCACGTCAACTTTGTACGCACGTGAATAATATTACACTTATATTTTTAAATGAACATTAAAACAAAGATTTATAGCGATTTTATCTATTAACAATTGGTATTTTTTGTAGTAATTTTTAATTACGTACATTTAACTACATAATTTATATTATTAATACTTGAATTTGTTGAACATAGTTAAAAAGCAATGACAGGTATTGTGAGTGTGACACAGAAATCGTAGGAAAGAGTTGTCTAGAGCTTTAGTATTGAGGAGATAGTATAACGAGTTCCTTCGTGCTCTAAGTGATAGGCATCATTTATAGAAACGACGTTCAGAAAACATTTTTGTAAAATTTATTCTGAATAAAAAATTTTGACTTGACTTGACTAGTGGTTTGGAGCCTAGCTCTCGGAGCCCGAGGTGGTGGGTTCGAGTTTGGTAAGAACAATGCAGGCGTAACCAAACTAGAAAACCACCTGATTGATGATTGTCTGACAAGAAAGATGATCCGTGCATCGGATGAGCATTTAAAAAGTCGGTCCTGCGCCTGATCTCCCGCCAGTCGTGTCGGTTATCACTGGGCTACGAAGGAAAGGAAGAGAGAGTTTCGATGTATTGTGCACGCACTTGGGCACTATAAAGCAGCCACCGTCGCCGAAATCAGTGTGGGTGGCATTATTATTATTATATAAAGTGTTACAAGTCCACTTGATGTTTTATTTCAATGATTTATATAGGTACAAACGTAAACTAGGTAGATACATAATGTTATGTAGTAATATTGCATGTTTTTTTTTCCTATTCTGCCTCGAGTGCCACTACTCAACACTTTCAGTCCAGTCTGTGGTCTGTGTAATTACCACGCAACTTCGGATAGCCATTGTTATTATTATAATTACCTAGATAATAATCTAAAGTAACTTATTATCTACTATGTGCTAAAGTGAATAAAGTTACGACCCGACTACGTATATTATTATAGCCTATTTTACCCACGCTATTATTCATAATAGGTTGGGGGAAAAGTCTTTTCGCATTATAGTGTGTATGAACTTGTCATAAAATCTCTTGGGCTATACCAATTGCATCTGGCTGATTTTGGTATCATTAAAAATGTTTAATTTTACCGAAGACAATTCCAAATTCAAATTAGGTAGGTAGGTACTAATAAATGTAAGATTTTCATTTGTTTTTATTATTGTTAAAATGAGTGATTCTAATTCGATACATTTTTAAACTTTTTTACAAAAAAGGTAAAAATGCAACACAAGCCGCGAAAAAAAAATTGTGTATGGACCGAATGCAGTATCTGTGAGAGTAGCGCAAATTTGATTACCAATCCGGAAATTTTGATATCAAAGATGCACTTCGCTCTGGTCGCCCTGTTACAGACAAAACTGAGCAAGATCAGCATATTAGTAGTTACGTTGTAGCTGAAGAACTGGGGATTGACCACAAATCGGGTTTGGCCAATTTGAAAATAGCTGGGTACACAAAAAAGTTAGATATTTGGGTGCCTCATGAGCTCACTGAAAGAAACCTAATGAACCGTGTACTGGTTTGTGATACTTTATTACGACGTAATAAAACCGAACCATTTTTAAAGAATCTGATAACTGGTGATGAACCAACGAGATGGCAAAAAGTTATCAAACAACATGACACCTATATACTTTAGTCAATTGTAAATAAACTTTATAAAAAAACCTTTTGAATTTTTATAAACCTTTTGAATATGTACATATTATGAAATGCCAAGAAACTTTTCCCCAACCTAATATTATTTTTCCTTTTAACTATAAATTAAAGTCATGTACCATTATCTGTAAACGATAAGAACGATAACCGCTTATGGTGATGCCATCCACTACCGGCCTTACCACCCAGATTGGTATGTGGGGTGAAGCCGGAGCCCCATGTCACCCCATGCTGTACCAGTACCTCCGGTGTACTTACCAGTTATACTCAGTACTCAGTAGCCCCCAAGTATGGCCTTTACACCTCAGATAACGAACTAGATTCAATTAAAAATAATAACTTTTGTATAGTTAATTTCCATTTTGGACCTTTGTCCAAAATGGAAATTAACTATACAAAAGTTATTATTTTTAATTGAATCTAGTTCGTTATCTGAGGTGTAAGCATCTTTATGCTCCTAGCCCTACATCGTACAAAACACTCGGTGTAGGATATCGACTCGCTATTATCCTAGTTTTGTCATTTCAAATGCAAAAAGAAATAATAAGTAGGTATGTTAATTATATAATGAGATTGAATTTTAAGTGAATTTTAAGACAGTATTATCTCTTCATTTCAAATACATGCAAACTTGAATGATTTAATATATTATTAACCTTAAACCTAACTGCGTAGCTCCTCCAAGCTAATTATGTAATCACTAATGACTAGGTATAACGACTGCAAGATGAACTTCGAGAGTAAAACTTATATTTTGTTTTTCGTCGCTACTCTAGTGTGCGTACTCTGAAGTCATGTCGGTAAATATTCGTAATACGTCAATACTACTCAATAGTCATCCACAACTCAAGGCTTTCGTCACTTGTCTGCTGTCGCACGAGTATTTTGTACTTCTAAACCCGGAAAAGATACATTATATCACTCCGAACAGGAGAAATACAAAGAAAAAATAATCATAAACTAGCTGACCCGTGCCCGCTTCGTCGAGCATAAAAACAGTATGCGATGAACCGTTAAAGCCTTCCCGGGACTTCCACGAATATTTCAAGACTAAAAATAGCCGAATCGGTTCAGCCGTTCTCGAATTTTACCGAGACTAACGAACAGCAGCAAACTCATACCACTATAAAATAGGGAACATTTTTTTAGCTCTGTATTGTTTATTTGTCTACGTTTAGCTTATGTAAAGTTGATGTAAAGAGTATTCAGCACATTATCATTGCGACTTGCGAGCTGGCCGAGTGGCCAGGGATTACTGGCCACTCGGCTAATGGTTATTGTGGGCCAGTGACCACGACAGTACAAGACTTAAAGTGATGGTAGGTACTTATATGTTGGTCAATGCAATGTTACATCTGAATGATTTGTTTAATGTTTACGATGACGCCACATGCCCTCTGCCGGAATTAGCGGACGATCAGTAGTCAGTAGTCCAGTACCCGAGCGAGATAACAAATAAATCGATAACCTCGGAGAAAATCAAATGAAACTTTTTGGTGTCGTGTCTATGAAATTCAACCGGGAAAATCGCAATTAATTACGAGGAAAAAGTATAACATTTTGCGAATCGGTTCTCGGACCTCGGTGAGCCCGCGACACTAACTTGTAACAACTGTTAGTACATGGTCACAAAACGTGGAACATCAAGACTCAGGACTGTCAGGAGTAAGGATGAGAACTCCGGGGCTCCTGGCACGGACCACTGGTCGGCATCAGAAAGTGACCGCGGCGGCGTAGTAAGGCGGCGCGTGTTGGTGACGTCACCTCGCCTGTCCCCCCCCCCTCCCCCCCCCCCCCCCCCGGCTGTCGCGCGACAGTACACCCGGCAAGCGTAACATTACAATTACCTAGTGACTAGTGTATCAGGTACTATAGTGAATTGGTGAATTGTAATCGACACCCAGTAGGTTGGTTGTATATATAGACCCTGCCGCCGAAACTAAGCGCAGGCCACGACGACCTGCAGCCGTACCCTGCAGGCAGACCTAGAGATTTTATTTTATTTTCGGTCAGAATACTCAGTACATACGCCAGGTGCACGCTTTACCGTTTTCTGCGTCTTGTTCCTTTATTCGATTACGAAAGGACTCTTCCTTAACTATAGGAAAAAAGTTCAGACGCAACTCACACGGGTGCCCCCGTGACACCACGCGGCCGCTGCGTGCTCCAGCCTGGTCCGACCGCGGCGGTTGTGGTTCGGACTTCGGGAAGGGGGACACTGTCCTAACCCATAGCACAAAATACTAACTAAGATTACAATAACATTGTAAACGGACAATCGCGACCGTGGTTGTTCTTGTCATTTCCGTGAGGCGTGAGAACGCCCCATGACGGAGGTGCCCTAACTATTTTATTATTATACATTATAGTACCTATTATTGAAGAGCCGAAAATATTATTAATTTGATATATCAAGGTTACTTATTACTTTACTAGCTGTGCCCGCGACTTCGTTCGAGTGATTTTTGAGTGACTTAAACCGTTTATGCAGCGCACGCAACGAAATAAATAAATAAATAAAATCTTTATTGAGAATAACATGTTGGTACATAATATTTTGGTAAGTACAAAGGTTTACAATATAGTTATACTAATGTTACAATAATGTTGTTACTTAAGTACCTAAACTAGGTTACCGAAATAACCTGTTCTTATAGGAACTTATGCTCTTGTTTTAGTAGGTTAGTTTTATATGCGGGAAAGTCCCCAAATGTAAATAATTTTCCCCGTTTTTGCAACATTTCTCACTGACGCTTCGCTCCTATTCGTCGCAGCGTAATGTTATATAGCCTAAAGCCTTCCTCTATAAATGGACTATCCAACAAAAAAAGATTTTTTCAAATCGGACCAGTAGTTCCTGAGATTAGGGCGTTTAAACAAACAAACTCTTCCGCTTTATAATACATATTAGTAATTAGTATAGATTACGTGCGTTACTTAGAAGGCGATGGACGGACGGAGGGATAGCGGAGTTATATTGTATATAGCCTATATAGGTCTTATAATAGTTATAATTTATAATAGGGTCCAGTGTTTTATCCTTTAGGTACGGAAAACCAAAAAACGAAGAATTCAATGGGCTATGGGTATTATAATCAGGACTGTGCAATCCTTATCGGAGTTCAGATTTATTTTCTCTTCCAATCTTTCTGTAGAAACTAGAAAGTAAAGTTTGTAATTAACATGTTACTTTATCTAGGTACCTATATAATTATATCAAGTATTCGGTTTCGTGATTTGTCAGACAAGAGGTGTGAGCTGTGGCGCTACTGGCGGCGCGGCGGCCGGCGGTGGTCAGCGGCTCGGGAGACGGGTCTCGGGTCTCGGGATGTGGCGGGAATTCGGCACAAAGCAAATTACAAGTGCCGTTGTTAAGTCATTGTCAATTGAGCGTGTGGGCGTGGGCGCGTGTACTCGCGTGAGCGTGTGCGGCCGCCATCTGCGGTCTGCCACGCGACGCACAGATAACAGATTAGATATAACAAGGTGTCTACTGTTGAGCTACCAGTACAAAACTGTTGAGGGAATCCACGAATGCTATCGCTAATCATAAAACTACTCGCATACGCAGTTCATCAGCGGAATGGGATTCGGATGCGGCTGCGTGTACGGTGTTAATTCAACATTTAAAGCTAGTAATGTTAAATTAAACTCACAACTACAAATAGTATCGTATATTCTAATTTGATTATTGAATATTTGAATAGCAATTCTGCAAATAAATCAGTTCGGTAGGGAAAAAGGCGTTAATCCTCTTGCTCGTCCAACCGTCGTTGGTTCCCCGATTAAGAAATATGTCACTACGTAACAGATGTGACAGTGATATTTTTTGTGGCGCCATCTATGGCGCCTCCGGCTTGAAAATTGCCAACAGTAGGTACAGTAGAACGCCGATTATCCGAACGCCGATTAACCGAATCGCCAATTATCCGAATCGGTCCTAAGCTTAATATAAAAAATTAAAACCAAGTAGTTTTTGTTTTGTATTGTTGTAACAAGTTGAAACACGCTCGAGTCCAGATATATTTCAACTGTTATGGTTGAAAGCTAGATGCAAGTTTATATATAAAGTTTATTCTATGTGTGACAGTTCGTTTTTTTTTATTACCAGTCTATGTCCGATTATCCGAATTTTCGATTATCCGAATCGACCCCGGTCCCAATTAATTCGGATAATCGGCGTTCTACTGTATTGACATTTCGCAGTTTGGAACAGGCAGTTCGCGTCACACTCTACTCTACATTTGATTTTTATTTGTCGAAATGAATTATCCGCGACCGTTACTTATAACATAATATAAGAGGTGGGTCTGCGTCCTGCGACCCGCGTGTGCAATTACAGTTGTCTACACTCTCAACCGACTTAACGTTCGCACTAGAGTGAATATCTGAGTAGGTACACTACTAAGTAGGGCAATACGAGCCTGACCAAAAAAATATGTATAATAAGGACGCTTCACACAACATCAATCTGGCCCCGTGCTAAGTACTTATCCGAAGAACTTGTGTTACAGGTACCAGACAACGGAATGTATAATAAGGACGCTTCACACCACATCAATCTGGCCCAGTGTTAAGTATCCGAAGAACTTGTGTTACAGGTACCAGACAACGGAAATATACATATTTAATACTTTTATACTATACACATTACACATATTTAAGATTTTTATTATATTATACACAAATTTAATACACATGCATGACCCAGGAACATTGAAAACTTTTTGTTCCATCGGCGGGATTCGAACCCGCGACCTCTCTCTCGACTCGCTCGAGCACCGACGCGTTCAACCGCTGCGCTACAGAGGTCGTCGATCATCGATGTATGTGTCGCAGTCATCTTATTGAATCTGGTTATTTAATTGAATCACTAGGCGGTTATAAAATGGCGTCAAACAGCTCGTACAGATAGCAATGTGTTGATATATTTTTTGATTAATTTACTTTAATGTTCGTTTTATTAGTACTCATTCGGAAATTTCGAAGTTTAAAACAAAAATATTAAATGGTTGTCCTAGTCTCGGATTCTAAAATTTGTTGGTAAAAACAGGATTCAATGAAAGCGCTAGTCATTCAATTAAATAGCGGATTCAATTAGATGACTGCGACATATGCATGTGATCTACTATCTAGTCGTCGTACGGCCGCTGCACGCAACAAGCGCGTGCTGCGCCTGCGCGGCTTTTAAAACGTGCGCGCCATGAACTGAAAATTGTAGTATTTTAAAACCTTTTTCCTCAAAATTCCTAGGAAATAATGAAACATCCCACAAAAAATCATAGTATTCTTCATTATATTTACCAGATCTTGTCTAGTGTGAGTTTATAATATTAAAAAATATATTATAATATTGTATACGATTTCAACTCGCTCCGGTCACCCCTTTCTCACCATACAAAATGGTACATGTTCCATGGTCACTGACGTTTTAAAAAGCCTCAAAGATGGTTGTTTACGAGGCTGCTTCTAGTTATTAGATTACCGATCGTCATAGCAGCTATGTGATATAGATAACGTGACCATAATAATATATTCTTGGTCTCAAAACGGTACATTGGTTTTTTTTCAATAATAGGTAGGTAGTCAGCGAAAAAACCGGCTAAGTGCGAGTCGGACTCGAAGGGTTCCAGAGGAGGAGGGAAACGACAAAATCACGTTTGCTGTACGGCAGCCCCCCCTAAATATTTATTTTATTTTTACTATAATATTAGTGAAGCAATTATGTACACCTTAGTGTTTTGGCTACAGCGTGTAGGGATGAAACGATACCATTGAGGTATCGATACTTTTACTCGATACTGTATCGGTCGGTTAAAATCATCAATTTAAAAGTATCGATACTTACTCGTATCGAATAGTTTTTGGAAAAAAATAATACAAAACCAAAAATACGATAAAATTATTTATTAATTTATTTTATTACAAAAAGAAGTCTGATTTTGTAGTGCCACCTAAAAATATTAATTTTTCTAAATGTTTGCCAGATAAACGATTTCTGGAGGTAGTTATAGTTGCGCCAGCTTTAGAAAAGAGCCTTTCGCAAGGTACAGAGGTACCCACTATGTTAAAAAAAATGCGTGCTTGTTTATATAAAGCTGGGAAGACGGGCTTTAAATCTTCCCATTCCTCCAACAACTGCTGAGAAAAGTTAGTTTAAAAACACGGACGGAACGAATAAACAATGATGACAAAATAATTATGGCGGCAGCGGCGCTGGCTGGCTGACAGTTTACTTTTTTCTTCTAGCATAGACAAACAAGCTTGCCAACTACACAGCGAAAAATGGATGCATTCAAAAACTTTCATTTTCATAATCAATGCTAAAATGAAATATTGACTTTGGCATATGCATATACTGATATGAGTACTTTTAACCGATACCTACTCGATACCTAATTTCAAAGTATCGATACCTAAAATACTTGGTATCGGAAAAAAAGTATCGAGTATGTACTTACTTGTATTTACTTGTATCGTTTCATCCCTAACAGCGTGCAATCAATTTGGCTGGCCATCTATTAATTTTTTCGCGGTTTCTAAAAACGGGACAGTGTTGCGTCCCACAGTTCATTTTGAGAGACTCCGGGACTCGTCCCGTTTAAAACGGGACGTCTGGTCACTTTAGACATGGACCCAGCTGCAGACGAGATGTGTCTTATGTATTCTATAGAATAGACGTGTCACGTCTGAAGAATGAACTGTGTGGTAGTGAGTGGTCAACATTCAAAATTGACTCCCTGACCTGTGTAGCACAGTGGTTGAGCGCGTTAATCCTAGAGTGTGAGGTAGCGAGTTCGAATCCCGCCAAAGGAACAAAAAGTTTTCTGTTTTACTTGGGTCATGAATGTGTATTAATATAAGTAATAAAAATCTTAAATATGTGTACAGTATAAAATATTTAATATATTTCCGTTGTCTGGTACCTGTAGGACCTGTAGCATAAGTTCTTCGGATACTTAGCACGGGATTGATTAATAGTATAAGTATAAACTTTGATTAATATCCATAAATAATAGATATTAGTTAATACTATACTCTCATGCCTGTACTCTGTAGTCTGTAGTCTGTACGATCCACTTATAACGTCACAACTTCCAAAAGCGGCAAAATCCGTCGAGCCAACATTGAATATGACTTTTGAATATATAATAAGAATAATTAAAATTAATTATAAGAAAATATTCATATAAATTACATAAATGTTGTAGTATTATTGTAATGTATGTGCAATTTTGTTTGCATAGTATAATAAAATGTTGTGGGTAATGTACAATATTTTTTTCTTATATTTTTCCACATTTTCTTTCATAATAAAAAAACCTTTTCATGACAATAACGAACATGGCGTAAAAAAAATTCGAAATCTGTCCAGCTGTTGTCGTAGCGCACACGATGTAAGAAATTTTGAACGTCGTTTTTTTACACTTTGGGCTACATTTTTGGGGTTTTTTTTACACTTTGGGCTACATTTTTTTTTTGAAAATATAAAATAGCCTATGTTCAGTGCTAGTAGTGTAGGCTCTTTCCAACGGCGTAGATTATAGTAAGATTTTTTCTTATCGGTTCAGTGGTTTCAGAGCCAATTCAAAAAAACAATCAAACAATCAAATGTTTCCTCTTTATAATATTAGTACTAGCTGACCCCTGCCCACTTCGTCGAGCATGGAAACCGTTCAAACCTTCCCGGGACTTCCGCGAATATTTCAAGAACAAAAATAGCCAAATCAGTTCAGCTGATCTCGAGTTTTAGCGAGACTTACGAACAGCAATTGATTTTAATATAGTCTATGTTACTCAGTGATAATGTAGCTTTCTAATGAAAAAAGAATTATTAAAATCGGTCTAGTACTTTTTGAGTTAAGTCGTTACCTACAAAAATACAAATCTTTCCTCTTTATAATATTAGAGTAGAAGTGTAGATGTAGATAGTCTAGATAGAGTATAGAAATATTACGGCACAAGTAAAGATAAACATTATAGTGGCCTTCTTTAGATTGTTAAACAATTAATGTTCAACGATTACACTGATCGTCGTCGCGGCGAAAACGTATTCAAAGATTATATTTATGGAAAAACTACGCAAACACCACGTCATGAAGGATGGCGAGAGCGACCGAGTCGCGGGTCGCGGCCGACATCTAGTATCGAATCTCGATTAATGTAAACAATTAAATATTATCAACTATCATCAATTTCATTGCACTTGTAATTCTATTACAGTACCAGAAAGGGTACTGCTGCAATAATTAAACATAACACAAACATACGAGGAGCAACCGAGCAACAGCTATTGCGCGATCTAGCGAACTCTTAGTGACATCTACCGGCGTACAGACGAACTATTCGATACTAGCTACCGCCCGCGTCCCAAAAGCAATGCCGTGTCTATGTTGGCAATGTGTTAATACACAAACCTTAAGACACTTATAGTTGAATATAGTACGATCATCATGATCTAAGGCCCGTTAAACAATCTCAAACCCAACCTCACTTGAGAACCTATTTGACACAAAATACGTTCGTTTCACTTTTAAAAATGAAGAACGTTACATATTATGTTACATAATTAAATTTATTTCTTTTTTAAAACGTAAAAATAAAAAATATTAAATCTAGATTATACCTACTTATTTTAATGTTTTTCTCTGTAATCTATAATATGAATATAACGAACATAAAAAGAAAATAAATTAAAGTAATAAGTAACATTAATAAAGTTGTTCACTTTTAAAAGTGAAACGAAACGTTTTTTTATCTGTCTAATACGAGTAGGTTATCAATTGAGGTTGGGTTTGAGATTGTTTTATTTATACGGGAAAAAATATACGCTAGAAGGGCCAGTGTAGCGGCGTGTGTAATGTGTATATAAGAAATGATGGAGTAGTTACCTCGATAGAAGATCTGTCAAGCAAGACAAATGCCCATCTAGTGAGTGATACATATTAAATCAGATCGTTTAGTGTGATTTCCAAGTCAGTCTACTATTTACTTAAAATATAAAAGATCTTTATTAATATTGACATGATCCGCAAAAAATAGCTGAATCGGTTCAGCCGTTCTCGAGTTTTAGCGAGACTAACGAACATAAATTCATTTTTATATAATATGAAGAAGAAGAAGATATGGGACTACAAAGTTATATATGCAGTAGGCGTATCTAGATAACTAGAAAGAAAATTCAAAATGTTTAAGTTTTTTCTTAATTTATACCCTAAATCCTACTTGTATTCCAAATTTGAACAGAGAAATATAGGGGGTTGAAAATGGCCTTAACTGTTTCGAAAAGGAAGGTGAGGCCGTGTTTAAGCAGATTAACTTGGCGGGGGTACTGCCGTGCCCCCAGACTGGGACTAAATAATATACCTGTTATATTTGTTATCGCACCTACGTACTTCGCAATAAGGACAGGGGAAACTGGTTGCACTTCTTATAACCCCTTATTTCCCTCGCAAAATTCCTATATTGTGAAACATTTTGCAATATGTGGAATTAATCTCGTTATAATAATATAAGTGATTATAATAACATATTAAACTGTTTATATAATTATAATAGATGCAGGCAGGTAGGTATAACAATAATTAAGTATTAACAATACATAAAAGGGTAATCACTGCTTCAGAAATAATAATAAGAATACCATTAATTATTATCTGAACAATAGATGAGACGTAACTATAAAGTGTGTTAAGTAAGTGGGACTACTTACGAGGCACATAAGTACATCTACATCTGTACTAATATTATTAATATTGGGCCATCCTTCGAACATCTTTATTATTTATATAATAACATAATAGTTATTATGTAGATTATTAGCTTATCTCGCACCTTCAAGTAATAGGTATTCAAAAAACAACACGAGTTATTTTCCTGGCAACTCTCACTACATAGATAGTGCACATCTAAATTCCTGTCTATTAATTTGCGTCTCAGTCCTCACACTCTAGGCTTCGAAGGTAACGCGACCTAGGTTGAGTAATTCAGTATCGTGAAGGCGTAAATGAATCGACCTTAAGTATGTTGCATAAATATTTTTAAACTATCTACGCAGTACTCGAGCAGTTCTCACAGCATTATGTACAAGGTACCTACTGACAAGTGAATAGTGCTAGTGCTAGAGAGTGGTGACCGTACAGTTCGAATCTCTGGTCCATAGACGAACCGAAGCTCGACAGTCACGTCAGTCCTCGCCCCACTCGACAGTCACCTCAGTCGGACTCAGTCCTCGCCCCACTCGACAGTCACCTCAGTCCTCGCCCCACTCGACAGTCGCCTCAGTCCTCGCCCAACTCGACGGAACAGCGAGCTCTGCGGTTTTAAATTATTCAAACCGCGACGTATTGATTGTCAGCGCTCAGCAGGTGTCGAGTGCATTGTACACATTGTGTTATGTAATATTGACCATATCATTATGATGTGTTGTACATACTATTTAGTTATCTCAATTATCTCAAAAACCGACGGCGAAATGCGCTGCTCCTCACCATTTCTGAGTATCGTGACAGTTATCAGTGCGTTGCAAGATATCAGCAGTGAATCACGATGCCTATATATTGCGCTAGGCGGGAATCTGTGAAATCGATCCGAAAATACCTACATCACGCCACACCGCGCCACGCCCTGTCACCACACCACGCGGACCCACTAGCACCCGAGCCCAGGCTCCAGACGCTCGACACCCCAGTGAAGCATATTTCCCCAGTATTATTTACGGTGGAATCGGGACTCTGATGTCGTGTTCGGGTACAAATTACTACATAATATATTCACACTTCACAGCTGATAAAATACGTACCTACCTTACAAAAAGAAAATACGATAAGCAAAAGAGTTAAAAATGTTACGCGAAACGTTTTTGATCGGTTTTTTTTATAAATAACATTTAATTTATTTATAAAATACTGAATAATATGTAGTTAAGTAATACACGGTAACACCTGGTACAACTTAAAATAAGCAAGTATACATAATGACATTATGTAGCTGTACATAGTAACAATCATTATTAATGGAACTTACTTAGGTATTTTAAATTGTTTATTGTTGGCAATTTTCAAGCCGGAGGCGCCATAGATGGCGCCACAAAAAATATCACTGTCACATCTGTTACGTAGTGACATATTTCTTAATCGGGGAACCAACGACGGTTGGACGAGCAAGAGGATTAACGCCTTTTTCCCTATCGAACTGATTTTATTTGCAGAATTGCTATTCAAATATTCAATAATCAAATTAGAATATACGATACTATTTGTAGTTATGAGTTTAATTTAACATTATATCATTAAAAATTACCGGAAAATTATTTAAATACCTACCCATTATTGCTAATTAAGTGTAATGTGCAGTGTGCGCACGGTATAGCTGAAAATTTGAGTAGGTATATTCTTTCAAACGTTTTCCCTCAATATTGGTATTATTATAGATATATTACCTATTGCGAGATCTCAAAAATATAGGTAACAAAAACATAATATGTTATTGTTAATATTATTAATATACATTATATTTAGAAGTCTGTATTTTTTAAATCGATTTCAACCATATGATTTGTCCACCCTTTTCTTTAAAATACTTTAACGTGTAAGTAGATAAGTATATAATATTATAATTTGACAATTCACGTTGAAAATCGTCTAGCGGAATTTAACCAAAGGTCATTAAAGGAAATGTTGGCAATGAGGTAATACACAATAGTTGGCTCTGTTGTCTTAAGGCGAGGAATAACCGCTACTAGCGTCACTCTTAAAAAAGTAATCGGTTAGAACTCTAAGTAAATAGTTAAACTAATTTATTGGCATTTAATTACAGCTCTAAATCCTATACTGTATTTACTCTCATGAGTATTTACTCAATATTAGTGTATTTACACTATAGGATTTAGAGCTGTAATTAAATGCCAATAAATAATGTAAAATTTATTTTAAAAAGAGTGGCGCTAGTAGCGGTTATTCCTCGCCTTAATTGGCGCGCATGTTACATAAGCCAACAGCTACTAAACGATTTTAACCCTTCATTTACCCGGTACACGTAGTAACTAATTCTTAATCTGTGCCCGGTACCCTGGGAATCCACAAGTAATTTTAAAACTTGCGCGTGCGAGTATCTTTATACAGTCAACAAACTTTTTTGGATGCCATCATTTTTGGACCACTTGTGAGAAATATTATGCATGTTTTCATGCGATTACCAAGTCAATTTATCTACTATTTTATTTAAAACATAAACAATTATTAAGAGTATTGATATGATCACTATAATATGTTGTTTGTTAGACCGACCGACTAACCCCTATTTGGCATAACATGTATACTTATCACAACTTTTTAGGATAGAAGAACTAAATAGCGAGACTTGGCATTTTTTACAAGTTATGTTTTTTATGGGATTTGTTTTTCTAGTTCTAAGTTATAAAAGGCTGTTAATATAATTATAAAATAATTAAATACATATTCGTGATTTATAAAATATTTAAATACATATTCGTGATGTGCTTGCCAAGACTTATCTTTTGATACCAAACAAGAGACAATTATCTTTTTTTACCCAAATTCGGCGAAGCCAAATGGAAGGGTTATAATTTTTAGAGAGAGTTTTTGAGGTTTAATTTTCAAAATCCAAAATTTTTCGAAAAATGTTACTATGTTACTCGTGGCACCATTACTAATCGATTGACACATAATTTTTTTTAAATCAGACCAGTAGTCTAGCCGCCGTAGGAACATACATACATACATACATAGACTGCCAAAATCATTACCCTTCCTTTTGGCGTCGCCGAAGTCGGGTAAAAATATAAGTGTTTTTTAACAAATCGATAACGTCATACTCTTATACGTACACATTTAGTGGCATAACGTCACATCCACACATTTAGTTTGTTTTGTTTACTGAATTGAAACGTTTATCTTTCTAATTATTACTGTTTATCGCCTGTACTGTGTAGTGTGTAACATAATATTATATTATGTTTACGTATTTGTACACAACTTTATTACCAATTTGCTATACGATATTTCGTCACAATACTAGGAGTCGCACGGCATTTAACATAAAAATTAATAATTACAAACGTTAATCACATATTATTATATCACACACACACACGCACATAGCCCTTCGCTTTTTGGTACGGGTTACAAAGAGAGGAAAACTTTGCATAATATGGTTATTAGTTTATTACTTATTGTTTACTTTTTTAATATTTGATGATGTATATTCTCCGAAGACAACATAGGATGTTAATATGTTATAAAGTTCGACGTGTGTTTGTGCGTGTGTTGTGTCATGTGTGTGTGTCGGACACGTGCATACTTCCCAAACCAATTTTGACCGAGTTTTTTTTTGTTTAAAAGCTGACGTGATCGCGAGCGTTCTTACTTCTTAGCTATAATTTATCATCATCAGTTCGTCTACTGCTTGACAATTCAGGTTAATTAATTTTTTAATTTTGTTTGTAGCTGTACCTAATCGTGATAATATATTTCACGTACTACTCGAACTACCGGATTTAAAACGTTTATTTTCTTCACAGCTCAAGACACACGGTCCAGAAAGTAACTTCTTTATATTATAAGGTTTATTTTTATTAAGGCCTGTATTAATAAAGCAATCTCAAACCCAACCTCACTTGAGAATCTATTTTTTTTATTCACTTTTAAAAGAGAAACGAAACGTTTTTTTATCTGTCAAATAGGTTGGGATTGAGACTTCTTTACTAATACGGGCCTTAATCTCAGATATCTCTACTAAAATTTGTAATCGTTATGGTGGTTCATTAGACCAAAATCGATAGTGGTGTTAATATATATCGATTGAAGAGTAGGTATATTTCTATCGCCTATAGGTGTGATAAATTAAGCTGTAATACCTATAATATCTCTGTAGTAGGTATGTAGTTATGTACAACCTACAATCTGGGGGCACGCAAGTGCCCCCGCCAAGTTGAGCACGGCCGTACCATCCTTTTCTCGAAGCAGTTCAGGCCATTTTTGACCTGCAATAACTTTGTTGTGGATAAAACTAGAACCCTGCATTTTTAGTTACTAAGTAGCCTTTGTATAAATACGGTATACTCCAAATTTCATTAAATTTGAGGCAGAAGTTTAAGAATTATAACTTTTCAAAGTTTCGATTTTGTCACTGACTCTCTCACTCACACACTGACCGATCATCAAAGTATTTAGGCACTTCTAGCAGACCTAGAAGCTTCAAATTTATAATACAAGTAGGTAATGTTTAGTGTATAAACGAAGGAAACACATAACACATTTGGAATTTCTGTCTAGTTATCTAGATATGCCAACTGTATAATTACCTTAATTCCATATAAATCGTACAGAATTACAAAGGTATATTTGCACTTCCCGAATCCCGACAAAACACTAGTTTAAGTTAATCTTCTACAAAAAGAACTGAGATCCCATCAAAAACATGACTTGTAAAAAGTGCCAAGTCTCGCTATTTAGTTATTTTGCCGTAAAAATATGTGAGATACATATAATGCCAAACTGGGTAAGTCGGTCGGTCTAACAACATCTTATAGTGACCATATCAATATTATTAAAAATCTTTTCTGTTTAGATTGACTTAGCAATCGTGCTAAGCTGTTGTTAGACCGGCCGACTCGGCATCATATGGATCTCACAACTTTTTACGGCAAAATAACTAGTAGCGAGACTTGACACTTTTTACAAGTCATGTTTTTATGGGATCTCAGTTTTTCAGTCGGCAAAATAACTAAGTATCGAGACTTGGCACTTTTTACAAGTCATGTTTTTGATAGGATTGAGTATATCGTCCTCGCTAGTCTAGTGTGCACTGTGCATGGTGCGCGGGAGCGGGCCCGGGGCTGCAGCGCGCGGGGCGCGGGGACGCGGGCGACGACGCGACGTGAATCGTGATTCGTGATGGTACGAAATATGTGGAGCAAAAAGTTCCGTTTGTACCGACCGGTCGGCCTTGAGACCACAGAACCTAAAACGAGCTTAAGAAAATTAGGAAGGGTTTCGCGTATTGCTAATTTTATGACGTTCCCAAGTGAAAACGTATACCTACTTAGGTATAATTTCAAAGTTATTAGTTCAATGGATTTTTGAGATATGGGAGTAGAGGCTCAGGACAGACCGCAACGTGACTCATACGTATTCGGACGTTACCGGCGTTTTTCCCTTTAATTAGTTATTTTACACAAAATTTATTTAAATGCAAAATTTAAATCTTCACATATTCACTTATTGTGCACACTTATCAATACTTTCACAGATATATTAAAGGATCATACTTCATTATCCAAAACATTTTATAACAATTAAATAATAATTAACATAATATTTAAACATCAAATGAAAAACCTTCACAGTAAAAATACGCTATTTTGACACTGCCGGCTGAAGAATATAGTCTAGAGTCTATGGATTCATGTAGCCAACAATAATCATTCCACTGTCAGGTTCTTGAGTTTTTTTGTATATAAATAAACATACAAAAATACAAATCTTTCCTAGGTAATAATATCTTAGATACAAGTTAGTTCAAGAACTGTTCTTAGTTCAAGAACTGTTCTTGAATCTATACTAAGTACCTACCTAGGTACTTTATTATTATTTTGTGCTAAGTACTAACTTTGTTGCCTCCCAAGTGACATGATGATGTGACACGACATGTTACAGTTCCCTCTCTATTATTTTAGTAGGTAGGTTAAATAAACATAAATATTCAATAAAGGAAACCTATTGTTAAAAAACCAGAAAGGGGATAATGTGTCTCCAGTCTCTAAATATAAATTTTTGATTTTGCTGTTTAAATTTGAATATGGAATTCCTAACCAAAGAGGATATACCTATTTAAGATCAAAGTGGCCAGTACGACAAAACGCCAATTTCATAAAATATGTAAGGACCTATTATATAGGTAACCAAATCAGACAAAAAGTTCCTGAGATTAGCGCGTTCAAACAAACTAACAAACTCTTCAGCCTTTTAATATTAAATAAATAAATAGAAATACATAATAGTAAAGATAGTAGTTAGATTATTTTGGGGATTCTTTTTAAATGTTGAATGTTTTTTTTAATAGTTTCATAGTGCGTCGGCTCATCAGCTGATCGTCTGCTGAGTACGAGACACACACGCACTGCGCGCGCCGTCGTCCCCGCGCGGGACGTTCGAATACCTAAACCGCGAACTCGCCCGTCGCCACTACGTGACCGGACCATCGGAGCCCATACTCCACAGAGAGTTCACGACGTTTCATAATGCTGACCGGTGACTGGACACCGGACAGCAGTTGACAGCAAATTGTTGTCGAGTGCTGTACAAACAACGCGGCCGTCGTCGGGCCGCGGTAAACATAAACAGCACCGCCCGCTGACGACATTGTTTGACATCCTTCACGCGAGTCGCAGATCCGCGATAACCATTCAATGTTTCATATAACCGCTAATTACTAAACCATATAAAATTCAGGATGTAATAAAGCGCCATTAACTTGATCATTAGATTTTGTCATGAAGGTTTTAAAACTTCCGCGATACGAAAATGGTACTTACCTACGCAATGAGCGTAATAATATTATTATTTATCATCTTATGTTAATAATATGTATTTTATGAATAATAAAAATAGTATAAGTATCAGACGATAAACCGTGTCACTGTAAAAAAATTATAATACACAATAAAATAACTGACTTGCCGGTATTGGGTTAGTAATTTCGATTCAGTATGTACCTATGTAGTGTGTACTATGTACAGTACGAATGAGGATAAACATATAAAACTAAGGAATGCACTTACCGGTTATAAGCACAAAATCAAAACAAATTAGCGAGGATCGCTGAAGGCTGAAGCCTTTCGTGGCTCTCTTGTATTGTACTCGTTCAGCGTTCGAAGTACCGAGCTGTAGACTCGAGTCTCGACCTTCCTACACGGTCACTCCGTAATTACACTGAAGGAAAAACGGTCGCGCGATCTCCTATATATCAGGTGCTATTGACCGCCGGACGATTTACGAGATGCGAAATAATATCTGCAATATCTATGCGGAGCACCACAGGGCGGCGTGATCCGCGGCGCGACCGAGTGCGGTGTGAACTGTGAGCGCGGCGTGTCGTGTGAATCACTCGCTCCGATCGCCGGTCGCGAATTCGCCGGGAGCGGGGTCGGGGCGAGGCGCGTTGCCATGGTGCGAGATCAGGCCACGTGCACGCGGCCAATGGAAGACGAGCGACGCGGCGCGGCTGCGTGCGGCCTCCGGCCACGCCGCGCCGCCGTGCTGCGGTCGTGACGGTTCCGCGCCGCGCCGTCGATCGTCCGGCGTCCGCGGGCGGGCACGGCACCGGCACGGTACCGCCATGCACCTTGCATCGAACCGCCGCGCCTCGGAGCCCCGCGAGTCGCGACCTGTCACCTGCATAGCCTTACCGTTCATTATAATTAGTTAGGATTAGGAAGATAATTAAATTAAAACATTGTATTAATTAACCATGTTGTTTTTGTTTTTAAGTTAGTAACTTTAAGCTCCGCACAACCTGTGGGTTTTTAATATTTTTTTACTTATACAATAATAATATTTCCTCTATAATAATAATATTATGTATATAAGATTATAACTCATAGGGAAAATAAACCATTTTGTTTCTCTGAAAATACGAGTAGGTATATTATAAGTAACTTACAAAATGAATATAATATACAATAAACAACTTAGAAAATATATAAAATAAACAATACCTGAAAATACGAGAAACGACAATTAACCTTCCGTATACCAGGTGACTAATCTCACCATGCTATACTAGGTGGGGTTTGATATACCCCAAATATAAATGGTTGTAAAATTTACATAATTGATATTTAAGATTGTTAATAATAATAAATATATTTTATATCTAAAAATGAATTGGATTAAGTAAAACAAATTGAATTCTTACTTTTCAAAAGACTTTTATTGATAAAATTACAAAAACTTTACTTTTTCTTCAAACTATTAAGCCTTTTCTTGAGTACTAGAATCTAATGCCACATAGTATTAGACACATAGTATTATTAGGCACACAGTCTTTTTAATTTATAAGCCTACAATATAACTAGTACAAAACCCTAACAATTTGGTAAAAACAAATAATAATAAGACATATCTTAATGCCTTAAGTTTCCAGAGTCTTGAAAATAAAAATCTGCATGTTCCATAGTATTCCATACATATGGGCTTATGACATTTACTTTATGGACGTATCACACGATTTGTGGCCGACGCAGGACTAAATGTTTCGCACGGATCGGAGCAGCAACGTTGTATTTGCAGCTACTGAGAAAACCAACTCGCGCGTTTTTTTCGTTTAGAAATTACAACGATTTTTTTACCGCTGGGGTATGTCATACCCCACCTGGTATACGGAGGGTTAAGTTTATTCTAGTTCCTCCTATATAATTGTATTCTTTAAATAATTAAAATAATAATTCTATCTGTATCTTACTTGAATAACATTTTCTTCTATCATTTCTGTCAGTCTTGAAAATAGACTTCAAAATAATTTATTCTAAATACGTAATAAATCCTATTTCAAATAAAATGCTAGGTATTTTATTACATCTCCCCCCTTAGGGAAAAAAAAATCCTATTTTTTAATATTCTACCTATATAAACTAACTACTTCTTATTAACATTTCTCTAAATCAAATATAGGTACTGGAATCAGTTTAGTAATATGAAAATAATTTGATTCAATTTTTCTATGACCTGTGTCTATCTTATATATTGAATTGGACACTTTTTCAATAATTCTGTACGGTCCAATATATATCTCATCCAATTTTGATCTATTTAGTCTGTTTCCATTTTCAACATAAACAAAATCTCCTACATCAAAATAACATACTTTCCGATTTCTGTCGAATACTTTTTTGTTGTAACTATGAGATTTTTTTGTATTATCAAGAGCCATTTTCTTATCTCTTGTCCAATCATCATCCGATGGGTTATTTCTAAACTCTTTTGGTAACATTGTCACATCAGTGATACCATTTAGAAGGTAAGTTGGCGCATATCCTGTAACTGTGTGAATAGTCTCATTATATTTATTAACACACTCTCTAGCTACATTTGTCCATGCTTTTTTTTTGCCTTTTTCATTAACTTTACACCTAATCTTATTCACCAATGTTTGATTCAAACGTTCATTCAAGCCATTAGAAAATGGACAGTTAACAGCTGTAAATACTAGGGGTATATCTTTTTCTTTTAAAAATGTTTTGAAGTTACTCGAATTAATCCCCGGGTATTGATCTGTCAAAATCATACCAATTTCTTCAGTTTCCGTTATGTTAGACAGTAACTTTATAAAATCATTAGCAGTCTGAGTTTTTGATGTAAGAATGAATGCGTATCTACTAAAATGGTCTACTAATAAATGTAAATATTTCTTTGATGATCTAGAACCTCCAAATCCTCCTATTGTATCTATGGACAGTATTTCAAAAGATTTCGTGGCTGGTCCTAGTTGAGACATGTACAGTCGGCTGCACTAACATGGATACATCTACAAATTTGCAAAAATATGTCTACGTTTAATTTTCAAAAATATCGTCACCTTATTGCATTCAAAGCGATGTAACCAGCAAAGTGTTTCAAAATGATGAATACATTATTTTCATAATGAAGTAAACAGCAGTATTTCAGTGAATAGTACACACACTTAAATTCATAATTATGAACACGCGACAAATTTCAGTAGCATGTAAACATTGTTTATTTCATTATAATGTAAACGTTAATTTTTTGTTTCAGAAAAGGCTAGTCAAAATTTCATTACATTGCAATATATACAATAATGAATTCTATAAATAATAGAGGTGATATGTTGACGGGTATTATTATTGACGGTTATTTAAAAATCACACATACATTAGAATATCAATTATATTCTTTAGTGTAATAGGTATAACTCTGATACACGCGAACGTATATATTTCAAAGACTACTTTCATCGGTTTTTGTTGTCTACCCTCAAACTATAATATGATCAAAACTAAACAATGTTAATATCGTTCTATATTAGTAATATTGTAAATATAAATAATATAGACTAACACGGGCATCATGAAAAACATCCCATATTTAAAAAAAATAAAAATTGTAGTTTTAAATGACTCCATTTGGATTACCTAAGCTCAACAACAAGAAACAAACCAAAAAAAAATTAATTACTGAATAATGAATATTGAGAAGTGCAAACGATAACTGTAAATTAACTCTGTTGTACAAACTCGTGACTAAATATTTCTGGTTTCGTTATCATCATATTATGTATAGTTTGAGGGTAGAAGTAAAAACCTGATAAAAACAGTCTCTGAAATAAAATATTATGTTCGCGTAAAATTTCTGATCTACTGCAATAAATTGAATAATTCTTGTCTTTTCTTGTTTTTTTTTTAGTCAGAAAAGCAAAATTATTTTTTTAACTAGCCCCTGAATAGTCAAAAAGTGAATGAACTGAAGACGAATTATTGCGATCTCGTCAGCTTTGAATAAAAAAAAAGTATATCAAAATCGGTCCATCCATTTAGTAGTTACGATGCCACAAGCAAACAGACAAATATACATAAATAAACGTCAAACTTATATCATAGTGTAAGTTTAGTTTGCAGACACGCAAGCTAACATTTTGTGTGATAAACAAAATTAATATACTTAATATTAAAATATCATAGATATAGTTTGAGGGTAGAAGTAAAAACCTAACAAAAATAGTTTCTGAAATATATGTTTAGGTAAAATATCTGATCAACTGTAATAAATTTCATGATTCTTTTCTTTTTGTGTTAATCATAAAAGTAAAACTATTTTTAAGTAACAGTCGAATTGTTCAGCAGTAAGCAAATTTATTTTGTTGAATCATATAGCTTTAGTGTTTTAACATGACCACGTCAGCTTTCAAACAAAAAAAACTACATCAAAATCGGTTCATCCGTTTGGGAGCTACGATGACAGACATACAGACAGACTCGAAAAATCCCTCTGTTTTTGTTGGAGGTACAAAAAGGGATTTTTTACTAATTCAATAGTCCAAATTTCATGTTTCTACCATTTGTAGTTACGGCTGTGCGAAAAGAAAAAGAAAAAATGAATGTATACATCTTATTGGAACATACCCCGAGTACATTTTTGTGGCATTTAAAACATATTTGCAGAAAAGTGAAAAATGCTAAAATTTTATAAGTGTATCCATATTATTGATACTATTAATGTTTACATTGTAATGAAGTAAACAATGTTTACATATTATTGAAATTTGTTGCGTATTCATAATTATGAATTTAAGTGTGTATACTATTCACTGAAATACTGCTGTTTACTTCATTATGAAAATAAGGTATTCATAATTTTGCAACACTTTGCTGGTTACATCGCATTGAATGCAATAAGATGACGATATTTTTGAAAAACTAACGTAGACATATTTTTGCAAATTTGTAGATGTATCCATGTTAGTGCAGCCGACTGTACCCAAATTTATCATGTCCTCTCGACTTATTCTTTATACAAGTTTCACAGGATCTGCAAATTTTCTTTATATTATTTGACAAATTGCTTATGGAATAAAGGTTACCAACTGTCTTTTGCATTTGGTTTATCCCAATATGACACATATTTTCATGAACATCTTTTAAAAATGTCAAACTGAATTCTTCTGACAAAATTATTTTATCTCTTTTTCCGACCTTTTTAAAGTATATGTTTTGTTTCTTTACCAATTTATCTTTTCCTTCTTGTATTTCTTTATTTTTTTCTTGATCTTTTAAAATGTCTGCAATCTTTATTAAGTTAATAACTTTCAATTGTTCATCTGTGTTTACATCAGAATCCAGTACTGGGTTCCTGCTTAAGCAGTCTGCCTCTAAATTATTCTTTCCAGGAGAGTATACTATTTTAAATTCATATTGAGAAAGATAATAAGTTAAATCTCTCAGTTCTTCATCAGTTCTACATTTTAAATTCATGTTCTCCAGAGGTTTGTGATCTGAAAAAACTGTAAATGATTTTCCTATTAACCAATATTGCCAATACGTTACTGCTTCTTTTATCGCCAATAATTCTAAATAAATAGCTTTCTTTTTCTTTTGACTCTCTTTTAATTTCTTTGAAAAATAAGCTACAGGTCTTTCTTTCCCATCTGGTTGTATCTGTTTTAAAACCGCGCCAACTCCTTCTATAGATGCGTCTGTATAAATATTAATAGGTAAAAGCTGATCAAAAATCTCTAATATCGGTTTTGAGCATAATAGCGTTTTTACCGCTTCAAAAGATTTTTGGCACTCACTAGACCAAATAAATTTCTGACCTTTTCTCAGTAATTGATGTAAAGGATCTAATATTATTGCTTTTCTTGGGATATATTCATCGTAAAAATTAATCTTTCCTAGGAACTGTCTTACATTTTTTTGAGTTTTAGGAATAGGAAAATTTTGCACTGAAATTATATTATCCTTTAACGGCTGTACGGAGTTATTTTGAATTATATGACCCAAATATTTTACGGAATCTGAGGCAAAAGTGCATTTTATAAATTTTAATCGGAATCCTTCTACTTTTATGGCCTCCAACAACATCCTCAAGTGATTTATATGTTCATCAAAATTCTTCGAAAAAATTAAAATGTCGTCAATGTAATTGACAGCAAAGTCAGTAAGTTTATATTTTCTTAATATATTACTTAGCACCCTTTGAAAAATTGCTGATGACGTTTTTAGACCGAAGGGCAGACATGTCCACTGATAATGTCCTTCTTGTGTTATGAAACCAGTTTTTTTTCTGTCTTCGACTCGTAACGGAATAGACCAAAAAGCTGAATTTACATCTAAAGTTGTATAATAATTACAGTTTCTGGTCTTTACCACTAAATCTTCAATTAACGGGAAAGGTTGAGCTTGTGGTACTACAATTTTATTCAAATCTCTAAAATCTATACATAATCTTGTTTTTTTATTATCTTCTTTTTTAAATGCTAATGTTACCGGTGCTGCAAATGGACTATATGATTCTTCTATTAGCTTATTATCTAGCAATTTTGCTATCTGCTGTTCAATCTCTTTTTTATCTTCTATAGTGCATCTATAAGGCCTTTTGCTACAGTATTTTTCCACTAATAAATCTATTCTAGCTTCATATCCACTTACAGTGCCGATATCATACTTATGCTTAGCAAAAACGGACTTATACTCATCAATGAGTTCATTTATTTTACCTTTTTCATCTTCTTTTAAATGATCCATTTTCATTTCAATATCATTTGCTATCACATGTTCATTGAAATTTATTTTAATATTCTTCATATCATAACTATTCATTTTTCTTACAACGTTTTCATCTTCGTTTTGTACCATCTCATTATTATCATTAAAATATGTTTTCTGAGTAATCATTAATTCTTCAGTTTGAATTAGTCTAAATATTTTTATTAAATCTAATCCAATTAGAAAATCATATTTGAAGTTCTTTTCATCAATAATGTATACATCTACATCTTTGACTATTTCAAAAATCTTAATATTTAATCTTGTCAAACCAGTTGTCTTTTGGACACCATTAATTGTTACCAGACTTGCCTCATTTATATTACTTGTTTTATGTTTTAATTTAAGTATCTTGGAGTTTATCAATGAAACATTAGAGCCTGAATCATAAACTCCATTTAAATGTAGCTTATCATTTACAATTAGTTTGACAGTTATTAATGGTGTCACTACTAGTTTTTTTGTTCAGTTTCATTTAACTCTGCCTCAATTACCGAATTATTCACATGTCTTATGAATTTTCTTTTAATATTATCATCGTCTTTTGTTCTAAACCAGCATAAACTTTCAGAATGATAACGTGATTCTGAAAGTTTTTCGCAAATTTTACAAGCATTTCTTAAAGTTTCATTATTCCCCTTATTCAATTTTTCGCAAATTTTACAAGCATTTCTTAAAGTTTCATTATATCCAGCTTTGTAAGTAGGACTATACGTCCTCTTTGAAGTAAATATTCTTGTCTGTACCATAAATTCATGTCTTCTTACTTCATTAAACAAATCAGTTGTATCAGTTAACGCCTCTCTATCTATTTTATGTAATATATTTTCTGGTAAGCCTGCTGCTACCAGATCTATTAAAGTACCTGCATCAATTGATGTCCTCATTTCAAGTAAAAGTTTTTCTTTTCTTATAGCGTAATCTAATAGAGAACCGTATTTATATTTGAACGTTAGAGCAAAATTAACAGGACTCCATCCTCTGTATGCAAAGGTTTCGCAAAATTTTGACTTCCAGGTAAGCCATTGAGAGTTTAGTGTTAGCTTCATAATCATTGCACTATACCAATCAAGACAATTGTTATCTAAAAATAATCTTAGAATCTCTATTTTCTTTTCATCTGTTATCACGTCAAAACGCTCACATTCTGTTTCAAATGTGTCAATCCATAATTTTGCATTCGAATTTTTTGTTGTAAATTTTTCAATTATAAATTTTTCTGAAATATATCTAAGGTTATGATGTCTATTGTCTTTTCCGTTTTCTACAAAATTTTGGAATAAGTCTTGATAATTTTCATTATATTTCTGCGTTACCTGTTCAATAGTCAATTCTTCCAAATATTGATCTCCGAACTGCAAATTACCATCTTCATCTATATAAATTTCCGTTAATTCCTTTGTCATATTTATCCAGACTCTCCTAGTCTGGTATCTTTTTTTCAAACTATTTCTCACTTTGCTATATGTAGCGGTTTTTATTATTTCTTTGTGCTGGCTTGCTGCTTGTAACTCCTCAGGTATACAATACTCTTTGTCATATTGCGTAGTTATGGACGTTATAGAGAGTACATTTGTCTGCCCGTCGCTTCCGGGTAACAAAGTAAATTTAAATTGTAATTTCTCCATCTCATAAACAAGATTGTCGTTTTATAAGATTATAACTCATAGGGAAAATAAACCATTTTGTTTCTCTGAAAATACGAGTAGGTATATTATAAGTAACTTACAAAATGAATATACAATAAACAACTTAGAAAATATATAAAATAAACAATACCTGAAAATACGAGAAACGACAATTAAGTTTATTCTAGTTCCTCCTATATAATTGTATTCTTTAAATAATTAAAATAATAATTCTATCTGTATCTTACTTGGATAACATTTTCTTCTATCATTTCTGTCAGTATATGTTGAAAATAGACTTCAAAATAATTTATTCTAAATACGTAATAAATCCTATTTCAAATAAAATGCTAGGTATTTTATTACATGTATTGTCACAATCTAGGTACATAATAAAGTACTTAGGTATTATGATAAATTTATTAAAACAGACAAGCAGCTTTTCCAGCAGTCAGCATCGCGAGCCCAGCTCATTATAGGTAGGTAGTATGTATTTGTAAAACAATATCCTACCTACCAAAACGTTTTCATGTAAAAATGTTGCATCGTATTGCAAAAATATAAAATTCGTATTTTAGTAGGGTCCAAAGGCCCTAAAAGTCATGTCCTATCTACTTGTCAAATAATATTGTACTATAAATACCGTGTATAAAAAAGCATTAACTATAAATTAGTTTTTTAAATACCCAAACGACAGTGTTCATAAACTAAAAATATATTTAAAAATACTACCCTAACGGCTGATTTTTCAATCGTCAGATAACTTTTATCTAAGGATTTATTCCTTTTGGCAGATTTTGTATGGAACAAATGTCAAAGTCATGTTTATTCAACAGATAAAAGTTATCTAACGAATGAAAAATCGGCCCTTAATCACTTTTCCACGCGTACGAAGTCGCAGCTAGTTAATAATTCTCCTACATAATTATTAATTATGAATGTCGCAGTCATCAGATTGAATCAGCAGTTTAATTAAACGACTAGCGCATTTATGAAATGACGACATTGAAATGAATGAAATAGTGTTGAGTAGGACATACATGAGGCGCTTCATTTGTCCCGGACATGACGTCAAAATGTAAAAGTGCCTCGAAATTTAAAATTGTACTACTTCAATTTTTTTGTCGCGGACCGCCGCCGCGCCGGTCGAGCGAGGCAGACAAACGACAAGCACGTCTTTTTTTTTTTTTTTTTTTTTTCGGAAGGAAACTTACTAATGGCATAAAAGCCGAATTAATTGCATCGGTCTAGAACAATTAATTCGGCTTAAATGCCATTAGTAAGGTTCCTTCCGAAAAAAAAAAAAAAAAAAAAAAAAAAAAGACGTGCTTGTCGTTTTTCTGCCTCGCTCGACCGGCGGCGGTCCGCGACAAAAAAATACGGTCGCGTCTGACATTTTGAGCGAGAGAGAAATATATTGTCTTTCATGCGAGGCGAGGCGCCAGCCAGGAGGCGCGTATTTAAAATTTAAATAATATTCTAACATTGAGAGTCAGTGCCATTTAATTACTTTTTTTTTTAATATTTCTTTTGAAGTGGATAGATTAATAATCTTAATCAAAAAAAAAGATTAAGAGTCTTAATTTAAGATACTCAGGTAAGTAGTATTTGAACGGCCCTAAAGGACAAACACATAAAATTTATTTTTTATACTTGTAAGGCCTGAAACTGTGTTAAACGGGCGCTCGTCGCGTGGCCCGTCGCGTGGCCCGTCGCGGGGCCCGTCGCGGGGCCCGTCTTCGAGTCCGTCGCGGAGACCCGACTTACGCAGTGTCTCCAGTTTAATTTTAACAGATGTACGTCGTTCAACAGTCGTATCGATGGAGAACTTAATATTATGATTTTTCTGCGGCACTGAAATTTTCGAAATTTTCAAATAGGTAATTATTTGCAAATAGGTAATTATTGGCTCTAAAGCCATGCTGCCGTGCGCGCGCCTCGGTCTTTATATAATTCATTCGCCAGGTTCCAAATGACAGGGTGAGGATGTACGTCTATAATCTGCGAAGTTAAGCACGGTCGTACCATCCTTTTCTTGAAGCAGTTCAGGCCATTTTCAACCTATAACTTATAACTTTGTTGTGGGTTAAACTAGAAGCCTGCATTTTTAGTTACTAAGTAAGCATTGTATAAATACGGTCTAATTCAAATTTGTACTAAACAAACAAATGACATGACAAATGCACGTCGCGTCTGACATTTGAGGCGCCAGGAGGCGCGCATATTTCGTACTATAATAACTTCAAATGGTTCAGTACGCCTCGCCTCATTTGAAGTGGGACATTGTACTGGCTCAGGACAAAAAAGAGGCTACTCTTACAAACTCTTTTTCAAGTCGTGTCCTACCCAACACTAGAATGAAAGGACAACTTCTAAAAATGTCTTTAGCATATTCGGTGAATGGGATATAGCATACTTTGTAACGTTTGGTAGGGCCTAAGACCAAAAGTTCACACAAAATGAAAATATCAACTAACTATGTACCTACTTACTATCTGTGCGAGCTGTTTGCTGCCATATTTGTTTTGGTGACTACTAGCGCCACTGCTGGAAAAAAATCACCTGAACCTGACTGATTTTACGTCCACTCTGTTTAAAGGGCTTTGTTACAGTCCGGCAACTACATGGACGTTGACTGACGCTTATTCAATCTAGTTAGGCCTAGTCATTAGTCAATCAATTAAATGTCGCCATTCAATAAACGCTCTAGACATTTAATGAAATAGCCGATTCAACCAGATGACTGCGACATATTATATACTAGGTATATACCTACTTCATACTACTGAATTATAAATTAAATGGATCGGAATTTGGAGAAGGAGGTTGGTCGAGGATCGCAGTTCCTAAAATTTACATTTCGAAATTAAAAAGATTCCTAAGGTAAGAGGGTGCTCTTAGGTCGAACAGCAAAGTGTACAGTAGAGACTGTAGGGAGAGACCACGCACATTACGCCGAAGACGATGGGCATCCAAGAAAGCTTAGAACGGTACCTACTCCGATAATCGATATATGGTCGTATTTACGCAGGCCAAAAATAAAGTGAATTGCCGTGTTCTGAAGACGCTCGAGCTTATTTAATTTTTCTTCCGTGAGGTCAACGCATAATCCAATATGAACAAGAATAAGGACTCTGTTATTTTATATTATCTAAGGAATAAATATGTGACTTTGGCAGATTTTGTATGGAACAATTAATGTTTCATACAATAGCCTAACATGTTGCTCTTCGCCATAGGCTAATTAAGTAATCTGTTTCTGATCCAAATCCAAAGTTTGTGTTGTAATTTTGTAGAAGTGTGAGCTTGTAACGACACGATTTATTTTAGTGGTTTGTGGACTGTGGTAGGGTCGGACAAAAAAAAATCCCTTTTTGTACAGGTTTGGCATCAAAAAGGTGCTAAATGGCGTAGATAAAATATTGTATTGATACGTAAAGTTGTGATAAATTATTTAAAAATTTTCTGCCTCCGTATTGAGATAGAAATTATTAAAAATAAAAATTTTTGAAAGATAGGGCACTTTTTTCACTTCATTTAACTCTATATTAGTGTAGGTATATTTGATTTTAAAATTAATACAATGTACATTGATTAAAAAATCTGATTTGATGTTTCAGAAGTTTCAGAAGAAAAGGAAAATTAAAAATTTGAATTTTGACCTTTAAGTTTAGGTAAAGGAAGGTATTATTTCACTTACTTCTAACACTGAAAAATGTATGGAAACTAAAATATTCCTCTTGTTTATCCAAAACATCTAATTGTAATTGAACCCGATAGCACAAATTTGAATGTTGGTAAATACTGTGAAATAATATGGATGTATGTGTGATGTGGCAAAAGAACTGAATAGACCCTGGCAGTGGACTCTTGTGCTTTTTGCACATGAACGAGCTACATTAGACATATTCTGTTTCAACATGCTGATGGCAGTACGACTGGGCCTCAAAAAATTTCAGAAGCACTGATAAGCAGATTAAAAACTGTGAGAAGAGATCCATAACTCAGTTTACTCCTATTCCTACGAACTTACCGGAGCTTTCTACTAAAGAAATGACTATAGACTTGATCTACTTGTACACTTGTACCGAATAGTCAAAGCAGTTTCAACGGTGACGTTTCCTAGCGATTTAACGAACAAATCACTAGATAAACTGTCTCTTACCCGATGTTTAATCGTGCCAATAGAATTTCTGCGAAGAGACTACTTCTGAAAATAGATCTAGAACTGATAATACCTACTCTTGCAACGTAATATTATGTGGTCAAAGTTTACGCATCAATATCGTTTTTCATTAAAACTCATTTAAGCTGTAAAGATGGCTCGAGGCACATCTTTGAACTTATTGAATTGACGCGTTTTTACCACTAGGGCTCTATATGGTGGTAGAGAAAGAATATCACCTCTATATCAACCATATTTCCTGTAGATGTCGTAATAGGCGACAGAGGGAATAAATTATAGCAGCATTTTCGCGGATCCTAAAACATCGCTCGCCAACCCGCTTTGAAAGCGTGGCGAGTAACTAAAATACTTCAGGGGAGGCTGATATTCAGTAGTGAAGATCATGGCTGAAACGACAAACGACTTTATTTTCCAACAATATTAAAATCTATTATTGACCTACTTCGGACACCCAGGAAATGTATTGCTTGTTGCAATATATCCCAGCGATAAATTCGAAAATTAGCTGCACGTCGAATTCTTGCTAGATCATGGCCATTGCGTCTACTTCAGTTTCCAACTTTGATGCAACATAAAATTACGAGTTAAATTGGCAAAAAAGTTTCACTGAACCGCCGATATTAAAATTTGTAACTAAAGATAAAATCCCATTGTTTGAAAAGTTTTGTTTGTTTGCAAAGAGCAATTAAGGCTGTGGCCTAAGCTTCAACTGCTTTATGCAATAAAACATCAAGAGAGGAATTCATGATAACCCAGATACATTTGAAGAAAGCGACGCCAAAATTCGCCCGCAAAAAGAATTTTTGCGTTTTTTAAACCACTTAGGGCCGATTTTTCAAGCGTCAAATAACTTTTATCTGCTGAATAAACATGTGACTTTGACCTTTGTTCCAGGCCAGGCAAAAATCGGCCCTTAGTAAAATAATGATTTAGTTAATTCGAATTTAATTCATTCATTTCAGTATTTTTCTACTAATAAAAGAAAGATTCATTTGAATTTCGGTCTTTTTCAGAAAAACAAACATTTTTTGCTGGCAAATATGGCCTCTTTTTTACTATATTTCTTAAATTTTCAATGAATCCGGAGGCAGAAAATTAATTCCGAATGCTATCAAACTTTGTACCCTATTTACAGTCACCATTAAGTTTTGATTCCTTAGTCATTGCCATTTAGCACCGTTTAGTCATTAAGCTCAATAACTAAGAAATTATAATGTAATGTACTTGTTGTAATAGTCTATTTGTATTTTGTATGTAAACCATGATGTACCTTTCGGGGCAAGTTTTTTCCCGGCCGCCATTTTAGTGTATTGTTTTCGCCAGTACTTAAAGTGTATTGTTAACATTATTGTTTAAAATTAAAGTCTCATATTTTAGTAGTTTATTAGTTTGTAATTAAAATACACTATTAAATAGTAAACGGGACAATGACAAACTAAGACACTACAGCACTATGCATATGTCAATCCGCCATTTTGGTACTGTTCCGGTTAATAGTTTCTGGCTCGTATATTTTACGTTTATGCCCTGTCCATCTGATTTCTTAGTCATTGATTGAGCTTCTATAAAAACAAAACTTTTTTTTTTCATACATAAGTGACCCACCCTAATGTTTCTGCTACTTCTATGACCTACGCCAACATTAAAAATAATGAAATAGGGAGTAGATACTCCTTGTACGGGTAAACATTGAAACTATAGATAAATTATTATGTGTTGCTCAAGTCACATTGTAGTGTTTGACAACTGATTGCCTCTTTACTGCCGGAATATACCATGTACAGGACACTTAGAGTGGGGATAGTATTACCATAACCGCAGTGATGGATAGACGTGTCTGACATATATGGTAGTGATTACTAGCGGTACACAGAGTCAATTCTTATATGTGCATACTACAAATGGCGACGAGGATAAACATACTAGTAAGTCAGTGATAAGGTCAGTAAAATTTATTTAATTTTGTAAATCGCGTGCATATTAAGAAACAAAATTGAAAAGGAAGGATGAGCTCATTGGCACTTGCACACTGAGGTATTATTATTATTATATTGTATTGAAATTCATAAGAGTTTCAAAGATATGAAAATGGTATTCTACGCATATTATGGATCCAATAGTAAAATTATATGGTTATCTAAAATGGCGAATTTATTATTTAAATTAATGGTTGACGTGTAAAGTAAATGACATCTAAAGTTCTAGCTCCTCTAAATGTCGAAAAATTAATAGTTAAAACACGTTTGTATAAAAAAAGGAGGTGGAAGCTGCATAATGCCCGTCTTAGAGTTCTCATGCTCATGCTCATGATGGGCAATGATAGGCAAGTGCCTATCTCTCGACTCCATCATCACATCAGTTCGACAGTATCATATTGTTGTATTGATCAGAACTACATAAAGTTGCCAATTTCTATAACGCTACGATAGTTGGAAGATGGATAAATTAGTTACTTTCCATTACAATATTAGTTATAAACAGACCAACAAATAAAAAGGTGTTCATAAAAAGTGTAATTACTAGCACTAAAATATGTGCGTACAGTGGATCTTGACAATACTCTAATACTAGCTCAGTTCATATTATTATATGGAAAATTTAAACTTGATCGTAAATATTTATTATATGGTAATATCGGGTCGATAAGGCATCCAGATTAGAGAACCGACAGTTAGTTATAGTATACGTATATAGTAAAATGGACAGTTAATTATATTATGAATAATATTGGAGAGTTGAAAACAGATTAAAATAATATTCGGTTGTTTCAACTCTTAAATTAATATAGTGTAGATAGGCAGTGTCTATAAAGTCCACATCAATTGTTTTGTTGTGCTGTGCACTTGCAACTGTAAAAGTTATACTGTAAAAGGCGCAACAGCTATTAATTTTTAAGCAAAAACATGTTGAAAACAGATTAAAATAATATTCGGTGGTTTCAACTGTAAGTGACTGCAAGATGAAATAGATTTATATGTTAGTTTAATCGCATTAGATATGGGTTCTAAATCAATAATTAACCGTGACCGGAAACAATAAAAATGTGTTATTCATTTCTGCGAATAAGTACAACTCATATTCAAAAAAAAAAAAAAGAAGTTTCAAATACTATGTAGCTTTGGGTGATACAAACTGTCTGAAGCGAGTTAGTATATTGGATATTATTATAGAACAATGCAAGGAAAACTTATCTAGATCCAATATTGCAATGCTACGCAGTATTATAAAAAGCGTCTGATTCAGAATGAATTATTTAATTATCAATATGAAGTTGTTACATACAATGCAGGAATTAAATCTTTGACAACTACAGCAATTCAAAGCTAAGCCAAGATGTAGGTACAATCTTAATTTTCATATATTTTATTATTAAATAATATTAATGAAGTATAAGGTTTACATTGATATCAGAGTCATTGCTACCGGTGTATAATTA
Source organism: Celastrina argiolus (assembly GCA_905187575.2). Classification (NCBI taxonomy): domain Eukaryota; kingdom Metazoa; phylum Arthropoda; class Insecta; order Lepidoptera; family Lycaenidae; genus Celastrina; species Celastrina argiolus. The sequence goes on along the minus strand of LR994591.1, from coordinate 322,737 downwards.
ACAAAAAACATGGTAAATGCACAAGTTAAGATGTAAATGAACTATTCTATTTAACTAAGACTTTACTGTTACTTTGATTGAATCATAACTAAAGTCTCTTGTGCATTTTTAACTGGGTTTTGAGGACTAACAAGACTTATTTGGCGTCTGTGAGAATACTGTTTTATATATCTCAGTACTGGGTTGTATCTGCAAAAGTCGAAACAAACAAGAGTCTAAAAATAAACTTTGTTGTGTGCTATTAAATACCACCAGATACTCATTATTACACATATTTCAATATATTAGTTATATTCTAATTAACCTTCTATCTATAATAATGTTATGCTCTAAAGACATAATATTAACATTATAATATGTTGTTGAAATATTATGTCAAATAAGTCTGTATCTACAAATTACCAAGTATGAAAAAACCTAATTAAACAATAATTATTTGACAAAAGGATAGAGCTATAGAATGAAGGTATGTACATTGTACATGTAAGACAGTGGAATTATGGTAAGTGGGTCTTTTAAACTGCCTATTGCTTGTGTATTGCATACATATTATATTCAATTCTACTGGAATATTATATATTGATGTGGTTGAATGAGTTTGAAAACTAAGCTTTTATTAGGATTAAAAGTTTAGGCCTTTCCTCGTGCTATGTACAATCTATATAGTATTCTACGAGTGAGAACTACTTTAGAAATCTTTTATAATGTAGTGCTTGGAAAGCGGTGACCAATGATGGTTTTAAATTTTTTTTTTGAATTCTCATAAAATGGTCGGCCAATTCGTCTGGAACTTAGAGATGGTGGGTGAGAACAATGGACTTCTGCGTAAAAAAGAAAAAAAAAGTTGATTTAAATTGTTTAGAGCAATACGGGCTGATAACCTGAAAGTCTGAAAAAGAAGATGATCCATGCATCTGACAGGTGCGAGGAGGGTTGGTTCAGGTTGGTTCAGCGCCTTATCTCCCTCCAGCCGTGTCGGGTGTCCGTTCCACTGGATGCGATGTTGAGGGATGATGGATTACTTCTGTGTATTGTACTTGACCATTTTATAGATGGCTCCTGCATAGCTGGCCACTGGTTTGAATGACTGTTACCGGAATCGGGTGGAAGGCAAAACAAGGCGTCCGTAATGTACGTCAGAATCTGGAAGTATCTCATTGGTATGGCTACAACCTGGGAGAGGGAAATTAGCCATCATAGTTCTTAAAATTGATATTTATACTGTTGTTATACTTTAATTATTATTCAAAATACTCAGTAGCACTGATAAGAACTTTATATTTTACGCTATGGTAATTGAAATAACGTGTCATATTTTACTATTAGAAATAATAAAGTAATAAAATGTTGTTCTGTGAAGAACATGAATAATGTAGGTAGGTACAAATCTAATCACAACTTTTGAGTACAGATAATGATAACGACCTGCGAGCTAAGCAAGCCTTAATGGCCAACATCTACCAAGGACCTCGAGCTACATTCACATCTTCTAGGATCTCTCACCGTCTCATCCCTTCTACTATAAAATACTGGCAGTACGAACCCGGATTAAACTGCGAACCGTGCATTGACCAGAAGCACGGATGATCAGAAGCAGTATGTGTCTTCAGTCTCAAATGAAAATCATACGTTACCTGGTGGTAACCAAGGTGTACAAAGGCAGTATGAGCCTTCAGTCTCAAATGAAAATCATACGTTACCCGGTGGTAACCAAGGTGTCCAAAGGCAGTATGAGCCTTCAGTCTCAAATGAAAATCATACGTTACCCGGTGGTAACCAAGGTGTCCAAAGGCAGTATGAGCCTTCAGTCTCAAATGAAAATCATACGTTACCTGGTGGTAACCAAGGTGTCCAAAGGCAGTATGGGCCATCATCCTCAAATGAGAACCATATGTTACCGAGTGGTAACCAAGGTGTCAAATGGCAGTATAGGCCATCATCCATAAATGAGAACCATACGTTACCAAGTGGTAACCAAGGTGTCAAATGGCAGTATGGGCCATCATCCTCAAATGAGAACCATACGTTACCGAGTGGGAACCAAGGTGTCAAATGGCAGTATGAGCCTTCAGTCTCAAATGAAAACCATATGTTTACAGGGTGGTAACAGAGTTGTCTAAAGACAGTATGGGCTTTCATTCTCAAATGAAAATCATAAATTACCGGATGGTAACTGAGACGTTTAAGGGCTATATGAGCTTTCACCCCAAATGAAAACCATAATAAGGTACCGAGACGTAACAGAAAGTCATTAAAGGTAGGATGGGAATTCATCATAAAATATTATTATACAATTAATACACCAGCAAAGAGAGACAATCTGATATCTGATATTGAAACAAGTATTGGAAATTGTTCTAGATGGCGTTTTACTGTTATAGATACTAGTAAACCTGTTCGTTCGGTGGCTGGAATTAAAATGGTTGAATTTTATGGAATCAATATCTTATTAGATAATTAATGTAATAAATAAAGGTCAGAAACATTAGTTCAATGGCAATGGCAATTTGCTTGCGTACTATTTTTCAGCACTGCATATTATGTTACATACGTGAGCCTCTTTTACTAGGGCTCGGCGTTTCGATGCCGCGATGTAGGAACAGCCTCGTGTCATCTGTATGACTATTAGCAAACAGTTAGTATCATGGAATCAGTCTGAGATGTCACTGATCTCTGTGAAGTTTTACATAGTAGAATTGTAACTAAATCGTTACAATGTATTTGTTTATTCTGTATCTATGTCTTTATTGTCATACATTACTGGATTGTAACAGACTTTGTTACTAACAAGAAGTATGGGCCTTAAATGTTTAATATAATATTCCTTATGTTGGAATTTAAAACCTAGTAAATAAGTTAATATTATATTATATTATCAAACTTACTTTTGGTCTTATTTTTTTTTTACTAAGATTTTAATGAGTTGATCATTGATGTAAATATTAAATACATAGATGTTCTTTCACCAAATCAATTAAAAAGAAAAGGAAAGGGAAAGGCTAAGAATGACTATTATACTATATGAGTATAACGAAAGGAAATAAAGTTATCCTTATGGTTAAGGTTAAGGAATGAGAAAGTAATATGTTGATTAAGTCCATAGGTACGTTTGGAAAGTGTTAAATAAATCTGAATATGCATTTCGACTAGTTTTGATTCTTGTACTTTTCTATCTTGAAACTTTAGCTTTAAGTTATTATTATATAAACTTAAATAAGGAAGGGATGTAGTGTTTGACAACTGATTGCCTCTTTACTGCCGGAATATACCATGTACAGGACACTTAGAGTGGGGATAGTATTACCATAACCGCAGTGATGGATAGACGTGTCTGACATATATGGTAGTGATTACTAGCGGTACACAGAGTCAATTCTTATATGTGCATACTACACACATAATTATGTCTTAATTGAACAATTTTATAAATAATGGTGCAAGTTATATTTTATACGAGGCTGAAGGAAAAAAACTTGTGTCGATTTATTACTTACTGAAAAAAAATAGTCTGTTGTCACTTGTCAGTGTCACGTCATACGTCAATTTTAACTCTACATAATACGTCACAAATGCAAAGTTCGTCAAATGACCAAAACGAGTAATTATTAGATTTTTTGTTGAGTTCTACTTTTATACAAATAATTAGATTACGGTTTCGTAGTATGTTCTAGTGCATTAAATAATGTAGACGAAGATGAGGAATGTGATGTTTAAAGTGGTTTGGTGAACGAAATGTCGATAGAGTACGTGGTGGTGAGCGAGGGCGAGCAGGATGAGCCCATTGAGTTGCCCACAGAGGAGGACGGGACGCTGCTGCTGAGCACCATCTCTGCGCAGTTCGCCGGTGCCAGCGGCCTGAAGTACCGTGCTGGAGGTCGCCTGCGCGGTCTACGACTCGCGGATGACAGGGTCTTGCCGCCCGCGGAAGGGTGGTCAGCGTATAGGTACTTCTGCGCGTTCCCACGAGTCGACACACAGTCAGTATCGCCCCGACCCCGCTGCTCCGATCTTATAGTACTAGGGCTGCCGTGGAAGACCGGCGAGGACGCCGTTCGTGATTATTTTGCGGCATTTGGTGACTTGTTAATGGTGCAAGTTAAGCGAGATTCCAAAACTGGTCTGTCGAAAGGATTCGGTTTTATAAAATTTGCCGACTACGAAGCGCAAATCCGCGCCCTGGGCAGGCGACATATGATAGACGGGCGCTGGTGTGACGTGCGAATCCCCAACAGCAAGGACGGCGGCTCGGCGGCGCACCGCAAGGTATTCGTCGGCCGTTGCACAGAGAGTCTCACGGCCGAAGATCTTCGAGAATATTTTGGTGCATTCGGTCAAGTGACAGATGTGTTTGTGCCCAAGCCGTTCCGAGCATTCAGCTTTGTGACATTCTTGGATCCCGAAGTTGCACAGTCGTTGTGCGGGCAGGATCACATAATAAAGGGAGTGTCTGTAAATATATCTACAGCATCCCCCAAGCAGGAGCGTGGTGCCCGGTCGCAGCTCCTGGGTTGGGGCGTGCTGGAGGGAGGTGCTCCCCGGGTGTACAGCTGGCCCCCTGACGCCTGGCAGCACTCTGCACACTCTCACTCTGCTGCTCCCCCGGAAGCAAAGCCCTACCTCAAGTATGAGTGACATCATTTTGCTCTTATTGTTGGTAATTGACAAATTTTTATTAAAATAAATGTGTAAATAATAATATAATATGATATTAAAGTTGTTCATGTGAAAGTTTTATTGTATCCGCCCATTCTATATAAGTTATTTTAAAATGTAATGTCCACAAAATTTTATACACACTTTGGAGGATTAAAAATATCTTGTTAGATTGTTAAATATTTTATTAATCATTTATATTTTAAATATATAATCTTGAAATGTATAGACTCTGAGTCTTTATTTGAAGGCCAGTTGTTGGGTAAAAACCCACTTTCAGCACTTGAATATATTTATGTAATTTAAAGGTTTGTTTTTTGTTGTTATTTAGGAAATTAATTGTACTTCATAAGAATTGTCAAATACTATAATAGTTATACACCTAATATGAACAGGGGACAGAGGATATATGAAAAAAATGGGTTAATTTATTTAACTGGCTGACCACCAAACTTCGTACTGCCTTAGAACTAAGTTTCTTCATACACTGACAGCAGCACCACCAAATCTAAATAATTTACACAATCACGAGGACCGAGCTATCTATTGTTAAAAACAGCATGAAGATTGGTGATGAAGTCTTTGGGTTTATGGCATGGAGACTGACAGATATATTAAGAAATATATAAATAATAGTAATATTGAGGTATTAATGTTTCGTAGACATAAAAAAACAAAAAAAATGTATGTGTAGATAGGTACATCTAAAAATTACAAAATAGATAATACAAACAACTTTCTATAAATAAGTATGAACTTAAACACAGATTTCAAAGATTTTGTAATTATGTATGTTCCTAATAATATAATAAATTACATATTTCATAATACTATAATTTATCATATTACACCTAGGTGTAAGACAGTGTATGTGACTTGTATGAAGCACTCATTCACAAGACTTGTGAAATTCTATAAACTAATTGCTATACCTTTGAAAATATAAATCTATACTAATAATAAAGAGCGGAAGAGATTGTTTGTTTGTTTAAACGCGCTAATCTCAGAAACTACTGGTCCGATTTGAAAGAGATTTTTTTGTTGGATAGTCCATATCTATAGGAAGGCTCTAGGCTATATAAAATTACGCTGCGACTATTGGTCGCAAACGAAGCGTCAGTGAGAAATGTTGCAAAAACAGGGAAAATTATTCACATTTGGGGACTTTCGTTGCGTGCGCTGCATAACGGTTTTAGTCACTCAAAAACCAAGCGAACAAAGTGGCGGGCACAGCTAGTTTTTTTAATATGACGACCTCCGTAGCGCAGTGGTGGAGCACGTTGGTGCTAGAACGAGGTCGCGGGTTCGAATCCCGCCGAGGGAACAAAAAGTTTTCAATGTTCCCTGGGTCATGGACGTGTATTCAATTTGTGTATAATATAATAAAAATCTTAAATATGTGTAGTATAAAAGTATTAAATATATTTCCGTTGTCTGATACCTGTAAGCTGTAACACAAGTTCTTCGGATACCTAGCACAGGGCCTGATTGACGTGGTGTGAAGCGTCCATAGATATTATTATTAATATGTTTCTTCTGAGAACTCAAACCCGTCACAGTCGTACCCAGGTAGGGGCAGAGGAAGGGAGGGCAGCTGGTCCCAGCTGTTTACACTTGAAGTGGCAGAAAATGTATGAACTGCGACTATCTCTAGTCAAAGTATAAATAAGGAACCATATGTGCTAACTTTAAATAAATAATCCTTACAGTTATCACCGGCGAAATTGCCGTAAAACAGCACAATAAGCAAAAAATCTGGTAGAGAGGTCAGAAGCTGAGTGAGTGACTACCAAAATCATTTATGCAATAAAAAAAGGTTTATTTTTAGATATTTTAAAGTACCTAATTATACTAAAGGTGTAATAAGAACTTAATATTACAGTTAAATATTTTATTGGTTTAGCTTACATAAGAGAAGCTAAATAGAGCTATATTAACAAAGTAGATACTTTGCAGTAGACACCAGAAATTATTATAGTATATTATTTCATTTCCGCATAAAACAAATTTAAGAGTAACATAAGATTGTGACCTGTGAGTTAAAAACTTTATAAAAAAATAATAAACTTCGGCAATAGTCTGAATTGATTAACATTTAACGTAGGTACTTTGCAGCCCAGTCCACTCGTAAAATTCCGCTGCCGACTGCAGTTGCTTCTGAAATTAAAAATATAAATAATAATATAATATTTTGTTACTATCTCAATCTCCGAAATGGTTGGACCAAAATTTTGCAGTAGGTGAATAGGTCGTAAGCAATATTAGAGCTCTGACGCTTTTTGGGGAATAAGGGTTTCTACCTCAAAAGCTGGGACTATAATTCGGAATTCTGCGCTTATAGAATAGAGTCGAAAATGGAACAAACATACGATCGAGGTTTTTTTTATCAACTCTACACTATTAGGTGGCCAATGCGGAGACTAGTCCCAACCCTCGGCCTCGTTACGTACCCTGGTGCGGGCGAAGCGGCAGCGGCCGGAACAGCGTGGTATCGATGCGTCCGCCGGCGACGTACCGAGCGGCGCCGAGGTAGGCGGCTGCCGCCCCGCCGCCGCGCACCGCCGCCGGCGCCTGCAGCGGCGCCAGCACGCAGCGCCCCACCTCGCCGCCGCCCGCCCGCCCGCGCCGCGCCGAGTGCACCACCTCGCCCCTGCGTATTACAACAAGCCTCATTTGACTGTCGTCGGAGGAGCTCATGACTCTCGTGTGCCAAGATTCCAGAACTCAATAAATGGTTTTGGAATTCTTAAACTCAAGAGACTCAAGAAAAAAGTAAAAAGCATTTTTAACAGCGTTTTAGTGTCCGACCGAAGGTCGATTTTCGGCCGAAGCCGAAGCCGAAGCCGATTAATCGGCATCGCCACTACCTTCGGCCGAAGCCGAAGCCGAAGCCGAAGGTTCATTAACCTCAGAGTAATCGCTGTACATACATAAAAAAACAGGCCGAATTGAGAACCTCCTCCTTTTTTAGTAAGTCGGTTAATATTTTTTTTTTATTTAGAGATGATAACTTTGTGATTTATTTGTCAAAAATAATAATTTATTTATGAAAGTAATTCACAAATTACAATCAGATCAATCTATAAAATAAAGTACATAATAAATAAAAGAAACAAACATTGAATTTTCATAAAAAAATATATAAGATACACTTATATATTAAAAAGAATCGCTGTTCGTTATTCTCTCTAAAACTTAAGAACGGCTGAACCGATTCGGCTATTTTTGGTCTTGAAATATTCGTGGAAGTCCAGGGAAGGTTTAAACGGTTTCTATGGTCAACGAAGTGGGCACGGGTCAGCTTGTCTTATATATTATATAAAAATGAATTGCTGTTCGTTAGTCTCGCTAAAACTCGAGAACGGCTGAACCGATTCGGCTATTTTTGGTCTTGAAATGTTTGAAGTCCTGGGAAGGTTTAAACGGTTTCTATGCTCAACGAAGTGGGCGCGGGTCAGCTAGTATTATATATAAAAATGAATTGCTGTTCGTTAGTCTCGCTAAAACCCGAGAACGGATGAACCGATTCGGCTATTTTTGGTCTTGAAATGCTTGAAATCCTGGGAAGGTTTAAACGGTTTCTATGCTTAACGAAGTGGGCACGAGTCAGCTAGCCTTCTTATATAAAAATGAAATAGGTACTATTCGTTAGTCTCGCTAAAACTCGAGAACGGCTGAACCGATTCGGCTATTTTTAGCCTTGAATTATTCGTGGAAGTCCAGGGAAGGTTTAAACGGTTTGTATGCTCAACGAAGTGGGCACGGGTCAGTTAGTAATAATTTAATGTTGGCCAATTAGTTACACAGTGGGCATAGTTGAGCATTGGTTTTTTACTAAACAAAATAATACTTACGTTATTATTGTTATTTTACAATAGTTCACTTGCAAATTAAAGAAAAAAAACACTATGTACCTATCATAATTAAATTGATAAATATTAAATAAGATACAAAACAAAACACTAATCTCAGATACACGTCCGAACTTGTTTTTATTGTCTTCTCCTTCCCGCGGCCCCTGAAAACCGCCCGTCGCCTCACTGAGACTTTCGTAATAGTTCGTTAAATTCCGACGATAGCTAAAAAACCACCTTCGGCTTCGGCCAGGTTTTGGGCCGAAGCCGAAGGTTTAGCCGAAGGTGGTTTTTTTGGCCGAAGGTGGCCGAAGCCGAAGCCGAAGCCGAAGCTTCGGTCGGACACTACAGCGTTTGGACGAATCGGCCCATTCGCGACAGCGTGGCTATTTTCTGTCAGTGAAGTAGGTTTTATTGGGAAAACGGCCAAGTATCGTTTCATTAAGAAATTACTCTTATCTATGTATCGTTTTGACTGAAGTGTGAATGTAGAGTGTATGAAGTTAGGCCCGGACCCCGGTAAAGTACGGCGCATAGGTCAAGAATCTTGGCTCTACGTGAGATCTGATAACTTTTTCACAGAGCTACGTAGGACTCGTCTTGGCAACATTTTTACTTGAAAATGTTTTTGGTGAAATATAATATACGACCAAAAACTTAAAGTAGGTACTCACCCGAGTATATCTGCAAAACGATCCCTGTGCGTAGCGGGCGCCGCGCGGTCGGCGGGGAGGGCGTTCTCCGCCTCGGAGCGGAGCGCGCTCCTGAACAACGGAAGTAGGTATTAGGTTGTAGGTTACACCTACGTAAATACATACTTGTAGGTACACTGTAGGTAAGTAAACGAGAGTAGGTATATTAAATAAGTAGTTTTTGATTTGATTGAGTACCTTCTAGCACGCGATGCCGGCGGTGGAAGGACGAGAGCTGTCCCCACTGCGAAATATGGAAACCTTAAACAAAATCATTTACATTTTTAAGTAGGTCACCTAAAAGGGTTGGGTTAACTTATTAATAAGAAAACTCTGTATTCATATTAATGAAAGTAAGTAGGTACTAAACTACACTACTTAATTTTACCTTTTTTAAATATAGTCAGGGTTCCCCCATACATGGTTTTCACTTGATTGATATTTGATATCAAGCTAATTTTTCTTGAGTTGCTTTATTTTAAAATAATGAGTCGCCCAAGAATTTCTTGAACGGAACTCTTGTTTGTGGTAGCTAACAGAGATAGCAAGAATAAAGTTTGTGGATTTGGTGATTCAAATTTTTTTATTGATAAATCTCTTGATAATCAAGTGAAAACCATGGGGGAACCCTGACTAATAGATATGAATAACCAAAAGATAAATTTAATAATTATTACAATAGAGAAGCCTGAAACCTGAGGGCTTGCGGCGCAGTGGGTCGTTCGCGGGGCGGGTACCGCAGCAGCGCCGCCAGCAGCGCCAGCGCGGCGGGCCCGGCGGCCGGCACCGCGCGCTCCAGCGGCACGCCCGCGCTCGGCGGGAAGCGGAACCGGAGCGCGGCCGCCAGCGCGTAGCCCTCCGCCCACGCCTCGCGCGGCGGCGTGCCCAGCAGCGCCGCGATGCGGTGCAGCTGGTCGATCTCCGAGCTGCCCGGGAACAGCGGCCGGCACGTGTACAGTTCCGCCGCGATGCAGCCCAGCGCCCACAGGTCCACGGGCGCGCCGTAGTGCGTGTCGTGCAGGAGCACCTCCGGCGCGCGGTACCAGCGCGTGGACACGTAGTCCGTGTAGGGCGGCCGCGAGCGCACCTCGCGCGCCAGCCCCAGGTCCGCGATCTTCACCAGCTCCGGCCCGCTGCACAGCAGGTTCTCCGGCTTGAGGTCGCGGTGGAAGAAGCCGTGGCGGTGCATGTGCGCGAGCCCCTGCAGCACCTGGTACAGGATGTTGCGCAGCACCGACTCGGGGAAGGGCCGCTCGGCGTCGCGGATGAGCTGGTAGAGGTTGCCTCGCATGTACTCGAACACGAAGTACAGCGTGTCGTTCTCGCGGATCACCTCGCGCAGCTTCACGATGTTCGCGTGGTTCAGCTTCTTTAGGGATTTGACTTCGCGGAGGTTCATGGCCTCGTCCCACGAGTAGTACTTGCGTTTCATCCTCTTGATGGCGACTTTCTCCCCCGTATCCCGCCGCTGTGCCAGCGACACGGAGCCGTACGTGCCGTCGCCCAGCTGCTGGAGCATCACGTAACGGTTCATTTTACTAGTAGATATTGTATGAGGCAGTCCCCAGTATCGGTACTTCTAAATACAGGTTATACCTAGTTAGCAGAATCGCACTTTTTAACGCTACATTGTTTTACTTTTCAATAGATAGAAAATATTAATCTCGTTTGTACACATGGTCTAACCCGTTAAAGTTGACTAAATTATAGTTGTATTATTATTAATTTACTGTAGTTTGGTAGGTATTTACTTAAAATTAAAATTTGCAAACATGATACAAACATCGGTTTTGCTTTCGTTGCCATAGCAATAAGTACAAGTACAAGTAGTCAAGTTGTACATGACAGTAATTATTCTTAACGTACAGCATGCTGGATAATGCATTATACAGAAGTAGTATATTCATGCTTAAATCATTTTTATGTTTTAAATTTATTAATCTGAGCCATAATATTATTATTTAAGCTCAGATTAATAACTAAAGCATATTATATCCTATTTCTATGGATTTAAGAATATACCGTTTACGTTTGCAAAAAAAGAAGACGGAGAAGAAGACTCTATGTTTTTATTTGTATTTTGTACGAAAGACATAAAAAATATAATCTTACATTATACTCATAGATTAAAGTAATTTGATAATAGATAATAAACTAATATTCTTTGTACAATCTTAATTTACAATCACTGTGTTCTCATCACGTTTAGTCCACAGATTAAGAATTAGTTACTACGTAACAGATGCGACAGCTATATTTTACCGAGTTTCCAGTTGTTACGTTTTGGCAGCACTGTAGCATCTGTCATTTTGACCGCACACCACAGACCATAGCACATCACAGACTACAAACACACATTGTATAAGTGGTTGAATAATCGAGTCCAGCTATCGATACTTTAGTGAGGTATCGATTTTTTTTGTAGGTAGGTTTTTGTAGTTCAGGTAATTTATTTTTATAATAAGTAATACAAAATAAAAACAGATTACATTTATCATTTATTTATTGATTTTTTTTCTGAATTTCTAATAAGCCCTGATTGATTTATCAAGAACATTAATATTTAACAGAATATTTTTTTAATAATGTTTTAATAATTATCCTAATAAAACTCTCTAATGTCGTAATCCAACCATCTAGTGATGGTAACACACAAGTCCAGGTTTTCCTGTTTCTAAGGCCACTTGCCTTACTTGAAGTGTGCTCATATTTCAATTGTTTTCATTTCTTTGATGACACAAAAGTTGATCAGTCACTTCTGTAAATAAATAACACAATATTTAAGATGAAAAAACAATACATAAGTTGGCCGGTCACTTAGTCCGGCCATCAACAACAACAAAACAAGGAGGGTTTCTAGTAAAAACTATAGTTAATTAGCAAAAATAGATTAACTAGTTTTGTCCTTCAGCACTATAAGTTGATTACCCTAAATAAAACTGCAATAATATTCTGCTATAAAATATGCTTAAACTGCCATAACACTTGTTTAACATTTATGAAAATACCATCTTTTCATAAATGTTAAACAAGTGTTACATAATTTTTTTGTTGTTTCAATGAAGTTATTGATACCCACAACCTCCAATTCCTGAGCCAAGTTCCAAACCACTAAACCTTGGTATTTCACAAAAATAAAACAATTTCAGTATCTTTTGATATGTTAAAATATCATATAGAATGAGTGTCAAAATGCCATAGTACTTAATACATACCCGCTCTTCCAATGACCAACATTTCATCAGAAGCATTTACATCCTCATTGGAGTTCTCTTTGTAATAATTGTTATCACTAAGGCCTAGGGGTATTTCTGTCTGAAACAAATGAGTACAGTTAAGATTAATATTCATATACAAAAGCAAAAAACATTGGCAAACTTAATGAGTCAAAGATTAAGTATAATTATATTATATTGTTCATACTTTATATTACACTAGCTCTAACTATAACGTGTTAAAAGTAAAACTCACCTGTGAACTAATAGTTGCGTTGCAACCGCCGACACAAGACTTAAATAGTCCCATATAACGAAAAATGAACAATATTTACACTAAATTAATTAACATACTATAAAAGATTGATATAATGTATCAATAATCTGCGGAGTAATTGAATATTTTGGATCAAATCAAGCAAGAAACGAGGATAAACAAAACACTAACAAACTACACGCGGCCATATTTGAGTTTTGACAACAAAATTACTCTAATCTATGTTTGACAACATAGATCATATTTTGACACTACAAACAGGAAACAGGAACTTTACGTGTGTGACGTCACAAAACGACGCCATTTTGCTTTCGACCGTAGCGCCAAAACGTAACAAATGGAACTACACTGTCAGCCCCCTGGTTTAGTCCATACAAAGGCACAATTGCCAATACATAAAATAGTAAACAAACAAGCTCACCTGCTGTTACAATCAAGAGAAAAACAAAAAAGTTATTTTATATTAATTTACGAAAAGGCAAGTATGGTTATTTGTTTATACTTTATGGCTAAGTATATTATTGACTTTTGCGAAAAAGATCGTGGGCAAAGGCCCGTCAGGCTTCTCAGACTGGTGAAACCCGGGTTAACTTGCAACAAGGTGATGCTGTGTGGTGGGATTGGAAGGACATTATTTATTATGAGCTGTTACCGCCAGGCAGGAAAATCAATTCTGAACTGTACTGCAAAAAACTGGCCGCTTTCTCTCAACTTTTTGCTTTAATCTCATGATTAAAGCAAAAAGTTGAGAAAAAGCGGCCGGAATTAATCAACAGGAGGGGTGTGGTTTTTCACCATGATAATGCTAGACCTCACACATTAGCAATAACTACGAGTTTGGCTGGGAGGTGTTAATGCATCCGCCGTATAGTTCTGACCTTGCTCCTGTTTTGGTCGCTGCAGAATTCCTTAGGCAGTGTCAGGTTGACATTACAAGAGGACTGCCAAACCCACTTGTCGTAGTTTTTTCATCAGAAGCCCCAAAATTTTTATTGCAATGGGATCATGTACCCTACCCTACCAACAAGATGACCAAAAAGATATTGAACAAAATGGCACCTTTAAACTTAAGTCAATTGTAAATAAACTTTATTTAAAAAAAACCTTTAGAATTTTTATATAAAATGCAACGAAACTTTTTCACCGACATAGTATAATATTATATTCATTGTACACAGTGATACTACAAAATAATGCATACATTTTATTAGTATGGCGATAAGAATACCCTCCATTGTCTGGTGGATCTCAAGTCAAGTAGGTCAGCTATCAGGAGTTCGAAGCTATAAAAGTTATATACCTATTAGGTTTTATGTTATTAAATAAAATAGTCACAATAATTTTAAAACAAAAATCTACTTATATTAATTTATGGTGACAATGCTTCTCCATTGCACAAATACATTCTATTGATGCTTATCGCATTATTTTTCTCTTTCAGGGACATTATGCTTCCAGAAAACTCAGAGACCCAGGGTAATACTGAGGAGCTGCTCGCAGAGGCGGCGATGCGCGCCGCCCTCGCAGCTGAGAAACAAGCGGAGGCCGTGGCACAGGCGGTGGACATCCTGCAGGAGTTGGTGACTCTCTTGCGCGAGAGAGTGGCCCCTCCCCACCTACCGCCTCCCCTGCAGGCGCCGCACGTGCCCACACACCACCACCTGTGAACACAGCGATGCCATCTAATCTGGAAAGGATTCGGTGCATTCAAAACTTTACATTACTGCAGTCGGCTGTGATTAAACGTGACATTTAGTACACATGTTGAAAGAACACAATAATATTAAGTTTTTAAAATTTGTCTTTTTATTTTGATTATGTACATATATTTTATCACTCGGCAGACATTTATTAACGGACATCTCAATCGCAACTAAATAATTAATGACCGGTCAAAGTTTTTATTACTGCTACTTTTTTATAAAATTTAGCACAGTACTATCTACTACACAACACATAAATAAGGTCGAACCGTTTCTACAATCACTGGCGCACGGCCGTAGTGTTCGATACATCGGAGTCATTGAACGCTTCAGTTTTGAGAACAGCGTCCGGCGAAAGTCGCAACAGCTGCATCAAGTCGTGATGCAGGACGTCGGCCCGCGCTCGCGCGCGACTCGCCCCGGACCGCAGCACGTCGCGCAGCAGCGCGGGGCGGCGCAGCAGCTGGTGCGCGCGCTCCCGCACCGGCCGCAGCTGCCGCACCAGCGCCTCCGCCACCTCGCGCTTGTACTGCGCCGTGGTCAGGCCCTCCGCCAGCTCGACCGCCTCCTCCGGCAGCAGCTCCGCGGCCAGGCAGTGCAGCGCCACCAGGTTCGACACGCCCGGCCGCGACTCGGGGCAGTAGCTCACCTGCCACCACTTTATTTCTAAATACATTTTATTTTACGAGGTTGTTTGGATTTTACTCAGTAATGCTACTGGATAGCTTATTCTTTAGATTTGGGATTTTTTATATTGAGTGGCATACAAAATGATGCAAAAGTAGCTAAAAGCTGACACTTATTAGAAGATTGCCAAACGGGTCTTACCGGTTCTTTTAACATACCTCTGGAGTGAAGTCTGTTACAGCTTTTCTAATTTTTAATTTGATGGTGTCGTCGGAGTCGCTCAATAGTATTCTAGATTTAGTATCACTGTCAGATTTGGACATCTTCTTAGTTGGATCTCGAAGACTTTTTATTCGTTCACACAGCTCGTCTGAATAAAATTAAAATGTATGCTTTAGAATTTAATAGTAAATAAATTAGAATATAATATTAAAACTGTTATAAGGAACATAACATACATAGGGGAAACTTGGGAGTTAGGACATTTGGTTCCTCTTTTCTTTCAATGACAAAAAAAAAACTAAGTTTAAAAACCTAACTTTATCTATATCATAATAGGTATTATATATTCTGTGAAAAGAAAAATGAAACTATGTTTAAAAACCGACTTCAACAACTAAAAAGAATAAAATAATATTTTTAATGTACATTTAATATTCTTTTTGAAGTTTCTTTTGACTGTAGTTTAATTTTTTCATGTATTACTTATCCCATCAAAAACAACTTGTAAAAAGTGCAAATCTCGCTCCTTAGCTCTTTTGCCGTAAAAAGTTGTGAGATCCATGTGATGCAGAATGGCAACTTCATAGAACCTCATGATAAACCACACACAGGAGTTGAAACTGTTTTCATGGTCCGTACTCGAAGAGTAAAAAGGGTCACTATTTGACTATTACCGTTTAACTGTCTGTCACCAGACTGTATCTCAAGAATGAGATAGCTAGAAAGTTGAAATTTTCACAAATAATGTATTTCTGTTGCCACTAAAACAAAATATAATTATTATTTTGCCACTCATCAAACATATATTTTTACTTTTTTGCTCGAAATTAATTCCGCTAACATCTACGCCCTTGAAATATAACAAAAATAAATAGTGAGTTGTACATAATATATAATTAGGGGCCGCTCCCATACAACGAACACGATTTTTGTGACGTCCTGTACGGAAACCCTCGTGTGCCCTCCGACTCGCATTTAGACGGTTTTTTTCTCTATAATGTTTAACAAGGATTATTGGCATTTAGCACTTGCCAGCATCACAGTTTTATTCAAACTATAAATTTTAACGAATATAGTTCTGCTTGTGACCGTTATTACCGGGCAGTATGGGTCTCGGCGTGGGGAAGAGCGGTCCGTGTCGATGGTGGAAGGTGCGCACGAGCTGCGAGGCGACCTGCAGGTGCTGCAGCTGGTCCGCGCCCGCCGGCACGTGCGTGCCCCGATAGAGCAAGATGTCTGCTGCCTGGTGATACGATGTATGACATTATCATTATTATTGCGGCGGACTAGGATAGGCATACCCATACCCCATGTGAAATTCAGCCAGGAATTTTATTTGGGTGGCTCATTAGTACAATAATATAATTCACTGTAAATTATTTACAAGAAATCCAACAAGCGTCTACAGATACCGGTTAAACCTTCACTTCCTTTCTTAATAATGTTTCAATCTATAATCTATAATAATATTATAAAGAGGTAACGTTTGATTGTTTGTTTGTTTGTTTGAATGGAATAGGCTCTGAAACCACTGAACCAATATGAAAAATTCTTTCACCGTTGGAAAGCTACATTCCTAGCGCTGAACATAGGCTATATTATATGTTTAAAAAAAGTAGGGTTCCTTACTAAAACCCCAAAAATGTAGCCCAAAGTGTAAAAAAACGACCTCCAAAATTTGTTACGTCGTGTGCGCTTCGACAACGGCTTGACCAATTTCGCTATTTTTTTTTTACGGTATTATTGTCACGAAAAGGTTATTATGAAAGAAAATGTTGAAAAAAATAAGCAGAAAATTAGAAAAAAGAAGAAAATACGTGATGGTCACGCGGGGTTTGAACCTGGGCTCAATCGATTCACGTCGTTGCCAAATATCCCGCGAAACAATTATAACCACAACCTGCAAGCAGATGAGTGAGTGTACGCATAGGCATGCGTTTGATGCACCTCCCTCCTCCCACACTGCTTATGCGTACACTCGCAAGCAAAAAACATGAAAACACCACCACCACACAAGCAATAATGTTAACACGATCGTGCAAAGTCCCACCACCATGCAGGTTGCAAAACTCGACGCGCGTTTCCCTCCGACCCCGGAGCATCCTCAGGATGATGGACTCTGCTTTGCGGCAACTCGGTAACACCGAGTTGCCGCCCAAAATATTTGGTTCAATTAACAATGCAAACATCTTAATGTTGTTCCCAGTTATATTAATGTTAAAACCAACACGTGTGCGTGTTGGTTTTAACATTAATATAATATTAATATAATATAAGTCGAGCCGCCAATACGGCTATTAAAAAAGCAGAGTCCATCTGGCTTAACGAAGAGACGCGTCATTGGTTTACCGTTAGAGATAATTTAAAACTACATCTCAAAGTTCTTTATACCGAGCTCTCATTCAAATTACATAACTTAGAATTCGATTGTTTGGATGAAAAAGCACGTAGTTTCGCATCAATCGAAGTGCATGCTAAGTATGTTAGTCAAAAGAAAAAGCTTCAGACTTTAGTAAATAAAAAGAGGAATGTACAATCCTATACAGAATCACAGTCTGAACCTTTTTCTTTCCACCCTCGCGTCAAAAACTTAACCAATGTCCAGTTTGCCAAGGATGAGATGACACTTCTGGAAAAGGGTCTTAAATATAATATTTCTCCTAAGATTAATCAAAATGCCTTGGAAATGCTTGCGGTAGATTCGGAAATGGCAGTTTTGATTAATAAGAAGGACAATATGGTCAAAGGTCTACTAGCTAATGAAATCAAGGGTACTCCTTCCGGTTTTTCGATAAACCCTGAAGAAGTTGCTTTGAAGTCATTAAAACAAACAATAACTAATAATGACTTGGTTGTATCTAAAGCGGATAAGGGTAACACAATAGTGGTGATGAGGCGCGACGATTACTCGGAGAAAGTTAATAACGTGATTCGTTGTGACCAATTTCTAAGGGTATCTTCTGACCCAACAAATAAGTTTGTGGCTAAGGTTAAATTAGCCATAAACAAAAATTCACACTTTTTCCAAACCGAATCAGCAAAGACGAAACTTATTCCAATGAATCCTCGCGCGCCGTCACTTTACGGCTTGCCAAAGATTCACAAAACTGATATTCCTATGCGTCCAGTTGTCTCATACATAGGTGCACCAGCATACGAGTTGGCAAAGTCACATAATTACATTATTAAGCAAAAGCTTTCATTTAGACCACCTTATGCTATAAAAAATAGCTTACAATTAGTAGATCATATTAAAAATGTGACTTTGCCACCCCGTTGCAAATTAGTCTCGCTTGATGTAGACAGTTTATTCACTAATATCCCGTGTGAGGAAACGTTGGGTATTTTGGGTAATGCATTGGAACAACGTTTACCTCCTGGTGAAGGTGATGAATTGCTTTCCCTTACTAAAGTCTGCATGGAACAAAACTACTTTAGATTTAACAATCAGTTCTTTGTTCAACAAGACGGTCTAGCAATGGGCTCATCACTGAGTCCTTTGCTGGCTGAAATATTTATGGACGATTTTGAACAGAGAAATATTGTTAATAATAAGAGCATTTTATATTACTATAGATATGTAGATGACTGCATACTTTGTTGGACGGGTACACAGAGACAACTGGACGTATTTCTTAAAAATCTTAATAAAAAACATATTAAAATAAAATTCACACTAGAATGTGAAGATAATAATACTCTCAATTTTCTAGATTTATCTATCACTAGAGTTGATAATAAACACAGTTTTGGGATCTTTCGCAAACCGACGTATACTAATACTACTATTCATGCATCCTCATGTCATCCTTGGCAACACAAACACGCGGCCTTTCATAGTTATATTCACAGATTAGTTTCTGTTCCTCTTAGTAGAGTAAATTACCAAAAAGAGTTAAACATAATTTATCAAATTGCTGAGGCAAATGGGTACAATCCCAAAATAATTGATAATATGTTAAATATTAAAAATAAAAAGGAATTGGTTAAGTTTTTGTACGCAGGGACCTCTGATAAGGAAGTAGTTAGATATAAGTCCAGTTTGACCTACATGGGTGAGGTATCTGCACGTTTATCCAAAATAATGAAAAATAACGATATGCATGTCGCATTTAGGACGAATAATACTTTAAAAAATCAATTATGTAATAATAAAGACCGGATTGATTTAAAGTATCAATCAGGTGTATACAGAATCGATTGTCCTGAATGCGACAGTGTATACGTAGGTCAGACTGGACGTAACTTTGAGACTCGGTATAAAGAACATATTATCGCGGCTTATAGAAATGGTCATCATGATAAATCACATTTTGCCAAACATCTTTTAGATAGTAGTCACAATATACCAGATGGTCATTCCTATAAGATATTACATAAATGTGATAAAGGCTTTCGACTGAGCGTGTTGGAACAGTTAGAAATAATTAAAGTAAAGAACAACAATAGAATTGCATTGTTGAATGACTAAACTAACCTTACTTCGTCACCTCTTATTAACTTGTTTGGTGGGGGTACTAGTTGGTAGGGGTAGTAGCGGTAGGGAATATAAGGCGGTGTTTTGGCGGGCGGCATCACTTAACGAACATTGCTCGCAGAGTCAACATCCTGAGGATGCTCCGGGGTCGGAGCGAAACGCGCGTCGAGTTTTGCAACCTGCATGGTGGTGGGACTTTGCACGATCGTGTTAACATTATTGCTTGTGTGGTGGTGGTGTTTTCATGTTTTTTGCTTGCGAGTGTACGCATAAGCAGTGTGGGAGGAGGGAGGTGCATCAAACGCATGCCTATGCGTACACTCACTAATCTGCTTGCAGGTTGTGGTTATAATTGTTTCGCGGGATATTGCTAGATATAATAAATTATATTTGTTATAATTTGTTAGTAATTCTTAGATTTTTATGTTAGTATGTTAGTTTTATTATTGTGTAGTATGGGCCCCTTGGCGGGTGACGGTCTCCTCCAAGTTTTTCCACTCGTCCCTGTCCTTTGCTGTATTGAGCCAGTTTCTGCCAGCTGTTTTTATAATATCATCTGCCCATCTGCTTTTGGGCCTGCCTACGCTTCTTTTTCCAGTAGGTTTTTCCCATGCAGTTGTCTCTAATGTCCACCTGTCATCTTTGTATCTTGATACGTGTCCGGCTCATTGCCATTTGAGTTTTAGAGCTTGCATTAGAGCATCTGTTAATTTTGTTTTTTTCCTTATGGCTTCACTTCTGATTTTTTGTATTTTTTTAATATGTAGGATACTTCTTTCCATTGCCCTTTGTGTCGTCGTTATCTTTAGTTTAATTGTTTAAGTAAAGACCCACGTTTGGCAGCCGTAAAGCATGCTGGGTAGCACACAGGTATCTAGAACAATTTTTTTCTGGCTTATTGAATAGTCGCCTCTTAATATTTCTTTAAGGGACCAAAATTTCTTCCAGGCTATATTTTTTCTCCGTTCTACTTCGTCTTCGTTATGTGTTTTACTAAATGATATCTGCTTTCCTAGGTAGATATAGTTGTTAGTATATTCTATTGTTTTGTCATCTATTCTTACTGGTTTTTTATGGTTATTAGTCATGATTTTCGTTTTGGAAACATTCATTTCTAGTCCTATCTTTCTACTTTCTTGATTGAGTGACTCGAGCATATTTTGTAGGTCTTTTGCTGTTTCAGATAGCAAGATTATGTCATCTGCAAATCTGAGATTGTTTAAAAATCTTTGTTTTACCTTAATACCTTTGCCTCTCCATTGGATGTTTTTAAATATATCCTCCAAGACAGCAATGAACAGTTTCGGTGATAAGGAATCTCCCTGTCTCACGCCTCTTTCAATCTTTATTAGTTCGCCTTTGTTTTCCAGTTTTACTCTACTAGTACTGTTTTTGTATATGAATTTTAAGATATTTAAAACTTGCGAGCTAATGTTCAGCCTGCTTATTGCTTTCCATATTGAGTCATGGCTTATGCTGTCGAATGCTTTGCTATAATCAACGAACCCTAGATATAGAGGTTTATTGTACTCCTCGTATTTTTCAATAACCTGTTCTAGAGTTTGAATGTGATCCATCGTGCTAAAGCCAGAGCGAAAGCCTGCCTGTTCTATAGGTTGTGCATTGTCAAAGTCCAGTGAAATTCGATTAAGAATCACTGTCGAAAATACTTTGTACATGCTTGCTAGTAAGCTGATTGGTCTGTAGTTGTTAATGTCTTTGTGGGTCTCCTTTTTTGTGCAAAATAATTATTTCCGATGTACACCACTGCATTGGTACGATTTGTTTTTCTATTATTAAATTGAACAAGTCAGTAAGAGGTGTTAATAGCACTGGAGCTCCTAATTTTAGGGCTTCGTTGGTTATGCCGTCGGGACCTGGGCTTTTGTCTGTTTTTATTTTTTTCAGCACTTCCAGTATTTCATTTGGATCTACGGAGCGTTCTGTTTTGGTGTTGTTGTAATAGATGTTGTCTTTATCTTCTAAGTTTTGTTCTCTCCTCTTATAAAGTTGCTTATAGAAAGTAGTTGCCTCTTTTATAATCTCTTGTCTACTTGTGGTTTTTTTGTTCCGTCCTTCTAGTTTATGTATCCATGTTTTATGTAAATTTAGGTCTTTCAGTCCTCTTTTGATGCTTCTAAATTTGTTTAAGTTTTCTGTTATAATCGTTTGTCTATGTCTCATATAGTCTCTTTTTATAGCCTTGCTTGTAGTTTTGTATAGTTTACTTAGCTCTTGTTTTGTGTGTCTATCTTTATGCTCTTTTGTGTATAGATCTTTTCTTTTCTGAATTAAATCTAGTGTTTCGTTGCTGAGTACGTTATGACGTTTCTCTCCGTTACTTGGAATGGTTAGGCTTTTTCTTATTACTGATTCTAGTAAGTCATAGTAGGCTTGTACATCTGTAGTGTTTTCTAATTTGTTTTCTATGTAAATTTTGAGATTGTCTTTATAGTTTTTAACTTCTTCTTCGGATCTAGGGGTTTTCAGTTTCGGTTTAAAGTTATTTCTGCTTTTCTTGGTTAGTTTAAGGGAAAGAGTTATTCTTATTAGTCTGTGGTCTGTCCGAAATTTCACATTGTTAAGGACCTCATAATTTTGTATTAGTTTTGGTGTATTTGTCAGGATATAGTCTATTTCGTTTTTTACTCTTTCATCAGGCGACTTCCAGGTCCATCTTCTTTTAGGTTTTAATTTAAAGTATGAGTTTATAATCGCAAGCTTATGCTCTTGTGCGTGTTCTATAAGGCGTTCTCCTCTTTTGTTTCTATTGCCTAGACTAAATTTACCTAGGACTATGTTGATTGATTGATTTTGATTTGATTGATTGATTTTCTTCTATTTTTGGTTGCCCTATTTTAGCGTTGAAGTCTCCTATTAATATTATGTTACCGTCGGCCAGATAGGCTAGCTTTAAGTCCGCATAAAAATTTTCTATTATAGTGTCGCTTGAACTTTCCGTTGGTGCGTATGCCTGTATTATAGAAATATGGTGTTTCTCGAATTTCATTTGCAATAGTGCTACTCTCTCAGAAATGCCATTGAAGTTTACGATATTATCTTTCCAGCACTTCTTTATTAGAAAACCTACTCCGTGTAAACCTTTGGTTTCCCCAATGTAGCAAAGAATGTAATCCGAATATTCCTCGATGTGGCATCCCTGTAGTCTGGTTTCTGAGAGTCCCAGTATATCTATATTTATCGATTCTAGTGCGTGCGTGAGTTCCAGGTATCGGTAGGTTGTGGATAGAGACCTGACGTTATATGTTCCAATTTTTATATTCGTATAGTGTGGTAGGGTAGGTAAGGTAGGTTTATTGTTGTGTACTTTTTCAGGAGGGTGGTAGTCTTTTATCCCCACGGTGACCAGCCGGCTTGGGGTAAATTTTTAATTACTTAAGTATATATTATTATTAGCTATTCATGTATCAAAAATATATGTAGTTTCAGTTGTTATATAATTGGGCTTGCAACTCCTTGCAGCATATTCGCTTTATAGTTTCGGATTTCACCTGAGTTTATTTGAAATACCTTGTTTAACTAACAAATACGCTACCATTAAAATATCAAGACACATACACAGAATAATTGAAAATGCGTAGAAGACATATTAGTATTTGTAAAAAGTAATGAAGCATGCAAACAAAACAAGCTAAGAACTAGATTTAGGCATAAATAAAAAAAAAGGCCAAGTCGCCCAAGAGGGGTTCTGTACAAAAACAAGCAAAAAATCATGTTTGTTGTATGGAACCTTCTCTTAAATTTATTTGTAGTATTTGTTGTTACAGCGGCAAATAGAAAAACATAATCTGTGAATTTCAACTGTCTGGATACAGCCTGGTGACCGATGGGCAGCTAAGTCTCAGTAAGGTTTTATTTATTAACCATATTCCTGAGACTTAGCTGCCCATGAGTTTTTACCCTGAGGGTAGGTGTCTAATTTGTTTGGCATTTTAGCAATAGATGGCGCTATTAGGTTGCTAAATCACGCTAGCGATAACACAAGGAGAAACTATATAAAGTCGACCAGTATAAAATAGTTACGCCACTCACCGCTAGATGATGCTAACCACCTAGATAGATCGCGCTATCGAAAACAATAGCTTTAAGCTTATAAGTCATTTTAATTTACTTTTTGAAGTTTGAATATACGTGAAACAAGTGTGAACTATAACATAAGTGAAAAAGTGACACAGTGTTTTAGTGACGGACTCCCATACCTTTTTATTCAGTAGAGAACCCTAAAAAGACAACTTAAATATATGGGAATGGAATGGAAATGGAAGTAAAGGACTGGCGATAAATAATTGTTTTTGTCTACTGCAGCACATTTTTTAAATGTTGAATTACTTGATAATTTCATAGCTATACTAAACTATCTACATCTATAAGTCAAGCTCAAGCAATGGAACTACTAGCCTAGCTACACCACATTAGAAGTGCTCCCAAGCGACACATAAACATAGACAATGCTTACGAGTAGCAATTTAGTTATTTATTGTTTAATTATATTTATGCTTCTTTCTCAACAATGAATTAAATTATTTTCATACTATAACCACAAACATTGTTCAAGCCTAAATCAGTAACTGTATAAAAGTGAAGTACGTACATGAGATTCAATGAATAAATAAATCTATGTATTTTATAAAAATGAATTACTGTTTGTTAGTCTTGCTTAAATTCGAGAATGGCTGAACCGCTATTTTCAGTCTTGAACTATTTGTTGAAGTCCAAGTATCACAAACTGTTTGTATGCTCAACAAAGTGGACACGGGTCTAGTACTTGATACAATCAGTGCCCAAGTCACGTTTCTATGATTTCTTTTGAAAATGAGGTATAAATTTTATTATTATTATTATTGATTATGGTCGAGCAGCTAATGGCTGATATGACCATATCTCACAGTGTTGGAATTGTGCCTCTTCCTTATTTATTTTTTTGAAGCCAACAGTCAAGTTTGTTTTTGAAAGAGTTAACAGTTGTTGCAGAGACCACATCCTCCAGCAGCATGTTCCATTTCTGAACATTTTTGACAAATGAAATCAAACCTACCTAATCAATAACCTGTCTTGATGTCTGATCTTAAAGATCTCAAATTTTTTAAAATAACAGGTTATTGGTCTCCAATAAAGCAAAGAAATAGAGTTTATTACTTGTTCATAATATGATTTTGTTCCTAAAAATACATATTTGGATTCTGCATAAAACTTGGCACTCATTTTATCTCCATTCTTTTTGGGGGGGAAGCCCGCAGCCATGCATAATTTTTGTTTTGAACTTGGCTCTCTTTTTTACCATTTATATTGTGGGATAATTGTTTACTTCAGATGTATACAACTTAATAATATACAACAATTATAGAAGTATGTTAATAATACCTGTAACACTGGATAGAGTAATAGCCCCATTGGAACCTCTTTCATGGTAGCGGATTTTTCTTTGAATTGCGGGAGGTGTGCGAGACGAGCATGTGTGGCCAGGCAAGTCAGAATCCAGCACAGCTCAGCATGGCGCGGCACGGCCGACTGCACAAATAGCACACTGCGCTCTGGGTTTAAGCCACTTGCAATTAAATATGCTGCCACTTCTAATGTCCTTTCAGCTATCTCATTGGTACTCTAAAAGTATAAGTTTTTTATTTATACTACTTAATTCATGTATTATGTTGCATAAATTAGTTACCTATAATATTAATACCTGGGGTACTGTAATAGCATGGAGATCGGCAATAAACATCATCACATCTTCCCCCTCATCCTGCAGCTTTATACACTGTCTGATTGCACTGAAATAATTTCCCACATGTAACGAGCCTGTTGGTTGAATTCCTGAGACAATTCGCTTGGGCCACCTGTCCTGAGATACCTCCTTACTAATGGTTTGTTTGGTGTCCTTAAAATTGGACAAAGTGATGAATACTTATTTTATAATACAATATATTTATTGTGTTTAACAACTATTCAATACCTTATATTTGCCAGCTGCTAGTGAGATACTTCTATAGTTAACTTTTAAGAAGTTCTTGTTAAATTTGAAAGTTCTCTTTACCAGCTCCATTATATTATGGCTATAAGTTTCAGTGATAGATAGAGTAAATTTAGAACATACTATGTTTTAAAAACCTCCTCTTTTTCTTTACCTAAAAAAAAAGTTCGAATAATAGGAATTGCGTCCTCACAGAATAACTATGAAATCATAATCCAAAGGGCATGTCTTAAACTATTCTTCTTCCAAATTTAATCACTACAGTACCACAGTCAATATTCTACCATTGCATAGTTCAGAGTTATTTCAAATTTTACCTCTGGGCTCTGACATCCATCGACATAATATTATTTTTAATATGAATCACTACATATTACTCTTGAACGGATAGCACGTTCAATAACTTACATACAAATTTGTCATTTTTTACTATATTAATATTTGTAGTAGGCTTAGCTATGATTTTATATAGAAATAAAATAAAGTGTAATTTTGAGGTTATTTTTAATAAAAAATCTCTAATCCACAGATAAACCCCGTGTTCCAGATGCAGCTGTCAGCTGTCAAAAACTGTTCAAAACGCACAGAACATATATGAAGAATACATAGATTTGCTACAATACGTCAATAAAGTGTGTGAACGAGATCACAACATACAAAAACTTTAAGGAAGGAAAAGGAAGGCGACAATATAGCCTGTCTTTGTCAGAGTTCCTGTTTTTGTTTGTTGGGCACAACTGCTATGTGCCCAACAAATCAGTTGACAGTTCGGTCACAGCTCGTATCTTCCAGGATTTTTAGTGAATAATAGTGATCTAAGTGGTGAAAATAAAAAGAAATTTAAGTGATACATAATACTAACCCTGCTTTACATGGATATATGTTAAATAATCGGCTGTAAAAGCCGAACTGAGCAAAAAACACGAAATATTTCCTTTCATGCGTAAGTACAATTTTTAGTAACAAATACACCTTGCTTTGATAAAATATCGACAGGTTGTGTTCCGTAGCACACTAATAAGCTATTAATAGGTTATTGTGAATAGAAATAATGAATTAAAATGTTATTTAAAATTACAATAATAAATGTATTATCCAACCAATGTATGTGACAAGGTTAAATTGTCATCCTCGAAACAAATGTCAGGCAGTCCGCCATTTTAAACTACTTTTTGACTTAGTAATGTTAAAGATTTTATGGGGATACCAGCTAAGGTACTCATAATTTACCCTAAAAGTGGGGTCTTTTTTAACCGCCTTTCAAAAATAGAGGAGGTTTCTCGATTCGACCGTATATATATTATATTTTTAATTTTATTATTAAATCTTAAGCTGTGCAATAGTGAAACTGTTGTTACAGATTTCCAAAGGACTCTTCAACCCGCCAATTATGGATTCGTGCCACAGGCCGACAAAACTAGCAACCAACCTGTAGTGTTTGGCTAAATGGTGATCTCTATATCGTGGACAATATAAGTACTATAATTGGTGGGGGGCTGCCCCACTCAATCAGTATTAAGACAGACGTACTAAGAGTAAGACGTACTAGAATTGTTGACGGTAAAAGGAGCCCGCCTTTCGTATAATTTAGTGCACACTACAAATGGCGACGAGGATAAACCTATAATACTAGTAAGTCAGTAATAAGGTCAGTGAAAAAAATAATTAATTTTGTAAATCACGTGCGTATTGAAAAACTAAATTGAAAAGGAAGGATGAGCTCATTGACACCTAAAGTACACTAAAGTATCATGATTATAAACTAGTTTAACTGGCGTAATTGTATTGCATTTCATAGGAGTTTAAAAGATAAGAAAATGCTTAATTGTTTAGTAAGAATGTTCATTACACCCTAATACGAGTCTATTAAACTGGGCACAAAAAGTGTATCAGGATAAGGGGTTAAAATCATCCGTTCAAATAAGTAATATTCTACGAATATGATGAATTCAACAGTGAGTAATAAAATAACAAAGTTATATGGTTGTCTAAGATGGCGAATTCGTTATTGAAATTAAAGGTTGACGTGTAAAATAAATGACATCTAAAGTTCTAGCTCCTCTAAATGTCGAAAAATTAATAGTTAAAACACGTTTGTATAAAAAAAGATGAAGATGGCGGAAGCTGCATAATGCCCGTCTATCGGTTCATCGGGATTTTCAATATTACACTGTTCTCACAAGTGCAAGCACGATTTTGATACGATATTCCTCATGAAAGGCAATGATAGGCAAGAGCCTATCTCTCGACTCCATCATCACATCAGTTCGACAGTATCATATTGTTCAGAACTACATAAAGTTGCCGTTCTATAACGCAACGATAGTTGGAAGATGGATAAATTAGTTACTTTCCATTACAATATTAGTTATAAACAGACCAACAAATAAAAGGGTTTTTCCAAAAGTGTAATTACATTGCACTAAAATATGTGCGTATAGTGGATCTTGACAATACTCTAATACTAGCTCAGTTCATATTATTATAATTATGGAAAATTTAAACTTGATCTTTAAATATTTATTATAATTATGGTAATATCGGGTCGATAAGGCATCCAGATTAGAGAACCGACAGTTAGTTATAGTATACGTATGTAGTAAACTATGATGTGTAAAATGGAAATATAAACTTAAATTAATAGTTTAAACTTAAATTAATACAGCGTAGATAGGCAGTGTCTATAAAGTCCACATCAATTGTTGTATTGTGCGGTGCACTTGCAACTGTAATAGTTATACTGTAAAAGGCGCAACAGCTATTACTTTTTAAGCAAAAACATGTAGTCTGTCCTTGGTTTTGTTGTTTATATTATATCTCTTAATACAAAACATAATCTAAGACCAACATGTTAATTATTATTATACACCATGCATAATTGGGATTCCTTTAATTTAAAAAAATAATTAAGGTTTCATTATATGAAGTCACTTGAAATTTCAAGTAATATATGAATAACTCAAGGATATTGTAAGCCCCTTACAAGACTGGCTGGCTGGCTTACTTGGTTTATTGAATTTGTTAATACATAGGTATATAGCAGGTTGTAGTGAATAAACAGAAACCTTTAAAAACCCTTCTCATAAATACTGTCTTTGTATCTTACAAGTGACTGCAAGATGAAATAGATTTATATGTTAGTTTAATCGCATTAGATATGGGTTCTAAATCAGTAATTAACCGTGACCGAAAACTATAAAAATGTGTTATTCATTTCTGCGAATAAGTACAACCCATATTCAAAATTAGAAAAAAAAAGAAGTTTCAAATACTATGTAGCTTTGGGTGGTACAAACTGTCTGAAGCGAGTTAGTATATTGGATATTATTATAGAACAATGCAAGGAAAATTTATCTAGCTCCAATATTGCAATGCTACGCAGTATTCTAAAAAGCGTCTGCTTCAGAATGAATTATTTAATTATAATATGAATATGAAGTTGTTACATACAATGCAGGAATTAAATCTTTGACAATTACAGCAATGCAAAGCTAAGCCAAGATGTAGGTACAATCTTAATTTTCATATATTTTATTATTAAATAATATTAATGAAGGATAAGGTTTACATTGATATCAGAGTCATTCCTACCGGTGTATAATTAACAAAAAACATGGTAAATGCACAAGTTAAGATGTAAATGAACTATTCTATTTAACTAAGACTTTTCTGTTACTTTGATTGAATCATAACTAAAGTCTCTTGTGCATTTTTAACTGGGTTTTGAGGACTTACAAGACTTATTTGGCGTCTGTGAGAGTACTGTTTTATATATCTCAGTACTGGGTTGTATCTTCAAAAGTCGAAACATACAAGAGTCTAAAAATAAACTTTGTTGTGTGCTATTAAATACCACCAGATACTCATTATTACACATATTTCAATATATTAGTTATATTCTAATTAACCTTTTATCTATAATAATGTTATGCTCTAAAGACATAATATTAACATTATAATATGGTGTTGAAATACTATGTCAAATAAGTCAGTATCTACAAATTACCGAGTATGAAAAAACCTAATTAAACAATAATTACTTGACAAAAGGATAGAGCTATAGAATGTAGGTATGTACATTGTACATATTATAAGACAGTGGAATTATGGTAAGTGGATTTTTTAAACTGCCTATTGCTTGTGTATTGCATACATATTATATTCAATTCCACTCGAATATTATATATTGATGTGGTTGAATGAGTTTGAAAATTAAGCTTTTATTAGGATTAAAAGTTTAGGCCTTTCCTCGTGCTATATAATCTACTACTATAATCTATATAGTATTCTACGAGTGAGAACTACTTTAGAAATATTTTATAATGTAGTGCTTGGAAAGCGGTGACCAATGATGGTTTTAAATATTTTTTTTGAATTCTCATAAAATGGTCGGCCAATTCGTCTGGAACTTAGAGGTGGTGGGTGAGAACAATGGACTTCCGCGTAAAAAAGAAAAAAAAAGTTGTTTTAAATTGTTTAGAGCAATACGGGCTGATAACCTGACAGTCTGAAAAAGAAGATGATCCATGCATCTGACAGGTGTGAGGAGGGTTGGTTCAGGTTGGTTCAGCGCCTTATCTCCCTCCAGCCGTGTCAGGTGTCCGTTCCACTGGATGCGATGTTGAGGGATGATGGATAACTATTGTGTATTGTACTTGACCTTTTTAAAGATGGCTCCGGCATAGCTGGCCACTGGTTTGAATGACTGTTACCGGAATCGGTCAAAGCAAAACAAGGCGTCCGTAATATACGTTAGAATCTGGAAGTATCTCATTGGTATGGCTACAACCTGGGAGAGGGAAATTTGCCATCATAGTTCTTAAAATTGATATTTATATTGTTGTTATATTTTAATTATTATTCAAAATACTCAGTAGCACTGATAAGAACTTTATATTTTACGCTATGGTAATTGAAATGACGTGTCATATTTTATTACATTTTATTACTTTATTATTTATTAGAAATAATAAAGTAATAAAATGTTGTTCTGTGAAGAACATGAATAACGTAGGTAGGTACAAATCTAATCACAACTTTTGAGTACAGATAATGATTACGACCTGCGAGCTAAGCAAGCCTTAATGGCTAAAATCTACCAAGGACCTCGAGCTTCATTCATATCTTCTAGAATCTCTCACCGTCTCATCCCTTCTACTATAAAATACTGGCAGTACGAACCCGGATTAAACTGCGAACCGTGCATTGAATAGGAGCACGGATGATCAAAAGCAGTATGTGCCTTCAGTCTCAAATGAAAATCATACTTTAACTGTTGGTAACCAAGGTGTACAAAGGCAGTATGAGCCTTCAGTCTCAAATGAAAATCATACTTTACCTGTTGGTAACCAAGGTGTACAAAGGCAGTATGAGCCTTCAGTCTCAAATGAAAATCATACTTTACCTGTTGGTAACCAAGGTGTACAAAGGCAGTATGAGCCTTCAGTCTCAAATGAAAATCATACTTTACCTGTTGGTAACCAAGGTGTACAAAGGCAGTATGAGCCTTCAGTCTCAAATGAAAATCATACTTTACCTGTTGGTAACTAAGGTGTTGAAAGGCAGTATGTGCCTTCATTCTTAAATGAAAATCATACTTTACCATTTGGTAACTAAGGTGTTGAAAGGCAGTATGTGCCTTCATTCTCAAATGAAAATCATACTTTACCAAGTGGTAACTAAGGTGTTGATAGGCAGTATGTGCCTTCATTCTCAAATGAAAATCATACTTTACCATGTGGTAACTAAAGTGTTGAAAGGCAGTATGTGCCTTCATTCTCAAATGAAAATCATACTTTACCAAGTGGTAACTAAGGTGTTGAAAGGCAGTATGTGCCTTCATTCTCAAATGAAAATCATACTTTACCAAGTGGTAACTAAGGTGTTGAAAGGCAGTATGTGCCTTCATTCTCAAATGAAAATCATACTTTACCAAGTGGTAACTAAGGTGTTGAAAGGCAGTATGTGCCTTCATTCTCAAATGAAAATCATACTTTACCTAGTGGTAACTAAGGTGTTGAAAGGCAGTATGTGCCTTCATTCTCAAATGAAAATCATACTTTACCAAGTGGTAACTAAGGTGTTGAAAGGCAGTATGTGCCTTCATTCTCAAATGAAAATCATATGTTACCGAGTAGTAACCAAGGTGTCAAATGACAGTATGAGCCTTCAGTCTCAAATGAAAACCATAATATGGTACCGAGACGTAACAGAAAGTCATTAAAGGTAGGATGGGGAATTCATCATAAAATATTATTATACAATTAAAACACCAGCAAAGAGAGATAATCTGATATCTGATATTGAAACAAGTATTGGAATTTGTTCTAGATGGCGTTTTACTGTTATAGATACTAGTAAACCTGTTCGTTCGGTGGCTGGAATTAAAATGGTTGAATTTTATGGAATCAATATCTTATTAGATAATTAATGTAATAAATAAAGGTCAGAAACATTAGTTATATCTATGGCAATTTGCTTGCGTACTATTTTTCAGCACAGCATATTATGTTACATACGTGAGCCTCTTTACTAGGGCTCGGCGTTTCGATGCCGCGATGTAGGAACAGCCTAGTGTCATCTGTATGACTATTAGCAAACAGTTAGTATCATGGAATCGTCCTGACATGTCACTGATCTCTGTGAAGTTTTACATAATAGAATTGTAACTAAATCGTTACAATGTATTTGTATATTCTGTATCTTAGTCTTTATTGTCATACATTACTGGATAGTAACAGACTTTGTTACTAATATATATATACTTTGTTACTTTTTCCTTATGTTGGAATTTAAAAGCTAATAAATAAGTTAATATTATATTACATTATCAAAGTTACTTATGGTCTTAATTGTTTTTAAACTAAGATTTTAATGAGTTGATCATTGATGTAAATATTATATACATAGATGTTCTTTCACCAAATCAATTAAAAAGAAAAGGAAAGGGAAAGGCTAAGTATAATTAAATTTATAAAAAAAGGCTAAGGATATACAATGTATAATGTACAAGGTATATTCTGTATCTGTGTCTTTATTTGTCATACATTACTGGATAGTAACAGACTTTGTTCCTAACAAGAAGTATGGGCCTTAAATGTTTAATATAATATTTCATATGATGGAATTTAAAAGCTAGTAAATAAGCTAATATTATATTATACTATCAAAGTTACTTTTGGGCTTAAATTTTTTAAACTAAGATTTTAAAAGCGTTTGATCATTGATGTAATTATTATATACATAGATGCTCTTTCACCAAATCATTTAAAAAGAAAGGGAAAGGAATAGGCTGAGTATGGCTATCATACATCGGGAGGAAATACAGTTATTCTTATGGTTAAATCTGAATATGCATTTTGACTAGGTTTGATACTTGTACTTTTCTATCTTACAACTGTAGCTTAGAGTTATTAAAATATACTTCTGAATAAGGAAGGGATGTAGTGTTTGGCTAAATGGTGATCTCTATATCGTGGACAATATAAGTACTATAATTGGTGGGGGGCTGCCCCACTCAATCAGTATTAAGACAGACGTACTAAGAGTAAGACGTACTAGAATTGTTGACGGTAAAAGGAGCCCGCCTTTCGTATAATTTAGTGCACACTACACAACCAAATATACTCGAGTATGCTCTAGACATTTTGAACAAAGTTGTTTTAGAAAAACAGCAAATATGACATATTTAAACCCGTTATCTATTCCTACGCGTCATGTCATCGAGCAGGTTAGTTACATTTATGGTACATATTTATTTACGTACTATAAAAGTGATTATTATAATGTTATAAACATATTATATTCAGAGTCTTGTGTAGAGCCTACTGAAATTTACTTACATAAGTTCACTAAAAGTACTATTTTTTTACTGTAAAATAACGATGGTAATGGAAATCTTGACTACATTTAACGAACGCCTCTACTACTATTTTATATATTATTGCTTTGTTTTAGGAAAGCCGAAGAAATTATTGGAAGACGTATAGTGAATATAAGTCGTAAAAGTCACTCCAAAAATTTCCATTCATGAACTCTTGAACTGCGGTGAATAGTCGAATGAGATTATATTTATAAATTGTAGTTGGTATAAGAAATAAATTAAAAATTTAAATGTCCCCGGAAATGCTGGTAAGGGATCCACACTATATACAGGCATGAAAAGGAAAATACCAAATGCTTAAACGAGGAGGAAGAAATTCGTGCATCTACTTCCAATAGCAAACGGTATGAATACAGTTACGGAAATAATCATTTTGAATAACGACCCATAAATGTTGTAATATACCAATAATTAAAAAAAATGCAAATAATAAAATCATTTAAATAATGACTATAAGCACAGATTACCTTTAAACACGTTATTTTTTATTATATATACTTTTTTACATAATATATATACTTTATTAGTGATTTTACATTAATTTAAATATTTTTATATTTGTTAAAATACACGACCGGTTTCGACGAAGTCATCGTCGGTGTAGGTATATATTATAATAAAGTGAAAAAAAGTGCAAGTACATAGTTTGTGTTTTATTACTACATAAAAAGAATGTCCGCCAAGAAATTATAGTACATTCGATAACATAAATAGAGTACCGACATACATAAATTATTATTACGTCCGCGTCTGTGATGAAAATAATTAAGATTTATGATGTAAAGATGTTTTTTTAAAACCTTGGGTTTTGTTGTATGATATGTTTTGGGCATATAAAGTAGCAGCCAATGCTACTTTTTATGCGCAAATGGGAACCGTTGGTACATTTACACGTCATAAACGTAACATATTATATCCTGCTTTATCCGTTCCAAATTTCATAATTTAATGGAAACAAATATCTATACAGATGAACAAACTTTCTCTCTTTAATAAATTTGTATTTTACTGTTCTGTACTAATCTTTGTTAGTCCCGAGTAGTAAGATTCCTGAATAAATTGGGTATATTTAAATGGTGTTGGCAACACAGATATTGTATATCTTAGATAAAGAATCCTATAGATTTGACACATTGCCACAGCCGACAGGGACAAACGAAAAGTATAAACAATATCTGTGTTGCCAACCCCATTTAAATATACCCAATTTATTCAGGAATCTTACTACTCGGGACTAACAAAGATTAGTACAGAATAGTAAAATACAAATTTATTAAAGAGAGAAAGTTTGTTCATCTATATATTTGTTTCCATTAAATTATGAAATTTGGAACGGATAAAGCAGGAAATAATATGTTACGTTTATGACGTGTAAATGTACCAACGGTTCCCATTTGCGCATAAAAAGTAGCATTGGCTGCTACTTTACATGCCCAAAACATATCATACAACAAAACCCAAGGTTTTAAAAAAACATCTTTACATCATAAATCATAATTATTTTCATCACAGACGCGGACGTAATAATAATTTATGTATGTCGGTACTCTATTTATGTTATCGAATGTACTATAATTTCTTGGTGGACATTCTTTTTATGTAGTAATAAAACACAAACTATGTACTTGCACTTTTTTTCACTTTATTATAATATATACCTACACCGACGATGACTTCATCGAAACCGGTCGTGTATTTTAACAAATATAAAAATATGTAAATTAATGTAAAATCACTAATAAAGTATATATATTATGTAAAAAAGTATATAAAATAAAAAATAAGGTGTTTAAAGGTAATCTGTGCATATAGTCATTATTTAAATGATTTTATTATTTGCATTTTTTTTAATTATTGGTATATTACAACATTTATGGGTCGTTATTCAAAATGATTATTTCCGTAACTTTATTCATACCGTTAGCTATTGGAAGTAGATGCACGAATTTCTTCCTCCTCGTTTAAGCATTTGGTATTTTCCTTTTTCATGCCTGTATATAGTGTGGATCCCTTACCAGCATTTCCGGGGACATTTAAATTTTTAATTTATTTCTTATACCAACAACAATTTATAAATATAATCTCATTCGACTATTCACCGCAGTTCAAGAGTTCATGAATGGAAATTTTTGGAGTGACTTTTACGACTTATATTCACTATACGTCTTCCAATAATTTCTTCGGCTTTCCTAAAACAAAGCAATAATATATAAAATAGGAGTAGTAGAGGCGTTCGTTAAACGTAGTCAAGATTTCCATTTTTATCGTTATTTTACAGTAAAAAAATAGTACTTTTAGTGAACTTATGTAAGTAAATTTCAGTAGGCTCTACACAAGACTCTGAATATAATATGTTTATAAAATTATAATAATCACTTTTATAGTACGTAAATATATACCATAAAAGTAACTAACCTGCTCGATGACATGACGCGTAGGAATAGATAACGGGTTTAAATATGTCATATTTGCTGTTTTTCTAAAACAACTTTGTTCAAAATGTCTAGAGCATACTCGAGTATATTTGGTTGGTTGCTAGTTTTGTCGGCCTGTGGCACGAATCCATAATTGGCGGGTTGAAGAGTCCTTTCGAAATCTGTAACAACAGTTTCACTATTGCACAGCTTAAGATTTAATAATAAAATTAAAAATATAATATATATACGGTCGAATCGAGAAACCTCCTCTATTTTTGAAAGTCGGTTAAAAAAGACCCCACTTTTAGGGTAAATTATGAGTACCTTAGCTGGTATCCCCATAAAATCTTTAACATTACTAAGTCAAAAAGTAGTTTAAAATGGCGGACTGCCTGACATTTGTTTCGAGGATGACAATTTAACCTTGTCACATACATTGGTTGGATAATACATTTATTATTGTAATTTTAAATAACATTTTA
Source organism: Celastrina argiolus (assembly GCA_905187575.2). Taxonomy (NCBI): domain Eukaryota; kingdom Metazoa; phylum Arthropoda; class Insecta; order Lepidoptera; family Lycaenidae; genus Celastrina; species Celastrina argiolus. The sequence continues at coordinate 286,247 of LR994591.1, read as the reverse complement.
ATTCATTATTTCTATTCACAATAACCTATTAATAGCTTATTAGTGTGCTACGGAACACAACCTGTCGATATTTTATCAAAGCAAGGTGTATTTGTTACTAAAAATTGTACTTACGCATGAAAGGAAATATTTCGTGTTTTTTGCTCAGTACGGCTTTTACAGCCGATTATTTAACATATATCCATGTAAAGCAGGGTTAGTATTATGTATCACTTAAATTTCTTTTTATTTTCACCACTTAGATCACTATTATTCACTAAAAATCCTGGAAGATACGAGCTGTGACCGAACTGTCAACTGATTTGTTGGGCACATAGCAGTTGTGCCCAACAAACAAAAACAGGAACTCTGACAAAGACAGGCTATATTGTCGCCTTCCTTTTCCTTCCTTAAAGTTTTTGTATGTTGTGATCTCGTTCACACACTTTATTGACGTATTGTAGCAAATCTATGTATTCTTCATCTATGTTGTATATACTTTTCGTTTGTCCCTGTCGGCTGTGGCAATGTGTCAAATCTATAGGATTCTTTATCTAAGCCCTAAACAGTGCTAAAGAAACGCAAATCTGAATGAAAAAAACGTTTTTTTCGTTTACTATTAGCTCCTGGAACACAGGGTAATCTAATTTATTACTTTTTAATTCCTTCTTAGTCTTTTTTATAAAATTATCACCTTAAAATTTTAATCATTGCCAGTCTAGTCCCGATTTCACCAACGCTTGTTTTTGGCTTGTTAAAATACCATATTTTTCATGTAAGTATTAAGTACTACGTACAACAGGAATACTACACAAACAACAGATTAATTTTTTGCTAAATGCTAAATCGAACACCTAACACACTCTTTTATTGTAGTAGTTGATGTTAGAATATAATGTATTAGTGTAAGTGTGTATGTGTATGTACCTATACGATATAAAGTATGTAGGTAGGTAATGCATGAGATTGTAAGACAGTATTATTTTTAATCGAATGGATCCAGTTGTTTGAAATCATCTCCATAGTCACTACCCTACACTCTGACAATGGCAAATCACCAAGGAGCCATTTCCATCCATTTCGTAAAGAAGAAGAAATAAATGTAAGGAATTTTTAATGAAATATGAATTTTATTATTATTTTGTACATGAATTTAAAACGTAGTGATTATATTCTCTTTGATAAATTTATTTTTTATATTATTACTTTATACTTATTATTTATTTTGTTCCTACCTAGGGCTACTAGTTTATGTGTACAGTCTTGAAGTATATTTCTTAGAATAATATTTTGTTTCTAGCCTGTCGAAGCTAATCTTACAGTGTTTATCAAATTTTATCAGAAATAAGTTCTAGGTAGGTACCTATCATGAATATTTCTGATATTACCTACTCTTTTTTATTTCTTATTCCATTCCCTTTTTTTAATCTTTCATATAATACTGAATGTGTAAATAAATGTCCTAGTGTTATTAAATAATTAAATTCCATTAACTATTTAAATCATTTTCCATTTTATGACAATAATGCTGATAAACACAAAAAATGTTTCACTATTATTAAAGTAACAAAAAATGAACTCAACTGATTAGCTATTAATAATACTATAAAATAAAACTTCTTACACTTAACAATATTTATTTGAAATCTGACAATGTTGCAGTCACAATAGAATATAATTATTAATTTATGAATTAAATTGTTAATGCCATAGGTTTTTTATGTCATTCTCGTTACGGTCTTCTTCGGATATTGATGAAGGGCCTTGAATATCCTCGATTTCCCAAAACTGCTGAATATCAGAGATATTATTATGGATTACATTACATTGAAAGGTTGTACAGCTACCACTTAGGATCCATCCCAGCTGAGTTTTCTGAATGATGGGTGATGTATCTTTAGATCGACACATGCCATCTAATAGGATAAGAGAGTAAACATCAGCTCCAAATAATATATCGACAGACAGACTTATATATAATTCGGGATCAGCTAGGGTTATTTCATTGAGGGCCAGTCAGGCTTACTGAGTACTGAATGTATAGCTCGGCAAATTGTTTACTAAGTGTTTCATTATACAAAAAACACATTGGCATCAAATAATAATACAAATATATATAAATAATACAAATGTAAAGTCATTTATAAGTGACATGCACTTAATAGAAATCATTCCCTTACAGCTGTTTTCGTTCTTTCCGGCTCCAGAAATATAGCCTTTCTGACTCCAGAAATATTACATTTTTGTCGAGGTAGCTTTAACAGCTGAGCAGCCTTTTGAATGTGACAAACAATGATTAACATATTTAAACATCAAATGAGAAACCTTCACAGTGATAATACACTATTTTGATACTGCCGAGTGTAGAATATAGTTGACAGTGATTATTGTTGGCTGCATGAATCCATAGACTATAGTCTCTCAACAATATTGGTCAATTGACATCACTGACTTATCTATGGTTGTGTCAGAGACAGCTTTGTTTACGTTTGGGTTAAATTTATCTCGGATCTTATAATAAGATAATTAGCTATAGTACATAATAGCTATTCATTATTCTCGCTAAAACTCGAGAACGGCTGAACCCATTCGGCTATTTTTGGTATTGAAGGTTTTGTGGAATTGTGGAAGTCCAGGGAACGAAAGGGCCGTACTGTGGCAGTACCAATTGAATGTACCTTGAAATATCAAAATGAATATTATGTAAATTGCAGCGGTGACTATGTCCGGCGGACGCGTGGCGGCGCGCATGCAGGCGTGGCGCGTACACGCGTACGGCGCGGAGCTGCGGCTGGAGAGCGCCCGCGTGCCGGCGCTGCGCGCGCCCGACGACGTGCTGGTGGCGGTGCGCGCCGCCGCCATCAACCCGCTCGACGTGGGCATGCTGGGCGGGTACGGCCGGCGCGTGCTGAACACGTTGCGCACGCTGGAGGGCGGCGGCGTGGAGTTCCCGCTGGTGCCGGGCCGCGACTTCGCCGGGGAGGTGGTGCGCGCGGGGCCCGCCGCGCGCCTGCGACCCGGCGACCGCGCCTGGGGCGTGCTGCCGCCGCACCGCCCCGGCGCGCTCGCGCAGTTCGTGCTCGTCAGCGATCGCTGGGTCGGTGGTCCCCTCCCCCACATACAACTTAATCGTGTATTCAATAATAGTCAAACTAACATAACTTTTTCTTTTTTAAAAAAACGTATGTATTCATTAGTTATGTTCGTAGTCACTTACAATTTGCTAGTAGGTATGTGCTCATCATCGTATGAATCGTTGTATGAGTGAAAAAAACACATAGAAATACGTTCACTTCCTCTTTACGTTATGTTTATAAAAAAAAATATGTAAACATCTGTTTATTCCTAAATAAAAAAATTAAAAAAAGTGTTCCTACGTAAAATAATTCCTAGGAGAGTGATTTCCCTATAAGTTACAGTCGACAATTTTTAGGCCGGGCCGGCGCCTCGAACGCTGGACGTGCGCGCCGCGGGCGGCACGCTGTACGCGGCGCTATCGGCGTGCGCGGCGCTGCGGGCGGCGGGGCTGTGGCCGGCGGCGGCGGGCGGGGCGCGGGGCGCGCGCGTGCTGCTGCTGGGGCTGGGCGGGGTGGGGCAGGCGGCGCTGCAGCTGCTGCGGTACGTCGGCGCCGAGGTGTTCGTCGGCTGCGCGTCGGACCAGGCGGAGCGAGCGCTGGCGCTCGGCGCGGCGTCGGCGCTGGACCGAAGCGCCCCGGACTACGAGCGGCGGCTGGAGGAGGGCGGGCCCTATGCCGCGGTGCTGGACACGGCGGGGCGCGGCGGCGCGGAGGCGGGCGCGCGGCGCTGGCGGTTCGCGCGCTACGTGACGCTCACGTCGCCGCTGCTGCGCGACACGGACGCGCACGGCCTGGCCCCGGGCGCGCTGGTCGCCGCCGCCGCGCTGCTGCGGCACGAGCTGGCCGCCGCGCCCGCCGCCGAGCCGGGCTGTCCGCCGCGCGTGCGCTGGGCGTTCTTTAGTCCACTCCCGGCGGACATCGAGAGGCTGCGTCGTATGGCCGACGGCGGCGAGCTGGCGGTGCACGTGGAGCGCGCCTTCCCCTGGGAGGAGGCGGCGGCGGCGCTGGCGCAGGCGGCTCGGGGCCACGCGCGCGGCAAGCTCGTCGTCGACGTGCCGCCCGCGTAGCGCAGCTTATTGAATGTGGTGCGAAAGCATTATGAATACTGAATGTGTAAATAAACGACCTAGTGTAATTAAATAATTAAATTCCATTAACGTTTTAGTTTTTTAATCCATTTTATCACAATATTGCTATTTGCTGCTATACTGACACATATTCACCATTACCACCGTAAATTTAAATTAATAATATTTCTAAAAAATTTTAATTATAAATTTATTTTTTGCTTTTTAGTTTACCTTTTGAAGTCGGTTTTTTTTTGTTTCAAATTATTTTATTTTAAGATTTTTATTTATGGGTACACTGAGTAGGGATATTTACCGCAAGAGCAGTGCAAAAATTATATACCTATATCAAGTTGATCAACTATAAAATGATATACGAATTTTAATAATATCAAAGTCGGTACCAGCCAAACTGAATATGATTTCTATATAACTCTTTTATTATTTTTAGTCGATTTATATTTCTTTATTTGGCTTAAAACAATTTTTTCCCTTTTTAATATTTACCTATTTCGTCATATTGTTATGATAGTATATATGGATACCTACTATCTGGTGAAGACAGAGGTGGTGTTGAGTACCTACTGTAGGTAATTGATATAGTGGCATCAAAGTATAACTTCAAAGACTAAGCAGTCCTGTATGCCTGTTTCTGATCTATGCGGTATACCTTGATAGTTGATTCAAAATTATGTTTGTTTTAGACGGATATAAGCATATCGAGTAACATAAGCATGTTACTCGAAAAAAATACAAAATTACTATGAGTGTTCCTATAAATTTCGAGGAGTTCCCTCGATTCCTCACGACACCATCATCAGGCATGCACTTTGATAACTATGAGACCAAGTTCGACTGTAATTGACGTAGTGGCGTATGCTTGCATTTCTTTAAACAAATCTTCAAACGTGTATCTCTAAGGACTCAGAAGTTCTGTTCACTACTTTAGGTCCAGGATATGGTGCAAAATCTTACTATTTGGTAACATATGCTTGGGCTACTTCAGAAAAAATCATAATCGATATAATATGTTTCCATATAAATTTTGAGGAGTTCCCTCTATTCCTTACGGATCCCATCTTCAGGTCACCACTTTGGTGACAATGGGACCAAACGGAAAGCACCACCTTTCAAATAAAAAAAAAATCATCCAAATCGGTTCACCCAGGCGAAAGTTCTGAGGTAACAAACTTAAAAAAAAAACATACAGACTTATTGAGAACCTCCTCCTTTTTTTGGAAGTCGGTTAAAAAGCATAGTTATGTGCCATAAATCCGATTTAAACTCAGATTAATCCCACCAAGAACATTTTCATGTAAAAATGTTGTCAAGGCGAGCCTACACAGCTTACCCTGTGAAAAAGTTATCAGATATCGTATAAAACCAAGCTCTACACTACACCTTAATCAAAATCTATCAAAAAGTGGTTAGATCTCATGTAGAACCAAAATTCTTGATCTATGCGCCCTTACTTCACCAGGCTTAACTTCACTTACGTTACATTGCAGCTAAAACGTGATGCTTGGCCGTTTTATTTCGCACACGATTAATGAATTCGTATGAAATGTTCGTAACGGTAGCAAAACGGTCAAGCATCAATATAGCGTAAGTGAAGTTAAGCCTGGTGAAGTAAGGGCGCATAGATCAAGAATTTTGGTTCTACATGAGATCTAACCACTTTTTGATAGATTTTGATTAAGGTGTAGTGTAGAGCTTGGTTTTATACGATATCTGATAACTTTTTCACAGGGTAAGCTGTGTAGGCTCGCCTTGACAACATTTTTACATGAAAATGTTTTTGGTGGGATTTCATTTATTTTTGTAAGCTGGTTAATGGACTTTTTTTTAATTTAAAGATAAACTATTTTGACACCTGGCCTTTACTTTACTATAACAGAGCAGTCCTTAGCCTAGTGACGCCTAGTGACGTCGACTGATGTCACCGTCAATATTATATCGTGTACTGAATAAACTTTCACCGCAATTTTTAAGAGATAGAGGCGGATTTTCAATCAAATGCCTCGTCCATATTTCTTTATTTGTTATATTATTATATTATAATTATATTATATATAAATTATAAAATATACATTATTTTATTGCTGGAGTGAAATTTCTTATTTGGATAATATATTCTAGGATGCCACTAGTATAAATTCAACACTAATAATTCGAGAATTTGAGAATTACTTATACGTACGCTAAACTTTTACGCTTTACTAAAGGCAATCTTTAATAAAGCATGTTGATACTTATTAAAATAATACAGTAAAGTCTATAATAATATTGTATGTAGACGACGGTCACCGCCATCTGTTGGTCACTAGAGGTACTAATTCTTGTACGGCTCTTATAAACTTATGCTAAGTGCATTCACCTAAGTGCAACTTAGCATTTTTGAAGGAAAAAAATGTATTTATTTTTATTTTTGAAAAATAGCTATAAGGTTTTCTTTTGATTATGGCCATCTTTAAACGTCATGACGTGACGTGTTAAAAATCATATTATTATTATGTTAATAGTCATAAAGATTAAACACTAAAATTATTTATACATTGATCGTGTAATATTTTCGTTTATTGTTATCATTATAACCATACCGTCTGTTAAATGTGTTGATATGTGTGTTTAGATGTTTCACAGTTCCAAACATATATTGCGCTGTTAGCTACCTAAATCGCGCTATCGAAGTGTCCAACGGTGTTTACATAAGATTCCCTCTAAACTCAATATATAATAATTACGGGACTAGACCGATGCAATTAATTCGGCTTAAATGCCATTAGTAAGTTTCCTTCCGAAAAAAAAAATCAATAATTACGATACTGTAACACCAGCGAGAGCATAAGCCGGACCGATTTCAAGTGATCGACGTAATATTTTGTTCATTAACACTGGTGATGACAACAAATTCCTACTTGCTGCCTGTTATTTCTTACCAAATTTTTACTTACTAAATAAATTATACCTAATTTTAAATAAGTGGATAAAAAACTAATTTTCTCATAGATATATTTTTCATTTACAAAAAGTCGGTCACCGATTAATAATCGGAATAAAATAGAACATACTGATTGCAGCTGTAGTGCAACGCACTCAAATAAATAAAGTCGGTTGGAAATAATACAGAGCAAAAATCTGACCGATTATCAGTCCTACAAAAAGTAGGTCTTATTTTTTTATGTACTTGTATAATATTGTATAATATAATATTTCTTTTATGTATTAAAGATCATATCCGTATAATAAACATATTAAACATCCATTTTGTACCGTCCACCATGTTGGATTCAAAATGGCGGCATTTATATTTTAATATTTTTTAGTTGGTTTTGTAGCAATAACAGCTTACATAAATAATATCAGCTTACTTGGACGTCAGGAAGTACCTTATGAATTTTGATGATCTATAAATGAGTCAGTGACGAAATCTGGGGTTTTTAGACATTGATAAAATCTAAAGTATAATAGCTACAACATTGAAACTTTGTATGTTTCATGTTTTTACTGGTGTCATTATATGTTGAAATTTTCAACTATGTAGCATCATCCAAAGCAAAGTTATGAGAGTTCAAAAAAAAGACGAAACCTTTCGAGAAAAGGTAGGTTATCTGTTGTAGGTCGGGTGTCTTAGTTATCTGGGGGCACGGGAGTGACAAGATACCGGGTAATAAGCAAGAGCAGAGGCATATTTCTGTTCTTGTCTCACTATACGACACATGCTAATGGGAAAAAAAGGGAAGTCTAGCTGTCCGTTACTTTATTTTTTTAGGCTTGTCTCCATTTTGGGCGATCACCTCTGTACGAAGTTGGTCACAAGTTGCATGTCTCCTAGCTTGAGCTAATTTCATATCTTTATTCAAGGGACGTCCGTAGTCGACATCACATGTCGATAAAAATGAAAATAAAGAAGAAGATAATAATATTATGTTTATACTATCTACCTAGTGTAAATTACTTTCCTCTTTATCTCCGCCAATGTCTATTAAACTCAAGGGATTTTAGTTTGCCCCAACAAATATGGTGATTCAAGACTTCTTCTTGAAGAAGTTTTCTAATAAGAATACATTGCTTCTGCGCGAAGCAAAGTTTTTAATGATTTTAAAAACTTAAGTCAATAAGCATCTAATCTAAGAAGTATTAAGCATCTTATATTCTTAGGTATCTGTACCTCGGTACTACTATTGCTAAAATGTAAAGATTGTCATGTCGTTCAATGTTCTGGAGAAATCTGATCGCTCTCACCGTGAAGCAGCCGACTGAAAAACCTGCGCGCGTCCCGGTAATATTTATACACTCGGTGTGCGAGTGTGATATAAACATATCAGTATCTTACTTCTTTTAAAAGGTTTATCTCTATTGGTTTTAGTTTTATGAAAATGATAACCTTAAATCTAATTGGCTAAACGCAATAGAAACTTTTGTATATATAGGCTAAGATCTTAGAAATAAATATTCATTCGTTCAACCAACAACGCTTGTTTAAATTATCTCTGACGGAGAGGACCGCAACAATTGGTGACCCCGACGACCACGAAGAACGAAGAATCAAGCAGAAACTATGACCGAGGAAGCATCAAATGTTCCTGCAAAAAGTCAAGCAGAAATTATGGCTGGAGAATCATCGACCGTCTACGATAACAAATCAAGCCACGAACTCGCCGCCGTTTCCATACAATCAAGATTATTACCATTTTGGCCCGAAATTCCGCGAGCATGGTTTATTCAATTTGAAGCCGTCGTCGAGCCTCTGAAGACATCGGACGACCAGAAATTCCGCTACGTTCTTCAACAACTGCAAGCTACAGACCTTCAGCATCTCACAGACATCTTGTACAACCCGCCAGAGAAAAATAAATATGCGACGATCAAGAACCGTCTACTAACCGTGTACGAGAAGTCAGAAGTGCAAAACTTTCAGAAAGCTCAACAGCGGCCTAGAACTCGGCGACCAGAAACCAACGCAACTGCTTCGGAAAATGCGAGAACTCGGAGGCGGCATGATTACTGAAGATGGTCTCAGAATTGAATGGCTTAACCACTTACCGCCATATATACGTTGCGTACTCTCCGTCAACAAAGAATCCTCACTAGACACACTCGCAGCGATGGCCGACAAGATGATGGAGTATTCCGGTGACAACAACAGTATAGCTGCAGTATCAACACCATTATCAGCAAGCAGTTATTAATACAACACGCTAGAGAACATGGCAAAGAAGATCGAAGAACTTACCTTACAAGTATCTGAGCTACGCACTTAATGGATAGGATTATATATGTATAAGTATATAAAATATTATGAATAAAGTTAAAATAGAAATAGACGGTTTCAGATTAAACTTGACTGTTGTCATTTCCGGTTCCCGAGTAACATATTTGTTGTTGATCAGTACTAAAACAGTCATGCCAACACCAATATTAATGCTGTATAGTTTATAATAATATGAAAACTATGTTAACATGATATTATGATTTTGAGTATAATGTAAAATACTAACAGTCTATGTTATAAAATTATAGACTAATGTTTAATGTGGTATCTGTATAACAATTGATGTAAATATTATTAAGACTTCCGTTATAAACTAAGATATTAAAATGTTATTGATAATAACTATATAATTGTTCATAAGTCGCTGATGTATTTAAATGTTTCGTGATATACTTAAATTTATATATTTAAATAATTGTAATTGTGAATACAAAATGTATTTAATAACATTTTGTATTTATAATCTATGCCCAACATTTGTGGCAACCCTGGTATGTTATAAAAAGGGCTGCCACACCTTCAAGAGTCTCTTGTTGGGTCTGAAAGCTGAGATAATCAGGTGATGTACTTGTTTCTGTAATATAATTCTATTTCTGTAATTTAATATTCCTTGATGTATATTTTGGTTATTCTTTTAAATATTTCTGTAATGTTTTAAAGCTTATAATACAGTTCGTTTTGATATCTTTCGTAGTTAAAGTGTATTTATAGCTATAAAGTTATTTCATATTAATTTGGATCATTATTCCGTATTATGTAAGTGTAGAAATTATAGAAGTATATAATATCGATAGTTTATATTGTTATTCGATTAGATATGTTCTATAAATAGAAATTAGGTCACCTATTAAATTTTATATCTACCCACATATTGCCATAATATGTTAAGTCCAATTAATAATCGGTATTTAAGTAATCTCTTGGTATTACTTTTTAAAAAGTATTAAAAGATAGTATAATTCTTATGTTCAGTTAAGGTTCTTTAATAATTATTTACTGTTATAATACCTAAGTTCCCTTACATTTGAATTGCTTAGGGTAGGTACTTGAATATAATTGTATTTCTGTAATGGTTAACTATTTAAGTCAAAATATAAATTGAATAAACTCCTGGTAATAAATTAATAATAGTTATTAAATAAAATGTAATAGTATTCTGTATAATAATATAATCTTGTAAGTATTCGCATATACATTGTGGAAAGTAAACCGTTACAATAAACTTTATATACATTTTAACTGGGCTTTGAATTATATTTATATATCTCCTCATCCTATGTTAGCTATATTTTTATATAGCTAACATCAGAAGTGTGGATTCACCTACTAACACGTTTTTTTGTCAGTTTCAGAATGGTCGTGTCGCAACCTGATTGGGTTGGTTAAGATGGTGCTCAGCCATGCGGTTCAATTTTCTAAAACAATTTGCAACCCTACAAAGTTGTCCAGACTTGCTGCCACCGTGGTGCTTGTGCAGCACGTGCACCAGCGCCCGCCCGCCCCGATACAATGAAATTCTGGTCAGAATAGACCGAACGGTTGGTGAAAAGTTTATAAAAATAGAATTAAAGGTTTAACTATTGTACGGTAGGACATTTATGATGTCGTTATAATTGCAAAATTTTTTTCCGCCCCAATTCATAAATTTGCTAATAATAATTTGAAGCATTTGGAAATGTATGTTAGATAAAATAATTATAACCTGTTATATTGAAATATGTTGACGGATTAATATTGGTGTGTACTGTGTAGTAACTTGCAAAATATTATAATCTAATAAAATGGCAGTGATATAGTGTGCTAACTGTTCGTTCATGGGTAGGGTACATTCCGAACTTTTATAATTGAATAATAATATTAATAAGTGTCTAATAATATAACATAATATACTTGGAAAAGGCTCAGTGAAAGGTATTTAAATTTAAGACATTTGGAATCGATTATTAAATAAATTTTGAGTTTCGTTATGATTTAAAACTTTAGTAAAATATAGTACGAGTATCTACTGTTTTTGAAAATTGCTAAGTAATAATATTTAAGTTTAAAATAATTCAATTTCTAGTTCTTTACTAGCCATTCCTTGTATATTTCGATGCACCAGCTTAAGTGAATGTTGTTTATTATATTGAATAATGGTATTTTCATAGATTTCTTAAATCTATAGTGCTAGAGACTTCCTCTGTTGTCTTAAAGTCTAATTTAAATTATTATTATTTGGAACATATTCCAAGCTGTTACAATTAGTCATATTATAACTAGACTGCTCAATAGAAGCAGTTGTTGTCTTACTAGTGAAATTCTTGGCTGGGTTTATATACAAAAAAAGTTAATAGCGCACTAGCTATCAGTCTTGTAAAGTAAAAAGATAGAAAATATCTATCTAATGTCAACTTACATAATTTATAATTTAAAATATTATTAATGTCAATAATATTAATGTCATATTTATTTATTAATATGCGATTATTATTAACAATAATATCTACCGCTTTGGAAAATGGCTGTGATATTTATTATTAAATTTCAATTACAAAATCTCGTTACAGATTATTTGAGTAAAATAGAATATTTTCAAAAAATGGCTGTTATATTAAACTTTTGGATTCAATAAATAGTTATTTAAAGACGTTTAATTACGGATTAATATAAAAGTAATATACAGTACTTATTGTTTTTGTGAATTGGCTGAGATCTTTAAGTTTATAACATTTGGATTCCATAATTTATTGGGTATATTTAATTTCGTTATGAATTAATTAGAATATAATTAAATAACATTTCGATTCAATAATATTAAATTTCATTTAAGTACAGAGTTTCATTACGGATTGTTTGAGTAAAATAGTTTATAACATTTGGATTCAATAAATAGTCATTTAAAGACAGATAAATATTAGAGTAAAATATAGTACGGTTATTGTGAATTGGCTGAGATTTTAAAGTTTGTAACATTTGCATTAAATAATAAATTATTTACGTAATTACATTGCGGATTAATATTGGATTAAAATATAGTACTGATATTGAGAAATGGCTGTGATATTTAAGTGTAGCATTTAGATTCGATAATGATTTATTTAGTTACATTACGAATTAATGAGTAAAATATAGTACTGTTTTGAGTTACGGCTCAGTGATATTGAAGCTTATAAAATTTGGATTCAATAAATTATTATTTAAAGATGGATTAATATTTTCAATCAATCAAATCGTTTATTTGCTAGAATATGGTGTTACAATTATAATAATTTAAGTCTCAGACATACATATTATATTAGAGTAAAAAGTATCTATTATTATTTTTATTGAGACAGTGTAGATAGATAAATTATGTTTAGACTGTTGATGTGTAGGTTAGGGTGTAGCCTTAAGGCCTATGGACGAGGACTTATTAATATGTATGGTTTAAGAACCATTTTCTTTTTTTAGCACCAGTCTTTATGAACATTTTTCATTATAATATTTTCTATTGAAGAAGCTCCGTTCGAAAGTAGTCACATTTTAAAATTCATACTAAAACACATTTAGGATTTTTTTTTTGTATCGACCCCTATTTTTACTTATGGATCGGCAGAGTTATTACGTAGACCTCTATCTGGCTAGGTAATCTTAAACATTTTCACTCTTGAACTTTAATAATAATATGTACCTAATTAGCGCCAAAAACCTGATTGAAAACAGGAGAGCAGTTTAAAGCTTTTAATTCAGAAATATTAATTTGGCGTTAACTTTTATCCGACTTAACAGTTAATTAATAGTTCAAATGATTGCTACTTAATTACTTTTTGTGGCTAGTGTCATAGAAAAAAATGGAGTATCGCACGATTTTTGGTAATCGTTATTTTTACGCTATCAGTCGCTCGGTCCACTAAAAGGAGTAATTTTAACTATATGAAACTTTTGCGTAAGTTCACCGTTTCTGAGATAAAAGCAGTGTTTCAATAGATAATTATTACAAGTTTGATATAGTGTTTAGTAACCGATGAATAAAAAAATATATTATTATTATTATACAATAGTTCAAAATATATGTTAATATTGATATAGATTAGTAAGAAGAGACAGTTCAGTCATAATTATTTAGCTAATTTCTTTATTTTGCTATAAATTGCAATTTAATTTAAATACTGGATAGTCTCAAGTCTTATGATCATCAGTTACGGTATACAGGGTGTAAAATAAGTTAGTGATAATGCTTTTGGATGTATACAGAGCCTCATATGTAGAATTTACTGTGAAAAAGTACCAACGCTGAAAGACTTTCTTTTGATTTCATTAATATATTAATATGTCTTGAGTATCATTTTTTTTTCATTGAATGTATTACATATTATGTGCAGGTGAAAAAAAAAAAAATTAATATAAACACTTATTTTCAGTTGTCATAGATAAGTATTATAAATAATATTATTATAGATGGTTAGTTAGACAGATAATATATTATAGCCCCCTGGCAAACAAATGTTGTGAAATTAAGATACAAATACCTATAAAATATAGAACGTGTGAACGTTACGGGAACAATCGACTGTGACGTCACGTTTTTGTAGTAGACATTACACCAGCCCAAACGATAATAATATATTTTGAACAAATATGGTTTTGCGAAAAAGAGATGTAACAATTTTATAAGTAATAAATTAAAATTTCAATGTTTTAAATCTGATCCTAATCCTTATTTTAGATTTTGCTCATATTTTAATTTTTTTTGAGTAATGAGTCCAAATGTAAATAAATTGATCATCTAATAGCCCAATTCATTAGGTCACGGAATAAATGTTATTTGAACCGGTACTAATTCAAATAAATTAAATTTAGTAAATGTCGTAAATCATTATCAAATTTCACCTGAGTAAATATAACAATAATAATCTCGGTTTTATCAACATTGACTACCTGATTGTTAGGTATACATTATGGAAAATTCTTATTATGTAGAATAAATTGACTGTCATAAAAACAAAACTTGTTTTTTATTGATAAATTAGTTATAGGTATTTAAAAGATTTTATGTTGTTGTTAGGTTGATGTTGTTAGGTTAGGTTATGTTAGGTTATGTTAGGTTATGTTAGGTTATGTTAGGTTATGTTAGGTTATGTTAGGTTATGTTAGGTTATGTTAGATTATGTTAGGTTATGTTAGGTTATGTTAGGTTATGTTAGGTTATGTTAGGCAATGTTAGATTGCTGTTAAATTTTACAGTAAAGTCTTATTATTATATTTTGATGATTACGATTAACTAATGCATAGCTGACATTTTGCCTTTACGTTTATGTTTAATGAATCAATTGTATTGAAGATATAAAAGGAAGATAAAAAAAAAAACCAAAAAAAAAAAAAATTAATAAAATTAAATGGAAAGTCTGTTGATATAAAATTAGTGACTTTGTTAAATGAAAAGTCTGTTGATGGAAAATGAGTGACTTTTTTAAATGAAAAGTCTGTTGATGGAAATTAGTGACTTTGTTAAATGAAAAGTCTGTTGATAGAAAATGAATGGTCCAGTGGAAAAAAAACTTTAGTTATGTTTAGTACAGTGGTAAAAAAAAGTCTATTGAAAAGTGGACCAGGTAACTTATATGGTACGGTAAAAATGGTGGCTAGAAAAGTTGAATAAAAAATAAATAAATATATATATATGCCAATTATTAACAAAGATTTGAACGAAAAGGCAAAAGGCTGTTGATGATTTGTTAATTGATATTACAAAAAGAGAAAAAATATGAGAAATATATTTTTTTTAATTAATTTGATATTTTTGACTTCGAGAGCGAAGTCAATGTCAGTATGGCCGTAATGGATAGGATTATATATGTATAAGTATATAAAATATTATGAATAAAGTTAAAATAGAAATAGACGGTTTCAGATTAAACTTGACTGTTGTCATTTCCGGTTCCCGAGTAACATATTTGTTGTTGATCAGTACTAAAACAGTCATGCCAACACCAATATTAATGCTGTATAGTTTATAATAATATGAAAACTATGTTAACATGATATTATGATTTTGAGTATAATGTAAAATACTAACAGTCTATGTTATAAAATTATAGACTAATGTTTAATGTGGTATCTGTATAACAATTGATGTAAATATTATTAAGACTTCCGTTATAAACTAAGATATTAAAATGTTATTGATAATAACTATATAATTGTTCATAAGTCGCTGATGTATTTAAATGTTTCGTGATATACTTAAATTTATATATTTAAATAATTGTAATTGTGAATACAAAATGTATTTAATAACATTTTGTATTTATAATCTATGCCCAACATTTGTGGCAACCCTGGTATGTTATAAAAAGGGCTGCCACTCCTTCAAGAGTCTCTTGTTGGGTCTGAAAGCTGAGATAATCAGGTGATGTACTTGTTTCTGTAATATAATTCTATTTCTGTAATTTAATATTCCTTGATGTATATTTTGGTTATTCTTTTAAATATTTCTGTAATGTTTTAAAGCTTATAATACAGTTCGTTTTGATATCTTTCGTAGTTAAAGTGTATTTATAGCTATAAAGTTATTTCATATTAATTTGGATCATTATTCCGTATTATGTAAGTGTAGAAATTATAGAAGTATATAATATCGATAGTTTATATTGTTATTCGATTAGATATGTTCTATAAATAGAAATTAGGTCACCTATTAAATTTTATATCTACCCACATATTGCCATAATATGTTAAGTCCAATTAATAATCGGTATTTAAGTAATCTCTTGGTATTACTTTTTAAAAAGTATTAAAAGATAGTATAATTCTTATGTTCAGTTAAGGTTCTTTAATAATTATTTACTGTTATAATACCTAAGTTCCCTTACATTTGAATTGCTTAGGGTAGGTACTTGAATATAATTGTATTTCTGTAATGGTTAACTATTTAAGTCAAAATATAAATTGAATAAACTCCTGGTAATAAATTAATAATAGTTATTAAATAAAATGTAATAGTATTCTGTATAATAATATAATCTTGTAAGTATTCGCATATACATTGTGGAAAGTAAACCGTTACAATAAACTTTATATACATTTTAACTGGGCTTTGAATTATATTTATATATCTCCTCATCCTATGTTAGCTATATTTTTATATAGCTAACACACTCATTCATCGCGGCCGCACTATCGCCGTCCCTTTCACTCGCGCTACTCTCGCTTCCGCTCGAAGTCAGCCAATCGAAAACCTAGAATGAAAGATGAATCGACATGGGAATGCAAATATCACTTCAGATTCGGCGATAAAGCAAAAAGGTGCGAATCGCCGTGCAGCAGAAGAAACAAAACGTCGGAAAACTAACTTCGACACCGACTGTGGCGGATGTCGGTGTCCCCAAGACTACGAATCGCCTATGTGTCCGCGACCGCGACACCCATGAATGTTTACTCGTGGACACAGGCGCCGATATCTCCGTGTTAGCCGCCACTAAGAAAATCAAAATGAAGAACGCAAGTCCGTACACACTGTACGCCGCTAACAATACGCAAATCAACACATATGACGAGAAAACTCTCAAGCTGAACCTGGGGCTACGAAGATCATTTACATGGACATTCATCATCGCCGACGTCAAGACATCCATATTAGGAGCCGATTTTCTTCGCCATTATCAACTACTAGTCGATTTACATAAGAACAAACTAATCGACAGTGTCACAGAGCTATCAGTGAAGACAATCGAAATCGCAAGTCCCGTCGAAAGTATTCGCCTGTTAAACTCCGAGCAAGCATATCACGACATATTGAATGCAGTATCCTGACATTCTTCACCCATTGTCACTCAAGAGCCCCATCAAACACGACATCGTGCACCACATAGAAACAACGGGACCGCCTCTCTTCGCCGCGCCCGCCCTCTGCCCCCCGAGAAATACAAAGCAGCTAAAGAAGAATTCAAACGAATGATAGAAATGGGCATTTGTAAACCTTCAAATAGCCCGTGGGCAAACCCGATGCATATAGTTAAGAAGAAAGACGGGGGATTAAGGGTATGCGGCGATTACAGAAGACTGAATGCAGTAACAAAGCCTGACCGCTATCCGATACCTCGAATACAAGATTTCACTTACTCACTACACAATAAGAAGATTTTTACGAAGCTCGATCTGAAGATGGCCTACTATGGTATACCAATGGCAAGTTCAGAAGATGCACAGAAGACTGCAATCATAACCCCGTTTGGCCCTTACGAATTCACAAGTATGCCATTCGGGTTACGAAACGCTAGCCCAAAGAGAATATAATCACTACGTTTTACGCTAGCCAAACGTTTCAAAGGTTTATGCACGAAGTCCTAAAGAACATTGAAGATTGTTTCTGTTTCGTCGACGACATCCTACTATACTCAGAAAACGAGGAGCAACATAAAAAACTGCTACATGAAGTACTGCGTCGCCTTAAAGAGTATGGCGTAACTCCTGTGGAATGGACGCCTGCCGCCGAAGAAAGTTTCGAAAAATGCCGCCAAATCATTTTAGAAGCTACAACACTCAGTCACCCAGTACCGAGCTGCCCGCTCGCCATCATGACCGACGCGTCTGACCACAGCATCGGCGCCGTGCTACAACAATACATAGACCACACCTGGAGACCGTTAGCATATTTTTCGAAAGCAATGAGCGCTACACAACAACGGTACAGTGTATATGACCGCGAATTATGAGCGATGTACACTGCCGTCAAACATTTTCGAAGACTTAAAGAAGGCTGTGAAGTAACAATTTACACAGATCACAAGCCTCTCATATATGCACTCACGAAGGCGCCGAGTAGTAGCGACACACCGAGAAGAGAGAGACAGACGCACTTCGCATTGTAATTTGCCATAAATCCGATTTCAAATTTTGTTTATTTTTTTAAACTCAAGTAACCGAAAACGACAGTTTTCACAATTGAATTTACGCTAAAATACTCGGATTTGTCTCGAGCTATGCGTAGCTTATGCAAAAATCATTGTAATGTGCCGAAAATCCGATTTCAAATTTTTTAACTTTTTTTAAACTAAAGTAACCGAAAACGACAGTTTTCACAATTGAATTTACGCTAAAATACTCGGATTTGTCTGGAGCTATGTGTATCTTATGCAAAAAGCATTGTTATGTGCCATAAATCCGATTTTTGCCATAAATCCGATTTTAAATTTTGTTACTTTTTTATACTCAAGTAAGCGAAAACGATAGTTTTCAATATTGAATTTACGCTAAAATACTCGGATTTGTCTCGAGCTATGTGTATCTTATGCAAAAAGCATTGTTATGTGCCATAAATCCGATTTTTGCCATAAATCCGATTTTAAATTTTGTTACTTTTTTATACTCAAGTAAGCGAAAACGATAGTTTTCAATATTGAATTCACGCTAAAATACTCGGATTTGTCTCGAGCTATGTGTATCTTATGCAAAAATCATTGTAATGTGCCGAAAATCCGATTTCAAATTTTGTTACATTTTTTACACTTAAGTAAGCGAAAACGATAGTTTTCAATATTGAATTTACGCTAAAATACTCGGATTTGTCTGGGGCTATGTGTATCTTATGCAAAAAATATTGTAATGTGCAATAAATCCGATTTAAAATTTTCTTACTTTTTTAAACTCAAGTAAGCGAAAACAACTGTTTTCACAATTGAATTTACGCTAAAATACTCGGATTTGTTTTGAGCAATGTGTATCTAATCAAAAAGCATTGTTATGTGCCATAAATCCGATTTTTGCCAAAAATTCGATTTCAAATTTTGTTACTTTTTAAAAAGTCAAGTAACCGAAAACGACAGTTTTCACAATTGAATTTACGCTAAAATACTCGAATTTGTCTGGGGCTATGTGTAACTTATGCAAAAATTATTGTAATGTGCAATTAATCCGATTTCAAATTTTCTTACTTTTTAAAACTCAAGTAAGCGAAAACGATAGTTTTCACATTTGAAATTTTTGCCAAAAATCCGATTTCAAATTTTGTTACTTTTTAAAAAGTCAAGTAACCGAAATGGACAGTTTTCACAATTGAGTTTACGCTAAAATACTCTGATTTGTCTTAATAAATGTGTATCTAATGCAAAAAGCATTGTTATGTGCCATAAATCCGACTTTTGCCGAAAATCCGATTTCAAATTTTGTTACTTTTTTAAACTCAAGTAAGCGAAAACGACAGTTTTCACAATTGAATTTACGCTAAAATACTCGGATTTGTCTGGGACTATGTGTATCTTATGCAAAAAGCATTGTAATGTGCCATAAATCCGATTACAAATTTTGTTTATTTTTTCAAACTCAAGTAACCGAAAACGACAGTTTTCACAATTGAATTTACGCTAAAATACTCGGATTTGTCTGGGGCGTTGTGTATCTTATGCAAAAATCATTGTAATGTGCCGAAAATCCGATTTCAAATTTTTTACTTTTTTTAAACTAAAGTAAGCGAAAACGAAAGTTTTCAATATTGAATTTACGCTAAAATACTCGGATTTGTCTGGGGCTATGTGTATCTTATACAAAAATCATTGTAATGTGCCATAAATCCGATTTCAAATTTTGTTTATTTTTTTAAACTCAAGTAACTGAAAATGACAGTTTCCACAATTGAATTTACGCTAAAATACTCGGATTTGTCTCGAGTTATGTGTATCTTATTCAAAAATCATTGTAATGTGCCGAAAATCCGATTTCAAATTTTTTACTTTTTTTAAACTAAAGTAAGCGAAAACGAAAGTTTTCAATATTGAATTTACGCTAAAATACTCGGATTTGTCTGGAGCTATGTGTATCTTATGCAAAAAGCATTGTAATGTGCCATAAATCCGACTTCAATTTTTTTTATTTTCTTTTAACTCAAGTAAGCGAAAACGAAAGTTTTCAATATTGAATTTACGCTAAAATACTCGGATTTGTCTGGGGCTATGTGTATCTTATGCAAAAAGCATTGTAATGTGCCATTAATCCGATTTCAAATTTTGTTTATTTTTTTAAACTCAAGTATCCGAAAACTAAAGTTTTCAATATTGAATTTACGCTAAAATACTCGGATTTGTCTGGGGCTATGTGTATCTTATGCAAAAAGCATTGTAATGTGCAATTAATCCGATTTCAAATTTTCTTACTTTTTAAAACTCGAGTAAGCGAAAACGATAGTTTTCACATTTGAAATTTTTGCCAAAAATCCGATTTCAAATTTTGTTACTTTTTAAAAAGTCAAGTAACCGAAATGGACAGTTTTCACAATTGAGTTAACGCTAAAATACTCTGATTTGTCTTAAGAAATGTGTATCTAATGCAAAAAGCATTGTTATGTGCCATAAATCCGACTTTTGCCGAAAATCCGATTTCAAATTTTGTTACTTTTTTAAACTCAAGTAAGCGAAAACGACAGTTTTCACAATTGAATTTACGCTAAAATACTCGGATTTGTCTGGGACTATGTGTATCTTATGCAAAAAGCATTGTAATGTGCCATAAATCCGATTACAAATTTTGTTTATTTTTTCAAACTCAAGTAACCGAAAACGACAGTTTTCACAATTGAATTTACGCTAAAATACTCGGATTTGTCTGGGGCGTTGTGTATCTTATGCAAAAATCATTGTAATGTGCCGAAAATCCGATTTCAAATTTTTTACTTTTTTTAAACTAAAGTAAGCGAAAACGAAAGTTTTCAATATTGAATTTACGCTAAAATACTCGGATTTGTCTGGGGCTATGTGTATCTTATACAAAAATCATTGTAATGTGCCATAAATCCGATTTCAAATTTTGTTAATTTTTTTAAACTCAAGTAACTGAAAATTACAGTTTTCACAATTGAATTTACGCTAAAATACTCGGATTTGTCTCGAGTTACGTCGAATCTTATGCAAAAATCATTGTAATGTGCCGAAAATCCGATTTCAAATTTTTTACTTTTTTTAAACTAAAGTAAGCGAAAACGAAAGTTTTCAATATTGAATTTACGCTAAAATACTCGGATTTGTCTGGAGCTATGTGTATCTTATGCAGAAAGCATTGTAATGTGCCATAAATCCGATTTCAATTTTTTTTATTTTCTTTTAACTCAAGTAAGCGAAAACGAAAGTTTTCAATATTGAATTTACGCTAAAATACTCGGATTTGTCTGGGGCTATGTGTATCTTATGCAAAAAATATTGTAATGTGCAATAAATCCGATTTCAAATTTTCTTACTTTTTTAACTCAAGTAAGCGAAAACGACAGTTTTCACAATTGAATTTACGCTAAAATACTCGAATTTGTCTGGGGCTATGTGTAACTTATGCAAAAATTATTGTAATGTGCAATTAATCCGATTTCAAATTTTATTACTTTTTTAAAATCAAGTAAGCGAAAACGACAGTTTTCACAATTGAAATTTTTGCCAAAAATCCGATTTCTAATTTTGTTACTTTTTTAAAAGTCAAGTAACCGAAATGGACAGTTTTCACAATTGATTTTACGCTAAAATACTCTGATTTGTCTTAAGAAATGTGTATCTAATGCAAAAAGCATTGTTATGTGCCATAAATCCGACTTTTGCCGAAAATCCGATTTCAAATTTTGTTACTCTTTTAAAATCAAGTAAGCGAAAACGACAGTTTTCACAATTGAATTAACGCTAAAATACTCGGATTTGTCTGGGACTATGTGTATCTTATGCATAAAGCATTGTAATGTGCCATAAATCCGATTTCAAATTTTGTTACTTTTTAAAAAGTCAAGTAACCGAAATGGACAGTTTTCACAATTGAGTTTACGCTAAAATACTCTGATTTGTCTTAAGAAATGTGTATCTAATGCAAAAAGCATTGTTATGTGCCATAAATCCGACTTTTGCCGAAAATCCGATTTCAAATTTTGTTACTTTTTTAAAATCAAGTAAGCGAAAACGACAGTTTTCACAATTGAATTTACGCTAAAATACTCGGATTTTTCTGGGACTATGTGTATCTTATGCAAAAAGCATTGTAATGTGCCATAAATCCGATTACAAATTTTGTTTATTTTTTTAAACTCAAGTAACCGAAAACGACAGTTTTCACAATTGAATTTACGCTAAAATACTCGGATTTGTCTGGGACTATGTGTATCTTATGCAAAAAGCATTGTAATGTGCCATAAATCCGATTACAAATTTTGTTTATTTTTTTAAACTCAAGTAAGCGAAAACGAAAGTTTTCAATATTGAATTTACGCTAAAATACTCGGATCTGTCTGGGGCTATGTGTATCTCATACAAAAATCATTGTAATGTGCCATAAATCCGATTTCAAATTTTGTTTATTTTTTTAAACTCAA
This sequence comes from Celastrina argiolus, assembly GCA_905187575.2. Lineage (NCBI taxonomy): Eukaryota > Metazoa > Arthropoda > Insecta > Lepidoptera > Lycaenidae > Celastrina > Celastrina argiolus. Next base: position 263,561 of record LR994591.1, on the reverse strand, counting down.
GTAACCGAAAACGACAGTTTTCACAATTGAATTTACGCTAAAATACTCGGATTTGTCTCGAGCTATGTGTATCTAATGCAAAAATCGTTGTAATGTGCCGAAAATCCGATTTCAAATTTTGTTACTTTTTAAAAAGTCAAGTAACCGAAATGGACAATTTTCACAATTGAGTTTACGCTAAAATACTCTGATTTGTCTTAAGCAATGTGTATCTAATGCAAAAAGCATTGTTATGTGCCATAAATCCGATTTCAATTTTTTTTACTTTTTTTAAACTCAAGTAAGCGAAAACGAAAGTTTTCAATATTGAATTTACGCTAAAATACTCGGATTTGTCTGGGGCTATGTGTATCTTATGCAAAAAGCATTGTTATGTGCCATTAATCCGATTTTTGCCAACAATTCGATTTCAAATTTTGTAACTTTTTAAAAAGTCAATTAACCGAAATGGACAGTTTTCACAATAGAGTTTACGCTGAAATACTCTGATTTGTATTGAGCAATGTGTATCTAATGCAAAAAGCATTGTTATGTGCCATAAATCCGATTTCAAATCTTGTTACTTTTTAAAAACTCAAGTAACCGAAATGGACAGTTTTCAAAATTGAATTTTTGCTAAAATTCTCGGGTTTGCATGTGTATCTTATGCAAAAAGCATTGTAATGTGCAATAAATCAGTTTTAAAATTTTCTTACTTTTTTAAACTCAAGTAAGCGAAAACGACATTTTTCACAATTGAATATACGCTAAACTACACGGATTTGTCTGGGGCTATGTGTATCTTCTACAAAAATCATTGTAATGTGCCGAAAATCCGATTTCAAATTTTTTACTTTTTTTAAACTAAAGTAAGCGAAAACGAAAGTTTTCAATATTGAATTTACGCTAAAATACTCGGATTTGTCTGGGGCTATGTGTATCTTATACAAAAATCATTGTAATGTGCCATAAATCCGATTTCAAATTTTGTTTATTTTTTTAAACTCAAGTAACCGAAAATGACAGTTTTCACAATTGTATTTACGCTAAAATACTCGGATTTATCTCGAGCTATGTGTATCTTATGCAAAAATTATTGTAATGTGCAATTAATCCGATTTAAAATTTTCTTACTTTTTTAACTCAAGTAAGCGAAAACGACAGTTTTCACAATTGAATTTACGCTAAAATACTCGAATTTGTCTGGGGCTATGTGTAACTTATGCAAAAATTATTGTAATGTGCAATTAATCCGATTTCAAATTTTCTTACTTTTTAAAACTCAAGTAAGCGAAAACGACAGTTTTCACAATAGAAATTTTTGCCAAAAATCCGATTTCAAATTTTGTTACTTTTTAAAAAGTCAAGTAACCGAAATGGACAGTTTTCACATTTGAGTTTACGCTAAAATACTCTGATTTGTCTTAAGAAATGTGTATCTTATGCAAAAATCATTGTAATGTGCCATAAATCCGATTTCAAATTTTCTTACTTTTTTAAACTCAAGTAAGCGAAAACGAAAGTTTTCAATATTGAATTTACGCTAAAATACTCGGCTCTGTCTGGGGCTATGTGTACCTTATACAAAAATCATTGTAATGTGCCATAAATCCGATTTCAAATTTTGTTTATTTTTTTAAACTCAAGTAACCGAAAACGACAGTTTTCACAATTGAATTTATGCTAAAATACTCGGATTTGTCTCGAGCTATGTGTATCTAATGCAAAAATCGTTGTAATGTGCCGAAAATCCGATTTCAAATTTTGTTACTTTTTTTAACTCAAGTAAGCGAAAACGACAGTTTTCACAATTGAATTTACGCTAAAATACTCGGATTTGTCTGGGGCTATGTGTATCTTATGCAAAAAGCATTGTAATGTGCCATAAATCCGATTACAAATTTTGTTTATTTTTTTAAACTCAAGTAACCGAAAATGACAGTTTTCACAATTGAATTTACGCTAAAATACTCGGATTTGTCTCGAGCTATGTGTATCTTATTCAAAAATCATTGTAATGTGCCGAAAATCCGATTTCAAATTTTTTACTTTTTTTAAACTAAAGTAAGCGAAAACGAAAGTTTTCAATATTGAATTTACGCTAAAATACTCGGATTTGTCTGGGGCTATGTGTATCTTATGCAAAAATCATTGTAATGTGCCATAAATCCGATTTCAAATTTTCTTACTTTTTTAAACTCAAGTAAGCGAAAACGAAAGTTTTCAATATTGAATTTACGCTAAAATACTCGGATCTGTCTGGGGCTATGTGTATCTTATACAAAAATCATTGTAATGTGCCATAAATCCGATTTCAAATTTTGTTTATTTTTTTAAACTCAAGTAACCGAAAACGACAGTTTTCACAATTAAATTTACGCTAAAATACTCGGATTTGTCTCGAGCTATGTGTATCTAATGCAAAAATCGTTGTAATGTGCCGAAAATGCGATTTCAAATTTTGTTACTTTTTAAAAAGTCAAGTAACCGAAATGGACAATTTTCACAATTGAGTTTACGCTAAAATACTCTGATTTGTCTTAAGCAAAAAAGTATCTAATGCAAAAAGCATTGTTATGTGCCATAAATCCGATTTCAATTTTTTTTACTTTTTTTAAACTCAAGTAAGCGAAAACGAAAGTTTTCAATATTGAATTTACGCTAAAATACTCGGATTTGTCTGGGGCTATGTGTATCTTATGCAAAAAGCATTGTTATGTGCCATAAATCCGATTTTTGCCAACAATTCGATTTCAAATTTTGTAACTTTTTAAAAAGTCAATTAACCGAAATGGACAGTTTTCACAATAGAGTTTACGCTGAAATACTCTGATTTGTATTGAGCAATGTGTATCTAATGCAAAAAGCATTGTTATGTGCCATAAATCCGATTTCAAATTTTGTTACTTTTTAAAAACTCAAGTAACCGAAATGGACAGTTTTCAAAATTGAATTTTTGCTATAATTCTCGGGTTTGCATGTAGCTATGTGTATCTTATGCAAAAAGCATTGTAATGTGCAATAAATCAGATTAAAATTTTCTTACTTTTTTAAACTCAAGTAAGCGAAAACGACATTTTTCACAATTGAATATACGCTAAACTACACGGATTTGTCTGGGGCTATGTGTATCTTATGCAAAAATCATTGTAATGTGCCATAAATCCGATTTCAAATTTTCTTACTTTTTTAAACTCAAGTAAGCGAAAACGAAAGTTTTCAATATTGAATTTACGCTAAAATACTCGGATTTGTCTGGGGCTATGTGTATCTTATACAAAAATCATTGTAATGTGCCATAAATCCGATTTCAAATTTTGTTTATTTTTTTAAACTCAAGTAACCGAAAATGACAGTTTTCACAATTGAATTTACGCTAAAATACTCGGATTTGTCTCGAGCTATGTGTATCTTAAAATGCAAAAATCATTGTAATGTGCCGAAAATCCGATTTCAAATTTTTTACTTTTTTTAAACTAAAGTAAGCGAAAACGAAAGTTTTCAATATTGAATTTACGCTAAAATACTCGGATTTGTCTGGAGCTATGTGTATCTTATGCAAAAAGCATTGTAATGTGCCATAAATCCGATTTCAATTTTTTTTTTTTTTTAACTCAAGTATGCGAAAACGAAAGTTTTCAATATTGAATTTACGCTAAAATACTCGGATTTGTCTGGGGCTATGTGTATCTTATGCAAAAAATATTGTTATGTGCCATAAATCCGATTTTTGCCAACAATTCGATTTCAAATTTTGTAACTTTTTAAAAAGTCAATTAACCGAAATGGACAGTTTTCACAATAGAGTTTACGCTGAAATACTCTGATTTGTATTGAGCAATGTGTATCTTATGCAAAAAGCATTGTAATGTGCAATAAATCAGATTAAAATTTTCTTACTTTTTTAAACTCAAGTAAGCGAAAACGACAGTTTTCACAATTGAATTTACGCTAAAATACTCGGATTTGTCTCGAGCTATGTGTATCTTATGCAAAAATCATTGTAATGTGCCGAAAATCCGATTTCAAATTTTTTACTTTTTTTAAACTAAAGTAAGCGAAAACGAAAGATTTCAATATTGAATTTACGCTAAAATACTCGAATTTGTCTGGGGCTATGTGTAACTTATGCAAAAATTATTGTAATGTGCAATTAATCCGATTTCAATTTTTTTTATTTTTTTTTAACTCAAGTAAGCGAAAACGAAAGTTTTCAATATTGAATTTACGCTAAAATACTCGGATTTGTCTGGGGCTATGTGTATCTTATGCAAAAAATATTGTAATGTGCAATAAATCCGATTTCAAATTTTCTTACTTTTTTAACTCAAGTAAGCGAAAACGACAGATAAAGATAAACATGAGATAGTATTATTTGCCGATGACACTTCACTCATTTTTAATGTGAAGCGACAACAGTCAAATTATGACGAGGTAAATAGTGCTCTCTCAAAAATAGTACATTGGTTTAATGTTAATAACTTATTATTAAATTCTAAAAAAACTAAATGTTTAAAATTTACTTTGCCCAATGTTAAGCAATTACAAACCAATATACTATTAAATGATGAGAAAATGAAACTAGAGGATTCCACTGTGTTCCTGGGTATAACACTAGATAGTAAATTACAGTGGGGTCCTCACATTGCCAATCTTGCAAGTAGGCTCAGTTCTGCAGCATATGCGGTTAGAAAAATTAGAGAAATTTCTGACGAAGACACGGCGCGATTAGTATATTTTAGTTATTTTCATAGTAGGATGTCTTACGGCATTCTCTTATGGGGAAATGCCGCCGACATTAACACAATATTTGTGCTGCAGAAGCGGGCAATACGTTCAATTTACAAAATGTCCTCTTTTGAATCTCTAAGAGAGAAGTTTAAACAAATTGGTATTCTTACCGTTGCTTCTCAATACATTTTAGACAATGTGTTGTACGTTAAAAAGAATTTAAGTAATTTTAAAATGAAAAGCGACAATCACAATAGGAACACTAGAAATAAGCACAAGCTAGATATACCGGTGATCAGACTGAGTAAAGTTAGTAAATCATTTAAAGGTCAATGTATACGCCTGTACAATATAATCCCAAATAACGTTCAGAGCCTCCCTATCAATAAATTTAAAATTGTAGTTAAAGAACGTCTTTGTTCTAAAGCTTATTATAAGGTCAATGATTTTGTTGACGATTGCACACCTTGGGAATAAGATGGCCACATGCAAGGCTACCTCAATGTACTTTATGTACTCTGTCTTTTGTTATAATATATAGATTAAGTTTTTACATTGTTAACATATTATGTTTACACTTTTTAAAAAAAGAACAATTTTCCATCTTTTTGCTAAAAGATGGCCCCGTCCGAGTTTCTTACGCCGGTTCTTCTCGGCGGGCTAGGGTTGAACCGGTGGTAGTATTTTTGTTGACTTTCCGAAAATAGCTTGTTAAGTTTAACTTGGAAATAAAATTTTTTGATGTCGTTTTGATGTCGACAGTTTTCACAATTGAATTTACGCTAAAATACTCGAATTTGTCTGGGGCTATGTGTAACTTATGCAAAAAGCATTGTAATGTGCAATTAATCCGATTTCAATTTTTCTTACTTTTTTAACTCAAGTAAGCGAAAACGACAGTTTTCACATTTGAAATTTTTGCCAAAAATCCGATTTCAAATTTTGTTACTTTTTAAAAAGTCAAGTAACCGAAATGGACAGTTTTCACAATTGAGTTTACGCTAAAATACTCTGATTTGTCTTAAGAAATGTGTATCTAATTCAAAAAGCATTGTTATGTGCCATAAATCCGACTTTTGCCGAAAATCCGATTTCAAATTTTGTTACTTTTTTAAACTCAAGTAAGCGAAAACGACAGTTTTCACAATTGAATTTACGCTAAAATACTCGGATTTGTCTGGGACTATGTGTATCTTATGCAAAAAGCATTGTAATGTGCCATAAATCCGATTACAAATTTTGTTTATTTTTTTAAACTCAAGTAACCGAAAACGACAGTTTTCACAATTGAATTTACGCGAAAATACTCGGATTTGTCTGGGGCTATGTGTATCTTATGCAAAAATCATTGTAATGTGCCATAAATCCGATTTAAAATTTTCTTACTTTTTTAAACTAAAGTAAGCGAAAACGAAAGATTTCAATATTGAATTTACGCTAAAATACTCGAATTTGTCTGGGGCTATGTGTAACTTATGCAAAAATTATTGTAATGTGCAATTAATCCGATTTCAATTTTTTTTATTTTTTTTTAACTCAAGTAAGCGAAAACGAAAGTTTTCAATATTGAATTTACGCTAAAATACTCGGATTTGTCTGGGGCTATGTGTATCTTATGCAAAAAATATTGTAATGTGCAATAAATCCGATTTCAAATTTTCTTACTTTTTTAACCCAAGTAAGCGAAAACGACAGTTTTCACAATTGAATTTACGCTAAAATACTCGAATTTGTCTGGGGCTATGTGTAACTTATGCAAAAATTATTGTAATGTGCAATTAATCCGATTTCAAATTTTCTTACTTTTTAAAACTCAAGTAAGCGAAAACGACAGTTTTCACAATAGAAATTTTTGCCAAAAATCCGATTTCAAATTTTGTTACTTTTAAAAAAGTCAAGTAACCGAAATGGACAGTTTCACAATTGAGTTTACGCTAAAATACTCTGATTTGTCTTAAGAAATGTGTATCTAATGCAAAAAGCATTGTTATGTGCCATAAATCCGACTTTTGCCGAAAATCCGATTTCAAATTTTGTTACTTTTTTAAACTCAAGTAAGCGAAAACGACAGTTTTCACAATTGAATTTACGCTAAAATACTCGGATTTGTCTGGGACTATGTGTATCTTATGCAAAAAGCATTGTAATGTGCCATAAATCCGATTACAAATTTTGTTTATTTTTTTAAACTCAAGTAAGCGAAAACGAAAGTTTTCAATATTGAATTTACGCTAAAATACTCGGATCTGTCTGGGGCTATGTGTATCTTATACAAAAATCATTGTAATGTGCCATAAATCCGATTTCAAATTTTGTTTATTTTTTTAAACTCAAGTAACCGAAAACGACAGTTTTCACAATTTACGCTAAAATACTCGGATTTATCTCGAGCTATGTGTATCTAATGCAAAAATCGTTGTAATGTGCCGAAAATGCGATTTCAAATTTTGTTACTTTTTTTAAACTCAAGTAAGCGAAAACGAAAGTTTTCAATATTGAATTTACGCTAAAATACTCGGATTTGTCTGGGGCTATGTGTATCTTATACAAAAATCATTGTAATGTGCCATAAATCCGATTTCAAATTTTGTTTATTTTTTTAAACTCAAGTAACCGAAAATGACAGTTTTCACAATTGAATTTACGCTAAAATACTCGGATTTGTCTGGGGCTATGTGTATCTTATACAAAAATCATTGTAATGTGCCATAAATCCGATTTCAAATTTTGTTTATTTTTTTAAACTCAAGTAACCGAAAATGACAGTTTTCACAATTGAATTTACGCTAAAATACTCGGATTTATCTCGAGCTATGTGTATCTTATGCAAAAATTATTGTAATGTGCAATTAATCCGATTTAAAATTTTCTTACTTTTTTAACTCAAGTAAGCGAAAACGACAGTTTTCACAATTGAATTTACGCTAAAATACTCGAATTTGTCTGGGGCTATGTGTAACTTATGCAAAAATTATTGTAATGTGCAATTAATCCGATTTCAAATTTTCTTACTTTTTAAAACTCAAGTAAGCGAAAACGACAGTTTTCACAATTGAAATTTTTGCCAAAAATCCGATTTCAAATTTTGTTACTTTTTAAAAAGTCAAGTAACCGAAATGGACAGTTTCACAATTGAGTTTACGCTAAAATACTCTGATTTGTCTTAAGAAATGTGTATCTAATGCAAAAAGCATTGTTATGTGCCATAAATCCGACTTTTGCCGAAAATCCGATTTCAAATTTTGTTTCTTTTTTTAAACTCAAGTAACCGAAAACGACAGTTTTCACAATTGAATTTATGCTAAAATACTCGGATTTGTCTCGAGCTATGTGTATCTAATGCAAAAATCGTTGTAATGTGCCGAAAATCCGATTTCAAATTTTGTTACTTTTTTTAACTCAAGTAAGCGAAAACGACAGTTTTCACAATTGAATTTACGCTAAAATACTCGGATTTGTCTGGGGCTATGTGTATCTTATGCAAAAAGCATTGTAATGTGCCATAAATCCGATTACAAATTTTGTTTATTTTTTTAAACTCAAGTAACCGAAAATGACAGTTTTCACAATTGAATTTACGCTAAAATACTCGGATTTGTCTCGAGCTTTGTGTATCTTATTCAAAAATCATTGTAATGTGCCGAAAATCCGATTTCAAATTTTTTACTTTTTTTAAACTAAAGTAAGCGAAAACGAAAGTTTTCAATATTGAATTTACGCTAAAATACTCGGATTTGTCTGGGGCTATGTGTATCTTATGCAAAAATCATTGTAATGTGCCATAAATCCGATTTCAAATTTTCTTACTTTTTTAAACTCAAGTAAGCGAAAACGAAAGTTTTCAATATTGAATTTACGCTAAAATACTCGGATCTGTCTGGGGCTATGTGTATCTTATACAAAAATCATTGTAATGTGCCATAAATCCGATTTCAAATTTTGTTTATTTTTTTAAACTCAAGTAACCGAAAACGACAGTTTTCACAATTAAATTTACGCTAAAATACTCGGATTTGTCTCGAGCTATGTGTATCTAATGCAAAAAGCATTGTTATGTGCCATAAATCCGATTTCAATTTTTTTTACTTTTTTTAAACTCAAGTAAGCGAAAACGAAAGTTTTCAATATTGAATTTACGCTAAAATACTCGGATTTGTCTGGGGCTATGTGTATCTTATGCAAAAAGCATTGTTATGTGCCATAAATCCGATTTTTGCCAACAATTCGATTTCAAATTTTGTAACTTTTTAAAAAGTCAATTAACCGAAATGGACAGTTTTCACAATAGAGTTTACGCTGAAATACTCTGATTTGTATTGAGCAATGTGTATCTAATGCAAAAAGCATTGTTATGTGCCATAAATCCGATTTCAAATTTTGTTACTTTTTAAAAACTCAAGTAACCGAAATGGACAGTTTTCAAAATTGAATTTTTGCTATAATTCTCGGGTTTGCATGTAGCTATGTGTATCTTATGCAAAAATCATTGTAATGTGCCATAAATCCGATTTCAAATTTTCTTACTTTTTTAAACTCAAGTAAGCGAAAACGAAAGTTTTCAATATTGAATTTACGCTAAAATACTCGGATTTGTCTGGGGCTATGTGTATCTTATACAAAAATCATTGTAATGTGCCATAAATCCGATTTCAAATTTTGTTTATTTTTTTAAACTCAAGTAACCGAAAATGACAGTTTTCACAATTGAATTTACGCTAAAATACTCGGATTTGTCTCGAGCTATGTGTATCTTAAAATGCAAAAATCATTGTAATGTGCCGAAAATCCGATTTCAAATTTTTTACTTTTTTTAAACTAAAGTAAGCGAAAACGAAAGTTTTCAATATTGAATTTACGCTAAAATACTCGGATTTGTCTGGAGCTATGTGTATCTTATGCAAAAAGCATTGTAATGTGCCATAAATCCGATTTCAATTTTTTTTTTTTTTTTTACTCAAGTATGCGAAAACGAAAGTTTTCAATATTGAATTTACGCTAAAATACTCGGATTTGTCTGGGGCTATGTGTATCTTATGCAAAAAATATTGTTATGTGCCATAAATCCGATTTTTGCCAACAATTCGATTTCAAATGTTGTAACTTTTTAAAAAGTCAATTAACCGAAATGGACAGTTTTCACAATAGAGTTTACGCTGAAATACTCTGATTTGTATTGAGCAATGTGTATCTTATGCAAAAAGCATTGTAATGTGCAATAAATCAGATTAAAATTTTCTTACTTTTTTAAACTCAAGTAAGCGAAAACGACAGTTTTCACAATTGAATTTACGCTAAAATACTCGGATTTGTCTCGAGCTATGTGTATCTTATGCAAAAATCATTGTAATGTGCCGAAAATCCGATTTCAAATTTTTTACTTTTTTTAAACTAAAGTAAGCGAAAACGAAAGATTTCAATATTGAATTTACGCTAAAATACTCGAATTTGTCTGGGGCTATGTGTAACTTATGCAAAAATTATTGTAATGTGCAATTAATCCGATTTCAATTTTTTTTATTTTTTTTTAACTCAAGTAAGCGAAAACGAAAGTTTTCAATATTGAATTTACGCTAAAATACTCGGATTTGTCTGGGACTATGTGTATCTTATGCAAAAAGCATTGTAATGTGCCATAAATCCGATTACAAATTTTGTTTATTTTTTTAAACTCAAGTAAGCGAAAACGAAAGTTTTCAATATTGAATTTACGCTAAAATACTCGGATCTGTCTGGGGCTATGTGTATCTTATACAAAAATCATTGTAATGTGCCATAAATCCGATTTCAAATTTTGTTTATTTTTTTAAACTCAAGTAACCGAAAACGACAGTTTTCACAATTGAATTTACGCTAAAATACTCGGATTTGTCTCGAGCTATGTGTATCTAATGCAAAAATCGTTGTAATGTGCCGAAAATCCGATTTCAAATTTTGTTACTTTTTAAAAAGTCAAGTAACCGAAATGGACAATTTTCACAATTGAGTTTACGCTAAAATACTCTGATTTGTCTTAAGCAATGTGTATCTAATGCAAAAAGCATTGTTATGTGCCATAAATCCGTGTTGGGACGTCGGAGATTATTGTTAAAAAATTAAACAATGTACTTATTTGGTGATACGTGTATTAGTCTTCTACAAGTGATATGCAAATGGACGATAGGTAAAAGATGGCCGAGTGACGAGCGGTTCAAGTTAGGAGCATTGCTATTAAAAAGCTACAGGCGTTTCCGAACATGCCCCCGGGCGTTGAAAACTCTGTTTTCAACAAGAAGTTGAAGAAACCGGTAATGGGCAAATCTTGCTGAATGCTCTTCGGATGACTCCAGTTGATGTACGGATGTCGGCTACACGAACTATGCCATCATGGCCAGGGTAGACTGCGATGATTCTTCCTAGTCTCCATTTGAGCGGTGGCAAGTGATCCTCCTTTACTACAACCAAGGTGTCCAGCTTCAGTTCACTTTTGCCAACCCGCCATTTAGCTCTCTGCTGTAATTCAGCAACATACTCCTTACTCCATCTTGACCAAAAGTGCTGTCGGAGCTGCTCGATTCGATGAAACCGAGACAAATAATTCGACGAATGATTCTCGTAATCGGGCTGTGGCAAACAACTTAGCGGTCGACCAATTATAAAATGACCTGGTGTCAACGGCGTGCAGTCAGCAGGATCGGAAGAAAGGGGAGTCAGCGGCCTGGAGTTCAAAATCGCTTCAATTTGTGTGAGTAGGGTGTTAAGTTCCTCGTACGTCAAATTACAATTGCCCAACACTCGCATTAAGTGGTACTTTGTTGACTTAACGCCCGCCTCCCAGAGACCACCGAAATGAGGAGTATACGGAGGAATAAAGTGAAACGACACGCCTTCATTTGCCAGACTTTCACCTAAAGAATTGCAATTCGATTTTAAAAATTTGGAAATATCGTTAAAAGCGCCGACAAAGGACTTTCCATTGTCCGAGTAAATATTGTGAGGTTTTCCTCTACGCGATATAAATCTACGCAGTGCTAATAAAAAACATTTACTCGTTAAATCCCCCACTAATTCTAAATGAATAGCCTTTGTAGCAAAACATACAAAAATCGCGATGTATACCTTAACCAGCCTGCATCCTCGACCTTGGCGACTAGCAGACATAAGAGGACCCGCATAATCGAGACCTACGTTCTCAAAAGGAAACCCACCTGAAACTACACGATGTCGTGGGAGATTGCCCATCAGAGGAGTTACAACCTCACCTTTCATACGGCTACATCGTACACATTTGTGATAAGAGGCCTTCGCTAAATTGCGACCACCTATAGGCCAATACGTTTCCCTAATAGTAGCGAGTAATAATTGTGGGCCGGCGTGAAGTAGTCTCTTATGTTCTGATTCAAACAACAACTTGGTAAAAATATGAGTGGACTGTAATAATATAGGGTGTTTTTTGTCGTGTGAAAAATCAGAATCATCAAGACGACCCCCAACGCGCATTATTCTATCATTATCTAAATATACATTAAATTTAATCAAAGGACTTTTCCCAGGCAAATCTTTATTTTTCAAAATTAATTCATACTCAGGAAAAGACTCATTCTGACACGTTCTAATTATTAACTTCAATGCATTTCCTAATTCAACTTCACTTAAATAGTTTGTTAAACATGGCCGACTCTTACAACAATTGATAAATCGCAAAACGTAAGCGATGGAACGTAATAGTCGTGTGTAATTCGAAAAGCGACTGAAATCAATCAAACCGATATTGCAATTAGAACTGTCTACAATAGCAGATAATGCTATTACGTCAGGTTTAGTTTCTGGTAAATTTTCAAGATGTTTAGGTTGAGAAGGTAAGAGTATCGGAATTTGTTTCAAATATTCGGGCCCCGACCACCACAGGTCAGAAATTTGCAAGGAACTTATATCCAAACCACGAGATATAAGATCTGCAGGGTTCTGTGTAGTTGGAACGTGTAACCATCGGCAATTTCCTGCTCGTTCTAAAATTTCAGCTACGCGATTGCGAACAAACGGCTGAAGTCTAGAAGGAAGAATCTGCAACCAGCTTAAAACTATGGTAGAATCAGTCCAAAATGAAACAGTATGTATGTTACACCGAATTGAGTTTACAACCTTCTCATAAAGGCGAGTTCCTAACAAAGCACCACACAACTCAAGCCTCGGAATTGTCGTAGGCTTGATGGGTGCAACTCGACTCTTTGCTGCTAGCAAACGAACCACAACATCTCCATCACTGTTAACAGTTCGGACATAAATGCACGCACCATACGCGCGCTCTGATGCATCGGAAAAAATATGCAGTTCAAAAGTTTTATATGAATCACAAACAACCATACGAGGTACTTTAATTTGGTTCAATAATGGCAATGATAATAAAATATTATTCCATTGTTTATGAATTTTTGCACTGAGAGGCTCATCCCACGAAAGTTTTTGCAACCACAAACTTTGTAACAGCATCTTCATGACTATCACCGCAGGCGCTAATAAGCCTAAAGGATCGAAGATTTGTGCAATGACTGACAGCAGATCTCGCTTACTATTACCATTTGGTAAAGATAACTTTGAGGAAAAGCAGATTTCATCATCATCAGCACTCCAACCAATACCTAATAGTTTACTAGGCTCATGAGATCCAAAGTTTAAATCAAGCGGTGTGTGAGAAGTATGAGGCACCAAACGAGGATCGTTTGACTTCCACTTACGTAATGTCATACCAGCTGACGCGAGCTCATCAGTTACTGTTAGTCGTATGTTCAAAGCATCATCAAAATCATCGCTTCCAGTCAGGAGATCATCTACGTAGAAATCGTGCTGAATGATCTCAGAAATTTTAGGATTACTACAATCAAGACCTATCTGCTTTAAGCACCGAGTTGCAAGAAAAGGAGCACTAGCGGTATCGTAAGTGACGGTATTGAGCTGAAAAGTTTTTATAGACTCGGACGTCGAATTACGCCAGAGTATTTGCTGCAAATACCTATCACTAGGGTGAACAACTAATTGTCGGTACATCTTTTCGACATCAGATGATAAAATATATTTATATTGCCTAAACCGGAGTAAGATTGACATTAAGTCATCCTGCACGGTTGGTCCGACCATCTGAATATCATTTAAGGATATCCCGGATGATGTGGAAGAGCTGGCATTATAAACTACTCTTAATTTTGTAGTAGTGCTACTTTCTCGCAATACCGCATGATGAGGTATAAAGTACGCATGATGTTGTGTTTCGGGATGTTGACATTCATTCATATGACCGAGTAGCTGGTACTCTGACATAAAGTCATAATACATTTTGCCTAGCTCTGGCTTATTTTTTAACCTACGTTCTAAATGAACCAAGCATTGTGTAGCCCGTTGCAAAGAGTTACCTAAAATATCTGGGTTCTGTTTTAAAGGAATACGAACACAAAAACGTCCGTCATCTAAACGACATGTATTTTCAACAAAATGTTGCTCGCATAGCTTCTCCTCAGGTGAATATGGTAAAAAATGTGACTTGACTTCTTCTAATTGCCAGAATTTATCTAAATCAAAATTAGCATTTTTATTCTTTACCTGAGTGTCAGATACATTTGTTAAATTACATCTAATGTCGTTCACGAACAATGTATGATGACGTTGAGAGGCGATGGGTCCTGAGACAACCCAGCCTAATTTAGTTTCATAAAGCATAGGCATTTTATCACCTAATTTTAGGTTTCGTGATCCTATCAAATCCCAGAAGACATCAGCACCTAGTAAGATATCAACTTCACCTGGCTTATAAAATATAGGATCTGCTAAACAAATATCTGAAGGTATTTTAAGATACCTAATATCTATTTCTCGATTTGGCAAACAACTAGTAATTGACGGTAAAATTAAACAAGTTATGTCAGTAGCAAAAGTGTCATTTAAAGACATCATGCTAACGCGACACATTTTACCTACGTGTGACGACACGTTATTAATACCAAGAATAGATTTATTTATTTTATAAGTGTTTAAATTCAAACTTTCGGAAAGTCGTTGTGTAATCAAACATGATGTGCTACCGCTGTCTAACACCGCGCGAACAATATGTTCGCGATTATTGGTATCGTACATTTTTATTAAAGCGGTGGACAATAATACATCATCATGTTGTTTAATATCGCAAGAAGAAGAAACATTCACGGACAAAGTCAAATTATTATTTGAGCCACTCGACAAAGTGGATGACTGTGCCGATGACGATGATGATGACGAATCACTAGGTAAGTTACTTTCATTGCGTGTGTTATTATTATTCTTAAAATCATCTAAGTGTACAAGTGTATTATGCCGGCGTTTACAAATTTTACAACCTTGTTTTTTGCAGCGATTTGCAAAATGGCCAGAACGAAAACAATTAAAACATATTTTATAGTTAGGCAGTAATTTTAACCGAGCTTCATTGCTCAAAGCGAGAAAACGCGAACAATTTGATAAACTATGATCACCTTTACAGCTAGGACAAAATGTTTTATTTATCGATTCTGCAGTGCAACTATTTTGTACTGAGACCATAGATTTAAATTTTGAATTTTGTTTACTAGTAACTGAACAATTATTACGTGACAATTCTAAGGTTTCAATTAAATCGGCTCGATTGCGAATAAAATTAATAAACATATTAAATGTGACAGTGTCCTCCTTGTCAATACGACCCTTAAACTCTTCCCACTCTCGATAGGTTTTTTGGTCTAATTTTTGAGTGACAATATATATCAATAAAGTGTCCCACTGCTGGACGGGCTCACCTAAGGACTCCAGTGCACGAATATTTTTATTCAACTGGTCGATCAATCGCTTTAAAATAACTGATGACTCCTTTGTTATATTTTCAATGCTAAACAAGGCTGAAATATGATTTTGAATAAGTAAATGTTTGTTATCAAATCTTTCACATAATAACTTCCAAGCAACTGAATAATTACTGGCCGAAAAGTCAATAGACTGAATTACTACCGATGCTGATCCGTCAAGTGAAGCTCTAAGATAATGGAACTTATTTATTTCATCTATGTCGTCGTTCGAATGAATGAGACTAGTGAAGGTGTCGCGAAACTCGAGCCAATGATCATACATCCCATTAAATTTTGGTAGCTGAATCGTAGGCAACTTAACGAGCTGATGACGGGCACTAGCACGGGTGCCTTTGTCGCTGGAATCGTGCTCGGCGGCGTATTTATTATAATTACTTAATATATCCTGAGCGGTTGCCAGCGATTGATAATACTGGGACTCAAATTCCATGCGCGACGCGTACTGAGTCTGAGCATCTTCGACCGAGCACTCCAATTGCAACTGTACCTCGTCGTAACGTTCATATAAAGATTCTAGTTTGCTCATACGTAATTGCAATTCTTTAGCGTCCGTACTAACCAAAATATCTTTCTTACCCAATTCCGTACAATAATTTATGAATGCAGTTAATCGTCCTTTATAACTTCCTCTCCTTTTGATCAATTCCTTTACATCCTCATCTCCGGCCATCCTGGGAGTCGAGCGCAGCTAACCTTTAATTGATACAGTTCCAAATTGAGTAAACAATAATAAATATTATAATAAATAACAAGAAACCCACAAACAAAGGTTCTTGTTTAATACTGATTACTTCAGTTAACTTACAATGTATATTTCAATAAACTTTGTACCTATTAATGCAGCTTATATTTAACAGCTATTTAACTAATACAGTCAATAACAACCCAATGACTTTATTATACCTAATTTAATGTAAATAAATACAAGCACTTTACACTATTATTGTTATATCTAAAGTTAATAATGAAAGTTAATAATAAATAACTAATCTTTAAACTTACATGTGCACAAGTACTGAAGTGAATGATCAATCATATACCTATTCACATAATATGATTAATTAAGCTTAATAATGTAGCAAATATAATGACAATATTGCTAACTATACTGTTTTTAAGTATTATTTAAGCTTAATTACAGGGAAATATGATACACTAGAAACAATCTGTTCACAATGCCACAAGTGGTTATTATAACAAAATAATAGGTAATAAGTGTACTAACCTTATTAATATTTGTCGTCTAACACTAACTATTACCTGATTGAGTGCTGGGTTAGGTATTATCATTAAAATATAGACTTAACACCTTATACTTTATCCAATTTTTCCAGTAGCACGATATTATAACCTCCAATCCTTAGTTAACTTGCCGGTTATTTTACGTTCTCGTATTTAATGTCGAATTAATGCACTATAACCGTTGATCTTCTGATTAAGCAATCCGGCTCGAAGGACCATGTTGGGACGTCGGAGATTATTGTTAAAAAATTAAACAATGTACTTATTTGGTGATACGTGTATTAGTCTTCTACAAGTGATATGCAAATGGACGATAGGTAAAAGATGGCCGAGTGACGAAGCGGTTCAAGTTAGGAGCATTGCTATTAAAAAGCTACAGGCGTTTCCGAACAATCCGATTTCAATTTTTTTACTTTTTTTAAACTCAAGTAAGCGAAAACGAATTAGTAAGCGAAACGAAAGTTTTCAATATTGAGTTTACGCTAAAATACTCGGATTTGTCTGGGGCTATGTGTATCTTATGCAAAAACCATTGTTATGTGCCATTAATCCGATTTTTGCCAACAATTCGATTTCAAATTTTGTAACTTTTTAAAAAGTCAATTAACCGAAATGGACAGTTTTCACAATAGAGTTTACGCTGAAATACTCTGATTTGTATTGAGCAATGTGTATCTAATGCAAAAAGCATTGTTATGTGCCATAAATCCGATTTCAAATTTTGTTACTTTTTAAAAACTCAAGTAACCGAAATGGACAGTTTTCAAAATTGAATTTTTGCTAAAATTCTCGGGTTTGCATGTGTATCTTATGCAAAAAGCATTGTAATGTGCAATAAATCAGTTTTAAAATTTTCTTACTTTTTTAAACTCAAGTAAGCGAAAACGACATTTTTCACAATTGAATATACGCTAAACTACACGGATTTGTCTGGGGCTATGTGTATCTTATACAAAAATCATTGTAATGTGCCGAAAATCCGATTTCAAATTTTTTACTTTTTTTAAACTAAAGTAAGCGAAAACGAAAGTTTTCAATATTGAATTTACGCTAAAATACTCGGATTTGTCTGGGGCTATGTGTATCTTATACAAAAATCATTGTAATGTGCCATAAATCCGATTTCAAATTTTGTTTATTTTTTTAAACTCAAGTAACCGAAAATGACAGTTTTCACAATTGAATTTACGCTAAAATACTCGGATTTATCTCGAGCTATGTGTATCTTATGCAAAAATTATTGTAATGTGCAATTAATCCGATTTAAAATTTTCTTACTTTTTTAACTCAAGTAAGCGAAAACGACAGTTTTCACAATTGAATTTACGCTAAAATACTCGAATTTGTCTGGGGCTATGTGTAACTTATGCAAAAATTATTGTAATGTGCAATTAATCCGATTTCAAATTTTCTTACTTTTTAAAACTCAAGTAAGCGAAAACGACAGTTTTCACAATTGAAATTTTTGCCAAAAATCCGATTTCAAATTTTGTTACTTTTTAAAAAGTCAAGTAACCGAAATGGACAGTTTTCACAATTGAGTTTACGCTAAAATACTCTGATTTGTCTTAAGAAATGTGTATCTTATGCAAAAATCATTGTAATGTGCCATAAATCCGATTTCAAATTTTCTTACTTTTTTAAACTCAAGTAAGCGAAAACGAAAGTTTTCAATATTGAATTTACGCTAAAATACTCGGCTCTGTCTGGAGCTATGTGTACCTTATACAAAAATCATTGTAATGTGCCATAAATCCGATTTCAAATTTTGTTTATTTTTTTAAACTCAAGTAACCGAAAACGACAGTTTTCACAATTGAATTTATACTAAAATACTCGGATTTGTCTCGAGCTATGTGTATCTAATGCAAAAATCGTTGTAATGTGCCGAAAATCCGATTTCAAATTTTGTTACTTTTTTTACACTCAAGTAAGCGAAAACGACAGTTTTCACAATTGAATTTACGCTAAATTACTCGGATTTGTCTGGGGCTATGTGTATCTTATGCAAAAAGCATTGTAATGTGCCATAAATCCGATTACAAATTTTGTTTATTTTTTTAAACTCAAGTAACCGAAAATGACAGTTTTCACAATTGAATTTACGCTAAAATACTCGGATTTGTCTCGAGCTATGTGTATCTTATTCAAAAATCATTGTAATGTGCCGAAAATCCGATTTCAAATTTTTTACTTTTTTTAAACTAAAGTAAGCGAAAACGAAAGTTTTCAATATTGAATTTACGCTAAAATACTCGGATTTGTCTGGGGCTATGTGTATCTTATGCAAAAATCATTGTAATGTGCCATAAATCCGATTTCAAATTTTCTTACTTTTTTTAAACTAAAGTAAGCGAAAACGAAAGTTTTCAATATTGAATTTACGCTAAAATACTCGGATTTGTCTGGGGCTATGTGTATCTTATGCAAAAATCATTGTAATGTGCCATAAATCCGATTTCAAATTTTGTTTATTTTTTTAAACTCAAGTAACCGAAAACGACAGTTTTCACAATTGAATTTATACTAAAATACTCGGATTTGTCTCGAGCTATGTGTATCTAATGCAAAAATCGTTGTAATGTGCCGAAAATCCGATTTCAAATTTTGTTACTTTTTTTACACTCAAGTAAGCGAAAACGACAGTTTTCACAATTGAATTTACGCTAAAATACTCGGATTTGTCTGGGACTATGTGTATCTTATGCAAAAAGCATTGTAATGTGCCATAAATCCGATTACAAATTTTGTTTATTTTTTTAAACTCAAGTAACCGAAAACGACAGTTTTCACAATTGAATTTACGCTAAAATACTCGGATTTGTCTGGGGCTATGTGTATCTTATGCAAAAATCATTGTAATGTGCCATAAATCCGATTTAAAATTTTCTTACTTTTTTAAACTCAAGTAAGCGAAAACGACAGTTTTCACAATTGAATTTACGCTAAAATACTCGGATTTGTCTGGGACTATGTGTATCTTATGCAAAAAGCATTGTAATGTGCCATAAATCCGATTACAAATTTTGTTTATTTTTTTAAACTCAAGTAAGCGAAAACGAAAGTTTTCAATATTGAATTTACGCTAAAATACTCGGATCTGTCAAAAATCATTGTAATGTGCCATAAATCCGATTTCAAATTTTGTTTATTTTTTTAAACTCAAGTAACCGAAAACGACAGTTTTCACAATTGAATTTACGCTAAAATACTCGGATTTGTCTCGAGCTATGTGTATCTAATGCAAAAATCGTTGTAATGTGCCGAAAATCCGATTTCAAATTTTGTTACTTTTTAAAAAGTCAAGTAACCGAAATGGACAATTTTCACAATTGAGTTTACGCTAAAATACTCTGATTTGTCTTAAGCAATGTGTATCTAATGCAAAAAGCATTGTTATGTGCCATAAATCCGATTTCAAATTTTGTTTATTTTTTTAAACTCAAGTAACCGAAAACGACAGTTTTCACAATTGAATTTACGCTAAAATACTCGGATTTGTCTCGAGCTATGTGTATCTAATGCAAAAATCGTTGTAATGTGCCGAAAATCCGATTTCAAATTTTGTTACTTTTTTTACACTCAAGTAAGCGAAAACGACAGTTTTCACAATTGAATTTACGCTAAAATACTCGGATTTGTCTGGGGCTATGTGTATCTTATGCAAAAAGCATTGTTATGTGCCATAAATCCGATTTTTGCCAACAATTCGATTTCAAATTTTGTAACATTTTAAAAAGTCAATTAACCGAAATGGACAGTTTTCACAATAGAGTTTACGCTGAAATACTCTGATTTGTATTGAGCAATGTGTATCTAATGCAAAAAGCATTGTTATGTGCCATAAATCCGATTTCAAATTTTGTTACTTTTTAAAAACTCAAGTAACCGAAATGGACAGTTTTCAAAATTGAATTTTTGCTATAATTCTCGGGTTTGCATGTAGCTATGTGTATCTTATGCAAAAAGCATTGTAATGTGCAATAAATCAGATTAAAATTTTCTTACTTTTTTAAACTCAAGTAAGCGAAAACGACATTTTTCACAATTGAATATACGCTAAACTACACGGATTTGTCTGGGGCTATGTGTATCTTATGCAAAAATCATTGTAATGTGCCATAAATCCGATTTCAAATTTTCTTACTTTTTTAAACTCAAGTAAGCGAAAACGAAAGTTTTCAATATTGAATTTACGCTAAAATACTCGGATTTGTCTGGGGCTATGTGTATCTTATACAAAAATCATTGTAATGTGCCATAAATCCGATTTCAAATTTTGTTTATTTTTTTAAACTCAAGTAACCGAAAATGACAGTTTTCACAATTGAATTTACGCTAAAATACTCGGATTTGTCTCGAGCTATGTGTATCTTAAAATGCAAAAATCATTGTAATGTGCCGAAAATCCGATTTCAAATTTTTTACTTTTTTTAAACTAAAGTAAGCGAAAACGAAAGTTTTCAATATTGAATTTACGCTAAAATACTCGGATTTGTCTGGAGCTATGTGTATCTTATGCAAAAAGCATTGTAATGTGCAATAAATCAGATTAAAATTTTCTTACTTTTTTAAACTCAAGTAAGCGAAAACGACAGTTTTCACAATTGAATTTACGCTAAAATACTCGGATTTGTCTCGAGCTATGTGTATCTTATGCAAAAATCATTGTAATGTGCCGAAAATCCGATTTCAAATTTTTTACTTTTTTTAAACTAAAGTAAGCGAAAACGAAAGATTTCAATATTGAATTTACGCTAAAATACTCGAATTTGTCTGGGGCTATGTGTAACTTATGCAAAAATTATTGTAATGTGCAATTAATCCGATTTCAATTTTTTTTATTTTTTTTTAACTCAAGTAAGCGAAAACGAAAGTTTTCAATATTGAATTTACGCTAAAATACTCGGATTTGTCTGGGGCTATGTGTATCTTATGCAAAAAGTATTGTAATGTGCAATAAATCCGATTTCAAATTTTCTTACTTTTTTAACTCAAGTAAGCGAAAACGACAGTTTTCACAATTGAATTTACGCTAAAATACTCGAATTTGTCTGGGGCTATGTGTAACTTATGCAAAAATTATTGTAATGTGCAATTAATCCGATTTCAAATTTTCTTACTTTTTTAACTCAAGTAAGCGAAAACGACAGTTTTCACAATTGAAATTTTTGCCAAAAATCCGATTTCAAATTTTGTTACTTTTTAAAAAGTCAAGTAACCGAAATGGACAGTTTTCACAATTGAGTTTACGCTAAAATACTCTGATTTGTCTTAAGAAATGTGTATCTAATGCAAAAAGCATTGTTATGTGCCATAAATCCGACTTTTGCCGAAAATCCGATTTCAAATTTTGTTACTTTTTTAAAATCAAGTAAGCGAAAACGACAGTTTTCACAATTGAATTTACGCTAAAATACTCGGATTTGTCTGGGACTATGTGTATCTTATGCATAAAGCATTGTAATGTGCCATAAATCCGATTTCAAATTTTGTTACTTTTTAAAAAGTCAAGTAACCGAAATGGACAGTTTTCACAATTGAGTTTACGCTAAAATACTCTGATTTGTCTTAAGAAATGTGTATCTAATGCAAAAAGCATTGTTATGTGCCATAAATCCGACTTTTGCCGAAAATCCGATTTCAAATTTTGTTAATTTTTTAAAATCAAGTAAGCGAAAACGACAGTTTTCACAATTGAATTTACGCTAAAATACTCGGATTTTTCTGGGACTATGTGTATCTTATGCAAAAAGCATTGTAATGTGCCATAAATCCGATTACAAATTTTGTTTATTTTTTTAAACTCAAGTAACCGAAAACGACAGTTTTCACAATTGAATTTACGCTAAAATACTCGGATTTGTCTGGGACTATGTGTATCTTATGCAAAAGCATTGTAATGTGCCATAAATCCGATTACAAATTTTGTTTATTTTTTTAAACTCAAGTAAGCGAAAACGAAAGTTTTCAATATTGAATTTACGCTAAAATACTCGGATCTGTCTGGGGCTATGTGTATCTTATGCAAAAAGCATTGTTATGTGCCATTAATCCGATTTTTGCCAACAATTCGATTTCAAATTTTGTAACTTTTTAAAAAGTCAATTAACCGAAATGGACAGTTTTCACAATAGAGTTTACGCTGAAATACTCTGATTTGTATTGAGCAATGTGTATCTAATGCAAAAAGCATTGTTATGTGCCATAAATCCGATTTCAAATTTTGTTACTTTTTAAAAACTCAAGTAACCGAAATGGACAGTTTTCAAAATTGAATTTTTGCTAAAATTCTCGGGTTTGCATGTGTATCTTATGCAAAAAGCATTGTAATGTGCAATAAATCAGTTTTAAAATTTTCTTACTTTTTTAAACTCAAGTAAGCGAAAACGACATTTTTCACAATTGAATATACGCTAAACTACACGGATTTGTCTGGGGCTATGTGTATCTTATACAAAAATCATTGTAATGTGCCGAAAATCCGATTTCAAATTTTTTACTTTTTTTAAACTAAAGTAAGCGAAAACGAAAGTTTTCAATATTGAATTTACGCTAAAATACTCGGATTTGTCTGGAGCTATGTGTATCTTATGCAAAAAGCATTGTAATGTGCAATAAATCAGATTAAAATTTTCTTACTTTTTTAAACTCAAGTAAGCGAAAACGACAGTTTTCACAATTGAATTTACGCTAAAATACTCGGATTTGTCTCGAGCTATGTGTATCTTATGCAAAAATCATTGTAATGTGCCGAAAATCCGATTTCAAATTTTTTACTTTTTTTAAACTAAAGTAAGCGAAAACGAAAGATTTCAATATTGAATTTACGCTAAAATACTCGAATTTGTCTGGGGCTATGTGTAACTTATGCAAAAATTATTGTAATGTGCAATTAATCCGATTTCAATTTTTTTTATTTTTTTTTAACTCAAGTAAGCGAAAACGAAAGTTTTCAATATTGAATTTACGCTAAAATACTCGGATTTGTCTGGGGCTATGTGTATCTTATGCAAAAAATATTGTAATGTGCAATAAATCCGATTTCAAATTTTCTTACTTTTTTAACTCAAGTAAGCGAAAACGACAGTTTTCACAATTGAATTTACGCTAAAATACTCGAATTTGTCTGGGGCTATGTGTAACTTATGCAAAAATTATTGTAATGTGCAATTAATCCGATTTCAAATTTTCTTACTTTTTTAACTCAAGTAAGCGAAAACGACAGTTTTCACAATTGAAATTTTTGCCAAAAATCCGATTTCAAATTTTGTTACTTTTTAAAAAGTCAAGTAACCGAAATGGACAGTTTTCACAATTGAGTTTACGCTAAAATACTCTGATTTGTCTTAAGAAATGTGTATCTAATGCAAAAAGCATTGTTATGTGCCATAAATCCGACTTTTGCCGAAAATCCGATTTCAAATTTTGTTTATTTTTTTAAACTCAAGTAACCGAAAACGACAGTTTTCACAATTGAATTTACGCTAAAATACTCGGATTTGTCTGGGACTATGTGTATCTTATGCAAAAGCATTGTAATGTGCCATAAATCCGATTTCAAATTTTGTTACTTTTTAAAAAGTCAAGTAACCGAAATGGACAGTTTTCACAATTGAGTTTACGCTAAAATACTCTGATTTGTCTTAAGAAATGTGTATCTAATGCAAAAAGCATTGTTATGTGCCATAAATCCGACTTTTGCCGAAAATCCGATTTCAAATTTTGTTACTTTTTTAAAATCAAGTAAGCGAAAACGACAGTTTTCACAATTGAATTTACGCTAAAATACTCGGATTTTTCTGGGACTATGTGTATCTTATGCAAAAAGCATTGTAATGTGCCATAAATCCGATTACAAATTTTGTTTATTTTTTTAAACTCAAGTAACCGAAAACGACAGTTTTCACAATTGAATTTACGCTAAAATACTCGGATTTGTCTGGGACTATGTGTATCTTATGCAAAAGCATTGTAATGTGCCATAAATCCGATTACAAATTTTGTTTATTTTTTTAAACTCAAGTAAGCGAAAACGAAAGTTTTCAATATTGAATTTACGCTAAAATACTCGGATCTGTCTGGGGCTATGTGTATCTTATACAAAAATCATTGTAATGTGCCATAAATCCGATTTCAAATTTTGTTTATTTTTTTAAACTCAAGTAACCGAAAACGACAGTTTTCACAATTGAATTTACGCTAATATACTCGGATTTGTCTCGAGCTATGTGTATCTAATGCAAAAATCGTTGTAATGTGCCGAAAATCCGATTTCAAATTTTGTTACTTTTAAAAAAGTCAAGTAATCGAAATGGACAATTTTCACAATTGAGTTTACGCTAAAATACTCTGATTTGTCTTAAGCAATGTGTATCTAATGCAAAAAGCATTGTTATGTGCCATAAATCCGATTTCAATTTTTTTTACTTTTTTTAAACTCAAGTAAGCGAAAACGAAAGTTTTCAATATTGAATTTACGCTAAAATACTCGGATTTGTCTGGGGCTATGTGTATCTTATGCAAAAAGCATTGTTATGTGCCATTAATCCGATTTTTGCCAACAATTCGATTTCAAATTTTGTAACTTTTTAAAAAGTCAATTAACCGAAATGGACAGTTTTCACAATAGAGTTTACGCTGAAATACTCTGATTTGTATTGAGCAATGTGTATCTAATGCAAAAAGCATTGTTATGTGCCATAAATCCGATTTCAAATTTTGTTACTTTTTAAAAACTCAAGTAACCGAAATGGACAGTTTTCAATATTGAATTTACGCTAAAATACTCTGATTTGTCTGGGGCTATGTGTATCTTATGCAAAAAGCATTGTAATGTGCAATAAATCAGTTTTAAAATTTTCTTACTTTTTTAAACTCAAGTAAGCGAAAACGACATTTTTCACAATTGAATATACGCTAAACTACACGGATTTGTCTGGGGCTATGTGTATCTTATACAAAAATCATTGTAATGTGCCGAAAATCCGATTTCAAATTTTTTACTTTTTTTAAACTAAAGTAAGCGAAAACGAAAGTTTTCAATATTGAATTTACGCTAAAATACTCGGATTTGTCTGGGGCTATGTGTATCTTATACAAAAATCATTGTAATGTGCCATAAATCCGATTTCAAATTTTGTTTATTTTTTTAAACTCAAGTAACCGAAAATGACAGTTTTCACAATTGAATTTACGCTAAAATACTCGGATTTATCTCGAGCTATGTGTATCTTATGCAAAAATTATTGTAATGTGCAATTAATCCGATTTAAAATTTTCTTACTTTTTTAACTCAAGTAAGCGAAAACGACAGTTTTCACAATTGAATTTACGCTAAAATACTCGAATTTGTCTGGGGCTATGTGTAACTTATGCAAAAATTATTGTAATGTGCAATTAATCCGATTTCAAATTTTCTTACTTTTTAAAACTCAAGTAAGCGAAAACGACAGTTTTCACAATTGAAATTTTTGCCAAAAATCCGATTTCAAATTTTCTTACTTTTTTTAAACTAAAGTAAGCGAAAACGAAAGTTTTCAATATTGAATTTACGCTAAAATACTCGGATTTGTCTGGGGCTATGTGTATCTTATGCAAAAATCATTGTAATGTGCCATAAATCCGATTTCAAATTTTGTTTATTTTTTTAAACTCAAGTAACCGAAAACGACAGTTTTCACAATTGAATTTATACTAAAATACTCGGATTTGTCTCGAGCTATGTGTATCTAATGCAAAAATCGTTGTAATGTGCCGAAAATCCGATTTCAAATTTTGTTACTTTTTTTACACTCAAGTAAGCGAAAACGACAGTTTTCACAATTGAATTTACGCTAAAATACTCGGATTTGTCTCGAGCTATGTGTATCTAATTTTTTTTTTTTTTTTTTTTTTTTTATTTGTATGATGTTTCTAATGCATAGTAACAACATAAAATTACAATCTAGCCTTAAGACTAATGAGTAATTTTTTTATAACTTAACTTGCTAATTATTGTTATGTTTACAAATTTAAGAATGTGTCCATCAGCACTTTACTTATTGTCTCTATTAAGGGGAAGTCACTTTGTTCGTGTGATTTTTTGTTTTTTAAGTCTCACTGCACTAGGTATACACTATACACTAACACTAATAAACTAACTCAAAAGGTTTTGTCCTTTTTAGTCTTCTGACTATGTCTGTATTGTCCAAGAGCTGAATAGCTTCGACGTTAACGTGGTTTTGAAGTCGTTTTTCGTGAGCTTCAGCAATTTTTTTAATTTCGTTAGCGACAGATTCTACTTTAAGATCCCTGTGTAGATCGTCATTTCTTATGTACCACGGTGCATTAACAATACTTCGAAGTACTTTGTTTTGGAATCTTTGTATAATTTGTATATTACTATGTTTGGCACAGCCCCAGAGCTGGATACCATAGGTCCATACTGGCTTAAGGACTTGGTTATATAAAAGTATTTTATTTCGTACTGACATCTTCGAGTGTTTACCGAGGAGCCAATACATTTTCTTATACTTAATATCTAGTTCATCACGTTTCTTTTTCACGTGTGTCTTCCAGCGAAGTTTCGCATCTAGTGTCATACCCAAATATTTGGCGTTATTTTCGTATGGTATAGCGACGTTGTTTATGTATACCGGATGATAATTATGTCTTTTATTTGTAAAATCTATATGAATAGATTTAGACTCATTTAGTTTTATCCGCCATTGTTTTGTCCATTCATATATTGTATTAATGGCTTTTTGGACTTTATCCACGGCCTCCTTGTGAGTGACACCTGTGGCCATAACAGCTGTGTCATCAGCAAAGGTTGCAATAGTGTTACTCTCTAGTTCTGGTATATCGCAGGTGTATAATAGATACAGGACCGGACCTAATACACTACCTTGAGGTACGCCAGCAGTAATTTGCTTAAGCTCTGAATATGAGTCTCCTTGTCTTATTCTAAAAAACCTGTTTGACAAGTAGGAGCTTATTATTTCTACAAATTGATATGGAAGGAACTTCTTGATTTTTCGAATAAGGCCTTCATGCCAAACTTTGTCGAATGCTTGAGCTACATCTAAGAATACAGTAGTGCAGACCAGTTTTTGTTCTAGTGCATTTTCAATTATGTTAGTGATTCTGTGTATTTGATCTATGGTAGAGTGCTTTTCTCTGAATCCAAATTGATAGTCTGGTACTATTTTTTGTTCATCTATTAAAGGCTTTAACCTTCTTAATAAAAGTTTTTCGAATAATTTTGATATTATTGGTAAAAGAGAGATCGGTCTATATGAAGTTGTTTCATGAGGTGGTTTTCCTGGTTTTGGTATCATTATTACCTCAGCTACTTTCCACACATCAGGTACATGTTTTAGACGAAATGCAGCATTAATGTGCGTGGTAAGTTTCACGATGGCTTTACGTGTAAGATGTCGAAGAACTTCTCCTGTGATAAGGTCATACCCAGGAGTTTTTTTGAGATTCAAACGTTTGATTTCTTTATAGACTTCCTTGGGAGTCACAAGTTTAATATCCATATCTTCATCTGTAATCAGAATCTCATCATCCTCAATCATTTCTAAAACTTGTGGATCACTTACATTGGGATGAAAAATTTGTTCAAGATGTTGAGCAAATCTATCAGCCTTTTGCTGATTGGTTGTTGCCCAGCCACCATCAATTTGTTTAATAGGTGGTATATGCATTATGGGCTTTTTTAAATGTTTGGTTGTTTTCCATAATGAGTAATTTGTGGACTTATCATTGGTTAGCTCGCTAAGATGAGTGTCCAGTGATTCATCGTGAAACTTTTGTATTTCCCGTCTTAGTTGTTTTGTCAAATTGTTTAGCACTTGTTTGTCGTGTGGATATCTGCTTTGTTGCCATTTTCTTCTTTGTGTTCTCTTTTTAGCGATTAGCTCTCTTATGTAGACTGGATAGGAATTGCCTCTTTTCCTGATCTTTATTTCGGGTGTATTGTTCCAAGCACATTGTTGAATATATTTGATAAATATTCTTGCATCTGCATCCAGTTGATCTGCTGTTTTAAGTGACACATTAAGATCTATGGATTTGTCTAGTTCTAGCTGAAAGCTTTCCCAGTCTGTGTTTTTGTTTACTAACGTAGGAAAGTTCTCTTTCATGACTATATTCTCGTTAAGTGTTAGTATAATAGGCGAGTGATCTGAACTCATGTCATACCCTTCTTCGATGTCGATGTAACCTTCAGTTATATTCTTATAAATAAAGAAATCAATTAGATCTGGCTTCTTGTTTGGGTCAGCAGGCCAGTAAGTAGGTTTTCCTGTTGATATTGCTTTACAGTTTAGTTCCTGTATAGTAAGTAACAGTTCTTTACCTTTTGCTGTCGTAAGTCTAGATCCCCAGTGAGTGTGCTTAGCATTGAAATCACCTCCTAGAATAAATCTATTTCCAAGATTATTTAGCAAATATCTATAGTTTTCTGCTTTCAGTGCATGTCTTGGAGGACAATAAATAGCACATAACGTTACAGGGTAATGTTTGGTTTGAACACTTATAGCAATAGCTTGTATGATTGGTTCTTCACACTTGTATTCTTCATGATGAATAATAGTTTCTTTAACAAGGACAGAGCTGCCTCCCCTAGCTGTGTTATTAGGATGCAGAGCATGATAGGTCTTATAACCTTTGATCTTAATGTAAGATTCTTTAGTGAAGTGTGATTCAGAAATTAAACACACATCAATATCTTTTGTGTTTAGGACTACTTGCAGTTCGCTTTGATGTTTGCTAAGTCCATTTGCATTCCACGCCATAATTTTCAGTGACTTGATCATTTTTCATTTTGCTTAGTAGCTATTTTAGCGCTATTTTCTAATTTTATCAATCTTTCATCAAATGATGTAAGCAAGTTCAATATTTTTGCGAGCTTATCTTCAATACAGTGTTGTTTAGTAGTATTTGATTCACTCACGGTCGAATTTTGTGGTATGATTTTGTTTTTTTTGGTTATATTTGCAAATGTGATATCGTTTGTAACTCTCTGGCTTACACTTTTATTTTTGAGTTGGTTTGTATTCACCAAAAATTTTTGGGCAGCAGGTGTGCTTTCCTTTTTTTTGATAAGCTTGTTTTTCATACTCTGAAGCTCCTTGGCCACTGTGCATCCTCTATAATTAGCAGGGTGAGGTTCACCACAATGTACACATTTTGGCTTCGTTTCTGCTGGTTTATTGCAGTCTTTAGTAAAATGTTTACCAGTGCATTTTACACATCTGGGTTCCTTGGAGCAATATTTTTGGGTATGGCCATATGCTTGGCATCTTTTGCATTGCGGGATAAGTTTAGATGTTTTAAGTGGTTGTATATCTATTTTACACCCTAGTATGGATTTTATACCGTATATTTTGTTTATATCTTCATCTTTTTGGAATGAAAGCATAAACATATTTAATGGTTCTTTGTTTTTCCAACTCAGCTTGTTTACTGCTTCCTGAATTTTGTATCCCTTAGAAGATAGATCTTCTACTATTCTCGTGGGTTCGCAAGAGGCATGTAAAGGAGAAAGCCCACTCTCCATAGTGTCTCAGGCCCAATGTGGACATCAAAAAATCGCATTAAATATGAGTGTTCTAAAATCTTAATAGTATTAGATATCTGAGAAAAAAACTTAAAATGCCGCCATTATTGTAGAAATATATATTTTTTTACTTTTTATCTATTTTATTTTCAAGGCCTTTTCCGACTTTTCAAATAATTTATAATAGTAAGATATAATAAGATAGCCCTTGTTGTAGTGCAAGACTTTCAGTTATTGCTACCCAGCAATTGTGGCAAACAAGATTATCGCCTGACACCTAAAACATATTAACATTAATGATAAATATTTTCAACCGTAAAAGATTTAACGATTAAACCATAATGAAAGAAATAATAGAAACATTTTATTATAATATTATGATTACCTGCTGCCGTGCAACCCACTACTGTATGACACTTAATTCTTCGGGCTCTAAAATACGGTTCTCGGTAACATTATTACCACAACATATACAATGTTCTTCAGACATTTTGGTATGCACAATCAAATAGCGTAATCCTTTAATCCAGGGCCAAGTAATCGTAGAAGGAGAGAACAAAACCAGTAAAACAATTCCAAAGTCGTACGTGAAAAGCCGAAACAAGTTCAGGCGAGAAAGCCAGATTGCGGTGAAAAAAATCGAAAACAAAACAAAACGCATCTTGCAACAACAAGCGAACGGTCGAAATCATTCGTTTGAAAAATGACATTTCAGTCATCAGTGTTGCCGCTTGTTGCAAAAAATGAAATCGATAAATCGAAATAATCGAAAAGTTAATATTATGTCAATTATTTTTTACGTAATGTAAAAAATAATTGACATAATATTAACTTTTTATTAATCTTTAGCGTTTATAGTAACAAACGTAAACATTGGTTTTAAGATAAATGTTTTCTTTTGATTAATTCTTTATAGAATTACCAACAGTGACCCGTTATTTGTATTTTACATGAGTTTATTTTATTTGTTTATAAATCGATATTCGGATTGATTGATTAGAGTTTTATCATCGGGTAACATTTCACCTCAACGTTCTACTTAGGTTCCAAATAATTCAATAAAATTCCTTTTTTTATTGGAACATTACTGATTATAGTGGCGGTTATTTGAATGTTATCAAAAATCATGTCTCTTTATGGTACATTTCTGGAGAAATTAAGTCTTCTTAAGACGGCTGTCCGCTCTGGGCCTGAAATGGGCTTTCTCCTTTTTTGCCATTACTCTTATAGGCCGCTCCTGTTTGTTTTCATAGGAGTACCAGAGACAATTATTCTGTAATAAAAGCTTAGTGATGCTTTTATATGTCTCATCATTCGTAGCGTTTATTTTGACCTTTTCACCGTTCATCATTTTTGTAACAAACGAGTCATTTGGCATATTTGCAGTCAGCATATCATAAAACTGCTGATAGTTTTTTATATTTTCCACGAAAATGGGTGGCGGTGAAGGTATTTTCTTAACCTTAATTTTTTCTTTATCATTTTGCGAGCTATTGAAGTCTCGGTTCTTTTCTTCATTATGCTGCGGAGGGGACAGTGAGGTATTCAATTTCCTTTTTTTCCTACTAATTTTTCGTATCCACTCCGTTTCTTTGGCAAGCTCCTCCTCATCAGTTTCATAATCACCATCATTGGGGGGCTTTCGGGTTTTAGAGTTTTCTTCCTCTGGGGATTTTCTTTCCACCTGGATTTTCACCAACTCTTGCTTCAGTTCTTCTATCTGTTTTTGGAATGAATCCGCTAGGGTTTGCAGATGTTCGCGTTGAGCTTTTTCTTTGTTGTATAGTTTGTACAACATAAGCTCATTTTCAGTTTTTAATTCTATATGGTTTTGTGAAGCCATTATTTAATAATGTGTATCTAATGCAAAAATCGTTGTAATGTGCCGAAAATCCGATTTCAAATTTTTTACTTTTTTTAAACTAAAGTAAGCGAAAACGAAAGTTTTCAATATTGAATTTACGCTAAAATACTCGGATTTGTCTGGAGCTATGTCTATCTTATGCAAAAATCATTGTAATGTGCCATAAATCCGATTTCAAATTTTCTTACTTTTTTAAACTCAAGTAACCGAAAATGACAGTTTTCACAATTGAATTTACGCTAAAATACTCGGATTTGTCTCGAGCTATGTGTATCTTATTCAAAAATCATTGTAATGTGCCGAAAATCCGATTTCAAATTTTGTTACTTTTTTTAACTCAAGTAAGCGAAAACGACAGTTTTCACAATTGAATTTACGCTAAAATACTCGGCTCTGTCTGGGGCTATGTGTACCTTATACAAAAATCATTGTAATGTGCCATAAATCCGATTTCAAATTTTGTTTATTTTTTTAAACTCAAGTAACCGAAAACGACAGTTTTCACAATTGAATTTATGCTAAAATACTCGGATTTGTCTCGAGCTATGTGTATCTAATGCAAAAATCGTTGTAATGTGCCGAAAATCCGATTTCAAATTTTGTTACTTTTTTTAACTCAAGTAAGCGAAAACGACAGTTTTCACAATTGAATTTACGCTAAAATACTCGGATTTGTCTGGGGCTATGTGTATCTTATGCAAAAAGCATTGTAATGTGCCATAAATCCGATTACAAATTTTGTTTATTTTTTTAAACTCAAGTAACCGAAAATGACAGTTTTCACAATTGAATTTACGCTAAAATACTCGGATTTGTCTCCAGCTATGTGTATCTTATTCAAAAATCATTGTAATGTGCCGAAAATCCGATTTCAAATTTTTTACTTTTTTTAAACTAAAGTAAGCGAAAACGAAAGTTTTCAATATTGAATTTACGCTAAAATACTCGGATTTGTCTGGGGCTATGTCTATCTTATGCAAAAATCATTGTAATGTGCCATAAATCCGATTTCAAATTTTCTTACTTTTTTAAACTCAAGTAAGCGAAAACGAAAGTTTTCAATATTGAATTTACGCTAAAATACTCGGATCTGTCTGGGGCTATGTGTATCTTATACAAAAATCATTGTAATGTGCCATAAATCCGATTTCAAATTTTGTTTATTTTTTTAAACTCAAGTAACCGAAAACGACAGTTTTCACAATTAAATTTACGCTAAAATACTCGGATTTGTCTCGAGCTATGTGTATCTAATGCAAAAATCGTTGTAATGTGCCGAAAATGCGATTTCAAATTTTGTTACTTTTTAAAAAGTCAAGTAACCGAAATGGACAATTTTCACAATTGAGTTTACGCTAAAATACTCTGATTTGTCTTAAGCAATGTGTATCTAATGCAAAAAGCGTTGTTATGTGCCATAAATCCGATTTCAATTTTTTTTACTTTTTTTAAACTCAAGTAAGCGAAAACGAAAGTTTTCAATATTGAATTTACGCTAAAATACTCGGATTTGTCTGGGGCTATGTGTATATTATGCAAAAAGCATTGTTATGTGCCATAAATCCGATTTTTGCCAACAATTCGATTTCAAATTTTGTAACTTTTTAAAAAGTCAATTAACCGAAATGGACAGTTTTCACAATAGAGTTTACGCTGAAATACTCTGATTTGTATTGAGCAATGTGTATCTAATGCAAAAAGCATTGTTATGTGCCATAAATCCGATTTCAAATTTTGTTACTTTTTAAAAACTCAAGTAACCGAAATGGACAGTTTTCAAAATTGAATTTTTGCTATAATTCTCGGGTTTGCATGTAGCTATGTGTATCTTATGCAAAAAGCATTGTAATGTGCAATAAATCAGATTAAAATTTTCTTACTTTTTTAAACTCAAGTAAGCGAAAACGACATTTTTCACAATTGAATATACGCTAAACTACACGGATTTGTCTGGGGCTATGTGTATCTTATGCAAAAATCATTGTAATGTGCCATAAATCCGATTTCAAATTTTCTTACTTTTTTAAACTCAAGTAAGCGAAAACGAAAGTTTTCAATATTGAATTTACGCTAAAATACTCGGATTTGTCTGGGGCTATGTGTATCTTATACAAAAATCATTGTAATGTGCCATAAATCCGATTTCAAATTTTGTTTATTTTTTTAAACTCAAGTAACCGAAAATGACAGTTTTCACAATTGAATTTACGCTAAAATACTCGGATTTGTCTCGAGCTATGTGTATCTTAAAATGCAAAAATCATTGTAATGTGCCGAAAATCCGATTTCAAATTTTTTACTTTTTTTAAACTAAAGTAAGCGAAAACGAAAGTTTTCAATATTGAATTTACGCTAAAATACTCGGATTTGTCTGGAGCTATGTGTATCTTATGCAAAAATCATTGTAATGTCCCATAAATCCGATTTCAAATTTTCTTACTTTTTTAAACTCAAGTAAGCGAAAACGAAAGTTTTCAATATTGAATTTACGCTAAAATACTCGGATTTGTCTGGGGCTATGTGTATCTTATGCAAAAAATATTGTTATGTGCCATAAATCCGATTTTTGCCAACAATTCGATTTCAAATTTTGTAACTTTTTAAAAAGTCAATTAACCGAAATGGACAGTTTTCACAATAGAGTTTACGCTGAAATACTCTGATTTGTATTGAGCAATGTGTATCTTATGCAAAAAGCATTGTTATGTGCAATAAATCAGATTAAAATTTTCTTACTTTTTTAAACTCAAGTAAGCGAAAACGACAGTTTTCACAATTGAATTTACGCTAAAATACTCGGATTTGTCTCGAGCTATGTGTATCTTATGCAAAAATCATTGTAATGTGCCGAAAATCCGATTTCAAATTTTTTACTTTTTTTAAACTAAAGTAAGCGAAAACGAAAGATTTCAATATTGAATTTACGCTAAAATACTCGAATTTGTCTGGGGCTATGTGTAACTTATGCAAAAATTATTGTAATGTGCAATTAATCCGATTTCAATTTTTTTTATTTTTTTTTAACTCAAGTAAGCGAAAACGAAAGTTTTCAATATTGAATTTACGCTAAAATACTCGGATTTGTCTGGGGCTATGTGTATCTTATGCAAAAAATATTGTAATGTGCAATAAATCCGATTTCAAATTTTCTTACTTTTTTAACTCAAGTAAGCGAAAACGACAGTTTTCACAATTGAATTTACGCTAAAATACTCGAATTTGTCTGGGGCTATGTGTAACTTATGCAAAAATTATTGTAATG
The DNA here is from genome assembly GCA_905187575.2 of Celastrina argiolus. Taxonomy (NCBI): domain Eukaryota; kingdom Metazoa; phylum Arthropoda; class Insecta; order Lepidoptera; family Lycaenidae; genus Celastrina; species Celastrina argiolus. The sequence goes on along the minus strand of LR994591.1, from coordinate 228,093 downwards.
TGCAATTAATCCGATTTCAAATTTTCTTACTTTTTTAACTCAAGTAAGCGAAAACGACAGTTTTCACAATTGAAATTTTTGCCAAAAATCCGATTTCAAATTTTGTTACTTTTTAAAAAGTCAAGTAACCGAAATGGACAGTTTTCACAATTGAGTTTACGCTAAAATACTCTGATTTGTCTTAAGAAATGTGTATCTAATTCAAAAAGCATTGTTATGTGCCATAAATCCGACTTTTGCCGAAAATCCGATTTCAAATTTTGTTACTTTTTTAAACTCAAGTAAGCGAAAACGACAGTTTTCACAATTGAATTTACGCTAAAATACTCGGATTTGTCTGGGACTATGTGTATCTTATGCAAAAAGCATTGTAATGTGCCATAAATCCGATTACAAATTTTGTTTATTTTTTTAAACTCAAGTAACCGAAAACGACAGTTTTCACAATTGAATTTACGCTAAAATACTCGGATTTGTCTGGGGCTATGTGTATCTTATGCAAAAATCATTGTAATGTGCCATAAATCCGATTTAAAATTTTCTTACTTTTTTAAACTCAAGTAAGCGAAAACGAAAGTTTTCAATATTGAATTTAAGCTAAAATACTGGGATCTGTCTGGGGCTATGTGTATCTTATACAAAAATCATTGTAATGTGCCATAAATCCGATTTCATTTTTTTTTTTTTAACTCAAGTAAGCGAAAACGAAAGTCTTCAATATTGAATTTACGCTAAAATACTCGGATTTGTCTGGGGCTATGTGTATCTTATGCAAAAAATATTGTAATGTGCAATAAATCCGATTTCAAATTTTCTTACTTTTTTAACCCAAGTAAGCGAAAACGACAGTTTTCACAATTGAATTTACGCTAAAATACTCGAATTTGTCTGGGGCTATGTGTAACTTATGCAAAAATTATTGTAATGTGCAATTAATCCGATTTCAAATTTTCTTACTTTTTAAAACTCAAGTAAGCGAAAACGACAGTTTTCACAATAGAAATTTTTGCCAAAAATCCGATTTAAAATTTTGTTACTTTTTAAAAAGTCAAGTAACCGAAATGGACAGTTTCACAATTGAGTTTACGCTAAAATACTCTGATTTGTCTTAAGAAATGTGTATCTAATGCAAAAAGCATTGTTATGTGCCATAAATCCGACTTTTGCCGAAAATCCGATTTCAAATTTTGTTACTTTTTTAAACTCAAGTAAGCGAAAACGACAGTTTTCACAATTGAATTTACGCTAAAATACTCGGATTTGTCTGGGACTATGTGTATCTTATGCAAAAAGCATTGTAATGTACCATAAATCCGATTACAAATTTTGTTTATTTTTTTAAACTCAAGTAAGCGAAAACGAAAGTTTTCAATATTGAATTTACGCTAAAATACTCGGATCTGTCTGGGGCTATGTGTATCTTATACAAAAATCATTGTAATGTGCCATAAATCCGATTTCAAATTTTGTTTATTTTTTTAAACTCAAGTAACCGAAAACGACAGTTTTCACAATTGAATTTACGCTAAAATACTCGGATTTGTCTCGAGCTATGTGTATCTAATGCAAAAATCGTTGTAATGTGCCGAAAATCCGATTTCAAATTTTGTTACTTTTTAAAAAGTCAAGTAACCGAAATGGACAATTTTCACAATTGAGTTTACGCTAAAATACTCTGATTTGTCTTAAGCAATGTGTATCTAATGCAAAAAGCATTGTTATGTGCCATAAATCCGATTTCAATTTTTTTTATTTTTTTTAATCTCAAGTAAGCGAAAACGAAAGTTTTCAATATTGAATTTACGCTAAAATACTCGGATCTGTCTGGGGCTATGTGTATCTTATACAAAAATCATTGTAATGTGCCATAAATCCGATTTCAAATTTTGTTTATTTTTTTAAACTCAAGTAACCGAAAACGACAGTTTTCACAATTGAATTTACGCTAAAATACTCGGATTTGTCTCGAGCTATGTGTATCTAATGCAAAAATCGTTGTAATGTGCCGAAAATCCGATTTCAAATTTTGTTACTTTTTTTACACTCAAGTAAGCGAAAACGACAGTTTTCACAATTGAATTTACGCTAAAATACTCGGATTTGTCTGGGACTATGTGTATCTTATGCAAAAAGCATTGTAATGTGCCATAAATCCGATTACAAATTTTGTTTATTTTTTTAAACTCAAGTAACCGAAAACGACAGTTTTCACAATTGAATTTACGCTAAAATACTCGGATTTGTCTGGGGCTATGTGTATCTTATGCAAAAATCATTGTAATGTGCCATAAATCCGATTTCAAATTTTCTTACTTTTTTAAACTCAAGTAAGCGAAAACGAAAGTTTTCAATATTGAATTTACGCTAAAATACTCGGATCTGTCTGGGGCTATGTGTATCTTATACAAAAATCATAGTAATGTGCCATAAATCCGATTTCAAATTTTGTTTATTTTTTTAAACTCAAGTAACCGAAAATGACAGTTTTCACAATTGAATTTACGCTAAAATACTCGGATTTGTCTCGAGCTATGTGTATCTTATGCAAAAATCATTGTAATGTGCCGAAAATCCGATTTCAAATTTTTTACTTTTTTTAAACTAAAGTAAGCGAAAACGAAAGATTTCAATATTGAATTTACGCTAAAATACTCGAATTTGTCTGGGGCTATGTGTAACTTATGCAAAAATTATTGTAATGTGCAATTAATCCGATTTCAATTTTTTTTATTTTTTTTTAACTCAAGTAAGAGAAAACGAAAGTTTTCAATATTGAATTTACGCTAAAATACTCGGATTTGTCTGGGGCTATGTGTATCTTATGCAAAAAATATTGTAATGTGCAATAAATCCGATTTCAAATTTTCTTACTTTTTTAACTCAAGTAAGCGAAAACGACAGTTTTCACAATTGAATTTACGCTAAAATACTCGAATTTGTCTGGGGCTATGTGTAACTTATGCAAAAATTATTGTAATGTGCAATTAATCCGATTTCAAATTTTCTTACTTTTTTAACTCAAGTAAGCGAAAACGACAGTTTTCACAATTGAAATTTTTGCCAAAAATCCGATTTCAAATTTTGTTACTTTTTAAAAAGTCAAGTAACCGAAATGGACAGTTTTCACAATTGAGTTTACGCTAAAATACTCTGATTTGTCTTAAGAAATGTGTATCTAATGCAAAAAGCATTGTTATGTGCCATAAATCCGACTTTTGCCGAAAATCCGATTTCAAATTTTGTTACTTTTTTAAAATCAAGTAAGCGAAAACGACAGTTTTCACAATTGAATTTACGCTAAAATACTCGGATTTGTCTGGGACTATGTGTATCTTATGCATAAAGCATTGTAATGTGCCATAAATCCGATTTCAAATTTTGTTACTTTTTAAAAAGTCAAGTAACCGAAATGGACAGTTTTCACAATTGAGTTTACGCTAAAATACTCTGATTTGTCTTAAGAAATGTGTATCTAATGCAAAAAGCATTGTTATGTGCCATAAATCCGACTTTTGCCGAAAATCCGATTTCAAATTTTGTTAATTTTTTAAAATCAAGTAAGCGAAAACGACAGTTTTCACAATTGAATTTACGCTAAAATACTCGGATTTTTCTGGGACTATGTGTATCTTATGCAAAAAGCATTGTAATGTGCCATAAATCCGATTACAAATTTTGTTTATTTTTTTAAACTCAAGTAACCGAAAACGACAGTTTTCACAATTGAATTTACGCTAAAATACTCGGATTTGTCTGGGACTATGTGTATCTTATGCAAAAGCATTGTAATGTGCCATAAATCCGATTACAAATTTTGTTTATTTTTTTAAACTCAAGTAAGCGAAAACGAAAGTTTTCAATATTGAATTTACGCTAAAATACTCGGATCTGTCTGGGGCTATGTGTATCTTATGCAAAAAGCATTGTTATGTGCCATTAATCCGATTTTTGCCAACAATTCGATTTCAAATTTTGTAACTTTTTAAAAAGTCAATTAACCGAAATGGACAGTTTTCACAATAGAGTTTACGCTGAAATACTCTGATTTGTATTGAGCAATGTGTATCTAATGCAAAAAGCATTGTTATGTGCCATAAATCCGATTTCAAATTTTGTTACTTTTTAAAAACTCAAGTAACCGAAATGGACAGTTTTCAAAATTGAATTTTTGCTAAAATTCTCGGGTTTGCATGTGTATCTTATGCAAAAAGCATTGTAATGTGCAATAAATCAGTTTTAAAATTTTCTTACTTTTTTAAACTCAAGTAAGCGAAAACGACATTTTTCACAATTGAATATACGCTAAACTACACGGATTTGTCTGGGGCTATGTGTATCTTATACAAAAATCATTGTAATGTGCCGAAAATCCGATTTCAAATTTTTTACTTTTTTTAAACTAAAGTAAGCGAAAACGAAAGTTTTCAATATTGAATTTACGCTAAAATACTCGGATTTGTCTGGAGCTATGTGTATCTTATGCAAAAAGCATTGTAATGTGCAATAAATCAGATTAAAATTTTCTTACTTTTTTAAACTCAAGTAAGCGAAAACGACAGTTTTCACAATTGAATTTACGCTAAAATACTCGGATTTGTCTCGAGCTATGTGTATCTTATGCAAAAATCATTGTAATGTGCCGAAAATCCGATTTCAAATTTTTTACTTTTTTTAAACTAAAGTAAGCGAAAACGAAAGATTTCAATATTGAATTTACGCTAAAATACTCGAATTTGTCTGGGGCTATGTGTAACTTATGCAAAAATTATTGTAATGTGCAATTAATCCGATTTCAATTTTTTTTATTTTTTTTTAACTCAAGTAAGCGAAAACGAAAGTTTTCACAATTGAATTTACGCTAAAATACTCGGATTTGTCTGGGGCTATGTGTATCTTATGCAAAAAATATTGTAATGTGCAATAAATCCGATTTCAAATTTTCTTACTTTTTTAACTCAAGTAAGCGAAAACGACAGTTTTCACAATTGAATTTACGCTAAAATACTCGAATTTGTCTGGGGCTATGTGTAACTTATGCAAAAATTATTGTAATGTGCAATTAATCCGATTTCAAATTTTCTTACTTTTTTAACTCAAGTAAGCGAAAACGACAGTTTTCACAATTGAAATTTTTGCCAAAAATCCGATTTCAAATTTTGTTACTTTTTAAAAAGTCAAGTAACCGAAATGGACAGTTTTCACAATTGAGTTTACGCTAAAATACTCTGATTTGTCTTAAGAAATGTGTATCTAATGCAAAAAGCATTGTTATGTGCCATAAATCCGACTTTTGCCGAAAATCCGATTTCAAATTTTGTTACTTTTTTAAAATCAAGTAAGCGAAAACGACAGTTTTCACAATTGAATTAACGCTAAAATACTCGGATTTGTCTGGGACTATGTGTATCTTATGCATAAAGCATTGTAATGTGCCATAAATCCGATTTCAAATTTTGTTACTTTTTAAAAAGTCAAGTAACCGAAATGGACAGTTTTCACAATTGAGTTTCCGCTAAAATACTCTGATTTGTCTTAAGAAATGTGTATCTAATGCAAAAAGCATTGTTATGTGCCATAAATCCGACTTTTGCCGAAAATCCGATTTCAAATTTTGTTACTTTTTTTAAATCAAGTAAGCGAAAACGACAGTTTTCACAATTGAATTTACGCTAAAATACTCGGATTTTTCTGGGACTATGTGTATCTTATGCAAAAAGCATTGTAATGTGCCATAAATCCGATTACAAATTTTGTTTATTTTTTTAAACTCAAGTAACCGAAAACGACAGTTTTCACAATTGAATTTACGCTAAAATACTCGGATTTGTCTGGGACTATGTGTATCTTATGCAAAAGCATTGTAATGTGCCATAAATCCGATTACAAATTTTGTTTATTTTTTTAAACTCAAGTAAGCGAAAACGAAAGTTTTCAATATTGAATTTACGCTAAAATACTCGGATCTGTCTGGGGCTATGTGTATCTTATACAAAAATCATTGTAATGTGCCATAAATCCGATTTCAAATTTTGTTTATTTTTTTAAACTCAAGTAACCGAAAACGACAGTTTTCACAATTGAATTTACGCTAATATACTCGGATTTGTCTCGAGCTATGTGTATCTAATGCAAAAATCGTTGTAATGTGCCGAAAATCCGATTTCAAATTTTGTTACTTTTAAAAAAGTCAAGTAATCGAAATGGACAATTTTCACAATTGAGTTTACGCTAAAATACTCTGATTTGTCTTAAGCAATGTGTATCTAATGCAAAAAGCATTGTTATGTGCCATAAATCCGATTTCAAATTTTCTTACTTTTTTAAACTCAAGTAAGCGAAAACGAAAGTTTTCAATATTGAATTTACGCTAAAATACTCGGATCTGTCTGGGGCTATGTGTATCTTATACAAAAATCATTGTAATGTGCCATAAATCCGATTTCAAATTTTGTTTATTTTTTTAAACTCAAGTAACCGAAAACGACAGTTTTCACAATTGAATTTACGCTAAAATACTCGGATTTGTCTCAAGCTATGTATATCTAAGGCAAAAATCGTTGTAATGTGCCGAAAATCCGATTTCAAATTTTGTTACTTTTTTTACACTCAAGTAAGCGAAAACGACAGTTTTCACAATTGAATTTACGCTAAAATACTCGGAATTGTTGGGACTATGTGTATCTTATGCAAAAAGCTTTGTAATGTGCCATAAATCCGATTACAAATTTTGTTTATTTTTTTAAACTCAAGTAACCGAAAACGACAGTTTTCACAATTGAATTTACGCTAAAATACTCGGATTTGTCTGGGGCTATGTGTATCTTATGCAAAAATCATTGTAATGTGCCATAAATCCGATTTCAAATTTTCTTACTTTTTTAACTCAAGTAAGCGAAAACGAAAGTTTTCAATATTGAATTTACGCTAAAATACTCGGATCTGTCTGGGGCTATGTGTATCTTATACAAAAATCATTGTAATGTGCCATAAATCCGATTTCAAATTTTGTTTATTTTTTTAAACTCAAGTAACCGAAAACGACAGTTTTCACAATTGAATTTACGCTAAAATACTCGGATTTGTCTGGGGCTATGTGTATCTTATGCAAAAATCATTGTAATGTGCCATAAATCCGATTTCAAATTTTCTTACTTTTTTAAACTCAAGTAAGCGAAAACGAAAGTTTTCAATATTGAATTTACGCTAAAATACTCGGATTTGTCTCGAGCTTTGTGTATCTTATGCAAAAATCATTGTAATGTGCCATAAATCCGATTTCAAATTTTCTTACTTTTTTAAACTCAAGTAAGCGAAAACGAAAGTTTTCAATATTGAATTTACGCTAAAATACTCTGATTTGTCTGGGGCTATGTGTATCTTATGCAAAAATCATTGTAATGAGCCATAAATCCGATTTCAAATTTTCTTACTTTTTTAACTCAAGTAAGCGAAAACGACAGTTTTCACAATTGAATTTACGCTAAAATACTCGAATTTGTCTGGGGCTATGTGTAACTTATGCAAAAATTATTGTAATGTGCAATTAATCCGATTTCAAATTTTCTTACTTTTTAAAACTCAAGTAAGCGAAAACGACAGTTTTCACAATTGAAATTTTTGCCAAAAATCCGATTTCAAATTTTGTTACTTTTTAAAAAGTCAAGTAACCGAAATAGACAGTTTTCACAATTGAGTTTACGCTAAAATACTCTGATTTGTCTTAAGAAATGTGTATCTAATGCAAAAAGCATTGTTATGTGCCATAAATCCGACTTTTGCCGAAAATCCGATTTCAAATTTTGTTACTTTTTTAAACTCAAGTAAGCGAAAACGACAGTTTTCACAATTGAATTTACGCTAAAATACTCGGATTTGTCTGGGACTATGTGTATCTTATACAAAAATCATTGTAATGTGCCATAAATCCGATTTCATTTTTTTTTTTTTTAACTCAAGTAAGCGAAAACGAAAGTTTTCAATATTGAATTTACGCTAAAATACTCGGATTTGTCTGGGGCTATGTGTATCTTATGCAAAAAAATATTGTAATGTGCAATAAATCCGATTTCAAATTTTCTTACTTTTTTAACTCAAGTAAGCGAAAACGACAGTTTTCACAATTGAATTTACGCTAAAATACTCGAATTTGTCTGGGGCTATGTGTATCTTATGCAAAAAGCATTGTTATGTGCCATAAATCCGATTTTTGCCAACAATTCGATTTCAAATTTTGTAACTTTTTAAAAAGTCAATTAACCGAAATGGACAGTTTTCACAATAGAGTTTACGCTGAAATACTCTGATTTGTATTGAGCAATGTGTATCTAATGCAAAAAGCATTGTTATGTGCCATAAATCCGATTTCAAATTTTGTTACTTTTTAAAAACTCAAGTAACCGAAATGGACAGTTTTCAAAATTGAATTTTTGCTATAATTCTCGGGTTTGCATGTAGCTATGTGTATCTTATGCAAAAAGCATTGTAATGTGCAATAAATCAGATTAAAATTTTCTTACTTTTTTAAACTCAAGTAAGCGAAAACGACATTTTTCACAATTGAATATACGCTAAACTACACGGATTTGTCTGGGGCTATGTGTATCTTATGCAAAAATCATTGTAATGTGCCATAAATCCGATTTCAAATTTTCTTACTTTTTTAAACTCAAGTAAGCGAAAACGAAAGTTTTCAATATTGAATTTACGCTAAAATACTCGGATTTGTCTGGGGCTATGTGTATCTTATACAAAAATCATTGTAATGTGCCATAAATCCGATTTCAAATTTTGTTTATTTTTTTAAACTCAAGTAACCGAAAATGACAGTTTTCACAATTGAATTTACGCTAAAATACTCGGATTTGTCTCGAGCTATGTGTATCTTAAAATGCAAAAATCATTGTAATGTGCCGAAAATCCGATTTCAAATTTTTTACTTTTTTTAAACTAAAGTAAGCGAAAACGAAAGTTTTCAATATTGAATTTACGCTAAAATACTCGGATTTGTCTGGAGCTATGTGTATCTTATGCAAAAATCATTGTAATGTGCCATAAATCCGATTTCAAATTTTCTTACTTTTTTAAACTCAAGTAAGCGAAAACGAAAGTTTTCAATATTGAATTTACGCTAAAATACTCGGATTTGTCTGGGGCTATGTGTATCTTATGCAAAAAATATTGTTATGTGCCATAAATCCGATTTTTGCCAACAATTCGATTTCAAATTTTGTAACTTTTTAAAAAGTCAATTAACCGAAATGGACAGTTTTCACAATAGAGTTTACGCTGAAATACTCTGATTTGTATTGAGCAATGTGTATCTTATGCAAAAAGCATTGTAATGTGCAATAAATCAGATTAAAATTTTCTTACTTTTTTAACTCAAGTAAGCGAAAACGACAGTTTTCACAATTGAATTTACGCTAAAATACTCGAATTTGTCTGGGGCTATGTGTAACTTATGCAAAAATTATTGTAATGTGCAATTAATCCGATTTCAAATTTTCTTACTTTTTAAAACTCAAGTAAGCGAAAACGACAGTTTTCACAATTGAAATTTTTGCCAAAAATCCGATTTCAAATTTTGTTACTTTTTAAAAAGTCAAGTAACCGAAATAGACAGTTTTCACAATTGAGTTTACGCTAAAATACTCTGATTTGTCTTAAGAAATGTGTATCTAATGCAAAAAGCATTGTTATGTGCCATAAATCCGACTTTTGCCGAAAATCCGATTTCAAATTTTGTTACTTTTTTAAACTCAAGTAAGCGAAAACGACAGTTTTCACAATTGAATTTACGCTAAAATACTCGGATTTGTCTGGGACTATGTGTATCTTATACAAAAATCATTGTAATGTGCCATAAATCCGATTTCATTTTTTTTTTTTTTAACTCAAGTAAGCGAAAACGAAAGTTTTCAATATTGAATTTACGCTAAAATACTCGGATTTGTCTGGGGCTATGTGTATCTTATGCAAAAAAATATTGTAATGTGCAATAAATCCGATTTCAAATTTTCTTACTTTTTTAACTCAAGTAAGCGAAAACGACAGTTTTCACAATTGAATTTACGCTAAAATACTCGAATTTGTCTGGGGCTATGTGTATCTTATGCAAAAAGCATTGTTATGTGCCATAAATCCGATTTTTGCCAACAATTCGATTTCAAATTTTGTAACTTTTTAAAAAGTCAATTAACCGAAATGGACAGTTTTCACAATAGAGTTTACGCTGAAATACTCTGATTTGTATTGAGCAATGTGTATCTAATGCAAAAAGCATTGTTATGTGCCATAAATCCGATTTCAAATTTTGTTACTTTTTAAAAACTCAAGTAACCGAAATGGACAGTTTTCAAAATTGAATTTTTGCTATAATTCTCGGGTTTGCATGTAGCTATGTGTATCTTATGCAAAAAGCATTGTAATGTGCAATAAATCAGATTAAAATTTTCTTACTTTTTTAAACTCAAGTAAGCGAAAACGACATTTTTCACAATTGAATATACGCTAAACTACACGGATTTGTCTGGGGCTATGTGTATCTTATGCAAAAATCATTGTAATGTGCCATAAATCCGATTTCAAATTTTCTTACTTTTTTAAACTCAAGTAAGCGAAAACGAAAGTTTTCAATATTGAATTTACGCTAAAATACTCGGATTTGTCTGGGGCTATGTGTATCTTATACAAAAATCATTGTAATGTGCCATAAATCCGATTTCAAATTTTGTTTATTTTTTTAAACTCAAGTAACCGAAAATGACAGTTTTCACAATTGAATTTACGCTAAAATACTCGGATTTGTCTCGAGCTATGTGTATCTTAAAATGCAAAAATCATTGTAATGTGCCATAAATCCGATTTCAAATTTTCTTACTTTTTTAAACTCAAGTAAGCGAAAACGAAAGTTTTCAATATTGAATTTACGCTAAAATACTCGGATTTGTCTGGGGCTATGTGTATCTTATGCAAAAAATATTGTTATGTGCCATAAATCCGATTTTTGCCAACAATTCGATTTCAAATTTTGTAACTTTTTAAAAAGTCAATTAACCGAAATGGACAGTTTTCACAATAGAGTTTACGCTGAAATACTCTGATTTGTATTGAGCAATGTGTATCTTATGCAAAAAGCATTGTAATGTGCAATAAATCAGATTAAAATTTTCTTACTTTTTTAAACTCAAGTAAGCGAAAACGACAGTTTTCACAATTGAATTTACGCTAAAATACTCGGATTTGTCTCGAGCTATGTGTATCTTATGCAAAAATCATTGTAATGTGCCGAAAATCCGATTTCAAATTTTTTACTTTTTTTAAACTAAAGTAAGCGAAAACGAAAGATTTCAATATTGAATTTACGCTAAAATACTCGAATTTGTCTGGGGCTATGTGTAACTTATGCAAAAATTATTGTAATGTGCAATTAATCCGATTTCAATTTTTTTTATTTTTTTTTAACTCAAGTAAGCGAAAACGAAAGTTTTCAATATTGAATTTACGCTAAAATACTCGGATTTGTCTGGGGCTATGTGTATCTTATGCAAAAAATATTGTAATGTGCAATAAATCCGATTTCAAATTTTCTTACTTTTTTAACTCAAGTAAGCGAAAACGACAGTTTTCACAATTGAATTTACGCTAAAATACTCGAATTTGTCTGGGGCTATGTGTAACTTATGCAAAAATTATTGTAATGTGCAATTAATCCGATTTCAAATTTTCTTACTTTTTTAACTCAAGTAAGCGAAAACGACAGTTTTCACAATTGAAATTTTTGCCAAAAATCCGATTTCAAATTTTGTTACTTTTTAAAAAGTCAAGTAACCGAAATGGACAGTTTTCACAATTGAGTTTACGCTAAAATACTCTGATTTGTCTTAAGAAATGTGTATCTAATTCAAAAAGCATTGTTATGTGCCATAAATCCGACTTTTGCCGAAAATCCGATTTCAAATTTTGTTACTTTTTTAAACTCAAGTAAGCGAAAACGACAGTTTTCACAATTGAATTTACGCTAAAATACTCGGATTTGTCTGGGACTATGTGTATCTTATGCAAAAAGCATTGTAATGTGCCATAAATCCGATTACAAATTTTGTTTATTTTTTTAAACTCAAGTAACCGAAAACGACAGTTTTCACAATTGAATTTACGCTAAAATACTCGGATTTGTCTGGGGCTATGTGTATCTTATGCAAAAATCATTGTAATGTGCCATAAATCCGATTTAAAATTTTCTTACTTTTTTAAACTCAAGTAAGCGAAAACGAAAGTTTTCAATATTGAATTTAAGCTAAAATACTGGGATCTGTCTGGGGCTATGTGTATCTTATACAAAAATCATTGTAATGTGCCATAAATCCGATTTCATTTTTTTTTTTTTAACTCAAGTAAGCGAAAACGAAAGTCTTCAATATTGAATTTACGCTAAAATACTCGGATTTGTCTGGGGCTATGTGTATCTTATGCAAAAAATATTGTAATGTGCAATAAATCCGATTTCAAATTTTCTTACTTTTTTAACCCAAGTAAGCGAAAACGACAGTTTTCACAATTGAATTTACGCTAAAATACTCGAATTTGTCTGGGGCTATGTGTAACTTATGCAAAAATTATTGTAATGTGCAATTAATCCGATTTCAAATTTTCTTACTTTTTAAAACTCAAGTAAGCGAAAACGACAGTTTTCACAATAGAAATTTTTGCCAAAAATCCGATTTAAAATTTTGTTACTTTTTAAAAAGTCAAGTAACCGAAATGGACAGTTTCACAATTGAGTTTACGCTAAAATACTCTGATTTGTCTTAAGAAATGTGTATCTAATGCAAAAAGCATTGTTATGTGCCATAAATCCGACTTTTGCCGAAAATCCGATTTCAAATTTTGTTACTTTTTTAAACTCAAGTAAGCGAAAACGACAGTTTTCACAATTGAATTTACGCTAAAATACTCGGATTTGTCTGGGACTATGTGTATCTTATGCAAAAAGCATTGTAATGTACCATAAATCCGATTACAAATTTTGTTTATTTTTTTAAACTCAAGTAAGCGAAAACGAAAGTTTTCAATATTGAATTTACGCTAAAATACTCGGATCTGTCTGGGGCTATGTGTATCTTATACAAAAATCATTGTAATGTGCCATAAATCCGATTTCAAATTTTGTTTATTTTTTTAAACTCAAGTAACCGAAAACGACAGTTTTCACAATTGAATTTACGCTAAAATACTCGGATTTGTCTCGAGCTATGTGTATCTAATGCAAAAATCGTTGTAATGTGCCGAAAATCCGATTTCAAATTTTGTTACTTTTTAAAAAGTCAAGTAACCGAAATGGACAATTTTCACAATTGAGTTTACGCTAAAATACTCTGATTTGTCTTAAGCAATGTGTATCTAATGCAAAAAGCATTGTTATGTGCCATAAATCCGATTTCAATTTTTTTTACTTTTTTTAATCTCAAGTAAGCGAAAACGAAAGTTTTCAATATTGAATTTACGCTAAAATACTCGGATCTGTCTGGGGCTATGTGTATCTTATACAAAAATCATTGTAATGTGCCATAAATCCGATTTCAAATTTTGTTTATTTTTTTAAACTCAAGTAACCGAAAACGACAGTTTTCACAATTGAATTTACGCTAAAATACTCGGATTTGTCTCGAGCTATGTGTATCTAATGCAAAAATCGTTGTAATGTGCCGAAAATCCGATTTCAAATTTTGTTACTTTTTTTACACTCAAGTAAGCGAAAACGACAGTTTTCACAATTGAATTTACGCTAAAATACTCGGATTTGTCTGGGACTATGTGTATCTTATGCAAAAAGCATTGTAATGTGCCATAAATCCGATTACAAATTTTGTTTATTTTTTTAAACTCAAGTAACCGAAAACGACAGTTTTCACAATTGAATTTACGCTAAAATACTCGGATTTGTCTGGGGCTATGTGTATCTTATGCAAAAATCATTGTAATGTGCCATAAATCCGATTTCAAATTTTCTTACTTTTTTAAACTCAAGTAAGCGAAAACGAAAGTTTTCAATATTGAATTTACGCTAAAATACTCGGATCTGTCTGGGGCTATGTGTATCTTATACAAAAATCATAGTAATGTGCCATAAATCCGATTTCAAATTTTGTTTATTTTTTTAAACTCAAGTAACCGAAAATGACAGTTTTCACAATTGAATTTACGCTAAAATACTCGGATTTGTCTCGAGCTATGTGTATCTTATGCAAAAATCATTGTAATGTGCCGAAAATCCGATTTCAAATTTTTTACTTTTTTTAAACTAAAGTAAGCGAAAACGAAAGTTTTCAATATTGAATTTACGCTAAAATACTCGGATTTGTCTGGGGCTATGTGTATCTTATGCAAAAATCATTGTAATGAGCCATAAATCCGATTTCAAATTTTCTTACTTTTTTAACTCAAGTAAGCGAAAACGACAGTTTTCACAATTGAATTTACGCTAAAATACTCGAATTTGTCTGGGGCTATGTGTAACTTATGCAAAAATTATTGTAATGTGCAATTAATCCGATTTCAAATTTTCTTACTTTTTAAAACTCAAGTAAGCGAAAACGACAGTTTTCACAATTGAAATTTTTGCTAAAAATCCGATTTCAAATTTTGTTACTTTTTAAAAAGTCAAGTAACCGAAATGGACAGTTTTCACAATTGAGTTTACGCTAAAATACTCTGATTTGTCTTAAGAAATGTGTATCTAATTCAAAAAGCATTGTTATGTGCCATAAATCCGACTTTTGCCGAAAATCCGATTTCAAATTTTGTTACTTTTTTAAACTAAAGTAAGCGAAAACGACAGTTTTCACAATTGAATTTACGCTAAAATACTCGGATTTGTCTGGGACTATGTGTATCTTATGCAAAAAGCATTGTAATGTGCCATAAATCCGATTACAAATTTTGTTTATTTTTTTAAACTCAAGTAACCGAAAACGACAGTTTTCACAATTGAATTTACGCTAAAATACTCGGATTTGTCTGGGGCTATGTGTATCTTATGCAAAAATCATTGTAATGTCCCATAAATCCGATTTCAAATTTTCTTACTTTTTTAAACTCAAGTAAGCGAAAACGAAAGTTTTCAATATTGAATTTAAGCTAAAATACTCGGATCTGTCTGGGGCTATGTGTATCTTATATAAAATTAATTGTAATGTGCCATAAATCCGATTTCATTTTTTTTTTTTTTTAACTCAAGTAAGCGATAACGAAAGTTTTCAATATTGAATTTACGCTAAAATACTCGGATCTGTCTGGGGCTATGTGTATCTTATACAAAAATCATTGTAATGTGCCATAAATCCGATTTAAAATTTTGTTTATTTTTTTAAACTCAAGTAACCGAAAACGACAGTTTTCACAATTAAATTTACGCTAAAATACTCGAATTTGTCTGGGGCTATGTGTAACTTATGCAAAAATTATTGTAATGTGCAATTAATCCGATTTCAAATTTTCTTACTTTTTAAAACTCAAGTAAGCGAAAACGACAGTTTTCACAATAGAAATTTTTGCCAAAAATCCGATTTCAAATTTAGTTACTTTTTAAAAAGTCAAGTAACCGAAATGGACAGTTTCACAATTGAGTTTACGCTAAAATACTCTGATTTGTCTTAAGAAATGTGTATCTAATGCAAAAAGCATTGTTATGTGCCATAAATCCGACTTTTGCCGAAAATCCGATTTCAAATTTTTTTACTTTTTTAAACTCAAGTAAGCGAAAACGACAGTTTTCACAATTGAATTTACGCTAAAATACTCGAATTTGTCTGGGGCTATGTGTAACTTATGCAAAAATTATTGTAATGTGCCATAAATCCGATTTCAAATTTTGTTTATTTTTTTAAACTCAAGTAACCGAAAATGACAGTTTTCACAATTGAATTTACGCTAAAATACTCGGATTTTTCTCGAGCTATGTGTATCTTATGCAAAAATCATTGTAATGTGCCATAAATCCGATTGCAAATTTTGTTTATTTTTTTAAACTCAAGTAACCGAAAACGACAGTTTTCACAATTGAATTTACGCTAAAATACTCGGATTTGTCTGGGGCTATGTGTATCTTATGCAAAAATCATTGTAATGTGCCATAAATCCGATTTCAAATTTTCTTACTTTTTTAAACTCAAGTAAGCGAAAACGAAAGTTTTCAATATTGAATTTACGCTAAAATACTCGGATCTGTCTGGGGCTATGTGTATCTCATACAAAAATCATTGTAATGTGCCATAAATCCGATTTCAAATTTTGTTTATTTTTTTAAACTCAAGTAACCGAAAACGACAGTTTTCACAATTGAATTTACGCTAAAATACTCGGATTTGTCTGGGGCTATGTGTATCTTATGCAAAAATCATTGTAATGTGCCATAAATCCGATTTCAAATTTTCTTACTTTTTTAACTCAAGTAAGCGAAAACGACAGTTTTCACAATTGAATTTACGCTAAAATACTCGAATTTGTCTGGGGCTATGTGTAACTTATGCAAAAATTATTGTAATGTGCAATTAATCCGATTTCAAATTTTCTTACTTTTTTAACTCAAGTAAGCGAAAACGACAGTTTTCACAATTGAATTTACGCTAAAATACTCGAATTTGTCTGGGGCTATGTGTAACTTATGCAAAAATTATTGTAATGTGCAATTAATCCGATTTCAAATTTTCTTACTTTTTAAAAGTCAAGTAAGCGAAAACGACAGTTTTCACAATAGAAATTTTTGCCAAAAATCCGATTTCAAATTTTGTTACTTTTTAAAAAGTCAAGTTACCGAAATGGTCAGTTTTCACAATTGAGTTTACGCTAAAATACTCTGATTTGTCTTAAAAAATGTGTATCTAATGCAAAAAGCATTGTTATGTGCCATAAATCCGACTTTTGCCGAAAATCCGATTTCAAATTTTGTTACTTTTTTAAACTCAAGTAAGCGAAAACGACAGTTTTCACAATTGAATTTACGCTAAAATACTCGGATTTGTCTGGGACTATGTGTATCTTATGCAAAAAGCATTGTAATGTGCCATAAATCCGATTACATATTTTGTTTATTTTTTTAAACTCAAGTAACCGAAAACGACAGTTTTCACAATTGAATTTACGCTAAAATACTCGGATTTGTCTGGGGCTATGTGTATCTTATGCAAAAATCATTGTAATGTGCCGAAAATCCGATTTCAAATTTTTTACTTTTTTTAAACTAAAGTAAGCGAAAACGAAAGTTTTCAATATTGAATTTACGCTAAAATACTCGGATTTGTCTGGGGCTATTTGTGTATCTTATGCAAAAATCATTGTAATGTGCCATAAATCCGATTTCAAATTTTCTTACTTTTTTAAACTCAAGTAAGCGAAAACGAAAGTTTTCAATATTGAATTTACGCTAAAATACTCGGATCTGTCTGGGGCTATGTGTATCTTATACAAAAATCATTGTAATGTGCCATAAATCCGATTTCAAATTTTGTTTATTTTTTTAAACTCAAGTAACCGAAAACGACAGTTTTCACAATTGAATTTACGCTAAAATACTCGGATTTGTCTCAAGCTATGTATATCTAAGGCAAAAATCGTTGTAATGTGCCGAAAATCCGATTTCAAATTTTGTTACTTTTTTTACACTCAAGTAAGCGAAAACGACAGTTTTCACAATTGAATTTACGCTAAAATACTCGGATTTGTCGGGACTATGTGTATCTTATGCAAAAAGCTTTGTAATGTGCCATAAATCCGATTACAAATTTTGTTTATTTTTTTAAACTCAAGTAACCGAAAACGACAGTTTTCACAATTGAATTTACGCTAAAATACTCGGATTTGTCTGGGGCTATGTGTATCTTATGCAAAAATCATTGTAATGTGCCATAAATCCGATTTCAAATTTTCTTACTTTTTTAACTCAAGTAAGCGAAAACGAAAGTTTTCAATATTGAATTTACGCTAAAATACTCGGATCTGTCTGGGGCTATGTGTATCTTATACAAAAATCATTGTAATGTGCCATAAATCCGATTTCAAATTTTGTTTATTTTTTTAAACTCAAGTAACCGAAAACGACAGTTTTCACAATTGAATTTACGCTAAAATACTCGGATTTGTCTGGGGCTATGTGTATCTTATGCAAAAATCATTGTAATGTGCCATAAATCCGATTTCAAATTTTCTTACTTTTTTAAACTCAAGTAAGCGAAAACGAAAGTTTTCAATATTGAATTTACGCTAAAATACTCGGATTTGTCTCGAGCTATGTGTATCTTATGCAAAAATCATTGTAATGTGCCATAAATCCGATTTCAAATTTTCTTACTTTTTTTAACTCAAGTAAGCGATAACGAAAGTTTTCAATATTGAATTTACGCTAAAATACTCGGATCTGTCTGGGGCTATGTGTATCTTATACAAAAATCATTGTAATGTGCCATAAATCCGATTTCAAATTTTGTTTATTTTTTTAAACTCAAGTAACCGAAAACGACAGTTTTCACAATTAAATTTACGCTAAAATACTCGAATTTGTCTGGGGCTATGTGTAACTTATGCAAAAATTATTGTAATTTGCAATTAATCCGATTTCAAATTTTCTTACTTTTTAAAACTCAAGTAAGCGAAAACGACAGTTTTCACAATAGAAATTTTTGCCAAAAATCCGATTTCAAATTTAGTTACTTTTTAGAAAGTCAAGTAACCGAAATGGACAGTTTCACAATTGAGTTTACGCTAAAATACTCTGATTTGTCTTAAGAAATGTGTATCTAATGCAAAAAGCATTGTTATGTGCCATAAATCCGACTTTTGCCGAAAATCCGATTTCAAATTTTGTTACTTTTTTAAACTCAAGTAAGCGAAAACGACAGTTTTCACAATTGAATTTACGCTAAAATACTCGAATTTGTCTGGGGCTATGTGTAACTTATGCAAAAATTATTGTAATGTGCCATAAATCCGATTTCAAATTTTGTTTATTTTTTTAAACTCAAGTAACCGAAAATGACAGTTTTCACAATTGAATTTACGCTAAAATACTCGGATTTTTCTCGAGCTATGTGTATCTTATGCAAAAATCATTGTAATGTGCCATAAATCCGATTGCAAATTTTGTTTATTTTTTTAAACTCAAGTAACCGAAAACGACAGTTTTCACAATTGAATTTACGCTAAAATACTCGGATTTGTCTGGGGCTATGTGTATCTTATGCAAAAATCATTGTAATGTGCCATAAATCCGATTTCAAATTTTCTTACTTTTTTAAACTCAAGTAAGCGAAAACGAAAGTTTTCAATATTGAATTTACGCTAAAATACTCGGATCTGTCTGGGGCTATGTGTATCTCATACAAAAATCATTGTAATGTGCCATAAATCCGATTTCAAATTTTGTTTATTTTTTTAAACTCAAGTAACCGAAAACGACAGTTTTCACAATTGAATTTACGCTAAAATACTCGGATTTGTCTGGGGCTATGTGTATCTTATGCAAAAATCATTGTAATGTGCCATAAATCCGATTTCATTTTTTTTTTTTTTTTTAACTCAATTAAGTGAAAACGAAAGTTTTCAATATTGAATTTACGCTAAAATACTCGGATTTGTCTGGGGCTATGTGTATCTTATGCAAAAAATATTGTAATGTGCAATAAATCCGATTTCAAATTTTCTTACTTTTTTAACTCAAGTAAGCGAAAACGACAGTTTTCACAATTGAATTTACGCTAAAATACTCGAATTTGTCTGGGGCTATGTGTAACTTATGCAAAAATTATTGTAATGTGCAATTAATCCGATTTCAAATTTTCTTACTTTTTAAAAGTCAAGTAAGCGAAAACGAAAGTTTTCAATATTGAATTTACGCTAAAATACTCGGATCTGTCTGGGGCTATGTGTATCTCATACAAAAATCATTGTAATGTGCCATAAATCCGATTTCAAATTTTGTTTATTTTTTTAAACTCAAGTAACCGAAAACGACAGTTTTCACAATTGAATTTACGCTAAAATACTCGGATTTGTCTGGGGCTATGTGTATCTTATGCAAAAATCATTGTAATGTGCCATAAATCCGATTTCATTTTTTTTTTTTTTTTTAACTCAATTAAGCGAAAACGAAAGTTTTCAATATTGAATTTACGCTAAAATACTCGGATTTGTCTGGGGCTATGTGTATCTTATGCAAAAAATATTGTAATGTGCAATAAATCCGATTTCAAATTTTCTTACTTTTTTAACTCAAGTAAGCGAAAACGACAGTTTTCACAATTGAATTTACGCTAAAATACTCGAATTTGTCTGGGGCTATGTGTAACTTATGCAAAAATTATTGTAATGTGCAATTAATCCGATTTCAAATTTTCTTACTTTTTAAAAGTCAAGTAAGCGAAAACGACAGTTTTCACAATAGAAATTTTTGCCAAAAATCCGATTTCAAATTTTGTTACTTTTTAAAAAGTCAAGTTACCGAAATGGTCAGTTTTCACAATTGAGTTTACGCTAAAATACTCTGATTTGTCTTAAGAAATGTGTATCTAATGCAAAAAGCATTGTTATGTGCCATAAATCCGACTTTTGCCGAAAATCCGATTTCAAATTTTGTTACTTTTTTAAACTCAAGTAAGCGAAAACGACAGTTTTCACAATTGAATTTACGCTAAAATACTCGGATTTGTCTGGGACTATGTGTATCTTATGCAAAAAGCATTGTAATGTGCCATAAATCCGATTACATATTTTGTTTATTTTTTTAAACTCAAGTAACCGAAAACGACAGTTTTCACAATTGGATTTACGCTAAAATACTCGGATTTGTCTGGGGCTATGTGTATCTTATGCAAAAATCATTGTAATGTGCCGAAAATCCGATTTCAAATTTTTTACTTTTTTTAAACTAAAGTAAGCGAAAACGAAAGTTTTCAATATTGAATTTACGCTAAAATACTCGGATTTGTCTGGGGCTATTTGTGTATCTTATGCAAAAATCATTGTAATGTGCCATAAATCCGATTTCAAATTTTCTTACTTTTTTAAACTCAAGTAAGCGAAAACGAAAGTTTTCAATATTGAATTTACGCTAAAATACTCGGATCTGTCTGGGGCTATGTGTATCTTATACAAAAATCATTGTAATGTGCCATAAATCCGATTTCAAATTTTGTTTATTTTTTTAAACTCAAGTAACCGAAAACGACAGTTTTCACAATTGAATTTACGCTAAAATACTCGGATTTGTCTCAAGCTATGTATATCTAAGGCAAAAATCGTTGTAATGTGCCGAAAATCCGATTTCAAATTTTGTTACTTTTTTTACACTCAAGTAAGCGAAAACGACAGTTTTCACAATTGAATTTACGCTAAAATACTCGGATTTGTCGGGACTATGTGTATCTTATGCAAAAAGCTTTGTAATGTGCCATAAATCCGATTACAAATTTTGTTTATTTTTTTAAACTCAAGTAACCGAAAACGACAGTTTTCACAATTGAATTTACGCTAAAATACTCGGATTTGTCTGGGGCTATGTGTATCTTATGCAAAAATCATTGTAATGTGCCATAAATCCGATTTCAAATTTTCTTACTTTTTTAACTCAAGTAAGCGAAAACGAAAGTTTTCAATATTGAATTTACGCTAAAATACTCGGATCTGTCTGGGGCTATGTGTATCTTATACAAAAATCATTGTAATGTGCCATAAATCCGATTTCAAATTTTGTTTATTTTTTTAAACTCAAGTAACCGAAAACGACAGTTTTCACAATTGAATTTACGCTAAAATACTCGGATTTGTCTGGGGCTATGTGTATCTTATGCAAAAATCATTGTAATGTGCCATAAATCCGATTTCAAATTTTCTTACTTTTTTAAACTCAAGTAAGCGAAAACGAAAGTTTTCAATATTGAATTTACGCTAAAATACTCGGATTTGTCTCGAGCTTTGTGTATCTTATGCAAAAATCATTGTAATGTGCCATAAATCCGATTTCAAATTTTCTTACTTTTTTAAACTCAAGTAAGCGAAAACGAAAGTTTTCAATATTGAATTTACGCTAAAATACTCTGATTTGTCTGGGGCTATGTGTATCTTATGCAAAAATCATTGTAATGAGCCATAAATCCGATTTCAAATTTTCTTACTTTTTTAACTCAAGTAAGCGAAAACGACAGTTTTCACAATTGAATTTACGCTAAAATACTCGAATTTGTCTGGGGCTATGTGTAACTTATGCAAAAATTATTGTAATGTGCAATTAATCCGATTTCAAATTTTCTTACTTTTTAAAACTCAAGTAAGCGAAAACGACAGTTTTCACAATTGAAATTTTTGCCAAAAATCCGATTTCAAATTTTGTTACTTTTTAAAAAGTCAAGTAACCGAAATAGACAGTTTTCACAATTGAGTTTACGCTAAAATACTCTGATTTGTCTTAAGAAATGTGTATCTAATGCAAAAAGCATTGTTATGTGCCATAAATCCGACTTTTGCCGAAAATCCGATTTCAAATTTTGTTACTTTTTTAAACTCAAGTAAGCGAAAACGACAGTTTTCACAATTGAATTTACGCTAAAATACTCGGATTTGTCTGGGACTATGTGTATCTTATACAAAAATCATTGTAATGTGCCATAAATCCGATTTCATTTTTTTTTTTTTTTAACTCAAGTAAGCGAAAACGAAAGTTTTCAATATTGAATTTACGCTAAAATACTCGGATTTGTCTGGGGCTATGTGTATCTTATGCAAAAAAATATTGTAATGTGCAATAAATCCGATTTCAAATTTTCTTACTTTTTTAACTCAAGTAAGCGAAAACGACAGTTTTCACAATTGAATTTACGCTAAAATACTCGAATTTGTCTGGGGCTATGTGTAACTTATGCAAAAATTATTGTAATGTGCAATTAATCCGATTTCAAATTTTCTTACTTTTTAAAAGTCAAGTAAGCGAAAACGACAGTTTTCACAATAGAAATTTTTGCCAAAAATCCGATTTCAAATTTGGTACTTTTTAAAAAGTCAAGTAACCGAAATGGACAGTTTTCACAATTGAGTTTACGCTAAAATACTCTGATTTGTCTTAAGAAATGTGTATCTAATGCAAAAAGCATTGTTATGTGCCATAAATCCGACTTTTGCCGAAAATCCGATTTCAAATTTTGTTACTTTTTTAAACTCAAGTAAGCGAAAACGACAGTTTTCACAATTGAATTTACGCTAAAATACTCGGATCTGTCTGGGGCTATGTGTATCTTATACAAAAATCATTGTAATGTGCCATAAATCCGATTTCAAATTTTGTTTATTTTTTTAAACTCAAGTAACCGAAAACGACAGTTTTCACAATTGAATTTACGCTAAAATACTCGGATTTGTCTCGAGCTATGTGTATCTAATGCAAAAATCGTTGTAATGTGCCGAAAATCCGATTTCAAATTTTGTTACTTTTTTTACACTTGTCAAAAGGGGAAAGAAAATATAATAAAATTAAAGAAAGCTAAAATATGATAAAGTAGAATGGCCAAAAGTTAACTGTAAAAATATATTAAAGTGTAGATTTACTAAAATCAAAATTCAAAGTAAAACGCTAAACCAATGTATTTATAAGTTTTATTGTATCACACTACTTATATTTTAATTACAAGAAATTAAGACAATTGGCAACTTAAACAGCTTTGTAATATTTTTACTGTACTAGGAATAGAATTTAAACAATAAATAATAAACTATGGAATAAAATATAATAGTTGTATTTAACAACCTGGTAATTTACTTTTTATTTTAAAGTACCAATGACATGATACTTTAGCAAATTAGAATATTTTTACAATATACCAATAATTTATCATCAAAATAAATTTCCAAGTATTAAATATTAATAAATTATTTACTACTAAAACACTATAATAAAACGATAAAACGAGACATAATAATATTACTTAGCTACAACATAATATAGAGGCTTTCAGAAAATATGGTACTTATCTTAAATGTGTTCACTCAATATCTGGTTCAGAACTGAAGCCAATATAGCGGACATATTCTTTTATAATAATAAATTGGCGCCATTTACACCGGAAGATATAACACAATGACAATATTATTTTAAAGCGGAAGTTCGTAGAGTAATTTACAATATTATGAAATACTGAAATTGACATACAAAAATGTTTACAATGAATGTTCAATTATTTTCACATTATTTCAGAATTTAACCTTAATAATTACATTTTTATTAAACATCAAATTATAAAATTCTAGAACCGGAAATAATATTATACTGACATAAATGTCAAAGTGACTTAAAAACTACTTTGTTAAGAATTACATAATTATTTGTGTTTATTAAATTATTCACAAAATAATAGATTCATAGTTAGTTATAATTTAAATTTGTTACAAATTGCCATATTAATAATCAAATCTGACACGGCCATACTGACATGTACTTCGCTCTCTGAAGTACTACACAATGTACACTACGAAAACTACACAATTCAATAAAGACATAACCAAAAAAAATAGGCATTAATTATTAACATTTACAATTATTATATATGTACAGATCATACATCGTGTTTGTATATTTTTTTATTATTATTTCTATAGCCTTTAATTAATTTTACACTTTTCATCACCACTATCATCAAGTAGTGATCTCAAAAACACTGACTTAGCAGTTCACAGAGAAAACACTTATTTTCATTTACAATTTTCATTGCTACTATAAATCATAGCAACGGTTAGTGAACTCCCTTTAATTCCTTGGCTCCTTACCTGCTGCACATAAGTTGAGCCTTAAGTAGAGCACTAACTTTCAGCAGTTTGTTTAAACCTTAACTCCAATCTTAATGTTTATCACTTACGGCTACTACAGCTAGCAATGATTAACGAGTATACTCAGTAACTTTTCTTTTGTGATTAAGCAATACTTAAAGCTTTGTAAAACAGTTGTTTTTTTTATTATTATAGTTACAATCTAATACGTCGGCGAACACCGGAAATGTTCGGTAAATAAGTTATCAAATACAGTAATAAAGTAATGTACGACAACATACTATATTATCTATCACATTTGGAGGACAATGTACTATTCGTTTTGAAGATGAATAAATTAATGTACGTTATTAAATGCTTGTTACACCAACGCGTTTACAATTAAGTACTTTGTCAAAATTGGGTAATTATTTTTGACAAAGAGCAATGAAAACATTATGTAACTACTACTAACGTAGTAGAGTATAAATTGTATAGAATTACATTTTATGATAATTTTACACAGCTACATTTTAGGCAACTTACCTACTTGCTAAGGTGACGAGGAACAAAACAATTTTAAATGTGTTCCAAGTTCCAACACATTACACAGTATAATATTTATTATAATGTTTTTTTTTTTTAATATGTCAGCCACATAATAATACTTTTTCCATCATGTTGTAACTACATTCTTGTGATGAAATAAGAGATTGATCGATTGATTGATTGATCCTAAATTTAATTTCTACCAAATAAATCATAATATAGGATGAGTATTAGTGGTCAGGCTTAATGTGTTTTCAGCTGCCACAGTAAACAAATTACATAAGCTATAGGCACATAACTTAAACGGTCTACTTGATGATAACAGTTTGGTTGTGAGCTTATTTAATGTACAAAATTAAATACATATTTTTTTTTTTGCTAATTAAAACTCTTTGATCCATATAAACTCGACAGCAGACGCCATTATCACGATTCAATAAATTTGTTTTTAATACAATTATTTATTTCCAATTTTCAAAAACGAGTCTAACTATAAATACCACGAAACTAATAACTGAAAAATGAGTAAAAAGTATTATACTTCAGAATTTCGATTGTAATACTTTTGGAACAATAAACAACATTTCCATAAGAACTAATTTGGTTTACCATTATCACAAAGTAGATATATAACAGAGACATGACCTAATACTAGAAAATGGCATCACCCCAATACTGGCAATGCGACTGGCAAAGGCTGAAGTCCTTAGAAATTACGGAAACCGCCATCTAGCGCCACTATTAGAAAATACTAATCACTAATTTCGTTTCGTATCTTCTTCTTAATTGAGGAGTTGAATTTAGCTTAATGTGATGTTATTCTTAAAAAATATTCTTATCTTTATTTTAATGTGAATATGTTTTGTACTTGGTTCGGCATATTTACATTTTATAATTTACAAACGTTAATAGTAGTGACATCTATTGCATTTTTTTTTTGTATTAAAGATAGATTGTATGGGATGGTAGGCCATGCCATTATTTATATCAAATCAAGTTCTAGTTAGGTTAGATAGTTCAAATATCATAAAATATTGGACTACGAACAAAACTTCTTATTGTAGGTAATAGTAATATTCCGTTTAGAGTTAGAAGAGGCAGACTTTGTTATTTCCCCAGTAGGTTGGTGGGTATATGTTTGTACTTAGGTGTATTTATAATTATTTATTTATACAATTCATAGTTTTGACAGAACAACGTCTGTCGGGCCCACTATACCATAAAAACATAACCCCGTTCGGCCAATCCGACTTTCACATTTTTTAATATATTTTCATATATATTTTTTTAGATTAATATTAATATCTATCGAATCTAACCTAACCCAAACCTAACCTAAACCTAACCTAACCCAAACCTAACCTAAACCTAAACCCAGGGGGGGTCCACTTCGTGTAAACGAAGGTTCCACACTCACACATAGATTTCGGGGAATTACGCACCAAAAACTCGGGCTTCCATTGGCTGAAACAATTCGGTACTAGCAGTTGCCGACTTGGAAGCTTGCTCCTTACAATAATAGCAATATGTCTCTCTTCTAAGGGTTTTCTAGGGGTAAAAAGTGTTTGGGAATATTATTCGGGGTTTTATTTTCTTGTATAAAACGACAAAATAATAGAAAAGTCAATTATGTATGTATAAAATGAACAAAAGTTTGGGGAGAAAATCATGATGGAGTTGGTAGAAAATGGCTGCTCGATTGTAAACATCGTAAAGTGTTTAGAAAATGTACGTGTAAGAAAGAAATCGAAAAACAATGGAAGGCTCTAGATGCATTTTTGGCTGCCCACCAGCAAAAAGTAAGTAAAGAATTCTAATACTATAAACGCGAATGTTTGGTTAGGTTAGGTTAGCGAGGAGCGAGGACTTAGAAAATTTTTCGAATTTTTTGTGCTCCAATAAACCATTTAATTTTTTATCGTATTGTGTAGCGCTAGTCCTAATGAACATTTTATATTAACATTTTTTTTATTTTTGAAGCACCGTTGAAAAGTTGTGACACTTTAAAAATCGTACTACCAAACACTTAGAATAATTTTTCGAAAAAAAAAATTCTCATATTAACCCCAATTTTTTATTTACGCATCGTATTGGGCCGACTGTAAGGAGCAATTTTAACTATTACAAACTTTTTCGTAAGTGCCACCGGTTCCGAGATAATGGTATTTCAGCCTGCTAGTATAGTCTTAAGGGCGCTGGACTTGTAATTTTTTCGGAAAAAAATTTACGTATAATAAAATTAAGTTAACCCCTCAATTTTATTTGCGGATCGGGTCGGGCATACGATTAGGAGCAAGAGTGACTATTATAAACTTTTGCGTAAGTGCCACCGTTTCCGAGATAAGCTCGATCCCAATCTCAAAACACTTAGATTTTTTTTTGGAAATTTTGTCAATTAGGTAACCCTCAATTATTATTCGCGCTTTCGATAGACACCCTTATGGTGGTTACTTTTTGTCATATGACATTTTTTCATGCGTTCCTTAGTTTCCGAGATAATGGTACTTCAGCCTGCTATGTAAACTTAGGGGCGCCAGGACTTGTAATTTTTTCGAAAAAAAAAATCTTATATTAACCCCTCAATTTTAATTGCGGATCGGGTGGGGCATACGAATAGGAGCAAAAGTGACTATTACAAACTTTTTCGTAAGTGCCACCGTTTCCGAGATAAGCTCGATCCCAATCTTAAAACACTTAGATTTTTTTTGGAAATTTTGTCAATTAGGTAACCCTCAATTATTATTCGCGCTTTCGATAGACACCCTTATGGTGGTTACTTTTTGTCATATGACATTTTTTCATGCGGTCCTTAGTTTCCGAGATAATGGTACTTCAGCCTGCTATGTAAACTTAGGGGCGCCAGGACTTGTAATTTTTTCGAAAAAAAAAATCTTATATTAACCCCTCAATTTTAATTGCGGATCGGGTGGGGCATACGAATAGGAGCAAAAATGACTATTACAAACTTTTTCGTAAGTGCCACCGTTTCCGAGATAAGCTCGATCCCAATCTCAAAACACTATGATTTTTTTTTGGAAATTTTGTCAATTAGGTAACCCTCAATTATTATTCGCGCTTTCGATAGACACCCTTATGGTGGTTACTTTTTGTCATATGACATTTTTTCATGCGGTCCTTAGTTTTCAAAAATGGCTTCAGTTTCGTCCGTAACAGACCAGAAGCGACGTGCATCTTTGATATCAAAATTTCCGGATTTAAAACGCTTAAATCAAACCTTTTTTTGTAATGAAATTTTTAAAATGTATCGAATTTCTTCATTAGAATCACTCATTTTAACAGTAAAAAAAGCATAATAACAGTTGTAGCATAATATCATAATAGCATACTTATATTAATTGCACAAAAAAATATTTATCCTTGTCATAAAATAAAAAATAAAAATCTAATCTATGGAACCATTTTACCATTTAATTATAACCATTAACATTATTTCAAAATCATAAGCCATTGTATAATATTATTTCATAATGTTAATTTAAAAAAGTAAAATTTTTTATTTTTATATTTTTCAGCTTCAAGAGGAAAAGCACTTTTTACAAGTTTTTTGTGATAAAGCTGTTTTGGGCAGGGCATCAATCGTTTTGGAAACGAATAAGGTGAGCTCAGTATTTATTTAAGAAACTTGATTAATCTGTAAAATACTCTGTTTTAAAGAAACTTATCCATAATGTTTGACCAATTTTAACAATATTTAATCATTATTTACAATGCAATACTAAATAATTCATTGCAATATGTGTGCATAAAACGAATGGAGATGATTTTTTTCTATATTTGCTAAAATAAATGTTAACTCGATAAAAAATCATTTTACATAATATTACCTTTTCTAACATTTAGTTTTTTATTTTTCAGTTTCCAAGAAGTCACAACTTGTGAGTTCTGAATAAACAGTGAACATAATATTCAAAATATTATTAAGAAGGTAAGCATTTTTTTTAACAGTTTAAGCCGTAAAAACGGTTTGACCGTTTTGATTGGTCAAAACCAATTTATACAGTATTTAATAATTAAATGCAATATTAGTTTAAAACATTAATTCATGATTAATCAATATTAATAATATTGTTGCCTACAATTTGTTTGTGTAACAAAAACTGCGATCAAATTTTGACATTATTTACTAAAATAAATTATAATTCCTTCAGTCATCAGTAACATGTAATTTTTAATTTTTCAGTGTCAAGAAGTCACTTATTACTTGTGAGTTCTGTATGAACAGTGAACAAAATACTGAAAATGAAATAAAAAGGTAATCAGAACATTTTTATTTCACCGACAAAAGTAACTGGTAAAATCATCTAGAGCCTAGACTATCCAAACTATGTGTTGTGATGTCCTGGAATGTCTTGTGATAGAGACGTCAGTAGCAATTTTTTACTTGCCATAAACCTTGACATAAGAAACTGCCAGGGAGTTCATTCAATAGCTTATATACTAAACAAATTATTTTTATTTTTTCAGTATTATGTATTCAACGTGTCTGTCAATGCTGAGCACCAAGACAAGCATAACTAAAATGCAATAACTGGAGGCTGGAGGATGAATACAAACGCCACGGATGCCGACCCCTAGAAAGTTTTGTCGCGGCGCTAACATGAACTGCAAATAGTCCGACAAAATTAAATTATTTAATACACTTAATATTAATCTTATCTATGCGGATAATAATATAGTATTAAAAATAATTAGCCTTACGCAATTTAGTTGCGAATTGGCAACATGCTTATTTAATTCTTGTCTTCAATTAAATAATATAACTATGAGTATAAAGAATATTTACCATATGGTATATACTATAATATATTCTTTATACTCGCCAACGAAAACATAAATGTGAAATGAGAGCCAAGTTCAAAGACAAAAAAAAAGAAGTGAAACTATAATATCTTCTTACAACTTAAAATAATAATATGTTGAATCCCAAGCCAAAGTCTGAGTTGGCTAGTTTTCAATACCATTATCTATATACAGACTAATTATTAACAAGCAAAATTATTATTATGTGGTACATGAAAAGTAGGCAGGTCTGACTGCAGGCTTCTATAATAATATATTATTCTCAGTTATAAGAAAGCAATATAGTTTTATTTGTAATATTTTTTTAATAATGTTAATGTTAGTGATTCCTGGATTTAAAGTGTGATTAATGTCAAATGTATAGAATATGTTATTATCCTAGTGGGGTCTTCAATTAATTTTAATAATATTTTGTATTTTAGACCTCTGCCTATGTGCTTTTACTCTTATCAAAACTTAAACTCGTGTTCTTCATATATTATGATAATATATTGTGTTTTTTTATCATTACCCAGGTTCTAAATTGCATAGTTTTACAGATAACATCTATTTGCATATTTTAAGTATAATGTCACCATGTGGTACGTCGATTATTGTAACCATAATTTGATTCCACATAGCACATACATAGTAACCATCTAATGTTTTTTTCATATTATTATAGTCACAAAAATATTTTAAAGTTGTGGGAAATCGAAAAGAACACTTGGTATCTAAGTATTTGTAATAAATATAAATGAAATGATATCTGGCAAGATTAATTTAATAATGATGTATTTTCTTATTCATATGTATATTTTTTGTTCAATGTGTTACATGAATTTAACATTTGTTTCATCATTAATAACACTTGTTTGTTTCACGTATCGTCTTTTGTAATATCAGCAGCAATTCACTGATAATACTATTTTTTTTTTATGTTTAGACGTCATTTCATATATTTTTTATAGTATTAGTATTTTTTGTTGATGTATTTTGTCAAGATTGCCTGGAAAACGAAATATTAATATATTCAATAATGTAAGAATTTACAGTTGTAAACTCAGTTCAGATCCAATTTTACTAGTTTTAAACGGAAAGTTTAAAATCCACCAATTTAATGGGTTTACAGTATTTTTTAATTTTACAGTAAATAAGTGACATTTAATAAAAAAATATAGTAGCATTATAATTGCGTATCTCTGTTAGTTTTATGTTTAAATTAAATTGGATCTAAATAGAGTATGCATTTAAAATGTATCAGTTTCGTATTTTACAAAAAAATGGTAAAAGGTGCCCCCACCGAGCTTCTTACGCCGCTTCATCTCGGTGGGTAGTCAGCGAACCGGTGGCAGGGACACAATAACCAGAAAAATAAAATATTTGAATTTTTTTAACATGTTTCGTTTTACTATGTTGGATTTTTATGTTTCAAAGACTATTTTTTTTTTGAGAATTGTTTATTTGCTAAGGAAACTTAACAAATATACACTTCTATAAAAACCAAGGTCTTTGAAACTTAAAAATCTACCTTAAAATCCCTGTAGAATTAAAATTTTATATATATATATATATATATATATATTCAAACTTCTCGTGTATTGCACCAACGCTAGATGCGCTAGGAGCCACATCAAACCTTCATTTTCGAACCGTCAAACAGCGGAAGTCGGCCATCTTTCTCTATATACTAATAATAATCTTTGCCTAAACCTAACTTAAATCAAACCTAACCCAAACCTAACCTAACCTAACCCGAGATTTTTTTTTTTAAATAAAAATATGAGAGGAAATTTTATTTTATGTAGAAGTGGCTATATTTAGTTGTAATTTCTGAGCCTCCTCCAACAGGTCACAACACAATTTGCTCTTAATTTCATTATGGTCTAAATAATTTTCATTATGGTCTCGTACTATGTAAACAATATATTATATCAATGTGGGATGAAAAAGCAATAAATGTTTGTATCATACCCATTTTCTGGTATAATTATCATACAAAAAACAAAAAAATTACTCATTTCTATAACTTACAATTATAATGAATTATTAAGCCTTATAATTAGTTAATAACTACATTTAGTTAGTTTAGCGAAAGCTTTTGTATATTTGTTCACGATACTATAGTTAGTAGTATAATATAGATTCTCAGTTGCTAAAGCATTATATAGTTTAGTCAACATTTTGCTCATCCTTTAGTGTTCGATAAATAACTGTATAATTAAAATACAAACACAGACATATTTTATAGACTAAAAAACATTAAGTAAAACGTTGCAATAAATTTTGTTACCCATAATGTTTCTTGACCCAATAGACCACAAAAAAAAACAATTATATTATAAGTAAGTATCAGACATTACAAATACTCTTTTGTATTAAACGGATTCACACAAATGCTTTTATCACTAATACTCTTTATTTAACGTTTCTAATCTATCCAGTTTTATTTGTACACGATCATACCTTATCCACATTCTCAATGTTAACTTTAAAAAAGGGTTTCTTTACGAATTACTTTTGGTGAGCCCCAAAATTAGTGATATTGTATAAAATAGAAACATACCGTTATCCATAGTAATAATTCGTGTCAATATCTCAATATTTTTGATAAAACCAAATCATCTTTATTCAGCTAGGGGCCATCCTTCACCAAAGCGATAGAAAAAGTTTATAACAATTTCAACACTAAAACTTAATAATACCACTTCACTTCCGGGGTGTGTCATCGTTAATAGAATCTTTATAGTAGGCATTGGACACAAACGATATAACATTTCTCACAAAACACCACAACAGTATTTGACTTAAAAACATAACAACTAAAAAATAATCCAAAATTGCGGGTAGAAAGAAAAACCGCTATTGGTTCAAAATAAAATATGGTATTGTCGTTTATGTTAAAATATTGATACGTTTTGACGTACCTATTTTCAATTCTTACCAACAATAACTACCAACATTAATTACATAATAGTCCAAAGCAAGCTTTGGTATTATGTATCACTCTCATATAACCTTTTAAAGATTTCCCTATATTTATGCTCAATTAGCTTCAAACATAAGCAGAGTAAAAATGAACTAAAATAATAATGTATATTATCTATTTTTACATAATTATTATGTTTATTGTGTTGTATATTTTATACAGGGTGTCCCAAAAATCAACGATAAACCGAAAACGGGTGATAAGCCAAGTCATGACAGTTATGAGAAAAATGTGAAAAAAAATCTTTGTCATGTATTTTTCACATTATAAGGACTTTTAAAAATATCGGAAAAACTGACACCCTGTGATGGTCTTTCATGTCCTAAGACTACAAATATTACTTTTTTGTGATTTTTTTTTCGGTATTGTAGTCATGACTAACCCTTCTGTAAATCACAATTCATAATTTAAACATACCTGCCTCAGTTTTCAATAAAATGGTGTGTTTTGCCCAAGATTAAATTCAAAATAATTACTACACCCAACTTTAATCGTCTGTACTGTAAAAAAAAATTACTACAGTATTTTGGCAAGTAACTTTAAAAGATGGCGCATTTAATCTGGATTCCAAAATGGTATGATACTTGCTGGATTACTTCTTTGTTGAGGAAAAAAAAAATTTTTTAACGGAACCGGATGTTAGGCCAACTCTGTTTAAATTTTTAAAATGTTGGTATTAAGTTGTTATGTGACGACGATGAGTGACGTCATCTTGTCTAGAGTGAGCGAGACAGACAGTGACGCTCAGTGCGAGTGAGATAGATAGTGACGCCAACCCGACAACACAGTGATGAACGTGCAAAACTGCAGTACGTTACGATCTTTCGTTCATTGCGCATCTTTCTGTATCCGTATTGACTTCGTACTTACAACTGTGCTTCTGTTTATTGGACTTGATTTGCTTTGTGATTTGGTTTTATCTGCCCCGTTTCTGACGACCCTGGACTTATTTTATTGTCGTATCTTCGGTTGTAGTGTGTGATTCCATTGTAGTGTGTTATCATGCCATCTCGATACACCGCACAAGAATACACCAATATGCATCTCATCTATGGAGAATGCTTATGCAACGCTAATGCTGCAGCTAGAATGTATCGTGAGAGATACCCAAACGCTGAGCGTCATCCTGATTATCGGGTATTTATTAACGTGCATCGGTCACTCTTAGAGGGTCGATTCCCTAATCAAAATACCAGCGAGGGAAGGCCTTTCATACCCTACGAGGACGAAGTGCTCGAGGCGGTCGAACAAGACCCGAGTATCTCAGTACGTGGGATTGAAGAGAACATCGGAGTGCCCAAAAGTACTGCACATCGTATTTTGCAAAAGAACCAGTTTCATCCTTACCATGTACAACGAGTGTGGGGCACCGTCCGCTGGATAGCAGACGAGCCTAGATTGCCAAGGACAGGTTTGTGAATCAAGGGTGAAGCCGGGATGGTGATATTAAGGTGTGAAAGGTGAAGGGTGAGAGGTAAAGGGTGAAAGGTGAAAGGTGCAGGGTGAGGGGTAATGGAAACACTATTTTTCTTCTTACCGTTGTTCAGGGTGAGGAATCTTCAAGTTCTTTCCGGTCGACGGTTGAGGAGCGAATGAATTGTACTGGCGGCCGGTCCTTTATTTATACCGGTCGCGACCGAAACCTTCTAGAACTTTCCATTCCTCACCCCTTCAAACAAACTTTCGTTTATTATTCTCAAAATATACAATTTTTACATATACAGTTTTTTCATTCTTATCCCTATACATAATTTACATCATTATTACATAACAATAAGTTTGTGGCGTCGCCTAAGGCTGAATAATCGACAAAAACCTGTTTCGGTTCTATTTATATTTCCTCTCCCTCCCCCGATATAACGGTCGCCTCATTCCCTCTCTATCCGCCGGTGATCCTTGTCGGCGACAAGGACTACCGAGACAGACAGAAGAGTGCGTCCGATACCTCGAGCGGGATTGGTCGGTTTCGGCCTGTTAGTGCCGCAGGTGATTCCACAAACTAAGTTAATCACTATCATTTTACATTAACATAATTTACAAGTTATATTCATTTTTTTACCATTTATTCGTTCATCGTGCACATTTCTCCCGCCGGTCGCGTAGGCGACTCCCTTGGTAGCACGATGATCTTCTTACACGGGCGGCGCAGAACATGACCATTCTTCATGGCTACGTCCACCACTCGTACCACGCCGTCCTTCCCTGGGTAGGTCTTGGTTATTCTTCCTCGTGGCCAGACGTTCCGGGGCAAGTTTGAATCACCAATGATCACGATGTCGCCGACTGCGGGGGCGGAGCCTCGAGTGTGAGGCTCCCGCCGGTGATGGAGGAGGGGGAGGTATTCCTTCACCTACCTTCTCCAAAAGGTATCTGCGAGGTGTTGTGCGCGCTTCCACAGCTGGCGCACAGGGGTCTTCTGTTCCTCGAAGGTGCCCGGGGCTGGAACGTGGCTGTTGGCTCCCAGCAGTATGTGGTTGGGTGTCAGCGCTTCTTGTTCTTCCGGGTCGACTGTCACGTGGGTAAGCGGTCTCGAATTGACGATGTTTTCTGCTTCTACCAGCAGCGTGTAGAGTGTCTCGTCGCTGGGATGCTTCTCGTGCAGCGTTTTTTTCAATGATTCCTTCACGCTTCGTACTAGGCGCTCCCATGCCCCGCCCATGAAGGGAGCGGACGGGGGATGTAGCGCCAGGCGATACGACGTGCACTCGCTTCATGTTCTATGCTCTTCCATGCTTCTTTCAGCTCTTTTTCTGCAGCTTTAAAACAGGTAGCGTTGTCCGTCCAGAGCTCGGTCGGTTGCCCCCTTCTTGCTATGAATCTTCTTAGAGCGGCTACGGCGGAGTCGGCGCTCAGTGACGTCACCACTTCCAAGTGGACGGCTCTCATGGTGAGGCAAGTAAATAGAGCTACCCACCTTTTTTCTCGATGTCTTCCCACCGTTACTTCTATTGGTCCGAAGTAGTCTAGACCAGTGAAGGAGAACGGACGTGTGTGATGTGTGAGTCGCGCCGCCGGCAGGTCACCTGTAGCTGGCACCATCGGTTTTGCTCTTCTTATTTTACAGGTTAAGCAGCTTCTGATGACACCTTTCACTGTTGGGCGTATGCGCGTCACCCACATCCTTTGGCGGAGCTCGTTCACTGTTGTCTCTACTCCTCCGTGATGCATTTGTTCGTGTACGTGTTGTATGTACATTTTCGTGTATCGGTGACCGCCATCCAGTATAATCGGGTTGTTTGTTTCCCTACTTACTCCCTCTGCGGCTCCGATTCTTCCTTTGAGTTTTATTATCTCGTTTTCCATGTGTACACTCAGCGTCGCTAATCGATCTCCCGCCGCTGGCGTTTTGTTTTCTCTTATTCGCTTCTTCTCGTTAGCGTAGCAGTCATTTTGTACTTTACGTACCCATAACTCTTCGGCACGAGCTATATAGGATGCTTCAAGGATTATGTATTTTCGTGCTGTGCTGTTGGTTCTAGTCACAACGTTTTCACGTTGCCGGTGTGTGTTCCACCTTACATCGGCTTCTTGGTTTTTTCTTGTTCTCTTCTTAGTAACTGCTACTGTGTCCTTTCTTCTGCGACACAGGTCGATGAACTGTAGAGCTCGTCCTGTGGCGCGTATGAGCATATTCCATTTTTCTATGCGATTGATGTCCGGAAGGCTTTCCTCGACCGTGACGACTCGGGCTGCGAGACACTTTTCTTCCCCAGTAGTTATCTTTTCATCGTGTTTCTCCTCTCGAGGCCAGCAATCCTCTTCCTTGATGAGGAAATCGGGTCCGTGGAACCACCGGTGCGCGGCACCAAAATCTGTTGGTGTTGACCTGGTGGCGTCGTCGGCTACGTTTTCTTTCGTCGGTACCCAGCGCCACTCGTTGACTTTCGTCGTTTCCTCGATCTCGGCCAGTCGGTGAGCGACGAATGTTTTAAATGTTCGTGGCTCCGACCGTATCCAGGCCAGTACTGTGCGCGAATCACTCCAGTACGTCTTCTTTACGCCGTCAAGTTTTAGTTCTTTTTTCACTGTTTCCGCCAGGCGGGTGCCTAGCAGCGCCGCCTGGAGTTCGAGCCTGGGTACAGATGTAGGCTTCAATGGCGCTACTCTGCTCTTCGCTGCCACTAATGCTGCGTGTACCGTGCCGTCCTGGAGCTTCATGCGGAGGTACACTGCTGCTGCGTATGCTTCTTCACTCGCATCGACGAACGTGTGAAGTTGTTTTTCTTTCTTGCCCCGCCGATCATCGTAACAGCGGGGGATCCTCAAATTTTCTACTTTTTTCAGCTCTTCTGTCCACGATGACCACTTCGGTATGAGTTGTGAGGGTATGGGTTCATCCCATCCTGTTCCATATCGCCACGTTTCTTGCATAAATCTCTTTGCAGGCATCGTGAGGGGCGACAGAAGTCCCAATGGGTCGAACAGCGACATTACCACGCTAAGGGCTTCTCTCTTCGTCGGGACTCTGGATTCGTTCATGATGGCGGGCGGCATCTTATGCTGGTTGAGGTTGAATCGCAGCAGATCTTCTCTTGCTTCCCACCACATTCCCAGCGTTTTGTCGGCGCATTCTTCTCCCATAGGTATACCAGAAGGTTCTTGGTCGTTCTTAAAGTGTTGTCGTAGGGTTTCTGTGTTCGACGCCCAGCCGCGTAGCTCGAAGCCGGCGTGTCGGTGTATCAGGTCTACTTGCCTCGATACAGTGAGTGCTTCTTCTTCGTTCGCGAAGCTCGTTATGAAGTCGTCCATGCAATGGTTCTTAATGATCTCTTCTACTGCTTGCGGGTACTTTTCTGTAAACTTTTCTGCGTTCTTATTTTTTACGTACAGTGCTGTACATGGTGACGACGTCGCTCCGAATATAAGTGAAGTCATTTGATATTCTTGAGGTTTTTTCTCTAACGACTTCAAGCGTTTCATGGCGTCTTGATAGTTACACGGGATCGTTTCTGTTTCGTCCTTCCAGAGTAGTGCCGTTTCGTACCTGCCATCTAGCGTTTTCCTAGTTTCTTTCTTCAATATTTCCATCGCACGTTCTTCAGGATCGTTCTTCGGCTTCTTGGCTTCGATTCCGAGGGCTTCTAACTCGAAGAACTTCTTCATCATGTTTTCCATGTTCACTTGTTCTTTTTCTTCTGTTGCGGTTGTCGTGTGGCCGCAGAAAGCTATCGTCTTCATCTGAGATGATCGATAGCCGTGTAGCACCCAGCCTAGTCGCGTGTGCGATGCGACTGGTTGGTGTTTTCTTCCTGTACGTACCTCGAGTGCTATTAACAGTTCCCAGTTGTCCTGTCCTATTAGAATTCTGGGTCGCGCGCTGTCGTACGTCAGTTGGTCTTTGATGTCTTCTAAATGTGCGCAGTCTCTTAAATCTTCTTTCTGTATTTTCTGCTTGGTAGACAGTAGTTTTGGTACTGTTCTTGCGCTGCCAACGGCGTATTCTTGTCTGCTGTTTTTTCCTCGTATTCTGAATTCTACCTTTTTGCAATTTTCGTACTTCATTGTCTCGTTGAGGCCTTGTATCCAAATGTTCTGCTGTGGTCCGTCCAGTTCCAGGAGATCAGCTAGGCCTTCGTCCATGAGGGTCACTGTGCTACCGTCGTCCATGAGGGCGTAGGTGTCGATTCGGGTGCTGTTCTTACCGATGATAGTGACTGGAGCAATCTTCAGGTATGCTTGCCTATCTCTCGCGAAGCTCACTACTTCAACCGAAGCCGGACTTTCTTCTGCTTCTTGCTGCTGCGGCGGTGGCTGTTGTGTTGCTGGCGGCTTGTTGTGATGTAGTAAGCGATGGTGTGCTAAGTTGCATCCGCTTATGCCGCATCTTCTGGCGCCGCAGCCTCCTCGACGATGTGTACTTTTCAGGCACTGGTAGCAGAGGCGGTTTCTCTTGGCGATCTCCCACCTTTCGTTGACCGAGGCGTGCATGAACCGTCTGCACTCGGTCACGTAGTGCTCTTGGCGACAGCTAGGGCATTGTCGTTTGGTACTTACGTCGGCAGCAGTGGAGTAGGTTCGTTCTATTCTTCTCTTTTGTGGCCTCTCGTGATAGTTGTCTATTTCTTCAGGTAGTGCGTATGCGCCGCACTTATCTGCTTCTTCGTTCAGGAACGCTGATATTTTCTTCAGGTCTGATGCATCTTCTTTGTTGTTCTTTGCTGCGTAGTCGTACCATTTGTTCCTTAATATGGGCGACAGTTTTTCCACCATGTGTTTCACCAGTTCTGGGTTAAACATGTAATGTACCTTTTTCAGAGCTTCCAGAGTAGCGACCACGTTCGCTACCTTGTTGGCGAATATGCATAGTTCACGAGGACTGTCGCTCAGCTTGCCTAGTGTTTTGATTTTCTGTATCTCGTTTGCAGCGAGTGTGTCGGGGCGGCCGAATCTTCTTTCTAGGGCTTCCATTATCAACCGTGGATCTGGCTGACTTATCAGGAGGCTGTTGACTGCTTCCAATGCCGCTCCCTTGATGCTTCTTCTTATTCTTGAAATATTTTCTGTGTCTGAGAACATACCTTCTGTTTCGTGATATGCTGCTCTGTACCCGAGCCATCCCGTTGAGTGTCCAGCGAACGGGGGTAGCTCTTGGAGGAACTTGGGCGCGTCTCTTGTCATGCGGACAGCTTGGGTGAGTGCTGCCGCCAGTGACGCTATTTCGCTCGTTTTTCTTTCTTTTCTGTGTTCCGGTTCCTCTTCTATTTTCCTTAAATTTTCTTCCTTATCCTTTTTCTTTTCTTCATTTTCTTTCTTCTTTTTACTTTCTTCTTTTTTCTTTTCTTCTTCGGCTGACGAAATTGTGTTCTGTTCGTGCAGCCACTCTTCCACCTTGTCCGTTTCATTTTCTTTTTCTTCTTCCTCCGAGACCATTACGCGTTCTCTGGCGAGTCTGGCCTCGGCGAGTGCGAGGGATGCACGTACCTCTTGTAGTTTCAATTCTGCCAGCTTTTCTTCTGCTTCTAGTATACTTTTTCTTCCTTTTTTCTTCTGAAGCGCACGCTTTTTTCTCTGCGTGTCCTCTTCATTCCTTATTGTCTCTTCGCTGGCAGAGGTTTCTTCCGTGGAGGTTCGTTCCGTCGCGGTTTCGGACGTTGCGGTGGTAGAGCTTGTGTTTTCTTCTTCTTCTGCAGGTGGAGCCGCGGCGAGTGCTTGTGCAGCGCTCCGCGTTATGACTGCAGGAGGATTCGCTCGCTCTGTTCCGTCTGCGATGCTCGATGGCTTCGATCTTGACATTTTCTCTTCTTTTACTTCTGTCCGCGCTGATTCTTCTTTCTTCAGGAGAGATGGATTCAAGCAGGAATCCGGCTCGAAGTGGACCAGACAATGTGGGGCACCGTCCGCTGGATAGCAGACGAGCCTAGATTGCCAAGGACAGGTTTGTGAATCAAGGGTGAAGCCGGGATGGTGATATTAAGGTGTGAAAGGTGAAGGGTGAGAGGTAAAGGGTGAAAGGTGAAAGGTGCAGGGTGAGGGGTAATGGAAACACTATTTTTCTTCTTACCGTTGTTCAGTACTCTAAGTACTAAGTTAATCACTATCATTTTACATTAACATAATTTACAAGTTATATTCATTTTTTTACCATTTATTCGTTCATCGTGCACAACGAGTACAAAGCCTGTTACCCCGAGACTACCCAGAGAGATTGCAATTTTGTCAAACGATGTTGCAGAGATACACAGATGATCCGCGATTCTTTGAAAAAATTCTGTGGTCTGACGAATCCACGTTTAAAAAAGATGGTTACATGAACCTCCATAATTTGCACGAATGGCACGTGGATAATCCACATTTGATGCGGGAAGACAGATCGCAGTACCGGTTTAAGGTGAACATGTGGACGGGAATTTTGAATGGTACTGTTATTGGTCCATTTAAGCTACCGGAGAACTTAACTGCCGAGGTTTATTTGGACTTCTTACAGAACCAATTACCAGATTTGTTGGAAGAAGTGCCACTAAACATTTACGGCAGCATGTGGTACCAACAAGATGGCTGCCCAGCACATTACGCTCGCACAGTACGAGAGTTTCTCGACCGAGAATACCCCGATAGGTGGATTGGGCGGGGTGGTACAATTTCGTGGCCTGCCCGTTCACCTGATTTAAATCCCATTGATTTCTTTTATTGGGGAACAATAAAAGAAAAAGTGTACTCTAAACCAATTCGAGATTTAGCCGAGCTGCGCCAAAAAATTACAGAAGCTGCTGAACACATTAATTCAAGAAGATACGCCTTATTACGCGATCATTTTTAAGAAGATGTAGGGCTTGCATTAGAGCTGAAGGCAAACAGTTCGAACATTTGCTGTAAATCTTTGTAAATTAAAGTAATAACTGAAGAAATCCATTGACTGACTTTTATTTCGAACTTGCACCTAAAACTAACTAATTACATACTTGATAACAAGGTGGCGTCTGTTCTGTATCTCAACCACTCACATTTTCAAAAGAGCGTTGTATTCATACCTGAAAATTGAAGTCTTCAAAATGCCTACACTGCAATACAATTTTTTTTTAATAAAAAAGCACCCGCACTTAGCGTCACTGTCTGTCTCGCTCACTCTAGACAAGATGACGTCACTCATCGTCGTCACATAACAACTTAATACCAACATTTTAAAAATTTAAACAGAGTTGGCCTAACATCCGGTTCCGTTAAAAAAATTTTTTTTTCCTCAACAAAGAAGTAATCCAGCAAGTATCATACCATTTTGGAATCCAGATTAAATGCGCCATCTTTTAAAGTTACTTGCCAAAATACTGTAGTAATTTTTTTTTACAGTACAGACGATTAAAGTTGGGTGTAGTAATTATTTTGAATTTAATCTTGGGAAAAACACACCATTTTATTGAAAACTGAGGCAGGTATGTTTAAATTATGAATTGTGATTTACAGAAGGGTTAGTCATGACTACAATACCGAAAAAAAAATCACAAAAAAGTAATATTTGTAGTCTTAGGACATGAAAGACCATCACAGGGTGTCAGTTTTTCCGATATTTTTAAAAGTCCTTATAATGTGAAAAATACATGACAAAGATTTTTTTTCACATTTTTCTCATAACTGTCATGACTTGGCCTATCACCCGTTTTCGGTTTATCGTTGATTTTTGGGACACCCTGTATACCTACAGCCATACGGCGTTTTCTGACTAACGTTTTTTTTTTTAATTAAATTAGAAGTTTTGTTAAAATATAACAATTACACAATTTCTAAACACAATGCTTGTCTTATCATTAAAGTCAATTTGTTCATAAATAATAACTTGTACCTTATGTGGAGTACCATCATTGAAATACACTGGTCAATTTACTTTTCTTTTTGGGCCTAGATAACTTGGCATCCTGCAGCCACAATATCCAGTTCTCTTCTAATATTCTATTGTCCAACAAGTAGTGTTGATAGTTGGTGAAAGGCCATTGTCATCGGAAAAATATACTCCCAACTATTGTTGCGGTAGGTATCTGAAAACAAAAATGTGATTAGACAAATGAAATAGAAATCGCGGGATGGAGAGGATCACCACTTCTGATGTCAAAAGGGGAAAGAAAATATAATAAAATGAAAGAAAGCTAAAATATGATAAAGTAGAATGGCCAAAAGTTAACTGTAAAAATATATTAAAGTGTAGATTCAAAATTCAAAGTAAAACGCTAAACCAATGTATTTATAAGTTTTATTGTATCACACTACTTATATTTTAATTACAAGAAATTAAGACAATTGGCAACTTAAACAGCTTTGTAATATTTTTACTGTACTAGGAATAGAATTTAAACAATAAATAATAAACTATGGAATAAAATATAATAGTTGTATTTAACAACCTGGTAATTTACTTTTTATTTTAAAGTACCAATGACATGATACTTTAGCAAATTAGAATATTTTTACAATATACCAATAATTTATCATCAAAATATATTAAGGCGAATGGTCAAGCAAAATGCGTTTTTCACGACTTTTAGGCTATGTTTTTCAGCTAAATTACAGACTGGGGAAATAAAGAAATTTTGTGTAATTATAAAGTGTATCTTGAAGTATATTGTTGTTGTCGATTTTTTTGATGATCTTTACTCAGTAATCAGAAATACATTTTAGAAAATGCTATGACTCGCGTAAAATGAATATTTTAGGATGGATTTATTTTTGGTTTGGCTTATCCGTTTATAATGAATCTTTGCATGCATGCTTCTTTACTTTGTATCTTGGTGTTCATTGTCGATTTGTAACAAATACTATTGCAAAATAGAAGTTATATCATAAAAGGTCTTTGGTGCCTACTGTAAATCAAACACCACTAGTAAAGTATTTGCTCACAACATTTAATCAGGCGTTTAGTTATGGAATGCAACGTTGCCAGTTCGATGCAAGTCATGCAACCCATGTACAATGCAGCGTTGCCGTTCCGCACGGCGCGCACAGTAATTAGGCAGATAAGAGTAATACAATCTCGCGTGGTCTTGTTTTGACTTGACAAATGACAATTGACATTACCGGCTTGTATAAATTTTATATTCTTAGATTATTAATTGGTCTCAGCGAAAGGGACCAATTATTAATCTATGTTTATATTATAGTTTGCACATGTTGTGTGATTACGGTTCGACTTTGAAACAAACATAGGTAATAAAAGTATTCCGAAACAAAGTAGGTAACAAACGATTATTGAAGTTGCTATATAAAAAAAGAACTCGTGTTGCAAATCAGACAAAAGCAAAAGAAGCCAAAGCAAATGATATTGAAAAGTAAGTAGGTACCTATCTAATTATAAAATAGACATATTTTTTGTTATTGTACCTATAATGTAAAGAATTTCCCGCGGTCCCATAGACTTAAAATTAGATATGAAGCTGTATTCATGGTGACGATAGGTTCTATTAGGAGTTGGTCGCTATTGAGTTAATAGGTACCTACTTTTAAGTCTATGGAACCGCGAAAAGTCCCCAAAAGATCCCAAGATTCCGCCTGTACAGAAAAGATAAAAATTATGATGATCATCAGATGCATAATTTACAATTATAGTCTACAGACAGTGTCATTGTAATGTAAATGTTTATCATACAGAATACTTATCACAGAGACATCAAACAATTACTCTTTACTGCTACACTATTATACAGTTAAACCTACAGTTATACATAATGTTAAAAAAATTGCTTGCCATGGAAATATGCCATAGCTCTGAAGCTATTAACCTGAGTTCATTAACAATAAAGGAAGCCGTAAAAAATATTAAAAAACCATGTCTTTAGTCAACAAAATATTGGCTCCTACTGCGTGTAAAGTGATTCGTGATTTTGCCTTTACAGTTCATTGACTTGGGTTTTTTTGTTATTAAAAAAATAAAAAATGGCATTAAAAATAAATATTGCTGTATTTGTGTCCTAGCTCAGAACAAGGGTAAAGAGGCAAAAGATCACACATGCTACAAAAATTATTCTGGTAATTTACTAGCTTTTTTTTGACTCGTAGTACCCTTTATTTCCCTGTTTTCTACGTGTATTAGGTACTATTATATTACTCTGACTGAGGTATAACTAATAGTTATACTATTTCATAATTAATAATAAATCAAAACTAAATTTAGTTTTTTCTTTTAGGAGCGTCTACAGGAATATAGTCTGAGATCTTGGTGCAAGGGTTTAAAAAAAGTATAGAAATGCGCGTTAAATATCGGACGGGGACGCCAGCACGTATTCAAAAATAATCCAATCTAGACCTTATGAAAATTATACCCTTGAAAAAGTAGAATGCCGGAATCATTTACTTACAAATTTTTGTAATAAATTTTTAGCATTAAGTACAGATACAAAGTATTCTTTGAAA
This sequence comes from Celastrina argiolus, assembly GCA_905187575.2. NCBI lineage: Eukaryota > Metazoa > Arthropoda > Insecta > Lepidoptera > Lycaenidae > Celastrina > Celastrina argiolus. Next base: position 183,143 of record LR994591.1, on the reverse strand, counting down.
TACAGAAAAAACATAACAAAATGAAGAATATTAGGTACCAGAAAAGTATCATTCAGTACTCAAAAACCTTTATCCGTTCTGCATAAATCAATTGTTGGAAAAAGTCCACGCAACGAAATTAAACGGAACGAAGAAAAACTAATGAAGAGTCGGAAACTGACTCAGAAATATTTAGAGGAGATTGACCCAAGGTGGAACAAACTATGGGGAAAATTGCTCAAAACTGGATATGGCTGAAGATATTATGCTGGAGAATTCAAAAAGAGTATTTTTACAGAATTTAGAGAGAAACGCCGAGGAAAGACAGAAAAAAAAGCTGAAAGACTTCTATATGGATTGCATACTACCAGAATTAGTGGATCCTAGATATCTGAGAAATATACCCATTAGAGACCCACAGTATATAACAGAGGCTGTCAACAAAAAAATAAAAAAAGTCTAAAAAAAGAAAGTCAGCCCCCTACCATTCAAGCCAACAAGTCCCATTGCCAACAAGGAAAAAAAATAACTTCAAAAATAATAAACAAATCTATTTAAATTAATATATTTTTTTTAACATCCTGTATGAATCATCGATAGACAAAAGTTCCCTGTGTAAGAAGTAAACTGTAAAAAATTAAACAAAATGTATATAATATAACGGGTATAAAAAAAGAGCAGTCACTATAACTTTGGGATGTGATTATAGGACCTCGACTGATTCTAGAAACTTAATTTTTTGTAAAAAAAAATTTTTTTTGCTATTTATTTTAGTCGCAAGGCTAAACTGTTTGGAACTACGTTCTGCATTAAATAATTAAATTTTATAATTTTTGCCCTAGTACGTAATGAACGTCTTACGCGTGCTATAGACCTCTCAGCGTAATCAGCTGATCGCTGTGTTGTGCACATTGTAGATTGCCTATTGAAAATTTTTAAAACAGTGGATTAAAAGCAAATGACTAGTAGCAATGCATATATCTCTTGCCTGGTTATTCCCCCACGAAGTTATAGTGACTGCTCTTTTTACACCCTGTATATATATAAAGAGTGTAAAAAGAGCAGTCACTATAACTGTGGGATATGATTATATTACCTTTTCTCATTCTAGAAATGTATTTTTTTTTAATAAAAAAAAAATTGGCTTTATTATAATTTTTGCGACAAAAAAATAAGAAATGGTAAAAAAAAATATTTTTTTTTGTTTTTGACACAAAAAAAATACATTTCCGAAATGAGGAAAGGTAGTATAATCGTATCTGAAAGTTATAGTGACTGCTATTTTTACACGCTGTATATACATATATAATATATGTATGTATACAGGGTGTAAAAAGTGCAGTCACTATAACTTTGGGATAGGATTATAGGACCTTGACTGATTCTAGAAATGAATTATTTTCATTATTTATTTTTTGAAAAAAAAATTTTTTTTTCGCAATTTATTATTTAGTCGCAAGGCTGAACTGTTTGGAACAACGTTCTGGATTAAATTCTTAAATTTTATAATTTTTTCTTTAGTACGTAATGAACGTCTTACGCGTGCTATTGACCTCTCAGCGTAATCAGCTGATCGCTGTGTTGTGCACGTTGTACATTGCCTATTGAATTTTTTTTTATTTTTAAAACAGTGGATTAAAAGCAAATGACTAGTACGAATGGATATGTATCTGGCCTAGTTATTACCCCACGAAGTTATAGTGACTGCTCTTTTTACACCCTGTATATATATATATATACAGGGTGACCTGAAATTCGATACATTCCTTTGAAAGACAGAAAGTAGACCTCATGTACAGTAATATTTTTCATGACATCCCCTATCCGAAAGTTGATATTTACAAAGTTATTGAAATTTCAATTTTTTTTTCTTTTTTTTCGACTTTTTGACTTTGACATGACGTATTTTTAAAAATGTTTGTCTTTTTAGTGATTTTTTTATGCATTTTAACCGTCAATGAGTCAAATAATATTTTTAAGGAATAAATAGGGACAAACTAAGCGAGAATTTTTCAATATGAGACATGAAACTGAATTTTCTCTTAAGAAAAATGCACATATTTCTTAAAAACAGGTCATTTTCTTTAAAAAAATGTATGCTACAATACGTACAAATATTCTAAATAACTTCCTTATCTCATTAGCTTTCCGAAAAGGTGCAAATGTCTAGATAAAAATATGAACATGTAATAAACAAAGACAAAACAATCATCAGGTAACGTTATCTCAAGAATTACTCTACCTGAGGCGACCTTTTTTTTCAATTGTTTCCTTTGTTCAAACTTTGGAATGTTTCAGGTACTTACGTCGCGGCCCTTTGTCAATGAGTTACCGACTGGCTTAGAGAGCAAATTAAATAGCTTATATTAGTTTTAAGTCAACTATTGCCGTGTACGGACGTATTGTTGCTTTAAACTACACCCTTACTTCTACTTGTGATTTTTTTGTTTCGCGATGGCTGCTTTTGAGTACGATGAATACGCTGACATCTTGTTTTGTTACGGACTTTGTAGTAGTAATGCTGCTGCTGCACGAAGAACATACGTTGAACGTTTTCCGAATCGACGAGTGCCAAACGTTAGAGTGTTTTCAACAACATTTCGACGAATTCGGGAAAGCGGCCGTGTTGATAGAAGACGTGGCGATTCAGGCAGACCTCGTTTGTATGCTCCAGAAGAAGAAGAAGAAATTTTAACACTTTTTCAAAATGATCCTTCTATTTCTACAAGAGCAGCAGCTAGAAGACTTGGATTGAGTCAATGGAAGGTGTGGTTTACAGTACACACAGCGCGTCTACATCCATTTCACTACACACCTGTCCAAGCGCTGGAAGAGGGAGACCCGGTTAGAAGAATGGAATTCTGCCGTTTTATGATAAATGCAGACATGGAGGATCGCAATTTCTTCTCAAGAATATTGTGGACGGATGAATCGAAATTTGACCGTGACGGGATAAACAATTTCCACAACACACATTACAGGATGAAAAAAGAAAGGGCCCATCAAACCAGATTCAGTCTAAATGTCTGGATGGGTATAATTAATAATAATTTAGTTGGACCTCATTTTTTGCCTCAAAATTTAAATGGTGAAATGTATGAACATTTCCTAAGAGAGGAGATTACTGGTTTAATGGAAGATGTGCCAATAGAAACTCGTCGTAATATGATTTTCCAGCATGATGGTTGCCCGGCCCACTTCCGCCTCGGCGTACGCCAGTGGCTGGACCAAACTTACCCACATCGCTGGATAGGTCGAGGCGGGCCAATTCCTTGGCCAGCACGGTGTCCCGATTTGACCCCGTGTGATTTTTATCTTTGGGGTCATATGAAGGCTTTGGTGTATACTTCACTCATAACTAATGTAGAGGAGCTCAGAAGCCGCATAACAAATGCAGCAGAAGAAATCAAAACTAGTCTTACTACCAGAATAATCAAAACAGAGGTACGGAGAAGACTACGGGCCTGTATCAGAAACAGAGGCTCACATTTTAAACAAGACCTAAAATAAAATATTTATTATTAAATTTAATTAACCATTGATGTTTTTTAAACACAATAAACGTAATTAAATTCAAGTTTTTCCTTTTATTTTAACCTTATCGCAAATAAATAGATTTAGACATTATTTCATTTTACTTCTATGTTTACTACAACGTCATATTTTTATGTAGACATTTGCACCTTTTTGGAAAGCTAATGAGATAAGGAAGTTATTTAGAATATTTGTACGCATTGTATCATACATTTTTTTAAAGAAAATTACCTGTTTTTAAGAAATATGTGCATTTTTCTTAAGAGAAAATTCAGTTTCATGTCTCATATTGAAAAATTCTCGCTTAGTTTGTCCATATTTATTCCTTAAAAATATTATTTGACTCATTGACGGTTAAAATACATAAAAAGATCACTAAATAGACAAACATTTTTAAAAATATGTCATGTCAAAGTCAAAAAGTCGAAAAAAAAGAAAAAAAAATTGAAATTTCAATAACTTTGTAAATATCATCTTTCGGATAGGGGATGTCATGAAAAATATTACTGTACATGAGGTCTACTTTCTGTCTTTCAAAGGAATGTATCGAATTTTAGGTCACCCTGTATATATATATATATATATATATTTAAATCTCAGACGGCTTCGTGCGTCTTTTCAAACTCGATACTTATTGCATCTCCCACTTCTAGTACGATTTAAAAGTGTCTGCGAGTGAATATTGTTATTTTATTTGCTTAATATGAACTTGGTCGTAATTATATTACATTTAAACACGGTATGCTGATATTCGATTTCAAATAATTCTCGGTCACTTTTGACGACCTCTCACACTGGTACTTATGTAGCACACTGTATATTTTCGTATATTATCGTATATAACTCGTCTTTTTTGACGTCCACTCATACTGGTACTTATGTAGCACACTGTATATTATCGTATATAACTCGTCTTTTTTGACGTCCACTCATACTGGTACTTATGAAGCACACTGTATATTATCGTATATTGTCGTATATAACTCGTCACTTTTGAGGTCCACTCATACTGGTACTTATGTAGCACACTGTATATTATCGTATATTATCGTAAATAACTCGTCACTTTTGAGGTCCACTCATACTGGTACTTATGTAGCACACAGTATATTATCGTATATAACTCGTGCATAGTACTATTCTTAGTACGACCATTCAGCGTGGTAATCAAGTGGTGTGCGTATATTATCATATATGCCTTGTGCATTGTGCTTTCTTGCTACGTCCTTTTTTAACCGTAATCATATGGCACATTATATATTTTCATTGATATATCCCACCGATTCTTCCTTTCTGTCAGCTAAATTAACTTAAAAACCACAACATTACTGTAGACCATTGCGTGTTATTTTTATTTAATATTTGGTTAGTCTGTTAGATCAGCTGTATGCCGTTCTGCACGCAATTTATTTTCTATCTTAACCTAGCATTCATAGACTGCGAAACAACATTTAACCGCGTGCCCCGTAAACAAGATTTTAGAGCAAGAGCTAGAAGTCTAGGTCGCAGATCAGGACATGACAGTAAGCACATGTAGGTAGCTGTAGTATCTAGAGATTGCTTTCGTACAGGTACGGCCGAGCGGCAAGAGATGAGAGTAAGTACATGTAGGTAGCTGCAGTATCTAGAGATTGCTTTCGTACAGGTACTAGGCGGAGCGGCAAGATATGAGAGTAAGTACATGTAGGTAGCTGTAGTATCTAGAGATTGCTTTCGTACAGGTACTAGGCCGAGCGGCAAGAGATGAGAGTAAGTACATGTAGGTAGCTGTAGTATCTAGAGATTGCTTTCGTACAGGTACGGCCGAGCGGCAAGAGATGAGAGTAAGTACATGTAGGTAGCTGTAGTATCTAGAGATTGCTTTCGTACAGGTACTAGGCGGAGCGGCAAGATATGAGAGTAAGTACATGTAGGTAGCTGTAGTATCTAGACATTGCTTTTGTACAGGTACTAGGCCGAGTGGCAAGAGATGAGAGTAAGTACATGTAGGTAGCTGTAGTATCTAGAGATTGCTTTTGTACAGGTACTAGGTGGAGCGGCAAGATATGAGAGTATGTACATGTAGGTAGCTGTAGTATCTAGAGATTGCTTTTGTACAGGTACTAGGCGGAGCGGCAAGACATGAGAGTAGGTACATGTACGTAGCTGTAGTATCTAGAGATTGCTTTCGTACAGGTACTAGGCGGAGCGGCAAGATATGAAAGTAAGTACATGTAGGTAGCTGTAGTATCTAGAGATTGCTTTTGTACAGGTACTAGGCGGAGCGGCAAGACATGAGAGTAGGTACATGTACGTAGCTGTAGTATCTAGAGATTGCTTTCGTACAGGTACTAGGCGGAGCGGCAAGATATGAAAGTAAGTACATGTAGGTAGCTGTAGTATCTAGAGATTGCTTTCGTACAGGTACTAGGCGGAGCGGCAAGATATGAGAGTAAGTACATGTAGGTAGCTGTAGTATCTAGAGATTGCTTTCGTACAGGTACTAGGCGGAGCGGCAAGATATGAGAGTAAGTACATGTAGGTAGCTGTAGTATCTAGAGATTGCTTTCGTACAGGTACTAGGCGGAGCGGCAAGATATGAGAGTAAGTACATGTAGGTAGCTGTAGTATCTAGAGATTGCTTTTGTACAGGTACTAGGCCGAGCGGCAAGAGATGAGAGTAAGTACATGTAGGTAGCTGTAGTATCTAGAGATTGCTTTTGTACAGGTACTAGGCGGAGCGGCAAGATATGAAGCGATAGTGTGCGCTTCACCTGCTTGTGCAATACGATAGCTAACTAAATATGATGCCTCCGTGGCCTTTTCATTGATAGTTTGTGTTACATGCATCATTTTTTTTTGAATTTCCAGTAACTGTTCTTTTCTGCGAACAAAAAATTCTTTATTCTTGTCTCTAGACTCGGGGTGTACAGTTTCTAAATATCGGCAATTTGGCAGGTGCTATGGAATAGGTGCTATAGCTATATATAACTTAGAGCGGAGTTACGAATGTTCCTTTCAGCTGATACTTCTTTTAATTTGAAAGACCGTTTGTATGATAGAACTTGGTTGTTCCGATTGTCTTTTATGGCGGATATCTTTCAAAAACTAAACGAATTGAATTTATCATTGCAAGGTAAACAGACAACAGTGTTCCAGGCCTATAACAAAATATCTGCCTTCAAAAGAAAATTAGATTTTTGGATTGTTTGCGTTGATAAGAGAGAAATAGAAAGCTTTACGTTACTCAGTGAGTTTGTTAGCGATAACGACTCAGAAATGTTTCAAGATGATATGTTTAAAGAATTGGTCCAATATCTCACTTCGATGCGCGCATCTTTTGAAAAGTATTTTCCCGAAGAACAGAATACAAAAATAAAACTGAATTCATGGATTCATAATACTTTTTTACCCAACTTGCAAAAGCCCGAAAGTATTTCAAACGAGATATATGAATCTCTTTTAGAAATGTCATCAGACATAAGTATGGAGTCACTGTTCAAAACGATGCCTCTCAAAGATTTTTGTGCAGAATTCGTAATGAATATCCAATGCTTGGCAAAATGGCTCTGAATATTCTTCTCCCGTTCCCAACAACATATTTGTGCGAAACAGGATTCTCAACGTATGCAGTAACGAAAACAAAATATCGCAATAGACTGGACGCCGAACCTGATATGAGACTGGAACTGTCTTTTATCAAACCTGACATCAACCAATTAATGAAAAATAAAAAACAGTTTCATACCTCCCATTAGTTAGATTTTTTCTTTTTTAATATCTTGTAATAATGTACTTGCCATGTCGCATGTTAAAGTAAGTAATAATTAGTAACTGTTACATTATACATACTTTTATTATCTTTATTAATAAAGAATACACTTTTAAAAACTATTATTTTATTGTAGGGTTCCGTCAAGTATTTTGCTTTCCAAAAGGGTTCCGGAACCAAAAAAATTTTGAGAACCGCTGGTTTAACATATAATAACAGTTTTTTTTATTTCTAATTGAGCAAAACGACAAAAAAAAAACTTAGAAAATAATAATCAGTCTTATAAAATCGCATACACTGCAGCGTCGTCACGGCGCCCGGCCGGCTAATAACTGTCGAGATACTGAAAATAAAACATTACCACACAACTTACTCTCACCCCGCACCTTGAGCGGCCTCTCATCGATGCTGATTTGTTTCTTTTGGCGGACGCAATTAAATCCATCCTTTATATTGATTAAAACATAAAATATTTGTGATATATACGGTACCTAACCTTGAGCGGCCTCTGATCTCTGACGATTTGTTTCTTTTGGCGGACGCAATTAAATCTATCCTTTATATTGATTAAAACATAAAATATTTGTGATATATACGGTACCTAACCTTGAGGGGCCTCACATCTCTGACGATTTGTTTCTTTTGGCGGACGCAATTAAATCCATCCTTTATATTGATTAAAACATAAAATATTTGTGATATATACGGTACCTAACCTTGAGCGGCCTCACATCTCTGACGATTTGTTTCTTTTGGCGGACGCAATTAAATCCATCCTTTATATTGATTAAAACATAAAATATTTGTGATATATACGGTACCTAACCTTGAGCGGCCTCTGATCTCTGACGAATTGTTTCTTTTGGCGGACGCAATTAAATCCATCCTTTATATTGATTAAAACATAAAATATTTGTGATATATACGGTACCTAACCTTGAGCGGCCTCTGATCTCTGACGATTTGTTTCTTTTGGCGGACGCAATTAAATCCATCCTTTATATTGATTAAAACATAAAATATTTGTGATATATACGGTACCTAACCTTGAGGGGCCTCACATCTCTGACGATTTGTTTCTTTTGGCGGACGCAATTAAATCCATCCTTTATATTGATTAAAACATAAAATATTTGTGATATATACGGTACCTAACCTTGAGCGGCCTCTGATCTCTGACGAATTGTTTCTTTTGGCGGACGCAATTAAATCCATCCTTTATATTGATTAAAACATAAAATATTTGTGATATATACGGTACCTAACCTTGAGCGGCCTCTGATCTCTGACGATTTGTTTCTTTTGGCGGACGCAATTAAATCCATCCTTTATATTGATTAAAACATAAAATATTTGTGATATATACGGTACCTAACCTTGAGGGGCCTCACATCTCTGACGATTTGTTTCTTTTGGCGGACGCAATTAAATCCATCCTTTATATTGATTAAAACATAAAATATTTGTGATATATACGGTACCTAACCTTGAGGGGCCTCACATCTCTGACGATTTGTTTCTTTTGGCGGACGCAATTAAATCCATCCTTTATATTGATTAAAACATAAAATATTTGTGATATATACGGTACCTAACCTTGAGGGGCCTCACATCTCTGACGATTTGTTTCTTTTGGCGGACGCAATTAAATCCATCCTTTATATTGATTAAAACATAAAATATTTGTGATATATACGGTACCTAACCTTGAGGGGCCTCACATCTCTGACGATTTGTTTCTTTTGGCGGACGCAATTAAATCCATCCTTTATATTGATTAAAACATAAAATATTTGTGATATATACGGTACCTAACCTTGAGCGGCCTCTGATCTCTGACGAATTGTTTCTTTTGGCGGACGCAATTAAATCCATCCTTTATATTGATTAAAACATAAAATATTTGTGATATATACGGTACCTAACCTTGAGCGGCCTCTGATCTCTGACGATTTGTTTCTTTTGGCGGACGCAATTAAATCCATCCTTTATATTGATTAAAACATAAAATATTTGTGATATATACGGTACCTAACCTTGAGGGGCCTCACATCTCTGACGATTTGTTTCTTTTGGCGGACGCAATTAAATCCATCCTTTATATTGATTAAAACATAAAATATTTGTGATATATACGGTACCTAACCTTGAGGGGCCTCACATCTCTGACGATTTGTTTCTTTTGGCGGACGCAATTAAATCCATCCTTTATATTGATTAAAACATAAAATATTTGTGATATATACGGTACCTAACATTGAGCGGCCTCTGATCTCTGACGATTTGTTTCTTTTGGCGGACGCAATTAAATCCATCCTTTATATTGATTAAAACATAAAATATTTGTGATATATACGGTACCTAACCTTGAGGGGCCTCACATCTCTGACGATTTGTTTCTTTTGGCGGACGCAATTAAATCCATCCTTTATATTGATTAAAACATAAAATATTTGTGATATATACGGTACCTAACCTTGAGCGGCCTCTGATCTCTGACGATTTCTTTCTTTTGGCGGACGCAATTAAATCCATCCTTTATATTGATTAAAACTTAAAATATTTGTGATATATACGGTACCTAACCTTGAGAGGCCTCACATCTCTGCCGATTTGTTTATTTGGCGGATGCAATTAAATCCATCATTAATATTGATTAAAATTAAAAAAAAAACTGATATTCGGTATCATCAAACGCGGAGAATTGAACAGTGACAAAATCGCGTATACAATATACGCCGCACAAAGCGACCTCGCGGTGCGTGCGGCAAGTCGCTGAACTAAATTATGCGCCGGATTTTATTCCCGAAGCAAAAATACGTCCATGCCAAAATTTTTACCAGACACTGGTACAGTAATATGACGGCTACAGAAAAAAAATCAGGGCTCGTCAATCTTGCGTCCGTATACAGGACGCAGTAAATCGGGTAGACGCATGATGGTCGGTAAAAGCCGCCATGTTCGACGCAGCATAGGTAGTGGGATCTATATATATATATATATATATATATATATATATATAGGAGATAACTATGTACATTGTTCATAGTACATGTTATTTGTAACATTTAAATATATTGTTTCTAGCAATATCCTATATATATATCGCTGGTTTGCGAGAATATAGACGTAATTCAAAATTCTGTCAAATTGAGTTCTGTATGCCAATCAATCATAAATATTTGATATTTTATCGTGAACAGAGACGCAACGCCAATTCTGCGCCAGCTTTCGTTAAAAAGAGACAGCGTCGTTATACAATTGAGACAAAACACTCGGGACGTAATCAGAAACAAAGGCTCAACTCAGATGAGCCAATGAAAATAGAGTCAACGCACGCTCGATTCTCGAAAATACTGACGTATTTACAGTTTGGTTGCAACAATCGTTGATTTTTTTTCAAGAATAGTGACACATTTAGTGATCGGTCGTAGTTCCTGATAAAAGTAAGTATCATTTTATGTCTCTTTTTTATTTACGCCTGTATTCTTGAATAAATATGAGTGATTGCTTATAATATTGTATATTATACCGACTTAATTTTAACTTAAGTCTATATTCACGAAAAACAAATTGAATTTATTTAGTCGTAAATAAGAAACGACCTTATTTTTTAATAACGTCGGTATGCTTTTGCTTTGTATTACGATATACGTTTCTGTTCAAGGAATTTTGGGAGAGAAATATTAAGTTGGTTTTCTACATGGTACTGATTGATTATTAATAATTTACTCTATGTAATTTTATTACAAAAATGTAGAGTGTTTCTATTACATAACGGCTTGTTCCTATGGAAGAAACCCTCTGAAATAACTGTTGCTTTTGGTATTTATACTGTTAATAAGAATGTAATAATAAATATTTATTAATTTTCTTGTAATAATGCAGAAGAAAATGAATTGATTTTGCGACAAAGATCACCATCTATATCATCATCATCTTCTTCGACTTTTAGCTCTTCTTCTTTAACTTCTAATTATTCATCTTCCTCCAGCAATAGAAAAACAGAAGAATGTAATAAAGAATCCAATAACATGATAAATTTAAATGAGAAAAGACTCCACGGTCATAGCTTAAAACCAAAGAAAATAAGGTAAGTATAGAGTCAGTAAATGATAATAATAATATTATGAAAGATGTGACTGCGGTGGAAAGTAAGTAATTCACAAATAGAAAGTAAACCAAAAGCTATTGAATTGACCAATACCAGTGCTGAAAGAGAAGACGCAAAGGAAGAAAGAGATTTTTCATCGGATGATAGCATCGCAGATCCTAATTATCACATTGAAAATAATGGTTTATCGTCAGATTCGGATGAAATAGAAGAATAGAAATCTAAGTAAAATATATGATTTATTTTACTTAGATTTCATTTAATTTTTAAGAATTAATGTTCCTGTTTTGGAATTAAGAGGAAATAAAGTTTATTTTTATTTTATTTATTATGAAACACAGGGTTTCAAATACCTAAATTTAAAGATACTATTGTATTTTATAAAACTATTTATATTTGTTATACTTATAACAACTTTTGTATAAGTTTTAATAAAATAGATTAAGTTTTAATTGTTTTTTTAAGAGGCTAAATAAATGGCATAAGTTGATTTTGAAAACTTGGATTTTCATGAACAAAGATTGATGTCTGAAACCACCCTTTGAATGACGATTTTTTTAAATAATTATAATAAAAGTTCTAAAATATTTTGTAGTTTTTTGATACTACGATATACTTTCTTTTAATCAGCAAAGTCAATCCCTCAATAAATCATTTACATTTTGCGGTATGCACAAAAATATTTACAAAGAAATTAAAAAGTGCGATTCCTCATAATCAATTATTTTTAGTTCTGTCGCTATTCTCGCAAACCAGCGATATATTAGCAGTCATAAATAATCGTTTGAGCCGTATTCGATATACATATAATAAGGGACATTAGTCCAGTCATTTTAGCTTAAATTTGGCAAGAATCTTGTAATTAGAGATACCCAGCTGTAAGTCTGTAAATAGTTGTATATTGACTCCCCCAAAAGTTGTCTCAAAACCTACATAATATGGTAGGGTGTACGCTACTATTAAATTTCAAGGGTCAAAGATCATATTTCTTTGTTATACTTTTCTTATCAATTATAAGGTATCTCGAATTCCGAGGTGAACTTACTAAAATGGCTGGACTAATACAAATAATAAGGGTTAAACGGGGATAAAATAAAAAAAATAATCTAAATAGGTATACAGGGTGTAAAAAGAGCAGTCACTATAACTTTGGGATAGGATTATAGGGCCTTGACTGATTCTAGAAATGATTTTTTTTCATTATTTATTTTTTGAAAAAAAAAAATTTTTTTTTACAATTTATTCTTTTAGTCGCAAGGCTGAACTGTTTGGAACAACGTTCTGCATTAAATTCTTAAATTTTATAATTTTTGCCCTAGTACGTAATGAACGTCTTACGCGTGCTATTGACCTCTCAGCGCAATCAGCTGATCGCTGTGTTGTGCACGTTGTACATTGCCTATTGAAAATTTTTAAAATTTTAAAACAGTGGATTAAAAGCAAATGACTAGTACCAATGGATATATCTCTTGCCTGGTTATTACCCCACGAAGTTATAGTGACTGCTCTTTTTACACCCTGTATATTATTTAGTATATAAAATGTAGCCTCTGTTTATTATTACTCTGCTCAACTCAGAGAAATATGCTAAATGCGCCATCTAGCAAAAATATAATTTGACATCCTAATGCACGCTACATTGAACTACTATTCATAAATAGATGGCGTTAGCTCCACGTCCAAACACTCAAGGTCATTTGCTTGACCATTCGTCTTAAATATTAATAAATTATTTACTACTAAAACACTATAATAAAACGATAAAACGAGACATAATAATATTACTTAGCTACAACATAATATAGAGGCTTTCAGAAAATATGGTACTTATCTTAAATGTGTTCACTCAATATCTGGTTCAGAACTGAAGCCAATATAGCGGACATATTCTTTTATAATAATTAATTGGCGCCATTTACACCGGAAGATATAACACAATGACAATATTATTTTAAAGCGGAAGTTCGTAGAGTAATTTACAATATTATGAAATACTGAAATTGACATACAAAAATGTTTACAATGAATGTTCAATTATTTTCACATTATTTCAGAATTTAACCTTAATAATTACATTTTTATTAAACATCAAATTATAAAATTCTAGAACCGGAAATAATATTATACTGACATAAATGTCAAAGTGACTTAAAAACTACTTTGTTAAGAATTACATAATTATTTGTGTTTATTAAATTATTCACAAAATAATAGATTCATAGTTAGTTATAATTTAAATTTGTTACAAATTGCCATATTAATAATCAAATCTGACACACTCAAGTAAGCGAAAACGACATTTTTCACAATTGAATTTACGCTAAAATACTCGGATTTGTCTGGAACTATGTGTATCTTATGCAGAAAGCATTGTAATGTGCCATAAATCCGATTACAAATTTTGTTTATTTTTTTAAACTCAAGTAACCAAAAACGACAGTTTTCACAATTGAATTTACGCTAAAATACTCGGATTTGTCTGGGGCTATGTGTATCTTATGCAGAAATCATTGTAATGTGCCATAAATCCGATTTCAAATTTTCTTACTTTTTTAAACTCAAGTAAGCGAAAACGAAAGTTTTCAATATTGAATTTACGCTAAAATACTCGGATCTGTCTGGGGCTATGTGTATCTTATACAAAAATCATTGTAATGTGCCATAAATCCGATTTAAAATTTTGTTTATTTTTTTAAACTCAAGTTACCGAAAATGACAGTTTTCACAATTGAATTTACGCTAAAATACTCGGATTTGTCTCGAGCTATGTGTATCTTATGCAAAAATCATTGTAATGTGCCGAAAATCCGATTTCAAATTTTTTACTTTTTTTAAACTAAAGTAAGCGAAAACGAAAGTTTTCAATATTGAATTTACGCTAACATACTCGGATTTGTCTGGGGCTATGTGTATCTTATGCAAAAATCATAGTAATGAGCCATAAATCCGATTTCAAATTTTCTTACTTTTTTAACTCAAGTAAGCGAAAACGACAGTTTTCACAATTGAATTTACGCTAAAATACTCGAATTTGTCTGGGGCTATGTGTAACTTATGCAAAAATTATTGTAATGTGCAATTAATCCGATTTCAAATTTTCTTACTTTTTAAAAGTCAAGTAAGCGAAAACGACAGTTTTCACAATTGAAATTTTTGCCAAAAATCTGATTTCAAATTTTGTTTATTTTTTTAAACTCAAGTAACCGAAATGGACAGTTTTCACAATTGAGTTTACGCTAAAATACTCTGATTTGTCTTAAGAAATGTGTATCTAATTCAAAAAGCATTTTTATGTGCCATAAATCCGACTTTTGCCGAAAATCCGATTTCAAATTTTGTTACTTTTTTAAACTCAAGTAAGCGAAAACGACAGTTTTCACAATTGAATTTACGCTAAAATACTCGGATTTGTCTGGGACTATGTGTATCTTATGCAAAAAGCATTGTAATGTGCCATAAATCCGATTACAAATTTTGTTTAATTTTTTAAACTCAAGTAACCGAAAACGACAGTTTTCACAATTGAATTCACGCTAAAATACTCGGATTTGTCTGGGGCTATGTGTATCTTATGCAAAAATCATTGTAATGTGCCATAAATCCGATTTCAAATTTTCTTACTTTTTTAAACTCTAGTAAGCGAAAACGAAAGTTTTCAATATTGAATTTAAGCTAAAATACTCGGATCTGTCTGGGGCTATGTGTATCCTATACAAAAATCATTGTAATGTGCCATAAATCCGATTTAATTTTTTTTTTTTTTTTTAACTCAAGTAAGCGAAAACGAAAGTTTTCAATATTGAATTTACGCTAAAATACTCGGATTTGTCTGGGGCTATGTGTATCTTATGCAAAAAATATTGTAATGTGCAATAAATCCGATTTCAAATTTTCTTACTTTTTTAACTCAAGTAAGCGAAAACGACAGTTTTCACAATTGAATTTACGCTAAAATACTCGAATTTGTCTGGGGCTATGTGTAACTTATGCAAAAATTATTGTAATGTGAAATTAATCCGATTTCAAATTTTCTTACTTTTTAAAAGTCAAGTAAGCGAAAACGACAGTTTTCACAATAGAAATTTTTGCCAAAAATCCGATTTCAAATTTTGTTACTTTTTAAAAAGTCAACTAACCGAAATGGACAGTTTTCACAATTGAGTTTACGCTAAAATACTCTGAATTGTCTTAAGAAATGTGTATCTAATGCAAAAAGCATTGTTATGTGCCATAAATCCGACTTTTGCCGAAAATCCGATTTCAAATTTTGTTACTTTTTTAAACTCAAGTAAGCGAAAACGACAGTTTTCACAATTGAATTTACGCTAAAATACTCGGATTTGTCTGGGACTATGTGTATCTTATGCAAAAAGCATTGTAATGTGCCATAAATCCGATTACAAATTTTGTTTATTTTTTTAAACTCAAGTAACCGAAAACGACAGTTTTCACAATTGAATTTACGCTAAAATACTCGGATTTGTCTGGGGCTATGTGTATCTTATGCAAAAATCATTGTAATGTGCCGAAAATCCGATTTCAAATTTTTTACTTTTTTTAAACTAAAGTAAGCGAAAACGAAAGTTTTCAATATTAAATTTACGCTAAAATACTCGGATTTGTCTGGGGCTATGTGTATCTTATGCAAAAATCATTGTAATGTGCCATAAATCCGATTTCAAATTTTCTTACTTTTTTAAATTCAAGTGCGCGAAAACGAAAGTTTTCAATATTGAATTTACGCTAAAATACTCGGATCTGTCTGGGGCTATGTGTATCTTATACAAAAATCATTGTAATGTGCCATAAATCCGATTACAAATTTTGTTTATTTTTTTAAACTCAAGTAACTGAAAACGACAGTTTTCACAATTGAATTTACGCTAAAATACTCGGATTTATCTGGGGCTATGTGTATCTTATGCAAAAATCATTGTAATGTGCCATAAATCCGATTTCAAATTTTCTTACTTTTTTAAACTCAAGTAAGCGAAAATGAAAGTTTTCAATATTGAATTTACGCTAAAATACTCGGATCTGTCTGGGGCTATGTGTATCTTATACAAA
The DNA here is from genome assembly GCA_905187575.2 of Celastrina argiolus. Lineage (NCBI taxonomy): Eukaryota > Metazoa > Arthropoda > Insecta > Lepidoptera > Lycaenidae > Celastrina > Celastrina argiolus. Next base: position 166,698 of record LR994591.1, on the reverse strand, counting down.
AATCATTGTAATGTGCCATAAATCCGATTTCAAATTTTGTTTATTTTTTTAAACTCAAGTAACCGAAAATGACAGTTTTCACAATTGAATTTACGCTAAAATACTCGGATTTGTCTCGAGCTATGTGTATCTTATGCAAAAATCATTGTAATGTGCCGAAAATCCGATTTCAAATTTTTTTCTTTTTTTAAACTAAAGTAAGCGAAAACGAAAGTTTTCAATATTGAATTTACGCTAAAATACTCGGATTTGTCTGGGGCTATGTGTATCTTATGCAAAAATCATAGTAATGAGCCATAAATCCGATTTCAAATTTTCTTACTTTTTTAACTCAAGTAAGCGAAAACGACAGTTTTCACAATTGAATTTACGCTAAAATACTCGAATTTGTCTGGGGCTATGTGTAACTTATGCAAAAATTATTGTAATGTGCAATTAATCCGATTTCAAATTTTCTTACTTTTTAAAAGTCAAGTAAGCGAAAACGACAGTTTTCACAATTGAAATTTTTGCCAAAAATCCGATTTCAAATTTTGTTACTTTTTAAAAAGTCAACTAACCGAAATGGACAGTTTTCACAATTGAGTTTACGCTAAAATACTCTGAATTGTCTTAAGAAATGTGTATCTAATGCAAAAAGCATTGTTATGTGCCATAAATCCGACTTTTGCCGAAAATCCGATTTCAAATTTTGTTACTTTTTTAAACTCAAGTAAGCGAAAACGACAGTTTTCACAATTGAATTTACGCTAAAATACTCGGATTTGTCTGGGACTATGTGTATCTTATGCAAAAAGCATTGTAATGTGCCATAAATCTGATTACAAATTTTGTTTATTTTTTCAAACTCAAGTAACCGAAAACGACAGTTTTCACAATTGAATTTACACTAAAATACTCGGATTTGTCTGGGGCTATGTGTATCTTATGCAAAAATCATTGTAATGTGCCATAAATCCGATTTCAAATTTTCTTACTTTTTTAAACTCAAGTAAGCGAAAACGAAAGTTTTCAATATTGAATTTAAGCTAAAATACTCGGATCTGTCTGGGGCTATGTGTATCTTATACAAAAATCATTGTAATGTGCCATAAATCCGATTTCATTTTTTTTTTTTTTTTTAACTCAAGTAAGCGAAAACGAAAGTTTTCAATATTGAATTTACGCTAAAATACTCGGATTTGTCTGGGGCTATGTGTATCTTATGCAAAAAATATTGTAATGTGCAATAAATCCGATTTCAAATTTTCTTACTTTTTTAACTCAAGTAAGCGAAAACGAAAGTTTTCAATATTGAATTTACGCTAAAATACTCGGATTTGTCTGGGGCTATGTGTATCTTATGCAAAAATCATTGTAATGTGCCATAAATCCGATTTCAAATTTTCTTACTTTTTTAAACTCAAGTAAGCGAAAACGAAAGTTTTCAATATTGAATTTACGCTAAAATACTCGGATCTGTCTGGGGCTATGTGTATCTTATACAAAAATCATTGTAATGTGCCATAAATCCGATTTCAAATTTTGTTTATTTTTTTAAACTCAAGTAACCGAAAACGAAAGTTTTCACAATTGAATTTACGCTAAAATACTCGGATTTGTCTGGGGCTATGTGTATCTTATACAAAAATCATTGTAATGTGCCATAAATCCGATTTCAAATTTTCTTACTTTTTTAAACTCAAGTAAGCGAAAATGAAAGTTTTCAATATTGAATTTACGCTAAAATACTCGGATCTGTCTGGGGCTATGTGTATCTTATACAAAAATCATTGTAATGTGCCATAAATCCGATTTCAAATTTTGTTTATTTTTTTAAACTCAAGTAACCGAAAATGACAGTTTTCACAATTGAATTTACGCTAAAATACTCGGATTTGTCTCGAGCTATGTGTATCTTATGCAAAAATCATTGTAATGTGCTGAAAATCCGATTTCAAATTTTTTTCTTTTTTTAAACTAAAGTAAGCGAAAACGAAAGTTTTCAATATTGAATTTACGCTAAAATACTCGGATTTGTCTGGGGCTATGTGTATCTTATGCAAAAATCATTGTAATGTGCCATAAATCCGATTTCAAATTTTCTTACTTTTTTAAACTCAAGTAAGCGAAAACGAAAGTTTTCAATATTGAATTTACGCTAAAATACTCGGATCTGTCAGGGGCTATGTGTATCTTATACAAAAATCATTGTAATGTGCCATAAATCCGATTTCAAATTTTGTTTATTTTTTTAAACTCAAGTAACCGAAAACGACGGTTTTCACAATTGAATTTACGCTAAAATACTCGGATTTGTCTCGAGCTATGTGTATCTAATGCAAAAATCGTTGTAATGTGCCGAAAATCCGATTTCAAATTTTGTTACTTTTTTACACTCAAGTAAGCGAAAACGACAGTTTTCACAATTGAATTTACGCTAAAATACTCGGATTTGTCTGGAACTATGTGTATCTTATGCAAAAAGCATTGTAATGTGCCATAAATCCGATTACAAATTTTGTTTATTTTTTTAAACTCAAGTAACCGAAAACGACAGTTTTCACAATTGAATTTACGCTAAAATACTCGGATTTGTCTGGGGCTATGTGTATCTTATACAAAAATCATTGTAATGTGCCATAAATCCGATTTCAAATTTTCTTACTTTTTTAAACTCAAGTAAGCGAAAATGAAAGTTTTCAATATTGAATTTACGCTAAAATACTCGGATCTGTCTGGGGCTATGTGTATCTTATACAAAAATCATTGTAATGTGCCATAAATCCGATTTCAAATTTTGTTTATTTTTTTAAACTCAAGTAACCGAAAATGACAGTTTTCACAATTGAATTTACGCTAAAATACTCGGATTTGTCTCGAGCTATGTGTATCTTATGCAAAAATCATTGTAATGTGCCGAAAATCCGATTTCAAATTTTTTTCTTTTTTTAAACTAAAGTAAGCGAAAACGAAAGTTTTCAATATTGAATTTACGCTAAAATACTCGGATTTGTCTGGGGCTATGTGTATCTTATGCAAAAATCATAGTAATGAGCCATAAATCCGATTTCAAATTTTCTTACTTTTTTAACTCAAGTAAGCGAAAACGACAGTTTTCACAATTGAATTTACGCTAAAATACTCGAATTTGTCTGGGGCTATGTGTATCTTATGCAAAAATCATTGTAATGTGCCGAAAATCCGATTTCAAATTTTTTTCTTTTTTTAAACTAAAGTAAGCGAAAACGAAAGTTTTCAATATTGAATTTACGCTAAAATACTCGGATTTGTCTGGGGCTATGTGTATCTTATGCAAAAATCATTGTAATGTGCCATAAATCCGATTTCAAATTTTCTTACTTTTTTAAACTCAAGTAAGCGAAAATGAAAGTTTTCAATATTGAATTTACGCTAAAATACTCGGATCTGTCTGGGGCTATGTGTATCTTATACAAAAATCATTGTAATGTGCCATAAATCCGATTTCAAATTTTGTTTATTTTTTTAAACTCAAGTAACCGAAAATGACAGTTTTCACAATTGAATTTACGCTAAAATACTCGGATTTGTCTCGGGCTATGTGTATCTTATGCAAAAATCATTGTAATGTGCCGAAAATCCGATTTCAAATTTTTTTCTTTTTTTAAACTAAAGTAAGCGAAAACGAAAGTTTTCAATATTGAATTTACGCTAAAATACTCGGATTTGTCTGGGGCTATGTGTATCTTATGCAAAAATCATAGTAATGAGCCATAAATCCGATTTCAAATTTTCTTACTTTTTTAACTCAAGTAAGCGAAAACGACAGTTTTCACAATTGAATTTACGCTAAAATACTCGAATTTGTCTGGGGCTATGTGTAACTTATGCAAAAATTATTGTAATGTGCAATTAATCCGATTTCAAATTTTCTTACTTTTTAAAAGTCAAGTAAGCGAAAACGACAGTTTTCACAATTGAAATTTTTGCCAAAAATCCGATTTCAAATTTTGTTACTTTTTAAAAAGTCAAGTAACCGAAATGGACAGTTTTTACAATTGAGTTTACGCTAAAATACTCTGATTTGTCTTAAGAAATGTGTATCTAATGCAAAAAGCATTGTTATGTGCCATAAATCCGACTTTTGCCGAAAATCCGATTTCAAATTTTGTTACTTTTTTAAACTCAAGTAAGCGAAAACGACAGTTTTCACAATTGAATTTACGCTAAAATACTCGGATTTGTCTGGGACTATGTGTATCTTATGCAAAAAGCATTGTAATGTGCCATAAATCTGATTACAAATTTTGTTTATTTTTTCAAACTCAAGTAACCGAAAACGACAGTTTTCACAATTGAATTTACACTAAAATACTCGGATTTGTCTGGGGCTATGTGTATCTTATGCAAAAATCATTGTAATGTGCCATAAATCCGATTTCAAATTTTCTTACTTTTTTAAACTCAAGTAAGCGAAAACGAAAGTTTTCAATATTGAATTTAAGCTAAAATACTCGGATCTGTCTGGGGCTATGTGTATCTTATACAAAAATCATTGTAATGTGCCATAAATCCGATTTAATTTTTTTTTTTTTTTTTAACTCAAGTAAGCGAAAACGAAAGTTTTCAATATTGAATTTACGCTAAAATACTCGGATTTGTCTGGGGCTATGTGTATCTTATGCAAAAAATATTGTAATGTGCAATAAATCCGATTTCAAATTTTCTTACTTTTTTAACTCAAGTAAGCGAAAACGAAAGTTTTCAATATTGAATTTACGCTAAAATACTCGGATTTGTCTGGGGCTATGTGTATCTTATGCAAAAATCATTGTAATGTGCCATAAATCCGATTTCAAATTTTCTTACTTTTTTAAACTCAAGTAAGCGAAAACGAAAGTTTTCAATATTGAATTTACGCTAAAATACTCGGATCTGTCTGGGGCTATGTGTATCTTATACAAAAATCATTGTAATGTGCCATAAATCCGATTTCAAATTTTGTTTATTTTTTTAAACTCAAGTAACCGAAAACGACAGTTTTCACAATTGAATTTACGCTAAAATACTCGGATTTGTCTGGGGCTATGTGTATCTTATACAAAAATCATTGTAATGTGCCATAAATCCGATTTCAAATTTTCTTACTTTTTTAAACTCAAGTAAGCGAAAATGAAAGTTTTCAATATTGAATTTACGCTAAAATACTCGGATCTGTCTGGGGCTATGTGTATCTTATACAAAAATCATTGTAATGTGCCATAAATCCGATTTCAAATTTTGTTTATTTTTTTAAACTCAAGTAACCGAAAATGACAGTTTTCACAATTGAATTTACGCTAAAATACTCGGATTTGTCTCGAGCTATGTGTATCTTATGCAAAAATCATTGTAATGTGCTGAAAATCCGATTTCAAATTTTTTTCTTTTTTTAAACTAAAGTAAGCGAAAACGAAAGTTTTCAATATTGAATTTACGCTAAAATACTCGGATTTGTCTGGGGCTATGTGTATCTTATGCAAAAATCATTGTAATGTGCCATAAATCCGATTTCAAATTTTCTTACTTTTTTAAACTCAAGTAAGCGAAAACGAAAGTTTTCAATATTGAATTTACGCTAAAATACTCGGATCTGTCAGGGGCTATGTGTATCTTATACAAAAATCATTGTAATGTGCCATAAATCCGATTTCAAATTTTGTTTATTTTTTTAAACTCAAGTAACCGAAAACGACGGTTTTCACAATTGAATTTACGCTAAAATACTCGGATTTGTCTCGAGCTATGTGTATCTAATGCAAAAATCGTTGTAATGTGCCGAAAATCCGATTTCAAATTTTGTTACTTTTTTACACTCAAGTAAGCGAAAACGACAGTTTTCACAATTGAATTTACGCTAAAATACTCGGATTTGTCTGGAACTATGTGTATCTTATGCAAAAAGCATTGTAATGTGCCATAAATCCGATTACAAATTTTGTTTATTTTTTTAAACTCAAGTAACCGAAAACGACAGTTTTCACAATTGAATTTACGCTAAAATACTCGGATTTGTCTGGGGCTATGTGTATCTTATGCAAAAATCATTGTAATGTGCCATAAATCCGATTTCAAATTTTCTTACTTTTTTAAACTCAAGTAAGCGAAAATGAAAGTTTTCAATATTGAATTTACGCTAAAATACTCGGATCTGTCTGGGGCTATGTGTATCTTATACAAAAATCATTGTAATGTGCCATAAATCCGATTTCAAATTTTGTTTATTTTTTTAAACTCAAGTAACCGAAAATGACAGTTTTCACAATTGAATTTACGCTAAAATACTCGGATTTGTCTCGAGCTATGTGTATCTTATGCAAAAATCATTGTAATGTGCCGAAAATCCGATTTCAAATTTTTTTCTTTTTTTAAACTAAAGTAAGCGAAAACGAAAGTTTTCAATATTGAATTTACGCTAAAATACTCGGATTTGTCTGGGGCTATGTGTATCTTATGCAAAAATCATAGTAATGAGCCATAAATCCGATTTCATTTTTTTTTTTTTTTTAACTCAAGTAAGCGAAAACGAAAGTTTTCAATATTGAATTTACGCTAAAATACTCGGATTTGTCTGGGGCTATGTGTATCTTATGCAAAAAATATTGTAATGTGCAATAAATCCGATTTCAAATTTTCTTACTTTTTTAACTCAAGTAAGCGAAAACGAAAGTTTTCAATATTGAATTTACGCTAAAATACTCGGATTTGTCTGGGGCTATGTGTATCTTATGCAAAAATCATTGTAATGTGCCATAAATCCGATTTCAAATTTTCTTACTTTTTTAAACTCAAGTAAGCGAAAACGAAAGTTTTCAATATTGAATTTACGCTAAAATACTCGGATCTGTCTGGGGCTATGTGTATCTTATACAAAAATCATTGTAATGTGCCATAAATCCGATTTCAAATTTTGTTTATTTTTTTAAACTCAAGTAACCGAAAACGACAGTTTTCACAATTGAATTTACGCTAAAATACTCGGATTTGTCTGGGGCTATGTGTATCTTATACAAAAATCATTGTAATGTGCCATAAATCCGATTTCAAATTTTCTTACTTTTTTAAACTCAAGTAAGCGAAAACGAAAGTTTTCAATATTGAATTTACGCTAAAATACTCGGATCTGTCTGGGGCTATGTGTATCTTATACAAAAATCATTGTAATGTGCCATAAATCCGATTTCAAATTTTGTTTATTTTTTTAAACTCAAGTAACCGAAAACGACAGTTTTCACAATTGAATTTACGCTAAAATACTCGGATTTGTCTCGAGCTATGTGTATCTTATGCAAAAATCATTGTAATGTGCTGAAAATCCGATTTCAAATTTTTTTCTTTTTTTAAACTAAAGTAAGCGAAAACGAAAGTTTTCAATATTGAATTTACGCTAAAATACTCGGATTTGTCTGGGGCTATGTGTATCTTATGCAAAAATCATTGTAATGTGCCATAAATCCGATTTCAAATTTTCTTACTTTTTTAAACTCAAGTAAGCGAAAACGAAAGTTTTCAATATTGAATTTACGCTAAAATACTCGGATCTGTCAGGGGCTATGTGTATCTTATACAAAAATCATTGTAATGTGCCATAAATCCGATTTCAAATTTTGTTTATTTTTTTAAACTCAAGTAACCGAAAACGACAGTTTTCACAATTGAATTTACGCTAAAATACTCGGATTTGTCTCGAGCTATGTGTATCTAATGCAAAAATCGTTGTAATGTGCCGAAAATCCGATTTCAAATTTTGTTACTTTTTTACACTCAAGTAAGCGAAAACGACAGTTTTCACAATTGAATTTACGCTAAAATACTCGGATTTGTCTGGAACTATGTGTATCTTATGCAAAAAGCATTGTAATGTGCCATAAATCCGATTACAAATTTTGTTTATTTTTTTAAACTCAAGTAACCGAAAACGACAGTTTTCACAATTGAATTTACGCTAAAATACTCGGATTTGTCTGGGGCTATGTGTATCTTATGCAAAAATCATTGTAATGTGCCATAAATCCGATTTCAAATTTTCTTACTTTTTTAAACTCAAGTAAGCGAAAATGAAAGTTTTCAATATTGAATTTACGCTAAAATACTCGGATCTGTCTGGGGCTATGTGTATCTTATACAAAAATCATTGTAATGTGCCATAAATCCGATTTCAAATTTTGTTTATTTTTTTAAACTCAAGTAACCGAAAATGACAGTTTTCACAATTGAATTTACGCTAAAATACTCGGATTTGTCTCGAGCTATGTGTATCTTATGCAAAAATCATTGTAATGTGCCATAAATCCGATTTCAAATTTTTTTCTTTTTTTAAACTAAAGTAAGCGAAAACGAAAGTTTTCAATATTGAATTTACGCTAAAATACTCGGATTTGTCTGGGGCTATGTGTATCTTATGCAAAAATCATAGTAATGAGCCATAAATCCGATTTCAAATTTTCTTACTTTTTTAACTCAAGTAAGCGAAAACGACAGTTTTCACAATTGAATTTACGCTAAAATACTCGAATTTGTCTGGGGCTATGTGTATCTTATGCAAAAATCATTGTAATGTGCCGAAAATCCGATTTCAAATTTTTTTTTTTTTTAAACTAAAGTAAGCGAAAACGAAAGTTTTCAATATTGAATTTACGCTAAAATACTCGGATTTGTCTGGGGCTATGTGTATCTTATGCAAAAATCATTGTAATGTGCCATAAATCCGATTTCAAATTTTCTTACTTTTTTAAACTCAAGTAAGCGAAAATGAAAAGTTTTCAATATTGAATTTACGCTAAAATACTCGGATCTGTCTGGGCTATGTGTATCTTATACAAAAATCATTGTAATGTGCCATAAATCCGATTTCAAATTTTGTTTATTTTTTTAAACTCAAGTAACCGAAAATGACAGTTTTCACAATTGAATTTACGCTAAAATACTCGGATTTGTCTCGAGCTATGTGTATCTTATGCAAAAATCATTGTAATGTGCTGAAAATCCGATTTCAAATTTTTTTCTTTTTTTAAACTAAAGTAAGCGAAAACGAAGTTTTCAATATTGAATTTACGCTAAAATACTCGGATTTGTCTGGGGCTATGTGTATCTTATGCAAAAATCATAGTAATGAGCCATAAATCCGATTTCAAATTTTCTTACTTTTTTAACTCAAGTAAGCGAAAACGACAGTTTTCACAATTGAATTTACGCTAAAATACTCGAATTTGTCTGGGGCTATGTGTAACTTATGCAAAAATTATTGTAATGTGCAATTAATCCGATTTCAAATTTTCTTACTTTTTAAAAGTCAAGTAAGCGAAAACGACAGTTTTCACAATTGAAATTTTTGCCAAAAATCCGATTTCAAATTTTGTTACTTTTTAAAAAGTCAAGTAACCGAAATGGACAGTTTTTACAATTGAGTTTACGCTAAAATACTCTGATTTGTCTTAAGAAATGTGTATCTAATGCAAAAAGCATTGTTATGTGCCATAAATCCGACTTTTGCCGAAAATCCGATTTCAAATTTTGTTACTTTTTTAAACTCAAGTAAGCGAAAACGACAGTTTTCACAATTGAATTTACGCTAAAATACTCGGATTTGTCTGGGACTATGTGTATCTTATGCAAAAAGCATTGTAATGTGCCATAAATCCGATTTCAAATTTTCTTACTTTTTTAAACTCAAGTAAGCGAAAATGAAAGTTTTCAATATTGAATTTACGCTAAAATACTCGGATCTGTCTGGGGCTATGTGTATCTTATACAAAAATCATTGTAATGTGCCATAAATCCGATTTCAAATTTTGTTTATTTTTTTAAACTCAAGTAACCGAAAATGACAGTTTTCACAATTGAATTTACGCTAAAATACTCGGATTTGTCTCGAGCTATGTGTATCTTATGCAAAAATCATTGTAATGTGCTGAAAATCCGATTTCAAATTTTTTTCTTTTTTTAAACTAAAGTAAGCGAAAACGAAAGTTTTCAATATTGAATTTACGCTAAAATACTCGGATTTGTCTGGGGCTATGTGTATCTTATGCAAAAATCATTGTAATGTGCCATAAATCCGATTTCAAATTTTCTTACTTTTTTAAACTCAAGTAAGCGAAAACGAAAGTTTTCAATATTGAATTTACGCTAAAATACTCGGATCTGTCAGGGGCTATGTGTATCTTATACAAAAATCATTGTAATGTGCCATAAATCCGATTTCAAATTTTGTTTATTTTTTTAAACTCAAGTAACCGAAAACGACGGTTTTCACAATTGAATTTACGCTAAAATACTCGGATTTGTCTCGAGCTATGTGTATCTAATGCAAAAATCGTTGTAATGTGCCGAAAATCCGATTTCAAATTTTGTTACTTTTTTACACTCAAGTAAGCGAAAACGACAGTTTTCACAATTGAATTTACGCTAAAATACTCGGATTTGTCTGGAACTATGTGTATCTTATGCAAAAAGCATTGTAATGTGCCATAAATCCGATTACAAATTTTGTTTATTTTTTTAAACTCAAGTAACCGAAAACGACAGTTTTCACAATTGAATTTACGCTAAAATACTCGGATTTGTCTGGGGCTATGTGTATCTTATGCAAAAATCATTGTAATGTGCCATAAATCCGATTTCAAATTTTCTTACTTTTTTAAACTCAAGTAAGCGAAAATGAAAGTTTTCAATATTGAATTTACGCTAAAATACTCGGATCTGTCTGGGGCTATGTGTATCTTATACAAAAATCATTGTAATGTGCCATAAATCCGATTTCAAATTTTGTTTATTTTTTTAAACTCAAGTAACCGAAAATGACAGTTTTCACAATTGAATTTACGCTAAAATACTCGGATTTGTCTCGAGCTATGTGTATCTTATGCAAAAATCATTGTAATGTGCCGAAAATCCGATTTCAAATTTTTTTCTTTTTTTAAACTAAAGTAAGCGAAAACGAAAGTTTTCAATATTGAATTTACGCTAAAATACTCGGATTTGTCTGGGGCTATGTGTATCTTATGCAAAAATCATAGTAATGAGCCATAAATCCGATTTCATTTTTTTTTTTTTTTTAACTCAAGTAAGCGAAAACGAAAGTTTTCAATATTGAATTTACGCAAAAATACTCGGATTTGTCTGGGGCTATGTGTATCTTATGCAAAAAATATTGTAATGTGCAATAAATCCGATTTCAAATTTTCTTACTTTTTTAACTCAAGTAAGCGAAAACGAAAGTTTTCAATATTGAATTTACGCTAAAATACTCGGATTTGTCTGGGGCTATGTGTATCTTATGCAAAAATCATTGTAATGTGCCATAAATCCGATTTCAAATTTTCTTACTTTTTTAAACTCAAGTAAGCGAAAACGAAAGTTTTCAATATTGAATTTACGCTAAAATACTCGGATCTGTCTGGGGCTATGTGTATCTTATACAAAAATCATTGTAATGTGCCATAAATCCGATTTCAAATTTTGTTTATTTTTTTAAACTCAAGTAACCGAAAACGACAGTTTTCACAATTGAATTTACGCTAAAATACTCGGATTTGTCTGGGGCTATGTGTATCTTATACAAAAATCATTGTAATGTGCCATAAATCCGATTTCAAATTTTCTTACTTTTTTAAACTCAAGTAAGCGAAAATGAAAGTTTTCAATATTGAATTTACGCTAAAATACTCGGATCTGTCTGGGGCTATGTGTATCTTATACAAAAATCATTGTAATGTGCCATAAATCCGATTTCAAATTTTGTTTATTTTTTTAAACTCAAGTAACCGAAAATGACAGTTTTCACAATTGAATTTACGCTAAAATACTCGGATTTGTCTCGAGCTATGTGTATCTAATGCAAAAATCGTTGTAATGTGCCGAAAATCCGATTTCAAATTTTCTTACTTTTTTAAACTCAAGTAAGCGAAAATGAAAGTTTTCAATATTGAATTTACGCTAAAATACTCGGATTTGTCTGGGGCTATGTGTATCTTATGCAAAAATCATTGTAATGTGCCATAAATCCGATTTCAAATTTTCTTACTTTTTTAAACTCAAGTAAGCGAAAACGAAAGTTTTCAATATTGAATTTACGCTAAAATACTCGGATCTGTCAGGGGCTATGTGTATCTTATACAAAAATCATTGTAATGTGCCATAAATCCGATTTCAAATTTTGTTTATTTTTTTAAACTCAAGTAACCGAAAACGACAGTTTTCACAATTGAATTTACGCTAAAATACTCGGATTTGTCTCGAGCTATGTGTATCTAATGCAAAAATCGTTGTAATGTGCCGAAAATCCGATTTCAAATTTTGTTACTTTTTTACACTCAAGTAAGCGAAAACGACAGTTTTCACAATTGAATTTACGCTAAAATACTCGGATTTGTCTGGAACTATGTGTATCTTATGCAAAAAGCATTGTAATGTGCCATAAATCCGATTACAAATTTTGTTTATTTTTTTAAACTCAAGTAACCGAAAACGACAGTTTTCACAATTGAATTTACGCTAAAATACTCGGATTTGTCTGGGGCTATGTGTATCTTATGCAAAAATCATTGTAATGTGCCATAAATCCGATTTCAAATTTTCTTACTTTTTTAAACTCAAGTAAGCGAAAACGACAGTTTTCACAATTGAATTTACGCTAAAATACTCGGATTTGTCTGGAACTATGTGTATCTTATGCAAAAAGCATTGTAATGTGCCATAAATCCGATTACAAATTTTGTTTATTTTTTTAAACTCAAGTAACCGAAAACGACAGTTTTCACAATTGAATTTACGCTAAAATACTCGGATTTGTCTGGGGCTATGTGTATCTTATGCAAAAATCATTGTAATGTGCCATAAATCCGATTTCAAATTTTCTTACTTTTTTAAACTCAAGTAAGCGAAAATGAAAGTTTTCAATATTGAATTTACGCTAAAATACTCGGATCTGTCTGGGGCTATGTGTATCTTATACAAAAATCATTGTAATGTGCCATAAATCCGATTTCAAATTTTGTTTATTTTTTTAAACTCAAGTAACCGAAAATGACAGTTTTCACAATTGAATTTACGCTAAAATACTCGGATTTGTCTCGAGCTATGTGTATCTTATGCAAAAAATCATTGTAATGTGCCGAAAATCCGATTTCAAATTTTTTTCTTTTTTTAAACTAAAGTAAGCGAAAACGAAAGTTTTCAATATCGAATTTACGCTAAAATACTCGGATTTGTCTGGGGCTATGTGTATCTTATGCAAAAATCATAGTAATGAGCCATAAATCCGATTTCAAATTTTCTTACTTTTTTAACTCAAGTAAGCGAAAACGACAGTTTTCACAATTGAATTTACGCTAAAATACTCGAATTTGTCTGGGGCTATGTGTATCTTATGCAAAAATCATTGTAATGTGCCGAAAATCCGATTTCAAATTTTTTTCTTTTTTTAAACTAAAGTAAGCGAAAACGAAAGTTTTCAATATTGAATTTACGCTAAAATACTCGGATTTGTCTGGGGCTATGTGTATCTTATGCAAAAATCATTGTAATGTGCCATAAATCCGATTTCAAATTTTCTTACTTTTTTAAACTCAAGTAAGCGAAAATGAAAGTTTTCAATATTGAATTTACGCTAAAATACTCGGATCTGTCTGGGGCTATGTGTATCTTATACAAAAATCATTGTAATGTGCCATAAATCCGATTTCAAATTTTGTTTATTTTTTTAAACTCAAGTAACCGAAAATGACAGTTTTCACAATTGAATTTACGCTAAAATACTCGGATTTGTCTCGAGCTATGTGTATCTTATGCAAAAATCATTGTAATGTGCTGAAAATCCGATTTCAAATTTTTTTCTTTTTTTAAACTAAAGTAAGCGAAAACGAAAGTTTTCAATATTGAATTTACGCTAAAATACTCGGATTTGTCTGGGGCTATGTGTATCTTATGCAAAAATCATAGTAATGAGCCATAAATCCGATTTCAAATTTTCTTACTTTTTTAACTCAAGTAAGCGAAAACGACAGTTTTCACAATTGAATTTACGCTAAAATACTCGAATTTGTCTGGGGCTATGTGTAACTTATGCAAAAATTATTGTAATGTGCAATTAATCCGATTTCAAATTTTCTTACTTTTTAAAAGTCAAGTAAGCGAAAACGACAGTTTTCACAATTGAAATTTTTGCCAAAAATCCGATTTCAAATTTTGTTACTTTTTAAAAAGTCAAGTAACCGAAATGGACAGTTTTTACAATTGAGTTTACGCTAAAATACTCTGATTTGTCTTAAGAAATGTGTATCTAATGCAAAAAGCATTGTTATGTGCCATAAATCCGACTTTTGCCGAAAATCCGATTTCAAATTTTGTTACTTTTTTAAACTCAAGTAAGCGAAAACGACAGTTTTCACAATTGAATTTACGCTAAAATACTCGGATTTGTCTGGGACTATGTGTATCTTATGCAAAAAGCATTGTAATGTGCCATAAATCTGATTACAAATTTTGTTTATTTTTTCAAACTCAAGTAACCGAAAACGACAGTTTTCACAATTGAATTTACACTAAAATACTCGGATTTGTCTGGGGCTATGTGTATCTTATGCAAAAATCATTGTAATGTGCCATAAATCCGATTTCAAATTTTCTTACTTTTTTAAACTCAAGTAAGCGAAAACGAAAGTTTTCAATATTGAATTTAAGCTAAAATACTCGGATCTGTCTGGGGCTATGTGTATCTTATACAAAAATCATTGTAATGTGCCATAAATCCGATTTAATTTTTTTTTTTTTTTTTAACTCAAGTAAGCGAAAACGAAAGTTTTCAATATTGAATTTACGCTAAAATACTCGGATTTGTCTGGGGCTATGTGTATCTTATGCAAAAAATATTGTAATGTGCAATAAATCCGATTTCAAATTTTCTTACTTTTTTAAACTCAAGTAAGCGAAAACGAAAGTTTTCAATATTGAATTTACGCTAAAATACTCGGATCTGTCTGGGGCTATGTGTATCTTATACAAAAATCATTGTAATGTGCCATAAATCCGATTTCAAATTTTGTTTATTTTTTTAAACTCAAGTAACCGAAAACGACAGTTTTCACAATTGAATTTACGCTAAAATACTCGGATTTGTCTGGGGCTATGTGTATCTTATACAAAAATCATTGTAATGTGCCATAAATCCGATTTCAAATTTTCTTACTTTTTTAAACTCAAGTAAGCGAAAATGAAAGTTTTCAATATTGAATTTACGCTAAAATACTCGGATCTGTCTGGGGCTATGTGTATCTTATACAAAAATCATTGTAATGTGCCATAAATCCGATTTCAAATTTTGTTTATTTTTTTAAACTCAAGTAACCGAAAATGACAGTTTTCACAATTGAATTTACGCTAAAATACTCGGATTTGTCTCGAGCTATGTGTATCTTATGCAAAAATCATTGTAATGTGCTGAAAATCCGATTTCAAATTTTTTTCTTTTTTTAAACTAAAGTAAGCGAAAACGAAAGTTTTCAATATTGAATTTACGCTAAAATACTCGGATTTGTCTGGGGCTATGTGTATCTTATGCAAAAATCATAGTAATGAGCCATAAATCCGATTTCAAATTTTCTTACTTTTTTAACTCAAGTAAGCGAAAACGACAGTTTTCACAATTGAATTTACGCTAAAATACTCGAATTTGTCTGGGGCTATGTGTATCTTATGCAAAAATCATTGTAATGTGCCGAAAATCCGATTTCAAATTTTTTTCTTTTTTTAAACTAAAGTAAGGTAAGCGAAAACGAAAGTTTTCAATATTGAATTTACGCTAAAATACTCGGATTTGTCTGGGGCTATGTGTATCTTATGCAAAAATCATTGTAATGTGCCATAAATCCGATTTCAAATTTTCTTACTTTTTTAAACTCAAGTAAGCGAAAATGAAAGTTTTCAATATTGAATTTACGCTAAAATACTCGGATTTGTCTGGGGCTATGTGTATCTTATGCAAAAATCATTGTAATGTGCCATAAATCCGATTTCAAATTTTCTTACTTTTTTAAACTCAAGTAAGCGAAAACGAAAGTTTTCAATATTGAATTTACGCTAAAATACTCGGATCTGTCAGGGGCTATGTGTATCTTATACAAAAATCATTGTAATGTGCCATAAATCCGATTTCAAATTTTGTTTATTTTTTTAAACTCAAGTAACCGAAAACGACAGTTTTCACAATTGAATTTACGCTAAAATACTCGGATTTGTCTCGAGCTATGTGTATCTAATGCAAAAATCGTTGTAATGTGCCGAAAATCCGATTTCAAATTTTGTTACTTTTTTACACTCAAGTACGCGAAAACGACAGTTTTCACAATTGAATTTACGCTAAAATACTCGGATTTGTCTGGAACTATGTGTATCTTATGCAAAAAGCATTGTAATGTGCCATAAATCCGATTACAAATTTTGTTTATTTTTTTAAACTCAAGTAACCGAAAACGACAGTTTTCACAATTGAATTTACGCTAAAATACTCGGATTTGTCTGGGGCTATGTGTATCTTATGCAAAAATCATTGTAATGTGCCATAAATCCGATTTCAAATTTTCTTACTTTTTTAAACTCAAGTAAGCGAAAATGAAAGTTTTCAATATTGAATTTACGCTAAAATACTCGGATCTGTCTGGGGCTATGTGTATCTTATACAAAAATCATTGTAATGTGCCATAAATCCGATTTCAAATTTTGTTTATTTTTTTAAACTCAAGTAACCGAAAATGACAGTTTTCACAATTGAATTTACGCTAAAATACTCGGATTTGTCTCGAGCTATGTGTATCTTATGCAAAAATCATTGTAATGTGCCGAAAATCCGATTTCAAATTTTTTTCTTTTTTTAAACTAAAGTAAGCGAAAACGAAAGTTTTCAATATTGAATTTACGCTAAAATACTCGGATTTGTCTGGGGCTATGTGTATCTTATGCAAAAATCATAGTAATGAGCCATAAATCCGATTTCAAATTTTCTTACTTTTTTAACTCAAGTAAGCGAAAACGACAGTTTTCACAATTGAATTTACGCTAAAATACTCGAATTTGTCTGGGGCTATGTGTATCTTATGCAAAAATCATTGTAATGTGCCGAAAATCCGATTTCAAATTTTTTTCTTTTTTTAAACTAAAGTAAGCGAAAACGAAAGTTTTCAATATTGAATTTACGCTAAAATACTCGGATTTGTCTGGGGCTATGTGTATCTTATGCAAAAATCATTGTAATGTGCCATAAATCCGATTTCAAATTTTCTTACTTTTTTAAACTAAAGTAAGCGAAAACGAAAGTTTTCAATATTGAATTTACGCTAAAATACTCGGATTTGTCTGGGGCTATGTGTATCTTATGCAAAAATCATTGTAATGTGCCATAAATCCGATTTCAAATTTTCTTACTTTTTTAAACTCAAGTAAGCGAAAATGACAGTTTTCACAATTGAATTTACGCTAAAATACTCGGATTTGTCTCGAGCTATGTGTATCTTATGCAAAAATCATTGTAATGTGCCGAAAATCCGATTTCAAATTTTTTTCTTTTTTTAAACTAAAGTAAGCGAAAACGAAAGTTTTCAATATTGAATTTACGCTAAAATACTCGGATTTGTCTGGGGCTATGTGTATCTTATGCAAAAATCATAGTAATGAGCCATAAATCCGATTTAAAATTTTCTTACTTTTTTAACTCAAGTAAGCGAAAACGACAGTTTTCACAATTGAATTTACGCTAAAATACTCGAATTTGTCTGGGGCTATGTGTAACTTATGCAAAAATTATTGTAATGTGCAATTAATCCGATTTCAAATTTTCTTACTTTTTAAAAGTCAAGTAAGCGAAAACGACAGTTTTCACAATTGAAATTTTTGCCAAAAATCCGATTTCAAATTTTGTTACTTTTTAAAAAGTCAAGTAACCGAAATGGACAGTTTTTACAATTGAGTTTACGCTAAAATACTCTGATTTGTCTTAAGAAATGTGTATCTAATGCAAAAAGCATTGTTATGTGCCATAAATCCGACTTTTGCCGAAAATCCGATTTCAAATTTTGTTACTTTTTTAAACTCAAGTAAGCGAAAACGACAGTTTTCACAATTGAATTTACGCTAAAATACTCGGATTTGTCTGGGACTATGTGTATCTTATGCAAAAAGCATTGTAATGTGCCATAAATCTGATTACAAATTTTGTTTATTTTTTCAAACTCAAGTAACCGAAAACGACAGTTTTCACTATTGAATTTACACTAAAATACTCGGATTTGTCTGGGGCTATGTGTATCTTATGCAAAAATCATTGTAATGTGCCATAAATCCGATTTCAAATTTTCTTACTTTTTTAAACTCAAGTAAGCGAAAACGAAAGTTTTCAATATTGAATTTAAGCTAAAATACTCGGATCTGTCTGGGGCTATGTGTATCTTATACAAAAATCATTGTAATGTGCCATAAATCCGATTTAATTTTTTTTTTTTTTTTTTAACTCAAGTAAGCGAAAACGAAAGTTTTCATTATTGAATTTACGCTAAAATACTCGGATTTGTCTGGGGCTATGTGTATCTTATGCAAAAAATATTGTAATGTGCAATAAATCCGATTTCAAATTTTGTTACTTTTTTAAACTCAAGTAAGCGAAAATGAAAGTTTTCAATATTGAATTTACGCTAAAATACTCGGATCTGTCTGGGGCTATGTGTATCTTATACAAAAATCATTGTAATGTGCCATAAATCCGATTTCAAATTTTGTTTATTTTTTTAAACTCAAGTAACCGAAAATGACAGTTTTCACAATTGAATTTACGCTAAAATACTCGGATTTGTCTCGAGCTATGTGTATCTTATGCAAAAATCATTGTAATGTGCCGAAAATCCGATTTCAAATTTTTTTCTTTTTTTAAACTAAAGTAAGCGAAAACGAAAGTTTTCAATATTGAATTTACGCTAAAATACTCGGATTTGTCTGGGGCTATGTGTATCTTATGCAAAAATCATAGTAATGAGCCATAAATCCGATTTCAAATTTTCTTACTTTTTTAACTCAAGTAAGCGAAAACGACAGTTTTCACAATTGAATTTACGCTAAAATACTCGGATTTGTCTGGGGCTATGTGTATCTTATGCAAAAATCATTGTAATGTGCCGAAAATCCGATTTCAAATTTTTTTCTTTTTTTAAACTAAAGTAAGCGAAAACGAAAGTTTTCAATATTGAATTTACGCTAAAATACTCGGATTTGTCTGGGGCTATGTGTATCTTATGCAAAAATCATTGTAATGTGCCATAAATCCGATTTCAAATTTTCTTACTTTTTTAAACTCAAGTAAGCGAAAATGAAAGTTTTCAATATTGAATTTACGCTAAAATACTCGGATCTGTCTGGGGCTATGTGTATCTTATACAAAAATCATTGTAATGTGCCATAAATCCGATTTCAAATTTTGTTTATTTTTTTAAACTCAAGTAACCGAAAATGACAGTTTTCACAATTGAATTTACGCTAAAATACTCGGATTTGTCTCGAGCTATGTGTATCTTATGCAAAAATCATTGTAATGTGCCGAAAATCCGATTTCAAATTTTTTTCTTTTTTTAAACTAAAGTAAGCGAAAACGAAAGTTTTCAATATTGAATTTACGCTAAAATACTCGGATTTGTCTGGGGCTATGTGTATCTTATGCAAAAATCATAGTAATGAGCCATAAATCCGATTTCAAATTTTCTTACTTTTTTAACTCAAGTAAGCGAAAACGACAGTTTTCACAATTGAATTTACGCTAAAATACTCGAATTTGTCTGGGGCTATGTGTAACTTATGCAAAAATTATTGTAATGTGCCATAAATCCGATTTCAAATTTTCTTACTTTTTAAAAGTCAAGTAAGCGAAAACGACAGTTTTCACAATTGAAATTTTTGCCAAAAATCCGATTTCAAATTTTGTTACTTTTTAAAAAGTCAAGTAACCGAAATGGACAGTTTTTACAATTGAGTTTACGCTAAAATACTCTGATTTGTCTTAAGAAATGTGTATCTAATGCAAAAAGCATTGTTATGTGCCATAAATCCGACTTTTGCCGAAAATCCGATTTCAAATTTTGTTACTTTTTTAAACTCAAGTAAGCGAAAACGACAGTTTTCACAATTGAATTTACGCTAAAATACTCGGATTTGTCTGGGACTATGTGTATCTTATGCAAAAAGCATTGTAATGTGCCATAAATCTGATTACAAATTTTGTTTATTTTTTCAAACTCAAGTAACCGAAAACGACAGTTTTCACAATTGAATTTACACTAAAATACTCGGATTTGTCTGGGGCTATGTGTATCTTATGCAAAAATCATTGTAATGTGCCATAAATCCGATTTAAAATTTTCTTACTTTTTTAAACTCAAGTAAGCGAAAACGAAAGTTTTCAATATTGAATTTAAGCTAAAATACTCGGATCTGTCTGGGGCTATGTGTATCTTATACAAAAATCATTGTAATGTGCCATAAATCCGATTTCATTTTTTTTTTTTTTTAACTCAAGTAAGCGAAAACGAAAGTTTTCAATATTGAATTTACGCTAAAATACTCGGATTTGTCTGGGGCTATGTGTATCTTATGCAAAAAATATTGTAATGTGCAATAAATCCGATTTCAAATTTTCTTACTTTTTTAACTCAAGTAAGCGAAAACGAAAGTTTTCAATATTGAATTTACGCTAAAATATTCGGATTTGTCTGGGGCTATGTGTATCTTATGCAAAAATCATTGTAATGTGCCATAAATCCGATTTCAAATTTTCTTACTTTTTTAAACTCAAGTAAGCGAAAACGAAACTTTTCAATATTGAATTTACGCTAAAATACTCGGATCTGTCTGGGGCTATGTGTATCTTATACAAAAATCATTGTAATGTGCCATAAATCCGATTTCAAATTTTGTTTATTTTTTTAAACTCAAGTAACCGAAAACGACAGTTTTCACAATTGAATTTACGCTAAAATACTCGGATTTGTCTGGGGCTATGTGTATCTTATACAAAAATCATTGTAATGTGCCATAAATCCGATTTCAAATTTTCTTACTTTTTTAAACTCAAGTAAGCGAAAATGAAAGTTTTCAATATTGAATTTACGCTAAAATACTCGGATCTGTCTGGGGCTATGTGTATCTTATACAAAAATCATTGTAATGTGCCATAAATCCGATTTCAAATTTTGTTTATTTTTTTAAACTCAAGTAACCGAAAATGACAGTTTTCACAATTGAATTTACGCTAAAATACTCGGATTTGTCTCGAGCTATGTGTATCTTATGCAAAAATCATTGTAATGTGCTGAAAATCCGATTTCAAATTTTTTTCTTTTTTTAAACTAAAGTAAGCGAAAACGAAAGTTTTCAATATTGAATTTACGCTAAAATACTCGGATTTGTCTGGGGCTATGTGTATCTTATGCAAAAATCATAGTAATGAGCCATAAATCCGATTTCAAATTTTCTTACTTTTTTAACTCAAGTAAGCGAAAACGACAGTTTTCACAATTGAATTTACGCTAAAATACTCGAATTTGTCTGGGGCTATGTGTAACTTATGCAAAAATTATTGTAATGTGCAATTAATCCGATTTCAAATTTTCTTACTTTTTAAAAGTCAAGTAAGCGAAAACGACAGTTTTCACAATTGAAATTTTTGCCAAAAATCCGATTTCAAATTTTGTTACTTTTTAAAAAGTCAAGTAACCGAAATGGACAGTTTTTACAATTGAGTTTACGCTAAAATACTCTGATTTGTCTTAAGAAATGTGTATCTAATGCAAAAAGCATTGTTATGTGCCATAAATCCGACTTTTGCCGAAAATCCGATTTCAAATTTTGTTACTTTTTTAAACTCAAGTAAGCGAAAACGACAGTTTTCACAATTGAATTTACGCTAAAATACTCGGATTTGTCTGGGACTATGTGTATCTTATGCAAAAAGCATTGTAATGTGCCATAAATCTGATTACAAATTTTGTTTATTTTTTCAAACTCAAGTAACCGAAAACGACAGTTTTCACAATTGAATTTACACTAAAATACTCGGATTTGTCTGGGGCTATGTGTATCTTATGCAAAAATCATTGTAATGTGCCATAAATCCGATTTCAAATTTTCTTACTTTTTTAAACTCAAGTAAGCGAAAACGAAAGTTTTCAATATTGAATTTAAGCTAAAATACTCGGATCTGTCTGGGGCTATGTGTATCTTATACAAAAATCATTGTAATGTGCCATAAATCCGATTTAATTTTTTTTTTTTTTTTTAACTCAAGTAAGCGAAAACGAAAGTTTTCATTATTGAATTTACGCTAAAATACTCGGATTTGTCTGGGGCTATGTGTATCTTATGCAAAAAATATTGTAATGTGCAATAAATCCGATTTCAAATTTTGTTACTTTTTTAAACTCAAGTAAGCGAAAATGAAAGTTTTCAATATTGAATTTACGCTAAAATACTCGGATCTGTCTGGGGCTATGTGTATCTTATACAAAAATCATTGTAATGTGCCATAAATCCGATTTCAAATTTTGTTTATTTTTTTAAACTCAAGTAACCGAAAATGACAGTTTTCACAATTGAATTTACGCTAAAATACTCGGATTTGTCTCGAGCTATGTGTATCTTATGCAAAAATCATTGTAATGTGCCGAAAATCCGATTTCAAATTTTTTTCTTTTTTTAAACTAAAGTAAGCGAAAACGAAAGTTTTCAATATTGAATTTACGCTAAAATACTCGGATTTGTCTGGGGCTATGTGTATCTTATGCAAAAATCATAGTAATGAGCCATAAATCCGATTTCAAATTTTCTTACTTTTTTAACTCAAGTAAGCGAAAACGACAGTTTTCACAATTGAATTTACGCTAAAATACTCGAATTTGTCTGGGGCTATGTGTATCTTATTCAAAAATCATTGTAATGTGCCGAAAATCCGATTTCAAATTTTTTTCTTTTTTTAAACTAAAGTAAGCGAAAACGAAAGTTTTCAATATTGAATTTACGCTAAAATACTCGGATTTGTCTGGGGCTATGTGTATCTTATGCAAAAATCATTGTAATGTGCTATAAATCCGATTTCAAATTTTCTTACTTTTTTAAACTCAAGTAAGCGAAAATGAAAGTTTTCAATATTGAATTTACGCTAAAATACTCGGATCTGTCTGGGGCTATGTGTATCTTATACAAAAATCATTGTAATGTGCCATAAATCCGATTTCAAATTTTGTTTATTTTTTTAAACTCAAGTAACCGAAAATGACAGTTTTCACAATTGAATTTACGCTAAAATACTCGGATTTGTCTCGAGCTATGTGTATCTTATGCAAAAATCATTGTAATGTGCCGAAAATCCGATTTCAAATTTTTTTCTTTTTTTAAACTAAAGTAAGCGAAAACGAAAGTTTTCAATATTGAATTTACGCTAAAATACTCGGATTTGTCTGGGGCTATGTGTATCTTATGCAAAAATCATAGTAATGAGCCATAAATCCGATTTCAAATTTTCTTACTTTTTTAACTCAAGTAAGCGAAAACGACAGTTTTCACAATTGAATTTACGCTAAAATACTCGAATTTGTCTGGGGCTATGTGTAACTTATGCAAAAATTATTGTAATGTGCAATTAATCCGATTTCAAATTTTCTTACTTTTTAAAAGTCAAGTAAGCGAAAACGACAGTTTTCACAATTGAAATTTTTGCCAAAAATCCGATTTCAAATTTTGTTACTTTTTAAAAAGTCAAGTAACCGAAATGGACAGTTTTTACAATTGAGTTTACGCTAAAATACTCTGATTTGTCTTAAGAAATGTGTATCTAATGCAAAAAGCATTGTTATGTGCCATAAATCCGACTTTTGCCGAAAATCCGATTTCAAATTTTGTTACTTTTTTAAACTCAAGTAAGCGAAAACGACAGTTTTCACAATTGAATTTACGCTAAAATACTCGGATTTGTCTGGGACTATGTGTATCTTATGCAAAAAGCATTGTAATGTGCCATAAATCTGATTACAAATTTTGTTTATTTTTTCAAACTCAAGTAACCGAAAACGACAGTTTTCACAATTGAATTTACACTAAAATACTCGGATTTGTCTGGGGCTATGTGTATCTTATGCAAAAATCATTGTAATGTGCCATAAATCCGATTTAAAATTTTCTTACTTTTTTAAACTCAAGTAAGCGAAAACGAAAGTTTTCAATATTGAATTTAAGCTAAAATACTCGGATCTGTCTGGGGCTATGTGTATCTTATACAAAAATCATTGTAATGTGCCATAAATCCGATTTCATTTTTTTTTTTTTAACTCAAGTAAGCGAAAACGAAAGTTTTCAATATTGAATTTACGCTAAAATACTCGGATTTGTCTGGGGCTATGTGTATCTTATGCAAAAAATATTGTAATGTGCAATAAATCCGATTTCAAATTTTCTTACTTTTTTAACTCAAGTAAGCGAAAACGAAAGTTTTCAATATTGAATTTACGCTAAAATATTCGGATTTGTCTGGGGCTATGTGTATCTTATGCAAAAATCATTGTAATGTGCCATAAATCCGATTTCAAATTTTCTTACTTTTTTAAACTCAAGTAAGCGAAAACGAAAGTTTTCAATATTGAATTTACGCTAAAATACTCGGATCTGTCTGGGGCTATGTGTATCTTATACAAAAATCATTGTAATGTGCCATAAATCCGATTTCAAATTTTGTTTATTTTTTTAAACTCAAGTAACCGAAAACGACAGTTTTCACAATTGAATTTACGCTAAAATACTCGGATTTGTCTGGGGCTATGTGTATCTTATACAAAAATCATTGTAATGTGCCATAAATCCGATTTCAAATTTTCTTACTTTTTTAAACTCAAGTAAGCGAAAATGAAAGTTTTCAATATTGAATTTACGCTAAAATACTCGGATCTGTCTGGGGCTATGTGTATCTTATACAAAAATCATTGTAATGTGCCATAAATCCGATTTCAAATTTTGTTTATTTTTTTAAACTCAAGTAACCGAAAATGACAGTTTTCACAATTGAATTTACGCTAAAATACTCGGATTTGTCTCGAGCTATGTGTATCTTATGCAAAAATCATTGTAATGTGCTGAAAATCCGATTTCAAATTTTTTTCTTTTTTTAAACTAAAGTAAGCGAAAACGAAAGTTTTCAATATTGAATTTACGCTAAAATACTCGGATTTGTCTGGGGCTATGTGTATCTTATGCAAAAATCATAGTAATGAGCCATAAATCCGATTTCAAATTTTCTTACTTTTTTAACTCAAGTAAGCGAAAACGACAGTTTTCACAATTGAATTTACGCTAAAATACTCGAATTTGTCTGGGGCTATGTGTATCTTATGCAAAAATCATTGTAATGTGCTGAAAATCCGATTTCAAATTTTTTTCTTTTTTTAAACTAAAGTAAGGTAAGCGAAAACGAAAGTTTTCAATATTGAATTTACGCTAAAATACTCGAATTTGTCTGGGGCTATGTGTATCTTATGCAAAAATCATAGTAATGAGCCATAAATCCGATTTCAAATTTTCTTACTTTTTTAACTCAAGTAAGCGAAAACGACAGTTTTCACAATTGAATTTACGCTAAAATACTCGAATTTGTCTGGGGCTATGTGTATCTTATGCAAAAATCATTGTAATGTGCCGAAAATCCGATTTCAAATTTTTTTCTTTTTTTAAACTAAAGTAAGCGAAAACGAAAGTTTTCAATATTGAATTTACGCTAAAATACTCGGATTTGTCTGGGGCTATGTGTATCTTATGCAAAAATCATTGTAATGTGCCATAAATCCGATTTCAAATTTTCTTACTTATTTAAACTCAAGTAAGCGAAAACGAAAGTTTTCGCTTACTTGAGACTGACAGATCCGAGTATTTTAGCGTAAATTCAATATTGAATTTACGCTAAAATACTCGGATCTGTCAGGGGCTATGTGTATCTTATACAAAAATCATTGTAATGTGCCATAAATCCGATTTCAAATTTTGTTTATTTTTTTAAACTCAAGTAACCGAAAACGACAGTTTTCACAATTGAATTTACGCTAAAATACTCGGATTTGTCTCGAGCTATGTGTATCTAATGCAAAAATCGTTGTAATGTGCCGAAAATCCGATTTCAAATTTTGTTACTTTTTTACACTCAAGTAAGCGAAAACGACAGTTTTCACAATTGAATTTACGCTAAAATACTCGGATTTGTCTGGAACTATGTGTATCTTATGCAAAAAGCATTGTAATGTGCCATAAATCCGATTACAAATTTTGTTTATTTTTTTAAACTCAAGTAACCGAAAACGACAGTTTTCACAATTGAATTTACGCTAAAATACTCGGATTTGTCTGGGGCTATGTGTATCTTATGCAAAAATCATTGTAATGTGCCATAAATCCGATTTCAAATTTTCTTACTTTTTTAAACTCAAGTAAGCGAAAATGAAAGTTTTCAATATTGAATTTACGCTAAAATACTCGGATTTGTCTGGGGCTATGTGTATCTTATGCAAAAATCATTGTAATGTGCCATAAATCCGATTTCAAATTTTCTTACTTTTTTAAACTCAAGTAAGCGAAAACGAAAGTTTTCAATATTGAATTTACGCTAAAATACTCGGATCTGTCAGGGGCTATGTGTATCTTATACAAAAATCATTGTAATGTGCCATAAATCCGATTTCAAATTTTGTTTATTTTTTTAAACTCAAGTAACCGAAAACGACAGTTTTCACAATTGAATTTACGCTAAAATACTCGGATTTGTCTCGAGCTATGTGTATCTAATGCAAAAATCGTTGTAATGTGCCGAAAATCCGATTTCAAATTTTGTTACTTTTTTACACTCAAGTAAGCGAAAACGACAGTTTTCACAATTGAATTTACGCTAAAATACTCGGATTTGTCTGGAACTATGTGTATCTTATGCAAAAAGCATTGTAATGTGCCATAAATCCGATTACAAATTTTGTTTATTTTTTTAAACTCAAGTAACCGAAAACGACAGTTTTCACAATTGAATTTACGCTAAAATACTCGGATTTGTCTGGGGCTATGTGTATCTTATGCAAAAATCATTGTAATGTGCCATAAATCCGATTTCAAATTTTCTTACTTTTTTAAACTCAAGTAAGCGAAAATGAAAGTTTTCAATATTGAATTTACGCTAAAATACTCGGATCTGTCTGGGGCTATGTGTATCTTATACAAAAATCATTGTAATGTGCCATAAATCCGATTTCAAATTTTGTTTATTTTTTTAAACTCAAGTAACCGAAAATGACAGTTTTCACAATTAAATTTACGCTAAAATACTCGAATTTGTCTGGGGCTATGTGTAACTTATGCAAAAATTATTGTAATGTGCAATTAATCCGATTTCAAATTTTGTTACTTTTTTAAACTCAAGTAAGCGAAAATGAAAGTTTTCAATATTGAATTTACGCTAAAATACTCGGATCTGTCTGGGGCTATGTGTATCTTATACAAAAATCATTGTAATGTGCCATAAATCCGATTTCAAATTTTGTTTATTTTTTTAAACTCAAGTAACCGAAAATGACAGTTTTCACAATTGAATTTACGCTAAAATACTCGGATTTGTCTCGAGCTATGTGTATCTTATGCAAAAATCATTGTAATGTGCCGAAAATCCGATTTCAAATTTTTTTATTTTTTTAAACTAAAGTAAGCGAAAACGAAAGTTTTCAATATTGAATTTACGCTAAAATACTCGGATTTGTCTGGGGCTATGTGTATCTTATGCAAAAATCATAGTAATGAGCCATAAATCCGATTTCAAATTTTCTTACTTTTTTAACTCAAGTAAGCGAAAACGACAGTTTTCACAATTGAATTTACGCTAAAATACTCGAATTTGTCTGGGGCTATGTGTATCTTATGCAAAAATCATTGTAATGTGCCGAAAATCCGATTTCAAATTTTTTTCTTTTTTTAAACTAAAGTAAGCGAAAACGAAAGTTTTCAATATTGAATTTACGCTAAAATACTCGGATTTGTCTGGGGCTATGTGTATCTTATGCAAAAATCATTGTAATGTGCCATAAATCCGATTTCAAATTTTCTTACTTTTTTAAACTCAAGTAAGCGAAAATGAAAGTTTTCAATATTGAATTTACGCTAAAATACTCGGATCTGTCTGGGGCTATGTGTATCTTATACAAAAATCATTGTAATGTGCCATAAATCCGATTTCAAATTTTGTTTATTTTTTTAAACTCAAGTAACCGAAAATGACAGTTTTCACA
Organism: Celastrina argiolus; assembly: GCA_905187575.2. Classification (NCBI taxonomy): domain Eukaryota; kingdom Metazoa; phylum Arthropoda; class Insecta; order Lepidoptera; family Lycaenidae; genus Celastrina; species Celastrina argiolus. The sequence goes on along the minus strand of LR994591.1, from coordinate 138,373 downwards.
ATTGAATTTACGCTAAAATACTCGGATTTGTCTCGAGCTATGTGTATCTTATGCAAAAATCATTGTAATGAGCTGAAAATCCGATTTCAAATTTTTTTTCTTTTTTTAAACTAAAGTAAGCGAAAACGAAAGTTTTCAATATTGAATTTACGCTAAAATACTCGGATTTGTCTGGGGCTATGTGTATCTTATGCAAAAATCATAGTAATGAGCCATAAATCCGATTTCAAATTTTCTTACTTTTTTAACTCAAGTAAGCGAAAACGACAGTTTTCACAATTGAATTTACGCTAAAATACTCGAATTTGTCTGGGGCCATGTGTAACTTATGCAACAATTATTGTAATGTGCAATTAATCCGATTTCAAATTTTCTTACTTTTTAAAAGTCAAGTAAGCCAAAACGACAGTTTTCACAATTGAAATTTTTGCCAAAAATCCGATTTCAAATTTTGTTACTTTTTAAAAAGTCAAGTAACCGAAATGGACAGTTTTCACAATTGAGTTTACGCTAAAATACTCTGATTTGTCTTAAGAAATGTGTATCTAATGCAAAAAGCATTGTTATGTGCCATAAATCCGACTTTTGCCGAAAATCCGATTTCAAATTTTATTACTTTTTTAAACTCAAGTAAGCGAAAACGACAGTTTTCACAATTGAATTTACGCTAAAATACTCGGATTTGTCTGGGACTATGTGTATCTTATGCAAAAAGCATTGTAATGTGCCATAAATCCGATTACAAATTTTGTTTATTTTTTTAAACTCAAGTAACCGAAAACGACAGTTTTCACAATTGAATTTACGCTAAAATACTCGGATTTGTCTGGGGCTATGTGTATCTTATGCAAAAATCATTGTAATGTGCCATAAATACGATTTCAAATTTTCTTACTTTTTTAAACTCAAGTAAGCGAAAACGAAAGTTTTCAATATTGAATTTAAGCTAAAATACTCGGATCTGTCTGGGGCTATGTGTATCTTATACAAAAATCATTGTAATGTGCCATAAATCCGATTTCATTTTTTTTATTTTTTTTTTTAACTCAAGTAAGCGAAAACGAAAGTTTTCAATATTGAATTTACGCTAAAATACTCGGATTTGTCTGGGGCTATGTGTATCTTATGCAAAAAATATTGTAATAAGTTTTTTTTCGGGTAGGTGCTAAAAAAGTGTAAACACATAACTTGTAGTAAATTTTATTAAATAATTAGTTTTACCAAAAATACTTACATAGTTTTATGAAAATTGTGCACAATACATACAGTTTTATAAAAGCTTATAATCTGTATAAATATATGTGAAGCATTTATACACATTCAAGAAACCACCTGCCAGCTGACTTTAACTTGATATTTAACACCACTGATCTCTTTTAAACACTTAAATAATCCCACTTAGAAGATGTCTCAATTGTCGGAAATTCAGAAAGCACAACAGAGACTTGAGGAATTGGTGATGAAGAAAATGGATGAACTTCAAGCCCAATTACAGTGCGGCACAGCTAAAGACACCGTTGCAAAGGTTGCAGAAGAATTCCGCACTTTTAGGGACATAACATTTTCCATTCTTAGTCTTCTCCGGAAGCAGATTACTGAATGCTCAAATGCCATAGATGTTATTGAGTCCAGATCACGTAGGAAGACTTTGATTTTTTCTGGAATGCCGGAAGTGAGTGGTGAGAATTGCACTACTATTCTCTTGAATACTATACACCACAAACTGGGCTTGCCGGACATCTCTAAAGGCTCAATCAAAGCTTGTCATCGACTGGGTAGCCCTGAGCCAAGCAAAACTCGCCCTATTCTGATTAAGTTTGCCACTTATGAAACTAAGGCCGCTGTTTGGAGAGCTAAAACCAAACTGAAAGGCACTTCAACCTCAATGAAGGAGTTTCTGACCAGGACACGACAGGCACTGTTCAACATGGCGCAGGTGCACTTTGGTGTTAGGGCTTGCTGGACGCAGGACGGAGTTGTTTCAATTAAGACTCCAGATGGGAAGCGACATAAGGTGATGACCATAGATGAGCTCCAGTCCTTTATGTCGAATCACCCCAAGGCATCTTCTTCAGGGACGTCTTCCTCAGCATAAATTTAAGTATATGTTTAAATTGTAGGTTTGTGTGGTTATTTGTGAAGTTTATTGTGATTGTTGATCCATTTAATATGACTCAAAATGGCCCCCTGCCCCTGGTAGGTCCCATACGTATTTTCGATTTCTGTTCTATTTGTTTACTTTCTGGTGCCTCACATTAACAAAATTTTAATAAAATCTAAGGGTAATTTTGAATTTCGAAAGTTTTAAATTTGCTTTGTTAAATAATGTTTTGACTACAATGTCAATGTGTCAAGTGACAGCTGTCAAACTGTGAAATGACTTCTTTTAAATTTTTTTTTTTTTCCACACAAAGAAACTCTTTTTCAGTTGTTTTTTATTTTCAAGTACTTGTAGTCTATAATTGACACATTATGGATATTTAAGTAACAAATATTGATAAGTCACAATATTTTAAGATAGTTTTTTTTTTGTACTTTCTGTTAATTTATAAAGGTCAGTTGGCGGGTGGTGCAGAGTAACAATTTAGATTCGTTTTCTTTTGCATCTAGATCGCTATCAATATAATATAATATTATTTATTTATTAATATATTATTTTATTTTATTTATTACATATATTTATTTTATTAATAATAAGTACCTATGTCTATTTCTGATAATGATTCATTTTATTCTGCTAATGATTCTTCTGGGTTTCATGCTGACGATAGTTTTGATTCCGTAGGTAATACGTTGGGTGAAGCGTTAGCTCAATGCTTTAATACACAAAACAACAATCTATTTAATGTTTGTCACATAAACGCACAAAGCATACCAAGTCATTATGCAGACTTACTTGAATCTTTCTCTGGTAATAACATTCACGCCATTCTGATTTCCGAGAGTTGGCTCAAACCAAACCTCTTGTCCACCTCTTTCTCCTTACCTGGTTTCGTCCTTATCCGTAATGACCGTATTGATAGACGTGGAGGTGGGGTTGCAATATACCTCCGTCGGGATTTGCCATATAAAGTCATAGCCTCCTCTCCTGCACAACAATCTGCAACGGCTGAATATATGTTTCTGGAGATTTGTGTCAGAGGAACTAAAATGGCTTTAGGAGTGGTCTATTGCCCTCCCGCTATTGACTACTTTTCGGAATTTGATTCAGTCCTTGATTCATTGGGTTCGGAATACGCACACCACGTCATCATGGGCGATTTTAATACTGACCTTACAAACCACTCCGCTCACCGTCCGATTAAACTCCATAATTTGATTACATCTGCTAACCTTCACCTGCTACCTCTCCAACCCACACATCACAACACTAATGGTGATGACCTGGCTAGATCTGATGCTCATCGCCGATCCTTCCCTTGTCCATGCACATGGGCAGCTTCCCGCCTCTGGTTTTTCCCACCATGACCTCATTTATCTCTCATACGTTTTAAAGCCTCCCAAAATATCACCTAGGATTATAAATAGACGTTGTTTTGGCAGTGTTGATAAAAATAAATTATGTACCGATGCTGCAAATATGGACTGGAAACCACTGCTAGATGCCACCTCAATTGATGAAATGGTTAGGATTTTCAATGAACAAATCACGCTATTGTATAACGTACATGCGCCTACCAGGAAATTAAAGTTGAAGCATCCGCCTGCACCTTGGTTGACTGATGATATCCGTACAGCGATGAGGTGTAGGGATCGCTTGTTTCGGAAGTTTAAGAGGGATCGCAGTGAAACCAATTGGTCAAACTTTAAATCTGCCAGAAATCGCTGCAACCAGATGATACGGAAGGCAAAACGCCGCCATTTTCTCGACAATTTATCATCTTCTATACCTTTTCATACATGGAAATTTTTAAAATCCTTCGGCATAGGAAAATCACATCATTCAGAAATTCCGAGGACCATTAGTTTGGATGATCTCAACTTGCACTTCTCCGTATCTACCACACTTGATGTTGAAACAAAATGCCAAACTATTCGTCTTTTAAATAGCTTACCACGTCCAAATTATATAGCCCCTTTTCAATTTGCACCAATTACATCAGATGAGATCGATAAGACGATAATTTCCATAGCATCTAAGGCCGTTGGTTATGACGGAATAAGTCGACAAATGATCACCATGATTAAAGAACATCTTTTACCTGTTATAACCCATTGTTGCATAAAAGTATAGGGAAACGCAGGTCAAGGATGCGGGCTTACCTCCGATATTCGCGCTGGTTCTTTGCGCTAATTGCTCACACCCGGCGACCGGATCTTATGGTCACCTTTCTGGATACCACTGCACTTCGTCACTATATTTACGCACATAAACTTAGTTGATTGTCTGCTTTTCACTAGTATGTAAATGTTCGCACAATACCGCTAATAGATTGGGTAATGCAAACCGGCTGTCTTGAGACTAGACGACCCGCACTTGAGAGCCACGGACTCTGCTGTATCACCATGGACGGGGCGAAGCCAAGAAGAGAAATTTGGGTGTGTCGTTCCTTTGACGTTTCTTTCGGTGTTGACATTTTTCTTCATACTACCCGCAAGGAATGGATTTTATGATTGGAAAGGGAATGTATGCGTTCGGAAACTTTGATTGACAAAAATATTAATTTTAGCTTATTTTTGACCGAACATACCGCCCCCCAAAGAGCTAGTAAGCTCTTTAGTTTTATACGAATAAAAGAAAAATATGACCAAATGACTTGGTGCTAAGAATGATGCTATTTTAGTTGAGGTCCTAGATGAATTTCCTTAGATGATTTTCAAAAGATTAACTAAATTATGAGTTGATTTTCTATAAAAGATGATTTTCCGAGAACGTAAACTATTATGTTAACTCTAAGTAAAACTACGCTATCGCTAAAACAATATAAATGGTTAGTTGTCACACTCTGGGAGTGGACAAAGTTTAGTTACTGCTCTGAGGCATGAACCTGCGTTAGTTTTTATTTCTACAACACGTACTATGCCATCGGCTCCAGGATGTAATACTCAAACTCTACCAAGTTTCCAACGGAGTGGTGGAAGATTGTCCTCCATGATGAGTACAAGATCTCCCACTTTAATGTTTGGAATCTTCTTACACCACTTTGACCGCTGTTGAAGATTGAGCAGATATTCACGATGCCATCTTTGCCAAAAATGCTGTGATATTTGCTGTACTAGTTTCCAGCGCTTCAAAGGTGAGATTGGTGTATGATCAAAATCGTATTCTGGTAAGCCGATTAAAGATTGACCAATGAGGAAATGGCCGGGAGTGAGTACATCCAAGTCATCGACATCACTGGACAACGGACACAGTGGCCTAGAATTGAGTACTGCCTCTACCCGTGTAAAGACAGTTGTAAGTTCTTCAAATGTGAGGACCTGTTCGCCAATAGTACGATAAAAAATTTGTTTGGCTGATTTAACCATCGACTCCCAAAGGCCACCCATGTGGGGTGCATAAGGAGGATTCATGTGCCAGTTGATGCAAAAATTTGAAACGCTACTTTTCAAGCTCTGTTGATTTGCCGCTAAAAAAGACTCTACCTCCCTTAAATGTCGTTTGGCTCCTTGAAAGTTTTTACCACAATCGCTATAAATGTCTGTAACCGCACCTCGGCGAGAAACAAAGCGATGAAGACAAGCCATGAACGCATCTGAAGTGAGATCCGAAACGACCTCAAGATGGACAGCCTTGACCACCAAACACACAAATACACAAAGATAGGCTTTGGATCTCTGCGCCTTGCGCGCCGTGGAAGACCTTATGAAAAAGGGGCCTGCAAAATCTACGCCAACCCGCTGAAAGGGACGCGCTTGACGCACTCTACTAGCAGGTAAGTCGCCCATAAAGGGCTCCAAGGCTTTAGCTCTTAATCGATAACACTTAACACATTTAAAGATGCGATGTATTATTAAACGACGGGCTGAAGGTATCCAAAATCGTTGGCGAACAATATTCATTAAAGTAGAAGGTCCAGCATGAAGATACTGCTTATGATAGTAATCAACAATAAGGTTGGTAAGATGATGTACCTTAGGTAATAAAATAGGATGCCTAGCATCGGTTGGTAGGCTAGAATGCCTCAATCTACCGCCAACGCGAAGTAGACCTTTAAAATCAATAAATATATTTAAACGAGTCAAAGGACCCTTCAATGATCGCTTACAATGAAGAGGTTTGAGTTCCGATTCGAATGCTGTATGCTATGCTAATTTAACAATTGTATGCAAAGCGTTATCTAACTCTTTAGTGGAGAGAGCTCCGATGAGCTTATCATTAGAACGTGAGTTGTGTGCGAAACGGATTATCCAGGCGGTAGTCCGTTGTAGCCTAGACCAAGAGCTGAAACGCTCCAGCCACCCATTTGACAAAACCTCCTTTTGGACCTGGGCAACAGTCAACGAGGAAATCGTAGGCGGTTTCAAACCAGGTATTTCCTCAATGACCTCATCGCTATCAGACGGCCAGGTGGATGGATCATCCTTCAGCCATGAAGGAGACCACCACAGCGGATGGTTGGCCAAGTCTGTGGCGACCAGTCCCCTGCTCGCACAATCGGCAGGATTGAGTGCGGAGGGCACGTGCCGCCAGTTCACAAACGGGACGAGGCCCTGTACCTGGGAAACACGATTACCCTCGAAGATTTGAAGCAGATGTGGAGGGGTTCGAAGCCATGCAAGTGCGATTGTAGAATCGCACCAGGCTGTTGTGCAGTTGATGTCAATCCTGGCAGAGAGCACAGACAGAATACGCACTAGAAGGCGAGAAAGAAGAACGGCTCCGCACAACTCAAGACGCGGAATGGTAAGTTTTTGTTTGATAGGCGCTACTCTTGATTTAGCGAGCAATAGATGCACAGCTACTTCGCCAGAAGAATCAGTAGTGCGCAGATAAGCCACGGCTGCATAACCATATTGTGAGGCGTCACAAAACCCCATAAGATGTGAATGAATAATTGAATTACCAAAGATGAACCTAGGTATACATGGAAATTGTAGAAGCTTGAATCCTTTGACGAAAGAATCCCATAGTTTGGAGAACTCTTCCGGAAGTGGATCGTCCCAAGAAAGCTCTAACAACCACAGTCGTTGCATTAAAACCTTTAAATAAAAAGTTATAGGCGTCAAATATCCACAAGGGTCGTATATCCGTGCGATATTTGAAAGAATCTGACGTTTAGTTTTGCAGCTAGGCAAACTCGAAACTCGATAGACGAAAGAATCGGATCTAGAGTTCCACTCTACCCCTAAAATTTTAAAAATGTTATCACCAGTTTCCTCAAAACGAAACGGCTTCTCTAGATGATCTGTCGGATATCCCTCAAGTGTCTCATCACAATTACTGATCCATTTTCTAGCCAGAAAACCACCCTGTGCTAATACGTCAACTACCTGCTGCTGCAACAGTCGCGCTGATGAGGTGCAATCACTACCGCTGATTATATCGTCAACAAATATATCCTCTTTGAGAGCACGAGCCGCTGCAGGATATGAAGCTGCGTTAAGAGAAGCCAGTTCATGAATGACACGAATGGCCAAGTAGGCAGAACTTGACACTCCGTAAGTGACAGTAGTGAGCTCAAATTGTTGAATAGGTTGATCAGGAGACTCGCGCCAGAGTATAGTTTGAAACCTGCAATCATTAGCGTGAAGCCTTACACATCGATACATCTGTTTTATGTCGCAGATAAAAACGACCCGATGAGTTCTGAAACGCAAAATGATATCCTGAATGTCCTGTTGAAGTTTAGGACCAGGCATTAAAAGTTGATTGAGAGAAACTCCTGAACTACTGGGTGATGAAGCATCAAAAACAGCTCTAAGTTTTGTTGTACTACTACTTTCTTTAAGAACACCGTGATGAGGTATGTAATATCTCTCTGATGAGACACTACCAGATATGGGTCGCATATGACCACTTGCTAAATAATCCGACATGAATTCATTGTATAATTCTCTAAGCCTAGGATCACGCTGAAGCTTTCTTTCTAAAACGTTAAAGCGCCTTAATGCAGTGTCAAATGTAGAACCTAAAGATTTTTGTGTCACCTTGAACGGTAGACGTACAATGAACCTTCCAGTTACATCCCTAGTATGAGTTTCTAAAAAATGTTTTTCGCACTGAATATTCTCTGGATCCTGTATGACTATAGCTGGAGGCTCCTCGACTTCCCAGAAACGTGAGAGTATGGAGTCCAAGTCGACCGTACAAGACAGAGCTGTAATGTGTTGACAAGAGAGTGAGTTAATGGGAGCTTGACCCATTAACACCCATCCAAAAATAGATGCATGTGCAGTAGGCATGCTTTCACCTAACTTCATTTTCCTACCATCAAACACCAAATTGAAAAGATCTATGCCAATAAGCATATCTATGGGACCAGGTGAAGAGAACTTGGCATCAGCTAAAACTAAGTCCTTGCACCTATCAATAACTTCAAATGATATTGGAGCACTTGGTAAGGCACCAGTAATACGTTTGAGTATTACTGCTTGAGTGATCAGTGCAGGAGTTGATCCGTTAATAAAAGAATGGACAGAACACTCCATGCTGCCATAAGTGCGTTGGCCACTAGATTCACCTAAACCAAACAAAACAGTTGAACTGAGTCGGGGCAAGTTTAGCCTCTGTGCCAAATTTTCAGTTATAATTGTAACCTGAGATCCGCTATCCAATAAAGCTCGCACCGCATGCATATGACCATGGACATCCTGGATACCAACCACAGCCGTACCTAAAAGCATAGTAGATCCCTTGTGGATACTATTGCTAAGTGGTGATGAAATAGTAGAACTATGAGATACTGGACCTACTTCATTCACGCTAGGCTGGACAGCCGATAAATCCTGAGCACGGTTTTCTATAAAATTTATATGTAATTTTGTATGATGGCGCTTGTGACAAATGCGGCAGTCGGTATGTGACTGGCATTTCTTTACTGAATGAGAGCGTAAACAATTAAAACATAGTTTGTTTTTTATTACAAATTCTTTCCGTTGTTCTGGTGTCATAGCATTAAATTTTTCACATATATAAATGTTGTGTTCCCCCTTACAACATGAACATGAATATGAAGTGTTAACAATAAAAGATTTGCTAGGCCGAATATGTGAAATACTAGTGCTACTAATACTAGACACTGTTCCCTTAGTGCCAGAAACAGTTTCTAATACCCTAAGCTGAGTTTCCAAAAAGCTAATCAAATTGTTAAATGTTGGGATATCAGCAAGTGCTGATGATGATGATGTTTTGTAATGTTCTAACTCAAACTTCCCTCGCAAATCAATGGGCAACTTCCGTATAGTAATGTGTAACAAAATGAAACTCCAAGATTCAGTTTCAAACCCTAATGCCGACAAAGCTTGTATATTTGCCTTTAGACAGTTAACTAAGCGTCGCAATCCGGAATTAATTTGATTAGGATTCAGAGAACCTATGGCTAGAATTGACTCCAAATGCCTATCTGCTATGAGTCTCTTATTCTCATAACGCTCTTTTAAGAGGCTGTAAGCTATTTGATAATTAGTTTCAGAAAGTTCTAAATGTTTGATCAAGCTTAGTGGCTCTGTTTGTAATATTGATAACAAGTAATGCATTTTTTGCACGCCACTGATTTCACAATTGTTATGAATTAGACTATCAAACATTGCAATAAAATTAGGCCAATCTGTGTAAGATCCAGAAAATTGCTGCAAAGAAATTTTAGGTAAACTAAATTGTTGAGATTTAACTAAATGCTTTTTTTCATTAGTTGATTGTGTATTTGACTCAGGAATAGAACCCAGGCTATCCGCAATAACTTGCACTGAATAATACTTGTCATAAAATTCATCTAGTTGTGTGTCAAGCTCGGATTGCAAATCACTATCTAAACATTTTGATCTTAAATAGTTATAAGCTCCCTGAAAATCACCTTTATAATTATTAATTTCTTTAAAACGCACTTTAAACATTGTTAAATCCTTAGGATTAAATTGAGAATCCAAACTGATTTGATTTGCTAAGTTGTATAAACTCTCCAACAGATCACTACTAACCCGCATATTCGTTCTCTGTATTTCATACTGAGGATCATCAAAGGAAGTCTGTTTAGGGCTTTTTTGTCCTTTACCCATCTTGAAAATAATAAGATTTTACTCAATAAATAAAGAAATCAATAAAAAATCAAAACAAAGTCAATACTTGACATTTGACAAATAAATTGAAATGTCAAATTCGAATTAAGTTGACAGATGTCAAACTCTAATGACAAATGTGTTTTTTTTTTTTAAGTCTTGAATCTGAAGCATAGACTATAGTCGTGCAATAATTTTGTTGTCTTTTTTTTTTTTTTAATTTCTATCCATAAAGATACTAGGTCTTTAATCTATATCGACATGTTCGGTAAAAAATACGAAATGATGACTTTGAAAATAAGTCTGCAATAAAAATTTTACGAAGTTTTATAAAACTTTAAAATATAATTAAAAACAAGTTAACGCACTAATATGAGATAATTTTAGATAGGAAATAAAGCTTTTAGGTTGAAATATGTTAGGATGAATATGGAACAAAGTTGATGACACGCTTATAGTAATAGCGTAGATAATGGCGTCTTCGATTTCCAACAATTGAGAATTGAATTGGGAATCGTGAATTATGTTAGATAAGTATGGCACGGAAGGCCAAGAAATGCTTTTAAAGGGATAATTAAGATGATGGACCAACAAATTGTCCGAGTAGAAGGACCTTATACGATTTATACGGCTCGATAGAACCAGAAAAGATTTATTCGGCTCGAATGGACCAGAAAAGATTTATTCGGCTCGAATGGACCAGAAAAGGTTATGTTGCATAAAAGTATAGGGAAACGCAGGTCAAGGATGCGGGCTTACCTCCGATATTCGCGCTGGTTCTTTGCGCTAATTGCTCACACCCGGCGACCGGATCTTATGGTCACCTTTCTGGATACCACTGCACTTCGTCACTATATTTACGCACATAAACTTAGTTGATTGTCTGCTTTTCACTAGTATGTAAATGTTCGCACAATACCGCTAATAGATTGGGTAATGCAAACCGGCTGTCTTGAGACTAGACGACCCGCACTTGAGAGCCACGGACTCTGCTGTATCACCATGGACGGGGCGAAGCCAAGAAGAGAAATTTGGGTGTGTCGTTCCTTTGACATTTCTTTCGGTGTTGACATTTTTCTTCATACTACCCGCAAGGAATGGATTTTATGATTGGAAAGGGAATGTATGCGTTCGGAAACTTTGATTGACAAAAATATTAATTTTAGCTTATTTTTGACCGAACACCCATATTATAAATTTTTCCCTTAAATCTTCCGTGTTCCCCGAGCAGTGGTGCAAAGCCTATGTTCGCCCTCTACCTAAAATTACCAATCCCACTAATCCATCACATTTTCGCCCCATTTCTATTCTCCCCTACCTGTCCAAGGTGCTTGAGGCTTGTGCTTATAAGCAACTGTCCAGGTTTATCCAAGATAACAATATTTTGTCACCACTTCAATCTGGTTTCAGACCTGGACATAGCACCACCTCTGCGTTACTAAAGGTGACCAATGATGTGAGAGTGGGCATTGAGAACTCTAAAATAACTGTTTTAGTTTTGATAGATTTCTCAAATGCGTTTAACAACGTAAATCATGATATCTTGTTGGCAATACTCTCGAGTCTATCGATCTCGCCTGAAGCGCTAAATTGGATCTCATCGTATCTTCGTGGGCGACAGCAGTCAGTACGCACGGAACAGTCTACCTCATCATGGCGTCATCTAGACACTGGCGTGCCTCAAGGCGGTATTCTTTCTCCTCTACTCTTCTCATTATTTATAAATCTTGTTACTCCCAGACTTCGCTGTACGTATCATTTGTATGCAGACGATTTTCAGATTTATAGCCAATCAAGAGTTGAGAATTTGGCGAGTGCAATAGAGGAGGTTGACAGAGATCTCAATGTCGCAGTGATCTAATTAAAACAGCTATTTCATTGAGTGACTAGCGTTTTTATCGAATGACGACATTTAATTGAAAGACTAAAGGACAACTCGTCAAGTTGTTTATTGTAACGTCCAATGTCTTGACTGAACATTGATTGAACGTCATTTAGTCATGTAGTCATTGACTGAACGTCATTTAGTCCGATTTTTTAACCGACTTCCAAAAAAGGAGGAGCTTTCTCAATTCGATGAATAAGTAGGTTTTTTTTATGTTTGTTACCGAATAATTTTCCGATTTTTTAACCGACTTCCAAAAAAGGAGGAGCTGGAAAAAAATTAGTATAAATCCCTCTTAATTGGGGGGAGGAGGGGAGGGGGAGAACCCCCCCCCTACCACGCCCACCTTTAGGAGACTACTAGTTTGGAAGATATTTATGGTTGAAGTTTTGAGGTTATGTCTATGTTTCCGGAATATTTCCAGGAGTAAAACAGGGGAGAAAGGTGGAGACGGCGGTAAGGGGACAAAGGAAATCCCCCCTACCCTCCCCTCTACTCAGCAACCACTAGTTAAGAAAATATTTACAGTTGTAGTTTAGAGGTTAGATAAAACAGAGAAGTTCTACGTGTGGAGATTTGTTTTTGGGACAATGTCGGTCTGTCACGTCTCCGGCGCTGCGGGAAATGCAGCCCCTTCGCCCATGCGTAACGAATGACATCAACCAACACTCGCCTTAGGCAGCTCCGGCTTTCTGGTCGCCTTCGGCGACCAGCCTCCGCCGCCACGGCGAGTCCTGGTTTCTACATTTCGTTACGGCGGGCGGGGGCTGCTCTCCCTCCGCGCCTACGCGCTTAAATATACACTCTAGGGGTTGACAGACAAGTACTACGTGGAGTCGGGGTTGATAGATTCGCTTTTAGTAAAATTCAGTCACCTGACTGATTTTATGTCCGCTCTCATATAAGGGCTATGTTACAATCCGCTAACTAATTGGACGTTGAGTGACGATTGTACAATCAATGTTCGGCCTAGTCTTTCAATTAAATGTCGTCATTCGATAAAAACGCTAGTCACTCAATGAAATAGCTGATTTAATTAGATGACTGCGACATCAATACCATTAGAGACTGGTGTAATAACTTCGGGTTGCTAGTGAATCCTAGTAAATGCCAGGCGATATTATTGGGCAGTCCACGATTTTTATCCAGGGTTGATATAGGCTCCATACCACCTGTGATTTTCGATGGGTCTGTTATAAACTTCAGCTCTTGCGTTCGAGATCTTGGCTTGCACATCGACTCCACTCTTGATTGGCAATCGCAAACAGCTCACGTTAGCCAGAGAGTTACTGGTGCATTGCGCTCCCTTTATAGACTCAAAAATTTTCTACCAGTAACTATTAAAGTCTTACTAGTTCAGACTCTTATTTTGCCTACAATCGACTATGGTGACGTGTGCTATTTTGACCTCAATGCGGACAAGCTCGATAAATATGACCGGCTTCTAAATAACTGCATCAGATTTATTTACAATCTTCGGAAATAGAACCATGTAGCCTCCTTTCGCACCAAACTGCACTGGCTCCCTATACGCCAACGTCGCTCAATACGGGCCCTGTGTACGCTTTTCTCTTTCCTTCATTCTCCCAATTCTCCCACTTACTTAACATCTCATTTCCAATACCTTTGTGATAGTCATGATAAAACCCTTCGTTCATCAAACAATGCCCTTCTCTTGTGCCCTCCTCATACCTCTAGTCTCGTTCATTCTTCTTTCCACATACAAGCAATTCTTCTCTGGAATGCTCTCCCTCTTGAAATCAGAATGGCAACAACTAGAGAAACGTTTAAGCGGAAGCTCCGACAGTGGTACTCTAATCTGTTGGCAGAATCCTAATCATTGTAATATCATCTTTATGAATAGTATAGATTATAGATATATATTACTTTCGAATGTATATATTAATATTATGTATATGTGTAACTGTGTATTTATATAGTATAGTATGTGGTATTTTATTTTAATCTGTATTTGTTATAATTATATCATAAAATATAATATTGTTTATAATATATAATTGGTATTAGTACTATTAGTTATATTTCCTTCTACTCTTAAAAATAATTTCTCTTGTTGTCTGTACATATTATTATCTCCCTTATTATGATTAAGCACCGTCTCTTTAATTTTTTTCTCTGCATCACCCTATGGTTGACTGGAAGAAAATGCCCTGTGGCATTAAGTCCGCCATTGTACATTGTGCATAAAGTGTATAAAATAAAAAAATAAATAAATAATGTGCAATAAATCCGATTTCAAATTTTCTTACTTTTTTAACTCAAGTAAGCGAAAACGACAGTTTTCACAATTGAATTTACGCTAAAATACTCGAATTTGTCTGGGGCTATGTGTATCTTATACAAAAAGCATTGTAATGTGCCATAAATCCGATTTCAATTTTTTTTATTTTTTTTTAACTTAAGCAAGCGAAAACGACAGTTTTCACAATTGAATTTACGCTAAAATACTCGAATTTGTCTGGGGCTATGTGTAACTTATGCAAAAATTATTGTAATGTGCAATTAATCCGATTTCAAATTTTCTTATTTTTTTAAACTCAAGTAACCGAAAACGACAGTTTTCACAATTGAATTTACGCTAAAATACTCGGATTTGTCTGGGGCTATGTGTATCTTATGCAAAAAGCATTGTAATGTGCCATAAATCCGATTTCAATTTTTTTTATTTTTTTTTAACTTTAGCAAGCGAAAACGACAGTTTTCACAATTGAATTTACGCTAAAATACTCGAATTTGTCTGGGGCTATGTGTAACTTATGCAAAAATTATTGTAATGTGCAATTAATCCGATTTCAAATTTACTTACTTTTTTAACTCAAGTAAGCGAAAACGACAGTTTTCACAATTGAATTTACGCTAAAATACTCGAATTTGTCTGGGGCTATGTGTAACTTATGCAAAAATTATTGTAATGTGCAATTAATCCGATTTCAAATTTTCTTATTTTTTTAAACTCAAGTAACCGAAAACGACAGTTTTCACAATTGAATTTACGCTAAAATACTCGGATTTGTCTGGGGCTATGTGTATCTTATGCAAAAATCATTGTAATGTGCCATAAATCCGATTTCAAATTTTCTTACTTTTTTAAACTCAAGTAAGCGAAAACGAAAGTTTTCAATATTGAATTTAAGCTAAAATACTCGGATCTGTCTGGGGCTATGTGTATCTTATACAAAAATCATTGTAATGTGCCATAAATCCGATTTCATTTTTTTTTTTTTTTAACCAAGTAACCGAAAACGAAAGTTTTCAATATTGAATTTACGCTAAAATACTCGGATTTGTCTGGGGCTATGTGTATCTTATGCAAAAAATATTGTAATGTGCAATAAATCCGATTTCAAATTTTCTTACTTTTTTAAATCAAGTAAGCGAAAACGACAGTTTTCACAATTGAATTTACGCTAAAATACTCGAATTTGTCTGGGGCTATGTGTATCTTATGCAAAAATCATTGTAATGTGCCATAAATCCGATTTCAAATTTTCTTACTTTTTTAAACTCAAGTAAGCGAAAACGAAAGTTTTCAATATTGAATTTAAGCTAAAATACTCGGATCTGTCTGGGGCTATGTGTATCTTATACAAAAATCATTGTAATGTGCCATAAATCCGATTTCATTTTTTTTTTTTTTTAACCAAGTAAGCGAAAACGAAAGTTTTCAATATTGAATTTACGCTAAAATACTCGGATTTGTCTGGGGCTATGTGTATCTTATGCAAAAAATATTGTAATGTGCAATAAATCCGATTTCAAATTTTCTTACTTTTTTAAATCAAGTAAGCGAAAACGACAGTTTTCACAATTGAATTTACGCTAAAATACTCGAATTTGTCTGGGGCTATGTGTAACTTATGCAAAAATTATTGTAATGTGCCATAAATCCGATTTCAAATTTTCTTACTTTTTTAAACTCAAGTAAGCGAAAACGAAAGTTTTCAATATTAAATTTAAGCTAAAATACTCTGATCTGTCTGGGGCTATGTGTATCTTATACAAAAAATATTGTAATGTGCAATAAATCCGATTTCAAATTTTCTTATTTTTTTAAACTCAAGTAACCGAAAACGACAGTTTTCACAATTGAATTTACGCTAAAATACTCGGATTTGTCTGGGGCTATGTGTCACCAGTCCCGCGCCGCGCGCGCAAGCGATCGGTTCGGTCGGGTTCGTATGTGGATAACAACTTAAAAATGACGTCAAACGTAGTAAAGTGTAAAACTTGTAATATTGTAATTAACGAAGTGCTTTCTTTTATATCTAACAAGATTGATGTGATGGATGAAGAAAGTATAAGTCGTATCTGTGTTAGTGCTTTTTCTGAAACGGATATAACAACCGCAAAAAATTTATTGTTCGATTCCGTGAGTACGACGAAACGGAAGAAATTACGTAGAAGAGATGGTAAATCGCTACGGGATATCGACGATATAATTACTCTCTTCAAGGAAAGCGATCCAGAAGATATTCCAATTTTTGTGGCCCGTGACCTTCACAAATTACCCCCTGTTCACTTTAATCACTTGGACCCTACAATACTGTTGAAGGATTTGGTATTGCTTAAGAAAGAATTAAGTGAAATAAAAGATAAGTATGCTACTAAGGAGCAAGTGGAATTAATGAAAACAGAATTGGATTTATTAAAATATGGACAGAAAGAAATTGTAGACAACTATAATTTAAAAAATTGTAGTTTTAGAGATTGCAATAGTGGGCCAATGGGATTAGTGTCAGTTTCAGAAACCATAAAACAAGTGGATATAACACCTAGTTTAGAATTATTAACAGATGTAGGTAGTAAAAAAACCATGTGTAACGGCCGCGCACGACTCGTGCCTGCTTCTCCGCTCTCGCCCGCGCCGGCGCTGCCCCCCCCGCCTGTTGACTCCGAGTCGGTGATTCATATGCCGCAGCAGCTGATGCCGCGGCCGATTGAAAGAAAACTAAAAACTATGGCTGAGGTAGTAAGGGAAGGAGAATGGATTACCAAAAAGAGCTCTAACGACGGATGGTCGGTCGTCCAGAAAAGAAAACCAAGTAACCGTTTTATAGGGAAAAAAGGGAAAGCAATAGTGCCTGATTCACAGTTTAAAGCAGCAGATATAACAATTCCTATATATATTTACCATGTATCAAAGAGCGTAAAAAAAGTTGACATCGAAAATTACGTTAAGAAACAAACTGGCTTAGATGTTACGGTTGAGAAAAATAATATGAAAATAGCTAAGGATTATGACGGATATAAAATATTTATACCTAAACACAAGCTTGATGTATTTATGCAAGATGATTTCTGGCCAGAAGGTATATCGTATCGCCGCTTTGTTGACTTTCAACGCAAAAGTATGGAGAAAATAAATGAAGACCTTAAAAAACCATAACAATGGCTAATACAACTAAAATAGTCAGTTTCAACTGTAAAAATGTTGTGAGATCGGTTAACTGTATAAAAAGGCTGTGTAATGAAGCTGATGTCATTGCCCTCCAAGAGACCTGGCTTCTACCGCACGACATTCCATACCTTGGGACCATCCATAGTGACTTCGCTTATACTGGAAAGTCAGCTGTTGACACATCGGCTGGCATTCTGAGAGGAAGACCATATGGAGGAGTGGCGATACTATGGAGAAAATCTACGTTTCCAATTGTGTCTGTGGTGAATTGTAACAGTGTACGGCTTGCTGCTATCAAAATATCTTTGTGCGATAGAACTCTGTTGTTGTTCTCAGTATATATGCCAACCGACTCTAGTGACAACCTTTTGGAGTTTACGGAGTGTCTAAGTGAGATTTATGCTGTAGTTGAAAGTAATGATGTAGAATCGGTATACATACTTGGCGACTTCAACGCGCACCCAGGTGAGTCGTTTGCCTCAGAACTGTTAAATTTTTGTAGTGAACATTCGTGGACGTGTCTAGATCTGGACATAATGCCTAATGATACGTATACATTCGTAAGTGACGCTCATGGATCTAAGCGCTGGCTAGATCACTGTGTTGTAACTAGCTCGGCCTGGCAGACAATTACTAGTATGTCAATAATAAAAGATGTGTACTGGTCGGATCACTTACCGTTACTAGTAGAGTGTAATTTTAATTTAATTAAAGTCAAGGTTATTCAGCCTTCAATTAACTCTTTTAGAAAAATAGTATGGGGACAAAGGGCTACATCACAAGTAAAACAATATTTCTCAATATGTCAAAAAGAGTTAAAATATTTAGACTTTCCTAGTGAGCTAAGCGCTTGTGCTGATAAGAGATGTAGCAACGTATCATGTAAAATGTTATTAGATAAGATGTATAGTAGGTTAATTTATATATTGACGGAAGCGTCAATAAAGAGTTATTGTAATTATACAAGCAAAAAACATAAACATGTAACTGGCTGGAACAGGCATGTCAGTGATGCTCACAGGAGGGCCAGACAGTGGTTTTCAGTGTGGCTGTCACACGGTAAACCAAATAGTGGAGATATATATACGAATATGATAGAATCGCGTAAGGTATTTAAATCAAAATTAAAGTGGTGCCAGAAAAACGAAAAACAAATTAAAATGGATATTATTGCACAACACCATAATAATAAAGATTTTAAAAGATTTTGGAAATGTACAAAAAATCTTAACACTATGTCAAGCCTACCTGTGAGTATCGGTGAGAGCCATGACTCAAAGGAGATAGCTGACTCCTTTAGCCACTATTTTAAAATTGAGTCACCTCTGTCGACGGTGCTGCAGGTGCCTGATGCTGGGTGTCGTTCTGGGAACCTAAGTATAAAGTTTTCAGCTAAACAGGTTGCACACGTCATCAAAACCATGACCAGAGGAAAGTCCCCAGGGCATGATGGCCTTAGCATCGAGCATCTGCAGCAGGCCGGGGTACACCTACCTAGGGTACTCGCTATGTTCTTCTCTCTGTGTCTGGGTCATAGTTATTTACCTAAAGACTTAATGTATACGGTTGTTGTACCTGTTGTAAAAAATAAAACTGGTGACGTGTCTGATATTTCTAATTATAGACCGATATCTTTAGCGACTATTGTTGCAAAAGTGTTGGATAGTTTGCTTGATAAGCATTTAAATAATAGCATGCAACATAAGGACGCACAGTTTGGTTTCAGACCTGGTCTCTCAACTGAAAATGCTATATTATGCCTCAAGCAAACTGTCCAATACTACACGTCTAGAAATACACCAGTATACGCTTGCTACCTAGATCTGTCAAAAGCTTTCGATATGGTGTCGTATAATATATTATGGCAGAAATTAAAGTGTGAAACCAGCCTAACGGATGACGTCATATCTATTTTTAAATATTGGTATGGTAACCAACAGAACTATGTCCGATGGGGCGGCGTGTGTTCGCAACCCTATAGGCTGGAATGCGGGGTGAGGCAGGGGGGGATTACCTCAGCTCGCCTCTTTAGCTTGTATGTGAACGCACTAATTGAGGAGCTCAGCAGCACAGGTATCGGTTGCCATATAGGTAATATATGCGTAAATAACATAAGCTATGCTGACGACATGGTGTTGCTGAGCCCCTCAATGGGAGCGTTGAAAAAACTATTAGGGATTTGTGAACGCTTTGCGGAGACCCATGGGCTTAGGTACAATGCGAAAAAAAGTGAGTACATGATATTTAAGTCGGGTACGAAATGTTATGACACGAACATTTCTATCGTATTTTGTAACACGTGTCTAAAAAGAGTTAGCCAGTTTAAGTACCTAGGTCATTGGGTCACCGATAACCTTAAAGATGACCTCGACATGGAGAGGGAGAGGAGGGCGTTAGCTGTCAGATGTAACATGTTGGCCCGTAGATTTGCGCACTGTAGCAGGGATGTGAAAGTAACCCTATTTAAAGGGTACTGTCAATCTTTCTACACGTGTAGTCTGTGGTCCAACTACACACAGAGGTCATATAACGCATTGAGAGTGCAATACAACAACGCATTCAGGGTGCTGATGGGACTGCCTAGGTTCTGTAGTGCGTCGGGCATGCTGGCGGAGGCACGAGTAGATGACTTTTATGGTATCATTCGGAAGCGGAGTGCGGCGCTGCTGGCCAGGGTTAGAGCTAGTCCAAACAGCATCCTGAATGCGTTGGCTGACAGATGGGACTCATCTTTGCTCAGGCACTGGATTGGCCTACATGCGCCTGTAACACGGCTCATGCTTATATGAATATAATATGTATAAAGTTACACACAATATAAATAAATATAACTAACATACTAATATACGAGTTAAGGAAAAATTGTTACTAATCCACTAATATAAAATATGGACTAAACATTGTATCTAGTCTGAAATAAAGATTTATTTATTATTTATTATTTATTATTTATTATATGTGTATCTTATGCAAAAATCATTGTAATGTGCCATAAATCCGATTTCAAATTTTCTTACTTTTTTAAACTCAAGTAAGCGAAAACGAAAGTTTTCAATATTGAATTTAAGCTAAAATACTCGGATCTGTCTGGGGCTATGTGTATCTTATACAAAAATCATTGTAATGTGCCATAAATCCGATTTCATTTTTTTTTTTTTTAACCAAGTAACCGAAAACGAAAGTTTTCAATATTGAATTTACGCTAAAATACTCGGATTTGTCTGGGGCTATGTGTATCTTATGCAAAAAATATTGTAATGTGCAATAAATCCGATTTCAAATTTTCTTACTTTTTTAAATCAAGTAAGCGAAAACGACAGTTTTCACAATTGAATTTACGCTAAAATACTCGAATTTGTCTGGGGCTATGTGTATCTTATGCAAAAATCATTGTAATGTGCCATAAATCCGATTTCAAATTTTCTTACTTTTTTAAACTCAAGTAAGCGAAAACGAAAGTTTTCAATATTGAATTTAAGCTAAAATACTCGGATCTGTCTGGGGCTATGTGTATCTTATACAAAAATCATTGTAATGTGCCATAAATCCGATTTCATTTTTTTTTTTTTTTAACCAAGTAAGCGAAAACGAAAGTTTTCAATATTGAATTTACGCTAAAATACTCGGATTTGTCTGGGGCTATGTGTATCTTATGCAAAAAATATTGTAATGTGCAATAAATCCGATTTCAAATTTTCTTACTTTTTTAAATCAAGTAAGCGAAAACGACAGTTTTCACAATTGAATTTACGCTAAAATACTCGAATTTGTCTGGGGCTATGTGTAACTTATGCAAAAATTATTGTAATGTGCAATTAATCCGATTTCAAATTTTCTTACTTTTTAAAAGTCAAGTAAGCGAAAACGACAGTTTTCACAATTGAAATTTTTGCCAAAAATCTGATTTCAAATTTTGTTTATTTTTTTAAACTCAAGTAACCGAAATGGACAGTTTTCACAATTGAGTTTACGCTAAAATACTCTGATTTGTCTTAAGAAATGTGTATCTAATTCAAAAAGCATTGTTATGTGCCATAAATCCGACTTTTGCCGAAAATCCGATTTCAAATTTTGTTACTTTTTTAAACTCAAGTAAGCGAAAACGACAGTTTTCACAATTGAATTTACGCTAAAATACTCGAATTTGTCTGGGGCTATGTGTAACTTATGCAAAAATTATTGTAATGTGCAATTAATCCGATTTCAAATTTTCTTATTTTTTTAAACTCAAGTAACCGAAAACGACAGTTTTCACAATTGAATTTACGCTAAAATACTCGGATTTGTCTGGGGCTATGTGTATCTTATGCAAAAAGCATTGTAATGTGCCATAAATCCGATTTCAATTTTTTTTATTTTTTTTTAACTTTAGCAAGCGAAAACGACAGTTTTCACAATTGAATTTACGCTAAAATACTCGAATTTGTCTGGGGCTATGTGTAACTTATGCAAAAATTATTGTAATGTGCAATTAATCCGATTTCAAATTTACTTACTTTTTTAACTCAAGTAAGCGAAAACGACAGTTTTCACAATTGAATTTACGCTAAAATACTCGAATTTGTCTGGGGCTATGTGTAACTTATGCAAAAATTATTGTAATGTGCAATTAATCCGATTTCAAATTTTCTTACTTTTTTAACTCAAGTAAGCGAAAACGACAGTTTTCACAATTGAATTTACGCTAAAATACTCGAATTTGTCTGGGGCTATGTGTAACTTATGCAAAAATTATTGTAATGTGCAATTAATCCGATTTCAAATTTTCTTATTTTTTTAAACTCAAGTAACCGAAAACGACAGTTTTCACAATTGAATTTACGCTAAAATACTCGGATTTGTCTGGGGCTATGTGTATCTTATGCAAAAATCATTGTAATGTGCCATAAATCCGATTTCAAATTTTCTTACTTTTTTAAACTCAAGTAAGCGAAAACGAAAGTTTTCAATATTGAATTTAAGCTAAAATACTCGGATCTGTCTGGGGCTATGTGTATCTTATACAAAAATCATTGTAATGTGCCATAAATCCGATTTCATTTTTTTTTTTTTTTTAACCAAGTAACCGAAAACGAAAGTTTTCAATATTGAATTTACGCTAAAATACTCGGATTTGTCTGGGGCTATGTGTATCTTATGCAAAAAATATTGTAATGTGCAATAAATCCGATTTCAAATTTTCTTACTTTTTTAAATCAAGTAAGCGAAAACGACAGTTTTCACAATTGAATTTACGCTAAAATACTCGAATTTGTCTGGGGCTATGTGTATCTTATGCAAAAATCATTGTAATGTGCCATAAATCCGATTTCAAATTTTCTTACTTTTTTAAACTCAAGTAAGCGAAAACGAAAGTTTTCAATATTGAATTTAAGCTAAAATACTCGGATCTGTCTGGGGCTATGTGTATCTTATACAAAAATCATTGTAATGTGCCATAAATCCGATTTCATTTTTTTTTTTTTTTAACCAAGTAAGCGAAAACGAAAGTTTTCAATATTGAATTTACGCTAAAATACTCGGATTTGTCTGGGGCTATGTGTATCTTATGCAAAAAATATTGTAATGTGCAATAAATCCGATTTAAAATTTTCTTACTTTTTTAAATCAAGTAAGCGAAAACGACAGTTTTCACAATTGAATTTACGCTAAAATACTCGAATTTGTCTGGGGCTATGTGTAACTTATGCAAAAATTATTGTAATGTGCAATTAATCCGATTTCAAATATTCTTACTTTTTAAAAGTCAAGTAAGCGAAAACGACAGTTTTCACAATTGAAATTTTTGCCAAAAATCTGATTTCAAATTTTGTTTATTTTTTTAAACTCAAGTAACCGAAATGGACAGTTTTCACAATTGAGTTTACGCTAAAATACTCTGATTTGTCTTAAGAAATGTGTATCTAATTCAAAAAGCATTGTTATGTGCCATAAATCCGACTTTTGCCGAAAATCCGATTTCAAATTTTGTTACTTTTTTAAACTCAAGTAAGCGAAAACGACAGTTTTCACAATTGAATATACGCTAAAATACTCGGATTTGTCTGGGACTATGTGTATCTTATGCAAAAAGCATTGTAATGTGCCTAAAATCCGATTACAAATTTTGTTTATTTTTTTTTAGGTTAGGTTAGGTTAGGTTAGGTTAGGTTAGGTTAGGTTAGGTTAGGTTAGGTTAGGTTTTTTTTCCCTAACATGGTCAGGGCTCGTTCTTTTCCTTTTATTAATCATTTCTTTTCTGTTCTTTTTTGTTTTTTGCATTACAATAATAAATAATAATATTTCCAAAGGATAAATACAGTACAATAACATTATCAATTAAATACGTCTAAATTCAATTTTCTACATTTACAAATAAATTACAATAAACATACATTAATTATAACATTATAACAAATAAAATTTCCAATAAATTTCCAATAAGTTACAAATAAAATAATTTTCAAACACAATTAATTAAATTTCCATTAATAAATACTATAATAAGTTTCCAAATTCCAACAATACAATTAAAATCAATTTGCCAATTAAAATAAAATACAATTACAATATAATAAGTTTACATTAAATTAAATACAATAATAAAAATTTCCAATAAAAAATACCAATATAATACAGTTTAAAATAAATTTCAATACAATTAATATACAATTTAATAAAATTCCCATCAATAAATGCAATAATAAATTTCCAAATCTCAATAATTACCAACAAAATACAATTAAAATAATTCTCAATACTATTCAATTAAAATTCTAATGCTAATATCACAGTACAAAACTAATCACTACACACCATCACTGTTCCTTTTGTTGACTACTTGCACGATCTTAGTGCAATATTGCAAGAAAATCTCCCGTTTCTTGCTGTCCCCCAGCATGCTTGGCAGACTCTCACCCGTCATCGCGATGCCCAATTTCTGCTCAATAGTGTATCTATTGGTTGCAAAAATTGGGCACTCGAGTAACAGGTGGGAGACTGTCTCCGCAACTCCGGGCTGACAGAGACACGACGGGTCCTCCTTCAATTTGAATCTGTTCAAATAGAAGGCGAACCCGCCGTGGCCAGTCAGTACTTGTGTGGTGTGGTGTGTTATGTCTATTTTGCGCACTATTCTGTGCGCCGCGGCAGCATTGGGGAAGAAGAGCTTCGTGACTCCGGCCGTCCCGCCTGACGTATATCTCCTGTCCCATTCCTCAATCGTGTCCTGTCTTAAGACACGCTTGACGAATGACACAGGACACAGATCGTAATCGGGTTTCTTCTTCGAACCCAGAGCGGCCTCTTTGGCTAATTGGTCTACCCTTTCGTTCCCCCTAAGCCCTGCGTGCGCCTTAATCCAAAACAGGGAGACCTCCCGCCTCTGTAATGCAGCTTTTCGGAGGGTCCCCCTAGTTTGCACTGCCAGAGGATGGGGGGAACCAAGGGTGACCGCCTGAAGGGCCGCTCTGGAGTCGCTGAAGATACCGACCTTAGTCACTCTGCCCTCGCAGGCAATTTTTACGGCCTTGCTCAGTGCGAGGAGTTCGGCCTGGTAGACGGTGCAATACGTCGGCAAAGCAAGTTTGACGGCCCTGGTCTCGGCCTCACCTTTCCAAACGGAAAGTGCGGCTCCGACCCGACCCTCAATCTTGCTGCCGTCCGTATATACTCGGTGTTCGTGGTCACAGACCACGTCCGAATATACAGCCTCGTCTACCAGTCCGAATCCAAGCCCAGTCTGCTCTGCCGGATGGGGTTCCTCGATCGCTGGAGCCCTTCGCTCCACCTCCCTGTCTCTCAGTACCGGGTGTGACACCCCCTTCTTGATCTCATAGAGCCTCGATACTTCGAGTATCCTGAGATCAAGAGGGAGTATCCCAGCCAACAGTAGTGCAGAGTTCAGGGAGACGGTCCGATAGGCTCTGCAAATCTTCTGGGCAAAACCCCGCTGAACGGTGTTTAGCCTTTTCTGGACCCCCATCTTTTCTGCTGTGCTCGCCCAAGCCGCCGCCGCGTACAGAATAGTGGGCTCTACTACTGCAATATAAATCAACTTGATTACCGGTGTGTACTTGGTTTTCTATCCCTTCTCTCCTGCAATTTATGCACCATGCTACCTGGTCATCATTCACACAATCTGACTGGTGGTGCTCTCCGGAGCAGTGGCAGCACCTCTCTCCATCTTCGTGCTCACAGTGCCGCCTTCCATGTCCGTACCCTAAACAGAGCGAGCACTGTATTAGGGGGGACTGGTCGGCGACGCGGATACGCTGCATGTCTATATAGACATGCCCCGCTTTCGTGAGGCACTGCCACAGCCCCGGGGACACGGTCAGTACCACATGCTCCGTCTCATCATCCTTCCCTTTCTTTCTATACTTCACATTCATCCTATCTTCCTTTCCGCCCAGCAGTGGCTGTATGAGGTGCCCATTTTGGGACCGAATTGCACCGAGGATGTCCTCGTTGGAATTCGCCTTGAGCACCCCATACAGCACTACTTGGGGATCCTTATTCACCATTCTTTCTACCTTTAGTTTAGTACTGCTTTTTTCAATCTTTCTTTTCACTTTCTCTCTGTCCTCTTTCTTACTGAATCCTAATATAACCTTTCTTCCTTTCCCCTTTCTTATTCTGTCTACTTTTATTCCTTCCTTTTTCGCATCTATAATATCGCCTATTCCTGCTATTATTTCCGTCCCTGACATTAGGTCTTCTTTGTCCGTGACGGCTAGGGAGTGGAGGGTCACGCACCTCGGCTTTTTTGGCGAGGTTTGAAGACCCTCGCCACTCACCACACTCGCATAAGTAGCGGGTTGTGGTTCGGCCGTAGCCCTAACCCCCGCCCACTCCCTAGTCGCCCTTTCAAAAATTTCCTTACTTTCCCTGTTTGTCTGCTTTATTTCTTCTACTCTATTTACTACCTCTGCTTTTATCCCCTTGCATTCTTCGATCATTTCCCTATTTGTCTTCTTTATGTCCTCAAACTTGCTATTGAATTCTTGTCTTAAATTGTCAAATAATTCTAATATTAAATTCCTATTGTCATTTACACTTTCTACATTACTTTGAGCTGGTTCGATCTTATTTTTATCTAAATATACTATTTTCTTTACCTGATTTAATATCCCATTTAAATTATTTAGTAATCCTGATTTTATGTCACTTTTTAAATTTCTAGACTGGCTTATTAGTTTCAAACTGTCCTCGGTCATTGTGCACATGTCAGTCAGAAGGACTTCCAAAGGTTCGGGCACTAGATAGCGGCCCACTTGCATGGTGTCCGCTATGGTGCCCGAGGGACACTTTTCTGGGGTGCTACCCCTACTACTTATGCTGTTGACGCTACCTATGCTACCTCTATTTTTCGCGCCCTTAGGTTTCTTTAGTTTAGGGGTATGTACCATGGCCATATTAGTCATATTTTAATAAAATTAAATTCAAATTATATAAACTGATAGGGGGAATGTGTCAATAAAATTGTAAAATTAATGTCTCAATAGAGTATTAGATATACTTAAATAACCTAACAGTTGCCCTTAATAAAGAGGCAACTGGTCAAAAATATTTAATACTTCAATAAAAGTTTCGTGTCCTGTATAACCTACAACTAACAGCCACCCTAATAAGGGACAGCTGGTCCTGTAAAAACTAAAATGGAGTCAAAGTATATATAAAGTCTAAAAACAAAGCTTTAAGAGCTATCGGCTAAGTCAAAGTGACCCCAGTAGAGGGACAATGGTCAATTGAATGTTGCTTTAGTAAAAGCTTTTTGTCCTCTAATATAATCTAAAACTAACAGTTGCCCCAATAGGGGACAGACTGGTCAATGTATATTCTAACACCTAATTAATTAAAACCTTAAATCTAACAACTACGCCAAAAAATGACGTAGTGTGTCCTAGTTCTAATGACTAATAGTTCGGCTTTACGCCTCGTTTTAATGTTCCAAAGTCGGTTTAGGTAACCCACCTCAAAAAGAAAAGTAATTTAAGTTTTCAGTTCTAAGTTTAATATTTAATAAGGTTCCTTCCAGTTTTTAATAGCAATCACACTCGCGTGTTTTCGCTTTATTTTACTGTTTAATTTTGTATTTTTATTTATAACTTTGTTATTTGACTAAAAAGATGCCGAAAATGTATTATATATTACGTGTTATTAAATTTACTAACGTTTTCTACTAATTTCCGATCCTATAATTGTCTATTTTAAGAAATAACCCTATGGTATTGAATTTAATAAAGCGCCTGTTGAAATGTAAAAGCAACACGCCAGCCGCTCGGTGTCCTCGACTTATCTCCAAGTGCGATCTTAGGGGCGTGTCGGGGGCGTGTCAGGGCTGCGTCGTGTTTGAAATTTAATATTTCTAACAAATGAGCTTTACTATTACCTGATGGGATTGAGTGTTTTACTATTATTTATTTATGTGTTTTATTTAAATGTTATTTATTATTATTATTTACCCGTTTTTAAGTTATTTTGTCTACTAAAAATTTTGAAATCTATTTATTTAATGTTGTTGTTTATTTAATTCTAAGTACTTTTACTGTTCATTTTATTTACTATGTATTTATTTATTTATTTATTATATATTTATGTTTTATTTGTTATTTACTTAGGTTTTATATTACTATAGAAATTTAAATTTTCCGCTATTTATGTACTCTATTTTATATGTATTTATTGTTTATTTACTTTATTACTATTTAGTTACAATGATATTAATGAATTATTATTATTTCCTAGTTTAAGTTTCTAAGTTAAAATTAAATATTATTTGTTTAAAAACTATGTCATTTGCAGCCCTGAAAACGCTTCGGCATTGGCCTACTTTTGTGTTCCAAGGGGGCGTGTCGTGGGCGGGTTGTTTACTCCGAGTGTCTTTTCTTGGCTCGCGTCCCTATTCTGGTTCGGGGCTTTGGATTTTTATTATATTATTAAGAATTTTTATGTATTGTTTTGCTGTTTTTAGACTAATTATAGTTATATTATATATTATTTATAGATGGATTAAAGATTAGGATAAATGTTGTAATTATTTTAAGTATTTTAGTTTATTTAAGAAAACTATGTGTGATATATACTATTTTAATATGAAATTTATATTTTAATGTGTTTATTATGTTTATATGTGTATTTATTGAGTATAATCAGATTTTTAATAATTTTAATTCCGACTTTTAATTTTGATTTTAGAAAACGATATCGTTTTTTGCGATATGGGGCTCCACCATGAATACGGACACGGGGCGTGGCCTATCCGGTGTTACGATAGTATCGACTGTCTTGAACACGAATGACACGTTTTTGGGGCGGGGCCTGTTAGATGTTGTGATCGCGTTGGCTGTATTTCTATTATGGGCGGGGCGTTATGCTAGGGCTGTGTAGGGATGTACTATGGGATTATTTTCTATCGTATTTATCGATAAATGAAATGAAACTTTTAAGTTTTAGTTAGTATTTTAGGCTTAATTTAGTTAGTATTGTATGTTTGATCTGAATTACGTCCGAAACTAATTTGTTCTGTTATTTAAATTATGAAATATGTTTTATATTTTATATCTTCGCTCGCGTCCCTATTCTGGTTCGGGGCTTCGGATTTCTGTTTTATTATTAAGAGTTTTTATATATTGTTTTACTGTTTTTAGGGTAATTATAGATTATATTATATATTTAACGGAGTTGCGGTATTTTGTGGGCGTGTTGATTGTTTTGTATCGTCAGGAAATAATAGGCCACATATACAGTACCGGTATATTGTTCGAAATATAACAAGGTTGCACTCTAAAATATTAACTCAGGGCATGGATGCAAATGGATAACGATCAGAAACGCGGAGAGTTCTGCGCTCACGTCCGTTCCGTCTGACACCCCACTGTTATGTGTGTCAACCGAGCATAGACCACTCCCAAGCCATGACAGCTGTCATAGCTTGACGTTTCGTAGACAGATGACAGCTACAGGTGACATGTTGCACGACTGAAGCGCCATCCCGCCGACACGGCCATCCTGCCGCATCACACGTCCTCGTGTGTGCCTGAAAGAGACACATACTACCAGTAGCCTTTGCCATCCCTCGGTCATCTCTGACCAATAAAACGTAGTCACTTTAACATCAAATTTATTACAACTCTTTTAACTTAGCACATTGATCACAAACTATGTTCACTGATATCAAACTATGTCCACTAATTACATAGTGCTTTTGTAAATCAACATCGAAGGATATCTGAAGTTCAAACTTTAAATCAAATCATTATTACGCAATGAACACATGTCGCGATTCCATACAGTTTACACCACACATAACCCCTCTCTCGACCATTATGCCATCCATTGCCTCCAAATGCCTCATTATGCTATCCAGTGCCTCCAAATGCCTCATTATTCTATCCAGTGCCTCCAAATGCCTCCATCAACCATTGAGACCATGTGCCTCCATCAAGCACATAAGCAAAGTACAATGCCTCCATCGAGCATTGGACTATGTGCCTCCATCGAACTCATAAGAGAACAATGCCTCCATCGGGCACTGTCCCCGCCTCCAGCGTAGCCGAACTTAATCACGCGATGTGCCAGAAACTGACACAGTTACATGATCATCTCTTTGATCAACTAACTCTTCTACAACCAACTGACCTTCAGAGCATCCTTCTCAGTCTATCATGAGCAAACTTGTATGTCCTCTTAGAATCTAACGCCTTTAGCAAGTATCGATCCCTATCTAGCGACTCAATGTTTATTCATCATCGAAATGAATATTTCGTGAATAGGCTTCAAACAAGACTGTACCAAATTTTCACACTACAGTCAATAGATAAACAATTACGCTCACCAGATAAATTTTGTTTCGAATCTGATACTTCAACGAAGTACAGACTACAGAGCGGAAAGTCCTAGCCGTCGCGCCACCGCGCCGCACAGCACCACCCGCCGCGCTCCGTCGCGTCGTCGCGTTGCGTCGCGTCGCTAGCATTGCTCGAACACCCAACCTCCATCTGTACACAAAATTAAACAGCACAAAAAATGTCCAGACTATGTAAAATTAAGTTCTTTTTGGGTTTCCTTATCGGTAAGGAGTCAGAGAAAGAATAGCAGCTTTCATCCATCCAGCAACCATTTTTTCCTTGCCGTTAAAGCGACAGAGGGAATACAACAAAATTGGAAATTGCGCCCGCGGACCCGCCTGCCAAGTGTAGCGAGTATAGGCAACTACTTCCCATAGAACACTATGAGGGATGCAAATGTCCAGAAGAGGACATCAAAAGCTATGGAGGTTTAAATATCGGGAATAACAATAAGATCAAAATCTAAAATCACTATGCAGTAAATTAATTTCATTTCCATTCCTTCTTATTCCATAACTGATTTGATGAAGAAAAGCTATTACAGTATGAGTCACACAATAACAACTGTCAGATTGCACTGTCCTCACTAACCTTGACAAAAATAAACATTTTTAGTTGTACTATCGCGGGAATCGAACTCACAAAGTCGAGTGCTAGGTTCTAAACCACTGGACCCCAAAGTCGTTCATAATAATAATAATAGCTCCTCTCACTGATTTCGGCGTCAGTAGCCAATTTCATTGAAACCAGGCCAGCTACGCAGAAGTTATTCTATAGTGCCCAAGTGTGTGCGCAATACACAGAAGCACTCTCTCTTCCTTTTACTTTCATAACCCAGCGGAACGGTAAGTCGACACGTCTGGCAAGAGAACAGGCACAGGACCGACCGACCGACCCTTTACATGCCCATCCGTCGCATGGATCATCTTTCCTGTCAGACAATCAGGTGATCAGTCTGCATTGTAGTAGTATTGCAGTAACCTAACCAATCTTAAAAACAACCTTTTTTGTTGTTTCAACGTGGGAATCGAACCCACGAATCCGGGTCAAGAGCTAAGCTCTGAACCACTAGACCACGGAGGCAATTCATTCGTCATTCATAATACCTGAAGACACGCTAGCGCGTTTACAACCTTTTACCAAATCACCAAGTTTGCCGAAGCTAACTGAAGTCACTCAATGAACTGGCTAATCTTCCACCGCATCAGTGGACTGCTACGGCCTCTGAGACTGTTGGACCGTTGAGTGTGTGATGCCTTGTTCACCATTAGTACCAGCTTACATACAGTAACTTCTGAAACATGAAATTAAAATGTGTTAATTCCATAAAACTCATATCACAAACAATATTATCATGTTAGACGAATTTTTAACTATTCCATATCGCATATTGTTCTAAAAAGTAATAGTCTGATAAATCTGTAGGTATTATGTATTCCAAATTTACTTTAACAGTCTTATTTTTATAGCCAGCTTAGGAATAAATAACAATGTACAAGACATTATTTGAAGTTACTTTTTTTTTTTGTTTTAAGCTCACCAATAAAAATTACATTTAAGTATGTAGTTTCAAACTACCTACTTACTATCATGTAAACAATATTTACAAAGAACATGTCAATTGTTATTGTATAAGCCTGTATGTTTACAACTTGCGCTCACCTGCAGAGATTATCATTAAAATCAAACTTTGATTTCTTCTTTATTAACTGTGTTGATTTCACTCAATTAATAAGAATATAGCTAGTATAATAACAAGTTTAAAACTCACATAATTTAATTATCAAAATACTGTAAGATCTTTTACTCTGAATCTCTTTTCTGTTAATAATACTGTGATTATAAAACCAGACTAATTCTGAACTTTACAATGAAATAAGTAATGATACTCATACAACCAGTTCACATCTTTGCGAAGCAAGTAGAGAAGTCCATAAGATACACAATGCTCATCTGTGTTGGTTGGTTACCAAGCAAAGCTCGTTCTATGCATCGGGCTAGCATGCAAGCTATTCAAGGCTATGCATCGTCCAGTCAAGCACTATCCCAGTGTATTGTCCATCTACAAATAAAACAAAACAGCAATACAAACGAACACTAAACTTTTAAAGTTTATTTAGATTTTTGGGAAAGCAATTTCATGGAAACTTTGAAATTGTATTTACTTTGAAGGCTTCCAAATTATTACGAGGAATAAAAAGATTGCTACCACCTGTTACCAAAGCCACCAAGCTTATAACCAAGACCTGTCGTTGACTAGCCACGTCAATCTTGTCATAATATCGTGGTTCTATTGTAAATCGTCACGTTCCCATTGTCAGCACGTTACCATCGTCAGCAGCGTTGTAATTCCATCATTCGTCTTTCTGCTATGCATATAGCATGCTGGATTTGGTAGTGGAGGCTCCGTAATATACTCTGTTCCGTCTCAATGTGATCTGAATGTCCGCAAGACCATATCCAATCCATCAATTTTATAATCTATCTTGATTTTCAGGGTTACATCTCGCTTCTGATAACGGAGGCGCGGTATTTTGTGGGTAAATCCCACTTCTGATAACGGAGTTGCGGTATTTTGTGGGCGTGTTGATTGTTTTGTATCGTCAGGAAATAATAGGCCACATATACAGTACCGGTATATTGTTCGAAATATAACAAGGTTGCACTCTAAAATATTAACTCAGGGCATGGATGCAAATGGATAACGATCAGAAACGCGGAGAGTTCTGCGCTCACGTCCGTTCCGTCTGACACCCCACTGTTATGTGTGTCAACCGAGCATAGACCACTCCCAAGCCATGACAGCTGTCATAGCTTGACGTTTCGTAGACAGATGACAGCTACAGGTGACATGTTGCACGACTGAAGCGCCATCCCGCCGACATATTATTTATAGATGAATTAAAGTTTAGGATAAATGTTGTAGTTATTTTAAGTATTTTAATTTATTTAAGGAGTTTTGTTTGATATTTACTATTTTAATATGAAATTTGTATTTTAATGTGTTTAGTATGTTTATATGTATATTTATTAAGTATATAGCGATTTTTTAATAGTTTTAATTCTAGCTTTTTATTTTAATTTAATAAAACGATATCGATTTTTGCGATGTGGGGCTCCAACCTGAATAGGGACACGGGGCGTGGCCTATCTGGAGTTATGATAGTGTCGAGTATCTTGTCCGCGAATGACACGCTTTGGGGGCGGGGCCTATCTAATGTCGTAGTCGCGTTGGCTGTACTGTCTATAGTGGGCGGGGCGTTGTGCTAGGCTGTGTAGGGATGTTCTAAAGGGATTATTTCTTATCGTATTTTCGATAAATGAAATGTGATTTCCTGATTTAAGCTAGTATTTAAGTTTGATTTTGATGTATATTGTATGTATGCTCTTTTTTAAGTCCGAAACTAGTTTCTTGTGTTATTTGTTTTATGATATGTTTTAATTTTTTAATGCTTTTTATATTCTATTTATGTGTTATTTACTATATTTTACTATTTATATATACTATTGTTTATTTGTTTTAGTTATTTATATTAATGAATTATGTGATTTTATATATTTATTATTTAAACTCAGGGGATTTTAAGTTAAAGTTAAGTTTTTGAATTTATTTTAAGAAAATCCGGTATTTACTTTTATGTTATTACTCTTCCGCTATATACTATTACTAATTTAAAGTTAAAAATGTTATCTTCGAAAAAATTTAATTAATATTGTCGATAAAAATTTTTAACGCTCCCAACCCTAGTTTACCGTTACTCCGCCTCTTTCGTGACGTCACGTAAAAAGTTTGTTTTATGTATATAGTTCCTTGACTGTTATTGTTTTGTCCCTGAAAGTTTTGGGGTGGGTTCCTCTCGGTTGCCTGCTTTCTGTGCACTTCCTGTAAAGGTATGTAATGGTCCAGGTTTGAAGTTATTTCGAAATTTTGTTAGTTTTGGGGGCGTTCCGGTGGGCGTGGCCTCATGGAATATTTTTCTGAAATAAAAATCTTAAAAATAGAATTGTGGCTAATCCACTAAAGCTACACTGATCAGACTTTGGCTACTTATTCCTACACTATTCCTCTATCCTAAACAGTATTTTTCTTTTCTTAACTTTTAATACTTTACTACTTATTTACAGTTTTTTACAACAATGTCTATATTTACGCTAAGTTCTGAACACAAATTTACTTAAAACTATGACTTATCTTTATCTTCTTCACTTCCTGCTTTTGGCGTCGACCCGTAGAGCCGGTCCAGTGCTCCCCTGAAAATCTAGACCTCGTAGGTTGAAGTCTAGATTTCCAGGTTTTCTTCTATTTTCTCAGGAACGGTTAGCCGGATCGCCGCCAAACTTTCCACGATTGTTCTCCTCACTGTCTCTCACACACTAAAATTATCTTTTCCTATTGCCACCGATCTAGATCCAGAGTTATAAAATTTTCTAATTTTGACACTTTTTAAAAAGTCTATATCTTTAGAGCCTCTTGTCCGATCTTCTTTTTTCAAACGGGTTTAGTAAGCCCTAGTTGTTCCGCTGCTGCAGTGATGTACTTCGATCTCTCCCCCCGGCCTTCCCCGCGCCCCCGCCCTGGAGCCTCCTGTGATGTTTCTGGCTGCAGCTCCGTGATCCTTCACCAGAAAAATCTGGGATTTTGTGTCATGTAGGGGGGGTCTTCTGCGCGTATTGTGGTACTAAAAAACCGGGGGGTCGTCGCGACAAAACGCGCGCCGCACGCGTCCAAAGTTGTAAACTCGGAGTTTTTTCCGGTTTTTTGTCGATATCTCCGTTTTTCTTGGTCCAATTTTCGTGCGGTTTCCACCGTCACACTCGTCTTCTCTTCCCGCGTAATTTGATATATCACACTTGTATTTCCAACACTTTTCACTGCAATAACTTATTTTTCGCTGATTTTACGTGCGGAGCGCGGCGTTTTGGACTCGTGGGCGCGTGCTGCCTCGACCACGGTCGCAGCGGAACTGGTTAGGTTAGGTTAGGTTAGGTTAGGTTAGGTTGGGGGCGAAGCCGGTTCCTCCACGTTGGTGTCCCTGGGCAACGTCTGGCTGCTCCACTTCGTCGTTTTTTGCGGGGTGGGGAACTCAGACGGCTAATCGCCGGTTCTATCTTTCTTCTTCACTATCTTTCACCGCCTGTTTAGTAAGTTGTCTTCTTTTGCATTGTTTTATTTGGTTATCTCTATTTTTCACCATCTTTGTTTTCTCTTCTGCTATCTTTCCATTTTTGTTTACTCTTGTGACGAGTGAGCTGCACTTTAACTAGCCCGCGACCCGGGGTGTCGGTGCATTGAATGATGAATCGTAATGTCGAAAGTATTCTCCGGGTGGGTCCCGACAATGTCGGGGAATCCCACACCCTGTCCTCGGACAGGGTCTGGCCCTTGTATACGGAGGGGCCAAACATTACGCAGAGTCTGGAGGAGACCGTGGATACGGTGAATGAGGTGAGAAGAGCGGAGGAAGGCGCGAAGTTATGCGCGAGTCTGAATCCGGTGCCCCTAACCGCACCGGAGGCAGAAGTAATGATGATGAAAACCAACGACTCTAGGCTATCGAAACGGATTCCGATCGTGCAACTCGAAAGGATGTTGGACTCGGACTGTTCGTTGCGTACTGCAACTAGCTCTCGTGCGTCTTCGCGTGATCGAGCAGGTAGTGTAGCGGGGAAGCGGAGACTGTCAGACTCCGATTCAGGCTCGGACGATAGAGGATCGGTGCGGTCTGCTTATTCGGACGTACGTCGTAGAAAGGATACTCCCGCCAAGAGAGGACGAGGGCGTCCCACTAAAACTGGAGACTATGACGGAATGGCAGCGGCCAAACGCGAGCTGCTAGAGCTGGAGTACGAAGATCTGAGGCTCCAAGCTGAAAAGGAGGTAGTCGCAGCACTCGTCAGAGCGCAGAAACGTGACGAAGAGGCGGCGAGAAAGCAAGCGGCGCGTGCGACCCTTGATGCACTCCCGGCCGCCACCAAACTTAAAACGGTTGGCGAGCAAGGCTTGGAGCTCATCAAGATGGTCCGTATGAAGAGTGGTAACCTCAAGGGTACCTTTACAAAGGCCCTCAAAGAAGGTGAGGCGAAGGTTGAAGAGTCGGTTCACGGCCTCGCATCTCTCAAGGAGAACACACTACAGTTAGAGGCTGAAAACATGCGCCTTAAGGAAGAAATTGCTCAGCTGCGGGAGAAGGCGAGTCGGGCACAGAAGGTGCCATCAAGACCGCCTCCCTCAGCAAACAATATCGCAGAGTCTGGAGTCGCTGCACATCAAGATGGCCCAGACCTACTTACCGTTGCGGGTCTGCGGGCCATGTTTGAAGAGTTCTCCAGTTCTATTATGGAGAGAACCTCGAACATGGTCAATGCTCGGATTGAGTTTTTGCAGGATCGTCTGTTGCCAGCTAAGCGGCTCCGTCCGCCACTGGCTGCGGATAAAAGGAGGGATGACGTGATGGATTCTTTTGAGGAGTGTCCAGCTCTCCCAGTGGCTAGACCTTCTAGAGTGACCCTAGCTCCGGCGGTGAAATCTTCTGCGGCTGCAACACCATCTGCAGCTGCTGCACCTGAAACAGAAAAAGAAATGGTTAAGCAAAAGAAGAAGGCTAAGAAGGGAAAGAAGGAAAAAGAAAAGGAAAAGCCGGCAGAACAACAGCCGGCCCCAACAACAGATGCTGCTCCCGGCCCCTCGTCTACTGAGGAAGGCTGGAATATAGTGGCTCGCAGGAAGGGAAAGGGAAAAGGAAATCAGGATAAGAATAACCCGGACGTGACTAAGGTTCGGCCAAAGGAAGCCTCTAAAAACCACCAAAAGCCGAAGCATAAGAAAAGGACAAGACGGAGGAACACGGCTCCCGTTACTGCTGCGGTTATTATCACGCTGCAGCACGACGCGGTGGAGCGTGGTGCTACTTACGGGGACGTAATCGTCAAAGCCCGTCAAGAAATTAACTTGGCGGATTTGGGCCTGAATGAGGGCGTCCGTGTGAGGCAGGCGGCAACGGGGGCTCGTATAATGGAGCTCCCTACCGATGCGACGAGTGAGATGGCGGATCGCTTCGCTGAAAAGCTGCGGGGTGTTCTCGCCGGCACGGCCAAAGTTACCCGGCCCGTCAAATGTTCGGATGTGCGAGTATCCGGCCTTGATGATTCGGTCACGCGTGACGCCGTTCTGTCGGCAATTGTGGCAAAGACGGTTTGCTCTCCAGACCATGTAAAGGGGGGCGAAATCCGCGTAGGCCCAGGAGGTACGGGAACCATGTGGGTGAAGTGTCCTGTGGCTGCCGCCAACATATTGGTGGCTGCAGGCCGCCTACTCGTGGGTTGGAGTTCGGCGCGCGTTCAGGCCCTGGAGCCCCGGGTCATGAAGTGCTACCGCTGTCTTGAAATCGGTCACACAGGGCGGCGGTGCACTTCCGAAGTTGACAGAAGCCAGTTGTGCTTCCGATGTGGGCAAGCTGGGCATAAGTCCTCATTTTGCACGGCCAAGCCACATTGTGCGGTGTGTTCGGCGGCGGGAAGAAACCCCAACCACACAATTGGCGGCAAAGGTTGTGCTCCTCCGAAGAAGGGGCGCAACAGAAGAAGACCAAATCTTCGTTCGGCGGGTCGGCCTGAAGTCCGACAAGATGTGGAAATGGCGACCAATAATGGATAACAGGCCTATTCAAATTATCCAGGCGAACCTTAACCACTGCGCCGGCGCACAGGACCTTTTTTTCGATGCGCTGGCGCGATGGCAGATCGACGTCGCCATAGTGGCCGAGCCCTACTATGTCCCAGCCCGCATCACCTGGGTTGGAGACCTGGCGGGCTTGGTGGCCGTCCACGGGTGTGATACTGGGCCCCCACTTCATGTGAGGGAGAGAGGCCATGGTTTTGTGGCAGTGGATCGGGGAGAGTATACAATCTTCGGTGTTTACTTCTCTCCAAACAGAACATTTGCCGACTTTGAGGCGTCTCTGAGTGAGTTACTGGCGGCAGTTTTAAGAGCGGCCCCGAGACCTGCTCTTGTCGCCGGCGATTTCAACGCGAAGAACACAGCATGGGGCTCTCCGGTGACCAATGCCAGAGGAGATGCCGTGCTGGAGTGGGCCGTTCAGACCGGTCTGTCGCTTTTAAACCGCGGGGACGCACCGACATGCGTTCGGCCACAGGGGAGTTCGATAGTTGACCTCTCCTTCGCCAGCCCCGCGGTTGGTCGGCTGGTTCAAGATTGGAGGGTGTTGGAGGAAGTAGAGACGCTGTCGGACCATCTATATATACGATTCAGCGTCTCCCGCTCTAGTCCAATGCGAACGGTCCCACGCTCGCCTGAAAGTGCCACAATGTTCCCGCGCTGGGCACTGACAGGAATGAACCCGGAAGCCCTGAAGGAGGCGGCTGAGGTAGAAGCATGGGCACCAAAACCAGCGGCTCCAGTCGATGTGAACGAAGAGGCACGTTGGTTCCGGGAGGCCTTGTCCCGCATTTGCGACGCGTCCATGCCTCGCAGTCGCGGCCCTTCATCGAAGAAGCAGGTTTACTGGTGGACGGACGCGATTGCGGAGCTTCGGCGGCAGTGCGTGAGGGCACGCCGACCGTACCAACGTCAAATGCGCAGGAGAGCAAGGAACGAGCAGCTTGAGACGCAACTCAGAGCCGCGTACAGCGCTGCCAAGAGCGCTCTCCATGTGGCCATCCAGCAAGCAAAGGATGCTGCTAGGGAAGAAATGCTGGCGGAACTGAATCGGGATCCGTGGGGGCGCCCATATCGAATGGTGCGCAATAAGTTCGGCCGTGGTCCGCCAGTTATTGAGACGATGTCTCCTGAGCAGCTGCCGAGGATCGTTGCGGCGTTGTTTCCGTCTGTGGAAGTTCCGGAGTCGTCTACCGATATCGAAGAAACGCCGCTGGCGGAGATTCCGCCTGTTTCGGAGGGAGAACTCGACTCCGCCATCCTTAGGCTGAGCGAGCGGAAGACTGCGCCCGGCCCAGACGGTATCCCTGGACGGGTTTGGGTGAAGTCCATGGGGCCACTTAAGGACAGAGTGCGGGAGCTGTTTGACGCGTGCCTGAAACAGGCGGAATTCCCACAGCTGTGGAAGGAGGGAAAGCTGGTGCTCCTCAAAAAGGACGGCCGCCCGGCTGACTCGCCGTCGGCATATAGGCCGATAGTGCTGCTGGATGAGGCTGGCAAGCTTTTGGAGAGGGTGATCGCGTCCAGGGTGAACAAACACTTAGAGCAGGAAGGTCCATCTCTGTCCGGGGTCCAATTTGGATTCCGTGCACAGCGCTCCACCATAGACGCGATTACGGAAGTAAAAGTGTTCTGCGAAGAGCAGACGGTGAATGGCGCAGTTGTGCTGGCGGTGTCTTTTGACATCGCCAACGCTTTTAACACCTTGCCTTTCGAGGCAATTGAAGAAGGTCTTCGGCACCATTGCTTGCCTTGGTATCTGCGTCGAATAATCGGAGGTTACCTGAGAGGGAGGACGGTAGTCTGTATCGGTCGTGACCGAGTCGTTGTTCGGTCTTCTACATGGTGCGGTGTTCCACAGGGGTCTGTTCTTGGCCCACTCCTGTGGAACATCGGATATGATCGCGTCCTACGAGCGGCTCTTCTCCGCGGGCTGCGTCTGGTGTGCTATGCAGACGACACACTTCTTCTAGCCCGCGGTAAATCTTTTGAGGAGGCAGTTCGCCTGGCGAGAGTGGGAGCGACGCAGGTGGTGGCACGGATCACGGCGCAGGGGTTGCGCGTGGCTGTCGATAAGACGGAGGCCATGTTCTTTCATGGGCCCCGGAAGCGCCCCACTGCCGGTTTGTCCCTCCGCATCGGAGAAGTTGATGTGCCAATCGGTTCGGAGATGAAATACCTGGGTCTGGTTTTGGATCCCAGGTGGTCCTTTACACCTCATTTCCGCCGATTGGCACCGAAGTTGAAGAAGACGGCAGTGGCCCTCGGACGGCTCCTGCCCAACATCGGAGGTCCAGGGTCCACTTGCAGAAGGCTCTATACGGGGGTCCTTCAGTCCATGGCCCTCTATGGAGCCCCAGTCTGGTCGGAGCATATGAGCGCTCAAAACAAGGTGCTTTTGAGAAACCCGCAACGCACAATGGCACTGCGGATGATTCGCGGCTACCGCACAGTGGCTGGCGAGGCGGCGTTAGCGCTTGCAGGGTCTCCTCCATGGGACCTGGAAGCTCGTGTGCTGGCGGAAGTTTACCACCGCACAGCAGAGGTGAAGGAGAGAGGGGAAAGGGTACCGCCAGAACAGGCAGCCCGATGGCGCCGTCAGGCGCGCGTTATCCTAATGCGCACCTGGCATGACCAAATGGCGTCCCCAACTGCTGGTCGCAGAGTTGTGGCAGCAATCCGGCCTATCCTCGAACAGTGGATGGCACAGTGTAGGAGTGCGCTAACTTACCGGATGGTGCAGATGTTGACCGGGCATGGATGCTTCGGCCATTACCTGCACCACATAGCCGGAAGAGAGCGCACACCCCAGTGCCACCATTGCCCGGAAGAAGACGATACGGCACAGCACACGCTCGAGGCTTGTCCTGCTTGGGTAACCCAGCGAGCGGAGCTCTGCGCCGTACTTGGACTAGACCTGACTCTCCCGGCCATATTAACATCCATGGTCCGGTCGAGAGAAGCCTGGCAAGCAGTCTCCGACTTCTGCGAGTCCGTCATAACGCAGAAGGAGACTGCAGAGAGAGAAAGGGAGGCTGATGAAGCTGCTGATCCCCTACGGAGAAGGCGAGGAGGGCGAAGACGTGCTCAACATGAACGTCAACTCCCGCCCTAGTGGGTCTCGGGTGACGGATTGGGGAATTCGTCGCCCATTGCACGAGCCCGACCGGTTGTAGAACGTCCCGTGCCTTGGATTGTTCTCCCGGTGAAGACGCGACGCAATGTCGCGCGAAGGTCCTGCGTTGCGATAGGAACTGCTAACTGGGCCGCTGCTGTTATCGTCTCAGGCGGGTCCGGCGGCCCAGCAACATGCAGAGGAGGAGGCACCGATGAGTTTTAGTGCAGTATACCCGGGTGCGGCCCTTTACCCCGCTCTCGGGGGAGTCTCACATATCCCGGTGGCCACTCCCCTCAACGTCATCGGGAATCTTTAAAAGATTTCTCATCGTAAAAGAAAAAAAAAAAAAAGGTTAGGTTAGGTTAGGTTAGGTTAGGTTAGGTTAGGTTAGGTTAGGTTAGGTTAGGTTAGGTTAGGTTAGGTTGGGGGCGACCCGGATTCTCTCACCGTCCGCAATAAGGCTCAGCTGCGTAAAGTGCAGCGGGTCACGGCGGTGAGGGTAATCAGGGGCTACCGTACAGTTTCCTGGGTGGCAGCCACTGCTCTGGCTGGAGATCCGCCGTGGGAGCTCGAGGCGTCGGTGCTCGCCGAAGTACACCTCTTCCGCACTGAGAAGAGGTTGCAAGGCGAGGCGCCTACTTGGGAGGAGCTCTCGCGAATGCGAAGGCTGGGGCAACAGTGGTTGCTACGAAGGTGGGGTGAGGTCCTGGCGCAGTCCCCGTATGGTCAACATACGGCTACGGCACTGCGTCCAGTTCTTGCGGCGTGGATGCGCCGCAAGAGAAAGCCCCTCACCTTTCGCCTTACACAGGTACTCACCGGACATGGATGTTTCGGTGCGTACCTGTGTAAGGTTGCCAGGAGGGAGCCTACGCCAGCCTGCCACGAATGCGGCGCTGCGGAGGACACGGCCCAGCACACCTTAGAGGTGTGCGATCGATGGGCCGTGCAGCGCCACGATCTCGTGGCAGTGATTGGGCGGGACCTCTCGCTCTTGAGTGTGGTTCGCTGCATGCTCGAGAGCGATGAGGCATGGCAGGCGACGGTCTCCTTTTGCGAATACGTCATTTCGCAGAAGGAGGCCTCGGAGCGGGACAGAGAGACTGATCCTCTCTCTCTTCCGCTTCGCCGGCGCAGGACGGGGGTGCGGAGGCGTCGTTTTGCGGCCCTCCCATCTCACGTCTAGTACGGGGCTCCGGGTAGAGGGATGGGTAACCTCCCCGGCTTTGTCAGTCTCGGCGCCGAGGAGAGCGCTTCAGTTTGCCGGAGCGCTCTCTCAATTTGATGGAAGTCCGGTCCCTGTAGAGGTGTACCGGCCGGTCGAGGGAGGAGTAGCCTGTGTTTAGACAGATCCAGGCACTCCACCCAACATAACGGCTGATGGCAATCCGCAAGTGGTTTTAGTGGGTAAACCGGCCGTAGCGAGCCGGGAGTCCCACATACCCCTCGGGGACCCTCCCGGGGGGATGCGTAACGCATTTCCCTTGCGAAATCAAAAAAAAAAAAAAAAAAAAAAAAAAAAGGTTGGGGGCGACCGCATCATGAAGTGTTTCCGATGTCTGGAGGTTGGTCACATGGCTAGGCTCTGCAAGTCTGAAGTAGATAGGGGTCAATTGTGCTTCCGGTGTGGTCAAGCTGGGCACAAAGCGTCTTTCTGCGCGGCGAGGCCTCATTGTGTTGTTTGTTCGGAGGCTGGACGCGATCCTGGCCACACGATAGGCGGAAAAGGCTGTGCCCCACCAAAGAGGGGACGGAATAGAAGAGCTAAAGCTCGAGGGACGGGTCGGCCGCAAGGCCAACAGGTTGAAGCCATGGAAGTCCACAATGGATAGACGCCCATTACAATGTCTCCAGACGAACTTGAACCACTGCGCCGGCGCCCAGGACTTGTTCTTCCAGGCGCTGGTTCAGTGGCAGATAGACATAGCGATAGTGGCCGAGCCTTATTATGTTCCAGCCCGCAACACCTGGGTTGGAGACCTGCTCGGCACCGTCGCTATCCATTGTTGTGACACAGGCCCTCCGCTTCTACTGCGGGAGAGAGGCCAGGGATTTGTGGCGGCGGATTGGGGGGAGTACACAGTCTTTGGGGTATACTTTTCTCCCAATAAGACCCGCGCCGAATTCGAGGATTTCCTGGGTGAGCTGCAGGCGGCAGCTTTAAGAGCGGCTCCAAGGCTCGTTCTTGTCGCCGGTGATTTTAACGCCAAGCACTCAGCCTGGGGCTCGGGTGTGACCGACACTCGAGGCGACGATGTGCTGGAGTGGGCCCTCATGACCGGTCTCTCGATTCTAAACCGCGGGAACGCACCTACATGCGTTCGGCCGCAGGGGAGCTCGATTGTTG
The DNA here is from genome assembly GCA_905187575.2 of Celastrina argiolus. Taxonomy (NCBI): domain Eukaryota; kingdom Metazoa; phylum Arthropoda; class Insecta; order Lepidoptera; family Lycaenidae; genus Celastrina; species Celastrina argiolus. The sequence goes on along the minus strand of LR994591.1, from coordinate 94,941 downwards.
ATCTCTCCTTCGCCAGTCCCGCGGTTGGAGAGCTGGTCCAAGACTGGAGGGTGGAGGAGGTAGAGACACTGTCGGATCACCAGTACATTCGGTTCAGTGTCTCCCCCTCGAGGGTAACTCAGACAGTCCCGCCACCTTCGACGAGTGCTCCGGAATTCCCGCGCTGGGCACTCACGAGGATGGATAAGGAGGCATTCGATGAGGCGGTGGAAGTGGAAGCCTGGACTCCAAGGCCCACAGCACCAGTAGCTGTAAATGAGGAGGCGCTCTGGTTTAGGGAGGCCCTCACTAGGGTTTGCGATGCTTCTATGCCTCGCGTCAAACGCCGCCCTTCTAAGCGGCAGGTGTACTGGTGGTCGGAGGTGATCGCGGAGCTCCGGCACCAGTGCGTCAGGGCACGCCGGCCATTGCAACGGCAGCGAGCGCGAAGAGTGCGAGATGAGGAGTTGGAGAGTCGGCTCGGGGCAGAATATAAGGCGGCTAAGAACGCGCTGCGCGTCGCGATCACGCTGGCCAAAGACGCTGCCAGGGAGGAAATGCTGGAGGACTTAAATCGTGACCCTTGGGGTCGCCCGTATCGGGTAGTGCGGAACAAGATCGGCCGCGGTCCTCCAGCATTGGAGATGCTGTCCCCGGAACAGCTGCCCCGGATTGTGACGACGCTGTTCCCGTCTTCCGGCGAATCGGAAACGTCCGACGAGGCCGAGCTGGTTCTTCCTGAGGAGGTGCCTCCTGTCACAGATGGAGAGCTTGACGCAGCCATCTTCAGACTCGGCGAACGCAAGACTGCCCCGGGCCCGGACGGAATTCCCGGCCGAGTTTGGGTTAAGTCCATGGGTCCACTCAAAGACAGGTTGCGGGACCTGTTCAGTGAGTGCCTCGCGCAAGCTGAATTCCCTGAGTGCTGGAAGGAGGGAAGATTGGTTTTGCTGAGGAAGGACGGCCGGCCTGCTGACTCGCCTTCGGCCTATAGGCCAATCGTCTTGCTGGACGAAGCCGGGAAGCTGCTGGAGAGAGTGATCGCATCTAGGGTCACAAAACACCTTGAGCGGGAAGGACCTAACCTCTCTGAGGCCCAATATGGCTTCCGCGCCCAACGCTCGACCATAGATGCGATCCTCCAGGTCAAGCAGTTCTCTGAAGAACAGACGGCGCGTGGTGGAGTGGTGCTGGCGGTGTCTTTTGACATCGCCAATGCGTTTAATACCCTGCCCTTTAGGGCGATCGAAGAGGGTCTCCGCCACCATCAGGTGCCATGGTATCTCCGTAGAACCATCGGCGGGTACCTTAGGCGACGGACGATAACTTGTGTCGGGCGTAATGGCGTCGTCTTACGAATCGTGACTCAGTGCGGCGTTCCACAGGGGTCTGTCCTCGGTCCGCTCCTGTGGAACATCGGGTTCGACCGCGTTCTGCGTGCGGCGCTTCTCCGTGGGCTACGCGTAATTTGTTACGCAGACGACACCTTACTTCTAGCCCGCGGAGAAACTTTCGAGGAAGCCATTCGTCTGGCGAGAGTTGGAGCGTCGCTAGTTGTGGCGAGAATTGAGAGACAGGGGGTGCGAGTCGCGTTGGAGAAGACGGAGGCTATCTTTTTCTATGGACCCCGGAAACGCCCCCCTGCCGGAGTGTCACTCCACATTGGAGATGTCGATGTGCCAATCGGATCGGAGATGAAATACCTGGGTCTGGTTTTGGATCCCAGGTGGTCATTTACACCTCATTTCCGCCGATTGGCACCAAGGCTGAAGAAGACGGCAGTGGCCCTCGGACGCCTCCTGCCCAACATCGGAGGCCCGGGGTCCACGTGTAGGCGGCTCTATACGGGGGTCCTCCAATCCATGGCCCTCTATGGAGCCCCAGTCTGGGCGGACAATCTGAGCGCCGCCAATAGAGCGCTCCTGAAAGGCCCGCAGCGCACGATGGCGCTGCGGATGATAAGAGGTTACCGCACGGTGGCAGGCGATGCAGCGTTAGCGCTGGCAGGGTCCCCTCCGTGGGACCTGGAGGCTCGGGTACTATCCGAGGTGTATCACCGCACTGCCGAGGTGAAAGAGCGAGGAGAACGGGTGCCACCAGAACAGGCATCCCGATGGCGCCGCCAGGCGCGAATTATTATCGTGCGCACCTGGCAGGACCGCATGGCGTCTCCAATGGCTGGCCGCAATATCGTGGCAGCCATACGGCCCATACTACAACAGTGGCTGCAGCACTGCAGAGGCGCCCTCACTTTCCGGGTGGTGCAGATGCTGACAGGGCACGGGTGTTTCGGGCACTATCTGCACCACACGGCAAGGAGAGAGCTTACGCCCCAGTGCCACCACTGCCCGGACCCAGACGACACGGCGCAGCATACGCTCCTGACCTGCCCCGCTTGGGCGGCCCAGCGAGCGGAGCTCTGCGCCGTCATAGGATTAGACCTCACCCTCCCGGCCATACTAACAGCCATGGTCCGGTCGAGGGAAGCTTGGGAAGCCGTCGTCGCCTTCTGCGAGACCGTAATATCGCAGAAGGAGACGGCCGAAAGGGAACGTGAGGCGGACGAAGCCGCTGCTCCCATGAGAAGGAGGCGTGGAGGGCGCAGGCGCGCACAACACGAGCGCCAACTCCCGCCTTAGAGGGTCTCGGGCGACGGACTGGGGAGTTCGTCGCCCATTGCACGAGCCCGACCGGTCGTAGAGCGTCCGGTGCCTCGGACTGCTCTCCCGGTGTCAGCGACCTCCGATAGTCGCGAGGAGGATCTGCGTTGCGGCAGGTTACCGCTAACTGGGCCGCTGCAGTTATCGCCACAGGCGGGTCCGGCGGCCCAGCAACAAGCGGAGGAGGAGGCACCGATGGGTTTTAGTGCGGTAACCCCGGGTGCGCTCCTCACCGCGTCACCCGGGCGAGTCCCACATATCCCGGTGGCTACTCCCCTCACGCCGCCGGGAATTCATAAAGAATTTCCCATCGTAAAAAAAAAAAAAAAAAAAAAAAAAAAAAAAGGTTAGGTTGGGGGCGAAGCCGGTTCCTCCACGTTGGTGTCCCTGGGCAACGTCTGGCTGCTCCACTTCGTCGTTTTTTGCGGGGTGGGGAACTCAGACGGCTAATCGCCGGTTCTATCTATCTTTCTTCTTCACTATCTTTCACCGCCTGTTTAGTAAGTTGTCTTCTTTTGCATTGTTTTATTTGGTTATCTCTATTTTTCACCATCTTTGTTTTCTCTTCTGCTATCTTTCCATTTTTGTTTACTCTTGTGACGAGTGAGCTGCACTTTAACTAGCCCGCGACCCGGGGTGTCGGTGCATTGAATGATGAATCGTAATGTCGAAAGTATTCTCCGGGTGGGTCCCGACAATGTCGGGGAATCCCACACCCTGTCCTCGGACAGGGTCTGGCCCTTGTATACGGAGGGGCCAAACATTACGCAGAGTCTGGAGGAGGCCGTGGATACGGTGAATGAGGTGAGAAGAGCGGAGGAAGGCGCGAAGTTATGCGCGAGTCTGAATCCGGTGCCCCTAACCGCACCGGAGGCAGAAGTAATGATGATGAAAACCAACGACTCTAGGCTATCGAAACGGATTCCGATCGTGCAACTCGAAAGGATGTTGGACTCGGACTGTTCGTTGCGTACTGCAACTAGCTCTCGTGCGTCTTCGCGTGATCGAGCAGGTAGTGTAGCGGGGAAGCGGAGACTGTCAGACTCCGATTCAGGCTCGGACGATAGAGGATCGGTGCGGTCTGCTTATTCGGACGTACGTCGTAGAAAGGATACTCCCGCCAAGAGAGGACGAGGGCGTCCCACTAAAACTGGAGACTATGACGGAATGGCAGCGGCCAAACGCGAGCTGCTAGAGCTGGAGTACGAAGATCTGAGGCTCCAAGCTGAAAAGGAGGTAGTCGCAGCACTCGTCAGAGCGCAGAAACGTGACGAAGAGGCGGCGAGAAAGCAGGCGGCGCGTGCGACCCTTGATGCACTCCCGGCCGCCACCAAACTTAAAACGGTTGGCGAGCAAGGCTTGGAGCTCATCAAGATGGTCCGTATGAAGAGTGGTAACCTCAAGGGTACCTTTACAAAGGCCCTCAAAGAAGGTGAGGCGAAGGTTGAAGAGTCGGTTCACGGCCTCGCATCTCTCAAGGAGAACACACTACAGTTAGAGGCTGAAAACATGCGCCTTAAGGAAGAAATTGCTCAGCTGCGGGAGAAGGCGAGTCGGGCACAGAAGGTGCCATCAAGACCGCCTCCCTCAGCAAACAATATCGCAGAGTCTGGAGTCGCTGCACATCAAGATGGCCCAGACCTACTTACCGTTGCGGGTCTGCGGGCCATGTTTGAAGAGTTCTCCAGTTCTATTATGGAGAGAACCTCGAACATGGTCAATGCTCGGATTGAGTTTTTGCAGGATCGTCTGTTGCCAGCTAAGCGGCTCCGTCCGCCACTGGCTGCGGATAAAAGGAGGGATGACGTGATGGATTCTTTTGAGGAGTGTCCAGCTCTCCCAGTGGCTAGACCTTCTAGAGTGACCCTAGCTCCGGCGGTGAAATCTTCTGCGGCTGCAACACCATCTGCAGCTGCTGCACCTGAAACAGAAAAAGAAATGGTTAAGCAAAAGAAGAAGGCTAAGAAGGGAAAGAAGGAAAAAGAAAAGGAAAAGCCGGCAGAACAACAGCCGGCCCCAACAACAGATGCTGCTCCCGGCCCCTCGTCTACTGAGGAAGGCTGGAATATAGTGGCTCGCAGGAAGGGAAAGGGAAAAGGAAATCAGGATAAGAATAACCCGGACGTGACTAAGGCTCGGCCAAAGGAAGCCTCTAAAAACCACCAAAAGCCGAAGCATAAGAAAAGGACAAGACGGAGGAACACGGCTCCCGTTACTGCTGCGGTTATTATCACGCTGCAGCACGACGCGGTGGAGCGTGGTGCTACTTACGGGGACGTAATCGTCAAAGCCCGTCAAGAAATTAACTTGGCGGATTTGGGCCTGAATGAGGGCGTCCGTGTGAGGCAGGCGGCAACGGGGGCTCGTATAATGGAGCTCCCTACCGATGCGACGAGTGAGATGGCGGATCGCTTCGCTGAAAAGCTGCGGGGTGTTCTCGCCGGCACGGCCAAAGTTACCCGGCCCGTCAAATGTTCGGATGTGCGAGTATTCGGCCTTGATGATTCGGTCACGCGTGACGCCGTTCTGTCGGCAATTGTGGCAAAGACGGTTTGCTCTCCAGACCATGTAAAGGGGGGCGAAATCCGCGTAGGCCCAGGAGGTACGGGAACCATGTGGGTGAAGTGTCCTGTGGCTGCCGCCAACATATTGGTGGCTGCAGGCCGCCTACTCGTGGGTTGGAGTTCGGCGCGCGTTCAGGCCCTGGAGCCCCGGGTCATGAAGTGCTACCGCTGTCTTGAAATCGGTCACACAGGGCGGCGGTGCACTTCCGAAGTTGACAGAAGCCAGTTGTGCTTCCGATGTGGGCAAGCTGGGCATAAGTCCTCATTTTGCACGGCCAAGCCACATTGTGCGGTGTGTTCGGCGGCGGGAAGAAACCCCAACCACACAATTGGCGGCAAAGGTTGTGCTCCACCGAAGAAGGGGCGCAACAGAAGAAGACCAAATCTTCGTTCGGCGGGTCGGCCTGAAGTCCGACAAGATGTGGAAATGGCGACCAATAATGGATAACAGGCCTATTCAAATTATCCAGGCGAACCTTAACCACTGCGCCGGCGCACAGGACCTTTTTTTCGATGCGCTGGCGCGATGGCAGATCGACGTCGCCATAGTGGCCGAGCCCTACTATGTCCCAGCCCGCAACACCTGGGTTGGAGACCTGGCGGGCTTGGTGGCCGTCCACGGGTGTGATACTGGGCCCCCACTTCATGTGCGGGAGACGGGCCAAGGTTTCGTGGCAGTGGATCGAGGAGAGTACACGATCTTCGGCGTGTACTTCTCTCCGAACAGAACGCTCGCCGATTTCGAGACCTTTCTGGGCGAGTTGCTGGCGGCAGTGTTAAGAGCGGCCCCGAGGCCTGCTCTTGTCGCCGGCGATATTAACGCGAAGAGTACAGCATGGGGCTCTCCGGTGACCGACAACAGAGGAGATGCCGTGCTGGAGTGGGCCGTTCTGACCGGTCTGTCGATTCTAAACCGCGGGAGCGCACCAACATGCGTTCGGCCGCAGGGTAGTTCGATCGTCGACCTCTCCTTCGCCAGCCCCGCGGTTGGACGACTAGTCCAAGACTGGAGAGTAGAGCAGGATGTAGAAACGCTGTCGGACCACTTATACATCCGTTTCAGCGTCTCTCCTGCCAGTCCAACGCGAACGGTTCCGCGTTCGCCTGCAGGTGCCACAGCATTCCCGCGCTGGGCACTTACCAAGATGGACCCGGAAGCACTTAAAGAGGCGGTGGAGGTGGAGGCCTGGACGCCGAAACCCGTGACAGTGGATGTAGACGAGGAAGCACATTGGTTCCGGGAGGCCTTGTCCCGCGTATGCGATGCGGCTATGCCCCGCACTCGCGGCCCTGCATCAAAGAAGCAGGTGTATTGGTGGACGGACGCGATTGCGGAGCTTCGGCAGCAGTGCGTAAGGGCACGCCGACCGTACCAGCGACAAATGCGAAAGAGAATACGGGACGAGTCACTCGAGAGGAGACTCAGAGCCGAGTACAGCGCTGCCAAGAGCGCTCTGCAGCTGGGCATTCAGCAGGCTAAGGACGCTGCTCGAGAAGAAATGCTGACGGAGCTGAACCGGGATCCATGGGGGCGTCCTTATCGAACGGTGCGCAACAAGATCGGCCATGGTCCGCCAGTTATTGAGGCGATGCCACCGGAGCAGTTGCCAGTGATCGTGTCGGCGTTGTTCCCAACTGTCGCGGTTTTGGAGTCTCCAACCGACCTAGAGACGGCGCCGCTTGAGGAGATTCCGCCTGTTTCGGAGGGAGAGCTCGACTCAGCCATACTTAGGCTGAGCGAGCGAAAGACGGCGCCCGGCCCGGACGGAATTCCCGGAAGAGTTTGGGTGAAGGCGATGGGGCCGCTGAAAGAAAGAATGCGGGATCTTTTTGACGCGTGCCTGACACAGGGGGAATTCCCACAGCTGTGGAAAGAGGGCAAGCTTGTGCTCCTCAAGAAGGACGGCCGACCGGCAGACTCTCCATCGGCATATAGGCCGATAGTGCTCCTGGATGAGGCCGGTAAGCTCTTAGAGAGGGTGATCGCGTCTAGGGTGATCAAACACCTTGAGCGCGATGGGCCAAACCTGTCCGGGGCCCAGTTCGGGTTCCGTGCGCAGCGCTCCACCGTAGACGCGATCATGGAGGTGAAGAAATTCTGTGAGGAGCAGACGGCAAACCGCGCAGTGGCGTTGGCGGTGTCTTTTGATATCGCCAATGCTTTTAACACCTTGCCTTTCGCGGCAATAGAGGAGGGTCTTCGGCATCATTGCCTGCCTCTCTATCTGCGTCGGATTATAGGAGGATATCTGAGAAGGAGGAAGATTGTGTGTGTGGGACGAGATGGAGTCGTTGTGCGTTACGACACATGGTGCGGTGTTCCACAGGGGTCTGTTCTTGGCCCACTCCTGTGGAACATCGGCTATGACCGCGTCTTGCGAGTGGCACTTCTCCGCGGGCTACGTCTTGTCTGCTATGCAGACGACACACTTCTTTTAGCTCGCGGAGAATCATTTGAGGAGGTGGTTCGTTTGGCGAGAGTAGGAGCATCTCAGGTGGTGGCGCGTATCGCAGCGCAGGGTGTGCGTGTGGCTGTCGAAAAGACGGAGGCCATGTTCTTTTATGGGCCCCGGAAGCGCCCCGCCGCCGGATTGTCCCTCCGCATCGGAGAAGTCGATGTGCCAATCGGTTCGGAGATGAAATACCTGGGTCTGGTTTTGGATCCCAGGTGGTCCTTTACACCTCATTTCCGCCGATTGGCACCGAAGTTGAAGAAGACGGCAGTGGCCCTCGGACGTCTCCTGCCCAACATCGGAGGTCCAGGGTCCACTTGCAGAAGGCTCTATACGGGGGTCCTTCAGTCCATGGCCCTCTATGGAGCCCCAGTCTGGTCGGAGCATATGAGCGCTCAAAATAGGGCGCTTTTGAGAAACCCGCAGCGTGTAATGGCGCTGCGCATGATCCGCGGCTACCGCACTGTGGCTGCCGATGCGGCTTTCGCTCTTGCCGGAACCCCGCCGTGGGATATCGAGGCTCGTGGTCTGTCGGAGATTTACTTCCGCACGGCGGAGTACAAGAGAAGAGGGGAACGGGTGTCACTCGAACTGACAGCCCGATGGCGCCGCCAGGCGCGCATAATTACAATGCGCGCATGGGATGACAGACTGGCGTCCCCAACAGCCGGACTCAGAACAGTGGCGGCAATTAGGCCCCACCTGCAAGAATGGTCGGCGCACTGGAGAGGCACTCTCACGTTCCGGATGGTGCAGGTGTTGACGGGTCATGGGTGTTTTGGCCATTACCTGCACCATACGGCCAGACGAGAACCAACACCAGTGTGCCACCACTGCAATCACGGAGATGACACTGCGCAGCACACGCTAGAAGATTGTCCTGCTTGGGCGGAGCAACGAGCGGTGCTTTGCGCCAATATAGGATTTGACTTCTCGCTCCCGGCTATTATCACAGCAATAGTCCGGTCGAGCGAGTCCTGGACTGCGATGGCGACCTTCTGTGACGACGTCATATCACAGAAGGAAGCCGCCGAACGGGTGAGAGAGACGGACGTAGCCGCAGACCCCGTTCGAAGAAGGCGAGGAGGGCGCAGGCGCGCTATACATGAGCGCCAGCTCCAGCCTTGAACAGGACTCGGGCGACGAATAGGGGATTTCGTCGCCCATTGCACGAGTCCCTCCCGGTAGCAGAGCGCCCGGTGCCTCGGGCCGCTCTCCCGAAGTAGATGGCAGATAACATCTAGCCATGCGAAGGATCTGCTGTTGCGCATGCAGATGCCGCTAACTGGGCCGCTGCAGTTATCGCCCCAGGCGGGTCCGGCGGCCCAGCAACAAGCGGAGGTGGAGGCACCGGAGGGTTTTAGTGGGTAACCCCGGGTAAGCTCCTCACCGCAATGCCTGGGCGAGTCCCACATATCCCGATGGCCACTCCCCCAGCGCCATCGGGAATTCATAAAGAATTTCCCTTCGTTAAAAAAAAAAAAAAAAAAAAAAAAAAAAAAAGGTTAGGTTAGGTTAGGTTGGGGGCGATGGGGGCGGTACCGGTTCCTCCTCGTGGTGTCCCTGGGCAACGGCTGAGTGCCTTTCGTCGCGTCTTTTGCGGGGGGAGGCATTCAGACGGCTGAACGCCGGTCTTTCTCTGTTTTCTCACCTTTTTATAATCTTCTTCTTGTTTTATTCAGTTTTTGTTCTTACTCTATCTTTCATCGTCTTTTCTACCTCTATCTTTCATTTTTGTTTATCTCTTCTGGAGATGGTGAGCTGGCACCAGAACCAGCCCGCGACTCGGGATGTCGGTGTTCTGAACATGGTGGATCGTGAATTGAAAAATATTCCCCGGGTGGGTCCCGGCAGTAATGCTGGGGAATCCCACCCCTCCGCTTCGGCGGGGGGCTGCCCCACGTATACGGGGGGGGCACAAGACACGATGAGGAAGGGAGAGGTGGCCGCAGCGGCGGTGAAGAAGGAGAGAGGCGCGAGTTCGCGCGATGATTCGAAACCGGCGCACCTAACCGCGTCGGGGGCGGATTTGTTGACGGATGAAGACGTCGACTTCAGTGTGTCGCAGCCTAATGGGTTCGAGCGCATGCTGAGGTTGATGAAGAGGAAGAAGGCTCGAGGTGATGCGGATCTGCCGCGTGTATTAATGACACGTGATGTGAGGATAGCGTCCCTGAGCCCGAGACTACCGGACAAGACAAGTGAGGACTGTCTCTCGGACTCCAGCGATGTGTCGTGCGTATCAATGGACTCCGGGAGCCTGCCCACATCCCCACCTGATTTTCTGCGCCATCGAAAGAGGCGAAATACCGATAGCGACGACATGGCGCCGCCCACAACAGGTGCGGTGCCCAAGACCAAGAAGGGACGTGGCCGGCCTCCTACAACCGGCCAATACGTCGGCCTTGCAAAGGCACAAGCTGAGCTGAATGAAGAAAAAGAGAAGGCAATTCGGCTTCAAGCGGAGGCCGAATTGGCCGAAAGTTTGATTCGGACGGCAAGGGAGGCTAGGGAGTCTCGAGTGTGTGGCTCGGCTCCCCCTTCCCCATCAGGAGAAGACACAAACGCGGCGCTTGGTGCCAGCGTTGAGAGGTCCTTGGAGATGATCGCCATGGTCGCTTCGAGGTCCTCAAACTTGAAAGGAACGTTCCAGCGGTTCCTCAAGGAGGCGGTCAGCAACATCCGAGTGGCCGTCACCGAGATGAGGGGCCGCTGTGAAAATGACGAGCTGCGGGCTTTGGAGGGCCAGAACGCGCGGCTCCAAAGGCAAGTCGACGAGCTTCGCCGTGAGCTGGAGGAGTTGCGGCGCCAGGCGGCCAAGCCTGCGGCCCCACAGGAAGATGTAAGGCAGCTGTTGTCGGAGGTCTCGCGCTCCAATATCGAGACCTTCGGCAACATGCTGAATGCAAGGCTCGCCGTCATTGAGGACAGGCTTCTTCCGGAGCCAAGGAGAAGACCCCCGTTAGCGTCGGATGCTCCGACGCCGACGATGATACCGGAGAAGACGAAGGCGCCGAAGGTGAAGAAATCGGCAGCGCCAAGTTACGCCGAGGCAGCGGCCCCGATAGCGCCGGCCCCACAAGAGGCTCGAGCAGCACCGGCTCCGCCTAAGCCGAAAAAGACGAGGAAGCGGCCATCAATGGCCGCCAGAGAAGCAGCGCAAGGGGGGGCGAACACAACGCTCTCCCCCGCAGAGGCCTCGTGGACGACTGTTGGTCCACGCAAGGCCCAAAAGAAGAAGGGTGCGGCTAGTACATCCAAAGCCGCACCGAAGAAGAGAAAGGCGAGGCTCCGACCTCCGACCACTGCGGCCGTGACTCTCACACTGGAGGCAGCGGCGGTAGGACAGGGGGCGACTTACGCCAAATTGCTGCGGGAGGCTCGGCTGAGGATCGACCTAGGGGAACTCGCAATCCCCAGGTTGACGATCCAAAGCAGCCAAACTGGCGGGCGCATCCTCAAGATAGAGGGGGAGGGCGCGAGCGAGAAGGCGGACGTATTTGCAGCAAAGCTGCGTGAAGTCATAGGCCCTGAAGTGGCAAGGGTCGGTCGCCCGGTGAAGTGCGCGGAAATGCGGGTCACCGGGCTGGATGACGCGACGGAGGCCGCTGAGGTCGTAGCGGCGGTCGCCAGCGAAGGAGGTTGCCCGGCCAACAATATCCGGTCGGGCAAAGTAGTCGTGGGCGCCAGAGGTGACAGGTCCCTCTGGCTCAGTGTCCCCTTTGCGGCCGCCAAGAAGCTTCTGCGCTCTGGGCGGCTGCGTGTCGGTTGGGTCATGGCAAAGGTGGTGCTGCTGGCCGCGAGGCCTAAGCGGTGTTATCGATGCCTTGACACCGGCCATGTGGCGGCGAGGTGCAAGTGCTCGGTGGACCTCAGTAGGAACTGCTTCCGCTGTGGAAAGCCGGGCCACAAAGCGCCCGAGTGTGAGTCGGCTCCGAATTGCCCGGTCTGCGAGGCCGCGGGCAAACCAAAGGAGCACGCGCTGGGGAGTAGCGGCTGTATCACAGCAGCAAAGCCGCACCCCGGCGCGAAGCCCAAGAGAAAGGCGCCATCTAAAAAGGCACGGCACAAAAAGCCGCGCCCAGTTACCGGCAGGGAGGTTCTGGCCCAACCTGCCGAAGAGGCGATGGAAGCCTAGGCCCGTGGGCGGCGATCGGGGGATCGACCGCTCACATGTGAGGGCCCCGAGTGTGAAGCTCCCTGGATGCCCGGGGAGTCCTCGGTGAAGGCAGGCGGCGGCATCCTATCTAGCCGCCGCACCGAAGAGAGCCGGACGCGGCAGCGCTTGTGGGTCGCGGAAGAATGCGTTTAGTTCCCGTGGCCCACAGTATGGCGCAGAAGGAGGCATGGGGGGGTTTTAGTCGGTAAACCCCGGCGCACACTACAGCGCCGGCGGGAGCCCGACATAACCCACCGCCTTCCCCCGGAGTCGGCGGGTATGCGTAACGCATTTCCCCTCCTCAAAAAAAAAAAAAAAAAAAAAGGTTGGGGGCGATACCGGTTCCTCCTCGTGGTGTCCCTGGGCAACGGCTGAGTGCCCCTCGTTGTGTCTTTTGCAGGGGGGGGCATTCAGACGGCTGAACGCCGGTCTATCTCTGTCTTTCTCATCTTTTTATAACTTTCTTCGTGTTTTATTATGTTTTTGGTTCTCTGTCTTTTCACCACCTTTCTTCTCTGTCTTTCCTGTTTTATTTACCTCTTGTTGACGGTGAGCACACACGTTAAAAGCCCGCGACCCGGTGTGTCGGAGTTAGTAAAGATGGAAGAACGCAATAGACTAAATAATCTCCGGGTGGGTCCCGGCAGCAATGCTGGGGAATCCCACACCTCTGCTTCGGCGGGGGTCAGGCCCGTGTATACGGAGGGGCCAACTAGTGCGTTGAGGGAGGAGACGGTCGTGGAGACGACAGAAAAGGAGAGAGGCGCTATGGCGCAAACGAGTCTGAAACCGGTGCACCTAACCGCACCTGGGGCAGACCTTTTAACCGACGAGGACGTCGATTTCAGCATTTCGCAGCCGAATGGTTTCGAGCGAATGCTGAAACTGATGAAAAAGAAGAAAGCTCGGGGTGATGCGGACCTGCCGCGTGTTTTATTGACGCGCGATGTGAGGATGACGCCCCCTCGAGCGAGTACATCCATGGAAAGAGACGAAAGTGAGGACTGTCTCTCGGACTCCAGCGATATGTCTTGTGTGTCGCTGGACTCTGAGGGGCTGCCCACAAACCCGGATTCGACACGCCGAAAACGGCGCAGCACGGACGAAGACATGGGGCCGCCCTTGACAGGCGCGGTTCCGAAGGTAAAGAGGGGACGTGGCCGGCCTCCAACAACCGGCCAATACGTTGGTCTCGCCAAGGCGCAGGCAGAGCTCAACGCCGAAAAGGAGAAGGCCATTCGGCTTCAGGCGGAGGCAGAATTAGCCGCCAGCCTGATTCGTGCGGCAAAGGAAGATCGGGAGGCTCGAGTGTGTGACTCGGCTCCCACTACCACAGGCGAAGACACAAACGCGGCACTCAGTGCCCGCGTGGAGAGGGCTTTGGAGTCCATTTCTATGGTAGCTTCAAAGTCCACAAACTTGAAAGGGACGTTCCAGCGGTTCCTCAAAGAGGCGGTAGGCAACATCCGGGCGGCCGTCGCTGAGATGAGGGGCCGCTGTGAGAATGACGAGCTGCGGGCTTTGGAGAGCCAGAATGCGCGGCTCCAACAGCAGGTGGACGATTTACGTTGCCAGCTGGAGGAGTTGCGGCGCCAGGCGGCCAAGCCCGCCGCCCCACAAGAAGACTGGAAGAAGCTGTTGTCGGAGGTCTCGCGCTCCAATATCGAGACCTTCGGCAACATGCTGAATGCGCGGCTCGCAGGGCTGGAAGACCGGCTCTTGCCGGAGCCGAGAAGACGACCTCCGTTGGCGTCGGATAGTGTCGATGTCATCGATGACACACCGGCGCCAGCGTTAGAGAAGAAAAACGTGACGAAGCCTAAAAAGGCCACATTTGCCGAAGTTGCGGCTCCGGTAGCGCCGGCCCCACAAGAGGCCCGAGCTGCACCAGTGCCGCCAAAAACGGCAAAAAGGAAGAAGAGGCCAACAATGGCTGCAAAAGAAGCGGCGCGAGGGGGTGCGAACACAACGCCCTCTCCCGCCCAGGCCCCGCGAAATGAATCGCGCAAGACCGACCGGAGAAGACATGGGGCGGCTACAACATCAAAAGTCGCCCCCAAGAAGAAGAAAGTGGCGAGGCTCCGCCCTCCGACTACTGCGGCCGTCGCACTCACCTTAGAGGCGGGGGCTGTTCTACAGGGGGCGACCTACGCCAATCTTTTGCGAGAGGCCAGGCTTAGAATCAACCTGGTGGATCTTCAAATCCCCAGGCTGACGATTTGTACCAGCCAAACTGGCGGGCGCATCCTCAGGATAGAGGGGGAGGGTGCGAACGAGAAGGCGGATGCTTTTGCGGCAAAGCTGCGAGAGGTTATAGGCCCTGAGCTGGCCAAAGTCAGTCGCCCGGTGAAGTGCGCGGAGTTGCGGGTCACCGGGTTGGATGATGCAACGGAGGCCGCCGAAGTTATAGCGGCGGTCGCCAAGGAAGGAGAGTGCTCGGCCACTAACATCCGGTCGGGCCAGGTTGTCGTGGGCCCCAGAGGTGAGAGATCCCTCTGGTTGTATGTCCCAATAGCGGCTGCCAAGAAGCTGGTGAGCTCTGGGCGGCTGAAAGTGGGCTGGGTCGCGGCGAAGGTGGCGCTGCTGGCCGCGAGGCCTAAGCGCTGTTACCGATGCCTCGACACCGGCCATCTGGCGGCTAACTGTAAGTGCCTGGTGGACCTCAGTCGGAACTGTTTCCGCTGTGGGAAGCCGGGGCACAAGGCGCCCGCCTGCGAGTCTGCTCCAAGCTGCCCGGTGTGTGAAGCCGCCGGCAAGCCTAAGGAGCACGCGCTGGGGAGCAGCGGCTGTATTACAGCGAAGCCCGCCCCCAGCACGAAGAGCAAGAGAAAGGCTCCGTCAAAAAAGGCCCGGCACAAAAAGCCGGCCACGGTCGCGAGGGTGGTTCTGCCCGCCCCCGCCATGGACGTTGAAGCCTAGACCCGTGGGCGGCGATCGGGGGATCGGCCGCTCACATGTTAGGGTCCCGAGCGTGAAGCTCCCTGGGTGCCCGGGGAGCCCTCGGTGAAGGCAGGCGGCGGCATGGTATCTGGCCGCCGCACCGAAGAGAGCCGGACGCGGCAGCGCTTGTGGGTCGCGGAAGAATGTGATAGTACCCGTGGCCCACAGTATGGCGCAGAAGGTGGCATGGAGGGGTTTTAGTCGGTAAACCTCGGCGCACTCTACACGCGCCGAGGGAGTCCGACATACCCCGCCGCCTTCCCCCGTAGTCGGTGGGGATACGTAACGTATTTCCCCTCCCTAAAAAAAAAAAAAAAAAAAAAAGGTTAGGTTAGGTTAGGTTAGGTTAGGTTAGGTTTTTTTTTTTTTTTTTTTTTTTTTTTTTTTTTTTTTTTTTTTTTTTTTTTTTTTTTGCGCCGCTTCCCTGATATATATTCGAGGGGTTTCTTTTCTTTTTTGTTTTAGTATAATTTTTTATTTTGCTTTGCTACCAACATCGTCAACCTCCATTCTTACATCTCTTACAATACAATTACTCAACTTTCTAAATTTCTACATTACAACATTCCAATAGTCCTATTCTTTATTTCTATTATTAACGTGCCTTACTATGTCTATACAAAATTGCAACAATTTCTCTCTCTTACTCCTGTCTTTACAAATTTCTTTCACAGTATCTTTTCTTATGGTAGTGTCCAATTCATGCTCCAAGTCAAATCTCTTAGAGTCATAAATTGGACACTCCACCAACAGGTGAGGTATGTCCTCGTTCTTGGCGGGGTCACATGCGCACGATGGGCTCTCTTTACATTTGAACCTGTATAGGTAGCTAGAGAGCCCACCGTGCCCAGTGAGCGCCTGCGTCAGTTCCCTGCTGGGGGCAACTTTCTTAACCAGCTTATGTGCCGCGAATACGTCCTCCATAAAAAGTTTCGTTATCGCTGCGGTTTCGCCCTCCCGGTATCTCCGATCCCACTCGCGAAGAGTGTCCTGGCGGATCTCTCTCTTCGCGAATGATACCGGACACAGGTCGAAGTGTGGCTTGGTCTTCATTTTTGTCGCTGCGTCCTTGGCCAGCTGGTCGGCCCTCTCATTTCCTACCAGCCCGACGTGTGCCCTGACCCAGAAGAGTAAAATTTCTCGATTCTGGCTCAACGCACACGCCATACTGTTTTTGGTTTCGAGAGCCAGCCTGTTCGTGGTACCAGCGCCGCACACGGTCTCGATTGCCGCCCTCGAGTCACTGTATATGCCGATTCTTCGGTCCGGTAGTTCGAGGGCGATTTTCGTTGCCCTGTTCAGCGCTAGTAGCTCTGCCTGGTACACTGTACAGTGGTCAGCAAGCTTGAGCTTATGGTGTCGCATCTCCATGCCGTCCTTCCAGACGGTCACGGCAGCGCCCACCTTACCCTCAAGCTTGCTGCCATCGGTGTATATTTTAACGTCTGCATCAGTTGCGTCTACTTGTTCTTGGTCTACCAGGCAGGTGTATTTATGTGTGGTGTTGGTGCATGGGTGTGGCGTGTTTATGTATTGTTCCACCATCTCGATCTCCAAGTCCCGGAAACCGCTCTCCACTGTGCCCTTACGGGCTAGGTAGAGTCGCGCTGCTTCCTGAACTCGGAGGTCGAGTGGTAGAATGCCGGTTATTGCTAAGGCCGAGTGCAACGAAACGGTTCTGTACGCATAGCAGATTTTTTGTGCAAATCCCCGTTGTATTGCGTTCAACTGCTTCCTTGCACTCAGCTTTTTTGCCGAGTCTGCCCACGCACAGGCCGCATATGTGACAATCGGCTCTACGGCCGCTGTGTAGATTAGGCGTGATACGTTGGCCTTCAACCCCCAACTGACTCTGGCCGCTCGCGAGAGCTGTGAGTGTATCTCTACAGCTCTGCGGCAGACATTGTCTATGTGGGGATTGAAGGTCAACTTATCGTCTATGGTTAAACCTAGCAATTTTATGCTGCGGGCCATCTCTATGGGCACTCCTCCCATACTCAATCTCGGGGTGTCGTACTTGAGTCTGCGAGTGATTACCATGGCTTGCGTCTTGTGTGGGGCGAATTTCAGTTTGTTGTCCGCCCCCCACACGTGCGCATAGTCTAGGGCATCCCTCGCAGCCCCATTTATGGCCTCCGTTGTTGTCCCTGAGAAAAGGAGCACTATGTCATCGGCAAAAGCCTGTACATAGTGTCCCTTTTCCACTAGGTTTTTGAGCAGTGGGTCGATCAGCAGGTTCCACAGAGTGGGCCCACCGATCGATCCCTGCACACATCCCTTATTTGTTTCCCTAGCACACTCCTCTCCGGCGTACCTCACCACCACTTTCCTGCTGGACATATAATCGTCCATTGTTTTCCTGATGTTGATCGGGCACTTCTCCTCCGCCAGTCTCACTCTTATCTTTGGCCACCATGCACTGTCGAAAGCCCCCTCGATATCTAATGACACCATCACAATTATCATTTTGTCCTTTAGTTTTTCTTTTATCTGGTGCATTAGCTCGAAGAGGGCGTCCTCAGTGCTGCGTTGTGGGGTGAATCCATATTGGCGGGTACTCATTCTCGGTACTAGATACCACCTGAGCCTCCTCACCAGCATCTTTTCGAACAGCTTCCCCATCACCGGGAGGAGACCTATTGGTCTGTACGATTTTGGTGCTGCGTAGTCCTCCTTATTTGGTTTACGCAGCACCACAACCGTAGCTACCTTCCAGGTGACTGGGAAGCATCCGAGTTCGAGGCATTTGTTGAAGAGGGTCAGGTGGTACCTAGAGTCTGCATAAATGAGTCGCTTTACGATATCCGAAGTGAGTCCGTCGCCCCCTGGGGCTTTCTTTGGGTTGAAGCTGTCCATGGCAATTTTCATTTCGGTCTCCGTGAACGGGGGATCATGATACTCATCATCATGTCCCCGATTCACGAGATCTGCGGCCAGTCTTATGGTTCTGTGGAGCTCCGTATCTTCTTTCGGATCGTCCCAGGGGTAGAACACTGCCGCCAGTTCCTCTACTGACTCTTTGGCATTAAGAGTCCTCCCTCCTTTTACTAGCAGCATGTCCTCGTGTCTTTTCCCTGTTTTCCTTAATATTCTATAAATCCCATCCCATACTGTCTCCTTGTCCTGCTTTCCACAAAAGTCCTTCCAGCTCCTTATCTGTTCCTTTTTCGCTCTTTGTTCATATTCTTCTTTTTGTTTCAGGTATTCACCCACCACGTACTCCCGTCTCTCCGGTGCTGCCCAACGGATTCTTCTGCGTAAGGTTCTTGTTCTTCTTTTCATTTCTTCCAGGTCTCCATTCCACCAGGGGGGCTTCTTATTGCTGAACTTCATTTTCTTTTTAGGGAGGGTGTCTTCACACGCTTTTCTCATAGTGGCATCGTATTCTCCTATGGTATGTTCTAGATCCTGTTTACTGTTTATATTTCTAATTGTATCTATTGTTATATTGTTTTCTATTTTTAATTGTTCCATTTTCTCTAAGAAAGTGGACCAATTAGCCTTTTTTGTATTATATTTCCTAGTTGTACTATTTTTAATTTCCTTTATTTTATGTTTTCCCATAGAGAATACGATGGCATTATGATCTGAGCTAACTAGTTCTTCGACTACCTCCCAATCCTTCACTATGCTCTGGAGGTCTGGTGAACATGCCGTAACGTCGATGACGCTGCTGCATTCCTTTCCTCCCCTTACCGTATAAAAAGTAGGTTTCCTTCCAGTGTTCATAACCACCAGACCCCACTGGTTTAGCAGGTTAGGTTAGGTTAGGTTAGGTTAGGTTAGGTTGGGGGCGAAGCCGGTCCCTCCTCGTGGTGTCCCTGGGCAACGTCTGAGTGCCCCACGTCGTGTCCTTTGCGGCGTGAGGCATTCAGACGGCTGAACGCCGGTTCTTTCTTTCTCACTACTCTGTCTTTCAACTCCTGTTTAATTAGTACTCTTCTTTTTGCGTCGTTTATTTTGGATTTATCTGTCTTCAACACCTTTATTTCTTCTCTGACTATCTTCCGTTTTTGTTAACTCTTGGTGATAGGTGAGCTCACACCTGAAAAAAGAGACCGCGACCCGGGGTGTCGAAGTAAATGTATGAATGGCAACTTTTAAAAATGTTATACCTCAGGAGGGTACCGTAACCGGAGAATCCCTCGGCCGGCCGTCAGGTCCGTCCAGCCCCACGTACTCTGAGGGGGGCAAAAACTTGCTTGAAAACATGACGATCTCCGGGGACATCAATGTCCCCAAACCCGATGACTTAATGCATGATATACGGATTCCGATTGTGCAACTGGAGAGGATGTCTGATTCGGACTGTTCGCAGTCCACGATGAGGACCGCGGCGAGCTCTCGCGCGTCATCGCGCGATGGAGCGGCTAAACGTAGGCTTACGAACTCTGGGTCGGGCTCGGATGATGGTGGCTCAGAGCGATCGTATCGGTCGGAAACTCGGGGTAGGAAGTTCGCCTCTGCTAAACGGGGTCGTCGACCTACTACTGGGGAGCACGCTGATATAGCAGCGGCCAAACGAGAGCTGCTGGACCTGGAGCGTAAAGATCTCCAGATCCAGGCCGAGAAAGAAGTCGCTGCTGCACTTCAAAGAGCATTGCGGCGGGACGAAGAGGAAGCAAGAAAACAGGCTGAAAGAGCGACCCTTGATGGGCTCCCGGCCGCAACCAAACTCAAAACGGTTGGCGAGCAGGGCTTGGAGTTAATTAAGATGGTGCGCATGAAAAGCGGGAACATCAGAGGGACGTTCACGAAGGCCCTTAAAGAAGGAGAGGCAAATGTCGAGGAGTCGGTCCGTGGCCTAGCCTGTCTCAGGGAAGATACTTTGAAGCTAGAAGCGGAAAATATCCGTCTGCGAGAGGAAGTAGGGCTTCTGCGGGAAAAAGTGAGTCGGGCGCAGGAGGCCCAATTGAGACCGCCACCCCCAGCACAAGACTCTGAAGTAATAACGGTTGCGGGACTGAGGGCCATGTTCGAGGAACTGTCCCATTCCATCATGGAGAGGACCTCAAATATGATCAACGCCCGAATTGACGTATTACAGGATCGTTTGCTCCCAGCTAAGCGGATCCGACCGCCATTGGCAGCGGATATAAGAAAGGAAAATGAAACTCACCTGACTGAAGACCGGCCCGCCCATTCACAGGCGGGGCCTTCCAGAGGAAAGGCGACTTCTGCACCAACGGCGACTACGAAGGCTGCAGCAGCTCCAACTCCAGCGGCGGCTGCACCTGAAAAAGAAAAGACAAAGAAGGTTAGCAATAAGAAAAAGAAGCAAGAAAAGGAAAAGCCGGCAGATCAACAGCCGGCTCCAACAGCAGCTGCTGTTCCGGGTCCCTCGTCAGAAGGAGAGGGCTGGAGCACAGTTGTGAAAAGGAAGGGAAAGGGAAAAAAAGACATCGGATAAGACGCAACTGGATCTGACAAAGTCTCGGCCAAAGGGGGCATCTTCAGTCTCCCAAAAGCCGAAGTCCAAGGGAAGAACTAGAAGGAGGAGAAACGCAGCTCCTGCCACGGCTGCAGTGGTCATCACACTGCAGCACGATGCAGTCGAGCGTGGCACTACGTACAAGGACGTCATCTGCAAGGCCCGTCAAGAGATTAACTTGGCGGATCTAGGCTTATCGGAGGGCGTCCGAGTCAGGCAGGCGGCTACAGGAGCTCGCATAATGGAACTTCCCGGCAGCATAACTAGCGAGGTGGCAGATCAATTTGCTGAGAAGCTGCGGAGCGTGCTGGCGGGTGCTGCCAGGGTGGCTAGGCCGGTGAAATGCTCAGAAATACGTGTCACAGGATTGGACGATACGGTCACCAAAGAGGACGTCTTAACTGCTGTTGTGGCCAAGACGAGTTGCTCCCCGGAACACGTGAAGGGGGGTGACATCCGCGATGGACCTGGTGGAACGGGCACAATGTGGGTGCAGTGCCCTGTAGCTGCTGTGGATATCTTGGTGGCTGCGGGTCGCCTGTTGGTCGGTTGGAGTTCGGCGAGAGTTCAGCCTTTGGAGCCTCGCGTCATGAAATGTTTCCGCTGTCTCGAAGTTGGCCACACGGCGAGGCGGTGTAGTTCCGAGGTGGATAGGGGCCAATTGTGTTACCGGTGTGGTCAAGCTGGTCATAAAGCGTCGTTCTGCTCGGCGAAGCCACACTGCGTGATCTGTGCGGCGGCGGGAAAGGACCCTAACCACACTATGGGTGGAAAGGGCTGCGCTCCCCCGAAGAAGGGGCGCAACAGAAGAGCGAAATCTCGAGCGGCGGGTCGGCCTCAGGTCCGACAGGAGGAACCAATGGAAACGCATAATGGATAGCAGGCCATCACAGTTCCTCCAGACGAACCTGAACCACTGTGCAGGCGCCCAAGACCTGTTTTTCCAGGCTCTGGTGCAGTGGCAGGTGGATGTTGCGATCGTGGCCGAGCCCTACTATGTCCCGGCCCGCACGAACTGGGTTGGAGACCTACAGGGCTCAGTTGCTATCTGCGCCTCTGATGCTGGCCCACCGCTTCTGTCGCGGGAGAGGGGCCATGGATTCGTTGCGGCGGATTGGGGGGAGTACACGTTCTTCGGCGTGTACTTCTCTCCCAACAAAACCTTCGCCGAATTCGAAGATTTCTTGGGCGAATTGCAGGTGGCAGCTTTGAGAGCGGCCCCAAGGCCCGTTCTTGTCGCCGGTGACTTTAACGCCAAGCATTCAGCCTGGGGCTCTCGTGTGACTGACAGCCGAGGAGATGCCGTGCTGGAGTGGGCCCTCATGACCGGTCTCTCGATCTTAAACCGCGGGAACGCACCCACATGCGTTCGGCCGCAGGGGTGCTCAATCGTTGATCTCTCTTTCGCCAGTCCCGCGGTTGGAGAACTGGTCCATGACTGGAGGGTGGAGGAGGTTGAGACACTGTCGGATCACCAATACATCCGATTCAGTGTTTCCCCCTCGAGAGTGACTCCGTCGGTCCCGCGACCATTGACAAGTGCCCCAGAGTTCCCGCGCTGGGCGCTCACGAAGATGGACAAGGAGGCACTGGACGAAGCTGCTGAAGTGGAAGCCTGGACGCCGAGACCCACGGCGACCGTTATGGTTGATGAGGAGGCGTGTTGGTTTCGCGAAGCCCTGACCAGGATTTGCGACGCTGCAATGCCTCGTGTGAAACATCGCCCCTCAAAGAGACAGGTGTATTGGTGGTCGGAAGTGATTGCGGAACTTCGGCACCAGTGCATCAGGGCGCGTCGGCCATACCAACGGCAGCGGGCGCGGAGGGTCCGGAATGAAGTTTTGGAAGGGCAACTCAGAGCGGGTTATTGTGCGGCCAAAAATGCCCTGCGTGTGGCCATCGCAGTGGCAAAGAACACGGCTAGAGATGAAATGCTGGAGGACCTTAATCGGGACCCTTGGGGTCGTCCATACAAGACAGTACGGAATAAGTTCGGCCGTGGTCCCCCAGCATTGGAGACGATACCCCCGGAACTGTTGCCCGGGATTGTATCGGCGCTATTCCCATCTTCTGACGTCTTGGAGCCGTTCGAAGAAAACAGACCGGCTGCTGAGGAGGTGCCTCAAGTCACGGAGGCAGAGATAGACGCTGCCATTTTCAGGCTAAGCGAGCGTATTAGCTATATAGGAATATAGCTAACATAGGATGAGGAGATATATAAATATAATTCAAAGCCCAGTTAAAATGTATATAAAGTTTATTGTAACGGTTTACTTTCCACAATGTATATGCGAATACTTACAAGATTATATTATTATACAGAATACTATTACATTTTATTTAATAACTATTATTAATTTATTACCAGGAGTTTATTCAATTTATATTTTGACTTAAATAGTTAACCATTACAGAAATACAATTATATTCAAGTACCTACCCTAAGCAATTCAAATGTAAGGGAACTTAGGTATTATAACAGTAAATAATTATTAAAGAACCTTAACTGAACATAAGAATTATACTATCTTTTAATACTTTTTAAAAAGTAATACCAAGAGATTACTTAAATACCGATTATTAATTGGACTTAACATATTATGGCAATATGTGGGTAGATATAAAATTTAATAGGTGACCTAATTTCTATTTATAGAACATATCTAATCGAATAACAATATAAACTATCGATATTATATACTTCTATAATTTCTACACTTACATAATACGGAATAATGATCCAAATTAATATGAAATAACTTTATAGCTATAAATACACTTTAACTACGAAAGATATCAAAACGAACTGTATTATAAGCTTTAAAACATTACAGAAATATTTAAAAGAATAACCAAAATATACATCAAGGAATATTAAATTACAGAAATAGAATTATATTACAGAAACAAGTACATCACCTGATTATCTCAGCTTTCAGACCCAACAAGAGACTCTTGAAGGAGTGGCAGCCCTTTTTATAACATACCAGGGTTGCCACAAATGTTGGGCATAGATTATAAATACAAAATGTTATTAAATACATTTTGTATTCACAATTACAATTATTTAAATATATAAATTTAAGTATATCACGAAACATTTAAATACATCAGCGACTTATGAACAATTATATAGTTATTATCAATAACATTTTAATATCTTAGTTTATAACGGAAGTCTTAATAATATTTACATCAATTGTTATACAGATACCACATTAAACATTAGTCTATAATTTTATAACATAGACTGTTAGTATTTTACATTATACTCAAAATCATAATATCATGTTAACATAGTTTTCATATTATTATAAACTATACAGCATTAATATTGGTGTTGGCATGACTGTTTTAGTACTGATCAACAACAAATATGTTACTCGGGAACCGGAAATGACAACAGTCAAGTTTAATCTGAAACCGTCTATTTCTATTTTAACTTTATTCATAATATTTTATATACTTATACATATATAATCCTATCCATTACGGCCATACTGACATTGACTTCGCTCTCGAAGTCAAAAATATCAAATTAATTAAAAAAAATATATTTCTCATATTTTTTCTCTTTTTGTAATATCAATTAACAAATCATCAACAGCCTTTTGCCTTTTCGTTCAAATCTTTGTTAATAATTGGCATATATATATATTTATTTATTTTTTATTCAACTTTTCTAGCCACCATTTTTACCGTACCATATAAGTTACCTGGTCCACTTTTCAATAGACTTTTTTTTACCACTGTACTAAACATAACTAAAGTTTTTTTTCCACTGGACCATTCATTTTCTATCAACAGACTTTTCATTTAACAAAGTCACTAATTTCCATCAACAGACTTTTCATTTAAAAAAGTCACTCATTTTCCATCAACAGACTTTTCATTTAACAAAGTCACTAATTTTATATCAACAGACTTTCCATTTAATTTTATTAATTTTTTTTTTTGGTTTTTTTTTTATCTTCCTTTTATATCTTCAATACAATTGATTCATTAAACATAAACGTAAAGGCAAAATGTCAGCTATGCATTAGTTAATCGTAATCATCAAAATATAATAATAAGACTTTACTGTAAAATTTAACAGCAATCTAACATTGCCTAACATAACCTAACATAACCTAACATAACCTAACATAACCTAACATAATCTAACATAACCTAACATAACCTAACATAACCTAACATAACCTAACATAACCTAACATAACCTAACATAACCTAACATAACCTAACATAACCTAACATAACCTAACATAACCTAACCTAACAACATCAACCTAACAACAACATAAAATCTTTTAAATACCTATAACTAATTTATCAATAAAAAACAAGTTTTGTTTTTATGACAGTCAATTTATTCTACATAATAAGAATTTTCCATAATGTATACCTAACAATCAGGTAGTCAATGTTGATAAAACCGAGATTATTATTGTTATATTTACTCAGGTGAAATTTGATAATGATTTACGACATTTACTAAATTTAATTTATTTGAATTAGTACCGGTTCAAATAACATTTATTCCGTGACCTAATGAATTGGGCTATTAGATGATCAATTTATTTACATTTGGACTCATTACTCAAAAAAAATTAAAATATGAGCAAAATCTAAAATAAGGATTAGGATCAGATTTAAAACATTGAAATTTTAATTTATTACTTATAAAATTGTTACATCTCTTTTTCGCAAAACCATATTTGTTCAAAATATATTATTATCGTTTGGGCTGGTGTAATGTCTACTACAAAAACGTGACGTCACAGTCGATTGTTCCCGTAACGTTCACACGTTCTATATTTTATAGGTATTTGTATCTTAATTTCACAACATTTGTTTGCCAGGGGGCTATAATATATTATCTGTCTAACTAACCATCTATAATAATATTATTTATAATACTTATCTATGACAACTGAAAATAAGTGTTTATATTAATTTTTTTTTTTTTTTCACCTGCACATAATATGTAATACATTCAATGAAAAAAAATGATACTCAAGACATATTAATATATTAATGAAATCAAAAGAAAGTCTTTCAGCGTTGGTACTTTTTCACAGTAAATTCTACATATGAGGCTCTGTATACATCCAAAAGCATTATCACTAACTTATTTTACACCCTGTATACCGTAACTGATGATCATAAGACTTGAGACTATCCAGTATTTAAATTAAATTGCAATTTATAGCAAAATAAAGAAATTAGCTAAATAATTATGACTGAACTGTCTCTTCTTACTAATCTATATCAATATTAACATATATTTTGAACTATTGTATAATAATAATAATATATTTTTTTATTCATCGGTTACTAAACACTATATCAAACTTGTAATAATTATCTATTGAGACACTGCTTTTATCTCAGAAACGGTGAACTTACGCAAAAGTTTCATATAGTTAAAATTACTCCTTTTAGTGGACCGAGCGACTGATAGCGTAAAAATAACGATTACCAAAAATCGTGCGATACTCCATTTTTTTCTATGACACTAGCCACAAAAAGTAATTAAGTAGCAATCATTTGAACTATTAATTAACTGTTAAGTCGGATAAAAGTTAACGCCAAATTAATATTTCTGAATTAAAAGCTTTAAACTGCTCTCCTGTTTTCAATCAGGTTTTTGGCGCTAATTAGGTACATATTATTATTAAAGTTCAAGAGTGAAAATGTTTAAGATTACCTAGCCAGATAGAGGTCTACGTAATAACTCTGCCGATCCATAAGTAAAAATAGGGGTCGATACAAAAAAAAAATCCTAAATGTGTTTTAGTATGAATTTTAAAATGTGACTACTTTCGAACGGAGCTTCTTCAATAGAAAATATTATAATGAAAAATGTTCATAAAGACTGGTGCTAAAAAAAGAAAATGGTTCTTAAACCATACATATTAATAAGTCCTCGTCCATAGGCCTTAAGGCTACACCCTAACCTACACATCAACAGTCTAAACATAATTTATCTATCTACACTGTCTCAATAAAAATAATAATAGATACTTTTTACTCTAATATAATATGTATGTCTGAGACTTAAATTATTATAATTGTAACACCATATTCTAGCAAATAAACGATTTGATTGATTGAAAATATTAATCCATCTTTAAATAATAATTTATTGAATCCAAATTTTATAAGCTTCAATATCACTGAGCCGTAACTCAAAACAGTACTATATTTTACTCATTAATTCGTAATGTAACTAAATAAATCATTATCGAATCTAAATGCTACACTTAAATATCACAGCCATTTCTCAATATCAGTACTATATTTTAATCCAATATTAATCCGCAATGTAATTACGTAAATAATTTATTATTTAATGCAAATGTTACAAACTTTAAAATCTCAGCCAATTCACAATAACCGTACTATATTTTACTCTAATATTTATCTGTCTTTAAATGACTATTTATTGAATCCAAATGTTATAAACTATTTTACTCAAACAATCCGTAATGAAACTCTGTACTTAAATGAAATTTAATATTATTGAATCGAAATGTTATTTAATTATATTCTAATTAATTCATAACGAAATTAAATATACCCAATAAATTATGGAATCCAAATGTTATAAACTTAAAGATCTCAGCCAATTCACAAAAACAATAAGTACTGTATATCACTTTTATATTAATCCGTAATTAAACGTCTTTAAATAACTATTTATTGAATCCAAAAGTTTAATATAACAGCCATTTTTTGAAAATATTCTATTTTACTCAAATAATCTGTAACGAGATTTTGTAATTGAAATTTAATAATAAATATCACAGCCATTTTCCAAAGCGGTAGATATTATTGTTAATAATAATCGCATATTAATAAATAAATATGACATTAATATTATTGACATTAATAATATTTTAAATTATAAATTATGTAAGTTGACATTAGATAGATATTTTCTATCTTTTTACTTTACAAGACTGATAGCTAGTGCGCTATTAACTTTTTTGTATATAAACCCAGCCAAGAATTTCACTAGTAAGACAACAACTGCTTCTATTGAGCAGTCTAGTTATAATATGACTAATTGTAACAGCTTGGAATATGTTCCAAATAATAATAATTTAAATTAGACTTTAAGACAACAGAGGAAGTCTCTAGCACTATAGATTTAAGAAATCTATGAAAATACCATTATTCAATATAATAAACAACATTCACTTAAGCTGGTGCATCGAAATATACAAGGAATGGCTAGTAAAGAACTAGAAATTGAATTATTTTAAACTTAAATATTATTACTTAGCAATTTTCAAAAACAGTAGATACTCGTACTATATTTTACTAAAGTTTTAAATCATAACGAAACTCAAAATTTATTTAATAATCGATTCCAAATGTCTTAAATTTAAATACCTATCACTGAGCCTTTTCCAAGTATATTATGTTATATTATTAGACACTTATTAATATTATTATTCAATTATAAAAGTTCGGAATGTACCCTACCCATGAACGAACAGTTAGCACACTATATCACTGCCATTTTATTAGATTATAATATTTTGCAAGTTACTACACAGTACACACCAATATTAATCCGTCAACATATTTCAATATAACAGGTTATAATTATTTTATCTAACATACATTTCCAAATGCTTCAAATTATTATTAGCAAATTTATGAATTGGGGCGGAAAAAAAATTTTGCAATTATAACGACATCATAAATGTCCTACCGTACAATAGTTAAACCTTTAATTCTATTTTTATAAACTTTTCACCAACCGTTCGGTCTATTCTGACCAGAATTTCATTGTATCGGGGCGGGCGGGCGCTGGTGCACGTGCTGCACAAGCACCACGGTGGCAGCAAGTCTGGACAACTTTGTAGGGTTGCAAATTGTTTTAGAAAATTGAACCGCATGGCTGAGCACCATCTTAACCAACCCAATCAGGTTGCGACACGACCATTCTGAAACTGACAAAAAAACGTGTTAGTAGGTGAATCCACACTTCTGATATTAGCTATATAGGAATATAGCTAACATAGGATGAGGAGATATATAAATATAATTCAAAGCCCAGTTAAAATGTATATAAAGTTTATTGTAACGGTTTACTTTCCACAATGTATATGCGAATACTTACAAGATTATATTATTATACAGAATACTATTACATTTTATTTAATAACTATTATTAATTTATTACCAGGAGTTTATTCAATTTATATTTTGACTTAAATAGTTAACCATTACAGAAATACAATTATATTCAAGTACCTACCCTAAGCAATTCAAATGTAAGGGAACTTAGGTATTATAACAGTAAATAATTATTAAAGAACCTTAACTGAACATAAGAATTATACTATCTTTTAATACTTTTTAAAAAGTAATACCAAGAGATTACTTAAATACCGATTATTAATTGGACTTAACATATTATGGCAATATGTGGGTAGATATAAAATTTAATAGGTGACCTAATTTCTATTTATAGAACATATCTAATCGAATAACAATATAAACTATCGATATTATATACTTCTATAATTTCTACACTTACATAATACGGAATAATGATCCAAATTAATATGAAATAACTTTATAGCTATAAATACACTTTAACTACGAAAGATATCAAAACGAACTGTATTATAAGCTTTAAAACATTACAGAAATATTTAAAAGAATAACCAAAATATACATCAAGGAATATTAAATTACAGAAATAGAATTATATTACAGAAACAAGTACATCACCTGATTATCTCAGCTTTCAGACCCAACAAGAGACTCTTGAAGGAGTGGCAGCCCTTTTTATAACATACCAGGGTTGCCACAAATGTTGGGCATAGATTATAAATACAAAATGTTATTAAATACATTTTGTATTCACAATTACAATTATTTAAATATATAAATTTAAGTATATCACGAAACATTTAAATACATCAGCGACTTATGAACAATTATATAGTTATTATCAATAACATTTTAATATCTTAGTTTATAACGGAAGTCTTAATAATATTTACATCAATTGTTATACAGATACCACATTAAACATTAGTCTATAATTTTATAACATAGACTGTTAGTATTTTACATTATACTCAAAATCATAATATCATGTTAACATAGTTTTCATATTATTATAAACTATACAGCATTAATATTGGTGTTGGCATGACTGTTTTAGTACTGATCAACAACAAATATGTTACTCGGGAACCGGAAATGACAACAGTCAAGTTTAATCTGAAACCGTCTATTTCTATTTTAACTTTATTCATAATATTTTATATACTTATACATATATAATCCTATCCATTAAGCGCAAGACTGCCCCGGGCCCGGACGGAATTTCCGGCCGAGTCTGGGTGAAGTCCATGGGGCCACTCAAAGACAGGATGCGGGACCTGTATAGTGAGTGCCTCTCGCAAGCTGTGTTCCCGAAATGTTGGAAGGAGGGCAAGTTGGTATTGCTCAGGAAGGACGGCCGACCTGCTGACGCACCTTCGGCCTACAGGCCAATCGTCTTGCTGGACGAAGCCGGGAAGTTGCTGGAGAGAGTGATCGCATCAAGGGTCACAAAACATCTGGATCGGAACGGGCCTAACCTTTCAGAAGCGCAGTACGGCTTTCGCGCTCAGCGCTCGACCATTGATGCGATCCTCCAGGTGAAGCAGTTTACCGAAGAACAGGCGGAACGTGGTAGAGTAGTGTTGGCGGTGTCTTTTGACATCGCCAATGCTTTTAATACCCTGCCCTTCAGGGCCATTGAAGAGGGTCTGCACCACCACGGGGTGCCATGGTATCTCCGCAAAATCATAAGCGGGTACCTCAGGCGGCGGCAGATAATTTGTGTCGGACGTAATGGCGTCGTCTTGCGGGTAGAGACTCAGTGCGGTGTTCCACAGGGGTCTGTCCTCGGTCCACTCCTGTGGAACATCGGATTCGACCGTGTTCTGCGTGCGGCGCTTCTCCGCGGGCTACGTCTCATCTGTTATGCAGATGACACCTTACTTCTAGCCCGCGGAGAAACTTTCGAGGAGGCCATACGTCTGGCAAGAGTTGGAGCGTCGCTAGTTGTGGCGAGAATTGAGAGACAGGGGGTGCGAGTCGCGTTGGAGAAGACGGAGGCCATCTTTTTCTATGGACCCCGGAAACGCCCCCCTGCCGGAGTGTCACTCCGCATCGGAGATGTCGATGTGCCAATCGGATCGGAGATGAAATACCTGGGTCTGGTTTTGGATCCCAAGTGGTCATTTACACCTCATTTCCGCCGATTGGTACCAAGGCTGAAGAAGACGGCCGTGGCCCTCGGACGCCTCCTGCCCAACATCGGAGGCCCGGGGTCCACGTGTAGGCGGCTCTATACGGGGGTCCTTCAGTCAATGGCCCTCTATGGAGCCCCAGTCTGGGCGGATGATTTGAGTGCCTCGAATAGGGCGCTCTTAAAATGCCCGCAGCGCACGATGGCGCTACGAATAATTAGGGGCTACCGCACGGTGGCAGGTGATGCGGCCTTAGCGCTGGCAGGGTCCCCTCCGTGGGATTTGGAGGCCAGAGTTCTGTCGGAGGTGTATCACCGCACGGCAGAGGTGAAAGTGCGTGGAGAAAGGGTGCCACCAGACCAGGCATCTCGATGGCGCCGCCAGGCGCAAATTATAATATTGCGCACCTGGCAGGACCGCATGGCGTCTCCAATGGCTGGTCGCAATATCGTGGCAGCCATACGGCCCATACTACAACAGTGGCTGCAGCACTGCAGAGGCGCCCTCACTTTCCGGGTGGTGCAGATGCTGACAGGGCACGGGTGTTTCGGGCACTATCTGCACCACACGGCAAGGAGAGAGCTTACGCCCCAGTGCCACCACTGCCCGGACCCAGACGACACGGCGCAGCATACGCTCCTGACCTGCCCCGCTTGGGCGGCCCAGCGAGCGGAGCTCTGCGCCGTCATAGGATTAGACCTCACCCTCCCGGCCATACTAACAGCCATGGTCCGGTCGAGGGAGGCTTGGGAAGCCGTCGTCGCCTTCTGCGAGACCGTAATATCGCAGAAGGAGACGGCCGAAAGGGAACGAGAGGCGGACGAAGCCGCTGCTCCCATGAGAAGGAGACGTGGAGGGCGCAGGCGCGCACAACACGAGCGCCAACTCCCGCCTTAGAGGGTCTCGGGCGACGGACTGGGGAGTTCGTCGCCCATTGCACGAGCCCGACCGGTCGTAGAGCGTCCGGTGCCTCGGACTGCTCTCCCGGTGTTAGCGACTATTGTCGCGAGATGTGTCTGCGTTGCTGTAGATGCCGCTAACTGGGCCGCTGCAGTTATCGCCACAGGCGGGTCCGGCGGCCCAGCAACAAGCGGAGGAGGAGGCACCGATGGGTTTTAGTGCGGTAACCCCGGGTGCGCTCCTCACCGCGTCACCCGGGCGAGTCCCACATATCCCGGTGGCTACTCCCCTCACGCCGCCGGGAATTCATAAAGAATTTCCCATGATGATGATGGCGACGCGGGCAGTGCGTGGATACCGCACAATATCCAAGGATGCGGCATGCCTGCTCGCCGGGAGCGTCCCGTGGGACTTAGACGCTCGAGCCCTCGCCGATGTCTACTGGCGTGGCGCAGAGATACGCGCGGGAGGCAGCAACCCCCTACCTGACGCAGTACGTCGGTGGAGGGCTCTTGCCAAGGACCGGACGGTAGAGCTGTGGGAGGAGCGGCTACAAGAGCCGACAGTGAGCGTGAACCTGGTGCTGGCGATCCGCCCAGTGCTGAGGGAGTGGCTCAAGCGTGACACCGGAGCGCTCTCGTTCCGCCTCACGCAGGTGCTGACCGGGCATGGCTGCTTCGGTCAGTACCTGGGCGAAGTCATCAGACGAGAAGACACACCACGCTGTCATCATTGCGACGCGGACAGGGACACGGCCGAACACACGCTAACGGCCTGTCCCTCCTGGACAAGACAACGGGCGGCCCTCACGGCTGTCATTGGAACCGATCTATCACTGCCAGCATTGGTGCGTTCCATGCTGTGCGGTGAACCTGAGTGGAAGGCGGTGACGGACTTTGCCGAAGAAGTCGTCTCCGCGAAAGAAGAGGCCGAGCGCATCAGGGAGAGGGAGGCGCTTGACCCTCGTCGAAGAGGTCGGCCAAGGCGAGGACGCGTCAATAATGATGATCACAACGTCCCGCCTTAGTGGTAGAGCTCAGGGTGATGGCGTGGGGACGCCATCGCCCATTGCACTGAGTTCCCGAGTTGGTCGCGATGCACAGCGTACTCTTCGTGCATCGCGACATCAGAGAGTAAGGCCTATGCAAGCCCTCAATGGGCCTCTGTTCGGCGTGAGGAGCTTTCAAGTGCTCCCAGGAAGTAGGGCCTGCTAGTGGCAAGCAGGCGCACGCTCGTCGGGTCGCGGAGTAAGCTCGCGCGTTCCCGTGGTCCGGCATAGCGGTACGTTGAAGAGTACCGACGGGTTTTAGTGGGTAGGGCTGTGGCCAATTTACCATCTTCTCGGCCGCAGCGAGCCCCACATACCCTTGGGGGGTCCCCGTCTCCTTTGGGATGCGTAAATGCATTCCCCGTCGAAAAAAAAAAAAAAAAAAAAAAAAAAAAAAAAAAAAAAAAAAAAAAAGGGGGCGGTACCGGTTCCTCCACGTTGGTGTCCCTGGGCAACGGCTGTGTGCCTTTCGTCGCGTCTTTTGCGGGGGGAGGCATACAGACGGCTGAACACCGGTCTTTCCTATTTTCTCCTCTGTTTATAATCTTCTTCTTGTTTTTGTTTTGTTTATTTACTCTATCCTTTCAACATCTTTTCTACGCTATCTTTCTCATTTTTGTTAACTTCTTCCGACGGTGAGCACACACGTTAAAAGCCCGCGACCCGGTGTGTCGGAGTTAGTAAAGATGGCAGAACGTATTAGTACAAATAATCTCCGGGTGGGTCCCGGCAGCAATGCTGGGGAATCCCACACTCCTGCTTCGGCGGGGGTCAGGCCCGTGTATACGGAGGGGCCAACTTCTACGTTGAGGGAAGAGGTGGTCGCTGTGGCGACGGTAAGAGAGGAAGGCGCGTTGGCGCAAGCAGGGGCGCAGCCGGTGCACCTAACCGCACCGGTAGCGGACTTGCTCACGGACGAGGACGTCGACTTCAGCGTGTCGCAGCCTAATGGGTTTGAGCGCATGCTGAAGTTAATGAAGAAGAAGAAGGCTCGAGGCGATGCTGACTTGCCGCGCGTTTTGTTAACGCGCGATGTGCGTATATCGTCCTTGAGCCCAAGACCTGGAAAAGACGCAAGTGAGGACTGTCTCTCGGACTCCAGCGATGTGTCGTGCGCATCGATGGACTCCGAGAGCCTGCCCACAACCCCACCGGATTTTCTTCGCATGCGAAAGCGGCGTAACACGGACTCAGACGACATGGCGCCGCCTTCTACTGGTGCGGTGCCAAAGACCAAGAAAGGACGTGGCCGGCCACCAACAACCGGCCAATACGTGGGCCTTGCGAAGGCGCAGGCGGAATTGAACGCCGAAAAGGAAAAGGCCATCCGGCTTCAAGCGGAGGCTGAATTGGCCACTAGCCTTATTCGTGCGGCTAGGGAGGATCGGGAGGCTCGCGTGTGTGGCCCGGCTCCCCATACCCCACTTTCTGGAGAAGACACGAACGCGGCACTCAGTGCACGCGTTGAGAGGGCTTTGGAGTCGGTCACGTTGGTCGCTTCAAAGTCTTCTAATTTGAAAGGGACTTTCCAGCGGTTCCTCAAGGACGCGGTCGTCAACATCCGTGCGGCCGTCGCCGAGATGAGGGGCCGCTGTGAAACGGACGAGCTGCGGGCTTTGGAGAGCCAGAACGCACGGCTCCAACAGCAGGTGGACGACTTACGTTACCAGCTGGAGGAGTTGCGGCGCCAGGCGGCCAAGCCCGTGGCCCCACAAGGAGAGAATTTGAAGCAGCTGTTGTCGGAGGTCTCGCGCTCCAATATCGAGACCTTCGGCAATATGCTGAATGCGCGGCTCGCGGGCCTTGAGGACAGGTTGCTGCCAGAGCCAAGAAGAAGGCCTCCGCTGGCGTCGGATAGTGCCAATGTCATCGTAGACACGCCGGCGCCAGCGCCAGCACCGGAGAAGAAAAAGACGCCGAAGTCTGTAAAAACTGCGGCGCCCACATTTGCCGAAGTGGCGGCACCGATAGCGCCGGCCCCGCAAGAGGCTCGAGCTGCACCGGCCCCACCAAAAAGAAGAAAGAAACGGCCTTCAATGGCTGCGAGAGAAGCGGCGCGAGGGGGCACGAATACAGCGCCTTCCCCTGCCGAAGCCCCGCGGGAGCAAACGAGCAGGGCTGAAAAGAAGAAAAGGGCGGCCAGTTCAGCTAAGGCCGCTCCGAAGAAGAAGAAAGCGAGGCTCCGCCCTCCTACTACCGCGGCAGTTGTCCTCACTCTGGATGAGAGGGCCGTGGCTAAGGGGGCGACCTACGCCAACTTGTTGAGAGAGGCTCGGCTGCGAATCGACCTGGGCGAGTTACAGATCCCCAGGCTGGAGATTAGCAGCAGCCAAACAGGAGGTCGCATTCTCACCATAGCCGGTGAGGGTGCCCAGGAGAAGGCCGATGCTTTTGCGGCGCGTCTACGCGACGTTATTGACCCGGATGTGGCGAAGGTCAGTCGCCCGGTGAAGTGCGTGGAGATGAGAGTCACCGGGCTGGACGACGCGACCGAGGCATCTGAGGTTGTCGAAGCGGTCGCCAGAGAAGGAAATTGCCCGGCCACCAATATTCGGTCGGGCAAAGTTGTTGTTGGGCCCAGAGGGGATAGATCCCTCTGGATGTACGTCCCTATGGCGGCCGCCAAGAAGCTTCTGGGCTCTGGGCGGCTGCAGGTTGGCTGGGTCGGGGCGAAGGTGGTGCTGCTGGCCGCGAGGCCTAAGCGGTGCTACAAGTGCCTCGACACCGGCCACGTGGCGGCGCAGTGTAAGTGCTCGGTGGACCTCAGCCGGAATTGTTTCCGCTGTGGAAAGCCGGGGCACAAAGCGTCTGCCTGCGAGGCCGCTCCTTGCTGCCCGGTCTGCGAGGCCACGGGCAAGCCTAAGGAGCACGTGCTGGGAGGTAGCGGCTGTATCACAGCAGTAAAGCCGCCCCCTGGCACGAAGCGGAAGCGAAAGGCTCCCACAAAGAAGGCCCGGCAGAAAAAGCCGCAGGCCATGGATGTGGTAGAAGCCTAGGCCCGTGGGCGGCGATCGGGGGATCGACCGCTCACTTGTGAGGGTCCCGAGAGTGGAAGCTCCCTGGATGCCCGGGGAGCCCTCGGTTGAAGGCAGGCGGCGGCATCCTATCTAGCCGCCGCACCGAAGAGAGCCGGACGCGGCAGCGCTTGTGGGTCGCGGAAGAATGCATTTAGTCCCCGTGGCCCACAGTATGGCGCAGAAGGAGGCATGGGGGGGTTTTAGTCGGTAAACCCCGGCGCACGCTACAGCGCCGGCGGGAGCCCGACATAACCCACCGCCTTCCCCCGGAGTCGGCGGGTATGCGTAACGCATTTCCCCTCCTCAAAAAAAAAAAAAAAAAAAAAAAAAAAAAAAAAAAAAAAAGGTTAGGTTAGGTTAGGTTGGGGGCGATACCGGTTCCTCCACGTTGGTGTCCCTGGGCAACGTCTGGGTGCCCCACTTCGTGCCTTTTGCGGGTGAGGTGTCCAGACGGCTGAACGCCGGTCTTTGTCTATCTTTTCACCACCTTTTTATTAGCCTTCTTGAGTTTTCTTTTTCCTTCCCCTTCTTGATCCTCGTTGCGCGCCTCGTCAGGCACTTGGAAAGCGTCGGGCCGAACCTGAGCGACAGCCAGTTTGGATTCCGCTCAGGCAGAGCAACGATAGGGGCGGTCGCTCGGCTGAGAGACATTGTGGAGGAGGAGGTGTCCCGGGGTGGGGTTGTCTTGGCAGTGTCTTTAGACATATGCAACGCTTTCAACTCCCTGCCCTGGGCAGCCATTAAAGACGGACTGGCACATCACGGCGTTCCGAGTTACCTGCACAACACGATAAGCAGTTATCTCTCAGAACGCTCCGTGCAATTCCCCACTCAAGAGGGATGGGAGGAACAGGTAGTGGACTGTGGTGTTCCACAGGGGTCGGCTCTCGGTCCGACACTGTGGAACGTTGGATATGACCCCGTGCTCCGAGGTGCTAACCTTCGCGGCGCAGAGGTCATCTGTTACGCTGACGACACTCTGGTCGTCAGTCGTGGCAGGACCTACCGCGAAGCTGTTGTTCTGGCGACCGCTTCAGTCGCACTGGTGGTTCGCCGAATACGCGCGTTGGGCCTCAATGTAGCCCTCGAGAAGTCCGAGGCCCTATGTTTTTATGGGTCGAGGAACTCACCGCCGCTGGACTTGGCCGTGGTGGTCGGTGGAACCCGGATTAGCGTCGCGCCGTCTCTGACGTATCTGGGCCTGGTGCTGGACAGCAGGTGGTCCTTCAAGGAACACTTTCGTCGGCTCTCCGAGAAGATCCCCAGATCAGCGGGGAGCCTCGCGTCACTCCTCCCGAACCTTGGAGGACCGAGCATCGGGTGCCGTCGTTTGTACATGGGGGTGATACGGTCGATGGCCATGTACGGCGCGCCGATATGGGCGGATCGGCTCTCACCACAAAACCGGATGGTGCTAGAAAGATCCCAGAGGATCATGGCGACGCGAGCAGTG
The DNA here is from genome assembly GCA_905187575.2 of Celastrina argiolus. Classification (NCBI taxonomy): domain Eukaryota; kingdom Metazoa; phylum Arthropoda; class Insecta; order Lepidoptera; family Lycaenidae; genus Celastrina; species Celastrina argiolus. Next base: position 58,066 of record LR994591.1, on the reverse strand, counting down.
CGAGGATACCGCACCATCTCAAAGGATGCTGCGTGTCTGCTCGCGGGAAGCCTGCCCTGGGACTTGGACGCTCGAGTTCTCGCCGATGTGTACTGGCAATGCGCTGCGGTCCGCGCAGAGGGTAGCAACCCTCTACCAGACGCCGTACGTCGGTGGAGAAACTCGGCGGAAGAGAGGGCTACAGAGTTGTGGGCAGAGCGGCTTGAGGAGCCACTCGTTAGCATAGCCCTGGTGACGGCGATCCGCCCCGTGTTTAGGGCGTGGATTAAGAGGAGACACGGCGCATTGTCCTTTCGCCTCACACAGATACTGACCGGGCATGGCTGCTTCGGCCGGTATCTGTGCGAGATAGCAGGAAGCGAAAGTACCGCAGTATGTCACCACTGCGAGGAGGAACGGGACACTGCTGAACACACAGTGTCAGCCTGCCCGGCGTGGACGACGCAACGCGCGGCTCTTACAGCCGTTATCGGAGAGGACACAGGGCTCCCAGCACTCGTAAGTGCCATGCTGGAGAGCGAGGATAAATGGAGGGCGGTCGAGGTGTTCGCCGATGAGGTTGTCTCGGCCAAAGAAGAGGCCGAACGAATGAGGGAGCGAGAGGCGCTCGACCTCCAGAGCGGAAGACGGCCAAGGCGTAGACGTCGGGCCAACCAAAATGACCCGTACGTCCCACCATAAACCGGGAACTCGGGGCGGCGGCTTGAGGAGGCCGTCGCCCATTGCACCGAGTCCTCGAGAGAGTCGTGATGCGCATTATACTCCTGCGCATCGCGACACCAGCAGTCGGTAGGCCCATGCAAGCCCTTAGGGGCCTCTGTTCGGCCTGAGGGGCGCATAAAAAGCGCTCCCACAGAGACGGGCCTGCAGTCCCACAACACAGGCAACCGTCGGCAGAGTCGCGGAAGTCCCACGATGTCCCCGTGGCTCCGCCAACGGCGGTACTGTAGCGGAGTATCGCCGAGTTTTAGTGGGTAGGGCTGCGTCCATTCACCATCTCTTCGGGCGCAGCGAGCCCCACATATCCGCGGGCGGAATCCTCAATCCCCCGCGGAATGCGGCAACAGCATTTCTCGGCGTAAAAAAAAAAAAAAAAAAAAAAAAAAAAAAAAAAAAAAAAAAAAAAAGGTTGGGGGTGGGGGCGATACCGGTTCCTCCTCGTGGTGTCCCTGGGCAACGGCTGAGTGCCTTTCGTCGCGTCTTTTGCGGGGGGAGGCACTCAGACGGCTGAACGCCGGTCTTTCTCTGTTTTCTCACCTTTTTATAATCTTCTTCTTGTTTTATTCAGTTTTTGTTACTCTATCTTTCATCGTCTTTTCTACCTCTATCTTTCATTTTTGTTTATCTCTTCTGGAGATGGTGAGCTGGCACCAGAACCAGCCCGCGACTCGGGATGTCGGAGCTCTGAACATGGTGGATCGTGAATTGAAAAATATTCCCCGGGTGGGTCCCGGCAGTAATGCTGGGGAATCCCACCCCTCCGCTTCGGCGGGGGGCTGCCCCACGTATACGGGGGGGGCACAAGACACGATGAGGAAGGGAGAGGTGGCCGCTGCGGCGGTGATGAAGGAGAGAGGCGCGAGTTCGCGCGATGATTCGAAACCGGCGCACCTAACCGCGTCGGGGGCGGATTTGTTGACGGATGAAGACGTCGACTTCAGTGTGTCGCAGCCTAATGGGTTCGAGCGCATGCTGAGGTTGATGAAGAGGAAGAAGGCTCGAGGTGATGCGGATCTGCCGCGTGTATTAATGACACGTGATGTGAGGATAGCGTCCCTGAGCCCGAGACTACCGGACAAGACAAGTGAGGACTGTCTCTCGGACTCCAGCGATGTGTCGTGCGCATCAATGGACTCCGGGAGCCTGCCCACATCCCCACCTGATTTTCTGCGCCATCGAAAGAGGCGAAATACCGACAGCGATGACATGGCGCCGCCCACAACAGGGGCGGTGCCGAAGACCAAGAAGGGACGTGGCCGGCCTCCAACAACCGGTCAATACGTCGGCCTTGCAAAGGCACAAGCGGAGCTGAACGTAGAAAAGGAGAAGGCAATTCGGCTTCAGGCGGAAGCCGAATTGGCTGCGAGCTTAATGCAGACAGCAAGGGAGGCTCGGGAGTCTCGGGTGTGTGGCTCGGCTCCCCCTTCCCCATCAGGAGAAGACACAAACGCGGCGCTTGGTGCCAGCGTTGAGAGGTCCTTGGAGATGATCGCCATGGTCGCTTCGAGGTCCTCAAACCTAAAAGGAACGTTCCAGCGGTTCCTCAAGGAGGCGGTCAGTAACATCCGAGCGGCCGTCACCGAGATGAGGGGCCGCTGTGAAAATGACGAGCTGCGGGCTTTGGAGGGCCAGAACGCGCGGCTCCAAAGGCAAGTCGACGATCTTCGCCGTGAGCTGGAGGAGTTGCGGCGCCAGGCGGCAAAGCCTGCGGCCCCACAGGAAGATATAAGGCAGCTGTTGTCGGAGGTCTCGCGCTCCAATATCGAGACCTTCGGCAACATGCTGAATGCAAGGCTCGCAGGCCTGGAAGATAGGTTGCTGCCAGAGCCACGAAGAAGGCCTCCGCTGGCGTCGGACACTCCGGCGCCGGCGCCAATACCGGAGAAGACGAAGGCGCCGAAGACGAAAAAAGTGGCGGCGCCAAGTTACGCCGAGGCAGCGGCTCCGATAGCGCCGGCCCCACAAGAGGCTCGAGCAGCTCCGGCACCGCCTAAAAAGAAAAGGAAGCGGCCATCAATGGCCGCCAGAGAAGCGCGAGGAGCGGCGAACGCAGCGCCCTTTCCCGCAGAGGCCCCGTCGATCACAGTTGGTGCGCAAAAGGCCCAAAAGAAGAAGGGTGCGGCTACATCATCCAAAGCCGCACCGAAGAAGAGAAAGGCGAGGCTCCGCCCTCCGACCACTGCGGCCGTGACTCTTACACTGGAGGCAGCGGCGGTAGGGCAGGGGGCGACTTACGCCAAATTGCTGCGGGAGGCTCGGCTGAGGATTGACCTGGGGGAACTCCAAATCCCCAGGTTGACGATCCAAAACAGCCAAACCGGCGGGCGCATCCTCAAGATAGAGGGGGAGGGCGCGAGCGAGAAGGCGGATGTATTCGCAGCGAAGCTGCGTGAGGTTATAGGCCCTGAAGTGGCAAAGGTCGGTCGCCCGGTGAAGTGCGCGGAAATGCGGGTCACCGGGCTGGACGATGCGACGGAGGCTGCTGAAGTGGTAGCGGCAGTCGCGAGTGAAGGAGGTTGCCCGGCCACCAACATCCGGTCGGGCAAAGTAGCTGTGGGCGCCAGAGGCGACAGATCCCTCTGGCTCAGTGTACCCTTTGCGGCCGCCAAGAAGCTTCTGCGCTCTGGGCGGCTGCGTGTCGGTTGGGTCATGGCAAAGGTGGCGCTGCTGGCTGCGAGGCCTAAGCGGTGTTATCGATGTCTTGACACCGGCCATATGGCGGCGAGGTGCAAGTGCTCGGTGGACCTTAGTAGGAACTGCTTCCGCTGTGGAAAGCCGGGCCACAAAGCGCCCGAATGTGAGTCGGCTCCGAATTGCCCGGTCTGCGAGGCCGCGGGCAAACCAAAGGAGCACGCGCTGGGGAGTAGCGGCTGTATCACAGCAGCAAAGCCGCACCCCGGCGCGAAGCCCAAGAGAAAGGCGCCATCTAAAAAGGCACGGCACAAAAAGCCGCGCCCAGTTACCGGCAGGGGGGTTCTGGCCCAACCTGCCGAAGAGGCGATGGAAGCCTAGGCCCGTGGGCGGCGATCGGGGGATCGACCGCTCACATGCGAGGGCCCCGAGTGTGTAGCTCCCTGGATGCCCGGGGAGTCCTCGGTGAAGGCAGGCGGCGGCATCCTATCTAGCCGCCGCACCGAAGAGAGCCGGACGCGGCAGCGCTTGTGGGTCGCGGAAGAATGCGTTTAGTTCCCGTGGCCCACAGTATGGCGCAGAAGGAGGCATGGGGGGGTTTTAGTCGGTAAACCCCGGCGCACACTACAGCGCCGGCGGGAGCCCGACATAACCCACCGCCTTCCCCCGGAGTCGGCGGGTATGCGTAACGCATTTCCCCTCCTCAAAAAAAAAAAAAAAAAAAAAAAAAAAAAAAAAAAAAAAAAAGGTTAGGTTGGGGGTCTGCCAGTTCGTCCACGTTCGTGCCCCTGGGCAACGTGTGGGCGCTCCACTCCACGCTTTACACGGGGTGAGGAGCTCACACGGCTGAAGGCTGGTTCTATCTTTTCTCCTCTATTATTTCACCACCTTTTTATTTAAAACTCTTGTTTTGTTTAGTTTTATTTTGGTTCTTTCTATCTTTTCACCTACTTTATTTCATCTTTTACTATCTTTCCGTTTTTCGTTAACTCTTCTTTACAACAGTGTGTGTTTTGTATTGTATTTTTCTGTGAGTGTTTGCGTGATGGATGGACCCGTGGGTCCCTAACCCTAAGCTGGTGACGTCCGGCGATGGGGTGCATGGCGAGCAGGTGGCTACGCACCGAGGATGTGGGGCAGAATCACCCCGTAAAATGATCAACCATGGAAGGAAGCAATGTGAAAAAATCTCCCAGGGTGGGTCCCGGCGGCGACGCCGGGGAATCCCACACTCCCGCTTCGGCGGGGGGTCGGGCCAGGTATACTGGGGGCCCTACACATGCTGTTGAGGAGAAGGAGGTCGCGGTGGCGACGGAAGGAGAGAGAGAAGGAGAAAGGACTGATAAATACGACAACATAAGGCTTGAAAGGATACCGATAGTGCAAGTAGAAAGGATTGTTGGTTTGGAGGGCGGTTCGCGGGCGACAACTCCCGTAACCGTAGGAAGCAAGTTCTTCGACTTTGAAGGAGGAACTTCGGACGATTATGAGAGCGGCACCGACACCGCCGTCTCACATAATCATGAAGAAGAGGAGAAAGAAAAGAATAGGCAGAAGTACCGCAAGAGGCGAGTGAGTGAGTTAGAGGAAGAGACAGACTCCGAGAAAGGAAAGAGAGTGGCTTCCCCGAACAGCTCCAAACGCGGGAGGGGCAGGCCACCAACTACCGGTATGTACGCGGGCTTGGCCAAGGCCAAGAAGGACTACCTAGACATCCAACGGGAGTCCATCAGGGTCGAGGCCGAGCGCCAATTCCTGGAAGAGACTAAGAGGCTCCAACAGACACGCTCTCAACGTCTGTCGGAGTCCTCAAATTTATCGGACGCGACAATGCTGGAGGAAGACGTGGTCACGACGGCGAAACTGGGCTCCCAAATCACAGAGGGCCTGGACTCGATCATCAGAGTGGCCAAAACGTCGAAGAATTTGAGTGGACCGTATGTAAAGGCCCTTAAAGATGCGGTATCCGTCATTAGGGAGTCATGTGCGGCCCTTCTTGGGCGATCGACATCGGAGGAGACAAGAGCCCTACAGTTGGCAAACACACGCCTCTCTAGAGAGCTCGCGGAGTTGAAGGATGAGCTTACTACTGTTAAGCGCGAGCTCGTATATCTGAAACCACAGACTGCCCCTACGGCCCCCTCGCTCAATGTAGAAGAAATGTTGGAGCGGGCGGTCCGGGAGGCGGTCTCATTGTCCAGCGCACGGCTCGACGCCCGGCTAGAGTCGTTGGAGGCCCGGCTTCTTCCAGAGCCGCGGATGCGTCCTCCACTCGCGTCGGATAGGAGCGAGACAGCCCAAAGCGTACAAATACCGGCGCTGCGGGCCACTAAGAAGAAGACACCGGAACCGGAAGTAGCGGTATCTACTTTGTCGCCCCCACTCAACCCTGGGCCGGCTAAGAAGAAAGGAAAGGCGAAAAAGACTGCGGCTGCCGTAGAAGCAGCTGCCGCAAGGCGCGACGCGGCGGATGCTCCAACAGCAGAGAGACCATCTCCCACAGAAGAATGGGCACAGGTGGTAAAGAGAAAAGGCAAGACACAGAGGAAGGAAGAAAGGAAAGATGGAACAGTGTCCAAAGGAAAGAAGAGCAAGAATAGAAAGAGTGGTAGCTTGCGGGCCCCTAAATCAGCAGCCGTAGTGATTACGCTGCAGCCGGGCGCGGCAGACCGTGGCGTCTCGTATAAAGACGTCATGGAAAGAGCCAAGCGCAGCATAGATATTTCCTTGGTGAGGATGCCCGTGTATCCAGACCACAAAAATGCGTGGAACTGCGAGTCACTGGACTTGACGACACGGCTACCGCGACCGAAATCGCGGAAGCCATCGCCAGGCCTGGCAACTGCGCAGTGTCTGACATAAAAGTTGGCGAAATCCGGTTCGATAGGAGAGGACGCGGAGCAGCCTGGGCAAAATGCCCGGTCGACGCAGCCAAGATAGTGACGACACCGAACACCAAGGTGTACGTCGGGTGGACGGTGGTGCGCGTGACGTTGTTGTCCGCGCGCCGAATACGCTGCTATCAGTGCCACGAAGAGGGACACGCCCGGGCAACATGCCCCCGTGAGACAGATCGCAGCGGTCTCTGCTTCCGCTGCGGCCAACCAGGTCACACTGCTGCGCAGTGTGAAAACGCACCACATTGTGCGTTGTGCGCGGAGAAGGGTAAGCCGGCGGACCACAGTGTTGGCAGTAAGGTCTGTGGCAAGCCAGCACCGAAAGAGGCAGGCTCTAAAAAGAGCCGAGCGCCACAGAAGCCCGCTATACCCATGACGGCGGCTTCTGAAGCTGGAGTGGCCCCGATGGATGCCGCATAACGGCGTCCCTTCACTTTTTGCAGGGCAATTTGAACCACTGCGCTCGGGCGCAGGATCTCCTGGATCAAGCTGTAGCGCAGTGGTCAATCGACGTCGTTGTGGTCTCTGAGCCGTACCGCGTCCCGCGAAGGAATGACTGGGTGGGAGATGTGAGCGCAACGGTCGCGCTGGTTTTTGGTCCCAAAGTCGTGCCACCGTCCTTGGCAAATACGACCATAGGTCCTGGTTTTGTTGCAGTCAGCCTGGGGGCCCTCACCGTGGTGGGGGTTTATTTCTCCCCGAATAAGCCTTTGGCCGACTTTGAGGCCTTTCTGACGCAGTTGACCGCACCCGTGGGCGGAGCGTCCGGTATTGTGATTGTCGCCGGAGACTTCAACGCAAAATCAACGTTGTGGGGCTCTCTGGCGACAGACGCTAGAGGTCGCGCGGTCGAGGACTGGTTAGCGTCCACCGATCTCGTCGTTGCTAACCGTGGTTCGGTAGGCACTTGTGTGCGTCGACAGGGCGAGTCCATCGTGGACTTGACCCTCGTCAATTCGGCTGCTGCTGGTCGTGTCACAAACTGGCGGGTTGAAGAGGAGACCGAGACCCTCTCCGATCATAGACTCATCCGTTTCGACGTATTGACTCGCATGTCGGAGCTGGGCCGCACAACATCATCCGGCGGCAGCCCAAGATGGGCTTTGAAGCGAATGGATCGGGATCTTCTGGAGGAAGCGGCAGTCGTCGCGTCGTGGGCACAGCTCCCCTCAGACGACCCCACGGAATGCGCGGAATGGCTGAACGAGGCTATGGGAAACGTCTGCGATGCCTCAATGCCGCGAGCGGGCCCGTTCAAACCGCGGCGCCAAACGTACTGGTGGCGCCCGGAGCTGAAACTACTACAGCGAGATTGTACGGCGGTCCGTCGTCGTTACAAGAGGTATCGCAGACGACACAACAGAGTCCAGCAGGAGGAAGACGCCCTGTACGACGCGTACCGTCTGGCGTGCTGCGCGCTCCGTGACGCCATATTACAGGCTAAAACGGAAGCGTGGCAGGAGTGGCTGAATACGCTCGAAGACGATCCGTGGGGCAAGCCGTACAAGTGGGTGCGACAGAAGCTGCGCCCGGCCGCCCCGCCACTAACGCAGAATCTCCAACCGGACCTTCGCAACAGAGTCCTTTCGGCCCTATTTCCATCCGGGGCCGAGCCGAGTCCATCTTCAGTGACTCACCGGGAAGAGATCTCTGCAGTGGAAGAGGAGATACCGCCCGTCTCATCGGCGGAATTGGCGGTGGCGGTCCACAAAATGGGCCTCAAGAATACGGCACCTGGACTCGACGGCATACCGGGGCGCGCCTGGTCTCTCGCGATGAAGGAGATGGAGCCGCGGGTACTCACCGCTTTGACCAACTGTTTGGTCCAGGGTCGAGTGCCGCGGCGCTGGAAGACGGGAAAATTGGTGCTGCTTCGGAAAACCGGTCGCCCGGAGGACCAGCCGTCGGCGTACCGCCCCATTGTGCTCCTGGATGAAATTTGGAAGAAGTTGGAGATCTCCAAAGATGCGGCCTGCCTGCTCGCGGGAAGCGTCCCCTGGGACATAGACGCCCAGTCTCTCGCCGGCGTGTACTGGCGCTGCGCTGCGGTTCGCGCGGAGGGCGGCAACCCTCCTCCAGACGTTGTCCGCCGGTGGAGAGACTCAGCCCGAGAGAGGGCGATAGAAATGTGGGAGGAGCGGCTGCAGGAGCCGCAAGTCAGTGTGGACCTGGTGCTGGCCATCCGCCCAGTGCTGAGGGAGTGGATTAGTAGGAAGTCGGGCGCCCTCTCATTCCGCCTCACACAGGTGCTGACCGGGCACGGGTGCTTCGGTCGGTACCTGTGCGAGATCGCCGGGAGAGAGGAGACAACACGCTGCCACCACTGTGACGCGGACAGGGACACGGCCGAACACACTGTTTCGGTCTGTCCCTCTTGGATTAGACAACGGGCGGCCCTCACGGCCGCCATTGGATTAGACCTCTCGCTGCCAGTATTGGTGTCCTCCATGCTGAGCGGCGAGCAAGAGTGGAAGGCGGTGGAAGACTTCGTAGAAGAGGTAGTCTCCGCAAAGGAGGAGGCCGAGCGTATCAGAGAGAGGGAGACGCTCGACCTCCGACGAAGAAGTCGGCCCAGGCGACGTAGAGTCAACAATGACAACGTTCCGCCTTAACCGGGGAGCTCGGGGCGGCGGTATGGGGATACCGTTGCCCATTGCACCGAGCCTCCGAGTGGGTCGTGATGCGCATCATGCACCTGCGCATCGCGACACCAGTGCAGAGGGATGGCCTAAGCAAGCCCCCCAAGTGGGGCCTCTGTTCGGCCTGGGGGGCAAGTAAACGCCCCCACAGAGACGGGTCTGCTCCACACTGGCAGACGTCCGCTAATGAAGTCGCGGTTGGTCTGTCGTTCCCGCGGCTCCGCAACAGCGGGGTGAATGGCGCATCGTTGGGTTTTAGTGTAGTAAACCCGGGTGCGGTCCTTTACCCCGTGCCCGGGGAGTCTCACATATCCCGGTGGCCCGTCCCCAGCGTCATCGGGAATCTATAAAAGATTTCCCAACGTAAAAAAAAAAAAAAAAAAAAAAAAAAAAAAAAAAAAAAAGGTTAGGTTACGTTAGGTTAGGTTAGGTTGGGGGTGGGGGCGAAGCCGGTCCCTCCTCGTGGTGTCCCTGGGCAACGGCTGAGTGCCTTTCGTCGCGTCTTTTGCGGGGGGAGGCACTCAGACGGCTGAACGCCGGTTCTTTCACTATTCTTCTCGTCTGTTTAATAACTTTCTTCTGTTTTGTTTGTTTTTGTTGTTCTATCTTTCAACGTCTTTTCTTCCGCTATCTTTCCTTTTATGTTATACTCTTCTGGAGATGGTGAGCTGCACCTTAACTAGCCCGCGACCCGGGGTGTCGGTGTGAGGAATATGGAAGTTCGTGACTTGAAAAATATTCCCCGGGTGGGTCCCGGCAGCGATGCTGGGGAATCCCACCCCTCCGCTTCGGCGGGGGGCTGCCCCACGTATACGGGGGGGGCACAAAGCACGAAGGGTGAGAAGGCGGCCGTTGCGACGGCGGAGAAGAGGAGTGGCGCGACTACGCGCGATAATCCGAAACCGGCGCTCCTAACCGCGCCGGGAGCGGAATTATTAACAGACGAAGACGTGGATTTCAGCGTGTCGCAGCCCAATGGGTTTGAGCGCATGCTGAAATTGATGAAGAAAAAGAAGGCTCGGGGTGACGCAGACTTGCCGCGCGTATTATTAACGCGCGATGTGCGAATGGCGCCCCCGAGTCCCAAATTACCGGATTGTGACGTCAGTGAGGACTGTCTCTCGGACTCCAGCGATGTGTCGCACGCATCGATGGACTCCGAGAGCCTGCCCACATCCCCACCGGACTTTCTTCGCCTCAGAAAGAGGCGCAACACGGACTCGGACGACATGGCGCCGCCCGCAACAGGTGCGGTGCCTAAGATGAAGAAGGGACGTGGCCGGCCTCCAACAACCGGCCAATACGTCGGTCTCGCCAAGGCGCAGGCGGACCTCAATAAAGAGAAGGCAGAGGCCATTCGGCTCCAAGCTGAGGCAGAATTGGCGGCGGACATGCTTCGGGCGGCAAGGGAGGCGCGGGTTCCAGGCCCGGCTCCCCCCGTCCTGACTACCGGAGAAGACAGGACGAACGTGGCGCTCCACGAATGCGTCGAGAGGTCCTTGGAGTCTATCGCGATGGTGGCTTCCAGGTCCTCCAACCTGAAGGGGACCTTCCAACGGTTCCTCAAAGAGGCGGTCAACAATATCCGTGTGGCTGTCAGCGAAATGAGGGGCCGCTGTGAAACAGATGAGCTGCGGGCTCTAGAGAGCCAGAACGCGCGGCTCCAAAAGCAGGTCGACGAGCTTCGTCGTGAGCTGGAGGAGTTGCGGCGCCAGGCGACCAAGCCCGCCGCTCCACAAGAAGACGTAAGGAAGCTGTTGTCGGAGGTCTCGCGCTCCAATATCGAGACCTTCGGCAACATGCTGAATGCGCGGCTCGCCGTCATTGAGGACAGGCTTCTTCCAGAGCCAAGGAGAAGACCCCCGTTGGCGTCTGATGCTCCGACGCCAACGATGATACCGGAGAAGACGAAGGCGCCAAAGATAAAGAAATCGGCAGCGCCAAGTTACGCCGAGGCAGCGGCCCCGATAGCGCCAGCCCCACAAGAGGCTCGAGCAGCACCGGCTCCGCCTAAGCCAAAAATGAAGAGGAAGCGGCCATCAATGGCCGCCAGAGAAGCAGCGCAAGGGGGGGCGAACACAACGCCCTCCCATGCAGAGGCCTCGTGGACGACTGTTAGTCCACGTAAGGCCCAAAAGAAGAAGGGTGCGGCTAGTACATCCAAAGCCGCACCGAAGAAGAAGAAGGCTAGGCTTCGACTACCTAAAACTGCGGCCGTTACACTCACGCTGGAGGCGGGTGCTGCGGAGAAGGGGGCGACCTACGCCAAGTTACTGCGGGAGACTCGGCTGAGGGTCGACCTAGGGGAATTTGGAATCCCCAGGCTGACTATACGTAGCACTCAGACCGGTGGGCGCATCCTGAGTATAGAAGGAGAGGGCGCCAATGATAAAGCGGATGCCTTCGCGGCTAGGCTGCGGGAGGTGATAGAGCCTGAAGTGGCAAAGGTTGGTCGCCCGGTGAGGTGCGCGGAGATGCGGGTCACCGGGCTGGATGATGCGACGGAGGCTGCCGAAGTCGTGGCGGCGGTCGCCAGTGAAGGAGGTTGCCCGGCCACCAACATCCGGTCGGGCAAAGTTGTCGTGGGTCCCAGAGGGGATAGATCCCTCTGGTTGTATGTCCCAATAGCGGCTGCCAAGAAGCTGGTGAGCTCTGGGCGGCTGAAAGTGGGCTGGGTCGTGGCGAAGGTGGCGCTGCTGGCCGCGAGGCCTAAGCGCTGTTACCGTTGCCTCGACACCGGCCACCTGGCGGCGAACTGTAAGTGCCTGGTGGACCTCAGTCGGAACTGTTTCCGCTGTGGGAAGCCGGGGCACAAGGCGCCAACATGCGAAGCGGCTCCGAGCTGCCCGGTGTGTGAAACCGCCGGCAAGCCTAAGGAGCACGCGCTGGGGAGCAGCGGCTGTATCACAGCGAAGCCCGCCCCCAGCACGAAGAAACGGAAGCGCAAGGCTCCCACTAAGAAGGCCCGGCAGAAAAAGCCGCAGGCCATGGATGTGGTAGAAGCCTAGGCCCGTGGGCGGCGATCGGGGGATCGACCGCTCACAAGTGAGGGCCCCGAGTGTGAAGCTCCCTGGGTGCCCGGGGAGTCTCGGTGAAGGCAGGCGGCGGCATTGTATCTGGCCGCCGCATTGAAGAGAGCCGGACGCGGCAGCGCTTGTGGGTCGCGGAAGAATGCGTTTAGTTCCCGTGGCCCGCAGTACGGCGCAGAAGGTGGCATGGAGGGGTTTTAGTCGGTAAACCTCGGCGCACTCTACACGCGCCGAGGGAGTCCGACATACCCCGCCGCCTTCCCCCGGAGTCGGTGGGGATACGTAATGTATTTCCCCTCCTAAAAAAAAAAAAAAAAAAAAAAAAAAAAAAAGGTTAGGTTGGGGGTTAGGTTGCTCCGCTCCGCTCTTTACACGGGGTGGGCGCTCACGCGGCTGAAGGCTGGTTCTGTCTTTTCTACTCTATCTCTCACCATCTGTTTTGTTAAACTCTTGTTTGTACACTTTGTTTTGGTTTTACTATCTTTCACCATCTTTTCTTTCATCTCTTGCTATATTTCCTTTTGGTTATCCTCTTCTCTACCGTTTTGTATGTTTGTTTGAGAACATGAGTGAGTGTTTGATTTGATGGATGGACCTGTGGGTCCCCAACCCTAAGTTGGCAACGTCCGGCGATGGGGTGCATTGCGAGTGGGAGACTTCGTACCAAGGATGTGGGGCAGACTCACCCCTTAATGATCAACCATGGAAACAGGCAATGGAAAAAATACTCCCCGGGTGGGTCCTCTAACGAGGGAATCCCACACTCCTGCTCCGGCAGGAGGTCGCCCCAAGTATACGGGGGGGGCTCAAATTGCTTTGGTGAGAGTGGAAGACGTACTGAAAGGACATGACATATCGGATTTGACAAACACGGAATTGACTTCACTGATTGACAAGCAAAGTGGCTCGCGGATGGCAACGCCAACGACCACAATGGATGTAGAGGGAAGTGACGAAATTTCGTCATTTTTTAGAAGACCCAGTAGAGGCACGTCAGTGTCTGAGGAGAGCGCCAACGATACGGTCGCCCCAAAGGCACTGGCGAAGCAATACCTCAAGGAGAAAACTCCGCTTAAGCGGAAAACCGGACAGGACGCAGATGGAGAGTCGGAGACCGATGAGGAATCTCCAAATCGGCCGTCGACCAAGGAGAGGACGAAAATATTCCGCGGCAAGCGTGGGAGAGGAAGACCGCCTACTACAGGTGAATACATGGGCCTCGCTGCGGCCATAAAGAAAAAGGCCGAATCAGAGCGAGAACTTCTTGCAGCCCAGATGGACAAAGAAGTTTTAGGACTGGCGCAGAGGATCCAGCCGGTCCGATCATCACGGACGTCAGGAGCTTCTGATTACTCGGACGCGTACGAAGACGTAGAGACGGCTAGCGCACTTGGCGCATCTATTACGACCAGTTTGGCCGCCATCTCCGGAACGGTCAAAAAATCGAAGAACCTGAGCGGGCCCTGCGTCAAAACACTCAATGATGCAACGCGCACGATCCAAGATGCTTGCGCGGCCCTGCTTAGCCGCACTTCGACGGCGGAGACTAGAGCGCTGGAAGCGGCGAACGCACGCCTCTCCAAGCAGCTCTCTGATTTAAGAGAGGAACTTGACGAAGTCAAGCGACAGCTGGCTAATACTCGGCCCCGGGGCACTCTCGTTACCCCGACACTGAGCACAGAAGAGCTGATAGAGCGAGCTGTTCGTGAAGCGGTCTCGCTATCGAGCGCTAGGCTAGACGCGCGACTGGAGGGACTAGAGGCACGTCTGCTGCCGGAGCCGCGACTGCGCCCTCCACTCGCAGCGGATAGGACAAGGGATAGTGCGGCTGCTGCACAAACATCTGCAGAGCTGACCCGACCAGAGAAGAATAGTCTGCCGTCGACGTCAGTCTCGACACTGATGCCGCCGACAAACCCCGGACCAGTGCTGAAAAAGGGAAAAAAGAAGACCCGAAAGACTGCTGCAGCCGCAGAAGCGGCTAGCGCGAGACAAGACGCTCCTGAGATAGCAGCAGCATCGGGAACACCTCGTGCAGAAGAATGGGCAGAGGTGGTTAAAAAGAGTAGGAAGAATAAAGGAAAAGATACAGAGAAGAAGAATGGCAAGACGCCACAGAAAAAAGAAAGGAAAAGTAGGAGACTACGCGCTCCAAAGACTGCAGCTGTGGTCCTAACCCTACAGCCGGAGGCAGTAGAGCGCGGAGCGTCCTACACAGATGTGCTGAAGGAAGCGAAAAGATGCCTGGATATTCGAGCGCTCGAAATTCCGGCGGTTAAAATTAAAGTCGCGGCAACCGGGGCCCGCATACTCCAGGTCTCGGGTGACGCGCATAATGAAAAAGCGGACGTCCTAGCCGGCAAACTCAGGGAGGTCCTGGGCGATCAGACTGTTAGAGTCTCCAGACCCCAAAAGTGCGCAGAGCTCAGAGTGACAGGCTTAGACGACTCGGTAACGTCTGTGGAAGTTGCTGAGGCTATCGCGAGAGCGGCGAACTGTCCTGCTGAAACTATAAAGGTGGGCGAAATACGGAGTGGCAGGAACGGTCTAGGCTCAGCTTGGGTCAGTTGCCCGATCGACGCAGCAAAGACGGTATCAAGCCCTGACACCAAGCTGTATGTGGGATGGGTCATTGCACGAGTGACACTGCTGCCGTCTCGATCCATGCGGTGTTATAAATGCCAGGAGTCGGGTCATACGAAGGCGAAATGTGCCTGTGACGTCGATCGCAGCGGACTCTGTTTCCGCTGCGGCCAACCAGGCCACACGTCGCAACAATGCCAGAATGCACCCCATTGTGTTCTCTGTGCCTCGAAAGGAAAGCCGGCCGACCATCGCGTGGGAAGTAAAACATGCGGAAGACCGGCACCGCCTCCCTTGCCGTCCTCAACGCGGTGAGGACGGCAAGGGAGGCGCGGGTGTCTGGCCCGGCTCCGCCTGTTCCCGCATGCTCGATTGAGGACGCAGAGCGGTCGACCGCCGAATTGGCGCGTAAGGTGGAAAGCTCGCTGGAGGCCATCATCACGGTCGCCACTAGGTCGTCGAACCTGAAGGGTACCTACCAAAGGTTCCTGAAGGAGGCGGCCGCGACCATCAGGATGGCCTTCACTGAAGTGAGGGGCCGCTCTGCAAACGAAGAGATTAGGAGGCTGGAGGCGCAGAACGCGCGACTGGAGGAGGAGGTGGCGCAGATGCGTCGCGAGGTCGATGTGTTGCGCAAACGTGTCCCAGGTCCTCCCCAAAAAGAAGAGGAAATGCGCCAGCTGTTGTCGGAGGTCTCTCGCTCCAACATAGAGACCTTCGGCAACATGCTGAACGCGAGACTGGCCGGGTTGGAGGACCGACTCCTCCCCGCGCCTCGGATGAGACCACCGCTCGCGGCGGATGGTGCTGGCACGTCTGCCGAGCTCCCGCCGCCGGCGAAGAAGAAGGCGTCGAAGCCCAAGAAGACGACGGCGCCTACTTACGCGGAGACGACAGCGTCGGTTGCAGCGCCCCCCAAAGAGGCATCTGCATCGGCAACGGCCCCAAAGGCCAAGAAGAAGAAGAAGCGGCAAACTATGGCGGCTAAAGAGGCGGCGCAAGGGGGCGCCAACACAACGCCCTCTCCAGCTGAGGCCCCGTGGACCACTGTGGGTCCGAGAAAGGGCGGAAAGAAGAAGAAGGGTGCGGCCACTACAACTAAGGTCGCGCCCAAGAAGAAGAAGACGAGGCTCCGCCCTCCGAACACTGCGGCCGTCGCCCTCACGTTGGAGGCGGGGGCACAAGAAAAGGGGGCGTCGTACGCTAACGTCCTGCGAGAGGCTCGGTCAAAGGTCGGCCTGGGGGAGTTTGACATCCCCAGGCTCGTCCATAAGAGGGCCCACACCGGCTCAGTCCTCCTTCTGATTGATGGGGAGGGGGCTGGTGAGAAGGCGAATGCATTTGCAGCTCGGCTGCGTGATGTTCTGAGCCCGGAGGTTGTTAGGGTCAGCTGCCCAGTGAAGTGCGCGGAGATGCGGGTCACTGGGCTGGACGATGCGACTGAAGCCGTGGATGTCGTGGCGGCAGTTGCGCGCGAAGGAGGATGCCCGGCAACCAACATCAGGTCGGGCCGAGTTGTCGCTGGCCCTAGAGGGAGATCCCTGTGGCTCAGCGTACCAGTGGTGGCCGCTCAGAAGCTTCTGGGCTCTGGGCGGTTACAGATTGGCTGGTTTGAGGCAAAGGTGGCGCTGCTGACCGCGAGGCCGAAGCGGTGCTTCCGCTGCCTCGATACCGGCCACATGGCGGCGCATTGCACGTGCCCGGTGGACCTCAGTCGGAGCTGCTTCCGCTGTGGAAAGCCTGGGCACAAGGCGCTCGCCTGCGAGGAGGCTCCGTGCTGTCCAGTCTGCGCGGCAGTGGACAAGCCCAAGGGGCACGTGCTGGGGAGTGACGGCTGTATTACAGTCAAAAAGCCGTCCCCCGGCACGAAAAAGAAGAGAAGGGCGCCAGCCAAAAAGGGGCGGCACAAAAAGCCGCACCCTGTTGCCGACAGGGCGATTCCGCTCGTCCCGGTCGAAGAGGCAATGGAAGCCTAGGCCCGTGGGCGGCGATCGGGGGATCGACCGCTCACAAGATGGGTCCCGAGTGAAAGGCTCCCCTAGATGCCCGGGGAGCCCTCGGTGAGGTAGGCGGCGGCATCTCAACAGGCCGCCGCATTTTGAGTAGAGCCGGACGCGGCAAGCGCTATGGGCTGCGGAAGTAATATTCTCAGTTCCCGCGGCCCACAAACAGCGCAGAAGGCGGGCATGGGGGGTTTTAGTCGGTAAACCTCGGCGCACTCACACGCGCTGAGGGAGTCCGACATACCCCGCCGCCTTCCCCCGGAGTCGGTGGGGATGCGTAACGCATTTCCCCCCTTAAAAAAAAAAAAAAAAAAAAAAAAAAAAAAAAAAAGGTTAGGTTGGGGGCGATACCGGTTCCTCCTAGTTGGTGTCCCTGGGCAACGGCTGGGTGCCTCTCGTCGCGTCTTTTGCGAGGGGAGGCATTCAGACGGCTGAACGCCGGTCTTTCCTGTTTTTCTCCTCTTTTTGTTAGTCTTCTTCGTGTTTTATTATGTTTTATGTTATTCTGTCTTTCACCACCTTTCTTCTCTGTCTTTCTCGTTTTGTTTTACTCTTCTGACGGTGAGCACACACGGTAAAAGCCCGCGACCCGGGGTGTCGGAGTAAGATATGATGGAGAAACGTACTTTGAAAAATTCTCCCCGGGTGGGTCCCGGCAGCGATGCTGGGGAATCCCACCCCTCCGCTTCGGCGGAGGGCTGCCGCATGTATACGGGGGCGGCACAAACTACGTTGGGGGAAGAGGAGGTCGCTGCGGCGACGAGTTGTGGAGGAGGCGCTTCAGAGCGCGCGAGACCGAAACCGGCGCACCTAACCGCGCCGGAGACGGACAAGCTCACGGACGAGGAAATAGATTTCTCGCAGCCGGTTCCCGATGGGAGACGCCGGTTGCTCGAGTTATTCAAGAAGAAGGCACTAAGAGGGGACGCTGATCTGCCGCGAGTGATGCTCACGCGTGCGCTGATTCCCGAACCTCCAAATCTCGGACTTGACAGCGAGGACTGTCTCTCGGACTCCAGTGACATGTCTTGTTTGTCACTGGACTCCGAGGGGCTGCCCGCACTACCGGAAAGGACACGACGTAAGAGGCGTAGTTCTGAAGACGACATGGGCCCGCCCCTCAGTAAAGCGGGTCCCAAATCGAAGAGAGGACGAGGCCGCCCGCCGACGACTGGCCAGTATGTTGGCCTGGCGAAGGCGCAAGCGGCTCTCAACAAGGAAAAAGAGGAGGCCCTTCGGCTTCAGGCTGAAGTTGAAGTGGCGAACGCGGTGAGGACGGCAAGGGAGGCGCGGGTGTCTGGCCCGGCTCCGCCTGTTCCCGCATGCTCGATTGAGGACGCAGAGCGGTCGACCGCCGAATTGGCGCGTAAGGTGGAAAGCTCGCTGGAGGCCATCATCACGGTCGCCACTAGGTCGTCGAACCTGAAGGGTACCTACCAAAGGTTCCTGAAGGAGGCGGCCGCGACCATCAGGATGGCCTTCACTGAAGTGAGGGGCCGCTCTGCAAACGAAGAGATTAGGAGGCTGGAGGCGCAGAACGCGCGACTGGAGGAGGAAGTGGCGCAGATGCGTCGCGAGCTCGATGTGTTGCGCAAACGTGTCCCAGGTCCTCCCCAAAAAGAAGAGGAAATGCGCCAGCTGTTGTCGGAGGTCTCTCGCTCCAACATAGAGACCTTCGGCAACATGCTGAACGCGAGACTGGCCGGGTTGGAGGACCGACTCCTCCCCGCGCCTCGGATGAGACCACCGCTCGCGGCGGATGGTGCTGGCACGTCTGCCGAGCTCCCGCCGCCGGCGAAGAAGAAGGCGTCGAAGCCCAAGAAGACGACGGCGCCTACTTACGCGGAGACGACAGCGTCGGTTGCAGCGCCCCCCAAAGAGGCATCTGCATCGGCAACGGCCCCAAAGGCCAAGAAGAAGAAGAAGCGGCAAACTATGGCGGCTAAAGAGGCGGCGCAAGGGGGCGCCAACACAACGCCCTCTCCAGCTGAGGCCCCGTGGACCACTGTGGGTCCGAGAAAGGGCGGAAAGAAGAAGAAGGGTGCGGCCACTACAACTAAGGTCGCGCCCAAGAAGAAGAAGACGAGGCTCCGCCCTCCGAACACTGCGGCCGTCGCCCTCACGTTGGAGGCGGGGGCACAAGAAAAGGGGGCGTCGTACGCTAACGTCCTGCGAGAGGCTCGGTCAAAGGTCGACCTGGGGGAGTTTGACATCCCCAGGCTCGTCCATAAGAGGGCCCACACCGGCTCGGTCCTCCTCCTGATTGACGGGGAGGGGGCCGGTGAGAAGGCGAGTAAGTTTGCAGCCCGGCTGCAAGAGGTATTGAGTCCGGAAGTTGTAAGGATCAGCTGCCCGGTGAAATGCGCGGAGATGCGGGTCACCGGGCTTGACGACGCGACTGAAGCCGATGACGTCGTAGCGGCAGTCGCACGCGAAGGAGGATGCCCGCCCACCAACATCAGGTCGGGCCGAGTCGTCGCTGGCCCTAGAGGGAGATCCCTGTGGCTCAGCGTACCAGTGGTGGCCACTCAGAAGCTTCTGGGCTCTGGGCGGTTACAGATTGGCTGGTTTGAGGCAAAGGTGGCGCTCTTAACCGCGAGGCCAAAGCGCTGCTATCGCTGCCTCGACACCGGCCACATGGCGGCGCATTGCACGTGTCCGGTGGACCTCAGCCGGAGCTGTTTCCGCTGTGGGAAGCCTGGGCACAAGGCGCTCGCCTGTGAGGAGGCTCCGAGCTGCCCAGTCTGCGAGGCAGTGGGTAAGCCGAAGGAGCACGTGCTGGGGGGTGCCGGCTGTATTACAGTCAAAAAGCCGTCCCCCGGCACGAAAAAGAAGAGATGGGCTCCTACCAAGAAGGCGCGGCATAAAAAGGTTGCGGCCGAACCTGTCGAGGCTATGGAGGCCTAGACCCGTGGGCGGCGATCGGGGGATCGTCCGCTCACCTGTGAGGGTCACGAGAGAAAGGCTCCCCTAGATGCCCGGGGAGCCCTCGGAGAGGCAGGCGGCGGCATTCCAACAGGCCGCCGCATTTGAGTTGAGCCGGACGCGGCAAGCGCATTGGGTTGCGGAAGTAGTATTTTAAGTTCCCGCGGCCCACAAACAGCGCAGAAGGCGGGCATGGGGGGTTTTAGTCGGTAAACCTCGGCGCACTCACACGCGCTGAGGGAGTCCGACATACCCCGCCGCCTTCCCCCGGAGTCGGTGGGGATGCGTAACGCATTTCCCCCCTTAAAAAAAAAAAAAAAAAAAAAAAAAAAAAAAAGGTTAGGTTAGGTTGGGGGCGATACCGGTTCCTCCTCGTGGTGTCCCTGGGCAACGGCTGAGTGCCTTTCGTCGCGTCTTTTGCGGGGGGAGGCATTCAGACGGCTGAACGCCGGTCTTTCCTATTTTCTCATCTTTTTATAATCTTCTTCTCGTTTTTGTTATGTTTTGTTACTCTATCTTTTCCACATCTTCACTTCGCTATCTTTCGTTTTGTTTTAACTCTTCCGACGGTGAGCACACACGTTAAAAGCCCGCGACCCGGGGTGTCGGAGTTAGTAATGATGGCAGAACGTGATAGCATAAATAATCTCCGGGTGGGTCCCGGCAGCAATGCCGGGGAATCCCACACTTCCGCTTCGGCGGGAGTCAGGCCCGTGTATACGGAGGGGCCAACTAGCACGTTGAGGGAAGAGGCGGCCGCTGTGGCGGTGGCGAAGGAGAGTGGCGCGACTGCGCATGAAAGTCCGAAACCGGCGCACCTAACCGCGTCGAGGGCGGATTTATTGACGGACGAGGACGTGGACTTTTCCGTCTCGCAACCGAATGGGTTCGAGCGGATGGTCACGTTAATGAAGAAGAAGAAGGCTCGGGGTGACGTTGACTTGCCGCGCGTGCTCCTTACGCGCGATGTGAGAGTTCCGCCGCCTCGGGCGAGAGTAATGGATAAGACGAGTGAGGACTGTTTCTCGGACTCCAGCGATATGTCATGCGCATCGCTGGACTCCGAGGAGCTGCCCACAACCCCACCGGATTTTCTTCGCCTCAGAAAGAGGCGTAACACGGACTCAGACGATATGGCGCCGCCCTCTACTGGTGCGGTGCCTAAGACCAAAAAAGGACGTGGCCGGCCACCAACAACCGGCCAATACGTGGGCCTTGCGAAGGCGCAGGCGGAATTAAACGCCGAAAAGGAAAAGGCCATTCGGCTTCAGGCGGAGGCCGAATTGGCAACTAGCCTTATTCGGGCGGCTAGAGAGGGTCGGGAGGCTCGGGTGTGTGGCCCGGCTCCCCCAACCCCAGGAGAGGACACAAACGCGGCACTCAGTGCTCGCGTTGAGAGGGCTTTGGAGTCGATTTCATTAGTCGCTTCGAAGTCTTCAAATTTGAAGGGGACCTTCCAGCGGTTTCTCAAGGAGGCGGTCGTCAACATCCGTACGGCCGTCGCCGAGATGAGGGGCCGCTGCGAGTCGGATGAGCTGCGGGCTTTGGAGAGACAGAACGCGCGGCTCCAACAACAGGTCGACGACCTACGCGGCCAGTTGGAAGAGTTGCGGCGCCAGGCGGCCAAGCCCGCCGCCCCACAGGAAGACATCAAGCTGCTGTTGTCGGAGGTCTCTCGTTCAAATATCGAGACCTTCGGCAACATGCTGAATGCGCGGCTCGCGGGCCTCGAAGATAGGCTTCTGCCAGAGCCGAGAAGGAGGCCTCCATTGGCGGGAGATAGTGTCGATGTCATCGACGACACATCGGCGCCAACATTGGCATCAAAGGAGAAGGAGAAAAGGAAGACGTCGAAGCCAAGAAAAGCCGCGGCGCCCACATTTGCCGAAGTGGCGGCACCTGTAGCACCGGCCCCACAAACGGCCCAAGCTGCACCGGCGCCGCCGAAGGCCAGAAGAAAGAAGCGGCCAACAATGGCCGCAAGAGAAGCGGCGCAAGGAGGTGCGAAATCAACGCCCTCATCCGCCGAGGTCCCGCGAGAGAAAACGCGCAAGGCCGACCGGAGATGTCATGGGGCGGCTACAACATCTAAAGTCGCCCCCAAGAAGAAGAAAGCGAGGCTCCGCCCTCCTACTACCGCGGCAGTTGTCCTCACTCTGGACGCGAGGGCCGTGGCTAAGGGGGCGACCTACGCCAACTTGTTGAGAGAGGCTCGGCTGCGAATCGACCTGGGAGAGCTTCAGATCCCCAGGCTGGAGATCAGCAGCAGCCAAACCGGTGGTCGCATCCTCACCATAGCGGGTGAGGGTGCCCAGGAGAAGGCCGACGCGTTTGCGGCGCGTCTACGCGATGTTATTGGCCCGGAAGTGGCGAAGGTCAGTCGCCCGGTGAAGTGCGTGGAGTTGAGAGTCACCGGGCTGGACGACGCGACCGAGGCATCTGAGGTTGTCGAAGCGGTCGCCAAAGAAGGAAATTGCCCGGCCACCAATATTCGGTCGGGCAAAGTTGTTGTTGGACCCAGAGGCGACAGATCCCTCTGGATGTACGTCCCTATGGCGGCCGCCAAGAAGCTTCTGGGCTCTGGGCGGCTGCAGGTTGGCTGGGTCGGGGCGAAGGTGGTGCTGCTGGCCGCGAGGCCTAAGCGGTGCTACAAGTGCCTCGACACCGGCCACGTGGCGGCGCAGTGTAAGTGCACGGTGGACCTAAGTCGGAATTGTTTCCGCTGTGGGAAACCGGGGCACAAAGCGCCTGCCTGCGAGGCCGCTCCTTGCTGCCCGGTCTGCGAGGCCACGGGCAAGCCGAAGGAGCACGTGCTAGGAGGTAGCGGCTGTATCACAGCAGTAAAGCAGCCCCCCGGCACGAAGCGGAAGCGGAAGGCTCCCACAAAGAAGGCCCGGCAGAAAAAGCCGCAGGCCGGCGCAAGGGCACAACCTGCCCCCGCCATGGATGTGGTTGAAGCCTAGGCCCGTGGGCGGCGATCGGGGGATCGACCGCTCACATGTGAGGGCCCCGAGTGTGAAGCTCCCTGGATGCCCGGGGAGTCCTCGGTGAAGGCAGTCGGCGGCATCCTATCTAGCCGCCGCACCGAAGAGAGCCGGACGCGGCAGCGCTTGTGGGTCGCGGAAGAATGCGTTTAGTTCCCGTGGCCCACAGTATGGCGCAGAAGGAGGCATGGGGGGGTTTTAGTCGGTAAACCCCGGCGCACACTACAGCGCCGGCGGGAGCCCGACATAACCCACCGCCTTCCCCCGGAGTCGGCGGGTATGCGTAACGCATTTCCCCTCCTCAAAAAAAAAAAAAAAAAAAAAAAAGGTTAGGTTAGGTTAGGTTGGGGGTCTGCCAGTTCGTCCACGTTCGTGCCCCTGGGCAACGTGTGGGTGCTCCACTCCGCTCTTTACACGGGGTGAGGAGCTCACACGGCTGAAGGCTGGCTCTATTTATCTTTTCTTCTCTATCATTTCATCACCTTTTTATGTAACACTCTTGTTTTTGTACACTTATATTTTGGTTTTCTATCTTTTCACCTACTTTATTTCATCTTTTACTATCTTTCCGTATTTAGTTAACTCTTCTCTACAATAGTGTGTGTTTGCGTGTATTTGTCAGTGTGTGTTTGATGATGGATGGACCTGTAGGTCCCCAACCCTACGCCGGTGACGTCCGGTTACGGGGTGCATGGCGAGCGGGTGGCTACGCAGTAAGGACGTGGGCCAGAATCTGCCCTTAAAACGATCAAACATGGAAGCAAACAATATGGAAACTAATCCCAGGGTGGGTCCTCTTAGGAGGGAATCCCACACTCTCGCTTCGGCGGGAGTTAGCCCCTTGTATACTGGGGGGGCACCAGTTGTTTTGGTGGAGAAGCTGGAGTTGAAGAAGAGTGGAAAAAGTGACCTAGGCAATGTTATAACGGCTAAAGAGATTGACAACTTACGCACGAATACGGATATCGAGAGGCAATATGAATTGGATTTGTTGACAGCGAGTGAGGGAGAGGGCGGATCACGGGTGGCGACGCCCGCGTCCGCTAGTAAATTCTACGGAATTTCGGATGGCGAGAGCGACGAAGAGATTATCGCTACTCAGGAAAGTGAGAAGGAGAAGGAAATGGAAGAGAGGAGGAGACAATATCGCAAGAGACGCGGTAGTGAAGTCGATGAAGAGGATTCCGACAAGGACAAGGGCAGGGTAACCCCGAAGGCCAGTAAGCGCGGCAGGGGCAGACCACCCACCACCGGACAATACGTCGGCCTACTTAAGGCCAAGGTCGCTCTTCAGAAGGCTCAACGCGCCGAAGAACGTAGGTCCATCCAGGCCGATGTAGAGCGCGAAATCTCGGAGATGGCAGAGAAGCTTCCACAGCAACGGTCACACCGGCTGTCGGTAGCTTCCAACTACACGGATATGTCGATGTCGGATAGGGAAGAGGAGGTTACTTCGGCTTTCCTAGGCTCCACTATCATCAAGAGCCTAGAGGTCATCCAGAGTGTGGCTAAAAAGTCGAAGAACCTCAGCGGACCTATGGTGAAACACCTCAAGGACTCTACAAAGAGTATCCAGGAGGCGTGTTCGGAATTGCTGAACCGCACGGCCTCTGTCGAAAATAAAGCTCTGGTGGCGGCAAACAAGCGCCTCACCAAAGAGCTCGATGAGATGAGAGACGAGCTTGCAGCGGTGAAACGCGAGCTCGCCAAGGTTCGTCCGCAGGCCGCCTCCACGGCGCCTGCTTTGGAAGAAATGTTACAGAAGGCGGTGCGGGAGGCGATCTCTATCTCAAGCGCCCGATTAGACGCACGGCTGGAGTGCTTGGAAGCGCGGCTATTACCCGAGCCGCGTCTTCGACCACCCCTTGCCATGGACAAGAAGACGGAGGAAGCCCAAGACACTCCTACAGCGGTGTCGAATAGTAAGAAGAGGAACACTGAGCCGGAACCTGCGGTCTCGACTCTGTCACCTCCGCTCAACCCAGGCCCGGCTCAGAAGAAGAGGAAAGTAAAAAAGACTGCTGCTGCCAAAGAAGCAGCAGCCGCAAGGCGCGACGGTGCCCCATCTTTGGCAGCAACAGGAGGTCCTGGTCAGGAATGGACCGAGGTAGTGAAGAGGAAAGGAAAGACACAAAAGAAGGAAGAGGAAGGGAAAAAGGAGCCTAGAAAGAAGAGGGAAAAGAGGACCAAACTCCGCGCTCCCAAGTCGTCGGCCGTGACCATCACACTGCGTCCGGAAGCCGAGAAGCGGGGCGTCTCTTATCCGGACGTCCTCGCGGTGGCCAAACAGCGTCTCGACTGGGCAGCGCTGGACATTCCGGCGGTTAAGTTTAGGGTGGCGGCCACCGGGGCCCGAATGTACGAAATCCCGGGCGCCGGCCGTGACAAGGCCGCGATTTTGGCCGAAAAGTTAAAGGAGGTCATGGAGGAGGGGGATGTCCGTATCTCCGTTCCCCAGAAGTGCGCCGAGCTGCGCATTCAAGGCTTGGACGACACTGCCACCGCAGCGGAAGTAGCGCAGGCCATCGCAACACCTGGTGGCTGCGCCGTCGGCGACATAAGGGTCGGCGTAATTAAGAGGGATCGCAAGGGCCGCGGCGCGACTTGGGTCAAGTGTCCGGTCGAAGCAGCGAAGAAGGTGACGGCGCCCAACATGAAGGTGTACGTGGGGTGGACCGTGGTGCGCGTGGTGCTCCTATCCACGCGTCCCATGCGCTGCTATAAGTGTCACGAGACCGGACACACCCGAGCGACATGTCCAAACGAGGTCGATCGCGGCGAGCTCTGCTTCCGCTGCGGCCAACCAGACCACTCAGCTGCGCAGTGTCAAAACGCACCTCACTGTGCGTTGTGCGCAGCAAGTGGCAAACCAGCGGAGCACAGTGTCGGCAGCAAGACCTGCGGAAGACCGGCACCAAAAGAGAGCAACTCCAAACGGGGTAAAACGGTCCAGAAGCCTGCCACACCAACTACGGCGGGCCCTGGAACTAGTAGAGAGGCCCCGATGGAAGCCTCATAACGGCTACTCACCGCTTCCTGCAGGGCAACCTGAACCACTGCGCCCAGGCGCAGGATCTTTTGGTTCAGAAGATGGCGCAGTGGTCAGTAGACATCGCGCTCGTGTCGGAGCCGTACCGCGTACTCCCCAGAAACGACTGGATCGGAGACGCTGACTCCTCGGTTGTTGTGGTTTTTGGCCCCAAATTCGTGCCTCCATCATCAAGGGACACGACCAGGGCCCAAGGGTTTGTTGTTGCTAAAACGGGGACCCTTACGATAGTTGGGGTCTACTTCTCCCCGAACAGGCCTCTGGTCGACTTCGAGGCCTTCTTGTTGCGGCTGACTCCGTACGTGGGCGATGTGTCAGGTGCTGTAGTCGTCGCCGGGGACTTCAACGCAAAGTCAACACTTTGGGGTTGCCCGGCGACGGATGCAAGAGGTCGCGCAATGGCAAATTGGTTGGCATCGACGGGCCTAGTAGTGGTGAATCGCGGTGGTTTTTTTTTTTTTTTTTTTTTTTTTTTTTTTTTTTTTTTTTTTTTTCTTTACTATCGCCCCTAACATTGTCAGGGCTCGTTCTTTTTCTTTTTTATTAATCATTTATCTTTTTCTTATTCTTTTTTGCATTAATTATAGTACAATATCCACTTAATATATTACAATTACAAAAAAATTTTTCAATGAATACACTAAAATACCAATTTACGAAATTTTACATACATAATTCAAATCCAAAAACCACAAATAATGTTTATATATAATAAAATACAATAAAAATTTCCATTCATAATATGCAATAATAAAATATCCTAATTTACAGTAAAATGCCAATAAAAAATACAATTAAATTAATATTTAAATACAATTACATAAAATTCCTATCAATACAATACAATAATAAAAAACTTTTAAAATTTCCAATACAATACAATTAAAACACAATTACAATATAATAAATTCCAATTAAATTAAATACAGTAATAAATTTCCAATAAAGTACCAATATAATACAGTTAAAATAAATTTCAAATACAATTAATTTCCAGTTACATAAAAATTTCCATCAATAAAATGCAATAATAATTTCCAAATTTCAATAAAATACCAACAATACAATTAACATACTTTTAAATACAATTAAATTAAAACCTACTACTAATATCACAGTTTTCACTAATTCTTACTCCACACCATCACTATGCCTTTTGTTGACTATTTGAACGATCTTTGTGCAATATCGCAAGAAAACCTCCCTTTTCTTGCGATCCCCCAGCATGCTTGGCAGACTCTCACCCGTCATCGCGATGCCCAATTTCTGCTCAATAGCATATCTATTGGTTGCAAAAATTGGGCACTCGAGTAACAGGTGGGGGACTGTCTCCGCAACTCCGGGCTGACAGAGACACGACGGGTCCTCCTTCAACTTGAATCTGTTCAAATAGAAGGCGAACCCGCCGTGGCCAGTCAGTACTTGTGTGGTGTGGTGTGTAATGTCTATTTTGCGCACTATTCTGTGCGCCGCGGCAGCATTGGGGAAGAAGAGCTTCGTGACTCCGGCCGTCCCGCCTGACGTATATCTCCTGTCCCATTCCTCAATCGTGTCCTGTCTTAAGACACGCTTGACGAATGACACAGGACACAGATCGTAATCGGGTTTCTTCTTCGATCCCAGAGCGGCCTCTTTGGCTAATTGGTCAACCCTTTCGTTCCCCCTAAGCCCTGCGTGCGCCTTGATCCAAAACAGGGAGACCTCCCGCCTCTGCAATGCAGCTTTTCGGAGGGCCCCCCTAGTTTGCACTGCCAGGGGATGGGGGGAACCAAGGGTGACCGCCTGAAGGGCCGCTCTGGAGTCGCTGAAGATACCGACCTTAGTCACTCCGCCCTCGCAGGCAATTTTTACGGCCTTGCTCAGTGCGAGGAGTTCGGCCTGGTAGACGGTGCAATACGTCGGCAAAGCAAGTTTGACGGCCCTGGTCTCGGCCTCACCTTTCCAAACGGAAAGTGCGGCTCCGACCCGACCCTCAATCTTGCTGCCGTCCGTGTATACTCGGTGTTCGTGGTCACAGACCACGTCCGAATATACAGCCTCGTCTACCAGTCCGAATCCAAGCCCAGTCTGCTCTGCCGGATGGGGTTCCTCGACCGCTGGAGCCCTTCGCTCCACCTCCCTGTCCCTCAGTACCGGGTGTGACACCCCCTTCTTGATCTCATAGAGCCTCGATACTTCGAGTATCCTGAGATCAAGAGGGAGTATCCCAGCCAACAGTAGTGCAGAGTTCAGGGAGACGGTGCGATAGGCCCTGCAAATCTTCTGGGCAAAACCCCGCTGCACGGTGTTTAGCCTTTTCTGGACCCCCATCTTTTCTGCTGTGCTAGCCCAAGCCGCCGCCGCGTACAGAATAGTGGGCTCTACTACTGCTGTATAAATTAATTTAATAACCTGGGGGTTAAGCCCCCATCCTACGCGTGCTGTCCTAGCCAGAATCCTATACCTATTTAAGGCCTTCTTACAGACATTGCCCACATGGGCGTTGAAATTTAGGCCACTGTCAATAGTGACACCTAAAATTTTAATTGCGTTTTGAAAACAAATGTCCACCCCACCCATTTTTAAACGTGGTGTGTCATATTTTAACTTCCTGGTAGACAACATGGCGCAAGTCTTGTGGGGGGCAAACTTTAGTTTGTTAGCCTTTCCCCATCTATTTACCTCTTCGAGGATCGGATTTGCCCTCCGCTCTATATCTAGTGCCGTCTTCCCCTCAAACACAAGCACCACGTCGTCAGCAAATGCCTGGCAAAACACATCCTCTTCCTCTAGCATCCACAGTAGGGGGTCCAACAAGAGGTCCCACAGGAGAGGTCCTCCAATGGATCCCTGTACGCACCCCTTGTTGGTCTCCCTACTCACTTCCACACCCGCATACCTAACATTCACACTCCTTTCACTCAGATAGCTGCTGATCACCCGTCTCAAGTTCACCGGACACCCAACCTCCGCCAACCGAACCTTTATGGCTGGCCACCAAGCACTGTCGAAGGCGCCCTCTATATCCAGTGACACCACAACAGAAATCTTTCTCTCCTCCCTCTTCTTCCTGATGTGGTTCACTAGTCTGTAGAGGGCGTCTTCGGTGCTCCTTTGGGGCATAAAGCCATACTGGTTGGGGCTCAGTTTGGGCAGCAGATAGAACCTGAGTCGGGCAACCAGCATCTTCTCGAAGATTTTGCCAAGAACAGGCAGGAGGCCGATCGGGCGATAGGCTTTTGGTACCCTGTATGATTCCTTGTCCGGCTTCCTCAGTACTACCACTGTTGCCTGCTTCCACTGTTTGGGGAAGCAGGCAAGAGCGATACACCGGTTCAGCAGTGCAAGGAACCATTCAGGGTTACATTCTACAGAGTGCTGGCAGATGTCGGCCGTGAAACCGTCCACCCCGGGGGCCTTTTTGGGGTTGAAGGACCTTACGGCTCTCTTCAACTCCTCCATGATGAAAGGAGGGTCGTTCGGGCCCGTCGGCGCTTCGGTGTCTAAAGACTCCGCGCGCCGACGCACCCGCCGATGTTCCTCGCTTTCACCATTTTCTTGGTCCACGGGGTAGAAGGTCTCGGCCAACAGTTCTGCGGAGTTCCGGGCGTCGAGGGTTTCACCGTCCCTGTTAAGGGGCAGATCCTCCTCCCTCCCGGTCGCTCTGTTCATCACTCTGTAGATGCCCTCCCATACCCCCTCCCTATCCTGTTTTTGGCAAAAGTCCTTCCAGCTACTCACTTGCGCTTCTTTTACAGCCTTTTCATACTTCTCCTTTTCCTCCAGGTACAGCCCCACTACGCGGTTTCTGCGATCTGGCGCTGCGTTTCGGATCCTGCGTCTCCTCGTGGACACCTGTTTCTTCATCTGCGCGAGCTCATCATTCCACCACGACAGGGTGAATTTCTGTGTGTGTTTCCTAGCTGGCATAGTGTCTCTGCATGTCTGTGTAATCACTTCTGTGTATCTGTCTACTACCTCTTCTACTTGTTGTGTGCTGTGTATTGTGTTTATGTCTTGTATAGTTAGTTGTCTGTCTGACATCAACTGAGTCAATTTCTCATGAAATTGAGCCCAGTTTGCCTTGCGTGTGTTAAATATGCGTGTTGTACGTATTATGTTTGTGCCTGTGGATTTCTGTTGTCTGATGCCAAATGATATGCCGTTGTGGTCCGAGCTCGTCAGACCCTCCTCGACTCTCCAGTTGTCCACTCGGTTCAGCAGATCGTCAGAGCATGCCGTCACATCCACGTAGCTACTGTACCTTTTCCCCCC
Source organism: Celastrina argiolus (assembly GCA_905187575.2). NCBI lineage: Eukaryota > Metazoa > Arthropoda > Insecta > Lepidoptera > Lycaenidae > Celastrina > Celastrina argiolus. The sequence goes on along the minus strand of LR994591.1, from coordinate 28,352 downwards.
TCTGACGGTGTCGAAAGTCGGGATGTCACTGGCATTGAGTATATGCATACCCATGGCTCCCAGTACACCAGACACTTCCCTCCCTCGCGGGTCTTCCACGTCGCCACCCCACCACGGGCTTTTTGCGTTCGCGTCGCCTCCCAAGACCATCCTATCAGTGCCCAACTCTCCTCCTACACTCATAAGATGGTCCAGGTAGGGCTCTACAGGCTTATCAGGCTCGAAGTAAAAGGACACTACAATGATCTCCCAGGCTTTGGTTTTTAAGGTGGCCACGACTACGTTGTTGTTGGTGAGGCGCGTGTGGAGTACGACGTCTATGGTGTCGTCAAAGACCACCACACACGCCTTTACTACACCGCCACCTTCCCCATCGCTCTGGTAGACTCTAATCCCATTGTAGGTCCTCATACTCCGTGCCCCACCTATGTAGGGCTCCTGCAGCAACGCTACGCATGCCTTACGCTTGGTGGCCTCGAGTAGAAACTCCTGTGTGGCGACTTGGCTCCGCTGGAGGTTGGCCTGTAGAAGGCGGTACTGGAAGTTCTCCTGGACACCCTTAGCAATACGCCACCGCCGACCGAGCTAAAGCGTCCCACCTCTTCCTCTCCATACATTCTTCCGCAAAGGCATTGTGCTCCCCGTTACCTTTCTTGGCCCTTGTGCAATTTATGCATTTGGGCGCCTCTCCTCGCTGCCACTTGTCGCATTGGGTCTTCATATGAGGACCCGCGCAGTGGCTGCATCTTTCCTCCTCCTCCTTGCACCACCTTTTGGTATGCCCATACCCAAGGCAACGGGAGCACTGCACCAGTGGGCTCTGATCATACACTTTGACCCTACCCAAACCTATGTGGGCTTGGCCAACATCCATCCATCTCTTCCATACCTGTGGGCTCACTCTAGCCACTACATGGTTTTGGAGGGGGTTCCTCGCATTCTTCCTATACACTACTTCTACCTTACATTCCTCCCCCTTCAGACCTTCAAAGACGTTAGCGTTTTGGTTTCGGAGCGCGGTCTTAAAGTCCTCGTTGTCACGCTTCATTACGTCTCTGAAGATTAGAAGGGGATCCTTGTTCTTCACTTCTTCCACAATTAATCCCTCATTCTTTCCTATTCTTTCCTTTACCTTGTCTCTTTCTTCCTCATTCACGCAGCCGACGACCACCTTCCTATTTCTAACCTTTCTTACTCTTTCTACTTTTACCCATCCATCCTTCGCATCTACCGTCCTTCTTATCTTTTCTAACACCTCTTCCCCTGTCTCTTGTTCATCTCTGGAGGACACCACGACTGAGTGCAAAGCCCTTGCTTCGGGGAGTCTCTCAGAGACGCCTCGCGAGGCAACGCTCGCATATGTCGCTACTGCGGCCGCGGTCGTGCTGTTCTCCAGTTTCGTACTCAACCTTTCCATCCTTCTTTCACTCTCTTCTATTACTTTCCTGTTTCCTTCCATACATCTCCTCATTTCCTCCATACTTTTCATGTTTTCAACTAATAATTTATTACTCTTTTTCAGATTCTCCACTAGTTCGTCGTTTGCAGCAGTCGTCATGGTGGTAAGTTTGGGGGAAGGGTGTAAAGGGCCCTGCCCCCGCTCTTCGTGCTGCCCTAGTTTTGTTTTTGAGGTCCCCTGCTCTAAATCTTTTATAATGGCAAAGAGCCTGTCTAGCATTGCATTAACGCCGTCCTTTATTTCAGTTTTTAGGTTTCGGGAGTTGCTAATATATAGTTTTGCTCTGTTTAGACAGGCTTTACCTTCTTCTGTTTTGGACCTATACGACATGGAGGGGCTCACTGCGCACTCCTCCACGTGTTTTTTATTATTTTTGCTTTTAGGAACGGAGGGTTCCTGGCTACTGTTTTGTGATTTCTCCGGAGGGGAGACGGCGCTAGTAAATGCCTCGATTTTATCTATACTCCTCCATACTTTCGATTTTTTGTCTGGCTGGGTTAAAGACCTGACCCCGTCCATGCTGTCCCTGACTGGCGATATAATAGTGAAAGTGTCGCTCGCCTTTTTTGGTGTGTGGAACATTTTGTTAATGGTTGGTAAAACGAATGTGTTAAATTGAAATTTAAGAAAATGAATTAATGAAATAAATGATTAATAAAATGAAATAATTAAAATAATGTCAAAGTCAATTTAAAATGTCAAAATACTAACCTAGCAGCTGTTCCAAAAGGATACAGCTGGTCCAAAATTATATATAATAAATAAATAATTAAAATTACTAAACTAACTAACCTAACAGTTGCTCCAATATGGAGACAAGCTGGTCCTATTCTATAAATCTATACCTAGCACTTATATATATAATGTCAATAAAGTGTTGTGTGTAAAAATCCCTAGGTATGCAACTCAGTACACTTGTCAGGTAAAGGTAAGTATTGGTGTACTGGAGATCTTAACAACTATAATCTTAAAACTAGCAGCTGCACCAAAAATGATGCAGTTGGTCCTATTCTAACTTATTCTAATACTAGGAAGTCTGTTTTTATTTTAGTTTAAGCTCTTTTTTCAGGTACCTTGGTGTTTTGCTGTCTTCTGCAGGTCTTCTTTTATTTCAGGTTCTTCGTCCGGTTTTTCCCTTTCAGGTATTTGTTCCGGTTCTTCTTCTAGGTGGTGTTCTTCTGCTGGTCCTGTTCCTGATGATGGTGAAAACCGCGTTCCTCTACGACTTTCAGGGGCCGAGATATGTTCCAGTGATGCTGGTGCTCTTGGAAATCCAAGATGGCGGCCGCGAATGCTGTGTTTCTTAACTCGACGTTGTGGTGCTCGTTTCAGGAACTACAGTGGCGAAAACCGCGTCCTTCTGCGACTTCCTGGATCCGAGTTATGGCCGATTGAAAATTTTCAATATGGCCGCCAAGATGGCTGCCAATTTTTCTTTCTGGCGTGGTTCCTGAACCGTTTGTCGTAGAGGGGCGGTGTTTGGGTTTGTTCTTCCTAGATTTTTGCGTTCTTCCAGATGTTCCCGGTTTCTTCCCTATTCCTGTTCCTGGAAACTCGTAGTCTCAGATTGCTACGAAATTTGGTTTGTATGTAGCCAAGGTGGTGCCAACTATCCTACAAAAAGTCCCACTCTTCTGTGTCCTCTGGAAGCTGAGATATTCGCGTTTTTGTCCGGGATTTGACAGTTTGTCAGCTGTCAAATGCCGACTTTGACAGCTTATATCTCAGCAACCGTGGATCGGAGATACGTCGTGCTTGGGGTTGCTGTCTTTGTCTTGATCTCCTCTGTTCGAATTTTAACTTTTCGGAGTGGAAAAATTTTTGGAAAATTTTTTCCTATTTTCCGGGAAATCTGGAAAATTTCTAAGCTCGATGGATGGCTGGGCTCCCCCGCTTGTCAGTGGTTCTTTCCGCGCTTCTCTGCGGCTTCCCGTCCCCGAGTAATCGCCGTTTAAAAATTTCCAAAATGGCGGCCGAACTGTCAAAGTCAAGTTTTCTGGCTTCTAACTCCGTCAATTTATGTCTGTGCGGATCGGGGTTTCCTTTGGTCAGGGGTTACCTGACCTTGGGTATTTGATGGTGGGGGAGTTTGGGGGGGTTACAATCCCCCAAAAAATATACTGTTTTCCCTCTTATCACGTGTATCTCGAGTTTTCCTTTCAGGGGAGGTGTCGCACGCCTTTCTAAGACCAGTGGTTCCGGAGTTATCTTAGTTTTAATTTTTGGCAAAATGGCGGACAAAATGGCCGCCAAACGTTTTTTGCTAATAACTCCGCAACCCCACGTCAGATTTAGTCGTTCGAGGTGTCCCCTGAAAGGTCTCGTCGATTCCTGGGTTATGTGCTCAATGTTTTGGCTGCTGCTCCTGTCTATCCCGTTTTATTCCAGGAATTTACCTTTTTGCCTCTAGCTTCGGTATCCGATGTCCTGGAGAGGAGTTCAAGGTGTCCTCTTGTAGGTACTGGTTTCGTCTGTGTTTCTGACTGGGTACTTACTGGTTCTAGTCTTTCCGGCAGCTTTTATAAAGGTTTTCCTGGAAAAACGGTTTTTCCGGCCTGGTGGAAAATTTAGTGGGGGAGACTTACTTTTTTCCCCTTGTGTCCTTTAGTTGGTCGGCTCGGCCTAATTATCAGGAGGTTAAATCCCACGCGTCTCCACAGGGTATTCTTTGGCGGTGGTTTCAATTTCCAATTTTCTAATTTGTTTCACTCACCCCCTAGCTTCTCTAAAATTTTTCTTTTTGGTGCTCTGGGCTTCCCTTGGTGTACACTTTCGCGAACGCCAGGTACTGTCGGTGTAGGTCAGCGAATTCACCCACCTCGTGGGGACGCTAAAAACTAAAAGTCAAGGTCATTGACACTTGCACTTGGTCTATAATTTTAATTTTTCCTACACTAAAAGAGGTCTCTATCCTGCACTATTTACACTATAGTTTATAAACATCCACAAATAACCTTAGTTTTTATTCGACTTTTAAGTTTTCAAATTTTTTCACTTTCAGTTTTTTCAAGTTTTTTACACTTTTTTCACTCTTTTAAGATGTGACACAATCACCCGCGTGTGGGCGGCGCTTGGACGATTCCAACGACACCTTTTTTATGAAAATCGGACAAAGATTTCCCACTTTTTTGAATTTTTTAACGCGGAGCGATGCGAAAAAGCTGTTGCTCGGTCGGCGGATGGCGTGAAACTGGTTAGGTTAGGTTAGGTTAGGTTAGGTTAGGTTAGGTTAGGTTAGGTTAGGTTAGGTTAGGTTAGGTTAGGTTAGGTTAGGTTAGGTTAGGTTAGGTTAGGTTAGGTTAGGTTAGGTTAGGTTAGGTTAGGTTAGGTTAGGTTAGGTTAGGTTAGGTTAGGTTAGGTTAGGTTAGGTTAGGTTAGGTTAGGTTAGGTTAGGTTAGGTTAGGTTAGGTTAGGTTAGGTTAGGTTAGGTTAGGTTAGGTTAGGTTAGGTTAGGTTAGGTTAGGTTAGGTTAGGTTAGGTTAGGTTAGGTTAGGTTAGGTTAGGTTAGGTTAGGTTAGGTTAGGTTAGGTTAGGTTAGGTTAGGTTAGGTTAGGTTAGGTTAGGTTAGGTTAGGTTAGGTTAGGTTAGGTTAGGTTAGGTTAGGTTAGGTTAGGTTAGGTTAGGTTAGGTTAGGTTAGGTTAGGTTAGGTTAGGTTAGGTTAGGTTAGGTTAGGTTAGGTTAGGTTAGGTTAGGTTAGGTTAGGTTAGGTTAGGTTAGGTTAGGTTAGGTTAGGTTAGGTTAGGTTAGGTTAGGTTAGGTTAGGTTAGGTTTTTTTTTTTTTTTTTTTTTTTTTTTTTTTTTTTTTTTTTTTTTTCTCTTCGCCCCTATCAGTGACAGGGCTCGTTCATTGCTTTTTAATTTTTAATGTTTCTTTTTTTATCATTCTGTTTCATAAGTTTACAATATTACGGATTACAATTATTAATTTCCTTTTATAGTTAATTACAATGAGATAAAATACAATTTTCGCATAACAATAACATTTAAAATACAATTACATTCTTACATTCTTACAATAAAATTTAAACAATAACTATACTAATATTCATTACAAAAAAAAAAAATTTTTAATATCCATAATACAAAAAATACCAACAAAATATAAAAAAATAATAAAACTCCAATAAAAATTCCAATAATTATTCACCATATTTTCTACGACACAATTAAAATAAAAACAAAATATCACAGTTTAGTACATATCACAGTATTATCCTAAACACCACTACCATTCCTTTTGGCGACTGTCTGCACAATTTGTGTGCAGAATTTTAAAAACACCTCTCTTCTCTTACTGTCCCCCAGCATGCTTGGCAGCTCCTCACCGGTCATCGTTATGCCCAATTTCTGCTCAATATCATATCTATTGCTAGCAAAAATTGGGCACTCGAGTAACAAGTGGGGAACTGTCTCCGCAACTCCGGGCTGACAGAGACACGACGGGTCCTCCTTCAATTTGAATCTGTTCAAATAGAAGGCGAACCCACCGTGGCCCGTCAGTACTTGTGTGGTGTGGGGTTAGGTTAGGTTAGGTTAGGTTAGGTTAGGTTAGGTTAGGTTAGGTTAGGTTAGGTTAGGTTAGGTTAGGTTAGGTTAGGTTAGGTTAGGTTAGGTTAGGTTAGGTTAGGTTAGGTTAGGTTAGGTTAGGTTAGGTTAGGTTAGGTTAGGTTAGGTTAGGTTAGGTTAGGTTAGGTTAGGTTAGGTTAGGTTAGGTTAGGTTAGGTTAGGTTAGGTTAGGTTAGGTTAGGTTAGGTTAGGTTAGGTTAGGTTAGGTTAGGTTAGGTTAGGTTAGGTTAGGTTAGGTTAGGTTAGGTTAGGTTAGGTTAGGTTAGGTTAGGTTAGGTTAGGTTAGGTTAGGTTAGGTTAGGTTAGGTTAGGTTAGGTTAGGTTAGGTTAGGTTAGGTTAGGTTAGGTTAGGTTAGGTTAGGTTAGGTTAGGTTAGGTTAGGTTAGGTTAGGTTAGGTTAGGTTAGGTTAGGTTAGGTTAGGTTAGGTTAGGTTAGGTTAGGTTAGGTTAGGTTAGGTTAGGTTAGGTTAGGTTTTTTTTTTTTTTTTTTTTTTTTTTTTTTTTTTTTTAATGGACCAATGTAAATTGTGGGTCCGACTTGTTCCCCCTATCGTAAACAGGGCCAATTGTTTTCTATATTTATTTTACATTTTTTGTTCTTTATGATTTCGTTCATTCTCTTGTTACATTTTTAATTTCTGCCATACATATTACATCCTCTTTATTTATTATTTGCTTTACTTTTTTATACTAATTTCTTTACTTCGATACTTACTTACTATCATACATTTCATTTCTCACTCATTCTTTTCTCATACATTTCTTCTTACATTCTCTGCGCTCTGCGCCGAGTCTCCCATCGCTTGTTGTCTTACTCAGTTCATTTGTGCAAGTTCGTGGTCTGCCACACCACTGCCACCTACTCCCGCCAGCTTCGATCCACATTTCGTTTTTTACATTGGTTTTACTTATTGTCTATTACAATGTTTTTGCTTCACAACTTTTATTTTCTTAATTTACATCTTATTTCTAATATGCTTTGCTGTTTCTTTTAATTACAAAAAAAATTGTACGTGCTATTCTATTGTATACTCTAAATTAATTACTTAAACTCATATATTTTTACATTCCAAATTTATACCTGTTTGTCTTTTTACTTCTAAATTATTGCATTTTTTCATGTCTGTTTTGGTGCTCTATTACATTTGTGTATATATACATATTTAATTATATACTTTATACTTATATATGCTATAACATTCTTCCTTTCTTAATAATAATAATTACATATTTTTGTTACTTGAGCCATATATGCTAGCGTTATGTATAAGCATAACCATATATATGCGAAGTGTTTTTTTTTTTTTTTTTTTTTTTTTTTTTTTTTTTTTTTTTTTTTTTTTTTTTTTTTTTTTTTTTTTTTTTTTTTTTTCACATGTCATAACGTCATTCATATACTACATAACATCATTCATATACTACATACAGTTATTACTAGTGTTGCATTGGATACAACAAACAAACTTTTACTGAATCCAATGCTTATTTACAGTATTGCATTTATTTATTTATTCCCTTTTATTATACATATATTCTTTACTATATTTATATCATACTATATCTTATATTATTTTATACATATATATTCTTTACTATATTATCATATTATACTATACTATTATTATACTCCTTTTACATACTGCTTATACACTATATACATTTATTACTGGTGTTGCATTGGGTACAACAAAACAACTTTACTGACATCCAATGCTTACTTACAATATTACATTTATTTACTTATATATTCTTTATTAACCTTTTATACATATATTCTTTACTTATATTATATCACACTATCACACTATATCTTATATTATATATTATATTCTTTACTATATTATCGGGTGCTATTGTTACGTGTGTGGATCGTCGCTGGCATAGGCCACCGCCGCCCGTGCTATGGCATCCCATCTACGCCGTATAGGACACTCCGCGCTGAACGCATTATGACCTTGCTTTCCCATTTCCAATCCCTCTTTCCTACAGTTAATACACCATGGCGTCAGTTCCAGATCTTCACATTTTGACTGGTGGTGCTCCCCGGTGCAGTGGCTGCACCTCTCCCCTTCGTTGCTGTTACAGTGTCGCCTTCCGTGTCCGTACCCTAAACAGCGCGAGCACTGTATTAGGGGGGACTGGTCGGCGACGCGGATACGTTGGATGTCTATATAGACATGCCCCGCCTTGGTGAGGCACAGCCACAGCCCCGGGGACACGGTCAACACCACGTGTTCTGTATCAACGTCCTTTCCTTTCTTCCTATATTTAACGCTCATCCTGTCATCCTTTCCACCAAGTAGCGACTGTATGAGGTGCCCATTTTGGGACCGAATTGCCCCGAGGATATCCTCATTGGAATTCGTCTTGAGCACCCCATACAGCACCACTTGGGGATCCTTATTCTCCATTTTCTCTACTACCAATTTTGTACTGCTCTCTTCTATTTTACTTTTTATTTTTTCCCTATCCCTTTTGTTTCTAAATCCTAAAATGACTTTTCTTCCTTTTCCCTTCCTGATTCTGTCTATTTTTATTCCTTCTTTTTTCGCGTCTATAATTTTTCCTAGTCCTGTTATTATTTCTGCTCCCGTCATAAAGTCTTCCTTGTCCGTGACAGCTAAAGAGTGGAGGGTCATACACCTCGGCTCCGATGGTGAGGCCTGAGGGGCCCCACCACCACTGACCGCACTCGCATATGACACGAGTTGCGGTTCTGCCGTAGCCCTAACCCCCCTCCACTCTTCAGCTACCCTTTCCAACTGTACTATGTTTTCCTTAGCTACTTCCTCATTCTTCTCTTTTATCTCTTCCACTCTACCTATTACTTCCACTCTGATCATCTTGCATTCATCTACCATATCCTTATTTGACCTCTTCACATCCTCAAATTTTTCATCTAACTCCTTTCTCAATTCCTGGAACATTTCCCTTATCATACTTTTGCATCCACATTCCTTGCTTGTCTGGCCCCCCTGTCCCGTCCCTACTGTGCTCTGTATTCCTACTCCACTACTATCTAGACTCATCCGCTTTCTATTTATTACAGCTATTTTTCCGATCTTTTTTGTGATACATGTAATATTGTCCGTTAGTCCTGCTTTTATTTCACTTTTTAAATTCCTTGACTGATTTAGTAAATACATGCTTTGTCTAACCATCTTCGCTGTCTCTGCCAGAAGGGCGTCCATCTGTCCGGCTGGGTCACGTGGGAGGGGGTCCGTTGCAATATCTTTTTCCGGTGTACTTCCCCTGCTACTACTACCTATGCTGCTATTACTTGTGTTTCCTCCCGGCTCTAGTCTCCTTTTTGTTATATTTTTAGCTAGAGCGTTGGGAGGTAATTTGGGAGTATGTATAGTGGCCATTTTGGTCTCTAGAACTTATTTAAAAATTTAGTTTAGTTTGTGTATATATAAAATTAATAGGGGGAATGTGTCAATAATTTTTAAATTTATGTATATAGTAAAAACTTTCTTAGTAACTAATAAAATAATAAGTTTGTCTAAAATACTAGCCTAACAGTTGCCCTTAATAAAGAAGCAACTGGTCAAAATATTTTCTAACTTCAATAAAAGTTTGTGTCCTCTATGACCTTATTCTGCTAACAGCTGTCCTAATAAGGAACAGCTGGTCTTTTATATCCTAAAAATAGTAAATTTAAAAGAAAATTTTTCCTAATACTGGTCAATGTAAATATAAAGAGAACTTAACTAAAACTTAAACTAGCAGCTATGCCAAAAATGACACAGCTGGTCTTGTTCCTACTTAATTATAATCGGCTTACGCCTCGTACTTATTTTATATTGTCCGCTTAAGTAACCCACCCCAATTTGAGTGTTAGTTATACAATATTAAGTTAAGTTTAGTTTTTTAGTAATTTGGTATTTATCTGTTAAATACTCGTGTCGCAATTTATTTTAAAGGCTTATGTTTATTTATGTATACTATTTTACTTATATTCTTGTTCCTATTTATATTTCCGACCGGATTTATTCTATTTGTTATGTATTTTAAGTATATTTATTATATTATGTAAGTTTTTTGCCGTAAATTAGCCTATTTTCCGCGAATTAACTAAGTTTTATAATTTTAATAACACGCCTGTTGGTTTTTAAAAGCAACGATATGCTACTATTCTGTTTTGTTTTTACGATTTAAGACTAATATGAAGTTCCTGTTGATTTATAAAAGCAATCTCACTCTTGCGTTTTTAATGAAATTTTCTATCTTGTTTTACGTTTTTTGTTATAACTTTTTTGTATGATGGTTAAGATGCCGAAAGAGTATATTATATAATGTGTTATTAAATTTCCTATTGTTTTCTATGTATTTCCAATCTTATATCACTCTATTTTCAGAAAAAACCCTACGCTTTTGATTAAAATAATGCGCCTGTTGAAACGTAAAAGCAACACGCCAGCCGCTCGATGTCCTCGGCTTATCTCCAAGTTCGATCTTGGGGGCGTGTCGGGGGCGTGTCAGGGCTGCGTCGTGTTTGAAATTTAATATTTCTACAAATGAGCTTTATTATTACCTGATGGAATTAAGTGTTTTATTATTAATTATATATGTGTTTTATTTAAATGTTATTTATTATTATTATTTACCCGTTTTTTAAGTTATTTTGACTACTAGAAATTTTTGAAATCTATTTATTTGTTGTTATTGTTTATTTGATTCTAAATATTTTTACTATTAATTTTATTTACTGTGTATTTATTTATTTGTTTATTCTTTATTTATGTTAAATATGTTTATTACCTAGGTTTTTATTACTGTAGAAATTTAATTTTTTATGTTATTTATGTACTCTATTTTATATATATTTATTGTTTATTTACTTTGTTACTATTTAATAACAATGATATTTATGAATTATTATTATTTTCTAATTTAAATTTCTGAGTTAAGATTTAATATTATTTATTTAAAAAATTATGTCATTTGCAGCCCTGAAAACGCTTCGGCATTGACCTACTTTTGTGTTCCAAGGGGGCGTGTCGTGGGCGGGTTGTTTACTCCGAGTGTAAGAATCTTCGCTCGCGTCCCTATTCTGGTTCGGGGCTTCGGATTTCTGTTTTGTTATTAAGAGTTTTTATGTATTGTTTTACTGTTTTTAGGCTAATTATAGATTATATTATATATTATTTATAGATGAATTAAAGTTTAGGATAAATGTTGTAGTTAATTTAAGTATTTTAACTTATTTATGAAATTTTGATTGATATTTACTATTTTAGTATGAAGTTTGTATTTTAATGTGTTTAGTATGTTTATATGTATATTTATTAAGTATATTCCGATTTTTAATAATTTTAATTCTAGCTTTAATTTTAATTTTAATAAACGATATCGTTTTTTGCGATGTGGGGCTCCAACCTGAATAGGGACACGGGGCGTGGCCTATCTGGAGTTATGATAGTGTCGAGTATCTTGTCCACGAATGACACGCTTAGGGGGCGGGGCCTATCTAATGTCGTAGTCGCGTTGGCTGTACTATCTATAGTGGGCGGGGCTTTGTGCTAGGCTGTGTAGGGATGTTCTAAAGGGATTATTTCTTATCGTATTTTCGATAAATGAAATGTGATTTTCTGATTTAAGCTAGTATTTAAGTTTGATTTTAATGTATATTGTATGTATGCTCTTTTTTAATGTATATTGTATGTATGCTCTTTTTTAAGTCCGAAACTAGTTTATTATGTTATTTATAATGTGAAAATGTTTTATATTTAAAATTTATAATTCTATTTTTTTATATTATTTACTATGTTTGAATTATATATTTACTATTATTTATTTGTATAAGTTATTTTTATTAATAAATTATATGATTTTTATATATTTATGATTTAACAAGGGGGGTTTTTAGTAAAAATTAACTTTTTGAATGTTATTTAGGGAAAACTCGGTATCTGCTTTTATTAATTAATTCTTCCACTATTTATTACTACTAATTTTGGTTAAGATGTATTATTTTTATAATATTAATTTTATAGTATCGATAAAGAATTTTTGTGTTCCCAACCCTAGTTTCACGTAACTCCTCCCACTTTGTGACGTCACGTAATTATTTTGTTTTATCCTAATAACTTCTAACCAGATTTATTTTAGATCTTGAAACTTTTGGGGTGGGTTCCTCCCGGTTCACGTTAGTCAGTTATGTACCTGAAATTACTTATTTGTGAAGATTTTAGCAGTTATACTGCTTTTTGTCGATTTGGGGGCGTTCCCAAGTGGGCGGTTCTGGCTTACGACTGTACTATCCTAAAGATTTTAAAAACTAATTTGTGGCTTATCCCTTTAAGCTAGGATTGTCAAACTTTGCTATCTTATTTCTACACTCTTCCTCTACAAAATACAATATTTATCTTTACTTTACAATTTATACTTTCTTACTTATTTACAATTTTATATGACTAGTCTGTTTTTCTATTGTCTTTTTAACTTTAAATTACTTAATTCTGCCACTTAACTCAACTTTTCTCTTCTTTCTGCTGCCTGGGTCGACCCGTAGAGGCGGCCCGGTGGTCCCCTGAAAATCTAGGTCTCCTATCTGGAGGTCTAGATTTCCAGGTTTTTCTTCAATATCTCCGGAACCGGCGACCGGATCGGCTCCAAAATTTCTATAGTTTTTCTTCACACTGTTCTACACTTAATTCACCAAAAATTTACCTAGCTTATCGATTTAGTTTCCGAAATAATAATTATCCAAAATTTTCACTTTTTTGAGATACTCGTAACTTTTTTGTCCTTTGTCTGATTTTAATTTTGTTTTCTGTTTTGGGTTGCCCCGGTTGTTCCGCTCCTGGATATCTACTCTGTTGCCACCTGCTCACCCTCCGAGTGCCCCCGACTCTGGAACTTTTCCCGGATTTTTGCCGAAATCTCGGGAACCCTCAGGCCAAAAAAATCCAGGATTTCGTCAGGGGTAGGACGGGGGGTTGTAGCGTCTATCTGCACTTAAAAATTGGGGGGTCACCGCGACTAATCTTGCGCCGCACGCGTCCAAAGTTTTCCCGGCGTCAAAATTTGGAGTTTTTGTCGAATAACTTTTTTGATATTTGCACTATCACCAAGCGGTTTTCACCATTGTGTTCGTCAGTTTTTTCCGCGTCTTTTGATATATCGCACTACTATTTCACTTGAGTTTTGCCACTTGCACTGAATTTAATTGATTTAAAACGGTTTCCGCGGACTTGGAGCGTGCGTAACTCGCGTTGGGCGCGTGCTGCCTCGACCGCGGTTGGAGCGGAACTGGTTAGGTTAGGTTAGGTTAGGTTAGGTTAGGTTAGGTTAGGTTAGGTTAGGTTAGGTTAGGTTAGGTTAGGTTAGGTTAGGTTAGGTTAGGTTAGGTTAGGTTAGGTTAGGTTAGGTTAGGTTAGGTTAGGTTAGGTTAGGTTAGGTTAGGTTAGGTTAGGTTAGGTTAGGTTAGGTTAGGTTAGGTTAGGTTAGGTTAGGTTTTTTTTTTTTTTTTTTTTTTTTTTTTTTTTTTTTTTTTTATATGGACCCATGTAAAAGGTGGGCCCTTCTTGTTCCCCCTATCATGAACAGGGACAATTATTTTCTTTATTTATTATACATAATTTGTTGTTTATATTTATGCATTTATACTTTTATTACATTTTTTGTTTTTACTTGTCTCTTTATATCTTATTTATTTATTTATTTACGACTATTACAATTGAATACTTAAGGTTACTACTAATTTTGAATATTTTACATTGCTACAAGTTCTGAATACTTTTCATTTATTACAATTTTTAATACACCAAATACAATCCAACATTTCGCTTACATATCACTCGTTCTGCGCTGAGTATCCCATAAGGATTTTATTGTCACTATTTATTTTACAAAATATTTTGTACCAATTTTGTGGTCTGCCACACCACTGCCGCGGCCCATGCCAGCCCCAATCCACATCACGTCACAACATAGTTTACTTAATTTTTCAATATACTAAATTTTTTGCTTACATTACAATTTTTCTAAACATTTGAACTCTATAATTTTGTAACTTATTTTAATATGTCTTTACTTTTCATTTTGGTTGCTTTTTATTATTCTACTACATGGTTTTTTGTCTAACATTTTAAAAATTTATATATATATATTCTCTTATTATTAAATTTCCAGCTTTGTTTTAATACATTGTTAATGTTTACTATTTACCTTATATATATATATATTACATATTTAATTACATACACTTTTCCATACTTATACACGCTACATTCTTGTCACATTTCCCTTTACATATTTTATCACTAGTGCCATATATGCTATTATTATGTTTACATCATAATCATATATATGCGTAGTTGATGTTTTTTTTTTTTTTTTTTTTTTTTTTTTTTTTTTTTTTTTTTTTTTTTTTTTTTTTTTTTTTTTTTTTTTTTTTTTTTTTTTTTTTTTGGCGTACAAGTTTTGCATTGGTTACTACAAAACCATGTTTGTGGTGCCCAATGCTTGTTACTTATTTTTTCATCTATCTAGTACATATTATATACTAAACATTTATACACATTCATACTTTATACATACTTTATCATATTATTACATATTTATATTTAACTCCAGTAACTTTATACACATATATCTGATCCTTTATCATATTATTACATATTTTTATTTAATTCCAATAACTTTATACATATATATAATTCTATATCATATTATTACATATTTTTATTTAATAGTATATTATTATTCATATTTCATATATATACCTATTTTACTACCTATGGCGTGTGTGGATCGGCGCTGTCATAGGCAACCGCCGCACGCGCTATGGCATCCCACCGTCTCCGTATCGGACACTCAGCGCTGAACGCGTTGTGGCTTTGCTTTTCTATGTCTACTCCTTCTTTCCTACAATTTATGCACCAAGGCGTCAATCCTTCCTCTAAATTCTCACATTCAGATTGACGGTGTGCCCCGGTGCAGTGGCTGCACCTCTCTCCCTCTTCACTTTTGCAGTGCCGCCTCCCGTGTCCGTACCCTAAACAGCGCGAGCACTGTATTAGGGGGGACTGGTCGGCGACGCGGACCCGCTGCATATCAACGTATACATGGCCCGCCTTTGTGAGGCACTGCCACAGCCCCGGGGACACCGTCAACACCACATGCTCCGTATCTATGTCTTTTCCTTTCTTCCTGTACTTAACACTCACCCTGTCTTCCTTTCCGCCCAGCAGTGGCTGTATGATGTGCCCATTTTGGGACCGAATTGCATCGAGGATATCCTCGTTGGAATTCGTCTTGAGCACACCATACAGCACTACCTGGGGGTCCTTATTTACCATTCTCTCCACATTCAAATTTGTACTACCCTTCTCTATTTTCCTTTTTATTTTTTCCCTATCCTCTTTGTTGCTAAACCCTAGTATGACTTTCCTTCCTTTCCCCTTCCTTATCCTGTCTATTTTGATACCCTCATTTCTCGCATCTATAATTTTCCCCAGTCCCGTTACAATTTCCGCCCCTGTCATTTGGTCATCTTTGTCCGTGACGGCTAAAGAGTGGAGGGTCACGCGTCTCGGCTCCAGCGGTGGGGTTTGACCCCCTCCGCCGCCCGCCACACTCGCATATGATGCGGGTAGTGGTTCTGCCGTAGCCCTAACCCCCCCCCACTCTTCAGCTGCCCTGTCCAAAATTTCCTTACTTTCCTTGTTTGTCTGCTTTATCTCTTCTACTCTATTTAATACCTCTGCTTTAATTTCCTTACACTCTTCTATCATTTCCCTATTTTCCTGCTTAATGTCTTGAAATTTACTATCTAAATCTTTCCTTAACTCCTGAAATAAATCCAAAATTAAACTTTTACTATCACTCTCATTATCTATGTTTTTTCGGACTGGTTCTATTCTCTGTTTATCTAAAATTTCTATCTTTTTTACTTGTTTTGATATTTTATTTAAATTGTTAATTAATCCGGTTTTTAGTTCGCCTTTTAGATTTCTCGATTGTTTTATTAATTCTTCACTGTCCTTTACTATCCTTGCTATTTCTGCCAGAAGGGCTTCTATTGGTTCGGGCACTGCCCAGTGGTCCATTTGCATGGGGTCCACTGCGCTGCCCGACGGGTATTTTTCTGGGGTACTTCCTCTACTACTTACGCTAGTGACGCTACCTAGACTCCCTCTATTGCCTCCCGGCTCCAGTATTCTTTTGGCCTTTGCGCCTTTAGGGTTCATTAACTTTGGCGTGTGTACCATAGCCATATTGGTCAAGGGGTGTCGCAATTAAATTAAGTTAAATAATGTAAATAATGTGTAAAATTAATAGGGGGAACGTGTCAATAGATTTCTAACTAATATAATTTAAAACTTGTCTAATTTGTCTAAATTAAATTTGTATTGTACTAAAATTCCTAATAAAAACTAGCCTAACAGTTGCCCTTAATAAAGAGGCAACTGGTCCGTACGTCTGTAAAACTTAGTAATATATAACCTTACTCTACTAACAGCTGCCCTAATAAGGGACACCTGGTCTTGTATATACTAAAAGAAATATAATTTAATAGTTCTTAAATGTAATAGCTGCGCCAAAAATGACGCCGCTAGTCCTACTTTGGTCAGTTATAAAGTGGTTCCTTATATCTCTAATAGTCGCCCTAATAAGGGACAACTGGTCCGTATAAACTAACACCTACCTAGTTAAAACTTAAAACTAACAACTGCGTCTAAAAAGACACAGTTGGTCCTAATACTAATGACTAATTTATTCGGCTTTCGCCCCGTTTCTAATATTCTAATAGTTGATTTAAGTAACCCACCCCAAAGGAATGCGATTTAAGTTTTTAGTTGTAAGTTTTATATTTAATAATGTTCCTGTACGTTTTTAAAAGCAATGACACTCGTGCGTTTTCGATTTATTTTAAGATTTAATTTTATGTTTTTGCTTATATCTCTGTTATTTTATTAAAAACTAGCCAAAAGTGTATTATATGTTGTGTATTATTAAATTTACTAATGTTTTTTACTAATTTCCGGCCCTATAATTATCTATTTTTAGAAATAATGCTACGGTTTTGAATTTAATAAAGTGCCTGTGGAAATATAAAAGCAACACGCCAGCTGCTCGGTGTCCTCGGCTTATCTCCAAGTTCGATCTTGGGGGCGTGTCGGGGGCGTGTCAGGGCTGTGTCGTGTTTGAAATTTAATATTTCTACAAACGAGCTTTATTATTACCTGATGGAATTATGTGTTTTATTATTAAATATATATGTGTTTTATTTAAATATTATTTATTATTATTATTTACCGTATTTAAGTTATTTTGACTACTAAAAATTTTTGAAATCTATTTATTTGTGGTTATTGTTTATTTAATTCTAAATATTTTTACTATTAATTTTATTTACTATGTGTTTATTTATTTATTTATTCTTAATTTATGTTAAATATGTTATTTTACTTAGGTTTTTATTATTGTAGGAATTTAGTTTTTATGTTATTTATGTACTCTATTTTTATGTATTTATTGTTTATTTACTTTGTTACTATTTAATTACAATGATTTTTATAAATTATTATTATTTTCTAATTTAAATTTCTAAGTTAAGATTTAATATTATTTGTTTAAAAACTTTGTCATTTGCAGCCCTGAAATCGCTTCGGCATTGACCTACTTTTGTGTTCCAAGGGGGCGTGTCGTGGGCGGGTTGTTTACTCCGAGTGTAAGAATCTTCGCTCGCGTCCCTATTCTGGTTCGGGGCTTCGGATTTCTGTTTTATTATTAAGAGTTTTTATATATTGTTTTACTGTTTTTAGGGTAATTATAGATTATATTTTATATTATTTATAGATGAATTAAAGTTTAGGATAAATGTTGTAGTTATTTTAAGTATTTTAATTTATTTAAGGAGTTTTGTTTGATATTTACTATTTTAATATGAAATTTGTTTTTTAATATGTTTAGTATGTTTATATGTATATTTATTAAGTATATTGCGATTTTTAATAGTTTTAATTCTAGCTTTTTATTTTAATTTATTAAAACGATATCGATTTTTGCGATGTGGGGCTCCAACCTGAATAGGGACACGGGGCGTGGCCTATCTGGAGTTATGATAGTGTCGAGTATCTTGTCCGCGAATGACACGCTTTGGGGGCGGGGCCTATCTAATGTCGTAGTCGCGTTGGCTGTACTGTCTATAGTGGGCGGGGCGTTGTGCTAGGCTGTGTAGGGATGTTCTAAAGGGATTATTTCTTATCGTATTTTCGATAAATGAAATGTGATTTCCTGATTTAAGCTAGTATTTAAGTTTGATTTTGATGTATATTGTATGTATGCTCTTTTTTAAGTCCGAAACTAGTTTC